>OX592715.1:0-4800000 GCA_951361185.1 Ochropacha duplaris | reverse complement strand
CGTCTCATTAGGTTTTCATAGTCAAGAATAATTTCAAAGACAAACAAAGATTTACCTTGAGTTCGACCCCAGCATTATCATTATAATTATGCAACACGTTTGGAACTATAAACTGCCAAATGATACCATGTCACGAACTAAAACAATACGTGAAAAATCGTGTGACCGAACTTAACATCGCACATAAATCAAAAACTGGTTCATACGCTGGCAAATGTTACAAAACGAGGCCCATTTCGATCGGCGATAAGCTCCATTGAATGCTCGGAAGTGTATACTTCCTAGCAATATTCGTGGCGAATCACACGACGATACTATTGTTACGCAACGGTGTGATATAAGGCCTACGATCGCCGTAAGATTTAGTAATGTAGAACAATTAAATAGGACTTTTTGGCGGGAACTTGCAGAGTGACGTTGTGTTTTCGTTTTATTTTCATTAAATTCGTGTATTTTGAGTTTTATTGAATAATTTCGGTGGTGTTTTATCCAATAATTATCAATCTAAGTGCACAAGTGAAGTGAAATGAAATGAAAGCGTGTATCGTGACTTTCCAGGTTGTCCCAAAAAGTCCGTGAATGTTTTAGTGGAATAACCGCCAATTTCACTAAAGCTTGACTGGACATGTATGGACGAAGACTGGACATTACAGTGAGTTTGAGAATGTGACTCTAACATAAAAGAAGAAATCAAAACTGAAAAAAATGTATGCGATTGAAAGACTTTGTATTGACTAAATACTAAAACTGTGACAAATAGACCAAGACCATTTCAAATACTTTGTCATTGACAGAAATATCCTAAAAGGTTGATTGCCAGCAACAAAAAAAAACAATTATATAATGTGATGGAATTTTAAATAATTTGTTTTAACGGTATCCAGGACAATATCTGCGTTTGCGCTTTTAGCATTTGGCATCGGATCTCTGATAAATTAAAAGTTATATCATCATCATCATCATGATATCACCCGGAAGAAGCCCACTCCTGGACAAAGGCCTCCCCCAAGGATCTCCACGATGACCGGTTTTGCGCTCAAGTCTATATACTAACTTTTAATTTAAAAAAAATAGTTTGTATAAGTGCAAAAAACACGTGCATTTTGACCTTTATTAAAGTCAACATGTTTTTTTTTTGTTATTATTAGGCCAGACATAATAGCTTATTGCGTGCATATGTACTAAATAATATTTATAGGGAATTAGAACAATAATAGAGAAAGAGAAACATAAACCCAAAAGTTAATTATCCTACACACAAGGTCAGGTTTTATGCAAACAATGGATTGTAGGTCACTGTTCCTCAGATCCTATAGTGATGGTGAAAACAATGGGCCGTTATGGGAAATAGCACCATGGTTTTCGTTTGCATATAATACATGTAATTATTTATTAGAGCTCATTATCATATACCTGCCTAGAATGAATGTAGAAATCGGACCGACATGATTTTCTATAAACTAAAGTATACTTATTTTAAAGTAAAAACAGGTAAAGGTAGGAATTTACGATAATATTATAAAGAAGGTGAAATTTGTAAGTAGGAGGTAATCCAATTTTAAAATTCTTTCAATAATACGAAGCTAGATTATCCCTGAGTAAGTACTACTTATAGACTATTTTTCTTCTAGGAAACCGGGGAGCAGAGGCTAGTATTTAATAAAAAGGAGATTGAGAGAGATAATGAGAGAGAGAGAAAAGATACCTCCTAACTGACACCGAGGTTAGAAACTGTTTTTTTTTTCAAGGTTTTTGGCTTGGTATCAAGACTCTTTATTTTAAATATTCATATTTTATGTTAAGTCACGTTTTATTGTCACTTTCACTGTAAAGTCTAGTCCTCGTCCGTACAAGTCCGGTCAAATTTTAGTGAAATTGGCGGCTATTCCACTAAAACATTTCATGGACTTTATGGGACAACCTGGAAAGTCACGATACACGCTTTCATTTCATTTCACTTCACTTGTGCACTTAGAATGATCTTTATTGGACAAAACACCACCGAAATTACTCAATAAAACTCAAAATACACGAATTTAATGAAAATAAAACGAAAACACAACGCCACTTCGCAAGTTCCCGCCAAAAAGTCTATGTTAGAAACTGTACTTAATTTTGCACACAGATTACATTTATAAAGTAGGTACCTAAGCATCAACTGAGCTATAAAATATAATTCAAAAAAATGTATTTATTGAGGTTTTTGGCTTTACGCCATTTCTTTATTTTAAATATTCTTATTTTATGCTATAGTCACGTTATTGTCACATTCACTCTAAAGTCTAGTCCTCGTCCGTAGAGGTCCAGGCAGGTGTTAATGAAATTGGCGGCGGTTACACTAAAACTTTTCACGGACTTTTTGGGACAACCTGAAAAGTCACGATATACGCTTTCGAAAAAAATGAAAATAAATAATAAATCACATTCCAGATTTAAATCAATGAAACCTACCTATCGAGAGCGCAACACATTGACCCCGTCGAAAGCGACAAGCAAGTGAAAGCTTTAAAAATAAGAAATTCACATTCCGCCAAAATTCTGTTCACACGACTATTGTAATTATGTGATAATTTATGTGTGTATTCACGGTGTAACAAGCGCGAAGATGCTGTATTAGAAGATGTTGTCATATTTACTTCAGTAATATTACTACACATACCTAAATGAAAATAATTAAATTACATGTAAGTGTTCCTAGTTCATTTACCCCATTCCCAAGAAGGCAATACGGTGATAATTAGTGGATTAAGAATTAGTTCTCGCGAAAGGAGCGGCGCGACGTTTTATTAATCTAAGATATTTAATTTTTCATTTCAGTTTTTTGCGTTACAGAAAATCCTGTTTTTGTATACAAAATTTGTCGCTTCTTTAATTTATATTACATTTATAACATAGTAGGTATATAACACTTAGTGCTAAGACTAAATTAGAATAGAGAAATTCTAAAGATGAACAGAATAACTATGGCCAACAATATGCGTATAGAAGAAAGTTCTGAGATAGAATTTTAAAAACCGAATCACATACCGCCGCATGCATTTAAAATTTAAAATGAGGAAAAACAGATCGAAATTTAAAACCACTGACTGCGATTGGTGTCGCATATTAAATTAACATTTTATTCTTCACTGTTCTTTTGTAGACTATTTCGTGCTTTGTTTATTTAGCAATAAAGAGTAGTTTTGTTTTTTTTTTTCTATAGAAGGTGACGTGAATTTCAAGAACATGAAATCGATTATCGAGATTCATTTGGTTTTCGAACACTTTCGAACGGAGCCCAATATCGTTGGGGTGAAAGATAATTTGCATATATAAATGCGGTTTTTTTTCGTGTGGCAATTCTATTGTCTTTACATTTGACACATGGCTTTAATATTTTATTTAAATTGAGGTATACTAAGTCAATATTATAAGTCAAGTCGGTTATATGTTACATTCAATTGTTTCTGGGGGCACGGGAGTGCCCCGCCGAGACAAACCAAGTGAAGCGAACGCAAGGGCACTACCTACCTTTTCTCGAAGCGCTTCGTCGTTTTTTTGTACCCTCATAACTGCGCTTTGAATTATACCAGATAAACAAAATTCTCGGAATATGATGCTTATAGTCTAATTATTTGACTTGGCCGTTTCGTTACTACAAAAACAGAAAAGTAATGAACAGTGTATAAATTTTTCACCTTACGCCCGTGATATCAAGTAGCGAAATGGCCAAGCCACGTATTTTGACTAAAGTGTAGAGTTCGTGAAGTTAGGGCGTGTAGAGTTAGAAGCTTGGCTCTAAATAAGATCTGATTACTTTTTGACAGTGCAAGCCAAATGGTGTCTCGGCAACACTTTACATGAAAATGTTTTTGGTGGGATCTTATTGTTTAAATGGCACCCGGGTGCTACTTGGGAGGCAAAGGGTAAGTAACTGAGATAATTATATATTTGTCAGTTTTATTACCAATTATTTAAATTTAGATAGCATAGGTGCAGTATCCCGTGAACTGTCACTAAAAGCCAAAAATTAAAAGTTTTTAAAAAACAAACTTTCATTTAAATGTTCTGAAAAGAATTAACAATTATTATAAGAGAACTTGTTGCGAGGATATTATGTACGTATCTTGAAAGTAATTCTAAGTACAAACATAACTCAATCGAATTTCAATCAAAAATAATTGCAATTATTAAAAATAGTATTTTACATTATACATTGGTTATAAAGGCAACAAAATATATCGTAATATAAAAGATATCATTCACGGTATTGAGGTCAGAGCATTGAGAGTGAAACTGCATTTTTTGTGTACCCAGACCCGCCCACGGATGGCGACGGGCGTCGAGCACCGGTGTTGCCAGCTAGACAAAATACGAACAGCATTTTTTTATCTATATTCCTATACTTTACTGGTAGCTAATCAATACAAAAAAATGGGTGTAATTATCTTTTTAAGTGCGTATTTAGTATATGCAGTATATTGTTATTTGGTTTCCATAGCGCGAGCTCTGCTTAGTTTGGGATCAGATGACCGTGTGTGAAAAATGACCCAGGATATTTATTTAAAAATAAAATGCAATCTTACCTACCATTGCTGAATTTCTTGTCGGTTCGTAATTGAAGGCTGTCAGAACCTGTGATAACATTAAAATTTGTAGCTCGATCTTAAATGGCTTTGACTTTGACTTTGAAATGAAATTGCGGACTCTTAAACTTCAATTGTCAATTTTTTATTTGTGTGGTAAAATTTCGTGATCGTTCAAGTACTTTAAATAGTAAATTTATTTTAACTTTATGATATGGATTTTTTTTATTTCCCACCACCAAGCTTTAGTATTTTTACTGATTGGAAAAAAACTTGAGAATACTAAATAAAAAATACAGCTTATAAACAGTTGAAATGTTGATCGCCTTGAACTTTATACGGAACTTGGTGTTTTTGCAATCCGATTCAAGTTATTAATATTTAAATTTCGAACTGATAACAGAAGAAAGTTTGAAATCTTACTCTTATGATGTGAACGCTAATTCACTGACTCACAATTTATTAACAACTCTCTTCATGTATCTTTTAATAGGTACTAAGAAGAGTATCTAAGATTTCATGGGTGCATACTATGATAGACAGAAATAAAATAAAATGTTTTTAAACGGCAATTTCATGGGTAAAGTCCTAATATTTTGATCGATACATCACCGGTTCTTATAAAAAAGAACTGCTAATGAAAGAAAAGGTAAGTGTTAAACGTATTGCTCATTTCATTCACAATGTCTAATAGAAAACCGCAATAAACATTCCATCACAGTTCAACAAAATCGAAAGTGTGAAAAGTGGAAATTTAAAAAAAGCACGCACGCCGGCTGTTTCGAACGCCGCTGAATGATCAACGAATCGAGGTCGGGGTAAAAGCAAGAAACGCGCGAAACAGGTTCTCAATTCGAATTTGGGCGGGTGACAGGTTGTTTTCTCTTGCCCTGCGGCATTGCCAGTTGTTCTAGCTCATTCTTTAAACTGCTATTAGAAAATGGTAACTAAATTATTTTTATTCTTATTTGATTATTAAGATACTGCGAATTTTTCAGTAAAAAATACGGAATATTATACTACGTTTTATTGATTTTTGAAGCAACTTTTTCTTCTTAATATCAATGTAGAAAAAAAAATGACACATAAAATTATATATGTATATTTATTTATTTATGCATATTGTTTATATTAACATATTATAGAAATGTCAACTGCTTTAACGGTTAGAGAGCGCTAAAGCAGTTAACACTGACCCTAAAACATGACATTATGTCAAATATAACTTGGTAGGTACAACCTATTTTGAAAATCTAAGATTACTTACAAACACCCTGACACTATTACTATTTTTGACCCTTATATATTTTACTATTTTTGACAATAACATATCTCGAGATGAGATTGAGTGATGGTTTAGATTCAAAAATTGGAGCCGGTAGGTGGCGCTGGAATCGGATTCAATGTTTTGTTTTAGTTTCAGGGCAGGATAAGTACCGGGCCCACTAGTACTAAATAGAATACACTTATTTTTTATACAGAATAAAAAAACGCAATCTTTTCTATAACAATGAAATTCCCGAAGCACGCACGGTCCACCATAATAACACTGACCTCGAGAAACGACCTTACTTTCCTACTAGAACCTGTCTACCTACAGTTCCTGTACTACGTTATACCTATATGCTTACATATAATTAGTTATTTGTCTGCTAGTAGCTCTTATTATGATAGGTTTAATAATTATAATTCAATGACAAAATAAGGTTTTGATTTTTCTTAACAATAAGGAATTATGCCGATATTCAAATATTAAAAAAAACGCATTACTTTGTTCGAATGCGTTCAAATTCAAATCTACAAATATGAAATAAATCACAACTACATAATTTTATAAAATCCAATTACATAAAATATACCATTTTAGTCTAAAATTGGAAAACAAATTAACAGGTTAACTGTAAAGTGATTCCGAAACAAAAAACACCGCATAACCAAAGATATATCAAGACTTGCCTTATATAAACCAAGTCGAAGGTTAATTTACGTGAACGTATACGTAACATAACGCAACGTATCGCGTTACGTTAACGTTACGATTACTGTTAACTGCACTAATCACCGTATTTTTTACAACCGAATTATTTAATTGAGAGTATGTTTGAGATTGAGGCGCTAGATGTGGCATTGTATTAGGGTTAACTTTTTTCAGAACAGTTATTTAATTTGCTGATGACTTCCTAATTTTTCAGTGTTATAATTTTCAGAGAAATTTGACTTTTAACATGGGAGTTTATTCACACACGGCTGTCTGGTCTGGATCCGAACTGTGTAGAGCTCATACCTACTATGGAATTCTTTTTTTTCACCGAAAGCTCAATCTTCTACTGAGCTACCATCGCCTTAAACATAAACTTCTTGTATGTAATATATTAACACCCAGACATTAACAGATTAATTGATGGACAATAATTCTTGTTCTGGATGGATATCGCAAAAATAACCCTAAAAAGGATTAACCTTTTTCATATCATAAAAACAAAAGGTCGCATTGAGAACCTCTTCCTTTTTTAAATGTGTTAAAAAGATAATTCTTATTCCAAATTTGACATTTGACTGACAACTACCTTGCTGAGGGCGTAGTTTACAACTAATCATGAGCGTAGGTTGCAATAAATCGATTCAATATACAATGAAAGGCAAACAAGGTACCTACCATTTTTTTCGGAAGTTAAAAATATGTGTACCAATAGCAATGTCAGTGCTACCAACCTTGCGTGTCGATAACTCTTACGCATTTCCGCTATTATTTGTTGGTGATCGAATTGAAGGTTTCGTTTTGTTTGATTGTAAATACTTACTGCATTGGATATTTATTATTAATAATGAGACTGTATTGTATTTATCTCTCTCTTTAATAAATACGAATGTCTCAGGTTATTAACTTTTATAATTTTGAGTTGCTAAGTTACACGAATGAAGCATTTTTTTTTCATTAATGGCAATCGTCCTTTAAGACATTTCTGCCAATGTCAAATTATTATTATTTTTCATATTGTTATATTCACGTTATAATATCATATCATATTTATAGTTGAGTTAGTCATTGTCCGTACAAATCAGGTCAGATTTTAATGAAATTGGTGTTCATTCCACGGACTTTTTAAGAAAACAATACACGCTTTCATTTAATTTTACTTCACTGTTGCACTTAGACTGAATATTATTTGACAAAACCCCACCGATATTATTCAATAAAACTCAAAATACTCAATTTTAATGAAAATAAAACAAAAACGCAACGTCACTTCGCAAGTTTCCGTCAAAATGTCGAATAAAGCGGTTATTTCAAACATAAATTAAAACATTTACTACAAACTAAAACGACTAAGCACTCAGTAACATTCTCCAATAACTACTTAATTTCACACTATATCAATATATAATCTCACAAGTCATAACTTTTCTTTCACAATGTCCATCAGAAATCCATTATAACTTTTTCCATCAAAAAAACAAACAAATGGATCAATCTCGTCTCTTGGTTCTTCACAATGCCATCAAAGATTTCATGGCTGGTTTCTATGTTATACTGTATTGGTAATGACAGTCGATGTCGTCAGCCGAACTACGCGTGCGCATGCCATGTGGTGGACTGCACATTATAGATCGTCTATAACACCGAAGTGTAATGAAACTATTACGTATATAAACTCAATTTTTAATTATGTAACAAAACGTCAAAATCAATACAATAATAATTTAAATCTTTTTAAACATTGAAGAAAAAAAATTCTCATGCTCTTTTTTCTGATATCTGTTTTATTACTTTTAAAATCTACGAAGGTTTATGACTACCTCTTTGATTGTGTAAATTATTGTTGCAAAATTAAAAGAACGTAAATAAAAATACATGTTAATACAATTAAGACACATCCAGTGAAAAAGCTGTTTAATTTATGTTTATATCAATGTTGAAATATTTGTGAAACAATATTTACAAACTGATATGCAAATGCATATGCATGAGATACTGTAATAGTACCCAGAGAATACATATAATAATATACAACAAAGGTTGTACAATGACGAATGAAACTCCCGAGACAATTTATAACGATTAATCGTTACTCAAATCGATTAATTATGTAACTAATGTAGAGGCTTATATAGTTATCGTGATAGTTATTTTGTTTTTTGCTACGGTCAGCTTTGTTTTTAATTTGGGTGCCAGTTGCCTTCAAGGTATTGACAGTCTGGTTGGTAACAGTATGTACTACATACCACAGGTCGTGATTACGATTTCCGCCCAGTTCATGAATTATGTTATTTTTTTAATGGGCTTTTGGCTTGGTATCGGGACCTTTAAGCCATATCTTCAGTCTTATTGCTCATTGAGAATATGTTCTGGATCTAGGTGGTTCCAGTATGTATAGGTAACACCTAGATCCAGGACATATGCTGTCCGGAAACTAACAAAAAAAATTTTATTCCAGGAATTGCGATTCGAGTTATTAATGGGTACAAGATTGGTTTTGCATAAAATCCGTTAATTATTGAAAAAATAAAATTATTTTACATATAAAAAACAAAAACCGACTTCAAAACTATACCTGTCTACGTATATGTAAAAACTTAAACTAAAAAGTTAAAAAAACATTTGAATTACTTCAAAGCAATAGCCTTAAAGGACAATCAACAAAATTATTGATTCTTCTTTTAATATCTATAAACAGTTCTTTTTGGAGTCGGTGCCAGCCAATCAATCATCAAAATCATAATTGGCGAATTGATGAATGATACAATTTGACATCTAAAAACATATGACAAAACCTGTAAAATACCTCTACGGTGTAAAGACATCGACGCGCTGATAACTGCATCTCACCGCAGAAATGTAGAATTATTCTACGCATTTCCTTTGGAAGTTATATATGCGGTACTATGTAATAGCCGTTTCCCTATCTTAAGTTGTTCATATGAGTATACTAGCTTATGCCCCGTGGTTTCATCCGCGTTCCCGAGGAACTTAAAATAAAATAATGGATCTTGATGAAAGGCACAATCAAAAAAAAGACAAATCTAAACTTGTAATCTTACTAATAAATAAATGTGAAAGTTTGGATGGTTGGATGTTTGTTACTCATTTACGCCAGAACGGCTGAATGGATCTGGATGAAATTTGGCATGGAGATAGATTATAGTCTAGAATAGCACATAAGCTACTTTTTATCCCGGGAAAAATAAGATCCCTCGGGAACGCGGGTGAAACCGCGCGGAACAGCTAGTAATAGATATTAAAGAGAGGAAAGATTTGATTTTATTTGTTTGTTTGTGTTACGATTTAACACAAAAACTAATCAACCGATTTTAAAAATTCTTTCACCAATCGAAAGCTACATTATCCTTGAGTAACATAGGCTATATTTTTACCCCGGGAAAAGATAAGATCCCTTGGGAACGCGGGACCGCGGGGCGGAAATCTAGTAGAATATTCTACTAGTATAAGCACATAAGTCTTTGGTAATAGAGGTTGTATGCAACTGCTGTCCGGTTGTCAGTCAAATTTCCTTTTTTTTCTTTCGCGTTGTGTTAAAATCTTTGAAATAGCTGCAAACTTTTGGGAGCCTATTTGTTATTACATGCGTTTGTTTTGGTAATTTCACAGCTCGGTTTCCTTTAATAGTTTTTGTTTTATGAAGATTTTTTGAAAAGGGGCTTATTGGAATACAAAATGGGGTTATTTGGTTATTACCAAAAATGTAGCCCCTTTTCCAAATAAACCCTTAATATCAGTTCAAATGGGTTTAATTAATTTAGTATGTGTGAATTTTTACATGTATATACTCGTATTTATTCCGGTAAACCTCAGAAATAACTACACCTTACTATCTGTATAAAATCTATTCGTTTTTTTTTATAATTTGGATTACTGTAAAGTAAATGTAAAGCACCGTAAAGTAAAAGGCTCCGAAGAATTTTTTCGTCCAAATCTTGAAAGTTTGACCAATTTGTGGTAATTGTCGAGAATTCTTGCTTTTCGCTACTTATAGCATTTAAACTTTTGTTTATATACTTTGTACTATTCCACAGGTTTTTTTATGTGCTTTGATTGTGTGGTTTATTGTTTTTTTTTTTTATAATATATGGAGCATCATTTGAAGTAAATCATTTAAAGGCGATGATAGCTCAGTGGTAAGTGACGTCGGATACCGCGGCGAAGGTCGTGGGCTCGAATCCTTTAATAGTTGGCTAGTAGTTAGCTTGAGCTTTCGGTGAAGGAAAACATCGTGAGGAAACCACAGCACGGTGGTAGGGTACTTTGTAGTACTCGACTGGCTGGCTACCACCCTCAAGTTGAAAATCTGTCGCCAAGCACCTGTTGGTGTGTTCCGGCTATTGCACTTGAGAGCCAGTTCGCCTTTAAGGCATTGTAATAAGGTGTACAACACATTAGCAATCCCCTGGTATTGCCAATGTCAATAGGCGACGGTTGTCACTTACCATCAGGTGACCCGCCGGCCTCGTTGTCACTTGTGACATAAAAATAAAAAAAAAGTAAGAACTAAACTTGTTTGTGACATTATTATGTAAATCAACAAGATTGTTCTTGCTCAAAAATTATAACACAAATAAAAAAATTCAAACGTATTGTACACATCCAAAATAGCGTTAAAGACAGAACTACAACGGACATGCATAATGTCGAACAATCTCGAACATGCCAAATATCAAGGCTATACCTTCAACTCGCAAGGCTGAGCGGTTCAATATAACTTGTTATGCACGTATCATTATCAATGATTTCACGGTTGATATTCGTTGTTTGATCAACTGATTAATTAAATGCAATAAATATGTGTGAATTGTGCAATAGCTGCTGTCGCAGATAAAGTTTTCGTAGAATTTTGAGTTGATTACGATATGAATCTGGTTTTTCGATAACACTATGTATAAATATATAGGTATTATTTTAAAGTATTCACGATTTCTTTTCTATACATAGTTTTTCCTTATTGATAAATTACATTTGAAGCTGTTAATAAATTCGGTAGATTCCCAAACATAATTTTCTATAAAAAATAGCTAAAAACGCTTATAGATAAGTATAAACTATTTTAAATTTATAAATTACGACAGTAATTCGCTAACCTTGAGCGTAGTTCAAAGACTAGTTCAACGACTCAATAATGTTTATAGCAATCGGTCGCACAATTATTGTGCAACCATTGCTAGCTGCTTATACATAACAAACTCACCGGTCCAGACGTCTAGTATGTTAATTATTAAAACCTGAAGGTTTCTACGAATATTGATTTCATTATGTTGCAGTCATAAATAACGACCGATGCAATTATCATGTTTTAAAATATGACGAATTAGCTGTCCCCCGCGGTTTTACCCGCATTACAGACAGATCTTATCTTTTCCCGGGATAAAAAGTATCCTATGTTTTATTCCAGGATATGGACTACCCGTGTGCCAAGTTTCATCAAAATCCGTTCAGCCATTTTTGCGTGAAAGATCCAAACTTTCACATTTATAATATTATTAATGGGATTAGTTACGTAAATATCCGTTCGTGAAGGTAGAAGAACTCTGAAAATATTACCTGGAACAAACAAATTCTTTTATTAGCGATAATATTTAGGTTTCACTGTTTTAATTTGGATGCATGAGTGGTATAAATGTGTGCAACTACCGGAACACTACAACAGGTACTTGGCGACAGATTTTCAACATAAGGGTGGTAGCCAGCCAGTCGAGTACTACAAAGTACCCTCCCACCGTGCTGTGATTTCCTCATGATGTTTTCCTACACCGAAAGCTCAAGCTCATTGTAGGATTCGAACCTACGACCTTCGCCGCGGTATCCGACATCACTACCACTGAGCTATCATCGCCTTGACGTGCTTGCTGGTCAGTTTTCTGACATAAAAATAAAAACTCGACTGCTTTAATTTAAAAAAAAATGGAAACAAGATGACCTATTTCTAATACCTACTGTAAACAATCTCATGCCATGCCGAAGTAGGTGATCTTGTTTCCATTTTTTTTTTAAATTAAAGCAGTCGAGTTTTTTATTTTTTTTATTAACTTTTTTTATTTTACACTTTTGAGTTAAAAGGATTAGGTATAATATATTTCATTATTTATTTCTTCCTAATTAGGTTATTTTTTCTCTCACTGTACTAAGTTAATTAGTTTAAATTATTCTATTCAAAGCATATAAATTCTGGGTTTGTCATTCGATTTTAGTAATTATATTATATATGGCGTGGTGGATAATAGATGGCGCTACAAGTCAATTACATGGCGCTATGGTTTCGTTCTAAGAGTTTAATAAGAGTTTCTCCATTTCATGTTTCAATATCGTATGAGAGTCCAAAACATATTATTATGCTAATGTTATAATTTTTGAACATGTATCGAGATGCATGCCAGCGTTTTGATACGTGCTGATGTCGGATAGCGCGGCGAAGGTCGTGGGTTTGAATCCTACAATGAGCTTGAGCTTCCGCGAAGGGAAACCATAGCACGGTGGTAGGGTACTTTGTAGTACTCGACTGGCTGGCTACCACCCTCAAGTTGAAAATCTGTTGCCATGCACCTGTTGGTGTTTTTCGTCCGGCAATTGTACTTGAGAGCCAGTTAGCCTTTAAGACATTGTAATAAGGTGTACAACACATTGGCAATCCCCATGGCATTGCTAATGTCTATAGGCGACGGTAATCACTTACCATCAGGTGACACGCCTGCCTCGTTGTCACTTGTGACATAAAATAAAAGTGTGCCACAGATAGGTAATAGGTCAATAATGATAGTGAAAGTTGGAACATTCTAGAACAAATGGAGACAGAGTGACAATAACCTGAATACGAGTAGCGACCCGCGTCCACACGCGTGTTGAATTATTGAGTGATTGTATCCTTTAGGTGAGATTAAGTAGAAAGTAGAATATATCACACGTTTTTACACCAAATTTACTCACTAGATTTTCCGCGCGGTTTCACCCGCGTTCCCGTAGGATCTTATCTTATCCCGGGATAAAATATAGCCTATGTTCATCAGGGATAGTGTAACTTTCCAACGGTGAAAGAATTTTGGAAATCGGTCCAGTAGTTTCGGAGCCTATTCAATGCAAGCAAACAAACAAACAAACAAACAAACCAATCTTTCCTCTTTATAATATTAGTATAGATGTATAAAATATACAAACTATAACATACTAACTGTGACCCGCGGTTTCACTAAAGTTCCTGATTTTTAACGGATAAGTACCTACTCCCTAAAGCTGGCAAGCTTTGGCCGAGAACAGTAGGAGACAGGGACGGCTGGAACTGGACGCCCTAGGCGGTCCTTTCTATTTAGTTTAAACTTTTAATTATTTTGCTTAGCAATTACCTTTATATATTTGTTTAGCTGTTAGATAACAAATGTTAAAATAGTGATAGGTAAAGAAAATAAAGCTTTTCTTTTTTTTTATTTCTTTTATACTCCCTAATACTAAACTACTCCTAAAACTATATTTCGCTTTTATATAGATTACCATGTCTGTTTCTTGAGAGCGTCATAGTAGTCTCCACTAATAATTGGAGACTGTAATTGTATCAAAACTCAAACTCAAAACAGGTTCTACTACTAAGCTTATACTACTAACTACTAACTATAGCTAAGCTTTTTACAACTGGACCGCAGAAGACTTAGTTATATTGCAATAGGCAATGTTTTATACGTCTGAAGGATAGCAATCGCATCATAGCAATGGCTTTATGTGGTCAACATCTTTTCATCTTTGTACCTACTACTATGATAAAATCTACACTAATATTGTAAAAAAGTAAAGTTTGTGAGGTTGTAGGGGGTAATCTCTGGATCAACTGAACCGATTTTGAAAATTCTTTTACCAATAGAAAGCCACGTTATTTTTGAGTGTCATAGGCTATTTTTAAAAGATATGATTCCATGGGAACGCGGCTGAAACCACGGGGGACAACTAGCACCTTATATACGTGCAAATATCTGTGATCGATCACTAGTCTGTTCCCTGCCTGGGTTTCACGTTACATAAATCAGGGCCGGATTTAGAGGTGTGGAGGCCCTGGGACAACAAAGGAGTGGAGACTCCCAATTATTTTACAAATAATATTTTTCTTGCAAGTGTTTAATCATTTATTGCGAGATTAATCTTTTTATATTATTTGTGACATTGATATCTGATATTTAGTTCTTTAGGGATTTTAATACGGTATTTTTAAATATGTACAATTTATGTGGAGCCCCTCTAATGTGGATGCTCCGGGCCCGGGCAGTTGCCCCGTTTGCCCTCCCTTAAATCCGGCCCTGCATATAATGAAATTTCATCATCTAAAGAAATCAAAAGCTTTTGTAATATATGCAAAATACTTTATTGGTCACATTACGTATTGAGAGCCAGTCATGGCGCAATTATATTGTAACGTTCTCACACTATTTCATACAAGCCGCGATCGCGTGCGCATCCTCTATTAATGATGTGTGTGGGACGATTCATGGGATAAAGCGATTAGGTTTTTCGTTGAAGACTACGTAAATGTATCTAATATTGTAAAATACTGTAGCGACATCTATCTACGTCATAGATATAGTTTGCACGACTCGTAGATAGATGGCGCAACATTAATCTACATCGCGCTTACGAAGTTCTCCATATACATATACAAGCTTCCTACATCTACAGTTGGACCGCAGTCCTCAGCCACGATGACCTAGCCTGGCGGAAGATCTTTCAATGAAGGAGTCTATCTAACAGTTGACTCGCTCCTCCTTAATACTTTCAACTTTTTTTTTCTTAAATTTCGTAACTTTTACACAGGGTGCTTTGTAGTACCCGACTGGCTGGCTACCACGCTCAATTTGAAAATTTGTCACCAAGCACCGACGGGTACACTTGAGAGCCAGTTCTCATTTAGGCTTTGTTGCTTTATCACTTTCGGACGCATCATCACTTACCATGTTGAGATTGCGGTCAAACACTTAAAGTGAAAAAAGTCTTTTTTTTTTTCATAAAACGTTATCTCCTTTAACTTGTACCGAAATGATGCATGCGCATGCGCAAGACGAGCCATCGACATCGTTCTGCCGCATCGTCAAGCGTGAAAACGGGACGCCATTTATTTCTGCATCTCTCGCGGACATATGAAACTGGTTATATTATAATGTTAGATTTGTTTTTGATTAAGTTTTGTGATGTTTATTACTTCAATGTAGTCCGATAACCAGCATTAACTGGGAGAGGCTTCCATCCAGCAGTGGATAGAGGCTTCATAGGCCTTTCCATAGGCTTTTGTAGAGGGATTGGGCTGTAGTAGGAGAATTATTTTTGAACATGTATCGAAGTGCTAATGCCAGCGTTTCGGTACATTCGTCCAGTTCTTGAATTGAACAAAAAATTATAGTGAATGAATGATTAAATTCGATCGATTCGATCCCAATTATATTGTATACCAAATATATGTATATTATATTTCAACGGTTTAGGCGTTAAAAGGTAACATTTAGATGATTCAGACTTTCGCATTTATAATATTACTAGTCGTCCCCCGCGGAATCACCCGCGTTTCCGTAGGTAACTAATGCGGGTTATAATTTTTCAATATAGTCAGATGGTCCAAAAATATTTTAAAATTGTAACCTTGCTGAGTTTCTTGCCGGTTCTTCTCATTTGAAGGCTGACTTCCGAACCGGTGGTAACTTCTGTAATTCGACCTTCATAAGTGCCATTCTAGGGCCTAAACTGAATAAATGGTTTTGACTTTGACTTTGGTATTTTCGCCAGACTTCCTCGATAAATAAGCTATCAAACACTTATGAAATAACTTTTCAGTCCGTCCGTCTGTCCATCAGTCTGTCACCAGGCTGAATCTCAAGAACCGCGATAGCTAGGCAGTTGAAATTTTATATATTTATGTATTTCGTTGCCGCAATAACAACAAATACTAAAACCTAAATAAAATAAATATTTAAGTTTTTTGCCGTTTTTACGGAACCCTTCGTCCGCGAGTCCGACTCGCACTTGGCCGGTTTTATTTATAATATCATTGATTGATAATAATAATGTGTTACATTATCTACCTATATTCACGTGGTTTATTATAATTAAGTCGGTCTAGACTTGATTGTTTCGTTTTGTTAGAATCAATTAATGTGTTAATCAATTTAAGGTATCACAAAAAGTCTAATGAAAACCAAATCTGTTATAGTTATGCGTCTCAATAATACATAGGTAGGTATATGTTGTTTCAAGAACGTCTTTTGTTGGTCAAAGTCATATTGAATGAACAACTTTTTATTTTAAATGTCAATTCCATATTTATTATTCCATATTTAGCTTTCCGCTCCATGGTTTACCCACTTTTTTTTACCCCATTAGGAGTGGAATTTCGAAAAATTCTTATTCCTCGACTACGTGTTAAAAACAATGTGAAAAAAAACAGGTTTCTAGATCCAAGGGGCTAGGAAGGCTTTAGGCTGGCCGTTCATGAGTCAGGCCTTCTCTTTTTATTTGTATAGATTTGGCAAAACCTACTATTAAATAATTCATTAAAACATGCTAAAGCATTGCGCATTTGCGCATAGCGTCATCCAATTATATTGGGTGGGTCTGATATGCATTTGGTTATTTTTTGCATAGTCCAGTCACGTATTCGTATAGTATGGGAACATCATCTATATAATTGTTTTTGTTATCGATCTTTGTTCGTAAATATCGTGTCACCTTGGCGATTTTTTTTTTCAAATCCTTATTAGAACAGCAAATCCATACCAATATTAATATTATAAATGCGAAAGTGAGTCTGTCTGTCTGTTACCTCTTCACGCTTAAACCGCAGAACCGATTTGCTATAGATATAGTTTGAGTCCCGGGAAAGAATATAGGGTAGTTTTTATCCCAGAAATTATCCTTTGGGGTGAAAGGGGAGTGAAAGTTTGTATGGACCTATGGGGAATCAATAACCTCTTTTAATATTGGATACAAAATGAGAGTGCTGAGTGTGAGTTTTTGATGTTACTAAACGCAACGATCGTTTTTTTTTTTTTTTGGGGAGGACTTAAAGGTGGAGGTCTGAGGGACCATAGACACCCTTACGCGGACTTTTCGGTGAGCGCTTAGGGCTCTCAACCGAGTTTACAACTTTTAGACGACTGACCGCTGAGGGCGCCCCAGTTGGGGCACGAACCTCGGCTCAGGGCGTCGTCGGGGGGCACAAAATAGTGGGACGGACTTCGCCTAAGCGATTTAGAGGAGTTTTAAGGGACGGTCGGATTACTGGTACGGCTCGGGCCAACTACTGGGGACGAGACTGACTGAGTGGGACGTCGCGACGGGCCTCTCCGGCGAGGGCGAAAACGCGGGCGGTGTTGTATTTGTTTCTTCAGGGCTGCGCGAGCCTCCCTATCCTTAATCTGAGCTAGAGTTGTAGGGTCATCCGGCTCGCTGAGGGCGAGTTTAGGCCTACGGATTTTTGAAATCTCTGAAGGAGTATAGTTTGCAGTGTTCGCAACGATCGCGTTTGCGTTTACGATATTTCTCTATAGGAATTGGCACAGCGCCTCTTGCGGAATACGAATGGAACTAATTTCTTCCATACAAATCATAGTTTACGTAAACGCGATCGAGTACGAGTAAAATCTCACACCACGTTCTATTTTCAAATATCCTATATTATTCAAAATTAACAGACAAGTACACAACTGGACTTTTTGGCGGGAACTTGCGAAGTGACGTTGTGTTTTCGCTTTATTTTCATGAAATTCGTATATTTTGAGTTTTATTGAATAATATCGGTGATGTTTTGTCCAATAATGATCAATCTAAGTGCACAAGTGAAGTGAAATGAAATGAAAGCGTGTATCGTGACTTTCCAGGTTGTCCCAAAAAGTCCGTGAATGTTTTAGTGGAACAACCGCCAATTTCACTAAAGCCTGACTGGACATGTACGGACGAGGACTAGACATTACTTTGAATTTGAGAATGTGACTATAACATAAAAGAAGAAATTAAAACTGAATAAATGTATGCGATTGAAAGACTTTGTATTGACTAAAAATTATAAAAAAATATATTAAAAGAGTGACAAATAGACCAAGACCATTTCAAATACTTTGATATTGGCAGAAATATCCTAAAAGGATGATTGCCAGTAACAAAAAAAAAAGTACACAACTGGCCATTGAAATTGAAGCTTTATTAATTCAAAACCGATCGATATAATCAAATTAGGCCTCCTAAGAGAATATTAAACAAGACATAACCAGCATCATGTAGGTATACATGGTATAACATAGATAGCATCATTTGGTCTTGACTATTTAACAAGGCGTAACCAAAAGAGTCCATAACAAACTATTCGCACTGTTTAATGCAACTACCTACATGTGTAAGGTCATTAACCTGATGTAGGTATTATTTGAAGTTAATATGGTGGTAGCATTTAAAGTTTTCCGCGTTTCTCAACTAATTTTGTAAGTTCGTGCAATAATATTTGTATATCAAGACTAAACTTACTCGTTTTTCTCCTGTGTTTGTCAATCGTTTTTAGGGTTCCGTACCCAAAGGGTAAAAACGGGACCCTATTACCAAGACTTCGCTGTCTGTCCGTCTGTCTGTCACCAGGCTGTATCTCAAGAACCGCTATAGCTATACAGTTCCAATATTCACAGATGATGTATTTCTGTTGCCGCTATAACAACAAATACTGAAAACAGAATAAAATAAAAATTTAAGGGGAGCTCCCATGCAACAAACGTGATTTTTTTGCCATTTTTACGGAACCCTTCGTGCGCGAGTCCGACTAGCACTTGGCCGGTTTTTTATTCTTTTTTTATTGAGACCAATACAGCTTTGACAAAAATATAAACAATACAGGTGTCTAAAAACATAAAACTACCGCCAATAACCAGGTCTCCATTAGAAAGTTACATGTAAGTCATTTCTTTCCAATGATAACCTTATAGCATTAATTTAAAAAAAATAGTTGTAAAGTCGGTTAACGAACGATAATTTTACGTGACAACGTCATAAGAAAACTGAGGAAAAATTGTATTTTTTTGTGCTGTTTAATCACGCGGGATAACGTACGGGCGGTCACGCACACAACTTTGTGCACGTTGCTTCACTTCATTGGAGACTATTGTTTACGTTTTTTTTTTTTGGGGAGGACTTAAAGGTGGAGGTCTGAGGTACCATAGACACCCTTGTTTACGTACGCTCCTTCTACCTTTTATATTTGTTCTGTGAAACAAAAGAAAAATTATAAAAAATTTGAAAAGTAATCGTTTTTTTTTATATTCTAATGTTATAGGTGAAGATGTAACCTAGTGACCCACACACGAATATTACATACACGTAATATGTAATAAAATTATATAATGTAATGTAATAAACAAATAAAGTGTGTAATACATGTACAAATAGTGAAGTAGTGTGGTGTGGCTCCACTGCAAACTTATAGCGGAGTACATATCTAATTAATATTACAAAGAGAAAATAATTTTTGTATGTTTGTTTGTAATGGATAAACTCAAAAAATACTTGACCGATTTAAACAAAAATAAATTGTTTCATTTACAGAAAACTACATTGTCAGCGAGTTACATGGGCTATACTTTATTTTAATTCTATCAGGAACGCGGGCGAAAAGAAAGTAATTTCTTCAAATTTCTTATTGGGTTCGTCAAAAGTTATTCAGCTACTATTAATTTGATCGTGTCCAGCCTCATATTGTTTATTCTAAAGTCTGTCTGTTCAGCTTAAGCTGCCAATTTTGATAATATTCGGTACTTTCATACCGGGAACGCGGGTGAAACCGCGGGGGACAGCTAATCAAGTTTATGAAACGACTACTTGAAACATGAGTTTTTTTTTTTTATTCTGGATAAGCTTGTGTTTGACTACAATCTCACCATGGTAAGTGATGATGTGGACGAAGGTGGTAAGCACACAAAGCCTAGATGGGAACTGGCTCTCAAGTGCAGCTGTCGGAACACACCGATAGGTGCTTGGATACATATTTTCAACTTGAGGGTGGTAGCCAGCCAGTCGGGTACTACAAAGTACCCTACCACCGTGCTATGGTTTCCTCACGATGTTTTCCTTCACCGAAAGCTCAAGCTCATTGTAGGATTCGAACCCACGACCTTCGTCGCGGTATTCGACGTCACTTACCACTGAGCTATCATCGCCTTAAAACCTTTGAGTTTCAAACTTTTTTCATTTGCAATTTAGTTTTCAAAGTGTGCAGTAATCATTTGATTTCTTTTTGATCAAAAAAAGGAGCTAATTTTTTATAATTATTACCAACATATTTATATAATTATTACACCGGGTATGTGGGATTATTCATATGATCTATTTGTGGGTCAAACATCATCCAAATCTGCTCAGCCGTAACTAATTTATTTCGGGTGCAGAAAATCGCTCATCTTATAATATACGCTAACACTGCCGCTCCACCTTACTACAAAATTACTAAAAACTGTACGCCTAATTTAATTAGTAGAACATTAGCGTGCT
Organism: Ochropacha duplaris; assembly: GCA_951361185.1. Classification (NCBI taxonomy): domain Eukaryota; kingdom Metazoa; phylum Arthropoda; class Insecta; order Lepidoptera; family Drepanidae; genus Ochropacha; species Ochropacha duplaris. The sequence goes on along the minus strand of OX592715.1, from coordinate 4,778,940 downwards.
GGTTTAATGTAAGATGAATATTTGATTACAGCTTGTGATAATGCTGTCACAATCCAAATTCTCGCTCTCTAACTGTAACATTGTTACATTTTTTTTTACTTTTTGATAAGCTTGTGTTTAACCGCAATCTCACCATGGTAAGTGATGATGTGACCGAAAGTGATAAGCCCACAAAGCTTAGATGGTAACTGGCTCTCAAGTGCAGCTGTCGGAACACACCGATAGGTGCTTGGCGACAGATTTTCAACTTGAGGATGGTAGCCAACCAGTCGATTACTACAAAGTATACTACCATCGTGATTTGGTTTTCTCACGATGTTTTACTTCACCTAAAGCTCAAGCTCATTGTAGGATTCGAACCCACGACCTTCGCCGCGGTATCCGACGTCACTACCACTGAGCTATCATCGCCATTCAAATAACCAAATGTTTAAATTATTAATACATCATAGCACTCTTGAATGTGACGATTGAAATACCTAAGGCTTGAGAACCTCAGTGGTTAGGTTACGTACATTAAATAATGTAATATTTGAACGCAATTGGCAATCATAAAACAGATTCAAGGATCAGAGAGTAATAGTTGACTGGGCGGGTTGCATAAATGAGATCTACCTACCGTCTGTCACACTGTTATTTAAATTATAGCTATCTATCTAGCCATACAGAGAGGCTCTCACATTAGCTGCGCCCGCGCATAACGATTGACCTTCATGCTTTTATATCGTGACCGGTCATCAAGTGTTGCTACATCACATATAAGTACAGGGTTATTCAATACTATTTATACATAAAAAACACTTTGAATAAATACCTAATAAACATCCTGTAAATTCTTCACGCAGCCAGCTGATCCCAAACTAAGCAGAGCTTGTAGGTAGGTACTATGGAAACCAAATAACAGATGCTACATGTATACATACACTACATTTTTTGTAAATACATGGGAATCGAACCCACGACCAGTGGGGTGTTGTTTTATAACCGGTTGGCATGATTATGCCAACCCTGGGATTTTATGCCATCCTATTTTGTGCCATTAATGAAAAATTAATATTTAAATATTAAATAATTAGTTTTTTACCTAGACCCCATTACTTTACAACTAAAGTACTACTAATCTATACTAATAATAATATAAAGAGGAAGGATTTGTATTTTTGTATGTAACGATTAAACTCAAAAAGTACTGGACCAATTTAAAAAAGAAAACACCATCAGAGAGCTACATTATCCCTGAGTAACATAGGCTATAGTTTTATCCCGGGAAAAGATCCCACTGGAACGCAGGTGAAACCGCGGGGGCCAGCTAGTAAACTAAGAAAACAAAATCTCAATAAGATAAATTAATGAACACCCAAACAACTTGTCAAAATTCGCTATAAAACCATAACCACTATAATCGGAATGTAGTTCAAATAACTGTATTGTCTGTAGGTTTATCCGTCCTTCGCTTCACCTACACGCTTCTCAAAGTTTATGTGTAACTGTATATTTTTATATTATTATTATCTATCTATATATATAAAAAGAGAAGTCCTGAGAGAACTGACTCATCAACGCCCAGCCTAAACCCTTAGACCTTCTTTTTTCTTTTTTTCTTTTCTTAGTCTTTCTTTCTTTCTTTCTAGCTGATTTTATTCACTGATATTTTTTAAGACGTAGGTAACCGAGGAATAAGAACGGATTTTTCGAAATTCAACCCTTAAAGGGGTGAAAAAGGGATTGAAAGTTTGTATGGACGAATTCCGTCATTTTTTAAGCTGGAATCATGAAACTTTGTTTTTAGGCTAACAATTAAAAATAAAGAAACACGTGTTTTAACATTTTTCTTACATTCTAGCCCTGAAGGGTGAAATGGAGGTTCAAAATTGGTATGAAAAATGAGAAGAAAATTGCCAATTGAATTTGGCACATAGATAGATTATGCCATGGTTTAAAACAGAATAAAAAAAACATAACATAAAAGTCGCATTTACCAAATCTCAATCTTTACAAATAAATAATATTGAATTCTGTGTGTATACCCAAATAACAGCTTTTTACTAAATCCATATGAAAGTAAGTACAGTAGATAAAACAAGAAAACATGTTTTTTGTTTTCCTATCTGTTTGTTCCGGCTAATCTCCAAAACGGCTGGACCGTTTTTGACAGGACTTTCACTGGCAGATAGCTGATGTTATGAGGAGTAACTTTCAAATAAGTAACGCGGGTGAAACCGCTGGGAACAGCTAATATATTAAATAAACAGTTTATAAGGCCCGCCCGGCCTGTCGATGTCGCCTAGAGCGTTTATGTAATGTTAGGTCGCTTGCGCATTATGCAATTATTTGCGATATCTACACTTTGCCTCGCTCGTTATTGAGTTTTCATAACAGTTCGTACAGCTTAGGCATAATTCCCATTCATTTAATTATAGTATGTACTTAGCTATGTAAGCACATGATTATTTAAGGTTTTATATTTCGGCTACAAACATTATCTATGAAGAATCTAGGTTTTTTTTTCTGGGCGTTAGTTAATTTAGCTATGTGATCGAAACCGTTTTCCATAATTGATCTCTAAAAAATATCAGTATCTACATTTATTATTTTAAAGAAATTGACTACTTTTGTGTTATAAATTCAATGCGAAAAACATAATAAATACACTATTATAGCCAAAGCAAATCCATACTAATATATACCTCTTCACGCTTAAACCGCTGAACCGATTTAGATGAAATATGGTATAGAGATAGAAGGAACCTTGGAAAAGGACACAGGATACTTTTTATCCCGAGAAAAGATAAGATCCCTCGGGAACGCGAGTGAAACCGCGGGGCGGAAAACTAGTAGGTATAAAATAATTGTAATATACCGTAAAGCCTATTTTTACCAGCATGCAGTCGATGAAAGGTTTTTTTTAAGTTTCATTAGGTCATGGGAGCGACCGCGTAACACACTGAGCTTCCGTCATAGAGTATTGTAGGGTGTCCACGATATATACTGTGTATAAAGACTTTTTGTATCATGTTTCTTAACGTCCTGAGCTGTCTGTTTGATTGCATGTAATATTTCTGAGTTTTTTATCGCGTTTCTTAATTAAAAGACATAGTAAAAAAATTGACTTTCGTATTAAGAATTATTTTAATAAAAGAATGCAGTGATTAATAAATGCAATATTTTTCTCAATATACTTACCTTTATTTACTTTAGGCAATGCTGAAATTCCCTACATGTTTGAGGCTAAAAACACCTGGATGACAGCCTGTCCAGGGGAAAGCATTCCTATTTATCCAAACATACAAAAACAATGGGACGGGCCGCTTTGTAGGTTAGTACAGCAAGGTTTACTCAACAGTAGTATTAACCTTGCAGAGCGAGCTCGTCTCCTTGCAGTCTCAGAGCATGAATCAGGTTATTGGCTACAAGCATTACCATCAACTAACATCGGTACCTTGCTGGACGATACATCTTTTTCAAAATGGCTCTTTGCTTACGTTTGGGTGTAAATACGAACGAAATTCATCGCTGTCAATGTGGTAACGACGTTGATAGGCTAGGTCACCACGGTCTATCATATCGCCGAAGTGCTGGCCGTTTATCACGACACGCAGCAATCAATGACGTCATTCGTAGGGCTTTCGCCACTGTTCACGTGCCGGCCATTTTAGAGCCGAACAGAATAGCACGTGACGATGGTAAGAGGCCCGATGGTATGACGTTGTTGCCCTGGTGTCGTGGTAAACCTCTAGTGTGGGATGCAACTTGTGTTGATACCGTTGCACGATCCCACCTAGAGTCAACATCCAGGGTGGCGGGCGCAGCGGCGACTACAGCGGAGGATTTCAAGCGGCGCAAGTACACGGCCATCGGCGATGGTTATATATTTGCGCCGTTTGGAGTGGAAACTCTGGGACCGTGGGGACCGGAAGCGCGTAAATTATTTAAAGAGCTATCGGCGCGCCTTATAGAAATTTCCGGCGACCAAAGGGCTGGCTCGTACTTTGGACAACGAATAAGCCTCGCTATACAGCGAGGTAACGTAGCCAGTCTTTTGGGCACGTTACCCATAGACAGTGATCTAAATTCTGTGTTTTATTTATAATTTAGTTTTATTTATAGGTAAAAAAAAAAAAAAGTAAAAAAAAAAATATACTTACCTACATTGAATCCCACTAATTATTATAAATGTGAAAGTTTGGATGGATGGATGGATAGATGTTTGTTACTCTTTCACGCATAAATTGCTGAACGGATTTTAATGAAACTTGGCACACAGGTAGATCATATCCTTCAATAACACATAGGATACCTTGTATCCCGGGAAAGGATAAGATCCCTCGGGAACGCGGGTGAAACCACGGGGGACAGCTAGTTTATAATAGTAATTTTAATGGCAGTAATAAATCTTGTATGTTTCAATTCACAGTAAAGTCACAGTCCCAATTTATTCAGAAAGTATGGTGACCAACGGATACCAAGTTCGGATGTGCACCCAAGACGATACGGTACGGCGCCTATGATCATCCATTGTTCAAAGCTTATCAAGTGATGGGTACAAGGTACATCGACGTCGATGAGTTAAATAAAATGGGTAAAAAATTGCATTTATTATTTTGAAAGCATTTAAGTATTTAATGGATAACAATTTTGGAAACAAAAACTGATAGCAATTAACCAATGAAAAGTTGAATCAATTTTGAAATAAACTTTTTTTTTATTTATTTCCAAAATAAGATAGTAAAAATTTGTTTATATCGCAAAGATAGAACATTTTGTTCTGATTGTGTCAACAAAAAATTGCGTTGAAAGTGACCATTGTCACGAAATGTTACAAGGACCGATTGATAAGAAAAATAGTTGATATTTTTTTTCTATTGAAAACAGCCAATATTGTATTGTAAATAAAGTTTAAACCGTTTATTTGAGTTGTATTTGGCCCACAAAATCTATTGTTCTCATTTTCTATAGGTTTTTTAGTAGATTCAATATCGGTATAATTTACAATGAAATCATCGTATGAAGAATATATTATATCATATATTATTCATCATCATCATATCAGCCGGAAGTCGTCTACTGCTGGACAAATGATTGTCCCTAGCAATAAATTAAATAATTATTAACCATTATTACTTTTACAAAAAAGCGAAAGTGAGTCGTTCGTCTCTTTACTATGTTCGTCTATTTTTGGCCTACGCAACCGAAATAAGTGATCAACCTTGTTATCCCAGGACTGTAATATGTTGCGAGTTCCTATTGAACTTATCGATAAAATCTAATGACATCACTAAAGCGGCGTTCATAAACACTTATACATGGTGAACAGAAGTGAACCACCGTTACTCGCACAAGACTCGTTTAAACAATCCGCTCCGGAAAACCAAACATGTATGTAAATTATTTGACAAAATTAGTAGTTAGTACTTACATGAATGGACATATCGGTAGTTCATTCTCTGAGTTATGCGACTTACCTGTAAAAGAAGATAATTATAAGTAAAAACCTTTATTTACAACAAATGTACAAAATATACAAACAAATGTACAACTATAATGTATATAAAACTTCTTCGAGGCTGCCGCTGCAGCCGATCGGCACGGTTCCCAGAAGGCTGGCAGCGTTTCCTCTTTGGATGGCCAAGCTGATGCGTTGGCGGAAAAAGCTCCCCGCCCGCCGGTCACCCGAGGCCTCGATTTTTTAGATAAAATATTTGCGAAACGTCGAGCTTCAGACCCCCACGGACCCATGGTCTCAACCGCAAAAGGCATAAATTGATAATTTGATATTTTTTTAATTTTTTATTTTAATTATTAGTTATTTTTGTGTGGATATTAGTCAGTCTTCTGATGGTAAGCGACTACCGTCGCCTATAGGCATCATTGACATAGGTATACTATGCCTTGAAGGCAACTGGCTCTCAAGTGCACCTATCGGAACACACCGATAGATGTTTTGACAGATTTCAACTTGAGGCCAGCCAGTCGAGTAGGTACTACAAAGTACCCTTCCACCAAAATTCATCTGTCAATAACTTGGACGGAGATACAGATTTTCATTGTTACCAGGAGGTCCAAAGAAGACGGGTCAAATTATGGTAAGTCTTATTTTTCTTGTCCTTGTGCCGATCCCACCTTGGTCAGCACAACATGTTTTCCTCTTCCACTCTCCTCTATCACTAGTCGTCTCAATACTCACACCTTTCATAAACATATCATTCTTCACGCAGTCCATCCATACCTTCTTCGGCCTTCCTCTACCTTCATATCCATCGACACTTATGCTTCATACTCTTTTCGTTATGTTTTTCATCCCTCCTCATGACATGCCCATACCAAGCCAATCTATTGCCTTCCAACTTTTCAGTCACTGGTGCTACTTTCAAACTTCCTATGATATACTCATTCCTTATCTTATCCATTCTCGTAATACCACACATCCACCTCAGCCACATGCACTCTTCTCTCATCCATCTCTTTCGTTGCCCAACATTCAGATCCATACATTACGACAGGTCCTATGATAGTCTTAAGTATTAACAAATAAATCGGACCTAAATTCCAGTGAACATTTACAGAGATCAGAAATTTAAAAGTCTAGACCTTAAGTGTCCTAGGTATCTAACAAGTCTCATTTCCTGATAAAGTGTACCTAATAAGACCTAGAATGTAAGTGCGATTCGATGTATGTATTACGCCGGATCCTAAAAGGTTATGATACACGCGATTTTTAGTTGCGCAAACGCAACTTTTCGACAAGATGCTTGCGGAATTAGTCATTACACTCACGAAACGGCTCAAGGAGACTTAATTCCGGCTCTTGTGAATCTGGTTTTTGCTAGCAAGTTATATGGAATGGTTGCATTTTAATCAACCTATTTTATTTTATTTTTTATACTGGATAAGCTTGTGTTTGGCCACAATCTCACTATGGTAAGTGATGATGTGGCCGAAGGTGGTAAGCACGCAAAGCCTAGATGGGAACTGGCTCTCAAGTGCAGCTGTCGGAACACACCGATAGGTGCTTGGCGACAGATTTTCAACTTGAGGGTGGTAGCCAGCCAGTCGGGTATTACAAAGTACCCTACCAGCGTGAAAAATATTGACATAAAAGAAATGGTAGACATGATAAGTCATAGAAATGCTTAGCTTCTCAAGTATGGGTTACATAAATTAGATATAATAGTTCAACGCATTGTAAAAACGACAACACATCTGCAATCCCCCTGCTATTGTTTATGTCCATAGGTGACGACAGTCAAGTGACCTGCCTGTTGTCAGATCTCTGATATAAAAAAAAGGATTTAGCGTATAAATCGACTTGATACTGAGTCATAATTGCAATAGAAATTCAGCTTTGTTCTTGTAATTTTATAAAAAAAAAACACTGATAGCCCCTTTATGTTGGTAGATTTTACTGAGAAATATTGAAGGGGTTCGTAGAGCCCTAAGTTTGAGACGCCCTGCACAAAACCGTTAGGTTGTAACTTTTAAAAATCTATTGATTAGGTACGGTCGGCCAAAAAAGTGGTGTGCCACCCTACGGTTTACTGCCGCTTGCAGATTCATAGATGATAAAGATTAGTTTCGCTTGCAGATCAATCTGACAACTCATGTCATTAGTATGCATCTCTTTCAAGTGATATCTTTTTAGTTTGAACCTTGTTCTAATTTTCGATGACTAGGAAACTAAATCAAAACTGGCACACCACTTTCTTGGCCGACCGTACCTACGTACCGGTAGTTTCAAATGAAAACCAGTTGCCTTTTAGGCTTTGTAAAGGTTGGAAATACATCGTCAATCCCTCTTGTATTGCTAAGTCTATAAGCAACGGCTTACTAACCATTAGCTAAGTACTTTAGCTCAATCTTTCATTGAAAAATATCGGGATAATCTGTCTTACCTTTAAACTAATTTATTCAAATAAAGACCTTATAAGGCATTTCTGAGAATCAATTGATTTACAACTTTTTTAGATAAGCTTGTGTTTTGAGAAATGATGTGACCGAAGGTGGTTAGCACACAAAGCCTAGATGGGAACTGGCTCTCTAGTGCAGCTGTCGGAACACACCGATAGGTGCTTGGCGACAGATTTTCAACTTGAGGGTGGTAGCCAGCCAGTCGGGTACTACAAAGTACCAACGTGCAGTGGTTTCCTCACGATGTTTTCCTTCACCGAAAGCTCAAGTTCATTGTAGGATTTGAACCCACGACCTTCACCGCTGTATCCAACGTAATTAGCACTGAACTATCATAGATTAAAGATGAGGCACCAATTAAAGATTACATCGGAAATAATTACGAACGACATTAAGATAAGGAAGATATTGATCATATGAAATCCTTCTCATAGCAAACAATTTCTTCAATGAATCCTATTAAAAAGGTGAAAACACGTTTAAAAATGTGATAGAAATCCCACGTGGCGGATATCGCGTACCTATAACTTTCTAAATCCTTTTTTAGTTGCACTTGCGAAACTAGTTTTCGAGTTACCACTGTGAGACAGACGGACGCGCGCGATTAGCAATGTTAATGTAATGTCATCGAATGGTTGCTGAATGGACTTTCTATTGTCATTTAGAAATGGTAGGTCAATCAAAATGTATTATAGAAACTATTGGGATCTGCGCAGGAACGAGCGATATTTATAATAAAAAGGTAGACAACTCATTAGCAATCCCCCAGGTAGATGATAGCTCAGTGGTAAGTGACGTCGGATACCGCGGCGAAGGTCGTGGGTTCGAATCCTTACAATGAGCTTGAGCTTTCGGTGAAGGAAAACATCGTGAGAAAACCACAGCACGGTGGTAGGGTACTTTGTAGTACTCGACTGGCTGGCTACCACACTCAAGTTGAAAATCTGTCGCCAAGCACCTGTTGGTGTATTCCGGCAATTGCGCTTGAGAGCCAGTTCGCCTTTAAGGCTTTGTAATAAGGTGTACAACACATAAGCAATCCCTGGTATTGCCAATGTCTATAGGCGACGGTTGTCACTTACCATCAGGTGACCCGCCTGCCTCGTTGTCACTTGTGACATAAAACAAAAAAAAAACTGTGTGTTGTAGGCTACAGTATTTATTTACCATCAAGTGGCCCGCCTGCGTAGTTGTCAGTTGTGTTATAAAAATCACCTTATAGTAAGCGAATACCTATTTGGACAAGTAAAGGCACCTACAGTACCTCAAGACAAATAAAGGCGCGAGCTAGTCAAAGTAGCTTAGTGCGTAAAAAATATCCCAGAAAATCGCTAAGCTAGAAATATATATTTTTCGTCCCCATAATTATAAAAAATAATTAATTAAATATAGAAAATTTTATCAATTTAACCGTTATAGATTAGAGATCGTTCTATAAGTATAGAATATTCCGGAAACTATGAAACGGAGTAACAACTCATTGTAATAGTAATGTTGTCTGACATATCAAATCAGCTTCTTTTTATGAAATGTCAAAACGATAGTTTATATGGAGGTTTGTATGAAATACTGCCGTGTGACGTCATAAATATACACCATCAAAGGATATACTCTTTGTTTTGCTAATTAAAAATCATAAAATGGTTGAATTTTAGAAAACACTGGTCAGTGTCCGATAATTTTTATTGAATATAGCCAACATCCCTATTAACAATCGTGCTCAATGTAAGAAAGATCCACTGCTAAAAAAAAATTGCCTTGCTGAGTTTCTTGCCGGAGTCTTCTCAGTTTAAGTGTATTCCGAACCGGTAGTAGAGTCAATTGTAACGTTCATAAGTGCCTTACCAGGGCCTAAACTGAATAAATGAGTTTTGAGTTTGAGTTTGAGTATGGTTGTAGAGTCTATTTTGTGTTATATTTTATCATATTTCAGATACCTAATGATGTATAACCTATAAATCAAGTCGACATAACGATCTCAGCCAAGTCGTGACAATCATCAAGATCACGACAAATATCTTGATATATCGTAGATAGACAAGTAGAACATAATATCTATCGACTGGTGAAACTGAGGGAGTATTATCACCTGTTTGTTTTCCGCTTGGGTCGATGGCCAGTGAAAGAGCAATTGTTTTGCGCGTGCGATGAAATACTGTATCAATTTGCATCTTGTATGAGGTTGTATGGCTAGTGTTTGTTATAATTTATGGAATTAATGAATGGACCTTATGATATTATATAATTTGACATTTAAATGACGTGTCAATGTCGTGCTTTGAGGAAACTAGTTTTCTTCAATTTTTTAATGAATAACTCGAAATAACAGTAGGTATTACCAGACATATTATTATTTAAAAAATCAGACCAAATAAAAAAGACACGCTCCGCGCACTTTAAGTGAAGCAAAGTAAAGGAAGCTGAAATTGAAAAAGGAAGCCAGTTGCGTTCCTGTACGACTCGAATCACGCGGGATGTCGTACGAGCAGGTGACGCACACAACTTTATGCACGTTGCTTCACTGCATTGGAGACTATTGTTTAGGCACGCTCCTTCTACTATTTTTATATGTTCTGTGTTTTAAAAAGAGAAAAAGACAAATATAATATTCGTTTTTTTTTTCATTACTTAAAAAAAACCCAAACGAAAAAATGCGCCAACCAGGGACGACCACGATGGTTTGGTATCAATACATATACATTTCAGTATTGTTTTATTAAATTAAAGAATTAATCTCGTTATGCTTTTTAACTCTATCAAGGTTATAATTTTCACTAATAACCTTCAAATATTGAATGTGTTTATGTGTCGGCATCTTTTGACCCGTGACATTTGACACTTGTGTATTTAGAAAACCTGCTAGAGATCTGCCTGATTATAGATAAATACTAGACAACACACAAAAACAGCTAAAGTGGTCATCTTAATTCATAAAATCAACATTTGATTCGATTGCAAATAATATCTTTTGAATTCGGAATTGCGGGGATATCTAAAAGTATTTTCACTCCTCTTGCTCAAAAAGACCGTCATTGTAGCGTACCAGAGCGGTGAAAAAATAGCAATTCATCCTCTAGGGGAAAAAGTATTTTTTTTTTATTTTTGTGTGTCAAATGACAATGAGCCTACAAAAACGAAAAAGTCTTTAGTCATAAGTAGAATAATCATGAATAAAAACTCGACTTATTACTGTTTCATAAAAAAAGAACTTAATTTAAATTTTGAAAATCTCTGGTAGAATGCATGCAACGTGTTGCGGCTACAGAAGAAACAAAAAAAAAAGAAATTATAAACTACATATTTCATATTGTATTGGATTGTTTTATTTTTTCGCAACCGTAGTGAAAAGTTTAGTGTAACACACGGCGCTAAAACCCATTAAAACTCGGTTTCTATTTAGTCCCTCGCTAAAGCTCGGGAGTAAAACTACCTCGTATATAATGGGTCATTTTAGCCCCTTGTATAACAATCTACTATTAAATAAATTCGATTAGATAGATATAATTATCATAATAAGAACCGTAAAAATGATTTTAAAAAATTGTTGTTGTTGTTGTTTGTTTTAATAGCCTCACTTTAATGAGAATTGATACTATCCATTAAATAATGAAAAATAGAGGCCAAGAAGTATCACTTTTTTATTTAATTTTTGTACATCATTTAATTGTGTAGCAATACTTTTAAAAGGTTGCGTTATTATCAACAAATATAAGTAAAAATATAGTATTATTTACTTCGTAATTCAACAACAATGAATAAAAATTCTTCAATAATATAATAATCAATGACGGAACTATATACCGCAGTTGGTCCGCTGTGACACATTGTCTCTATGTCACAGAAGAATGAACATTATGGTGAATGAATAGGCTTTAATATTGTGTGGACGCATAAACGCACGTGCCTGACCGGTGTCCGGTTGCCACTACTTTCAATTCCGAATCAAGGTCACGTGGGTAGTAGAAATTTTACGCACATAGATGGTAGTGTGGTGTTACACGTATTCAAAAAGCATTAAATATATTAAACTAGCTGCAAGATGGCCCTTTTGACAAGAGGGTGTCTCTTCTTAACTCGCTATGCTTGTCTCTTTTTGACACGTAAATTAATCGCGTTGTCAAAACGGCCAACATAGCGTGCCTCTGGTTTAATTGAAATTGGTCCCATCGAACGAAACCTTTATGCTTTTTACCTTTTTAATTCTAAATTCAAATAATGAATACTTAAAAAATAAGGGTTTTATTTTTAAGCAGAATAAGATCTATCAGATTTGCTGTCGGCTGTCAGGAACTACATACTAGATATAATTTCAGACCTATCATAACCTAAGATCGGTGGTATTTTTATCAGTAAAAACACCAGCTTTTAAGTATGTGGATATATGTGTAGATATCATCATCATCATGTCAGCTTAAAAGATGTCCACAGCTGGACAAGGCCTCCCCCAAAGTTTTTATAATGTAAACCAATCATGATAAAAGGTTGTAATTGATAGGATATAAAATGAAGAAGACCCAACACGTCTTTTAAAAACTGCCGTGACTGATAAATTATTTTGAAAACGGGTATTTAAAAAAATGTTTAAAAGTTGTTTAATTATACGAAATACAAGTTTATAGCTATATTGAAATGCGCGTAACCTTGGCTGGCCATGTTATTAATAAACTTTTAATTTGACATTTAAATTTGTAGCCTATTCGAAAGTTAACTTTTCACTACGTTTATGTATTATTTTAATGTTGGTACATAAATATAATAAACATAATTCTCATTTGTAATTTAATTTTATTTGTAATTTTTCATTGATTGTATTGTAATTTAATTTTTATTTTAATCTGTATATCTCATAGTTTGTATCTTTTATATATGGACAATCTGTCTGAAATAAAGAATTTGAATTTGAATAAATATTTGCAGACTTCTTAGCTATGTATTTAAAGCGCATAAAAAAAGGTTTCTTTTTTTAAATAATATTATTTTTGGAATAAGTGTGTGTGTGTGTTTATTTTATTGAATAAAAGTATTGTTAGTTTACAGTTTACAGTAATAACTGAAAGGCATAATTTAAGTACCTGTACTGTTTAAGTGCCGGTACTATCAGTCCATGGCAGGTTCGAATACAGCTATCGACTACAGTAACTAACGGCTTGACTAACGGATCGACTTACCTCCTCAAATTATATATATACGCATAATATTATTGTGGGACTGTTTAGGATCGAAAAATGGAATGGCAGTGACGTCAGTTACCACGACGAATATCGTGGGTTCAAATCCTAAATTGAGCTGGAGCCTTCGGTAAAGGAAAACGTCATGCGTTGTTACTCAAGTAGAAAATCTGTCGGCAAGCACTTATCGGTGTGCTGGTAGTTGCACTAATGAAAGAAATGTACGTATCTATATCAGTTAATCTGGTTTCATAGCACAAGCTCCGCTAATTTGGGATCAGATGACCATCTATTAAGAATGTCCCAGGACAATTATTATCAACTTTTTTATATAAATAACTAGTTGTTCTCCCTGGTTTCACCCGCGTTCCCGAAGAACACTTTAGGTGTTGAATTTTCAAGAATACTTTCTTAGCGGATACCTACTGCCTATTAAAAATCTACTTGCCAAACCATTTTGTAGCGTTTATATATTAATCAGAGAGTATATAATGTAGATTACACCCTGATTCAAGTTAAACAGACATTCCCAAAGTTATCGAAGGCAAAATAGAAGAATACCAGTGCATATCAATTCCTTCATTCATCTTCCGTCAACTTCACGCACTCTAGACACAGTAGCGTGTGTTTCATAATATTTACGTGTTGGATCGCATTAGTTGCATTAATTTACAGCTGATTTAGAAACTGAAAGTTATCTTATTTTCTTTCTTACTACCTGCTATAATGTAATTCTGTATTATTGTTGGGTTTGTAAAGCCATAAAACTCCATTAAGTAGGTGCTTGGCGACATATTTTTAACATAAGGGGAGTCCAGCCATTAGAGTAGGAACTAAATCGGTCTGGAGAAGTTGTTTTCTTTTATGAGCCTTGTGGATCGTGGCATTTATGTGGGTCTTTACAGTTAATTACTGGTTCAAAAAATGTCTTTAGAATTTGCCAAAATAAAACATAGTTTACATTAAAATATTGCACATAATATAGAATAATAATTAGACCCAACGCAGAGGCGATGATAGCTCAGTGGTAGTGACGTTGGATACCGCGGCGAAGGTCGTGGGTTCGAATCCTACAATGGGGCTGAGCTTTTGGTGAAGGAAACCGTCGTGAGGAAACCACAGCACGTTGGTACGGTCAAATAGGGTAAAATCTGTCGCCAATCACTTTTGGTGTGTTCCGGCAATTGGCCGGCTTTAAGGCATTGTAATAAGGTGTACAACACATTGGCAATCCCCTGGTATTACTATCTATCCTGGTCTATAGGGGACGGTAGTCACTTACCATCAGGTGACCCGCCTGCCTCGTTCTCACTTGTGACATAAAAAAAATATTTTTTTAAAGATTTTTACCAATGTTAATTACCATGATGTTGCGTAGACGCATCGCGTTTATCAGTTCTTCGAGCGATGGGCTGCCCACTGCCACTTCAGCTATCATAACTATATTGTCTACGCAAATAAATGCAGATATGCAATCAGCGTGGTTGACCCCGATGTCACAGTAGTTGATAGTCGATAATGATGTTACAGTAATGGGGTCAGTGAGCTGCTTTCCTCGCAAGTGGTGCGTGTTCGATTCCGTTTGGTAACACTGTACATTTTGTTTAGGTTTTTAATTGGTTTGTTTACTGTCAAAGCTGATCGGTAATTGTTGACCTTGTTTAGAGTCTTTCCCGCGGGTTTAAAGCCTTGAGACTCCTGAAAAGTCCCTCCTGCTCGTTTCAGAGATTAGCCCGGACAAGTTAACAGTCGCCGAGACAAATTTGGAAACGCGTGTTTGGTTTTCGTCGAGTTTTTATTTTGATGTCATAGACAGACACTTCAACTTTTTTATTTGAATAATATAGATTATTGTAAGTTAGGTATGTTAGGAGAATTATGACCTTAAATTACCATAGTCTAAATATCATATTAAAATAAGCGTTTTATTTTATATTATTTTTTTATATTATGAACCTATAACTGAAAATACGTGTCTGGCTGGAATCTTCCAGAAAACTTTAAAATTCATTATTATTCATAACTAAATTAATAAGTTAATTCTAATTATTAAGTTATGGTTGAATTATAGCAAATATTCCACTCCGCTAAGAATCAGCAAGATTTAATAAATCTATACAATCTGGTAATTTATTGCACAGTGCACTGCAATTTAACTTGTCTGTATTTAGTTATTTACCTTGAAAATCCGATTTTGTGAAACAGATTAGCTTTTATTATGTTGGTATTTGTAATTTGTGTTTAGTAGGTACTAGGACTGAAGGTCGAATGGGTCTATGGCCTTACAAGGATGTTGGAGACTACTTACTAGTAAAGTAACCCATTTTTGTCCATTATCCTTTATAAAAATATATATCGTAGATCTTACTTATTTTTTTATATTACTTATTTTTCAATATAAAAACAAACAGACACTTTGTACCAAATTTAAAATAATTATCATAATCTATACTTATATTATAAATAGACAAAGTTAAAAGAATATATAAAGTTTGTGAGGTGGTAAGGGGTAATCTCTGGATCTACAGAACCGATTTTGAAAGTTCTTTTACCAATAGAAAGCCACGTTATTTGTGAATGTTTAAGGCGATGATAGCTCAGTGGTAAGTGACGTCGAATACCGCGGCGAAGGTCGTGGGTTCGAATCCTACAATGAGCTTGAGCTTTCGGTGAAGGAAAACATCGTGAGGAAACCATAGCACGGTGGTTAGGGTACTTTGTAGTACCCGACTGGCTGGCTATACCACCCTCAAGTTGAAAATCTGTCGCCAAAACACCTATCGGTGTGTTCCGACAGCTGCACTTGAGAGCCAGTTCCCATCTAGGCTTTGTGTGCTTACCATCTTCGGCCACATCATCACTTACCATGGTGAGATTGTGGTCAAACACAAGCCTATCCAGAATAAAAAAATATATATATATATATATTTATCCCGGGAAAAGATAAGAATCCATGGGAACCCGGGTGAAACCGCGGGGGACAGCCAGTGTTATAATATATTGGGGAGATTCAAATTTATTATCCTACGACTAGTCGACATGAGTTAAAAGGTTTTAATATACATTATTAAAACTACAAAATTACCTTCATTTTAACGTAAAAGTTTCACCATAATTGAGAGTGGTTTACTTGCACAAACAGGAAGACCAAGTGAATCGGGGAAACAGGCATAGTTACAGACTCGATACATCCGCATAAACATCCTGGTTAAGAGCAAACTGGCTTCCTATTGGCGTTTAATAAAAAAACAGAGCTATCCTAGGCTAGCTCACCTACATACCACTTTTGACCGCATCGTCATCATAGTAAGATTTTGACTACAATCGGCAATAAAAAAGAACCCAATTTTTTAAATCATTCGTTATTCAAATTCAAATCATCTACGAGTATATTGCACTCTTTACAAGTATTTTTAATCGTCTCTCGTTTCTTACTTTTTTCTTCCTGTAAAACTTGTCTATACAGAGTGTTGTTTTTCATTATACTAAATAACAATCAACTGAATTTAACTATTTTTGTTATATAATTGACTAGCTGTTCCGCGCGGTTTTCCGTGTTCCCGTGGGATCTTATAATCTGCCCGGGCTCAAATATAGCCTATGTTCATCAGGGATAGTGTAGCTTTCCAACGGTGAAAGAATTTTTGAAATCGGTCCAGTAGTTTCGGAGCCTATTCAATGCAAACAGACAAACAAATCTTTCCTCTTTATAATATTAGTATAGACTTGCTGTCCCGGAGGGATCTCGTCTTTTTCCGGGATAAAAAATATCCAATTCTCCAGAATATGATCTATCCGTGTGGCAAGTTTCTTCAAAATTAATTTAGCAGTTTTTGCGCGAGTAACAAACACCTTCACATACATGTTATATAACAAGTAAATCAACCTTAAAAATTATTAGGATGCAAAACCACACTCTGTATATAAGGTCTACTCATGTTGAGGTTAATAGGTACAGCTATGAAGATGGAATGGAAAGGATAGGATATGAAAGCCTTATAAGAAAGTGACCCCATTCTAAAGAACTAGTAGGTAATGCATTAAACTGCAAAACACATCTTTATCTATATGATCTTATCTGCACAAGTCAAAGTAATATAACTTCTATTTCATAAAACATAGAGTGCAAATCACTGTAATCTGTATAATATAAAAGGCAATCGTTACTGACTGACTGATCTATCAACACTCAGCTCAAACCACTGAACGGATTGCGCTGAAATCCAACACGCAGATAGTTATTATGACGTAGGTATCCGCTAAGAAGGGTTTTTTTCAAATTTCACCCCTAAGGGGATGAAACGGGGGTCCAAATTTTGTATAATCGTTTAAAAGCCTACCAGTAAGCATGTAATTAAAATACTGAAAAGTAACGTTTAGTTAGGACCATTGTAAAACCTTACTTAAGTTGTGTTCTATAAGATCTGTTTTCAATTATGCGGAAACAGTAGTAACCTAATTAAATGCTGCAGTGCTGTTATTTGACTAACAAATATGTTCCAATTTTAAATTCAAAACAAATGAACTCCAAATAAAAACAATTAATAAATTTTACAGTCTAAATACCTCAGAAATGCAAGAAATGTACCTAATTCTTAATCGATTTCATGCTTTTGCTTGCCCTGTTTACTTCTTTCTCTTTCTAATTAGATCCAGTTTAATTTAGAAACTTGTGAACTTGACCTTCAATTAGATGAACTACGAATGTCACTCTCAAGACTCAGAAAAAACTGCTTCGTGAAAGAAAGACAAACCAACAAACACGTTTGCATATAGGTAATATTAATATTGACTATTTTCATAATCACTTTTCTAGTCATCTGTACCAAAAATCTTTTCATGTTTGTTTTGAGAAATTGAGTTGATAAGATAATCCGTGTGACACAAAAATATTGAACTATAGCGAGAATAAGGTGGTACATTTTTAACTAGCTATCCCCCGCGGTTTCACCCGCGTTCCTGTGGGATTTTCGCAACATAACGTGATGTTATATACCCTATAGCCTTCCTCGATAAATAGGCTATCCAACACTAAAATATTCTTTCAATTCGAACTAGTAATTTCGTAAAAACCTTTCAGCCCTTTAGACGACAAAACCAGGAGAAATAAGTTACATTAGAATAAATAGAAAAATATGTTAAAAACAATTATATAACAATTTAATTAATTTCATCAACTTTCGAAAAAAAAGTATTATTTCTAATGCGTAATTGTGTTCATTTTAATTAAGTTTTCCAAACCTCTATTATACTACTTTCTTTTCCCAAAGTACTCGAGTATGGTATGAAATATCAGTAACAAACAACTGAGCAATATTTGTAATTTTACAAATATAGTGATATATTGTGACTTTGTTATAGTTTTTGATGCTTCACTGGTTTTTTCGCAATTACCTTAATGTGTTTTGAGGAAGGTTTCTTAACATAGCAGGGTTTCTACAATTAAACTAGATATCAAATATACTAGTACAAGTTAACTTATTAATATTTATACCCTGACTGTCGCAGACTCAGAACCAACAGACTTTCTTTGTCCTGAATACAAAAACTAACGTGGCGTTTTTTATACTACTAGATGGCAAACAAGCTTACGGTCCACCTGATGGTAAGCGGTTACCGTAGCCTATGATATGTTAGCAAACTCCAAACAATAAATTTACTTATATTGTTTTTATTCACATCAATAATCATATCCTACCTCGAATCTGTCATGGAAATAAGCACAAAAATCAGTGGTAAACCATAAGGTCTGACCTTAATCTGCAGACAATTATCTATGGTTTAAAAAATAATTGTTATCACATGCCCCTCCCATTATCGTACACTTAAACGACACAGGTATAAATGCGCACCTCGCACTGCGCACCGCACAAATAACTTGACCCACTTATACCCACCTGTGAAGTGTTAACGACCTCCGAAGGCTCCAATCATAGTCCAAATGACGACAATGAATGACGAATGATCGGCGTAATGACGAAATCACTGCTTTCTCTCGCGAGAAAGTAATCGGCCGTGATGCGGCCGGCGCTCTTATAGTGTTTCGGTTTTTTATGGCGAGTTCCTATGTTCTTTTAGAATCGCCCTTGCATTTTTTCTTGCAGTTATTTTACATGGTAGTTCTTTTTTTTGAAAATATTGTGTTGTGTCATTTTATAACACCAAACGAAGCACTAATGAGTTTGTAATGTGTCTTTTTATTAGAGTGTAAATTCATCAGAAACTATCATTAAGTAAAACGTGTAGACAATGCTATATCAAGAGTTTTTTCCCCAGTAATAATTATGTGACAGGTTTTTTCTGTCATAAAAACCAACAACCGTTGACATGTTCCTAAATGTTTACCGCGAATTTCGTTCAAATAGTTTAAATTAAACATGACTAGTGTTTTTAGAGAAATTCGTGAAACATAAACAAACGCATTATAAAAAAACTAGTTTATTTGACCATTATCCTAAGAAATACAAAAATTATTCAAGTTTTTCAAAAAAGGAACGATCTCCATTCCGTTTTACACCACAAAAACAGTTTAGCGTCAAACTAGTATGGTAATGGTTTCTAGAATGAATTCTAAATCAAAATATTTGCAATTCACCGTATATTAACCTAGATTGTGTGAAATCCTAAAGTTACCGTGAAATATGCTAAAACATTTTGATAGTTGTATCTCAAGGTCCATTGCGTTGTGACAATAGGTGTAATATTCATCCTTTTCTGTGTGAAATGAAACGTGTTGAAATATTCTGAAAGATTTTTAAACAATACCTGTTTTTGATCACGACTTATGAACTCGCTTACCTGTAAGCAAAAATAAATAATTTAGTATCAAATATTTATTTTTTTATCGAGAGACATGTTTTTAAAATGGTAGCTAAAATATTCTTGACCTTTATCTTGTATTTGCCTTTGCTTTATTAAAAAAAACATTTAAATTACACGGAGTGACACACTTGTTATTCGATATTCTTTTAAATCGATTTATCGATAAATTAAATTAACTTATTTTAGCATTTTGTGAGAACATATTTTTACCTGTTCTTTTTAATATAAATAAAGAAAAAAAATTTGCCGCTCCCATTAACATTTATTTAAGAACCTTTTCAAAAGTGATTCCAGTTATAATTCCTAGCCCCTACCTACTATATTGTCTAGAAACCTATCTGTACATAGTCGAAAGTATCTTCACAATAATTACAGTCGTCTCACACAGCCCCTTCACGTGGCTTAACTCACGGACAAACTTTCTCTCATTACTCGATTATACTATTCGAAATAATCGATGTTATGCAATGAAGAATTGCATATCGATGCGTCAGTCTAACGAACGCACTTAGCACCTTTTTTGCTTTTAAAACGATTGCGATATAACTATTATTTCCTTAAAACTTATGTAAGTGAAGTAATCATTACTCTGATACAATGGCCGACATTCGAGTTGTCCGTTAGTTCAGGTTAAGTTGGGAATGAGTTATAACTTTATGAATAATAACGATAACGATCCTTTGATTATCCTCACATTTTATAAAACAAAGTCCTCCGCCGCGTCTGTCTATCTGTATGCTCGCGATAAACTCAAAAACTACTGAACGGATATTCATACGGTTTTCACCAATGAATGGAGTAATTCATGTGGTAGGTTTTGGCCCATAATTTATTTAGGTTTTGTGTATATTGGCTGAAATGTGACGATGATTTTTTAGAAGGCGGAAACAATTCCAGATACAACTATTGTAATGTTGTTTGTGTTGGCTGTAGGTACCCTGGCTCAAATCATCAACACCTAGCAAACTATTCCAGCTGCACTGATGCCTTCCAAGCTATATATGTGTGCTCACCATCGGTCTTCACTTACTGTATGATATAAAAAAAAACGCGGGTCATCCCAAAACAAGATACCAACACATAGACATGTGCCCATTTTCTACACCCACTGACCCTGATAAAGACGTAACAAACGAATTCATAAATGCATTGTCATTGCATATTTTTACCATAACAGCAGAATCTCATGAAAAATGTAGGTTCATTACTTAATTCAAGACTCACTACAATAACTTCACACGCTAGGCAATGTATCGAATGACATGCGATCGATGTTTTCACTCGATAACCGATCGATTTAAGCGAATAACGAAATTCGCAAGGGCCTACTTGGCCTCCAGTTTCACTTGACAGCGCGGAATTTACTTTCTCCGTGGCTCTTGGCCGCACCTCAATAGTTCCTTGTCGACTCGTAATTTTGTTTGTACAATGTTGTTTATCTTTTCTTTCACTTGTTTTATGACTGCAAGTGAATATGCAAACTATACACTCGTTAAATAAGTTGGTACAAACATGATGTACCTATATATTTTCGGCTAATTTATATCTATACTAATATTACAAAGAGGTAAAGTTTGTGAGTTCCTGAGGTTGTAGGGGTAATCTCTGGATCTACTGAACCGATTTTGAAAATTCTTTTACCAATAGAAAGCCACGTTATTTGTGAGTGTTATAGGAACGCGGGTAAAACCGCGGGGATAGCTAGTTCTCTGATATACTAAAACACAAAGAAACAATATCAATATTAGGGTTAATTTATCTCAATACATGTGATGAGAAATAAACATGAAAAAACAGCGATTGTATGGCCAAAACTCACTGAGACAAGCTCAACAACAAACAATTACTTTATCCATGATTGCGTGAACAAATTAAAAAGTTACAAAACACACGAGAATTTTATGCCCTATATCTTTTTACTGAAACGCTACTTTAAAAAAAATAAGAGACTACGCTATCACATCAGAATGTCGATAAATCACAATCAAATTCCAGCATTTCAAAAACAAAGCATTCCCCCAAGAAGAACATATTAACGAATCTAATATAGTGTAATTAAACAGTTACAGAATCGCATACCGGCGCACGCGCAGCCGGGCGTGACCTCTAGAGTCACCGTGGGAAGCGGTGCAATGACCACTACACGCTCTGATGCTCTATCATTTAAGAACTCTTGACCAATTCTATCATGTCTGGAGACATTCAGGTAGTGGTGTCAGTTATTGGTGAAAGGATGACTGTGTTCCAAGACACGCTATCGAACGATCGAAAATAAACCCTACCACTTAGATCCAGAATCGAAATTCAAAGTTGCGCAAGATTTTGTTGCACGTTTTATAAATAAACGTCTTTAAGTTAGTCAAGATGAATGAGTTATATTATTTAAATGAGAGAAGAAGGCCGGACTTATTAATAACTAGCTGACCCCCGCGGTTTCGCACGCGTTCCCGAGGGTTCTTATCTTTTCCTGAAATATAAAGTATACTATGTTTAAATCAAAGGTATGATTCACCTTTGTGCCAAGTTTCATAAAAATCCGTTCGGTAGTTTTTGTGTGATTGAGTGACAAACTTTCACTTTTCTAAGGTTAGTAGCATGAGAGTTCATTGTAGAGCCTAAATCATTATGGAAACATTAAATTTAGATGTACTAAGAAAGACCCAAAAATCCAGCCCTAGAGGTATCATTTAAGAGCCTTTTAATGCTTAAAACTGTTGTAGGTTCTATTCTAGTAATACTAGCATTTAGTTGTCATAAAATAAAAATTGAAAATTATACGTTGAAAACTGCTCTCTTATTTAATTATTAAAATCCCTATCTAGGAATCATCATTAACCTGTATTTCTATATTTCTGGTGTCCGTGACAGGACCATGATGGTCATGACCTGAACCAATAACTGCAGTCTTGAAATTCAATGCTTATTATCATAATCGTGAATAAACAAACGTAACAAAATCAAAATAAAAGCTGTCGCAGACCTCAATTTTAAAATACTTAACAGTCAATAAATTTGACCAACCTTGATACAGTTCAATAATTGATTTAATAATGTACTGTTTAAATTGCACAGTAGCCACAAATGTCGAGCAATTACGACAAGGTCGTTGTCTAGGTAAGGTTTATCTATTTGTCGACAGACATTCTGATTTGTTAGATTAATTATATGTTAGAATCTATACTAATATTACAAAGCTGAAGAGTTTGTTTGTTTGACCGCGCTAATCTCAGGAACTTTTGGTTCTAATTGAAAAAAGATTTTAGTGTTGGATAGCCCATTTATCGAGGAAGGCTATAGGGTATATAACATCACGCTATGACCGATAGGAGCGGAGCATCATTGAAAAATATGTCTATAAGCGTAAAAAATATGTGCAAAATTCGGTATATCGACACTTTAACGTTGGGCCACTATTTACGACACATCTGTATAAAAATAAGAGTCCGTATTATATATAAAATAAGTAGCTATTGGCAGCAATGAGTTTAAGGTTTCAGTGAAGGAAAACATCGTACTAAGGCAATTTATACTCTTTACAGTTACGATGAAAGATAAAAACACTTACTAAATGATTCTTCAAAATGAAACGATTTTATATCAGCCATATAATTTGCATCGACATTTAAATTTAAATGGCCATCTAATATCATAAAGACCAGACTAAAGTAATGGCTGAACAGATATTCGAACGTGCCAATACACTTTCTATACAAATAATGGTTCTGCGTGATGACCCCAGACGATGACTAGTCTAGGAGAAAATGTCACTTAGCAAGGCAATTAAGGTCAAATTTGAGTTAATATTAAACGGAATTCGTTAATGTAATGACTTTATTTATAGCACATATTTTCAAATTGCAAGTAGGTAAGTAATCGTATCCAAAAACAATTTTGAAATACTATTTTATATTGAAATTAATTAATAAATATATAAAACTATACTAAAAAAACTATATAAGTGAATACCGACATGACGGATAGAAATATTTAATAATTAATGGAAAAATAATACAAAAGATACCTATTTCGGGAACAGATTAGGCAGATGCTGATTAATTAATAAATAACTAAAAGAATACTTTTATATACATACCTATAGGTAAATTCCCCATAGGCGAGTCCAATTCGCTCTATGGATTCACCCGAAATTAAAAGTATGCTAAATGTTATTAAAGTTTAACATTTATAATAATTTATTAATTCTAATTTAGTAGATTTTATTATTATTATTGATTTATTTAAGTATTATAATTATCATCAATATCGCTCATTCATTTACGAATCGGCCAATTTCCACGCAAAATAAAAAATACGGGAAACAGTTTAAATAACTGTTAACTACCAAAATTTCGACCATAGTATTACATAGATAAAAGTAACTTCCTACTTCCATTTTATTTTTCTGGCCTTCAAACAACCTTCCTTGACGTATTTATTCATCAATTAAGAACACTATACAAAAAATATTAATAACGTTAACTTTTAAGGAATGGTCTCGATACATGCATTTCCTGATCACCTTAAATTCTCGATATAGATTAAATTATTATTGGAGTATGAAATATTTCGCACTATAAAGATGGGGTCGTCATGTAAGCGACGAGCGATGTTACTAACATAAGCGGCCAATAGTGGTTTCCTTAAATAAATTTGACAGATTTGTGTTGATTAACACAATTAACAATTAGTCACGTATTATGAGCGCGTGAGCATCTTGTGAGGGTCGCGGGAAGCGATTGGATACGAGTAGCGCAAGACCAGCCATCGTGGGATGCCTTTGTCCAGCAGTGGACGTTTTCCGTCAGATATGATGACAGCTTTTTAAGGACACTAAATGTATAGGTACCTAGATCTTACAATCCTACAAAATCTGTTGTGGGTTAATGGTATCCCAAAATAAACTCTAATTACATTATTTTAACTATACATTTTAATTGCATTGGTACCTATCAGAATACTGGACTAGTATGTATTTGAAGAGAAAAAAAATACATTCATATGAATGATATCTTTATGATTAACTGGGTGAAAAGTATCTTGGTAAAATCAATCCCAGCCTCCCAGGGTATGATTTGACTATTATCATTTGATATCAAGACAGTGCCTAATATGATCAGATTGAGGAAAAAAAATTAGGATAGGAAGATGCAGATGCACATAATTCCGCTGTCGCTTACTCTCCGTTTGTATCGAAACCTCAGCTTTACTTATAAATAATACAGGTTTCACCTATTTTACTCTCTAATTGTAACGACAAGGCAAGGACGAAATATGATAATTTGCTGGTTGATTAAATTGTACATGAATAACTGGCTTAAAACTAACTAACTAACCTAAGTAATTATTTTAATAATAACCCATGTATCGCTGCTTTGTGAAAAATCCGATAAGGTTTAGTTTTAAAGTTATTCTAATCGAACTTAATATCAAGATTTTAATTCCGCTCTTTAAACATAATATGCTCAGAATTTTTTATATTCTAACAAAACTCAATCAAAGCACAACTCAAGTTTTGAGTCGACATTAAATTTATTGGTTTTGAGTCGTGGAACTATGACGTACCGTTTAACTTTATCTTTACATAGTATAAAATGATGTCGCTTCCGCTGTTTGTTCGCTTAGATCTTTTAAACTACTCAAATAAATATTATAGCACAGAAAATCCGAGAATTTCAATGATTTGTAATGTGATGTCGATCAGCGAAGCGGGCGGGGGACGGCTAATTTTCGAATAAAACGATCTACCATTGAGTCTTGACTTAAATTTTGATTATTCTATAAATACTGTAACAATTTAATATTGACCAGTATTTGACCCGTGTTTAATTTATTTTACAGGATTATTGCAGGACTTCAAAATGATCAGTCTGCTGTGGTTTTTCCTTGGGAGTACAACATGGGATTCAAGAGTGTGAAGACATTTTTACAGTGACAACCGCGGTAACCCCTTACAATCAAGCTCGTTACCCGTAAGCACGTTTGACATCAAATTGAGTTAGTTGAATGTAAAGCTGTCAATAACAATATTTTATCTTTTGTTAATTATCCTTTTCATGAGTAATTTCGAACAAATGCTAGTGCGAATAATGCTCTACTTCCTACGCCATTTTCTTCACACTCTCAGAGACTATTCAGTTGTCAATAATTGGTCATTGTCAACTATATTTGGTTGTATTATTTGTCATTATGTCTCGTCATGGCACGTAATGTGGCATAATAATGTATGACTGACTCAATGTAGACAATAAGTGTTGTTATATAATTTCCTTTAACTAAATTGATGGCAAATTGGAATGATTGGTTGTAAATTAAATTATGATGTTATTGCACTTATATTGTGTAACAGTGTTTCTTGTGTTTTTGAGTTTCTAATAATATAGTTATTTTCAATGTATACCCTATTATTATTTAATTTACTATAACCTCTTATTTTGTGATAAAGCTAATCGAAAACAATGTTTTTTTTTTAGTTTGTTAATAATAATTAACTATAAAATACGTTATTTTTGTAATAGTGAGATTTTTTTCAGTATGTTCACTTTAATATCTTATTTCTTTAGTTGACTCGAAATAACATAGACCATATTTATGAACATCTATACTAATATTATAAAAAGGAAAGATTTGATTGTTTGTTTGCATTTAATGGGCTCTAAAACTACTAGACCGATTTGAAAAATTCTTTCATCATTAGAAAGCTACATTATCCTTGATCAACATAGGCTATATTTTTCCGGTGGGTGTTTCCCTATCGGGAATAGATAAGATCCCACCGGAACGCGGGCGAAACCGCGGGGAACAGCTAGTAACTGATAAAAAAAAATGTCAACCCACGCATCAATTTGGCCGTTCAAAGGCCTTGCCGCGGCAGCCTTGAAAAAACTCTCTATAGTATATTGTAACTTTATATATTTTTAATGCCCTAAAAATATATATATATTTTTTTATGTCACTAGTGACTACGAGGCAGGCGGGTCACCTGATGGTAAGTGACTACCGTCGCCTATAGACATTAGCAATACCAGGGGGACTGCCAACGTGTTGTACACCTTATTACAATGCCTTAAGGGCAAGGGCAAAATAAAATAAAAAATATATAAAATGTTCACTCTTATTCAAACAAACAATGCAGACACTTGAAGGTATCGTACAGTAATAGTAAGTGTTTATTCAAACACTTTACCCTCTCACTTTCACTTGCGGGTAACCAAAAAGTGATCATAGCAATCAAACGTATTATAAAGATTGAACAGCTCCCTTGATATGTTAATCGTTGCGTTACGATCTTTATCAATAGTATGAGAAATAAATTACATAAAGTAAGTGTAGTGAGGTCTATAGTGGGTTCGAATCTTACAATGAGATTGAGATTTGGTGATGTGGAGGATTTTTTTATACCACAATTGACATGTGTCACCTGTATACATTATCAATACCAGGGCGATTGCCAATGTGTTGTCGACCTTTTTGCAATGCCTAGAAGGCTCTTAATTGCAACTGCCGGAACACACCGATAGGTGCTTGGCGATAGAATTTCAACTTGAGGGTGGTAGTCAGCCAAATTTCTTCACGTTGTTTTCCTTCACCGAAAGCTTAACCTTCGCCGCGGTATCCCACGACACTACCACTGATTATGGTACATCGTACCCTCGTCATTGCCTGAACACATATTTGGATATCGTTGACAGATTCCGCACTTAAAGATTCACTTTTAAGGCGATGATAGCTCAGTGGCAGTGACGTCGGATACCGTGGCGAAGCTCGTGGGTTCGAATCCTACAATGAGCTTGAGCTTTCGGTGAAGGAAAACATCGTGAGGAAACAATAGCACGGTGGTAGGGTACTTTGTAGTACCTGACTGGCTGGCTACCACCCTCAAGTTGAAAATCTTTATTTTGTGTGCTTGCCACCTTCGGCCACATCATCACTTACCATGGTGAGATTGTGGTCAAACACAAGCTTATCCAGAATAAAAAAAATAAGATGGTCAACAAGCAGATCCTACAAAGTACCATATGGTTTCCTACCGCTCTGTAGTTAAAGATAACTAATCGGGCTTCAATGAAAACCCTCTCGCTCACTTACAAAAGCAATCAAAGATGTGCCTTAACTTAACCGAAAAATTAGAAAGTCGATAACATTGGATATGCGCGAACGCATCCACACACACATATACACACACACACACAACCGTCTGACCTTTCATAGATGATTGTGAAAGTGGCCGGACTAAGGCAGCGGACAGAGATATAACTAATTAAGTGTTAAAATTAATTACATCATTTTAGTTGCTTAATTGAAGATCAATGAAATTGTGATTATGATATCATTGGATTGTTCTTGAGCTGGGTGTGGATGTTTTGGAATAAAAAGTATATTTGGTAAAGTTTATGTTTATGTTAATTTAGTTTATTGGGTTTGTTAACTTTGCAGGGTTTACGAGGTATGTACTGTATGTGTCAGTGTCATAAAAAAAAAACCTTATGTCATACATCCAGGATGCAAATTCCATTGTTTTAATCTTTATTCAATACTTGGCTTCTATTTTCAAATAAAAACATATATAAACTAAGGTACTACAAAGTACCCTACCACCGTGCTATGGTTTCCTCACGATGTTTTCCTTCACCGAGAGCTCAAGCTCATTGTAGGATTCGAAGCCACGACCTTCGCCGCTGTATCCAACGTCACTTACCACTGAGCTACCTAAATGAGTTTGTAGTTTATTTTATATTTAAAAAAAAACATCAAGTGAGATAGTGGTCAAACGCGAACCTATACTCAATAAAAAAAATTATACTTCGTTCGCCAAGAGCAAGAAAAAACCTAAGACTAGAATGGAACAAAACTACTACAGCCTTATTTAAGAACTCAAGCAATAAACATATCTATACAATTACATTAAATTCGAGACGCCCATTTGTTTATTTGTACGTAAATTGTGTTAATAGCGTTAATAACAGTGATTGCTTGAATTTTTATACAAAATTGGTTACAATTTATGGATCTCGTAGAAATCGACAACCATCTTGCTAGCTAGAAAATATTTGTTTATTTATTTATAGGTTAACAAAATGAAAATTTATTGTTATTTTACGTATTACAATTATTGATGAGAAAGTTTGTGTTTTAATATTTGGTATTGAGCTAGATTTTCTTCAAAGAAGCTTTAGATTCAACTAGAACGAGTTGAATTGAAAAAGAGTCGAAAAAGAGAGAAGCTAGTTATGACCTAACTAAAAACCTTTTGTATATAACCTGCCTGGGTTTTTATAGATGTAAAGTTGATCGACTGAAACCTACCGTGGATTGAATCAGCATTCTTAAGAGAGTATCAGCCGAAAGTATCCAATTTTAGAATTACTAGTACTCCGATACGGATGAATTCGGTGTGAGAGGCCTAAAGAAACTTCATTTGTTTTGGCGAGGACAATGTGCGACTTTTAGCGTACCTTTTCATGCAGGTGGTAAGACCTGCCGTAGAAGATCCCTCGTACCTATAAACTGTGATCTAGAAATGTGCCTGCTTATACAGGCTGTCCGGTAAGTAGTAAGACAAACTTAAGGGGAAGATTGGTGGGCATGTCGCCTACCAAATATACAAAAATGACTTGAGTAAAAGTGTCACCATTTTCGAGATATAAAAATCGATATAAAAAAATTGATATATCGAAATATTTTGAACCTTTTTACTGAGGTCATTTTTGTATACTTATTAGGTAGATGACCCCATCACATATCTACTAGACACCCTGTATAACCTAACAGTTTGGGTTAAATGGACCGATTTGAAGCAAGTAAGTGCCCTACATATAAATAACTACTTCAAAGATTATTTAATCTAGAAATAAGTAAAAATATAAAAGGAAGTGCCGACAGCTGCCATTATTCTGCGATTAAGCGTAACACACGATTTTTTGTAATAATTTGAATACAAAAGTGAATGGTATTTCATAATAGTAAATAGTGACGATGAATAATAACTTTAAAGACATAATTGTGCTATAATAACCATTGTTCCTTTAATAACGAGACTAGAAACAATCTATATACCGCTTTCCCAGCGAAACAATTTTCCAAAATACTTTCTTTCATTTATTTTGAGTAATTTTAATGATTAATAGTTGAATATACAAAGAAGCCTGCCAAAGTCAAAGCCATTTAATCAGTTTGGCTTTAGGAGGGCACTTATGAAGTTCAAAGCTGAAGCTACCACCGGTTCGGAAGTCACCCCATTTAGTTAGCTATAGCCTATAAAGCTATGTAGCCTAATTTTCAATTATCAAATCTTATTTCAAAATTATACTTTGATAAGATTGTAGTGGTCATATATATGAGCACATATCTCAAGTTCTGTTACCGAGATTCGCACCCTTGCATACTAAAAGTGGTAGTCAGACAACACTATGTACCTACCACCATTCTGACTATGGTTTTTCTTCACCGAAAACTCAACCTATTAAAATCAATTAAACATTATCGATAACTAAAACGCACATCACTAAAACTATCGTCTACAAACCAGGATGTTTGAGAGAAAGCTCTAAAGAAACCAGTCTACGGAACCAGATTGGAAAAAAAATATCTATGACAATGTCACCTCACATGTCCTAAAACGTTTTATCGACACGTTTATCGAGCATCGGCATCCGTGTGCGCATCACTTAAGGCTTGCCAGTCGAGTGACCTACTGAAGTACAGGTTTCTATATACCGTGACTTAAGGTGGGGCATCAGTGCAAGCGTGAGGAAATACTCGCTGAGTTACTACCACAATTCCGCTGAGATCCTTTACGAAAGTGTTTGGGTGCTGCAATGATATTCTGTAAGAACTTTTGTGTATCTCGAAAGCTGAATCTCAGGTGAGATATCAATTTCGCATTATGATAGCTCAGTGGTAGTGACGTCGGATACTGCGGCAAATGTCGTGGGTTCGAATCCTACAATGAGCTTTGCTTGAAAATCTGTTGCAAAGTACCTATTGGTATGTTCCGGCAATTGCACTTGAGGGCCAGTTTGCCTTTAAGGCAGTTTAAGGCAGTGTAATAAGGAGTCGGTAAGGCGACGGTAGTCACTTACTGATGACCCGCCTGCCTCACTTGTGACATAAAAAAAACATAAACTTCGGATGACACTTCACTTCGCAAGTGCGTACCAATAGGATGCCTGATCAAGGCGAGCGAGCTCACATCGAAAACGAACTCACTCGCGTTTTCGATGTGAGCTCGCTCGCCTGTGAGACTCGACATCGAGTTTGTGTTTAAGAAAATAGCATTGCTGCTATTTCTCTTAAATAGAAACTTGTGAAGTTAACAGAATGCGTAATTGATATCTCACCTGAGTCTGAGATAGGTACCAAAAAGTCCGTGAAAAGTTTAGTGGAACAGCCGCCAATTTCACTAAAACCTGATAGTACCTACTTGTACGGACGAGAACTAAACTTTACAGTGAATGCGACCATATAACGTGATTATTACATAAAAGAAGAATATTTAAAAAAGAAATGGCTTAAAGATCTAGATACCAAGCCAAAAACATTTAAAAACGTTTTGAAACCATTTCGCATTACAAATTAGTGCATTAGTTTACATAACCGTTAGATTTATGAGCAACTAGTTTACTACAAATCGCTCAATTAAATGTTTTAATTAATCGTCCGCTGACAGCGACAACTTAGCCAATGCGAATGGCACAAGTATCGTCCCACTTATTAACAACATGTGCTCACCAAATAGCAAAAGTGCGGTTTGAAAGCCGATCTTATATTAATACATAGATGGTATGCGTTTAAAACATAATCGTTAAACTAGGTTTTTTTTTATTTTTTTTTTTAAGCTATCATTAAGCTTAAATGAGACTAAAATGTATATTTTGATGTGGTTAGAACCGTTTTAACATGTGAAAATATTAGGTTTGGTCAGATTAGTTTGCAGTTTGTTAAGTTGAAAATCTCCTACGCGTCTAAATGTCTATAGGTTATGACAGCAATTTACTATCAATCCGCCTGCCTAGCTGTTCTAATTTTAAAAATGTGTGATTAGTCCTGGCAGGGTCACCATCAAGGATTTAAATTAAGATCCTCTCTTATTTTCTTTAGGATAAGCTTGTGTTTAACCGCAATCTCACCATGGTAAGTTATGATGTGGCTGAACGTGGTAAGCACATAAAGCCTAGATGGCAACTGGCTTACAAGTGCAGCTGTCGGAACACACCGATAGGGGCTTTTCATCTTGAGGGTGGCCAGCCAGTCGGGTAGGTACTACAAAGTACCAGTTTTCTCGAATATTTTTAGAAATATGTATAAGGTGGCCTTTCCGAAACGGGCCCGCCCTAACAGGGCCCTTTACTTTCGAATCGGGGACCGCCAAGACAGGCCACATGAGGTATGGTAAGGGCATGGTATTATTAAAGTTACAACTTAAACAATCTACTTGATATATAATGTTTTGGTAGCACATAAAAAAAGGCCAGAATATTTAAAACAAAATTATTTTCTTCCTGTAAAACCTTGATTTAGTTTTCATAAATAATATTAATAGAAAGTCTCCTTAAATCATGGTAACCCTGGACTTTTTGGCGGGAACTTGCGAAGTGACGTTGTGTTTTCGTTTTATTTTCATTAAATTCGTATATTTTGAGTTTTATTGAATAATTTCGGTGGTGTTTTGTCCAATAAAGATCAATCTAAGTGCACAAGTGAAGTGAAATGAAATGAAAGCGTGTATCGTGACTTTCCAGGTTGTCCCAAAAAGTCCATGAAATGTTTTAGTGGAATAGCCGCCAATTGCACTAAAATTAGACCGGACTTGTACGGACGAGGACTAGACTTTACAGTGAAAGTGACAACAAAACGTGACGAAACATAAAAGATGAATATTTAAAATAAAGAAATGGCTTAAAGGTCTCGATACCAGGCCAAAAATCTTCTTAAAAAAAAAAAAATTGGTAACCCTTATTAATATCCTAGTTGCAAATAGCTAAAGTGTTGCAACACCAACAAAAGTAATATCTGTAAGACATTTTTATCTCCATTCAATTTACAAATACCAATGTAATAGAAGATGTAACGTAGAGACAGTATAACATTAATATTGTGTAATAACATTTATAGCATACCTTTTACTATTTCATGGCTCCATTACATTTGATACATGTCAATAATAGACAATCAGATATATAGATCTATTACATAGACATATAACTGACATTTTACATAATATGTGTATGTATGGCTGAGCGAGCATTACAATTAAATTGAACGTTACAAACTATTGTATAATTATAAGGCGATGATAACTCAGTGGTAGTGACGTCGAATACCGCGGTGAAGGTCGTGGGTTTGAATCCTAAAATGAGCTAGGTGATATGAAATTGAAATGAAATGAAATTGTTTAATGAAAATTGTTTATTCAACCAAATAGGCCTTCACAGGCACTTATGAATAGTCAGACTCTAAATGCTCGGTTTGGACGGTTGTTTTTGCTGAGAAGAGCCGGCAATAAACTCAGCAAATACTCTTTTCAAAAACAACTTACGATGTAATAACATACAATAATTATTATTTATGACACTGACAATATTTGCGTGTTATGGCGGCAAAAATAGTAATCTATAGAATTTAATTAGAGCTTTGTAGTACCCGACTGGCTAGCTACCACCCTCAAGATGAAAATCTGTCGCAAAGCACCTATCGGTGTGTTGGTAAGCTGCACTTGGGAGCCAGTTCCCATCTAGGCGTTGTGTGTTTACCACTTTCGGCCACATCATCACTTACCATGTCGTCAAACACAAGCTTTTGAAAATTCAACTCCTCACCCTCGGGAATGCGGGTGAAACCGCGGGCAACAACTAGTCTCCATATATATGTATATTGAGTGATATAACTAATGACTCAATAAGTGTTATGACTTTCCTAAAACCCAGTTCTATCGTGACTAGATTAGATGAACGCATCCTTACCTTGTGTATTGTCTGCTAGGTGCCATACCTTCACGCTTGCTCGAATGGAAGGTCGTTAGAAATAATTCCATTAGATACGGTCATTAATGTTAATGTTATTTATACTTTATTCTTATTCGTTTGGTTTAAATGGTTTTGAACCTTTGTTGCTACAGCATCGAAATAAATAGTAGGTTGCTGAGTTTCTTGCCGGAGTCTTCTCAGTTTAAGTGTATTCCGAACCGATGGTAGAGTCAATTGTAACGTTCATAAGTGCCTTACCAGGGCCTAAACTGAATAAAAGAGTTTTGAGTTTGAGTTTCAGGTTTGTAGTTTTTGAGTTAAATCGTAACAAACAAACAAAAATTCAAATGTGTCCTCCTTATAGGTTTAGATAATGTAGCACAATTTATTGATAACCTACTCCCACAGGAAACTATTTACTAATAATTATTTTAAATAGAACCCACGTTGCTCATACAGTTAACTTATTTTCTAACCACTAGGTTTGCCACCAGTTATATTGAATTGCCAATGTGTTGCCGACCTTTTACAATAGGCAACTGGCTCTCAAATGCAACTGTCGTAACACTGGCAGATATTTGGCGACAGATATAAAACTTGAGATTAATTTTTGTCAAGACTTCTTCTACATAAACAGCGAACGGGTCCTATTATTTTCTAAATTCTCATATACCATCTCTAAATTCACATTAATTCTTATTGCTTTTAAAAGAAATGACCTAAAAGTAGGACGAGTCAAACGACCAACGGTAGACGTAATAATATGGTGCCTTGACTCACTGTTGAATAGGAATATAATCATTTCTGATATTAATATCTTTTGTTATATGGACAATAATGGACATAAGAAATGTTTCGCATCAGTTATAATATGTAGACTCATCTACAGTTATATATAACCGGATAACTTAGTAGGCAGGTACTTTGAGAGAGAAAATGTGTTAATTATTTATTAAGAACTAGCTGACCGTAGGTACATACGTTATCTTCTTCTTTGTCGTTTCGCTCTTGGCAGAGCGGTCGTGGTCACGTCGAAGCGTCCACATCGGCGTTAGAGGCGGACACGGCTCTTCGCACGATCTCGCGCCATCTTTCCCTGTTGGAAGACTGTCTAGTGCAGTCAGACACGCGACTTCCCACTGCGGATTTTATTTGGTCAGTCCAGCGCATAGGTGACCTGCCGCGCGATCTGATTCCTTCTACCTTTCCCTGTACGACCAGCCGTTCTATGGAGTCGCCATCCCGCCTAGAGATATGTCCGAAATACTGTAGTATGCGCGACTGTACTACGGATGACAGACGCTGCGTGATGTCGAGCTCCTGGAGTATGGACACATTAGTTCGGAACTCCGTCCATGATATCCCGAGCATCTTCCTCCAGCACCACATCTCTCGTAAACATACGTTATGCTGCCGAGATAATAAAAATACCTATAACCCGAACAGGTAGCGTTCGGGTTATAGGTATTTTACCGGGTCCAATTATAAACCTAAAAGTCGTCTAGGAGGAGTTCACTTTCATACACACGAACAGAAAAAATATACAGCAGTCCCTCACGGTTTCACCCGCGATCCCGTGGGATCTTATCTTTTTCCGGCTTAAGAAGTATCCTATCTCTTTTTCCGCGAAATAATCTATTTGTTTGCCAAGTTTCATCTATTTTTCTGGTAATAAGAGTGATTGTTTTATTAAATTGTGTTACTAGTATAAAATGTCATATTCTCACCCATCTACACTTTCATCTGTCCCGTTGATAACTCGCTAAGGGTCATCTGACAGACGACCTAAATAATGAGCTGTTTACCATATATTTAATGTAAATTGTGTATAGGTTTCATACTACACACTATTAATATGTCATCAAACTGAATTAATTATTAAATATCAACCATACATACCTGTGATACAGAACAAATTAGCATGTATCAATAATGTCAACCTACGCAAGTTTACTTTCAGAATTCGATTACCCTTGAACTTATCAAATGATGGGTAACCGGCTTCATAGATGTTAATCAAATCGTAGGTGATAAAAAACATCGGGGAATATGAAAATTTACGCTATACAACAGTATTTTGCTTCAAATTTGAATTTAAATTCGTATAATCTACAATATCACCATACTAAATGAAGCCGTACCCGAAAATGGTAATTTTCCCGAGCGTTACAGGTATACTATGCTTTATTCTATAATATGATCTATACATATGCCAAAGTTTATCTAATTCCATTCAGCACGATTGAGTATAAAAACAACTACCTACATATTATGTACTTTCAATTATACATAATATTAGTTTTCAGCGTTTCACCCGCATTACCGAGAGATCTTATCTTTATCCGGATTAAAAGTTATCCGGTTTTATTCCTATTTTAAGATATGACCTAACCGTGTGTCAAGTTTCATCAGAATTCGTTTAGTAATTTTTGCGTGTAAGAGTAATAAACATCTTTACACCCAAACAAACTTTCACATGCATCTGATCTCTCACAATCACTATTCATACACATTTAATATCTAAAAGCTGTTGCACATAATTTGCACATAATACTTACCTAATGTTAAGTTATAACTTATAAGATGAAGCGAAAAACATTGAGTATAAACCTGTGACATTTAAATGACCACTCACTAGTAAGTTATGCAAGTAATTTCAACATCTCGTGTGCATTGGTATATTCGTTAAAATTTGTAATGAAGCTTATTATTATGCGCCATGTGAGAAGTACTGGTGATCGTGAGATATAGGGTTTTTATTTTAGAAGACTGATACTGACAGACAGACTGTACTCAATGTAAAGTACTAATTAGACATTAAACATAAAAGGAATTGCTAATATATTTGTGTATGTCTGTTTATTAATTGCTTTCATTTATTCGTGTATTGTGGAGTATGAATAACTCGGGTGATGACGATGATGGCGTCGCCGTTTCTAAGGGCCCTTCTGGCAATATGCCCCTGTTATGTATAATATGTATTTAACCGTTAATAATGTGGAAAAAATATGCCAATATTGGCATAGACTAATTTAAAAACTAAATAGCTATCTTCTATACTTTTCTTATGTATCACGTTAGAAAGAGTTAGTGAGATCAAATTAGTTCAGTTTGAAAATTACAGAATATGCACCAATATTTGTTTGTTATTCGTCACAAGCACTATTTGTAGTTTATTCCTGTTATATTTCCATCTAAACAAAATTATAAAGAGGAAAGATTTGATTGTTTGTTTGCATTGAATAAGCTCTGAAACTACTGGACCGATTTGAAAAATTCTTTCACCATTAGAAAGCTACATTATCCTTCATAAACATAGGCTATATTTTGTCCCGGGAAAAGATTAGATCCCGCGGGGGATAGCTATAAAAACAAATGTATATATTTACAACCTTTATAAGTTATCTACGAATTTAAAGGTGTAGATGCCCGAGTCTATTCCAAAAATTGACCGAAAATTCGCACTGGGCGCGTAGTGGACAATGACTTTGTAATGGCGTGACGCGAAAATGCCGTTTTAGTCTCAAGTTACTATTTATTTATTTAAATATGAACACAAAATGTTACGTATGAAATGGCATGTTTATTCAAACTGTTTATGAATAGTCATACCTACCTCCGTTTTAGAAGGTTGCTTTTATTGAAAAGAGCCGGTCGTTTGTTGTCACGGTTGATACTTAATTTCTTGTTATTTTAACTGTACATACGTTATTACCCAATTTCTAACTATTATGTAATTAGAATACAATTTATTAATGAGAGTATTTTAATCATTTCTTGGCATTATTAATTGATTGGAAAAAATGCATTAATTATACATTGCATAATGGGATGACTAACATTTTTCCGTGGAATGTCATGATTTTCCAAATCATCTACGTCCCCAATTATTTGTGAAATGAAATGTTTATTCATCCAAATACTTCACAGGCGCTTATGAATTGTCAGATTCTAATGACTCTAATGCACGCTTCGGAAGGTTGCTTTTGCTGAAAAGATGGAGAAGACTGGTCGGCGCAATATGTTCTCTTCATCCATTCGGCCCTTCTATTCGCTATTATGTGTATCAATTCCTTTACTCGCATCTCGCACAATCCATCCATCTCTTTTTCCGTCTTCCTCTACCCTATATCCATCCACTTTCATAATATCTATATAATATCTAATAATATAATCATAACTCTTTTGGTTACATGACTATCATTCCTCCTTATTACATGCCCATATATTTTCTTCAGTAAGTCAGTAATGTTTTTTAGAATGAATATAGAGTAAAGATTAGAGTGTTGATATTAATAAACCAGTATATTAAATAGTATAAATAGGCATTGAATGTAGATCAATATGGTTTAAGGCTGGTTTTCTCGAGAATATTGCTATCGGACAGCAAAGCGTGTAAAAACGATTGGCATAGTAAAAAGGTTTATTTATACCAGGCTGGCCTTAAGTCACCTATGTTACGTCGCCTATAGACATTAGCAATACCAGGGAGATTGCCAATGTGTAGTACACCTTATTACAATGCCTTCAAGGCAACTGGGTCTTTAGGGTGGTAGCCAGCCAGTCGAGTACTACAAAGTACCCTACCACGGTCCTGTGGTTTTCTCACGATGTTTTCCTTCACCGAAAGCACAAGCTAGGATAGCACATTGTTTTTTTTTTTTTTTTTTATTCTGGATAAGCTTGTGTTTGACCACAATCTCACCATGGTAAGTGATGATGTGGCCGAAGGTGGTAAGCACACAAAGCCTAGATGGGAACTGGCTCTCAAGTGCAGGTGTCGGAATACACCAATAGGTGCTTGGCGACAGGTTTTCAACTTGAGGGTGGTAGCCAGCCAGTCGGGTACTACAAAGTACCCTACACCCGTGCTATGGTTTCCTCACGATGTTTTCCTTCACCGAAAGCTCAAGCTCATTGTAGGATTCGAACCCACGACCTTCGTCGCGGTATTCGACGTCACTTACCACTGAGCTATCATCGCCTTAGGTTTGGCAATTCCCCTAGCATTTCTAATGTCTATAAGCAACGGGATTATAATTACGTGAACCTGTGAGACTCCTGGCATAAAAAAAACTCTACAAGTCAAATATTGTATCTTAAACTGTAATTACGAAGTTTCTTTAGTTACAATGCTAAAACCTTCTTGGAGGAATATCTCAGGTCACTTTTAAAACCGAATATTCATTCTGCGTTTTATTATAAGTAAAAAAATTGTCGAAATTAAATTCCCTACATATCAGAATAGTTTTAAATGTCTCGAGTTGTTATAGGTATGTGTAAAAGTAATTAATTTGGTAACGAATTGATTATTCAAACACTTTTATAATGTCAAGGAGACGATGAACGAAAGCGTAACTTGCTTAATAACATCGTAACTTAACTCATTAGGTAAATGTTTTCAACACTACATGGCTGGGTGTTTGCGCAAGTCTGTTTCATATAAATTGCCTGTACAAATTAATTTAATAATAAATACTTCTTACAGTTTTGAAACTTGTTCGATTTCACCTAAAAATTTAGAAAAAATAAGATTTCTAGATCTCGAAATCCAGTTCATAAATAGCCAATAAACAGTTAAGGCATCAATAACTATTAAGCTAAGTCTTTGCTTATAAAAGACGTATTAAAACTGAATACGACATAAAATATGTAGGTCAATATAAATGTAAGTGAAAACTTGAGTCAGCCGTAGCGCGTTGATGTCTTTTACAAAGAGCTTTCGTTATATTGTTTAGACTTAATTTTAGCCCTTTTATATTAGTTTAATTGTGTTTTTGTAGTAAATAAACTTATAATTAACCGGTCAATGGGCTATTTTTGATATAATATTGGTTAGATATAAGTTATTTTTTTTAATTTAACGTGACATTTTAAAAAATCAAAAGTAAAAATCTCTGACCGATTTTAAAACGTCAATTGATTATAAAAAATCAATTTAGTTCAATTCAATACAAAGTAAAAGTATCGTACAATCACCCACAAAAACATTTACGCAATATAAAATTACGTACAAGAAATATAAGTGTCACAAGCACAAATCGTGACCTAAACTACAATTATGGACTCACCTTGACATGTTATTAGAGTGCATAATAGCACAGCACAGACCAGTGATACCGGAACCATCCTGAAAGCCTTAAAACACATTATTCTAGGCTGCAGCATTTCCACTTGTCACTCAAAATTCATACTCCAAAAAGTCCGAAAGGCGAAAAAGTTTCACTGCACTATTTTTAATAAAAAAATTATGAAACACTATTTCAAAATTGAAATTGGAACATCTTCGGGTTTGTTAAATGTGAAAGTGGTTGTCAGGTATGTCCGTAGCGCGGCGTTGTTTGCGATTGACTGAGACGCGGCTGCGTACGCGCACCGTTGCTGGCTTGCTGGGTGTCTTGTGCTTCGTGCTTGTAGAGGCAGGGGTCACCAACTTTTTGAAGGGTCTTTGAAAGCTTTGAGAAAAGTTTACTTCACAAATATTTATATTAATAACTAGCAACTCCCTGCGTTCCCGAGGGATAAAAAGTCCCATCTATCTGTATACACCAAAATTCATAAAAAAATATTCTTAGGTATTTATTCTATAAGTAACTTTCGTATTTATAATATTAGTATGGATATTTTGAGAACGTAGTAAGAAACTAAAGAGCGGTGTACTCCAAGTCTCTATGTAGAAAGATTAATACTTCTAAAAAGATGCTCCTGCCTTACTCTTATTAATGAATAAATAACAAAAAAAAATATAGTGGAAGAAGACCTGACAAGATACCGGAAGATTGCTATAAAATTACTCTCTTAAATTTCTAAAATACTGGTAGACGACATAACTCTTTTTTCTTACGATACGATTTCAACCAGTTCACTCTGTAAGACGCGTAAAAGAACTTTGTTCCAATTACAGCATCTACATAAGCATCTCAAATTAAAAGTAAAATAATATATTATTTTTAACAATATCAAAAAGCTTGAAACTTCGTAAAATGTTGCCGTCCCCTGATCTCGGGGCCGAACCCACTTCACTTTCGAACTCGGTCGTTTGGTCGCGGACCTAGTGCCTGCGCGTTAATAACACCAGATCGAACCTACACTACATGG
Source organism: Ochropacha duplaris (assembly GCA_951361185.1). Taxonomy (NCBI): domain Eukaryota; kingdom Metazoa; phylum Arthropoda; class Insecta; order Lepidoptera; family Drepanidae; genus Ochropacha; species Ochropacha duplaris. The sequence continues at coordinate 4,737,986 of OX592715.1, read as the reverse complement.
ACGACCTTTCGATATATGTAGACTCTATCTTCCGTCTTTTACATCCTTCTCAACGAGACATTTAACAAATAAACAATAAAATACTTAAGAATAAAGGGCACTTTTAAATTTACTTGTACATTACATTAAGACCGTTTTAGTAGCGCTCGCTCTTACATGACTGTGAATGAATATTTGCTGGGTTTATTGTCGGCTCTTCTCAACAAAAGGTACCTTCCGCACCGTTCGTTAGAGTTGGATAATTTATAAGTTTCTGTGAAGGCCTTTTTGGATACATTTCATTTTATTTGAAACAAATATTCCTGATCTGGACATTTTATCCATGCATGTCTGTTTTCTTTTTTTGTCACTAGTGACGAGGCAGGCGGGTCACCTGATGGTAAGTGACTACCGTCGCCTATAGAATACCACCAACGGGTGCTTGGCTACAGATTTTCAACTTGAGGGTGGTAGCCAGCCAGTCGGGTACTACAAAGTACCCTACCACCGTGCTATGGTTTCCTCACGATGTTTTCCTTCACCCAAAGCTTAGGCCATTGTAGGATTCGAAGCCATGACCTTCGCCGCGGTATCCGACCGTCACTACCACTGAGCTATCATCGCCTTAATTCGCATCTAGTGACAGGTATAGGAAACAAAGTAGGTTTATTTTTAAGATGTTCGGTTTCACATAATTAATTGATATGATTGATCTGAAGTTAAGAATAAATTTTATCTGAAGGTCAGTCAAGCTGCATACCATTTATCTGACCATATACCTAAAGGATCAGACTTATGATGACCTCCTATCTGAAACCTTAAACTTTTATACGAAAAATATTTTTTATGCCATAACTTTCCCGAGTAAGCTCGATCTTTCGTCGTGTTACTGTAATGTCGATGGTGCTGTGGTGGTGTTTACTAGAAATAGGCTAACGAACGTAGATACTAAAGCTAAACTTTGATTTATAGGATTATATGACCAAAAAGTTTCATTCATCATTCAGAATCAACGGCTTTGTAACCTTTTTTTAATATAAATAATACACTTTCCTTTCCAAGTTTACAGCAAATATTAGATCTGGTGGAATGAAACATATCAGCAGGATACTAGTCGAGTTTATTGCATCAAAAATGTATTTTTAATTAGGTTAGATGCAATCCATCCAATATTGTGTTATTATGAATCACAAATTATACCACAAACACACACATTAGAGCGCGAAAGAACATCGTCGGAAGATGTGGACGAAGAAATAGCTAAGCACATGATAAGAATGATTTAAAAAAATATCTACATGATGTAAATTACTGACATCTATCCTACAATAATGAAAAGATTTTTGGTTTCAACTTTATATACCACAGCGCTATCTAGCAGGATATTATTGTACTTATTGTTGTTTAACCTAGCTTAAGAGAAAAAAGTTACCTTAAGTTTAATAGATGGCACTGTCACATTACAAAAGTTATACAATAGATGGCGTTATTATTAATAAAATCGATGCCGGAATATGTCAATAGATGGCATTACTGCTTCAAGCTTTACATTTCAGGTATTTAATAGTAATATTTTTTATCACAAAATAGGTATACATTTTGTTAGTGCTTTCTGCAACGCGAAAGACTAAGAATATTTATAAATAATATTGTATTGTATAACAAGGCGTGAGTACAAAGTTGTTTCAAAACAAGCGTGTAGTCAATTCTGACGCATGAAATTCGATCAGTCATGGCAAATTGGTTCGAAACTCGTTCAAAACCTGAATACCAATCACGATAATCGGTTGAAATTGTTTAGTAGTAGCTACACGCATGAAAATACATAGAATTTTGGAATGAATAGCGTCATGGCTTCTTTGAATGATTGTAGATAAATTTTGTTCTTATTGGTAATGCCAGTTCTGGTAAAGATAAAGAAATAGTACTTAGGCAAATATCGTGGGTAAAATCTAAAGGTAAAATCAAACATCCGAAAAAAATCTGAAAAGCCAATAATTATGAAAGTTTGTTAGAATGGACATGAAGATGTTTTGGATTTTTATAAAACTTGGCACGTATGTAGATCATATCCTGGAATAAAACATAGTACCTATTATTTTTATCCCGGAAAAAGTATGATCCTTCGAGAACGCGGGTGGACCCGCAGATAGAGCAATTTTGGACCTAAAGCTGTAGATGCTCCACAAGTAGGCTTGTAATAACTGATATAAAAATGATTTGTGGCGATGATAGCTCAGTGGTAGTGACGTCTGATACCGCGGTTGTGGATTCGAATCCTACACTGAACTTGAGTTTTTAGTGAAGGAAAACATCGTGAGGAATCCTAGGCTCTTTCAAATTGAAAATTTGTCGCCAAGCACCTGTTAGCGTGTTCCGACAGTTGCACTTGAGAGCCTTTAAGGCATTGTGAAAAAGGTCGATAACATATTAATTGGCCAACCCACTGGTATTGCTTATGTCTATAGGCGACGGAAGTCACTTACCATCAGGAGCCCCGCCTGAAGTTTCACAACGACATAAAAAGCTGATTTAAGTACGTATAAATACCTTATTATAATCAATCATTTAGCGTCCGAATCAAAGCTGCAACGATAATTTAAGGCCGTATAAGCAACATTAACAGCTTCCATACAAAACATCATCGAAATTGGTCCCGCATCACGCAATCGGCAACAAGATGAATTGATCATTTTGGATGGTATAATTGCATGTTCGCAAAACCAGTCCGCAGATATATTTTTGCTTATGTTTCTTTATTTATACTTACATTTGAATTGCGAATGTGAAGAAGGAAACAAAAGGTTCGCAGTTTGACCCCTTTTCTTACGATTTGCTTGAATAAGGTATTTGACAGGTTTTAGAAAAATATAAAAAAAAAATCATTATAGGAATACATTTGCAATTTGCTTAAATCTATGTTTCAAAATTTCAAAAAAAGGAAAAAAATAATTTTCATTATATTTAAATTAAGGATAGTGTGATTAGCAAAAAATGAATTTTATTGTTAAAAAAAAGCGTCGGGTGCTTGATGTCAATTGTTATTAAAATTTATTGACAGATATTGGTAGAATTCATCTTGAAAATATAGCAAAATTAGAATAGAAAAACTTTTATTCAGCTCAATACAGGAAATTACATAAGAGATTTAATTACAACAGGAGACTTATTATATCTAAGGAGCTGAAAAGGTCTCCCACTCAGCATAATGTCGCAGCACAAGGGTAGACCTGTTGCTACGACGCTGGTTTTCAGTGGGAACCAGATAATTAAGACTACTTTAGCACACACAATATTCACAATAATATTAATACAAAGATTTACTAAATAGATAACTTGTTACAAAATATATATATATACTTGCTCATATATAAATAACAAACATATTATTTTATAATAACAATAAACATATATTTATATAATAAATGCGTTCTATATAATATATATCAAACTAATATATATTATACAAAAATAAAACTACATATAAAATGCTCAAATAAGAAAAATAAAATAATATAATTTTTTTTTTTACTAATAACACTATCCTTAATTTAAATTTATTGAAAATTAGATTACTTACTTTATACCTACAGTGTATAGGAAAATACTGTAAGTTTAAAAAATACGTCACGTTCAAACACTTAACGCCATATTGGGAAACACGAAGTATTTACTGGCAATATCATTTGTAAGTTTTAATTATTATTGTGAAGATACGGAATGGGGTGAAGTGACCGTTTGTCAGTTACGATTGTATCACATACATAATATATTATTAGAAATATAAAGTACTAGCTGTCCCCCTCAGATTCGATGTCTTTATAATATTAGTAATAATTAGGTATAGAAGTATGATAATGTATAAAGTTTTGTATGTTATAAATGCGATGCGTGGAAAGTTCACGCTTTATCAAGGAAACTTTAAGATTATTTAAGACGAGCTGTCGCCCAGCGGTTTCGCCCGCGTATCCGAAGCAATTAAAATAAAATATAGCCGAAAAGAAAGTAGCATTCTAGGTATATGTGTTTTTTTTTAATTGGTTAAGTTTGTATTTTTTAACAAACTTAAAAAAAACTATGTTTTCTATTTTAAATATTAGTTCGAAGTTTAGATTTTAAAAGTTTGTTTTGAAAGTACATAGATTGTTGAGTTTATTGCCGGTTCTTCTCTTCAGCACCATTGTGAACCGTGCATAAGTCGGACAATTCAAATATCTCCCGGAGACAGTTGGGCTAATATTGTATTACTACCACATAAGCTATGATGAGACGAATGTGCAGTGCCTGCACAAACTCACAAGGTTTTTAGGCACTGAGATTATTCTATTTATAAGTAAAACCTGCAATTAAATTAAATAATAAAAAAAAACTATGCAACTGGAATCAATGCCCAAGCACCTGTTGGTGTGTTCCAGTAGTTGCACTTGAAAGCCCATTGTAAAAAGGTCAACACATTGCTAATCTCCTTGGTATTGCTAATCTCTATGCCGGGTTTAATCTGTTGACTCGCGACATTAACCTGTCAAACGACTCGTCAACTCGCGCACTGTTTTCAAAATTTCAAAATTCGCGCCCAATTTTCAAGTAAATGTCATCGTCCTGATTGTCCCATTTGAGAACCAAGTGGTGCGGACTCTGAAACCCCGACTGTCCCAAGAAAGAACTGACAGGTTAAAATAGGGAGGTAGCCAGCAAGCTGATTCAAAGTCCGCAACTGAAGGCTACTCAGTTGAAGGCTGACTTCCGAACCGGTGATGACTTCTGCAGCTCGACCTTCATAAGTTCTAGGGCCAAAACGGAATAAATGGTTTTGACTTAGACAACCAGCATAATACCTACATGGTGCTAATGTTTCCTGCCACAATCTAACGATATAAGCTACCTACACTTATTCCTTTACCAAAAGTTCAAGTCAAATGTTGGTTTCGAACCCATAACCTTCGCCGCAGTGTCTAATGTTATCCCTCCTACTGGCTACTACAATACCTCTGAGCTAGGAACTTATTATCTTTGCTAATTAAATTAAATACCTACTTCCTCACACTTTATCAACTAGATTGCATAATGAATAGGTAGGTACCTTAGAATTAGGTATTGTAAAAAAGTCAAAAACACATTGGCGAACACTGGTGTCGTTGTCGAAAAAAAAACCTATTTTAATTCTGAGTAGGTAGGTAGGTATCATAAGGTACCTACCTACTCTCTTAAATTTATTCTGTGTTTATATTAACAGTCATTGTTAGCCACGTAGGTATCCAATCCATCCAACAACATAACAAAATACCTACTTATACCAACGCAATGGATATAAAATCTTTAGACCCACGCAAATCTGACACACACACAATACATAATGACGTCATGAAATACCTACTATAATTCCGCACAACAAACCAATTTGTCCCCTATGACAGTTCATTCATAGCATCCATTCACTCTGCATCGGCAACGGCAATCAACAACCCGCCAAAACTATCAGTGTTGCCAAAATAACGAGATGAATCACAAAACAAACTATCAACCATTATAATTTTATAACGCCTCGGGCGGACAACATAAGCCCAAGATCGAAAGAAAAAAATATAAATCCTTCCGCAAAGAATTTAGGAGTGTCCGCAACTGAGACCAAATCCAACTTCTCGTTATAAATTTTGTGTAAGATAACAATGCTTGCGTGTGGGTGTGTGGTACAGTCGCTGACGAGTATAGTTAGAGCACGCAATAACGCTAACAAGCGTGTGAGGGAGAAGTAGGTACGTTAGTAGAGCTGCGTTCCTTTCTCGCCGCCGGCAACATGGCGCGCTGACTCGGGCGCAGGCTCGAATCGTATCGCCTGCCCACTCAAGGTTCGCTGACTGCCGTTCTTTTGTTTTTAATGTTGCCACACAGGAAATTTTCCCCGAATTACTGGAATCGTTGCAATATTGACAACATGCTTTCTTAACGTACAACTTGTACGGTACACATTTGAAAAATGTATAAACATTAATTTGCTAAGTTCCTAACTGACTCTTCTGAGCAAAATTCAAATTTCTTGACCGTAAATGTCCTTGATTTTTTTAAGGTACATAGCCTTAGTTCGAACTGCGTCGAAGTCCACCTTATTTTAAATTGTAGTAATGAGTTCCTTCATTAATTATTTGTTATGTTTGACTTTTTGCTGAGTGTAACAAAGTAGAAATTAGAACAAAATACGTAGGTATTCGAGTTTTGTAAATATAATGGCGTGCTGTAGATATGCTAAACTTCTCCTTCTCACAGAATATTAGGTATTTTCATTAATCAAAAATTTAGCTCCTGCCTTAATTTAATTTCAACCTTTATTAAAATAATGATTTGATGAAACCAACTTTTAATTTACCTATAACATAACAAATCACCCTCATAAAGTAATAAAATGCGAGGAGAAGTGTTCCCGATTCCGAGAACCCTGGACCGCAGACGAAAACAGCGTCAAGCCGAGGACCTGCTCAAACCGAACGTCTGCATACCGATCGTTGGTTTTTTATACGCGCCCGTCGGTGCACACCGAACTTATATCTGTGCGAGTGAGACAACGAGCGAGTGTGTGTGTTGGTTCGTTCTCGCGCGCGCCACACCATTGTTGTGTGCAGTAGATGCGCGACTCTCGGCCGGCTGTGGCCCGTTTCACGCTCAGCGCCGCTACCGACTAAAACTGCCGGCGATAAACAAAATAATGACCAGTGTACCACATTACGTGCATCGCGAGTGCAACAAGCGACAACAGTGTGTGATAACAAGAATGTAACGTGCGTGTTGTGTCAAACGGAGTGCGTTTTTGAACGTGTTTTGGAGTTGGGGGCGCGTGGACGGAGCGCCATGCTCCTTGTTTTTAGGTATGTGCCCGATTAATTATGGCTCATCAGTGTATAAGAGGTCGGTGGCCTGCAATTTCGCTACCGAGATCCGTACCGTGTATTTTTGTAATCGGTCGGTGACAGATTTCGCGTGCGTTCCAAACCGCTGCCACGGCGTGTGGCCGCTACTCCGCTCCGGTCGGGCTATTTACACGCTGTTTTCGTTTACATACACACAACACAGCCAGCTTGAAGTCAATCTTCTAGTCACATCCGTTGTTTCTTGACAAGTTTTATGTACATTTGGCTCCGTTGGGTGTGTGGTGTGTGTTATCAGGCGTCGAGAAGTGTGTCGTGTAATTTATATCGTAATTAAATACGTTATCGGTGCCGGTGAAGCGAGGTGGCCGCGTGAACGGTGAACTTTGCTTCCATTTGTGACTTGTGTGACCGCACGGACGTCTACTGTGGTCGAAATCTAAAAACAAACTATAACTAATTGTTTACTTGCTAATCCCCAGAAAAAATCAAATAAATACCCGAACAATTAGAGTAGGTACCAACCTAAAATATACCTACGCATCATTTATAAATAATAAGTACTGAATTAAATAAGTACCTACCTTCTAAGTTACACCATCTGTTTCATTCATTATTATCAGATTTGCAGTGAAAGAAGTTATATATAGAAGTTAACTAACTAGCCCAAATTATAGGTAAAACTTTGGCTCGCTTCCTACATACCTAAACCACACAAACACTAAAACTGGGAAGAATGAATGAACTTCAAAATACCTACTAGGACTTAGCTAGGTAGGTACATACACTTCTGTAACTGAACGCAGGTATTATACCTACTTTTAAAATGCTTACCTACCAATAAAATAACCTAGGGAGCGCTCCATAACTTATCACGGAGTTATTACCATAGATAGTGCTTAAAGTTCGTACATCATAGGTATGTGTAGATAATCTAATATCTAAGCTAGAGGTTTTAATTTATTTTTAATGCTGGGCACACCAAGGCTACAAAATCAAAATATCTAACCTAATAAACCTAGCCTACCTAGGTACTAACTGTAGACGGCATAATCGCCATTTAGTTCAAAATTCACAGTACCTATTTCAGTAGTTAAATACCCATTTCTTAGCTTTTATTTTTCCAAGACTTAAACACACATTTATTAACCACAAGAAAGTTATGACCAAAAATATAGCAAGAATTATATTGGCTATGGGTAATATTTTTCTGAAACAAGGCACGAAGTTAAAACATTATTTATTTATTACGTATAATACAATATATACGTAATAAATAATTTTTAAACAAGGCACGAAGTTAAAACATTATTTATTTATTACGTATAATACAATATATACGTAATAAATAAATAATGTTTTAACTTCGTGCCTTGTTATGCTCTTTTTTCACTGAGGTGCCAGTGAAAAAAGAGCATAATACACTTGAGCGCAAAAATGAACGAATTAACATTATAAAATGTCACATCTTGTGACAATGTTATGTACAATCCTAAAATGGTATAATACTAACATGCAATAACTATAATTTCTATACAATTTTTAATTAACTGTGTCGTCTAGCTAGGGGAATAATTGATATGTGTGTAGGTATGTAAGGATACCTACAGCGGTCGTTCAAAAATGACAACTCGGGGAACAAAGTTTATAATTGTAATGCCATTTGTTTTTTATTATCATCCGCAGCTCCGATAAATAATGAAATAGCCCTTCAAATGTGCGCAGACGCACCTGCTTTAGTAAAATGTTGGGATGTCCTTAATAAAAAATATTATGAGCGTGTTATTTTATTTCTGACAAAATTATGAGGGTTATGATCCCTTAATAAAGTTATGCGATGTAGTTAAAAAGTTTAGAATTTGTTAAATACAAATTATTGGATCCATGACCGTTATGAAAAGTCTACCTACCTGCAAACTTGTAAAAATATTTTTCGTTCAGAAACATCGATTCTAAAGAACATTTGATACACAGAATCCTTTCTTTATTCGAACGAAATCACCCGGGCCGTGAACATTTCTCAACGTTGACCAAATAAAAAAAGACTTTATTTATAACCCCTTAATTCGATTTTAGGAAAAAAATATATTTCGGAAATACTTTTTACATTTTTTACGGCGCCGGCCGCAGTAAAATGAGACAAGCGGGGTCACGATCACGAGTTGTTGTTGGAAGTTGGATCCAACTTTTTTTTGCATAAAATATTTAGCGAACTTAACTTATGGCAAAAACAGATTCTAAGTTATAATCAAATGATTCTCCGTTTATGATTACTCCGCGTGAAAATCAAAGTCGAATCAAATAAAAAGCTTTGAATGTCGGCCTATTCTTAAAACCGTCTCGCGGGAAGGAGATCTAACTAAACTCGATATTCTGAGAAGCGAACAATCGTCTTATTTTGGTCGTTATCTCAAATGAATTATTCATATTATCGCATTTCCTACACTCGGCGAGTACTATTGAGTCTAATTATTTTTATTTTTATCTACTGTTAATGTTTAGATGTCAGTTTTGCATCTATCTGTGGCCGTAAACTCTTAAATTTAAGTATTTAACCGCTTCAATGCGACATAAAACCTACGGAGTCGATATTAGTAACCGTGTGGCTAAAGCCCATAACATGGTGCTACTTATGGTTTTTACAGATTCAAAAAAGTAAGTAGGTAGATAGTAGTAACTATTTCTCACACATAGAAATCATCAAATCTTATTTTACGATATTTTTATTTAGTGAGAACGGTATTTTGGAGACGATGTTTACTTTAAACCAATTTTAGTGTTATTTGAGTTAATTTTATTTGCATTTTATTGTGCGTTATTTGTATTTTATTATCATATTTTAAACTCTTTTATTTTTCTGGGTTTTTCTTGCACCCAGGAGGTAAATAAAAAAGTTTTTGATGACAAAAGCCTTGGTTTCTGAAACAACTATTAAACGCGTGCGGCTCGCTATGAGAACCAGCGCGAGAGTTGAGAATGTTAATGCGCTCGTGTTGTTCGCAGCGCACACGCAGAATATTGAATGCGCTTACAGATAACTAATGTTATTCAATAAAATGTGACAAACAAAAGTAACTTAAATATTTCCAGAGGGATGAGCGATGAACGCACAGTTATTACTTACAACGCATTCGATAAAACAAACATATTTTAAACTTGTGATTAAAATGGTCGAATGCAATAATGGATAAAGAAAAAACAGAGTCTTGTTCATTACCAATAACTTTTACAGTACACTTATACGAAAATAGACGCACGTATTAGCATTTTACTGCAGTCTAACTAAACTTAACTTGAGTTAAAATATTAACACTCGTAGAAAGGGTGGTAAAATAATGGATCCTTTTACAATGACAGTAAAGTCGCAGTCAAACCACGTTGATATTACCTTTACGAGCTAACCCGAGTCCACGTTTCCGAACTATGTCGTTATTCTTCGGAATTCAAATTGTTCCTTGCCGAATGACAAACTATCATTTGAATTCAAATAGATTTCGACTTGTCGTCGAGTCGAGTTTTCATAGTAGACAGTTAATCTCGGTTTATGATTACCATACGGGGCATGTATTCAAATGTTCTTTGTTGCCGGCCGTAGGTTATGTCACATAATGCCTGGGTGATATAGTTTGTGGAATTTGTCCTACTCATCCGGCTCGCGGCTCTGTGGAAAATATGCCTTCGTTTATTGAATTGTTTTTTTACAAAAAAAGTAGCATACATTTTAATTATGTCGGATTAATCAATGACACTGTGTCTCCCTCCTATTTTCACAAGATTTAATTTTCCTTCATTATTTGTACCTAGAATGCTTGAAACAAAATTATCTATAACTCCTTTTGCTTACATAATAATCTAGCATTATTTATTATCCTGTAAAAGTACCAGTTAACACTATCAACAGATTTTCCGTAGTAAATTATTGCCTGCGAAGTTCAATCAAACATATCCTCAAATACTTAACCACAATTGTACCTATAACGAAATACGCGTAGTATCGTTATTAATGAATTGATACAGTAACTGGCTTTTCAAGTTAAAGCTATTAAAAAAAAACAGTTAAATAAATAAAAAAATACATTACTTATGCTCTTTTGGAGACATGGTGGCCCTATTTTTATTTTATTTTTTTATTCTGGATAAGCTTGTGTTTGACCACAATCTCACCATGGTAAGTGATGATGTGGCCGAAGGTGGTAAGCACACAAAGCCTAGATGGGAACTGGCTCCCAAGTGCAGCTGTCGGAACACACCGATAGGTGCTTTTTTTTTTTTTTTTTATTCTGGATTAGCTTGTGTTTGACCACAATCTCACCATGGTAAGTGATGATGTGGCCGAAGGTGGTAAGCACACAAAGCCTAGATGGGAACTGGCTGCCAAGTGCAGCTGTCGGAACACACCGATAGGTGCTTGGCGACAGATTTTCAACTTGAGGGTGGTAGCCAGCCAGTCGGGTACTACAAAGTACCCTACCACCGTGCTATGGTTTCCTCACGATGTTTTCCTTCACCGAAAGCTCAAGCCCATTGTAGGATTCGAATCCACGACCTTCGTCGCGGTATTCGACGTCACTTACCACTGAGCTATCATCGCCTTGAAAATATATTTTTTTTAGTTCTAGTTTCAATGGCAAATATCTTTGTAATGTAATTTAGTGTAATAATTATTTCAAATTATCGTGAGTTTTACTAATTAAATAATATCAACAACAACAATATGTTTATAATTACCTAATTTAAAAATAATATATTAAACACATCTACTTAAATAAATAAATAGTGACTCGTTTATAAATTTCAGCGGACATCATAATGAGCGATTCCTAGAACAGACCGGGACGATTCCGCGCTGCATCCAAAAAACCGTACAAAAACCAACAAAATTAAATACTAACATAAAAATATACCAATCACTCTTAATACTTGAACTGAATGTCGAAAATCGAATGACAAATGTAATATGTCCGCAAATAATGTGCCTGTAGAGCGTCCCGCGCCAACTTTTCTCTTTTTTTTTTTTCCTTCCACAAGGGCATGAGTTAACCTGAAAGTCCGTACTTTATCATTATAATTATTTACGGGTAATGACTTGTAGACAGATGCTTATGTCACGTGTGTGCCATCAGTTGACATGTACTGTCAAAATGCTAAGGCAATAGAAACAAGTTTCTACCTAATTATTTGATGCTAAGCACAAATATTTGGGCGTACAAAAAATCTAGATGAAAATAAATTCATTAGTCTGTTTTGACAACACAACAGGTTCGACCAGTGAACAGATTGGAACATTTATCCCAAATAAAAAAAACAAGTCGTCACTTAAGTATTGCAAATCATATAATAAATGTTTAAAACCAATAACTTTATTTACAACAAATGTACAAAATATACAAACAAATTTACAACTATAATATATAAAAAACTTCTTCGAGGCTGCCGCTGCTGCCGATCGGCAAGGTTCCCAGAAAGCTGGCAGCGTTTCCTCTTTGGATGGCCAAGCTGATGCGTTAAAAATGCTTGTTTTTCTCTATAGCTACAACTTATTTTCTATTTATTTATAGCAGATCCAGTTAATATTCGAATACACTCTCAATATCTCCTTTTTATGAACTGACGGACAAGAAAACCAAGTGCATATCAATAAATGGAAAGAAAACACCGTGCATTTTAAAAGTATAAATTTATGACCACGCTATGTTACGTTATTAAGTACATGTGCACTTAATAACATGTCATATCAATGTGTCATGTGAACAAATTAGGGTTTTTTAACTTTAAGTGTACAATTCCACATGGGGCCAACGATGGTAATTAGTGTTGCGTACGCGCAACACGCGGCTGCTAGTTGTTCAATTTAAATGCGATTGACTCTTATCTGCGTTTCCTTTTTCTCGTGCCCATACATAATTTTCATCTAACCTTTTGTTTGATAACCATAGTCCATTAAAAAAGGAGGTACTTACTGCAAATTATGTACTGAATCTTAAATAATCTTTATTTTTTTAACAATGGCGCCCGACGGGCGATGCCTTTTCATATCAGAATGATCAAGATCTGAAAACGCGACGAAAGCGATGCGGTCGCAAAATTCTTAGGATTCTGTAATTATTTAATTTTCTTATGTTATTATACATGATAGGTATAGGCCGTCTATCGATTTCCACAAAATATCCCAGTTCTTACATGGAATGTCAAAAATGACGATAAATGAAATTGGATAATATGTCTGTTTTAACTAAAGTATCTTACTCAAGTCGCATGACCGCCTGTTACTTACGCAGTGCCCTAAGTTAGGTAGGTACTTACATATATTCTATTTCAACTTCACGTTTTTTGTTTTAATAAAAACTATGAAGGCAAATGTCACCAACCCATCAATATATGTATTGAACCTTAACTTGAGCAGAAAATTTAAACCTTTTGAATTCATGTTCAATGAAAAATGCATGTATTTTATTGTGAGAACGTTTTTTTAATACCATAAATGACAACCAGAGATGTGGATCACCTGATGGTAAGTGACATCCGTCGCTTATAGACATTAGCAATACCAACGCCACCTATTGTCAACATTTATAAAATTGTTAAGAGTATAATGTACCTATTATTAGGTAGATGCATATTATGTTTGTTCCGAACAAGTAACACACATACAAACTTTTCCAGTTTCCATTTTCCCATAAACTTTATTCAAAGTATACCTACTTTCGTGCAAAAATATTTATTTAAAGTTATCGTGATAAAGAAAAAAGTTCCCTTTGAGCAACTAATTACGTTAGCAGGCTATCCCTCCGAATTCCGTCGCCTTTTACATACTTAATATTTTTATATTGTACGTGTTGGTGTAATAATAATAATCGTTTTCTCAACAAGCGCACGCACATCGCAACCGGTTCCCGTGACTACAGTAACCCGGGTTAGAGGAAAAAAATAAAATGAACCTTAACTACGTGGACATAAGTGCTATACATATAAAAAACTCGACTACCATTAATTTTAAACGGAATTGTTTTGTATGCATGTTCATTGAGGTATCGGGAAGATTTATTTTTATCGTGAAGGTAGGCTCTAGTTTTAACAAAACTACATCATATGTACCTACATATACGTTTGATAATCGGGTGTCAAGTACTTCCTTAATTCACAAGATATCAGGACAGGACTTATAATTAGACTTTGGGCACCTTTGGGTGAGTTTCGATTATTTTAAGCGATTTGACAATTTAGAATTTTCACATATTTCGAACGAAAAGAAAACTGAATTTGAAACATCCAACGCCATTTTCTAAGTCCATTCCTTCAATACCCAATTACAAAACTACACAGTATCATTACAAGTAAAACAATGAAAAAGAAGCATACCGCTGGCAGATAGCTATTTAGCAATGTAATTCAACCGATTTCAAATGGTATGTGTCGGACAAAAAGTTAGCGTAAACAGCGGTTGTGTGAATCCGGCCGGGTTATATATAATGCTGCTAGGTTACGTTGAGCTGAGCGTGAAGAGATACATTAGTGTGTCTGCTACTGGCTTTAATAAGGCCCTAACAAATATGGTGTGAATTGGCCGGATTCCCTCGACTGTGGCATTTGATTGTTTTCGAAATCTCTGTTATTTTGCTTCTTTGAATGATTATGAAGATTAATAAAATGAAGAGAACAACAGAACTTGAATAAGTTTGATGGATGTTTTTGGAAATGGGATCCCTAATAGCTTTGGTTATGAGGACCTTACCGCGAGCCAGCCATACAAAATGAAGTTTGCTTATAAAGACATTAATTATAAACTTCGATATCGATAACTGTGGAATATCAGATATCAGCTTAATTAAGTATAAAGTTTCAAAATTACAAGGACATTTTATAAATTTTCACTTGCCACTGGTCTATGAAATATAATGAATTTTATAATACTTAAGTGTTATCTACATTATTTTTCATGTAATGAATTAAACATAGACTAGAAACATGAAAATATCGCGCTTAACTATCGCCGTCGCTCGTTACGCCCGCGGAGATGCCAAGCGCGAAAGAGATAGCGGCCAAGCGATAACGTCCTCTTAAACTACTCTCCAGCGAGCTGATGAAACAATCAACTATTGTCACTGACTTACTGTTTTGCTACAAACTTCGAAATGGATAAAATACAGTATTTATTTTCCCTACTATTAGCCCATTTAGGTGTTTTGTCGACACAAATTCCTCACAAACAGGGTTCCATTCAAGGCAGGTCTACCTGACCAACTACGACTTAACGGGCCACAAGGACGGACCACAAAAAAAGTGAAAATGACACCATTGTTTCATGGGACACTATAAAAATTTATACCTTATTATTTATTGTCCTTTGTTCTAAAACTTTTGTATCCGTTTACAAAAAAAATATTTGTGTTTATTTTACTTATGTTCCATAATTTAAATAGATTTAAATTTAGACGGCAATGTTTTTTTTTTCTAAATTTCTTGCTTTCCTTAATTTTTTTTAATAGAAACCGGTTAAATCCAAAAAGTGACGTTTATTAGACAATTTTAATGTATTAAGTAGTTTAGTAGTTAGTGTTTCTTCCCAAGAAGCATTGGAATTTCTGAGAAAATACCATATTAATTATTGGCGCCAGTTTTTATGTCATACCTACATGAAGTTAAACGTAAATCTCACTTTTAGACACTCATTATATTAGGTTTAAAAGTAATTAGTTCACATAGTTATATTATGGTTGGAAATAAAAAATTAAGAATATTAATTATGGAAGCGCTGCGCAGATAAATATAGTCACATCTCAAATACCTGGTTAAGTTTGCAGTTATTGTCGTAAAATAATAATACCTAGGTAATTTATCCATAATAGACATCGTAGACGAGATTTAAAGACGCTATAACACAGTCATTTTAAAATATTTTTTTATACAAATTTATTTGGTATTGTTTTTTTCAGTAATTCAAGATTCTCAATCGCATATCGGAATTCACGATGGTAATTGTGTAATTACGGGAATATTGTAAAAAAGTGGTGTTTAACCATGCGCTTCTTTCGTTTGACCACCAATGGTGAGACCATAGGCGGTGCCATATCACGGTGCTGGCAAATACCGCGCTCGGCAGGCGGTAGTTTTTGCCCATATCATTTAAATGTATAATATTGACAGGTTAAATATTAATAACACACGATAATGGTCTGTATTTGTAGAGAAGTAGAGATCAAGTTGATTAGGTAATTATGGGAAAATATATGTTTAGTCTGAACGTGATTGGGCCGTTTTAAATTTAAATTTAGAACGTGTTTGTGAGATTCGTTTTATTTAGTTAAAATCATAAATTAAAGACACATCAGTGAAACACGCTAAATCCATTTTTAACACGTTTGTAATAAACATCAATTTTCTTCAATATTACCGTTTCTAACATGATATTTAATGCAATTATGTGCAGGTTTCTTTCTAACTACTCAATAACCGCGAGCCGTACCGTACCGTGACCATCTCATAAGTAATTAAATCATCGCTTTTGTAAACCTTTTTACACTAAGATATTTGAATAGACGCAACTAGTCCGGCGCGTGCAATGATTATTAATTCAAACGAAAGGCATTTTGCCGTGAATGTATTTTTTTATAGTGCATTATCTGATCGGCACATGAACGTTTAAAAAGAATTAGGTATGTTGGTTTTCGATTTTTATTTAAACTAGACTCCGTCCGCGGTATCACACGCGTTTTCGAGTTGAAAAGTGTATAGCACTCGGGGATAACGTAGCTTTCTATTACTGAAAGACCTTTTACGGAGATTACCTCCTACTTACATCATACAATACCTTTAATTAAGTATAAAATGTAAAATAGCGTTTTATTTGTGTTTACCTTGATAAATATCCCATCTAGGCTTTGTGTGCTTACCTCCTTTGGCCACATCATCACTTACCATGGTGAGATTGTGGTCAAACACAAGCTTATCCAGAATAATAATAACAAAACCCTTCCCAAATCAAAATCCTGAATCCGCTACGCAAAAAAAAAAACAAAACTAAATAAGTACTGGTTCATCAAGACCCACGCTTGACATAAAAATTAAAAGCTGACGTACAAATAATGTCAACAATTAACTTTAATACTATACAAAAAAGGTTATCTTTTAACGTGAACCTAACTAAGTAATATGACACTACCACATGCTACCGTATTCTTACGAAATTAGGCCTGCATTGGACCATCGCAATGTGACACGTGACTTCGTCTTTATTAGAAAGCAATAAGTACCATTATAGATTGGCATTGTGTCAATAGGAAGCTACGTGACGAATTTGTAACGCGACGCTAAACGCACGCCTGCAATGCATTCTTAAAAAAAAAGAAACACATGTTCTGTCCATTGAAATTGTTGGGCTCGACTTGAAATGAACAATGCAGTTCATATATTGTCATTATTTGTTTAAATTAATATTAATAGTGGCTATGAGTGCTGTAGACCTCGCGATTGTTTCGTGACAATCTGTCGCCAAGCACCTATGGGTGTGTTCGGACTGCACTTGAGAGCTAGTTTCTCTAGGCTTTGTGTGCTTACCACCTTCGGCCACATGGTGAGATTATGGTCAAACACAAGCTTATCTAGAATAATAAAAAAAACTTTTTTTTTCTATATTTTAATTCCCTCTGGAACGCTCGAAACGAAAACTGCAAAAGAGTATCGTTGTCGACTTCGATCGTGATTGCAATAAAATGATTTAAGTAGATTGTCTGTTTACACGTTTTTTGTAAAATTAATTTCCCCTTTCAAAACAACTAAGAAACTTCAAAGCTTTAAGTGAACATATCGAGAACTCGGCCACACCTCGCAAGAGGTTCGCCATCGGTTTCACATACGTGCAATCGTAAAAACCACCATAAAACCCATACATAACCAGGATCCTATTACACGAAGCCCCGGCGCAGATATTGCCATTCTCCGTTTTACAGTTTAAGTGTCTGTTTAGTGCTTTGCGTTATAACCTATCAGTTGGATACATGCGACTTTAAAAATACACTCTGCAAAGTTTTATTTTTGTATTTATGTTGTTTAAGAGTGTCGCGTTAGTTTTAACTCATAAACTGGCACGGGCAATTCGCTAGCCAACATTTATGGTAAAAGAAAACAATTACTTGCAACTTTAAAATTAAAGTGGCACACTGGCAAGTATAAAATTGTTGAAAAAAAGGCAATATAGTCAGATGGTTTAAAAATATTTCAAAAATGTTACCTTGCTGAGTTTCTTGCCGGTTCTTCTCAGTTGTTGTCTGACTTAACCGGTGGTAACTTCTGTAATTCGACATTTATTTAAAATGCCCTCTTAGGGCCCAAACTGAATAAATGGTTTTGACTTTGATCTTCCGTGTCTGAGAGCACATTCATCTAGTAGACCATAAATTTATTGATTAGGTACTTCAGGAAATACTATTCCTGTGTTAGAAAATCCTACCATTTTCCCCGGTATCATTTTATGGAAACCCTCGAATGGATCCCAAACAAAAGTACCAATGATTTATTTCAAATACTTTCTTACTGTATTTACTTGAAACTAGCTATCCTCCGCAGTTTCACTCGCGTTCCCGTGGGATCTTATCTTTTCCGGGATAAAAATATAGCCTATATTACTCAGGGATAGCTGTAGCTCTGTAATGGTGAAAGAATTTTTGAAATCGGTCCAGTAGTTTTTAAGTTTATTCGTTACATACAAAAATACAAATATAGATTTAATTGGATCATAGTATATTGCGGCAACAATCGAGTATCACATACAAAGATACATGTTTGTACTCTATAAGTGTCGTTAATGAATGCGAGTTCGATGTCGGACGATTATCGAAGCTATCGAGTTGAGAATCGATTAGAATCGCCACGTTGTAATTACGATTTTTTATGAGACCGGCGCGGCGCAATAACATTATTTTCGGAATCTGTTGATTTAATGTAATATGATAGTATTATTTCTTGCTTCACTGGGTTTCGTTATTGTTCTATAAAAGTGATCCTACTTAAGCTGAATAAATAAGTAAAAAGTAAAAAAAACTGGTTAATAGTCACTGGTTGTATCCTAAAAGGGAACATACCCATACTACGTGACCCATTATTTTCAATTTTTTACTCCCTAGTGGGGGCCTCGGTGACCTCCCGTAGTATATTATGCCAAGACCCCTCTAGTTTTCACGTAGCAATTAAAAAATACGTTTTTTTTCCTTCACCGAAAGCTCAAGTTCATTGTAGGATTCGAACCCACGACCTTCGCCGCGGTATGCGACGTCACTAACTATCTCTAGCATCGCCATAATATGTGCTTCAAATTGCCACCTGTGAGTTTAAAAAACGTTAACGATTGAATCGACGACATCGCGTTTCGTACAGGGTAGTACACCCAAATTATGTTTCTGTAGATATTAAAGCAAATGTTTATCCTGGTGGGGATTGAATCGACGACATCGCGTTTCGTACAGGGTAGTACACCCAAATTATGTTTCTGTAGATATTAAAACAAATGTTTATCCTGGTGGGGATTGAATCGACGACATCGCGTTTCGTACAGGGTAGTACACCCAAATTATGTTTCTGTAGATATTAAAACAAATGTGTATCCTGGTGGGGATTGAATCGACGGCATCGCGTTTCGTACAGGGTAGTACACCCAAATTATGTTTCTGTAGATATTAAAACAAATGTTTATCCTGGTGGGGATTGAATCGACGGCATCGCGTTTCGTACAGGGTAGTACACCCAAATTATGTTTCTGTAGATATTAAAACAAATGTTTATCCTGGTGGGGATTGAATCGACGGCATCGCGTTTCGTACAGGGTAGTACACCCAAATTATGTTTCTGTAGATATTAAAACAAATGTTTATCCTGGTGGGGATTGAATCGACGGCATCGCGTTTCGTACAGGGTAGTACACCCAAATTATGTTTCTGTAGATATTAAAACAAATGTTTATCCTGGTGGGGATTGAATCGACGACATCGCGTTTCGTACAGGGTAGTACACCCAAATTATGTTTCTGTAGATATTAAAACAAATGTTTATCCTGGTGGGGATTGAATCGACGGCATCGCGTTTCGTACAGGGTAGTACACCCAAATTATGTTTCTGTAGATATTAAAACAAATGTTTATCCTGGTGGGGATTGAATCGACGGCATCGCGTTTCGTACAGGGTAGTACACCCAAATTATGTTTCTGTAGATATTAAAACAAATGTTTATCCTGGTGGGGATTGAATCGACGACATCGCGTTTCGTACAGGGTAGTACACCCAAATTATGTTTCTGTAGATATTAAAACAAATGTTTATCCTGGTGGGGATTGAATCGACGGCATCGCGTTTCGTACAGGGTAGTACACCCAAATTTATCGTACCTTATCCTATCTCCTATCTATTTATCTATCTAATAGGCGTGTGCCATCTTACAAATATCAATTAAATTTTATGTTAAATCACCAAGATTGATCTTATCATTTCTTAGTAATAGAATAGGTACATCCTTGTGTTAACAACACTAACATGGATTTCAATTAATTAATTAATGATAAGTCAATTAAACATAATTATTATGTTATTAATTTAAACAAACAAACAATCTGTTATTTAAATCTGGTGATTACAATTACTTAACCTAAATTGCATTTTTATCAATGTACGAAATCAAATGCATTAGTGAGGAAAAAAAACAAACAAATGTTACATTAGAAAGATTAGATTAATAGATTTGACGGATATATTCAACTATTGAAAATACGAATATTGTGGTGCAATAATGGCTGCACGGATTTAGATAGACACATAGATATACATAGACCAAGCTCTGGAATAAAAAATCGATGCTTTGCGGAATCTAGTGCATTAACTTCTTAAAGTACTCATTTACTACGTAAATAGTTATTCAAAAATAACCTCTATTGAGGACGTTTTAAAATCCTGTTAGTTACTGCACATATCCATAAAGTATTTTGACTCTCTATCATCCATATACTAAGTGTTCTTGAAATGATTTCAGAACTCCCATTTGTGTTTACCGTTTCCAATAAACAGATATGTTAAAATTGTCATACAATACTTAATACTACTTAAGTATATCACAATAAAGTTCAATTTGCAGAAATCGTGCGACTCCTTCCATCTTTAGTAAGATGAGGTTCATTCATGTATCTACAATTCTACACTGTCTTCTAGAGCGTTCGTTAGTAACTAGATCTTTCCTTCTGCGGCCTAGATATACTAAATATATCTTAACTTCTTGATGTCGACCCAGCAAGCCTTGTATAAGGACCTTGTTTAAGGACCATAATTTAAACATTTCGCTCGAATTTAGAGGCGATGATAGCTCAGTGGTAAGTGACGTCGGATACCGCGGCGAAGGTCGTGGGTTCGAATCCTTACAATGAGCTTGAGCTTTCGGTGAAGGAAAACATCGTGAGGAAACCACAGCACGGTGGTAGGGTACTTTGTAGTACTCGACTGGCTGGCTACCACCCTCAAGTTGGAAATCTGTCGGCAAGCACCTGTTAGTGTGTTCCGGCAATTACACTTGAGAGCCAGTTCGCCTTAATAAGGTGTAAAACACATTAGCAATCCCCTGGTATTGCCAATGTCTATAGGCGACGGTTGTCACTTACCATCAGGTGACCCGCCTGCCTCGTTGTCACTTGTGACATAAAAAAATATATTTAGAATTTCACATACACTACACATCACATAATCTGAAATGGGCTCGAATAGGGATGTTGCATATATTCATTAAAAAAAAATCTAACACTAACCAGAGTATAAAACACCTAAAAGTACCCGTAAGTAGCGAACACTTTGTAAAATTCTACCATTTTTTTTAGATCTTTTAACGGTGTATATTTATGACGTCACAAGCTAGTATTTTATACAAACCTCCATAAAAATTCATAAAAAGAAGCTGATTTTTTATATGTCAGTCGACATCCCTATTGCAATCCTATAAATGAATGTCATCAAAAAATGTGAGGTCAGTAAACTACGTTATAAAATACAATGTTTTATATTTCATTTCTAATAAGTTCGTAACCCGATAGTTCACATTGTCATGCATAACTCTCTTCAGGCGTGCCGGCCGCCATTATTCATAATGTACTGTTCACACCTCGACTACATACCAACTTGACAAATGCATTCAGTTGAGGTAAGGACGTAAATCATGTTAAATGTGGAACCCCCTGTTCCCCTGTTTTTGAATTTTAGAGTTTGAATAGATATTTAAATTTGAATCTAATTAATTTCCCATAAAATTCTTGAATGTAATCTCACGTATTGATAAACGCGTCGTTACTGAATCTGTATATTCCTGAAAGACTTCAAACTTCTTAATGGCGTAATAATTTAACTAAAATTATAATATCGTGATTTCTAAACGGAACTATATTTCGACGTGATATATGGATAAGCCATAACACAACAATTGCGTGCGCGCAGCATTAGCGTGCGTATCCTGGATCATAACAATGATAATCTCGAGTCCGATTTCTATTCAATCTCTATTGCTGGTAGTTCGGTGAATATATTTTAAGTTTATACATAGTCATCAGCACGAGACAGGCGACGTCGAAGTATTTGTAATAGTGATACTGATCGCATAATTCTTAGACATCCTACTATCATACTAGTCCTACTATCCCACTAATATCATAAATGTTAAAGTTTGATGGATGGATGTTTGTTACTCTTTTACGTAAAGGGCTGAACAGATTTTGATAAAACTTGGCACACAGGTAGTCCATATCCTGGAATAGCACATAGGCTACTTATTATCCCGGTAAAAGATAAGATCCCACGGGAACGCGGGTAAAACCGCGGGGGACAGCTAGTAATATTATAAATGTCAAAGGTATGTTTGGATGTTTGTTCCTCAATCACGCAAAAATGGTTGAACGGATTTTGATGAAACCTGGCACACAAGTAGATCATACCCTGGAATAAAACATGGGATACTTTTTATCCCGGGAAAAGATAAGATCCCTCAGGAATGCGGATGAAACCGCGGGGCGGAAAACTAATCTTTTTTTATAAATTTCGGTCAAATGACTATAAGGTTCAAAATAGTACTGGCTTGTCAGCAAAGTCTAGCGGGAAATTTCTTTAAAAGACTCGAAAATAAAAAAATATGAATATGATTGTCCGTCATCATCGAGGCCAAGGCCAAGATTCAAAAATTTCCTACTCCATAAAAATACACATATAATAATTTACCTGGATCGTTCCTTACTCAATATTTCCCGAAGAGTTTTCTTAGAGACACTTGGCGTTTTGCCAGAAGTGGCTGTTGACGCACACTTGACAAGGGGCTTGACCCAGAAGACGTGTCAGATACACCCAAATCTCTTTTATTATGAACCTTAACGCAGTATCAATAAGACCCAATTAACCACGAACTTTCCTTCTTTACAGATGCAATGCAGCACGAATTCTAACAGAACACCTCAACTTTAGCATTTTAAGTTCAACCTGACAAAATATATCTGTGATCTCATTATAGTTTAGTTTAAATACCTAAAGAAAACGATCGCCTAAATTAGTTTAAAGTGCGTAAAACAGTATAAAATAAATGTTGGTAACGGTAATCCGGCTCGAAGGACCGATTGTTTGAATTTCGAAGCGGACAACATGGCGGGACAGTGAGTTGTCATGGATGACAGATAGTGAGATAGGTTTTGGTTGGAGGATGGGATAATGGAAGTAGGGGCGTTAGGTTCGTGAAGATGCCTCATGCGCACTCGAGTTCGGCTGCGAGCTCGGGCGGCGACGACCTGGGCTCCACGGATGAAGTCAAAGTCTTCAAGGACGAAGGCGACGGGGAGGACGAAAAGAGAAGCTCCGAGAACCTTCTAGAAGAGAAGTCTAGTCTTATCGATTGGACGGAGAGTGAGGTGAGTGATTTGAACTTAACAATATTATTTTATTTTATTCTGGATAAGCTTGTGTTTCACCAAAATCTCATCATAATAAGTTATGATGTGGCCGAAGGTATAGGCTTTGTGTGCCGATAAGCACACAAAGCCTATACCTATGGGAACTGGCTCCCAAGTGCAGCTGTCGGAACACACCGATAAGTAGGTGCTTGGCGATTAATTTTCAACTGAAACCATAGCACGGTCTCCTCACGATGTTTTGCTTCACAGAAAGCTCAAGCTCATTGTAGGATTCGAACCCACGACCTTCGCCGCGGTATCCGACGTCACTACCACTGAGCTATCATCGCCTAAATGTAACTACTCACTTTTGAAATGAAAAGCCAATTTAAAAACTTTTGGGGACATTCCAACCCCAAGACCAACTGTATTGTCAGACACAGCTTAGAATAATTTACATACCTATATTTTAATAAAGCGATTTACATCACAAACTGAATCGTTTTAGTGTTTCTTTTTGTAATAAAAATCACCTTAAAACTGAGATTTATGTACCGATTTAGACTTTTATCGGAATTATCTTTAATATATTAATTGCGTTATCTGAAATCAAATGTATTATCTTAATTAAAATATTGACTTCTGTGTGACGCTTATTAGTTATCAATTTTATAGCATTTGTACTTCGATATTTCTATTTCTACTGATCCCTCTGCGCTATGATATGGGGTTCTTCAAAAAGGACGTAAAAAGAGCTCTTCAAGGTCGGCAACACATCGGCAATCACCCTGGTATTGCAAATGTCCATAGGAGGCGGTGACCACTTACCATCATGTAGACCGTTTGCCTGTTTGTCAATTAACCTAATGGCAAAAAAAAACAACACAGTTGGGAATCTTTGCTCCGACTGAAGCAGAATTTGTCACCTGACCACATGTGTGGTCTCAGAATTACTTGCTTTACGTAGAAAAATACCCGTAAATTAATTGTTAGGGAAAATAAACGACCAAACTTTACAACTTGAAATGTTTCACGCGGCGCTTGTATTTTGATACTGTATCTATGGTACTATGGTGTAACAGCAGGTGCCATAGGCAGGTAGGCCCCCATAACATTATAATCTCAATACTAGGCCCCCGAATGGGGCCTATTGAACAGTTCCAAGTATTACAGAATAGACCAATACAATCTCACATTTTATTTTATAGAATCGACCAACATGATACTGCTTATCAATTCAAATTTTACGCTAAAAGAGATCTTATTGTTTGCTAATAAGATTCAGTGAGTTCAATTACGTCCGGAATTTGTATGTTTGTTATAAATACAGGTTGCATTCAGAAACTATTTGTACGTTGTATTCGATTTCACACTACATTTTTATTGGAATTACCTTTTCTTTGTACTATGCAAATTTAATGATAGCATGCGATATTTTAGTTTATTTTTCAATACAATGTGTTTTTTTTGTGTATCGAGTAAGTATTGGATTGAAAAATAAAATTACTGACTATAATTCAAAATTAAGTATACGTAAAAAGTTTATATAAATTATAACTATTATGTTATATTATCAACTTATATGGTACCAATTTTGATAAAGATCGCGATTCGCGATTGCACCTCGACAGCTCAATTTTCATTTCCATTTTTAAAATGTATCGATAAGGTCCGTTTCACACCAATAAAAGCAACGTAAAGTCTCAGTTCTTTTTCCAGTTCGAAAATTTCGTTCGAATTTTAAATATTCATAAGGCATCGCGGTAAATGAACTCATTACTGGCACAATTCGATGCGTAGATTAACATCAGCCGCTATAATGAGAACCAACCACTCTATTAACTAGACGACTTCTACAAATAATGCTGATAAACATCGGGACGAGCGAGATAGACATGTCTTTAAAATTGCAAATTGCCCGTAAAACAAACAAACAACCGCAAGAACCGAGACGAAACGTCACTCATAACATAGCATTGTGTATCCGAACGGCGCCTGCAAATAAAAAAAAAACATACAGGTACGTTTCCGAAAATCGTAAAATATTGTATTCCCTTACATAAATTACGTTATTCATTGTATTATTTCCGAAAATTCTATTATATTCACTATAGGTAGGCGTACAATGTCTACCTGCATAAGGTATTTCTTAATAAACACAAACTCCAAACGCTTTTGTTCCCAATTTACCTGTGCTTTGAAGCGAGGGTGTGCAAACATATCCAAACACCTACGAACTGTCAGATGAGAACGCCCCGTCCCTCTCACGCTTACCGCATGCCTCACGCTCTCGAGCGAAACAGAACATTTCATTGGAACTCATCACAGTCACGGATGGTATAAATATTGGATTATACTTAGGTGCAATTCTCGTATGTCATAATGGCATCGATTATTGTACGTGATTCTATTACAATGAACTTTGTACGAACAATTTTCGTTGTGATTCTCGATTTCTTTTAGATTACAGTGTCCGTGTTACTTGAATTGGTTTCCATGGAGGATTACACACGCCTACTTGCCGTTTTAAATGTGTTTTCTTAATAGTTTTTTTTTAATTCTTTTACAATTTGTGTGGCTATGGAACATGACGTTTTAAGCCATCTCACCTTTTGTAATTCAATTTAGTTTTTGTTTGTTCATTTTTAAATCTTGTTTATAGTACAATCAATAATTTAAATTTTAGTACATTTTTAATTAAATTTGAACAAAACTATAAATTACCTTGGAAATAAATATCCCCACTTAAGTAGTCGAATATTAAAACGGCCCTCATTTCTTATAATGTAACTTGATGATATGGCCAATCAGGTCTCACTAAAGATCTAGAAAAAGTCAAATGGCTAAGCGATTTCCGTTGTGGTCGGTCCCTGTGTATCGTATGGTGCTGACCACATTACTGGCCATGTACAGATGTGTTGGGTTTCCTTTAAAAACTGCGGATGTCATGTCGGTCATTATTGCGTGGACAGTTCGAAATCTAACCCTATATGGAAAAAGTCATATAATTTCAAACGTTCAGTGATTTTGTAAGGCTTTTCTAAATACTGGTGTGCTTGAAATTCCATAGCAATGAGAGCGAATTAAATAGTATTTATTTTTATATACCGAAATATCCATAAGTATCGTAAGTTTAGGATGTCTCAAGTTGTTATAGCTGAAGGGATATGTAAACAACCTGTCATAACCTGGAAAAGGTCTGCTTTAAAGAGGTCGATAGCTTGATATATACCCTTTTCCATAAATTTTATAGTCCAGACATTATTTAAAAAAAAAACCGGGGAATCATAATATTAATAAGTACCTCGGTAAGTCGTAAAACAGCTCGGTAGAAATATGCTAGTGTCGTTAATTATTTTTATTTAAAGTACATGCAAGTTGTTGTAAAAATATCGGTAGACTTTTTCATTAAAATAACATTCCAAAATAACCTGTTAAAATATTTGACAATCCCAAAAATCTCGTAGGCTGTCAAGTGTAAATTATTATATGACTTTTTTAATATCGTGACATTTTAACGACACTCGTAAATCGAAAACAGCGAGACTGCCGATCCATAACTTTTATAATCTAATCAAAAGAAAGCTGATTTTTATTGCGCAGGAGTTCCAACGAAGTCCATCTGTAATCATCATAGTTATTCGCGGCAATTTATTATCAGTTTCTTTCGGATAGTCTATAATTATTTTTCTCAAATAACAATAATTTGGTTAGCTTACTTAACAGCTGCACTCTTTGTTTATACCCAAAATTGACCCCAAAAAAATTGGGGGTCCATGTGATGTGGATGGGGGTCAACGTTAATGGATTATTGAAGCAGGTCGTTACTTTAATTTTGGCTTTACATGACCATTCCTAATATCAATAATACTTAGAAGTTTTTACAATTTTCATGAGACTAGGTAGTAAGTATCCTTATGTAACATGTTGTCTTGGGTAGTTCACGAATGACGAACTATGCGAACTTATATATAAATATAATTATCCATTTACATAAAATCTGTTAAGCGCAAATAAAAAATTTAGTTACCTACTATATTTCAGCCACATGGAGAGGAACCTGGTTCTCAAGATACAGGTTTGACCTAGTTTGAGGATCAGGGCACTTTTGTCAAGTGAATGAATTCAATTTATGTAATGCAATATTGATTAAGATATATATGTATAAATTCATGTTTTCGTAATAAATAAATTATTATTATTATTATTACTTATATCTGCAGATATGGCAATGATGCCTCAGTGGGAGTGACGTCGGATACCGCGGCGAAGGCCGTGGGTTCGAATCCTACAATGAGCTTGAGCTTTCGGTGAAGAACCACAGCACAGTGGTAGGGTACTTTGTATGACCCGACTGGCTGGTTACCACCTTCAAGTTGAAGGTCTGTCGCTGCATTTGAGAGCCAGGCTTTGTGTGATCACCTTCCGCCATCATAACTCGACATACCATGGTGTCATTGGACGACATTTTTTATTAGCCGACAAAAAAACAAAGATGGATTTGTGACAATGAATGAAATAAAATGCTATAAAATTCACAGAGCTATACAATCCAAAAAAGTAATCTAGAAATTCATCGTCTAACAAATCGTTTTGAAGCTTGTAAACGAACATTGTGCGATACAGAGTCCGAGTCTATATTTAGCGGACAACGCGTTCTTGTCTCAGCGGCCGACCGCTTCCGTCCGCGGTCCGCCATACTTACTCCTTATGTATCATACACTTGTGATATATCCTGTAAATTGAGAAAAGTTATTTTAGAACCAAAAGACACTTCACGGTCATTTTTCTATTTAAATCCTCAACTTGGACGCGGACCTTTAATTTTTCACTAGTGACAACGAGGCAGGCGGGTCACCTGATGGTAAGTGACTACCGTCGCCTATAGACATTACCAGGGGGACTGCCAACGTGTTGTACACCTTATTACAATGCCTTAAGGGCAAGGGCAACTGGCTATCAAGTGAAACTGCCGGAACAAACCAACAGGTGCTTGGCGACAGATTTTCAACTTGAGGGTGGTAGCCATCCAGTCGAGTACCACATAGTACCCTACCACCGTGCAAAATGAAATGAACACAGGGGTAAGTTGCCTTAAGTTGGAGGTAACAGTTGAAACAACATTTTAAGGACTTTCTGCAGCAAGCAGCAAAACAGACGAGACCAATCCACTCCAGACAGAAAGTAAGACTTCCAGTAAGTAATCACATTAACTGAAATTTGCTCTTGTCTATGCCTCTCTCATAGTCTCCGAAGTAATAAAAGTACAAACCTACGCCATATTTTCTTGAAAAGTTGTGAAAATGAAATAAATCTTATTTTACAGGTCCAAGTTCCAAATTCAATTGTTTCCGTCTAAAATCATATACTTATTGACGTTCTATAAAATAAACCTAAGAGAAGCCAGACATAATTATTCAGTTGAAGATAACCCATTCGATACACATGTGAAATTTAATAAGAAATACATTAGATATATATCATAATTTAATCAACACGCCAATATGAATGGCACACATGTTGGAGAATTAAAATTTATAACACAATAAACCACTCCACAGTTTTAATGACTCCTTAGCTCAACGAAACCTTATATTAATTTAGCCTTGTGCGTATTTAGTGTATAGTTAGTTATTACTGCGTTATGGCACTTACTGGTATTATCATATGATCTGCTGCCGCGTTTATGTTCGTATTGGTTGCCGTTTGATTTGTTAAGGCGATGATAGCTCAGTGGTAGTGACGTCGGATACAGCGGCGAAGGTCGTGGGTTCGAATCCTACATTGAGCTTTCGGTGAAGAAAACATCGTGAGGAAACCATAGCATGGTGGTAGGGTACTTTGTTGTACCCGACTGGCTGGCTACCACCCTCAAGTTGAAAATCTGTCGCCAAGCACCTATCGGTGTGTCCCGACAGCTGCACTAGCCAGTTCCCATCTAGGCTTTGTGTGCTTACCACCTTCGGCCACATCATCACTTACCATGTTGAGATTGTGGTCAAACACAAGCTTATCCAGATTTAAAAAGAAACATGTGATGAAATAATACTCAGCTATAAGAAATGGGAAGATCTAGGTAGCGACCGCAACAAGTGGAGAAAGACGTTGATTGAAGGCTGCAAATGCAAAACCCATGATAGATACTGGTTTCAGAATTTAGCAAACAAACGTGAGAAGAGACATGAGTGCGAGAGTCGCTTCACCAACTCAGCCATCAAACGACCTTCAGTTTAGGTGCCAACAATGCGGACGCTACTGTCGCTCCCGTATCGGACTGTAGTCACTCTAAAACCTGCTGCCACACGGACGCTGTTTAGATCATCTATTTAAGATGTATTTTGTATGATGCCTTTATGTATTTTGAAGACAGACAATTAAAAACATATGTAGGTACCTACAAAGATAAAAGCGGCAGAACATTATATGATAACGCTCATAAGCGAGGTAGCCATCAAATGTCTTGACCAGGTTTGATACGACCTTAAACTTACAGGTTTGGTTTCAAAGTTTATTGAAGCAAGCCCATATATTTCAGATTATTTTTTGATTTTTGATGTAGAGTTTCAGAAGCCATTCCCCAATGTAAGATGATTGCTAATATATGTGGGTTGGATCAGAAAGCATCGGAGTATGTTCGCAAAAACTGAACTCAAGACTGAACGGATTTTTATACGGTTTTCACCGATGGACGGAGTGATTTATGAGGAAGGCTTAGGTGTAAGGTCTTAAGGTTTTGTATATATTGGCTGAAATATGAGAATGATTTTTGATGATGTCGGAACAAATAATGCCGACTGGGAGCTATTATAATACTGGCGTGCGCCGCTTAAACCAGTAGAGTTAAATTTCCTAGAACATATAAAGATTAGGTGTATATGCTTTGCTAGCCGAGCGAAACCGGGGCGGTTCACTAGTTTACAATAATGGAATACCATGCTTAATTAATTCACTTAACAAACGTCACCTGCACTTATAAAATGCCAAGTAAAATGATAAATGCATGAGATATGAGCAAATAATATATATTTATGATATCAACCGTCATTATTATGAATATAATGAATTAGCAATTGCCCCTGTACCCATTATTTGTTATTAATTTCACTAACCATACGGAGAAGCTGCGTGGGCGCAACGTACTTCCTAATTACTTGGATACAATTGTATTGCTGTACTGTACCTACGTAGGCTGTTGCATTGGCCTGCATTGATGTTGTGGAATTGGTTGCTGGATGTGATAGGCAGAACGACAATTATAAATAAATATCCTGGGACATTTTTCACACACGGCTATCTGATCCCAAACTAAGCAGAGCTTACAAGTACTATGGAAACCAGATGACTGATATACTACATATATAATTGACTTTTTTTGTTGTAAATACATACTTAAATACATAATTACACCCACTCAGGACAAACAGGCATGTTTATGCACACAAATGTCTGTCTAGCATGGGAATCGAACCCACGACCTGCGGCGTCATAGGTAGGTAGGTAGTGTGTTAACGAACCACGCCAACCGGCCTGTCAATTATATTTGAAGTTTTTGCCATAGAAAGATAAGGGACATCGAGGCAGACGGGTCACCTGATGGTAAGTGACTACCGTCGTCTATAGACATTAGCAATACCAAGGGGATTTCCAATGTGTTATACACCTTATTACAATGCCTTAAAGGCAACTGGCTCTCAATTCGTCCTCTGTGACTGAACACCAGCTCTGGGCCAGTGAAAATTAGCTACTATCAGTCAGTAACAGCAGAATGTATATAAATTCGCAGTATCTTACGAATTCTAATAGTTTTGAAGGCACATCCAGCTATTTCTAACGTCTATAGCACCCATGCCCTCCAATGAAGCGTCACCTTCGCGAATGCATTAGTTATGCGAGTTTGGTGCATTTGTGTTCAGTCATTTGTTGTCGTTTATGACAGCCTGGTACCTGGGCGCCCGTTAGCATAACATTCAATATGCTAATTTTTATCACATGGCATTGGCTGCTTTGTGAAAATTAGTTTCTAATGGAAAACTATTCTGAGTGTCACTTAGTCTATTTTTTTTGTTTCCTGAATTCTGAATCATCCCACTAATATCATAAATGTGAAAGTTTGGATGGATGGATGTATGTTTGTTACTTATTTACGCCAGAACGACTGAACGGATCTGGATGAAATTTGCCATGGATATAGATTATAGTCTGGAATAGCACATAGGCTACTTTTCATCCTGGGAAAAGATTAGACACCATTATTTACATAAGGTTTCAATTGATAGAACGGCAATTATTTTGTCAAGTTATGAGATTGAAACGATTGAATTTGGAACCTGAACCTATTCAGCATTAGGTTTATTTAGGATTGTCATAATTTCTACCGAGTATTTTACCACTTAGTTTTAAGTTATACAGAAATCTCTAAGAGCATGTAGCAGCTTCCAACAACAGCGCGATGTATGTGATATGAATCTGCGAAACTACACCGCGTCTTATAACAATAGGTGTAATGCAACATGACGCCCACAAAAAACCTACATCGCGCTATCGATGTTCTCTCGGCACTGTGATTAATATATATATGAGTTGTTTAGAAGAAATGTAGGTAGATCTTCACATTATGCAGTATCTAAGACATAGGCATATATAATCCTACTAATATTATAAATGCGAAAGTTTGGATGGATGGATGGTTGGATGTATGTTTGTTACTCATTTATACCAGAACTGCTGAACGGATCTGGATGAAATTTGGCATAGATATAGATTATAGTCTTGAATAGCACATAGGCTACTTTTTATCCCGGGAAAATGTAATATCCCACGGGAACGCGGGTGAAACCGCGGAGGACAGCAGAGCTAGCATATATTATATTTTAATGAACTAAAAGCTGTTAGCCTAAACTTGTACGCTTAAAAAAGATTATCTTCTTTACTCTAGTTCTCATTGTTGAAAGCAAGAATAAGAAAATCCGTTTTATTTATAGACATTATAAAAATGTTTTACAATATAAATTCAGTCTTACAATATTGATACAAAATCAGCGCTTGGGCTCCAAGCACCTTCGTTATCAAAGAATCAATAATGTACTGTCCAATATCAGTGATAACATATCAGCTGCGTTACCAACCCTGCACAATGGGAATAGGATCAATAGGGTTGTCAAAAGTTTATTTAGAGTTCGGTTCGGTAGAAATTAATCTTTTTTTTCGCAGTAATTTGGTAACCTAATTTAGATCCGTGTATTTGACCGCAATCTCAGTATGGTAAGTGACGATGTGGCCGTAAGTAAGCACACAAAGAGATGGAAACTGGCTCTCATGTGCAGGTGTCAGAATACACCGATATGTGCTTGGTGACAGATTTTCAACTTGAGGGTGTTAGCCAGCCAGTCGAGGACTACAAAGTATGCTGCTATGGTTTCCTCACGATGTTTTCCTTCACTAAAAGCTCAAGCTTATTGTAGGATTCGAATCCACGACCTTCACCGTGGTATCCGACGTCACTACCACTGAGCTACCATCGCCTAAAACCTTAATTTTATCTAATTAGTCACTCAAAATGTTTAATATTAATTCATTATCCAAAATGCGTGGTTATAGAGTCTATGAGGCCTGATTTAAAATTATTTACAGTACATCCCTAGTAAGTACATCCCTATAATACAGTAGCTTTTAATAAGGCTACGCGTACGCTGAATGCGATGCTATTTGATGGGACTTCATGTGACATGGCTTATCCATAGACTTATCTATGGCCTCTTGCGTTATTTGATAGATTTAGACAGCTGACCGATAAAAATAATAAACAAACTTTACCACTTACTTGTAAGTATTATATCAGATGCCTTTTGTCGAATAGGCCATTTTACAAAAACTTCAAACTGCATGAATACTTTATTTTTTTTGATCTTTTCAAGTACAAGCTAGTACATGTAACAAATATTAATAAAATATTTGTTACATGTACTAGCTGTCCCCCGCAGTTTTATCTTTTCCCGGGATAAAAATATAGCCTATGACACTCACAAATAACGTGGCTTTCTATTGGTAAAAGAATTTTCAAAATCGGTTCAGTAGATCCAGAGATTACCCCTCACAACCTCACAAACTTTACCTGTTTATGATTATAGTATAGATTATACCTATGTATTTCTTTATTACAAATGTAATTGTGAAAGTTTGGATGGATGGATGTTTGTTACTCATTTACGCCAGAACGGCTGGACATAGAGATAGATTTTAGTCTGGAATAACACATTGGCTGATGTTTTCCTTCACCGAAAGCTCAAGCTCATTGTAGGATTCGAACCCACGACCATCGCCGTGGTATCCGACGTCACTTACCACTGAACCATCATCGCCTTAAAGAAAGAATATTTATACTTCAAACAACATTTTCATACAATTTTATAGTTTCAGGTCTTACGGCATCCTATTGTTATCCAAAAATAATGTAATAAAACAACTTTTTCTATTTAATCCTAGACTTAAGTAAAATTAACAGTTTTCACTGGTCCAAAACATTATCCAGTTATTTTTAACCGGTCTTTGTTCGGCGTACGTCATAAAATTCGGTTCATTGTTTTAGTAAAACGCGTAAAAACGGTTTTTATTGTCCTCTAAAAGAAGTTTATATTGTCTAATGAAGCGCCTGGATGCGAGTAAACGTTTATTTGAAAATAGAACCAATGAAACCGTTTTGTACTTTATAGAAAAAACGAATTAGTATTTTCTTGGAACGTTCATTTGTTGACGACTGTACCGAATAGTTCGATGAATTGATTAACAAAATGTTCTTATCAATATTTTTTCAAAAAATATCGAAAAGTATCTACTTTAATATATGATCGTATCCCAATACGTCCATGCTTATAGAAAAGGTAAAAAACATTAGCCTTTGCGTCGCACAGTCGGGCAAAAATAGGTAGGAACATATATAATTTTACTGCCTGCCTGTAGGAGTAAAGAATACAAATTTCGGAAATAAATATTTTCAAACCACGCACGATAGTAAAACTAGAAAAATAAATCGAACTACCAGAATCGATTAAGACGTAAAACGTATCGATAAACTGTGTTCAGCTAATCAAGTCCTCGATTTAATTCTTGAAGAAACATTCAGACAAATAAACTATTCGATTAATCTAGTTTAACAATCGATAGTTTAACGATACGTGGGTTTAGTTGGCTATTCGATTTAGATATTTATTGTGATTAGATTTACTGTGCCAAATGCACTGTGCTGTGATTGATAGCAAAGGATCACAGGTTTCGAGAATATTATATTTGACCGATATATTGATTTATTTTTATGGTTTCTTTCATATGTCATTTACGTTTTGCTTAATTCCAATCAAATCAGTGTAACGATAATCTGAGTATTTCAGACCGCTGGTTTTCTATCTTTGGACTTCCTCTTTTATTTGTTTTTTTTTTTTATCTCATTACAATATGGATATGATCCTCCAACAATATAGATATACAACGATCCTCTTTACTAATTCCAGTGACCTATCTTTAGGAAACCTAAAAGAATTACTGTTAATGTTTCCGCGCTTCGTATGGCTAGATGTGAAAGCCGGAAGCCAGGTGCGCCGACGCGCATAGGCAAAAGCCTATTATTCAGATTTTGAACAAGTGTGGACTGCTTGGTGCTTATTTAAGTCCCGTTGTTTAATTATGTTAGCTTGCTGTTATCAGTCATAATAGGAGTCGATAAGAATCCAATGATGTACTAGAATTCTCCTGAACATAAATATTAATGATGAAACATCCTCAATATCCTCTCAATGTTCAACCCTTTGAGGCTAAAATTAAAGGTGATAAAATCATCTCGAAATAGCTGGAACACCCGTTTAAATCAGGCACAGTGACATGACAACGTTACAGGACTATGAATAATTTAGTACCGAATTGACTGTTCAATGAATGAATTATTGTTACGTGACAGTTCTGGTCTAAGCATATTTTGCGTCCTCACATCAGCAACATGGTAGACCAGATCGAACCCTTTAACCCACAAAATTGGAGTATACTATATCTCATTTTCGCTGCCGCTCCGTCATCCCAGTCATCACTTCTCTTTCACCATACGTCTTTCTTCTAATTCTTTGGATATGATACCTTGATCAAAATCAAAACCTATCCGTTATTCTCCGCTGTATGTCTTAATAGTGTTTGTTTCGCCATTTGGTAATAATTACCTATTTATATGATAGACCCACCACGCGTCCCTGTTTACGTAACCTATGCATCCATTACCTCCTTAGAACGTTTGATCATTTGCACTTTGCGGTTAACATTCCTAACACCTGTCATTACCCGTTTGGAGTGAATAAAAAGACATGGCTTGATTTGTAATTCTATCTTCAAGGTAAACCATAGACTGGTGATATTTAGCTCTGTACGTGGACAAACTTATTGGTAGACTTTGGTCGTTATTCTTCAATTCTGTTCAATTGTCTACCTACCAGCGTTTTGGTTTGCGTTTTCTTCTGCGGTCTCTCTTAAACACCATGATGCACTATTGGACCTCAAAATCCAACGAATGGTTCTTGTTCAATCTTGGTCTTCAAGGTTTGTGGGCAACCTTTTCTAGTACGTATCTCTTATATTTCACTATTCTTTCTTTTACGGATGTTCATTAGTTAGTTCCTCAAAACCACTGTTTTATATATGTTAATACTAGCTGTCCTCCGCGGTTTCACCCGCGTTCCCGTGGGATCTTATCTTTTCCCGGGATAAAAAGTATGTATAGCCTAGAGTAACAAACATACATCCATCCATCCAAACGTTCACATTTATAATATTAGTAGGATTTTTCGGCATAGTTATGAATGGCATGCGTTTATTCGAATTGCTGCCATTACCTAAGTACCGTAATGCCAAATCCAACTAATTAATATTCTTCCAAAACAACTGATAAAATATCAAGCAGTATGGTTGATATAATGTATAGTGTAGACATGTGCATGGAATTATTCGGTGTCGGTTTACGCGCACATAAATCGACGTAGCTCGTCAATTATGCGTACTATAGTTATTTCGGGATGTTTAATTGCTCTGCCCATGCGCAGGCGACGTACGCGATGCGCGGTAGGGATTTTAAAAAACGAACGCCGATTAACTTTTTATTTATTAAACTGTTATTGGGCAATGATATGGTCTGCGTGTGGTTATTTTTTAATTGTTACAATAACTTCTTCATCTTTGATACTGATAAGCGCTGTTGCGGGTATGTTCTTCTAGCTACCATCGTCGGCCACATCTCCATATCCAAACCGCATCAATTTCCCGTTTTGTTGGTGGCCATGATGACCAGTAATAATAGGCTGACACCAAGTTGGGTCCACGTGTACTATGACTATTGTTATCTAAACTACATTTCACATTTATCTAATGGCTAAATAAAACAAGAATTCCACAAATATTGACTGTGTCGGGTAATCTTAAAGCACGTTCCGGGAGTCACCACAGTTGACAATGGCATTTTTATTTATCACCGAATACCATTGTTATCAGGACTTGGATTTGTGATTTTTTTTTAAATGGCGCCGCATGATGGTGTGATGGCTATTAGAGACTACACTTTTCATCTCGAAAACGCGTGTGAAACTGCGAACGGATGCTAGTCTATATATATCTACCCGCCGGTTTCACCCGCGTTCCTGGGACCTTAACTTTTCCTGGGACAAAATATAGCCTATGTTCATCAAGGATAATGTATCTTTCTAAGAATTTTTCAAATCGGTCCAGTAGTTTCAGAGCCTATTCAATGCAAACAAACTAACAATCAAATCTTTCCTCTTTTTAATATTAGTATAGATATATATATAGACTAGCATCCGTTCGCAGTTTCACACGCGTTTTCGAGATGAAAAGTGGTCTATAGCAAAGGTATAATGGAGCTTCCAATTAGTAAAAGAATTTTTAAAATCAGACTTACAAAATTAACCTCTCTATAATATTAGTATCTAGAAGAATACATATCATACTTAAAATTACTTTTAAAAATGTGTATTAAAATATGCATTTTCGCGACATTCTTTAAGCATATTTAAGCGTAGGTATATCTACTTATACGGAAATATTACTTTTATTATAATACTAGCTGTCCCGGCAGACCTTGTTCTTCCCTATTTCTCTAAAACAAACGCGCCTTTGTTTTGTTTTGATTGACGTCAAATGTTTGACAGCTGGGGACAGAGTAGTTTGTATGGGAAAAGAAAATTGTTGTTTTTACTATTTTCCTCATATTTTTTACGTTTTTTCTCTCCATAAGAACCATCCTCAGACTTCATCGAACACAACAAAAAAGAAATCATCCAAATCGGTTCAGCCGTTCTAGAGTTTTGCGCTTAGCAACACATTTAGTGATTCATTTTTATTAATATAGATGTTAGTATACGTCTTAAAATTAAATGGGACATCAGTAGAATCTAGCAGAATAGAAACGCTGGTTACCAATAATTCACGAACTAGAAGTATTAAATACGAGACCAGATTCGAAATTTCAAATATGGAACCATCAGTTCCCGCGTCCAAGCAAACAACCGACCCAACCCGTTGACTCATGTTCTCGAACAAATGTTATCTGTCTTCTTTTGTTTGTTTCTCGAATATCATACCGCGGGGGAAGCGTTCTCGACCACAAAGTGAGACCTCCCATGTTACCCGAGTGTCATACAAACTATAATGTTACGAGAGAGTTTGCTTAATCATGCTGGGGTCAAGTGGAGCTGGACATTTATTTCTGTTGAAGTTATTACGTCTCGCCTTAGAATTGAAACGACTCTCCTTGTATTTTTTAGCCCTTTTGAAACAGTTTATAGTATAGCTTTATACATTGAAAAATAACTGAATAACTTGAAATACACAGCAAAATCATAAAAAAATTGTCAGATATTTATTTAAATTCAGTGCGAACTTTACGACGTTCTCGAATTAATTATTAAAACCATAGTATTTCATAGGTTATTCAATTGATCTTCAATTTTAAATTCAACCCATTAATTTTAACCGTTTCGAAACTGATAATAACTAATTAAAATTTATTATACACATAGTTCAAATGTAACAAAGATAACATTGTATGGAGTCGGATATAAACATTCGGTGATATCAAAGTAAGTATTTATTTTTTAAGAACAAAGGCTCATTGTTTGAATACTCTTTTAACCTCTTTAAATGTTTATAAATTGTATGTATTAAAGAAAGTTTATTATTTAAATCAAAATTTTTTTTAGGGTTCCGTACCCAAAGGGTAAAAACGGGACCCTATTACTAAACTAAGACTTCGCTGTCCGTCCGTCTGTTCGTCTGTCTATCACCAGGCTGTACCTCAAGAACCGCGATAGTTAGACAGTTGAAATTTTCACAAATTATGTATTTCTGTTATCGCTATAACAACAAATACTAAAAACAAAATAAATATTTAAGGGAGGCTCCCATACAAAAAATGCAATTTTTTTGCCCTTTTTTGCTCGATATCAATAATGGCAACAGGTAGGCACTTGAAATATTCACAAAATACTCAGTTGTATTTTTACTTCTTAATAATAAAATTAAAATAAAATAAATATTTAAGGGGGGCTCCCATACAACAAACGTGATTTTTTTGCCTTTTTTACGGAACCCTTCGTGCGCGAGTCCGACTAGCACTTGGCCGGTTTATCTTATGCTTAAAATTGTTGGAATTAATTGTACTATTTATCGATTGTTTAGAGGTTTTTTAATCGAGTTTTTCTTTTCTATACATAACCAGCCACACAGCTGATTTTAAAAGCAATGCTTATGTTATCATGTAATTTTACTTTACATATGCACTTAGCGTTTAACAGCCATCCACAATCACATGCCATGTCCAGCTGCATGTAAATAAATTGATATTCAATTAATTTACTATGCAAATGTTCAGCAAAGAGCATTTTTACACAACCATTTAATACCCTTAGATCTAAATGATAAGTGTTGAGTACATTTCGCGCGTAACAAACAGAAGTAATATTTTATTAAGTTAGAACATATTTTGTTAAATAGCTGTGATCTTTTTTGCTCTGCTTAATTCTGCATGCGATATGCATTGGATTGGAACTTAATTACCTTCATATATAGGTAATAGATGTGAATGTTTGTATGTTTGTTACTCAATCACTCAACAACAGCTTAACGGATTTACGGATAGATCCATATCCTGGAATAAAATATAGATACTTTTTTCTCGGTAACGCGGGTGAAACCGCTGGGGACAGGCTAGTCTTATATATTTGACGAATAAATGCATTGGATCTGTTTTATGAAACATCATATTTTATGAAATTCTAATTGATGTTGTATTTACGTGATAAAAAGCCGTTGAAATGTTAAAATGCATCGGCCATTTACATAAAAGAATTTTTCTTCACTTCACTCTCGAGTTCACAACGAAGATTGATTGCAGTGATTTATCCCTGTCCGAGATATCTAAACATCTACTCTCATAGACTTTTATGTTGTTTTATTGTAAATCGACCAAACTCTTCACGATTCTGATTGACTCATGAAATATTGCGGAATTAAGTTCTTGGTGCTATAAAAATATAATTGGTCGCCATTTATATATATATGTTTTTTTTTTACTTCTATATAAGCTTGTGTTTGACAGTATCAACCATGGTAATTGATGATGTGGCCGAAGGTGGTAAACACACAAAGCCAGATGTGAACTGGCTCTCAAGAGCAGCTGTCGGAACACACCTATAGGTGGTTGGCGACAGATTTTTCAACTTGAAGGTGGTAGCCAGTCAGTCGGATTCTACCACCGCAAAGTAGTCAGTATTTTTATAAATATGTAAACGAATGCTTGCAATCTCAGTTATCTATTAATAATAAACGTAAATTAACCACAGCAACAGCAATAACGTAATATCGAAATTTATCTCCGAATTCTGTATTAATTAACAAACTTTATTCGAAAACTCGTGTAATCTCATAAACTTACGATATGCGATTGGTTTTTATAATATAAACGAGATTTTATAATAAAAACTGAGAATAAACCGATATACAAAACACCTGCTCCATCAAACAAGAACGACCATCATTATGTTAATGCTCCTAAAATTCAAATTCCACTCACCGAGCCGAAGCGGACCTTAGCTGTAACGTAATTTGAACCAACTTCGATTAGACGACCAACTTATAAATGTAAAGAAAAAACGCTGAGTCGTGTCGAATCGAACGAAGTATGGAACAGGCGCCAATTAAGCCAAATGAACGCTTATTCCGTGCACCATAAATCGATATCACGCTATACTCGGAGTAACAGTTACGCCCTTAAAGGATTCGTCTCGACAAACTGTACACCGAATTGTATTTACACAATAAGGGACCTTGTTATGAAAGCTGAAAGTGTCAGAATTACGTAACGGTGGAAGCGTCTGTTACGCCCTGTTAGAACGCCCTAAGCGCTAACAAGACAGACAGAGATGAATCGATGCGGTTACCCAACGAGAGAAAAGGTTGAAAGATAAACAGAACTCTTGAAAAACACTTGTGAGATAACAAAGGCTGGCTTCCACGAAGACGTCCAATAATTTGTCTTTTTAATTTTACGGCGGACTGCCATAGCTTTTAAAATATAGATTTTTTTTCTTTCTACTCGACCTCGGTCAGGTCCATTAGGTCGCGAGCCTGTGTATTGGGGAACTCATTACAACCACGCCTTCGCAGTGAAAATCTTTTATGACTGATTGTTTCTATGGCCTTGCACAGGAATGAACTACATACGTGTTATTTAAAAACCTATAAACTTAGTTTTGTTCATTTAGCTGTGCAACACTGAGCTCGCATCGCAAAGTACATTCGACTTAACACGGCAGACGACAGTTTCACAAAACCTTTTAAATGTAAGAAATAAAACGTTGAAAAAACGTGTCGTAACATAATAAGTAATATGAAATAAAACCCGGACTAAACACAATAAAATGAAACGGACGTAAAAGGAATCGAAACCAGTTCTGGCCTACCATTCGGTTTAGTTGTAAAAAAAGCTCGTTCCATATAATATTACCCATTACAACCCCGAGAATCACTGTTCGGCCAATCGTCGCAAGGAATTCGAAAATGGAACGCGAGTTCGATTTTTAATTGTTTCGAATGAATTTTATACCATTATGGCCAGTGTTTTGTTACGAATTAAACGACTTTTATCGCCTTAATTTGAATAAGGCATTCTTTTCTCGATTTTTTAAAGAATATAGTTTAAAAGAATTTAATTTTAGATGACGCAAAAAATATTTAATCCAATTAATTTTAAGATTAGCCAAAATAGATTTTTGGATTGGAAATATTTCAAATACCTATTTGAGATAGTCAACAAGTTACCTAATATTGGGAGTCAGTTTATCATTTTTTTTAGATATTATCTTATTGCATTGCATACACATCACAAATAATTGAGATCATACACTTAAAGCATAGTGCAGCATTACACGCTGCATAAACCTTTTTGGTTATTTTAAAGAGGACTGGTATGGAGTCTGAAAGTCGTTTTTTTTTTTAAACTGTCAATAATTCAAATTTAAAATTAATTGATGCTTTTCTGAAAAAGAGGGTTCGATGGCTGGCATTCTTGAGCAAAATTCCGAAGAAGCTGGTCATAATTATTTTGACAAATTACAGCAAAATTGTAAGAAAAGGTGTGAATCTCCATGCATTTTGGAATGCCTATATAGTTATTATTTTATTTTAATGAAGATCAATGTAGGAAACATTGAGTTATTTTGCCTGGTACGTATATTTTTCTGCTACATTTAGTTTTAAATCCCTACCAAGTTATTTCAATCTCTCTCTGGTAACTAGATCCTATGATATCATATTTGTGAAACCCATTTTTTTCCTTTCTCATAGGTGAAATACCAGTGAAGAGGATCTGATTTGGATCCTCTCCCCCTTCTCCTTTCATCTCCTACTTATGCTTGTTGATCCCGCCACCTTCTGGGTTCCTGGTTTTTCCTCACGTGGTTCCGCGCGCAAGTTCTACGTTCATAGTCAACGTAATATCGACGGTGGTGACGTAGCTTGATTTTGAATTAATGATTATCACCACTTATGTAATCTTCGGTGTCAAGGTATTATCTATCTATTTATTTAACGTTGGCGGAGTTCCTCACTCCGTTCTATTTAATTTTTCCGTTTGGCCATTTGTTTAAAAAAAGAAGATATGTTCCAGAGATTTTTCATCCTAATGTTTAAGTTATTTTAAAATACTATACAGGTTATTTTTTAAGAAGAATAAGTGTTAGGTATTTTTTTTGCTTCGAAGCTTCCTAGCATTAATAACCTAATCACGATTCCATCTCAATATTTTGTTATTACCAATTTAAGTTACAAGATAGTCTCTATTTCATTGTCTAGATATTCAGTCTCAAGTTTTTTTTATATATTTCAAATTATTTTTTATTTATTTGATCAGTGTAATTTCTTATTTTTTTCTCCTATTTATGTTTACCTATTTTAATTAAACGTTATTTTAAATCAAGTGGTGTTTATGGACCTTTTTTTTTCTCATGAAACTCTACAATAGGCATCGTCGACCTTGATGATGAAAGATATGAAAAAAAAAAAAACAATTATCAACAAAAAAATAAACATGCAAGTACTTATACTTTTTAATAGGTATTTTAATCTATAAAAAATGGCAAAGAAAACATTAGAAAATAAATCTTTGTTCACTACAAAAAATCAACCAACCTAAATCTAAGCTTTGGGGGCTTAAATCACCATAAAACTTGTGAAATGAAACTGTGATCCTAAATAGAAATAATTTTTCTATAATAATTTCGAATATTTCATTGCGCGTGCGACAGAGGGCTTTATTATAAGTGGACGACCCCATTCGGAGCGTGTCCGGAACTCGTTAATGAGCGATTAGTGTTACCAGTTGCGGATAATGCCTCGCTAATAGTTGGGGTGCGCATGACTTAATTTTGACAACCGCATTTATTGAAGGGTGTTTTTATGTCATTATTTTGGTCTTCATATCTTTACCACAAAATTAAGGCATCATTTGTTCCACTGATACCTTTTTATTGT
This sequence comes from Ochropacha duplaris, assembly GCA_951361185.1. Classification (NCBI taxonomy): domain Eukaryota; kingdom Metazoa; phylum Arthropoda; class Insecta; order Lepidoptera; family Drepanidae; genus Ochropacha; species Ochropacha duplaris. Next base: position 4,694,194 of record OX592715.1, on the reverse strand, counting down.
AATGAGAATAATTGAGTACTAATTCTACGAATAATTTTTAATGTTATTAACACTATTTTACTTAAGTATTTAACTCCTTAATCCGTTCCAATTTCCCCGCGTAAATAAACTAGATTCTTCCCAAACATTCACAGCAGCACAGTTAAATATAAATTATGAGTGTCGTATTTTCATTCCAATTGGGTATTTTTTTAACACTGACCGGTTCTATTGTATCGGTTGAGCTTTGGTTATCGCTTCCATAAGTCCCAACATACAGTAGATTCGCGCCAAGACCACCCACGTTCTGGGTCACAAGTAGTCTACTATTGAAACTCGTTTCGTCAAGCGGTCTGTGAAATGTCGTCTAGTTATATTGAATTGTAAAATTTATAGAAAAACGGTAGTTTGATTATTTACAATAAAGATTACAGGAAAATCATGAAAAACATATTTACCAAAGGAAACATAATGATAAAACTTGCAAACCGGAGAAATTTAAATAGGTTTTTTTTAACTTTTGGATAAGCTTTTTTTTTACAGCAATCTCACCATGGCAAGTGTTGTGATCGAAGGTGGCAAAGCCTAGATGGGAAGTAGCTCTCAAGTGCAGCTGTCGGAACACACCGATAGGTGCTTGGCGACAGATTTTCAACTTGCCACAATAGTTCGAAACCACAAAGAACCAAATAGAAACGAAGTGCTAAATCACCGATGTTACGAGACAATTATTACGAGCAATTTGATCGCATTAGTTATTCATAAAGGAGGTCCCAATAACTAATAACAAGGCCCTAGCGAGACGGAAGGGCTAACAAGTCTTCCTAACAGGGAAAATAAAAGCTATGCGTGATACACAACACGCCCGCGGCTGCGTGCGCGCACCTGTACCGTTAGCATGCGAAGCGGAGATTTTATTTTATTATTTTTATATAATGGCATGTGATAATCATGTTGCAATAAACTGGTTTAATAGATTCTATGGCTTAATACGTAGGGTTTTATATATACTTAAACTGACAACATATTTTTGAAACTATTTTGCCTTTCTCTGGTTAAATACAATAAAATTTATTAGCCATGGCTGTCCTCTTATCTTTTCCCGGGATAAAAATATATGAAACTCACAAATAACGTGGCTTTTTTTTTGGAGAATCAAAATCGGTTCAGTAGATCCAGAGATTACCCCCTACAACCTCACAAAATTTACCTCTTTATTACACATACTTCACGATATTTGTTATACATGAATGATACCGTGGGGGCCTGAAGCACGACAGTTTTTTAAGGAACTGTCGACGCGCCTCACTGATCTGTATGGCGACCAGAGGGCTGGTTCTTACCTCGGACAAAGGATAAGCTTTGCAATCCAACGAGATATCGATGCCAGCCTTCTGGGCACTTTACCCACGGGCAGCGATTTGAACTTGATATTCTATTTATAATAGTATATCGAGTTTAAATGTATAATAGAATAAGCAAGCAAGGTATATACTGTTTGTAAATATTTTATTTTATTAATATATTATATTTAATTATAAGTTTTATTGTTATGTTACACTTAAATATAAAATAAAATATGTAGTTAAATGATGCATTTCATCGCTAGTATTTTAGCTATCATATAAACACTCCTTACTCAATTCGAAATTCAAAATAAACAGAATCCTTCACACGCTGACCGTACCCCAAAAATCCTCCGAAAAGAAGTATTTGCTCGCTAGGCGAGGGATCACGCGTGTGGCCAACACCGGTAGCTTGAGCAAACAAGGCTCAATGTACATTGTCCAAGAATTTCCCGTGTTTAACTTAGGCTACGCTGCTTTTGGGGTGCCACTACCTGTTGTTATGTGATTCTGCTCGGAGATATAAAGGCGTATGTGTTTCTTTCATATTTTCTTCTATATTAAATACTAGCTGTCCCCCGCGGTTTCATCCGCGTTCCCGGGATAAAAATAGCCTATGACACTCACAAATAACATGGCTTTCTATTGGTAAAAGAATTTTCAAAATCGGTTCAGTATATCCAGAGGTTAACCCCCTTCAACCTCACAAACTTTACCTCTTTACAATATTAGTATAGATTGACCCTGATCCTGATAAATATTGGCGATCGTTTCATTATTGTTAAAAGCGGTCAAGTCTTCATTTCAATTCATGAATTACTTCTTTATAATGCTATCTAGAATGATGTTTGTGAATTGGTACTTTACTTAAGTCTGTCTGTATACACGAACAAGTTCATGACTTCAAACATCATTGGCCTGTTTGTCCAATGTTGGACGTAGGCACCGGTATTTAAATACATAGGTTTTTATAAGTTTATGGCAACCAATTGGACTCACTCACTTTGGCTTGACTTGGCACAAATATGTTTAGCTGAAGAGAGTTGTGATATTGATAATGTGGTATCCTTAAAATACCTAACTAAAATAGTGATTCCTAAATTCCTATCCTAATGATAAAAGCTACAGAGTATAACAATGACTTGGCACAAGCTATGTACCTATTGACTATCCTGCAGTCATCAGTCAGACGTCGTGAGATGATCATAGGACGTAGAGCTACTAATATTGGATAAGATACTCGAATACAATACCGCTTGGGCTTTCTGTGCAAGATAATGTCGTCAGGGCACTATAGCTTAAAGAGATTGTAGCCACCTATGGACCAACCATAATCTAAAAACACCTGACTATTTCTGCAGCTGCACTTATGACCTTTCTAGGCTTTATCATTTCATGGTGAGATTCTGGTTAAACATAAGGCTTTCCATATTAATAACGGTTTCATCATCATAATCGTATCAGCCATTAGACGTCCACTGCTGGACAAAAGCATACCCCAAGGATCTCCACAATGTGACCGGTCTTGCCCTAACTGCATCCATTGGCTTCCCGCGACCCTCACAAGATCGTCAGTCCACCGTGTTGGAGGCCTGCCCACGCTGCTTCTCTCGGTTCGTGGTCGTCACTAGAGAACCTTTCTGAACGGATTAAAGATATACATCTATCGCATCATCATCAATTCCCAACTATCTTATACAAACTATGACATTCTTATCTCTTGTTTAGCCGCCAATTTCACCCCACTTAAAATTCCGATGCCGCATCCAAGGAGCTGCCCACTCTCTTCTCACATCCGAGCTGTGATGTTATCCGATTGCCAGTCATGCACCCTAACGAACAGACCATACTTTTTTATACATATACATCTACGTGGATAAAATTCGTTTGTTTGTTTTGCTCGGCCGTCGGAACTGTTTCTCATTTTTAAGGCTTCCCTTTAACTTGGGAGTTTTCGACAATAATTGAGCAAAGTTGAAAGGATTTTTGTTTCAGTTGTCCTCTTGAGCTGGGGCGTTATGTTTTGTTGAATGGTTTTCTTTTGTCTTTTAATGGAAAAGAAAATTAATTTTCACCTACCCTCGATTCCGTTGTGTTTCATAAATATTGTTTACGAAGTTTGTAAGTTTGTTCGTAATCTATGTTGAACTACCTTAGGATCACTATCGACATGATCTCATGATATTTGTCATTGAAGATGATATTTGTCGTTCAAGGTCGGCATTAAATTGGCAATTCCTTGGCCCCACTTACGTGCGGTAACTGTCAGGTTGACAAACTGCTCTTTTAAGAGGCGATACAATAATATCGATATTAGTTAATTTATGAAATCTTTAACTCAATAAATTGCTACAAATAAGAACCGCCCCATAAATATAACCAGTGGATGAAATTATGTACGTTATTGATAAAAACACTTCATGCCCAAGAGTTGATAATTCGTTTTTCAAGGGGTTGGAATCATTAAAAACTAAACCGCTCGCAAGTACTCGAGTGCCGTTCGTAGCATTACTAAAATTGCCACTTGTAAGCAATTTGTGACTCAAGTGCGCTCAATCTTGGCTTGGGACTGTTTCTTGTAAGTTACATTTTTTTTGCATTTCAAGATGAAGTCTTATTTAGTTAGTCAATAGGTTTATGTACTTAAATTTATAGTTAGACCTTTTTGGTAAAAGCCAGGACTATCCATCATGCAAACGAAACAAAATACTGGTAACATATTTCCTCTCCTTTCTTAAATTGTAGACTAAAAGTCATAAATGTTTTCACAAACAGGAAAAATATTCCTGCGTTACTAAAAGCTTAACAATCTGTTGTCTTAATTCTCCATTGAAAATCTCCGCTTATCTGACTATTATGTCATTTAAAAACCAAAATGTATATTTATTTAAATAATCTCTCACGTCATCTTAAGCCCGACGACGAAACTCCAGTCTTAAGTCAAGGATTTAGATAGATGGGCCAATGTTTTTTTTTGTCGACCACAATCTGTGCAATACGGCGTTATCTGAGAGACGCCTGCGCATGTCCCGGCTATCTTTCAAAAGCATAATATTTGGGCACTTGGGTTTTGATGCTTGAGAATTGATAGATGCGGCATGGCATTTAAAATTCTCACTCAACATATTATGACAAATTTAATCGTGTTTGATCAAAGAGATGCAAAATTAAATGTATCAATTTGTGGAAAAATAAGTAAGTAAATAAAAGCAATTAATTTGATTAACTGTTTTAATCGCCTTTGATTGTTGTTTGGGACATCAAAGAAAATATTATGAAAAATTCTTTGCACTTCAAAGAATATGAAAATAACTACCCACGAATCCGTATATTTAGAAATGATCTATCGTCTTAATTAAATACATACATATTGTATGAATACTAGATAGATAACTGATTAAAATACTTAATGCCGAATCTATTAGATTCCATACTCACAGGAGACGTCCCTTATATTTTACGCGCCTTATCTCTAAATCTCCTCAGCTTATTTTTTGTGTATTATTTTTCGAGCAAATAAAGGTAAACAAAACAAAGTGGGCCCATCCGGTGTCTTTGTGGCGAAATTTCACCATTGTATGGTGGCAAAACTTAGGGATATCACCCGTTTCAATAGATTTGTAGTGGTCCGTGATTTCCGTCAATTACTAAGTATTTCCCAATAGAATAAAAGCATTATTATGGAACTAAAACGAGTAGCAGTTTTTATTCAGCATGCCATTATATTTTCTTCGTCTTGAAAAGGAACAGAGTTCAAAGACAATATAGTAATGCAGAAGAAATGTTATTAAGTAAATTAGACACTATCTGTTTATTACAAATAGCACAAAAAAAAATAAAGAATTTGAAGAAACCCGGTACCTTTATCGATCAGCACCCATATTGTCCCACTCATTATCCATAGCAACTCATAACTTAACAGCCAATTAAGTCTAAAATATACTTGGAAATACTACCATAGACCCAAGGCGTGTCACAATAAATCACCTAACAAATTGACCAAGTTTCCTGTCCACAGAAGTTTTTTGCATGGTCCATAAAAACGCGCTCGTTTGCTTTTCGGTTCAAGTCATGTTTGTATTACGTCATTTAGAATATTTATAATGTCCGAAGTGGGATTAATGATAAACGATAATTTTGGAAAAATATTTAGCTAGGTCTTTTTCTTACTGCGTAGCTTCAGGATGTAATAGAAACTTTGATAGCTCAGAAAGTATTTAACATGATTTTGTAGATCCCAATTCCCAAGGTGAGAAGTTTCGTAATTATGGCGTTGAACAGCGATATTGTTGAAGAAATCTGAAGATCCTTGGCCTTGACAAAGTTTTTTTTAAGCATCAATTAAAATTAAATAGATCTCGAACCATAATAAAATTACCTCAAATTTCATCATGAATTGGATCGAGACTTTAATGAGGGACAACTAACAGTTAACCTAACAAGGTTTTTAATACCAAATTGTACTTACCACGTGGTCCGTTCCAGGAGTTCACAAGCCAGGCGCCATAAATACAGAGCTCGTATGCGCGGGCGCAGGTACGCCCGCCAAACAAGATCGTACCTTTTTTACAAAAAGACTTAGCATACTACGAATACCAACATTATCTGCAGTGAATACGGTTGAGTTTGGAATGTAGGGTTTGTACAGTCATTTCCATAATTCACTTTAGGCTTTCTCACTTCTGAAATAAAGCTCCTTTTTCGGAGCGATCTCTCCTAACAACTCTTGCCTTTGCTAATACATATTGAAGTTTACAGTTACCTTCACAAAGTCGAATATACCTTGGATGCGGTGTAGATTTTTTCTGGTCATACCAGATTTTGGTATTCTTTTAGGTTGTTTTTTGTGACAGTGGACCGGGCGAGCCTCGGTGGTGTTTTGCGGGGTCAGCGAGGATAATAACTGTAAATTATCGGTTCTCTGACTTATTGAAAATTCGTTCGGATTTGTTCTAATGAGGTTTAGTGGTGTGCAAGTTAAAAGGGTTTTAGACTGTGGTTTTTCAACCACACCGTTCAAAAACCACAGTTAGCAGGTAATAGATTTTTTTCCAAGTATCAAGAAATATAATTCCGGAATGCTACAGCAAGCTGTGATGTCTGTACAGAAAACAAGCATTACATCACTAGACTTATATCTACAGACTACTTGTATCCAATTCCAATATAGCACTAAGCCTCGATGGACAAACAGACAAAGTAAACTTCCAACACCAATCGTTTGATAGAAATCCTGAATCAAACGCCAGCTAGACAATCGAGATCCTCAATCAATCTGCCAGAGCGAGATGTCGATACTGATCCTGTACGAGTGAAGCAGATGGCAGCTGTTCGGTAAGCTCACACGTACCGCAGTGCTAATGAGACGGGTGGGGTTCTAATTGCGTGTGAACAAACAAACGACGTGATAATACCTATTTTGTATTACAAATTTAAATACTCGAACAACTTTTTTTACTTCTAAAAGTCTATAGATTTATTTAATACCGAATTTCATTCTATATTCAAAATAATAGTATTTTTAGAGAGAGGTAAAAAGTTTATATTAGAAGATTTTTTTTTAAATAGTGACCATGTGATTATGACTGCTTACACGATGACGTCATGAGGCATCTATTTATCTTTAGTCCCAAAATACGTGACTAAAGGCAGTCCAAAAAAAAGAAGCAGACCCGTCTCCGTTCCGAGAAGTGGATTGGTTAGTATCATTTATTACGCCACGGGTATCAATGCAATATTAAAATGGTACCAAATTGAAAAGTCAATTATTTGGTCACCATTATCTGGTATCACGCATCGAATTTATTGTGATCGTATTAATCTTTGTGCAATTAAAATAACCGTTGTGTCATATTGAATTTAAATTGTTTTTATCTTACGAAAACGATTGGTTTTTCGCCTGCAGAACGCTGTAATGGACCGGTATCAAGTATTTAAGATACTACATGCTAAATACCGTGAAAATATTTTTGTCGAACACCAACCTTCTTTATTTGAATGCGTCAATGACAGTTGTTAATCGTAAAATAATATTTTGAATTGGTCTGTCCTCTTTGCGTTGAAATACCTGCTACTTAATTTTTATTGTTTCGTTTTTATTGTTATTATTAAATTTTAAAATGGACATGATTGGTGGCGATGGAAATATTGTGAAATTACGAACACAGTATTTGAGTATTATTCAGTAAAAATAATTGTTTCTACAGCGTAATCTTTTTTTGATAGATAATTCAGCAATCACACAACTTTGTCAGCAACCGATTACGTATTTGCCGGCAAAGTCGACAGCTGATTTTATTCTCCGACCCAACTTACGTATACCCAGGTAATTACAGTTGTCTTCATACGTCTGCATATAATTAGGGACTTGAAACCCACTGATACCATATTTTGGTACCCAATTTACGCAATTAAAATAAAAGATAAACGCCACGTCTTCAGGTTTAATTCCATAACGTGAATAGCTTTTGACGCATCAGCGTTTGTATCGGAAACACGATCTTTAAGTGCCGCACCATCTTTAAATTAAACACGATTTCGTGTTACTGATAAGTAATTAGGGATTATGTTAAGATTTATTTGATTTTAGTTTTTTATTCATTTACATAACCGATTTACTTTTTTTTTTTTTTTTATGTCACAAGTGACAACGAGGCAGGGGGGTCACCTGATGGTAAGTGACAACCGTCGCCTATAGACATTGGCAATACCAGGGGATTGCTAATGTGTTGTACACCTTATTACAATGCCTTAAAGGCGAACTGGCTCTCAAGTGCAATTGCCGGAATACACCAACAGGTGCTTGGCGACAGATTTTCAACTTGAGGGTGGTAGCCAACCAGTCGAGTACTACAAAGTACCCTACCACCGTGCTGTGGTTTCCTCACGATGTTTTCCTTCACCGAAAGCTCAAGCTCATTGTAAGGATTCGAACCCACGACCTTCGCCGCGGTATCCGACGTCACTTACCACTGAGCTATCATCGCCAACATAACAAAAACGTCTATTTCGCAAATTACATAAGGTTACCTGAAATATTTTGTTGGTAAATGGATGCCGTGACGCCTACGTGTAACGATAACGTGTTATCACTGTCAACTGGATTAATGTTTAGGTATGGGCATAGATAAGCGACTTGTTATAGCATCGATCAATGCTGTACGGGGATTAAGATATTGAGATTTATAAGATTAAGTTCAGCAATCCGGACTCAAGGAAATAGTATAATCATTGAAATACAAAAATAGCGCGCACGTGTTCCAAGGTGCGGCAGCTCGAAGCATTTAACCAAGTTCTGCTGGGACATGGTTTGGATGTGACAATAGATCTGTGATTTATTTATTTAATATCTTAAAAAACTTGATAAGCTTGCGTGGGACACAGAGCTTAGATGGAAACTGGCAAATGCAGGTGTCGTAACACACCGATAGGTGCTTGGCGACAGATTTTCTACTTGAGGGTGGTAGCCAGCCTATGGTTGTATGCCAGGTATGTTTTCCTTCACCGAAAGCTCAAGCTTATTGTAGGATTCGAACCCACGACCTTCGCCGCGGTATCCGACGTCGCTACCACTGATCTATCATCGCCTAATGGTATGGTAATAACTTAGGTGAATATGTCCCATCTGCGAGCAAAGAGTCAGCAAGAGTAGAGTATTGATAGAGTTATCTCTTTGAAAAATGGAATCCGAAATGAGTTCCGCAGATAACCAAAGTAACAGACATAGCTCAACGAAATGCAAGTTGAAGTGGCAATGCGTCTGTCAAAGAACTGTCTGTTGATTGAGTAGACAAGTCCACAAAAGGAGATCGCGACGATGGACTGACGTCCTCAAAAATGACTGGGCTTTGGTCAGGCCTACGTACAGCATTGGACTTAGAAAGGCTGATAATGACTAAATTATCGTGAAAAGTAGTAGTTTAGACGACAATTTTAATATTGTCCATGTTATTCCAGAACGCTGCTAAACAGACGCTCAGAGGGTATTTAAAAATATAGTTAATAAATAATATAAATAAAATAGCCTTTTATTTCTCATTAAAAAAAATTATAAAGAATTACAAAATAAAAAAAATAAAGATAATAATTTAACAATAAATGATACAAATTACTAAAATATTATAAAATGATTCATGAGAACCCCTGTTTGAGTTGAGAGTAAAGGCCTCCTCCAGGTTTTGCCAACTAGCTCTATCTCTAGCTATAGAAATCCACGCATTTCCAGCTATGGCTTTTAAAACGTCTGTCCATCTAGTTCGGGGCCTGCCTTTTGCTCGCCTTCCCTCTGGCCCGCTCCATTCAGTGACCTGTTGTGTCCATCGCTTGTCTTGTAATCTGGCTATATGACCTGCCCACTTCCATTTTAACTTCAAGCATTGTTCTAAGAATATAGTTAGCTCTGTAAAATTATTGAATACTGCAAAAAAATTGTTTATTATTTTTTTACTTTATATCTGTAACATTTATTTAACCGAATACTGTTTTTGCAATGTTTTATCAGTTTGCATTGATACTGTCCGTCACATAATCGGTATCAACCTCGTAACCCAAAAAACACTGTCTTCGGAATATACTCGTGTCAGTTCAATTTGCATTCAAAATTTCAACAACGTTAGATCATAGGTTCGAATCCCGCTAACCCTATTATATTATAATATTAAAAGAGCTTATATTGTTATCAACAAAACGAATAATTACATATGTCTGACATTTTGACACGTTAGGCAAATGTCAAACGATCATGAAATTAATTAAGGGACAGCGCTTAACTACTTTTTAGTCGCATCAGCTGATATGTCAAACGCAATTAATAGAAGGGCAAGATATGTTGATCTATTCCTTTTTTCGAACAAGGCATCGAACTGGTGACTGTTACGAGCTACCAATTACACGACTTAAAGGGCCTTAATTGTCCTTATCTTGGTATCTAGAAGTGGTCGTTACGACGAATGTCAAAAAACAACTGGAACTGATCCGGTTGTTTTTGTTTGCGAATAATTTAAATGGTCGTGTAGGAATTTTTATGCCGCGTAAAATTATATTTTATTAATTTGTTATGTTTATTCGAATGATTGGTGGTATCGGTAAGTGACGTGTGTAATCGATTGAATACGAAGCTATTATCTATTATTCAATTACGTATCGAATAGATTGAGTGAAGAAATTATATTTTACTTTACGTGAACTTTTCAACAGTGTTTAAATTAAAATTCTTTCAATTGTATCTTTATTCAGATATCTTCTTTTCATTTATCTTAGCAAATACTGGACAGAGGCTGTCAAAAAATGATAAAGTAGTGATGTATCGCAATCATCACTGAGATACCCTTGGATTTATTTGTAAGAAAAACTGTAGGACCATGCATTCCATAGGGTTCCGAAGTGCTTTTAGCTTAACCGAAAATTAGTTTTCGATCGTAAAGGTCATCGAATATAGGTCGTGAACTAAAGAAGTCCTTGATCTAACGATTTTACAGGACTACAGTTTAAGTAACTCATTAAAAACGGCCACTTTAATCCCTTTAAAGTAAACCGTAAATTCCGTTTAAATACTGTTCAAGGAACGTGATAATGATTTTTTGAAAGGCCTATTCAGCAACCCCCAGAGAGGAGCCTGTTGCATAATCGTTAGATATTCTGTGCGTTTATGTAAAGGTTTGTTTGACTACGGAATCCTAAAAACATTTGAAATGTCAAAACATAGATAGAGTAAAAACATACTAGTAAGTCAGGCACCTACGGCAAACATGTCAATAAATAGATATCAGAAACGAACATGTTTTGACGTACATTAAACCGTTGACAAAAAAAGCGTCCCGTAACAAGAATTTAATCAACACGCGGCGAAAAAAAAATTCCGAACACGCTACCGCAAAAGCCAGGGTTGTCACTTCAACTAAACAAGGTGGAGTAATTGATATCAGTCAGGGAATTTCCTCCAAGGGTCAAGCATCGGCAATAATTGGTGCCCTCAGGCATATGTCCGCACGCCCCATTGGCCGTTTAAAATGGTTGACGGAAAACTACAGGGTTACCAAATAGTTATCACACTGTCTTGTCTTATTTGAGATTACAATGTTATTACTTTTTATATGTATTTAATTTAAATAACGCAATTAAAAAGAATTGTACGACTGGCATGTCGAACGTGTCTGTTATTTATACCTAGCAATAAAATTCAGCCAAGAAATTCATGTTTCAGATAAGTCGATATGTCGTAAAGATAATTGCCATCTTTCTTTTCAATTGATTTTTAATTATCGATTAATCATTATTGTCAGTTAAATACAATACAGTTCGTAATAAAATAACTTATAATTTATGAAATAGTTTAAGTGTTTCAGTTCAATAGTTGGTTGAAAAATAATAAATCTACTGAAAATTAAAATTATATTTTTAAACTTCAACTTGGCAACCCTATTTCCACGCATTGCCGGTTCAATAAACACGGCTATTACTTGATCGTTATAAGAATCACTGCTTTGAACAATCTTTTTACTCTTTGACCCACAAAGTGCATTGCTATGTCGTAAGTATATCATACGGAAACGATTTTTAACGTACATAATGTACGATCTTCTTATCCTTATTAGCGATAAAACCGCCCATTGTACAGTAACTAATACGTAATTATGTATTTCTTGTTATTTTTATTATCTGATTTTGTCGAACAATCAAGAGTTATCTATCTAGTTCCTATTTAATTATATGGTTGATAGGCCTAAACCTAACTTTATTTCAATTGTCACCTCAGATTTTATTTTTGTTTTTTTTTATTTTTGATCGTCTTAGTTAATCCTGCGCAAAAGTAAAATATTTGGGTTAGTTGAAATAACAGATTTCAAAGTAGGTACTTGTTGTCCCCCGTGGTTTCACCCGCGTTCCCGAGGGATCTTATCTTTTCCCGGGATAAAAAGAATCCTATGTTTTATTCTAAGTTATTATCTACATGTGTGCTAAGTTTCATCAAAATCCGTTCAGCCCTTTTTGCATGATAGAGCAACAAACTATTGATTGGCATGTATTCAATTAAATGTATCATGTTAAAGTATACTAACAATAAAATAGCAAACAAACAATTCAATGAATAGTTTTTAAAAAAAAACGTGACACTTTACCCTTAATGGATTAGGGTTGTCAGTATCAGTAATTAACTACTGTGTAAACTAGTATATCCTGAGACAGTAGATACCACATTAAATACGCGATAATATCCTGAGAATAAATAAGAAATTAAACGGCATACATTTTACAAGTTTATTAATAGTATATTTCATTACAAGTGCGGAAAGGCTGTCATTGCAAAGAGTCCCGACAAGTTGCAATGACGGTTCCGCAAGTGTACTGAACGACTATTTTTAATACAGTTGCGAAAAAATTAAGCAATTTAATAAAATAATAAAAACACAATAAACTCAACTAACTAATCATTTATTTCTTATAAAAGTTATAGTACACATGTACATTGAAATTGGTACAGTTTTTTAAACTTACTGGAGAAGTTTTAGGTTGCATATTTACTGTTTGTGACATACTATTATTAATTTCGTATGATTGTTCATGTATATTTGTCATACAATATTTGTGCAATTATAGTGATTCCGGTGGTGTTAATTAAAAAAAATAGGGTCGAAATTACTCATTTTGTGCAACAAACAACTAAACTCGCAAAGGAAATTTCTGGAAAATGGCGCCAACCGTAGAATATAAGCAGAGTTTTTTTTTCTTCACCCAAAGGGAACTATCCATACAGCTTAGTCTTCAGTATATTTTTTTTATTGATATGAAATGAAAATGAAATTTAATGAGATGAAATGAAATGAAACCTAACCTAACTCATTCAATTAAATCATTAAATCTGATATTGAAATAAGTTAGTAGCTTCTTTTTAGAAATATACGTATTTGTATGAATCACAAAAACTCTTTAGTAAAAACTTCATGGTTGGTTTTTCTTTTTAATAGACATTATTTTGACAGTTGGGAAAGAGACGCACTAGTTCGGTAAAGGTAAAAAAAAAGCACTAGTATGTAATAGCCCACATCCCGAACGCTATACGTCCCTGTAATACACCAGTTTTTGAGCAACTGTATTAAAAAAATACTGATTGTAATCAATCCATTAAGCCTGTCTTCAATTTTATCTGCTAGTTATGTTCGTGATAAACTAACCTATCTTTACTGCATATTGCTCTAGTAGTAGCTACTTAAATCTATACTAATATTATAAAGAGAAAAGAAAATATTGTTTGTTTGCATTGAATAGGCTCTGAAACTACTGGACCGATTTGAAAAATTCTTTCACCATCAGAAAGCTACATTATCCCTGATGAACATAGGCTATATTTTGACCCGGGAAAAGATACGAAACCGCGGGGGACAGCTAGTGAATGTATAAACAGACAAGCTTTAAATACAAAAGCGATACTATAATATTCCGAACAAAGCCGATGTTTGTTTCAACGAAATTTTTCATCGAATATTTTGCGTAGAATGCAATGCTTTTGATCGGACCTCACAGGTCTGTTTCGGTATAAAAAAATATCCGTAAATTGGGTAAATCCGTTACCCTTCATTTCGGGTAAACACGTACGAGTGGGGTAAACTGATTCCAACTTATCCAATTACGACCCTCCTGCTAACTGAGGACTATTCGGTGATTATTCTTAACATCACTCGATATGCTATTGACGTGTGATTACGAAGATTCGAATTATCAATCTGTGAATTATTTTGCGGTCATTTCATTACGGTAAATTACCTAGGTTTATTGTAATTGAATATCTTAGAACTTAAACGTATAATGCTCGCGTTCTGAGAATTCTTAATCGGTTTTTGTTACGCTTTCACGAAGCACTATTAAACATTTATTATAAGTTTTATATTTTACTTAACTATTCTTGTAAAAATGTTTTGATCAATAAATAAAAATAAAAAAAATAAAAATAAATATACGCTATGTCGATATGCTTACGTTTGATTGATTTCTTTTCATAGATCTATAAAACTCTCTTATTTTTAAGTATTCTATGGAAGTAAAATTATCAAAGCATTGCTTCTTTTGAAACAAAATTATTGTGTTTGTTTTAATGTTGTATTGTTTAGTCAAAAATATCTATCTTTATTTTATACTTGTTACGTTGAATAAAATTCAAAATTCATATTGGTACAGAATCTTAAGAATTAATGGGAATTTCTTAATATAAATTAACGCTCATCTTAAGATCGTCGATAATTTTTTGTCTAGCGATATAGAGAATAACCACCCGAAGGAAATCACTAAGGTGTCGACATATCAAACGGTCTATCAGTCCTCTAATAGTTCAGATACCGGATATATTGTGGTGTTTGGACTTGTGTAAGCGGAAACGTATTTATTTCTCGAATGAGGGTGGGATGGGATGATATCTCCCTATTTTGGGATTTAATCTTTGTAATCAATGACCCATGATAAGATATTATCGAAGACTAGTCTGACAATCCGTCCGTAGGGCGATGATAACTCAGTGCTTTCGTGAGCTTCCGGTGAAGGAATACATCGAGAAGAAACCACAGCACGGTGGTAGGGTACTTTGTTGTACTCGACTGGCTAGCTACCACCCTCATGTTGAATGAAAATCTGTCGCCAAGTACCTGTTGGTGTGTTCCGGCAGTAGCACTTGAGAAGTTGCCTTTAAGGCATTGTTATAAGGTTTACAAACATTGGCAATCACCCTGGTATTGCTGATGTCTATAGGGACGGTAGTCACTTACCATCAGATGACTCGCCTGCCTGGTTGTTACAAAAAAAATGTGCAGTCGGGGGTTCCAATTTGTTTATTTTTTTGCAATCTACAATAGTGCGAGTTACGAAGCTACCAGTGTTACGAGATCGCGTAGCGTAAGATATTAAAATTACTCCTTTAAACTTCTATGATCCTGGTAAACGACATAACGCTTTTTTCTTACGTGACGATTTCTGCTAGGTCCCAGAATACCTGAAGCGGAAATATGTAGATCTGAGCAAGAACTTCATATTTTTGTCTTTTGGGGTGGAGACTATGGGACCGTGGGGTCCGGATGCACGTACCCTATTTAATGACGCGTCTCATTGAATTATCAGGTGACCAGAGGGCTGACTCCTACCTCGGGCAAAGAATAGTTCAACGAGGATATGTGGGCAACCTTCTGGGAACTATACCGCAGGGCAGCAACCTATTCCAGCTCTTTTAATTAAGAACTTATTTTAAATATTTAACAATGTGTTATGTATTAAAGTTTAATAATTACCAATGACTTTTGTTACAACATGCGTTAAGTGATGTTTTCGTTTGTTTCAGGAGAAGTCCGGCGAGCCTTATTCCGGTAAACTATCGGTTAAGTCGGATCTCAGTCCAGTTTTTGGTGAGTTTATTTATACTTTAATTAAACTTAAGCTCTGTAATGTGAAAATCAGGTACTTTACATTTTGCCTATAGGGATGCTGATAATATCCAAATCCATAAGGATCTTGATAACTCTGTTCTAAGTGTCAAATGAATTGGTTGATAAGAACCAAGCCTTGAGTATGTGTAATTATTAGTATTGATTGTGACTAAAATATTGTTAATCCTATAAAGAGCACGTCATGATACTCACATATGATGTTTAACATCTGACATCTCTCATTGGTAATACCATACATGTACCAACTTGTAAAATGGGTTGGTACCATCTGACAGCCAACTCTACCACCGCATGCGTTCATTGGTCAATAAATGAGTTTCGAGTTATAGGCTGTATGGGCTAAAACCCTGTGCTTACATTATAAATAGAGGAAATAAAATTACACAACTCCGTCCCTGTTCACAAAATATCTCCTACAGATTGCAGAAAAGCGAGACGAAAGATGTTACACGTAAAAATAACAGCTCTACTATGAAATTACATACAATCTAGACTCTGGGTGGTAGTTATTGTTTTAAATAAGGCATTTTACAACATTCCCACGGACTCCAATGTATAGAAATAGGATTGGCATATGCAAAGTAGGTAATATCAAGTATTGAATGCAATATTAGCGCACCTTATCTCAGACGTGCAGAAATTCAACACTACATCCGGTGGAAATGGTCGCGCCACGATAACACACCGTTTTACACTTTTATTTCTTCTGGTATAAGATCTATTTTCGCTTGCTAATTTGGAAAAAAAAATAGTTACATCTTGTGTTTATTTTCCTGTTAGTTACAGTAATTTGATAGTCTAATCATTTATTTAAGAATGTTCTAAAAACTAAAGTTTACATAAAGTTCAAGACTCAATCACTAAACAATAAAACTTCGATTTCGATTCAGTCCAGCATTAAAATATCTCCAATTTAATATCGATTCATCTACATACGATCTGATAAATCGATTACTTTATAAATCGTTTGCTCTAGTGATGGGAAATTGATTTCTTTGGAAGTACCTATGTGGCGTGGAAGTGGGAATTATCAAGGGTTTTAACGCGAGGCCTCGCCGTCGGCCATTACCTGAGAATTATGTATGTTTTATCGCCAGCTTATAATCATCTGTCACAATCGTTACAATATTTTTGTATAATTTCATCTTGCTCCGCCTCTGCGAGTGATGGGATGTATATCGATGGAATCTGTTATTTGTTTATCGATGTAAATGCTGATATTATTTTCTCATTTATGTTGGATCGGATAAGCGGTAACCTGATGATAAGTGACTACCGTCGCCTATGGATATTAGCCGGCCACAATGTGTTGCCAATTGTATTACCTAAAAAGCAACTGTCGACCAGATTTTCAACATAACCCATTAGAGACTGAGTATCTGATATCTAATATAGAAGATAAGATCTTTATCATGGCATTTAGCAGCAGCATAGAACCAAAAGTTGTTGAGTTCAGCTAAAAACAGTATCAGTTTGAATAAAAATAATGTATTTAACCATTAATATTATATAGTAGTGAATGACACAACTTCAACGATAATCTATCATCATAACAACATAAAAATATTGCAAAAATATGTTACCAAAAATATCAGACATAATTATTGCGCAATATAAAGTTGACATTGATTATCACATATTAAACCGGTAAACTTGTCACAGAAGCTATCCATTCGCCGTATTATCACATTTCCCGTCATTGTAACATGATAAAGAGACATTACCATCAATCACGTTAATCTCATTTTGTACATCGCTCGGCACTAATTCGACGCTGCTTTTATCGATAACATTTCTCTTGTGCACATCGACGTGTGTCCATCACTATCGGGCCGAGTTTCGAACGCCTCGTTATTTGTTGTTATTAGCGTTGGTTTTTTTCTAACTTTTTTTCACATCGGGATGTTTTCAAAAACCGGTTTCGGGTCCTAATCTGATCACTTCACCACGATCCGGGCTGTGTACCGACCAAACCAGAAAAAATAGTATAATGCAAGTGACGTATAAATGAAGAATAAGACTTGATAGGATTTTATGGCCATTGCTTAATCTTTAGGTTATTGACTTATGACTTGAAATTGTTAGATGAAAAGTCTCAGGATAACTCCATTGGATTTAGCCGGCAGTCATTTATTAGCATTTAGTTAAGAAGTCTATTCGAGGCATTCTCATCATTAACTGACTCCACTAAACTCAAGACCAGTCTAGTATTCCCAACATAAGTTTCAATTAATTTTTATTACGCCGGATACGGTCTTAAATTTAATGTGAAACTAAAGCTATCACAGGCTATAAATCCAGTTAATTATTATTCTTATGGTGAATTATATGGTCCATCCGTGTCATGATATATTAGTCAAAAATGTTTTACTCACAATTAAATATTCGATAACCTGAAATGTTTATAGGGTACTAGTTTTCCGCGCCGCAGTTTCACCTGCGTTCCCGAGGGATCTTATCATTTCCCGGGATAAAAAGTATCCTATGTCCTTCTCCAAGGTTACATCTATCTCTATACCAAATATCATCTAAATCGGTTTAGCGGTTATCGCGTGAAGAGGTAACAGACAGATAGACAGACAGACGCACTTTCGCATTTATAATATTACTAGCTGTCCCCCGCGGTTTCACCCGCGTTCCCGTGGGTTCTTTTAATGGGATAAAAATGTAGCCTATGACACTCGCAAATAACGTGGCTTTCTACTGGTAAAAGAAGATCCGTATCCGGTTCCAGATTACCCCCTACAACCTCACAAAATCACAAACTTTACCTCTTTATAATATGTATTAGTATAATATAGTATAAAGTTACACACACTTAAAAATTACCTTAATTTCATAAGAAATATATATTTTTATGAATATATAATTAGAGTAATATAATATACATATTTTAAATTCCACGAGTTTAATATCGTTACGGTAAATTAATTTGATTTAAAGTTTTAAACATTCGATTGTTTGAAAAGATAACCGTTTTATTTATGTATTTTGATGACTTAATTGTTATATCATGATAAAATTAGGGTGCATGAGGTTCTATTAATAATTGTGATGTTATACAACCCTGCATTAACATATTTATAACATTCAGGTAGCCCTAGAATAACTCGTGATAAGTGGTAGTGACGTCGGATACCACTGCGAGGGTCATGGGTTCGAATCCAACAATGAGCTTGAGCTTTCGGTGAAGGAAACATCGTGTTGAAACCATAGGACCGTGGTAGGGTACTTTGTAGTACTCGACTGGCTGGCTACAAATTGAAAATCTGTCGCTAAGCACCTGTTGGTATGTTCCGGCAGTTGCACTTGAGAGGCAGACGCCTTTATAGGCATTTTAAAAAGATGAACAACACATTGACAATCTCCCTTGTTGGTATTGTTAGTGACGGTAGTCACTTACCATCAGGTGACCCGCCTGCTTGTAGATATAACAGACATGGAATAAAAAAAAACTTTAAAGTGATGATTCTTGGAGCTCGTATTTAGATGGGTGGATTTCTTCACCGTCAGACTGTAGCTGACCTTATTACCCAAAACTGAATCTTTTTATAATAAACACAGATGAAAGTAGTCCTTTTTAAGGACAAATAAACTTTAAGTAAAGGAACTCCCACACAACAGTTTTATATATAACTCGATAAATAACATCGATAAAGTTGACACATATTTTTATGTAACAACTTTTTATAACTGCACTGAAGGTAGCGTTTATCTTTCATACTCCACAATATAAAGATATAAGTAAAAGGTGTGTATAGGGTACCTACACATTCGATCTTAAAAAATAACCGAGAAATACTCTAACGCACATATAAATAACTTAATATTGCAATATCCACACTACATTACAATATCATAAGGCGATGATAGCTCAGTGGTAAGTGACGTCGAATACCGAAGGTCGTGGGTTCAAATCCAACAATGAGCTTGAGCTTTCGGTGGAGGAAAACATCGTGAGGAAACCATAGCACGGTGGTAGGGTACTTTGTAGTACCCGACTGGCTGGCTACCACCCTCAAGTTGAAAATCTGTCGCCAAACACCTATCGGTGTGTTCCGACAGCTGCACTTGAGAGCCAGTTCCCATCTAAGCTTTGTGTGCTTACCATCTTCGGCCACATCATCACTTACCATGGTGAGATTCTGGCAAACACAAGCCTATCGAATATAAAAAAAAACTCATAACACACGATGTCATGGTTGTTTTGGGTCACTTTTAATTGCACTCGCTACGTGAAGTGCATCCGTTGATGCCGGCGACGCGACACAGGTGACGCTAATTAGCCACTCTTTAGCCTCCCGCTTTCGGAGCGCCTATCTACCTTTTTTCTTTTACATAATATCATTGCTCCACAACTAATAATTTTACAATTAAAGTCACTATATTGAGTATATTTCCGTCTGCAATCGAATGTTTAAAAAAAAGTATAAATTGTCACCTTCCAATCCATAACCGAGGCTCCAAGCGTCATACGACATCATTACTCTTCCTTCCTCGCACCCACTATCAATAATATCTCATATCCCATTCGCACACCGTGTATAACACGACATCTACCTGTAGTGTAGGGACACGGCTACTCAGCCAGTATTCTGTCATTATATCCAAGTTCTAATTGGAACTTGATATGCGTACACAATTAGAGTCTCGTCGTTAGAGATTAACGAGCTTTTTACACTTACCCACGCAATTGGGTTAAGTTATAAACTTTTGTGTGGGTACAATTATATTAGCTAAGGTAAAGCTAAGTCCTATGTGTTATTCCAGGATATGATCTACCTGTGTGCCAAGTTTCATCAAAATATGTTCAGCCGTTTTTGCGTGAAAGAGTAACAAACATCCATCCATCCATCCAAACTTTCACATCCTACTTCCTACTATATAATAATAATATTATAAATGCGAAAGTATGTGTGGATGTGTGTGAAGATGTATGTGAAGATGTTTGTTACTCTTTCACGCAAAAACTACTGTATGGATTTTGATGTAACTTAGTACACAGGTAGATTCTATACTGGAATAACATATAGGATACTTTTTATCCCGAGAAAATATGAGATACCTCAGGAACGCGGGTGAAACCGCGGGGCGGAAATCTAGTTTATAATATTAGTGAGACGGTGAGATTATAGATCCATTCATATAGGCGCGCCCCACTCTTTTGCCTAATCCCTTACAGTGCAAGTGTGTATTCTTTCACTAGTGTTGTAGTGCGTTGTAGTTGTTTTGTGTTGTATACTACGTATCGACATATCAACAACACTCTACCTATAGCTGTCGCCCACAGTTTCACCTACGTTCCCGAGGGATCCCATCTTTTCCCGTGACGATAGCTCAGTGGTAAGTGACGTCGAATACCGCGGCGAAGGTCGTGGGTTCCAATCCTACAATGCGCTTGAGCTTTCGGTGAAGGAAAACATCGTGAGGAAACCACAGCACGGTGGTAGGGTACTTTGTAGTACTCGACTCGCTGGCTACCACCCTCAAGTTGAAAATCTACCAAGCACCTGTTGGTGTGTTCCGGAATTTGCACTTGAGAGCCTTTAAGGCATTGTAATAGGGTGTAAAACACATTAGCAATCCCCTGGTATTGCCAATGTCAATAGGCGACGGTTGTCACTTACCATCAGGTGTTCGTCCGTTCAGTTCGTTCGTAAATCCGTTCAGGTTTGCGTAGTTGATTAACAAATATCCAAATATACATGTGTGGGTGTGTGAATGAGTGTGTATGTGTTTATACCCCGGGGAAGAATATAGTCTTGATTTTTGCAGGAAATGCTGAAACATACGATTACAATCATCATGATGCTTTAAAAAACTGCACTCAAGGGTAAAATACCCTAATCATTGTAAAGTGTTTATCATTTATTTTTGTGTTCACAAAATCGCTTAATCTTTTAATTTATACCAATACGATAATGCATGATAATGTTAAAGGATTATTAGGGTTCCATATAAATATTGTTTATTTCTTTAGATTTCTAAATTTAGATATTGATATTGATAAAATTAAATCTAAAAGTAGACGTTAAAATGTCCGTATTATTTATTTATTATTACAACAGCTAATACTACCGCTGCTGCTGATCGGTTCTGACAGCGTTTCCTCTTTGGATGGCCTGGCTGATGCGTTGGCGGAAAAAGCCAGTCTCCCTAAAGCCAGCCTCGATATTTTTTTGATAAAATACTTGCGAAACGAGGAGCTTCGAACCCATCTCGGTCTCGACCGCAAAAAGCATAAATTGATAATTATGACCAATACAGGCGTATTTATAAAATTTATATTTTCCACACCTTTAAAATTTTAACTAAATGTTCGATTATTCACATTAAAGTCATACGGAACCATAAACCTCTTATAAGAATATTGTAATCAAGTTAAACTTGTTTTTACTATAGGGATGCCACTTTTTGTCCCAAGTAAATCCCGTAATTGGTTTGTAGGGTAAACTCGCCCGTTGTCGGCCCAGCGATCAATCATTCGTACAAAAAGTGGGCTTTTGTTTTTAAAAGTGTGAAATTAAATTAGGTGTCATATAAGTCCGGCTTCCGAGAATGATGATGTTGACTTTGAAATGCGCATGCGTAGTAATTGTATCATGTTAGAGCTCGTGTTACACTTAATGGCTTTGCTTGTCTAAACATGCTATATGATAGGTCTGTATGTCATGTCATGTATAAAGTTATGAGCCAGCAAAACACTTTTTATTTCATACTTATTGCATAATGAGATTGCCAAAGTCCATTAAGGAAATTAAAGAAAGACAATTGAATTTATTTGGGTACTAGCTGTCCTCCGCGGTTTCATCCGCGTTCCCGTGGGATCTTATCTTTTCCCGGGATAAAAATATAGCCTTTGTTACTCAGGGATAATGTAGCTTTCTAATGGTGAAAGAATTTTTAAAATCGGTCGAGTAGTTTTTTTAGTGAAATCGTAACAAACACACAAATAATCTTTCCTCTTTATAATATTAGTTTAGATAAATTGATAGAAGCTTATTTGTTTTTATAAATTGAGAAACCATGTAAAATTCACGGTCGCGTCATCATCCTTTTTTTTTTTCAAAAATTATAAGATTATTCAAAAGAGATTTCTATACACATATTTTACCTACAAAAATACTCTTGCTCTATGTTTATAAATAAGTAATACCGAGAAATTTATAGATTTGTCTACTGTGAATTATGAAGGGTTCAACAATTATTGAAACCACAAACAAGGGTCTCAAGGATTCGAACCCGGCCGCGGCCGCACACAGCGTGATTATCACGAAGACGTGCTGTTTAAACTTTTCTTGTGATATTTAAAATTATACCTAAGTCATAAAATTATATTCGCAAATGGTTTTCGTTTTGTGTGCTCAGCTCGTGTCCTATATATTTCAATGCTTTATTTTAGTAAAAAATTATGCAAGATTTTTTTTATAATTTTTTATGTGATAAGAATTTGGAATATTATTATTTTTCGTATGATAAAAAAGTTTTTTTTTTAGCTGGCAGGCTGACGTTGTATTTAGATAGGTCGTGGGCTCGTTTTCTATCCAGAATAAATTATGTCCACGAATACGTCTGTTTGTTTTGAGTCTATGTAACGTACCCACAGGACTGCTTTAAAAAGGGCATTTGTAAAGAATTATCAGAGTATTTTTTTTTTTAAATCAAGGTACACCAAACCAGTAGCCCATCTCATAAGTTGGTGTAACTTTCACTCCTCTCATACAACATTATGTACATAAAAACCATGTGTACAGTTGTCGTTACTACACATTACATGAGTTTGAGCGCGTCGGTTATGTGTCAATATTTGGTTAGGTCACCCTGCGGACCCACCGCGGAACTTCTCACCATTTGTTCCATTATGTGTTTTATTGTGGTTCTAATTAGATCCAATTTTCATTGAAATGGTTCGTTACAAAAATAGGGTTTGGTGCTCGGGATTTTTTTTATGTAATGGTGATTTCATAAATCAGAATTCGTACACAAAATGGACCATTGACCTGAGTAAATAGTTATTCAGCATTTCATATCAATTCTATTCTAAAATCAATAATTTTACATTTCTATGTTTAAAGATGTGACTCATATGTAGTATTTGAAATGAAACAACTGCGCCAGAGCCATACATTTTACTTCCCGTTAAATCCCAATCAAAGTGGAAAAGAGGAGAGAAGACAGAAAGAGGTCTCAGACTTAAATATTTGTATACTTATATAGGCCAGTGACAATGTGTCTTTATTATTTCATAAAATTTCACGGATTACAAAATTACCGTCACAATCCAAAATTAAAAGTTAAACTTTTGTACCCCTACCCTTTGTTATTTTTTATTTTAAATAAATGAAAACGGTTTTTTATTTTCCTTCAAACCTTATGGTCAGATTTTGACCAGTGGCCGAATACTAGTAACAATATAATAAAGAACAAATAACCACGTTGCAATTTCGTGGAAAAGCAATTTAAAACCGATATGATTAATTATCATATCGGTATGAAATAAAAAACGCTCATTATCTCGTAGATAACGGTTTGTTTTTAACAAAAAAAACTATACAACATATACAAGTTGATTGACTCTCTTAAATTGGTTGTTTCTTATGCAAAAGCGTTTATCTAATTTGTCGGAGGTGAAGATCGTGATTAGTGATGAATATTATCCTTTAGTGTCAGATTCAAGATATTTTTGAGCATAAGATAGGAACTTGCTCACCAGAATAGTTGCCGGATCAAACCGCTAGGTGGCAGCCACCAGGCGGTTACTACTATTATCCTACTACCGAGTCCTCACGAACATTTTCTGTTTCATAGAAGGTTATCTGGGATGGGTTTTCTATTACCGTTACTCTCATCGTAGGAAACATGCTCGAGTGGGGACGTATTAAACTATTATTTTTCTTTACTCTGTCTGTATCCTCATCACTTCAGAGTCAGACATACGTCATTATGAAATTACATTATAATATTAATATCCTAACATGCTTCACACGGATCAGATCCCAAACTAAACAGCTTTTACTATAATAACCAGATAACTAATATGCTACAATCTCTTATACTATTTTAAAAACAGACTGTCACACACAAAAATGTCTATCCTGTGGCGTAGCAGGTAGTGTCAACCGCCCGTCACCCATTTCCACATTTAGTTTTTCAATTTTTTTCCACACCTCAACATGGTAAGTGATGATGTGGCCGAAGGTGGTAAACACACAAAGCCTAGATGGGAACTGGCTCTCAAGTGCAGCTGTCGGAACACACCGATAGGTGCTTGGCGACAGTTTTTCAACTTGAGGGTGGTAGCCAGCCACCGTGCGAATGTGAACAATCTTCAGCCACTTCCAGTGTATAATTTACAGCCTTATCCAGCTAAAGCAAAGTGTATAGCTTAGTCATTGTAATACAAACTGCAGACGCGTCGGGCATTAATCAAAATAATTCCACGCTAGCTAACTAAATTGCCGGCAAATTGAAAAGGCGGACGGTACTATTCTGTACTCTAAACTTATTCATAATAACGTGGTCGTGTTATAGTTTGCAAACATTTGTTGAATAAAAATTGCTAAATATTATGCAATTTAATAGTGGTCCTAGATTTAAAAAAAAAAATATTGATTGAAAAAACTTGTGTCGCTTATTAGATTAGATATCAACCTCGGAACAATAACTAACATGGAAGCCGGGCTAAAATGAAAACCGAGTACTATACAGTTTATTCATTTACGTCAATTAGCATATCGTAATGTGGGAATGAAACAAAACATGGCTGTGTGTTTTTATTATTTTTTAACGTGTCACAAGCAAAATGTCAAATGGTCCTCTTTGGCCCTCTTATAATGCTAAAAAATACAAAAGTTCTTTCCAAGACGTCAAAATACTTACGTTGGCTATCAACTTAATTTTGTAGTTTTATATTTTGTTGATACGAGTCGGGAGTTTGACGAATTTACTAAGTGAAAAAAGTGAGTTAATTATTAATTTCTGTCTGAGAACGTGGCCAGAAAGTATATACGAGAGGTGTACAGTGCCCTGGACAAGATGTCTTGTGATGTTGAAGGGTGTAAAGCCCATAGTTCGAGAAAAGAAAATGAGAACGAAACGTTAACATTTCATCGGTGAGTTTAGAGATATATTTTTCAATATTGGAAATAAAAAAAGTGATAGACTATAAATAAAAATAGTACTTTATGCCTATCTACTCAAAAGAATTCACGTATTTGCTTTATTTTATGATTTTTCTGAAAAATAAAATTGTCGCAAGTATAGGTTACTAGTGATGTAAAAATGGTTATCGATAATCATTTCATTACTGTTGCAGATTTCCTAATGATGGTGAAATGAAAATGAAATGGAGTCAGTGCATCAATAGGTTTTTCTCATACAAAGTTCCACCCCCTTTTTACCCCCTTAAAGTGTGATTTCTAGGATAAAAACTATCCTATGTTTTTTCCCGGGACTCCAATAATCCCTATCCGAATTTCATCTAAATCGGTTCGGCGGTTTAAGCGTGAAGAGGTAACAGACAGACAGACAGACAAACACACTTTCGCATTTATAATATTTTATAATTATAATATTAATTAGTAAATTAGTATTAGTATGGATTTTAATGATTAATAAAGACATTAAATTAATAATTGTAGTTTAATTTATACTTGTGTCAAATTCTTATCGTCTCTTTCCTACCACACTTGACTGATATTCTGACGCCGAAGTTCCGTCGTGGTAAATCCGTTAGTAAACCACAGCCACACTTGGCAGATTATCCGTCGACAGCCAGCGCCTATACTGATAATAAATTATAATAACATGGGAATGTTAACAAAAGGATAAACTATATTAATTAAAAAATATATAATAGAAAACTATTCTATCTACAGGTACACATAATAAAAATGTAACGGATCGCTATCTGTACATGGAAGATATATGAGAAAAAATATTATTAGGTCCTTTATCAACGCAATAGCACCCAAAACAATGATTGTTAGAATTTTGTCTGTTTGTGCAAGCTAATCTCAGAAACGGCATATTCGGATGTGGTTTTCACTAATATATTGTGGTAAGCTTCACTTAACATTTAGTGTTTGTTTCATGTCAATCGGTTCTTAAATAAAAAAGTTATGTCAATTTAAAGAATCACGTCGAACATTTGTTAATCCAAAATAAACCAAAAGATATGCCCAAAGTCACTATTCCACGCGGACGAAGTCGCGGGCACAGCTAGTACTAACTATATTTACTTGTTTGCTTTGATGACTTATATCGACACGACAATGTCGATGATAAGCCCATCACTAGCCAAAAAATAGCTTGTGACAACCTGCATAATAACGAAACAGAACGGTATTATATGTCTCTTTCCCACGCATTATTAACGTCGAAAGTAAAAAAAGGTAAAGTATATGCATTTCATTTCTTATTTTAGCCCGGCTTCCATGTTAGTTCCGAGATATCAACATTTTGATTTATGACGTTCTAATTTCGTAATAATAAAGTGTCGTTTTTAATTTATTTATTATTAGTGTTTATTTTATGGCAAACCCATCGTCGATATCAGAATACGGACATCTAAAACTGTTATGATTTGTATTCAACGTCTCACAAGACTGTGAAAATTATTAATTTGTGTACTAAAATTCTAAATTAAATGTTTTATTTAATAATTTCGTAATTAAAAATATTATTCAACACAAGTAGCATAAAATAATATAAGTAATTTATACATAATTTTATGTAATCCACACTTAGAACTTCAATTCTGCTAGCTCTAGTGTAGCTACGTCTGTTTGGTAAATTACATTTCGTCGCGGTATAATTTTCCCGTCTTTGCCCCGCCTACCTCATGTCCTCTTTGCTTTATTTCCACGACTGTATCTTGTCATATTAACAAGTCAAAATTTGCTTTAGTAAATTAGTAATTCTCTTTTATTATAGTGATTATTTTTTGATAAAGATAGTAAAAAGTATGTATACCTATATATTTGAAACCAATAGTGACACCATAAATCTTTATAACCGGATAAATAAATGCATTTTCCTTTATAACCTTCATTTATCATGGTATCATATTGACGTAGTATTTAAAGTACATTTTTATTACGTATCATAAACAAAGATTAGAATCATATAACTGGTATCACACAATTGATTTTAAAGATAAAACGACACAAGTGATTTTATTACGATCAAAGGCCCTTTATTTCCTAAATTAAAATACTTACTACCTATTTAATTTATGGCATAAGTTAACACGGTCACAATAATATAAAATTAAAAGTAAGATGGTCAGATCAACCCTGACAAGTTCTCGCAATTTTACGTTTTGGATTCCTTTAAAATATTTGTTGGCAATATTAAATTTTCCTGCGCACTGGACGGAATATTATGTTAATCAATACATGTAATGGACGTTGCCTGTTGTCGGTATTCATTAATTATGCGTGTCAATTGAATCATGTAGGCTTTTAAGGCTGGGGTCACACGTCTAGTGAAGATTATAGCGTAGCGGTAATGGTGATGAATGAGAACAGCACCATGGTAAGCAATGATGCGGCCGAAGGTGGAAAGTACACGAAGACAAAAGCAATTGGCTTTCGAATTCAGTTGCTGGAATATATTGGTAGGTGCTTGGTGACAAATCCTCATCTTGAGGGGGGTAGCCAGCCTGCCGGCTAATACAAAGTACACTACCACTATGCTACGTTTTCGAAGTTTTTTAAATTAAGTGAATGTTGTTTTATAGGAATTGTCGAATTTTCGAAGTCTCTTAAATATTTGAGCATTTTATGTTGAATCATTAAATTAATTTATGTTTTATTTTTAGGTAAATTTGAACCGCACCCAGCTGCAAGTTTCAACATGGGCTACCTCATGACGCCGTACCCGTACCCCAACGGTGGGGCGCACCCCCTGCCCGTATCAATGGTGAGTATTTACAAAGTTTACTTTACTTTTAAGATCTACTTTCAAAACTGATTAAAAAGCATAATGATAACATTGGCATTTAACTCTGTGATGGCATCATCATCATCATCATATCAGCCGGGAGACGTCCACTGCTGGAGAAAGGCCTTCCCCAAGAATCTCCACAATGGCTGGTCTTGCGTTATGCGGTACTCTGTGACGGCATACTCGTACCTACTTATATTTCACTTAGACAAACCGAAATATCTTGATATAGTCGTCAAACGTCAATCTTAATTTTTATATATTTGTAGGAAAATATCAATAGTTTATGACCTTTTTAATGGTACCTACGTATGTTCTTCCTCATATGTTACTAGTTTGATTTATCACGAGTTTATTTTTCGTGATCAAAATGCGAAAATGTTAGCCTTACGCGCGGTATCAATACGATATCGAGTAAGAATGTCGCGTTATCACATTTTATCGCGTGTCTCTTGTGATCGCGATATAATTCGACTTGTATCGCTGCTGTTTTTGTGTTATTTGATTTTCGATTTATTTCTTTTTCCTAGTTTGAACTTGGAATGTATTAATAATGCGCCTTTATTTTACTTGTGACGTTTTTACTTTATGGGTAGGGATTGGATATTTTTTCTTATAGCGATTTATATTATAAATTTTATTTAATAGGATTTGAATATGTATATTCAAAGCATTGATTTGGTCAACTGTAGGAACGTAGGTTTTACCCATCAATAGAGTTCAAAATGCCCTACGGTTTCTTAGATTTAAACGGTTAATAATTCTAAGAACTAAATAGCTGATCCAGACATGAATTAAAAAGCTGCATCAGTTTTAGTAAGTTGACACGACACCTTAATTTATTTATTTAACTAAATTACAGTCATAGTAATAACACTTGTACACAGTAATTTAATCGTCTCGAGGTACTATTTTTATTGGATTATTTCCTCGTAATAACCACCACGTGTTTGGCCCGGGATCGAACCCGGGACGTGCCGGAAACGGTAACACAAACAGTTTTTATTTCTGTCTTCCATCCTGCATCCATACCGATGTAACTGTACCAACTGAGTAAAATACAACATTTTGGATTGGAGATATCTTTACTGTATTACTTTGAGGAATGTCTTGAGTGAGACATTCAGAGAAATAAAGCCTACTACCTATTCTACTCTAATATTATAAAGATGGTTGATCTTAATTAATTATAGGATACTTTTTATCCCGGGAAAACATAAGATCTCTCGGGATCTTATGTTTGATAAGTTTGGGAGATGAAACCGCGGGGGACAGGTAGTAGAACAACGACATATCACCAATAAATTACTAAAATAAATGTTAGTCAAAATAATCCCCAAATGAATGGATGGAATTAATTTTAAGTCCTCAAACATTAGATACCTATTACATAAATTTATTTGCAAAACGAGTGTCACCATATTAATCGGTATACAAAATTTGAAGTAAAATTTTTCAGGTTTTTTTTTTATGTCATTAGATTGACAAACAGGCAGACGGTCCACATGATGGTAAGTGGTCACCGCCGCCTATAGACATTTGCAATACCAGGGCGATTGCCGATGTGTTGCCGACCTTTTTAAATTAAGTTACATTGATTTCAATTAAAAATGTATCTAATAGTAATTATTTATTAACAATATTCATTACCTAAATAATGAAATGTAATGTTATCTACAGTTTACTGCATCTTACGCAATATTATAACACATGGATTGTCAATAATATCGATAAATATAAGGCTTTCTTCTTGATACCTACGAATGCCAATATTGACTCGCAGAAAAGTTATTGAGTCTGATTGACTGTAAAAACAGTAGGCGTAAACGCAGCACTACTGTTACTAAGTACCTACCTTAATGCAAAGAAAGAAGGAAAAACGAAACAAAAGATTTTAAAACCTCCTTTTTATAAAGTACTACGTTGAAATTAATTTTATTAAAAATAATAAAATTATTTTATTAAAAATAATAAAATTATTGTCTAACAATAATTGTCAATTATATACATTTTAGACAAAAGCCGGTTGTAGAAAGAAAGACTTATAATAAATAAATTATGCAAATTCCAACAAAGGAAAATAACACCTCAAATCAACGAAATATTTATTTATACGGTCAGCAAAGTGAAGCAATCAAAACATTTCAAGCGCTCTATAAAAATCCAATACCGGCCGAAAAATATACCGGCAATATTTTTAAAACAAAAAATAGAATTTTAAATTTCGAATGAAAAGCTTTAAAAATCAAACGTCGAGCGTCGCCCGTGAAGCCCGTGGCACGTCGATAGAGCGTTCAATACCTAACTCTAGTACGCATGCACAACGGCGCGCCATTCAAATCCTTCGGAACGCGCGGTAAGAAACGAAAAAGTATCCGCGGCGAAAATATGAAACTCCGAACGCAACAGGTGTACATATGACCGTCTCATTCTTTTCTACGAGGTTTTAAGTTTCGTCTCTGTTGTGCGGAAGCCGCCCCTACGGTCGCCGCCCCCGCTCTGGGGCGGGAAATTTAAATGAAGGAGGGGTTGGGGGATGGAAATGCTTTTCTTTTTGCTCCTGGGGTGTATTTTAGGGCTTTTGTCTGGGTGAATGCGGCCGGCAATTTCGGGGTCGCTTGCTTTCGCTCCGTCGCGGGATTTGAAAATCTAATGTTTTTTTTAATGGTATTCCATGATTGAACTCCAATTTTCAATTTATTACCTATGTACGTGCCTTTCTAACTTTCGAAAAGTTTTTATTTTGTTTAAATATTTTTAATTTGATGTAGGAATTCAAATGATATGGGATCTGTACATTATGGGTCTGTTTTACCATTGAATAAAAATTTCATAGGAATATTATTATAACGACAAGGAATACTAAACACTGTCAACTTCAAAGTAAATTTTTGGAAACCGAACTTTCCGCGTTTTCTTTATAAAATCCAAGGTTTAATAACAAATTAATTAATTTTATTTTCACATCAATTAAAACAGTGCCATAATTTTACACTAACACTTCTGTCTCCGACTGTCCAACATTGTGGAAAAACTAAGGGTTGTCACTTTAAATATTAAAGTGACATAGTTGCGGTAAACCATTTATGTATAAATAGAATTGAAGTGACAAAACAATGGTTGCAGTAATTTTCCGCGGTAAATCAATTGTTTTGTAGTGCGATAAGGTTAATTAATTGTACGTATTAATTGGACCGTTATTATTAGCCCGACACTTACTATCGTAACGTAACCTACCCTTGTAAATATATTTATCAATAACAATGCTTGTAAGGTACGCCTTGAAGTCCTTTGTCAGGCGTCATGCAAAGTTTATTTAAATGTGTCAAACTCAAACTCAAAACTCATATTCAGTTTAGGCCCTGGTAAGGCACTTATGAACGTTACAATTGACTCTACCATACACCTGTCATATTTATTGCCTAGCTTTCCGCTGCCCGGTTTCACCCGCGTTCCTCTATCTTATTTCTGTATTAGAAGAACCTCAAATCTGTACAAACCTTAGAAAACCCAAGGAAATTAATATGTGTTTAATTATTTGCATCAATAACTATTAATATCAAGAATCAGTCCAAAAATATATTATTGCCTATAACCATTTGTTCCCTTTTCTCCCCTAGGGAAATGAATTCCAAACGCGCTTATAAATGTGTTATTAATAGTGTTGAAGACCATGCAAACTTTGTTACCCCTTTCTCCCCTTAGGGTAAGACTTACCAAAAACTCTGAAACACTTCACTCTGTATTTCCTACCAAAAGGCTAAACAAATTTTCATCAATAAATACAGATTTTCATACAAACAACGTCTTTTACTAACTCAAAAATAGAAAAATTCAATTGTACTTCTTCACCAAAATTCTCTCGGACATAAATCATACGTATAATAAAGTAGATAAACTAACATAGATGTTATAGCCTCCTAGATATCTCCACGACCAATCAGATCCACGTAGGAGCGGCGTGAGGCAGCGGTCCGGTCACCCAGCGCTTAACTTGAGATTACAATTATGTGCTACGTTTGATGTAACGGTATAAAAAACGTGGTGTACTGTTTTCGAATTTTAATACGGTTGTCGCTTGAAATAAAATTGTTGTCATAGACTGTTGATTTTGGTATAAACGAACGAAAATCAGTTGCCAATCCTGATCAGGTTGTAATTTTTATTTTTTACTAGCTGTCCTCCGCG
The DNA here is from genome assembly GCA_951361185.1 of Ochropacha duplaris. Lineage (NCBI taxonomy): Eukaryota > Metazoa > Arthropoda > Insecta > Lepidoptera > Drepanidae > Ochropacha > Ochropacha duplaris. Next base: position 4,661,310 of record OX592715.1, on the reverse strand, counting down.
GTTTTACCCGCCGTACCGTGGTTTTTGAGTTAAATCGTAACAAACAAACAAAAAATCTAATCTTTCCTCTTTATAATATTAGTTTTGACAAATAAAACTACGGTAAGGTGGCAAAAGTTTTGAAAAAAAAAATTAACCTAACTTAATCATCTTTTCAGCATTATTACGTAGATACTACATTCAATGGGATTTAACTCTAAAATTGCATAGAACACGATTGCATGCCCCTAATGACTACACCGTACAGACCATTAAAAAAAAGAACATACTCCAGTCGAGTCTCTGATTCGTCTCCGATACCGTCCATAATTCCATCCGGGAAAATCATTACACACGCCCCGGTAATTCGGGTTTCAAGCCCCCTAGTCCCCCAAAAACCTCCCCTGCCTCCTCGCCACCCCTATCTACCCACGCTGCATCTCATTTTCAAATACATACTAAGCTGCGATCTCTGTGCCGCTGACCGAATGCACGCTGCACGAATATCAACTTTATGTCCTAGTAATCTGAGTGCATTTTGACTCGCACGTTAATCCGAAGTCGTCATGCCAATTGTAACTTTGTACTGTAGACGGTAAAGTTAGAATTTCTTTGTGCTTTCTTCGGTCCGCGCGTGCGGATTTGGTCTGTATGGCGAAGGGTGGCTGGCGGAACGTTTTCCACTGAATAATAAAGGGGAGATTTCCTCTCGTATTTTTTCGTGAATTTTTTATTTAAGAAAAGGATAAGATTTTAATGTGGGCGCTATTATTACTAGCGATTGTGAGATATACCCCCATTGTTAGGAGTCTTGATGCGTATGGGGTTTCCGCTTAAAGTATTTTGTATGGAAGATGTATCCCGGGACACTGTAGATATAACTTTAATGACGTTTTTGGAGATGCCTTTTTTATCCGCGTTGCTGTTTTGTGGGGCGGGGCGCGCGGGGATTTGTTCGTAATCGACTTTTTTCGAGGATTGTGCTTCATTCGGAGGTTCTTCTATTGTCTATGTTACCTTGCATGGAACATATTTAAAAAAAAGTCGTTTAATTGTTCTTGAGATCGCTACGTTTCTACACTTATCTGTTTCTAAGGCGATGATAGCTTAGTGGTAGTGACCTCGGATACCGCGGCGAAGGTCGTGGGTTCGAATCCTACAATGAGCTTGAGCTTTCGATGAAGGAAAGCATAATGAGGAATATACGGTGGTAGTGTACTTTGTAGTACCCGACTGGCTGGCTACCACCCTCATGTTGAAAATCTTTCGCCAAGCGCCAAGCACCCATCGGTGTGTTCCGATAGCTGCACTTGAGAGCCAGTTCCCATCAAACACAAGCTTATCCAGAATAAAAAGAAAACTTATCTTTTATTACCACATTTACATTATTGTTTTTTTTTAATTATGACTTTTTATAAACTACAATATGATCTGAAAGAATATTTACAATAGAATAGAGTTTGCTTTGAAGTAGTTTTGATGAGGCTGACCTTGGTAGAATGACATGATATGTGTCCGTCTGTCTGTCAGCCTGCCATAATAGACTACATTCATTTTATAAACAAATTGGTCTATATTAACAAGAGGTGTTAGATTATTTGAAGGCAGTGATAATGATAATTCGACTGTGACAGAGGTATTTGCCTGTGTTTTATCTCTTTGAATCTATCACAGTTACATACTAACTAAACCTAGACTAAAAAATATTAGTGTCAAAATTCCTACTAACATTATAAATGTGAAAGTTTACATGTTTGTTGCTCAATCAAGCAAAAACGGCTTAACGAATGTTTATGAAACATTGCACACAGGTAGATCATATCTTGGAATAAAACATAGTATACTTTTTATCCCGGGAAAACATAAGATCACTTGGCAACGCGGGTGAAACCGTAAGGGACAGCATTAATAAATTTTCAATAGAAATTTCGTCACGGCCAAGATGCCTCAACAAAAGCCTACAAAAAAATGGTAGTTATCATTATGATTATTCACACCAAAAATAAAACTCCTGCACATATGCATGCTCCTTAATAAAAGACTTCTAAAATCACTTCTCTGGCCACTATCTATATAGGTATTCCAAGATGATAATGACCGATGACTAATGTAACTTTTAAGCCTTCCCGATCATCATCGTGAGGGCCATCTCAAGTCATCAATCAAGCTGTCACTGTCTAATAAGTATTCGATCCACAGTAAGAACCCTCTCGTTCCGGAAGCTAGGCCACATTCCCCGTCTTCTCTTGTCCTTGAACCTGAGTGGTACCTTCACAATTGTATTTGTATTGTGGTCCGATTTACGAGCTGAGCGATTCTGCGACGCTTATGAGAATTTACTGAATATATATTAAAAAAAAAACTGACGTCGAATGACTGACATGATCTTAAGCTTTTAAGGAGAACATCGCGAGGTAAACAGCACGGTGGTGAGGTACTTTAGTAGAGTTAAATTACCGCCTAGTTGGCCACCCTCAAGATGAAAATCTGTCGCGAAGCACCTGTCGGTAGCTTTAATTGAGTGGCAAATCCTTTCATGGCTTTCTATGCTTACCACATTCGGACGGGTTACAAGGTTCACAAGTCATCAGAAATTCCATACCAGGTGCACAGATCCCGAATGAGTTTACAATATTATTATTACCAAGTGACGGGAAATCCCCTCATAGTGCGGTGACTCGTTTGTTACGATTTGAATAAAAGAAAATGTTTATTTTTGTACTTTATTTTGAACTGAAATTTTCAGATAGATATACCCTTTCCGTTACATCCTGTATAGCTCCAAGTCGCTTTCCGCTACTGCCTCCACATTGGACAGTACTCGCCCAAAATCGGAAGTACGAATTACATTATTGAATATTCGTTTGTCGGCACGTTTGAGATTCACAGAAGCATGCATGTGACGTCTAAAAGCCGCCGATACTTATCTGCTTTGAATAATTGTTTATTGTTTACGTTGTATTTAGTGCCTAAGTACAACGCATTAACGAGAAGAGACCTGCATGTAATGTTATGTAAATGTCGTTTGGGAGTTATTTTTGGACAGCGATATTATGAAACATAATGAATAAGTATATATATTTTGACACATACATTATTTATTTATTTATTAAATTGGAAAATCAACGGCGTTACATAGATCTAATAATTAAAACTATTAACATAATACTTATAGTAAGGCTAATAACAGATTTCCCTAGAACAAACAAATCGTAAAATAGTCACAAAAAAAAAACAAAAATACCGTCCAAATACAGAATGTAGAAGAATAATAATTAATTAAGAGCACACAGTTTTCACAGAAATATAATATAAAATAAAAACACGCAGCGTTCACCCACATACATAAAATAAAAAATAATTATAGTGTAAAGTAGGTATATTAATATATTATAAAAAAAATTGAAATATAAGTAGGACAGCTTCCTGAATATGTAACAACGTGCATATGTAAGCACATTTCAATAAGACGTAATTTTTTTTTTAAACGCGTACCTGCTTTATTTTTTGTATTATTCGATTCCTAAACGCATGTTTTGAATATGTATTTAACCAGATTTCGTAGTTTTATAAGGATGGTTCAACAGTGTACTATGATTTGTTCCAGGGTTTATCTATCTTTATGTGAAAATTCATCCAAATCAGTTTATTCATTACGACGTGATTGATTAACAAATATACAAACATATTTTCGTATTTATAACATCACGAGCTTTCACCTGCGTTCCCGTTCACAACATAGAGTGATGTTATATAGCCTTCCTCGATAAATGGGCTATCTAACATTAAAATATTTTTTCAATTCGAACCAGTAGTTCCTGAGATTAGCGCGTTCAAACTTTTCAGCTTCACATAGTATAGATTAAAGTAGGTTTCTGAAGATGTGGGATTGCTTATTGTGAAACGAATTCTGAACCACAAACTCATTCCTATTGAAGTTATAGAATAAATTCTTAATGCAGGATATCCTCTGTCCTTGTACCAAATTTCATAAAATCTTCTATAGCACAGCAATTCATCCAAAGTTCGTTCTTCAATTTGCAAAATACGAAAGAATATTCTGTCGTTCTAAACATCTTGCTTCAAACTTACGACAATACCCATGCGATTTGCTAAAAACCCCATAAAATAAAAACAGACATTGTGCAACCCCCTCCGGGTAGTCAATTCTACCCACTATAAAATAATCAAACACTACAAGGGTTGAAGGGGTGTCATCGCTGAGGGAAAGGGGGCTAGGGTAGGGGGGAGAGCAGTAATACTTTTAAAAGCATCATCCCAGTCGGCACCCTTCAGAGAGCTTTGTAGGATATCTCATTGTGCGTACAGTCGCCGCGAAAATCCGTTACATTCTCGCACAGTTCGGTTTGTCATATTGCTCGAGTTTAGTAGAAAATCATGGATATGGAAATGCATATCTACTTTAAACAGGGTTATTCATTATACAATAAATTACAGAAAATAGTTTTGTTAGTACTTAGTATCATTACATTAGTAGAATTGATCCTCATGCTTTTGTAAAATAAAAAAGTTAGTTTTAAAATAAATGTCATAGAAAAGTGTAGGTACCTTATTTATTCATGATCAGTTTTGGCACAAAATAATGGGAGGATAACGCAAATTATTTTCTGGAATATAGTTCAAATATTGATTTATTGATGCATTTTATTTGGTAATTGTTCATTACGCGAATGAAGCGCGGGGTGAATGTTAGCTGATTCAATTTTATTTACTACTAGAACCAATAAAGTTGGATAAACTAAAACATAATTACTTTTTGACAACGAGACAGGCGGGGTCACCTGATGGTAAGTGACTATCGTCGCCTATAGACATTAGCAATACCAGGGGGACTGCCAACGTGTTGTACACCTCATTACAATGCCTTAAGGGCAAGGGCAACTGGCTCTCAAGTGCATCTAGTAGGTATTTAAGCATAATTTATAACATAACCAATGTCCAATATATTGATCTATGTATGCCATATTTAGATGGTTTCAAGGAAATCTACCCCATCTCGTTTTTTATATGACGTTAGATAGTGATGGATATATTAACCTAGATTTAGAAAGAAAGAAAGAAAGAAAGAAAAATGTTTTATTCATGCGCGACATCCGACGCAAACCAAATGGCAAAAAAAATACAATAAAAACATATTTTTCCTTTTTTTAGCTACCGTCATAGAGGAAAGTAATAAGCAACACTGCTTTACCTATCATTTAAATAGTAAAAATGCTAGATTAACTAGATTTGCTTTAAATTAGATAAATTGCTATTTCTATTCAATGTAGGTATACGAAACAATATAGAAATACCTTTTACAAGTCCATCGAGCTGGATTTATGCACTGCTATATTTTTAATACTATTCTAAATCCGAAGCATCTACGTCCCATCTGATGGTAATTGCCTAGAAGCTCCCATCCCCATCCCGATGGCTGTCTCCCTGTCCCCGCCGCCCCATCATCCCCCTGCACTACCCCGTCTGGTTCTAGATTTTAGATTATTATACAAAGTCTAATGTCGGTACGATTTAAATTGTTTTCAATTTCTCTGTCTTGTGTTCTGTAAAAAGTTTGTGCATACTGTATAATAGGTGTTTATTCTTTACTAGCACCCGCGATTCCGTTTCTCCATTCAAACTTTGGACCGCCGTTTCAGCCCCTTAGGGGGTGAATTTTGGAAAATCCTTAGCGGATACCTACGTCATAATAACTATCTGCGTGTTGAATTTCAGCGCAATCCGTTCAGTGGTTTGAGCTGTGTGTTGATAGATTAGTCAGTCAGTCAAGACAAAACCTTGAAGGTACTGGTTCTTATATGCAGATTCTGATACATATCAATAGAAGCTTGGAGATTTGCAACTTGTGGGTTGGCGGGGTAGCTAGTTGTAACTACATTTACCCCACTTCTGTGATAAGACGTCCTTTATCAAAAGCTCAAGCTCATCATAGGATTCGAACACACGACCGTCGTCACGGCATTCGAAGTAACTAAAACGAACTATCGTATTAAACATACTATATAACTATGCTACAAAGACTATGCACTTTAATAATATTGTGAAAATTAAAAAAAAAATTAAACATTGGGCAATCAATCAATTGTATTCACAATCCAACCTAAAACCGAAAACTATCAAACCATTTTGTAACAAACCACTTCAATTGCTCGGATTAACCCTATCCAATAACTTAATACATGAAATAGCCCTTAAGCGAGCGTCCAATTTCACACCAAGTGTTACTAAAAATGAAAATATTAAATCCAATTTACAAACTACCCTTCATACTACCCCTCGATTATCCACACAAAAAAAAAACATGAATTATGATTATGTCTATTATATAACCTCTCAAAAACCATTGTGCGGTATTAATCGCCAATTCGTTATAAATACGCACAGTGCTCAACCCCGCTTATTTGCCCAGCCAAAAAAAATGTGAATATGATTTTATGGCAGGTTAAATCTATTATAAGTGGGGATTAAGTTATGAGTAATATTTCTATTTGTGAGGGGCATTTAACGAGCTATTTGACGCCTTTTGGCATCGCGTGCATTCGCGGGGAGCCATTCATCGTGAGATAACCCGTAATTATGATCCATCTCGCCGCTGTATTTCACTTTTAAAAATGTTTGTTTTCGTGACAGGTGAATTATAATGATCGGTGCGCTGATTAAATGATGGCCACGTTTGATGCGGTATTTTGATATAATCGCATTATTTCACACTGGTTTAATTTAATGGTTTCGTGGAATTTTAAGTTTGCGCCCGACGCGGCGGCTGTTTGCATTGCGCTGTGTGGATATCGCCGCGACATTATTTCGCCATGTTGACAGTTTTTTCCTCTCATAAATATGGATTGCGTCGTCCACATCCCTCGGTCGGTCGCGCCTGTGTATATGTACATAAAATATGTACCCTGTACGTCAGTGTACGTACGTAAGCACATGATATATTAATTTTCATCGAATCCTAAATCAAAGGAGCGGGTCCCAGAGGACGAGGGACCGGTCGCCTAATGTGCCCATTCCATGGACAAAGCGGATTATTTCCGATGTTGTCATATCTCGAACCTATTAACATAATGTGGTGACGTGATTCCCTTGTTAAGGTTTTTTGCTTCGTATTTTTTTCACGCCGATCTGACCATAGTGTGTGGTCCATCATGTTTTTTAACGCTAGTTATCTATTGAAATTCTTAGAATAGGTGACTTATCCTCGTTAAATATTGTTTACGTCACGCAAGAAGTAACCAGGATTTTAATTCGCGGTTACTGTTTATAAACACAAAGACATAATATTTTCCAGCAAAATTGAAATTACCGAGGTGATTACCTGCCCCCTTCGTGTGCACACAAAATACTCAATTACGTAAACAAGGAACGGAAAATACTATGAAAAGAGACATGAGCAATATTGTAAAAAAATGCGAAAGAAAACACAACACACCATTAACTTCACCACAGTTGCTAAACAAGCTAAGTTTTCCCACAAAACGGTGGTTTTAACTTTAATATTTCAAGAGCATTGTTTGAGTAATTGCTCGCCCGCAATATAACCCAATGGGCGTACTTGTATGAGTTGAAAAAAAATCGATTCACCCATATTTGTTGTTAATTATCGTCGGTCGGGCCGTCTTTCCGCTTCTGCTGGTTCGAATACGATTTAAGACCCTCCCTGGTCCAATTACAGAGTTCTCAAAAGTCCTCCCCCCTCGCCCTCCTCTCATTTTTAGATCGAGCCTCGTTTTAATGACCTCTCGAGCTCCCGATGTTCATTTGTCGCGAGGGTTTTGCGTACGATTATTTCACTTTTTCCTTTTTGTCCGTGTAACGATCGAGGGTTGAAGCACTGTGCACGAACGTGCTTCACTTTAGAAAAATCTTGACATTTTTTCGCTGAAATTACTTTATACAAATGAAAAGTGGATATAATAGGATTGAATATGTATACTGTTTTTGGGGTATTTTAGAAATAGTCATAATTTAGGCTATGTAGGTACCAATATTTCTGATTTACCTACTTGTGATTGTTAAAAATAAAACATGAATTAAATACCTAGTTTATAGCTGTCCAATTTACAGAGAATCGTCCAGAGTTTAGTTCAATCATTCCGTAATTGTTTAAAAGTGTACAGAGGCACCCTTTATTAATATTGTGTCCCCATTCTAGTTTCTATAGAAAATTTTGCTGACATACAAGGGGTGGTTCTTTACTTGTTTGGAATCCTGTAATTTCCAACAATTCCACAGTTTGCCCCGATGGTCCCGTACATCATAATTGTGCGTGGGGTCCGATGTTAATTCACAAATACTCCCTTTACAGCCTTTTGTTGGATATTTTTAATCTTCACTAATAACCTAGCCATTGACTGTGCAAATGATTTGTAAGCGATTTTGAGTTATTGACTTTTTTTGGTATATTTCTGATCTGGGATTTATTTTTAGGATTCCATGCGAAAATTCTTGTGTCATGTATGCTTTTATTTACCATTTGATTTTACCACGTATATTTATGATGCTAATGTTATTGAATCTTTGTACAGGTTATTATAGAAAACGAATCGATTCTGTCGATATTTTAATGTTCGGTATTGACGTGTTATGATCAAACAGACGTGTTAAAAGCTGAATAATTTTCGCGCGTCTAAAGGCCAGTCTTGTTAATTAATTAGGAAAATAAATAATGTCGGAACCGATTATTTATTATGTTTATCATGCAATTTAAATAAATAAACATAAAAACTAAAACAAATTATGAATACTGATTACTACATCTGACAAAACAAATAGTATCGCGCTCTTGACACGAACTATGTAAACACAGACAAATAAATATACAGGACAGCTTTATATACTGATCTTCGTGTGCAAACAACGTTCTACATTGTGAACTGTCCATGCTGCACCTTCCCAGGAACAACCAACTTTACTTTACATCCAACATGTACAAAAATATACTCTAACATACATGAAATAAGGGTGGCCGCTGTTGTATTCATCCCAGTCGCGCCCGAGACGTATTTTTTAAAACGACATTTTAGAACACGACGGCACGACATGTGTCATCACATCACGTCAATGCAGGGATTATGATAACCATCGTACGGATGCCATCTAGATGGGGAATCACCCTTTGCGATCTCGTCGCTCAATTCAAAATTAGAACAGAATAACTTGGCTACTATAGACTTTATCTCCACCGAGTATGGTTTGATTTAGGAGTTAACAGTAAAAAGTCGTGAGGGTGATTCTGAAAAGACAATTTAACCCTAAAAAATGGTGCGTGGACATTAATCCGCATGTAATATCGCGAATTTGTCATCGGTCCGTCGAGCTAGTGGTCTGGTGGAGCCCATCTGTCAGTCGGTGCGCAATTCGATTTGGAACTATTAGAGATGGTACGGTGAATATTGTACCACTTGATTGGATGGGCAAAGACAAACAGCACTTCAGTTTACTACTTCTATTGAGTGAAAAAGTGCATTGACATTAATATCAGTAGTAGCAGACAATTAACAAAGCTAAATTATAAGTCATGCAAAAGACATTCCATTCAAATCCAAAAATGGAATAATATGAATGAATACATCCCCATATTTATTACCATGTTACAATACTACCCTTTATCATGTCAATAATAACACCCCTAAATATGAAACGCTTAATAAAATCCACATATATCGACAGAGCGGTAATAAATTGCCCTTTTTGACGTCTTATTCAGTTAATTCAACGATACGTGGCAGTAGTATGTCAGTTGCAAAGGGTAGCCACGTTTTGGATGGGAATGATAAAAAATGTATTTGGACGAGCGGTGTATAGAGACACGCGTTGAACGTCTTCAGGTGCAGGTTATTGGGGCGCTCACCCTACTTTAAACGCTTGAATTATGCAGATATTGAGATGTCTGTAAGTTTAATAATTGTTTTAATGCTCCAATTCGTATAGAATTTTTCGTTTTCCCTCATTAAACCAAAAAGATACAGAATGTACTTTTTAAGTTATTTCAATAAATAATTTATTAGAAATTTATTTTTTACTTAATTGTAAAGGCGAATGCACACAGCGATCACCGGCAGTCGCGTGTCGCTGACGGGGGCGAAAGGGCGTGAGCTCATCGCCTGTAATGAGCTGGGATGTCTCGCTAATCTACGGCAATGCACCGGCTAGCCGACGAATTACTACATGCACTTTTCTGTAATGTTACACATTTTTGTTAAGTTATTTTTTTATGTTTGACGACATTCTGACCATATTTTCTATGATGTGGCTGATACCACCTTCAGCTTCAATGAAGCACACAAAGGAACTGACTCTCAAAAGTGCAGTAGCCGAAGGTTTGGTGACCTAACAAAAGCAAAAACAGCAAGCAAATTGCAGGATTCGCCATTCGTCGCGGTATTCGAGTTAATTCGACATCATTACCACTGCGCTATCATCACATTAAAAACTTAAACCTAAGAAAAACGAAAGTGCAAATAAAATTAAAAAAACATGTGAAGCTGTCTAAAAAGCCGACTACACGAACGTCATTACCAGTCACGTGGCTGAGATGGGGGCGATGAGTGTGTGATACATCGCCTGTAATTAGGTGCGACGGGAATGAGGATTATTGCTTGAGCATATCACATAATTTTGTTTCAAAATATTCATTTGCTCCATAAATGAGGATCGCTTTGATATACAAGTGTCTATGTACGAAGAATGTTAACTAATTTGAATTATAGCTCTCCATATTCTCTGTCAAAAATAAAAAATACAAGTGAAAGAATTACTACGATACGTCAATTAGTTTCCGATTTATAGAAGTAAACGTGCGATGCGGACTCGTACTCGATTTGACGTACTCGTGTTATGTGACGTCATCTTGCAACACTCGCTCATAGCGGAGCGTTGCAGATTGACGTCACATGCGGTCACGTGACTGTTAGCGGGACTCGATTTTATCGTAAGTTTAAATGCCTGTAAAATCAAAACTAATAGGTATTTTTGACTACAACAAAATCTAGTGTATTTGTATACATACATTCTTCTTTCCCTCCAAAATGGACCTAGCCACTTAGTACATGTATAATAACTAGGCGGTGTTTATACAAGTGTACGTCCGGCTAGCCAAAACTAGATCTCCGCTACTAGAATATTAACTACTTCCGTCCAGACCTAGTGTTGGGCCGCTCTGGTGGCATCTATTTGTTGTAAGATAATGATTTACGAATGTTGGAACTATTATAATTGATTTATTGTTCGAATTGACTGTGAATTATAAATAGGATCGTATTTTTACACACTTGGTGCCGCAGTTAAAATAACTTGGGTATAGACTTATAATGTAGAACAGGCACTTTTAACTTTTAATCGGAAAGTTTTAAAATTACTTTTTTAACTGCAGGGGTCGGGCACGGAATTTGTGCAAAAAGGTAACTTTATCCAATTTCGTAATTTCTAAGACCTACCTACACTTATTTTCTAAGACATACTTCATAGAAATTACTCCATGATACGCTATTTCCACCCGAAAATTGCCAGAAATTAAATATTTCCACAGATTATCACTGAGAACATATCTACTCAAAGTGATTTCAAGATCATCTTAAGTATTTAAAAGATATGTAGTTAAAAGTCGTTAATCTTTCATAGAGCACCACAGCTTGGGGCATAAATCTACTTAAATCTTGGATGATTAAATCGCCACCTAGGTGATAATAGGCGGTGTGTGAGACAGCCCTTAGGCAAGTATTGTAAATACAAGCACTCAGTCGTTTTGGTCCTAGATGCATTTATTGACACAGTACCGTGGTCATAGATTTTGTTGAGGTTATTAAAAGACTTGTGATCTATACATATTACTACTCCGTTATCAGACTATTGTAAAAAAGTCTATATTATGTGACTATTCCATATGGCTAAACTAGAAAAGACTTGGATAGAGGCTATGTGTTTATCTGTTACCATTTTGCTCAAGAACTTTGTATCTAATGAAGTACCTCGATTTGAGTATTTACTGATAAGAAATTTACTTATCTAAAAAAAACAAAAATACACTAATGTTTAAATAAAGTTTCTATTCTTTTCATTTCTAACACGAAGTATTATACATGTGAGGTGTCATAAAATGTATTACATGTAATTTTTTTTTTGAGTTCAAAATGGTGGCGCACTTTTTTTTTTATATTCTGGATAGGCTTGTGTTTGACCACAATCTCACCATGGTAAGTGATGATGTGGCCGAAGATGGTAAGCACACAAAGCCTAGATAGGAACTGGCTCTCAAGTGCAGCTGTCGGAACACACCGATAGGTGTTTGGCGACAGATTTTTAACTTGAGGGTGGTAGCCAGCCAGTCGGGTACTACAAAGTACCCTACCACCGTTCTATGGTTTCCTCACGATGTTTTCCTTCACCGAAAGCTCAAGCTCATTGTAGGATTCGAACCCACGACCTTCGCCGCGGTATTCGACGTCACTTACCACTGAGCTATCATCGCTTGTATGGAAAGACAAATAATATTTGTAATTATGTTTTTTTTGCAAATCACTCAAAACTTGATTCATTGTAATGAGTGGTTTCCAAGTAATAATATCGCCATAACATTACAATTGTGCGGTTACGGTAATGACCTAATGGCTCAAGAATGGTTATAGTCTATTATTATGCACTCATATAACATTTTTAGTTACTATTTTATTAGTCATATTTACGTTTACCTATTGCTTTTAAATAAATAATACCTACTTAGAAATTAGCTTTAAAATAACTACGCTGTATGGCCGTCCGTCCGCCTGTCTGTCACCAGGCTGTATCTCAAGAAACGCGATAGCTAGAAAGTTGAAGTCCATTTTTACGGAACCATTCGTGCGCGAGTCCGACTCGCACTTGGCCAGTTTTTATATTATCCGGCGCGGTCACTTTATTATCATTAATTTTAGTGCCCATGATCAGAAAATATGTGTCCAAAACAAATCCTTAAAACATATGTATATGCATATTACTATGTAAAAGTCACGGTCGAATCAGGTTTTAATTCAATACCAATAAATTAAATCAATATTAGCGTTTGTCGATCACACCTCGAATTTGCTTAATCGCTTTTAATTCCAAATAACATTAATTATGAGAATCTAAATGTATAGAGCTGATATTACTCGTTTATATACAAAATTATTACTGCTCTATTGTCCACGACTAGCTTTGTTCCAAGTCATTGGACCAGTCCATAGAGAGGTTGCTACCCTCCTACATTTATTGCACGATAAAAATATAGCCTATGTTACTCAGGGATAATGTAGCTTTCTAATGGTGAAAGAATTATTGAAATCGGTCTAGAGCAGTTTTTGAGTTAAATCGCAACAACAACAAACAAAAAATATAATCTCTATTGGTTTAGTTTAGAGGATCGGGACTGTCCGGTAAAGCTTATCCCAAAACGAAGAATATAATGAATCAAATATTGCACAAAATTAGTGTAAATAGGCTTCATATTCTGAACGCATATTATTTTCAGTTTAATTTCGGGTTAATCAGGTTTAAAAACCTTATTTGTTGCAAAATGCTTTAATTAAACAATGAAATTACTTACAACACATGAACATTATCAAAATTAACATCGCATTCTTTGTTTTTATTCCAAAAAATATAATAGAATCGAATAATAACTTTTTCATTCAATCTTTTTCAAACAAAACGATCGAATAATCTGAAGATAAGTACAAGTCTAAATCCTAGTTACCTCATCACCTAGATACGAGGCAAAGCGTCACCCAGTTCTTTTAGTCTCGCGCCTTTTCACTTAAAGCTAGATTTGACACGCCACTCGGTGCCTAGGTAGACGGAAAGGCTGAATTTTGTATGAGCATAGACGTAGACGGCTTTTAGTGAAGAATGAAAGATTAAGTTTGGCGCGAGATCGAAAGGGGATTTAAATACCTAATGCCCGCGTGTGACATTTGTGTAAATGCTTTCTTTAAAAGTCGACAAGGATGCTTTGTTTCATTAAGATCTTGGAAATCCTTTTCCTTTACATTAAGTAAGTAACTATATAAAAGGTTTATAAAAACTTAAGTAAGTGTAAGTGAGGAGGAAATTGTAAAAATAAATTTTGATAGGTAATAAAAAATATTAAAAAATAAACTAATATAGTAACCATAATTATTAATATAATAACATCATTATCATCCGATTTCCCCATAATCGCGTGTATAAAAACAACGTTTCTCACGTAAAAACTTAAACAAACTCGTTAAGTCCATTTAGTTCGTACTCTAATATTAGCATCTATTATAACGGCTCATTATGCGCTAAATAATCGCATAATCATAATTAACATTCACACAACGCCGCCATATTGCGTATCGCAGTAGCATCGGCCCCGCCTACTTTTGATATTAGAATAAAATTAATTCACAAGATACGATGCCTTAACGGATATACCGCACGGAATCCAACTACACGCATACCATTCAAATTTCATCCGTATTTCTTAGCATTACGAGCGAATTGTCTTTGCTATTTCTTTGATCGGAGCTCCATATGTGACCACACCGATCATCGCCTTTTATAATGACGATAAATAGAAATTAATAATTGTAAACTTTGTTTTTTGTGGGCGCAAAGGTCTCGTTTGTAAGCCTCGACTCCGCCCAAGTAAACTTTTTACATTGTAAAGTTTTTTCATTGAAGATATCTTGTTTGAATTTGTCGTCTTTTGGCCATATTTGAGGTGATCTGCTGCCATTGTCGTAAAATGAATTCGAATGTAATGTCGTTAATTATTTTTTTTATAGATTTATTGGGCAATTTATTTCTGTTTTTAGTCATAATCGTAAAATTTGAATGGACTATAAATTAAATACAAATATGCTGTGTTTGCTTTTTTATTTATTATTTTTATGACGGCTGTTTTGTAGTTTGCGTTAATTAGGTTGACGAAGAAGCTTTAAAATTAACAAAATGTATTTATTATCTATAAGGATTTGCCTGTTTAAAAACGCTTTAACATTGTAGACTCATTCGTTAATTAATTTAGGATATAATTTATGTTATATAAGCGTATAATAAAACATACATAGACGATCCCCCCGGCGGCGTGCTGTTTTCGCGGAAAAAGAGTAATCTTTTGTTTTTGTATAAATATATCTTGACTATAAATATGCAGAACTGACGAGTAGAAGGGATTACACGTTGCCGCCGACTACATACCAATGATCGGGAACAAGGCAGCCATATCATAAAACATAAGATAATAATTTAGTGTTTTCATAGACAGCGCTCTTCGTGTTAGTGATTGATTTAAAAAAATCAAAGGGGTTCTCCCTTTAATTAATCATATTTTATGCTGACCTACAAATAAAAAAACGTATTAATAAAAAAACACATTTCATGTCTTATTCTTAATAACAAAATACTTTAGCAAAGATTTATTGATCTACAGATAACAAACATACTATGAATAGATAACAATCTGCAGATTTTGCGACCGTATCGACTAATAAATATAATCGTTTATCTACCACCTAAACATTTAAAAGCCAACAGCAAAAAGCTTATCACGGACTCGAGCTTTCAAAGCTCCAAGATTAGTGACACGAGAGAAGAATAATTCGAGATAACGCTACGGATTTTTAACAACACAAAAACAACCATGTCCATAATTCTCTAACTGTAACGGAATAGAGTTGGATTTTCAACGTTTTTTCACCTCAACACTTATCGAGACATCAGAAAGTTTGGTATCCGTGACGAGGCGATTTTGTTAGCCAAATAAAACTTGTTGTATACGGACTTTTTAGTTTGTCAGCTATTTTGGTCTGGCATCTTGCCCCGCGACGTTTTTAATATTCCGTACCAGTAGAAATTGGACACTAGGACGCTGACAAGACAATTATTTTGCACTGTCTAGTAAAACAGTGGGTTGCATTGCTGATGATTTATGTTTTTACATTTGCCATCCACGATGACGCGCCCCTCACTTTTTGGCAAGTGTACATCCTTTTGATAAATAAATGTTTTCTTTCTTTTCTTTTTTTCTTTCTTTTGCTAGTGTTGTTGTAGTGCGGTGTTCACCGCTGTGTGCGAGAAAATAAAAAATAGTATTCGAATAGGTATTTTTATCATTAAATACCATTGAATCATAAAATTATGGGACAATGTACGTATGGGTTTCGCCAAACTATGGGACAATGAAAAATTCGTGCCTGTAATACGGGACAACCCGTAAAATACGGAACATCTGGTCACCCTTGTGTATTATATTATGTAACAGGAGTGTCTTTTTAAGTTTTCTTTTCTTTTTATTCTAATAATTTCTTTATTCTTTTGTTTCAGGTATGTAAACCACATCTCAATTTTAACAGGGTCGGGGTAAGTTTATAAACATAATATGAGATTCCAAGGTCATTACAATTCGTCCCTCGTCCACCACACGTGATGTTCCTGCCTCCCACACCAGAGGGCGCTGTTTGTGTTATCTCGGTGATCCAATTGCAGTTTTTAGTAGGCGGAGTTGTTTTTCTAGTTCTTCGACTGGTCTGTGGTTTTATTATTATATGTTTAATTGTACCTATATAACTTTTGTGGTGTTTGAATTTAAATTCTTCTTCTTTAGGTACGTTAAAGTAATTAAACAAATGTACTCTACTATTTTTCTGAGTAAATGATGCAAAAACTGCAAAGGTAATAAATCACTAGTAAAAATAAAACTACCCACAATAACTGAATAGGATCACGTGATCTGATAGGCAAATTGTGACTCCGTTTAATAAAGAAACATTTCCGCCGATAAAAAAAGGCAAAGGTTAAACGGAAAACGTATGTAGACTTCAAAGAAAACACCCGTGAATAGACTGAAATGTAAATTGCTAGATAATGTGGTAATATGCCGTCACAGTGCCGTGACAATGTTTTATTTATACACTGTGTTCGTTGGTATGGGGGAATTAATGCGTGCCCAAGATAGGTGTTTTCCAACTACAGTGTGTTTATAGAGTCTTCAGAGAAAATGCACACTGTGTAAAATTTCAAGTTTCTAACCATATTGGTTTCAGCAATTTAGGTAGTCAGTATTTTAAAATAATTTATGTGGAATGATTTTTTTTTTAATTGATCACAGTTGATAGAATTGATTCGTCCCTCATTGTTTTGCCGCCATAACACACTTATATTATCAGTAAGACTATATAAATAATTATATAATGTAATAGGTCTAAGTTGCTTTTTTAAAAAAGAGTAATTGGTGAGTTTATTGCCGGCTCTTCTCAGCAAAAGCAACCTTCCGAACCGAGCGTTAGAATTTAACATGAATCAAATTGACGATTAAAAATACTTGTAATAAGTTTACTTAATAAAGATATATTTGAATTTGATGGATTAACACCAAAAAAAGAACTAGGTACTTTTACGATTTCTTAGAAAAAAATCTACAAATGTACTTTTTTTGCACAAATGTGTGTTATTTTACTCTATGTTTACTGTAACACTCACTGCCACAGTGTCGTTTGTGTTTAGCAGAAAAAAAGTGTGGAGAATATTTAGGCGTAATATTAGCATATCAAAGGGCGCGATTGGCCGGACTGTCCGAGACTGCCCGGACGCCCTACTTTATCAAATTACTTAATACAATATTCATAGGACTTTTGTGCGGAAAACGACTTTTTGGCTTGTTTTTTAAAGATTTTATATCATCATATTTCAGTAGGTAATAATTAAAATATGCTTATTCTTATTAAAGGACGGCACGGTGGCTGGCTACCACCCTTAATTTGATACCTCATGTATCGCCATGCCCCTACCAGTTTTCCTCGTGTCCTAATCCCCCGGTATTGCCAATGTCCAATGTGACGTAGTCACTTACCATCAGGTGACCCGTCTGCCTGCTTCTCAGACTTCAACAGTGATTTAGTTTGATGATCATAAAGGTTTTATTACGTGCTTCATACGTAATGTAAGAAACGCAATATAATTATAACAACAATTAAGGCAAGTAGAGTTTATAACCCGCAATCCGGCTCGAAGGACCGGAAAACCACCAAATTAATATGTTCTAAACAGTAGTAATTCCCAAATGTCTATCTATCATTTAACTAGAAAACAAAGCTAAGCGTCGGTTACCCAGCCTTCGCTCACAGTCGCCGGCGGCGGCAAGTTCAAAGGGATAGTAACCGCACCCTCCCCGGTCGCACCCCATCCCCCCTAAAGCCTGGAGCGTACAGTTGACGGCCGCGTTTGTTCATTGCGGTGGCACCATGTATTTGGGAAACGGATCAGTGTGTATTTACCTTTAACTGGGGCTTCCCTTGTAGGTGACAGTGTTGGACGCTTCGGTGAAGATCTGTTTTACGTGACGTGAGCGTCAACCAAAAATAAACAGAATTTATTGTGTAGGACTTTATTGTTATCAAAAGTTTATATAATGCCAATAATATCTAATTCTGTTTCAAAGTCAAAACCATTTATTCAGTATAGGCCCTAGAAGGGCACTTATGAAGGTCGAATTACAGAAGTTACCACCGGTTCGAAAGTCAGCCTTCAACTGAGAAGAACCGGCAAGAAACTCAGCAAGGTTACATTTTTTAAATATTTTTGGACCATCTGACTATATTGGCTTTTTTTTTCAAATGTTTAACAATTTTATTCTTAAACTAATACAAAAATACATATGATAATACTATGTAAAGTTATGCTTCAGATGAATTATCTTGCCCACCGCCGAAGTACGTCATAAAAAATAAACAATACTTTTAAGAAAATAGAAAAAAAAAACAATATCCGCAGAGTCCGTCGAACAATAAACAGAAGCGTGTGTTCGAATTTTAAATGGTGACAGGGCGAGATTGTTCGAAATTGAAGTGTAAGCGAGTGGGACACATAGGATGAATGGCAGCGTCCCTTTCTTTCCGGCACGTGTCTATCCCGTCTATGAATATTAATATCTCTCATTATAACTCTGTTCTCGACGAGTTTTAGATATGCGTGTAAAATATATTTTTATAATCAACAGTTTTTTTCTCAGTAACAGGGTCAAAGGATGTAACAGATATATTTTTTTAAACTGATAAATAGACAGTGGTTCCTCAATTACCGAGATGCAGGGTTCGCATATTGTTAGAAGCTTTTTTTTTCTTTATTGGATCACCAATAGCATACACAATATCTTATACTTAAAAAAATAAAACAAACAATAATTGTAATTGTGAAACCCACTCCGTTGACCACCAGTTACTATCCGTATTTGTTGAAAATGATATAATGTAAAATGTTGCTAGAATTTAATTTAACAATTTACACAAAACATTAGTATCCATAATAGTTTGAAATTTTTATAACAAATGAAGTAAATAAAGTTAAACATTTTTAAAATAAAACAGGCTGTATATAAAAAAAATGTATAGTAATAACATGGGTTAAACAAAGATAACGTTACTAGCACCTGATTGAGATATCCAAAAATATGGTTCAGAATAGTACTAAAGTAAAAAAAATTAGCACATCAGCGTGTAATAGTCCTGTTTAATCGTAATTAGAACATTGAATTCTGAGTCACGCGTGGACACACGTTGGGCGCCAACGAGCGCGGTCCCACATTGGCGCCAACACGCGCTACTAATTGGTGGTTACCAGTAATTGGGACAGTCGCTTCGAAAGAAACATATCACACTGTGGGGTCCAGATTATGGTTAATGAGGTGAAAATGTTGATTATGATTCTGAACGGTTTGTTTTTGGTCTGTTGGTCTAGTTGTAAGTTATTTTGAAAAATCTAGAAAACATTAACCATGTTAATACCTTAACTAATTCACTGATAAGTAAGAGTAATATTAAGCTAAGAACCTAAGCAAATAATGTATTTTAAATTCACGCCCAAAATTAATAATTTTAAATTATAAAATATTCAAACAGTTTCAATATCAAAGGGAAAAGAGAACTCTCACTACTTTATTTAGTTAATTAATAAGACCAAAATCAAACATATCCACTATTGATACACTCATAGAATGAGAGGGTCGAGATTTTTGGATAGGGGTGACACAAAAATAATTACAACTTGACTAACTTCTGATATCCATCACATTCGTTTCGTTTCATGTTAATTTAATATTTATAAAGCTCATTTTTTTATCTGAGAAATATGAAGACGTTATTGTATTAGGTAATGCAGAAATTATACTACCACCATAATTATTTACATACCATTTCGCACTAGCCTAAAGCAGGGTCTTATTATCTAAAGAACTATAATTGAGTTTTTATACTAAAATATCACCCAACCAATTCATTTTCATTCAACCACAGACAAAACACACAACATTTAATATTCCATCCATAAAACCCAACAAAAAACGAAGTCAACAACCGAAAAAATTAGAAATTCTCGTCACGGACAACCCTACCGTTTCGAGTGGATCCAGGGTTCGATGCCCATTGTGTACTACCCACTTGTTTTTTAATACTCATGAGGGTAGTTTCTATTATTCCCCATTGTGAGTACTTGGTGTTTTCGTTCGGTGACATGTATGAGCATAGGGGAAGGATGGAACGATGGGGCGTGATGGCATCGTATCACGGGACATTACTGAGTTTATTAATCATTTGTCATGTTTTTCGGGGAGGTCAAGTGGTGTTATGATGTATGGCTTTTAGTATGCTATTAGACATTTATGATTTGGTGACTATGATTTTGTTTGGTGATGATTTAATTTAAAAAAAAATAGATTTACCGAGAATAACAATTGATCGGTGTAAGAAACCTGCAGGGTATTTATAGCTCTTAGTAAATCGTTTGATAAAAAAAGCTTCAAATAAGATCGAATTTTTTGTTAATGAAAAAATACTTAATATATTTTCCTTCAGTCTATACATAGATTTTCTCAGACCACTTACATAGAACTTCCAAAAGATTGAATGTTGTGATAATACTGAAATCATGAAACATTGATATTTCACCATCCAGGAAGGGATATCATGCAAGTTCCTTCATAAATTCCAATTCAAGCTTTAATACTATATGAATATTGTCGAAATTCACATAGCATCAACCCTTTTGAAAAAGCCCCTCGCTTTCTTAAGTTATTTGCTCCGAAGTAAGGAAAGCTCTTCACAATACTGACCCGAGATACTTCCGGTGAGAGCCGCCATTACTGTACCCCTCGTTTCCACCCTGAAATCCGGAATTTCATGACCGTTTTGAACAACTTTTAGGTGAACCAATTTTCTACATCTTGAATATGTTTTTCAATAAGTGTGGATTTCAGTTGTGTCTTACCTTTTTTGGATAAGGTTTAAAAATATTGTGCTATATTTTCTTGATTATTTCAACTTAGACTTTTGAAGCGTGCCAAATATTTTTTTATATATTATAGTTGTACATTTGTTTGTATATTTTGTACATTTGTTGTAAATAAATAAATATCTATAAACTGTTAGAAAAGAAGCACTATTTAAATGTGGTGACAATCAAATATCCTATATTCCATACAAAATATTGTACATTTTGTTTCTTGACCTTCATATATTAATAATGAGAATAAATAACACGACCACGGCAACCGCAACGCAAGCATCAAGTGAGACGCGTTTTTAATTAAACGCCAGCGGATGCCGCCATGTTGCAGCGCGTCCGCTGCCGCCATCTTGCGGCCGCCGTTTGACAAATTGGAACGCCAGAGTGACGCGCAATTTTCCCGCCTATTGTTCGCTTTTCCCGCGCAACAAAATGAAAAGTCGCATAACATTTTCTATTTTTTTTTTCAACAATATGTTTTGCGGTCCAGTGCGGTGTATTGTGAGGTTTATTTATTTTTCTATTTCACGGGTGTTCGTTTCTCGCTATTGAGTTCTATTTGAATTTTGATAGTGACAGAAATGGACGTGAAAATATGAGAATATAAAATTGAGCCATTTTTATATTCTTTTATATTTCCCTGTACCATATTTACTTTATCAGAATATTAGCCGTATGCTAAGGCTGATTGCAATTTCCCAGTGTATATCTAGTTAAAATCTGTGAAATAACTGCTTATTTTTAAAGCAATCAATCAACTATGCATAATTTCCACTAAGAACAAACTGAAGTGTAATTTTCCTGAAAATTTTAAAAAGCCATTACGGTTAAAGCTAACAAATCGTTATTCCACTAACATAGACAGTAGGAAAGGAACAATTCGAACTAGTTACCGTTTATATGGCCCGCCTCATTAAAGCGGGCGGCGAGATCAAAGGCGTCCGAAATACTCAAGCGCAGACCTAGGTGAACGTAGATATGAATTTTCCTTAAGAAATGTTATTTTATAGTAATGGGAAATTTATTAATATTACTTATAAGACAAAACTGGTGTGGTTTTACTTAATATGAAAATGTAGGTTACGCTAGTAGCAGAAAAACTAACAGATTTACAACCATAGGACGTTGACCAAATGTTGGTAATCTACTTAGACCTAGTGTTCGTGAAATATTCCAAACGCTAGATCAGTAGTAGTAGGATAGATTGTATGTTACTAAAGTCTAGAAAGAAGAAAAATTAAATGAATTCTGGATATAAAAAAAAAACATAAAGCCGCAGTCAAAAATCAAAACATTATAAAACATAATACATTATAATGAAGCTAGTTCGGTAAATTGTTCTAATAAATAATACGGCAAAAGACATGATGACAATATTTCAAAACACTGCAACAATGTATCTGGCAGCCGAAATTATAAACACGACTGAAGTGCAGACATTCATAAAAGAATATTTAATGAAATCTTGGTTAGAATATAATTTTCTTTTAGTATAAAACTAGTCCTCCGCGGTTACACCCTCGTTCCCGACGGGTCTTATTAATATGTTTTCCCGAGATAAAAGTATCCTGTCCTTCCAAGGTCCCATCTATCTCTGTACCAAAATCCACTCAGGTAAAAGTCAGTCAGATAGACTGACAGACAGAGTTACTTTCGCATTTATAATATTAGTATGGATGATAGGGATAAAGGCTACATAAAAGATTTTTGAAAATTACGACTTAAAATCTTTCCTGTGCAAGGAATAATAAAGTTACTCATAGTCTTCGGAATCATCAACTATTCAATATCCCGTGAAGAACTGATCCTATTGTTTACAAACTTAACTAATATATTTGTTACTATAGTATTTTTAATAGCGACCATTTCGATAGTGACTATATTTATATTGAATACATAATTAATTTGACTCGACCACATTACTTATATTCTTTTCATGTTCTTTTGTAAGAAAGGGATATAGTGTTTATCTAAAAGCAACAATATCACGAATAAGAAATTTACATTTCATAAAATCAATTGTCATTACGCTTTTATGGACAGTCTCACTTATAATTTCTATCTATACAACTCTAGCCATAGTTCAGATTGCAATGTTGATAAGCTAATTGATTTACATACCTCCTTATTTAACGTTGTTAGGTTTTAATTTATGCTCTATTCTATATTGTTGTGGAAGGCGGAAAACATGGTAGCCCTTGAGAAGTTAATGTAATCAAATTAGGGACACATAACTCTGATGATGTTGTTCGATTTAATTATTCAATCACTACTTTATAGGCCCTTTATTTGTACTCGCACATTGTTTTTTTTTAAATTCTTATTGTCATCCCAAAATACAAAATTAAATATCGAGCAATTGTGGGTTCCATAATCCACGTAAAATTTTTATATCCAACAAACATGTAGATTTAAGATGAGATAAAAAGCACGTGCACATCACCAAGATCCATGCATCATGATTTAAAAAAAAAATGACCCGGAACTTAAACTTAACCGACGGTTTTTAACTTATCTGCCCCATCAACAACTGACCACATTACAGGATGTTATTACTATTAAAAATATTATTACTGTCATTACTATTTTTATAGATCATCATAACAATTTCCCCTAGCATTAATGGATACAAATATTTTTAATTTACCTTATCGATTATAAGAAACACTAAAAGAATACGATTCTCATTTAACCAGTCCAGTTTAGCCATCAAATCCTATATCCATTAACATGAACGGCTATAAATTCCTACTTTCTGTCATATATATTATGCACCCACAATGTTAATTCTATATCAGGGATTGATTGGACCTAATTGGGTCGTTACTTTGAAGAATAATGACCAATTAGGAAATTAAACGAGTAGTCTGACATCGAAACAATAAGGTTACAATAGTTTTTAGCTTTTATTGGACTGTAGACAATGAATAGTAGTGGATCTATGATTCGTCCCTAGGAAAGTCTTTTAAAAAAAAAAATGCAAAGGAGTTTCATTTTATCACCGTAAAATTTCATGAGCAATTGTGTATTAAATATCATTTGTTATCGTTTCTCATCGTTTGTGAATACTTACACTGATTAATAAAAATGATATGTCAGGTCTTCTTTATCAAATGCCTTTGCAAAGAAAGTTGCATAAATATCCACTCCTTAAATCATATCATATTACCAATTCAATCTTAAAAGTTTCTTTATTGTGGCAACGTTAACTATAAAATTAATCTTCAGCAGTTCAGTCTAAAAAAAGCTGCCAGTTTCGGTTTTTATTATACGCCTATAAAACAGAGAGTCTCGTAATTGTGTCTCAAGACTGAAAGCGACTTTGTTCTCTAGTAACGATTTAAAGTTTAGCTTTGTTCGAAACTAGGGCGGAATTACTGTATTTGTGAAAATTTTACGTTCATACTGATACTGTTTTTGAAACACAGTTGGTACTTAAATTCATCTAGCTAATTAAATCAACGCAATTATTCATTTGGTTTCATTTGCCAAGTATTTTCATATAACAACGATAACACAGACAATAATTGAATGAAGTTGTTCAGCTCAGCTTCAATTAGAATAATTCTATAGCTAACCACTCGGTCTTGTCTCCACATTTTATTTTTACAAATCGTTTCAGCATCGTTTATTAGTAATATCATTCGTTGGAGCACATTCCAGGCGGTATACTATAGTCATGTATACTTGCCATCAATTTTCCAGTTTGACGTTTTTATGAATATTTAAAAATTTTACTTTGAAGAGATATACGCTAGATTTATGTTGGATGAGAAACACACGAGCGAAAAGAATTTCCAACAAATTTGGAAGACTAGCAAATCCGCGATGCTCATTTGTTTCAGCTTATTCATTGTCAGCAATTTCTTTTTTATTTATTATTGTATTTATGTACCTACTTCATTTAAATATATTTTGCGATGGTAGCGAACTAGTTTCGCAAATAGATCGGTGACGCTTACTGGTTTCAGTACGATTTGATGCAATAACGTTGAGTGTTTATCACAAATAGATAAATAAATGATTATGTCCTAGGTAACTTATTCAGATATCTACATATGTGTATGAAATGATTGTCGTTTTTAAATATCTTCCAGTGAGATTACATCGCCAGCAATATGTCTTAGGTAGTCCGACGAATTTGTGCGGCACACAAGGCGCCTCTGTTTCATCAGAGCTATTTGGAAGTGCCCAGTGATTTATCGAGATGCGACACAATTTGGCAATGCTGAGTGAATAGCTTATTTTTGTTCATTCTAATAATCTCATTTATATTAAAGCTTATAGTGGGTGTAGCGAAGAAAATTATGATTTATTAGTTAACTATTTTTATGTAAATGTTGGTTTTCTGATTAGGGTTAAAATTATGATCAAGGTTTTTCTTATCTATCTAAAACTTGTAAGCCATGCGCCCTCATGATTACAATAAATGTATTTTTACTTTTCAGTCCAGGTCTATTCCATCCATAGTACATTATTAGTTGTCCCCCGCGGTTTCACTCGGGTTCTCGAGGGGTCTTATCTTTTCCCGGGATGAAAAGTATTCTATGTTTTATCCTAGAATATGATCTACTTATGTGCTAAGTTTCATCAAAATCCATGGAGCCGTTTTGGCGTGATTGAGAATTATATTATAAATGGGATTACCATAATTTAAATTGTGTTGATACCTTAGCACCGTCTCATCTTCCAGAGACAGTGGATAGGGCCGGTGGTGCAGCCATGTCAGCAGAGAGCCTCAAGCGGCGAAAATACAGTAACTTAGATACAAGTTACATGTTTGAGCCGTTTGGGGTAGAAACTCTGGGTCTGTGGGGGCCGAGTGCACACCACCTTTTCCGAGAAATGTCAAAACGACTGGTCGACGCATCTCGTGACCAGAATGCTGGCATATACCTCGCTCAACGAATCAGCATTGCCATCCAACGTGGCAATGCTGCCAGCATTCTGGGTACGTTGCCTACTGACAACGACTTTTTTATTTAGATTTATTTAAATTAAATGGAATAAGAAATAAGTTTTATCAAATGTTTCTTTACTATACTAATATTATAAAAAAAATAACAAACAACAAAGATTTAATACTTTTTAATAGATATAATAAAGATACTTTAGATTAATAATTACTATTAGTAACTAAACTCGTAATTTTCTCAATCTGGATAAATTTTCAAGGATTCTCATGACTTGAAATAGATTAGAAATATAAATGATATTTTCCTCAACGGAACTAATAGCTCGATAAACGTTTAAACTCGACTATAATTTATATGATACGTGCCGAGATTCTTATCTTTCTAATTTATTATACGTTTTGATGTTAAACGGTCTCTTTGATTGAAGTTATCATAACGTTTTAGACTTGACTTTATAGCGCATTCAACATATTTTTCTCTTTAGATGTTAGATGACAGGTATTTTGATGTAATCATCATCATCATTTCTGCTGAAGTGATGAGCTTTGAGATGTCGGAGAAAAGTTCACCGAGACCTAGAGACTGCTCTGAAATCCAGGATCAGGCTGTTCTAGCTCTTGTTCATAGTGGAATTATTTTTTAAGTCGTATTAAACAATTGCGGAATTATTGATACTTTTATATATCGAAAAAAGCTGTTGAAATTAGGATGGAGGAGGACTATTTACACTTGGTGTTTTGTCCCCACGTTCGTGCCACGGGCTGTTGACATTCCAACTTGTCAAGACTGGGAGGGTTTACTCTAAATTCGCTACAGATTACGTTGCTCCTACTATTTGTTCAGTTGCTTACAATATCATTGTCAGCTATTTGTCCTCAAGCTTCTCATTCAATGAGGAACATCAGCTTTATTTGTAAGTTGAATTCATTTAGGTACCTACATGTATTCTATTTTATTTGCCAAAACATTTTCTATTTGAATTGATTGCAAGAACAAATTATTTTGTACAATGGCGTTTCTTTGATTCTGTCACAAAGTAAGATTTTCCTAGAAAACTTCTCGGAATAGTTCAACCTAACGAGCAAATAGTAGAAACATGTTTACGCTTCGGAATACGAGCGTGACGCAATTTGTAACACCCCTTAAAGGGGAGGGGGCGTAGACTTCAAAGGGCTCGCCAACAAAGCGCTAAATAAGATGAAAAAAAAAAATAGCAACTACAATGGACAGGGAAATCGGGGCCTTTGGAATTTTCTCGTCTCTTCGTTTTTGGCGAAAATTACGCGTTTGTGCCCAGTCACATGCTAAGAAATTATGCGGATAGGATCCGTTTCGATTTTAGTATTTTTCGTAATCATTTCATCTCCTTACCCTTTGGCTAATGGCCGTGAAACAAAATGGCTGAAATAAAATTTTATATTTATTATTTTTTTATTAAAATTGGTACTATAAATCTGTCCTTATTTTTGTGTACTAATAATATGAATGAATAAATAAATATTCTTCCCATAATATTTTATTTACATTAATAATATCATTGACATTAATAATAATCGATTCCGATCTACTATAATATTGTCATACATATAATTTAAATTCATTTTACACAAAGAGAAACAGATTACTGTATTATTTTGATGGTCACAAAATTATTATAATTTGCTTTGTATGACCCATCATTTTATGTAAATGAAAGGCATTGCGTCACTCCCTGTGATATACTTAAATATTATGCATAATTAATTGTCCATTAAAAAAGGACTGTTTTTGAATAAAATATAACCACCAATTCATACTCGTAAATTTATTTTTAAACAAACGGACCTTCTATTGCCGTCCCCAAAGTTGATTGCCGTTTGTGAATAAGGAGTTCGTATTTATTCCAAAGAACTATCGATTGTTCTACATTAAATATAATTGATATAATGCGTAGGAGTGTCGTCGAGCACCATTACAGGATTAACAAACGTTATCATGAAGTTTGTTATCTGTTAATCCAACTTGTAATAGTCTCGTCGTTCCACACTTGTTTTTATCATACCTCCTAAGTAAACAAGGTTGTTTATGTTAGGGCTGCCTCATCATTCAATTTTCATTTTATTATTATCTTCTGTTTGTTTTTTTATGTGTAACATTATTCCTCTCGCATTCCTGCAATTCCGGATTGTCAGACAGGGATGGAAGCAAGAATTATGTATTCTAAATGGATAGGTAACTCTAAATACCTACTTGAAGCAAATACCTATCAATTGCGAAAAAGTGGAAGATAACAACTACGTTGGGACAATCTCTCTTTCTTTCATTAAGGGTAAGTAAGCTTAGAAAGACAGATTGTCCCAACGTAGTTGTTATCTTTCTCTTTCGCAATTGATAGGTATTTGCTTCAAGTAGGTATTTAGAGTTACCTATCTATTCAGAATACATAATTCTTGGATGGAAGTGTGTAATTTTATTTCCTCTATTGTAGTGCAGGCAAAGGGTTTTAGCCCATACAGCCTCAAACTCAAACACTGAATTAATTAATTGTCCAATGAGCGTGGTGGTAGAGTTGGCTGTCAGATGGCACCAACCCATTTTCCGAGTGGTTGGTTTCATGTCCATGTTGATATATTCCGAAGCGAATAGTAGGGAAGAATCGTAACACGTTAACTGCACTGCAGTGACTGCACCGTCGCGTTGTCCTTTCGTCATATCGCTACAACAAATAATTTTAAATGTATTAATTTATGTACAATTCTCGATATAATATTATTAACTATTTATTAGATTGGTTACATTCAATTATAAATACTTTGTTAGATATTTAATTTAAAATTTACTGTCTGGTTCATATAAAGTAAAATCCACTATTTATAATAGTATATTCAAATAAAATTAATAAATATTTTTAGTACTAAATAACAGATTTATTATAAATGACTAACAACGTAATATCTCTATGCATAAAATCACGTCAACTCGTTGTTCCGTTGCGTGAAAGGACAAACCAACAAACACTAAACTAACTTAAAATTTTAAATAATTATAATGTTACTTACAACAAATGTACGAAATATACAAGCAAATTTACAACTATAATATATAAAAAACTTCTTCGAGGCTGCCGCTGCTGCCGATCGGCAAGGTTCCCAGAAGGCTGGCAGCGTTTCCTCTTTGGATGGCCAAGCTGATGCGTTGGCGGAAAAAGCTCCCAATTATAATTAATTAATTAAGCATTATAATGTATGTTTCATAATTGCTGGATATCACTTATTTAACCTTAGTCAATTTGACATTTATCCAAAAGGAGACGGATGTTTAAGCTTTTAACCGCGAGTAAAAAGTGATTTCTGCTGAAAAAAAATTATCTAAAAAGATTCTTAACACACAAGTCATTCAGGTACATAATCCAAGTTCCGCATCGCTAAAAATGATGCGGAACTCTAAAAATGGAGCCTTAAACGCTTATCTCTACGATTATCTATTCAACGTGTTAGTGACCCCACTCATTCGTTTTATTGGCTGGTTATGCAAATAGTTAACATGTATAAAATTTAATTTATTATGCACCACTCGCATTTCGGATGCTAAATATACTTGTACAGTCGAAATATGGGAAATCTTAACTAATATTATGAAGAGGAAAGATTTGATTTTTTGTTTGTTTGTTAAGGTTTAACTCAAAAACTACTCGATCGAAAAGAAACTTTCACCATTAGAAAGCACATTATCCCTGAGTAACAACATAGGCTATATATTTTTATCCCGGGAAAAGATAAGATCCCATGGGAATGCGGGTGAAAACGCGGAGGACAGCTAGTGTTTAATAATTAAGAATATCTCGTCTTCCTATACAAACTTTTTCACAACAATGTAGATTGTCCTCAATTGCTTGGTAGTTTTGGTTTTAGAGTGCCACGAAATATCCCACGTGCTCCAATCGTACCGTTAACTCCTCCGTTTCGTACTACTGTTTTAGGTTCGAACTCCCCAATTTTTAGATTAAGCAGATTAATGAATACCTACAGCCAATCGGTCGATGTCTTTGCTGTTTCTTTACATGGTTTTCGTAAGTTTCTGCTTGATAGTATCCCCACTTAAATAATAATTTCACGTAATCTTGTCGGTGTCACTTAGGTTAATTTATTTATAACTTGATTAAGAACTATCTTAAATGCAAGTGGTGTTTACCTTAAATAGATTGTACAATTAGCACAATTATTTCAATACTACATTTAAGTTTAGACTAAGAACTATTGTAACAGTCACTGGTAGACCTAATAAAACAAAAAAAATAAAATAAAGAATAAAACTTTTTAGCGAAAGATTTACTTGGTCCCATTAAGTAACCTGTTACAAAAAATAACAGATTGTTCTTTAAGAGATTCCGTACAAAAGCAAGTAGTAATAGAAAACAATACCAGCACTGCATGTCACAACATCACAATGACTATAGTTGCAATAGAATTCAACTTCTCAAACCCTACGCGTAGCGAATTTTAAACAAATGCAAAATTTCAGCGTCGGGTCAGCCCATGGAGGAGCACCCACATAAATCTTAGCAATTATCAAATTCTCAGTCCCGTCTCATCTGCATACACGCACACACACACGGGAAATCGTAGCGTACGCACGCGCGGCGGCAAGATCAAAGAGAGTGCGACCCCTTTGTACGTGCCGCCGGCGCGTGCCGTCTTTTTCTTTCCTCTCAGCTCTTCTATAGGTGAGTTAAAGAGTGAGTGAGTCAGGCATACAGCTGATTATGTAGCGCTTGCAACGTGAATATTTCACCTCGTTATCGGTGCTTGTTTGTGTTAGACGGTGTTGGGAAACGATCATCGAATTAGACGTATCGATATCGATTGTTTGTTTAGAGAATTCACACATTGATTTTATTGCGGTTATAATGTTACCTTTTGGACCTTAATGATGACGGTAATAAGACTATAGCCTGGTAGATGATGATATCTATCAACATCAGATTTTAACTCTGCACTTTTGAATTAAAACCCCCCCAAGGGGTGCCACTCTGTTAAGTAAATACTTCCTCACTTCTCTGTGGTATTCGAAATGAATTGTTCAAAACTATAATCTAGGTGCACGCCAATAAAATTTAAAAAAAAATCCCTTAACCGTACCTAATAAATGTGAATGTTTGGATTCCAATTATTTGGAACAACATATAGAAATCATACATCATGGAAAAAAGTAAAACCTCTCAGCTACATCATTAAATCTGTAGGGCGGACACTAAATACAATAATATTATTAAGTACCTTTTAGTAAATTTATTAATCAGTTTGCACATGATTAACGTTAATTAAAGAAAGCAATATTACTTATATGTTATTTCACACTTACTTTCTTTTAATGTCGATACCAAACTATCGCACTGTCACATCCTTAGTGCTAGTAGAGCACAGCTCCCGAGTAGGCAAGACAGGAATCTGCCGATATCGATGCTGGTAATTAAAATAGACTTATTGCGTTTACGTTTACGCATAGCTCGGATTTATACAGGGATGTGCGTGAGTTTTTTTTACCATGAACTATGGGAAAATAGGATTTATACCGTGAGAACTGGATGAGTCAGACTATCTGTAAAGCATGCTTAATAGGACTTAATAGCGCTAAATTAGCACTTTTGCGGATGTCGCGTGGATGTGTTTAGTTTTAGAAAGGATCGATATTTTAAATTTTTTTTTTATTGGGCTAAGATTTTTATGGGTTTGGAGAATTAGGTAGGTAAATTGATTTTCCTACTAATAAAATCAATGTGAATGTTTGTATGTTTGTTACTCAATCACGAAAGAACGGCTGAACGGATCTGGATGAAATTTGGCAAACAGATAGATCATATCCGGGAACAAAACATAGGATAATTTATATCCCGGGAAAAGATAAGATCCCTCGGGAACGCGGATGAACCTCCAATAAATTGATTGTTTCTTTCTAATAACAGCTGTTTATTTTTTTAATCCAATCCTTTTATGATTTCATATCAATTTACGTACACAAAAGCAGTTCTTTCTTTTCATTTACAATAAACAAATATAGTACCTATTGTAGACAAGCACTTCAAATATAAAATAGACAACGACGTTGATTGATATTGATAAATTTGATGCTTTGTATTGTAGCAATAGTATATTGACTTTCTTGTACTGGGCTACTTATGATGAAAAAGATCTTTCATTTTTTTTAATGTCTAGCAATGATTGCTGTTCCTAATCTAGTTATAATAAATTTCATTCAAATTGAAACCAATGTATTTTTTAGATAAAACGCCAAAATATTTCTTGTTTTTTTTACGGCACGGCAGACTGTTTTTGAACATTTGTCTCCAAGGATCTGTTGGCGTTTCGGCATTAGCACTTGAGAGCCATTGAGGAATTGTAAAAAGGGTCGACAATACATTGGCACTCCCTCTGCTAAGGTCTAAAAGCGACGGTATTCACTTGCCAGGTAAACCGCGTGCCTGATTGTCACTTGTGGTATAAAATAAATACTAAATCATACCTTCTATAAAAAGAGTACATTGATTGGATTGTCTATGGACCGGAGAGTGGCATAAACAAAAGTACCGGCATAACAACGGGGAAGAACCTAGTAAGAAATAAAGATACTAAAGGGACCCTTTAAAACCAAACCACCTAAATTATGGTTAAACAATACACATTGATTCATATCAATGCGCAGAGCATTCCGGCTCACTTCCACGATATGCTGGCGTCTCTAGACTGTAAGAATATTCATGCTGTACTAGTTTCCGAGTCTTGGCTCAAACCATGCCTTCCCTCTACTTCCTATTCACTTCCCGGCTTTCAATTGATACGTAACGACCGCACTGGCAGTGGCGGTGGTGGAGTAGCTATATACCTTCGTGCGCATATCCCCTATACTGTAATAAGCACCTCAGCTCAACCACCTATCTCTGATGCTGGCGAGCATCTATTTGTTGAGATTCTCCTTTCCAACACAAAAATCCTACTCGGTGTTTACTATAGTGCATCGTTACGTGTTAACTACTTTTCATCTTTTGAAAAGATTTTAGAAGACCTTACCCCTTTATACAGCCATAATATTATCATGGGTGATTTTAATACCTGCCTTTTAAAAAATGATTCCCGTTCTTCTTCACTTGTATCCATTATCCAATCATGCAATATGCACATCCTTCCCCTTAATGCTACTCATCATTTTCCAAATTCTATTCCTTCACTTCTTGACCTAATGATAGTGTCGTCCCCCCAGCATATTGCAAATCACGGTCAGTTCTCGGCTGACGCCTTCTCGTATCATGATTTGATATTCCTTTCATACAAAGTTCGTCCTCCAAAACCCAAGCCCAAAATTATCCTTCAACGCAATTTTAGTGGTATGGATCGGGAAGCCTTTCTTATTGATGCTCAATGCATCGATTGGTCACCAGTAACCACCGCTGTGACTGTAGATGAGCAGGTAGCACTGTTTAATTCGCTAGTGACACAGTTATACGATAAACATGCCCCTCTACGAGCCATAAAAATCAAACATCTTCCAGCACCTTGGCTCACTGACGAGATCAAACAGTTGATGCATAAAAAGGCAGCTGCTAAAAGTAAGTTTAAGAGCCGTCCAAGTGAGCTTAACAAAGCCAAATATGTAAAGTTCCGCAATCGCTGTAATATGATGTGTAGGGATGCGTTACGTCGCCATGTTCACGAATCCGTTAAAAATGAAGACCCAGCTAAAGTCTGGAAATTTCTTAGGTCTTTGGGAATTGGTAAGTCACCTCATGAACCTACTCCAAACAATTTGAACATAGATTCCTTAAATATTCACTTTTCTTCTTCAACTGATATCAATGATTCAGTGAAAAAAAATACTATACGTTATCTTTCAGCGTTACCAATTCCCGATTATTCACCTTTTGTATTTAATCAATTATCCGCTTGTGATGTTAAGAAGAGCTTACTGTCAATCACCTCTAATGCTGTAGGTGGCGATGGTATTAGTCGCAACATGTTGATGCCAATCCTTGATATTATCCTTCCCATCCTCTGTTTCCTTTTTAATAACTCCATATCTGATGGAGTATTCCCTTCTATCTGGAAAGACGCTCAAATCCTACCTCTTCCTAAAAAAGCTAACCCTAAATCCTTCTCTGAATATCGTCCTATTTCCATTCTTCCGTTCCTATCCAAGGTCCTTGAGCGCCTCGTTTATAACCAGCTTAGTAAATTCCTTTCCCATCATGATCTCTTTAATCCCTTCCAATCTGGTTTCCGTCCTGGCCACAGCACAGTTACCACGCTAATTAAAATTACAGACGACATACGTTTCGGCATGGAAAATGGAAATCTAACGGTGTTAACATTGTTGGACTTCAGTAATGCTTTTAACAATGTTAATTTTGACATTCTCCTATCTTTACTTCGCTCTCTTAACATATCTCCATCGGTGATCGATTGGTTTCACAGTTATCTGTATGGGCGCAGGCAACGCGTTCGCCTTGAAGAGAAATTCTCTTCATGGTGTGACACGTCTGCCGGCGTACCACAAGGCGGCGTCCTATCTCCTCTTCTTTTTGCAATCTTTATAAATTCCATATCTCATAATCTTTCTTCTTCCTACCATCTATATGCAGACGATCTTCAAATATACTCACAATCACCTCTAATTAAGTTAACCGAAGCTATTGAAACTTTGAATAATGACCTGAGGCGCATAACTGAGTGGAGCGAAGCCTTTGGCTTGAAAGTCAATCCGATTAAGACTCAGGTTATGATTGTAGGCAGCTCGAGATTAATATCCAGGGTGGACTGGCAATCACTTCCAAAAGTAAATTTCGACGGTGTTATAATTCCCTTTAGTGATACTGTGAAGAATTTGGGTCTCATTATGGACAATTGCATGAGTTGGAAGCCTCAGTTACAAGCCACTAGTCGCAAGGTATTTGCGTCAGCAGCCTCACTGAATAGATTGCGTAACTTCCTTCCTACTGCCACTAAAATTGCTTTAGCTCAATCTCTTCTGCTTCCTGTTCTTGACTACGCCGACGCCTGCTATCTAGATCTCACGGAGGACCAGCTTAATAAGCTTGAGCGACTTCAAAATTTTTGTATAAGATTTATATTTGGCTTACGCAAATATGATCACGTATCTCACTTCCGATCTCAGCTCAAGTGGCTTCCTATACGATTTCGCCGGAATGCTCACATACTCTCTCTGCTCTACAATATATTGTATAATCCTTCATCCCCGCGCTATCTTCAGGAACGTTTTGAGTTCCTTCACTGTTCTAGTTCGTGCACAGTGAGGTCATCAGTAGATCTACGTCTTAAAACACCATCACATGTCAGTTCATTTTATGATGGCTCATTTACGATTGTGGCTGTTCGCCTATGGAACGCTTTACCGATTTCGATTAGAAGATCACCATCCCTGAACATCTTCAAAGACCGTCTAAAAAAGTTTTACCTCTCCACTTAATTTAGTGCTCTGCTTCTAAATCGCTCAGCTACCTCAGTATATATACTCGTATAGTATATGTATGTATGTATTGTATTCTTTATTTTATTTTTTATATATATATTATTATGTATGATATGTAATTATTAGGATTTAGTATATGTATGTATGTATCTTTGAAAGTATATGTGTATTAGTAGTGTATTTAATATTATTATTAGTGTATATAATTGTAGTGTAAGATATGAATTCTGTTTGCTCCGCCATCTTTTATTGTTTTTAAAATCCTCTCCATCCAAAGGTTGCCTGGTAGAGATTACTATTAGTAATAAGGCCGCCCATTGTGACACTTTTAATGTTATCTTTTTATTTTGTTTTGTTATTTTTATTGTGTGGTGTACCAATAAAGAATTATCTATCTATCTATCTATTGATTTAATTTCCATGGAGACAACAAAAATATAAGGAAAAAAAATCCATGGAGACAACAAAAATATAAGGAAAAATAAGTCACCAAGCTCGTTAAGACGGATAAGACATTACAATCGTACTATAAAGAGAATACCCTGGTATTAACCCTGCAATGACAGGGCGCCGGTACAACCGACCCCCTGTTAATATTTTACAGGGAAATGACATCGTCAACCGGCAGCTCCGCGCATTACTTTTTCCTTTTGATGTTCGCTCATGTCTGAAGGCAATATAATTTTGTTTATTTCCATTTAAATAGGACGGTATTAGATCGAGCCTTTTTTAATATAAATTTTCGTGAGCATTTCTTTCGTGTTTCGATCAATTAACTCGATCGGAAATGTAGTCGAAGAGTTTTAGTTCAATTAAAAAATAATTACTCTCACACTCTCTCTGAGGTAAAAAAAAACATTTATTTAGAATTCTTAACTGAAATTGTAAAAGATGCAAATTATAAAACATAAAATTCCCAGTTAATAAATGAAGCATAATCATAAAATTTTCAAATTTCACGATGCCCAATATACATATCAAGTTAAATTGTCTAGTCAATCAAACCATTTTTTTTAAATAACATCTAGTTCAGTCAGTAATCTAGTAATCAAGCTGTCAAACGGTGAGCATTTATTATTTTAATAATGACACACTGATCAAGTACCCCTTTACAGTTGCTTAACATTGATTGTGTGTCATTTAATATGATATATGAATTGAACTAGGTTAAGGTATTTTTTTTTTTTTTAAATTGATCTTCATCATTCTGATGGTAATCCAGCCTAACCACAGATCCTACTTACTTAAGTTTTGCCAAAAATCTGCCCTGCTGGATTTTTTTTAATCTTTTCCCTCTTTTCAGCTCTTCTATCCTGATAGAAGAATACTGACACATCTTAAACAAGACTATTCGACCTGATTATAAGTACCGCTAGGCTATAATGGAATTAATAAATCGACGAGTAATTTTAAAATTGTTATGGAATTCGAAACATTAGAATAATTCATATTTAACCCTTACATCGCCGGAGGTCGCAGGGACCCGACGCCAGCGGGTGGATTTTCGCTAAACAATTCATACATTTATATTTCCTTTGAAGTCCCGCCGCGGGCGCCGCGTCAAATGCAGGGTTAACCCTCCACCTGTTTATTACACATAGAAAATTGAATCCGCTATATTGCGTCTATGTTTTAATCTTTTTAGTTGCTTTTTGAGAGGTTATACGAGTAAAGTGCTTTGGTACAATTTTTTTGCTACAAAACTTTTGCAAGTTATTTTATATAACAGGGAATCTGTTCACATATTATGAAATCAATTGAAATCGGTTGAAAAGCATACCTACACATGTTTTGACAAACAGTTATTAATAATACCTACATATACTAAGCTATTCTAGCACCCGCATTCCCGAGGGATCTTCTTTTCCAGGGATAAAAAGTATACTATGTTTTATTCTAGAATATAATCTACCTGTGTGCCAAGTTCAGCCGTTCTTGATTTATAAATTGTGTAACTAGCCGGACTTTATTTATTTATAGATTAACAATAAACGTTACATTGGAATAATAAAAAAATATCCCTATTGATAAATGTACCTACACGATAGCTTTATTCAAGAACTTCGTTTCTTACGTTCAGATCAAACAAACATTGTAATAACATGAAATAAAAAAACTACAAAATTTCATATTACAATATCTATCTGAAAAACGAAAGCTATAAAAAATCCAACCCTCTGGCTGGCACACGTGACGGTGGACGGGTCTAGTCGACCCGGTACAATCGAGTGGACAACCTGGCATTAACCCTTTGACGTGTCGTGTGCTTTAATTGCCCTCTCTTGTTTATTAAACGGTTTCTAATACGACACTACAGTATTTGTCATGTTATTTCGTTCACACGGGCATATTCCAGTTTTCTTATCGAAAATGTTAATATGAATAACTAATAATACCTATGTATGAAACGAATTTGCACGGTGGTAGGCTACTTTGTAGTACTCGACTGGCTGGCTAGCACCGGCAATTGCACTTGAGAGCCATTTGCCTTAAGGCATTGTAATAAGGTGTACAACATATTGGCATTACTTCTGGTATTGCTATGTCTATAGGGGACGGTAGTCTCTTACCATCAGGTGACCCGTCAACCTCGATGTCACTAACTAGTGGTATAAAAAAACTAACTAGTGGTATAAAAAAAAGAATAAAAATCATAATAAATCTTACCTTATTTTACGATAATCCAACCAACGCTAATTTTTTATGTAAATACAGATTATATTTATTTACAGTGGAATGATACCTACCATAACTTTACTTTTCAGAATTTCGTGGGAATCAATTTTAAAACTCATAACACTATATTATTATTAGGAATACGTTTATTTCTTAATATACATACATCGTTAATAAAAAGATTATTAGATTATTCGTTTATTATGGACAAATGTTAGGTAAGCGGAAATGTGTGGGCGGTAATGTTGCATCGTGTTTAAAAAGATAGTCAGATTACATATCATAGTGTAGACGAAACACTACACTTAAATCAACAGCTAACAAACACATTATGTTCAAAGATGTCATATTTGACCCACTCATCAAAGTAAAGGGTTAAATCTAAATGAATTACATTATTTCATTTCATTTTTATACAAATTTTCACTTTAACAAAAAGGCTCCCTTCAGATTTGACTATTCGATATGAAGGCGATATTGCATATTCGACTTCACCATACCATATTTTCCAGAATACACCTCAAGCTAATTGAAGACACGTTTTCTACAATCAAACATGATGTGATTAGAGTGGCTAATACCCCCCTTGGACTCGGCCTTCTATTGTCGAACTAACCGATCGACATAGTCGCGATATGTTATTATGTTTAATAACACCTTTTATTATAAGTATTCTAATTGTTCAATAAAAGAGTTGAGGAATATTTGAGTGGCAATTTGTATACATAATTGATTAATAGATGTCTTTTGTCTTATACTACGAGCGTTTGAAATTGGTTTGAATTTTCATGAATCCCTTCATAGTTCACGGATTACCTCTCTTATTCATAGTAAACTTGTACAGTACCAGGTCTCAAGAAGCTGCAAGGGGGGGGGGGGAGCATACCCCCTGTGTCCAACTGATATTTTCGATTGAAAGTAATGCTCAATTTTTATTTTCCATGGTCACACAAACAGTAATAACAACGAAAAAATTTACGACAGAAAAACAAATGAACAACTGTTTTTTTAGAAGTAATTTTATTTCTAATTAATATGAATTTGGAATTCCAAGTAGAATAAAGATCAATCTTCACACCATACTGAACCGAAGATTTGTTATATCGTCCACGTTACAACAGCAAACCAACAATTCTAGCACAATTAACAACGAAAGACCAAATTCCCTTAACCCACTTTCATGTCACCTTCAAATCGTAAAAGTATTTCGACTAAAAAGCTCATCGTGCGAATACCGAAAGTGCCGAAACACATTATCATATATAAAGTAACACATTAAGGCGAAACTGTCACTTAACGCCGAAATTTGCAATCACACCCACAACGGAAATGCTCAGAATGTTTCTTGCTGTTGAAGGAAAGAGAGAGGTAGTGTATTATCAGGGTTGCCAATGATCTTCATGTACATCCTTATATTGAGGTATTCGTAATATGAATGCGAGATTGGGTGTCGTTGTGTTTTATTTATTTTCCAAGAGGCTTATGAAGGATTCTTATTTCTACAAGTCTCGTCTATGACATGAATGATTATGTTACAGGTGAGCGTCTACGCTTTTATCCAGAAATACTTTTCGCGGAATATAATCATTATTTATGAATTAATTTTCACTTCAATTTGTAACGTATTTGCGGTCAGTTATATAAATTACAATTAATTATTTCTATCATGAAACCCTTATATGTGATTTTTTATTTATTTATACCAAACATTTAAATAAATCTTAACAAATTTCCCACTGACAAAAAATTCGTGTAAAACGGGCGCAGGCGCGGGATTAACACGGCGTATATTAAAGTGACCGTAACGGGTATGTCGCGGGAATTTTTACGATTAGCGAAGGAGACAATCATTGAGGCAGATTTAAATTTAAACTACCCAGCTTAAGAGCGACTTTGAACTCTATTTGGAGCATTTTATAGACGATATTATTTCACACATTGATATTGGATGGTGAGGGACGTTATTCGGAGAGCGCGTGTTATGTATGGCGATGATTAGGGTTGTCGATGACGAGTTATTTTTTTGTTTTTAAGAAATAAAATAAGGTGAAATTCTGACGCGGTTTTTAAAAATTTTACTTGCTAACTTTTGATACAGATTTAAAACAAGATTTTTTCAAGATGGTAACCCTATCAGCGATATTTGACGCACGACGCGCACGCACATCTGAAATGTTTAACAAGACGAAAGCTTGCGCAAAGTAACATAAACGAAATACGAGTACGACATGGTGACCCAAGAACTGGCATTACTGTAATACCAGCATATTGTCAAATGTGTCCTTTTGTGCAGTCTACGCCCTAAGGGAATTCGTTTAGGATTTCGGTCAGAGTTTGAGCTAATGTCTATTATTTCTATTTAATTGTACCCGTGGATCACTTATTGTACACTTTATTTTTGTGACGAACTGTATCTATACTTTACTGATATGTTAGGGTTGTCACAGTTTAAGTTTTTTTATATGCTTACATATTTTTTTTGACAATGAGTTACAAATTATTTAATTAAATTATTTTGACTGTGTTAGTAACTTTAATATTTCTGTTTTAAGGTACATCGCATTCCAACGGTAAGCTTGCATTAAGTACCTATTATATAGTCCGTGCCATATGAATTGGCTATAAAGGTCATCGACAGGATTACTGAAGAGGGTAAAGGACGGACTATACTAACGCATTGTCATATACAGTCAAAATAGTTATTTGGTGATCAAATACCCCGAGACCACAAGAAGGGCTATTAACAGCTTCTGGCAGCTTTACCACTCAGATTTAGATTTGGAAATTGCTAAAATAACCGAAATATTCAGTTGCCGAGCGTATTGACTGAGTCACGGTGACTCACTGGCTGGTTAAGTGTACACGTTAGCAGATTAAGATTGATGCGCCTGCGTCGACGGCGCTACGTTTTGCTTTTAAATTAAATTATTCGACGAATTGACGACAAATAGTACGTATTTTTGACCGACTGCAAAAAAGTAAATATTTTATTTTGTGTTTATGCCATCGTCTGTATATATACTCATTTATAGCAATGTCAGTTGTTAGAAAAGTTCGTCTTCAAGTTTTAATACTTTATTTTTATTAATTACTACTCCCCAATCATCACATGGCTATCCAATCATCACTAACTAAACTCATGAACTAGAAATTGTAGGAAAATGTAATAATAACCTTAAGTCTACTTACATATGTAATAATAACCTTAAGTCTACTTACATATGTAATAATAACCTTAAGTCTACTTACATATGTAATAATAACCTTAAGTCTACTTACATATGCATTAATAACGTTTTATTGGCAAAAATAAAAACTTCCTAAATACATAAAAACCAAATTATATCCAGGGCGGGATTAAACAGCTAGTTTAATAAATACCTAACCAAAATAGCATTTCACCCTTATTGTAAATACCGCAGGTTGTACATAAAATGGAAAACCCTCTTGTAAATATTCGCTGAGAATATAACGGCTATTCCAATTTCCTGACGAAAGCCCGTAACCCTGTAGCACGTCAAAAACATAATTGGCATGCCCTTCGATGGCAATGAACGTGGACGGGACCTGGCTACGGGCCTGGATGTGGTATGAGCGTGGTATGCTATAGATATGAGCGTAGTTTAAAAAGAGGGATCCTTATAGTCATGAAATCTAAACTTGATACGACTCTGAAATGTTGTTTCGTATGAAGAAAGGTACAGAAAAGGAGCTAATAGTTTTCAGGTGGACATCGCTAGCTAAAAATCTATCACCGATAATTTCAAGCAGGTGTACTTGAGAGCCTCTTACCGTCTAAGCTTTAACTAATCCAACCGTGGTAAGATTTGGGTCCAAAACAAAAAAAAAACCCTTCACCTACCAATGTTTTCTTT
Source organism: Ochropacha duplaris (assembly GCA_951361185.1). NCBI lineage: Eukaryota > Metazoa > Arthropoda > Insecta > Lepidoptera > Drepanidae > Ochropacha > Ochropacha duplaris. The sequence continues at coordinate 4,619,132 of OX592715.1, read as the reverse complement.
GAATCTAAATAAACTTTTCAATTCAACTGTAAGTCGCCTCCACAAAACACTATATCCCTGACCTATACACATACATAGATCTGCATGGCTGGCTGTTGGGAAAAGGTCAACAACCCCAGCCTCCCCACAAAACCTCCCGATATTTGCAGATTTGAATATCCCCTTCCAATTTTACCGTTCGATTTTCTTGGGTTCGTCCCGATTTTCCAAGAAAATATGAAGTTTTATTACCATTTTCTATTGTAAACGTTTATAACCCCTTCTAAGAACGCGTTTTGATATTTCTTGACGTGTTCTTAAACTATTTTGTGACGTTTTCTGAAGGTTTTATGTTTCTTGTTTTTGGCGCCATCTATTGGTTAGACTTGTGATTTACTCCTACCGACGTAAAGCTACTCCCAAAGATAAATAGTTCCAAAATCTTTCTCAATTCAAGAATATTTTCATAAATCTACCCTTCGAAGCTTATAGGAAGAAATGTATATGCATTATCCTATTGGATACGTTCCCATCCGTTTCTCGTAAAATTAAAAAGCTTGATATATGTGAAATATATGTAGAATGGAGGTAGACGCAGAGCTTTCCCTCGTTATGAGGATCCGGCGCTTGCATCCGGCTCGAAGGACCAATTCCGGAAATGGATAAGAAACGACGTGATAGGTAGCGAAGTTTAGCTTTTGATTTTTCCATCTGTTACGGATTGATATTTTTTTAAAATCTGGAATTGTAGTTACAATATAGCAAACTAGATTAAATAACACAAAAAAATTTTATTGCATACTTTTTATTTTGGGTGAATAGAACATAATATAATAACCAAGCCGCATAAAATTAAATTATTCCGCGTGATCAAATTATGGATCTCTTGTTTCCATTCAAAGCTTTAACAAAAACCGATCTCGCCTGTTCTTCGACACAACAGGTTTTCATTGCTTCAAGAGGCAAAAACTCAGCGCTATTTAAGGCGAGTTGAGAACTGCACATCAGAAACTAGACCAAAACTTCCAAGGTCACTCTTAATCTGGCTGGATTGTGCGCACACTACCTCAGTGCCACCCCTGACTCACACCACTACAAGACACGTGTACGGCGCCCCTACACATGGTTGCTATGGCAACGCAGCATCCTACTTCCACGCCCACTACCCCGGGGGCGAACTCTCAAGATATTACGCCCTACTTCGTTCGCATTGGTGAACTAAAGGGGTGTAGGCACCTCCATGTCTGTGTGCGCTTAGACTACGGCTGTGACCTGCCAGAATTTAATGCCAATTCCATCTCCCGTATTTGGGTGACGTTTTAAAGTTATCGATGTACCATTAAAAGTTTCAAGGCATTTGTATAACATAAATATCAGTCTATGCGAATGGGAAAGCACTCGAGTCCCGTTGGTAACATTCACCGACCGCTCGTTAACAAACCTATTCAATTTTGAAGTATTAGTCGATTGGGGCAACATTTCTCGCGTCCTATCGTCGCGAGTTCCAATTAGCGACTGGAGCCTGTCGCTCAAGTGGCGGTGACGTCACGCCGCGCTTTCATGCGGCTTCAATAACTACCCTCAGCGATTTCTTCAATAGCCGGCCACTCCACCTGGCCTTCATTAGGGACCTCCTCAATGTAGGTACACGCAAAGCTAAAAAGGCAATGCCTACTAATTTAAAAAAAAGCAAGTTTTTAACGAGTAAAGTTGTTTAGCTAATAACCGGCGCAAGCGTGGGATCTGGGGACGGGGAACTCCAATTCAGTTTACGCTACTTTTAATAACCATCCGCGATCTAATTGCATGATTTAATTTTTGAATTATCACGTACTGTCAGCTTAACAAAGCGCGCTCGGCGTCTTTTGTTTCTACCGGTCGCGCCATAGACAAATCTTATTATGGAAATATTTTCAAATTAAGAACGCGCTGCTCCCGCATTATGCGTCTCGACTGTCATCATTGTCTATGCTTGCTTTTTGTTCCTCCTCGCATGTCGAGGTTTTTCGACCACCGTTTCGGTTATTATTTTTTTTCACTTCTTTTTTTAAGCTGTCCCGAGCGTGAATGGCGTGCTTTGTTTGCTCGTGTTTTATTATTAATTAGTGAGCCTCTTTGTTCGTGGTAATTATTGTCTTAATAAGCAGTTCCTGCTCCTCGAATATGAACGAGCGATGAAGGGATTGTCAGCCCTTTTACTTTTAAATTATTTGGAATAACAATAAGTTTTAGAGTATTTTTTATGCCACTAAGTGGCAAACAAGCATGTTTTAGGGTAGAGTATTCTATTTATTAAGGAAAATATTTAAATTTAAGAATTAATAATCCGATACATGTATGTTTGGGAAGCATTGAAAAGAAGCTATAACCATCATTATCATGTTCCTTGTTCACGCAAATTCGCTTTGTACCACTCCAATATATTTTCAAATAAAAAATACTAAGAACATATTTTTATTATATCTCGACTAACAGTGGCCAAGAACACTATACTGAACTATAGGGTGTCCTCAACACATTCATAGTGATATTCAACAAATAATAGCTCAGCTTGAGACTTATCATTACCAGCTTCAGTTTGTATGAACATGAAAATAAAGGCTCGTAAAAATATTAACTAAAAATTCTAAATAACTTCAGTACACGTCCTCAAGAGTTTCAGTGTCGTTTATTCCGCATAATAAAGTGGTGGAAAGAAGTTCACGTTTAATTAGAGGTGCGACACTCTGCTCGGAAGTGCGACGCGCCTCAATGGCCCTCGTTGGGCGCCATTTTGCATAATTGGGCCGGGCGAGGGTAGAACGAAATTTATACGTACCCAGGCGCCAATTTACTTGCTAATGACGCGTCGTCTTCCCATAGTGGAGTTGTCGGGTTTTTGTTCGGGTGCCACCTAGCTTTACTTCGTTTTTTGCAGGGTCGGTGTTTTTGTTTGGGACTCTTTTGGGAGTCAATGAAATGTAAGAATCTGTTTGGTATGAGATTTATAAATAAATGTTGTTTACGGGCTCATAACGTGCAATAAATAGGTTCCATTAAGGAGTTCTTGTAAACAGTTTTATATTCAGCAAATCTTTTATCAATTTTTTGTAAGAATGCTAATTATTATGTTTTTGTTACAGACGGGTAAAATGGGCTTGCCAGCGGGCGGTGGCCTATCATTATTCTGCCCTGGTGGAGACCTGGGGCAGCCACCACCAGCTCACATGGGCATCCCTCCGCCTTACCAGCTAGATTCTAAACTAGGTATGTACCTCATAAAATCCATGGAATATGAGACAATATTTTTTTATTTCATTACACATTCAAAACTTATGATCCATATTTGTGATACCAGTAACTATTTAAAGTATTTTCATTAACTCCTTGTAACACTTACCAAGTTCTTTCATGTATGTTTCTTGTTTTCTCTTATGTTTGTATTATTTGAGGTTATAGTGTTTATCTTTGTTACAGCGGCAGGGCTAGCGAGGACGCCGATGTACCCCTTCCCAGGGGGTACTTACCCTTACCCCATGCTTAGTCCGGAGATGTCACAAGTTGCGGCTTCGTGGTGAGTATTTGTAATATCCTACTCCATTTTTCTGTTTGATTCCACTTACCATTGAGATATGAACTAAAGCTTAGCCTGATAAGGTTTCTATTGTAGATTTATTTTTATTTTTGGATAAGCTAGTGTTTGACCGCAGTCTCACCATGGTATGTGATGATGTGGCTGAAGGTGGTAAGCACACAAATTTTAGATGGGAACTGGCTCTCAAGTTCAGCTGTTGGAACACACCGATAGGTGCTTGGCAACAGATTTTCAACTGGGAGGTAAAAAGTACCTAACCACAAGCTATGGTGTCCCGACGATGTTTTCATTCACCAAAAGCTCAACCTTCGCCGCGATATTCGGCGTCTCTACCACAGAGCCTATTATCATCACTATCATTGAGAATCAGAAACCTTATTAAGATTAGGAGACCAGACCATGTACGGTAGAAAGCTTAGTTATAACAATCAGCCTGGCTGATACACTCAAATTCTCAATCTTAATGCTGCTATTGATGTGTTCTGACAGGAGTAGATTAGAACAACCAAGCTGATAAGGCTAGTTATGTTTGGTTCGAATATTACCCTCCAAATCCGAACACAAATTATGAAAAAGTATCCCAATTCCAACAACGTAATTAATGAAAATCTATGTGTTGCTGTTTGTACAGGCATACCCCGAGCATGTACCCTATATCTTCGGCGGCGAGTGGCTTCCGAAGTCCGTACCCCACCTCGCTGCCGATCACCAGTTCTAGTCTATCAAGGTAAGCGTCTTTAGATCAACAGATTACCAGCACAATAAGAAAACCCACTGTCTATCTGTCATCGAAAGGATTCGGATGAAACATGGCAAATAAATATATAATATAAGATCTTGGAATAAGTTTAGATCCCTTTGAAGTCAGATATAATCGCATGATGAGGGCTTGTTTCCTATAAGATTATAATGCTGGTGTATTCTATTTCTATATACATAATACGAATTACCAGAATTACATGACTACCGTGTAGGTTGATTTTGTAGATTGTTGTTGATAATTCACATAACATGAAAGAATCTCATTATCTGGAATAGATAGAGAGGGTACTATGAACCAGGAGTAAGTTAAAGTTAAATTGTAACTGTATTTTCTAACGTGATGCCATAGAAACACTTAATGGGTCCCACTTTTCTTCTTTATCTTTCCACTCGATAACCTGAATAAGAAGTATGGTCTTTGGGAGAGACCTATGTATAGTGGACTACTTGTGATGAAATAATCACTGGATACCTTATCATCATAACCTTCTGGGTCCAAGAATAACCAGTTTATTCCCCCCCACAGTGAATTATACCGGTTCTCCCCAACACTGGGTGGCGGCTTGGGTTTGGGGCTCGGACCTTCGCTGGTTCCTCCACCACCTTCTAAAGCAGAGCTTGAGTCACATCATTCGCGGTATGCGAGGTAAGTTTCTTATCTTTCTGTTGTTTTTAGTGGAAAGTACCTAATTTTATGGATCCAGAAAACGCCAAATAAAACCACCTCTATCAGGTACCCTGTCGAACTGGGTCCATTGTAGTTCTTGAAGGGTAGTCTACTACTAAAGTCCATGATAAAGTAAACTACGCGCGAATGTACCGTGACATCTAGATGCAGGATTTCTTAGAACGTGTGAGGCCTCTTACAAGAAGTAACAAGGTAGAGTCAGTTGTATGCACTCGGAACAATATAAGATCAAGTTCAATAGGCAGTGCTGCAAGGTGATTGTTTAATCCTCTCCGAATCGATGTTGATGTCGTTTTGCTAGTAAATTGCTGAGTGATTGCTATTTTTTATTTCTTTTCAAAACACGTTGATAGACAGTTGTGGCCATGTAGGGATAAAGATTATTTCCATCTATCACAGATAAATACAACTATGTTTCCTCTAATACTTTAAATGTTTACTGTTACAAAACACGTGTAAAAAGATAAACACGCTAGCATTAAAATTTATAATTACAGTCCGACTAAACGTTTCAATAACAGGCACGCTTTTAAAAAATAAAATAACGGTATATACCCTATTGTATTGACTAACACCCTTTATGCAATCTATACGTTGTATCAGTTGATGTTATCAAGCTATTACACGTCTAACTATCCACCCCCTAGTTGAATAGATTGAAGATAAACCGTGTTCTGAAGGGGCAGAACAGATGGGTGCAGAAATCGTTCAGAGTGCCCCATTTATTATGCTTATCGAGAGTCGATTTGTAATAATACAAATAATTTTATTAGTTCATACTTTACGTAGTTTTTTTTTGTTCAGGTAACATTATTGTTTTTAATTTTTAAATTAAATTGGATTTTTTAAATTAATGTAACCAAATGTACTTGTTAATATTGTTTAGTATCCTGAATTGTTTATTTATAACAAACAAATTATCACTGCCAAAATGCATACTGTAGACAACAAATTGCCCCAAAATGATAACTTTGTTTATAATACTTTGGCTAATTTAATTAACTTATAAAGATATGTTTTGACGTCCGTTTTGTAGATTATTTCTCTAATTTCTGATAAAGATTACTTTTTATAGGACAGGTCTGTCAACATAGGCTGATGATAATGTTCTGATGATCGGTGCACAGAGAACTGCTCCTCACAACCTTCAGGGTCAAGACAATTTAGCAATACCATCGATTTAACCAATCTATATTACCATATTAATATTTATTAAGGAGCCCAAAACATGAATGTACCGTTGTCTTTCTTCTGGGACGAATGACAGCATGCACTGTACTGTAACCATTCACGCCATACATATTGTATGTATATGTACATAAGTTACAGGTACAATCATGTAAATAAGTCGATGGCGGAGAAATTTAATTAAGATGATATATGAGACGCCTCGGGTTAACGGGCCACTGTGAGACTGTGACGGTGACGTTAAAGTACAGATGGCAAAAAAATCATTATTTTCCCGAAAAAATATTAGTTTCTTATCCTCACATAATCTCAGACGGTTTATTTGCGGGCACCTTAATAAGGTAGGTTTATGCGCGGTGGTACTTTCTTGTACTCGACTGGCTGGCTACCACCCTCAAGTTGAAATCTGTCACCTGTTGGTGTGTTCCGGCAGTTGCACTTGAGAGCCAGTTCGCCTTTAAGGCATTGTAATAAGGGGTACAACACATTAGCAATCCCTGGTATTGCCAATGTCTATAGGCGACGGTTTTCACTTACCATCAGGTGACCCGCCTGCCTCGTTGTCACTCGTTATTGTGACATAAAAATAGGTACAATTTAGGAAAAATGTTCGATTGATTGAATGGCGGATGTATTTATTAATTGCAGGATTTTCAGATCAATAAATTTCATTATTAATGCTTGGAATATGCTGTGAAAAACGTATCGTAATTTTTTTTACACAGCAAATTAGGGTACGAATATTGATAATGCAATGAAATCTGACAATTCATATCTTTATGGCGATACCTAATTCCCAAATTCACAATAAAAAAAATAAGGAACACAAGGTCAAAGGCACAGTATTGGATTTCTATAAACAGTCGTGAATTTTAAACAGATAACAATCATTGAAAGGGTTTCGATCGTTTTTCGACGCTCGATTCTCTCATTGATAGCTTAAATTAATTGTTATTCGTGATCTTCTCGGAATTTCATCCCACTTTAAGAATGCCATGACTTCAAGTTAATTATATCTAACTGTCGAGTAATTTTAATCTATTTTTAGGCTTTTTAAATATAAGTAGAATGATCTTACGAAAGTTAGACAAATACGTATACTTTTCGTGTAATTATTGTTTTAATTATCTGAACTCGTAAAAAAACCTTATATTGGTCTCGTTATTGCTTGTTTTTATATATTTAACATCAACATAGTTTTGGTGCGGTAAATATAGCATACGTTGCCACTTGTGTTGTTGCATTATCACAGCATTATGAAAATAAAATAAATAATATATAAATGCAAAAGTAAATATTTATAAGCTTGTAGCGCGGACGGTACATAACACATAATGAGTGCGTGCAGGCCCGGCCGTGCGCCCGCGCCGGTGAATACCTCGTTTGGAAGCGTACGCGCATTGTACCCGGATTTTCGATTTTCTTTTTTTATCTTTTCCCATTTTTAAACGCGCCTCGAACGCACGACTGGAGGAAGTCGTATATTCCGATTTCGTTTGGATATATTCTTGGAACTAATTTCGATGAATAAAAACTTTATATAGGTCTTTAAACTAACAGCTATATGTCACTGACAATGTATTTTATTGGTTCTATTTATATAATTTCTGAATTGTTCCCGCCTCTTGGAGGAAGTCATTTTTCAGCGCTGCTTTGTTTTAGTTTTAATTCGGTTAGTTTTTTCTGATGTAGTTTTGAAAGTTATTGAACGATCCCGTAGATTTACTGTTACCTTTTTATTTGTCTTCTTCACGGAAATATACATAAGTTCTGAATGCATATCTTTTCATTTTCTTTTCATGGACGCATTATGAAACTCGTCTGTCATTCTTAAGTTGCAAGTAAGACACAAGTAACCCTTTCTTGCTGGCATCAACTAACCGAATTCTGATTATAAAAACGGTAAATTAATAACACGATAAAAGTATAAATGATACAATTAAATTTAAATGATCAGCTTACAATCTTATAATAGTCGTCGGTTTATATAATCTAACTATAAATGTTGTACGTGTGCGTATGTCCGTATGCGCGAGCGCACATCGCCGGAAACGCCGCGTCTATTTCCAACCGGACGTTCGCTTGTTTATTGTCGTCTGTCTGGCTGGGTGTCGTTAACACCTAAACTCATTATTAACATATTGATCCAGCCGATATTGCGTTAGATAAACTTGATAGATCGTTGGAAGCTCTCGAGTTATTAACATTTTTTTATTAATGTGTAGTGGCAGCAACAAAATATTTAAGGACATTATTATTTATAACCGTTAACCTAAAGGGCTTAAGTTTCCTAATAGCTGCATTGGACATAGTGTAGGGGAAGCTAACAACATTCTAGATAGCATACAAATATCCTAATCAATCCTTACTGAGAAAATCAATGCGAAAGTATGTCGAGATGTTTGTTACTTAACGACTACTAAAAGAGTAGTAGATATGTAAGAATAAAACGGCTTTAAACCGAATGATTATGAATTTATCTCAACTGTAAAAAAAAGGGGAATAGCCAAACACCTACCTGTATTCCGGCGGTTGCACTTGAGAGCCAGTTGCAAGCAGCCCAGTGCACGTCGGACCGTGCAGTGTGCATAAACAAAGTGACATATTCTGGTATACAAAGTTTATTTCATCAGCAGCAAATATTATTTTGTGGTCGATAGTATTTTTCATTCAAAGACATTGATAAAACAAAGTTATTTTTGCGATTGTTAACTCACAGAACAAATATTACACAACCTTTCTTTTTCAAAGTTTCAAACTAGAAGTGCAGTCTCCAAATAAAACGATATACAGACTAACGGACGGGACTTAATTATAAGGGTAAGAATCTAACCTAACTAAAATATAACGTAACCCCAGAGGCACTAAAAGTAAAACAAGCCTCAAGTCGTGTCCACACCTGCTTGAAATTGCAGGCAATTTTGAACTCGATGACGGTGTAATGTCGGTTTATGACAGTATTATTGTATAGAGCTGTCAGTGCTAACTGCGGACTTGTTGGAGGCAATTTCTTGCAAGTTGAAATACGTAAGCTTAATTGTTTAGTCTTGGACAGATTTGTTTTTAAATGGTATTTATTGGTCATGATTATTTTATGCGTTTAAAATTCTCAAATTTAGGTGGTGTATTTAAATAAACCGATATACTCAATATTTTTCCAAAAACATTCCAGGTCGTTAGAAAAAGGCAGTAGCGCGTCCGACAAACCGGCCGAAAATTCGGGTAACTCGAACAGCAAGGAGCAAAACAAGAAGCCCCACATAAAGAAACCTCTCAACGCCTTCATGCTGTACATGAAGGAGATGAGGGCGAAGGTAGTCGCAGAATGCACGCTCAAGGAGTCAGCTGCGATCAACCAAATCCTCGGCAGACGGGTGAGTTCGAAATTCAAATTCAGAATTATTACTGTTTTAAAATGTGTCGTTTCGAAATTTGAAGTTTAAAGTAATATATTTCTTTTTTCACTGATCTTTTTTGTTGATGTTACTTTTTAATTGATCTGAGGCCCCGTTGTTCCTAAATGATTTTTAATTTTGCTGCTGATTTTTTGGAAATTAATTAGGTGACTGTCTGATGATATTTGTTTTCTCATAATGATCTCATTGATCGAGATTTATGGAATATGCTAATTTATTGATATTTATAAACATTATCGTAAATAATAACTACAAGGAAGAAGGTCGTAGAAGTAAGTTAATGAGTGAACATTAGAAAATTTATGTTCCAAGTTTTATAGTTCCATCTTATATTAAAAATATTTTTAACAGACTTTTAATTAAAATTTATTTTGATTTACGTAGTTGTACCTAACCTTGTTTCAGCGTTTGAAGGATCCATTTAAATGTTATTTAGCACTGTTTATTTAAACAAATTATATTTTGAACACATTCAATTCAAATTATCGTATATTACAATTATGTAATTGCATTGGTTTTGTCTTTGTTAATCTTGTTAGGAAACAGATTCGTCACGCGTCACGCTCAACTCAGCTTGCGTTATGGAAGACAATGCAAACACGACGCCCGGCCATATCGGCGATCTAATAGACGTATTGAATAACAAACAACGCTCGCAATCCGCTACCGAGAATCGAACCCACCGCTCGCGCTTCTCAGAACGCAATCTAATTCCTAACAAGAGTAGCAAACGTCACAATCTTGGAGGTTCAACAATTTGAACGTTCACGATTACTTAGCATCGGTGTAACATTGTGGCCCCGGCCTTTGGTAACGCAACCTCGTATCCGTAACACGCAGTGGCATTCGTTGAGTCGCGAGGAACAAGCCAAATACTATGAAAAAGCGCGGCAAGAGAGACAGCTTCATATGCAGCTATACCCCGGTTGGAGCGCCAGGGACAACTACGGTTACGGTTCCAAAAAGAAAAAGCGGAAAAAGGACCGCAGTCCCGCTGAGTTGGGAGGTATTGGACTCTAGGAACTGACCCGACACGCGAGGGGCTGGGTTCTCTGTCATGTCTCATGGACGCTTCTGTACCTACCTACACTGTCGCTTCTCCCCCCCACTGTCCGTGACTGTCCCGGTTCCCCACCCCGCTGCCCCGCTGCCCCGCTGTCCTGCTCCCGACCCGAGCAATACTCCACGCACCACACACTAACATCGTCCGGAGACTCGCTTGCTAGAGTGTACCTGTCTGTACCCACTACCCAGGAGACACGTAACAAACAGTCCGGCTTGTATCCTCACTAACATACATACAGCGAGCATCCGTACCGTAACCTGACCATGCCCGTGCCCGTGCCGTGCCCGTGCCCCGTATGTGAGTGTGCGTGTGTGCGTGTTATCGACTGTGTTACTTGTATGTACCTACCGCGCGGCGCCGACGGTGCCTGTGCTAGAAAAGCGGCTGGAACCGTTGCTCACGAGTCGGAGAGGGGCGCGGCACGGCGACGGCCGAGCGAGCCCCGACCGGGCCCGAGCTCGGCCGAGCGCCGCGTCGCGCCCTCTAGTTGTTTCGTGTTTTGTGTACTTACTGTAGTCGTCGAGTGACCGTGACCGTGTACTGTACACCCTACACCCCCGATCGGAAACTATATTGGTTTGTTATATCTATGTCTAGTCGAGCCGCGACTCCGATAAACGACCGCAGAATAGGTTCTGTGAGGAAAGTCACAATTGGCCATTTTCATTCTGTCGTAGGAACAAAATTGATATCGAGGGGCTGCTCACTGAGGGCTGTTTTTCTAGCACCAGCGTTAGGGACGCGCGGACGTAGGGACGCGCGGACGTAGGGCCGTGCCAGCCGTGGTCCACCGTCCAAGTGCATTTCTCTCTTTTCTTTCCATATTGCTGCGTCTGTTGACGGTACAGTGGCATGCGCTTGGCCGCGAGGAGCAAGCCAAGTATTACGAGCTGGCGCGCCGGGAACGCCAGCTGCACATGCAACTCTATCCCGATTGGTCGTCTAGGGCTAATACGCAAAGGGGCAAGAAGAGGAAACGAAAACAGGAGACAACCGATGGAGGTACTGCCTTTCACTCCGTCGACGACCGCCCGCTCTCCCTCCCTGCCTTCCATTCCATTCCATTCCTCCCCCTACCACTACCGCCCGCGCCGTGCTACTGCTCACTCAGCAGACCTGTGCTCAGATCACATCCATTAACTATACATCTACTTGCCAAACCGTCTCTATCCGATCTCCGGGCTCCATGTACTTTGAATGCGTTATAGTCGCGTTGTCTCATTAAAAAAATGAGGTCAATTAACGAAGGATTAAGCCCGGAGACGTTGGATCCCCCGTGCCCCCTCCCGCTCCGCTCCTGTCGCCCGCACCTCTCCTCGTCCCGGGCGAGTTCAATTGCTTTGAACTCCGCTCCGTACGAACCGAACGACACAGTATTAAACTATTGCCGAATGTCTATGGTTAAAGGGGGACAAGGTTGTAGAAATTATTATCAGTATATTTTTTTTTATTTAATATTTATCGCATTTATTTATTTCTTTTGTTGTAATTTCAAGCGCTATTGAGACAAGTTTTGCATCCTGATGCAAGTGGCACTCCTTCGAAGGTTGTCCCGGTTTTTGGCTTTCCGTTCTGCTCCTAAATGCCGCCAACGTACTCGGGGAGCGTGCATGTTTTATCCTACAAACAAATTGGTTGGACACTTGAGTAATTGCTTTGCAGGGTGTTTAGTTACATGTTCGCGGACGAGGCTGGGACAGCCTTCTCGATATTATGCTATTATAAAATATGATGCAAGCAAAGGTGTAAGAGATAGTGTGATGATGACGAGCCGAGTACCGGCCGCGTCTCCGGCTCCAGGTGTCAGGAGACAGCACTGGAGGACTGGCTGCTCCATCTCCTCCACTAGACTATAATATACAAAAGCTGCCGATGCTTCTTGTGTCTGCGGTGTTTTATTTATAATGATACTGGCCAAATGAACTTATTTATTTTCATTCCGGAGAACCTATTCTGCTTAAATTTTGCTTATAAACATCATGTTTATTTGTGTTTTCTTTTTTATTTTGATTCCGAAATGCAATATTAGACGTAGTTTGCATATTTTATTTTGTTTCCTGGAAACTTATGCGTGTAGAATGTTAATTTGTTTGGTTTGACAACCAATGTTTTTTCCGTTGTTCCGATATCATTTCTCCCATCCCCCCTCCCTGCATGCCACTAACAAGTATGGTGGGATTATGGTGCATGACAGCTTTTTCGTAGTTCCTAGTTGTAGTCATTTTGATTATTTCTAAGTCGCTTGAAATATGATTTCCGGTAAATTTATTTATGCTACCAACAAAAGTATGCGCAACGCAACATTACTTACTTGATTTAATTATAAACAATTCCATGCAATATTTACTCGATATCATATTTATTTTATTTCAAAAAGTTTTTATTGATTCAATTAATTGATTTGCATTCAAAATTAAAACTTAATTTGCAAAAATAAAATAGCAATTCCGATGAAGCTTTTAAAGAATGTATTCTAACAGAGGTTATGTGCAACTTTCAGGGAACAATTTGAAGAAATGTCGCGCGAGATACGGTCTCGAGCAACAGAACCAGTGGTGTAAACCTTGCAGGTGAGCCTCCATATTTTAACTATTATTTTTCTTTTCGCTTCTATGCAAAATGAATTGTCGCGGTGAAGCATTACCGACCTTATGTTAGGTGCATACGGTCGGTTGCTGTTCGGTTTATAATATTGTTTCTATGTGGAAAGACTTGGCTTATCTTCTAGTCTTTGTTCTCTCACGGTAGCAAACTGAGCCCGGTCGGTAGTTTGGAATTATTTAACAAAAATAATTCCAAATATAATACTGTAGTAAATGTTGTGTTTTATGTTTTATTTCACACGATTGCACTATGCAATATTCTAAAAAGTTCTAGAAAAATAAGTTCTAGAATACGGCGAAGCTGAAAACAATTCAGAAAATGTGTCTTTTCACAAAGAAATAAATAATATAGCATTACACGAAATAGATTTTTTTGAAAGTAGACCAAAGTGTGAAGTAGTGGACCTAGGATATAGCATAGACAAACTAGAGGTGAAACAGAGAGAGGGCAATCATTTGTCGAATAACATGAAGAAAAGACACGCTTTCAAAAAAATCTTGACACATTTTCTGAATTTCGCTCGCTTTTTTTGATGATTTTTAACTGTGATTAAAAATTATAAGGTGATAATTTTGAACTTATCGAAATGTTTTTTCCACTTATGATTGCCGCTTCTCACGGATCGATGCTGGACCGCTGGCACTATTGGTGACGTTTGTTTGTTTATATCATTCATTATCACTCTGAATACCTACCATTTACTGACCTAAAACACTACTTGACTGTACAACTCTACATACTTTATCATTGATAACTCTGTGACTATAACACCATTTCTTATTTCTTTTTATATGTTCTCCATTTACCAACTTCATCATTTCTAAACCCTCCAACATACCATTAACTTCTTCGTGCTTAAACTCACCACCGCCACCAAATTCATTTACTTACTCATTCCCGTCTCATTATGTACACTACACCAAACTCCCTCAATTCTACACCTTGTAAAGCATACTGTCACTTCCCTTGCAATCCTTGTCACTGTCGCCATACCCTCATCGCAGTCCCGAGTCAAGTAGCGTTATGGTCTCGGGGGGTCTCGGGCTCCTTCGGCCGGAGCCAGCGACCCCTCTCCCCCCCGCGAGTCTAGTCGGCAGTCCCCCCCAGGAACCCACGTATGTGAACCTTTAGTGCCGGCCTGCCCCCGCCGACGGAACCCCGGTCAGTTGATGATGGAATGTCGTGAAGATGTGTGGTTTTTGTAGTTTTTTGAATTTGTTATTTACTCATATTTCGTTGGAGTGAATTGTAGAATCAGGACCTTTGATCTTTGACATCTCATCATGGTGTTCCTTTTTTGAATATAAGTTTTTATGTGGCTAAGTGCGAGTCGGTCGATGTCTTATTTACACCTGGCAACTGAGATGAGAGATTTTAAGGGTTCTGGTATGTCTACTAGTTCGAAACGCTTTCTGATATTTTGTGTTTATTATAAAATTAGGTCTCGTTTAGGTGTTTTAAATATGGAATGGTTTTCGTTTTTGTTTTCTCGTCGTAGGTAGTGTTGTGCCATTTTGTTAAACTATTTTTAGTTTCTTTTTCAGCATGTATTGATGTTTTAATTTCTAGACTTAATTGAGTTCTAATTTTAACATTTTTTCCGGCATGATCGTTAACATTGTGTTTTATTTCATGTGTTCGATGTTAAGTAGGGTAGTCTTAGATGTAGCTTTAATTGTCTTCCTTTATTACTTGGGACTGTTTCATATTTTTTTTATATAATGTTACTACCACTCTACGAGTCCATAGGAACCTTATTTGGCTCCTTGATGCACTGGACCAGTGACAGGTAATTACAACCCTAAACCCTCAAAAGGCAGGTTGGGAATACCACTGACAAGACCAACATCTTACCAATAAAAAATATGGAACATCCCCTCAATTTTTGTAACACCTAATGACATCTCCTATGTATAACCAGGCGGAAGAAGAAGTGCGTACGCTACATGGAAGCCCTGGCAGCAGCATCGGGAATAGTCTCCGCTCTCAGGGCGACACCACAGTCCCCTTGTTCTGAGGAGGACGTGAAGCTTGAAGAGATGAGCGACGCGTCCAGCGACGGAGACGCAGACACGCCCCTCAACTCTGCGTCGAGCCCCGGGGGGCTGAGCGCGCTGTCCTCCCTCGCGTCCCCCGCCTCAGAGCCGCCCCCTGCCAATCCCCCGCGCAACCCCGTCGGCACCAACCCCCGGGACGCCAACAATCCCCTCTCCGTTGGACAACTCACCTCTCAAACGTGGCCCCGGTCCGCCCAGCCCAGGCCCGGCCACGAAGTGATATCGGTATCATAGTGACGGTGGTGCACGTCCACCGCCCGCCGGTGCACGGACACGACTGAAGGACGCGCTCGCGTTTTTGAACTTAGAACGATGCTGGTTGGTTAGTTTATGTTTTTTCGTTATTTTTTTTGAAACGGTGCCCTCTGTGGTGATTTTAACTCGTCGGACGTTCTGCGATATTACCGAGTCGAAATGCTAACAGAGTAACATCGTGTACTGGATTACCGGAAATTATTTGTTCATAATTCTGTTGTACTACTACTAAATACGATAACAGTGAACGTGGGATATTCGCAAAATCGTGAGCGAATAATTTTCATCGGTTACAGCGCCATCTATCTTGTGAAAAGCCAAACAGCGCCGTGATGGCGGACACGTCCCGAAGCGAGTCGTGTGGTTGTGATATGAAACTTTACAATATAAGCATCCATTGTTACTGTTCAGAAAATAACTGTTGTTTCAACTATAACTTGTAGTTCTACCTCCATTTGGCGTATTACTTTGACAAACATATTTTGACAGCTGGGAATACCAACATTTTCGTGTACTCTTATTTGAATAGTGATAGCATTGTTCATTGGAATCTATATTGGCCTAATGATAACTTAATTTATTGATACATCTAATTTCTTTACCAAATGTATGGTATTTCTGGTTGCCAATAATCAATTTCTTTCTTTAAAAGGTAAGTCTATAAACACTGTAACCAAGTTATCCTTTAAGTTTTAAGCAATACTTAGTTTATGAGACTCTTTCTTTACACATATCAAATCGACAAGAATTTCTTAAACTATGTATTGGTCAGTGTAAATGGAAATTTAACATTGTTTCTTTGGTTACAGTACACCTTTTAAATATTTTCTTTGAAAACAGTTATTGTGATCTCAAAATTAATGAGTCCGAATCGAGTCATTTACGTGCATTTCTATTTTAATAATGAGCCCATACTTTTATTACCCAAATATCAAGAATATTATATAACTAGTCGCTTTTTCATGTGCCATTGAATAACAACTGAGCTATTTAATTGCTTTTACAGTTTTAGTGACATCTAGTGTCAAATTAATGTAATCACATAATATGAAAATTCTTTCAAAATCCTAGGGTGGTTTTTATATAAACCTAACTAGTATTCGCAGAATCAATCCTCTGAGAGCAAAGTTTTCAATGCTCTAAGTTTTCAAATCGCCATATTTACCGAATATCTATCTAAGGAGGCCATAATGACGCTTCTCTAAATATTCAAAATTTTAAAATCGTTTAATAGATGGCGCTGATTATCACAAATATTTGGTTAATAAAAGTATGTAATGTTAATGCCACAATGCTGTGGTCGTAAGTCAACTCTTCTAAGCCATATCGACATATTCAATACCAGTTAATGTTGTTTGAATGAAACAAAAACGCACAGATGCAGAATTAATATTATTTGCAAGTCTCTTCAATAGTCAATATATGTATTTACTGGCAACTTTTATCTTTTACCTGCTGCCTAGTTTTTTTTTAAACATCCCGGTGTTATGGTTAAGGCAATTTTATTTAACCAAAACTGTAAGTACAATTAATTCTGCAAACTGTACGCGAACTCATTTTAATCAATTAAAATTATAAACTTGAACATAATGTGACACTTCTAAATATTGGTTTCTTTATATATTATATTGTCTTTGATTGTTTGATCAACATTTCTAAGTATTTAATTTATTTAACATCAAAAATGTAAAAAACTGTTTACAAAATTAACTGTTATACTGACTGTCATTTGTTTAAAATGGTATCGCACGTCTGCTCTCTTTTGTTATATTATCGTTCTTCTTGGACTGGACCTTGCTTTTTACTTACAGCACATAAATTGTAATCAGAAATTTTTTAAAAATGAAATGTCTTAAAATGTTGAAATTAATTGATGTTTAAATATGCATGATAAACAATAATTCGTTTGATTCATAAAGCCTAATAGTAATAATAGCTCAAAGGCCTCTTTTGGAACTGCAAGATAACATTTCGTCTGGACTTTGAACCTTATTTATTTAGTGTAATAGCTATGCAAACTTTTAAGCATCAATCGAGCAACATTCGCTTCGAGATATATATTTCGCCTTCATTTTTAAGCCTGCGACTTACTTTCCGAAGTGTACCTTCGATTTTGTTGACAATTGAACGGCCTGTAGCATGAAGGTTCCATTATAGCATTATACGTCATCAGTTTTAGTTTCTTAATTTTGTAATAATGTGTTTTCCCTCCGCGATATGCTCGTGTAAAAAGTTAATTTTAAGGCAGAGCGGAGGGAAAATTGATTTTCCGTTGTACGGAACTGTTAGACTGTCGTAGCATAGATTAGGAACATTGTATGAGTGAAATTTATATATTATAAGGTGCTGTACCCACTGGCTTTTAAACGCAACTATGGAATTATTTGTTATTCGATAACTTTTTGCTTTTTGATATTTCATCGAGTTTACTGTCTATGGTAAAATTTATTAATTAAAATTGGTGTCTAAATGTTAAGTTGATATCATAGTAAGCAGCACCGTTAATTATCTGTTTATATTATTTAATGATTTATAAAATATTATTTATTAGTGTGTTTAGTTATTAAACTCTACTAAATTTTATGATTTGCGAAATGGAATCGATTTTTTTTTATTGTGATGAACACAGTTTTGTTTAAAAAAGAAACATTTTTTATTATGTAGGTATTAATTTAGTTCTTCACGAAGAAGTTTATGTTTTGATCGCATGAAATTAAGCATGTATTTTTTTATTGTGGTTAAAGGTCATTTGGTAACAGCATCAACCTTTGTATATGTGTAAGTACATACATGATGTATAAAATATTAGGTTTAATCTAACTGTGTCATATTAGATATAAGTGTACTATTACATACTACTTACATATGTATACATACATACATTATTATTATATATAAAAAAGAAGTTTAAATGGAAAAAATATTAGTTAATTACTGACTCAGAACTTATATATGTCGCTGAAAATATGTTTTTTAAAATTCACAAAATATTTGATTTTAACAATCGCAATCCGAACAGAGCAAGGAGTCGAAATTTTTTGTAAATAAATTTGTAATTCACGAATACTTAGAACATTTTTGGTATTAAATTTGTGCATTTATATAAAGGAAGTGTTAGTACCCTTGGAATGTTCTCGGATGGTTTGATTTATTGTCCGACGTGAAAAAAATAATTTTTGTTAATTACTTTTTTTAATTGTTATTATTAAGAATTTTAACGTTGTTAATTGCAATATCACGCCCATGACTTTGGATAAAGAAAATAATTGTGCTCTCGATTTCTGTTTAGATAATAAATACAAAACGATTTATATTTGACAAATACGAATTTATCAACGTCGGTAAAAACAGCTGGATATGATCAGTTATTAATTATTATACATCATTACGATAATTTTGATGTTATATGCAATGTCAAAGGGTGACCAATTATTTAATATCAATCAAAAGCTGATTCAATAACTTTATTAATCTTTGACAATCTATAATGCCAAGTGATAAAATAAATAATCAATGTCCATTATAAAAAAAAAGAAAACTTTAAATTTGGTCGACGTGCGTTTTGCCTTATTAGAGAAATGCATGAATATTGAAATCTTAATTATATCAAGACACAATTAATTACTATTTGTTTGATTTTGCATGAAAAACATGTGCAATACTGAATAATATGGGTACTGTATAGTTTGAATAATTAAATTAGATTTTTTTACCTTAAATATAATTATTAAGGGTTTATTGATTTGATTAAAATTAATATGGAGTATTTTTTGTTCGTCCGAAAGAAGGAAATGTTATTTTGTCTAATCATTATTATAAATATCTTATAACTTCGGGATATCCGTTAGCACCGTGCCAAAACCATCTAGAACTCACAAAACGCCAGGGAAATATTTATGGACAGTGAATTAAACTTTACACTTGTGCCAAATTTAACTATAATAAACAAATATTTGGTCTATGTACCCGATCGATACCTGTCTATGGTATTTTTATGTTGATAGATTTTATAGGTTGTTTTTATTATTAAGAGGGAAAGACAGGCTCTATGTCGAGCTGTTATTTTTTGTAGAGAAAATTTGTCAAATTAGAGAACTGAATTTTTAGGTCTGGTCCCATTGTCTTGTGTTCAGTTGAACGAATATTATTTTAATAAACAACATAAAAATTGTATTCATTCGTTTTTATTTTCCAATAAGTGAACCTATAACTTTACCTCGATCTCCAAGAAAATACCGGTCAAGTGCGAGTCGGTCTCGCGCACAAAAGGTTCCGTACAAACTTGTACTCCCCCGCCGCGTTTGTCAATATGTTTCTGTTCTGTTTGTCAATCTGTTCTGTCTGTATGTTCGCGATACTCAAAAAACTACTGAACGGATTTTGATGCGGTTTTCACCATCAGTTAGATAATTTCATCCGAAAGGTTTATATGTATATTATAGTAGAGAAAAGCCGATAATTTCTAAGATTTCTAATGTCTGCCTCTGTCTTTATGTTCGCGATGAACTATTATACTACGCATTAAAAAAAATAACTGGTTATATGGGGTATGCTTTGTGTAGGATAAAAATTAACTAAAGATGTCATAACGCTTTTGCTGAAGATCCTCGAAAATTACTTTGCAAATAAATGTTTAATTAAACAAAATTATTTTATTTTGCATGCTTATATTTGTTTACTTATTTCACTAGTCACTACCCAAGGATCAAGGATAAAGCAGGATCTTCTGCAGGTTCTTCCCCTACCTGTTCTGTGCATGTTTCCACTACATGCACTCAATGTTTCGTGTCTGCCTTCAAAGACTGTAAAAGGTCAACAAAACATTGGTCGTCCACCTACCTGTAGTTAGACCTCCAACTTAAAAACAAAATATGTCTTGGTGTAGTGTGTTGTGAAGAGCAAAAATAGCGGGAGGGACCCGGCTGTAGTTTCTGATTTGTCCCTTTTATTAATGTAAGTGGAATATTTTAATCCTTGCGTCGGGGACCGCTACCGCTCTATTCATCTCGTTGACTTTGAATTTTATTTTTTTAACCGCTCCTAGGGATTGCAGATTGTATTTGATATTAATTTCAACTTCATACCTCCACGCGTTCCTGAGAAAAGGGGCTTGACAGACGGACAGAGATGGTTTTTTCCTTTTAAGGTACGCAACCCTCAAAATGAAAGAATTTTATTGAGATTACATTGTTTATTTTGTGACAATGCATAATAGAGAATATACATTTAGAAAAATGAAAAAGTAAAACGCTATAAGATTGTGATGCAGTATGCAAGACTAGGGTGGATACTGAGGAAACCGTTACAAAACTTCGGGTGTATACATTTGTACTGGATTTTATATCTTAATGCCTTAGGCCGTAGCCTAAAAATGCAATGGCGTCTATAATACAATCAAAATATTTCCGATTTCCTTTATCCATATCATAATTAATAAATTAGTCTATCAAGCAAATTAATAACGAGAGTACAATAATAATTGGTTTAATCATTTAAAATACCTGCGTCGAGGAATGACGATAAGAAATTACCAACTTTGTGCAAAATCCCACTTGTTAAAAAGTGGTATTTACTATGAAGGTAATTTTTTTCCAGTCCAAAAGAAAATCTACAAAATTCACTTGGATATAGTTAGTTAAAAAGTGCTTAGTATAAAAACAATATTCTTACATCTAATTACTTATAATAAACAAGTAGACAAAACAAATTCTCATCACATCAAGCACGACATACATTTTTCAATTCTTACATTAATTTTTAACAACTAATGTGTCAAGTGAAATGTGAAAATGAATAATAAATAATTGTTTCCAAGACAAATAAATGCTGATTTTAAACGCAAGCAATATTTTTGACACTTGGGATTTGGAAAACATACGGAAGTGCCTACTCTACATCATAATTAATGAAATGGTGGAGGATTAGGAATCAAAGATATTTTTCAATAGAAAAACTAATATTTCAAATTATCTTATACTACGGTTAGTACGTTTTGGTAGAAATTGTCAAAAATGTTACAACTAACATACTGGATATTGCGCCTACGCAACTATTGTATAATATTCAAATGCCATGTTTGTATAAGTTTTCCTTCCTTACTACTGTTATTATTATAGTTGAAAATCAACCGTCAAATGTCGAACTGTCAATACTTTTTTTTTAAATGTTTTTTGGCTTGGTATCTAGACCTTTCATCCTACACGCAATGATATTATAAGTTTATAGGTTAACTACAAAAAATTCGATCTTCAAAAATTTTCCAGAAATGGCACTTTATAAATAACTTAATATTGTAATATCCACACTACATTACGATATCTCATAACACACGACGGCATTTTTGGTTGTTTTGGGTCACCTTCTTTTAATTGCACTCGGTACGTGAAGTGCATCCGTTGATGCCGGCGACGCGACACAGATCAAGTTAGGCTAATTAGCCACTCTTTAGCCTCTTTTCGGGGCACTTATAACCTATCTACCTTTTTACTTATAAAATCATTGCTTACGCGCGTTCAAAGCGTAGTTAAGTAGAAAAAACTTATACAATCAAGGCTTACACATGTCCTTACGGGGTCCATATAAATCAGTCGATATAAACTGAGTAACAACACGTTATATAGGTACGAATAAAAACCGTTGCTATGTCATGTCCTAATATAAACAGTCTAACATACCAATTGTATTCTAAAAGCTTTGGGTTACGAACGGAATAATCTAAAATTGGTTCTTAGCTGTCCCAAGCCTTCACAATGTCTTTTACTTGTGGAAATATTTTTCGTGTTTAATGCAATACATTTTTTTAGTTTTTACGTTTATTATCAAAACATCATCTCCTTTGAGTCGTGACCAACTTATAATTTCACAAGTAAAAGTTTCCACATGCAATAAAGCTGTCTCCGAGTGAGCCGGACGTCGGACCGGACGTCCGGACGGCGCGTGTCTGACGCTTACCACAGTCCGGACGACTTGCCGCCAGGTGGGTTCCTTACGCGTACTGAAGTCTTCGTGTCCAGACCCTCAACCTCTTCTGTAATGGGAAATGGAAATTATGTATAAGGAATTGAGAGAGCAACAAAACTGTGATAGATATTGTGTATAGGGAATTGAAAAGCATTTTTTGTTGCAAAGGATTCCTGTATCAAACAACGTGAAATGAATTAAGAAAAAAGTAAAATTACTGTAATCAATTCATTTTCTTGATGTTTTTGTATGGTACTCGCAGATGGGACGGTCGTCCCAAAACTACAACAAAAAAAACAGGAATCGCGATTCAAGTAATTAATAGAAGAAAATGGTTTGCAATTTACAAACACATTCATACTAATATTATAAATCTCTGTGTGTTACCTTTTCACGCTTAAACGAATTTTGGTATAGATATAGATGGGGCCTTGGAGAAGGACATAAGATACTTTTTATCCCGGGAATAAGATAAGATCCTTTGGGAATGCAAGTGAAACTGCGGGGGACAGCTAGTTTAAACTAAATGAGTAGAGAATCAATGGTGGGTGTATAGTTACTGCTGATGGAGAAGGTGGAGTTACATCCATACTAATATTGTGAACGCGAATACGAACATTTTCTGTCATGTTTGCACGCTTAAACTGCTAAACCATTTTTTATGTTATAGTATACCTTCGACCTTGGTTGGAGAAGGACTAAGATCCCTCAGGGACGCGGGTGAAACAGCGGGGGACAGCTAATGAGTGCCAAGTGAATCAATAATAGAGTGTGTAGGTACTTACGGCTGATGGAGAAGGTTGAGTTCTGAAGGTTCCGTTGTCCTGGCTCGCGCATCTTGCGGCCCGTGGGCGTGCTGCAGCCTGACGACACCGACATGTCCTCCAGATGCTTGTTTACCACCTTCAGATCTAAACAAACATCAACAACATTTTTTGTAGTGACGTCAGATACCGCGGTGAAGGTCGTGGGTTCCTTCAATGAGCTTGAGCTTTCAGTGAAGGAAAACATCGAGAGGAAACCAGAGCACGTTGGTAGTACCCGAGTGGCTGGCTACCACCCTCAAGCCGAAAATATGCACCTATCGATGTGTTCCGACAGCTGCACTTGAGAGCCAGTTCCCATCTAGGCTTTGTGTGCTTACCACCTTCAGCCACATCATGACTTACCATGGTGAGATTACGGTCAAACACAAGCTTATCCTAAAGTCGAAAAAAAAACTGTCAGTACAGTTTTTTTCACATCCAATTTCAATCCTGATTGGTCAACATACAGGTGGCCGGTTAGATGGGAATCTAACCTGTATGGATGTGAACATATTTAGGTACTTACCAGTGGGAATTGGTGTGCCGTTAGTGACTTTAGCAATAGTTTCTCTTTGGAACTCTTGTGGCGCGTCCACTACCGATTCTTCGCCGAACACGAATGGACAATTCGGCGGGCTCTTAATGAATCTGCCGAAACCTGACAACATAAAGAAAGATAGGTCAGTCTTTCTCACGATAATGCCCCCTCATTGGCGCTAGAGGCCTACAGGGGGGCGGTAAAGGGCACTGAAGAAACTGGGGGGCGTTTCAGCAGTTGAGGGGGGCGATGTTAAGAATAAAATTGTTAAACATTTGAAAAATAAAAGCCAATATAGTCCGATGGTCCAAAAATATTCAAAGAATGTAACCTTGCTGAGTTTCTTGCCGGTTCTTCTCAGTTGAAGGCTGACTTCCGAACCGGTGGTAACTTCTGTAATTCGACCTTCATAAGTGCCCTTCTAGGGCCTAAACTGAATAAATGGTTTTGACTTTGACTTTGATGTTTGATTTGTATTTTTTCTAATATTTAGTACTTAAACTAGTAAGTACTATTAGTAACTAAAACTTATTAACTACTACACTACCACGATAAATTATTCTACTTATATTATGCATGTTAAAGTTTGCATATTTGGATGTTTGTTGTTCAATCAAGTAGAAACGCCTGAACGGATTTTGATAAAACTTGGCACACAGGTAAATCATATCCTGGAATAAAACAGGATACTTTTCATCTCGGGAAAAGATATCGGGAACGCATGTGAAACCGCGGGGCGGAAAACTGGTTTTGAGTATAATTAAAATACAAGTTTGAACTCAAAGACTACATAGAATAGACTCATCTGGTACGCTATAAATAAATAATTAAAATAAAGTAATCATTGCGATTGTGATATTAAGATGTAGTAAACCTAAAAAATTTTGATTAAATAAGTTTGAGAACCTCTGAGATCCTCGAGAGACAAGTAAAATATTTTTCAGTAATTAATATAATAATGTAGTACCTTCAGCAACCCTAAGGTCTCCATCGTCGAGACAAACTCTACCGTTCACGATGACGTATTGAGGACTGCCTACAACGTGTTGACCCTGGAATACAATTAAATATCGGATTTACATTTTTAATGATGTAATTGCAGTTGCAGTTTATGGTGGTAAGTAGGTCCGCAAAGCCTAAAAGGGAACTGCTGCTCAAGTGTAGCTGATGAGACATACCGACAGTGGACATAGATTTTTTTCTAGGCCACAGTTCGTTGTACAAGCAGTAGAACACACATATGAAGGCTTTGGACTAAAGCTTGTGAGGTTGGGATCAAATCATTATAACCGGAGTTAACCGGATATAGAGGTCATTTTTAGGGTTCCGTACCCAAAGGCCAAAAATGTAAACCCTAATACTAAGACTCTACTATCCATCTGTCTGTCTGTCACCAGGCTGTGTCTCAAGAACAGTGATAGCTGGACAGTTGAAATTTTCACAGATGATATATTTCTGTTGCGGCTATAACAACAAATACTAAAAACAGAATAAAAAAAATATTGTACAGAACCCTCGGTGCGCGAGTTCGACTCGCACTTGACCAGTTTTGTATATATAGGCAATCGTTACTGACTGACTGATCTATCAACATACAGCTCAAACCACTGAACGGATTGCGCTGAAATTCGGCACGCAGATAGTTATTATGACGTAAGTATCCCCTAAGAAAAAAAAACAAAATTTACACGCTATGGTGATGAAATGGGGGTCCAAAGATTGTACGAGATCGTCGGTGAAACCGGGGGGCGGAAAGCTAGTTAACCCAATAAATGTATAGGGTCTTTTAAATCGTTATAAATACCTCAAATATATTAAAGTCTATGGCATGATGGTGTTGAGCGGCTGTGATGGTTCTCTCAAGCTTGGGGTCCCACACCACCACGTCTGCGTCGCTGTTCACCGCCACGCGCCCCTTGGCCGGCCACAGGTTGAAGATCTTGGCGGCCGTCGAGCTGGTCACAGCCACGAAACGACACGGGTCCATTATACCTGTAAACACACAAGTTAGGTTAAATTTTTTTTTATTCGAGCTGCCCATTGTCCATAGCTTGACATTTCTGCCAATGTCAAGCTATTATTATACTTCTTTTATGTTTGTATGTCACGTAATATTATAAAGTTAGTCAGTCAAGTCACGTCAGATTTTAATGAAAATGGTGGCCGTTCCACTAAAACTTCTCACATACTTTTTTGGAAGTCCCGATACACGCTTTCATTTCATTTCACTTCATTGATGCTTTTGGATTGAACATTATCTTATAGTGACCTTTATCTCCCCCCTAAGTTTGTCCTACTACTTACCGGACACTCTGTCTGTATATAAAGAAGACCACACAGGTGCCCTGTCGATTTTATTTTTTCTTACCAGTGTTAACAGCCTTCTGCCACAGGATGGCCATGCGGTCTTCAACGCCATTAACTCCATTCGGGATCTTAGAGAAGTCGCCCTTGCCGAGCTCTTTATCCTTCTCGTGGAATGTGCAGTTGTCGCTGGCGATCACCTGAATGTAGTCGCTGGAATAAAGCACATTTAATTATTAACAAAACTGTAATAAAAACTTGAGAGGTGTCAAGGGACACCCGGATGGAACGAAGTTATATAAGTTGAGAGAGTATATATATAAAAAATATATATATCTGGCTTGCTTTCTATAAGAGAGAGAGAGAGAGAGAGAGAGAGAGTGAGAGAGAGAGAGAGAGATACATGCGCACGCCGCACAGCTTAATAATCATACATAGTGACATAAAAAGTGTCGTGTCAATTTTTCGTAAGATTTTTTTCCGTCTAGCCCCCTTTCACAACGCGCGATAAGGAACTTCGCTTTCAGGGTAAAAGAAAATAGAATCAAAATTTATTATTTTCCGTTTCAGATACACCTTTTTGATTATAAGATAGTGCCACGCAGATTATAAGATAATCCACGAAGACGCGCCCGACTCTATTTCCTAATCCCTTACAGTGCAAGTGTGCAACCTCGGCGGATACCGCGGCGAAGGACGTGGGTTCAAATCCTACAATGAGCTTATTTTCCTTCACCGAAATCTCATCGTGAGGAAACCAAAGCACCCGACTTGCTGGCTACCACCCTCAAGTTGAAAATCTGTCGCCTATTGGTGTGTTACGACAGCTGCACTTGAGAGCCAGTTCCCATCTAGGCTTTGTGTGCTTACCACCTTCGGCCACATCATCACTTACCATGTTGAGATTGTGGTCAAACACAAGCTTATCCAGAATAAAACATCATACTCACTCAGTGAGTGCTTCAACGATGGCTTGCGGCGTGTCGGGGTCAGGTCGGAGCGGCGGGGACAGCACGTGCGCCGCCGCGTGTCTGTAGCACGCGTTCTTGTAGTGGGACCCTACAGTCAAACACATTATATATGTATACAGGGTGTCCGGTACCTAGTACGATAAACTTAATTGGGAGATAAGTGGGCCGATCACTACCAAATATACAAAAATTTGGTAAAAAAGTCACCAGTTTCGAGATATTTCCGATTTTTATGAATTGATTGTGATTTGAATTTTAGATATTAAGTATCTCGAAAACGGTGACACTTTTACTGAGGTCATTTTTGTATATTTGATAGGTGACCCGCCCACCTATCTCCCCCTTAAGGTTGTCGTGCTACTTCTCGGACATCCTGTATATTTGGTAGGTGATCTGGTTTATACTACAAGTGACTAGACAGACGAATCCCCTGATGGTAAATGAATACCGTCGCCTAGACATTAGAAATACCAGGGGGATTGACAATGTGTTGTACACCTTATTACAATGCCTTGACATAAGGAGGAATATTCTAATTAACCGAGAGTTATATCGCATTTAAATATCTTTATACACATATATAAAACTGTCGCAGCCCTTTTGGTAGAAATCGTCCGAACAAGAGGGCTCTACTAAAAAAAACTGATATTTTGCTTTGAACTATTTATGTAGCATTAACGCGATTATAATTAATATGCCTGGTATATGCTTACCATCAGTGCCAATAGTAGCAGCCAGGGTCTCTCCATAAATGGGCTGCCTCTGCCTGTTGCGTGCGATCCTCAATGCTTGGACAGCGCTCTTTGACATCATGTGCACTATGTAGAGAGGAGAGTTTGCCTGTAACATAATATAATTGTTTAAAGTATTTATTTATTAAACATTGTTTAAAGTATTTTTTTCATTCTGGATAAGCTTGTGTTTGACCACAATCTCACCATGGTAAGTGATGATGTTACCGAAGGTGGTAAGCACACAAAGCCTAGATGGGAACTGGCTCGCAAGTGCAGCTGTCGGAACACAGCAATAGGTGCTTGGCGACAGATTTTCAACTTGAGGGTGGTAGCTAGCCAGTCGGTAGCTACCACCGTGCTATGGTTTCCTCACAATGTTTTCCTTCACCGAAAGCGTAAGGTCATTGTGGGATTCGAACCCACGACCTTTGCCGCTACCACTGCGCTATCTTTATGATATTTTTTTTTACATTAGGATAAGCTTGTGATGATGTGGCCGAAGGTGGTAAGCACACAAAGCTTAGATGGTGCAGCTGTCGGAACACACCTATATTAAATTCTCCATGGAACACACTGATAGATGGCGACATATCTTCAACTTGAGGATGGTAGCCGACAGTACCCTACCACCGTGCTATGGTTTCCTTCACCGAAAGCTTTATCTCATTGTAGGATTCGAACCTACGACCTTCGCCGCGGTATCCGACGTCACTACCACTGCTATAATCGCCTTAAAATGTACCGTAAGATGTTAAAGACCAGCATGTTACCTGGTTAGCAATGACACAGGCCCTGTTCACAGCTTCACCTTCCACCTCCTCGTTGCGCGATATCTGGTGAGCCTCAGGACCTGACACTCCAGCAGCGAGGAGCTTCTCAGTGTTGCGAGCTATTATATGACCATTTTCGGCATGCACCTGTAAAGATATGATATGTAGGTATGCATTCATAGCATACTATGGAACGATATCAGCAAAATCTGTCAAAAATAAAAATTAAATAGCGAGCTTTGGAATATATTTTGTATAGTTTTTTTTTCATAATTTTAGACTTTAAATATACATACATATAGGTAAACGTAGGTAAACGTATTTAATGTTTTCAGACCAAAGATAATAATATAACTGGCATTATGTTTATCCTACTGTAGTCTATCTATCTGTAGATATGTTTTAGACAACTTTTGGAGGGAGAGGAATTAAGATACAATTTTAATAATAAAAATGGTTACCAAATACAAATAAATGTGTTTAGTGTTATTTTTGGTATAACATTAAGATGGGTAGGTATAAACCCATGGGAATATATTCTAATGGTTATACTGAGTAATCGCTGGTATAGTTTACCTTTAAATATCCTATCCTGCTAATATAATAATGCGAAGGTTTATGTATTTATATTTGTCAGCTCCATAACGGATGAACGTATTTGGAAAAATCTTGGTACAAAGATAGATTAGAGTAACATATACGATACTTTTTATTCTGTAAAAACAATTTAATCTGTTGACTCGCGAGATTAACCTGTCAAACAACTAGTCAACTCGCGCACAGTTTTAAAAAAATCTAAATTCGCGCCTAATTTTCAAGTAAATGTCATCGTCCCGATTGTCCCATTTGAGAATCAAGTGGTGCGGACTCTGAAACCCCGATTGTCCCAAGAAAGAACTGACAGGGTAAATAAAAATATTTTATTTTGACATTAAAATTAGACCTGTTAAGGTTTAAAACTAAGTGCAACCATTTTGGTAGTTAGATTAATACCTCATACTATTTTTGAGGCCATTCAAAATACAGTAAAATTCGAAAGAATATTCTTACCAAAGGCAGAGCCTTCAAAGCCGTGCAAGCTTCAAACACGCAGTAAAGCTTATAATCGTCCAGCATCCAAGAGTCTTTATAAGCCATAAACATCTTGAAGGAGTTGACTCCATAGTTTTCGGAGACCAGCTGTTCCATTTCTTTCTTCACTGAGGGGGACCACCAGGTCACTCCAACGTGGAGGGCATAGTCACAGCACACCTGTGGAAAATTTGGATTAGTTTTTTGTCGATAGCTTGCAGTTGAGAACTAGGAATGTACAGGTGTCCGGTACGACAAACTTATGGGGCAGACAGGTGGGTCAATAAATAAAAACCAAAAATATCAAAATATCTCAAAAATGGTGACACTTGTATTAAGGTAATTTTTTAGTATTTGCTAGATGACCCGCCCAGCAATCTCCCCCTTAAGTTTGTTGTTCTTACCAGACCCTGTATACATATAGTTAATTCTTTGCAGTTTTTATCAGTCGATAGCAACAATTGCATTGCCATATTGATGATGCTAGTCCTAGAGTTGAGCCACCGAAACATGGTGCGTGGTAAATGTTTTCACCATTATTGGTTTTTTATGTATGTGTTTTATGTAGAATTTTCTTTTATTATAAACAAATGAAATGATTACAGTAATTTTATATTATGTAGGTACCTTGCTGTCAGCCCTTTCTCTCCAATTGTTGTATGCTTCTATGAGAGATTGTCCCTTCTGGGGTAGCACAAAGTCAACTGCAATAGAAGAAAATTAACAATGTAGTGTTGACACTAAAATTACTAAACCAAAAATCATAAATTAATTAGTAAATAAACTATCTTACTATCCTACTTATATTTTAAACGTGAAAGTATGTTTGGATGTGAAGATGTTAGTTACTCTTTCACGCAAAATCTACTGAACGGATATTTAATGAAACTTGGCACACATGTAAATAATATCCTGGAATAAAACATAGGATACTTTTGAAAAGATAAGATGGGGAACGCGGGTGAAACCGCGGGAGACAGCTAGTCTATCATAATATTGGTAGGATATTATAATATTGTAAATGCAAAATTGTGTTTACTGTATATTTGTTACTATCTCCGCAACAGCTGAACGGATTTGAATGAAACTTGCCACAAAGATAGATCATAGCTCTGAATTACATATAGATTACTTTACATCCCGGGAAACCGAAAGTTCCCACGTGACAGTGGATAACACCATGGAGTGGAATCGAATGTTAAATGTATGCAATTAATTATCCCAGGATATGGTCTATGTTTATGCCAAGCTTAATCTAAATGTGTTCATCCGTAACGGAGCTGAATGGTAAAAAAATATACACAGACGATACGACAGAAGAAGAAGGCGATGATAGCTCAATGGTAGTGACGTTGGATACCGCGGCGAAGGTCGTGGGTTCGAACTTCGAATCCTACAATGAGCTTGAGCTTTCAGTGATGGAAAACATCGCGAGGAAAACATTGCACGGTGGTAGGGTACTTTTTAGCGCCCGACTGGCTGGCTACCATCCTCAAGTCGAAAATCTGTCACCAAGCACCTATCGGTGTGTTCCGACAGCTGCACTTGAAAGCCAGTTCATACTTTCGGCCACATCATCACTTAGCATGGTGAGATTGCGGTTAAACACAAGCTTATCCAGAAGGCACAAACTTTCAGGACGATAGCTAACTACCAGACGATATACTTCAGGTACTGACATCAACGGACACTTACTGACAGTGGTAGTCCCTCCTGCTACAGCGGCCCTAGTGCCCTTATAGAAGTCGTCAGCAGTCCTGGCCCCCATCATCTCCAGCTCGAAGTGTGTGTGAGGGTCCACTCCGCCGGGCATCACAAGCTTGCCGGTCGCGTCGATGGTGCGGGTACCACCTGGGATGATCAGGTTACGGCCCACTTGTCTGTTGACAGTCAAGAATTGATTGATTGTTTTTTGCATTGAATAGGCTTTGAAACTACTGGACCGATTTGAAAAATTCTTTCCATTAGAAAGCTACTTAAGCTAATTATCCCTGATGAACATAGGCTATATTTGGTTCCGGGAAAAGATAAGATCCCACCGGAACGCGGGTAAAATTGCGGGGAACAGCTAGTTATTATTATTATACATATATAAAGGATTAAGGCGATGATATCTTAGTGGTAGTGACGTCGGATACCGCGGCGAAAGTCGTGGATTCGAATCCTACAATGAGCTATATGAAGGTTAACATCGTGAGGAAACGACAGCACGGTGGTAGGGTACTTTGTTGTACTCGACTGGCTACCACCCTCAAGTTGAAAATCTGTCGCCAAGCACCTGTTGGTGTGTTCCGGAAGTTGCACTTGAGAGCCAGTTGCCTTTTAGGCAATGTAACAAGCTGTACAAAACATTGGCAATCCCCTTGGTATAGTTAATGTCTATAGGCGACGGTAGTCACTCACCATCGGGTAACCCGCCTGCCTCGTTGTCAATAGTGGTAAAAAAGGTGTTTTAGAGGACTTTGAGAAATAGACCATACTCCTAAATAGCTGGCGACCACCACAGGTGGAGGAAGCCTCTGTTTGAAGAATGCAAAACCCATAATACGCTTTATTTCGCTAACGTATGATAACTCCTTAATACAGTTTTTGCGCCAGTTAAAACCGATTTATAAATTGTTGAATTCAACTTTCCAAACTAAAACTTTTCAATCATTATACAAAAATAACAAAGAAATTCAATAACAATCAAAAATAACGCCGACTCACCCGCCCTTTTAACCAAACAAACCAATCTAATTTAACAATCATTAACTATATTGCGTTAAATAAAGTTAAATTGAGGTTAAGAATCTATTGACACCGATGGAATTTCTCAAGCGATGCGGGAACCCTGATTTATAGAAAGAATCGTCTTACAACCAAAGAGATTGAACTCATAAAAAAGTTCGCCACCATTTCTTCTATGAGTACCTACTGATAAACTCGGTTTGCTTTATTTCTACACGTTAGGTTCTCTTTTACTACTCTTGTACTGATAATACAAGCTTAGCAAATATTATGTTAAAAATCTCTAATTTAACATCATAATCAAGGAACATAACAGTCTTTCTTTCTATTATGACTTTATGACATGTTTTTGATGATATAGATTTTAGGCGATAGCTGTCAACTCTAGATTTTTATTAAACTCTATGGGTTTATGTTCAATAACTGTCCGTTCATGATGCAAAAAAAATGTATGAGTTATTATAGAATAGTTTAGTTTCCAACGTTCCAATATTCTCAATTTAAACCAAATGCAATGGCACTTGAATAAGCTGGATTTTAAAAGAATATACCAATATAACCCAGTAAGTATTTCAGATATCCCTTTTTTATGGAACCGCTATATAAAATACTAGCCATCCCCCGCGGTTTCACCCGCGTTACCGAGGGCTATTATCTTTTGGCGGGATAAAAGTATACTGTTTTATCCCAGGCTATGATCTGCCAAGTTTCATCAAAATCCGTTGTAGTTTGCGTGTTACTCAACAAACATCCAAACATAAAAACTTTCACATTTATAATATTAAAGGATTCCAATGAATGCTTTGAAGCATCTATCAGAACATTCCAGCTCCGAAGGCTTAGGAAACTTTGCAGTATCAGCCTAGCTGTCTACAACCCGTAAGGTGAAATTCTAGGCAGTATGTGCCTACCATATTTTCACTTACTATGGTGATAAAAGAGATATACGGCTGTGAATTCTTTCAAGATGTGCGGTGGTGATGTGTTGTGAAATCCAAAGGGTTGTGGACGTCATGTGTCCGATCTTGAAGGAATCTCATCCCACACAACTCCAGTATTATTTGGCATTCAGCCAACTTCAGATAAAATGGATCTCGTGATTTTCTAACACAAGCGAAAAAGAAGGAGAAATCCTATGCGGCAATTGCGGAATTGAATCCAAAAAATGTGAGAAGATTGGAATAGTGTTATTATGGACCCTATGTGCTTGAAACTCTTAGTATCATCGATCGAAATTAAATCAGGGAAGTGCCATGCATTATTTCAGAGTATTATCTAAGTATGTAGATACAATTATTTTTTTAACTCGGACATTTTTCACACATTAATTTATTTGATCCCAAATTAAGCAGAGCTTGTACTATAGAAACCAGATGACTGATATACTACATATACACCTTTTTTTCTTGTAAATACATACTTAAATAGATAATTGCACCCAGACTCAAGACAAACAGACATGTTCATGCACACAAATGTCTGTCCTGGATGGGAATCGAACCCACGACCTGCGGCGTGATAGGTACGCCAACCGGCTCGTATAAATATTGAATCACGAATCCACAATAACTATATTCCGAGAATAAAGTCAACAAACATCAACATAACATTTGTGCCTAAAATAACTTGCTGTTACACCAGGTAAACACGCGTATCGGAGGAACTGTTATTTTTGTAGCCAACACTTCAACCATCACATTCCTGAGCAAACACTGAACTTCCAGAACAAATTGTTAATGACTTCAGACACAAAGATTTTGCAGTGTGTAAGCCAAGTTCGCAAGGAAAAAGGAAGAACACAATCTGTTTCGGGCCATTTTCGCATTATTGAGTAGCAAAAAACATAACATCTGTTAAACCAACTAACGTTATCCCAAAGTTTGGATAGAAGGATGGA
This sequence comes from Ochropacha duplaris, assembly GCA_951361185.1. Lineage (NCBI taxonomy): Eukaryota > Metazoa > Arthropoda > Insecta > Lepidoptera > Drepanidae > Ochropacha > Ochropacha duplaris. The sequence continues at coordinate 4,584,762 of OX592715.1, read as the reverse complement.
TGGATGTTTGTTACTCAATCACGCCAGAACGGCTGAACGGAAAGGATAAGATCCCAGGGGAACGCGGGTGTAACCGCGGGGGACAGCTAGTACATAACAAGATCTATTATTTCGAAAGAAAGAAGATACCTAGACCTCACTTTTACTAGCGAAGCCGTCATCCAAGTACTTATCTTGCAAATGTTTTTGTTACAAACTTGGCCTTCTTTCACATTAATGTTTTTGGTGGGACAGCAGTTTCTAGAATAGAGATGAATGCAAGGCACGCGTATCATTTCGAGATAATGTCCAACACTGATTGGTGTTTACAAACATTACCTTGCTGTTATGTAATCGATGATTGACGAGAAATTACGTTTGCCGCGTAGTACCGCTGGTTTCCTCGGTTCCGATGAGTTTATCCTTTAAAGAATCCTCAGGTGTTCTTGGATAAAAATATCTATGTATTCTTAATTTCCTATAGAAGACCTGTATCCCAAGCAGTCAATAATTTTTTTATGTATTTTTGTATTACTTTAAGAATAAAATTGATAAACATTTGAAAAAAAAAACCAATATAGGCAGATGGTCCAAAAATATTTAAAAAATGTAACCTTGCTGAGTTTCTTGCCGGTTCTTCTCAGTTGAAGGCTGACTTCCGAACCGGTGGTAACTTCTGTAATTCGACCTTCATAGGTGCCCTTCTAGGCCCTAAACTGAATAAATGGTTTTGACTTTGACTTTGAAACCATCAGGTATTTAAACCGTTAAGATTATTAATTAGCTCAAACTTGCTAGTCAGTCAGAGTAGCAATCGATTCCATCATCGATATTCAATTAATTACTAATCACACAGATAAGTTATGCTAAGTGTTAACGTAACGGACAGCGTTTCAACAGAAGGACGGACGCGTTTAATGTTAGGTTAGTTAGGACGTACATTTTATGCCCTTTTTTCTCGGACTTCCTGCAAATGAAGTCCATTTTAATAGGGACAAAGAGTTGAACGTAGTTTTGTGCAGGGAGACTTTTTTCTGACTAACTAACGAATCGCTTTGTGTTTTTCTTTTTTTTTGCTTAGTTGATTAAGTATACAAATCCTAGAAGGGAACTAGTTATCAGTTGCAGCAATTGGTATTATACTGTGTTAGCCAGCCAGACTGGTACCACTTAGGGTTTCCTCACAATAATAATCTCATTGTAGGATACGAACTTACGACCATCATCTCAGCTATCACCTTATGTCATTACATGAAATATTTTAGCTTTTATGAGTTCTTCAGCCAAATAGCGAGCTAGAATTTTTTATTATTTGCCTAAACACGCGCCTTTATTTAAATTAGGTTAGGGGTCAATTAGGGAAATTAAATGGATAGATATGCCTATTCAACATTAAAGGTGTGGTGACAAATGCCTTTGCCATGTCTGTTGATGTACTACACCCACGTTAGCCCAGTTATAGGTGTAGGTACTATTGTACTATACATATGTGGCCAACAAACGAAACCTTTTTTTAATTCGAATAAGTTTATGTAGGTATGACCGCAATCTCAACATGGTAAGTGATGATGGGGCCGAAGGCGGTAAGCACACAAAGCTTAGAAGGAAAGTGGCTCTCAAGTGCAGCTGTCGGAAAAAACCGTTAGGTGCTTTGATTTTCAGACAGATTTTGAACTTGATTGTGGTAGCCAGCCAGTCGGGTATAATTTATTACCACCGTGCTATGGTTCCCTCACGATGTTTTCCTTCACCAAAGGCTCAAGCTCATTGTAGGATTCGACTTTTCATGGTGTCTTTACATAGACATAGCTACAGAGCTTGTCAAATGAACTAATATAACCTTGGATACCTCTTTATGGTCGACATAGACAAATTATATTTTTGTACTTTTTCTCTGACGTCATCATTCCATAATCAAATCTTGCCATCCAAGTATCTGTATAAAAAATAGCTGTCCATTTGCGACCAAGTTTATTATCGTCACATTGAATGGGTACGTAAATTTAGCTGGGTATTTTATATTAAAGATACCAGTCACGTCTTTTCTTAGTGTTCCATATTATGAAGAAGTATTCACATTTACAATTTATATTAATCTGGTCAGCTCTTCAGTAGGTTATCATAATATAATGATATAAAATAAATGCGAGAACGTTTGGTGAACAGCTAACATACAAGGAACTCCAGTAGTAGGACATTTCTACACTTTACATACACATTGCCTCTCGCGGATAACTCATGGAACTAATTTCTTCAATACAATTTTTTTGTCGACTCAAATGACATTGTAATATTTTATGTACTTCAATTATTTAAACATAGGGTAACTATAGCAATCGATTCCATCATCGTCATTGTCTATATACCCTATAGTTCACAAATCCGGACAAACAGGACCCAGGACAAACTGGATTATGGCTTTGTGATATGCATACTGTCAAATTAAAATCTGTCGAGAATTTCCTTTTTTTTTTTCACAGAATCATGGTATTGCTCAGTCTTAAAAGCATTAAATCCAACGTCAAATCAAAAAGTGTTGAGCACAAAGCGTAAATAAATGCAAGAATCGGTGGAGTAAACAACTATAAATAATCGAGCCATCGGTGACGCGCCTACCTACGCATAGTGACTGCATTCGATGATAAAATCATCTCCGGTTTTATGTTCGTTAATTGATTAGCTACTTCCAATTCTTCCTCAGTGACTAGTGAGGGAACTTTCAGATATTAAGCTGAAAAGAACGATACTACACTTTGATCTTAGCCAAAAGGTTGAGAAACGATAACTATTTAACACAAATCGGGTCATTAATCGCAGGAGAATCTTAACATCGCAATGTAGAATTACATGTCAAGAAAACAGCGCCATCTTTTGTCAGCAGTTTACATAAACGGCATTGAATGACGTCACAATTCGACCCCTCTGTAAGTAACCCTACTATAACTTGAATAAATTATAATGCTGACATAGATGGCCGTCCAACATAAAAGAGGTAAGTACACTTTTAAAAAAAAAAAAAATGGTAGGATATTTATGTTCCACCTGCTATTTATTATCACCCACGTGAATAACATATTTATTTTTGAAGCATCTCCAATCCAATTATGGATATGAATGATGTCAATAAGGTTATCAAAGTGATTCAAGTGAACAGTTCACTTGAAACTGCTGAAAGGTATTTTATGAATGATATTCACGTAACTCCAGCTTCACTATTTATCTGGTCTATGCAACACAGTTATGGGAATTGGGAATACATCTACTCATGAACGTATAATGCACTTCTTTTAAATTTCTATCTATTTTACGGTAATTTTTTTCTACTGCAAAGAGAATTTAAAGACTTATACCTTTATAGCCCAGTTACAATTCCGTAAGTAACTTGACCTTAATATTTAATCAAATACAGTTTACTGAATTCCCTTTGTAGACGGGAACTGATTGAACCACCGCACAACGGTCGCACACGACTCGGTCCAAGGTTTGTTTTTATTTTACCTATGGCAATTAAACTAACACCCCTAATTTCTGGTGAAAGTACTTGTAAAATACTGCCGTGTACAAGATTGCCAGGTGGGTTGAAAATGAAATCGAGATCATATTTATAAACTGATAAAGCTAATCTACTTTTTTTATATTACTCACTTTTGTCCGGTTCACCAAGATTTTCCTAACCGGTCATGAAAGACATATGAAGATAACCGGTCTATCTGTTTTTTTGGAATTCTGTTAAAAGAAGGTACGCTTTCGTTATATCAAAACTCTCTCTGTCATTCAACAAATAAAGTTGCAAATGAAATCTACCAAACACAGTTTAGCGATCGTCTCGGTCGTGTTTAATTTCTTCGCAACAAAGGCATTCCCACAATATCTGATTTTTCCGATAAGCGTAAATATCAACGAGTTTGTGCGTGACCGTATTTTCTTAAACACAACTGACGTAATACTAAATAGCAAATGTCACGCTAATGCGAGTCACGAATAGCGTCTTAGTTTAGTTATACCTTGATATGCTTAGAAAATTTTATTACCTTGGTTGGTTGGCATGAGAAAGTGAGATAAGGAAATTGTTGGAGATTTTACTACTTGCTTACTACTGAAAAATTAGTTGATTCAATAGTTATATTATCAATTAGAGTGATCAATTGATTCAGCGACCTATTTTGCAGATTGCATCCCCATTGCCTATATAATTGTTATTAAGTTTATGTGGGCCGATCCCGGCGGCACTGCAATGCCGGGCCGACCCGTGACGGGAGTGGAGCGAGCCCCGTACATCCCGTCTGGATACAAAAATCAGATTAATATACTGGTCCCTCAGTGAGGGAACTTTCAGATATTAAGCTGAAAAGAACAGATACTACACTTTGATCTTAGCCAAAAGGCCGAGAAGCGATGACTAACTAAATTAACACAAATCGGGTCATTAATCGCAGGAGAATCTTAACATCGCAATATAGAATTACAGGTGAAAAATACAGCGCCATCTATTGATACATACATCGGTAATAGTTTCGTTGGCATTTATATTTTATCTCGCTGGCCTTGGCCTTCGCTTCACTTTGATAACTTTTATTGTATTATTACGTTATGTTTAACTACTATTAAAACTATTTCAGGTTTGATATCCAATTCACAAGGACAGAAATAGTATTCATTAATTTTAGTGAATTTGGCATCCACACAAACAGCTCTTCTAATATCTGCAAATCAATATTCTAAAGATGATGTTTGTTTTTGTAGGATCAAGGTTTTAACCAAATGTCATCTTTTCGACCATCGTACTTACTTACTTCTTTTAACTTCTATATTATCACATTTGCACAATATCTAATCAAACAACAAGATATTGTTTTGGTAACAATGTAGATAATGTTAACTTCATAACCGTTTCATATGGCAACCCTGCATTGTTAGTTGGCGGGAACAATGAAGACGTCACTAATTGGAGCGGGCAGGTGCTTGACCTGACACTATTGTATTGTGTAACAGACTACAGAGAACGCACTCTGCGAGAAAATTGCGAACGACGTTAAAGTTTTTATTGTTTACATCACCAATTATTACGTTTTCTATTGCATAAGAAATCTTGCTATTCAACTTAATTGTATCTTCGTGATATCTTTGCATGAATGAGACAATTTCTCTAATGACGCACGATTCTTTGGTTCAATAAAAGCAATTTAGCCTTTGATGTAGAGAAAAACATTCAAAAGTACTATCATGGGTAATAACTTTCTGTAGTAAGACTATCAGAGCGTGGTCAGTTAAGAATGATAATGATACAAGAAAGACGTATGTATGACTGATCTCAAAACTAGAACCTATTTGAGAATGGTAGAATGCAATACCCATAGATTTTTCTAAATCTATGATGATAGATGATGCACTTAAGAAATATATGATTCTACGTTAAGTAAAGCCCATGCGTGCAATTGTGCACAATATATTAACTGTTATACCTTATTTATGAGCACTTACCGATGGAACTAGGTACGCTGGAGGCCTATTTGAAATGTTTGCAATCAATCATAAAAACCGTACGCATACGTCACAGAGAAGTGCGCGAATAGGTCTCTCCTGTAGATTTTTCAAAAATACTACTGCTTTCGCTAAAATCAAAAGACTTTTAAGAAATATTTCAACCAGCACAATCTTTTTCGTTTTTATTTCTTTTGTATCGAATTAAGTTTTACCCCAATTTACAGTTAGTAGAACTGCGGATACAGCTCTTGTCGCCATGCAGTTTTTTTAGTCGCTCATCTCTGTTCTTACAGCCATCCATCATGTTTACCACCGATTTCCAAGTATTTCTAGTCTAAGTAGCGTACACAATAACTGTTGATACGGGCTGTTAGTCACAGATATAAACTAACAGTGTGGCATGTGGGCGATGACGTACAGTTCTATGTTAAACTGTCGGTTACAATTGTTTAAGAATTAGATTGTGACCCATAAATATCGTTATCTTCCTTTTAGACTTGGACGAATCGTCCAAGCTTTAAGATGTTCTATTTGCGTTTTGTGATTAGAAAATATGATGATTTGTAAAATATGAAGCAAAAATATCATTGGCTATCGACGTAATTTCGGAGGTTTTCTATAATCAACTCTTCTTTGGCCGCACAGCTAGATCGCAGTGAATTATTGGTGTTTGAAGATTGTTTGTAACTGGTAGACTTAGTAATAGCCCAATAACTCGAAACAAATCATAACTTTTCACATTTACCTCTTACTACAACAAACTTATAGTCTTAGATTTTAGTTTGCTTTAATGGCCATTTCCATAATTTTGGGATTTTCAAATGTTTGCTCTGTAAATAAGTAAGTTACTTCATATCAAGCGATATAACTCTTGGTCTTCGAATAAAGATGACCAATTCAATCAAAGAAAACAACTAAGTGCAACGCGAACATCTCTAAAATATTGAAATCCTAAGTTTCAGTTGTAGCAAACTTTTAAAGAAGCTGTCAACTCTTAACCCATTTGTTTTTTTTTCGGGACAGGCTTGTTTTAGACCACAATCTCACCTAAGTTAGTGATGATGTGGCCGAAACGGTAAGCTTAGAAGGGAACTAGCTCTCAAGTACAGCCGTCGGAACACACTGGTAGATAAGTCCTTTTCGATAGGTTTTCAACATGGGTGTGATAGTAAGCCAGGCAGGCCAGTACCACCACGATATGGTTGGTCGCCTTACATCATTATAGCTATTGAAGCATGTATATCACAAAGCATGCATTCCCGCTGGACACGATAGCATGTCTGTCTGTCGATGAATTAACAATACAAGTTGACTACGGAAAGTGAACTTGAAATTATGGATTTCACTTTTAACGCTAAGCTATGAGATGTTTGCATGTAGGAAACATGCAATAATGTCTTGTTTGAGTTCTTAAACTGTCATGGAAATAGTCGTATGTTTTTTTATTACAATTAGAAATCATTACATTAATACGTGAAGAAAAAGGAAGAAAGTAACTGTTTGACAAGTAAGTAACACGAAGACGTATACTGTGCTTCAGTTTATAGTTAGTGCGTCTGCTAAGTTTATTGGCAGGAGAAACAATTAAATGGGCAATATTATATCCCGGGAACGCAGGTGAAACCCTTGGAATAGGTTTATTGGTCCAAGGTGAAACCGCGGTGTCCCACCCTTTGCTAGTACATTATAAGTGTGCGTTAGTTTGCTATTATTAAACCGCAATTTTAGACAAGTATGTACTTATTTTTATTATTATTTATTAATCCACTTTTATTAATAATAAAACTCACTTGATAACTCCATCCTCGATGTAGACATCAGCATCCTCCATACCATCATCGTTGACCACCCTTCCATTCTTGATCAACAGACGATTTTGCGAACTCTGCAACAAATACACAGTTCAGACGAATGTCATAGGAAAAGGATCCTTATTAGCTTCAGATAAGATTCACCTGTATCATCACACGAGAACGTTAGATTAAAATGATAAGCAATAAAGTTCAGATATAATGTGTCATCAAAAAAACACATGTAGGTTTTTTTATTGTTAGAAAGGGCAACTTTTACTTATAACACATTTCAAAATACAAAATAATGTATTGACTGTACATGACAGTAAAACTTCATTATTTTTTTGGTTTCTCAGTGAGTGATATTCCTTTAAATCTCTTTGGTGATAATATTTTCTCGGGTTTTCATTCAAATTCGTTGTCGTTAATGACTACAAAACATGGGCATATTTCATTATTTGTCTAATTTTAGATATTAAGGGTAGATTCATATTCATAGTCAGGCAGGATATATAAAATTCTATTCAATATTGTTGACTGATGGTCTGACACATTTGTAAACAAATTTGACGTTTGACAATAATGTGGGTCGGCCTAGTATATTATTATATTATACCATGGTGTGTCGATAATGTGTGACACACACACTGAATAAAAACATGGAATATAATAAATATATAGATTAGAGTTACATGTGCTTACATCTACCTACATAAAGTTTGCTAACCCTACACATAAATACACCTACTGACAAATTTCTTTAATTAAAGTAAATTACTCAAAGAAAATTTTAAACCGCATTCTCAGATCAAATCCTGTCGCAGAATTTGCAAATGGCCCCAGGAATTTCTAAATGTGTCGAGCAAAAGGATGAAAAACTGTTGCTTTTTTGCAACTAGCTTACACTTTGCAAATTAATTTTAAGATTAATCCTAGACTACCCGAAAAGGGTTAGTCGATAAAAAGACAAAAGAAAATGAAGATACTAAAATATACCACAAATAGGATAACACGTACAATGGATAATACGCATGCAAATTCCAAATATAAGCTACACAATGTAACTTACTTTGATATTAATCCCAGTGATATTTCTGAGTGTAGTATCAACAGTCATTTTAATAAAAATTCAAAATCAGAACTAATAAATCCGAATATGGAATAAATTCGCGATGCGTACGGTTGTAAAGGCGAGAATGGCGTCCGCCACGCCACACGCGGGACACTGACTGAAACTGTAAATCTGAAGCCGAAAATAGAAGGTAACCACGTCCCCCTCGCTTTCAGCGTGTAGCTATGTGTTTTTTTAACGAATAGAAAGTGATAAGTGTGATGTGAGATAATGATGACAATGAAGTTAACACGAATATCGTGGCGTTATCAAATGTTAATCTATGAATGGATGTGACTTCGTTTGAAAAGGTTAGTAGATCTATCTGTACTTTCCCTTATCAAGACTATTTTAAAAAGCAGTAAAACAACACTCTTCAGGAATGGAAATAGCCAGAAACAAGAAGCAGGCAAGGTGTCTGGGTATTTTCCAAATGCATAATAAATCTGGTTTACAAATAAATAACCAGAGAGCGAGTGAGAATTGTCTGATTTTAGTTGAAATAACCATAAAGCGTAATAAAAAAATAAAACGATAAAAATAACCTATAATCTCATCTAGCAAAAGTACACGTAAATAAGTGACAGTAAAACTTATTCCCATGCCCAGTTATAGACATAGAAAAACTAGTAATGAAAAGCGCGCGATCTTGTGACGCCATTTTGAATCGACTTTCACAGTCAATAAGGGGTTTCTTTGATACGCATTGAACTGTCATTTTAAATCTTTTATCGTCAATCGTGATTACTATCAAACGTCAATTGTTTCTTGGTAATTAATTAATTACGTTGTTTTTATATTTTCCGTAAATCATTGTATTTTAAGTCGTTGACTTTATACGGCATGTGATGAGCAGATGCTTGGTCATAAACCGTATGTAGGTACTTTTAATTTATTGCCTAAGTTTGGTAAGTATGACTGTTTATAAAGAATTCGTTGAATGAGATGTTTTAATTTAGAATTATAATGGTTATTGACTCTCATATCTCATATATTAAAAGTTTCCGAATCAATATTTATTATCGAACGTATCACAGCGGTCTTCGTAATTGACGAATCAGTCAATCCGTCAGTAAAAGTCTTTCATGTATATTTAGATGGTGAAGCATTTTACTCACAGATGTGGCCTGTGGTCGCCGTGGTTGACCTAACTGCAGGTTAAAATAACTTGGTTACGCACTTTACAGGTTTACCTACCACAGGATTATTTACGTTTCCATAATGGAAATTATAAATTTCAGGAGCTATCACAAACGAAGTAGCCGCAGTTACATAGATAAAACCTAGTGAAAGAAGTGAAGTGGTTACATAAACTCAAGCATAAACTGCACTGTTGAAAATGTCGTAAAGTTAAGTTTAGTGAACTCGAAGCAGACATCTTGGTTCAGTGAAATTGAAAACAGAAATGTAAACAATACGAATTAAGTATACGACAAATAGTCATAGGCCATGTAATTATGCAATAAATTGTGTTTAGTATAATCTAAACAACAGACAGACTTAACGAGTAAGAGATATCACTCGCGGCTTCCGTAATGTTTGTATTACTAATAGCGGAGCCCAACCATGAGTATTATATTACAAGTCAAATTCTTGTCGGTTTTCTTTTAAAATGTGCTTATAGGGTGTCAAATATGTTAATAACTAAGAACTGAATTGTGAGGGGATGGACCCTTGACAACTTCGTTAATTTAAAGAAAGGGACGCACGCGATTCAACATGTTAAATCCATAATATTGTGAATTATCACTGAAAGTAAAGTATAGAAGAAAAAAAACCGGCCAACTGCGAGACAGACTCGCGCACGAAGGGTTTCGTAAAAATGGCAAAAAAATCACGTTTGTTGTATGGGAGCCCCCCTTAAATATTTATTTTAGTATTTCTTGTTATAGCGGCAACAGAAATACATCATCTGTGAAAATGTCAACTGTCTAGCTATCGCGGTTATTGAGATACAGCCTGGTGACAGACAGACAGTCGGACGGACAGACAGCGGAGTCTTAGTAATAGGGTCCCGTTTTTACCCTTTGGGTACGGAACCCAAATAAAAAGGGAAAGATCAACTTATTAGGTCTTTACAGATCTGCACTTCCACGATGATGTAGATAAAAGTATGGTTAGGAAAACAATAGATGAATAGCTACTGTTTCTAAAACGCTATGTAATAAGAGATCATCAAAATCCAAAAAGCCTGCCAGACCCCTTCGTAGCGATGGAATCCCATCTTCAAAATCAGACGACGCTGCTATATGATAAGCAGTTATAACGTTTTCCACACAAGCTTTTTCCGTATTTATAGATAAATATCAAATAATCTATTTATGATATAGTTTCTAGGATTTGGGACTTTCTAATAGATGATCAATCTAATAAACATGAATAATCTTTGCCCTTGGATGTAACAATGAAAGACAAATAAATGCCAGTATTGTCATACGATGATAATACGTAGGATATAGAACTGCACAAAATTCAAACAACTCATTTAATTTTAAAATTAGAGTATTTTCTACAGATTTTGGTTTATGAGGCTCTTCAATCTTTTCAGAGTAAATTGTCGATCCCAACTATACAAAAATCTAATCCAGGCATTTCAATTGAAGTAAATAGCATGTAACCTATGAAGGTCGTTTCAGACTACACTTAACAAATACAATGCACAGAGCATACAATGCCAAACAAAACTATTATGTTCATACAATGCGAGTTGCATACAAACATATACCTAATATATCAGGTTTATATGCTGGTAATCTTAAAGTGCATTCCGTGTTTATCTGGGTCATTAGTACACCATCATAAGAATCAATCATGATTGATGGAAAAGGTGATTTGTATAAGATACCTTAATTGCATTGAGTCTCTAAATTCCCTGATGATGTGTAAGGTACCTGAAGGCAATAAAATCTGCTTTTCCATGTGTTAGTGATTGAAGCACCTATCAACGAACTTAAAAGACGCTCTTTGGATATTAGAAACAGGGTTTAACGTTGATGCATATAGAACATGCTGAAAATGGTGTCCTAAGATACACGATGAAAAGACGCAAGAATGAAACTAGAAAGATGTTAAGTCAGAATAAGGTTAGAATTAGATGATTCACCACTAATCGACTTAGAGTAGAATCACGGACCATTTAAAAAAACAAAAAATACAAATATCTGAATAAAATGCAAAGCAATTAAAGACTTCAATAACAAACTAGGGAATAGAATTCGGTGAACTAAAGAATGAACCCAAACATAAAAATGAAGATTGTTTACAAAATCATTGAACTGTGCGGCTTAACCACAGGTGAGAGAAGATGCTAGACAGTCATAGAAAAGTAGACTTTGAACAAATTCCAAATAGATAGAAATACCTCATTATAATATTCATAGAAAAATCACTGAGAATGATTTCAAAAAATCAATTTGATGCGGTTGTTGTACATGAATACAGAATCTACTAATGTTAATATTAATTAGACGTTTAGATGTTTATTATGCATTTAATTGCTTTCATATGGGCTGGACAGCAGTCGATAGAACTTGATACAAACCCACGTTACCAACAGATTAATAGAAAACTTTCAATTCGTGTTAAAATAACATTTCCACCTACACTTAAACCCAGTCTATAACGAAAAGTAAACAGAAAGTCGAAATAAAGATGATGGACCAGACATGCCTTCAAATTCATTACCACTGGCATGGCAAGTAGTCTGCGAATGGGAAATGTAAATAAATCTCAGTATGAACTTAGTACAATGTTTCTCAGACGTTCTTATCGAGTGCAGGTTATTAACCTTTTCTATTGTTAATCTTTGAAAGGGATTCTACAAGATTTCAAGCTTTACACTCGAAGGATTGGTGTATTTACAGAATCATGTAGTATAGTTAAGAATCCTGTTCCACCATTGTTTACAAATTCATATTTCTTTGCTCTGTTTAAAGGAAGCTATGTTGTTTCCGTCTTTGGTTCTTCCTTCTTATAGAGCAAGGGTTTACAAAAGAATTTACAGGTATATGGGTAAAGTAAACTGTCTCACCATTGCGCTGTCCCGTCTCGAGTTTCACGCGTCCAACCTGTTTTGCAGCAAACACACAACTGGTCGCAACACCAACCTATAGGATAGCCGTAGGTACTCGTATAATGACTTCATCGTACGTATATGTTATCTTTTTCTCAAGTGTTCGCAAACTTGAACGTTGAAAAAGTACAATTGTTTATGGCTAGATAAAAAGCAAATAAACGTTATCGCTTATCAAGAAACTAGTTGTAACTAATACAACGATAATATTTTTAACTTGTTTCTTAATAATCACATCAGCAATGGAACTTATTTTATCCAATCTGTGAGATCAAAATGTCGACGAAATATGTTTGAAATGTCAATTATGTAGATTTTGCAAGTCTTCATTGGACAAATAAAAGGAGTAAGGAAAAGATCTGGTTTTACAAAACAACTCGGTAAATTGTAGACTCAATTGTGATGATTGTTATTTCGTACTTTCTCGGCTCACGATTGGCTTTTTAACCAATTGAGAGAGATCTCAAGTGTCCAGAATTTCCCATGATGCGGGTCGTTAATAATATACCACCATCGACGCTTTGCACTTACATACACGTGCATAGATACACAATACAATAAGCACTTATAGCTAATATAGCCAGTTAGCAGATTTAGAAATGACGATTGTTTCGTATAATTAGTAGATTTGCGAACCAGTTTGGGTCCAATGTTTTTTTACTTTATAATTAATTTCATCACGCTTTATGTTTTGAGTTTTTTATTTTGTTTAAAATAATAAAGTATACGAAATATATCAGGTATTAATTGTTTTTACACAGAAACGAAACTAAAGCTTACTTAACATTAATTTTTAATCCAAAAATATAGCAGAAAAAACTCATTTGGAGATTCTAGATTAAACTACAAAGGGACCAATGAAGTAGGATATTATTTCTAAACGAGGATTATCAAGATTATCTTATCTTCAACTAACAATGTCGCAAATACTGTGAGAAGTAGGTTATTTGGTAGGTACTCTGGCGACCGAAGATGAGTTTCTATGACACAATATTATGTTTGTTTTTATCTTTACAACTGTCGTAGCTTCGGATTATGAAATGCATGTTTTCGCAACAATGCACGGTAATGTATGCAGTCAATCGTTAATGAGGACATATCTTGTTTAACAATTTGTAAATTTTGCTGACAACACCGACAGAAAAGATGTCACTTTTGATTGAGTGTATCCAATACGAAACTAAGCAATAACATAAAAAAAAAACTCCAGATTCAAAATACGAAAAGATGGAAGCTAATGATGCTCCCAAGATACGTATTTTTTATAAGATTCGTAAGGTTACAAAATGCAAAACAATAAGTGTATGTTTTCCGTATTCAAATAATGCAACGAAACAGTATTACTGCATCAACGCAACGCAGTAAAAGCCTTTTGAAAATGAGAAGTAAAAACCCGAGGCGCCATATTACAATTTCCCTTCTCTGAGTCACAAGTTCACCGCCGTCTAGTCTACTCATGGAACAAGGGGGAACGAAGCACGCCATCATGTAGGCACATCAATAAATGGCAGAGCGACTTGTAGTATCATTTACTAGTTTTTCCGGTATTAGATTTTTCATAATATTCAGAGGTCCTTTACCCAATTTCAATTTGTTCACAATATTTATCGATCTTATTTATTCTGTTGTTATTGTTAGCAGTGCTTCTATGTGAAAAGATTGGTCCATCTCATCAAATATTCTTTACTCTAGAACAGTAGGTATTGTTGACTGTACAAGAATTTCATAATTCTATACTGATTTTAAATATTAAGAATTTTCTGCCATTTGTTTTATGTGAAGTTACCTGTTTTGTTTCATGCGAGGATTTCGCATATTTTACGTGATGCACAAAAAAAAATATCATCTTTAAAATTCTACAAATAAAAATCTTAATTTCCAAGAAAACATCGTACTGTAAAATCGAGCTATTATTCGAAATCGTCCTGCTAATAAACTGAGTAAAGTCTACTTTCTGAAAACCGTTGCGTGGAATATACCACATTGAGTTATTCAGAAACACCCAATGGTAATTCCGACGTTATAATATTTACAGTAAGCATGAGAGATAAAACATTCAGAACATTTATCTTCATCGCAGTGCGTGGCCAAAATAAGACATAATGCGGCAGTCTTGTAGAGTTTCGTTTCCTTTATTGATTTTCCAGGATTCCTTGTACAAGTCACGTGTGAAGTTGTTCGTCGCATTTCGTTTTTGGGTTAAGCTGTGATATGAGAAAGTCAAGTATATTGTCATTTACAAAAACTTGATGATGGTGTAGGCAACATACGAATGGCGTCGTAGCTAACAACTCTGTAGCATCATCATTGAAGAATATATAAATAATGGTATCTATCACAGATTAAACCAAAACCACTTTAGTTGTAAAACGATGGACAGATTCAACAGGCACTCCATTGCGTGACCGTGTAGATAAAATTACGTCCGCTCTTATATTGATTTTTGCGATGTCTGAGCATAATCATGGTTTTGCATATTATTTGGTTAATAGAGTATTCTTAATGTGAAAGTCTGATTGTTTGTACATGTAGGTGATGGTGGTAAGCCCGATAGGAACATGTTTTTAACTCGAGCTATTTAGCGAATGATTTTCTTAGCAAAAATTGCTGCAGAAATGACATATCCCGGTGGAACATGGGACCAGCAAATGAATACGTTTGAGGAGATATTACATAGTGATCGATGACCGTGAGTTTGTGAGAAGCCATAACTAAAATAAGAAGATCTGGCGATGCAATTGGCCATTCATTCTTCAACGTTAACATTTACCTAGTGATTTGCATGTAATAGAAAGAGACCTTTTCTATGGAGCGTAAATTCTTCAAATGATCTTGCAGACTTGAAAAGATACCATGACCTTGAGCAATCCATAGAATCAAACTATTGAGAGCAAACGCGTTTTGTACACTTGTACGAGTACTAACTTAGAATAATAAAGCGTATTGTTAAATAACAGAGGTTCATTAGTTTCCCTTAAATGCTTACACGGAATAATTAAGGCACACGTTCTTTAAATATTATATGGAGCCATTGTAATGTATTCTCATTATTTATCGACCTTCAAACATATTTTGTGGAAATTGTTCATTTAAGTCAAGATTTTTAAATTTTAAGAATACTTTAATTCCTAAAGTCTGACAAGTATGCAGGCGGGTCACCTTCTGTCGCCCATAGACAGAGCACCTGTAAATCCAAAATAAAAGTATTATAACATTATTCATGAAGACCTAATTATTTTGAATTTACTGCGTGTAAATATTCTAATGGATCTAATAGTTAGTAGCGGAATAGTAATCTCGTAGTCCAGAATGGGTGGGGAAGTCTTACTTAGTGGAATATCTTACGAATGTGTGACTCTGTAAGTCATACTACCGACAAAACCAGTGGGACTCCGTAGTTGGAATAGTAATTTGAATACCGCCATTGACCTACCTATTAAAGCCTTCTACAGTTAGTGTTATTGTACTTTTAATTAGCAACTTCCTGATTTGTTTATAAATTGCTGGTTATTTCGAGGACTGACACTTTAGGAGAATAACTTTCTTTCTTGGGGTTTCATCGTTAAAATGTCATGCTTCACAATCAACAAGTATGTACCAAACCAAGGCCTAATGAAACTAATCAAATCATTTTAGCAAATATTATAGCGGGTTCGTTCACACAATTGAAATGTAATTAATTATGATTCTATTGAACTTTATTAACCTTAAATAGCGAGTGATATGCTACAATTAGATACATTTTGTAGAACTTGTTTCTAGGCTTCATCGTCGCTGTGGATGGATATTAATGAGAACCTAAGCATCCATCTACTTATCAAGAGGAAAGGTTACTGAAGTGATTGGTATGTGTACTGTAAGATACAGCATTTTATTATACCACAAGCAGGTATCTGACAAGCAGACTACCGTCGCCCATAGATATTAGCAACACCAGGTGGATTGCCAATGTGTTGTCGACTTTTTTTACAATAAAAGGGAGGTAAGTAAGTTCAAGGCAACGACCCAGTGAGAGTCGCGGGAAACCGCTGGATGCGAGCAGCACAGGACACGTCGTTGTTGAAAACTTTGGGGATGCCTATGTCCAGCGGTCCATATAATTACATTTATTGCCTGCGGTCGGTTCTTTGAAGGAAAAAAAATTGGCCACCATAGGTACTTCCTAAAGAAAATAGAAGCATATCTAAGAAATGCAGGGTGAACGAACATTTTAGGTGTACTTTTAGGTAGTCTACAAGTCAAGTTTTTTCTTTTTTAAATTATTTTTTTACAAAAAGGTAAGTTGTTATTCTAATTACAAACTCCTCGCCAAACTACGTTTATATGGCGCTATGGTTTCGTTCTAAGAGTTTAATAACTTATCGTTTATTAGTTTATTTATATACCTACTTACTCTTGATCAATTAGATCAATCACCCTCACCGATCGTTTAGAATAATTTTAAATTTTTAAGATACGTGTAGGAAGGAAGGACTAGGATTAATCCGATACTCTGCTTAAGGTAGATGATAGATAAGATACCGTGATACCGTCAAGTAACCATACTTTTCACGGATTTTTTATTTCAGTGGGCTATATAACTATATCGTAAAAAAATATTAATAATCAGATTTTGACCTAGCATAGTCTAAAATGTAACTTAACATCTAGATAATACAAACCAATTTTGAATGACAAATTTTGGGATTATTTTTGTAGGTATACTTGTTACGTAAGACAATGTTTGGATATAATTTTATTCAACCTCCATACGTTAATAAATAATTGGTAGGGTTGTGTCGTTAGAAGCATTTTCAAGGAATGCAGGGTGAACGAACATTTTAGGTTTACTTTCAGGTAGCGATAATAGATGGCGCTACAAGTCAAGTAAATGGCGCTATGGTTTCGTTCTAAGAATTTCTCTATATACCATCTCGTTATCTTAACAATAAAAACGCACACAAATAAGAATTATTTTTGAACATGTATCGATATGCTAATACCATGGCATGTTTTGATACGTGCTGACTGCTAGCTAATAAATATTATAGCATTAAGTCTATGTGAATATATTCGATCATTCATCGATATTAGATTGTCGCTAAAAAGTTAATAACAAGACTATCTAAAAACCGATCAAGTGCGAGTCGGACTCGCGTACTCGGGTTCGGGTTCCGTACACATTTTGTACTTAATTTTATTTGTTAGTAAGTATTTGTTGTTATACCTGGACCGTTAAAGCTGCAGACCGACGTCGTATCGACGCCTTCGAAATGTGGTGCTGGCGGCGTATGCTACGTATTCCTTGGACGGCTCACAGGACATGTCTCGATCCTTAAGGATCTTAAAATAACACAGAGACTCTCAAGCTTATGCCTCCAGAGAGTTCTGCAATATTTCGGCCACATAGCCCGAAAACCCTCCGACAATCTGGAGAAGCTAATAGTAACGGGCAAGCTGGAAGGAAAGAGACCTAGGGGACGCAGCCCAATAAGATGGTCCGACCAGGTGTCCAAGGAACTGGACACAAGAATTTCAGACGCCGTACACCACGCCAAAGACCGAGAGCAGTGGAAGCGGCTCTGTCGTGAGAAAGAGCGGGTACATCACGATGCTCAGCAGTGAGCTAACGATTAGTGGAGGAGGATTTGTTGTTATAGCGGCAACAGAAATACCTACATCATATGTGAAAATTTCAACTGTCTCTATCACGGTTCCTGAGATACAGCCTGGTGACAGACGGACAGTAGTCTTAGTAATAGATTTCCGTTTTTACCCTTTGGGTATGGAACCCAAATAAAATAGCTTTGTTAAAATAGTTATGTTCTAACTAAACAGAACTGTGCTTCAACGTGTTTCTAAAACAGTTGTAAGTTTAGTAATGAGTTAGTAAGACATTCAAGTCACGCGAAATTCACTACTAAAGAAACATTTCACTTCAACCAGACATACATGCAAAGTGCAATTTCCAAGTTAACTGTTCAACTGTAGGGCACTTAAACGCTTTCTCCATAGCGATATAATATTAAAATGGGTTTAGCCGCAAGTTTTAAATACAGTACAGAGTTTAAAGCTAGCGTAAAACATTATTTACGACCCTTTGTACGAGGGGAGAGTCCCCTGTATCTATGGCATAAAAGTAAGAATAGATTGACTCAACTTGGGGTATGTCGAAGAATTCGTATTGCGGTAGAATTTGTAAGTAATTGTGGTTCATGATATTCTAGAATTAAGGTTGATAATAGCATGGAACTTTAATGCTCTGCTTATGGAAGTGAGTACGTGTGTACTGAGGTCTTGGACGCTTCACAGCGGATGTTGACGTCGTCATGTTGCTGCTAAATGAATTTGAATATTTATGACGTAATTAAAATTAGTATACTACACTTTTAATAACGGCTCTGAAGAAGTTATAGCTCCGTTTTTATAAAAGTTATATAATAAAGTTTTTATATTCATACGACACTATGAATTTGTAAGAAAGGTTTCATGTGTGAGGTTTTATGACGACTAAAGAGCCAAACACAGCAAGATTTTGAAATTCGAATGTAATAATGAACGTTGGGGAATTACGGTTTCCTAGGTAATTCTACAAACAAACTCTAACCGTCACCGTCAAATGGTAATATTCCAAGTCTCATTCCCATTTCAAAATCAGAATCATGACCATTCGATATAACGATAAACCATTTCATCAAACACAATAATATTTATTGATAATGAATTATAAATCCATCGAAAACAATGACAGTGAATCAGCAAACTGATACACAATTAATAAACAGCATATTTTATAATTCATTAATATTTGAATTAAGAATGCACACTGGCTGAATTTAAAACAGGTAAAGGCCTTAGGTTAGTATGCCACCAGAACATTTATCTATACCTAAGTTATCATTGATTGGCTTAGTTAGCAATAAAATTTAAGCAAACAAGAAATAGGTAAGTCTAGAATGCTATAATCTAGTAATAGCACTTCGTACTTGTAAAAACACGGGCTTATCGTATATTTCGACATAGTGCAGGTTTGTGGCGATAATGATTATCAAAGTCAAAGGCACTTTTTAGGGTTCTGTACCCAAAGTTTTACCCTTTGGGTACAGAACCCTAAAAAATGGAAATCCTATTACTAATACTCTACAGTACAGACAGTCTGTCTGTCTGTCTGTCAGGCTCTGTATCTCATGAACCGTGATAGCTAGACAGTTGAAATTTTCACAGATGATGTATTTCTGTTGCAGCTATAACAACAAATACTAAAAAACAGAATAAAAACAACCACAAAATTTGTCGGAACCCTCGGAGCGCAAGTCCGACTCGCACTTGGCCTGTTTTTTTTCAGTTAGGTCGTAGCAGGGCCCTTATGAAACTCATTACTACGAAGTACTAATAATGAAGGTTCCTGCAAGTGAAGTACCTACAAAGTCGACATGAGACTGCCAGGTGATTTTCACCACACCAGATAGGCGGGTCACCTGATGCCTGATGGTAATCGCGACTTCCGTCGTCTAGACATTAGCAATACCATCCATGGTGTTGCCAATGTGATGTCGACCTATTTATGCACAAGAATAACACAAAAAGCACTGTCAGGTTTTTGTCTTTTAAAATGCCATTAGATAGGTAAGATTTCAAAACGATTTTAAGAAAATCTATGTTTTTTTTTAATCTATTCGAATCCTCCTAGATGTTTCGACTTATAAAGATGTTCTGATACATTTAGCCTTGAATTAAAAAATAGTCGTTACGTTAATAAAGTTCTTTTTATGCGCTTATGACAGTCATGGTGTCATGGTGTCATGGGCAATGTATAAAATTACTGTAGGTACCTACGACTTCTTGGCAGTTATAATTCCGTTAAATGAATAATAATGTTAGGTACAAAATATTCAATAGGTAGTTATCAATTGGTCTTTAAGTACCTGGGTTGTTTCTGGCATTTTAAAGATCATCATACCAATAAAACTTTGACCTGAATCTCTTCAGACAGGTGATGATGTGACTGGAGGTGGTAATTACTTGGCTCACAAGAGAAGCTGGTTATTGCTTCCTCACGATGATTTCAACCTAAGATGAAGATGTGTTCTGTCTGATCCCTAGTCTAAGACTGAACGCCATTATAAAACCCGGGAAAGTTTTTTACACATGTGTATTGGTTGACGTTCCGTGCTGAGAATTTTTCATTTGTGTAGGTATTTACTTGATTTTACTATTAGCTACCTATAGACTTGTATCGCATGCGACTCGTGCCTCTGTTTTACTTCTTTATTAGTCAGCTCAGCAAATATAGCTGCCTAGTATAGTTTATTCGAAGCTCCGAGCATGGAACCCTTTTGCCTTTACATATTATGTTTGAGTCAGTACTTACCGACCGGCAGTTGTTAATCCCAAAACTACTGCGCATGTCACGCCTAGGGTGCAGCCAGGCCAAGCTGGCAGGCAAACGCGAACCATGCGGATTGGATCTCTCTCAGACCAAAGACAATAAAAAAATAAGGTCATTCACCTATTTCACACCCCTGACCGCTTTAGGTAGGTAGTCATTTCTTAGTGTTATGTTATTATGTAAGAGGTCACTTATTTAATTTAGATGTTTTATTTAAGTTTAAGTACCTATACAAAACAAATTCCTTTAAAAAAATATATTCACGAATATACATACCTACCTACCACCTACCGTTTTCTTTGTCGCTATGTATCTACTAGGTACCTAAATCATACACAAGATAATGAAAACAACAAAAATCATTACCTATTCTGTATTAACAAAAGAATTGAGAGAGTGAGAATCTATTTAGATGTGTTTTCGCAATATACGCCCGGCAACCTAAATTTTGATGGAATTGGGTCAGACACTTCCCATGCGTAGAATTTGGCAAAAGGTACCTATTTCGAATGTATAAACGTACGGTATGTGTCCCAAAGTCCCAACGGTTGAAAAAAACACGTTATTCTCAGAAAATCGCACTCAATTATTTTTTATCGTGAATTTAAGCGATACCTACAACAGGTGAGTTCGTTATTTCTTACCTGCAAGTGTATCGGTACTTTTTTCACTGGTGCGCTGGCCATTTTCAATTCAATTCACTATGCACTATCAAAAAGTTTATTTTTAAATAAGGTTTCCGCGCTTTAAATATTCCGCAAATCTTCAGGCTATAACGTTCGCAATCACCGAAACACGACAATTCACTCACTCACTATCGACAAATGCAAATGCCTATTGTTGCCTCCTACAAAATTTTCATTGAGTTTACTACTCTCCCCTCCATAGCGCATGCGTAAAAAACTTTGCTCGCTTTGGTTGGTTGGTGTAAAATCGTTAGCTTGGTAACTAAGCTCTGAGTTAGTTTTATCAAATACTAATAGATGGCAGTACAAAGACATTAGTCATTTCTTATCTATTTATTTGATTTTTATATAATTATGAGATTATTAAACTACATATAATTAAATGACAGTAAATGATATGGATTTAATAGTGGTTTTAAAAATATATACTCTCTTAAGTACACTTTGTGATGTTCATAAATTAAGAGTATGTAGCTCAACTATATTTTTGACTATCAATCTGGTGTTAACAGAGATAAAATAGATGGCGCTGATATAAAACTTTAAACGATCATTACATGAATTTATTATCTCGCTCGGTCCGCCCGCGCTCTCTCGGTCTCGACCAAAACATTCAATCGAAATTTGAAACATGCGTGAGGCGCTACTGATTTTTCGCGCCCGAATTATTCGCGGTGAATAAAATATATAATATAGGTACTGAATTATTTTTCAGAAAGAACCAATGTGAAGTGAAGTGGTTTTTTTAATATTATTTGTATCCATGCCAACTTTACATCTCAAGCCTGGAATCACGGTGAATATTTTTTCTTCACAATATCTTACACTTCTTACAGCATATTTTAAGCTCCATTCTATAAAAATAGACGCGATTCTCCTTATGATAAATTATGTTAATATGTAGTGTGAAGATAAACGAATGAAGCTATGTGCTTCATATGTAACCGCATACACCTTACAATTAGAGATATTAAATAAAGCAGTGGTTACAATGACAGATTCTTTGAGATAGGTTTCCACAGAGAATTTTGAATTAGAATGAAGAATTAAAACGGGACCTTTTTAAATACTTTTGACAGTAAGCAATAATGTGGTAGGTAAATGCTTGTGAATGCAGATGCCCGAGATAAGAGAGCTATCGTAGAATCAATAACTGTATCCTCTACCTCAGTATTTTCGTAGGTTTTCGCAAACTGTGAAATTGGAGATTATCTTCACAATGGTAGTTGGTACTCTTTCTATTTATCATGTCGAACTATAATTATAACAGTCATACCGGCTTGATGTTTTTTATCCTAGTGGCTGAAAAGGGGGTGAAATGATACGATTTCGATTTAAATATTAACAAATTCCACGCGGATGTTGCGAGTAAAAGCCTAATATAATAGGTAGGTACGGTCGGCCAAGAAAGTGGTTTACCACCCTAAGGTTGAATGCTGCTTGCAGATTCATAGGTGATAAAGATTAGTTTTCTTCTTTCCCTTTGATTGCCATTGGAAAAATAGAGCAATTAACAAAAAAGTAGAATTTCAGAATGAAAGAAAACCCGGCCATGATGAGAGTTGGCTTCCGCCGGATGCCAACCGGAGGGTTCTGTATGATAAAAATACTAAAGCCAAGATATTATTTGTTCTTAAACTAAAATTTATTAGGCAATTTTGCTCTGACATTTTTTTAAATGTTATACAAATAACAAAACTTAAAAACAAATATAGTTAATTAGTTCAACAAGTGAACAAACTTGTCTTGTGCTGCTCTCGTGTGAAACACAACGACTTTCTGAACGAACCATCGCCTATTGTTATTTTTAGGGTTCCGTACCCAAATGGTAAAAACGGGATCCTATTACTAAGACTTCGCTGTCTGTCCGTCTGTCTGTCACCAGGCTGTATCTCAAGAACCGCGATAGCTAGACAGTTGACAATTTCACAAATTATGTATTTCTGTTGCCGCTATAACAACAAATACTAAAAACAAAATAAAATAAATATTTAAGGGGGGCTCCCAACAAACGCGATTTTTTTTCCCTTTTTTGCTCGATATCAATAATGGCAACAGGTAGGCACTTGAAATATTCACAAAATACTCAGTTGTATTTTAACTTTAATAATAAAATTAAAATAAATAGGTATTTAAGGGGGGCTCCCAAACGTGTTTTTTATTTGCCGTTTTTACGGAACCCTTCATGCGCGAGTCCGACTCGCACTTGGCCGGTTTTTTTCAGCGCCGAGTATTCAAAAACGTGGTATTCGAAATTCGAATACTTTTCTCACGCTAGCAGTACTTTACCATGAATTTAATTTTCATGTAAGTAAATATGTAGGTTGGTACTTGCCGACTGAAAATGTCAAAACGAAGGTGTTTTTTTTTGGACTGAGGTGTTTTCACTATCCTGTTGGTACATGTAAGTATACCATCTTGTCATCTGCATGAGCATTTTAGGAAAACCGAAAAGGTGTAATAAAAAATGAAAATGCATTCTAGTATTGGTCCAAGTTGCATGTGTGTCATAAAAGCATTTGCATGAGGTGAATCATAAAGGTAGTACCTAGTAGCTGCCTTTTATGGTTAAATGAAGTCACAACAGGCTCATGCCTACCACTTGAGGTCTGAGCAGTACCTAGCCACCCATGACTGGATCCTATGCGACCTTCAAACAACGTTTAAAACTATTGATTTATCGAAAGCAGACTCTTCCCTTCTTCTGACTTTAAATCGATCGTTGAGCCCGCATGGTAAAATGTAGGACTTACAGAATCTCCAAATCAAAAGAGCATTTCGTAAAAAGTGTGTCATACATTATTTAAAAAAAATTGTTCATCGTCATTTCAGACAATAAATTCCAAAATCCGTCCAGTACGGACAGTAGTTAATTAAGTTCGTTTATATCCAAAGACCATTTAATTAAACCCTGAAAAAAGACAGCTACTGTTGCTAATTCAAAATCGTATAATTCGAGTCTGCTTTGGCAGTGATTCAATTCTGATTATCCCTTAGCTTTACTCACTCGATTACATTTAGAACGAATTTATCTTGCGTGGGGTGGGGTGTAAATAAAAAAATACCGGTCAAGTGCGAGTTGAACTCGCGCACCGAGGGTTCCGTACAAACTTGTAGGTATGTAAATAGTTCGTTCATCACTGTAATCGAGTCGAGAGAATTGCTTTTTGGCAAATGTCATGGTTGTAGGTCCATGGGAAGAACCCTAGGTTTAATTCCCTTGCGAGAGTCAAAATATGCGGCATAAATTGAGAATAAACGGCCGTATCTTTTGATTGCTTTGACTTAGAAGTTTTATTTTTTCACTGCTCCTAGGGCTTGCAGACCTGAGTATTTGATATTCACGCGTCTTTGAGAAAAAGGGTTATGACCACTTCTATGGTATTGACAGATGGACAAACGGACAACAAAGGTAAAGCACCCAAAAAGAATAATAAACAAAGTTAAAAATTAACTAATGTCATGACAGAGATTGATAACAGAGATAAATTCAGATAGTAAATTATTCTTAAAATCTTCACGCGAACACTTGACATGTAATTTTCATGCGTGTCATGTCAAAGAAAAAAAGATAGACAAATGAAATTGTAAATTATTATTCGCTGACAACAATACCTACATCATTTGTTTTTGCGATCAGTAACTAAAGTGAAGACTGACGCATGTGCCTTTGACTTGATATACAATTGGATTCTGTCACTCTAGCTTACAAAGAATTACTGTCGTCTCCTTAGTTGTTTCTTCTGTTGCTAGAAAACCTTCGTATTTTATTTTTTAACTCGTCAGCCTGTATCTCGAAATGCCTTCAGTCGCATATTCAATAGAAAATATCTTACACCTAAAATACTCTAAAACAACGAACATATTTCTTAATTTTTATTTCCTATCTTAGCACAAAATGTAGATCTAGTTCATTACATACGTGTGATACAATAAAACTTAGTATTTAGTAAGTACAAAATTCCATTGTTGTTTTGACAATTAATCAAAATAAGCTGATTTGATGTATCAGTCACATAATATTATTCTAAAATATACTTTAATTAGTTAACGATACAACACAAAATACTTTCCGTTGAACATTCCCTTTGCTATATCTAAAATCATTCAAATCGGTTCAAAATGCTTCAAAGAAACCAATAATCGCCTAAACAATCTTTAGTATATAAAGCTTATAAGGCGGGAAGTAATAAAAGTCCAAAATTTATCAAGTACAACAAGATACCATTCAAACAGGCACGTCCAGGCCAGTAGGGAATCGATATCCGATAGGGTAAACGAAGTTTCAAGTACGGTAAACGGTAAAGTGCTTTGTTGGACGTACCTACTCTAGGTATATCAGATTTTATATTATGTGCCTATATCAAAATGTATTTCAGCTCTGTTTACTACCTTTACTATTTACTGATGGTATCTTTTATACCGTTCTGTTACAGTCTTAAAAACCTTTCTAATATTATAAATTCTAGTGTCTGTTTGCTTGACTTTCGAGACTAAAGCAGAGAATCGATTGTGATAAAAATGGCCAGAGGGGTAGCTTAGACCCCGGAGAATGTAGGTTAATTTTTAGGCCGCACTTACACTTGTAAGTTTTACTCACGTAAGTAACTTACGTAATTAACTTACGATAAATTTTCAGATGTAAACACGCTTTGTAAGTCGCTTACCGTAATTTCTTAGTACTTAGTTGTAAGTTACTTACATAAAACTTACGAAAGCAATTCCAAGAGTAAGTTTGGCCTAGCAACACAGCGGGGTAGCTGAATGCAACAATTTTATCTCTGTTCTAGGTTCGTGTATTATTGGAATTCACAATAAAAGTTAAAAACATAAACATTATAAAAATGTACCTAAATAACGTAGAAGGTCTTTCACCAACATGGTTATGATTAAAATACACTTTCTATATACAGTCAACGCAAGTAACCTTGATAAAACACTATCTTTTATTTGCATATACTCCATTGTGAGTGTTCAAGCCTTGTTTATACTTATATCAATATTAAAAGGCCCATTTTTCACGTGACGTGAGTAAATCTTAGAAATGGTTTCTTGTGACTGCGAATGAAATTGGTCGGCCATTATCTGTCCTCGACTATAGATCAGCCGAGCCTATTCGTCGATACGAAGTTAATCTCAATTGGAAAAAGCTTTTTGCGTCTATTGTTTCAGGGTTTACTGTTGTCTATCTATCTATTCTTTTTGAACAACTTTCGCATTGGTATGTTTGTTATTTAATGTTAATATTATTATCTGTGTTTACGTGTGTAAAGCAGTTATGCTTTTTATGGAATGGTTCAGACATAGGGTCGAACAGGGGTTAAAACTCCAGAACATGGCTGTCAACTTCGTTTTATTTTCGATAGTAGGAGCAATAAATTACTTTTTAAATAAACAAATTGTAATAACTTTGTTGCATTCCAACTGCACCCAGTACACAAGTATAATTTGTTGTGTTTTTTGCTCCCTCATTGCATAAAAAAAGATTCCTTTTTCTCCGAGGGCTTTCTGGGCATAGAACCCTAAAGATTTACAAGATAATTTTCGTCCTTAATTAAAAAGTTCAGCGTTCAGCTTTCCTTATGATTTTAATTAACTACGCTTGCAGAGTGAAAAACAAAGGACTATATTTTTTGCGCCTTCCTGAATGAAAGTGATACCTGTTGATTGAAAATCAAAAATCATTTAATTATCTTCTTATAAAGTTCATGTTACCTCCGAAGAACTTTTACTACCTCATAAGAATAATTTCTATGTGTCTATCTATCTAATACCTTTAAACGAGCAATTCTTATATATATGTAGATATACATATATCTATATTGTATATAATTTAGTATGCAGGTGGTTTCGGGGGCGATAAATCCATCTAGCTAGGTTTCATTTTTAGAAAACGTCGTTTTAATGTTTCAGGCAATGAAATACTTGCTACAATATAAAGTATTCTGCTTGTTCTTGTATCTTCAACAAACTTCTTGAAGAACCACATGCTGTAGGTACTCCATAGGAAAACTACAGCGGGGAACTTATTCCACGACCTCAGCTGACCGAAAGCTCCACCCACCCAACCCACGACCTTCGCCCCTTCGCCGTGGTTTCCTATGTCACTACCACTGAGCTATCATAGTCTCAATATTTAGTACGGTACATGTAGGTATGTATCGATCGAGTCAGTTATATTACTGTGCTGTGGTTATATTTAGCGTTATCTACATAATGCAGCCCTAGATAGGCAAATATTCAACGCGCTGTTATCAGTTAAATCCCTTTATCACGTGCTTCAGGGTTTGCAAGGTCAAGGGCAAGGTTAACCTACAACATTTTAATGCTTTATTCGTGTATTTAACAATAATCGGCACAAACATTTATACCTACCTACCTACAAAGTTTCGGAATGTGTTAATTTTTTTTTAATTCTGGATAAGCTTGTGTTTGACTACAATCTCACTATGGTAAGTGATGATGTGGCCGAAGGTGGTAAGCACCCAAAGCTAGAAGGGAACTGGCTCTCATGTGCAGATTTTCAACTTGAGGGTGGTAGCCAGCCAGTCGGGTACTACAAAGTACCATACCACCGTGCTATGGTTTCCTCACGATGTTTTCCTTCACCGAAAGCTCAAGGATTCGAACCCACGACCTTCGCCGCGGTATCCGACGTCACTTACCATTGAGCGTGAATCGTACCTGTGTGAATATAATTTTTTTTAATGTTTTTTTTTTCACAAACAAACAGCAATTTTGTTTTAGGTAGGCAAACTCCTGAATGCCACAATAACAGCTTTTCAAACATGATCCGTTAGACATTATTACCGACTGGCACATGGAAGCACCCTGAAGGTTCAGTACAATAATAATATCATCTTAATTTTATGGATCTCTAACTCATCTTTGCTATTAAAGATATTTAGGTGCACATCATAAAATATCGGACCGTCGTCGTCGTCCCAATACAAAAGTACAGTTAACATTTTTTTTTTACAGTTTAGCCTAGGCAAATCTAGTTTGTCCTGAAATCGGGTCTGGCCGGTAACATATTATATATAGCAAGTGCGATATGATTAATTAATGGGAGGCCCGTGCGCGTGACGTAGCTTTCATGAAGTTTCATGATAATCATGGTAGGTACGAGATTATACGTTCCTATTCGTATGTTTAGATTTAATTCAATTATTTTTATTATTGTACTTTTAATACATAATTATTACGATAACGTCCAAAATAGAAATCTCTGTAATTGTCAGAAGTTATCTCTGTTTCATCGGCTATTATCGATATTGCGTAGATATGATTTGATAGATTTCTGATACCTACAATATTTATAATTCTGGGGAAGATATAAAAACAATATGACTTAAAATTCTTTTTTTAAACACCACAACTGACCACAAGTGAGAACGAGGCAGGCGGATCACCTGATGGTGAGTGACTACCGTCGCCTATAGACATTAGCAATACCATAGGGATTGCCAATATTTTGTACACCTTATTACAATGCCTTAAAGGTAAACTGGCTCTAAAGTGCATACCACCAGGTGCTTGGCGACAGATTTTCAACTTGAGGGTGGAAGCTAGCCAGTCGAATACTACAAAGTACCCTATCACCGCGCTGTGGTTTCCTCACGATATTTTCCTTCACCGAAAGCTCAAGCTCATTGTAGGATTCGAGCCCACGACCTTCGCCGCGGTATCCGACGTCACTTCACTACCACTGAGCTATCATCGCCTTATAACTATACTAGTTTAGTTACAAGACGGAGAAGTCATATGCTCAATATTAGGTAAACATATGATTAACATTAAATTTAAGCTAGATTTCGACGATTCGCTATGAATGACAGTAGTGCAAGGGTATTCTATCGAACAGTAATAAATTAACTCCGCGAGACCGCGTTCCGCCATTGTAATATGCATTGAATCCTACAAAGTTTAAGCCTTTAATCTAGTGAAATCACATTAGAACCATAGATATGGTGGTTTTAATGACCCACTGTTGCTCATCGTTACTTTTTGATGTGTAACATCTTTCGTCTCGCTGTCCTGCAATCTGTGGGAGTGATTTTGTGAAAAGGGATGGAAGTGTAGAAATCCGGGTTTACAGATAGGGTCGCAAGTGTGTAATGTTATTTCCTCTACTGTAGTGCAGGCAAAGGGTTTTAGCACAAACAGCCTCAAACTCAACCAAGACGGTACCTACCATCCCATTTTACGAGAGGATGGTGGTACACACCAATGTGAGATGTCAGATGTTACACATCATATGCAACTACTGTAAGGGTTGCTCGTTTTTAGGGTTCCGTACCCAAAGGGTAAAAAAACGGGACCCTATTAAGACTTCGCTGTCCGTCCGTCTGTTCGTCTGTCTGTCAGCAGGCTGTATCTCAAGAACCGTGATAGCTAGACAGTTGAAATTTTCACAGATGATGTATTTCTGTTGCCGCTATAACAACAAATACTAAAAACAATAAAATAAATATTTAAGGGGCGCTACCATACAACAAACGTGATTTTTTTGCCCTTTTTTGCTCGATATCAATAATGGACGATAAGATGATGATGAATAAATAATAAAATTAAAATAAAATAAATATCTAAGGGGGGCTCCCTTACAACAAACGTGATTTTTTTGCCGTTTTTACGGAACCCTTCGTGCGCGAGTCCGACTCGCACTTGGCCGGTTTTGCTTATTATTATTTTTAACCGCCAACACAAAAATTAAAATGTGACATAGGTACTCGTAGCTCCCATTGAACGAATAATGACCAATGATTCCAATTTTACAATTTCATACTTGTTTGGATCAAATCTTGGAATTAAATTTTAAACCAGTTCCACCCAACCGAACCCTACTGAGCTGTTTTGCTAGCCATAATAATACGTATTGATGTGTTTATTACAACACTATCACAACAGATCTTGAGGATGCATCTATATCTACCCATTTTGTATTTATGGCTTTGAAGCGTTTTATGTTCGCTGGATTTACCGTTATCGGCTAATTTTAGAGCAGTTTTATACAAGATTTTATGTCTGTATTCGTAGCTATGATCGCATAGTTTTGATGTTTACATACTTTCATCTGGAGATTTCCAAAGTCAAGTAGTACATTCCAAGGGTTTGTTCATTTTAAAATAATGCATTAGGTGTAAAAAAGCCGATGGAGACTACCTAAATATAATTATTTCAGTACAACTATTGTCGGTCATTTGGTCATCATTCATCCAATTTATCTAAAGCACTTCAAAACTAATTATTATTATTGGTTATCCAAAAACTGCACTTATCCCGTATGTCGGCCTTTTTAATTTCCTGTGTTGGGAGTTAATTAATAGTATCCTGGTAACACTGTCTTTTTAATAACTTCTTCCGTTTACGCTTGAAATGAGTTCCATGGTTATTGCGCATTTATTTTGAAACAATGGGCTTGTTTAGGGAATTGTGCACGATAGTAAGCAAGTTAGTAATTAAATAGTAATCTAAATCAAGGTAGCGAGCATGGTACACGCTATTTACTTGTGACACGCAAAGAAGTTCCTTAAAATGTAGAAAAGTAACATAATTTAATTACGTAATAGCCTGTTCTCATGTTAGACACAGAGTTTAGCATAAAAATCATGACAGCTTTGATTTAGAAGAGGGCATTAGGGCTATGCTCGTAGCTTCCCTGCGAGATCGAATCAGAAATGATGATTTCCGCAGGCGAATCAAACTAACCGATATAGCCCGAAGAATTGCCAAACTGAAGTGGCTGTAGGTAGGGCACATAGCTCGTAGAACCGATGGCCGATGGGGCAAAAAGTTTCTCGACTGGGGACCACGAACCGGAAGACGCAGCGTGGGCAGGCCTCCAAAACGGTGGACCGACGATCTTGTGAGGGTCGCGAGAAGCCACTAGAAGTGGCTACAGCTTGGTACAAAAATACTATTAGAA
Organism: Ochropacha duplaris; assembly: GCA_951361185.1. NCBI lineage: Eukaryota > Metazoa > Arthropoda > Insecta > Lepidoptera > Drepanidae > Ochropacha > Ochropacha duplaris. Next base: position 4,553,341 of record OX592715.1, on the reverse strand, counting down.
TTGAATCATGTACATGCAATTAAATTCAAATTCCCTACGTTCAAGAAGTTGTTTTCTTCCAGATGGCTCGGTACAAGAAGACTGGTTTCATGGACGATGATGCCGGCAGCGTCAGCTCCATCCAACTGAACGAAGGGGTCAGGTCTGGTGGCACTCATATACGGTACCATGTGGTGAGTATAATGGAGAATAAAAGTACCTACTATATGTATTTTGCTTTAAAATATGTCAGCAGGTTCGTTTACAATGCCCTAACTAAGGCCATAAATCTAAGTCTTCTAGCGCAAGAAAAATTACCATGAATCTTCATGTGTCGTCCTTGGCAAACACGATGGTGATTACAGTGCAATCTTAGTATAGTCAGGATGCTAAAGCTAATTCCCACAATACTATTGTTTTGTTTGTTAGCACTAATTTACCTATTGTTAACTAGAGGATTTTGCTTACGCCACTATATTTTTTTGACAGAATTCTGTCTAGGCCGATGGAGATTAGCATTACCAGCGCATGTCTTTTACAATGCTTAGAAGGCAATTATTTGTAGTGATAAAAGATTATTCAATATAATAACCAGCCAACCGTAACATTTATATCTTCATAATAACAATAAAAGCAGTAACAGCGGCCGATTGGACAAATGAAGCCGTTCCTACAATAGGATGTATGTACGTAGTATTGAGGACAAAACAGTCCAGTCCAGGCCAGGTTGTATTCAATAGGCTATTGAATACGATGTCAGCGCCTGGGTGATGTTGATAGCAACGTGCCGCGTGAGCGCTATACGTTTTAATTGTATTGTCAGGGAGTTATTATACAAGGCAATTATTATGACATTGTCTTTATACAGTCTTTAACTGTTATTGAATCTATTTCCAAAAATATTGAATGTACCTGACAACATTTCATATACCTGTGTTCCAAGTTTCATCAAAATTCGTTCAACAAAATTTGCGTGAAAGAGAAACAAACATATAATAGAAACACACATAGAAACATACTTTCACATTTAATTTTATAATATTAGCAGGATAGGCTTAGATTATTGATAGGATTATGCATATTAAGAAAATGACATGTTGTCAATTTAATCCATATCCAAAAAGATTTTAGTATGTATTGAAAATGTCAATCGACTGTAGTCCAGGGTAAAAGGAATTTATTTGATTTCACAGACCTGTTTGATTAACATTTTCATTCTTGGTTGGTAACAGTTTGTAAATAAGTGGTTTTATGGTAACCATGCCTACCTACAGGGCATGGTAAATAATTACACTATCGTCATACCTCATTTTAATTTGATACTTGTTCCAATAGCGAAATGTTTATTCTAAGTATAATCCGCTTAAATTAAAAGTTGGTGTACGACGAACGACTAAAGTTTTTGACGTTTCGTACTCGGTTTGACCTGTTTTTTATGTACACTGAAAACATTTTAATAATACCTAGGTTAGATAGTGCCATCCTTTGCAACATACATTATGTACGTATCAATTCAAATTCAAAAATCTCTTATTATAAGTATTTTTAATCGTCACATGTTTGATATATTACGAAATATTTTATTTACTCTAATGCACGGTTCGAAAGGTTGCTTTTGCTGAGAAGAGCTACCTACTCAACTAACTCAGCAATTACTCTTTTTAAAAAAGCAACTTAGACTTATTAAATTTAATTCTTTTAGCTTGTGAAGTGAGCAATTCATTCATATGCGTTCTTGTCATATCGACATATCAACAACACTACAATACTAGCGATATACAGCGTGTAGGTAATCGTTAAGTGTGTCCAGGCGATTATTCCGTAACTATAACAGATGTCAAAAAAAATTTGATACTTTTTTTTTATCTGTAATAGTTACGGAATAAAGTTACTGTATAATTATGATGCACAGTTGCACACTTGCACTGTAAGGGATTAGGAAAAAGAGTGGGGCGCGTTTCATGGATGGCAATGAGACTATGTATATAAGCTTAGTCTGTAAATATAACAAAATGTATTCGTAGTACGAATCCAATAAACGGCCATTTGGTAACAGCTTACGTCAGCCCCAGGCTTCAGCGAGGGTTGGATATTAATTGTAATTTTATTCGGAAAAGTTTCTCGGCAAGGGTAACTTTCCATGGATGTGTTAGTGGCCTTTCGATACTTTCGTCAACCTTTCCCATTTTTTTCTCTGATATTTAAGTAGGTACGAAATGCATATTGAAAAAACATTTAAAGATTTCTTTGAAGCTTACCTATACTTAAAAGACTTACACACTGGTTGGCGTGGTCGAACATACCTACCACCTATTACGCCACAGGTCGTGGGTTCGAATGTCATCCATTTGTGTGCATGAACATATCTGTTTGTCATGAGTCTGATTCTGAGTGTATGAATTTACAAAAAAAATGTAGTAGGTATGTATATTATTATCAGATATGTATCTGTTTTCCATAGTACAAGCTCTGGTTAGTTTGGGATTAGATGATTAGGATTTTTTTTAATCGACCCCTAAGGTCTAAGCCTCTAAGAGCTCTTACACACGAGCAGCATGTTGCCGACTGCAGCCGACGACACGCGCCGACGGCAGCCGCCGACCGCTGTCGGTGTCGGCGGATGCCGCCGACTGCCGTCGGCGCGCCTCTGCAGTCGGTAACAAACTGCTCGTGTGAACGAGCCCTAAGGTGTCGCGAGTGGATCCGCCGACCAAAAAGCTAGTTACTGATATAAAAAAGTGGAAGGCAAGACGGATATGTGCCCACGTAACAATAAGCTACCTATAATTTAAATGTTCTATATACATTATCATATTTTGTTTGCAGACAAGTATTATGTAATAATTACATACCTATATGGAAGCACTTGTTTATATGTCAGGCTATTTTCTGACCCATCACATAAACACATTTTTATTTTATTTCTTTTTGGTGCGTGTCTGACCGCAATCTCACCATGGTAAGTGATGATGTTTCCGAAGGTAGTAAGCTCTCAAAGCCTAATGAAACTGGCTCTCAAGTGCAGCTGTCGGAACACACCGATAGGTGCAAGGCTACAGACTTTCATCTTGATGACGGTAGCCCGTCAGTCCAGTACTACAAATCACTTCCGTGACCGTGCTATGGTTTCCTCACGATGTTTTCCTTCGCCGAAAGCTCAAGCTCATTGTAGTATCCCACGTCACGTCACTACCACAGAGCTGTCATCGCTTTAAAAACCGCTGGTTACGCGCAAAATACTTTTTTGATATCGGTAGTTTTTCTATGGGGTCAAAGTCGATATTTCATAGCAAATGATGGTACTATACCGTTCATGGAGAACCGACATCAGCCGTAAACCGGTAACTAACAAGGTTAATAAATCCACAAAAATATTACAGAGACTATAACATCAACTAGGCGCCGCGCCGTAGTCCTTGTCACGTCATGAGATACAGATATCGAAACAATTATTTACATACAAAATATTCAATTCACATTCAAATATTTGTTATACTAATAGAATGACGAACAGAGCAGCTCGCAATACTCCTATTAGCGGCTCATGTTTATTTTACATTTTAGTGTTGATCTCGCTTATTGTTTCTTTAGTATATTTCCACGCGAATCTTAATGCTGCATAATTTTTGCAAGGCCTACACACCATTTTAATAAGCCTCAAGGAAGTCAAACACATCTGTTTCCTTCCTTAATGTTGACTTTTTGGAATTCCCTCGCCTTATTGCTATAGGGCTACCACAGAATTTACGACGCCATTTTATATTCCTTCCAAACTTTTTTGAACTGGAGTTTTCAGAAGTAAGAAATAGTAATGAACATAATTTAATTTATTATCCATTTTCTGGCATTCTGTAATATTTATGAGACACTGAATTATGAAACCAGACAATTGAATCGACCAGTAATTCGTGTAATTCCAAATAAAGGGAGCAAATTCAATGAACTTTATTAGACAAAACACCGCCGATATTATTCAAGAAAACTCAAAATACTCGATTTAGCTAAAATTACAACTTTTCAGGTTGTCTCAACGGCTATCCGAAGCTGTATGGGCTAGAACCATAGAGAAATGAATTGTCCCTAGAAAAGGGAAATTGATGAAAACAATTACAATTGTAGGTACTGCATACTCTCACAACATAATTTGCTTTGATTACATTCTGTTCCCATGTTCTCACTGACACAAACGATTTCCTTATTGTTTGCCTTATTAATAGAACTGGAAACAATTCCTCATATAATAATCAGTACAGTAGGTACGTAGGTACTCACACAATAGGGAATATGCACGTGACTTCAAAATGGACGTTTGTTTTTTGTAATTCATATTGTTACAAAAACATACCTAAGTACATAATCTTATCTATAATACAACCCTTCTTATACTAATAATAATTAAATAAATACATTTTAAAACTAAAACTAATAACTAAAATAAATTAAAAAAGTTAGGCCCCTTCGGCATGGTTCCGAAGATGCTGGCAGCGTTTCCTCGCTGTATCGCAATGCTGATACGTTGTGCGAGGAAACTGCCAGCTCTTCGGTCCCCAGTACAAATTCTTAACCTATTAGCCAGCTCTTTAAAGAGCTGGCGAGCGCCAGAACCCCACGGACCAAGGGTCTCAACACCGAATGGAATAAAATTATATTCAGTGCCGAGACCCCTATATTTTTGTCTTTTTTATTTTTCTGCCGCTTCAGCCGCCGCGCCTGCTTGAATGCTGGTTCCATGAAGATGAGAAGGGGCTAATGTAATAATTATTTTCAGATATATTGCAGATATATTTAACCGATTGAGCTCAAATTTTGTATACACTAAACGTTTAGATGACAATGCAATGTTAGCTGTGTTGACGTCATTTTAAATCCAAAACACGCGGAACACCTAAGATAGCGGACTATTATTTTTTAATGTAATCCTACAATATGGGTATCAAATGAAAGAAATTTTGGATGTGTTATATATTTTTTTGGTAATTAAACGTTTCTGCGGGTTATTAACCCGCAGAAACGTTTAATAAAACATCAATAATAACGAAATCAATAAAAAAATACATGCATATTCCCTATTATGTAAACGTCACCATGTCTGTAGGGGCTGGAATAGCTGTTGTCCTGATGATCTTTAGGCTCAATAAAAAGCTCATCAAGATAGTATACTTACATTTCTTATATTTAACTATTTTATTTATTACTTTTATATCTACAACTGCTATCACACCTGAAAGAATTCATGCTGAAAATGTTTGAAAGCATTTGAAGCGAAGTTTATTTACAACATGTCAAAATTGTTATGACTTTTAGATGACCGCATGCTATTCTTTAACGTTGTAATGGCTATGCATAACGAAAACCACGTAGAGGTAACATTATGATGGATATAGGTAATGGTAGGGGAGGCGAAGCGGGGATTTCGGGATTTACTCGAGCGCGGCAGATTAACATAAGGGGCAACCTTGCACCTTGAGAAGTACTCCCACCAAACCTGAGCCTTCTATATAGTGTCGAACGTCTAGGGTAGCACCGGTACTTCGAGTCCTTCAGAGGCTATTTAATTCCGTCATACTCGAGGGTCTAACGCCAGAGGCATGGAACAGAAGCGAGGTGGTACTTTTCTTCAAAAAAGGTGATAACACCTTGCTGAAGAATTTCAGACCCATCTCGCTTCTGAGACATGTTTATAAGCTGTTCTCGAGGGTCATCACAAATCGACTTACGCGTAGGCTTGATGACTTCCAGCCTCCCGAACAAGCCGGTTTCCGGAAAGGCTACAGCACCATAGACCACGTCCATACGCTGCGGCAGGTTATACAGAAAACCGAGGAATATAACCTGCCACTTTGCTTAGCGTTCGTGGACTATGAAAAAGCCTTCGATTCGATCGAAACGTGGGCGGTGCTACAGTCTCTCCGGCGGTGCCGTATTGACCACCGGTACATCGAGGTGCTGAAGTCCTTGTACAGTAACGCCACTATGTCGGTCCGAGTACAGGAGCAGTGCACGGGAGCAATTCCACTGCAGCGAGGAGTTAGACAGGGAGACGTTATTTCTCCGAAACTGTTTACCGCTGCATTGGAAGATGCTTTCCGACTTCTGGAATGGCAAGGATTCGGCATCAACATCAACGGCGAGTACATGACTCACCTTCGGTTTGCCGATGACATCGTGGTCATGGCGGAATCGCTGGAGGATCTTGGCACGATGCTCGATGGCCTCAATAGAGTCTCCCAACAGGTGGGCCTGACAATGAATATGGCGAAGACAAAAATCATGTCAAACGTCCATGTTGTGCCCACCCCATTATCAGTTGGGAACTCTACTGTCGAAGTTGTCGATGAATACGTCTACCTGGGGCAAACCGTCCGATTAGGCAGATCGAACTTCGAGAGAGAGGTCAATCGTCAAATGCAACTCGGCTGGGCAGCGTTCGGGAAGCTTCACAACGTTTTCTCGTCCAAATTACCTCAGTGCTTAAAGACAAAAGTCTTTAACCAATGTGTGTTACCAGTGATGACCTATGGCACTGAAACGTGGTCGCTAACTATGGGCCTCATAAGAAGGCTCAAGGTCACTCAGAGAGCTATGGAGAGGGCTATGCTCGGAGTTTCGCTACGAGGTCGAATACGTAATGAAGAGATCCGTAGACGAACAAAAGTCACCGACATAGCCCTACGGATTAGTAGACTGAAGTGGCAGTGGGCGGGGCACATAGCTCGAAGAACCGATGGCCGATGGGGCGGAAAGGTTCTGGAGTGGCGACCACGCACCGGAAGACGCAGCGTGGGCAGGCCCCCCGCAAGATGGACCGATGACCTGGTGACGATCGCGGGTAACCGCTGGATGCGAGCAGCTCAGGATCGGTCGATGTGGAAAACTTTGGGGGAGGCCTATGTCCAGCAGTGGACGTCTTTCGGCTGAGATGATGATGATGATGTCTAGGGTAGCCCGTCAGATTAGAAAAAAAAACGATCGTTTGAAATACTCTAGCGCGTCAGATTAAGGTAAGGTAAGTTACTTAGATGCAGAATAGTGTGCATTTCAATAATCTGATAATTTGAGCGTGACATAAAGAAAAAACCGGCCAACTGCGAGTCGAGCTCGCGCACGAAGGGTTCCGTAAAAAGGCAAAACATCACGTTTGTTGTATGGGAGCCCCCTGAAATATGTATTTTATTTTAATTTTATTATTTACTAGTGGGCCCGGCAGACGTTGTCCTGCCATGAAATGAAAATAAAAAGAAACTTAGAACATCAGTTTTAAACAATATTTAGAAAATTGAATATGGTCGTTAAGTTTTCTTAAATTTTCTAATGTTCCGCGCAACTTTCATACTTTTTTCTTTCATAAGAACCTTCTCCTTACAATAACAAATACAACAAAAAAAGAATAAGCGAAATTGGTCCAGCCGTTCAAGCATGATGCCGTGACCAAGGAAATAGGGATTATTTTTTATATAATAGATTATTAAAGTAAAAATACAACTGAGTATTTTGTGAATATTGTAATAACAACAGGTAGGCTGTTGCCATTATTGATATCGAGCAAAAAAGGGCAAAAAAATAGCGTTTGTTGTATGGGAGCCCCCCTTAAATATTTATTTTATTTTGTTTTTAGTATTTGTTGTTATAGCGGCAACAGAAATACATAATTTGTGAAAATTTAAACTGTCTAGCTATCGCGGTGCTTGAGATACAGTCTGGTGATGATATCGAGCAAAAAAGGGCAAAAAATTGCGTTTTTTGTATGGGAGCCCCCCTTAAATATTTATTTTATTTTGTTTTTAGTATTTGTTGTTATAGCGGCAACAGAAATACATAATTTGTGAAAATTTGAACTGTTTAGCTATCGCGGTTCTTGAGATACAGCCTGGTAACAGACAGACGGACGGACAGACAGTGAAGTCTTAGTAATAGGGTCCCGTTTTTACCCTTTGGGTACGGAACCCTAATAGGCGACTCGCAAAGTTGCAAAAAAAAAAACGTGACCTGGATATTCTCGAGCGCGGTTAATTTTTTTTTTATTTTGAAGGAAAGTAGTCAAGAATTACGGAAATAACATAATCTGCCGATTTGCACAAGCCGAAGTAGCTAAAATCATTAAGTGTATAGTCCAGGAATATTAGGAGTTTCACCTCGGAATGAGAGATAGTCAGCTACAAACTTGTTTAAACCTTTAGTTTGACACCCTAAAACCTACTTATCTTAGGGTGTCCGCGACTACAGATTTTTCAAGGTCAAAGGTAAAAAAAACGATGTTTTACTCATTTATTGCAAATACCTCGTTTCCTATGGGTTTTTTGCTATTTGTATTTATTAAAAATATTGTAGAAGATTAAATTCTCTACAACTTTTGTGTTAACATTTTTTTCTATATCTTGAACTTTTTCAAACCGTCATATTAAGGAAATTCCTCAACATAATTGTCAGATTATGGGTCAGTACGACAAGGACATCAAGAAGAACCGTCCGTATAAAAATCTGACGCGCTCGAGTATTTCAAGGTCACGATATTTTTTTTGCCTTTTCAAAAATCGGCCATGACTGATGTTCGCGTCCAAATCGTCAGTCTTTAAAATAGGAGCTACTGGAGGGTTCACTTAACATCCCTTATCAATGTCTGACGCGCTCGAGTAAATGTTTTTATTAAATATTTTCAACCCCTTCGTACGGCCACCCGCACCCCCACCATGCAAAACGGCAGATTACTATGTTTCCGTTATCAGACAGACGTGGCGCGACTACACTATTGATATCTGACGCGCTCGAGTATTTCAATGTCACTGTTTTTTTTACATTTTTGAAAACCTGTAGACCTCCGCTGAAGGGGAAAATATCACATAAACTTTTTTTCTTTCTACCACCTAATCTTCAAATTCCAGTAGATCCCAAAGACGCTCGAGTAACTACAAATTTAGCATCATTGCCTCCTATACTATACCTAATCTGTTCTGAGAAAAACATGTTTTTGCTCGCGTCTGCGTTTGTGACGAGACCAAAGCTACCACCCTCAAGTTGAAAGTCTATTGCCATGCATCCACGTTGTTATTGCGAATGTCCACCGGTGACAGTAGTTACCTGTCAGTTGACTCGTCTGCCTGCTACAGAAACTACTCCTCAGCTCATATATTTCTAAGAAAGAACATATCCTATTGTAGACCTACAACTTTAAACACGAAGATGTATTTAGGAAGAAATCCGATCATTTTTCCTTATCGCGTGAAATTAATTCGTGAGCCTCGAGTTATACGCGAACTTGAAAGTATTTTTCATGAGTTTATTTTAACATACAATGAAAGGAGCATAGACCTCTTTAATTTATTAGTTTTCATCATTAGTTCAACTGCGAGTTCAATTAGTGACCTTGTGGGCTTAAAGTTTAAAGGTAATTTTCAAAGCAGGCTTCTAATTAAAATATACAGAATTAACAAATATCTTTAAAATAATTCGTATTCCTATATGCTTTGTAAATACTTACTTATGAATATGGTAAAAGCAACGGTCTAAAACAGAATCTCTAAATACCCAACATAATATAGGTACAAATGTTCACTCTTTACCATTGTAATCCCAGCGATATGTTAAGGACCCTGAAAACCCTATCAGATGAAGATGATACGATGAAAATTAATATATCTTACATAATATAGTATAATATTATATTGCTGCGCATGAGCACGCGTCGCGTCGGATCAAAATACAAAGCAAGTCAGTTTATTACAGTCTCGCGCGAAACTAGCACGCAAGCAGACGTGACGATTTTATTTAACAACTAAATAGTTTTAATATTCAGATATTCATGTTTTATAATAACGCAGTAAGAATAAAAAAATAGTTTGCGTTTTATAAAAATGTCGCCTTCCGTAGCAGGATCCGAAATATGTTTGTACGGATAGTAGTTTAGTGTTGGATGTGAAAGCGGGAGTGCAACATTCTAAAATTGAAATAAAAGAGAGTGGGAAAAGGAGTCCAGAAATAGAAATAGTCTGAAAATTTAATTAAAGATAACAACAGACAATAACTTACAGAAACTAGATACGATTTATCAAGATGACGACTGTCCAACCAGATACGCCAACTCCTTCAGAGACTTCAGAAGACACTCCTTCGTCATCTCCTGGCCCTGAAATTGTCAACAAGTTCAACTGGTTGAAGCAAGCTAAAGCTGCTAGAAGTAATCCCTTCGTTAGATCTAGACCGTCTCTAACTAGAGAAAGCTCTACGGCAGAATTGTTTTCCAGGGAAAATTCCAGCCCAGATTTCTTTCAAAATTCTAGAGTAAATTTATTTGAAACTGCTCCAAAACCAGAAGTTAATAATCAAAGATTTAAGAAGGTCAGTTGAGATTTTTAGCTACGTCTTTATGTACATAAATTGTTTGTTTCTCTCGTAATAAATAGCCAGAAAAGAATTTGATTGTCCAGGTATAAGAACTATATTTAGGCAATACAAGAAAATTTTGCAAAAACAACTATGATGTGATTGTAATTAACTGCTATAACCACAGATTTCCTTAATCTAAAACTTCATCTATAATCTACGACGGTAAAAACTAAAAACCTGTTTGTTTTTTTGCAAATTAATAAGCATCGTCAAGACGTCAACAGACTAGCTTTTATCTTAGTCAACCAAAAGTATGCATGCCTTGAGTCAGATACTGTGGTGTTCCTAGAATTCGGGTTTTCTATTGGACCGTTTTTATTTATTCAACAGCTCTTGGCCTGAATCTTCGTTTTTTCGCATTCATCGTTTCGCTCTTTCGTCTGTATTAAAAGTGTGACGTCTGAAAATAGTTTGTTTTCCATAGTCTTCATTGCTTTTCTAGATTTTTTTTGGAGCACGCCACTAGCATGCAGATAATAGGTGTGTTTTTCCTAAATATATTTTGCGAACATGCTTCCTGAGATATGTGTATATGTCAGCAGATTAAATTGTTTTTTTCGTTCTAGGCTATAAGTTAATGCAACCAATCAATTTCGGGGCAAAGTTTTAACATACAATCAGCATTTCTATATCAGATCGTGCCAAATGCTTCACCATATTGTAGTATTAGAGAATCGATGTGAGTTTATTTTTAGCCAATTACACGGAAACTGGGAGAAGCAAGCTTGTAGGTTCACGCTTCGATACATTTGCGATTGAAAGGGCTATAAAGTTTGGGATTGGTAAATTGGAAGGCTTATGTTATGAAACCAATAATAATTAAATGGTCATAGATAAGACTCATAAGTGCATAAGTTTACCAATTTTCGTCTTTAGATTCGCATTCGATATGCATCAAACTCACTTCCTCCGCCGGTATTCGACGTCATAGATCTGTTTTGCTTTGCACTCATATTCACACTCATAAATGAAACGTTAACTAATGATGGACTAAAATATCATTAACATAATAATATAATGACACGGTCATCTATTCAATTGAAACAATGACCGACACGTGTTAGTTATTGTACAGACCTATCAATTGATCGTAGTTACACGTTCGAAACTAATCGCTATTTATACAGCCAGCCCTCGTTTCTATGATGACTCGATACATCTGTTTTGTTTCCTCATCTATAATTGAATAATGGATTTTATAAAATAAATATCCGGGGACATTTTTCACACACGGCTATCTGATCCCAAACTAAGCTTGTAATATGGAAACCAGATGACTGATATACTACATATACAACTTTTTTTGTAAATACATACATAAATAGATAATTACACCCAGACTCGGGACAAACAGACATGTTCATGCACACATATTTCTGGATGGGAATCGAACCCTCGACCTGAGGCATGATAGGTAGTGTGTTAACCAACCACGCCAACCGGCCCGTCAATTAATATTGATGTTCAAATGTTAGTGATTTTGTCATCTGCCAAATTTTCTTCCTTCTGTTTAATGTTAGGCTCTATCTTAGTGTAGATTTCTCACAGGCGACGGTAGGCGGCTATCAAGTAACCAGTTTGCCTCCATGTCAGTGTCACTTTGGATCTAACTTGACCCATAAATTTTTCCAAACTAACCACAATCCAGTAAAAACCGTACCATATACTTACAGACAAACAACTTTATTAGAAGATTAAACGAGTTGATCAACCCGACATGCTAGCTCGTAAAATCATACTTCAATAATGGATCAACAATAGAACGTTACATTCTGACGTAGATGGGTACTCTCCAGCTCGATCTATTCATGACAGACAGTCCATAACATACGTTTAGGGGAGACGAAGGGAGCAGACGTGGTCTCGTATTTGAGGAGTTCTAATGAAGATTTGCGTGAGTTTACTGTCGTTGTTATAATTGTAGCCAAATAAAAATCTATTTGAACTTATTTAGCTAATACTATTAGCTTATTTAGTATTTCGTTTAATAACCCTTCGAAATAGAGATTATTTAGCTGCAAAAGAATGAATACATTTAATTTGTAAAGTGATTAGTGATGCAGTGATAGCTCAGTAGTATTATTTGAGCTTGGGTGATGAGGAACTTCATGAGGAAACTATTTCACGGTAGTAGGGTTACCACCAGCAACTTCTCTATCGCCATGCTTTTGCTGGTGTATCCTGGTAGTTGCCTTCTTCTTCTTGAGATGGCTCTACTGCCTGCATATCAAACTCCTGGCATTAAAATTTCACAGAGAAACATCTGAGTCCACTTAAGTATTTCAATAACGTTCCTTTATTTCAAATCAAACACATGTCTGCAATAATGCGAACCGAGGAAATACCATATGGATTTATTTATAACTATCTATATGTAGGTACATTCCTATTTTTCATCAATCATAGTCTCTGTCACATTTATGTTTGTGTTATTTGATTATTATTATCGTTCTTTCGTCAAATTATGGATTTACCATTTGTAGCTTGGTAGTGTGATTTTCTATCTCTCCTCTCCGGAAAATCCTTCTAGCATTTAAATCAATATCTGGAATGATCTGATGTTTACATTTTTAATTTGTATCTATTTCATTACCGTGAGACGTACAAGAGATTTATGATAATTTCTGTGGGCTTTCCACATTTATTTTCAGAGACAACACTCTACGTATTTACAACTGAGTCATAGTTTTAGGTTTTTACACATCATTCTCTTAAATTGTATCTCCATCAGCAAATGTAATGTCGGGAACATAAAGAATTTTATCAGCGGCTGTAAAACATCAAATCACCTTTGTTGTTCATGGTACATCAGTCGGCAAGCATTCAAAGGCAGCAGTTAACAGACTAATCATAGTAATGCCTCTGCATTCACGTACGATTGGTTGGACGACAGTTCAACTTTATAAGGCCAGAGGATATTCTGTGACGTGGAAAGTACCTATTCGAGTCTTTCTACTTTAGGTGATAGGCAGGTATTCGATCTCGGTGTTTGGTTCTGAAATGTTTTTGTCGAAGTAGTCGCCATGATCAGAATTATTTCTTTATTTATTAAGGGAAATAAACAGCTTATAAATATCAATTACATAATGGTAATACAAAAGCTAAAACAGTTTCCACGACTAAATTATAATATTCAAGCAGATAACGAAAAAAGTTACGTACGTCTCAACAAACTGACTCTCTAATAGAATATAAATCTGCAGAATATTCTGTCTCATATACTATTACGGGAAGATATTTTGATAACACTATCTGCATTATGTCAGAAGTCTACTCTCGAGAATTCGTTTCCATCAGATTTTGATTAAAAGCAGACGCGAAATCACATTGCCAGGCGTGAAATTTTTCATGCTCGTGGATATATTCGTCTCGTTTCGACTCGGTTAGAACGAAACAAACCAGCATAACGAATTGGTGATAACTATAATACTTTTATATTAACAAGTACATGGGCCATGCATAAGGTACTTAAGTTCTTTTAGCTGATTAGATAATTGTTTTTTGATTGAATATCGCCGTACGAGGCAGAGTTGTAACAGTACAGTCATAAAAATATTCTTACATACATTTTCTATGGACGTATTCAAATATACCATACAGAAACTGTATGTATGTCTGTGCTGTTAAGATTCTATTACGTACGGTGTTTGTAGATGTGAACGATCCTTAAGACTCATTATGCGTGATAATTATCCTTACAATTTCAGTGCCTAATAGCGCTGTAGATGTTTTTTCGGAACTACATTTTTTGCTATAGGGTAAGTACCACCGTAATACACTTGCGGTGCTAAACGAAAAATAATAGTATATTTCTTTACAAGTGCGGAAAGGCTGTCATTGCAAAGAGTTCCGACAAATGTCTACCCGAGCCGAGGCGCAGCCGAAGGCGAGGGTTGACAGTCGGAACAAGTTGCAATGACGGTTCCGCAAGTGTACTGAACGACTATTTTTAATACAGTTGCGAAAAAATGAAGCAATTTAATAAAATAATAAAAACACAATAAACTCAACTAACTAATCATTTATTTCTTATAAAAGTTATAGTACACATGTACATTGAAATTGGTACAGTTTTTTAAACTTACTGGGGAAGTTTTAGGTTGCATATTTGAGACAAACTATTATTAATTTCGTATGATTGTTCATGTATATTTGTCATACAATGTTTGTGCAATTATAGTGATTCCGGTGGTGTTAATTTAAAAAAAATTGGGTCGAAATTACTCATTTTGTGCAACAAACAACTAAACTCGCAAAGAAAATTTCTGGAAAATGGCGCCAACCGTAGAATATAAGCAGCTTAGTCTTCAGTATATTTTTTTTATTGATATGAAATGAAAATGAAATTTAATGAGATGAAATGCAATGAAACCTAACCTAACTCATTCAATTAAATCATTAAATCTGATATTGAAATAAATTAGTAGCTTCTTTTTAGAAATATACGTATTTGTATGAATCACAAAAACTCTTTAGTAAAAACTTCATGGTTGGTTTTTCTTTTTAATAGACATTATTTTGACAGTTGGGAAAGAGACGCAATAGTTCGGTAAAGGTAAAAAAAAAGCACTAGTATGTAATAGCTCACATCCCGAACGCTATACGTCCCTGTAATACACCACTTTTTGAGCAACTGTATTAAAAAAACAGTTATATGTTCGAGAATTATTTATGTGTCAAATTTTTGCGAATGGACCTTATAGTTTACGAGTAAAGCTGTGACATATCCATGGACGAACGGACATGACGAAACTATAAAGGTTCTTGCTTCATTTCGGATAACACCAAAAGCCGCTACAAAATTCCTGTAGAATTTCTCCAGTTGGTAGCACAATAATGAACAAACAAACGTTTATTCGTTATTATGTAGAGATAAAGATGCAGGCAGTAGACAACTCTCTACAGTGTACAACTTGCATTATTATAATGGGCTGTATGTAAGCCTGTAATTAATTTAATTACTTCTACAAATAGATTCAGTGTATCCATAATTGGTATTGTGTATTTTCAAACGCTTAACTACAAGTTCAAGGAGATTCTAGTCGACTTGACTGTGCGTGCGGTCGTGTTTTTCTATTTGCTGGGTCAAAAATCTCCAAAAATTGCGTTACGTAATACTTGAACGCTCCCTGGATGGATACACGGGTAGAGGAAGACCTTAATAAAGGATCGATTGTGTGAGATGATGTGAGTAAGAAGGGAGTGAATTCCGATATGACGGATAGAAGGGCCGAATGGAAGAAAAGTACACATTGCGCCGATCGCTAAATTGGGAACAGGCAGGCAGATGATGATGAGATGTAACAGTCGATTAGATCGCATTAACTCATAAAATAATTCAAAAACTGAATGAGAGTCCTAACAAGTCGACTTGTTTATACTCGACTCCAATGTTCTAAACTTCCTTGTCTTATCCCACAGTTTGTGTTCCATTAAGCTTGAACACATTAGCTGTCACTCAATGCCAGTGTACTTCCTGAATAATAATGCGGGTTCAATCCGGACCTTTCGATCCTCTCAATTACTGTGACTTCAAATAATACTTGGTTTTCATTGGTAGGTTAGAGTAGCATTTATTGGAAAAGGTCATCTGTGAAAACGTCTTATTCAGAATTATGTTAAACTTATTACAGGTCTCAATTCGATAATATCTACTGCTGTTGGATTTTTGTTATCTTATTTATTTAATTTAATTATTACTAAGACTAATAAGATTTAATAATGATAACCCCTATTTGTGGCGAAATCCTAAAGCCAATATCCTAAGCAAAAGGAAATAACAAAGAAATATGCAGTCTTCTAATCGTCATCTCAACAGAGCTCATAGGAAGTTTGTAGGAAATTACATTACGTCCAATGTGCATAGTAAAAGGTTAGGTCAGACCGAAGCGAAGTTACTTTTTTCAGAGAAGAATTAATTAATCTATCTGAGCATTTGCAAGTATTTTACGAAGAAATCCCTACTACTAAAAACATACCACCGTGCTATGTTTTCCTCACGATGTCGAAGCCGTGTTTATTATCATAGTCCTTCTAACTTTCTATTAAACGCTTCTGAGAATAAAAAAACGCGTGTGTTCAAATTACGTCAATCAAGAACAACTCTGAAGTATAAGATTTTTGTAGATTAGTAACTAGGTAAACAATAAACAGACGTCTACACAGAACACTCCATGCGTCAATATTGTAATTTTCATGGCTTAATTGATGTGTTTACACGATTATTACTTGTTTTTTTGTTGGCATATTTATAATTGTTATTGTTATCAGTTTGCTAGATAATCCCGCGAATCTCAAGTAAAACTGATCCAGACTATCATCTAAAGTCCATTATTTTCAGATATTTTTTGTTATTTAATTTTTGTTTTTCACTAAAGTAACAGAGCATCTTTAGAATGTTCTGGTTCATTTTCAGCGTCATTGCGATGAATGATTCCAATGCTTCGATCAACAATAATGAAACACCTCAAATTCTCTTAAACTTTTCTTTGAAGATGCCACAAAGTTGTCCTATAAATATTTTTAAATATCACTCATAATTTTTCTTCTTATCTGATTCGATAATTTATATGATATCGTGGCCATTTTATTTCATCTAAGAATGTATTAAAGATGTCTGGAAAATGTACATTAACCTTATTAAAATTTTGCTTGAAATGAGCACTTTATGCCCCTATTTATTGATGCAGCTCATCAGCACTCATATCAGCTCTAAGTGCACCTAGGTAGTATTTTACTACCCCTAGGGATATTGGTCCCACAAACAATTAGCTACCGATTCTTCAAATAGGTAATTTGAATAATATATCTAATACATGTACATTGTCTTTTGCAGGGAGTATCATTCATAGGATGGCATCAACGCACAAAGTTGGAGCGAATCCTGCTGGTGTTCAGCGCCGTGCTATTCGTGGGGATCTTGTTGACAACTACCTTGCTTCTCACTATGCGAGGGCCATCCTACCTGCCTGTACCGCCATGTTATCGGCCGGAACCTGAAGGTTGAATATTTTAGTACATAGATTTTGTCGCCTTATGGTAACATCATCATTAAAAGTGGGTCACGATTGCTATAAGCCTCATTCATTATGGGGGTAGGAGCCAAAATGGGCTATAATTTTACAATAAGTAATTAAAAAGTCTACGTAAGGATCTACGTAAATAATAGTTGTTATTAAAATTGGTAAATTTACTTGCGAATGATTAAATTTTTCACGGCCAATTACGTGCGTCATTAGGTGGGCAGCAAGCAGCTGAGCTGTTTAACTGTTTATCCATGGCTGATTTTATCTTATCTTAAGTCGTAGTCTCGTTCCTATGTTTACAAATAGACCATTCTAAAAGTTCCATAATATTATTTTCATCTATCGATCCTTTCCCTAATCACCCCTCTACTACATTTACCATAATAAGCAAAAGTGACCTATATTTGAGTTTAGTAAAGCAATTGAGTTGAGTTTAATGCCGGCTATTCTCAGCAAAAGCAACCTTTGGAATCTTGCGTCTGACAATTCATATGTGCATGTAAGGACTTAATTACTTACCTATAATTGCGATTACGGAGTTAGGCCCATAGTAAAAGTTGTTCGCCATTTATTTCGAATTGTTGACACCTCAAAGCATTTACTTGCATTACATTTGTAATGATAAAATTCGAAAAACAATCAGCAGGTGTAATTCTGATCTATACTGGAGCTGAGTGTTGATATTAGTAGATATAAAATTGTAACAATTTTGATAAATGTGACTTTGCTGAGTTTCTTGTCGGTTATTCTCTGTTGGTTGAATTCTGTAGCATTCATAAGATACCTCCTAGGGCCTAAACTGCACAATTTGTCTTTGGTTGCATGAATAATTTAGACTAATATTATGTAAAAGTGAAATTACATCTAAACTTAACCTACTAGTATCTATCACATAGTATTTCACCTTGAACTGAATGAGCTAATAAGACAATGTTTAATTACAAACAGTTCATTGTAATACAATCATTATTTCCGAGTTTCCTAGATCACTTGGTATTTCCACAAGTCCTATCTGATGTCGTACAATAGCTAGTATGAAGGTCATGGCCCAAATTATTGCCTATAGGTACGTTTATTGCTCGGCCGCTCCCCTGGCGCCCTTAACCATCGCTTTACGAGACATAGTATGGCATCTCGAATCAATATTGATTAATTTACTAATTTGCACGGCGCGGTGGTAGGGGACTTTTATTATCCGCCTGGCTGGCTACTACCCTTAAGATGGAAATCTGTCGCCAAGCACTTATTGGAGTATTCCAGGCATTCTAATATTTTTAGGTGATGATGGTTACTTACCATCAAACAACCAACCTGCTTGCTTGTTGGAGTTCTGACATAAAAATGTTTTTTTTTTTTTATATCACAAGTGACAACTAGGCCGACTGGTCACCTGATGGTAAGTGAATACCATAACCTATAGACATTAGCAATACCAAGTCAGTGTGCTGTACACCTTATTACAATGCCTTAAAGGCAACTGGCTCTGGCAGTAGCCAGTCAGTCGAGTCTACCACCGTGCTGTGGTTTCCTCACGTTGTTTCCCTTCACCGTAAGCTCAAGCTCGTTTTAGACGACGACGCCTACGACCTTTGCCAGGGTATCCGACGTCACTATCACTGAGCTACCATTGCCATATGTCATCTATTATTTATATAGTTACTAGTGGGCCCAGCAGACGTTGTCCTGCCCTGAAATTAAAACAAAACATAGAACCCGATTCCAGCGACACCTACCGTGTCCAATTTGTGAATCTAAACCATCTGTCAGCCCGATCTCGAGACATGTCAAAAAGTCGTTCTATACAAAATGTATGACAAAAATAATTCTCTTCATTATTCTATTGTTTTTTTGTGCATTTTTCTTATTTTTTAATAGTTATTCTGCTATTCCGGGCGGAGACGAATCTAACAAATCATAAACCATGAAAATCGGTCCAGCCGTTCTCGAGTTATAAATAGTGTAACTAACACGACTTTCTTTTATATATATAGATTAATATTGTTATATTTGTAAATTGACATCAATATATTAACTACGTAAGTAATTGTTTGTTAGATTACGTTTACTAAATAAAATTGACACCTAATAAGACATTAACAGCTGCAATACTTTGTTAAAAGGATTTCATAATAAATAGTAGTATTCGATTGTTTAGTATCATAGTTATTAATGTTTTTATACTGGTGGTGATACCTAAATCTATCTACAAATACAAACTTCTATGAAGCTTATCAGTAAGTCAGTCTTTGGTGAAGAAAAATATCGTGCTTAGGAAATACCGCTGAAATGCTTAGTAATCATAACTAGCTGTCCCCCGCTGTTTCACCCGCGTTTCCGTGGGAGCTTATCTCTTCCCGTGATGAAAAGTATCCTATATTTTATTCCAGGATATGATCTGCCTATGTGCCAATTTTCATCAAAATCAAGCCGTTTTTACTTGATGGAGCAACAAACATTCACATTTATCTGGATGGATGGATGGATCTGAATAACCTGGATTCCATAGCAAAACTGTTTCAATGTCAAAGTCAAAATCATTTATTCTTATTACTATTTACAAGCTTACGTATGTATGTTTTTCCGGGGGGAATCTTGCAACTTAATTTTGAAACAGATATCTTTAACCGATTGAGCTGAAATTTTGTATACACGTTTAGTTTGGGTTTGGATGACGTAGTCAGCTGTGTGACGTAATTCTAAATCCAACATGGCGGAACACCTAAGATAGCGGTCTATTATTTTTTAATGCAATACTACAATATGGGTATAAAATGAAAGGGCTTGGTGAGAAGAGACAGTTCCCATCTAGGCTTTGTGTGCTTACAAAGCACTTGCAAAGCTTGTGAGATTGTAGTCAAACACAAGCCTATCCAGAATAAAAAAAAAAGAATAACTAAAAAAAACGAAAGTGACGTCACTCTGAATCCAAAGCTTGTTTTAAAAAAAGTTTTTTTAACTTGTAACTTATTATTTTTATTGTTATTATTACAGACAACAGCGTTTGTTTGTCAAGCTCCTGTATCTACACCGCTAGCGAGGTGATCAGAGCCCTCGACGAAACCAAGAACCCTTGTGAAGACTTCTACGAGTTTGCCTGCGGAGGATGGATCAGGAACAACCCGATACCTGAAGGGAAGTCCAGCTGGGGGATCTTCAGTAAAATTGAAATACAGAACCAGTTGATCATCAGATATGCTCTTGGTAAGTTTTTTACTCCAATAAAGTCTGCTACTTCAATCATCATATCCAACCTAAGGTTATAGGTACATTGCTGGTTATAGGCAGGCTCACTGTAAGAAGGATACATAGATAGAACTTTGTACCCTTCGTAGGTCTTGAGCCGGTTATAAGTTGAGAAAGATTATTATTGGCACTTAGGCAATTTATTGGTGTTAATGTATTCATAATGTACACAACCCTAAATACGTACATACATTACATTAAAGTACTGTCACCAACTAAACAACTTACTTAACATAAAATAAGGAAAAACAGTGTTTATGGTCATTCAGCGAAATCTTCACGTCAAACAATACGTAACGCCAATCATGCCTTATATAGTCTCATTTCATACGCGAAGTGTTCTATTTACTTTAACCAATACTTTATTAGCACGTATGTACACGCGTACACGAATTTGTTTTGTTGTTTTTATATTTTAAATATGATTAGCTGTTCAGGGCGTTATATTTCTCAAAACTAAATATTCTAGTGTGTAATAAAATATTCACAATTACTTAATAATTACTAACATAGACTAATCTACCAGATTTCCGCCCCGCGGTTTCACCCGCGATCCCGTTTTTTCAAACAATCTTTGGACTCCGTTTCATCCTCTTGGGGGTGAATTTTGGAAAATTCTTTCTGAGCGGGTACCTACGTCAAAGTCAAAGCCATTTATTCAGTTTAGGCCCTAGAAGGGCACTTATGAAGGTCGAATTACAGAATCTACCACCGGTTCGGAAGTCAGCCTTCAACTGAGAAGAACCGGCAAGAAACTCAGCTAGCGTCATAATCACTATCTGCGTGCCGAATTTCAGAGCAATCCGTTGAGTGAGCTTGAGCTGTGTGTTGATAGATCAGTCAGTCAGTCTTTTACATATACAGATAAGTAATAACGTATAGAAGTGACGTTAAAAATATTTTGTGCTGAATAGGATAATAATAGTCGGACAGCCGATAGTTAGTTTCCTATTGCAAAGTTTGTTTTTGGAGTTAAATCTTCTTTAGCTGCATTGAGCGATTCTTGGTAGGGGAAAAACTTATGGGTTCGCGACACCGATGTCCTCGACATGCCCGTGACGTATTGCGCCTTAAATTGTCACAAATAAACTACAATTCTTATTATTTAACTTGCATAATGGTAGGGGAGGCAATGATGCTAAATTTGTAGTTACTCGAGCGTCTTTGGGACCTACTGGAATTTGAAGATTAGGTGGAATAAAGAAAAAAAGGTTATGTGATATTTTCCCCTTCAGCGGTGGGGGGAGCGTCTACAGGGTTTCAAAAATGTAAAAAAAAACAGTCACCAAGAAATACTCGAGCGCGTCAGATATTAATAGGGTAGTCGCGCCACGTCTGTCTGATAACGGAAAAATAATAATCTGCCGTTTTGCGTGGTGGGGGTGGCCGTACGAAGGGGTCGAAAATATTTAAAAAAAAAATTTACTCGAGCGCGTCAGACATTGATAAGGGATGTTAAGTGAACCCTCCAGTAGCTCCTATTTTAAAGACTGACGATTTGGACGCGACCATCAGTCAGGGCCGATTTTTGAAAATGCAAAAAAAAAATCGTGACCTTGATTTACTCGAGCGCGTCAGATTTTTATACAGGCGGTTCTTCTTGATGGCCTTGTTGTACTGACCCATAATCTGACAATTATGTTGAGGAGTTTCCTTAATCTGACGGTTTGAAAAAAAAAATATATAAAAAATATCGAAATCTCGAAAATGGTTCAAGATATCGAAAAAATGTTTGTACAAAAGTTGTAGAGAATTTAATTTTCTACAATATTTATTATGAATACATATACCAAAAAACCCATAGGAAACGAGATATTTGCAATAAATCATGTTTTGCCTTTGACCTTGAAAAATCAGTAGTCGCGGGCACCCTATGATAAGTAGCTTTTGAGACAAGTTTTAGGGTATCAAAATAAAGGTCTATACAAGTTAATAGGTGACTATCTCTCATTCTGAGGTGAAACCATAATATTCCTGGACTATACACTTAATAATGATTTTAGCTACTTCGGCTTGTGCAAATCGGCAGATTAAGATATTTCCGTGATTCGTGACTAATTTCCTTCAAAAATAAAAAATAAATAATGACGCTCGAGAAAATCCAGGTGACGTTTTTTTTTGCAACTTTGCGAGTCTCCAATTTTCTTTCGTCACGCCCAAATTGTCAGATTATTGAAATGTACACTATTTTGCATGTAACTAACTTACCTTACCTTAATCTGACGCGCTCGAGTATTTCAAACCATCGATTTTTTTTTACTAATCTGACGGGCTACCCTAGACGTTCGACACTACATAGAGGGCTCAGATTTGATGAGAGTACTTCACAAGGTGCAAGGTTGCCCCCCTTATGTTAATCTGACGCGCTCGAGAAAATCCCGAAATCCCCTATTCGCCTCCCCTACCATAATATTTAACTGGCTGGCATATGTCGAAAGTCTGTTGCCAAGCACCAATGCTGTGTTCTGGCAGTTGCACTTGAGAGCCAGTTGTCTTCAGGGTATTGTAAAAAGCCGACAACACGGGAGTCCGATGGTAGTTACTTAACATCAGGAGACCAGCCTACTTGCTGGTTAGTTTTCTGACATAAAAAAGATTGGCCACCAAGGGTACTTCCTGAACAAAATAGAAGCATTTTGCTCATAACTGTACCTGGGTAAATTACCCAATTTTATTCATACATTTTGGTGTGATTACATCAAATTAGAGCACCATTGTTAATTCCAAGTTCAGACTATCGTTTATCGTGTTTGTATGTATACGAAATATTAGATCGTCACTTGTACGGATTGTGGGTACTTAACTAATAATAACGTTTATATTGATTGTGTAAACGACTGTACTGAAATGTTGTATTCACGAAAATGTTATTGTTGTGCGTATTGTTTGACGACATGTGGCTTGGTGTACCTAGTAGGTATTATTTGGATCTAATTGCCAGGGAAGTTAACCAGCAACTTTTGGCAAGTCACCTACTTAAATTCTGAAAAATCATGTTTTATCCGACTGCCGAAGGAGGGTAAAAATTTTCGCGTATGTATAGGTTTTTCTATCTCGGTAAAATAATCCCTCAGGAGCGCGAGTAAAACCGCTGGGGACAGCAAGTATGAAATAAACAAAAAAATATCAACTCAAAATCTTTCTAGAAAAAGTGAACATCACGGAGCCACAAGACGCAGAGTCGAAGGCCCGTGTCTACTACGACGCGTGTATAGACACAAACGAGACCATAGAGAAGCTGGGTGAGAAGCCATTACTGACCATCATCAAGAAACTGGGCGGCTGGCATATCCTGTCCAATACCATGATCAAGCAGAACAAGTGGGACCTGCAGAGGCTGTTGCAGGATGTTCAGAATACGTGAGTTTAGTTTGACCTTGGTCGGAACGGACGAGCGCTATATCTGGGTGCTCATTTTTGTGTTCTTCTTTTCTTTAAAAAATAAGGTTTTTGACTAGGTATTGAGACCTTTAATCCATTTCTTTATTTTAAATATTCTTTACGTTATAGTCACTTTCCCTGTAAAGTCTAGTTTTCGTCCATACAAGTCCGGTCAGGTTTTAGTGAAATTGGCGGCTGTTCCACAAAAACTTTTTGGGACAACCTGAAAAGTCACTATACGCGCTTTCATTTTATTTTACTTCACTTGTGCACTTAGATTGATCTTTATTAGACAAAACACCACCGAAATTGTTTAATAGAACTATCAGAATACACTAATTTCATGAAAATAAAACGTGAAGTGTTGTGTTCTGCCTTCAGTACAAAGTCTATTCAAAATTGTTATTTTTAAATATTATTAAGATTTAAATGCTTAATAGACCGAAAGATCAGTTACTATCCCACATAAAATAACCTCCAATGATGATGTAGAATTTTGAACCATTGTCACCATCGGCTTCACCGCAACAGTGAAGCAAATTAATATTTACGTGTTCTTCTGTATTCTAGATACAATTTGGGTGGATTGTTTAATTGGGCAGTGACAGAAGACGATCGGAACTCCTCCAAACATGTGATTGTGGTAAGCTCCCACTATTGATCTTAACAATTTCTTTCAAATATTTATACCTAAGGAAGTTTTTGCATTAACTAGCTGATCTGACAGACATTGTCCTGTTCTGAAAATAAAAAAAAAACTAAACCCCGACTGCAGAGCCACCTACTGGGTGCAATTGTAAATATAAACCATCAAAGGCCCCACAAAATTTCATCAAAATTGATCCAGCCCTTTAGGAAGAGTCCAGTGATAAATACACGCTCGCCATTTTCATTTACAAGAGTTAACCGTAATGTCTTTTCTAGTTGGACCAAGGAGGTCTTAACCTACCGACCAGAGACAACTACTTAAACAAAACAGCTCATAAAAAAGTGCTCGACGCGTACCTAGATTACATGACGCGCATATGCGTCCTTCTCGGCGCTAACAAAACCGAGGCCAAGTCTCAGATGCAGAGAGTGATACAGTTTGAAACAGACTTGGCTAATATCACTACTCCTTCGGAGGACAGGAGAGATGAAGAGGGATTATATAACCCTTATACGATAAGGCAGTGGCAGAAAGAAGCGCCGTTCTTGAATTGGACAATGTTCTTCAATGATGCTTTTAAATTGGTTAATAGAACTGTGAGTATTAGATCTAGCTTAAAACGTTATCGCATTATATTCTTTATGGTCATAGGAATTAGGTTTTCATTTGCACGAGGCAATTTAAGAAAATTGATATGATACTAGAATAAGCATCATTAACATACTAGTTATAATAATAACCTGGAAGTAGTAATTTGGCTGAAATTATACAACCGACTTAATCTGGTTTTGTTTGTTATAAGGAAGTATCACTTAACTGAAAACTATTTGTGATAATGCAATAAAGAATGAAAATATAAGAGTACTGAGTTTCTTCTTAGGATCTATTAAAGTCTTTTTAGTTTTAGCCACTTGAGTCGTTCTTTTGTCAGAAGTATGACAATCAGGCAAATGGTCACTGACGTCTAAGTTACCTCTGTAAGAGATTAATAAAAAAAATATTTGAGTTCAGACAGTGTTACAAATACTGAAAGATGTGGGAACACAAACTAACCCTACATGAAGGTTAAACGGTGAAGTTAATGATTGTGAACTAATATTTCAGATACCAGATACAGAAAGAATAGTAGTCTACGCGCCGGACTATTTCAAGAACCTCACTAAAGTTATAAAGAAGTACAGCAGGACTGAAGAAGATCAAAGGTATTTTTTGAAGGTTTAACTGACTGAAGTTCCTATAATGACTCTTATGAAGGTTTAACTGAAAGAAGTTCCTAATACACCACTTATGAAGGTTTAACTGACAGAAGTTCCTATAACGGCACTTATGGAGGTTTAACTAACAGAAGTGGCTATAATGACACTTATGAAAGTTTAACTGACAGAAGTTCCTATAATGACACTTATGAAGGTTTAACTGACAGTTCCTTCACCAAGTTGATCACCACAATGTTCCCCAGGACCCTAACAAGCTACATGATGTGGCAAGTATCAAGATCGCTCTCCACGTACCTGTCGAAGTCGTTCCGAGACGCGACCA
Source organism: Ochropacha duplaris (assembly GCA_951361185.1). Taxonomy (NCBI): domain Eukaryota; kingdom Metazoa; phylum Arthropoda; class Insecta; order Lepidoptera; family Drepanidae; genus Ochropacha; species Ochropacha duplaris. The sequence continues at coordinate 4,527,145 of OX592715.1, read as the reverse complement.
AGATCCTGCGCAAGGCACTGTTCGGGTCTGAAGGCACCGAGGAGTCGTGGCGGTACTGTGTTACTGACACTAACAACGCTGTTGGTATGTACTAACACTCTAGGGGTCATCCATATATTACGTCATTTTAAGGGGATGAAGAGGGTAAATCATATATAAAATGAGAAGGCCTGACTAATAGACTCATCAACGCCCAGCCTTGGACGCAAAAAGCTGAATTTTTGCACAGATGTTGTTTTTAAGACGTAGAAAAATACTTTCTTATTCCTCAATAAGAAAGTATTTTTCGAAATTCAACCCATAAAGGGGTAAAAAAGGGGTACGCGGGGCGGAAAGCTAGTGTGACATATTAAGACAGGGGGTGAATCATAAGTGTTTAATTAAGGCGATGATAGCTGGTAGTGTCGTCGGATACTGCAGCGAAGGTCGTTTGTTCATCGTACAATGAGCTCGAGCTTTTGGTGAAAGATATCGTGAGGAAACCACAGCGCGCACGGTGGTAGGTTACTTTGTAGTTTTGTCGTGGATGCTATTCCACTTGACCAATGCTTACCTTCTTCACCATCCCATATTGCAGGTTTCGCAGTAGGCGCCATGTTTGTCCGCGAAGTATTCCACGGTGAAGCGAAGGCGCAAGGAGAAATAATGATTGACAATATCCGCAACGCATTCAAACGAAACTTGGAGAATCTGGAGTGGATGGACTCGGAGACCAGACACGCTGCCGAGGTCAAAGCTGATGCTATCACTGATATGATTGGTAAGTAATTCATATACATTAAATAATTATCGATCAATCTAATGTCGGCGATTAGACGATATTTATTACGAAAACTGTTACATCGCTCCAGCTAATTAAAAATCCCACTTTAGTTAAGGTTGGTGAAAACATCAAAGGCGATGATAGCCCAGTGGTAGTGATGTCGGATACCATGTGAAGGTCGTGGGTTCGAATCCTACAATAAGCTTGAGCTTTCGGTGAAGGAAAACATCGTGCGGAAATCACAGCACGGTGGTAGGGTACGTTGTAGTACCCGACTGGCTGGCCACCACCCTCAAGTTGAAAATCTGTCGCCAAGCACCTATCGGTGTGTTCCGACAGCTGCACTTGAGAGCCAGTTCCCATCTAGGCTTTGTGTGCTTACCACCTTCAGCCACATTATCACTTACCATGGTGGAATTACGGTCAAACAAGTTTATCCAGAAGTAAAAAAAACATTAGTTACTCCATTGCTGAAAGAAGGAAAAACCAACATCATAAAACTAAATGCTGAAATCGGCATTTGAATTAAGAAATGTAAAAATGCTCCATCCCATCCAACAGGCTTCCCTGACTACATTCTCCATAAAGATGAGCTGGATAAACAGTACGAAGGTCTGGTGGTGAAGCCCAACGAGTACTTCGAGAACAACATCGCCTTCAATGTGTACAGCTTGAAGAATGACCTGAAGAAACTTGACCGTCCTGTTAATAAGACTAAATGGGGTATGCACTCGTTTCTATACTATAGTAGTGTAGCTGTCCCCCGCGGTTTCACTCGCGTTCCCGTGGATTTTTTATTGTATACAAACCTTGTCCTAACAATAACGAATATGTGCCTGCGCCATCTAGCGTGAATAGAATGAAACTTGTAAACTACACATAACGCCACCGAGCGCGTCATTCGATGCCCCCATCTGGTATCTTTATAAATAGACGGGCGATCGCCGTAAAGGCAGTCTTTTTGCTCTGGCGTGGCCCGATACACTTGTTGTCATAGTTAATTTGTGCAAACGAATTAATTATTATTATCCTGACCTACCCTCTATCCGTCAAATACATCAAACTTGAATCATCCAATTTGGTGCAGTCATTCGAAAGTTATGAGCGTACATACATTTTGAAGATCCATTTTTATTTATATAGATAGATTTATTGTAGAACCAGCGTGTCGGTACTTTCCGTATGTTTTTTGTCTGCCTGTTTGAAAAAATCCCCGAAACTACTAAACTGAAAAATTCAGCAGTTTTCACAGGTTTAAATGGGGTATGCACTAATCTTACATTCAATATGTTTGTCTCAGTTTGAACACGCTAACCCCCTAAACTACTTGTTACTTACTGTCAAAAGTTGTCAATATCATGCATGATAGTTAGGTAGTGACATCGGATACCACGTGAAGGTCGTGGGTTCGAATCCTACAGTCAGCTTGAGCTCGAAAACATCGTGAGGAAACCACCTACCCTACCAGGTTACCAAGGTAACACGGTGGTAGGGTACTTTGTAGTACCCGATTAGCTGGCTACCATCCTCATGTTAAAAATCTGTCGCCAAGTACCTATCAGTAGACATGTGGTATAAAAAGGCAAATATTACATTTTTACCCAGGGATGACACCATCAACAGTGAACGCATACTACACCCCCACAAAGAATCAGATAGTGTTCCCAGCGGGTATACTGCAGCTGCCGTTCTACGATGGTGACAACCCTAAGAGCGTCAACTACGGAGCGATGGGCGTCGTGATGGGACATGAGCTCACACATGCTTTTGATGATCAGGGACGGGAGTATGATAGGTAAGGAAGGACCCTTCATATACAGGATGTCCGGTAAGTAGTACGACATACTTAACTAAGACAAGTAAGACACCTACCAAATATACAACCAATTACCTCATTAAAAGTGTCACTATTTTAGAGAAATTTCGATATTTCTGATGTTTACCTTTTTTTTTTAATTTATTAACCATATTAAAAATTACAAAAAAAATATATTACAAACTAAAGAGCCTGCACGGAAGCCTCGTGGGCTTATCTGTGACCAATGATTTATTTTATTTTCAATATTTTGAAAATGGGGACACTTTTAATGACGTAATTTGTTGTATATTCGGTAGGTGTCTTACTTGTCTTAGTTAAGTATGTCGTATTACTTACCGGACATCCTGTATAAAAAAAATATAGTCGGCATGGATGGTCAATAACACCTTTCTGGTTATTAAGTCTGTTTAATCTAATCATGCGTCACATTATCTGTCTGTCTGTTACCGTTTCACGCCTAAACCGATTTTGATGAAATTTGGTATAAAGATAGATTAGAGAAGAATAAAGGGTAGGTACTTTGTATCCTCGGGAACGCGGGTGAAACCGCGGGGGACAGCCAGTATTCTATAAAAGCAATACCAAAATCTTTTGTTATTCAGCATTTGTCTACCATATTATGCTTCTAGCTTTCTGCTCCGTGATTATCTATTTCACCAGAAGCAATATTCATGACGATTTCTGAACGCGCCTTAAATTTAAGTTAATTTTTAATGCGTTCGAAATAGAGATTAATATATCCGTTTTTGACGCTTTGAATTTAGCTGATGACTATACATTGATAATCAGTATTGTGGGGTTTCGCCTTCATTCAAATAAAACTCCTTGCCAAAGTGATAATAGTGGACTGTATTTCTTTCTTCATATGGTGTTTTACAACTGTGACGTAGTTCACTATGCTAATACTTCAAAGTACGATTACAATATTTCAGCTTGAGAGCAGCACGTAGATCGGGATGAATTCGAGGAGTGATTTTACAAAACAAACATGCCTTCTTATGTGCAATTCTAAACCTCGCAAACGTGTACTAATTCAATTTCGATTTCCAGCGCCGTGATTGGCTGATCGACTTGTTTACAAAAATGATATTTATCTACGTCATCGATTTATATTCGTGACGTCATTTTGGTTAGGAAATAACTATTTTAGGTACATAACATCTATTTTACATGGTTCTATGTGTTTCTAAACATTTCTAATCAGTAATTCGACTGTATTTACATAGTTTTACTGAGTTATATTTTGGTATACATTTTTCACCAATAAACACCTGTTTTACATGCAATATGGCTTGGCTACCTATTTAGTCATCTGCCTGCCATTATTCTTGTGTGGTTTACAATAGTACATAACGTATCCACTTAATGTATATAGGGAAAATAAGCATATTTCAGTTTCACAACAAACTTTTTGTTAGTGACTGGATATGAGAATAGTGATTCATTCCATATCGTATTAATGTATATAAACCTCATCAGGTACTTGTACATAACAAATATATAAGGAATTAGCCAGGAAAACAGAAAATAAACATCAAAATTGGTACCCTCGGCGCAAGGCATTACCTTATCGAGAGCCGTTCCATGGTTTTAGCATAATTCCTTCTATTTACCTTATTTACTTTGCTTATTTACTTTGTTTATTTACTACATAACGTTTCGTATGCAATGACTACGTTGTGGTTGGCAACGGTATACGTTTTCGCCACTTAATACCACGAGATACAAGAATCTATAGACAAATTAATTTTACTTTAATTCACCTCATATTTCTATGCGATACATACAGGTAGGTTCGCATAGCAGACTTTGTTTACTTTATTTTCAATACATAATATTTTATTTTGCAGAGGCCAGTTTACGGCTTGCAACAGTATGTGATTTCGCTACTAAAGGAAAAATAACATAACATTCAAATTTCTTTATTGAAATGTCTCATTGTCCGTAACATCCTCCCCCCGGCGAAGACCTTCGGAGCCTACACCCTTTATTGGGAGGACAATGAGACGCCTAACTGGTCGGCGGAAGACTCCCCCGCGCGTCCGCACATCCACGCTTCGTACCACATTATCGGGCCCTACAATTACATTTTCAACTTGGCCCCGTGGCCACGTGTTACGTGGCAATAATCCATCCGCAATTAAAACGATATCACCCGTTTTAATATTTTCATACAGTTTCCGAGTGTCACCTCTAGGTGTCAGTGTTGGCAAGTACTCTTTTACCCATCGAGTCCAGAACATATCGGCTAACGCTTGCGATGCCCGCCACGTTTGTTTATCGGCGGTTTCACACTCCCCCGCATAGGGTAGACCTGATGCTGTCCCTAGTAAAAAGTGATTTGGCGTCAAGGCCTCGGCGTCCTCTGGTTCTACGGGTACGTGTGTGAGTGGGCGTGCGTTTATTGTGTTCTCTATTTCGGCCATTAAAGTGAGTAATATCTCCTCCTTCGGTGCCCGCTCGTTTAATACTGTATACAATGCGGTTTTTACGCTTTTGATCATTCTTTCCCAGGCTCCCCCTTGGTTGGGTGCTCCGGGGTCAATGAACTTCCATTTTATTTGTTTGGCCATCGTGTAGTCTTTCATCGCGGTGGTCCATTCTACAAATACTTTTTGTAATTCCGCCTCGGCTCCGTGAAAATTTGTACCGTTATCTGACAGAATCTTCTCTGGCCACCCCCGCCTAGCCGCCATCCTCCGCAATGCCATTATGGCGGAGTCGGTACTGAGACTTGCTACTAGTTCTATATGAATGGCTCTTATGACCAAGCAAGTAAATAACATGCCCCAGCGTTTCTCTCGGCGGCGGCCTATTGTTACCCACATAGGGCCGAAACAATCTATTCCACAGTGAGTGAACGGTCTGGTGAAAGCTCCCAGGCGGATTTGAGGCAAATTCCCTTTAATTGGTACTTTGGGATTTGCTTTTCTTAATTGACATCGAACACAATTTCTTAGTATAGTTTTCACTGTCGGTCTCACTCTAAGAACCCAATAGCTCTGTCTCAAGTTATTGACTAGCTGTTCTTTTCCCGCATGGTGTCGATCTGCGTGCTCTTGTTTTATTATGAGATGCGTAAGGATATGAGATCCATCCAATATAGGCGGCTCCTTCATACAATTTGGTACGGTGGCTGCGATTATTCGTCCATTTAAACGAATAATTCCCTCGGAGCTCCATCTAGGATCTAACTTATATAATCGGCTAGTGCGATCCACGTTATTTCCTTTCTTCAGTCGACTTATTTCTTCCGGAAAACTATCTTTTTGAGCTTGTTTTATCAAAATGTGTTCAGCCCTTTTTACGTGTTCGGTGTTTAAACAGTCGGCGCGACGTCGGCATTTATCTATGAAGGCTATTACAACGGCAACCGTTCGTAGTAGTCGCTGATACGATGAGAACCTTGTGATATCTATGAGGTCAGATTTCTCTCGTGTATGAGCTGTAGTTTGAACCTCTAAGGTCTCGTTCTGCTCGCTATCAGAGTCGACTTCCTTCGGCCATTGGTCTTGTGGTTCCCTTAGAAACTGAGGGCCAGTAAACCATCGATCGCTGCTTTTTAGACGCGTGTTTCCTGACCGTGTGGCGTCATCGGCTACGTTATGCGCTGTCGGTATCCAGCGCCACTGTTTGACATCGGTCAGTTCGGCTATCTCACTCAGTCTGTGCGATACATACGGCGTGTATTTGGCTGAATCGTTTCTAATCCAATGCAATACTGTTTTCGAATCGCTCCACAGGATTACTTCGGCTTCGGTTTGATGATGTTGTCTGACTATCTCCTTCGCTAATCTGGCGCCTATCAAGCCCGCTTGCAGCTCCATTCGTGGCATGCTCTGAGCTTTCATTGGTGCGACCTTGGCCTTTCCGGCTACCAAGATAATGCTGACTTTCCCATCCTTGTGTGTGTTACGCCAATACGCGGCTGTCGCGTAGGCCTGTTCACTGGCGTCACAGAACACGTGTAGTTGTTGATTGGTACTTTCCTCGTGGTCATAGCATCTCGGCAGCCGGAGATTGCTTATGTATTTAAGGTCGTCGTACCAATCATCGAAAATGTTGGCTTCTTCATATGGCAAGAAGTCTTCCCATTCGATCCCTTTTCTCCATAACTCTTGGAGCATGATCTTAGCTGTGATGGTATACGGGCTCAACAGTCCTAGCGGGTCAAAGATAGACATGACTGTTCCGAGAGCCTCTCGTTTCGTGGGCGTTCGCCACTTTTGCTTGACTTCGTCAGGAACTCTGGGCATGGCAGTGTTAAATGCCAACTCATCCTTGGTTTGCTCCCAAAGTATTCCTAACGCCTTACTGTGCTCGTATGCATTCGCGCCGAGCTCTTTGGGTATTCGTGATTGATTCTGTTCCGGAATCGACTCTAATAAACTCGGTCTATTAGAACTCCAACTGGCCAACTCGAAGCCCGCTTTCCTATGTACTTCTTGTACCTCTTTCATCGCTCTGGCGGCAATCTCCTCGCCACTGAAACTATCCAGCCAATCGTCCATATAATGGTTCTGCTGGATGGCCTGACAGGCGAGTGGGTGTGACTCCGCGCAGATGACAGCGTTTTCATTCCTAACACTGTGCGCCAGGAATGGAGAGCTCCGTGCTCCGAATATCATAGAGGTCATCGCGTACTTTTGAGGTGGCTCAGTTCGGTTATCTCCACGCCATAAGAAGTGCTGTGCTACGCGATCTTCCGGTCGTATTTTGACCTGTAAGAACATCTCACGTATATCCGCTGTTATGGCAACCGGTTTCTTCCTGAATCTAAACAGTATACCGCAAAGTGATTGCAAAAGGTCCGGCCCGTCGAGCAGCGCGTCGTTTAAACACATTCCATTCGTGCGTGCGGCTGCGTCGAATACCATTCTCACTTTACCCGGTTTGTTCGGGTTAGTCACGGCAAAGTGAGGTAAGAACCATAGATGGCTGTTACCCACATGATCTTGCCGACACCGTTCCGCATACCCCTTTTGTAACAATCCATTTACTTGTAGAGTGTATGCTTCTTTGAACTGTGGTGATTTATCCATTTTTCGCTCGATACCACGGAGCCTGCTCAAGGCCATATCGTAACTCGGTGGTAGCGTGACGTCATCACTTTTCCAGGGTAATCCCACCTGGTAGTGCCCATCGACCAATTTCGCGGTTCTTTTGAATATTTGTATTGCTTGCTCATCTTTTGCTATAGGTTTCTTTTTCATAGATATTCCTAGAGCATCTATCTCGAAGTGTGCCTTCACTAAATCGTTCAACTCGTCGTCCTCGTAGGTTACTGACGAGTCGCGCTTGATTTCCTGAGATGTGCGTGTATGCAATATTAATTCTCTATCCTTGGTAACCACGTTGTTTGGCATAGATCCGTGTATCACCCATCCTAGCTGAGTGAGTGATGCGGCCGGCTGATTCTTCTTTCCGATCAGCAATCTCCTCGTGATAATTAATTCCCAATTATCCGATCCAATGAGGATTCGCGGTCGCCCGTACTCATAACAAACATCTTCCTCTCGGAGCTTGCTAAGATGTGATAACTTCAATACATCGGATTTTATAGTTTGGTTTCCCAACGTCAGGTTTTTAACCGTTCGCGCTTTGAAGTGGTGGAATTCAGTCTGACTTTTGCCTCTTAACTCAAGACTGATTTGACGGCTGTCTGGTTCTCGTTGACTCGACGTAGCCCCGTGAATGTGCAGAGCCCGGGTTGGGCCGTCTGCTCCGATCATTCTGGCTGTTTCCTCGTCTATTAGTGAGATGGTGGATCCCTCATCGAACAGCGCGTACGTATTTATTTCCGGTCCGGTTCTCGTTTTTATAACGATTGGACACACTTTCAAGAGCACTTGACGATTCTCTGATGATGCGTGTGTTGATGCCGTGAGTACTGGTTGATCAGTCTCCACTGGTTTACTTAGATTTCCGGCTTTTGTCATGTGCAGCAGCGTGTGGTGCACGTGACGACATTCATCTATTCCGCATTTCTTTGCTTTACATGCAAACTTCTTATGTTTGCTGTTCATACATCGGTAGCACATACGAGTTTCCTTCGCCCATGCCCACCTTTCAGGTACCGACATGGCTTCGAGCTTGGGACATTTGCACGTATCGTGTTCCGCTCCACAACAGTAGCACTCCTTTTTCTTGGTAGAAGTCTCTGTTGTCGCGTAGACTGGAGCCTTGTGGCCACGATCCATCGTCTTACGTGAATATTCACGTTTATTCTCCGTGCGCGTCGTTCCCGCCGAACTTTTAACCGTATATGTGTGCTTAATGGCGCGTTCCGCCTCTCGCATAAGAAATCGTGATAATGTAATAATTTCCGGCTCCGATCTAGTTCCGTGTTCTTCGGCATAGTCACACCATCTTGATCTAATGTGTGGGCTTAGCTTTTCTACTACTAGCCGCGTTAACATAGGATTTTGCAGGTATCCCTTTTCGTCCACACAATTGATGACTGCTGCTGTGTTTTGTAATTTGATAGCAAAACTGTTCATCTCGTCGGCGGAGGTGCCCAGGCGCGGTAACTTCTTCAATTCTTCGAGCGCGTGATCTATAATCATCTCTGGACGTCCATAACATTGTTCCAATGTTGACATAATTTCCGACGGTTCAGTAGCCGTGTGTAGAAGGGCGGATACTGCCTTCCGTGCTTCGCCTCGTAAGCACGTCCTCAATCTGGCTAAGTTCTCTGCAGTAGAAAATCCGTGTAAACTAGTGGACTCCTTCATGGCCGCCTTGAATGGTAGCCATTCCTCAGTGGCGCCGCTAAAGATGGGTAGATCTTGAGTCTGCCTCGGCGGCTTCCTGCCTCTGACCATTCGTTCCAAGGTTTCCGCTAGTTTGTCGATCGCATTATCCTTCGATCGCGGTGGGGTCGGTGATCTAGATTTTCGTGTTTCTTTTTCGACAATAGGAGGGGGCGGCTCCAATCTGTCCCTTTTGGTGGGTGAGCGGCTCCTCCGTCGTTCCATGCCCGGTTGGTCTTCTGTCTCCCCCCGTAAAGCGCGATATTTCAGCCAATCTTGAACTCTATCTTCCGCGGAAATAGTTTCTTCCACGCACGCGCTATCCCGGTCGGTCTCGTCCCTTATAGTCGCCACGTCGACGGCGAGTCGCTTCTTGATAAGCATGGCTTGAAGCTGCAACTCTTCTCTGCGAATCTCGGTCAACCGTTCTTCTGCATCTAGCTCCGCCCGTCTGATACGTACTATGGTGCTCGCGTTTGACTGTTGTGATCGTACTGACGCTGCTTGCTGTCTACTCTCCGTGATGGTGGTGATCGGACGCGGTGGTATCTTCTCGCGTGCGGATGGATCGGTCACGGAAGTCGTTGTCGGTACGGTCGCGGTGGTTACAGTCGCGATGTTCGTCGGCGCGGTTGTTATACTCGTAGATGTGGTTGCTGATTCGCGGATTGGTGCGTTGACGGTGGACGGAGACGCGGGGGAATCCTCAAACACTCGAGGCAGGAAATGCGAAAAGGCGAGGAAGTACAAGGTAACGGGGCGCTCGGAAGTCGGCTGGAATGTCCGACCCCATTGGCAGTGCCTACAGTCCGGCCCCCGCACCGAGATACGACCTTACCGGCGTAGTGCGCTGTTTCAGTCCGCGCTATGCGCTAGGATATAGACTGGTGGCTTCGCACACCACCACACCGCCTTAAAAGGCGTTAACCTCTGACTCCAACCGTTTGACACCGTTAGGTGGTTGGAAGTACAGGGCCACGGATAAACCGCGTTGGGTTTCTTCAACAATCGTCGACCAGGTGCACCGTCCGTGCTGGCTGATCTTGAACCCCTTGGCTTGAGCTCCTTTGCTTGAACTCCTTTGCTTGAGCTCCTTTGCTTGAGCTCCTTTGCTTGAACTCCTTTGCTTGAGCTCCCTATTGACTCCCCGTTGCACCGTTCGGTGTTCTTCCCTCGCTGACCCGTGCTGCACTCGTTGCACCGTTCGGTGTTCTTCCCACGTCGAGTTGTGTACTTGATCTGTCTGACGTGGTATATGACTGATACCCCGTCAAACCGCCGATGTGTGATGACTCTTCAATAGCCCTTGCAACCCCATCAACGTATACACAGCCCTGGACTCGATGGGACGACGAACGGCACCCCCTTGGCTTCAAAATATCTCCAATCGCTGCAAACAGGAACGTCCGGCTTCCAAAACACCACGGCTTGAGCTGCTTCAATAAACCGGCGACGACAGGACCACAACTTGTGAGGTGGTCCCGTAATTCTGCTTGAATGCACTCAAAACTTGCAGGCTGGCAGCTATCCGGCGACGACAGGACCACAACTTGTGGGGTTTCGCCTTCATTCAAATAAAACTCCTTGCCAAAGTGATAATAGTGGACTGTATTTCTTTCTTCATATGGTGTTTTACAACTGTGACGTAGTTCACTATGCTAATACTTAAAAGTACGATTACAATATTTCAGCTTGAGAGCAGCACGTAGATCGGGATGAATTCGAGGAGTGATTTTACAAAACAAACATGCTTTCTTATGTGCAATTCTAAACCTCGCAAACGTGTACTAATTCAATTTCGATTTCCAGCGCCGTGATTGGCTGATCGACTTGTTTACAAAAATGATATTTATCTACGTCATCGATTTATATTCGTGACGTCATTTTGGTTAGGAAATAACTATTTTAGGTACATAACATCTATTTTACATGGTTCTATGTGTTTCTAAACATTTCTAATCAGTAATTCGACTGTATTTACATAGTTTTACTGAGTTATATTTTGGTATACATTTTTCACCAAAAAACACCTATTTTACATGCAATATGGCTTGGCTACCTATTTAGTCATCTGCCTGCCATTATTCTTGTGTGGTTTACAATAGTACATAACGTATCCACTTAATGTATATAGGGAAAATAAGCATATTTCAGTTTCACAACAAACTTTTTGTTAGTGACTGGATATGAGAATAGTGATTCATTCCATATCGTATTAATGTATATAAACCTCATCAGGTACTTGTACATAACAAATATATAAGGAATTAGCCAGGAAAACAGAAAATAAACATCAAAATTGGTACCCTCGGCGCAAGGCATTACCTTATCGAGAGCCGTTCCATGGTTTTAGCATAATTCCTTCTATTTACCTTATTTACTTTGCTTATTTACTTTGTTTATTTACTACATAACGTTTCGTATGCAATGACTACGTTGTGGTTGGTAACGGTATACGTTTTCGCCACTTAATACCACGAGATACAAGAATCTATAGACAAATTAATTTTACTTTAATTCACCTCATATTTCTATGCGATACATACAGGTAGGTTCGCATAGCAGACTTTGTTTACTTTATTTTCAATACATAATATTTTATTTTGCAGAGGCCAGTTTACGGCTTGCAACAGTATGTGATTTCGCTACTAAAGGAAAAATAACATAACATTCAAATTTCTTTATTGAAATGTCTCATTGTCCGTAACAAGTATAAAAAACCGGTCAAGTGCGAGTCGGACTCGCGCACCGAGGGTTCCGTACAAATTTTGTAGTTTGGTCTGTTTTTGGTATTTGTTGTTATAGCGGCAACAGAAATACATCATCTGTGAAAATTTCAACTGTCTAGCTATCACGGTTCATGAGATACAGCCTGGTGACAGACAGACAGACGGGCAAATTCTTGAAGAAATTTAGTTTAATTTCAAAAAAGTCCTAAGACTTATATACAATATGCCGGCTCTTCTCAGCAAAAGCAACCTTCCGAACCGAGCATTAGAGTCTGACTATTTATAAGTGCCTGTGAAGGCCTATTTGGATGAAAAAACATTTCATTTAATTACAGATTACAAATTTTAATCCTAGGTATACAGAAAATCACTTAATAATAATATTGTTGTTATAATGCAATAGGTACGGAAACTTGAACCAATGGTGGAACAATGCGACTATAGCACGCTTCAAGAACAGAACACAGTGCATACAACGACAGTACTCCAAATACAATATGGAAGGACAGAGTTTGAATGGCAAGCAGACCCTTGGTATGTATTCATGAATAAAATGTTTTTTTTTTTAAGCTTGGTATCTATACCTTTAAGCCATTTCATTATTTTAAATATTCTTATTTTACTTTATAATCACGTTATATTATCACATTCTCTGTAAAGTCTAGTCCTCGTCCGTACAAGTCCAGTCAGGTTTTAGTGAAATTGGCGGCTGTTCCACTAAAACTTTTCACGGACTTTTTCCAGCAGTGGACTGATACGTGTTGATGATGATGATGATTATAAAGTTTAAAGGTAATGTTTGTGAGGTTATGGGGGGTAATATCTGGAACTACTGAACCGATTTTAAAAGTTCTTTCACCATTAGAGAGCTACATCCCTGAGTAACTACGTAACTATTTATTTAATTTTGGAATAAATGTTTCTAGGTGAGAACATAGCGGACAACGGTGGTCTAAAGGCATCTTTCCACGCATACGTCGACTACAGCAAGGAATCACCAGTGAACTTTACTCTACCCGGCTTGAAGTACAATCACCGACAACTGTTCTTTATATCTTTTGCACAGGTAATATTATACTTTAAAACTATATCCATCAGAATATTTTTATGAAACACACGCATATAGTCTTAATAGCGATCATAGCGATCAGAGCCTATATTCAATAAATATATATAACACTAAACTATTAAAAATCCAATAGGCCCTATTTGACAAGAGGGACTTCTTGTCGCACTATGTTTGTCTCTTTTTTGGCACATGATTGTATATGTGCTGTCAAAATTACCCTATTAGATTTTTAACACTTTAACTAGTGTATAAAATACTCGAAAATAGCGAACATGTTGTAAAATTCCACTTTTTTATGATTCTTAATTACCAATTTAACGACAAAAAGTAGCGACTTTTGATGCTGTATATTTATGACGTCACAAACCAGTATTTAATACAACACTCCATATAAATCATCGTTTTGACATTTAATAAAAAAAGTTGATTTTATATGTCAGTCACCATCTTTATTAGTTAAGTTTTGTTTTCAGGTATGGTGCTCGGCCATGACAAAGGAATCTACGAAGATGCAAATTGAAAAAGACGACCACACGGTAGCTAAATACAGAGTGATCGGCCCTATATCGAATCTGAGAGAATTCTCTGAAGAATTCCACTGTCCTTTAGGATCCAATATGAACCCTAAAGACAAATGCGTGGTTTGGTAAATTATAGGTAATTGAAATTACATGATTACAATAATACCCGTAGTTTCGTAATACACATACAAAATGGCGTATGTCGTACACTTGAAACAAAAAGTGAAATGGTCTGTCAAACTCAAACTCAAAACTCATTTATTCAGTTTAGGCCCTGGTAAGGCTCTTATGAACGTTACAATTGACTCTACCACCGGTTCGGAATACACTGCAATTGAGAAGACTCCGGCAAGAAACTCAACTCAAAAAATACTATTTTAGTAGGAATTGTACGGTCTGGGTATGTAAAAGATACCAATGGAATAGTTAGCCTATTTTTACCTAGAGTATTAAAATAGTTTGCTGTAGTAAATTAATATTGAAATGGTATCGTAAATGAGCAAACGCATAACTTTTAAACATCACTAGTCTCAACTCTTGGGGTATTCATGTAAGCTGAGAAGAGCTTTAGCATCGCTGCGTATAGTGAAGCAGTGTATTTAGCCAGCATTTGTGAACATAATATAAACTTTATGTAGTGAAATTACCAAAATTACAGTTTCGTGAAAAAACGACGGTGTTGCTTTTACATAAAATGTACAAAAAATAAAGTTCTCAATACGTTAGCAAACTAGTTGGATATGAAAATGGAATGGCTTATCCTCATTAATCTGTTTATAATAAGGTTTTCGCAACCTAAGTATTTTGATATTTGTATGTATATAATTAAGAGCTTAGCTGTGGATTTAAACGGGTATCTGGTTAGTATAAAGGACAAAAAATATTATAATCATGAGCTTATTTTATTAATATTAGTTTAAAGTGCGAGAATTTAAAGAATTTAACTGGGCATACCCACAAGTTAGTTTTAAGGAGCATCTTCGTAGAACAAATAAGTATAGTTATTGTTTATACTATTGACGTTTTAAATAACAATAGTATGTTTCAATTAAATTTACAATTAACTCCATGTCAGCCAGTGATTTGTAACCTTAACTTTAGTGGTACAGTCGGTCACAAAAATTTTACATTGTCTTCCAGTTTATGCCAAAAAAAACTTTTTTCCATAAAAGTAATCCAAGACTAAATAATGTTGATTACTTTAAACTTCTTCCAGCTATGGATTCTTTAAAGTCTCGCAATGCCCAATTTAAACGTTTGCCAAAGTAAAAGCTTCATTTAATACTTAATATTTGTTTAAAAGTAAACTGTAGCGATTGCTTTTTGTAGTAAAAAATCACTGTATTACAGTATAGAGTGGATAAGTAGTCAAGATATAGATTTCCGTCGAGTGAAAAGTACAACCCGGTCAAAATATATGGGCACCCATGCAGAAGGGCATCGCATATAAATGAAGTGTACAGTTATTTTGATCGGGTTATACATTATATGCTTTCTTCTCGACTGTGTGTGTTTAGTTTGATATAGTATGAATTAAAGTTATATTAGTTAATTATATTATGTGTGCAATGTTAGAAGTACTTAAATTTAAGTGAATTTAAATGTTTTAAAATTTAATAGTGCCATTTGACAGTTTGATAACATGAATTGTAATGTTTAACAGAAAAAATGCTGGTCATTTTGCATTCATATTTTTATAGTATGACCATAGTTATAACATATTTTGTAGTTATTAATTTGGTTATTTGTGTGAATTTTTATGTGATAACTATTTTAAAGGGCTTGGGCTGCGTCACGATATTTTTTTTATCAAATTTTATTTTTTATTTTTCGTGCATTTATCGTAGTTTTATTACGTAAATGACTAGGTAAGTACACCGACAAATTATGTAATCAATTTTACATGTTTTCTTTTTTTACTGTGAATATTATCGTTAGAAATTATAGATTATGTCAAATGTTATCCATGAGATATAGTATATATCTATGGCTTCATGCTTTCAATATATTTTTTAAACTCTGTTGGTACAGTTAACAGCAAAAGTGTTTGTAACATAGCTGTCAAATATAGTTTGTATAATTTAAATCTTTATAAAATAAACATCTAATTAATCAAAATTATGTACCTACCAAAAATGATAAGAAAATCTGATTCATTGATTGGTTTTGATATAAGTAGGTGATTTTACCGCTTTGTATATAGATCACATTATTCTATATTTTTGTTGAATTTATGTCGTTTATAATTTGGTGTATGTTAACCAGTTATATGTAGATTTATGATAATGAAACCAGTAGCTAGTACAAGTGAATCTCGCTGTGAGATTAAACGGATGCTGAATGTAAAGAATTGACGTTAGTACAGGATTACTAGTTATAATTCTTCTGTACATGTGTTTTTCACTGAACTCCTAAATTGGGCTGATTTTGGTGAATTTTTTAATTGGTTTAGCTTTGACCGGTTAGGTTCTATTCTAGGTTAGTTTCAGAGCAGGACAACGTCTCAGGTCAACTACCTATATAATTGGCACATCACACATTCTTTTAGCCTTTTTTTCTCCTCTCCATCCAATTACCTGATAGTCCCTTGTAACTCTTTCATTGTTAGTTAAGTATTGTATTACTGTTTGATAATTTTACTGTGGTGCAACAATAAATTACTATTGTTTGTCAGCGTTATCGCAATATTACCTAAGCCTTTACTTTCATCAATTCTTTACGCTCAAGATTTGAAAAACATTAGAACGAAAGTACATTTCAAGTAAACGAACAAAAGGAAGTCACAAATATCAATTGCCAAAAATATAAATATCCATGATATTATAATAAATATTTATCATTGTTTTAATACTTAAATTATCGTGGTAATTGTCAAGAAATAAATATAATCTAGATTCACAGCTTGTTTTGAATTGAAGTTTACTATTATAAGGAAAAATAATCTGTTAATAATAAAACAATATACATGCCTATAAATCAACATTATTAGTTGTTCATAATCATTATGAATCCATTTCAACTAGCAAATGTTTATCTGTATTAAAATTAAATACATGCCACATTTATTAACTTCGCAATAAAAGTTATACCCACATAGTATAGCTGTAGAAGAGTTCATGAAATGTTAATTTTACTAATTTGATGTTTGGGATGTATGAACTATCTAGTTACCTATTTATTTTACACGTAGGTACTTATGTGTAGTCAAACAACAAAAAGTAAAATAAGACAATAAATCTTTGTCTACTCATTTCCAATATAATAACATTTCACAATTTTATACTGAAATCACAATCATCAAAAACATTTAAACTTATAAAAATGCTAAATATCATGTAAGCTTTAAGAAATATTAATCTATCAAGATTTTTTATATAATATCTACTTCCAATTCATATTAGGTACATTATTATACCCATATAGTTGAATTTGTTTAGTCAATCTTGCGTCAATGTAAAATACATTTTAATTTAAGCGTGAATAAACATACATTACACTGTACCTGCTGTTAAATACTTGAAGCAAGAACATTAAAATATATTTCTATTATACCAATCCATATCATTCTTAAATTAAAAGGTAATTGAATAAGCAAATAATTAGCAAATTATTTATTTGAAAGATGATTATTTTTACAATGTTTTACTTGATTCTATAAATATAATAAACTGAAACATTGATAGAAAATAAACAGTATTAAAATCTAGATAAACCAGAAAATTAGTAAGGTATTTTGCAGTTTATGTCGTTCAATATGTAAACAATCAAATTATGGACAAATCATTTTTTATTTTTCGATGAATGACTGATGTTAATTATTTATACTTATTTGTAATGAATTTGAAGTAAACATGTGTTTCCATACGTTCCAAAATAACGAATAGTTTTATTTATCCTTACTACGAGCGCTCTCTGTCGAGTAGAAGTAATTCTATCGACTGACTGACTGCTGCGGACGCCCCAGGTGGAATATGAACCTCAGCTCATGGCGTCTCCGGGGAGACAATAATGAGTATACAAATAAAATATCCTCTGAAATTTTTCACCCTCGGCTATCTGATCCCAAACTAAGCAGAGCTTGTAATATGGAAACCAGATGACTGATATACTACTTTTTTTTATAAATACATACTTAAATAAATAATTACACCCAGACTCAGGACAACCAGGCATGTTCATGCATATAAATCTGCCCTGGATTGGAATCGGACCCACGACCATAGCACCATAACATCGGAAACAGTATCTAGGTACACCTTTTTTTTGTAAGTAAGTAGGTACTTAGGTACATTATTTTATATTATACAACCTGACCGACAAACGTTCTCCTGTCCTGAAATAAAATCCTAGAATCCGATTGCAGTGCCACCTACCTGGTCCATTTGGAAACCAGCAATACAACCAAAATCAGTTTTTTTTTTATATTATTATGCGATTCAATCGACAAACTTATTTTTTCCGTCGCTAAAACACGCAATTTCTCGAAGAAAAAAAAACGATAACGAAAGAAAGGGTTGGTTGGGCCAGAATACATAGCCAATGACCCTAGCTACTCACCCCTTCCGTTTGGTACACTTTCTTCCTAACACCCTGTATAATAAACAGTTTAGTTAGGGGCCCAGTTATTTTTTTGCACTAGGTTACCTAGCTACGCCTCTGGGTGTGTGTTGGTGAAATGCGAAGAATCTTAACATTCTTAACAAAAACAAAGAGTATGAACAAAAACACCTAGAACCCGATTACAGCGCCACCTACCGAGTCCAATATTGTGGATCTAAACTATCAAGGGACTCAAACAAACACAAAAAAAAAAAAAATGAAAAGAGTCAATTTTTTTTTATAAATACTTTATGTATTTAAAATGTATCAATAATTATATTCTTAATAAAATAACACTACACTCTGCTAGTGTAATACCAGCCTAAAATAACAAAACGAAATGTCACGATTGTCACGTAAAGAAATCGAAAATTGATAAAATGGCGGACCGAAACGTTTCGGTGCGTATGTTCAGAAAGTTAAACAATTTGATTTGATATTTCTGATCAAATAGCTAACTAATGTCAAAAAAAAATCAGGATAAATAACATTTGTTTATAATTCTGGTAAGTAAATCCATTAATCCGAAATGAAAACATGTTAAATAATGATTCAAAACCGTCAAAGCCATCGTTCGTTTATATTTATATTCCAATAAAATTTTAATGAAAAATTATTGTAAACACTATGTATACGCATAAAGTTCCTTCACAAATGTTTTAGAACAACTTAATTTCGATGTAGGTAAATAATGTAAGATATATTTTTAAGGTTATGATTTTATTCATTGGACTCAACTCAAGTTTATTCTTTTCAGGATATCATAAACCTTATTTAAAATGGAGCAACAAATAGTTGTTAAAACCGAGATGGGTACGAATGGTGAAATACTGCTGTTCTATGTTGATGGTAAGCTTATTATAAATAACTTGTTTATTTAAACCGATTATTAATAGATTACTTTATCAAGTAACAATTAAATATATTTGTAATGAGTTCATCTAACTAAGGTCCATTGAGTTTAAATCAGATGTTAAACCCATACTTTTCAGAAAATGAAGGCGTCTTAACTGCAGTAGAAAACATTGACGGTCAAGGTATACAACTTCAGCAAGACAGCCAAGGAGAGTTTATCTTGGGTGAGGCTATGGATATTGAGGAAGCTGTAGAGGAATCCAACGAGGAACCCGAAGGCATCCAATCAGACCCTGAAACCTGGATAGATGATGAAATAAAACGCCTCCTCATGTTCTACAACGATAACAAACAGATATTTATTTTAGGCTCAACAAAAAGGATACATTTGTGGTCTGTCGCTTGCAAAACAATGTTAATTGGAAAAACTGCTGATTCCTGTGAAACACAATTTCAAAATTTGAAAATGAGATACACACAGATATGTAGTCACATGCAAAGGGGCATCTATATTAAATGGCCATTCTTTGAACAGTGTCATCAGGCATTCCAAGATGATGACTCTATCAAATCATTGTACACAGAAGAATCTGAAACAGATCAATTGATAAATATTCCATCTACCCCTAAAATTGTGCCTGTAGTTACCCAAATAGAAAATGATGGTATTATGGTTGTTAAAAAAGTTAATAGGAATACATCAAGCGATGAGAAAGTTGAAATGATGCTGAATTTGTATCTCAAATATAAGGATTATCAAAAACAATATCGAAAGAGAGGTTTATGGGAAACAATTGCTTTAGAATTAGGTGAAGATGATGCTGAGTACTGGCACAAACGTTTCTTGAACTACAAGCAACATTATATTAATATATGTGTCAAACGCAAAGAGACAGGTGATGATGCCGCAAGTACTTGGCCATATATGGCTTTATTTGATAAAATATTTGAAGATGACAACGAGTTACAAAGAAAATATGATATCTCTCAAGAGCCTCAAGTGGTCACAGAAAATGTTATTGTCAATGAAAATTATTGGAATGACACTGAAGTGACAGTTTTAGTCAAATATTGTTTTGATTGCTTTGATGAATTCCAAGATACAACAATACCTAACAATTTCCTATGGAATGAAATTGGACGGTTACTAGATAAACCACCTGAAAAATGCATGGGAAAGTATGAAGAGTTGAAAAATGCTCATTTGGACAGTGATGTTGAAGGTGGTTATGTCTTACGTACCCGCAAACCGCTGCCAATACTATTTGATAACATAATATCTAAAGAGGTTCAACAACAATTATTAAAAAGGAGGAATAAATCTGATAATTCGGAACAATGGAAAAATGAAGAATTAGATGTACTTGTTCAGTTTATATATGAGAACATAGATATGTATAAGGACCCTGTTTGTTATTTTGTTTGTTGGGCCAAAATTGGTAGGAAACTGCAGCGAAATGTCACCAGTTGTAGAAGAAAGTGGGAAGACCTGAAAACGTTATACGAATCTATATTAGAAGATAAGAAGGAAAATTCTGATATGGAAATAGATTGGAGGTACATTGAGTTGTTTGACAGAATATTTGACTATGGCATGGATACTACATTGCTTGCTGGCTATGAAAAACAAAGGGAACAACAGTCAGTCAAATTAGACAAAATTGGAGGTAAGTTCAACCATGATTATGATTATAAATTTATTTATCTTGATTTATTAGTTGATTTCATATTAAATTTAATTACGTTTATTTTATTAAAATTATTTTTTTTTTTTTTCATTGTCTTGTTTTTCTATTTCCATAACCTTTAAACTCATTCTAATAAATATTTATTCTAATTTTTCAGTAAAGAAAGTAAACATCAAAATAAACAATACGCCCAAGGCTGAACCGATCATATCAGACAATGAAGATACAGACGACAAAGCAAAGCACACAAAAGAATACATGACATCCTCAAAAACCGTAAAAATCCTGGAATTTTACCACAAAAACAAGGAAAAGTTTACCTCTCAAACCAACAAGTATGCTTTGTGGGGCATACTGGCAAAACAATTGGGAGTCACCGCCAATCAGTGCATGAAAAAATTCAAGAGTCTCAAACAACAATACACATCATTTGTTGAAAAGGAGTTGAATAATGAGCCTGTAACATGGCCATATTACGTGTTATGCAAGAAAGTCTATGGCTATCGGGCTATTAAATCTAAATTGAAGAGTAAAAAGCTTGAATGGGAAACTGATGAGTGGTCCGATACAGAAATTAAGAAGCTAATTCACTATTTTGCTAATAATTTTGATGAGATTGACCAAAATACGGACGATGTCAGTAAATGGGCAACTTTAGCCGAACAAATAGACAAGACGGAGTATGCTTGCAAGGAAAAGTTCCTGGAGTTAAGAAAGTCTTATAGAAAGCTGAGGACTAGGTCACGGAACCCTGATGTGAGGATATCATGGAAGTTCTTCCAATTATTTGATCAGATTTACAGCTCAAAGGACGATAGTAATCAGTTGATGATGGAAGAGCATATTGATGAAATGTACAATGACTCTGATACCAGGATTGAATCACAAGGAGGTAATTTTTTTTTACTTCTGGATAAGTTTGTGTTTGAGCGCAATCTCACCATGGTTAGTGATGATGTGGCCGATGGTGGTAAGCACACAAAGCTTAGATGGGAACTGTCTCTCAAGTGCAGCTGTCGGAACACACCGATAGGTGCTTGGCGACAGATTTTCAACTTGAGGATGTTAGTGTTGTTAACGTAACGGATTCACTCTACTATCATTACATACTGAATGTTAGAATCAACTCTACTATCATCACTTATGAACGTTAGAATTCACTCTACTATCAACACTTATGAACGTTAGAATTAACTCTACTATAATGTCTTATCAACGTTAGAATTCACTCTACTATCAACACTTATGAACGTTAGAATTCACTCTACTATCATCACAGAAGATGCTGGACTGGTGCTCTTAGCTGGAGGGTTTTACATTACTGAGAGTTAACTATTTACTTTTTCACTCTTCTCTGACCATGATAGCCCAGTGGTAGTAACTACGGATACGCTTTCGGTGAAGAAACCGGATAAAGTATGCTGGTAGTGTAGAATCCATCTGACTACCTACCACCCTAAAATTATGCCTTCTGCGGATTGTAAATAAGGCCGGCAACACGCTGGCAATGCCCCTGGTATAGGTAATTTTTATAGGGGAAAATTCAATCTAATTAATAAACTATATTCTTTTACAGAAGATGACTACCAATGCATTATCGTTTTACAAGAAGGCCAAGAACTATCTGACATAAATGAAGGTCAGATTATTATTCAAAATAATAGAATAATTGACGATAATAGTGTTGATCCGAATAATGAAGATCACACTGATCAAAATAGTCCTATGATTCAAGAAGATCAAGATGTTGAACAAAATAATGTCGTAATTAATGAAGATCACACTGATCAAAATAGTCCTATGATTTACGAAGATCAAGTTATTAATGAAAATAATGACATGACACATGAAGATCATGTTATAGACCAAGATGATAATAATATTATAAACCCACCTGAGAAGGCAGTTTCAAAGATATTGGCAAAGTGGACAAAGCGAACAAAAAAGAGACTGCTCATTTTATACATTAATTACTTGAGATCACATAAAGGAAAAGAAATAAACGCAAGGGATATGTGGAGGGAAATTTCATCAAAACTACAAGACAAAACACCTTTATCGTGCAGGAAAATGTTCGCCAAACTCAAAGCGAATCATACCCTAATTCCAACTGAAGATATAAACATGAAAAAACCCCCGTATTACACGTTGCTTGAAAAAATACAAGCAATCAAACCCAAATTCACGAAAACCAATCAAAATAAAGTGTTGCAGGAAGGAAAAACTTATAAGAATGTTGAAATGGACGCAAGTAAAGTTGAGCAAGCATTAAAATACTATCTACAGCATATAGAAGACTTTGCTAGTCCAAGGTACGAAAAGAAATACTTATGGACGGAGCTTGCTAACTTTGTTTCAGAGCCAGTTACAAAAGTATTTAATAAGATTAATTATCTAAAACAGTGTTATGATGGTGAAAATTTAACTGAAATTGAAATTAATTCATTTGGGGAGCTCCTTAAAGAGATAACGGCTAAAGAAATAGCTATAAAGCTTGTCTTAGATACAGTTGTACAAAATGAGGAATTCAACGAAATTTGGACGGACGAAGAGACTGAAATGTTGCTGGAATGGTATTTAAGTAATTTAGATACATTTAAAAATCCAAAATTTGTGAGGAGTTACCTTTGGGTGGAGGCTTCGAGTATACTGAAGAAAAGTCCATTAGATTGTTCAAAGAAAATGGGGGAAGTTAGAACTCAATATAGGAATATGGTGAGGGATAATTCTGAAGAGTTGAGTACTTGGAGGTTCCATGATCTGTGCCAGAAAATCTATGGTACTGGCAAGAAAGGCAATCCTGCGAGTAATTAAGTATTAGCTAAGTTCCTTTATATAATCAGTAATAATAATTAAATAGGGCTGTCATAGAATTTAAAGCTTGATTAATTTTTTTAGGTTAAAATCAGGGTGTCACTGATTAACGTATGTAAAAGAATATCTTACTATTTATAAAAGTGTGTGTTGGAAGTGAAGATGTTTGTTCCTCAATCATGCAAAAACGGCTGAACGGATTTTGATGAATCTTGGCACACAGATAGATCATATCCTGGAATAAAATAAAGAATATTTTTTACCATGAGAAAAGTTGAGATCCCCTGAAACCACGGGGACAGTTCGTTACATAAATACATACTAGCCTCTTGTTTTTTAGGTGATGGTAATTAAGTCTTATTCAGTGTTAATATTCTGGGACATTCTTTCTACGGTCAAGTCAAAAGCTATGTTAATGAAGTATAATTATATATATCAGCGAAGAAGCTGTTTCCATAGCTAAAAAATTACAATAATGTATTACAACAAAATTTTACAGACTTGTGATATTTTTTGATTTCTATGACAATTTAATTTGATTGTTGTAATGTATACGGTTAAATAACCAGTATAACCGAGCCTCGCGTTAGTTGAATCATGCATAGCTTCGCGGTGCTAGCTTATACTGGTTGCTTGAAATGTAGCCATGCCTACAAGTTAACCTTGTAAATATGAAATTATGTTATAACTTGTAATTCTAAACATACATTAAAGTTACATTGATGAAATACTCTTTATTTGAATTTATACTATACTTACGTACTCTTAAATAAAACATATTTTCTTGGCAAAATAGTGCCAATCCATCCAAATTAAAGAAACTATAATATACATATTTTTACTTTCCGAGATATTTAAGTTGTGTAAGTCTGCTATAAATACTACTTAGATCAACTGGTGATATTTTTATAAATAAGAAAACAATACAAAACCTTAGAAAAATTACACAGGCAACGAAAGCCCATATTCACTTAGGGAGGTATTTGTTTTTTTCACATAAAAGTAACAGTTTTTAATTCATTCACCAATACAAACCTGCATTACCACCGAGGGGTATTGGCAACGCGGGTGAAACTGGGGGAATAGCTAATATAGAGCCAAGACTGGATTAAGAGTGACTCTGAGATTAGATCCGCCTTTGAATGGAAAGATAAAAAAACTACGTAGCTGTCTGGACCAACTTACAACCACCCTAAACTTATTCACGATGACATGTGGAGAATCGATAATCGATTTTCGCTACCACTGGGTAGTGACGTCGGATACCGCGGCGAAGGTCGTGGGTTCGAATCATACAATAGCTTGAGCTTTCGGTGAAGGAAAACTTCGTGAGGAAACCATAGCACGGTGGTAGGGTACTTTGTAGTACTCGACTGGCTGGCTACCACCCTCAAGTTGAAAATCTGTCGCTAAGCACCTGTTGGTGTGTTCCGGCAGTTGCACTTGAGAGCCAGTTGCCTTTAAGGCATTGTAATAAGGTGTAAAACACATTGGCAATCCCCTTGGTATTGCTAATGTCTATAGGCGACGGTAGTCACTTACCACCAGGTGACCCGTCAGCTTCGTTGTCACTTGTGGTATAAAAAAAAATTATGCGAGTTACTTAGGTAGGTACTTATGAATCGATGTCAAATTGCAACAAGTGGCCCAAGGTCTCAGCCCGTTTAACACGGCGTCAGGTTAATCCTGTTACGTGGTCAATGCTGACACTGATATAAATCTTAATGAAAAGCTATTATGTACCTACAGATCAGTGAGATAAGGTACTTATACGAACGACAATCATATTGTTTCCGCAGTTGCAATTATGGGCCAATTTTACAAAATAAATAAATCATATTTCGCTGTCGCAGGACTTATCTAATCCTTTTTTTCTAGTCTTCGATAGAATCCATCAATATTATCCAGGTCGTACAGTTTTATTTTACAAGCAACAATAAGCTTTATATATAACTTATGTTTTATTTTATTATTTTAAGAAAACTTAGGTACATCTAACATAAAAGAACAATATACATATAAAACATGAAGGCCATTTAAAAGTTCTCACATAACAAAGACTTATACACAAAAAGAAAGTAGACAAAACATAAATAAAATTAGGATTATTTGTTAAAAAAAGTTTTTACATATAAAGTATTTTATCTCGCAAGGGTCCATATTGAACAAGTCCAAATCTAGGTCACGGGATAGCACATTATCTGCTCGCTGGTGTGAGGTATGAATTTTGCCTGTACGTGTAGGGCACAGAAGTTGAGTGCAGAATGTTGAGCTTTTTCAGGGACGCAGGGGACGCGTAATTCAATCCGACTTAGGAGCTCAGGACAATCAATCGAGCCGTTCGCTATTTTATGTAGTTCCGATGATACAGCATCATAATCAGCTGAGTGATACAGAAACTTTGTACGGGGTTGAGATGGTAATTCATGAAACCTTTTTTTTAAATTTTTATTCTGGATAGACTTGTGTTTGACTAAAATCTCACTATGGTAAGTGATGATATGGCCGAAGGTGCTAAGCACACAAAGCCTAGATGGGAACTGGGTCTCAAGTGCAACTGTCGGAACACACCGATAGGTGCTTGGCGACAGATTTTCAACATGAGGGTAGTAGCCAGCCAGTCCGGTACAACAAAGTACCCTACCACCATGAAAACCGTACGAAATCAGCTGAGATACAAAGAGCCTTGTGGTGTGGGTCCTCTGGAACTAAAGGGTCATTACAACTTGACACGGATTCTACACTATTGGAGAATATTAAGCCTAGAATTCTATTATTTAAATTACTACAAGAATTATATTGCAATAAATTGCACGTATTCAAATTGACAAATAAATCTAATTGACTTGAACTTTGTACGTTAGTAGGATAAAACGAGTTCTCATCATTGGCCGGAAGCCAGCATATATTTGAAAAAAGGTATCTAGTTCAATTAACTATATCGGACATAAAGCTGCGGTCCGTATACCAGCGGAGAAACGACTCAGTGCTTTTCATAAAATGGGAATGAGAACTTTTTACTGGAATGGAGTCTGAAGACAAAGGAAAGTTAATCATTAAATATTAGATCCCCGGTTATTAACCAGGAACCTGGAATAAACACCATTCTAGATTACGTTGCTCAAGTTATCTTGTCTACTGCCACATGCCGTTGTGATGAGGTACAAAACAAAGCTGGCAGTAGAACGTAGATGACGAATAGGAACTCGAACGTCATCTTATAACCTGCAATATACTTACTTACCGATATGTGTGAGTTGGTTGTATCACAGGGGCTGGACTGGCGTTCACGTGTCAAAATGCTTTAAAGCGCTGAAGAGTCAGATAGCGCCCTCTTGCTTCAATTGTTAGTTACTGAACGTTAAATACTTAAACGAAAGTCTTCTACAATTTCTATTGTCAGCTCATAATCGCAATTAGTAGGAAGGAACCACCGATTACGGTTTTGAGGACTGTCCTTAATTATCCTCTATTCGTTTACAATGGGACCGCAGCCTTACATTTTACACTTTCAGCAAACTCAGTGTAACTGTAATCTTTATTGGAGGCCGGACGCGTTTGTTTCATAAAAGTAAATAGCGCAGAAATTACAATGTTTCGTTTATTTAGTTTAGATAAACAAAGTTATTTGATAGGTATTTGTTTGTGACAGTGAAAGAGTGTGAGTACGAAATCACATTTCAAAGTTTACTACAAATGTGTAGGTAGTAAATTTAAAGTGCGCAAGTTGTAACTTTTAGTACAGGTTTCTCCTCACTACTCACTACTCAATACTCCAACCCTTAATTCCTATCAATGCTTAGCAATTTGAATATCCATAGACGTAGGTACACTTTAGTTTTGTCTTTGGAGCGCCTGTAATATCTGGTTCAATCTCTTGAATATTTTCTAGCAGGCAGCAGTAAGTGATTCAATACACACTGCTACTTATGGTTTCTCATGATTCATATTAATTGAGGGATATCAAAGGGGAAACGCTTACACTTTCTAGCACCCAGCGTCAGATATGATCTTTACCTAATTTTGCATAGCAAGAGGTGCCATCTAGTGTCGGATTAAGCAAATTACTAAGTTATATCTATTTTTGTAGTTAATAGTGTGGCATTCACACTACATTGAATCGTCTACGTATTAGGTAATGAAGCCATAGAGTTGATATCCGTGTAAGTAGGTAGGTAGGTACATCGCACGCGCCTCATGTTTAGAATTAGGTGTCCGATCCGATACTATATATAGTCGTTTATTTATTGACCTTTAAAGCTAGGGTTTTCTTTTATTTTATTTTATTTTATTTATTCGTTATTTTCTTTTATACCACTACCAGTAGTCGCACCTGATGGTAAGGGAATATCGCCGCCTATTAGACATTAACAGAAGCTAGGGGGATATTGTCAATGTGTTGTCGACCTTTTCACAATGCTTCAAAACACCAACAGGTGCTTAAGGACAGATTTTCAGAGAAATAGGGTGATAGAGTTTTTTTTTCTGATATGTTGGACAGCTAAAACCAGCAAAAAACTGCATAAACATTTGTATCTTGTTTAAATAATTTAGTTTATGCGGAACCGTTGTTGCAAATCCTCTAAAAGGATTAGAGTACGGAAGTGTGTAAGACTTCAATTTAAATAAAAATAACATCTTGTAAGCTTACGTGAAGTATTTTATTGACTAGGCTTGAGGTTGGTGAGATAGGTGGCAGTTAATAAATAGGTTCCTACCTTCCTATAACCTACTAATAAACCATTATGTGTGACACATCCATTGTCCGGCATTACGAAATTGAATTCTAAGTCGACACAAAATGATAAATGGTTCTGAACCTATAGTTGAAATTAATCAGTGCTTTTCGTATTAACGATTATATCATAAATATAAATTTAACTTGATAGCAGTGTATTTATTTCAGCTTAAAAAGCATATAAGTTTTAAACCAATCATTTTTAAAAGTAAAATTTTAAATTGATTACGCTGGCTGGTTTTAATAACTTTTGCTTTAGGGGCTGAAAACATATGACATTTGGTAACAAACACTTATTCTTGCATACATACCTCCCAGTGCAGAATTCACTTTAATACTTACATCCAATAAAATTCTGCATTGAGTGAACCTAAATTAGAAGTAATTACTAACCATTCAGGGTTGATATTCAATAAGAAAACAAATTTCAGTGTAAAGTTGGTACGAAAGGAAACAAAACATCGTTCTTTATAATCGAACTCCGAAAGCACGATGGATTTGATAAAATGTTACATAATGGAACTTACTCGTACACTTTAGTTCGTAGTGGTAGTGAGTACAAGTGAACCATTAATTGACACTCAAAATGGATTTAAAAGCGATCAAATTGTTTCTTGTGCCAATAATATTCATGTATGTGAAGATTTGCGAAGCGGGGCGAGTGCAGGCGGCTGTAAGCTTTTTGTGAGTATTTATGTCCTCTTATTTCATTCAAGGCGATGATAGGTGGTGACGTCAGATACCTAGACGAAGTTCGTGGGTTCGAATCCTACAATGAGCAAAATAAGGAAAACATCGTGAAGAAACCATAGCACGGCGCTAGTTGAAAATCTATCGCCAAGGATCTCGTCGTTCTGACAGCTTCACTTGAGAGCCAGTTCCCAGCTAGGCTTTGTGTGCTTACCACATTCGGCCACATCACTTACCATGGCGAGATTGCGGTCAAACACAAGTTTATTCTAAAGTAAAAAAATATAAGTAGTGAGATAAGATCGCTCGGGAATGCGGGTGACTCCACGGGGAACAGCTAGTCTTATAAATCTACATTTCTTTACAACGAGAAAGCTTTTTCGAGAATGAACAATGCGTCTCAGCACCTAGTAGGTACTCCATTGTTTGTGATATTGTGCTAACAGGCCATCCAAGTATAGATGCCGAAATATGTAGTTTGAAGTCTGTTTAACGACAAAATATTCTACCACAATTCCTGACCATGTTTATCCATTCAAAGCTTTAATTGTTCTATTCTCATTTAAATTCTAGAACAAACGCGACGTACCAAGAAATTGAGCTCAAATCGGAGTCGAGTCTCTCCCTGCGCGACATCCTCCCAGTAAAAGCGAAGTACTATGACAAGAACAGAGCTCCCAAGCTCCTGGGGCAGCCCACCATCGTGTACTTCCATGTCACCGTACTGTCCCTGGACTCTATCAATGAAGAGAGCATGGTATGTGAAGGATATTCTGTTTTGTGGTTTATATTGGAGCATAGATGGCGATGACAGCTCAGTGGTAGTGACGTTGGATACCGCGGCGAAGGTCATGGGTTCGAATCCTACCATGAGCTTGAGCTTTCGGTGAAGGAAAACATCGTGAGGAAACCATAGCACGGTGGTGGGGTACTTTGTAGTATCCGACTGGCTGGCTACCACCCTCAAGTTAAAAATCTGTCGCCAAGCACCTATCGGTGTGTTCCAACAGCTGCGCTTGAGAGCCAATTTCCATCTAACCTTTGTGTGCTTACCACCTTCGGCCACATCATCACTTACCATGTTGAGGTTGTAGTAAAAAAAATAGTTGTTTGGAATGAGAACTTACGGTTGAATTTCTTGCCGGAGTCTTTTCAGTTTAAGTGAATGCCATAGTCAATTGTTACGTGCATAAATTAAGTACTTTTAAATGAGTTTGTGTTTGAATTCGCTAGCTTCAGTGTATTAATCTTCAACATTATAATTATATGCATCGGTGTGTAGTATCTAGGTACTGGTTATTTCAGCAGCATATTCTACCAAGAAGGCACCATTAATGACAGTATACACTCCGTGGTAAGCGCGAGAAATGTACCTACACAGTTCTTTTTATTTCTGATTATACCTATCTGTTATTAATATTATAAAGCTAAAGTGTTTGTATGTCTGTTTGAACGCGTTAATTAGGAATCAGGAACTGCTGGTTCGAATTTAAAAAATCTTTCTATATTCTAGAGTTATATAGCCCATTTATCAGGGAGAGCTATAGATTATATAACACCAGGGTATGTTGCGAAAATCAATGCGGGTGAAACCGCGGGGGAAGCTGTCCCCAGGAAGTTTACAATAATTACACTTATTGTTATGTTTTATGTTACCTTCTAGTTTTCGTGCTGTAAAATAAACAAAATGATGGAAATAGTCCTAAATGAGATTCAATGAAGTTCATAATTACATTGTCATGGTAGAGTTAAAGTTATGAAGTTTCTTCGTTTACAATGTGGATTTATTATCAATCAGTTTTGTTTATCCAGACTTACGTAGCAGACATCTTCCTCGCCCAGTCCTGGCGAGATCCTCGGCTCCGACTTCCAGAGAATATGCACGAAGAGTACAGGATCCTGGATGTAGAGTGGCTCAACAACATCTGGAGACCGGACTGCTTCTTCAAAAACGCCAAGAAGGTCACCTTCCATGAGATGAGCATCCCCAATCATTATCTATGGCTGTACCATGATAAAACACTGCTTTATATGTCGAAGTAAGTTCATTTAATAGAAAATGAAATTCCAAAATTAAAATTTCGTCTTCCATAGTAATGATCTTACAAGTTTTATGGCTGAAAGTAAATCATTACAGGTACTTTAATTATTTTTTTTCGGAAAATCAACAGCATATTCTTAAAACTAGTTTCGCTCAGTTACATGGATGATTAAATTAAGATTTTTTAAGCTACAAATCGAAAACAAAGTCCGAAGTGCCTTATGATTACAGCATTCCTAGCAAGATGACTGGCACAAACGCGTGTAATATTTCCTACGTTGAAAACAGAATCAGACGTGCACCATGTTTCTTCTCTTACTCGTACCTAACCAGAACGCGGGTAGAATCGTGAGGTAGTGCCAATCTAAGCTGAAGAATTGTTCGTAGGCTCACGCTGGTCCTGTCATGTGCCATGAAGTTCGAGACATATCCTCACGACACTCAGAGCTGTTCAATGATGATCGAAAGTTGTAAGTACATGTATAATTTAAATAATTGATATATTTTTCATAACACCATTTCCATCTAGGCTTTGTGTGCTTACCACCTTCGGCCACACCATGAATTACCATGGTGAGATTTAGGGCAAACACAAGCTTATCCAGATGCTTATGCTTGGCGACAGATTTTCAACTTGAGGGTGGTAGCCAGCCAGTCAAGTACTACAAAGTACCTTACCACCGTGCTGTGGTTTCCTCACGATGTTATTCTTAACAAAAGACCCATGACCTTTGCCGCGGTATCCGACGTCACTACCACTGAGCTATCATCGCCTTATATCCTATTTTAATATCTTCAAAAAAAATGTTGACTTCATACAAACAATCTCTTTAGTGTCCCACACAGTCCACGACCTGGTTTTCATCTGGAACCTCACGGACCCACTGGTGGTCAACCCGGACATCGAACTGCCCCAACTGGACATATCCAACAACTATACTTCAGACTGCACCATTGAGTATTCTACTGGTATGTCACTTTAATATCACAAGACGTTTATTTCACACTAGGTGTCCGTTCCACCAGCTTTCCCAGGATAAAAAGTATCCTTTTCGTTTTTGTTCCAATCTATCATATTTTTTCAGTAATACTGACAACACTGATTTTGGTACCCTAAGTGAGTTAACGCCTGGATGCCAAAATGTGTGAACGTTGGCACAAAACCGGTCAAGTGCGAGTCGGACTCGCGCACGAAGGGTTCCGTAAAAAAGGCAAAAAAATCACGTTTGTTGTATGGGAGCCCCCCTTAAATATTTATTTTAATTTTTTTATTATTTATTATTAAAGTAAAAATACAATTGAGTATTTTGTGAATATTTCAAGTGCAGTACATGATACGGCCTGGTGACAGACGGACGGACAGACGGACAGACAGCGAAGTCTTAGTAATAGGGTCCCGTTTTTACCCTTTGGGTACGGAACGCTAATAATTTGCTATTGTAAACAAAAAGGGACAAACACAACAAGTTTCTACAATGAAAAGAAATGTAGGTTTATTCATCCAAATAGGCCTTCCCAGGTAGCTACTTATGAATTGTCAGACTCTAACGCACGGTTCGTAAGTGCTATTGCTGAGAACTATTGTAAGACTAATATTATTTAAATAACTACATAATAACTTTTTAATTTGGAAATAGTTATTGTATTATAGTTACAATACTAAACGGTCTCAAAATCGCCTTCCAGGTAACTTTACGTGTTTAGCGGTAGTGTTCGACTTGCGCAGACGCCTCGGCTACCACCTGTTCCATACATACATTCCCTCGGCGCTGATCGTCGTCATGTCTTGGATCTCTTTCTGGATTAAGCCCGAAGCCATCCCTGCCAGGGTCACCTTGGGAGTTACTTCGTTGCTGACATTAGGTAATATTTTTTATCATTCTAAGGTGGGCTCTTGACAAAAATAATTATAGAATAAAGCGAGATTTCAATTTTGTCTATGTTCTTGGATGATTTTCCGGCACTAAAGTCAACTTTATTTTTAATTATCTTTATTCCAGCAACTCAGAATACTCAGTCCCAACAGTCCCTCCCGCCAGTCTCGTACGTAAAAGCTATTGACGTCTGGATGTCATCGTGTTCTGTCTTCGTGTTCCTCTCACTCTTCGAGTTTGCAGTTGTCAACAACTATATGGGGCCCGTCGCTACGAAGGCCATGAAGGGATACTCTGATGAAGATCTGTCCAGGGATTTGGATGCTTTTAAGGTAGTGTTTGACCCCGTGAATTACCAAAAGTTTTTGCTTTGTCCAAAAAATTACTAGGTGCCCTAGAAAGTTTCTTGCCAGGATAAAAGGGAAGAACTTTATTGGTTTTGTTTGCTTACCATCTTCAGTGTCATCAGCACTTACCATCAAACCGATTGTTTGAGAGGTTTGTGTATCCATAGGTATTTTATAACGAAATCCAGAACAAATGACAATATGGCGATCGGCGCGTGAGCACACCGTGAGAACGACTAAAGTAGGTACTGAATTTTGATTGACGCAACAAACCAGACAGGATAAATGAACTGCTGGGATAAAGAGCAAATACACAGTTCACGAAGTAGGAAGGAATAGCACAATACCTTGTTCTTGAGGTCGGCGAAGTCCTTGGCGGCGTGGCGTGATGATGCGAACCAGGCTGGATAATCAGCCTGCATGAGTCCAGTATTTCCACAACGAACACTACACTGTACACTATGTTCTCACAGTTAAATTATAGTTCTATATGCGAAAATCCATGTATCCTTATTAAAAAAAGGGCGGAGCGTTTCTAATTTCAACTTGCAACGGAAGGCGACGACAGCGAACAGTAGACAATTAGTGCAATTAATTTTCGCTAGGATGCGGTGAGCGTCTTTCTCTTTCTTGCATGCGGTATGTGCGGGAGTAGGAAAGGGATAGAACGATCGGCGTGTCAATCAAAATATAAAAACGTTTCGATTCTCCTAATAAAATAACTATTGAATGTAAAATCTATATTCGCGTAACCACCGATAGTAGAAAACATCGCATACA
This sequence comes from Ochropacha duplaris, assembly GCA_951361185.1. NCBI lineage: Eukaryota > Metazoa > Arthropoda > Insecta > Lepidoptera > Drepanidae > Ochropacha > Ochropacha duplaris. The sequence continues at coordinate 4,493,066 of OX592715.1, read as the reverse complement.
TCACTAACTAACACATCACTAACGGGGTTCTTCAAAAAGGGCGTAAAAAGAGCTCTTCAAGGTCAGCAACACATCGACAATCACAGGGTATTGCAAATGTCCATAGTGGGGGACCAATAACCATCAGGTGGAGCATCTGCTGTTTGTCAACCTAATGACATGAAAGAAATAACTAACCTACAACTGCTGAAAGTAAAATATTTCATTCTTAATCATTTTCAGCATATATTCCCCAATACAGTGGATCCTCGAGCGAGCACCTCAGCATCTATTCCTCAATACGAAACCTTCTGCAACGGGAGGGAGACAGCAGTATACATAGATCGGTTCTCGCGCTTCTTCTTTCCGTTTTCCTTCTTTATTTTAAACGTTGTTTATTGGTCAACTTTCTTGTAAAATGTCGGGTAGTACAAAATTTTAATATATGTTTTAATTGTATTTTTGTTGTTGGATTGTGATTGTTTATTTGAAATAAGCTTAAGACTCGGTAGAAAAACAGTCAGTTTCTTCTAATATTTCAGTTAGAATATGTTCTTTTATGAAATGATTACAACCATTTCTAATTGAAAAAAAAAACATCATTAGAAAATTATTGATCTCTTAGATTGGATATTTTAATATTATATAAGGAAATTGTCAGTGAATCTAATGTAAGTATATTTTAGTATATATTGTGTAATTATTATAAGTTTGATCAAAAAGTGTCATTGTGTAATTATTATAAGTTTTGATTAAAAAGTGTCATTGCTAAGTTTATTGCCGGCTCGTCTCAGTAAATGAACTCACATTCCGAACCGTGCGTTAGAGAAATTTATGCTGCACCCGCGACTACGAGTAATACCCTAAGCAAAACTTCACAAAAAAGAATTATTTTATACACTATGGTTTGATAAAATCACTCAATCATCGTTATATTTGTACAAATTATACAAGTTAAAGTTAAATAAAATTTCAAAAATATTATTGATCTTTTATTTCAAAATGTCACCTACATTCTTGAAAATCAAATCATAAATAATTTGTTGGGTGTCGGGTGCATTTCCATTTATGATACGCAAGCTTCGACTTTTACATTAAAATGCTGCGGAAAATTCTAAATTAAAAAAATACGCCTGTATTGGTCAAAATTATCAATTTGTGCCTTTTACGGTCGAGACCATGGGTCCGTGAGGGTCTGAAGCTTGTCGTTTCACAAGTATTTTATCTAAAAATATTATCGAAGCCTCGGTAGACCGGCGGGCGGGGAGCTTTTTCCGCCAACGCATCAGCCTGGCCATCCAAAGAGGAAACGCTGTCAGCCTGCTCGGAACCTTGCCGATTGGCAGCAGCGGCAGCCTCGAAGAAGTTTTTTATATATTATAGTTTGTATATCTGTTGTAAATTAATTGTAAATATACTTCATTTGGTACGGTATTACCAGAGACCATATGGATTTTGTGGTAGTTCTGCAAACCACCCAGTCAATGTCATCTCCGAAACGGTAGAACGAATTGAGACTTCATTTTCATTGACAGGTACATAAGTATCTTTTCAGAGAGCTATATTATAGCCTCCTTGTTTTCACACTCAGTAAAAAAATTAAAAGATATACACAATTTAATGTCATGATTCAATGGGCATTAAAATGTTCAATCTTATATGTTAGGTACATGATAATATTAAACACAATTGAAAATACCTCAGTTATTCAGCCACCGTTCAATTTGGTCACCAGATTGCAGGATAGACTTTTAAAGACGTAGACACTATAGCCTGGTTTCTAATTAGGCATACCACTGGATGCCTCGGTGCAAGTCTAGACTTTAAGGTCAAGCGATTTACTTAACTTTTTTTTAAATTCTAGACAGCTAAATAACTTTGGGAAAAGTCTCAGTTCAGTGTTGAAGGCCGATTACGGTTATCTTGCCGGTTCTTCTCAGTTGAAGGTGGTTGAAGGCTGACTTCCGAACCGGTGGTAACTTCTGTAATTCAACGTTCATAAGTGCCCTTCTAGGGCCTAAACTGAATAAATGGTTTTGAGTTTGACTTTGACTAAGAAAACTGAATTTACTTATACTTTTACTCTGATTTTCTCTTTCTCATTATTTTTTTATACCACATGTGACAACCAGCTAGGCGGGTCACCTGATGGTAAGTGATTATTGGCAATCAGGGTTGTAATGCGTTGTAGGTACACCTTCAAAAAAGGAGGAAAATTTTTTTTTATATTTATGTACAATTAATTCTCCGGGACGTATGTTTGTCACTGAACTCTTCTTAAAAGGGTGGAAGGAATTTGATTTTTTTGTGTGTTTGAGTGAGTTTGATGGTCGGCTTTTATATAAACTTAGTTTATGATTATAATATTTTCAATTTGAACCTGTCCGACATTTTGAATCGTCACTTGTTACTATCTTACCCTTAACGATAGCCTATAAGAATACAAAACAGATTGCCGAAAATCGCATGACAATTGTTTCCATTTGCATACAAGTAGAACCTAAGTCTAGACTCTACGTGACTCGAAGCGAACGCCTGTCTGTCAGTCGAGGTGTGCCCTCACTATGCATCTTTATTCTAAATGCACTTTACATATTTGGGGTCGATGAACCTTCACATATTTGACGATAACCATCTGAATTTTTCATCGGCCTCGCTTCAAAGTTATATTGTTTGTTGCCTATACGATAGGACAATGTAAATACCTTTAGCGACACTTCGTAGCCAAGTTATTATACCTGTAATCGATTATGCAATGAAATCGATATTATACGATGTGATTTTGAAGTGATGAAGTGATTGAGTGGTAGTGACGTCGTATATTGCGTCGAATATCGTGGCTTCGAATCCTACAACGAGCTTGAGTTTTTGGTGAAGGAAAACGTGGTAGGGTACTTTGAAGTTCTCGATTGGCTGGCCACCACCCTCAAGTTGTAAAAGTAGCGTCTCTCTAGGACGGTGACTTACTTGCGAAGATGGTATGACGTGACTATAACATAAAATCAGTCGCCAAGCTACCCACTGAAAACCAGCGTCGTAGCAACAGGTCTCCCCTTGTGCTGCGACATTATGCTGAGTGGGAGACCATTTCAGCTCCTTAGATATAATAAGTCTCCTTTTGTAATTAAATTTCTTATGTAATTTCCGTTTTGAGCTGAATAAACGTTTTTCTGTTCTTCTTCTATTGGTGTTCCCACAGATGCACTTGGGAGTCAGTTCCCATCTAGGCTTTGTGTGCTTACCACCTTCGGCCACATCATCACTTACCGGAGCACTTACAAGCTTATACGGAATAAAAATAAAAAGTTGTTTCCTGATATGTACCTAATTGTTTTCGACAGGTGTTGTACCTTTGGTCACCCTACATTGTGGAATAGGTAAGTACAATGAGCCTAAACGTGAGTCACCATATTAGCAATAACAATCTGACTGAAACGGCTAGCCGTACGGCGATTTATACAATCTGACTGCGACAGATACATCACCTTTGGCCTCAACATCACTGACAATGCAAGACTATACAATGTAAATCTACTACTCTTTTTAAACTTACATATACAGAAGGAATATAAGTAAAGTATGGTTGGTCTAAACTTTACAAGTTCTGTTGAGGTTTATTTCTGTGAGAGCCCTTTGTCTGTTCGGATGTACATAAATAGTGAATAATTTAAGCAGAAATCGTTCGTCGCAGTTCGTAAACGTTTGAAAGCCGACTTTACACGACTACCCCTGTTTACTGCATTTCACTTTTGCGTCTGGTGCGTGGTACATGTGAAAAACTGTTACAGTTATTGTAATTTTAAATACAATCCCACCAAAAACGTTTTCGTCTAAAATGTTGCCAAGACGAGAGCATATATGGCTCGCACTGTCAAAAAGTTATCAGATCTCACGTAGAGCCAAGCTTCTAACTCAAGCCCTAGGATAAAAAGTATCCTTTGTTTTATTCCAGGATATGATCTAACTGTGTGCCATTTTTGAATCAAAATCCGTTCAGCCATTTTTGCGTGATTAAGGAACACACATTCAAACTCACAAACAAACTTTCAGATTTATAATATTAGTAGGATAATATAATTATTATTTACGAAATTCAAGACACATTTTGCTAATAAAAATGTAATTTTAAGCTAGGAAACAGTTGATGCCAATATATGTTCTCAGTTTATAAATTGGACCTGACATCGACTCCTGCACACGTTCCCTAAATACGGCTGCAGTGACTTTTATTACAGCTCACATACGGGTAACAAACTTGTTAAAGTCCATGCAAATTATTACTATTTGTAGAGTATGTTGTAAATAACATTTAATTTACTTCACAGTTTATGTCATTGTGTATTGTTTGAGTGTGAACCGTATTGCATTCTTATAAGGATTGGTTTTAAACAGCATCATTGATCAGATTCTTAGTTATTAGCATATACAAATACAAATCTAGTCATCTTAGTTTTTTTTATTATTGTACTAGAATGAACTTTGGTTGGGGTAGAACTTTAGTAGAAATACTACGATTAGCTTGATCATTCACTCTTTTTTTTTTAAATTAGTAACTTTAATCATAAATAATATATCAAAATAATCATTAGATTTCTCAGAATGTCTTTTATCCCGGGAAAAAATAAGTTCCCACAAGAACGTGGGTAGACCGTCGGATGGAAGCTGGTTTCTTAAATTAGATTATATTTTTCCGGGATAAAGAGTATTTAAAAAAAGTATCCTTTGTTTTATTTCAGGATATGATCTACCTGTGTGCCAAGTTTGAACCAAATCCGTTCAGCCGTTTTGCGTGATCGAGTATCAAACATCCAAACAGCTTAACTTCGTACCATTTAAAAATAATTTTCACATTTATTATATTAGTAGAATATTATTAAATAATCCAATTAAATTAAAAAATAAACAATCATAATCAACAACAAATTGAATATAACAACAAACGATGCAATTAATTATTTGTTATCTCACTTCTGTCTGTTCGTCTGTCACTCAGCTATTAACGAACGTATCTGTGTGTCAAACACAAGATTTATTATGAATTAATAATAGAATCTTTGTTGTATTTACAACGATAACGATGCTAATTAAATTCATTATTTATATTTAGTTTTTACCGTTTTATCGAACTCCTTAAAAACTAATTAAGTGACGGCGCCCGTCACGAAGATTTTTAGTTGTTCAGCGTGACGGACTCAAAATAGGTTTTGAAATATCGACATCCAGTATTAAAATAATATTAAGTATTTAGACAAATAGATATTAAATTATAATAATAATAAATAGTTTATTTATACATTAAATACAGTAGGTAATTTAACAATTGCGATTAACAAGTTATATACCTACATAAATGTCAACAGATGTTGTCGGACTTCTGATCCCTAAACTAAGTACTAATACATCCGATGTTGATGCACATTAAAGTTTTGTTTGGTCGGGAATCAAACTCACTACCTGTGACTTGGCATACACCAATCGGCCCTTTTTATAACAGTTTTAACTGTAGTATTAGAAATAAAATTACTATTCATCTTTAAAACTAAGGTACCAACACTATAATTTTTAAGATCATATAAATCTCAAATTATTCTTGTTGTAATTTATAAATGTACTAAGCATAAAATTTGGCTTTTTTTCGGCATTGCAACGTCTGGCCGCCGTCTGGCCAGGCCAGAAATATGCACAAAAAAGCCCAGGACATTGGGCCTTGAGACACGAATTAGCATTGAATGAGAACCGCATAGCAACTAACACTGCATTTTGATTAAATTTCGTAGACTATAGGAAATACGACATTATTAATAAATTACCACATATTCGCATAATTACAACTGATATAACAGGATACAACGCATTATTCACTGTCAATTATTTTATATTATTTTCAACCGCAATGGCTCCGCCATTTTGAAAAATTTCCATAAACTGAATCAACAAAAAAATCTATATAATTAAACCTTCTTACAAAATTTCAGGCGAATCGGATGAGAAATGCGACCTGTAGCCCAAGCACGAATTTTTTGACATTTCGTAACGTAACCGTCTCGAGTTTACCATACGATGACGATAGTTGGTAGCACAAGTCACTTACTGTCGACTATCGAGAAATCGATACCATTACGAAGATGACGTCATACTACGTTAATAGGGACAGGCTTGATTGAATGAAAACTATCAAATTGAATGTACGAAGAACGAATCACTCGTTCGAAAACCACGTAAAAATATACAATGTGTTAAAATATATACATTTTTTCAATGAAAACACATGCATACATTGAAATGGTTTATGATTTATGAACGATCCATGTTTGACACATTTGATTAGTGGGACATCTCTTTGACATATATCCCAACAAGAAGAAAAGTTTATTTCCAGCATTATATTAGCAGCTTATGATGAGAACTAGTCACCTCCAGTATTTGACGATGGTGGAGTTTATGGAGAAGTAAGTATATACATATTTTGATTCCTTATCTTGTGATTGCAAATTATGATTTGATTGATAATTTTATTTGGCTTCGTAATGCCATAAACAAACAATGTTTATAAATGTACACTATATATTTTCCAGGCATGGAGATGTATCGAACCTTCTGGGGGTCCTCTCACAACAAGGACAAAAATATGATAGTGTACCAAACTTGCGTGAGCACACTCTTGTATGGAGCTGAAACTTGGACGTCGTACGCAAAGCAAGAAAGAAGATTAAACAACTTTCACATGCGGACAAGTGTGAGAAGAGACACATGAGTGCGAGAGTCACTTCAGCCATCAAGCGGCCCTCAGTTTAGGTGCCAAATATGTGGACGCTGCTGTCGCTCCCGTATCGGACTGTTCAGTCACTCTAAGGCCTATCACACGGACGCTGTGTAGATCATCTATTTAACATGTATAAGGGCCTTTATGAGTTTATGATTATATTCCTTTGTAATAGTTAAAAAATGAGACTTTGGCAGACTGGGACTGCAAGACAGGCAGATAGGAAGTATAATAATATATTTTTATGGACATGACAGGATATTCATATCAATAATGAATATCCTGTCATGTCCATAAAAATATATTATTATTAATTAAGATTGAGAGAGGAAGAGTTAAGATTGAGAGAAGAGTTGCATGAAAGAGTTAGAGAGAGATGTAGAGCTTGGGTTACAAGGGCAATGGCTGGTATTTTTGAGAGAGGCTATGAATGTTTTTTTTCGCTTTATGGAAAGGCAAGAAAGAAATGAAGTATGAAAGAGGATATGATTGTAATCAAAATTGTTGTATAAAATAATAAAAGGTGTTTATGCACGTACATCTTAATAAATACATAAATCTTATTTCTAGTTTCTTATTAAGATTGTTTAATAAAGGCTATCAATCATAATGCACATACATGGTTTTATTGTAGGTTTATTTTTAGTTTTACATTATTTTATTAACAAGCAAACATAATCATCAAATCAAAAGTTATTTATTTAAATAAGGCACTTATAAACGTTACAAATTGAATCTACCACCGGTTATTCAGTTATTAGCAGACAAGCATCCTTCCATTCACACTCTTTTTGAAGAACCCCATGCTGTATTCCCTTGAGAAAACCGCGGCAGCTCATTCCACAACCGTAGGCCTCCCCAACGAGTCTTTGATAAGACCCTGTCACAAAGAACCTGTAAGAAATAACCATTGCTTAATACACAGAAATATATCGATAGGCCACTGAAACCCTTAAATATATTATTCGTAGTTTTCATACCTTGAGTTCTAAAGGGATTCTTTCGCTGGAATGAAGTGAAGTTTTAAGTTGCAGCTGCTCACAGTTGCATATACTTAAATGCCACTTTATTGAGGCGATATCTATTTTTGAATTCTATATCCAAGAGCTCCATGGGTTTAAACACTTTCCTTTTTTTGGCTCTACGCCTAATTTCTCTACAAAATTAAATTAAAATAATTAGCCGAGTATAAAACAATAAAAACATACAAGAAATATTATAACCTAAAAAACGAACTCACCTTGTGAACCCATCTCTTTGCTCATTTATCGCTATTTCGGAGAGCAAATAGTAATGTAAAGTGCTCCGTTGCATTATATTTATGAAAAAACACCAAATGTATTAATTTTATCGATTTATAAACTAGTCGAACCTTTTCTCACTGACAATTTTATAGTGAATAACCTTGCGTACGTTCTCGACAGCACGACGATACCCAGCCTTCGAACAAATGTCAAAACAAAATTCGTGCTCGCGATTTGATACAAAATGTGTCAAGTGACGATACGATGGCGATACGAAAGTAAACCAAAACCCTTCGTGCTGCCAAATTTAGTTCGTTTTACGTCCTGTAGGGGCGCTGATCAATTTTCATACAATTTTTACTCGATGACGTTACGAATAACTTTTCGAAAGAAATTCGTGCTAGGGCCACTGTAAAAGACAGCCGGACAGACATAATAATATGAAAACCTTTTTGCGCAAGCCGAAACGGATCTACGTGTTTTATTTACATGAAGTTAGTTTAAGGGTCATGAGGCTACGGAAAAAAGCTTAGGGACAAAAAATATTAAAATTAATAAACTACTCTTTCAGATCAATAATTCAATTGATTCAATATCTCTACATAATTTGTTGTTCCAATTCTTCACGTAGTATGACATTTTTAGTACTATTAGTCCGAATCCAGGAACTGCATTTGTCTGTTATAACCATAATTATTACTATCGTAATGTGTGGTATAGTGCGCGGTGTGTGGTCGCCCGCATCTATTCAAAAGATCCGCATCATTGTCCATGTAATAGGGGTAGCGCAGACCTCGTAAGCTCACCAGGTGGATCTTTTATCTAGCTATTGGCTATGAAAGCCATATTTTTACAGTTTTTACTAGGATGAAGATAGATAACATATGGATTATCTAAGATGAAAATAATCTGTAAAAATATTTCTTCGTTTTGAAGTGTAAATCTTTCATCTCACTTTTTTTCGATATGTGGGAGGTGATTTCGTGAAAAGAAGCGGAAGTGTGTAACAAGAAGTCAGGATGTCAGATAGGGATGAAAGAGTGTAATTTTATTGGCAAATGGTTTTACACATACAGTCTCAAACTCAAAACTCATTTATTGACCAATGAGCGCGGCGGTGGTAAAGTTGGCTGTCAGACGGTACCAACCCATTTTCCGAGAGGTTGGTTGATTATATGCCACTACTTTAAGGCTCACTCGTTTTTTTCCGGCTCTCCTTATAGTGAGTGTCTACCGTGATTCGCTTCACCAACTCAGCCATCTAACGACCTCCAGTTTAGGTGCAAAAAAATGCGGACGCTACTGTTGCTCCCGTATCGGACTTTAGCCATTCTAAAGCCTGCCACATGGACGCTATTTTGATCATTTATTTAAGCCAATACCGTCGCCTATACCATTACCAATACCACGGGGATTGTCAGTGGGTTGCTGATCTATTACCATCATTAAGAGCTAACAGAGCTTGCTTGGTGACAGCATTCCAACTTGAGGGGTGATAACCAGCATATCGAGTACTAAAACCTACCACCGTGTGTTCCCTTCCATACGATGTATTCCTTACAGAAAGCTCAAGCTCTTTGCAGAATTCAAACCCGCGACTAGCATCGTCGACTTATTTTACGTCAGCTAGGACTAAAGCTTCCTTTTAAAATAAGAATATGAATATTATTAATGACCTCCATATCCCGTTTTGAAAGTTCATCTAAAGTTCACTTCCGGGTTGAGATTTACGACTCATCAGATTTAGATTATCCTATTGGCAACAATGCTGATTATAGCCCGTCCCTTTCTCCCATTCATTGTCGCGTTGTGTGGCAGTGGCACGGCAGGAATTAGGTACTTGCGGGCGCGCACCGGACGAGAACATTGTCCTTCGCTAGCCTTGGCTTCGTTTTATCAACCATCTCGCATGCAATCAGGGTTGTCATGCGGGTATATTGTTTATTTTTCTACGTGAAATTGAAATTTATTATTGTGGGGACTTTGTGCGCGAATTTGGCTGGGAAGGATGCAGTTGACCGATGCTGTTTGGTAAACAAAACGTAAACTATTATATTTGTCTCAATACAAATAAATTATTTTTGAAATGATTTCAAATTATATGATATTAATGTTTTTTTTATTCACGTATTATCATGGCGGTATTTGTGAATAACAATAAATAAGTTATCCCTAAATGCAAAACTATGTTTTAAAAAGACTATAGAACAATATTAAATAACAAAGATTTACAACCATACTCAATGATCCGCACGCGCATCATCAGTATAAATCAATCAATTTCGCTTGACCCAAATTTGGAAGTCAACACTCGAAATTTGTCGTGACCCATTTCTTAAACAACTGCCCATCCTGCGCCTTGTCGTACCGTTCGCGAAAAAAAAGTAAAAATAAGGTCAAAGACCGCGGCAGTAAACGCTCCTGGTCGAGTAGCGACCATTTGCAATATTGTTTAACACGTCCGCAAATGGAAAGATTGAAGAATACGCACATAATTAAAAATGATTTGTTGCGGGAGGGCGAATGACCCTATTTCTTCGTAGTGCTGTGGGCAAAGTTCATGCGTTAAAAGTAAAAAAGCGAAAATTGATTGATTTGAAATATATTTGGGGGAAATAAATGTATGTGTCATTAAAAAAGTCTATCTAACCTACATTGGGTTCGATTCCCATCCAGGACAGACATTTGTGTGCATGAACATGTCTGTTTGTCCTGAGTCTGGGTGTAATTATCTATTTAAGTATGTATTTACAAAAAAAATGTAGTATATCAGTCATCTGGTTTCCATATTACAAGCTCTGCTTAGTTTGGGATCAGATAGCCGTGTGTGAAAAATGTCCGAGGATATTTATTTATTTATTTATTATTATTACTGGAATGTTTTATAAAATAATTCTCATTAAAATAGTCAGCTCACCAGACACTTGGACGTCGTACGTAACGCTAAAATTACGTCACCTTTGATAACATTATTAATTTTGTCAATTACTTATGTAGTTAATCAACTTAGTAGTTAATCAACTTGAAAGTGTTCAAACAGAGACTATGGCCTATCATATGCTATTTACTTGGTGTCTACGCGACATGGTGGCTTTCGAGATCAGCCCTAAGAAATGGGAAGACCTAGCTGGCGACCGCAACAATTGGAGGAAGCCTCTGATTGAAGGATGCAAAACCCATAAATGTAATTGCTAAATTCTGAAACCAGTAGGTAAAAGAGACACATGAGTACGGGAGTCTCTTCACCAACTCAGCCATCAAACGACCCTCACTTTAGGCGCCAAAAATGCGGACGCTACTGTCGCTCCCGTATTGGACTGTAGTCACTCTAAGGCCTACCACACGGACGCTGTTTAGATCATCTATTTAAGATGCTTATCAGAAGTGGCAAGGGGCGAGACACATAGCCCATAGAACCGATGTCTGATGGGATGGAAGGTCGCTAGTGAGGGTCTCTGGAAACCGCTGGATGCGACTAGCTCAGGATCGTTGATGTGGTAAACTTTGGGGGAGGCCTATGTCCAGCAGTGGACGTCTTTGGGCTGAAATGATGATGATGAAATATATATCCTCGGACATTCTTCACACACGGCCATCTGACCCAAATTATGCAGAGCTGGTATGGACACCAGGTAACCGTAAAAACCACAAATATCTTGGCCTGGAAGGGAATCGAACTCACGTGTGAATATTCCCAGGTGTGAAGGAATATTTCAAGATCAGCAGGGCGATCGTTAAACATAATCGACATCTTAATCGATTTTAAATTTACAGTTGAAATTAAACAACTTGACAGCTTTTCGTATTGTGTTACTTTATTACAATTATTCAGTGTATTTAGCTTATATCGACATGCTTGTATTTGAATAGCGAATTGTATAATCGTGTATCGACACTTGCAATCACTAGCGGGTGATCTCTCTGGTTGTGACCCAGGCATCCGGGCGACGCGCCCGCGCGCCCGTGGGAATGGGCCCGCTTCCTTCGCGGCCTCACTGCCTTACCGCCTTACCGCCTCATGCCTCATTGAAGCGCCTCAATAAACCTTGCATATTGCAGGGATGCTTCTTAAACGACTTCAATAAAGGAGGAGGTTCTATGTTCGAATGTATGTATCTTATAAAACAGCTTAGGCAGAAGGGGTTATTAAAAGACGAGCGTGTCGACTCGGTTTTTAATAGCATCACGAGCAAAGTAATTAATTAATTATATCTACGCTAAAGCTATTATAGTAGCTAGTAATTAAAGTATTCAACCTTTGATTAACTATCTTATTCAACACCTACTTACCCAAACAGTTTCAATTAATATGGCGCCTGATCCTATCAGTCCCCGTGCATGCGCCCTAGCGCGCGACATAGGTCTGTTTCACTTATAGTTTTCATGGTATGGAGGAGCGAGGTGTTAGACTCCTACATTGAAAAGGGAAGATCTTCCGCCAGGCTAGGTCATCGTGCCTGGGGACCGCGGTCCAACTGTTAATGTTGGAATCTTGTATATTTGCAGATCGCATGGAAAACTTCGTAAGCGCGATGTAGGTTATTGAAGCGCCATCTATCTAGGAGTCGTGCGAACTATATCTATGTGTAGATAGATGTCGCTACATCACTCCCCTCCAAGACCAGAGGTCGATATTGCTGGTCGTGCTAATGTAGCTTGCAAGTGCCAGTGCTGCTCGTAGTCTACAGTGAGTCGAGACTGAGCGATGAGCCTTGCAGGACCAGGAAGCGCGGTGAGTCGGCTGCGTTGGACCTGATAAAGGCGAAGCTGGCTTGCTGTGGACTGCTGCAGAGACATGGTGAGGAGTGCAGGGAAGTGATGCTGCATACTGCTGACATTCCAATCACGTCGGGGTCACCAATATGGAGGAGCGAGGTGTTAGACTCCTCCATTGAAAAGGGAAGATCTTCCGCCAGGCTAGGTCATCGTGCTTGGGGACCGCGGTCCAACTGTTAATGTTGGAATCTTGTATATTTGCAGATCGCATGGAAAACTTCGTAAGCGCGATGTAGGTTATTGAAGCGCCATCTATCTAGGAGTCGTGCGAACTATATCTATGTGTAGATAGATGTCGCTACAATGGACTCTTCGGGACAACCTGAAAAGTTACGTTTCATTACATTTCACTTCACTTGTGCACATAGATTGACCTTTATTGGACAAAACACCATCGGTATTATTCAATAAAACTCAAAAAAGACAATTTAATGAAAATAAAATGAAAATTCAACGTCACTTCACAAGTTCCCGCCAAAAAGTCTCTCTAAAAGGAGTATAGTCATAGTTTTTTTTTAATTTATCCATTGCAAACAAACATACAATAAAAAACAAATCTTTTCTGTTTAGACCACAGCGTAAATCAGCAATGCTCAAACCGACGACGAATTACATGCATCAAAGTTCTTATCATCATTCCTAAAAAATGGTCTAAGTAGTTATAGATTGCAATCCGACATTTTCAAGTTGTTACGCATCGCACCAGCAGGGCTATTACGTAACTTGTTTCAATCAGTTTCAATCGTGAAAACGGTTTTTAAAACACTTTTTTGCTTACACATGCGTGCATAAACAAACTGTAGTTCATTGCGAATGGAACCAATATTGCCATTGTAATGTTTCTATTGATTTAGAGGCTGTTTTCAAGATTGAAACTCATTGAAACAAGTTACGTAATAGCACTGCAGATCATTACATAGTACTATCTGTCAGCGGTGACTTTCAACTTTAGGCATATACACTTTAACCAATAAAAATATAAATGCCGTCGTACCACCACGTGTATCACATACGTCCACTCTATTCCCTGAACATAACATCCAAATTTGTTTATACGATAGTTTATGAAGTGTTATACATATCTTGGCTGATACATACATACGTGTAGTTCGCAATATTGAACGTAATTGTTTAATGTAGCCGACATTTTCGGCATACGGTGCGGCGCAGTCGATGGGAGACGCGTGTGGCTCTAACCAAGAATTATGTATACTAAATGGATAGGTAACTCTAAATACTTACTTGAAGCAAATACCTATCAATTGCGAAAAAGAGAAAGATAACAACTACGTTGGGACAATCTCTCTTTCTTTCATTAAGGGTAAGTAGGGTTAGAAAGAGAGATTGTAAACGACATAATTCTTGGCTCTAACTAAAACTGCGATACATTTTAAAACATCAATATAATATAAAGATAATTATATTATATCTGTGCCATGTTCATTAAGGTCATTTTGATAATATTTTGACGTCGCATTTATAAGTATAGGCAGTAAAGCTTAAAATAAACGAACAAGACAAATGATTCGCTTATTGTTATTGCATTTAATTGATAAACTTTTATATTTTATGGCAATAAATCATACTAATTTGTTTGCAGAATCACTCATTTGTTAAAATGATAACATAATTGAACTTTTGAAAAAGGTAATAAGGTAGGTACTTCATGGTTCAACATGATTTGCAAAATGACGGGCCGGTTGGCGTGGTTGGTTAACACACTGCCTATCACGCCGCAGGTCGTGGGTTCGATTCCCATCCAGGACAGACATTTGTGTGCATGAACATGTCTGTTTGTCCTGAGTCTGGGTGTAATTATCTATTTAAGTATGTATTTACAAAAAAAATACTAAGCTCTGCTTAGTTTGGGATCAGATAACCGTGTGTGAAAAATGTCCCAGGATGTTTATTTATTTATTATTATTATTTATTTACGTATTATGTTGAAGAGGTGGCTTAAAATCAAATAAAAACAAATAACGGGCGATTGTGGAACCTTATCGACATCGTAATCGATTTGAGTTGTAGCCTTTCCCTAGTCGTGTGTAACTTCATTATAACTGAACTGAACTGACAAAAAGTCAAAGTATATCGATTACCTACCTACTGAAGTTACGATAAACGAAAAGCTTCAATTCCAATGTTTTTATTCTGCAAACTAAACCATGCTTTTCAACTGTAAAGTTTATATCGATATCGATTAAGTTGATTAGTCTATTAGTCTCACTTCGCTCCCACAGGTCTCGTTGTAAAACATCCGAATTTTGCTCTACAGATTAATTACTTTAATCACTTCTTCAAAAAAGTTCAATTTTCTTCAATTTAAATAAAATAACTTAAATGTAACATTTATTTAAATGATGAAGTTTAACGTATCTAGACATAACTAAGTAAGTATAGGTCGCCAAAAAGTTAGTTATTCAGTTTTAGGCGCGTTCGCGGACGTCTGCACTACCAATGAGATTTCCGCCACGATAAGATAATAAATTTATGAAGCCGAATCAAATATGCAAACAATGTTTCTTTTGTCGCCGAGTGCCAATTCGATTGCAGCGCTACTGCAAAGATACCTACGTAATATGGCTACGATAAATTCGAAATTAATAAGTTTGCGAAAATAGATTGTCTTACTGTTTTGAATTTGGAACATGAAAGTGGAGTGAAGATGGTGTTCCATAACCAAGTTTTTTTTTAAGTTTCAGTATTTTAATGAATGATTAAATGATTGTAAAGAGATTGATAAACTGGTTGTACCATTATCTATCGATGCAATATTACTGATTCGTCATCCCGTAGAACCCAAGAGTAGGTCTGAGTTATCTTTTATATAGATTGTTATCACAACACATCGTATGCGTTGATTTATATTCGTCGCACTGATCACACGCGGCGCAGTTCGCTCGGTTGTATTGGCTAACTAGGTACTCAATTTTGATATAAAAATTATCTAGATTTAGACCTAGTGTTATACCTCCCTGACTACATAACATGCTAATCTACCGCGTAAGGAAATTGAAATTGGCTCTTGTTTTAGAAATTCTTTGGAATTAAATTATTTTTTCTTTGAAATATATCATCTCAATCAATGAAACGGTACTTGCAATTTAAGTTGTAACAATGTTTGTTATCCCGAATAAATAATAATATAGAAGTTATTACCAATCAATTGGTGCAAAAAGGTACGTACATATTGTAAAGAAGCAGCACAAAGTACTCTACATTTTGTAAAAAGTTAGTACATGCCAGACTAACTAACACACTCATGTTGAAATCTACCGACAAGCACCAATCAGTTTCTGCAGTTGCACTTCAGAGTCAGTTGTTTTTAAGGCATTTTAAATGGTAACACATTGAAAATCCAAGGGGAATACCCCCGGTATTTCTAATGTCGGTTACAAAATAAAAATAATCGACCTACCTCAAGTCATTAGAACGCACAAAGACACATGAACTGATATATAAAATTTAGAGTAGGTACTGACCACCAAAACGTTGAGATCCTAAGAACTGGGGCCATAGTGCAATCACGAAATATCTCACTAAGGTCATTGTCGCACCGCCCTGTTCCCGTATATTGTAGTGAATGACCCCACGATCAAAACACGCAACAAACATACATACGTACCAACAAACGTACATACATACAAATCCGTATGACAAGTCAAAGATAAGATTTGTTTGTGAGCAACGGCGTCACATTGTCTCACAGTGTGTTGCGTTAGGAGGATCTTTGTGATGAGAGCTTTGCTTGCTTCTGGTTTCAAAAAAAGAACAACTTACTTTTCGATTTTTGAAAATGGATTGTATATTGTGTTATAGATATATTTTGTTTTTATTTTATTCAAATAAACAGCGTTCTACTTTTGAAATTTGGAACATCTAATAAAGCTACCCTCACACTATACTATACACTATTCATGTATAAGTTCTGCCTGATTATTCGTATACTAACATTAACTTTTTGATGCATCTCTTTGTACTGAAGAAATCGGTAGTATTGAACTATAGGTAACATAAAAAGAAAATTGATGTAGAACTTCAGGAAGTGTAGGTTTGTGACTTATGTGATTTCCCATGCAGGTTATTTTGATGCTGAAAATGCCACTCTATATAATTTTTCTTACTTATAAGGTTATGAGGTAATCTAGTTATTTCCCTGTATAAAATTTTACACCACTGGTCATCTAGAAGACTTTATTTAGTTCTAGAAAGTTCAGCTTTTACCACATTGATCACTAAACGTACAATTAAATGAATTTGTAAAATTAAAAAGGTAAATTTATTTAGGTGTTCTGTTTTTAGCTAAAATAGATCTTAAAAATATGATACCCAAAGTTCAAAATCGTTAGTACTTGATTAAATCTGCTTATGAGTCGAACGTAAACCCACGCGTTTAGTTCACTACAGACTGGATACATCTACTGAACGCATCAGTTTAGCATCGGCTTCAAGTGGGCGCGCGCGTCCGATTTTTTAAATATGGAATCCGCGATTTATTTGAAATTTTGTTCGGGTAATTCGCGCCATTGTCGATCAAAGTTAAAAATTCGGTGAATTGTGATTTCTTTTTTTCATATTGGTTCTTTGTTTGGGCGCTTTCAGATTCAGCCGGCTGGTGAGTGTTTTGTTTTGAATAAATTTTTCACAATTTCTTTTGCTTCTGATAGGTCCTTCCTGATTTCCTAATTAAAACGACCTGGAAGATACTTTATCTTTCACTATTCACGATGTTCAATATTTTTTCCTAGTCCTGACGTTAGAATCTGAAGTTAAGTTACTAAAGCAGAAAATAGAAGTAGGTAGGTACTTACATAAATATATTTTTAAAGATACGACTGTTACATATTCGAATAACAACATCATATTTTGCGACATCAAGTAACTCACCTACTTAAATAAGTCCTTCAATATTATTTACTTGCTCGCACAAACGACCATTTCAATTTAAACATAACTTTGGAACAATAACCACTTTCTTGGTAAGATGTATATTATTCCATCATTTCTCCCGCTAGGTATTTTAACCAACTAACAAGTAAAAATGTTTAAAAAAAAAATTTTGATATCTATAGATCACCATTATTTGAACCAGTTCCATTTATCTGGTTCAGAATAATCACTAGAAATGGGGTCATTATCATAATTTGTTAATTTACCCGGCCTGGCGATCGTGAAAAAGTATTTATTTTATATCGTAATATATCATATTAAAATTTACAGTCAAAATTGAGCATTGGAATTACAATCATATCAGCTTCAAAAAACATCGAAAAGTTTAAATTCAAACCAAACATTGATATCAAAAGTAAAAAATTTAACAGATTACGATATCGATTGGGTTCTTTAAGAAGGGTCCATGGTGATTACAGCCTATTGTCTATTACATATGCGCACAGCCTTATTTTAGTGGGAAAGAATATACCGTCGGACTATTTAGCGATGGTAAATAAATAAATTGGTATAAAGTATCATTAACATAAAATGCACTTCAATAAGCTTAATTCCATTACAGACGCAGTTCTTGTATTTCTTATTCCTATCCTAACCCGCATCAAAATGTACCTCTGCATGTAATTCCATTATCTCACCATGATAAGTTAAAATGTACCAGCACCAGAACAAGATGCATGTATACAAGCACGGTGGTAGGGTACTTTGTAGTACCCGACTGGCTGGCTACCACCCTCAAGTTGAAAATCTGTCGCCAAGCACCTATCGGTGTGTTCTGACAGCTGCACTTGAGAGCCAGTTCCCATCTAGGCTTTGTGTGCTTACCACCTTCGGCCACATCATCACTTACCATGGTGAGATTGTGGTCAAACACAAGCTTATCCATGATAATAAAAAAAAAACAGAAGGTGCTAGGTCAAAATATTAATTACTAGCTGTCCCCCGCGGTTTCACCCGCGTTCCCGTGAGATATTCGCAACATAGCGTGATGTTATAGCCTAAGAGCTTTCCTCGGTAAATGGGCTATCCAACACTAAAATTATTTTTCAATTCTAACCAGTAGTTTCTGAGATTAGCGCGTTCAAAAAAAGAACTCTACAGCTTTATAATATGAAGTATAAATTATATGCGACTTTTTTCATTGCTGGCTATTGTCCTTTAAGACATTTCTGTCAATGTCTAGTTAGTATTTTAAAGTCAAAATCACGTTTTATAAGTATTCGTTTCATTTCACTTAACAATTACATAAGTAAAATGAAAATGAAAATGTTTTGTTATTCAAATAGGCCTTTACAAGCACTTATGAATAGTCTAGAGAGACTCAAATGCTAGGTTTGGAATGTTGCTTTTGCTGAGAAGAGCCGGCAATAAACAAAAAATCACGTTATTTGGTTGTTAGGCTCAAATTAAAATGGCATTAAGTCATTTGACTTGTGTATTTCTTCGTATCTTTGTTGTATTTAGTTACTATAGTTTCATTAATACCGTTACTAGCTTAGGGCCACATTGACAGGCCTTCAGAAAAAAGAAAACTGAAATTTCTGGCAGATTTATTAACTGCCATATTTTGTTACATTTCATAGTTTTTAATGCGATGATAACTCAATGGTAAGTGACGTCGGATACGCGACGAAGGTCGTGGGTTCGAATCCTACAATGAGCTTGAGCTTTCGGTGAAGGAAAACATCGTGAGGAAACCATAGCACGGTGGTAGGGTACTTTGTAGTACCCGACTGGCTGGCTACCACCCTCAAGTTGAAAATCTGTCGCCAAGCACCTATTGGTGTATTCCGACAGCTGCACTTGAGAGCCAGTTCCCATCTAGGCTTTGTGTGCTTACCACCTTCGGCCACATCATCACTTACCATGGTGAGATTGTGGTCAAACACAAGCTTATCCAGAATTAAAGAAAAAAACATTTTTATGTTTGTAATAATATAATGTGATATGGTAATTAAAACAAACCCATTTCACAGATAAGATAACAGAAACAAATATTTTGAGAAGATAACATAGAAAGCACTTTTTATAGAAAGTTAGTCGAGGGATTTTTGTTCGGCCATCATTCATTTAAATAACTGCATTGAAGTAGCCATCTTGTTTACAATACCGCAGGGCTTTCCCCAAGAACAAATATTGTAGGCATACTTGTAGTAAGGAAATAGTATAAAATCACAAGAATAAGACCCATTAACATGATGTTCCATGTATAAAAGCATGTGGGATTACTTCTAGCTAATTATATCATAAATAGATGTTTTCCGTTCAATTTAATGTATCTCATAACTTAGTTACCGAGCAAAATTATAAAATGAGTTGGTAACACTTCCCAATCAGCTGTTCACCGAGTGATGACGCTAGGCGGGTTAAAATATATAATTTACTACTTACTATTACTAACATATTTCACTTTTTCATCAATCTGCTTACTTAAAGTAAAATAATACTTAAGAAATTACTGTATTTTTTAGATTCCCCATACAAACTTCCATCCCTCTTTTTACTCCCTGAGGGGATGACTAATTGGTAAAAAATGCATAAACATTCTTTATTTCTAACGAAAAGTTAAATGATAAAAGTCTTGTAGTCCTTTTTCATTGATTCCCTTTACAAATATCCACCCCCCTTACAAATATCTACACCCTAAAGGATATTTCATCTAATTCGGTTCAGCGGTATAAAGCTCGGCTAGGTCCTAAGTTCATCTTTAAGGAGATCTTTTCTTTTCCCGGGATGAAAAGTATCCTATGTCCTTCTCCAAGGTCCCATCTATCTCTATACAAAATTTCATCTAAATCGGTTCAGCGGTGTAAGCGTGAAGAGGTAACAAACAGACAGACACACATTCGCATTTATAATATTAGGATGAAATTGACAAAATAAGAGTGAAAATACAGCGACATGACCTTGAAAGACTAGTGATGTCACCTCATTTACATTTGACGACAAAACCGCCCAATTCACTTACCTACTCTTGAACAAGACCGAGGTATAGGTCAGTGCAACACTTACTGATTAAATATAAGGTCCGCCTTGTACCCACGTACAATCGGCTGATTTATCCACAAAGTTTGCTGTGGACCTTGAAAGCTAAATTGCGCGCATCGTTCTCAAGGTTAGACCCGTACCTAGATAAGTTACAAAGAAAGTTATAATTAGTAATCATAAAACACAATCGATAATGTATTGTACAGTATAGAAGATAAAAGTGCGGAAAAGTTATATTCATGATTCGATAGATTATAAAAAAAATACAAATCTGATATTTCCCATACATTTTATTTATAAGGTGTAAAGTATTATAATTTTATAATGTTTTTTTTAAGATGCACATTGAGAAAATATACATTTAAAGTTGTGATTTATATTTGAAATTTGGCGGGTAGATTTCAAAAGTCAAAATGTAGAGCTTCTAGAGGTAGAACACTCGAATCCTAAATGGTAACTGGCTCTCAAAGTCATCTGAAGACACTGTTAATATATTTTCAAAATGAAGGTTTCTCATGAAGTTTTCCTTTAGCGAGAGCTAAAATTCTAATGACGCTGGTCGTTCGAACACGTCACTACCACTGACCCAATGATATTATAAGTAAAAAAGTGTAGATAGGTTATATGCACTCTGAAAGCGGGATGCTAAAAAGTGGCTAATTAGCCCGCTTTGATACTTTTTATTGCAATAAAAAGTAAAAGTAACCCAAAACAACCAAAAATGCCATCATGTGTTATTATGAGATATCGTAATGTAGCGTGGATATTGCAATATTAAGTTATTTATGTGTGCGTTAGAGTGCTATTTCTCGGAATTTTTTTAAGATCAAAGTCAAAGTCAAAACCATTTATTCAGTTTAGGCCCCAGAAGGGCATTTATGAAGGTCAAATTACAGAAGTTACCACCGGTTCGGAAGTCAGCCTTCAACTGAGAAGAACCGGCAAGAAACTCAGCAAGGTTACATTTTTTAAATATTTTTGGACCATCTGACTACATTGGTTTATACTACTATACTTTTTTTTTCAAATGTTTAACAATTTTTTCTTAATTAGAATATTGTGTAGGTAACCCATAGATAGAATACACTATATACGGTAACCTATCTACCGTTTTACTTAAAATATCATTGTACTGTCCTGTCATCGTCTTAATTTGGGTATTCAGTCACGTGATATTAACACGTGTAAGTTGATATACAGATACGGAAGACCTACCGTTGCATAACTACCAAATTCTGCAATGTTATCAAGTTTATCAGGGCACCTAAACGACCTTTGACTTTTGGCATGATAAGTTAATAACAATGATATATACATTATTGGTATATGCGCTTAATAAAGATTTTCTATTCTATTCTATTTATTGATTTTTTTAAGAATTTTATGTGTTTCATCTATCTGAAATATATTTGAGATCCTCATTACGAGCCCTTTAATTTGATATATGATACATCCAGTAAGGGTTGCAAAACTTTTTTTTAATTTCCTAATTAGTCCCCCGAAAATGACCCTTATTTTAAAAAGAATATTTATTTACATTGCACAATATTACTCATCTGTGTTTGGGTCATAGAATTACACCATCCTACCAAATTTCCCCTGATTTGGTCCAGTAGATTCGGAGCAAATGTCTGTGACATGACCGGGCAAACGCACGAGTGATCCTATAAGGGTTCCGTATTTTTGTACGGTACCCTAAAAACCCGATGTTGGTCTGCGATGAACTCCGAAACTACTAAACCAATCTTGATGAAACTTGGTACTTACACAAATAGATTATATCCTGGAATTAGAGATAGGATACTTTTTATCATGGGGATAGATAAGATCCCTCGGGAATGCGAGTGAAATCGAGGGGACCGCTGGTAGTTAATACAGTATAAATGCTTATAACTACATATTTTTGGATTACGAAAAAAAGAGCTGTAACGATACGAAATGCAAATTTTGGGCCATATCTATTTTTTAGGACTTCCCTGTCAAACAAGAAGTTCTTCCATTCGTCTGTATATTTTAGCTTTAACTCGTAAATTGTATACTTTACAACTCTAAAAGGTGCTCTCTTAGGTACAATAATCGAATATCTCTATAAATACATATGTATATTAATAAGTGAAGAACAAACATTGTACGTACATCTTTTTCTTTCTTTCTTTTTGGTTTAGTATTGACGAACTTTAGTTTAGCAAAAATTTGAAAAACATGGATTTTATTTCCTAAAAAAATTGTGATTGAATTTTGACAAGTAGGCGATTACACACTAAAATTCTCCCAATTTGAAATTCCAAACTATCTGTTAAGATACTAAGATATATCTACGTATAGGTATGCTATATGTTGGCTCCAAAGTCTATCAAGAGATGAGTTGGCGAGTAGATTCCCCTTGGCGCCACAGCTTCTACTGGCAACATTCTTCATGTATTGTTTATTTGGACCAGCCAACGGGAGCCACGTGTTTCGTAGGTGTGGGTATTAACAGCTGGTAATATTGTAGTTGGATTCAGTGCATGACTTTTATCTACATCATGATCGGACTGTATACTGCCGAAATAAGTCTTTAATTTTACTAAAAAGTCTTTAATTTATATTGTCGAGTTTACATTGTCTGTTTCACAAATGTTTTTGCAGGATAACAGGATTTCTATATAGAAACTAGCTGTCCTCCGTGGTTTCACCCGCGTTCTCGAGGGATCTTTAGTTTTCCCGGGACAAAAAGTATCGTATCTGTTGTTCCAGTATATAACCTATTTGTGCGCCAAGTTATATCATGATCGGTTTAGTAGTTTCGGAATTCATCGCGGACAAAGATCGTAACACGGAAATTTTATCTAGGTTATAAAGAAATAAACTGTATTTCCTAAGGATAACTCACATTAACCATTTTTGTCTATTACATGTTACAAAAATATAATAGATTATTTACTAAGGTTATTGTTTTTACTTCTGGATAAGCTTGTGTTTGACTGCAATCTCACCATAGTAAGTGATCATGTGGCCGAATGTGGTAAGCACACAAAGCCTAGATGTGAATTGGCTCTCAGGTGCAGCTGTCGGACGAAACACACCGATAGGTGCTTGGCGACAGGTTTTCAACTTGAGGGTGGTAGCCAGCCAGTCGGGTACTATAAAATACCCTACCACCGTGCAGTTACCCTATCACCGTGCAATTTAAACAATTCAGTATTGATACCTACTTATTAAATGAAATACGTTAGATACATGCATTTAATTAAGATCAAAATTAGTAAAATGAAAATGTTTTATATTCACATAGGCCTTTACAAGTACTTATGAATAGTTGATGCACGTTTCGGAAAGTTGCTTTTGCTGGAAGAGCCGGCAATAACTTTAATTAATCATTATTTATCTACTCTTACTGATAATATTTGCGTGACAAGCAAAATAATAATAAATAAAATTCAATTATGACTAAGTAAACAGCAAACTCAAACAGATCAGCCCCCACAAGTAGCACCTGTATGACGCGTGTGGCAGCCACCGCCCTCCTCGCCATATTCTAGGGAAGTGACCGACCAGCTACACGACGCCGCCGCAAGCAAAGGCCTTAAAGTGACTAACTTAATTATGCTCTGAAATTAAAAAAAATAAGCATACTGAGTGAATAAAAGTGATTCAGAATCTCAAAATATCCACCCAGTAGGTACAGGGTGTGTTATAGTGTCACAGTTTATTATTTATTATAATTTATTATCAGTGGTGAGTAGGACTGTCTCGGATACGCCCACCGAATGTGACCTATCAACGTGGAGGGACCTTCGCGGTTATTGTTTTAATTAGTTATCGCCACTTTATTGCTTTGCACTCACTTGGTGTAGGTACCTAACTTACATTACATATTATATAGATATAGTAGTTCAGTTTAAGTAAACTCTAAGATATGAAAAATTTATTGTTAGATTTGCTATTGTTGATTGGTATTTACTATCTCTGTCTACACTTATAAAATATAAATATACTAGCTGCCCCCCTTGGTTTCACCCGCGTTCCCAAGGGAACCCGTAGGGGTAAAATTTTGCAAAAAGCCTTTCTTAGCCTTTCTTAGCCCTATTTAAAAAAGAATTGTAAAAAGACGACCAGGGAATTTGTTTCGCCGTTTTTTCAACTTCATTAATAATGATGGTAACAGTAGCAATAAAAATGACGTTCAATAAGTGTTCTTAAGTTTTTTGTTATTCTTGGATAGCTTGTGTTTGACCGCAATCTCACCATGGTAAGTAATGATGTGGCCGAAGGTGGTAAGCACACAAAGCTTAGAAGGAAGTGTCCCTAAATTGAATAAAAAAAAAAGAATTTGGATTAGCGGATAACTACATTATATTACATTTAGACTTACTCTTATATCTACAGATTCGCTAATATGGTCAAGTAATAAAAAATGGTGACAAATTTCAAATAGGTATGAAACAAAATAGAATAGAATCTTGGCTAATAAATATCAAGCTGTAGCTAAATCAGAATACGAAAACCCTTCGTAGATTCGTAGGCGTACCTCGTAGCACGTCTACGATAATCTATTACGTAGCTATTTCAATTCTAAATATTGTATTAGATTGAAATTTTATATTTCACGCTTCTGAAACGTTATATATAAATGAGTTATGACGTCATTGTATTTGAAATGTATGTATTACTATTAAGAGATAGGTTTGCAAATAGGCCAAATTCAATCGAATTTATTGCTTAACTTGATATATTTGTTGTATTCCTTGACGTACAAGCAAATAGTTTTTTTTTAAATATATGCGTTCTATTTTATAGATTGCAAATCGTAGCGTAGTTTAATTTACTTCACAAATAAATCACGGATCTGGAAATTACCCACGGAATGAATTATTGTTGGTATCTGTTTTTTGCAACAAACCAAGAAAAGTTAAGCGTAAACAGCCGACGACAGATATATATACAAGGTGTCAAAACTATAAACAAGTGGTAGGTATGCTAGTTTACAAGATATATTGGAGTTTGCGCGCGCGCATGTGTGGTTGGCCTTCTTCAATTGGATGAACGAACTCTTTATATTTAGAAACTTTCATTAGCACCTGCTCAGTTCGCGAACTTTTAAATTGGTTATTTTAAACGCACGATCAGCTGCGGTATTCGAGTGTACTATCTACTAAGGTTATGTTAGTTTTACATCATTTTACAGTAAATATATTTGTTTGTTGTAATGATATTATAACTTACTTTGAGTTACGAAGGTGTTTAAGGTACAGTTTTCACAGTATTTCAATGAATACAGAGTGAAGTGGTTTATCATGTTGAACCGATGCTGTTTGTTCACGGTGATAGGGTAGATAGTACCCCCCAATCTGTTTTCCACACTCAAGATAAAAAGTTGTCAAGCTTCTATTGGTGCTCCTATAAGCCAGTTGCGTTTTAGGCATTGTATTTTTACATTTCCAAGAAAACATGGGCCGACCTTTTGGTAGCCAGCACATTGGCATTCCCTGGTATAACTAATGTTAAGCGACGGTAGTAACTTACCATCAAGTGACCCACTTGCCGCCTTGTCAGACATATGACATAAAAAAACACTTTTTGCAATGGGATCAACTCAAAGATGTTGAAATGAAATGTTAGAAATTTTTCTAAGTTGGTCCAATTGTAAAAAAGAAACGGTTGATATAAACTTTGAAAATATGTATTAGGTAATATATTATTTTTAAAACTTTCGCAAACGAAATTCACATGTATACTAATAATATTATAAAGTTTGTGAGGTTGTATGGGGTAATCTCTGGATCTACTGACCCGATTTCGGATACTCTTTTACAAATAGAAAGCCACGGTATTTATGAGCATCATAGGCTAGTATTTTTATCCTGGGGAAACAAAAGATCCCACGGGAACCGGGACAGCTAGGTTGTAGATAAATATACCGGATGTAACGAGTTAGTAAAAATTATATTTTGATAATAATATCCTGGGCCTAAATATATAAATATAACTGTATAAATATAACTAAGGTTACTTGTACAGTAAAAAAGTTGCACGTGTATGAATAGTTCGCGAAATATTTTGATTGGGACCTTGGGAGCTGTGAATGATGGTATCCATGTTCAGTTTAGCATAGATAAGATTAAATAGCTCAAGAATTATGTTGTGTGTAGGTCAGTTCTTTTATGGTCATGTGAAGATGCGACGATGAAACGAAGGTCGTGGACTCAAATCCTGTAGAATAGTTGAATAGAATGATTGGCATTGATTGGATTTGCACCAATTCTCCGTAACTACTAAAAGGGAGTCCTGTTTACGAAGAATCGTGATTACCTCACTCATCACCCCCGAGACTTTCTGGAAGATTAAGCAGGTGAAATGAGCTAAGATTGCTCCTCCCTAAACTAAATCCGGGAACCGCGCCTGAGAGTTTTTTTTAAATTTCTGGATAAGCTTGGTTTGACCACAATTTCACCATGGTAAGTGATGATGTGGCCGAATGTGGTAAGCACACAAAGCCTAGATGGGAACTGGCTCTCAAGTGCAGCTGTTGGAACACACCAATAGGTGCTTGGCGACAGATTTTCAACTTGTGTGTGGTAGCCAGCCAGTCGGGTACTACAAAGTACCCTACCACCGTGCTATGGTTTCCTCACGATGTTTTCCTTCACCAAATGCTCAAGCTCATAGTTGGATACGAATCCACGACCTTCGCCGCGGTATCGGAAGTCACATCCACTGAGCTATTTATTTATTTCCTTTTATTTATTAATCGCCATAAACCTATTAGCTTTTTGTGCTCATCATTTATAGCCAAATTACTGCCAATGTGATCATTATATACGTACTGGCATCTCTAAGGAACGGTCAGCATTCAGACTAAATACAGCATATCAAAAGCGGACGGATTCGCAATGATTGAGCTCAATCTCAGGATAGTAATTTCTATTTATTATCTATCTATTCTAATCTGTCCAACTGTATTTGCGTTTTCGGGATAAAATGTAGCCTATGTCATTCAACTCTAGGACAAACCTACAACAATCTCTTGTAAGTATTTATAATATTAGTGATTAAATATTTAGGTTAGCCACTCGTTGCACTCTCCATAATCACTTACCATCAAGATACCCACTTGCTCTAGTCAGAGAGGAACAAAATACATGATGACTTACATGACCAATACTTTATTGAACAATACTTATTACAATAATATGACAATTTACACTTTCCCACAACGGTATCCCATGTTGTCTTCTTCTTCTTATCCTTATCCCATGCTAGGTGAGGTCGGCACAACATGTTTTCCTTCCACTCCGCTCTATCACTAGTAATCTCAGTACTCACACCTTTTATAAACATATCATTCTTCACGCACTCCAGCCATACCTTCTTCAGCCTTAATCTACCTCTATCTGTATCCCATTTCGTATAGCTTAATCCTACTTGTCGATTGTGTAACATCTTTCCTCCGCTTTTCTATTATTATTATTTTTTTGTTGCTGGCAATCATCCTTTTAGGATATTTCTGCCAATGTCAAAGTATTTGAAATGGTCTTGGTCTATTTGTCACAAATTTTTTTTTCCATAAGTTTTAGTACTTTTAGTCAATACAAAGTCTTTCAATCGCATACATTTTCATCAGTTTTAATTTCTTCTTTTATGTTATAGTCACATTCTCAAACTCACTGTAATGTCCAGTCCTCGTCCATACATGTCCAGTCAAGCTTTAGTGAAATTGGCGGTTGTGCCACTAAAACATTCACGGACTTTTTGGGACAACCTGGAAAAACACGATACACGCTTTGATTTCATTTCACTTCACTTGTGCACTTAGATTGATCATTATTGGATAAAACACCACCGAAATTATTCAATAAAACTCAAAATACACGAATTTAATGAAAATAAAACAAAAACGCAACGTCACTCTGCAAGTTCCCGCCAAAAAGTCTCCGCTTTTCTATATCTGTGGGAAATGGTTGTAGCCCATACAGCCTCAAACTCAAACTCATTTATTGACCAATGAGCGCGTGCGGTGAGTTGACTGTCAGATGCTACCAACCCATTATGTGAGTGGTATTACCAAGGTGAGATGTTAGATGTTACACATCATATTTGACTACTGTAAGGCTCGCAAGTTTTTAGGGTTCCGTACCCAAAGTGTAAAAACGGAATCCCTATTACTAAGACTCTCCTGTCTGGCTGTCTATCTGTCACCGGGCTGTATCTCATGAACCGCGATAGCTAGTTTTAAATCATATTTATCACATTTTTTTCGTTACAGATAAAGCTGATGTGCTGCGTGGGAAACAATGGAAAACAATACCGTCATCATTTACCATATCAAAAATAAATATAAATACAGGCGACGATACCTCAGTTGTATGACGTAGAGTTCAAACCCTACATTGAGCTTTCAGTGAAGTTAAACATCGTAATAAGCATAGCGAGATGATAATAGA
This sequence comes from Ochropacha duplaris, assembly GCA_951361185.1. NCBI lineage: Eukaryota > Metazoa > Arthropoda > Insecta > Lepidoptera > Drepanidae > Ochropacha > Ochropacha duplaris. The sequence continues at coordinate 4,463,943 of OX592715.1, read as the reverse complement.
TGTTTCACATCAAATAACGCGATGATAGCTCAGTGGTAAGTGACGTCGAATACCGCGGCGAAGGTCGTGGGTTCGAATCCTACAGTGAGCTTGAGCTTTCGGTGAAGGAAAACATCGTGAGGAAACCATAGCACGGTGGTAGGGTACTTTGTAGTACCCGACTGGCTGGCTACCACCCTCAAGTTGAAAATCTGTCGCCAAACACCTATCGGTGTGTTCCGACAGCTGCACTTGAGAGCCAGTTCCCATCTAGGCTTTGTGTGCTTACCATCTTCGGCCACATCATCACTTACCATGGTGAGATTGTGGTCAAACACAAGCCTATCGATTAAAAAAAAAAAAATAGAAGCTGATTTGATATGTCAGTCAACATCCCTATTAATTACCAGTTTCTCTGGTATTTGATTTGAGATAGTTAGTTAGTAACTATTTACCAAAACAAATAATTACCTAGAAATGATACAATGCCTGAGTAGGTAAATGTGCGCAGGATTCTCGCAAGTAAAGATATAATCTGTTTACCTTGGTAAGAGCATTTCTGTATAAATGCGATAAGCTCAGAAGCGCTTTATATGGAGCTACTTAATCTTCGCAATTAATTGGAATAAAAACCCATTCTGTCATTTAAAATAATTAATTACTTACATAATCTGCTAATAGGTCATAAGTCATTCGAGTTTTTTTTTATATAGAATAAATAAGGAATACATACACGCCATTTCTTTGTACTGTATTTGAAGTATTTAATTCTAAATGGTTCACATTTTAGACATGAACGGTTTCGTTCGGTTTATGGGGTCATTACGGCTTTCTCTTAGCGTTAAAAAAGCACCATCTGCAAGGTAGCAGACCTGGTATCAATAATCATGGACATTGGTAACCATCTTCCATCAGGTCTGCCCAACTGATTTATTGACGAAAAATAACATAAACTTGCGGACATAAGCCCCTGCAATATTATCAAAAATTACCAATTTTTCAATGATCCGTTTAAGGACATTAAGGCTTAAGACAGACGAATATTATTTTCATTACATCAAATCTGCTAGGAAATTACTACTCTACTCACAAAATTATTATCGCATAGAGCCTAACGCTGTAACACGTTAAGTAAACCATAGACTATCAGAACTGTACTCGATACCAATCTGATTATGTTATAGACACGTTCATTGTAGTTTTAAAGATACGTTTCTGGTTTCTTTTTTAACATCACAAACTGAATGGATTACGAATGGCGATGAAAGTAAGGGGTTTCTATGGTCCATGGAGTTCAGAGTGGCGGCTCTGTTTCAACATGTGTCTATAGGAGCTATGATGGAAGGAGATGTGTATTTTTGTGATGCTAGAAATTAAATTGGAAGCCGTCTTGAGTTCTACAAAATTATTATTGAAACGTATTTAATCTTGTCGACACTCTTGCCCATCCCGTGACCAAAAGGCTGGCTTTTACTTTGGCCAAAGATTAAGCATTGCCATTCAACGTGGCAATGCTGCCAGTCTTTTGGGAACGTTACCAGTCGACGGCGATGCGGAGGAATTCTTCGACGCACTTTTATAGTTTATTTTAGGTAGTTTTTAGATTAGATTAGTTTTTTTTATTGTAGTTATAATAATGTAAATATCTATGTTAGTTTAAAATTCAGATATCTTTAATAATTTATTCAAGAATGTCATAAATTAACATAAACCTATTTAATCTTATGTTACTAATTTTAAGTTTCATTGTCGAATTAATTAACAAAGGTACGGTTTGGCGCGCGGTGGGATAATCGTCCCAAAAATGCCTACAAAATTACCAGGACGATTCGAGTTATTCAATAGATGATACTTTAGTCTAGACTTTGAGCATCTAGGTAGGTAGGACTATTTTAAGTTTTTTTGTATTCTGAATTAATATAAAAAAATCTTATAAAAAAAAAGTTATTAACTTTTTGTTTTGTAATTTCACAGACAAACATCGGCACAGCCACTTCAAAAACCTAAAAATGATACATTTCAAGATCCCCAGCAAGGTGCAGGAGAACGAAATCGACGAGGCGGTCCTGAACATCCACCTCCAAGAGCATGAAACCAGGAACACCACAGTGGACCTCGATGAGTTACTGAGCATCAGCCTTCAAGTCAGTAGAGTTACGTGGAGCAATCAGAACAAGAAAGCGTCCGTACCATACACGGCTAACTCGTTGAAGATGAGCAGGAGAGAGCTGAGGACTGGCAAGTGGCTGAAGATCAATGTCACCAACATGGTAGTAGAGTTCTGCAGTCTGCCGCAGGAGAATTTATCAATAGTTGTGAGAGCACAAGACTCTAAGAATATAACGAGTTTAGTAGTCCCACATGCCAACTCTGAATTAAATAATTCTATGGTAAGTTTCCTATTTTCATTTGAACATCGGGATTAAATATCTAGTTTTTAAGGCTATGTGGTAGTGACGTCGGTTACTATGCTGAAGGTCATTGGTTTGAATCCTGCAATGAGCTTGAGCTTTCGGTGCAGGAAAACATCGTGAGAAAATCGAAGCTCGGTGGTAGGGTACTGTGTAGTACCCGACTGGCTGGCTACCACCCTCAAGTTGAAAATCTGTCACCAAGCACCTATCGGTGTGTTCCGACAGATGCACTTGAGAGCCAGTTCCCAGGCTTTGTGTGCTTACTACCTTCCGCCACATCATCACGTACCTTGGTGAGATGGCGGTCAAATACAAGCTTATCCAAAAGTAAAAAAAAACATTTTTAAGTAGGATTAGTCCCTATGGAAAATTCTTATCAGTCAGTTATATCACCGACATTATACGTTTCAACTGTTACTATGCGAATTTTAAGTAAATCCGAGGTCATATTTCTGTAATTACCCGGAAGTATGTTATCTTTTATACTGTTTCGATGTGTTATGATTGAACATAACTGAACAAAAAATATTCAATTGCAAAGTTTATCTGGGGCGCTTATCGGTTGGACTAATTATCTGAATTATTTTTAAAAAACCTTTATTTTAGTAAAAGCAATACAAACTTCGCCAGGGTCGGGTCTAGGGTTTCATTTGGAGCGCACTCTGGTATTTAGTCGATTAGTAGTATTTCCACAATGTCAGTAGCTCTTCTATGTAAACAAATCATGTATTTACCAAAGAATAACTCAATGATAAATAATATTAATTTCTATCAAACTTTATAATTAGGAATTTGTTTTTAGTATGATATTATTAACTTTAGTCTATAAATAACGGTGAAAGTACAATTGATTAATGAATCGCAATTTACTCATTTGTTAATAATTGTATGTTTACAGATGACATACCTAGAAGTAAGTCTATTAGACAATTCACACAAGAGAACCAGACGGACGGTCGGCATGGACTGCACAGAAAACTCCAAGGAGACAAGATGCTGTCGCTACCCCCTCGTCGTCAACTTCGAAGAGTTCGGCTGGGACTGGATCTTGGCACCTAAAGTCTACGACGCAAACTTCTGCAGCGGAGAGTGCCCTTACAGCTTTTTGCAGAAATTTCCCCACACGCATCTAGTTCATTTAGCATCACCTCAAGGCAGCGGAGGACCCTGCTGTGCCCCAAGAAAGATGAGCAGTATCAGCATGTTGTATTTCAATCACGAAATGAACATCATTTATGGGACTATCCCCGGAATGGTGGTGGAAAGTTGCGGGTGTTCATAGCAACTCTGCTTATTTAGTTATTTTTGAGCTTCGAGTGTAGATACATCACTGTCAATATGTTTGCTCTTATTAGTAAAGATTTGGATGAACACAATTGTTGTTTACGCATTGATTTACATGTTCTTACTCAATGTTTTTGCTTCTACATTATCTACTTATTCGTCATATATTTTTTAATGAACAACACTCGAAGCCCAGTCAGTGTGACTGTGGTGTCTATAGCTAGTGATATAATCGGTTGAAGACTGCAGACCCTTTGTGTTGTGTGCCGTGCGAGTGGAGAATGTAAAATTATTTTACGTCTGTACCTACATTATAGTATAAAGGAACACCGTATCGTTCACCATGTAAAGACTGTTTCACACGAGGCCAGTCCCCAATTCCACTAATTGAGGCCAATGTTACATCAATTCAGCCAATCGCATCTCAATAATAAAGGAATGAAGCAATGATCGAAAAAGTAATTCTGAATTTACATATCTAATTATTAGTTGAAATATATTACGAATATATACTTTCGAAGACATTCGGACACAGATTGACTCTCTAATCGATAGTTGATTTGTGTCTTGTTTATATATACTTAAACTAGAGCCGTAATAATAGGTCACTTTTGACAGTCCATTTACACCAATGTGCCAAAAAGAGACAAACATAGTGCGGCAAGGAGAGACACCCTTTTGTCAAATGTGACTTCTTAGCTTGGCTATACAGTAAGTAAAACGTTATTTAACGTCACGTAAATAACGTCACATTATTGACAGGAAGATGATCGATAAATATGTGACAGCTTAAATAGTGACAAGTTAAATTACGCGCATTTTTTTTTACTAATTCGGTTACTCGCCTTGTGTGAACCATTCTATAAGATTTATTTTAACAACATCTCCATATGTAAGTAGATGTCATTAATGTTCACTATTTTACTATTCAAAAACAAATACCTAACGCATGTGGCATTGTCGATCGACGCGTGGTAATTCAATGTTAGAAATCTTAAAGTAAGCGATTGAGATATTAATTACTGAATCAAGTCGTCCCGTATCAATTGAGTTAATAGAATATTATTTAAAAATTATCTTCATTCTTTTTTATATTCAAATGACCCGTTGACTCCATTATGAAATCCCGATAGCAAGTTTAAAAAGGTTTTGTGATACAACATTATCGTTTTTTTACAATATCAGTGAGTTAACAAGAAACCATTGATACGTTTTTCTCTATCTAGCGTTTCTTTCTTTTACATAAATACACTCATGTGGAGATACGAAGCATTTTTTTGCATTTATAATTTTATGCTGATAATTATTTTGCATTCAATTTTAGATAATAAGGAACGTGTGTGAATCAGATTTATCATATTTTTCTGTGCTTTTGTGGGCCTAAATACAGTCTTCTGAACTTAAAAAGCGACCCATCCAATTTTGTGTAACGTAAAAAATATATGGAAAGATGTAAAGAAATTTACATTTTGAGTGTGAAAACTTAAAAAAATTGTGACTAATAATTATACGTGCATTTATTGTTTTATTCACGGGCACTTGTCATTTCAGTTTTTTTAGAAATCAATAGATAGAAAAGGATCCTGAAAATTTTTGGGGACTGCCCAATAATAAATAAATAAATTAACGTCCCAAAGTGTTTTAAATGTTATCATAGATTGATCATCCTATATATATATATTATGACCTTTTTATTTTTTTTCCGTGCCTGTGAAACTGAAATATCGTATTTTCATCGAAGATTAAAACGCTGTTTTACCATCACAATTTAATTATAAGTAGGTAGCTATTATGTAATTTGATGTTTGTTATAAACGTACTTGTGAAACCCCTCTATTGACATTATTTCGGATCTCGTTCAAAATTTTATTTTTTAATTAAATAGTTTCTTTTAAGATTCTAGCGGGTGGTGCTTAATATACTTGATGCTTTATTTATATAAAAACATGTAATTGTATCAGTACCTACCCTTATAATTTGTAATAATGACGTATTATTTTGGCGTGATTGAAAATATTTTTTAGATATTTTTTGTAATGTAAGTTTTAGAAAAATTTGTCGGGCGTAGAATCTTCAAAAATTAGATCTCATTTTGGCAACTGTTCTATTGTGTGCCTTTATAAAAGATCTCTCATTACTTTTGGATAACGGTGAATGAAACATTTTAATGTTTTTATACAAACATTTTTGTTTAGTGTTTAAGTAAATTGTGTTTATCGTCGTAACTTGATGATTATTGTCGAAAAATAACTAACATTTTCGTGTTAATGATTTTTTTGTGAAATAAATTTCAATATCTTACGATTCGTATTATTTTGTGGGTGTAGTCTTTTTAAGTATATGGAAATATATGTCTATGAAATTATATTTTATTGTTTTAATTTACATTCAAACACCTATTAGTTTCAATTAATTTCTTTTCAGAACTAAATATAATTTAATTTGATACCACTAAAAATTGTGTTATCTCTATCATCTTCATATAGTGGGAAACGGACAGATCATATTAATTACCTACGTATTTACATTAATAAAGTAGTATTATTTAGTAAGTATATCCGTTATCAGGATTCAATCGTATAAGCTCTCCTTAGTTTGGGATCAGATAGCAGTGTGTGAAAATGTCCTAGGATATATCCTCTTTCAAACGGTCAGAAATATTTACCAATATCAATTTCGTTTAGTTTCCTCTTTAAAACTCATGATATTCTGGTACTGTCGCCTACAGCGGCTTAAAAATAATTATTGACTACATACCCAAAAAAGCTTAAGGCAGTAGTTTCCATTCAAATTAAGAATTTCTAGATTTGTTTGTCCAGTGTAAATAGATGTTATTTCACAATGGGAAATAATTTAGAAATAAAATTGTGTGTTCATTTGTGCCATCCTCACAGAACAGCCACTCTTTATTTATATAAACTTTAAATTATTTACATTTTGTTTCACCTACTTTACATTTAATATACTCGTCAACGTTTTTAAAATACAATACAAAACAAAAATAATTATATAACAGAAATACACATACGTTAATGTACATTACATTTAGAACAGTGGGAAAAAGATGGACTAGTATACCCAATTAGAAAATATAATTCCCACCAATTTTATTATGTACCTTTTATATAAAAAAAGTATTTTATAAATTTTGGCCACGCTTAAAGTATACAAAACGGTTCATAAATTATTGTGTTACACGGTACAAAAAATGGCCAAGAATTTATATAAATACTTCAGTCTAAATATATTGCTTCAAAGATCCAAAATATACATGAAAATTCAGAATCGCCGTGTAAGTAAGGTATGTATGTATTATTGTACTTTATCAATTCTACAATAAACAATTCCTTATTTATATTGAACGGTACAAATTAAATATTTCATGGCATTCAAAATTAAATCTACACTTTACTGTAGAAATTATAGTTTTTTTTATTTTTTTATTTTATCAAGTTATTATTTTTAACACTAATTTCTAATTTACAGAAAAGTGCACAACATCAAATGGTGTCAGTCTATAATAGGTTTGGATGGATTTTCTCGAAATTTCCTTGAAACGAAAGATATGTTAAACTATTATAACAAAGCTGCTGAAAGTATGTTTGTATGTACTTAAAAGAACTATAAATATTGCCATATTTTAACTATAAATCGGAATATAAAGAGCATAACCGTTATGGCAGTGACGATACATTCATAATGGCGTACAAGCGAACTTAAACTTAAGCAATACATTCACATTGTTGTATCTACCATTACTATAGACTATATAAATACTTCAGAATATTTATATAATAGTATACAATTCAACATTGATATATACAACAATGAAACGAAACATCACAGATCTTCGTAACTACATTAAGTGGAAATGCAAACACAATCAGAAAATGCCATGATTTTTAATTAAAGTATAGTCTGACAGTAAGAATAGTAAGGTCACACTGGAAGTACTAACAGTCTAGTACTAAACGCTAAACGTAGGTATATACAAAATTGCTAAAATCTCCCGCCATGTAAAGTAAATGTGGTCGCGACACTGAAACTTGAGCCATTACATTTAAATAGGATCACAGTGGAAAAAGTGATTTAATTAACGTTTACCTTCTATACTATAAATATAATTGTTATTTTAAAGTCCATGTTATGGCAAGTTTTCTACATAAAACGCTATCACTTACTCATTCGTTTCACTATAACGACGCGGCTATATCTACGTCCATAGAAAAATTCATTTCACTATTCTCTGTACAATACGAGTCCTTAGAGAGTTTATAAAAGTCGCTAACACTCAAAACAAAATATTGAAACATGTCACTCAGTTCGCAAATCATTGCACTTAGAAACTGGGCTGTGATACAGTCCTAGGGTTGCCACTTTGCGGTTGATACACGTCGTACGAGTTGTGTGGCTCAAGGTGGCACACGACGTTATTCTCGCCGTTGAGCACGGCGGCTAGCGCCCTCATGTTGTTCTCCTGCGGCTGATGGTATGGATGCATCAGCCGACCGCTCTCGTAGTGCCTCGGGTCATAACGCTCCAGCGTGTCCCATTTCCCATACTTCCCGTAATGCTCCTGCTCGTGATGATGCCTATCACCCGGGCTGTACGAGATCAACGGCCGATGGTCCCCAAAAAACTTGGAGCTCGACGACCCATGGTGACCCTGAGGCTGCCGGCAGTTATCCGGGCCGGAGTTATCGTCGGACATATCCGACATGAGCGTCTCATTTCTCTCGATCTCCTCGTACACCGGGTCGTCTTGTATGACCCTGAATTCTTGTTCCGAACCTCGCCTGTACATGCGACCTTGTTGCGATGCTATTTCGGAATACGTGTGATTCATATTTTGGTTCGGATGATGGTGATGTAGCTTGCGTCGGTCGTCTTTGTAATGTTTTCGGAAGATCATCTCCTGGCTTCCAGGGGAGTGTTGGGACATGTAGACGTGAGGGTTCCGGAAGTCGTGGTTGTAGCTCCTGGTGGTTTGGTACCCTTGGGGATGGTGCAAAGGGCTTTCCTCATCCTTGATGGCGTGTCGCGGGGAGCTAGGAACCATAGGCGGTTCGCATTCGTAGGGGCTGTGGATGTAGTTCTGCTGGGCCAGCTGACGCGGTAATGTGTCTTGATGGGGTAGAGTCGACGAGTTGCCCGGGTGGTGTTTAGAAGAAGTGTTCTGTGGAGAGTTAAGTATTAGAGTTTCAGTATTTGATAGTTTGCTGATCATGTTTTAATTAACAGTAATAATGATTTAGTTTCCGTTAAAAAGACAGCTCAATTAGATGTGTGTAAAATGCTTGTAGCTACACAACGATAGTAAAATAATCATTTTTGTGAATACAGAATGAGTTAATAAACATTAAACAAATATTCTGGAGTACAATAAATTGATAACATTTTATATTTCAGAGCTAGATCCAAACGATGTTGAAATCATAAGCGCATAAATGACGTCACTTGCGCGGCATAGCGTTTCGTGTAAATGCCAAAATGACAGTTGTGAGGTCATTATATGTTTTTTGTTTCACTCCCAAAATTCACATGTTTTAAAATATATTCGTCATGACAGAAAAATTCAAAGTCAACCCATTTACTAACTCAGTTTAGGCCCTAGGAGGGCACTTATGAAGTTCGAGCTACGGAAAAGCTTACAACTGAGAAGTACCGACAAAGATACATTTTTAAAATATTTTTGGACTGACTACTTTTTCTCATTGAAACTCACAAACAGAACTATTTTTAAGAGCTTATAAAATGTTGTCAAATCTACTGTAGTGATAAAATCGATTTGTAACCCAAATTTTCTCAGTAATATCCACGACTAGATCCAGAATTACGTTGGTGTCTCCATCTAATGAAAGCTAAAGAGAATGTTCTCTTTAGCTTTCATTAGATGGTTCGATGATTCGTATGTACGAATGATGTGCATGTTAACCTAATGCTAGTGCTATCACTATGAAATGTTAAAGAAGGAGATGGGTAGGGCTACTGAAGGTACAGTTCAGTTAGGATGATATCATGCAATGTTCTATGAGGTTATTCATGCAAAGTGATGATCTGTTAACGATTTAGCAAGATCTCTTGGTACGTAATGCCTTCACCTATATTTGTGAAGTTTTGTTCATTTGTGAAGTTGAATATACAATGTAGATTATATGCAAGGAAATATATTTTTTATAACTTTTATAAATAATACATAATTTTATTATGGACGAAATTGAGGATGCCTCAGGGTTCTAACTAGGAATAAAATATCAGTGTCAATAAAATTCCGAAAATATTGATTCTGAAAAATAAAAATTAAGGCATAATAGATACAGTCATGGATTACTCGTCGACCCTTCCAATTATTAAGTCATATACATTACCTTCAATCATTACATGGATAGTTTAAAAATAAATGACATAATTAAACATCAGAAATCATGTAAGAAATGGTGTATGCTCCATGGTATTTCCAAAATCGAATTCATAATTTGTATAAACATAAATTGTGGGATTTGAACAGTATCTAAATAATATTCTAGTGCACTTACTGATATGTGATCAAAGTACGTATCCAAGGTCAAACGTCTGCTTAGATAATCCTGCCATAGAGATCTCACTAAAAACGCAAAACAAACTCATAAACAAGTCCACTCTAACAGTGCTTACATAAAAGCTGGCAACTTTATACAGCCCACCCCTCACCTTCCAAACATTGCCACCATTATTCGCCATCACCGCCCAATCGTTGGCGCCAATCGACGCCGCCATTTTGTTGGAGAAACAAGATGGCGAACGCGACCTTAGATTCTGGTAGTCGTTTGGCACGTCTATATTGTTTCTATAGCTGTGCATTGACGCGATACTTTGCGTGTGGGACGAACTGTGAGGTATGTTAAGAGGCGTAGGAACGCGCATCGATCTTGTATCGTCGTTCGGAACGTAAATAGGCGCTGTCGGACGAATATTCCACCTCGCTGACTCCGGGTGTAGGTTGTAACTCTGTATATATAGTTAAAATTATATAATCCATACATATACATACATACATGTTTACTTAATATTATAAATGTGTGACATAAATACTGCCTACTGAAGAAGGAGAAGTATGAATACATACGCATCAATGTAGAGATAGGATTTTTCTTACTTTTTAGTACTTATACCAAATAGATCAAGATTTTCTATTTTAAGAATACTTGAATCTATTTAGAGGATGCAGGAAGTACTATACTAAAACCACCAAACCACCAAAAATATAATGTTAATGAACAAAAATGAGTTTAGAAGTCTGTTAGTAACATTTAAAAGCGTTAGTTTGAGAAGGAAGTCTACAGAGAAGAAATACAAAAAATGGACTTACCGTCGAAAAAAATACGTTTTAAACGCAATACTGTCCTTACGGACGACAACTTTAAAGTTGTTAGTGATAATAACAAAACGAATACAAACACATTGAAATAAAATGTTAAACACAAAACGAACATAAATTGAGCTGTCTTTAACCAATTAGTTACAAAAAGCCGTAGTGGTATTTATGGTGGTTCTTTTACTCAAATATCTTTGGAAATTTTGAAATCCTATCTCTAAATGTAATGCGTACGCACCTTGCTGAACGTTCTGTCTGTATCCCTGCGGGTATCTGCCGCTGCCAGCGTTAATAGGATTTCTCAGATGGGCCATAGGAGCGGGCGGTTCTCTTTCAGGTATATTGTGTTGGAAATTAGCCCCTGTTGCGTTAAGTGTAGGTCCAAAATTACTTGGAGCAAAATTCTGGTTTTCTTGAGAGTTGCGTCTATTTCTGTGCGAATGGTAATTGTGCGCGGCAGCGGCAGCGGCCAAGGATGCCACGGCGGCGTTATTTATAACATTATTGTTATTATGATTGTTGTTATTGACTACAACGTTTAAGTTGTTTATCACTAAGTTGTTGGTTGTTGATGCTGATACTCCTGTTCCTGATGTGCTTGCTGTGCTCTGTCATAGATATTTGTGTGTTAATGTGATGTATTATGATTGGGTTATTTACACATTTTATTGAATTTTCGACAACGTCTCCTGTACAAAGACTTGTAAGGAATTGTAATTGGCGTTAATGAGGCGAATATTAATTACAAAATATTAGGACAATATCGTTAGCCTCCACCAGGATAATTATATCATGCAATGTTTTTAATAAATTTGAGGGTAAGCTAATGTGTCAGGGAATGCTTATTCTGTTCTACAATTTAGGTAAATAGGTTTCAAAAATCAAATGTAGCACCATTGTTGAACTACTGGGACTAGGGTTACCAGATACAAATTTTGAAATACCTGATAAAATTACTGACTTGCAAATTTCCTGACGCTCAGGTCGGGATGGGATGAGAGACGGGGGTTTAGATGATAAGTATAAATTTAATTATTTTAGTAAAAGTGCATTTTTTTCCTATTGTTTTGTTTGTAGTTTAGTCAGATTAAACAAGACAGTAAGTCCAGGATCATGTCTTTTTCCAGATAAAAAAAATGCATAATTTACAGAAGATTGCGTTAAAAGAAGTACAGAACAGGGGTTGTGATTTGTTTTGTATTAAGATAAATAAAAAAGGTACGTTTAAAAAAAAACATAAAAAATCTGTCATTTTCGCATTTCCTGACAAATGTCCAAAATTCCTGACGTCTGGTAACCCTAACCGAGACCCATTGAATTATGTATGAAACCTTTTCAACGGTTCCATACAACCTAAAATGGGTCAATATTTGTTAGTGTTTGGTAGTTAATACTTACAGTAACATCAGTGGGCACGACGTCGGTGTGGTCTGGGCCGGGCTGATGGTAGCGGCGACTCTTGACGGAGCCCTGCCGCGTGTCCAGGTGGTTGGTGTTGGCTTGTGGGATAGTCTCGGAGGGGACCCCAGTGAAGTGGAGACAGCAAGAGAGCCAGGGATGGCGGCGTCCGATGCGGGCGCATTCGTTGCGGAACTGAAAAATGTAGTTTGAATGTTTTGAGGGACATTTTTAATGTTTAACAATATCATCATCATAGTAAGTGATGATATGGCCGAAGATGGTCAAAGTCAAAACCATTTATTCATTTTAGGACCAAGAAGGGCACTTATGAAGATCGAATTACAGAAGTTACCACCGGTTCGGAAGTTAGCCTTCAACTGAGAAGAACCGGCAAGAAACTCAGCAAGGTTACATTTTTTAAATATTTTTGGACAATCTGACTATATTGGCTTTTTTTTTCAAATGTTTAACAATTTTATTCTTAAAGTAATACAAAAATACATAACGTATGCACACAAAGCCTAGATGGGAACTGACTCTCAAGTACAGCTGTCGGAACACACCGATAGGTGCTTGGCGACAGATTTTCAACTTGAGGGTGGTAGCCAGCCAGTCGGTTACTACAAAGTACCCTACCACCGTGCTTTGATTTTTTCATGATGTTTTCCTTCACCGAAAGCTCAAACTCATTGTAGGAATGGAATCCACGACCTTCGCCGCCGTGTCCGACGTCACTACCACTGAGCTATCATCGCTTCGTCATAAATATGTAATTATTTTATCACAACGTTTTACCAACCTTATCGTTCTGCAAGCAGTGGAAGATGAAGATGACCAGTCCTTGCAGCGAGTTGAGTATCGTAAACGCGTACGCCATCACCACGGTCTGTTCGTTCAGGTACAGAAGGCCGAAGGTCCACGTTAGACCCAACAGGAAGGCCAGCACCAGAGAGCTGTTCAGCCAAACTCTGGAAATTACGAATACTTTTTAGTCTTTGATTGGGGGAAATATCTCATTTCAATATTACCAACAGGTTATTAGCCCACTTTAGTATCTTTTTTTTAAATAAAATCTTTACGAGCCTAGTAGATAACCTTGCTGAGTTTCTTGCCAGTTCTTCTCAGTTGAAGGCTGACTTTCGGACCGGTGGTATATTCTGTAGTTCGACCTTGATAAGTGCCTTTCTAGGGCCTAAACTGAAGAAAGGTTTGACCTTACCTTATCTTATAGAGTTTGGCATCGTCTTTAGTTTTCAATGAGACGCTGGAATGTGTGCACATCATGTAGATAACCATGCTTAAGCAGATCCAGTTGGCCTGAAATTAATAATAATAATTTAATAATAATAATAATAAATGTATTGAGCTGGAAAAAGGTCTTTACATGGTTTGTAGCACCTGTTCCTAAACTGAGTCATATACTCGTATTGTAGGATTCAGTGGTCCTTAATTCCAAATGGCACAGGATTCCAACCAATACTATACAATATCTATCTATTAATTACAATTGAAAAGGTTACATATAAAATAACGTGTTTATATTATATTATCCCACTAATATTATAAATGTGAAAGTTCGGATGGATGGATGGATGTTTGTTACTCAATCACGCCAGAACGGCTGAACGGATCTGTTTGAAATTTGGCACAGACATAGATTATAGTCTGGAATAGCACATGGGCTATCCCGGGAAATGATAAGATCCCTCGAGAACGCGGGTAAAACCACGGGGGACAGCTAGTGTTTAATATTAATATTGATGGTCAGTATGACCCAAGTTATTAAATGTTGCTTATAACAGTTATAACTATCACGAAGGCTTTGTATTATTTTTTTGTACTCAGTAGAGTTTACGCCTAAACCTTTAGTTCTGGAGCATGTCAATGGCCTATCCAATATAGTAGATGAAATAAACATAATCTTACTACTATTATTAATGTGAAAGTTTGTTTGTTACTCTGCCATCCTATCCTGGAATAAAAAGGCAAGATACTTGACCACTCACACAATAAGGTCTAAAGTAGTGTATACTTACGAGGAGCACGGCGGCGACGGGTCCCACGAAGCTCATGAGGAACATGCGGTCGGTGGAGAGCCAGCAGTGTGTGCTGGTGCCGTAGCCCTGCGGGTACACCGCGGCCGACACCAGCACAACCAGCGCCGGCGCCAGGTACGCGCCGCCGCAGTACCATCGCCCGCGAGCCCGCGCCGGCTCAAACACTTCCACCAGCATCGCGTACAGGTGGAATCCTGACACACACACCACACACTCCGTGTTACAAAAAACAGTATAAAAGTAATATTATTTATGTGGTAAAATACAATATTAATTTATTGCGCTATCGTCACATGACAATTTATTAATTTATTACATTAGACCGCCGGCGCGGTAGAAAGAGAGGGGGATATTACTTCCTCTCCTACGCCGCGCCGGCGGTCTACTCTCCCTCCGTCTTATGAATTTTCGATCAGGTCACGTGTCCTGACGCGAGATTAACATTTTCTACCCATCCCAAAAAAGTGAACAACGTCGCTAAAGAAGTTTTCACTTAAAAAAAGTTTATTTGTTAATTTATCTCTATTACAATCTGTTGGAATCCCCTTTTAAGCAAGGGTTGATTGAGTTTGAACATACAGTGCAAGGGACGTAGGGTTGTACACCCAACTTGATTTATACACGGCCATCTGATCCCAAACTAAGCAAAGCATGTTCTATAGAAACCAGATAACTGGTATATCAGTTATCAGTAATAATATACCCGGTCTATTCGCGCACGGAATATTAACGTCGAAGTTGTTTCAAAGGTTTCAAATTTCGGTGATGTCATTATATAAGTACCTTCTAGAAACATCCAAGCGAAGGCAGCAAGAAAGAAGTAATGCAGGAGTCCAGCGATGACGCCGCAGAAGATCCTGTTCTGAGTCTTGTCGATGCCGGCGAGGAATATGATCTCGGCGATGAGGAGACACGCACAAAGGTGTTTGTGGATTAGTGCCCGGTCAGACTGGAAACAACCCGTTATTGTTACCTTCCTTTTTAGTTATTTATAGCTGTTTACTTTGCAACCTCATTTTGGTAATTGATGTCTAGCGCGAAGAATACTATGTGGACTAGGTTCTTCAGTCGGTTAGTTACAGGAACAGGATTCTTGGATTCTTAGTAGGACTTTGGTAGGCGATATGAATTTCCCTGGCCTCTTTCATGAGGAGTTTGTGTGTTTGAATTTCTTTCATGCATTTACTTGGAAGCATTACAATAATTACTCGTAAATATTACAATATGAAATTGGTTGCCACACCATTTTTTTATAAAGGCAACATTGATTTTTTCCCATAGAATCTATGGTTCACCTTATGCACAGAGTCAATACTATTGTCGTGACTAAAATAAATTTTAAACTCAAATTCCATCTAATCTTTGGAACTACTGATCCGACTCTAAATATTCTTAAACCATCAAAAAGTTGCATTATCACTTTTTGATTTTAACTCCCTCGTGAACAGTATTCTCACCTTTCCATTCCTAAAGCACATAAAGACAATCATGGCGGCTGCGAGCGCGACAGTAGATATGCCGCAGCCTATGTACGTGAGGGTCTGAAGTGCCAGCTCGTGTCCAGCGCTGAGGGACACCCCGTGCACGTCCATGAGGATCGCGAAGTTGGTGAGGTGGGAGCACGCGCACTCTGTGTGGGTCACATTCGTTTCTTCCACTCTGCAGCCTTCTGGGGACCAGCCGCTATAAACAAACCCAAATGTAAGTTTTTTTATATACCACATAGACAACCAGGCCTGCAGGTCAACTGTTAGCAAGTGACTACCGTCACCTATAGACATTA
This sequence comes from Ochropacha duplaris, assembly GCA_951361185.1. NCBI lineage: Eukaryota > Metazoa > Arthropoda > Insecta > Lepidoptera > Drepanidae > Ochropacha > Ochropacha duplaris. The sequence goes on along the minus strand of OX592715.1, from coordinate 4,447,671 downwards.
GCAATACTAGGGGGATTGCCAATGTGTTGTAAACCTTATTACTATGGCTTAAAGGCAACTGACTCCCAAGTACAACTGCCGGAACACACCAACAGGTGCTTGGCGACTTTTCAACTTGAGGATGATAGCCAGTCGAGTACTACAAAGTATAGGATAACACCGTGCTGTGGTTTGCTCACGATGTTTTCCTTCACCAAAACCCAAGACCTTTGTCGCGGTATCCGACGTCACTGTCACTGAGTTAACATCTCCTTAAAGTTATTTTCTAATGCTGGTTCACGTGATGCTAAGTGGCTACCGTCGAATAGGGCCTAAATGATTAAACGGCTTTAACTTTTACTATAACCTACTGAAATTGTAGCTTAGGTATTAACTATATTTGCCCAGCTAAGGGTGCTTCCAATTTAAATGCCAAAAATATCCAAGAATATTTATGACCCATGGATTATTTATTTACGTCTTTGGGCTAACCACACACAAATGGCGTAGAATTTTAATAGCACAAGACTAAAATAGACTCATTTTAAACTATGACATTCTGTGTGAACTCACTGTAACGTATAATCCCAGAAGACGCAGGTGGGGTTGGTGACGTTTTCAGTCTTCAAATGCTTCATAGTGACCCGCACCATTTGTGACAGTTGGATGTGACGACCGTTCCCCAAACTCGCTGATATTACCTGCGATAACAGTTACAACGTATTATTTATACATAGGCTATATATTTTTTTTTATAGCAGGCAGGCGGGTCACCTAATGGTAAGTGATTTCCTGATTTCTGTCGACATTAACAATACTAGGGGGTGTGCCAATATTATTGCAATGCCTTTAACGCAACTGGCTCTCAAGTGCAACTGCCGGAAGACACCAGGTGCTTGGCAACAGATTTTAAAAGCGAAATACTCACTGATCTACAAAATCTCAGAAAGTATGAATAAGGGGAACTAAGAAAGGATTTTTGAAAATTCTGCCCCTAAAGCAGTCCCTCGGGAACGCGGGTGAAACCGCGGGGGACGACTAGTACATAGATATATTAGAATCAAGGTCTTATCACTCAACTTCATATTTTTAAAGCTGTAATAATTAGCAGATTGCGTTTAGCAGATTTTCAACTTGAGAGTGCTAGCCGGCAAAGCAGGTACAAAAAGCGAAATGTTCCTTCACCAAAAGCTAAAGCTCATTGCAGGATGACACCTTCGTCATGCTATCCGAAGTCACTAGATAGCTTGAATGCGATGATTAAGTAATTAATTCTTATGTGATATTATTTATGTTGATTTTACAAATAAGTCACGTCAACTAACCTTGGAATTCAAAATCTTAGTAACATTTCTTTTCTCTCGTTCAGAATTAATGCTCGTTGTAGATGAAGATATGTCAGCTTGGTAGGCAGCAAACTGTGGATTCTTGCCAAAGGTGGGCGGCAGGATCTGTTCTAGGCGGTCGAACGCGAAGAATACTATGCGGACTAGATCCTTTTGTCGGTTATCTGAAGTGTATAATTCTTAATTTGGTGGGCTATACGAAATTTCCTTCAAAGAAGAGTTTGGGCCTATCTTCAATTCAATGGCAATATAAAATGGCTTTTATTAAAAATACCTGAGAGCCCAAAATATTTAAAAAGAACTACATACACTACAGAGGGGTTTTAGTAACAAATTCTGGGCTCTTATTTTTCTTTATGAGAGACAAGACTCAATCACAAACTATTATTCGATAGTTACAGAAAAAACAAAATAATCGAATGCATACCTAATAAAGCTGCTTTGGGAATGGTGATGGTATTTTCAGATGATTTCCATTGTTCTTGCGCGATCGTTGATGGAAACGTCTCGTCGCCCACGTTCTTTACTTCCAGAACTCGCACTGATAGACCTGTTAGGTAACAAGATAATTTTTGGTTACAAATTTGATTCTTGTCAATGTCATATCAAGAAACCTTATAGATTAATGCACTGCTGTGATTGCTTCTAAGAAGTGCAGGAAAAATACCAAAGTCTCATAATTTGACTTCCCCAAAGAACCACTAATGAAAGACCAGGGTAGTTGATACTTACAGATGTTCTTGACAATCTGCAGGATGGTCTTCTCGCTGGTGACGGCATCAGCCAGCAGGAAGGCGTTTTCCTCGAGCTGTGTGAGGAGTGCGCTGGCCACGCGGTTCTGCGCCTCGAAGCTTAAGTCTTCCCATGATGCGCGTTGTCCTTCTTCTAGGAGATTGGAGCCTGACGAGATGAAATAATATGGGAATGATAATTAAACGACATCAAAAATTTAGGTTCTCAATTTGACTGTTTGGCGCCAAATCGATTGACCAATGGCAGCACAGTATTGATAGAAGATACGGCCCACTCTTTTTTATAATCAAAAGCAAGTGTGCCTTTAGCTAGTGTTGTGCCTTTAGAAAATGCACACTTGCACTACAAGGGATTAGGAAAAAGAATGGGGCGAGTCGTCGTGGATGCGAATAGCTGCGCATAAGTATTAAAAAATATATATCACTCACCTGTCTTTATAACGGCGAGCAGCATATCAGTAACGAAGGCTTCTCTTTGTCGCATGTCTGGGAAAGAAGGCATGTCTTGCGCCACGCGTTGAGCCAGTTTCTTCATTATGCTCGTCGTGGTCATCATATCGCCACCGTATAAGGTCTTTGATGACGTCACCTGGTTGGAATAGAACTTAGAATAAAATGGTGTAGATTTATTGGGATATTTTTTCATACATGGGCATCTGATTCCAACCCTCTAATAATTAATTTATGAAGCTTTTTTCCATTTGATAGACTTATTTTGACCAGATGGTAAGTGATGATGTGGCAGGTGGTAACCACACAAAACATAGAAGGAATCTTTCAAGTGCACCAATGCACGGACAGGTGTTTGGTATTCTTTTATTTGAGGGTGGTGGCCAGGCAGGCGAGTACTACACAATAACTATGGACCGTGCTATGATATATTTTAAATTGCATATTCACCGTTGCCAGATCACTGCTGATGCTGAGCAGAGTCTCCCCTTCTCGTACCCTCGCTTCGAGGCTGTTGAGCCAGACGGAGCGGCACTCACTCAGGTCTGGAGTCAGGCCATGCCATTCTGGTATTACGTCGGCTGTTGGACAATGACATAATAATTATATTTTTTTAAATTTCGATTCGTTTGTTTGACCGCAAACTCACCATGATCAGTAATGATATGGCCATAGGTGGTAAGCATAGCCTATAAGGAATCTGGTTCTCAAGTGCAGTTACTGGAATAAACCTACAGGTGTTTGGCTACAGACTTTCAACTTGAGAGTGGTAACCAGCCAGTCGAGTACTACAAAGTACCCTAACACTATAGTTTCCTTCTCAGAAAGTTCAAGCTCATTGTAGGATTCAAACCCATGACCTTCGCCACGGTATCCGACGTCACCACTACTATGCAACGAAAAATACTTTCAAGCCTTCGTTTTTATTTGAGTTAGTATTCGTTCAACTACTGGTCATGACAGATGACAGTAACTTACTGTAAATATATTCAGGGTTATTGAGAGGGTTGTGGCTGCCCATTGAATCAGCTAAACCACCGCTTCGGTAGTCAATCATGTGTTCTGGGGTGTCGCCATCACGACCTGTAATGTGTATAATAGACAATAATTTTTTTTTTTCAAGTTTCACCCTTATAATTCAATTTTTCAAGATATTTCTTTGCAAATACCGTTGCTTTGTCAAAGAAGGACGAACTATTACGAAAAAAACTCTAGAAACATTCACAAAATTATGATAGGGCTTTTATTATAACGTTTTTTTGCAGAACCCAGCGATTGATGACCGTGAAAAGCTGTTTTGAAGTCTTTTACTGTAATTACCTTTCAACAGAGCCTCGGAGCCCAGCCTCCTGATCAGCTGCAGCTGTCTATCGCTGGGTTGGTCGAGGCCCAAGTCGTGGTAGTTTTCTCCGGACGGCAGGCCGGTGGCACGTCTTCTTGGACGGTCGTCTTCCGTAAACTGATGGGGAATTAGTGTGCACCTAGAAGACGAATATGTATTATTAGTATACTATTTGGAAAATAATCAAAAGACCAAAGACCGGGCTCAGTGGCGCGCCTTAGAAGAGGCCGCTATCCAGCAGTGGACTAATATGAAGAATATTATCTATAATTATTCTGTAAGCGTGTTTGTCACTGAACTCCTCAAAAATGGCTGGACTGATTATAATGTTTTTTTTTGTGTATTTGAGTGGGTCCTTTGATGGTTTCGATCACAATTGGAGCCAGTAGGTGGCGCTGCAATTGGGTTAAAGGATATTTTTATTTTCGAGGCATGATCACGTTTGTCAGGTGAGCTAGTATACTCGTAGTAATAGCAATCGGAAGCTCAACATTTTTCAATGTGGATAGGCTTCGGTCTAATTACTGTCTTTTCATGGTAAATGATGAAGTACCCAAATCACACAAATCCTAGAAGGAAACTGGCATTCAAGTGCAACTGCCAGAAAACGCCAGAAGATGCTTGGCAATAGAATTTCAACTAGAAGGTGGCGACTAAGAAGGACCCTATATTTTCCGGTGAAATTTTATCTACCAAAATCTGAAGTACAATAATTATAAAATTTTGCTTAAACATTGTACTCACTTCCACCGAGCCAAGCCGGTGGCGCCTCCCGGGCAAGGCTGCACGGCGTACGTGCCAGCCAGCGTCCAGTTCCAATGGAGACCTCTCGCATTCGTCTGCGGACAGTACGCTCGCCTGCCTAGGTTTGGTGTTGCGCTTGTTGCTGTTGGATACACATCACAATTATTGACTAGTACCATAAACTTATATAGGTAAATAATAATAATTTCTAGTGCAGAAAAACGTCTTTACATGGTTTGTAGCACACTGTTTCCTAAATTTAGTCATAAATTCGTATTTAAAGATTCAGTGGTCCTTCTATTCTAATGTGTAAAGCTTAACGGTACAATTCATAAGACGTTTGATGTGCGGGAATTATCGGTCAAGCGAGTCAATTGAGTGGACTTTGGTTACTTTACATTTGGCTACTTTTTTTGAATCTCTCAATAGCGCGCTACTACGATTGTTGCTGAAAGCAGCATTGTGGTTTGTTGAACATTATTTGCATTGTGGAATATTCTAATACATACAGAATATGCTATTGAAGTCATCATCAACTTCAGTATCGGGCCTGTTCTCCTTGGGTACCATGTGAACTGGTGCTGTCGCATCAGAATCATCATCCTTCACAGGCCATTGCATTGTTTCTTCTGTTATAGCTGAAAAATAATGATTATTAGATACTAGATTAAACCACGCGGTTGCACCCGCGTACTTGAGCGAATTAAAAAGAATATAGCCTATGTAAGACAGTGATAATAGAGCTTTACATTGGTGAAAGATTTTTTTGAATTGATTCAGTAGTTCCAAATATTACCCCCTACAAACAAACAAACCATACCTCTATATAATATTAGTAAAGATGTATATAAGGAGTCAAAGTTTGAATTGAGAGACAGTAAGTTACAACAGTAGTAGATTAATGTTTGATATTCATAAGTTTCTCGTTGAAACTTGAAGTTGTGTAAAGTTAGTTACATGCGTGATCTATGTTTATTCTGGGATATTCTCTACTCACTATCTGAACTCAAATTAAGCAGAGGGTTATTCTTAGAAGTTTTTCAGATGCTTTTTTCAGTGGGATCCCCTAAGCCTAGGAAATAACTGGCTTTCAATTGCTGGATCACAATGATATGTACAAAGCGACGGATTTTCTACTTGAGGGTTTCCTCACAATGTTTTCTTTTAAATTTTTTTCCTTACTGACATTTCATGATCACTTTAATATATTCAAAAAGTTGCTTGTTAAGTTTAAGTTACTTACGAATATCATCTTCTTTAGCTGGCTTGTCATTTCTCTGGTTAGTGTCTGGTTCCACTTTAGGTAATTCTTTGACTTCAGGGATGCTGTCTCTAGGACTTGGCGGTGGATCCCTTTCTGATGATGAGTCGGGTTGGCGAGTTGTTGTTTTCTGTGAATTTATTGGTTTTGGTTTAGTTCTTGTAGTTAATAAAGAGATTAAAGAAATATACTACATAACTACAAAATGTATGGAAAAATATGATTTCAAAAAAGTATCGGTAAGTTACGCATCAATATTTTTAAGTAATTCTTCTCTTAAACGTATGAAAAGACTCCTTGGGGCTAGGACGTTAAAATTAGAAGCTAGAAAATTCTAAAAACACTTTCCCTGAAAATTTTCGGTTAAAACGCTAATTTGAGTTAAGCAATACCAAAAACAACATTGTTTTTTTATAGTGTCTTTTAAGAATACTTCGAAATACAAACATATATTTGCTGCTGATTAAATTAACGTAAGCAGAGGTGTTACATAAGAATTAAATCGCGAAACAGAATGCTAATGATGAATAATAAAAGTAAACCATACAGTTATTCAATACTAGCTGTCCCCTGCGGTTTCACCTACGTTCCCGTGAGATCTTATCTTTTCCCGGGACAAAATATAGCCTATGCTCATCAGGGATAATGTAGCTTTCTAATAGTGAAAGAATTTTCAAATCGGTCCAGTAATTTAGGAGCCTATTCAATACACACAAACTATAAAATCTTTCCTCTTTATAATATTATTAAAGATAATGAAAGTTATAAATAGAGATACCTATATAAAACAGTGTTTAATGTGGGCTTTGAGCAATGATTGTCCTATAACAATAACATTACCTTCGTCCCAATATCCCCAAGCTTCACTTCAGGCGGTAACGTTATATGTGGCCTGAATGTGGGTGGAGTTATAACCGTCGGCTTTTTCCTATCGTTTTGCTGTGTTTGAACTGGGTTCTTGGGTACTGGAGCTACTGTAGACCTCCACACTGTGGGCTGCGATGTGATTAACCATTGTGGCGATGGTCTATTTGTTGTACTTGTTGTTGATGCTAAAAATAAAATTAAAAATGTGGTACGACGATGTTGTGACGGTCGCGGGATCCACTGGATGCGGATAGCGCTAAACCGGCCATTGTGGAGAGCCTTGGGGAAGGCCTTTGTCCAGCAGTGGACGTCTTCCAATTGAAATGATATATGTTGGAAACATTCTACGATTGAAATCTAGACGAATTTATTTGGATGATTTTGGAAATTTCATTTCATTGAAAATTATCATGAACATATTAATTAATGTATGTTATCTGAAATTCATGCAAAATTCTTATTCTTCTGAAGTATCAAAAATAATGTCCAATATGTCATGAAACAAATGAAGACATGCGGAAATTTAATTGGCTCTTTTTAAAAAGTTCAACTTTATATGAATATTACTGACGCAAATCAAATAAATTAATATACGTTTTTCTTATACCTAAGTTAGATATGTATTATAGAGTTCGGATATAAATAAAACTTCATTTTGTCTATTTAAATTTCATGGAAGTCAAGGAACACACTTTGATACAGCTTGAAAACGAAGAGAGAGAAAGAAAAATGTCGCCAACAACAAATTTTATGTTACCTTAACAGGTCTAAATTAAGTTGAAATAATTTAACTAATAGTATGAACTTACCTGGCACACACTGGTAATGCGCTTCTAAATATTTTAGCGTGTTCGGACATGGATCTCCAAACATTGTGGTGCTCGCAAGAATACTACAATTTTGATGCATGCTACACCTGAAACAGAATTATAAAAATAAAAATACAGTCAGGGAGAAAATACGATATGTGAAAGTCGTCATGTCGGCAATCAATTTGGGTCTCATTTGCACGAGTTAGGCTCGGGGAGGGGGCCATGCAGTTTATTGGCAATCTCGCGGGCCTAACACGATAAACTCGGGTGTTGAGAATATTTAATTTTCGGCAATTTTCGTCACTCTTCGCCCGGAGTCGGGGTAACATTTAAAAAGCTGTGTTTACACTTTGTATTTATTTCAATTGGACATCTATTCAGTTTTTTATGATTTGTCAACATATCTAAATATTATATGTGAAATTATTGATCTCTCAAATATGCTATTGGTAAAATACAGCCGCAAAACTTAATGTGTAGAAGTATGTGGGAGTGTTCGCGAGTTTTCTTTATGTGAATTTACTGGTCAATTGCTAAGAATTTACAGACTATTTTGCATGTGTTCAAAACGTTTTATTATACATAAAGTCATCAAAAGCTCTTTAATACCCCTTCAAAACTCAGCACTAATCAACCTTAAATTTTAATTAAAATATCACCGGTAGCTTTAAGACGCTCCATAATGCAATATTAATGTAAATTAAGCATCCATATTACACTGAAGCACGTTAAATTGAAATTCTCATTATGGAACTCAAAGCGCCACTGTTTTCATTTAAATTATATCAATAATTTTGTCCACAAAAAATTGCTAGGCATTTCAACAGAAAATATTTTTATCTAACAACAAGATGAATGTAATTCGATACTAATTGGATATAATATTATTAGAGGCGTATTTTTTGTCGTAAAGTATTAAGTAATTGCTCGTTACGTTTTCATAGACTGTTATGATAATTTGGATAATGTTTCTACAGATTCGTTTTATATTTTTATTACTTCAACAAACAAATCAAAACTATGCGTTCGTGAGGATGTAAGTTCTCTTCTTTAAAAAATATATAATTAAACATACCGTCTTTGTTCCTTTCAGCTAGAAGAGTATATTATACAATGCCATAATGCACTAACCTACCTTTTGGCAGTTTTATGGCCCTAGTAAGGGAAACCTTGTTCCCCAAATATGGGAACATGATGGTGATGGCAACATTATTAGGTGATCTGAATACGATTAAGTGAGGCATTATTTATAAAACCACATCGCGGATAATAATTCAGTTCTCGGATAACCGTTATATCAACTAATAATGCAGTTTAATTTAATACTGGATAATCTTGTCGAAGCTTTTAATGCCACAATAATTATCCATTAACTATTATGTTATTAAAATGAACAGTTCTATTCACGACTCTACCGATGTATTTAAATATGTTTTATGTTTTGTTTTTTTATTCCAATTTTGAATATTAATTTTTCTGTTCGAATTATAAAATTTGTTGATTTGCAATGACTGCTTGTGCAACTTGACTGATATTGCATTTCAGGGTGCCAGAAGATTGACTAGTGTGCATTAACAGCTGTTACTAAATGATGATAAGGTCCAGCTTACCTGCTATGCAAAACCCTTAAACTCCTAGTTGACATGCAGTTAACACTCCAGTCAGTGTTGCCATGGTCGTTGCATATCGTTATCGAGAACCTTCCATAGTTTGCTCTTATCAGGTGAATGACTGATCCTTCTCCGCAACCGATCTTCAAAGTCTTGCCTTCGCAGGCGTACGCTGTTTCATATCTTGGTTCTGAAAAAAAAAAATGTTTTATTAATTTATGAAGGTTTAAAAATGTGATCGGAAAACAAAACAATAAATCTTCACACCATATGTATGCCATCGACCTAAAAGATATTGAAAATAAAACCCCGGCAAGCACCGCGGCACCGCACTGATTCACTCCGTCATATACAAGACCCTCGCTCATTTCGCGGTATGACGCTGCGAAAACCGCGTAAACGATCTGTCAGTGCCGCCATTAATTTGCCCAGATTTATTATACGCGATCCTTAGAATATGCACACCTTACACCCCGTTATTCTGTCTATTAAATCGTGAAGATAAATCTTTGCGCGGTGTACATTGCAGTTTTCCGTCTAATCCAAACTTGGGCGGGAGGAAGTTACGCCTCAATGTTTCGCCGCGTTCGATTCATCGTCGACGTATCTAGAAATTGATTATGAAATGTTGAGTCGACAGTTTTCGTTTTGTCTTCGCGCGGTGTTTGTTTTTGGATGAATGGTTCCTGAACGTAACGATCCGATAAACAATATCGAATCCCTTTAATTGGATTTATTTGTGAACGGTTCTCAGCAAACGTTGTTTTTCTCTCCTCCGTACGAATATAAATGAAACAATTCTATTTATATTATTGTTAATATAAGTTACGTTTGTACTGGAAGTTTGCACTGACATGATTAATATAATATTGCAGTGCCAAAATAACTTTTATTTGTTATTGGATATGCGATGCTGTCAATTTCACAACGGAAAATATAGTCCTGTCTGGAGAGAAGCAACATGTCATGAATATTTTGTAAAATATAATGTTATTTATATTTTTATATTAAGAATAATTAGTCACAAAAGTATTTTCGAGTCTTTGTATCGAGTCTTTGTATCGAGTCTTTGCCCTTACCCTAGGCTCTACTTACATTCGTATGTCTTGCTTGCGGTCATTGCGCTCACAACTTAGATTTTTTTGTGTGAAAATATGCATCAAATCCGTGGAGTGGTTTTCAAGTTATTTATAAGTACACTAACCAACAGACAGATAGAGAAACGATGCGTTTTATAAATGCAAGTATAATATCAAATATGTAAAAAAATATATCTATGATATAATAAGAAATCAGAAGACAAACGGCGTCGCATTTTTCACGGAGACCGCAATAATCGTATGAAAACGTAGCGATTAATCAAAAAGTTGTTGGGCGATTTATTGTCCGTACAGATTAACGTTAAGCCTGTTGTCCTCGCAATAAATCCATCCTTTAAACATCGGTTAAAAGAGAGTTACAAACACAAAGACCACTCACCAAACATGAGCGGCGATTAAACGAATTTTATTTAAAAACATGCTGACCAAATTACATTCAGATTTTCCCAAATTTTTGAACTTTCCTGGCAACACTTTCTCTTTCCCTAAAAACCTTGTACGAAAATTTATAAAAAAATTAGTCAAGCTGTTCTCAAGTGATGCATTTACCCACGAACAGTATTGATGTTTTATTTATATAGACAGAAATGGGGAATCTGCCGGAAATTGGGGAAACTGTACTTCATTGACAGGCTAAAGATAAAGATAATCTAATAGGTATATTCAATTCCCAAAGTATATCATGTAGGTCAAAATGACTGAAGTTATCCATCAGTTTAAGCCTACCTGAAATAAACTTAGTTGTATTTTTATGGGTTTTAATAAAATCAATTACTGGAAAAAGCAAGGTGGTGCAATTGTTTTGTATTGTCATATAACTCATCAAAAGAACAATAATGACTAAAATGTTAACATTGCATTGTATCGACACGTTAAAATCAACTAGCAATATGATATTATCCATGTATTTAGGGACGTATACAACAAAAAATGTTTTATCGATACAAATGTTCAACATTTGGCATTTAAAAGCATTAATTACAGCAATTAAGAAATGACATATTTTGTAATTGGAATGGTTCTGAGTTCGGATTATGAATATAAACCGTTGGGTAACGGTATGACAGTGGCGGTAGCCATTTGTTCAAATGATGGAAAGTATTTCTGTATAATGAATAAAAGAGAAAAAAAAAGCTTTTTATATAATTGTCACGTTTGAAATCTTGATTAATCATGTAATCGTTCCTGGAAATCTAAATATTTCATTGATTAACGAATCAATATTTTTTTTTGTATTTAGGTTATGTAGTATATTAATACGATTAAGTATTTATTACTTAAAGCTTAATAAACTTAATCGTTAATCAATCTGACTAATGATTATATCCGATATAATCCGAAGTAAACACTCGAGTTTGAACGATAATTATCTTGTAATTGGTTAAATTGTAATATCGATAAGCGTTTAAATTAATATAAATAAGCGTAGGAGTCCCATCAATTCGCTTAGATATAAATTAAATTTTGCTCAAAATCGACACTTGAAAGAATTTTATAATTAGATTTGGATTTAAAACATAATTTAATCCGCAAAACAACATACGGTGCTGGCAATCAAGCATTTTTTTACTGAAGACGAAATATTATTTACTAAGATCGAACAATATCTGATATAGGTATTCATCGATAATGTAAATCCAACATTTTTGTAGCATCACAACACTACTTCTCAGTGCACACGCAAAACTGCACTTTGTGTCGATATATGAGATTAGAACGATACGCGAGAAACTATTTTAAATCACTCGAAAATAGCACTCCGGTATCGTGGGTAAAATCGCTAGTCACCCCCTAATAGTGGGGTTGGAGGGTATAATAAAAATGATTTATACGAGATGTCCAGTTAGACCACTTGTTATGAAGGGTAGAAAACTATTTGAAATAAAACATCATAGTTTTCAAGGGATAGATAGGTATTACTTACATATCGAAGGTTGCTTTAAGTGTTAATTATTCTAGTGAGTCTGTTATGCAAATTAAATAAATTAATCTAGTTATTACATCCACATACACAATTCCACACTCACACACTCATATAATTATTACGTATGTATACAAAAATTCCTTTTTCAAACTCCGTAATTACCCCGGTGCGTTTCTCAAATGAGACACAAAATTACGCAATACCTACCATTAAAACCTTATGTGAGAGCACATAAAGATGAAATTCACTTGTTTCATACGTAAATGCAAAATAGGTTCACATTATGGAACCTCGTTAGCGAATACATGCGACTGTCATTTGATATTCGACCGCCGAATGGTAAGGACGTCCCTACGCATTTACATAATATTTTATTGAAAACAAACACTGTTTGCCTATGTTATAGGGTTCAATTTCGTCCGTTTATATTTTGAAGCCACAGATGTAACGATATTGGTTAGCGGGTGAATTTAATTTCGTCTGTCATTAATCGAGATCAGTAGTGGTCTACTAAGGGATTATTTGGAATTTTATTAACAGAATTTTATGGTGGTTGTTATTACATATGGGGATGGGGTAAAGTGTCATTGGAAATATTGCGGTGGCAATTGAAAAGACGTAGGGTGAAATACACAGTTGTCGGCACGTACAGACAGATGTTGCAAGTTTATATTAAGAATTTATCATGTAGGTGTAATAGTGATAGATTTCGCTAATCAAATTTATAACTATAAAGCTATTAGAGAAAAAGGTATCGTTGATCTTTGAATATTAATTACGGTTACCCTTTTGATAATGTGATTCGGAATCATTGAACGGTTTGAAAATATTTTATTGTTTTTTTTTTATATTACTCTTATAACACACTTAGTTATTATGAAGCCATTCTCAGCGAAAGGTGACGAAATTGGATAAAGTTTATACAGATAAAATTACGACAAAACGAAGGATACGTCACTTCATATATTTGGGCGATATTTTCTAACGCAATTTTGGCGTCAGGTGCTTTCAAGGCTAGAAGTAAAATTTTAAGACGTTATTTTCTCTATGGAATTGTGGGGTATTTAGTCTTAATATTATGTAACTTTGAAAATATATAGTACATATACGATTATTATTGTAGATATAATTATCGTAAAAATAAACAGAAATTTATAATTCAAACATGCGAAATTTAATTAAATTTAAAACCGCGTAATTGTTTAACCAATGTCAAACAATTTACAAACGTTAATTTTAATACTGAAAATATATTTATGTTATTTGCAAAACTAAATCTAAAATTTCGCCACGAAAAAGTAGGAAATTCTAATTCAGTCAACAGCTTTGGACGTCAAATACGGTCCACGGATTTCATTATAAGAATTTGCATATTTTTCAGTCCAAATACTTTCGGAAACAGCCAGGAACTGGACATTTTACCCTACCTTTTGATTTGTTAAATGATTCATGAAACAGAACAGTTTTTGTTTTGCGTGTTTTTACATTTAAAAAAGTTCTAAAGTCAATTCGAATACAAAATTCAATGTAACCGGAATTCGAAAACGGTGGATTCCAAATTCGAAATTTAAAAGATTCAAAACTAGAAGCGGCTGTAAAATCGTACACGAGAACGGTACGTTGAGCCGGAGTGACGTCCAGGAGTCCCGGCCAGCGATCGATTCCCGAAGCGAAGGAGACGTTTTACTACTTGTTTTACGAGTTACGGAATCGCGCCCCGATTTGTCGGCGTTACGTAGGGAAATCGGTACGTTACTTGCGGTGCTCTGATAAAAATAAACCCCAGGAGATTTGTAGTTCGGGTATCGTATACTTTTACTAAGCACAACTATCGACAGAGGTATACTTGCCGAACTCGATACCGAATCGCATTGGCTTCTTCAAAACTTTTCCAACTCGTTTGATCTACGATTCTTAACATAAATAAGAATATTTTTGGATTAATATTTAATTAGGTACCTATACATAGATAGTTTTTTTTTAAATTTATATTTTAATAATGAAAAAGAAATAAATCTTACAAGAAGTAAAAAGTATGAAAAATGCGCTTTAAAAATATCTTAAGAATTTTTCTTACTAGAAATAAAAGGAAAACTACAATCGTGCGTCACTGTCAAATAAGATTATTACGTCTGAGTGGACATTGGCACCTAATTGAAGCATCTACCCTATGTTTCAATTTTATAGTCGAAGCCATTGGAAAATCAGCACTAGTGTTTGAAATATAAGAATCAATCTTGTTGTAACAATTTTTATCGGCTGATGGCATTATACCTTACGTGGCAATCATCTTTATAATGAAATGGTGTTACCAATATACGAGTACCATAGACATAAAAAAGATAACGACCAATTATGTTTTTTAATATTATAAAATTCCTAGAATATAACGAAAAAAGGCCACAAAAATATCAATTAGGCGTTTACATTGATAAATTGTTCATTATTTTTAAAATCTCTATCATGACTTAGGTAAATTATATGATTTAAGTATATAACTTTTGTTTTATAACTTAAAAAAGGGTTTTTAACATTCGAAATAAATAGAATGCGCCAGTATTGAATAACACCATCATGTGATTTTTGAAACTTCAGTAAATCGTCCGAACGCATCACGTGGGGTGGAAGGGAGCGGAACTGGGCCCTAAGGGCTTTTTTAACGTTTCTCTATGCAATATATGCACCCCTGGTCACGTATCGTATGAAGTAGCTTCCTGTACGAGCGAATTCATTTTTCTTTTTTGTTTAGATTTTTCAAGTGTCTATGGGCTTTTAGCTGGGCGGCCAGTATTTTCTTAGGATATAAAAAAAACTATCTACTAATGAAAAAGGTTCTATGTATTCGGTTATTGCATTCTAAAACAACCTACTTTATATTCTCTTGCCTACCTTAGTAAAAAAAAAGACTTCATGATTTTTCTTTAACGTTCGCCAAAGAAAACTCATAAAGAATATTCCCGAATACAAAAGTACTGTATTACATAAAAATAAAGTAAAATTATCCCCGAAAGTCCCGTAACACTACACCATTTGTAAAGCCCTCCGAACACTATCCATATACTGCATGATTTACCCCGACATGCAGAAAGCGTGAACAGAATCTACGGGGAGGTGAGAATGGCGGGAGGGTTATCAAATAAGATTTTTTCCTCAATCTAGGGTTGAGGGTAGCCGGAGGGTTTCGTCCGGCTATACAATTTGAGATAGCCTTTTATATGACGCCATGTTGTATGGAGTTTTTCATTATATTTATCTGTTAGCAACTCGTGTTTGCGTTACTGATTATGGAATTAAAAAAAAACTTGACTTTATTAAGTTTTGAAAATATTTGTTTGGAGCAGTCATTTTTAACTCCTATTTGGGCAAAAAAAAAAAATTTTTAGTGAACGCAACTGTACAATTTATTTGCTTAATTCTCAATATTTTATCGCCATTATATTTTTAAAAGTTTCCATGTATTTTAATGATAGCCTATTAATTGTAGGTGCCTGAATTATTTTCGAGTGTTAAAGATTTTTCGCGGGAACCCCAAGAGTGGTCATAAATAAGTCGGATGTTTGGTCCTTCGCGATACAATGTAATGCACAGTGCACTAAATTCAGTCGGGCGCGCCGTACCCCTTAGTTCGGGGTACTTTTCACCCCCGGAAAGGTGTCAGGGGTCTTTGTCAGCGGAATTGTTGTGAAACAGTTGCACTTTTGAGTGTTTTCCTTGAGAATTTAGAAAGCGTACACGAAAATAAAATACCTTTTCGAGTTGTGGGTTTCTAGGGAGGAAAGATATCGATATAACTTTAACATTACTAATCCTGGCGATAAATTATTTTAAATTAAAACGAAATAACTATAAAGAATAAAATTAAAACAACAAAAAATATGCAAAGTTCAAAGTACTCGTGTCCAAAGGAATCTAGAGAAGCCAGAAGAATGAGTCTCCATGACCACAGACAAGTGTCAGGTCTCGTGTTACGTACTCATGTTGCTAACACTTTCGCATTTTTTCGTCTGCGGGCATAAAAATAGTTCCCATAGATGTCTTATGTGCCAGTATTGTGGTTATATAACTCTTTGCCAGTATTTATGTTACGTAATATAGTACTCATTCGGATAAAATAAGTTTTTAGTGTTTCTTCCTTAGGAGTTCTTAATTTAAAAAGTTCAATTTTATTTTATTTTTTAAATTGGAAATTGCTACAATTCTTGAACAGTGTTCGATTTGTTATTTTTTTTATGTCACTAGTGACTACGAGGCAGGCGGGTCACCTGATGGTAAGTGACTACCGTCGCCTATAGACATTAGCAATACCAGGGGGACTGCCAACGTGTTGTACACCATATTACAATGCCTTAAGGGCAAGGGTTCTCAAGTGCAACTGCCGGAACACACCAACAGGTGCTTGGCGACAGATTTTCAACTTGAGGGTGGTAGCCAGCCAGTCGAGTACCACCTAGTACCCTACCACCATGCTGTGGTTTTCTCACGATGTTTTCCTTCACCGAAAGCTCAAGCTCATTGTAGGATTCGAACCCACGACCTTCGCCGCGGTATTCGACGTCACTTACCACTGAGCTATCATCGCCTTAATTATTAACATCGATAAAATTATCATTGTTTATTTTATTATACCAAATTAAGACTCAATTGAAACATATACAGGGTGTCCGGTAAATAGTACAACAAACTTAAGGGGAAGATAGGTGGGCGGGTCACCTACCAAATATACAAAAATGACCTCAGTAAAAGTGTCAACATTTTCGAGATATTTAATATCAAAAATTCAAAATCATTGAAATATCTCGAAAATGGTGATCGTTTTATAGAGCATTTTTTTACATATTGGTAGGTACTCACCTATATCCCCCTTAAGTTTGTCGTACTACTTACCGGACACCCTGTATAACTCACTTTACTATTGGCTGAACGACTTAGTGAAGAGTATCAAAATCCATATTAATAATTTATTTTAATTTTATAAATGCCTCACTTTACTATTGGCTGAACGACTTAGTGAAGAGTATCAAAATCCATATTAATAATTTATTTTAAATTTATAAATGCCTCACTTTACTATTGGCTGAACGACTTAGTGAAGAGTATCAAAATCCATATTAATAATTTATTTTAATTTTATAAATGCCTCACTTTACTATTGGCTGAACGACTTAGTGAAGAGTATCAAAATCCATATTAATAATTTATTTTAATTGTATAAATGCCTCACTTTACTATTGGCTGAACGACTTAGTGAAGAGTATCAAAATCCATATTAATAATTTATTTTAATTTTATAAATGCCTCACTTTACTATTGCCTGAACGACTTAGTGAAGAGTATCAAAATCCATATTAATAATTTATTTTAATTTTATAAATGCGAAAGTAACTCTATCTGTCTGTTACCTTTTCACGCCTAAACCGCTGACTGAACCTTTGTTATGATTTAAACATATGTGATTTAAATACTATAAACATTTTTTTTTATTAAATGTTATGAAATTTTACCTAACCAACATTATTATTTCAAATGTAAACGATATTTTATTTTATCGATGTAATATTAGGGTTTATTTTCCCAATACAATTAAACTAAAAAAGCCTTTGTCTCAAATTTTTGTTTCCATTTTACCGATCACCAGTTTTAATACCGAATGCGAGGCAATGTTTATTATCTCGTGAATGTAGTGATGACTAAGGAAAACCGGGGAAATCCCTTGGGATGAGGGAAAATAAATAATTTTCCTTTTGTCGCGTCACCGTTGCGTGTGGTGGCGGTGAGCACGTCACGTTCTACGTAAGACTAATGTGTGAAATAATATTTCTCCCGCGTAATAGATGGCGCCTCGGGCGATTGTCACAAATACTCCGATTGGTAAGGGATTGGCCATAAAATTGTTGAAAGGTAAACCTCACAATTTTTCACAAGTGGATATTATTTTTCATATTGATTATTTCAATATAAAAAAAATTACTACTTTTAATAAAATTATTATAACCGTGTTTGTTATACAGATGTTTCACCACACTAATTTAACACACGATAGAAATGGTTTCTGGCCGATACCTAGCGCAAGGCACACCAATACAGCGTGCCCAATAATCCAATCCACGGTACAGCCTTAGGGCACTAAGGGTAAGTCGACAAGTAAAGGTAACCAACCCCCTTTTACATGACACCTACGTAATAATCAATATACTTATATGTACATACTCGTAAAAGTGAAATATATGGCTATGTCCAGCAGTAGACATTTATTGGGTGAGTGAAATGATGATGATAAATCACGAAATCACAGAAAGTATAAATGCTCAACCCTTGAATGGCGACTAGATTCCTCATAGGGAGTAAGTAGGTATCCGCTAAGAAAGTATTTTTGATTCCCTTGGGAACGCGAGTGAATCCGCGAGTAGCAGCTAGTATATGAGAGGCTTTCCTTGGAAATCGTGGACAAACGCAAGTCCTTTAATAATAAAAAAAAAATGGAGTCTTAACGAAACTTACGACCTAATCCCATAAAACGCAAAAAAGGTACCTACCAAAATATTGACAGAATTAATTACAAGTGACTGCTGGCAACATTTTAAAAAGATATCGAATACTCTGGCAGTAATCCTATACCGTGTGGTCACTAGCCACAGCTATATGCGAACCGGAATTGTGTGGTTGGTACTGCGTGGGTTTCGTATTTTGTATCTTGTTAAGCTGAAGTTCTTACACGTAACTATAAACTGACGAAGATAGGGTTGCCAGGTTGTTTTCTTCAGGCCGATCATCGGTATTAAAATGCTGGAATTTTTTATCGCTACTGATATTTCTTTCAGGTAGTTGCACTTGTCAAAAAGCCCGTATTGGTAGGGGAGGCATTGATGCTAAATTTGTAGTTACTCGAGCGTCTTTGGGACCTACTGGAATTTGAAGATTAGGTGGAATAAAGAAAAAAAGGTTATGTGATATTTTCCCCTTCAGCGGTGGGGGGAGCGTCTACAGGGTTTCAAAAATGTAAAAAAAAACAGTCACCAAGAAATACTCGAGCGCGTCAGATATTAATAGGGTAGTCGCGCCACGTCTGTCTGATAACGGAAAAATAATAATCTGCCGTTTTGCGTGGTGGGGGTGGCCGTACGAAGGGGTCGAAAATATTTTTAAAAAAAATTTACTCGAGCGCGTCAGACATTGATAAGGGATGTTAAGTGAACCCTCCAGTAGCTCCTATTTTAAAGACTGACGATTTGGACGCGACCATCAGTCAGGGCCGATTTTTGAAAATGCAAAAAAAAATCGTGACCTTGATTTACTCGAGCGCGTCAGATTTTTATACAGGCGGTTCTTCTTGATGGCCTTGTTGTACTGACCCATAATCTGACAATTATGTTGAGGGATTTCCTTAATCTGACGGTTTGAAAAAAAAAAATATGTAAAAAATATCGAAATCTCGAAAATGGTTCAAGATATCGAAAAAATGTTTGTACAAAAGTTGTAGAGAATTTAACCTTCTACAATATTTATTATGAATACATATACCAAAAAAACCCATAGGAAACGAGATATTTGCAATAAATGATTTTTTGACCTTTGACCTTGAAAAATCAGTAGTCGCGGGCACCCTAAGATAAGTAGCTTTTGAGACAAGTTTTAGGGTGTCAAAATAAAGGTTTATACAAGTTAATAGCTGACTATTTCTCATTCTGAGGTGAAACTCATAATATTCCTGGACTATACACTTAATAATGATTTTAGCCACTTCGGCTTGTGCAAATCGGCAGATTAAGATATTTCCGTGATTCGTGACTAATTTCCTTCAAAATAAAAAAAAAAACCAATCGCGCTCGAGAAAATCCAGGTGACGTTTTTTTTTTTGCAACTTTGCGAGTCTCCAATTTTCTTTCGTCACGCCCAATTTGTCAGATTATTGAAATGTACACTATTTTGCATGTAACTAACTTACCTTACCTTAATCTGACGCGCTCGAGTATTTCAAACCATCGATTTTTTTTTACTAATCTGACGGGCTACCCTAGGCGTTCGACACTACATAGAGGGCTCAGATTTGGTGAGAGTACTTCACAAGGTGCAAGGTTGCCCCCCTTATGTTAATCTGACGCGCTCGAGTAAATCCCGAAATCCCCTATTCACCTCCCCTACCATATATAAGCCCGGCGGGCTGGACTAGCGACTTTATTTCCGGTCAGACAACCCTAGACGTAGTACAAGCCTTCTTCTTCAACATAAAATCTATATACGTCGTATTGTTACAATAAAACCGATAAAAATATACAGAATTGTAAAATACGTTTATTAATGACATAATTGAAGAATGTGAGAGACAGTTACATAAAATTAAGAAACCACCTTCAATCGTATTGTATACGAAATACTAGCTTTCCCCTGCGGTTTCACTAGCGTTCCCGGGGGATCTTTTCATATTTCGGATTAATATATAGCCTATGACACTCACAAATAACGTTGCTTTCTATTGGTAAAAGGATTTTCAAAATCGGTTCAGCAGATCCAGAGATTACCCCCTACAACCTCACAAACTTTACCTCTTTATAATATTAGTATGGATGATAGATATGCAAACCTATTGCAGACAATAAAACGATGTTAAAAATTTGAATTTTTTTTAAAGACTGACAAACAGACAGCGTATCCCGGTGTACGTATTCTATGTTACTACCGTCGTCTATGGTTATTAGAAAACTCAGGGGGTTTCCCAATCTTCCCTCATAATATTTAGGTACTTTACCGCTAAAAAGCAAATTATAAAATCTCTTAAAAGTTATTTCAAAGGATGCAACACAAAATTATAGCGTCCAAAATTCAATTGATATGTGCTGGAAGTACAAAACCGTATTACAAGCATCCTCATGCAGCAGTAGTCTGCAAACTCGATTAATGTATCGTTTTCAACCGGCTTCGTTCATGGTCTGAAGTTAGTGGCGGAACAGCTCGATGTTTTCGATTGTGGTAACTCGGTTAACTGTTGTGTGAACCTTTACAATAGTTTCTTTTTTTCGTTTTAATTTTTCAGTTATTTGCTGTACAAATGTAATTTGGTTTATTGCCTTCAATTTGAACCTGCAAACGAACGTTGAAGAAATTAATGTACGCGCAGTTAAGTGCCTTAGTTCTCTCTGACCTACATTCGTTCTCCGAATGAAAAATAAAAACGTAACCATTTATTTACTAGTTGAGTCCTCACTCACGAAAATAGTGAATCGTCAAGAAAAAACACATTCGCATCCAAGATTTGTTTAAGGAAAGCGAAATACGTGACTCAATCGACGTTTCGTTACACTTGACAAAAGATGGCTTCCAAGATGGCGACATGTCACGTCAAAAAACGCTGGTATTCTTCCCGCCACTTCACCCCGCCCACGCATATTTTTTAACCGCACACGCAATTTCCTGAGCTTTTATTTTTCGCCAACCATAGCTGTCCCGGTTCCGTTATAAATGGTATTTGCTACTGTAATGATCACTTAATCGAGGTGAAAGAAAGTAATTTGTTTGGTGGGCTGTTTTTTTAAAATTTTACTACGAGGCCACGGCATTTTCTGTTTATGCCTAATGCTAGACCTCTTTGGTGAAATACGAGCGTGATAAGAGGAATTTCGTTCGCTATAATTATAATGGCTGTAGGTTATTTATAGTGAAAGAACTCGTTACGTTTTTAATGGTGACCACTATATTACGCTGTGGGCGTGCCCTCGACGTTATTCTAAAACAACCCTATTTTTATAGTTATTTATACGACGGAATATAATTTAAATGTAGGTGTTAATCTATTGTAAATTATATGTTTTTGCGAGAATAACTGCATCGAAGCTATTTTAAGTTTCTCGACTTTTCCTAACTAGAAATTTGCCTTCTTGTCTAACCGCATACTTTTCCCATGACTTAGGTACAATAAAAATCTAGTTATTATCGTAATCTAAACCCCAGTAGCTCAGTGGCTCATTAAACCTGACAACGCTTCTCAGTATTTATTGTCGTAAATGTGTTGTTATGACTTAACAACGTTATCCGTAATGTTTGAGATAAAAGCACATTTTTTGTGAAAAAACAGCAAACCGAGACGTACAGGGACGTATTAAATTAGGTTGATTCTGAATTTAGACATGTTTCTTTTAAATTTTGTTTTGTATAATATCTACGAATTTAAACGTCTTGGTGAATTGCAAATCAAGCTATTCTAAGCCAAAGAAAAGCTTTAAAACAATAAGAAAATTCAACGATACTACCATAGTACTCTCTCCTTTCAAGTACGAATAAAAAAATATATTGCTTTTATTGAAAGCAAACAGTTTGAAAGCTTTATTTTCCCACTATAGAAAGGAAGCCCACCCGTCTAAACCTGCCACCGGCCCTGGCATCCTCTAATGACAACATCGCAGCTCCCGTCACTTCACCACAATCCCGGGGAAAACAGTAATGATCGTTCAGACACTCGGATCCCGCGTTTGATGGCTTTAAAGCCCTTCCACACCGGCAAGTTTAGTTGCTCGCTATCTTACTTCAAGTGTTTTACGACTTGAAATTAGTACTGAGTAGAGTTTTGATCTGTTATTAAAAGTGTTGGGTGGATTGTTTTTGTGTTCTGGTTGGTTGGAAATGTTTAAAACTAGAAGGTTGATCGAGATAATGAACAATTAATTTCACTTTTGACATTGACAGTTACAAGAAAGTGTTCTATTATATTTTTAAACTTTTGCAGGTAGAGTTATGATGATGGCGACATTCATAAAATGTCTTCAGTTTTTTTTTAAATTACTTACCAGAAATAAGTCCTGACTTCATAAATAGCCTTTAAAGATACTGCACTCTCAGTCACAGCTTAGAAGATACCATTGGTTCTATTCTAAGAAGCGGTCAATATGTAAAGATTCAGGAACACAGAAAATAGAACGTTGAAAATCAACCAGTAAACGTGGAAAGCAAAATTTATAGTACAATCCAGTACAATGATAGCGAGATTAGCTTGTCCTTTCAAATCGGATTGGAATACGAATCCAAGGAGATATATCCGCTGAGCTGGCACAAAAGAATTGGCGCGATATCGCTCGCTGTCGTCCTGCGGCGGCCATCTTGACACGATGTACCCGCCAAAACGTTTGAAAATCGAACGTCTCTCTAGAGACGTTGAATCGCATCGCATTCAGTGTTTTTCGAATGTGAAAGAACATTAGTGGTCGCATGATATTCTCACACTAAGCATTTGAAATATTGCGAATTCATAAAACGTGATTAGAAATTCAGAATTCTTTCCAAAAGATCTGTGTGACCTTAATTTCGGTATTATTTCGAATATTCCGTAAAGCAATTCCAGTAAAATTGTTTTGTTCTATTCTACAGAACGACAAATACATAGAAGCCCTATAATAACAGTTCGTGTATCCAATTTCTAAATAACAAAAGCTACCATTCACCCTTCGTCTATGAGATTAAAAATTCAGTAAATACATA
Organism: Ochropacha duplaris; assembly: GCA_951361185.1. Classification (NCBI taxonomy): domain Eukaryota; kingdom Metazoa; phylum Arthropoda; class Insecta; order Lepidoptera; family Drepanidae; genus Ochropacha; species Ochropacha duplaris. The sequence goes on along the minus strand of OX592715.1, from coordinate 4,424,021 downwards.
GTCATTACTTACTTCGCTTTACTTAATAATCGTATTAAACATCTATGTATTCAAATAATCATTACGATATTTCTGGGAAAATTCCATTTGATATCATTAATAATTCTGATTTATTCTCTGTAATTTACCAGTTATAGAGGAGAATCATAGATCTTGTGGTATTCCATTTATGATTCCGTCTTTTTAATTTAGGGTCTTTAAACGACTTCAAAAAAGGAGGTTCAATGTTCAACTGTATCTTTTTTTAGCATCAATTTAGAGCGTTACGTATAAATTATGTTTTCCAAATTATATAAGTTAATAATTATATTACCTTTAATTAATTTAATAAAATAAATTGTTAAAAGGTTAACTACAATCAGCGGATTGAACAAAAGATAGGCAATAGAAAATTATTTTGAACGAATCTCGTGGGAGTGACGACTCTCAGCTAAAGGGAAGATTGAAAGGGAAGATAGTAAGTTAAGTACACAGTCAAAAGCAAGTACCTAAGGTCAAAAGGTGATTCATCGTTTTCTTCCTGGTCAGATGATGACAATTACCTCGGACATTTCCTCTGTGTGTAGGTGGGAGTTCGTGATAGATACTTAACTATTTATTTAGAAGCTAATATTATCTGATTATGTTCATAGATAGTTTTAGGTAGGTTTGAATGATTTATAGGTAAACAAACGACTTCACCCGCGTACCCCTTTTTACCCCTTTAGAGGTTTAAATTCGAAAAATGCTTTCTTATTCCTCGTCTACGTCTTATATTGTTTATAACCTGTGGAAATAAACAGCTTTATACAGGTTAGGCTTAGGCATTGATGAGTCAGTAAGTCAGGCCTTCTCTTTTTATATTTAGATAAATTAAACCGTCTATATTTTGATTATAACTCAACTTGCTTATATACTAGATTCTATTGTTATCTTATTGTTTTCCTGGGACCAGTCCATATTATAGCCAACAGGTTAACTTTAAATAAATACTAAACATAACAGTCGACACTTGTAATACATCAAAATACAGCATGAAAATAATTGTTTTATGCAATCGGCCTGATAACATTCCTTGGTCATGTTACAGTGTGCGTGACTCAGCCAAATAAAAAAATGAGCCGCCGGGCAAATTTGATACACCGGGCAACATAGTTCTTAATATCTTTATCTAAATCGGACCATAAACAAAGAGGACAAATTTTTTCACGGGACCATGGACACGACATGAACTTTATTTCTAGTTTTGTAATTTTTTATATTACACAGTAATTTTTTGATGGTTCGTGCAAATAAAATGAACTGGTTTTGTTCAACTTCTGCCATGCTCAATGGGTTTTATTAACTTTTTTTTTTTACTGCGTTTATGAAAGATGATAAAACGGTTTATTGTATAGTCTCCTGTTGACAGTTAATCCTTAAAGATAAATCGTAAAGATAGACACGTTATACTCATAGCTAGTTTAATTTAAAGAAGTGTAAAATAATGCCTGTTTAAAACCGACAATATCCGAGGGTTGCGCAGTATTAAAGGAAAAACATAAGTGAATGAAAAATTTTAAAAAATACGTTTTCATCCCACTAATATTATAAATGTGAAAGTTATGATGGATGGATGGATGTTTGTTACTCTTTCACGCAAAAACGGCTGAACGGATTTTGATGAAACTTGGTACACAGGTAGATCATATCTTAATATAACACATAAGATACATTTATCCCGGAAAAGGATAAGATCCCTCGGGAACGCGGGTGAAACCGCGGGGGACAGCTAGTAAAATATTAATTGACCACTTTCCCATAAAAAATCAGGTCAAAAAATCCCAACACGAATAATTCATACCGTTTATTAGGAAGCGTTTACTCATCAGATTTGACTGACGACATTTTATTGGATTTTTTCGTAAATTTCCTCTTTTTATTGAACTCATTTGCAGGATTATGGATGTTAATGCACGTTTTTTGGGTTTTTCGATTTCCTGACGATAAGCCAGTCATAGTGATTTGGAGCAGTTAATTTAAGTCACGAAGTATTTTAGCAGTTCCTGTGATTTGCTCATGAATAATATCTTCATTACCACCCTATGTCATTATGAAATATGAAAGAAAAAACAACCACGAAAACACTTGTTAGTGACCTGAGAAATTTAATTTTCATTCAAATTATTTACAAAATATACTAACTATAATATATAACAAAACTTCCTCGAGGCTGCTGCCACTTGTCTATGTTTAAAACTAATGTTATTATTTTGGTGAAAATTTAAGTTTATATAAGGTATTGTATATTTCCATCAAAAATAAATTGCACATCTGCGATAATTACAGCGTCTTCGTGCGTGGAATTTTGAAAAAAAAAAAACAATTATCGTGGATTCCCGCCACCGACAGTGAGCCGTGACTCTCAACATTTTGTCTCTGGTCACGAACATCATAACGCCTTAAGCCGTGCACACACGCCACGACACGACTCCTTTGGTGTGAAAATGGGATATAATTTGGGGGAATAATCAAAAAACCGGTTCGCGTGCCCTGCGGACATTACGGGCGGCCCCACCCGAAGCGGCCATGTTAATGTTGCCAGTACATATAAACGCAGTATGTATGTAATGAGCCGAGGAAAATTGTGTTGCCATAAAAATAATTGTGTTTCCTACCACCCCCGGTTTCTGTACGTCACTCGATTAGTCCCGAGACTGCGTCGCTACTATCGGTGTTGTTTTCGTATTTCCTTAATGAAATTTCTCCATCGCTACATCATGTTAGACGCGTGCAAAAAAATGTGTAACAAAAAACAAATATTTTTTAATCTAGCGATTTGTAATTATACTGGTAACTTTTAATATTTAGATGGGCCAGTTGGCGTAGTTGATTAACATACTACCTATCACGTCGCAGGCCGTGGGTTCGATTCCCATCCAGGATAGACATTTGTGTGCATGAACATGTCTGTTTGTCCTGAGTCTGGGTGTAATTATCTATTTAAGTATATATTTACAACAACAAAAAAGTAGTATTTGTAGTATATCAGTTATCTGGTTTCCATATTACAAGGTCTGCTTAGTTTGGGATCAGATAGCCGTGTGTGAAAAATCACCCAAAAGTATCAAGCCAATCATATTTTTGAAGTGCTGCTTAATAGACAATTTTCCTGAAAACAAAACCAAAGATTAATTTGGTAGAAAAAAAAACCTAACTGTCATACAGTATGTCAAACAGCTGTACCATGTTTTGCCCATTCATATAGCACGCGACATAAAGTAGGAAACCAAACCAACAGTAGCACATATTACATACAGTTTTTGTTCGGGTTCGATCCTCCAGATTTATGAGCTCGGTTGCTCGCCTGACTTTTATGCCTCCTCCGTTATACTTTTAGCTTTCTGGAGAACAAACGCTTGGCCGCGTTTTCGTCAAGTTATTTTCGGTTGGCTTGTTTATATTTTTGATTGTTTAGTTAGTTTTAGTAGCTGATCGAACGTTTGTAGGTAGTCTGCTTTGTTTCTAGAAGTTATGTGCTGGAACAAGACCGGAAAGGCTCGTTACGGCCCTTTATGGCGATCGGTTTATAAATTAAGAATATTTAGTGGCTTTTTTAACGTTGGCTGTGTTCTAATGTATTCTATTTACTCGTTAAATTGATGGTAATGAATTTTGTACTGTTTATTGTTTATTTTGTAAATGAACAACAGACAGCTAAAATACAATTTGATGTTATTTGTAATCTTCTGGCATTTGGACTAATTTTAATATTACAAGTATCATTAACCATTGGCAAAATCATTCTCAGAATATTAAATGTTTATTTTGCTTTTTTCTTGCCCCAACTTTTTTTTATAATCCTGTCGTATGTAACTAGCTTTAGCATTCGATAAACGGGACCGTATCAGGGGCAGTAACCGTGTAAACTAGTATTTTCCACCAATTTGATCGCTCCGCGTTTGGTCCACCTAGCGATATTACGTCAAGATGATGTGTAGATACCCTTATTTTATGATAATAATATAGAAGTTTGATAAAACTTTTTATGCCTCCTAGTGTTGTTCAAAATCAATAAACACGCTGTGATTTAGATAATGGAAGAAAACGCGACGTAACGTAAACTTAACCTACTAAGTAACAGTTTACAAACTAATTGAACAAAACGAACAACTGTAGGTAGACAAGCAAACAATCTAAATTAATTCCGTACCGATTTGGTCAACCCTATAATGCCGGGGCGCGGTCCTAACGACCCGACTACCAAAAAAAATAACCTCAATAAATTACTATCCAATCCAAGTTGGTCTATAAGACGCCCAAAGAGGATTTCATTGGCTCCCTAGACGGCCTACACTTGTCTTGTATATACTTCATGGTAGATATCATTAATTTAATTGAGTTTGGCAACACTTTACTAAACGAAAAAAATGACTTTGTCTGTATGAAAGTTTGTTGTTAAGAAATCACTGTTCAAATTTGAATAATTTATCGTCAATTTGACATTTCAGTGAAAAAAATCTTCATAATAAAAGTATAGCTACAACCTCAAACAAAGAACAAACAGAAACACTTACACAAAGTGCACTACAAAATAATTTCACCGGAATTATTCTCAAAAAACGCCATCAGACGAAAAATTATATCCCTAAAAACCATTACCACACATACTGCGGTGCATTGAAGCAAAGTGAAGTATGGGGGGTGTCGTGAAGTGGGGGGCGAGACAGGAAAGGGGGCATCCAGACGAAGCTCGAAGGGGGCATAATCCCGTAATTATCGGCTTAACTCTAGACGGCATTTGCAGGTGGAAACTGCAAACGCTCAGGTGTTACTAGTAGGTATTTTAGGGTTACATTGACAAATACCGTTGACTGATAATTGATTTATAGGGGATTATGTGGTAACAAGGTTCCGTTTTAGTTGCTCTGTAAAAACAAAGGGCGTTTGAGAGTTGGATTTTGCAGGGCTGCTCCTTTTGATGTTTTTGAGTCCTTTGAAATGCCAATTGGATCTGCTTTTTTGTTTTAGTTAATAATTGGGTTCAATAGTAACTTTCATATGTGATACCTATAGTTTAGGCGATGATAGCTCAGTGGTAAGTGACGTCGGATACCGCGTCGAAGGTCGTGGGTTCGAATCCTACAATGAGCTTGAGCTTTTGGTTAAGGAAAACATCGTGAGGAAACCATAGCACGGTGGTAGGGTACTTTGTAGTACCCGACTGGCTGGCTGTCACCAAAACACCTATCGATGTGTTCCGACAGCTGCACTTGAGAGCCAGTTCCCATCTAGGCTTTGTGTGCCACCTTCGGCCACATCATCACTTACCATAGTGAGATTGTGGCCAAACACAAGCTTATCCAGAATAAACAAAATATATATAGAACTGTTTTTACGTAGGTATATTACATTTGGGATCAACTTGACAAATTCTGAAACGTAAGTTGATTCCGTGTGCTTTAATTGGTTAAACAATTAAACCTTCTAGTTAATATTAACGTATTCTCTTAACAAATCTAATCTATTTTTACCCAACTGGCTATGGGCATATTATACCGACGCAGGAGAAGGAGTGTTTGTGTTTCATAAAGGAAATCTGTTATTTTAGCCAGCGTGGGATGGACGGACGTCAAAACCAACCGCTTTGAATAGGGATGTCATATGGCGGATACAGATACGTAGTAGAACTTTCGGTATTCTAATCGATTTTGATACCAGATATTAATTCCGATATCGAGGATAATCGGAATATTTATGTTTTTTGGTGTACTATTTACTATCGTGCTTATAAATTTATTTTTAATCATCGATTTAGTTTTAGAACTTATGAATAAATTACAGCTAAAGTAAAGGAAATATTCCGAAAAATAAAAAAAGTAGAAAATTAAGGTAAATTTTGGTACCTACAAGTTTTCGCGAAAATCAAAATTTGCCCATATCTTTTTATCGTGTTGGCTTAGGACCTTGCTTTTTATACACCTAATAGGGACTAAAGACCTCAGTATCTGGTATAATTTCAACTTGCTAGGTCCACCCGTTCCTGAGAAAATCGGTGGTGACACACGGACAGACGGACTGAAAGACAGATGGACAAGGAAGTGATCTTATAATAATATATATATGGTTCCTTTTTTTACCTTTTGAGGTACGGAACCCTAAAAAATAATAGGTTGTCAAAATATATACAACATAGGGTGATGAGGTCATAAAAGACCCGAGGGTTGCACATTTATTATTAACGGGTCAATTCATTTTGTAGACTGTACTGTACCCAGCTGTTTATGAAGACCTCAACAACTTCCAACATGTTGTCTTTGGTTAAAACCTTAAAATGTAAGACGAACTTTGTCACCGCTACCACTTGCTCTCGGTCTTGTGGATTCTCGCTAAACGAGTCGCAATAATAATGTAGCTGCATGTTTTTTTATCAATTCGACTAGTTGGAATGTTAGAAAACTTGTGATGTATTTATTTAGTGATGTACTAGCTGTCCCCGCGGTTTTACCCGCGTTCCTTTTTTTAATTGATCGGATTTTGTTGTCAATTTCATGGGTTTTAATTTATCTCGCGGCAGCCTAATATTTTTTTCTAAAATAAAAGTAACAAGTTATTCTTTATAACATTAATTGTCTGCCAGTGAACATTGGTCCAGTCATTTCGGAGATTTCGAGACAAACAAACACTTTTATTTCTTTATTTTGTAGATATATTGGAAATCCCATTTTGGACGAGGTTTTTCTTCCTAGCCATAAAGCTATTCATTGGTCTTCTTACTTGATATTAAAATTACTAAATCATTTACCAATAGTGATGCCTATAGTCCACGCGATCCAATTATAAACGACTGCATTTTTCATCCGATTTAACAATTACTCATCGTAGGGGAACCGTATAATAACAATCGTAGGTTCAACAAAATTACTCCGTAGGTAGAACAAGTTCGTAGACAGCTCTGACAGGCGGGATTCTGTTCACAAAGTGAATGCTGCTGAAAACCGATGTTGCCATGTTATACGTATTTTGGACAAACAAAAATGTTGAGTGATGTGTTTTTTACAACGGAATATGTTTTTTATTGCTAGGTTTGTTAAATTTATTTTGGATCTGTATTCTTAGCCGCATTGGTTAGCTTGTCCTGTATTTTTTTCTAAACCCACGTTGAAATTTTCTATAATATGAATTACTAGCTGTCCTCCGCGGTTTCACCCGCGCTATCTTCTCGGGATAAAAACATAGCCTATGTTACTCAAGGATAATGTAGCTTTCTAATGGTGAAAGAATTTTTAATATCGCTCCAGTAGTTTTTAAGTTTATTCGTTACATACAAAAATACAAATCTTTCCTCTTTATAATATTAGTGTAGATATAGAAGTCACGCAGCTTTTCCACCTTGTCTGTCTTCATGGACAATTATTAAGTTCTTTTCATCATAGCGATTAAAATATCTCTATCTAAATCGAGTTACAATATCGATACCAATCGATATGAGTTACATACAACACTATCGATGAATTCTATTAAATAAAATGTATTCGGAATTAAGTATCAGTCCACAGTTAAAACGATTCCCGTGTAACGGAGTGGGATAACGCATGGTCTATCGAATTTTAATACCGGATTTACCTACTCTGCGATAGGGCTGCCAATCTTTCGATTAATTTAACAGGGCTGTGGTGTGAAGTTGACTTATTTATTTATGCGAACTACGTGGTTTTTATTAGGTTATTTATTCTGTTATATTTATTCATAACATTTTAGATGTTGATAAATAAATGTCCATCCTTAGTAAAAATATTGAACGTGGACAATTTTAAGCCGTAAATGGATTGTGGTTAGTTTGGGTTTTGTTTGATTTTCTCCTAATGGATTTTATAATGTGCATACTTTTAAAACCTTACAGCAAAAATTCTTCATAGAAACTCGATCACGGCATACCTGTAACAAGTAATAATTATGGATTATTTTTATGTATATACAGTAATACTGCGGCAGTATATAATAGACGTACAGACAGACGTTACGGTTTATACATATTTTTCAAGTTCAGCTTTTGGAACGAAGTTCCTTATCGCGCGTTGTGAAAGGGGGCTAGACGGAAAAAATTGTCACGACACTTTTAGTGTCACTGTCACTGTCGGTGACAGTTGTGTGTAGTAAGCTATTGTAAGCTGTGCGGCGTGCGCATGTTTCTCTGTCTATCTCTCTCTCTTATAGAAAGCAAGCCAGACATTTCTATTTATATATATATAACTGTTTTTATATATATATATACTCTCTCGACTTATATAACTTATATAACTATAGTCTCTTGACACCTCTCAAGTTTTTTATGTTAATCACAAACTAAATGAATAAATAACTTCAAACTCTTTCACCTACATACATTAGTACGGACAGTATAAAAATCTATAAAAATGGTTTGTTGTTTTGCATTCAGGCTCTATATATTTTATGTATCTTTATGCGTATTTGTACATATTATATTGTCTTATAAAATATTTCATTCTTTAGTATATTAACTTTTAAGTACCTTAATTAATACACTAGGGGTCGGTAAATGAAACGAGCAGAACAATATTAATTAAAATAATTGAAAAAGATATAAATGATGTTCATTCATTGCAAAAATAGATCGTGATATGAATTTTCATGCAAGTAAAATAAAATAAAGGCACTGGAAGTCATATTATCAATGTACAGCCATCAATTAAACATGATTTTTATTTAATTCACAGAGATTATCCATTGTTTTCATGTAAACTACAGGTTTTTGTTATGAGCATATGTTCAAAAATCCCCGTCTTTAATAAACACGCTGAGACTTCGAAATTGTCCTTTGTAATCAAATTAATAAACGCAGCCAAACAGCATGTTCAACGAAATCATTTATATTAAAATGTAATCAAATGAAATATACGACATAAAAAAGTATTAATACTTATTAAAAATCACTGGCGACAGTCACAAAACATACATTCAGTAATAAATTGTCGTCCCTAATCCATATTAATGGCTTCTTAAAATTAATTAAATCCCATTTTGTGTTGTTGAGCTTTTTTGGCGACCGTACAAGGACTTGTGTAAGTGGAGGTTGTATATCATAATGATGCATAGCGTCTCCGCAGCTTTCATACATTATTAATTACGAAACGAGTGACAGAGACAACATATACGTGAATAAGAAACGAGTAAGAAGAGGATGGGCAAACGTAGGGATTGCCCAAGTTGTCGGTTTCGGTACCGAAGTTTCGGCAAAGTTTTCGGACAATGAAGGGTAGCAAATGTGTGACAGAGTGTCACACACAACTCGTGACTGCGGTCTCAGCAACGGTTTCAAAACATTTTTTATTTAGAAGTAGGACATACCTACAATTAATCACAAAACTAATGCGAAAACAACACGATATTTCTTGCCTACTCAAATTACTATCTAGGGATTAATTAACTTAAAGAAAGGATTCACTTACTTCAATAAACTATTTGACCTACGGTATTATTAGCAATAAATCGTTGGAATGATGGTATAACATTTTTGAACAAATCATTTGCAATTTGACAGTGTCGTACAGTTGTAGAATTTTCAAGTTGAAAATGTTTTCTCGATCTAAACGCGGAAAGATTCATCGTCCGATCATCTAACCATAATAATGTCATTCGCGTGTGAGCGCTTTCGATCAAACCGAATGATACGATCCATTTGACCATACCATTCGATCGACAAATCGTTCCGCGTATATTCATAGATCGAAACGATTTAAATGCATTTTAAGTTTATACTCGATCGATTCTAACGGTAATATTGTAGATGATATCGGAATATCGGAGAATCGATTTTCAATGCCGATTTGTAATTCGATATCCGAATGTATTAGCACTAGTTATCTCAGGAATGTATTAACTTTTTCGGGCCAATAGCCTGCAGTTTGAGGCGATGATAGCTCAGTGGTAGTGACGTCGGATACCGCGGCGAAGGTCGTGGGTTCGAATCCTACAATGAGCTTGAGCTTTCGGTGAAGGAAACCATCGTGAGGAAACCATAGCACGGTGGTAGGGTACTATGTGGTACTCGACTGGCTGGCTACCACCCTCAAGTTGAAAATCTGTCGCCAAGCACCTATTGGTGTGTTCCGGCAGTTGCATTTGAGAGCCAGTTGCCCTTGCCCTTAAGGCATTGTAATATGGTGTACAACACGTTGGCAGTTCACCTGGTATTGCTAATGTCTATAGGCGACGGTAGTCACTTACCATCAGGTGACCCGCCTGCCTCGTTGTCACTAGTGACATAAAAAAAAAGTTATTTGTATGACGTCATTCAAAGAATTGGAATAATTAGTCGTTTGTCCGCGTCATATTCTATTTTTGAGAGACCATTAGATCGAGTGTTCTGTTTTTAAATACATCAATGTATACAGTCAGGGTCATGACAAATTACATTTTTCTCCCAAAAAGTTTTTAATAACCGTTTTTTTTTTCTGCTGGAAATGATTACGAACGTCACTAAAAGTAGATGTCAAAAGAAAATATTCAGCATTAATGAAGGGTGCAGTAATAAGTAAGGCATACATGCTCTTGTGCGCCATCTTACCTATGTATGTTATGTAGAAGGCTATCTTTCCACCCCGCGGTTTCACCTGCGTACCGGAGACGATTAAAATAAAAAATTTACCATGCTTTTAGCTGATTATGTAGCTTTCTATATGTGAAAGTTTTTTTAAAATCGGTTTAGTATTTTTGAGTTTATCCATTACAAACAAACAAACAAATATAGGTACCTACATATGTATTAACATAAAAAAAACAGTTATTTTCTCTTTTTAATATTTGTGAATAGAAAAATAATACAAAATTCAAGCTAAATTACCTAATAATGTTTCTCTACCTACTTCAAAGCAGCATTTAACTTGACAAAAGATGACAATAAATTGTTTCTTAAATTCTAACATTTCTGAACAATTTGTAGGTATTGTTGTAGGTACAGACACAATATTTCAAGGAACTTAAGAAACACTTTTGCTTATGTTATTTAAAGGTATTTAAGGTAAACTTTACGATGTAATTTGTAGGAACAGCGTGAATATATGAATGAAAGGTCTAAAGCCTTTCTTTTATAGGTTGGAAATTTTAAACATTTATTTTATTAGTCTTTCGTTCTCATAAGCTTTCTGGTATATTTTGTCCAAGTATAAGAAACTTACAATATATATATTTTTTTAAATTCTCGATAGGCTTGTGTTTGACCACAATCTCACCATGGTAAGTGATGATGTGGCCGAAGATGGTAAGCACACAAAGCCTAGATGGGAACTGGCTCTCAAGTGCAGCTGTCGGAACACACCGATAGGTGTTTGGCGGGTTTTTAACTTGAGGGTGGTAGCCAGCCAGTCGGGTACTACAAAGTACCCTACCACCGTGCAATGTAGGTAGGTATTATAGTACTCATTACGTTATATGGTCCCTACTTATTTGCAAATATTCTGCTAAGCATTCAATTCCCATCTAGGCTTTGTGTGCTTACCACCTTCGGCCACATCATCACTTACCATGGTGAGATTGTGGTCAAACACAAGCTTATCCAGAAAAAAAAAATACTAGTCATTAGAATATACCCTACAATTAGTCCCTGAGTACGCTTACAGATATAATAGTTATGTACGTACATGAGAAATGTGGGAATTATGTTTATGTAAGTTAGTTCTAACTCGTTGCTAGCTATCTAGCTCAGGAATATCAGGTTTGGATCCAAGTTCATAGACCACAAATTAACTAGAAGGAATAAAAAGATTTTACCACGTTTGGCAGCTTACCTATGTAAGTTTGTGTCAAAACTCTACATTAAAAGTAGTCGATGGATTAGCTTGAAATTGTTACGCAGAATTTTCAGCGTATTGAGAGGTTTAGTTATAACAACTGTTACCATAGCAACAATAATAATTAGTTCCTTAATAATTATCATATAGAGCCAAAACGTGGCTGAGTTTAGCTAGTAAGTAATATAAGAAATACGAAAGTGGGTGATACCGCGGGGTCGCTAGTTGAATCTTAAGTTAGTATTGCAAAAAAAAAGAACATAGAGTAGATGTCCTATTAAAATCTATCAGCTTCATCTTGTTAAAAAAAGGCTAATTCAATGAAATAGTTTCTATCTCAAATGCCATTTAATTTAATACAACACCTTTACGCCAACATCAGTTCCGAAATGCGATATGTGGTGGCAAGGCCTTTGTTCGTAAACTGGTATTTAGACGTAACTTAATGTGGCTTTTTAAGTGACAGACAACCAGACAAGCAGGTCACGTGATGGCAAGTGAATACCGTCGCCTATAAACACCTTATTATAATACCTTAAAGATAACTAACTGGCTCTCAAGTGTAGCTGTGTAGGAACATACCAATAGGTGCTTGGCAAATTTGCAACTTGAGGATGGTGCCAGCCAGTCAAGTACTAAAAACTACTATACCATCGTGCAAAATAATGAGCTACGTTTCCTATCCGTCCCATAAACTATCACAATGCAAAGAATCACGTCAAACATTTCATTGGTAAATGAAAGAAAATCAAATCAACAAAAACACGTTCAGATAAAAAATACAACTACGCTTAAAATAGACTATCGTATCCAGAAGAATTATGACTCTTGAACTGTATATTTTGATGTTTTAGCTTTTAGCTAAATTGAAACGTTCTGGTATCGGCTTAGGTCTGCTATGAGGCCGGTTCGTTATTTGCTTGTTACGCTATGGGGCCGAGGCCGATCGGACGGCGTTGCTGAAATTGGTCTACGCTTCATTTGGTTTGTTTCGGCCCAAGTTTAGATAATCCGACGGAATTATATTTCCGAACTGAGATGTTGGATTTTGTTATTTTATAAAGGTTTTGTCCAGTGTTACAAAAGTAAAGTGATCATGTTTATTTCGTTTTCAGTTTTAAGCTTTTAAAAATCAATTCATTGTTGTCAGTAACAAAAATAGACTACAATTTCACCCTATTCCCATATATTTTCAAACTGTTACCACCTCACATTTTCAATTTAAAACACAATTTTAAAGTACATCTTTATCAACCCGTGTCACCATAAATTTAAGGGAAATCCGCCCTTAAAATAGCCGCAGACTCGTAGGAGCAACATGTTCGAGACATTTCACAGTCGACCTGCTCGGCCCTTCGGATGCCTTCGGAACCCTTCGAACGTGTTCGGTGTCCGAAAGAAATAGAGCGAAAAATTATGGTCTCCAAGGCCCTTGCACAATTGAGTTTCCCCATGCGTGCGCGGGTTATAGTCTGCATTACATTTTTATGGACGACAGTAGGTACTTGGGTAGGTACTTCATAGGATTTTAATATCAGTTCAAGGTGTGTTAAAGAAGTATTTTGATTAAATGAGAGAGAATGTCAAAAAGAAGCATAATTTTAAGGTGACTGATAAATCAGTGGTAGTGACTTCGGATACCGCGGCGAAGGTCGTGGGTTCGAATTCTACAATGAGCTTGAGCTTTCTGTGAAGGAAACCATAGCAAGGTGGTAGGGTACTTTGTAGTACCAGCCACAAGTTGGTATGTTCTGATAGTTGCACTTGAGAGCCAGTTGCATTTAAGGCATTGTAAAAAGGTCAACAACACATAGGCAATCCTTCTGGTATTGCTGCCTATAGGCGACGGTAGTCACTTACCATCAGGTGACCCTGCTTGCTTGTCAGACTTGACAAACAACACATTACGTCTTATCACGATTATGTTTTGATAACACGACCCCGTCAGTCGAATGTCACGTGGCACTTCAAAATTCCACAGCAATAACTCAAACCGTTGCATAACCTAACACCGCTTTTAAGACTACGGCCAACCCATGCATCATAGTCTCGTAAGACACCGTAAGTCGGTCTCGGGTACTTCGGGTCTCACTCACATGAGCGATGATCAGACAACGCGCGGGTTACCGCACTGATTTACTACAGTTCAACCGGCCCGCATACTTGTCTATGGGATACATTGGCATGAAGAATGTATAGCTTTATCTATGACCAACTAGCTATCTCCTGCGTTCCCGAGCGATCTAAAAATACCGGTCAAATGCGAGTCGGACTCGCGCGAGGGTTTCGTACAAATTTTGTAGTTTTTTTTTTACTGTTTTTAGTATTTGTTGTTATTGCGGCAACAGAGATACATCATCTGTGTAAATTTCAACTGTCTAGCTATCACGGTTTATGAGATACAGCCTGGTGACAGACAGACAGACAGACGGACAGTAGAGTCTTAGTGATAAGGTTTCCGTTTTTACCCTTTGGGTACGGAACCCTAAAAAAGACCTAAAAAAAGGTATCCTATGTTTTATTCCAAGATATGTTCTACCTGTGTAGGTACCAAGTTTTATTAAATTCCATTCAGCTGCTCATGAATTATTATAATGGTGTAACCAACCCGATATTGTTTTATATGTATAGATTTATGGTGACGTAATTTTGGCAAGCGTAGTGTAGGATGAAACGTAGATGAAAAATGTGGACTTTTTACGGGTTTGCTTAATGATTTAGTGAGCGATGACAAAAAACATATACCTAGTATTAATTTGGATAAATTTCGTTATTTATAAGCTCAATATTTATAATTATTCGTAGTCTTAATCTTAGCTAATAAAAACGGTAAGTATTAAAGTAGTAAATATGATTAAATAGAATTAGTATTTTGAAACATTTAAATTAATGACATATATAAAAATCTGTGTCGTCTCCCATGTTCATTTTATTGAAAAACATTAAATATTCATAAACATTAGGGCGGATTAAAATTGAAATATCGAACGCAATCAAAATATTTTATAACTTATAACACAATAAAGTGTTTTTATTGACACGAGGCGCTCGCTGCTCTTTACTACCGTGTGTCAGATATTTAAGCCGGGTTTAACGGCCGCCTAAGCTTTGTCATGAATGCTTGCTGTACAGTACGTATTGGAAATCGCGTTTCATTGTAGTCCCTTCTATTGTATGCTAACAGAGTAATGGATAATGTTTCTAGCACTCAGACGCTTGTGATGCGGTTAAGTGCAGTTTTATAACTCAAGTTGCTAGTAAATAACTCTATGTTCGTTTAAGTTTAAAACGATTGGTGTTCTTGATTGCGTATATCACCTCCGTCCACACCATCAACTTTCGTGTTAAAAGCATGGATTCTCGGTTAAATCGATACTATAATATTATAAAGAGGAAAGATTTGATTGTTTGTTTGTTTGCATTGAAATAGGCTCTGAAACTATTAGAAAGCTACATTATCTGTGATGAACAAAGGCTATATTTTGTCCCGGGAAAAGTTAAGATCCCACGGGAAGGCGAGTGAAACCGCAGGGGACAGCTAATTTGTTAATAAAAAGTTCAGGTCTACTCCACTTTCTTCAATATAAATTTTACTTTTTCGACACGGAACAAATAAAAAAGATAGAAGGAGTGTACGTAAACAATAGTCCCCAATGAAGTGAAGCAACGTGCACAAAGTTATGTGCGTGTCCTTCACAAGGTTTTCCACGTGACTCGCGTCGCACAGGAACGCGACCGGCTTCCTTTACTGTGCTTCACTTTAAGTGCGCGACTTACAATCAGATAACATACAGGTATTAGTCAGACTTGACATGAAAAAAACCTAACTCGATCTAAAAACCTGATAAATTGCAAAGGTGGGCGCTGAAATATAATATATTACATAACATCGACCTTTTACTAAATAAGGTATAATTGCACGTACGACTTTGAAATCTCCAACTACCCACAATTTATCGATAAATAGGCCAATTACACCGCACCTTACGCGCACACCTCTAGCCTTCCCAGAATTTAAGCGCGAATTAACAAATGATCAAAAGGCTCCATTAAGACACCACACGGTGGCCATTACTCCGATGCTCTAAGGTGTAAAAGACACTAATGAACAAATTAATTATGAAACAATAGAGACGCCATTCATTACCTGCTGTTATCAGATCCCATTCACTTTCAGGGACCTCGGAGCAGCCATTTGCGAAGAAGTGAAAGTTTTGCTGAACGCGACTGTGAGTGGCAACGTGAAATTTATGGCCTCTGGTTGAGAACAAAGGGCGTTGGATGAGATACGCCCCTTTAGTTGGGATCTGAACATACTCTCTGGTTTAGTGAAAATTATGATTTGCTTGTGCAGTAACATTTCTATTGTTTTCTTTTCAAATCTATACGATTAAATTTTTTTAATGTTGGGTCACCTCGGCATGGTTACAAAAATGCCATCAGCATTTCCTCGAACTACCAGCTCTTCGGTCCCCGTTCCTTCGTTCACTGGTACCCTGATTCCCCACGGACCAAGGGTCTCGACACCAGATTGGAATAATATTGTATTCGATATGTACCGAGATATTAGTGCTTACTAATTTTCCTGCTGAAATATTGATAACTTTTTAAATATATAGAATAACTGGACAAATATTTTATTTACAACAAATGTACAAAATATACAAGCAAATGTACAATTATAATATATAAAAAACTTCTTCGAGGCTGCCGCTGCTGCCGATCGGCAAGGTTCCCAGAAGGCTGGCAGCGTTTCCTCTTTGGATGGCCAAGCTGATGCGTTGGCGGAAAAAGCTACAATCTAGATGTAGAATATATAGAAGAATAGTTTTCGGTCCCGCGGTTTCACTGGCGTTCCCGAGGATAGTCTTTACCCGGGATAAAAAGTATCTTATATTTTATTCCAGGGTATGATTTACCTGTGTGCCAGGTTTCATCAAAATCCGTTCAGCCTTTATTGCGTGATTGAGGAACAAACATCCAAACATACAAACTTTCATTTTTAATATTAGTAGGATCTACATTCATTCAAATTGTTACTGTAATGTCTGATAAAAAATAAAAAGTAAAAAAAAACGAAAAAAACTGAATTTATAATTCTTTACAAAACACACCAAATAAATATCCCATACTTGGTCCCGTAACTGAGGTGGATTTATATGAAGGCAATGTTCTTTTGTTTCAAGGACCGAGATCCGACCTTTCAGTAGATGCCTTAATTTCCTGTAACATTGGAATGGAACAAAGATTTATATTTAGGAGCTAGGTGATGTTGTCATCATCTTGGGGTATTGTGAACGTAAAACGGGAAATGAACCAGGTAAGTCTGTAAGTAAATATCTTTTAAATGATTATTTAATACTATACGCGTTTCGGTTTTACCATACCATTGTACGAAGACCTAATATTTTCATGGAATTTATCTTTCATATATGTTATTTCAAGTGTCTACTATCTATCTGGTAAGTTTCATTAAAATCTGTACAGTCGTCACGTTTTGAGAACGTTATAGCTACATAAATAACACTGATTGAGATAATGCTAACAAGCGAATACAGTTTTATAGAAGCTAATGCAAAGAGCAATCTTAACCTCAGAGAATTTTAATGAAATGAAGACTTAAAAAAAATAACGACTTCAATATATCGATAACCATTGACCAATAAAACGCTAGATCCGCAATACGAGCCAATCGTAAAGGTAAGAATAGCAGAGGTATCAATTCTTTTCCGAACAATACATTTCAACATATCTGATCCCCATAAATCTGTACGAATAGTACGATAAAACTCTAAACAAGGTTCTGCCTACTGTATAAAAGATAAACATACAAGGAAATCTTAATAGGATAATGTGAAATGAACAGTGTTTTTATTATTTTTATTTTTTTTACTAAAAATCGTACAGTAAACACCAATAAAGAAAAAAAAGTAAAGGAGCTCGCAATATTTTCTTCGAAAAGCCCTTTGGGGTTAGTTTCTAATACAAGACGTTTGTTTTAAAAGAATACTCGCATAATTTACATGAAGAACATATGTTTTTGAATCGGGGTTTAACAATAATAATAATCTTATAACATGAAATAACATTTCATTATAAAACGTCAATCAATTTCATCATTGCAAAAAAGCAAATAATTTTTTTCTTGTCCTCATCAACCGAGGGGTGAAATAACGAATTGCATTCGGTAATTAATCCCAAATCTGTGGGACAAGGAGTCCCCGAGCTGAAGGTGAACGACCTCATTTCAGGGTCCAGGAAGGGGCCCAGTTGATTGATTATAACAAGTTTCTTCTCAATATTTGTCAAGACATTTTCCGCGTCGGTTAGCCTTTTTGCTTTTATTTAATCGTTTTATTAATTAATGCTTGGGGTTGGAAGTTTCGAGTGGTCTTTAGAAATATCAAGTTTATTTACGTTGAGTTATTTTTATTTCATTTGTTTGTTTATCAATTTTAAATGTACCTATTAGTAATGGCTATACCGAACTTCTTCCACTAGTGACAATGGAGCAGGCAGGTCACCTGATGGCAAGTGACCTTAGAGGCTCACACCACAGAAAATAATACTATTTCTTAAATTACTTGTCATATTTCTTTGTTTCTATTACTGTACACCTTTTGAAGGAGTAATTATAATAACAAGATTTTCCAAAATATTGCAACTAGAAAAAGAACATGTAATTAACCAATCGTTCAATCATTGAGCAAACATCAACTTTTAATCTACACATATAAGTTTCATAATCCTTTAAATGCAACACCTGTCAAACTCAAACAATTCTAGCACGCTAACAGTTTAAATACGGCCTCAAACGAAAAGGCCTCAAACTAATTGGTCGACGCGTTACAGGCGATGAGGGCATTGCTGGGCAGTGTGGGCTGTAAATATCTCACACCTGGACACTTCGCGTGTTTGTTACCCTCCACTTTGTGACGATAAATCACGGTAACTGTGTATGTGGAGATGGGATCCGTGTGAGTATAATATTGGGCGTATCTACACATTTGAGGTCAATGTTTTAATTGTAAAAGATTTTTATAAGGATGTTGGTTTTTAGTTTCATTTATTGTAATGGGATTTAAATTAATAACTATTAAGGACATGTTTAGTTGAATTTGTGAATACGTCATTGCAGCGTTGTATACCTAAGGTATCTCGAGAAGTCTAGTACAGAACATAGTAAGAAAAGTATAGCAGCTAAAACATGAGGTGTTAGATTTAATTAGAGTAGTTGTGTGACAAAGTCGTATGTCACACAGCTTTGTGTGTTACCACTTTTTACCACATCTCCACTTTACGTTAAAGTAAGAAATCTCACAGGAATAAAAACTCTAAACTTAATGCTCTACGATTACTTTTACCTATTGTAAACACATAAAAATGAATAAACAAATTGAAAACAATCACATTGTCATTGATAGACGGAGCCAGTGAGCGCTGAAAATATCGTCAATATTTATTTACTGTTTTTTTCAGCAGTTTTAATATAAGGGCTGTTACACACGAGAGTTTTATAACAGGCGCGGTTCGGATAAGCAATTATGTCGAGTGACCATTGACCGGACTCGAACGACTACCTGTGCTCTGTTCACATGGCCGATAGCAAGTGGAGCGAGTTATTGGAAAATATATTGATAATCTATTTTTAATCAAGATGCCTTTTTATGTTGCTGTATGTAGGTATTTAATTAGCTAAATGTAAGGACATCTACTGCCACAATGTACCTACTCGGTCCCAATCATGGTTAGTTATACTATCGCTTGCGTAAATTAAAACAAGACACAAAGAATATGCTTCAAAAATACAGTTGTTTAATGGATTTTATATCGCCAAGTGTCAATAAACTACCTACATAGTTGTATTTTGTTTGTAAAGTTGGGTGTGAAACAGTTCACGACCTAACATAAAAGAGAGCGCTAGTGAATGGTTCCGAGAATAGCAATCATTTAGATAGCGCTAACTGAATTTCAGGTGAGTTACTTGCCCATGTTGCTTAGGGAACGACTAAACTGTCTCCCGCTTACACATGCAGCTTGTATCTTGTAGTTAGCCTAATTATTATAATGGTTATTTCAATAATTTTTTAAATCAGTTCTTTTTTCAATATTTGACGCAATTTCATTCGATATTTAAATGTTTAGTAAATAAATCGTTTTCACAATAAAAGGTAGCGCCATTCATATTATACAAAGACTAGCTGTCCCCCGCGGTTTCACCCGCATTCGCGTTCCCATGGGATTACCGCAACATAGCGTGATGTTATATAGCCTATAGCCTTACACGATAAATGGGCTATCCAACACCAAAATAAGTTTTCAATTCAAACCAGTAGTTCCTTTGATTAGCGCGTTCAAACAAACAAGCTCTTAAATTTTAGTGTGGATAGTAAAGATTGTAATGAATATGTTCAAACCAGCTTTATCGAACCATAGATATGTAGAGTTATTCGTAAACAGAGACATTTCCAATAGACGTCAAAGCACGTATGACACTTATCGAATTGACAGTGGCACAGTATCGCTCGCTTGACTAATTAGTGCTTCCAGTCACCACCTTGTCCGCAATCAGTATACTGAGCTGCCGCCTTGTTCCAAGATTGTATGGGGCGTGTTATGAGATGTAGCGGGAGCGGGGAACATAAAATTATCAACTTTCTGAAAGAGTGAAGTGTAGAGTAAAATAGATAAATGAGTTGAGCTACATTAAAGTAGATTTGAGGAAATGGTAGAAGCCCATGAGAAAAATTATCCAAAGAGTGACCGTCATTCGCTCTACAAACATTGTTTCTCATGTATTTGGTTTAGTCAGTTACACCATAGAAACTGAGGAAGATGCATGAATAGACATTTAATTGTTGAATGTATGAGAACGAAATCAGATACATAAAAATAAAACCGGCCAAGTGCGAGTCGGACTCGCGCACGAAGGGTTCCGTAAAAAAGGCAAAAAAATCACGTTTGTTGTATGGGGCTCTCATACAACAAACGTTTTTTTGCCCTTATTATTTATTATTAAAGTAAAAATACAACTGAGTATTTTGTGAATATTTCAAATGCCTACCTGTTGCCATTATTGATATCGAGCAAAAAAGGGCAAAAAATAGCGTTTGTTGTATGGGAGCCCCCCTTAAATATTTATTTTATTTTGTTTTTAGTGTTTGTTGTTATAGCGGCAACAGAAATACATAATTTGTGAAAATTTCAACTGTCTAGCTATCGCGGTTTTTTAGATACAGCCTGGTGATGATATCGAGCAAAAAAAGGCAAAAATATAGCGTCTTTTGTATGGGAGCCCTTAAATATTTATTTTATTTTTAGTATTTGTTGTTATAGCGGCAACAGTAATAAATAATTTGATACAGCCTGGTAACAGACAGACGGACGGACAGACAGACAGACAGCGAAGTCTTAGTAATAGGGTCCCGTTTTTACCCTTTGGGTACGGAACCCTAAAAAGGCAATCTTTACTGACTGACTGATCTATCAACACACAGCTCAAACCACTGAACGGATTGCGCTGAAATTCAACACGCATATAGTTATTATGACGTAGGTATCCGCTAAGAAAGGATTTTCCAAAATTCACCCCCTAAGGGGATGAAACGGGGGTCCAAATTCTGTAAGGAGAAACGGGATCGCGGGTGAAACCGCAGGGCGGAATGCTAGTTAAACATAAACGTTTACACTTATAACTTACACCATACTCTTATCTCCCGTCAGACGACACGGAAATATAACTGTCCAAATGGAGCTGATCCTCGACTGCACATTCATCTAGCCCCTTCATTACTTACTTCACCAAGCAGTCGGGGGCGAGGAGGCTCTATTCATACTGGTCTATGTATCTTTGATTATCCACGTAGAAATCAAGGTTTTCAAACCTTACAGTTGTTACTTTGTCGCTATCAATTAATATGTAATGTGAGATATGCTCTAATTAGAGAAATAATGATCTTATTGCAATTAAGATAAGATTTGGAATTTCAAAGCTGGTATTTTCGTCGTTGATTATCTTCTGAAGTTCTGGAATTTATTTTTATTGAATAAATTAATTGTATGTTGGTGTATAGTTAATATATACAGTTATTATCGGTTTTTTAATAAGTTTTTAGATAAATCTTCCGGTTGATCGAATCTGATACTTAATTTACGGCTTTTAAAGTTCAGTTTTGTGATAAAATCAAATATTTTGCATCAATTTAAACTAATATTTCTTTGATACAAACAAAACTGACTTTGCTATACCATAAATGAACTATGTCGTACTTTTAGTAGATTTTGTTGGAATAATAGATGACTTTTACGAAATGTCAGCTTCACATATGAAGGCCCATAATGTCACGGTATTTATAAAGCCTTCTACAATAGCCTAGTTACAAATTGCTTCTTTTCTATGCGTTTTTATATCATCAATATAGGTTACTCGTAATTATTAGGAACTAGTTTTCCGGCCCGCGGTTTAACCCGCGTTCTGGAGGTATCTTATCTTTTCCCGGAATAAAAAGTATCCTATGTCTTTCTCTAAAGTTTCATATATCTCTGTACCAAATTTCATCTAAATCGGATCAGCGGTTTAAGCGTGAAGAGGTAACGGGCAGACAGACAGAGAGACAGACACTTTCACATTTATAATATTAATATGGATGTATACGCTAATAGGGGTTTAAGGCGATGATACCTCGGTTGTAGTGACGTCGCATACCGTGGAAATAGTCGTGGGTTCGAATCCTACAATGAGCTTGAGCTTTCGGTGAAGTAAAACATCGTGAGGAAACCACAACAGGGTGGTAGAGCACTTTGTAGTACTCGACTGGCTGGCAACCCTCAAGTTGAAAATCTGTCACCAAACACCTGTATGTTCCGTAAAAAATCGACAATACGTTGGCAATCGCCCTGGTATTTAATGTCTATGGGCGACTGTAGTCACTTACCATCAGGTGGCCCACCTGCTAGCTTGTCAGACGTCTGACATAAAAAAAGACAGTGACAAGTATTTTAGGATAGTTAGCTGCGTTTCTAAGAGATTTTCTTTTAAAGCGACTAAGCCTCAAGCCCTAAGTAGAGCTTTCATTACTAGCTGTCCTGCGCGGTTTCACCCCCATTCCCATGGAATATTTTCATTTCCCGGGATAAAAATTATACTATCTCTCAAGTTAGATCAAATTGCAAAAAATGTGCAAATTTCATTCAAATCAGTTCCGAATGAACTGTTCAGGAGTTCATCGTGGACATACAACGTTACACAGACTTAACTTGATATGTGCGAGAAAGGCTTAATTCAGACTTTTAAGATACATTGATATTGTGTAACAAAAAAACAGGTATATAGAGTCTGAAAAATATAATGATTCGTTAATAAAACACTATCGTAGTTCATCCTACATACGCCGGTCACGAAAAAAAGACTTCACCGAAAATATAATGAGCAAAGTTTCCCAATTACTATAGTTTGATGACGGCGAAAAAAATATCATAACAAAGTTCGCACGTACAAGTTCTCACTTGAAACGAAATATCTCGTCGAATATGAAACACGATATAAATAAAATCCAATTATATTTTATTGCAGTTGAAATATAGCTTATAACAACCTACTCGTAGTTTAATATGTGTGTATCTATTAGATTAAATGAATATCTAATTAAACTAATATAAAAAACCGTACAAGATAAATGTACTACTAAATAATTCCTATACAACTTGGGACACCTCGGGAACGCGGGTAAAACCAAGGGGGACAGCTAGTGAAAAATAAAATGTCCTTGTGGCAGTTGTGTCAAAGTAAATTATATCTCTCTCATTGAAACCATCTCACGATAATCAGTAAGCAAACGTTTGTGTCATCAACGAATAACGACTAAACCCCACATGCACCATAAAACACTTTCCACAAGATAATACCTAACCCCTAAAGAGCTTTCCCGCGTTAGTTAAAAATTAAATTAATTCATAGATGGCCGCCGCGTGGGATTTCAACCGCCACAATTTGTATTTCGTACACAAATTGAATTTAGAACTACAGTGAGACAAGACAGATAATCTAACTTAATTTTCACGTTGAATAAATTTAAACATGTCACTATAATTAACGATGTAAGGTCGAAAATTGTTTTTTTTTAATTTTGCGGGCTGCAAAACGGATTGCGCAACGCTTGATTGTTAAGGAAAACACATGGGGTACAATGTCGGGGCTTCTAACTCAATTAATATCAATTTAGATACGCAAAAGAGGGTCGGTGTTTTATTCAAACGAAAGAGTATTTAATGGAATTTAGAGGAAAAGAAAATACATTGTTTTTAAATCTAGAAGTCCGCATGCATTAAATATTACTTATCAACGTCTACACCTTGACTTTCATTCAGCAATATTTAGCGAACAAATGGGCCACCTCGATAAAACAAACTCTATTGAGACCAACGCTGACATTCACGAAGTAAATAATTAACAAAACATACAGAAAAGAAGTGCGCCGGCGGAATCTAATTATTTTCGAAGCCATGACAGAAAATTTCCCGCGCTTTTGGCGCATTCAAAATGGCGGGCGAGTGGAGCCTGCGATGTCAACAACGTAGTGATATTATGAGGCGAGGACACAACCGTCGAAAGCCACTAAGCCTTCGAGCCTCCTTTTATTTATATTTGACGCGAAAAATATAAAGGTTTCGAGGAAATTAATTTTCATTTTTTATACTAACCTCTTTTGGTGAGGCCTTGTTTACTGTTGACATCATTGCCAATGTTTTGAAAAAAGTAGTGGTTTGCTTTTGTTGTTAGTAGATAAAACGAAGAATATTGGTAAATTTAACGTTCGCTTCATTGTTAGGGTTCCGTACCCAAAGGGTAAAAACGGGACCCTAGACTTCGCTGTCTGTCCGTCCGTCTGTCTGTCACCAGGCTGTATCTCAAGAACCGCGATAGCTAGACAGTTGAAATTTTCACAAATTATGTATTTCTGTTGCGGCTATAATAACATATACTAAAAACAGAATAAAATTAATATTTAAGGGAGCCCCCCTTAAATATTAATTTTATTCCCAAACAACAAACGTGATTTTTTTTGAATTTTTACGGAACCCTTCGTGCGCGAGTCCAACTCGCACTTGGCCGGTTTATAAATAAAATACTTAACTAGAAATCTAAATTGTGTAGTAGGTTTACAGACCGAATCTTGAATAAGAACTACCGACATAATAAAAAATCAAGCTCTATTATTAACCCGATAAACCTCCGGCTGAGACACCGAAGTTGTGTAAATAAACACAGGCTGTTCGGAAAGCCAGTCGAGAGTCATTCAACGCGTCACCGAGTGTATTAATATGTATGAGGCTCCCAACCGATTGTTTATCGCGCCAACTTTATAAAGGACTTGTGTGACGATAATAGAAGAAGTTTTGAGAGCTATGGGAGCCTTCAGATCAATACTGTTCGATTTATGCTAGTTGGTTTTATATCTAGTTTTGACGAAGAGACTATTTTTTTCATTCATCTAACTTTCTTACATTGATTTTCAACAATGTGTATTAAAGGAATCATTAATGAAAATAGCAGAATTGTTAATGTTGCCATCTAGATTGACAAGATAGTTGGAAAGAACCTTACAGAATTGTACATAAGAGTTCACCAATCCGTCAATGATAACGAACTTCGAAGAACAGTCGAAGACTATAACAAGTTCAAAGAACTATCGGGCAAAGTTGTAACGATCAATCTGGAACAAAGTCAAAGTGAGCGTCGATCAATCACAGATGTAAGCGTGAAGTACTCCCACAAAGGACCCCTGACGAGCATAATTAGCGCTCAATATAAATGCATTTGAGTCATTTGGTGCCATTAGTAACCCCCCTACCAACGCTGCCGACGATTGTGTGCCACCCTGTGAATTTTAAGGTGATTCGTTGTAATGTTAGAGATTTAAAACTTGGAATGTTTTAATGCTGGTAATTTAGTATTTCTTTAGGAATTTCGCTAAAAGTAAATGAGGATGGTGCGTAAATTTAGCTACGTTGTAAATGATTTGGGACCACGCTGCGCCCGAATATAATGAACTAGCTGTCTCCCGCGGTTTCACCTATTCCCGGGGATCTTATGTTTTATTCCAAGATATGTTCTACCATTATGCCAAGTTCCATTAGCATCCGTTCAGCCGTTTTTGCTTGATTGAGCAACAAAGATCTAAAAATACAAACTTTAAAATTTGTAATAAGAATAGTTGTCTAACATAGTTCATAATCGCAGGGAAAGAAACCAACGAAATTATCAAAGTATGTAGGTAATGATTTCTGTTAGTCTTATTATTTATTCTTCCCCACGAGCATGCGTCGACAATCTGTGAAAGCAAACCTCATAATTATCTTTATTCCGGAAAATCTCGAAAATCGACTCTATATCTGCTAGAAATAATATAAAGTATGAATCAATGCCCCGAGTATCAGGAACATAACAAAAGGAACCGTAACTGTTTCTCCCCTAAAATCTATATCGCGCATTCACCCCCCCTATAATTAGTCGTAAGTATAAATGCATTCGCCTACTAATGGACGTTTGGTGGCACCCCTCTCAACGATTGAATGACCCTGGTCTTTCATTACTGCATTACCTTTGGTTCATTGTTTGAGTGTTTTCATGAATATATTTTGACACCTTTGTTTATTAATAGCACTCAAGAAATTCTATGTGGATTTAGGAACAGTAAATTTATAGGTAAACTAGCTGCTTTCCCAATTGATCTTATTGTTTACCAGGATAAAAAGTAGCCAATGTGCTATTCCAGACTATAATCTATCTCTGTGCCAAGTTTCATTCAGATCCGTTCAGCCGTTCTGGCGTAATTGAGTAACAAACATCCATCCATCCATCCGAACTTTCACATTTATAATATTAGTGGGATATTTAAACTTTTTATGAAAAACGCTATAGCTTATGAATTGTCCTACATTCGTACCTGAAATTAAATTTATGGCTATAGGTACTTACATATGCATACTATACCCAATAAAGTCAGTCAATCAAACCATGACTAACTTTGAATATAATTTAACTAATTCCAGAATTTTAGTCGTTACAACTTGGGTCTTAATTTATTACTGGATGGTTACGACTATAGTTCAAAACTGATCGATTCTGAACCTTATGCACTGAGTTTTAAGATCTATAAAATTATGTCTTGATAAGAATATGCTGAGATAGTTTCAATCTTCTAGCAATTATTATAATATGCCGCAAAAGTTATTAGCTTGCGGTTAAAAGCTTGGGTAGGTACTGTAAACGTGCGGTCGTAGGTTTGGTGCACGGTTCCAAAAAACTTTCTTATTATAACTTTAAGATGACTAATTTTATTTAAAAAGAATATTATTTTCACTCATCAAATTATTGAAGTGTAATTCAAAATAATACCTTTAACAAAAATCTATAAAATCTTTTTCTCTTACAATTACAGACTAAAGCTATCTAATAAAAAAAAAAATTAAACTAAACTATAGCGATATAGCGAATAAGCCCAAGGGGCAACCTACCTTGAAAATCTAATTCGAACCTGTATTACGGAAACACTTCCATTTTAATTTAACTATCTGTTAGTTAAATTAAACGGAGTCACGACTGGCCCTTACAGTCCACCGAGCCAAGGTCAACAGAGGCCAGGAGTCAACCGATAAACCGATAGGCCTAAATAAACAGAAATCCTAATTTAATTAACTATGAAGAGCAATCAGGATTTGCACAAATATTTCTATGTTCTCTTGTCTGTCTGTTGCTTAAAGAGTACATAATATATACCGGATCTACTGTCTATATATCATGTATTGTATACCTAAATTTATTCTTGAAATTGTAATTAAATTAGAGAAAGATCCATTGCAGAAAAAAAATGTCTTGCTGAGTTTCTTGCCGGTGTCTTCTCAGTTTAAAGTGTATTCCGAACCGGTGGTAGAGTCAATTGTAACGTTCATAAGTGCCTTACCAGGGCCTAAACTGAGTAAATGAGTTTTGATTTTGTTTTCACTTCCGCCTTTTTGTAGAGGCTGTTCAAAAAGCGCTTTTAAAACGTATGAATGGAATTCCTACAGTGCCATTTACCATGGTAAGATTGGTGTTAAAATTACACAATTGAATTTCGACTCGTTAATCATTGCAATCAGCGATTTGGCTAGGTGCTATAGGCTTTTAGTAAACGGGCTAGCCGCTTAGAAAACTAGCTAATTTAACCAGTTAGCTGCAATATACGCGGAACTCTCATTTACTACCATGTGTATCTGTCCTGTTCTTAATTTCATGTGACTGCTACGCAATTTCGTCGTTAACTAATGTTTACCACGGATATTTGTCTAAATGTCACGTAAAATCACTATTGTAAGCAAAAGCAATTTATCCTAGCTTATACTAAGATAAATACTTAGCTTGATACGTTTCAGAACGAATTTAGCGTCAGTTGTAAACAAGAATGAGAACTGAACTTATGTCGGCCACACACGCTCCAATCTACAGGTCCGTACATGCAGTTAATTGCAATTCAAAAGGGCATGCTCGTAAATAGCTGCACTAATGTTATTTCTATCGAGCTTAGATGAAACATGTTTACAGGTTTTATGCTTACATTTGGAATAATGTACTGTCATTAAATTGTTGTTTTAAAAAAAATCGCATGAATAAGCATAAATAAACATCGTGAAAAATACCTAAAGGCGGGCAGCGAGCGAAGCAATGTTAAATTGTATGTATATCCAGTCCTCTGGGTTACCAATTTGGCAAAATTTAATAAGATTTCGGTCTAACCTGGGAATATTACTTGGGTAATGTTCTACAGTAACAATTTACCTTGCGACCTTTTCGCTGCCTAGCATTCGAATTACCAAGTCATATTGAGAATTGGATTTGGATTCGATAAGTTTCGATAATTTGGAAACTCTATCTCAAATAGGCTATAGTAGGCTAAATGTGAACGACTACTTAAATTTCAACATCAATAAGGTTAGTTTTGATAAAACGATCTTTCATCAGAGCTATTTTAATCCTATTTTAATACCATTTTTGCCTTAATCTTTTATCTATATCTTTTATCTAAAATAGAAATTGAAATATCTATTACATAGGGTTTCTTGAACTTTGCGTCCATTATGCTATCAAGTATCAAGGAATTTTAACAGATGCTTTGTAAAAATAGTATTTTGTTAAAATAATAGGTTAATTCCCAATGCCCCACACCTACAGCCACTTCTGTATATATGATTTTTCAAATAAAGCTTTGTTTTAGACAATTTAAAGAAACAAAGAAAAGATAATTACTGTGTCATGCATGTGACATCAGCACAGTGACTCAATTACAAACTGCTCAGTGCAGGAATTGTAGCTACATTGTAATCACTTAAATACACCCAGATGACCAAATGCATGTCTTGGGCGGGAATCGTACCCAAAACGTGGTAAAACAACCATGCCTTTATTATACCAGTATTTGTCAATTCAAAAGTAATCAAATCCATACAAATAAAACAAACGCATCTCAAACATTAAAACAAGCCCCTTTAAAGTAACGCACACAAACACAACAGTGACCAAACAACTGGAAGTAACGAGACATAATCTACGTATGAACATGTGGCGTGCTCGCGATCTGTCACGCGCTTGATTAATGAATGGCCCCCATGCCCCTTTGCCCCCTTGCCCCGTCCCTGAATATCAGATTGTAAGGGTTCGAGCTACCGTTTTGATGTCGGTTTTCAAATTTCCTTAATTATAAGGCGGAATCGGTTTGACACCCCACTTATGGTGTATAGAACTGAGATTATTAATGTATCTAACAAAAATAATAAACTATAATTTCGTGATATTTATCGGCTAATGAAAAGTTTATAAATAATTTTGAGCTGTCACTGTTTAAGAAGTGCTTTGCTTGTCACTGTTGAAAGTAATTGCTGTCTTCAAACACCTGTCATTTTTGTGATTGAAATTTTTGTGAATCAATCGATACACCTATGTCTAAATAGTAGTAAAGTCTACTTTTCCTTAGGAAAGAATTCTACAATTAGATTGACTTTCGGTGAAGAAAATCATCATACATCCAGTTTCGGTAGACCATCTTCGGTTGCTTTCTAATGAGATTATGGTGAAATAATCATAGGAAAAAAACACCTTGTTTCGCACTTTGCTGTATCTCAACTCCATTAGGTCCCTAACTGAAGCTAATAAAATTAATAAATAGGGCATCAGTACTGAACATTTTGTCGATGACCGTGAGGTAACAAAGTTATCTGGCCCATTATAATAGGTGGTCCTGCCACCCTAACGCACACCCAGTTAACTAGTATTCCAATCAGTGTTACCATCGCCGAAAATTGCCCCTGATTTATGTGTCTGCACAGTTTTAACCGGTTAAAACGAATTTAACTTGCCTAACGAGATTGTTCCATATATTTTAAAGTGTAAGTGTTAAATGATTCCGTGTAATTATAAACTTTGCGCGCTGTTGCACATTAACTTCTTAATTTGCTATTATTTTACGCGTTCATGTAAAAAAAATAGATGTTTTTGAACTCACCTACCTGTTTTGGTCTTTTTCGACTATTCAAAATTAATGAAGATTTTAAACGTACCTGAAACAAGAAAAAAAATTATAGTAAAACATAAAACTTATGGGTTTTCAATCAAAACAACATAAAAGACCGGCGACGAAGTACCAATCGAATAAAAAAATAATTGTAACAGAAATATTACAGAAATAAAATGGCGGCGCATCCATCCGGAGGCCGGATATTGGAGAGGACATCGAATATTCTATTTCATATCTACGTTAATTATCTTTGGTAAGTTTCGCACCATTGAACCACCAGTTTTATATTATTCCTAGTGTTTTTATTGCATTTTATATTATTGTGGTTGCATGCTTTTATTCAATTCCTAACTACCATTATTTTATTTGAAATCCGATTCTATTTTTAGTCACTATTATGAAATAATGTATTGGATAGGTATATATTTTCCTAACAAAATCAATAATTCAATATTGTACACTCAAGCATAAAATCAAAAGAATTTCAAAGTGCCAAAGAAAATTCAATGTTAAAATATCTCTTCAGATTTTTTCTACTCTATGTTTATGAGAGTAATCTGAATATTTAAAGTATTCAGTCCTATTCAAGATCAGTCGACTTGAAAATGGGCTCCGATATTGTTATCGCTGTCTCACTTAAACATATGCGTTTAAATTATAAATTACTGACAATGATTCAATGAACCGATTTATTAAATGCTTAAGTACTCAATATTCTTATATTGGAGATAATTTTAATATTATGAACTGAAAATGTTCCTGCATAAAAATATGAACGTAAAAAGGCGGTAAGTCGACCGCATAGTATCCCGCGACATGAAGCAGCCATGTTGCAGGCTTCCTATCTAATAAATGGCCTTTTGGGGCAATGTCTTAGTGGTTATATTTAACCGCGACGTGAGCGATGGCTTCGCCGCCAGATTCCTTCAAGATTAATGTTGAATTTAAAACTAGTTGCAGAATTGTTTAAAGTTTTACTTACATAAGAAGCGTTTTCACGATAATTTGCTGTATTTTACTTAGTTTAATTAAATGTAAATGAAAAAAGGTAATTCGAGGCAATATTTTGTTTTACAATGTATCAGTTACAATCAAAATCTTTAATTAGTGAGACTCAAACAATCATAGACAATTATGAATTCGAATTAAACACAGCAAAAATAATACGATATCCCTCGAAACCCTACAGCAGCCTTCATAAAATGGAACTCGATATAATATGAAACTGGCATTGTGAAGATCTAAAAATGCAAGCGGAGTTTTATAGAAAGCTCCCCCGTCGTAAATTACATCTGTAATCTAGAGTTTATCTGTGATTTATGCATGTACTGTGCCATGAATATATTTGGAAATTAATTCGAGGCTACGTTTCGATTTCGAACTAAATAGAATGAATAAACGATTGGTAAAGGAGGTCCGAACTAATAAAGAAATTAGACACGAAATTGTTGCTTGAGCTCTCTTACTTTATCATCCTTAATAAAATAGTGAAACGGAGATCATAAGGACACTAACATATAAGAATGATATTGGACTGTCCCTCCTTTCTCCAAATTACCTAAACCTCAGCATATGGGCCACAAATTCGGCGAAATAAACACATGCGATACTAATCTTAGCGAATCAAATTGCCTTCGAACTTCCTTGCTAATGGAAAATGATCTTTATTACAAAGGTCTAAGGACGGTGGCGTTTATGGTTGTAATTAGACGGTATATAAATTATATTAATGGAGTTAAACAGTTGGTGCAATAAAAGGGAGATATTATCTGTGTTGCCGTAATATCAATAAATAAGTAGAAATTAAGTGCAGCTTCACTAGCGTGTCTTGCTTTGCTGTGCCCCACGGATTTACCCATATTCTAGTTTACTAATTGATTTCAAGAGACATGGGAAAAGTGTTTTGCAAAATTTTGAGATATAAAATACGAAACTAACCATAACTTAACTTATTTTCACATCATTTTTGAAACGATGTAACTTCTTTGCTCTGTCGACAGACCGTATTGCGGTATTTTTGTTAAACATATTTTGGTACAATAATAGTAAAAGCAAAAAGAAGAGAAATCTCGCAAAATAAACTATTGATTATTTGTGCATAGACCTCCAAATAGGGTCCTTTAAATCTTCATT
Organism: Ochropacha duplaris; assembly: GCA_951361185.1. Classification (NCBI taxonomy): domain Eukaryota; kingdom Metazoa; phylum Arthropoda; class Insecta; order Lepidoptera; family Drepanidae; genus Ochropacha; species Ochropacha duplaris. The sequence goes on along the minus strand of OX592715.1, from coordinate 4,391,572 downwards.
TTTAAATCCTTCTTAATTAGGTTACATAACGCCATAATATTATGAATATACATATAATTAAGTTAATACACCATGTATTTAAGATATAAAGGTATTCAAGAGCACGTTATAATACGACCATTTAAACAAGTAATCCTATTTAATTGCGTTCAGACGTTGCTCGATGTAAATTACATATTCCAGAGTATTCCAGTTCGCTGGTAATCCTGGAGTCACGCATTTCATCACGAAGTCGATCGAAAATAGCGGTAAGAATACATTTGAGTACAAGGTACCTATCGGCGCGGTTTTTCTCGCGTCGACAGTACAAAAATTAATCACTTACTCCGGCTCATTACTATGCAAAAAAATTTGAAACTTTTTCTTTAGTTTTTTTTATGTTTTCTAGATTAACAGTCGTATTAATTAATAATTGCTAGCTGATACTACCAATCAAAAACTGAGGTTAATTTTAGAAATAAACAAGGTGCGTAACAGAAAAACGTGACGATTTTTTTTCAATTGCTATTTAATATTTTGATAATTTAAATTACGTCAATAAAGAAGTTTCACTTCAAAAATCACGTTGATCCGTTTCTAACCTATAAACATTCTTGTTTATAATATTAGGAAGGACGTATCGACGTAACAAATATGTAGGTATTTGCCATTTGAAAAGAGGACAGTTAAGGGCGATTGTGTGGAGGAATTGACGGTTATGTAGATAATCAAGAAGTCGTATTGAAGTAGCAGAATATCTTTGGTAAGGCTGCTTTTTTACTATAATTAGGGTTGTGTTTGACCACATTATGGATCAGCTGAAGGTTGATAAATAGCATTTCTTTTTATAAATAAGTTTTAAATGTCTAGTTTGGGACACGAACAACTTTTAAAATATGATGATCACATACAATTTCCACTGTCGCAAAGTGAATGGTATTTTTTGTAACTCCAGTTTTTCCGGTAATAATTAAATTGAGTTTTAAAATTAGAGTCCAATAAAATCAGCAAATTCATTTGACTACGCGTATCACAAATCTAAGACACGAGTTCCTAATTGATGCCTATTCTATGTGACACGTGCCACCGTGCTTCGTCTGTCTTTAACTGAGTTACACTATTCGTGGAGGTGGTTGCATTTCAAATGAATTTAATTACGTCTTTTTGTAAGGCGTTGACAATCAGTTTAATTTTTATGTGATTTTCATAAAAATATTTCAGTAAAGAAAAAAAATTGAGTGGGCACAAAAAATACTTTAGAACAGTTTGCTTCAATTAGGTAAGTGTTCACATAATATTCAAAAATAAATATGTTCACAAGAACTTCAATTGTTGTGAAAAATCATAGCGTACCTTCTTGTTACCACGAGCAGAAATTAAACGCCGAAGATCTAAGAAATAGCAGTCGCATTACACGATTTGCTGTCATATCATGGGTGAAATTATATATTTACACTTTCATGTCGAAATGTCATTTCCCGAATTATTCCCAGAACAATATTTTATTTATAACGACAAATACCATAGCGTTACGATTTCGAATTCTATAATGACCTTGAATCCACATTTCAGAGCCAGTTCCATCTATTACCCTCCCGGCCTGAGAAAAAAATCTATTCCATAAAACCAACAACCAGCCCACAAAATTATTCCAACAATTCCGAAGACTTCCCCTACAAAATTAGCCGTTGGCGTACTATAATCTTAAATGCAAATTGTTAAAAGGAAAAATAGGCATAATGTGCGAGGGAGTCGCTCCAGGATAAGTTGAAATACATTGTATTGACGTTCAAGTCAAGAGGGTTTGATAAGAATTTGCAATGCGCCGTTGGTTCACCTGATTTTATGAGGTATAAGGATTTGGCACCCCACAGTTCTATGACAGATTTGAATTTTGCCGACTTATGGAGAGGGATATATCGTAGGTAGGTCATATCGTAATGTCTTTGAATTCTAATTCATTAAGCATTGTTCTTTCATGTAATTGATACGTTGAGCGAGAGATGCTGAGAAGCGATTCAAGATCTAATCAACACCTTTAATAATCAAAGTTTTGAAACACAATACGAATAGCTTGAAATCAAACTAAATGTCGATTATGTTTCACAAATTCACAATAGACCATCGGATCTATGGAGATCTATGGACCTATGTTCAAGGCACTGGCTTTCCCATTTTCCGAGAGAGCCAGAATATTATACAAAATTTCTGAGCTGAATAGAAGGATAAGTAATTAAAATTATAAAAATGATTAAATTTTCGTGTATTTTCATAGGGTGACATAATCGTCTATACTTACTATACGATTAAACCCATAAATAAAGAAAAAAATACTGTGCCTTGAATATGATTATAAATCTATACTTCACACTAGGTAACAATCAAAATCCAGCTACAGTGTATTCCACTTAAAACCAGGAATAGATACACGTATGGAAATAATTTCCAGTGCCAACTCTATCAACAAAAAGGAAAACCGCGAACGTGAAACAGCGGCACAAAGCGGAACGCAGCCGGTCATTTCCAATACATCGACCTTCGACTGGACGGTTCGACGAATCAAACCGGACAAGCGATCAATCAAAACCTGTGTCTCCTGCATTTATCTTCCGTGCCGAATATTAAAAGGAAAACCGGGTACACGCGAGGAAAAACTCGCTCCCCCGCAATGGAATTATTCATGTTGCGATATGGCCGCGGAAAAAAATCGATGCCAATGTGAAATATTCAACGGTTCCGTATGAATTTTTCGTAATTATCTTATTGTTGGGCGAATAATTTATAATGAGATGAAAATCAAGTTAGACGGTATAGATTATTGTGTAACTGAAAGACCTTGAGGTTTTGAGTATTCGGGACACGTTTCTCTATTCCTGTGGGAATATCTTAATTAGACTTTCGTAATACTCTATACTTAGTAAATTCATTTATAAAAGGACGTCTAGATATTTACTTACCATTTACTTTACTCGCGTAGTAATTCCCTAGAAAAAAACTTCTTTATTAAACTTAATCCGATGATAACATCGCAAGACAATTCTATTTAAACAAAGGGGTTAATATTGAACTTTTTCAAAAGATCCCTAAAGTATTCGACGCTCACACACACACACACAGACCGTCCGCGTCGGACAGCAGCCGTAGCATAGTGTTAAAATAAATATTGCATTTCTTCCTATACATGTGTGGTTCCTACGTCTTTATAAAACGCCTTTTTATATAGAGCAGGATTTCTTTTCAGATATTTGCGTGTAGTGACTTTGTGGTGTTAACATTTCTTATTTAAGAATATATGAACATGTAGCGATGGAATGTCCAGGTTTCTTTCGTATTTTTTTAGTAAGTTGTAGCGTTACGTGACGTTGAAATCTAGATGTGCAAATAAGATTGTGATTACTAAATCCAATACCCACCGGTAATCCTTAAAGATAAAGTAATATTTTAATAGTTACACAAAAATGTGAAGATCGTTAACGTTTACTCCAAATAAAATCAGCGAAACAATAGCTCCATAGCATAAACCAAATCAAACATTTTCCCAAATCTCGCGCGCAGTTAAGAATTAAGAAACAAAAGAATAACACCATAAATTGGATTCATTTATGCGTCCCCTGCACCGCCATATCCGTTAAGGGGCAGACACAAAAACGAAATAATAGAATACTAAATTGAACTTTGGTCTGTGACAGCGTGGCCACAGTTAAAAGCCTTCGTTCGATCAATCAAATTCTCTACATTTTGTCTTACCCTTAAATTGTAACGGGATTTTAGATGGCTGGCTAGGCTTTAATATTAAGTGGATGGTAATTGAATTGTATAATATTAATATGTTACGTACATTGTCGTGTAAAGGATAGTGTGGGATAGTCGGGAACGTTTGGATGATCTCACAGGATGAATTTGTGACATTTTATTGACAATAGACAATAAAAAAATCATAAAGATGTGTAAGGCCACAGAAAACAAATAACTGTCAATAAAATGTGTTGCTACCCACAAATAAAGGCAAAAAGAAAATATAGAAACTGCTTTTCGATGAAAAGGTACTGCTACGGGCGTTGAATATTTTAAGGTAATTTGTACAGCATTACTTTTTCACGGTCTAACAAATCCATTTCGGTTTAGGCGTTTGGGACCTAATCCTAATTGTTATTCTAGTGTTTTCCACGTTTTAGCACCTGGGGATTATTCCAAGTTTTCTCCTTTATTCATGTTTAGTTCTTCCAAGGATATTGTATTAGCTTTTTGTTTCATGAAAGTATTTTAACTGAACGCACATTATATAAAAATAAACAAAAATCTTCGATAGCAAGAACAACCCGTGGTAAGGGCAGTTAAGTTACCCACAGTTAAACTTTACGCGAGAAATGAGGTAAAGTTTGAATAAGACATGTGACTGTGAGATCAGAATTAAGCCAATAATTCCAACAAAGTATTACATTTGAAGTAGCACGAGCTCGAGTGCAGGTTTCAAACTAACAGTAACAACGTATAAGGACTAGAAACTATTCCAATCCCTTTCTCGAATGCATTCAAATGTCATATTTGACGCATATATATAAGTTGACTCCAACTGCGTTCCTAGATGCAGCCTGAATACCTAATACACACTTTGCATATGCTTATTGCAAGTATAACTCGGTTGTAAAATGGTGGGACCAGGAAAAGTCCTGGGAATCATAGATCCGATAAATGTGGGTTGAATAATAATATGAAAAATCTAAGATAGCTTTTTCAATCAATATTATTGGATTCAACAATACCATGTCTGTTAATAATAGTAGATTTTGCAATCAGAATCTTAAGTTCTCCATTATCCCATGAGCTACTATGACTGCTCTCACTATTTGTGGAAATGGGGTAAATAAATTTCGAACTGCCCAAAGATGTATAAATTTCCTACAGTAGACAGCTCAATTATTGGGTATTATTTTTTAGTTTAACTCACTTAAAATCCGTACATAACTTCAGGGCATAGAACATTTAGAAATTAAAATATTAAACACTATGAACAAAAATATAAGTTGAAATGAGATTCGTGGCGTTTGTAGCTCATGTTACACTTGTAACTTACAAGTTAGCATGCGTTTCGATCGTAACTTAAGAGTGAAGTACGAACCTACATGTAGCTCAACTAATAAATTCAGCCGAGCCAGTTCTCGCATTATGAGTTATTTGCGAGTAAGCGGCCTCTGTTTTTTTCTGAGAAATATTTCTATTTTCAAAAGCTCAGATGTTTTTTAAGTGGAACATTTAAATTTATTATCGTATTTATGTACAATACTGCGGTAATACTAAAACGAAATCCATCAATTCTTTAAAAAAAATCTTAGACAGTTTTTTACTCCAAACTCGAAATTTACCTAAAGCAATAGAGTTTTCATATTTTTCACAGGCCGGCAACTAAGGCTATATATTTGAAGTGCAGACAATTCATTTTTCAAATAGCGGTCCACTGTGGTCTGTAAAGTTCCACCGACTTGCAAACTTTCTAGAAAGTTCTTCATAAACTTTGTTATTCGTATCCGTTCGACCGATCCTGGTCTTGGCTTAAATTTCATAATTCGACCGAGTTAACCAGAACCTATAACTTTCCGAATCTGTACACGCATTAAAATTGTGCGGTTTACGAGAGGTGGACTCTTTTATCTCTTTAATAATAAAGTTTTCAATAGTAATCTCTCTAGTTCAATAAATAAGTCGAATAATAAATACCTAACGTTTTCAATGTGTGTACAATGTCCTGACCGTGTTTTCAACTTTTAAGGCGATGATAGCTCAGTGGGTAAGTGACGTCGGATACCGCGGCGAAGGTCGTGGGTTCGAATCCTACAATGAGCTTGAGCTTTCGGTGAAGGAAAACATCGTGAGGAAACCATAGCACGGTGGTAGGGTACTTCGTAATACCCTACTGGCTGGCTACCACCCTCAAGTTGAAAATCTGTCGCCAATCACCTGTCGGTGTGTTCCGACAGCTGCACTTGAGAGCCAGTTCCCATCTAGGCTTTGTGTGCTTACCACCTTCGGCCACATCATCACTTACGATAGTGAGATTGTAGTCAAACACAAGCCTAGCCAGAATAAAAAAATAAAAAAAAACTTCAACTTTTTTTACACAGTGAATTCTTTTACAATTAAAACTTAAAAATATACGTATATGTTACTTGTTTCTACCCTTCGATTTTACATTAATTCAGGAGCTCTTATTTTACTGGTTTATGTTTGAAGTTTCAACCGATTTGTTAAATATTACGACGTGATGTTCTCAACAAACTTACATATAGGTAAACTTCCGCATTTATAATATTAGCAAGTTTATGATGACTACGAATCGAATTACGTTCACAATCCTATACAACAAAATAACTACGTGATAGTTTTAACAAAAGCCAGCGAATAAGTCATTACTCTGTTTCTGCGGTGTCTGCAAGTCTGTACATACATCTAAGCTGCTCTTGTGAGTGTAATTTAATTCCAGGGAAATGTTTCTTGCAACCGCAGTTGAAACGGAAGTCAGGGGGAGAAGGGAGCCGCTCGCGGTTTCTGGCCTGCCTCAGGGAGCTATGTTAGGTCACGACATATTTAATTTAGCTAACTAAGAGTTTTTAATTTTGTCTGTATGCTTATTTCTTTGCTTAGTTATTTCTGGTGTACGATAAAACTTGAAAGAGTTTATGATACACCATTATAATCATACTTTGTAAACTTTAAGTAACGAATAAATAAAAATAAAATAAAAAAAACAACACATATAAACTGTTAGTAATATATTACTTCAACATTATTTTGACCGCCGCCAGACTGTTTCAATTCGCAATGTATAACTCAATTTTGAAAATTACTCTAAAATATTTTCTTTCTAGATAGTTCATCTATATCCAATTCATATCAAAATGAAAATACTATTACAATAATGTCAATAAAACCAATATAGTTACTGTTTGAAATTACATCTATTGAAATAAGCTCAGTGAATCTCACGTCCTAAGCAGATAAAGTAAATCTAATTTACTTTAGTAATGACCTCAATAAATATGAACACGAAAAAAGAAAAAGTTGGAATATAAAAAATCTTACACGTTTTCAGTTTATTATCGTTCTTTAACAAATAAACTTCTTGAGTCTCCAAGTTTTCTGTCGGTTTGTTTTTAATAATTACAATTTTTCAGAGATTTTCAAAGGAAAAATATATACAATGAGTTAAAAACAAAATTGTGTTAACCTATAAAGTTTAACACTTTAATGGTTTTGTAATGACCTTTGAATACTTCAATCATAAAAATTGTTTATTTCTTTAACTTTTTCTATAGAAATTCAAAAGTTATATGGTTTAAAACTAAATATAACCGCTATAAGGTTACAGCTTCTGGACCCATTGTTTGGGGAATCATGCTTGGGTCTGTTTAATGTGATGTAGTTAACACAAGCTTACATAACAATGTTATTAAAGCGAAATTTAGTAGCGCTATCACCATTTTCATTTAAGTTATCGGCGTCTAGGCAACATTCAGTTTTGTGTACAGAAAATTACTTTATAATATTTCAGATATTAGTAGACTAAGCCATGACAGCTCTACAGCTGTGATGGCTTAGTGGCAAATGCACACACAATTTTGAAGGTTCAAACACTGGCCTAAAACTTGTTTTAAAATCACGTACGGACGTATCAACGTATTTTAGCGTTAACGGAAAATATTGTGAGAAAGCCTATATGACCGTCAGTCAAATAATTAGTGGAGACTCGTGCCTTTGTAGTTCCGTATGTGATATGTTGATTATGTAAACAATGACGAGCAAACCTGTTAATTTATGTCATGCATCATTTATTTATTTAAGAGCACACTGTTAGCGCTTCTCGATTTTTCATAGAGTTCCAGAAACTTAGTTGGAATGCGTTTCGGAATTACGAGATCAATAACAATTATATTTGTATTTGCTTCTTTCATGTATTTTCTCTTCTTTGCCTAATTATAATCCTATATTAATTTACGTATATTATGATACGTACGTGCTTATGTTTATTATTGTCTTTTAATCTTCTGCTAACGTAATTCTTTCGTTATTCCTCCATTCTTATAACAGATTCAATTGAAAATTTAATAGATTTCTGACCAACAGCAGAAATCACAAGTCAAACAATGCATCCAACTGTATTACAAACGTCGTACTTACACCAAATATTACATTCCATTTGTAGTCGTAAATTAACTTGGTTATTATAAACAAACATGATATATTGTATGTACCTGGCGGGCCCTTTGAAGATCATATACCTAATTAGTAAACTGTGATGAATTAATTCACAGCCCGTTGGTTGCTGTAGCTCTACAACTTGAGTGAATTCATGTGTATAACTTTTGTTGCTAATAAATAGCCATTTACTACTGGTTTTGATCATGAAGACCGTGTAAACTTTATACAGGCATTATTTAGAGTATCTATAACTTTAAAACAGTAAGAGCTTAAAGGTAAGTAAATGATATGTGATTCATAACATCTTTTATAATTTATGATAGCGAATACGAAGAAGATAAAGTGATATTTAAAGAAGCTGACGATATTTGCTAACATAACACATAGACACTAGACATCTTACAGATTGAAAAGTAAGACAAAATGAAGAAGTAACTTTCATTAGCACTTTTGAGATAAAGACAGCATCAATTTTTGTTTCAGCCTAGATGTATACAGAAAGATAAGATGAATGAATGAATTCTAGTTTTAAGTTGAAGCAAGCGACGGAGTTAGTGATGCAAAATAGTATTTTATTGCAACCAAGTGTACTGACAAAGTCTTTTGAAGTGCGTCGCCAACGGATGTTTACTGTCCATTCGTTGGGAAATCCTGTTTATGATTGAGAATACAACTTAGTTTACTTGAAAATATTTCATATAGAACTCCTATAGTATTGTTAATACTGCTTGGTTAACAATATTGAATGTTGTGGAGAAATATCATAGATATTAAGCGATTTGTTTTTCATTGTCTAGCTAGATTAAATTAGTGTTAATTAATGTAGTACCTTTAGAGAAAGTTGATAACTGAAATCTTTTGAAAAAATTAAAATAAATCTTTTCAAATAGACTCTTATGATGTTACTAAAGTTTTTGATCAAATCTTTACAGTAATTAAAAATGTGAAACTAATTAGCTTTGGACTTCACGTAATGTTTAAACAAAGTAGTAATCAATAGCTTTGGGTGAGTACAAAAGGCTGGCGGTTATCTAGAATTAGTTTCCATTAAACTAAACAGAAACTCAATAGAATCCTTACTGGCCAACATTACAAGAAACAAACAAGAACAAGTTTCTAAATCAGCGTAACCATGCACAGAACTTTACCGGATTAATCCGGTTTCTATACCAGTTCGTCCCGGTTGTAATCCAGTTCGGGGCGGTTTCGTCCGGCCGAGTCTGGACCGCGCCGCTTATATCTGATTTGAAATTATAAGCGAGCACTTTAAGTTCGGACGTCCAGCGTTGTTGTACGAAATTATATTTGATAAATTGAAAGGATTCCGTAGACAGTTCACGAGCGTAACTTCTATGAAAACAAATGGAAGTTATGAACCCTGGGAAAGTGAGTAAATGAAAGGGTAATTCACTTCAGATTAACTTTCTTAAGCCCTATTTAATCCAGCAACATTTCCAACAGAGTACTAGCAATAGCAAAGTACCTGTTAATACGATATTAATAATACTCCACTACTTCCAATAAGCATGTTCTTGCATCGAGATACCTGTTTGCCAACTACCTACTTAAAGCTATTAACTTAGAAACTACTCGCGTAATCTCGAGTTGAGATGCTGAAGACGCCTCTAATTGAGCGCACCTTGTAATTTTAAGAAGCGAACGTGTTAGCTTATTTATTGATGCATAAATCTGTATCTAAGATGCCTCTAAAATCGTTTTAGACAAATTACCTCAAAGGTGAAAAGTTTAGAACCTAATTATCTAGATATACATAAAATATTGATGGACTAGTCAGCGTATCACGCCACAGGTCATGGGATCGATTCCCACCTAGGACAGCTTGGAAGAGATTCAATTTGAATCGTTTATATACTAGATTGTGTGTGTGTTTATGTTATTGCGATTAAACCCTAAAAACTTCCCCGACAGACATTCTGAAGTTTATCACTTTAAAAACACATACAAAAGTGCTAAAACGAAAGTACTCAATTGAGGTTTACATTCAAACAGCATAATCCCATAGTTATTTCAGTGGAGCTAGACTGAAATAAGTTTGCAGTTGGCCCGCCACTTCAGTCAGATATTTCTGAAGAACTATCAAACTAGGATCAAAGTTTCACTTGGATTTATTAGTCAAATAATAAAATCGAAATTCTTTGAGATTGGCTTCTTGAGAATCGGTGCTATAGATGATGGATTTAGTTGTACAAATAACTTTCTAAAATTTGGATATAGAATATGATATTTTAAATATTAAGTACAATGATAAAAGTCATGCTATAGGTAAGGAGAATTGCTGTATTTTTATAATTAAACATCAGAAAAATTGTATATGAGAAATAATAAAAAAAAATATCTAAACTGTCATGCAGCGAAATGCTCTCATTTAACCCTAACAAACGGCTCCAAAAATCCTATTAGCCCACCCCATGGGCCATGCGGGCCTAAACAAAACACCTATAGACTCGTGATCTTTTGTTAACTGACCTATAAGATCCCTCGGGTGGTGACAATGATATAGATTCTCTAGATGAGCGAAGTAATAAATAAGTTTATATTTAAAAACAAGTTTTTGAAAATTCAAGATTGTATAGCCACCAGCGCCAAGAGTTTGTACAAGATATCAGTTCAGTCAGTTGGGTAGAACTAAATTAAAATGCAATTAATTAATTTATGATTCCACTTAAACATACTAACAAGTGCGAATAATAGCATGTAAAAATAGTACCTACTCGTATATATAAGAAAACTTATAAAGGGGTTAAAGAGGTTATTCCACTTTTAAAATGTAATTTTAATCCCACTATATTTTTATTTTACTCTTTTCATTCATTTCAGATTTTACTTTTATTACTCAAGGAATGTTTCTACAATATTTTAAAAGCATACAGATATTTAAGAGAACTAACAGATATAAAAGTTCAGAAGATTATTCACATACCACTTGTCATCTAGTCCCTAATTTGGACCTTAATTACTCTCAATTAAGTTAGTTTAAGCCCTAAGTTTTCAAACTTAAACCCTGCATAGAATGAATTAAAAGGCTTTTGAGTGATGTAATTGGATGCAAATGCATTGACGGTCAGATTTATGTAATTTTTTTTAAATCTTCGATAAGTGTTTGACCGCAATTTCACCATGCTAAGTGATGATATGGCCCGAAGGTGTGCAAGTGCAACTGCCGGAACACACCGATAGGTGCTTTGCGACAGAATTTCAACTTGAGGGTGGTAGCCAGCCAGTCGGGTAACTACAAAGTACCCTACCACCGTGCTATGGTTTCCTCACGATGTTTTCCTTCACCGAACGTCGTGGGTCCGAATTCTACAATGAGCCTGGTCATTGTAGGATTCGGACCCACGAACTTCGCCGCGGTATCCGACGTCACTACCACTGAGCTATCATCGCCTTTAATATTAATCAATATGTATCAAATTAATTCGGGTAATATGTATCAAATTAATTATTGCTTGAATAAAGATCAAATACCACAAATTATTTTTTCGTCGCTATGGCCCATCTAGTAATAAAACATCTATGTGTGATAATTTAATTCGGGAAGCAGGGAAATCGTGTTAATCCTACCGGTGATAGAATGCGGGTGTCCCGGCCCCAGCAGGGTCGACACCATTGTTGCTCTACGTTATTGCTGAAGCCGTAAGAAGACTTAATATGATGCTAAGTCTTTTTCTAGTTGCCATTTTATAAATGAATACTGCGTTTATTCATGAATGTTTTCTTACACATGCTCTCTTCTAGTTTTTGTCGGCATTACTGATGACTGTCAACACTTTACGTATAACATGTTCAAAAAATAGTGGCACTGTATCTAAATCAAGGTATCGGTTCATCTAGATTTTTTATCATGTCTTCTATTTTAGTTCCCCATGGCACCAACATTACAAAACTTCTCACTCACTTTTATTTTAGGGTCCGCAATTTTGAATCAAAACGTTTAACTTACTCTTTGGCTTCAACACATTTAGTTTTTTTAGTAAGATAGGAAATTGGCTTTCGGGTTCTAATTTATACTCCATGATGGGTACATAATAATGTGAAATACCTGACATAACCCACACAAAAAGAAATACCGAAAAAAACATTACGGAGTAAACAATTTTTTGTCGACCTCAAATCACATTGTCAAGAAAATCTCACCAACTCTCATTTCGTATTCGACACTGATCTGGCAACATTTTATTAAAACCCATATATAACCGTCTCGCTCACACAACAAAGTAAATGACCGGCTGGGAGCAACTACGGTGCGTCCGCTCCTTGAGAAATTCGAGGGAATCTCGTATATAGGGAAATTTAGAGAAATAAACTAAGAGATAGCTACCGCAACTATGTTAGGTGCCTTCCAGTCAATATACAGAACCGTAAAAATAAAACGGACGCTCTCTATTTACAGCACAAACGCGCATCGAGAAGTTATAGGGCTGATAACTTTTATATTAACGCTCATTTTTATTGAGGTCGAAATTACGAATTATATTCTTATGAGAATGTCTACATAGAGTTTGATACCACGACGTTAACTAGATACATATTTCACACAAAAAGAATACTTACATTACTCTGTAACAGATCATCATCATCAAGTTCACAGTATTAGACGTCGGCTGCTACACAAGGACCGGCTAAACCTATTAACTACAGTAATGAATTTTCTGAATATTATTTCAAAATATTTCAAAATTATTCGAGTAAATTTTCCCCATCATCTCCCGAACCAACTTCTACAAATTCTGACAAGTTAAAAGACGTTCCACCACTAAGCGGAGTGAAGGCGTCTATATCTAAAGGAAATATTATTCCCCAGCCAATGCCCCGTGAATCGAACCGAGACGTGCCTCCATTTCCACAAAATCAATAGGCAAGACATTTGAACCTCCACACGATACTCCAGAAACTCAAGATAAATCTGCCGTGATGGATGCGGCTCTAAAATCCACGATCCCCGCGAAATCCTAACAAGTACTCGATGTTTTTATTTATTTTCTTATTGAATTGTATTTTCTATAAGTCTTCACAGACAGGTAACGAGAAGACGGTATTGTTGTCTAACCAGCCAGAATAAGCATAGATTGATTCAACAGCAAATGCTACGGCAAGCTTTGTAACCATATTTGTATGTGTATATTCAATCAGATGTATTTAACATTATCAACTACTTTATATAAGGCGATGATAGCTCATTGGTAAGTGACGTCGGATACCGCGACGATGGTCGTGGGTTCGAATCCTACAATGAGCTTGAGCTTTCGGTGAAGATAAATATCGTGAGGAAACCATAGCACGGTGGTAGGGTACTTTGTAGTACCCGACTGGCTGGCTACCACCCTCAACTTGAAAATCTGTTGCCATGCACCTATTGGTGTTCCGACAGCTGCACTTGAGAGCCAGTTCCCATCTAGGCTTTGTGTGCTTACCACCTTAGGCCACATCATCACTTACCTTGGTGAGATTGTGGTCAAACACAAGCAACTCAGAATATAAAAAAAAACTCAAGACTAAATTCAATATATTCAGCAAGACTCCAACAATTTTATCTCAATTACGTCCATATATTTCGTAGATCCGAACCAATATCTTACGTTTGCTACCTTCCTGATCGCGAGTGAATTAAATACGATCAAATATAGACTACAATTCCTAAGTTTACCACGTGTTATTGACAATTTAGTGTATTCTTGTATTTTGACAGCAACAACTTTCGGGAGTGGTCTGGAGTTATTTTTGGCTTTGACAAAAGCTTTGTAATCTTTTTATTGTGGTATAATAGAAATATCACACACACGGAACGTGTTTTCCATCTTTATAGAATTTTGTTTAAATAGGTACTTTAAAGGCGTGGGTTTTTTTTACAACAATGCTCTTTATACATTGTGTCTATTTGCGTTCAGACTGTTTACGTCACATGATCAGATCATACATAACTTGACAGAAACGCCGAGGTTACTTAAAATCATATTCACGTTCTACAAGAAATATAGTTCGCGGCCTTCTTTTTATTTTCAGATGATTTACTATTGGTTAGGTCGTTAGTAGTGCAAACATTTTACCTGTCTCTACATACACACATACAAACATCTTATCTGATATTAGTAGATGATTTGCCACTATTCAGTTCCCTTGATATTTTTATACTGCATCACTACATTATTCAGGTATCAATATTTAGGTTCACAAACTTTTGCACGTCACAGCCATGATATTTGTATCAATATTTCATTGAACTACGAAACCGAAATTTTAATATTAACGACAGCAATTCAAACAATAAAGTTTGGACGTGTCGGATTCGTTAAATTTGGAAACTATATGGAATATTAATGGTTTTATGGTTAATGCAAAAATCAAGGAATAATGCATAAATCAACGGAGACGGCGATTGCATGTCAGGGATAAATATAATTTGATGGTTTACATTGCGTATTTAACTTTATAATTATAACATTTATTTATTCGATGAATGAAATGTAACTGAAAATTTCTTCGATAAAGCTGTAACTGGTAGAATGCTCTTTAATTCACAACGTGTCAAATCTAAAACGTTATTGTAGCAAAAGAAAGAAATTTGTAGAAAGACATTTGTATTTAAACACACTTTATAATTGACACAGACCATAGAGGATAGACTAGAAATTATATTTGACCACCTTACACTGATAAAAATCCTTTTTTCATGTGAAACATTTGTCAAGCGGGCGAGTTTGTGACTATCGCCAATGGACAATGTTTTGCAGACCTTTTACAAAACTTAGAAGTCAACTGACTCTCAAGTACAACTGTAGATACATACAGATAGGTGCTTGGTAACAGGTTTTTACTTTACTTACAACGAAAAGTAAACCCATGTTCAGTAACGTCGATTATAAACAAGTGACGCAAGAAGTTGCGCATGAAATAGATTTGGGGAAACTTCAAAGTAAATTCCAGCTTTCCAAGAGTTTTTCTTCTCGTTGATTACCCTATATCACTCTTTCAGTAGTGGTCGTACACTGTATATTGTAATATGTAACAAAAAGGAGTACTCGTTAGTAAAACAAAAGCAGCTGGTTTGAGGCAACTGAGAATAAATAGGTACATCTACATATTTAGTATCTTGGTCTAGATATAGAGGTACTAGAAGAGGCTGTAATTGTTATGACTACGCTAAATGATCTAGGTAACGTTGATTATGAAGTATGTGACAAAGATTTCTTTCCAGATCTCAGGGTGTTTTAATATTTGTCAGGCAATATGCTTCAGTTATTTGTAGTGACAGTTTTGGAACTGTCAATGAATCAAGGTTATTGTTGTATTTTTGTTTTAGTTTAAGCATAAAATTGTCAAACATTTTAAAAAAGCCAATATAGTCAAGATGGTCCAAAAATATTTAAAAAATGTAACCTTGCTGAGTTTCTTGCCGGTTCTTCACAGTTGAAGGCTGACTTCCGAACCGGTGGTAGCTTCAGTAATTTGACCTTCATAAGTGCCCTTCTAGGCCTAAACTGTATAAATGGTTTTGACTTTGACTTGCTTTGTCCTTATTTGAGAGAATTTTATTTTCTTGTTTTAATCTTTTGAGTAGTGTGTTGTTTAAACACACTACTAATTCCTATCACGGCATAGGATATTCGATTGTCATCAAGTACAGACATTTGTGTATCACAAAAAGAAGAAGTAGTATATCAGTAGATATCTGGTTTCTATACAAGTGCAACTTGGTTTGGGATCAGGGATACATTATAATAGGGATGATGATATATTCAAGAAATATCGATAAAAAATATCTAACTGTACCAGGTATATATAACACCTAAAAATACTCGAAAATAGCGAACACATTTTAAATTCCGCCTTTTTATGATTTTTAATTACCAATTTATGGACAAAGAATAGGTCTTTTGATGGTGTATATTTATGACGTCACAAGTATATATTTCATACAAAACTCCATGTAAATCATAGTTTTGACATTTAATAAAAAGAAGCTGATTTGATATGTCAGTCACCATCCCTATTATCAGCAATGTAAATCTACGCTCGTAATTATCCTTGAACCACGTTTTTACCGCATCCAGTAGATTTACAAGCGTGTCCCTGGACTGTTTGCGTGTTTTCATGGCAAATTAAGCAGACAGCGCAGCGGACTCGGGTTAAGTCGGCTACTAAATTGCTAATGTATTTAGTTAGAATCCCGAGTAAAAGGTTTGAATTTATAATTTCCGGGTACATGAAACGTGAATTCGGTTTCTAGCGAGGTCCGGGATGCTACTTCGTGTGTTAGATTTGCGTGTTCATTTTCAAAATCCTGATTAAACATTTGCAAAGATGTTTTAGCAACTCTAGCGCCGGTGATTATCGCGCAAACTTAATTCTTCACTAAATTAAGTCCTGAAAAATCATTGTCGAAATTGTTGTTTGACTTAAACGATTAGATATTTAAGTGAGTTGGTATTTTATTTTCTGTTGTACACATTTATCTTCATATTTTAAAAAATAATTTTTTTTTTAAAACTACTTTCCTAAACTTAAGGTAAACTAACCGTCAACCAAATTTGATACCACAGACAAAGCTGGCACAATATTTTTTAAAACTTTGTGATTTAACCTATTAGGGCTTACGCCCGCTGCAACATTCTGCAGTGATGTCTTCCCCCCAGCGATGTTGCCGGCTTTAGCAGTAGGCTTTATAAATGTAACAATGAGTCAGACAGCCGATATCTTTGCTCCGTTTGTAGCTTTAATCAATTTCTATGGAAATAATTAATTTGGAAAATAATATAAATTACAACTTTCCTCCCCGCGATTTAACCCGCGTTCCCGAGGGAAATAAAATATTATATAGACCATGTTATTCGCTGATAATTTAGCTTTCTATAGGTGAAAGATTTATTGAGTATATCCTTTACAAAGAAACATAATAAAAATCAAATATCTCTTTATTTTTATCCTGGGCACGCTGGCCAAATTGCAAGCACTGGCTGATAACCTTCTAGTCTTGATAGTTTTACGACCATTTTTTTTAAATTCTGGATAAGCTTGTGTTTGACCACAATCTCACCATGGTCAGTGATGATGTGGCCGAAGGTGGTAAGCACAGAAAGCTTAGATTGGAACTGGCTCCCAAGTGCAGCTGTCGGAACACACCGATAGATGCTTGGCGACAGATTTTCAACATGAGGGTGGTAGCCAGCCAGTCGACTACTACAAAGTACCCTACCACGTGTTATGGTTTTCTCACGATGTTTTCCTTCAACGAAAGCTAAAGCTCATTGTAGGTTTCGACCTTCGCCGCGGTATCTGATGTCACTACCACTGAGCCCTCATCATCAAACACTTCTTTATGATAGCGATCAAACGTAAGCTCCGCCCAGTCGGAGATTGTCAAAAAAAGTAATTTACTGTCAGAAAATAAGTTAACTAATGACGTAAGTAATTCAGGTAACTAGAGCTACTTCATATAAAAAGCGTGTTGATAAAAAATATGATTGAACTACATAAGAATTAAGTTCCCGTATCACTGCATCGATTCTTTTTACAGCCAATTCCAGTGTAGTTAAGATTAGTAGTTTTAAGTCAGAAGAGGAGAGCGGGGTAAAGTGGTTCAATGACTGATTGAATACAATTAAAGTACAAAATTAATCAATGGCTTGTGTATTGGGTTTAATTTCAAATTGGGAAGGCACAGAATAATTATTATATTTTAGACTATCTTGCTTCATAACGAGTCGATGAGACCAAGTAATAGTTATAAAAAGTGTTATTACTTTTGTTATTACGTTGCACTTGAGAGCCAGTTGCCCTTGCCCTTAAGGCATTGTAGTAAGGTGTACAACACATTGGCAATCCCCCTGGTATTGCTAATGTCTATAAGCGACGGTAGTCACTTACCAGCAGGTAACCCGCCTGCCTCGTTGTCACTAGTGACATAAAAAAAAACTATTTGGTTGCAATCGTTTTTTAGCTAATCCATTTTGATAAGCTATATTTCTTTATAAACTGTTCCATTTCATTTCATCTAATGGTTAAATTTACTAAAATATCCTATACTAGCTGTTCCGCGCGGTTTCACCCGCATTCCCGAGGGATCTTATCTTTTCTCGGGATAAAAAGTAGCCTATATGCTATTCCAGATTATAATCTATCTCTATGCCAAATTTCATCCAGATCTCTTCAGCCGTTCTGGCGTAAATGAGTAACAAACATCCAAACTTTCACATTTAAAATATTGGTAAGATTGAGATATATCCTACTCACAAACATTTTAATAATATTTTTTTTAAATTGAGTTACTCAAAAACTCATTTCATGTATAAACATATTTATTAATATAGGTGATAGTGTTTAACACTAACTCCACGTACTTACAAGAACATCCAACGCCTTATAACTTAAACCACACTTAGTTATACTTCACTAAGTTGTAATATTAATGTGCATTTGGCGTGTTACCTCGTGCACGCTTAAACAGAGATTAAGCACACACAAACACACACGTAGTATGCAAGTGTTAGTGTGAAACTTTCAAGGAAAATGTGATTTATGGTGAAGTCAGATTATGGGACACGATTGAACCTTGTGGACTACATAAAATGTTTTAGTGCGAGAAAATTAGTTCCCGTAAAGGGAGAAAAGTAATTAAGTTACATAAGGCCTTGTTGTTATAGTGTGGACACGGCCTATGACCTCAAAGCCAATAGGATAACAGACTTTATAAGTAAGGCAAAATGGTTCATTTTAAAAGGCATTAATTGGTATTTTTTTTTACATTGACATGATTTTGAGGTTATTTGAGTTTAATTGATCATAGACCTTCTACGCCGTTCATAGAAAGATTAGGAAGTCAATTTATTATCAGGTAAGTAAGACAATATTCAATTATGAATAATAAATTGAAATTCTAATCAATCATAAAAGCAATCACACTCCACTTCACCCCAACTTACCCTGCAGCTACAGATAACGTTAAACAAATTTTAATTGCCACTTTCCCCCTGTCTCTTCTATAATTACAATCCTTGCGAACGTAAACCTGAAGACGATTGTCTTGCTTTTTAAGTGGTTTCTAACTTCTGGTCACACTTGATATGTACATGGAAATCGCTAGATGTGTTGTGCAACTTGTTGAGCAATTCACTGTCATTTATAAATCACGAGTTACAAAGAACAAACAAACAGCAAATTAGTAAACATGATGAAAAATGCAGGTTCAGATTAGCTAGTGGAAAAATGGAAACGGCGTAAAAGTAACCGTCTGCAAAAACAACATAAAATACAGGAGAATAATTTAAATGTAACCATTAATCTGTCTCGTACATTGCTGTCACAAATTTTTTTTTTTTTAAGAAGATTTTTGGCCTGGTAGCGTGACCTTTAAGCCATTTCTTTATTTTAAATATTCATCTTTTATGTTTAGTCACGTTTTATTGTCACTTTCACTGTAAAGTCTAGTCCTCGTCCGTACAAGTCCGGTCTAATTTTAGTGAAATTGGCGGCTATTCCACTAAAACATTTCATGGACTTTTTGGGACAACCTGGAAAGTCACGATACACGCTTTCATTTCATTTCACTTCACTTGTGCACTTACATTGATCTTTATTGGACAAAACACCACCGAAATTATTCAATAAAACTCAAAATACACGAATTTAATGAAAATAAAACGAAAACACAACGTCACTTCGCAAGTTCCCGCCAAAAAGTCCTGTCACAAATAGTAGCGTCAGCCAAACAGATACAATAATAAATAAATAAATACTCTATGGTAATATTCTAAAGAGGTCTCCGGACAGTCTGAATATTCATTCACTAAAAGCAAGTTACATTGACCTAAACATTTTATTCCATGCAAAGCCGCAGGGACAGCTATGTGAATATTTAAATCCTACTAATATTATAAATGTGACAGTTTGTGTGTTTGTTTCTCAATCACGCAAAAACGTCCGAACGGGTTTTAATGAAGCACACAGGTAGATCATATCCTGAAATAAAATATAGGATACTTTTTATCCCGGGAAAAGATAAGATCCCTGGGGAACGCAGGTGAAACCGCTGGGACACCTAGTATATATGTATGTATTTCTTGTAGTAGAGTCAATTGTAATGTCCGTAAATTCCTTATTAAGGGCTAAATCGAATAGTGAGAGTTTTAGTAGTTTGTATGAATGAACGCGTTAATTTCAGGGACTAATGTTCGATAATAACACTTTTTGCATCAGATATAGGTAGGTGTAGGGAATCGATACTAAAATTTAGAGAGTGGAAAATAAAATAGGCGACCAAGCTGCTGACATAACACAATATATTACTTTTTTATATATTACTAGCGGACCCGGTAGAATTGTCCTGCTCCAAAAAAAAAAAACCCCGATCTCAGCGCCACCTACCGGGTCCAATTTTGTTTTCAAATCATCGAGGAACCCATTGAAATAACTACACAACAAAATTTCATCCAAATCGTTCCTTTGTTACCGTACTCCTCCGAAACGGCTTGACCGATTTTGATGAAATTTTATATGTATATTCAATTGGTCTAAGAGTAAGTTGTTATTTATTTTTTATACCGCTAGATTCTACGGGAACGCGGATCCTACGGGAACGCGAGTGAAAGCGCGAGGGACAGCTAGTAAAAAATAGATAACAACCTATTCTCAGACCTACTAAATACAGATATAAAGTTTCATCAAAATCGGTCAAGCCGTTTCGGAGGAGTACGGTAACTAAAACTGTGACACGAGAATTTTATTTATATAGATTAAGAAAACAACCTAATATGAAAAATAACCAAAAAGTTTCTAACAGTAACCTTACTTCCTAAGTAAGGTTAAAACATAGGACGCGGGCATTATCAATAAATGTAACGGAATGAAACTGAGAGAAAAATCTAGTCATGCTTAGACATGCCTTGCCCAAAAACTTAAAGAAAATACCTTATTTAGACTGAGCACAAACTTTTTCAATAAATTCTTTACTTACTTAGAAGTAGTCTTGAGAATAATCTGTACAACTTAGTAATTATGCTTATTGACCACTTCAACTTAAACTTGAGTCTTTATTTAGGTATTTATTCACTTGACTTTGAGGTCAAATGTTTTAAGTCGCACACAGAAACATGTTCCAACAAGCAGATACTCAAATCGCACACAAAAAAATAAGTGTCATTTTTGACATACTTGAGACACATGAGATGGCAATAACACTTGAGAAAAATAAAAGAAAAATGTGTAACAATATACGTGGGCTATATTTCATGAGTATTATTGAAAATCTAGACTGGCCTGGATATGTGAGAATGATATAGGTACCTGAGATATTTATCACTGAAATTTATATCGATGTTATACCGTGGAATTATATTACTGATACTGAAAGGTTGTGTTGTTAAAACATGTTATAAAGAATAAGAGCATATGTTATGTTCACTAAGGCGATGATAGCTTTGTGGTAGTGACGTCGGATACAGCGGCGAAGGTCGTGTGTTCGAATCCTACAATGAGCTTGAGCTTTTGGTGAAGAAAAACTTCCTGAGGAAATCACAGCTCGGTGGTAGGGTACTAGACCACCGGTGCGGTAGAAAGAGAGGGGGATATTACTTCCTCTCCTACGCCGCGCCGGCGGTCTACTCTGCCTCCGTCTTACGGATTTTCGATCGGGTCACGTGTCCTGACGCGAGTTTAACATTTTTTACCCATCCCAAAAAAGTGCCCAACGCCGCTGAAGAAGTTTTCACTTCAAAAATAAATCTATTTTTTTTTGTATTCAGTACTATCGCTGTCTCCAAATTAAACTGCCTTATTAATAGATCGGAGATACGTCGCTTTTGTCTCTCTTACTCGTCTCGTGGATTTAATAGAAAATTTAAACAAGCCTCGTGGCTTCCACCCTGATTAAAACGACTAGGCTCCTCGGGAGGCCAAATTAAAATCTTAGAATGCGTGGTTTAGTACTGAGACATACTGTCGACTGCAATGACGAGCAGATTTATTTGCAGGTAGTAAAGGTAAGCTTACAAGTTGTGGCGTCAACAGAGAACCAAAAAACATAAAACCTAATCCTTTTTTGATAAAAATAATCTTTCTTGAACAGCTATTTAATAATATTATATACTGTATGTTAAAGATAACTATTAAATATTTGAATTAGATCAATCAAATCTCGAAAATTTAAAAATACTTATCAAATTAAATTTCTTGAAGAAGCTCGACGATGCAATCGCCAATGTGTCCCAAGTGTTCACATTATTTGATTAAGAGATACTCTGTCTTGTCGTTTAGGCAGAATTCTTGCGGCATCATCGTCAATCCGGAGAGCTTGGAGTTTAGAGGGGTTCCGCACAATTATAATGATAAACAAAATTAAAATTATGCTTCGCGCAATATCTTACTGACTTACCAACTGAGGAAATACTTGAGATATTATATTGCTTACCTGAAAAAGAAAAGTGGCAAATTACGACAGGTCATTAAAGTTTTATTTCGCTAACCTTAGCCTACTACCTCTCATGATAGAACATAACTTGACTATGGGGAATGGGCCTAAAGATAAACCTATTGAGGTTTTTGTGATGTTTTAATATTAATATTTTGCTTTGTTCTTTATTTTAATAAAAAAAAAAAACAAAAAAGATATATACTCCTTACGTTGTCATAATGTGGTGAGATTTTAGCTTGCTTCACACCACGTCTTACCATGCTTCTCGTCATATTCTATCTTAATTATTATAAATAGGAAAGATTTGTATGTATGTGTGTATGTACCGAATAAACTCAAAAACTACTGGGCCGATTTCAAAAATTCTTTCACGATTTGAATGCTATATTATTCCAGATTAACATAGGCTATATTTTTATCCCGGGATAAGATAAGATCCCACGGGAACGCGGGTAAAACTGCGGAGGACAGCTATTGGTAAATAAAATGAAAAAACCATGTTACTCACTCATAATGAAGCTTTCATAGGTGAAAGATTTTTTCAAATCGGTAAAGTATTTTTTGGGTTTAACAATTACAAGCAAATTAATCATTAATATTAGTTTAGACTGGCTTTCTGCTCCGTAATAATATTACCCAGTGTCGTGTTTGATAAATAAAAAATGCTTTGTTATTGGATATCTACGTTAAAAAGGAACCTGTGAGCTTTTTTTTTATTTTTAACCCCAACGATATAGACTGTACGTTTATAGGTCAGTCAGGACAAGTGCCCTCAAACAAAAAGGTTACACGTTTAAACGATCGCTTAAACATAGCTATACGACACGATAATTACAAACTATTAGACATTCTTAAATGTCAAAATTAAATATAGGATTGACCATTTGATATTATTGAATTATTTAATGTGACAAATATGTACTATTTCGGGAAATTGACCTTTGTTATCGACCTTCACAAATGCTTAGTATTTTAGATATGATCACATAAAATGTTATTTTAAAGAGACTAGATTCCGCCCCGCGATTTCACCTGCGTTCCCAAGGAACTTAAAATAACATAAAGCCTATGTTAGACGGTGATAGATAAAATGTAACATTCCATTGGTGTAATTATTTACAGAAGTATTACTTAGGTAAGTAAGAGTTTCTTATTAGTATTTCTTTCCCTAAAAGAACAAAAAAAAACGGTTTAGTTGTTTCAAATATAAGATTTCATAAAAATTTTTGCTTGGACGAATAAACCAATAATTTAATTAGTTTGTTCGTCCAAGCTGTAGGGGTATAAGCAAGCAAGAAACAAATCTTAGTAATATAATTTAATAATATTTAATATAGACAAAGAGATCTCTTAGCTGATATCTGATGGAATACGATAGGACCGATAGTGAAATCAAGCAAAACATCGACATCTCATTGAAGTACCAAGCACAGTCTAACACCCGAAACCACCTAATCTAAGGGCTATTTAAAAAAGATCCTAACTAAGCTGCGGTATACAGAAAGCAAAGTTCAATCGTAAATCAAAACACCAGAATATATGTGCGATATTTCCCTGTATACGAGTATAAGACTGAACGGCTCATAGGGGATTTCGAACATTCACATAAAAAAGGCATCCCGAGAGGAATAGTCCGCGAAACGATCCGAAAGGTACTTGATATTATATCGGTAATTTAGAACACGATCGTATTAAATTGAAGACTGTATGAGGAATAAACAAATTATATAAGGTATTTTTGAGCGGGAATTTTTGCCCTGAGCTTTACAGTCAAAGAGCTAAATTACAAAAAAAACCTCAGAAATCCATAAACACATCTTACAAAACGACATAAAAAATATGATATCGCGGTGTATATTAATTCATTTATCTTCTGGAATGACATCAAAAATCCAGTGACGAATGGACGGGAGAATTTCCATAAAAATTACGAGCGTCTAGCGACTTTTATTAAAGTGGGACATTCAAGAGACATGGAGGACGTCCCGGCGTCGCTTGGACAATTAATAAACAATTTGTTGGCAACCGCTTGCACGTACGTGAGGGGCGTACGAGTCTGAAGGAGCCTCAACACGCCTGTAACCGTACAGACGGCTTAATTGGAATAATTTATGTTATAGCCAACACGTTTAAATAAAGAAGCATTAAAAAATTTGTGTTCGAGAAGTGTTTGGCAAGATAAAGATTGGGTCTTGAATCTTTGGCTTAACATCTTTTGTGAAACACATAAGTAGGTATGAGTCTTAAATCATAGTAATAAATAAAATGGACGAAGTTAGGGAGCAAATGTAGTTGCCAGAACACCTTTTGGTTGCGTTATGGGACCTCAGAAATCTCATTTTTTGTTAGCATTTTGTACTTTGCTTTAACTTTTTGAAATTTTGATATAACTAATGAAACGCTCTGGAAGTCTGTAATCATCAAGTCATCATGAATATTTTAATCAACTGCCTTTATACTATCCTCAAAAAAGAAATATCTATAAAAGTTGAAACGTCAGAAATGTCGCAATTTCACGCGACATCGTCAATTTTCCTAATAATTATTTTACGACCAACTAAGTGTAATAAAAAGGAGTTTACATGAAAATAAAAGACGTTTCAATAGTAAGGTTCAATGGCATAGTTAGAAATGGCCATTGCGGTTGTAGTATGAATGCTTTATAAGTGTTTGGTGTAAAGGACAAACTTAAAGCTGGTGGCAGAAATATTTAAAAGGACGACTAGGTCTGCCCTATGACCAGAATCCGATTGCTATCCAATCAAAATATATATACTTTGATTGGATAGGAATTTATAAACCTGATAGTTGATCATGTACCACAATTTATATTAATTAGAAAGTCCTATAGTATTATTTATACCTACTAATTATAAATTATATTAAATTGTAGTGTGAAATATTTCTTAAAATTTTATCAAACTCTGTCAAGATGTATCTCGACCACTATGCATTACACAATGCGCCGAAAAATGCAAAAGATGGACTTTTCAGTAAGTATATCGCTCCCGCTCATGAAATGGACTCACACATAGAGAAACAGGCGGTAAAAGACATTTAGTTAAATATTTAGCTTCAGTACTTGGAATAACGGCTGTACATGACAGTGATTGCTTTCAAATAGCCTTAAAAATGTATTCGCTTTTATATGCGGTATTTTAAAAGAAAAGTGTAAAGACAGCGAACTTTTCTACATGCATTTGTAGTCACCGAGGCTTCATGTAAAGTGTATAGGTACTCTCGCTTCTATCTGATTTAAAAAATAAGTATGTATACCTACCTACTTTTATATAGGGGATTTTGAAAATGGAACATTAAATAGACATCCCTCGGCAGTGCTACCCAAACTGACAATAAAAATGACGGTTGAAATTATCATAACAGTAAACTAATTTAATAGCGCATTGTTTTCTTTATGTTATGAAGACATTAAAATAATAATTATTAGCTATTAAAAATGTTGAAGCATCAAATTAATAATATGATTGCGATATTGTAACGCCATTCGCATATTTGAGATGTCATCAAAGATTAATAAAACATTTTATTGGCCGCTCCGACGGGACGCGGTCGCCATTTTGTTTGGCGCGTGATTAATTCAAAATGGCCGCCATAAAACTGCGTGGTTAGGCGGAGCAATGTTCTTAATGAGCGACGATTAAAATTGTTCTTGCAATGGCTGTCGAAATGCATCTTTTTCGTAAATTAATATTATTTCATGCTCTGACATTGCTTCACATCTGTCATTGAAGTATATTTATTAAGCGCTCTATTTTTTTGTATGTCAGAGAGACGAATATGTAAGTGCAGTATTGAGTATTGGGAAGGTACTAATTAGTTATAAGTACATATGTATAAGCCAATAAATACCTAATAATAACCCTATACTAAAGCCCATGAACAACCAAATTTGATTAAAATATTCACGAAAAGTCACAAGTGAATAATAAACTCAAAGTGTCACATATTAAATTAACGTATACTTTGACGCCCAATATTTTATTATTAACGTTAATTTAAAGTTGATAAACACTTAACTTTCATAAAATTAAATAAAATTACATCGTAAAACATGTATATAATTATTATAAACTGTAATTTGATATTTAAGTTGCTATTGAAATAAACATAATCTTAAGTGATTTAAATGAAAATGAAACGAGCACGATGGCGATTTTTCGTGTGGATATAAAAATTCGTAATAAATAAATTTTTAACTTATCAAGGTCCGTTGGAATTTCTTCTGATTTGATGACAATAGAATAGGTAATAAATACACCTAAGGCCTAAAATAGACTATTATAATTAAAAGGAGAGAGTTTGCATGCATTCTTGAATAAATTTAATAATAATACACTAGGGATAACTTTCAAACCACTTACAAATTAAAATAATTTGAATCTGTATATTAAATAAAAAAAACATGCTTCTCCGTGTAATAAAAAACAAAAACCAAACATCCAAAATGTAAGACTAAATAAACTCATCAGGGTTGCCAGAGGAATTAAAATTTGAATAAAAATGAAAAGTGCCGCGTTCCACAGGCGTAAATCTTATTACGGCGTGGGCGCAAGATTGATCGCTCAATATGTAATATTGTATGCCAGCCACATCGATGTAAGAATATCATTATTAATTTGGATACGGTTTTAAAGAGAGAACATTCTGCAATCATTGAATTTGGTTTTTCGTTTTTGAGAAAACCCACAAAGTTCAAAGCCCTAATATTTGCATTAGGACTTTACCAAGTAATGTTTATAAATTGTAATTGATTAATTTTACGTCTGGCAACATCGCGGGAGAACCAGTTGGTGATGGCGTGAAGAAGAAGGAAAAGGAAGCCTGCCCCGCAGTGAACTGCATTGAGATTACATAATAACTATTATTAATAACGCCTTGAAACAAATTCTTGTAACTAGAATATTTTTTCATACACAGAACAACATTTATTTACTTTCAATGTCAATCAAGTTACAAAACTACAATGTCTGCCGTAAAAATTTTATGTTACCGTAAGTATTTACAAAACGAAATAATTCAGCCAGGGAAGGTCAAAGAACAAAACCTATGAAAAAATATATTATTATGCCTACATGAAGAACTCTCTAGATATGAATCTACGTCTGAAGCACAAACATATGCGCATAATATTATTTTTAAGATATTTTTGAACAAGCGTATGTTACTTGGATGAAGTTCATAAAACGTTTTATTGCGAAATACGATTTTACTTTCGACTATTATAAACGTTGCAAATGTCAATATTACATACAAAAACGTTTATGACAAAATATATAACTTTAAAAGAAAAATCGAATTAATATAATCTGATAACTTGTAAAACAGACACATCATTGCCATATTAAAATTTTAAATCGACAATTAAATCACATTCTCAAACAGTAAGCAACATGAGACATAAAAGTCAGGAAAAATTACGATAACAATCAAAAGAATCATAAAACACGTTCTAATCGTAGTAGTTAAAGTTTATCTGCCGCGTCCATCGCACTGGCAACATTCATCATGGCTCCGCGATCACATTAAAGTGTCCTACTGTCAACCATAAATTAAATACTATACTAATGAGTCGGATTATGACGTGCCTCTTAAGAGACTATTAATTTAACATTGCATGGGTGGTCTGACTTAAGATAAATTAGTTATCGAGTTCAATTTAAAAGAAGTTTTCTATCGATATCCGATAAAAATTTTGCTCTATAATCTGTCGACTTTCACTATTGGATATCTGATCTGCCATGATCCGCTAAGAAGGATAGCTTATTTTAGGAAAATACAGTGGTGATCAGGGTTCATTGGGACCATCGAAAGACTATATAATAAAAAAAAACACGAGAAGAAAGGGCATGAAATTAAAATATAATAAAAAAAAATGCCGACGAAAGCAGACGGCCTGTGAAAGAAACTTAGGATGTCTAATATTAATTAGGATGGATAATAAAATTTTTATTATTGGTTGACATCCTAAGTTTCTTTCACAGGCCGTCTGCTTTCGTCGGCATTTTTTTTGATTATATTTTAATTTCATGCCCTTTCTTCTCGTGTTTTTTACATGCATTAGTGACAACTATTAGGAATTAAAAAATCCAACTGAAAATCCCACTAATATTATAAATGTAAAAGTTTGGATGGATGGATGTTTGTTACTCTTTCACGCAAACACGGCTGAACGGATT
Source organism: Ochropacha duplaris (assembly GCA_951361185.1). Classification (NCBI taxonomy): domain Eukaryota; kingdom Metazoa; phylum Arthropoda; class Insecta; order Lepidoptera; family Drepanidae; genus Ochropacha; species Ochropacha duplaris. The sequence continues at coordinate 4,362,778 of OX592715.1, read as the reverse complement.
TTGATGAAACTTGGCACACAGGTAGATCATATCCTGGAATAACACATAGGATACTTTTTAACGGAACAGGATAGGATCCCTCGGGAACGCGGGTGAAACCGTGGGGGACAGCTAGTAAATTATAAAGACGAAAATTCACAGCTCAATAAGCCTTAGAAATACAAATAGCTCACTCGTCAAATAGCTCAGAGCGAAGTTTAAGTTGAGACGTAAGGGAGCTAAAAGCCTTACCGTGTTCTGACTATTTTAATGCCGGTATCGAGTGGTCGGGACACCAAATTAGCGATCGACTCGCGACAGTGTCTTGACATGACGACTGTGCATCCCATTTCTATGTGTGGGGACTGCCTTAGTTTATTATTGGTAGGGATTTTTTCTAAATTCAAATTTTATTGATAAATTATTTTAATTTAACATGAAGAAGAGAAGAGTGATTATGGAATGTGGAAATGTGGAAGTTCTTAATGATGATTTTCACAGGAATACCTGATTCGCAGTTAACTGTTCATTGTCTGATCTAGGCGTGAAACGAAGAGGCCTAAATTGGTCTTTATTTATATTTACTAAAAGCATAATTTGGGATGTTTGGTTAGACATTTTAACATTACTAACTTGGTATACAGTTGACGTATTACAATACAATACATATAACTACGCTAATAATGTAGTTTCCAACAAAATGCCTAAGCATTGTAAAAGTTTACTCGCATTTGGATGAGTCCATTACCTTCGTACCAACGCGTTCTAGTTCGAAACTGTACAGAGTAGGGAATGAAAACAGAGGAGGTATTTAAGATTAGCACGTATTTTAATTGAAATAATATTTTGCTTACGATTTTTAGGGATTTAAAAGATTATATTGAAGGAGTAAGTAAGTGGTAGTCTTCACATATATTATTTAATGCTATATACCGTGCATTATTCTTTGAAGTAAGATTGCATGTAATATTACAAGTGTTTTAGGTATTTTGTTTATCACTGACATTTAAATTATGTAACAAAGCATGGATATAGATTTTGGTCTATTTTATGCAACCTTTTGCCCTATCTCCACCACAGATCATTCAACCTACCTTCTTTCAGTAAGGGCGTTTCAAAGGAGTTCTTAATCACTGAAATATTATTTAAAATCTTAATCTATCTGTACATTACTCTAGGTATTGAAGTAAAATAAAACAGTTCAGACCAATAACGTTCATAATGAAGGCGTGAGAACGAACACCGGCGTTGACTCAGCGCAAAATAAATTGAACCTTTATACAATACACACTATTAATACTCACATAATTATTCTCGCCTACCCTCGGTGCCTCGGGTGCGGACGGTTTAAAGTACCTATACTTTTATCAGGAGGGTATAGAGTTGGAGGTAGCCAGATAAGTTAAAAGAGGTCTGTCTGGAAAGCCATTCATTTACAGAGGTGTTTATGAACATTAATAATAGTGTATGCCGTATTTAAATGAAAACAAAATCAAAATATTCTTTATTCAAATTGAAATATTACGTTAGAAAAATAAAGTGCTCTATTGAATCACCGGTTCGGAAGGCTTATGTTTTGTATTACTAAATCAAATAAGGCAAATAAGGTTGTAGGAAATGTAGAGTAAAGTGCGTCAAACGAAAGTTGGACTCACACACGAATGGTTCTGTACAATAATAATAAAACAAAAATTTTGTGGCTGTAATGCAACAGTGCAATTTTACTTAAATTTTGTTACATGTCAGTACTTTTTGAAAATTTTTTCCCTGTTTTTTTTCCAAGACTCAGAACTCTAAACTCTAAGAAATAAAAATAATAATCGAACGGATGGACGGGCGAACCTGAGTTGCTACAACAAAAGGATTCTGCTCGGATCCATTGTGTACGGAACCCTAAAATTGTCTATGTCCTTATACGAGTACGTATATGGATCATGGAACTCACGTATTTTTGGCGAAGAATAAGACACCGTAATTATGATTCGTTGTATTCAACAATACACTTTAAGTACCTTAATAACTATTCACCCAATTACCGATAAAGCAATATTCAACCCAATGAGTCAATTAATAAAGGCTACAGTTCTAACTACAGGCTACAGCTTGATAATTTACTTTCTGTACCACGAGCTTTGCTCCCTTGAGGGTGCTTCCCGTATCGACACGGATCGGTTTGGTACAGATAAATGTTACTCCAGTAGGGGTCGCAATGATTGTATGGGGTAACTTTTGTTTTATGATTATGGTCCAAGTTCCCAACGAGTACATCGCAATACTCAAAATAAATGTTTACTAAAGTTTGTTCAATGATGTATGAAGGATATGTTTTCACTTAAAACAGACGGACAGACGGACAAGAGAGTGATCTTATAAGGGTTCCTTTTTTTACTTTTTCAGGTACGGAACCCTAAAAACTAAGATGCTCTCTAGATAAAAAAATGTTAGTGCATTAGATACAATAATACCTTAAAATTATTATTTTCAAGTAAGGTGAATAAATATCGTCAAACATTATTTTTAATAAAAAAAAGATATTAAAACTCCGTGTAAAAACCACTCCTAAAACTAATCTAAATTCTAAACATTTCATATTATTATATATACATAAGAAGCAGAACAAAATGCAACGATCTTTGCATCTGTAAAAGCGAGTTAGAATAAAAACCAGTCTCAAAATGCTATGCGAGTGACCACTCCCGAAGGGGCGATTGCAATAAACACGTTTGGTGTGAAAACACCGAGGGGACCAAACGAAAAATTTACGAAACAAGACTGCACTTAGAGGTCTCCAGAAGGTGTTTTTTGCACATATGTGTTTCGTGAAAAACTTTACAAATAAATATATGGTCTAAATATCTCAACTAAAAAGTAATTTAAAGTTAAAGAAAATTAATATCGAATGACTCCATAAAATATAATTCACGAACAGAAAACGATCATTGAAAAAGACATTTTCATTTTCTTAAATAGCCACTAATATATTATATGGCCCGCTGAACTGTAAAGTAAATTATTCCCTTCATATCCAATCTACCAAAAAAGAATTCACAATGAATGCCCATTTCGTTACAGTAAAAAGAGAGCCTATTCACTATTTTATTCCTCGCAGAGTTCCTAATTTGTGATCTTCATAATTGAATGTTATCAAAATGAATGTCGCCCGAGTTTACTTCAAAAAAATATCTAGTCTCACGACCTTTTTGCTTAAAACCTCTTACATTTCTGGTGACAGCTGAAATTGAGCTTTAAGAGTTTCCAATAAGTCGGAAAGTTGTTCAGCTTGTTTCCAGCGTGATTGTATCCGAAGAAAAGTATTTTTTTATTATCTTTCATTATTCTTCGATGTGGCGTTTATACTCCATGCAAGGTACTAAATAAATTGTTGTCCAATATTTATTATCCCTTTTTACTACACTTTTATATAGATTAAGGGAAAACTAATTCACTGAGTAGTACTCAAAAGTATTACTAAACGTTGACGATTCGGAATGGATTAGCACTTTTTTATTTAAGTTTACGTCTATAACTACGTTAGACAATTTATATCGGGGCTATATTTTGCGAGAGCATAATCATAATCAAAACCTATATTGAGTTAGTCACGTATAACAACTTTTGCTATGGGGCAATTTCTAAAATCACAACGAAAATATAGTATTTTTATAAACTATATTTGTCCGTACAATAGTGATTTTGGAAATTCTTCACACATTGCTATCTGATCCCAAACTAAACAGAGCATGCTATGGAAACCAGATTACTGATATACTACTCACGTTTTATTTTTATACAAACTTAAATAGATAATTATACCAAGGCTCAGGACAAATAGACAAGCACACAAATGTCTGTCCTGGATGGGAATTGAACCCACGACCTGCGGTGTGATGGGTAACGTGTTCAACCTAAAACGCCAACTGATCGAAAGTTGATCCTTACTATGAAAAGTTTGAAATATTTTCCAGATTTCGCATTAGTACCTGCTTAAATTTTTTTAGCTTAAAAAAAACAACAACAAGGTTTTGAACCTCGTTGTTGTTTTTCTCGTATCCAAACAATATATAGCTACTCTAATCAGTGACCATATTTCTTACTAGTAATTCAACACTGTGTCTACGAAATCTACCATTATCATCCATTTAATCACAAAAACCTTTATTTTATATTGAAACTAAAACCCTATTGTGCTGCACTTCAACGATTTTATAACCAGCAACTTTTATATGCACGTTCGATTGAATATGGAGCTAATAGCTTCACATTAAGGTAGATAATGGAGTAGCTTCACAGGTCATTATCGATGGCTTTCAATTATTAACGCTTCGAGCTGTTGTGTGGTGTTGTCGTCTTTTAAATTATATCTCTTTATTCTTTCTTTTTTATAACCAATCATGGAGTTATGCTTTTTATTCTTGTCTTTGATTTTTTTTTGGTCAGAGACCAATATGATTAGGAGTGTTTACAGGTATTTTCCAACTAGCTTAGGCCCCGTGGTTTTATCTGCGTGTTTACATTCACACGGGTCTATCCCAAACTAAGCAGAGCTTGTAACTAAGGAAACCAGATAACTGATAAACGACATATTATTGTGATACTTTTTAATATATAATTTAAGTATACTACACTCAAATTCAGAAAAAAACATGCATGTTTATGCACACAAATGTCTATGCTATATAAGAAGGTGGGAATCGAACCCACGACCTGTGTCTTATGTTCTTACCAAGCACGCCAATAGGCTCGTCAGATTTATGTAGTCTAAGTTCAATTTCAGATTCTCAGCAGATTTACATAAAATTTGGCACCAGGAAATAAACACATTCAGAACATTGATTTCTCAACAATTGGATCCTTAGAGCTGGGGTTAGTTTTTTTTAAGTGATGTGGTCTCCTTTTCGTAGACGATTAGACTCCCGCCTATGAATAAACACGAACACCGTGGCGAAGGTCGTGGGTTCGAATCCTACAATGCTCAAGCTTCCGGTGAAGGAAAACATCGTGAGGAAACCATACCACTGTGGTAGGGTACTTTGTAGTACCCGATTGGCTGGCTACCACCCTCAAGTTGAAAATCTGTTGCCAAGCACCTATTGGTGTGTTCCAACAGTTGCACTTGGGAGCCAGTTCCCATCTAGGCTTTGTGTGCTTACCACCCTCGGTCACATCATCACTTACCATGGTGAGTTTGCGGTCAAACACAAGCTTATCCATCCAAGTAACAAGGTCAGTAATGAGGACGATTACCTACATAGTTTGCTTTGGACTATCTACATTAGATTTCTGTTATACATCTAATGCACTGTTAACAAAATAATTCGGGCGATCCGCCATTTGAAAATCCCTACCCTGGAGGATACCGCGCGGCGCTGAAGCTAAAAATTAAATAATTTCCACACACCTAATCAAAACCGTCAATCAAATGTGAAAATTACTGTACTAATCACGAGAATCAGCTGTCCCTCGTGTTACCTTCCTGTTATATCGAAGCATTGCACAAATATTTGTCGCGACATGACCCACAAAAGGCATTGTCAAACTCGACCATTGTCATGTGTGTAAAAAAACAGATTTCACAATGAACCAGACCAGGTCACTATTCCATCGGCAGAATGATCTGTGTCATAGTGCACCTGTTGTGTTGAAAAAGGGGTTTAATAATGAACATTTCAAGTTGGGAAATACGTGGCACTACATTGTTAGGTTTTTTTGGTTCAATTTTGTACTTTGCTTTGTCGTGTTGCAGGCTATTGCTCGATATTTGTATAATCTTTTTATTCCTATAAAATATTAATGCGAAAATACGTTTTGATTTTGGAAGTCAAAAAAAGATAATATAGTGATATTTTGGTAATGAATCTAAAGATGGCAAATCATTAATCTTCTTCTTAAGGTGGCATCTCCTACCGGTTGGCGATCATGATGGCTATTTTAACTTTATCTACCACCCGTTCTAAATAAACAATTCGTACTCATTTCTTACCACTGTCTGAGGTTTTTGAGCCAAGATATCTTTCGTCTGCCTGATGATCGGCGTCCGTGGATATTCCCTTGTAGATATAATTTGCAAAAAATAAAAATAATACGAGTTATCAATTAACTAGACGGTACGTCCGAGGATGACCGAGCTATGCTCATTTTTTTTTTGGTAAAATTTGAATAGTTTTTCTCACAAAAGAAGGAACTTGAAAAAAAAGGGGAAAAATATAATCATCTGGACTCGAACCGAAGGCTTATGGTTTCGGGACCGCTCGATTTCCCTTGAGCTATTTCTAATCTTGTAGATGATGGCGAAATTTACCTTCGTATTCTAATGATATTGTAGCAGTTTTTAATTGTCTCAAAACACGGATAAAGCGACGTTTTCTAAAAATGAAACCTAGCGAGATCGATTTATCGCCACCGAAACCCCAAGCATACAAAATTTCATAAAAATCGTTGGAGCCGTTTCAGAGATTCAGATTATATATTTATATAGGTACATATATAGAAGAATTGTTCGTTTAAAGGTATTAGATATACTTTTTCTTACAATATGTTACGTTAGACTAAACAGTCAGCAAACTTTACCTTTGTCTTATTCGTTTTACTGTCTGAAATTCAGCTATTTCTGACAAAAGACGGACAGGCGGTCCCTACGTTCATTAACGCTGATTGCAATTTACGTGATAAAATTGGAAAGGCTTTTTAGGTCTAAGTGTTTTATTTGAAACCTAAGGTGTCAAATGAATTTGAATAGGCATTTACAAAAATGACTGGTGTCTGTGTAATAATCGACACCCTAAGTACGACCCTCGTTTAACGTTAAGTTATTAAATTTCTAAGTAATAATTTACTTTGTTTCTACTGGATACTAATATTGGAGACTAACATTTATTCGGCCTGACCTTTGCTACGTCGAAATAGTTAGTCTGATTTTATTTAGATGGTAAAATATAGATCCGAATGTGATAAAAATCACATTGTTTGGATATTTGTTGTTCAATCACACAATAACGGCTTTACGGATTTTGATGAAACTTAGCAAACAAGTAGAACATGTCCTGGAATAAAATATAAAATACTTTTAATCCCGGGAAAAGTAATCGAGAACACGGGTGAAACCACGGGACGGATAACAAGTAATAAATAAAGGAGAAAAAAAATACTATGAGCTCAGTTACTTACTGCATACCTAAGTAAGACATCGTTTCTTGTCCGGTTCAATGAACTTTAATATTGTTTAAGTCTAAATATCGTGGGATCTCATTACAAGGAGATTCTCCGAACATAGCATCTTAATCCAATAAAAAAAACACAAGAGACGGAATCAATCCATCTTGGAAAATTTCCTTTAAAAACTCGGCCATTAGAAAAACAAAAGCACTCATCGCTTCGACACGTAATCTTATTAAAGGTACATTTACAAAATGAAACCGTCCTTAGTTTCTTTATAAAGAGGGAGCTATACTTTTTTCTAAACGGATAACGGGTAAACAAGAAAAATGGTTTTGTAAATGAAGACAAAGAGATTCCGCGCCAAATGTATAAAAGCACGGGGCTGAATGAAAAGTGACAAAAATGATATTTGACATTGCGCGCCAGCTCGGCTATATTCGCTTCATAACTTTTTCAGTATAAGAACAGTTTTCTGTCGGGGTTTTAAGTTTTTAGGACAGTGTTTTTATGTTTGCCGAGAGTGAATTATTCTATTATTTGAATAGGTCGCGTGGGTCGCCATAAAGTTGGATCTGTAGATTCTATGCAATGCAATGCAACATAGTTCATGCAATTTAATACTGAAAATGTATGCATCAAAAGTAAGTGCACTTTTAGTACACATAATACTGTACTCGTATTATATGTAGGTACTCTAAAGAGACTTTAATATTTAAATTAACTGTTACGGACAATGAGACATTTCAATAAAGAAATTTGAATGTTATGTTATTTTTCCTTTAGTAGCGAAATCACATACTGTTGCAAGCCGTAAACTGGCCTCTGCAAAATAAAATATTATGTATTGAAAATAAAGTAAACAAAGTCTGCTATGCGAACCTACCTGTATGTATCGCATAGAAATATGAGGTGAATTAAAGTAAAATTAATTTGTCTATAGATTCTTGTATCTCGTGGTATTAAGTGGCGAAAACGTATACCGTTGCCAACCACAACGTAGTCATTGCATACGAAACGTTATGTAGTAAATAAACAAAGTAAATAAGCAAAGTAAATAAGGTAAATAGAAGGAATTATGCTAAAACCATGGAACGGCTCTCGATAAGGTAATGCCTTGCGCCGAGGGTACCAATTTTGATGTTTATTTTCTGTTTTCCTGGCTAATTCCTTATATATTTGTTATGTACAAGTACCTGATGAGGTTTATATACATTAATACGATATGGAATGAATCACTATTCTCATATCCAGTCACTAACAAAAAGTTTGTTGTGAAACTGAAATATGCTTATTTTCCCTATATACATTAAGTGGATACGTTATGTACTATTGTAAACCACACAAGAATAATGGCAGGCAGATGACTAAATAGGTAGCCAAGCCATATTACATGTAAAACAGGTGTTTTTTGGTGAAAAATGTATACCAAAATATAACTCAGTAAAACCATGTAAATACAGTCGAATTACTGATTAGAAATGTTTAGAAACACATAGAACCATGTAAAATAGATGTTATGTACCTAAAATAGTTATTTCCAAACCAAAATGACGTCACGAATATAAATCGATGACGTAGATAAATATCATTTTTGTAAACAAGTCGATCAGCCAATCACAGCGCTGGAAATCGAAATTGAATTAGTACACGTTTGCGAGGATTAGAATTGCAGATAAGAAGGCTTGTTTGTTTTGTAAAATCACTCCTCGAATTCATCCTGATCTACGTGCTGCTCTCAAGCTGAAATATTGTAATCGTACTTTTAAGTATTAGCATAGTGAACTACGTCACAGTTGTAAACACCATATGAAGAAAGAAATACAGTCCACTATTATCACTTTGGCAAGGAGTTTTATTTGAATGAAGGCGAAACCCCACAAGTTGTGGTCCTGTCGTCGCCGGATAGCTGCCAGCCTGCAAGTTTTGAGTGCATTCAAGCAGAATTACGGGACCACCTCACAAGTTGTGGTCCTGTCGTTACCGGTTTATGGAAGCAGCTCAAGCCGTGGTGTTTTGGAAGCCGGACGTTCCTGTTTGCAGCGATTGGAGATATTTTGAAGCCAAGGGGGTGCCGTTCGTCGTCCCATCGAGTCCAGGGCTGTGTATACGTTGATGGGGTTGCAAGGGCTATTGAAGAGTCATCACACATCGGCGGTTTGACGGGGTATCAGTCATATACCACGTCAGACAGATCAAGTACACAACTCGACGTGGGAAGAACACCGAACGGTGCAACGAGTGCAGCACGAGTCAGCGAGGGAAGAACACCGAACGGTGCAACGGGGAGTCAATAGGGAGCTCAAGCAAAGGAGTTCAAGCAAAGGAGCTCAAGCAAAGGAGCTCAAGCAAAGGAGTTCAAGCAAAGGAGCTCAAGCCAAGGGGTTCAAGATCAGCCAGCACGGACGGTGCACCTGGTCGACGATTGTTGAAGAAACCCAACGCGGTTTATCCGTGGCCCTGTACTTCCAACCACCTAACGGTGTCAAACGGTTGGAGTCAGAGGTTAACGCCTTTTAAGGCGGTGTGGTGGTGTGCGAAGCCACCAGTCTATATCCTAGCGCATAGCGCGGACTGAAACAGCGCACTACGCCGGTAAGGTCGTATCTCGGTGCGGGGGCCAGACTGTAGGCACTGCCAATGGGGTCGGACATTCCAGCCGACTTCCGAGCGCCCCGTTACCTTGTACTTCCCTCTGCTGGGTAGTTCCCCCTATTTCCATTCCTTACTTTCCATCCCTGAAGGAGCATATCCCGTTTAACCACGGGCCCTCCTGACGGTCTGATAGGGACGATTAGGGAGGTAGGGACACGTAGGGATAGTTAGGGAGGTAGGATAGTTAAGTTAAGTAAGTTAATTAGGGTCATAAGGTAAGTTTAGGTAGGGATAGTTTATTTTGTGTTTTGTTTTTCGTTTGTGGATATGACTACACCAAGGAGTCCTATTCGCACACGCCGAACAATCGACAAAATGCCTCGAGTGTTTGAGGATTCCCCCGCGTCTCCGTCCACCGTCAACGCACCAATCCGCGAATCAACAACCACATCTACGAGTATAACAACCGCGCCGGCGAACATCGCGACTGTAACCACCGCGACCGTACCGACAACGACTTCCGTGACCGATCCATCCGCACGCGAGAAGATACCACCGCGTCCGATCACCACCATCACGGAGAGTAGACAGCAAGCAGCGTCAGTACGATCACAACAGTCAAACGCGAGCACCATAGTACGTATCAGACGGGCGGAGCTAGATGCAGAAGAACGGTTGACCGAGATTCGCAGAGAAGAGTTGCAGCTTCAAGCCATGCTTATCAAGAAGCGACTCGCCGTCGACGTGGCGACTATAAGGGACGAGACCGACCGGGATAGCGCGTGCGTGGAAGAAACTATTTCCGCGGAAGATAGAGTTCAAGATTGGCTGAAATATCGCGCTTTACGGGGGGAGACAGAAGACCAACCGGGCATGGAACGACGGAGGAGCCGCTCGCCCACCAAAAGGGACAGATTGGAGCCGCCCCCTCCTATTGTCGAAAAGGAAACACGAAAACCTAGATCACCGACCCCACCGCGATCGAAGGATAATGCGATCGACAAACTAGCGGAAACCTTGGAACGAATGGTCAGAGGCAGGAAGCCGCCGAGGCAGACTCAAGATCTACCCATCTTTAGCGGCGCCACTGAGGAATGGCTACCATTCAAGGCGGCCATGAAGGAGTCCACTAGTTTACACGGATTTTCTACTGCAGAGAACTTAGCCAGATTGAGGACGTGCTTACGAGGCGAAGCACGGAAGGCAGTATCAGCCCTTCTACACACGGCTACTGAACCGTCGGAAATTATGTCAACATTAGAACAATGTTATGGACGTCCAGAGATGATTATAGATCACGCGCTCGAAGAATTGAAGAAGTTACCGCGCCTGGGCACCTCCGCCGACGAGATGAACAGTTTTGCTATCAAATTACAAAACACAGCAGCAGTCATCAATTGTGTGGACGAAAAGGGATACCTGCAAAATCCTATGTTAACGCGGCTAGTAGTAGAAAAGCTAAGCCCACACATTAGATCAAGATGGTGTGACTATGCCGAAGAACACGGAACTAGATCGGAGCCGGAAATTATTACATTATCCCGATTTCTTATGCGAGAGGCGGAACGCGCCATTAAGCACACATATACGGTTAAAAGTTCGGCGGGAACGACGCGCACGGAGAATAAACGTGAATATTCACGTAAGACGATGGATCGTGGCCACAAGGCTCCAGTCTACGCGACAACAGAGACTTCTACCAAGAAAAAGGAGTGCTACTGTTGTGGAGCGGAACACGATACGTGCAAATGTCCCAAGCTCGAAGCCATGTCAGTACCTGAAAGGTGGGCATGGGCGAAGGAAACTCGTATGTGCTACCGATGTATGAACAGCAAACATAAGAAGTTTGCATGTAAAGCAAAGAAATGCGGAATAGATGAATGTCGTCACGTGCACCACACGCTGCTGCACATGACAAAAGCCGGAAATCTAAGTAAACCAGTGGAGACTGATCAACCAGTACTCACGGCATCAACACACGCATCATCAGAGAATCGTCAAGTGCTCTTGAAGGTGTGTCCAATCGTTATAAAAACGAGAACCGGACCGGAAATAAATACGTACGCGCTGTTCGATGAGGGATCCACCATCTCACTAATAGACGAGGAAACAGCCAGAATGATCGGAGCAGACGGCCCAACCCGGGCTCTGCACATTCACGGGGCTACGTCGAGTCAACGAGAACCAGACAGCCGTCAAATCAGTCTTGAGTTAAGAGGCAAAAGTCAGACTGAATTCCATCACTTCAAAGCGCGAACGGTTAAAAACCTGACGTTGGGAAACCAAACTATAAAATCCGATGTATTGAAGTTATCACATCTTAGCAAGCTCCGAGAGGAAGATGTTTGTTATGAGTACGGGCGACCGCGAATCCTCATTGGATCGGATAATTGGGAATTAATTATCACGAGGAGATTGCTGATCGGAAAGAAGAATCAGCCGGCCGCATCACTCACTCAGCTAGGATGGGTGATACACGGATCTATGCCAAACAACGTGGTTACCAAGGATAGAGAATTAATATTGCATACACGCACATCTCAAGAAATCAAGCGCGACTCGTCAGTAACCTACGAGGACGACGAGTTGAACGATTTAGTGAAGGCACACTTCGAGATAGATGCTCTAGGAATATCTATGAAAAAGAAACCTATAGCAAAAGATGAGCAAGCAATACAAATATTCAAAAGAACCGCGAAATTGGTCGATGGGCACTACCAGGTGGGATTACCCTGGAAAAGTGATGACGTCACGCTACCACCGAGTTACGATATGGCCTTGAGCAGGCTCCGTGGTATCGAGCGAAAAATGGATAAATCACCACAGTTCAAAGAAGCATACACTCTACAAGTAAATGGATTGTTACAAAAGGGGTATGCGGAACGGTGTCGGCAAGATCATGTGGGTAACAGCCATCTATGGTTCTTACCTCACTTTGCCGTGACTAACCCGAACAAACCGGGTAAAGTGAGAATGGTATTCGACGCAGCCGCACGCACAAATGGAATGTGTTTAAACGACGAGCTGCTCGACGGGCCGGACCTTTTGCAATCACTTTGCGGTATACTGTTTAGATTCAGGAAGAAACCGGTTGCCATAACAGCGGATATACGTGAGATGTTCTTACAGGTCAAAATACGACCGGAAGATCGCGTAGCACAGCACTTCTTATGGCGTGGAGATAACCGAACTGAGCCACCTCAAAAGTACGCGATGACCTCTATGATATTCGGAGCACGGAGCTCTCCATTCCTGGCGCACAGTGTTAGGAATGAAAACGCTGTCATCTGCGCGGAGTCACACCCACTCGCCTGTCAGGCCATCCAGCAGAACCATTATATGGACGATTGGCTGGATAGTTTCAGTGGCGAGGAGATTGCCGCCAGAGCGATGAAAGAGGTACAAGAAGTACATAGGAAAGCGGGCTTCGAGTTGGCCAGTTGGAGTTCTAATAGACCGAGTTTATTAGAGTCGATTCCGGAACAGAATCAATCACGAATACCCAAAGAGCTCGGCGCGAATGCATACGAGCACAGTAAGGCATTAGGAATACTTTGGGAGCAAACCAAGGATGAGTTGGCATTTAACACTGCCATGCCCAGAGTTCCTGACGAAGTCAAGCAAAAGTGGCGAACGCCCACGAAACGAGAGGCTCTCGGAACAGTCATGTCTATCTTTGACCCGCTAGGACTGTTGAGCCCGTATACCATCACAGCTAAGATCATGCTCCAAGAGTTATGGAGAAAAGGGATCGAATGGGAAGACTTCTTGCCATATGAAGAAGCCAACATTTTCGATGATTGGTACGACGACCTTAAATACATAAGCAATCTCCGGCTGCCGAGATGCTATGACCACGAGGAGAGTACCAATCAACAACTACACGTGTTCTGTGACGCCAGTGAACAGGCCTACGCGACAGCCGCGTATTGGCGTAACACACACAAGGATGGGAAAGTCAGCATTATCTTGGTAGCCGGAAAGGCCAAGGTCGCACCAATGAAAGCTCAGAGCATGCCACGAATGGAGCTGCAAGCGGGCTTGATAGGCGCCAGATTAGCGAAGGAGATAGTCAGACAACATCATCAAACCGAAGCCGAAGTAATCCTGTGGAGCGATTCGAAAACAGTATTGCATTGGATTAGAAACGATTCAGCCAAATACACGCCGTATGTATCGCACAGACTGAGTGAGATAGCCGAACTGACCGATGTCAACCAATGGCGCTGGATACCGACAGCGCATAACGTAGCCGATGACGCCACACGGTCAGGAAACACGCGTCTAAAAAGCAGCGATCGATGGTTTACCGGCCCTCAGTTTCTAAGGGAACCACAGGACCAATGGCCGAAGGAAGTCGACTCTGATAGCGAGCAGAACGAGACCTTAGAGGTTCAAACTACAGCTCATACACGAGAGAAATCTGACCTCATAGATATCACAAGGTTCTCATCGTATCAGCGACTACTACGAACGGTTGCCGTTGTAATAGCCTTCATAGATAAATGCCGACGTCGCGCCGACTGTTTAAACACCGAACACGTAAAAAGGGCTGAACACATTTTGATAAAACAAGCTCAAAAAGATAGTTTTCCGGAAGAAATAAGTCGACTGAAGAAAGGAAATAACGTGGATCGCACTAGCCGATTATATAAGTTAGATCCTAGATGGAGCTCCGAGGGAATTATTCGTTTAAATGGACGAATAAACGCAGCCACCGTACCAAATTGTATGAAGGAGCCGCCTATATTGGATGGATCTCATATCCTTACGCATCTCATAATAAAACAAGAGCACGCAGATCGACACCATGCGGGAAAAGAACAGCTAGTCAATAATTTGAGACAGAGCTATTGGGTTCTTAGAGTGAGACCGACAGTGAAAACTATACTAAGAAATTGTGTTCGATGTCAATTAAGAAAAGCAAATCCCAAAGTACCAATTAAAGGGAATTTGCCTCAAATCCGCCTGGGAGCTTTCACCAGACCGTTCACTCACTGTGGAATAGATTGTTTCGGCCCTATGTGGGTAACAATAGGCCGCCGCCGAGAGAAACGCTGGGGCATGTTATTTACTTGCTTAGTCATAAGAGCCATTCATATAGAACTAGTAGCAAGTCTCAGTACCGACTCCGCCATAATGGCATTGCGGAGGATGGCGGCTAGGCGGGGGTGGCCAGAGAAGATTCTGTCAGATAACGGTACGAATTTTCACGGAGCCGAGGCGGAATTACAAAAAGTATTTGTAGAATGGACCACCGCGATGAAAGACTACACGATGGCCAAACAAATAAAATGGAAGTTCATTGACCCCGGAGCACCCAACCAAGGGGGAGCCTGGGAAAGAATGATCAAAAGCGTAAAAACCGCATTGTATACAGTATTAAACGAGCGGGCACCGAAGGAGGAGATATTACTCACTTTAATGGCCGAAATAGAGAACACAATAAACGCACGCCCACTCACACACGTACCCGTAGAACCAGAGGACGCCGAGGCCTTGACGCCAAATCACTTTTTACTAGGGACAGCATCAGGTCTACCCTATGCGGGGGAGTGTGAGATCGCCGATAAACAAACGTGGCGGGCATCGCAAGCGTTAGCCGATATGTTCTGGACTCGATGGGTAAAAGAGTACTTGCCAACACTGACACCTAGAGGTGACACTCGGAAACTGTATGAAAATATTAAAACGGGTGATATCGTTTTAATTGCGGATGGATTATTGCCACGTAACGTATGGCCACGGGGCCAAGTTGAAAATGTAATTGTAGGGCCCGATAATGTGGTACGAAGCGTGGATGTGCGGACGCGCGGGGGAGTCTTCCGCCGACCAGTTAGGCGTCTCATTGTCCTCCCAATAAAGGGTGTAGGCTCCGAAGGTCTTCGCCGGGGGGAGGATGTTACGGACAATGAGACATTTCAATAAAGAAATTTGAATGTTATGTTATTTTTCCTTTAGTAGCGAAATCACATACTGTTGCAAGCCGTAAACTGGCCTCTGCAAAATAAAATATTATGTATTGAAAATAAAGTAAACAAAGTCTGCTATGCGAACCTACCTGTATGTATCGCATAGAAATATGAGGTGAATTAAAGTAAAATTAATTTGTCTATAGATTCTTGTATCTCGTGGTATTAAGTGGCGAAAACGTATACCGTTGCCAACCACAACGTAGTCATTGCATACGAAACGTTATGTAGTAAATAAACAAAGTAAATAAGCAAAGTAAATAAGGTAAATAGAAGGAATTATGCTAAAACCATGGAACGGCTCTCGATAAGGTAATGCCTTGCGCCGAGGGTACCAATTTTGATGTTTATTTTCTGTTTTCCTGGCTAATTCCTTATATATTTGTTATGTACAAGTACCTGATGAGGTTTATATACATTAATACGATATGGAATGAATCACTATTCTCATATCCAGTCACTAACAAAAAGTTTGTTGTGAAACTGAAATATGCTTATTTTCCCTATATACATTAAGTGGATACGTTATGTACTATTGTAAACCACACAAGAATAATGGCAGGCAGATGACTAAATAGGTAGCCAAGCCATATTACATGTAAAACAGGTGTTTTTTGGTGAAAAATGTATACCAAAATATAACTCAGTAAAACCATGTAAATACAGTCGAATTACTGATTAGAAATGTTTAGAAACACATAGAACCATGTAAAATAGATGTTATGTACCTAAAATAGTTATTTCCAAACCAAAATGACGTCACGAATATAAATCGATGACGTAGATAAATATCATTTTTGTAAACAAGTCGATCAGCCAATCACAGCGCTGGAAATCGAAATTGAATTAGTACACGTTTGCGAGGATTAGAATTGCAGATAAGAAGGCTTGTTTGTTTTGTAAAATCACTCCTCGAATTCATCCTGATCTACGTGCTGCTCTCAAGCTGAAATATTGTAATCGTACTTTTAAGTATTAGCATAGTGAACTACGTCACAGTTGTAAACACCATATGAAGAAAGAAATACAGTCCACTATTATCACTTTGGCAAGGAGTTTTATTTGAATGAAGGCGAAACCCCACATTAACTTTAAACAACAATTGATTCTTAATCTGAAGTCTTTTAAATGTCATGTTGGACATGTGATTATGTACAAATATAGCAACAGCTTCTGCTGTATTTACAAATGGGCCACCATTAATTATAATTAATTAATTATGTTTTTCTAATTTTATACCACTTTCGTGGTTTGCATCATCCTAGAATATACATTTTATAAAGGTTTATGTTGAAATCACGAACAATCAAAAAATCTTTTCAGTCATTTTTAAAGACGCAGTTGCTAAGCGCAGTTGTTATCTCTGAAAGGTATGTGAAAAGAAAAACGGTAAAAGGCGAAAGGTATTTATCAAAAGCAAAAGTCACAGAGTCGACCTACATCAAAAGTTATGTTAAACTACATTGAAACGCAGTGAAAACATCGTGGGAACACTTTAGTGCACATTACCATATCAATACGCGGTTGGTATGGACCGAGGTACCGACTACCGACTGAGTCCACCGCACACCGGGCGAGCCCAAAAGCTAAATGACTGAAAGAATCCATCCAAGTTTCAATTTATCACCGAGAGATGGCGCTGAATGTATGAATGAATTGAAAGTTAGATTACACAATTTAAATTCCCCCTTCATGCAAAATAGGGACGGAAAGATGAGGTCTGGGGGGTAGAATACATTATACTAGGAACGGTGGAGGGGGGGAGTGAAATATTTACCTCCCGGGAGTTTGGAAGTGTGTTCGTCGAAGCGAAGCGAAATCTTAATGGATTATGGTATGATTGGACCACTCGGTTTACCTGCAGATATTTTTCGCGTTTTTTTTACAATCCAATCCGTTGTAGATTGGTTTCTATAGAGTATTAAACCGATAGCGCTGCTGGGACCTTTTTTGTTCGTCCCTTTGAACGGTGGCGAGCGAGCAATTAGGAAAATAACAATTTAATTTTTTCAACGGTGTCTGTTGCTAATCCAATTGGCTGTGTGTTTTGAATCGGCCAGGCTTAGCGAATGTATCGCTTAGCACGATTAATGTTTCGTTTATCAAACGATTGTATATTACATTCTTTGTTTTATTGAGCCTCGTTTATTAACATGTACATAATCGAATCGTTTATTGGTTTACTGTTCAGTTCTTTATGACAATGTATCTCATTAATAAATTATCTTGTGATGAAGGAAGGTTTAAAAAAATGGTTTAGATGATAAAAAAAAACAAAGTCACTATTTCGTAAGCACAAAGCTGACTTAGTGATAAACAGTGAAAATTTCACACTTTACTGTTTCAAAAGCAATGTCAATTCACGTTAAAAGTGTTAATAAATCTAATCTATCTAATTTTATAATAAACAACGTGTGAAATGTGAATCATTGTTATGTAGGACACGAGCAAAACTGCATACTGGACAGCTAGGAAATAATAAATCAGAGCGAAAAAGGCGTAACAACATGTAGTAAACCGTGGTTTATATTGTAGCCATAGTGTGTTTTCAGGCGTATAGTTTTGTATTAGGTCGTGAAACGTACCGCAAATATGGCTCTTATTCTTCTATTATGAATTGAAATTAAATATGATCTTTAGCATTTTTTGTTTAGCTGAACCTCCAGGTTGGTAACTAAGGAAAAAAATTGATTAACACAATATTTTATAGTCTTAGATAACAAAGCTTTACTCTATGGCTCTTATAACCTTTATATTCTCAACTCCGTAAGAAGGAACATCTTAAGCCAGCGATGAAAACATAAACAAAAGACTTAGTGTTGTTAGTTTGCTTGTCGTCTCCATTCGTATGTGGTGGTGCAGTAAATTTTCCAGCTCTCCAGATTTTAAGAGCGGTTTTAAGCTTTCGTCGAAAACAAGGCTCACAATTTATAGTCTACACTTAGTAGCTGGTTCTAAGTACGGGAGAGACTCTCAAGATTTCAGATCTCGGATTAATTAAAGTTACATAAATGAAGAGTGTTTTATTATTCAATATTGTTTTAATGCAAGCCTCAATTTTATTATTTGAAGGAAGTATCAGTTTCTACCACATATTGTTTTTCTTTTATTAATCTCATTTATTTTGTATGTTTAATATAATAAATAGAAATGTAAATATTATGTCGCTTAAGAACTTCACCTCCAATGAACCTCTATTTTAGGTTTCAAAACATTAGTATCTTAATATTAGAATTATTTTTATACTAGCGGTCCCCGGGGGAAAATTTTCCCGGGATAAAAGTACCCTATGTTTTTTTCCAAGATATTATCTACATGTGTGTCATGTTTCATCAATGTCCGTTGTGTAGTTTTAACGTTAGTTAGACGTGTAGATAAAAATATAGCCTATGTTACTCAGGGGTAATGTAGCTTTATAATGGCAGAAGTACTTTTGAATTCCGTCCAGTCGTTTTTAAGTTTTTTTTTTATTATTCTGGATAGGCTTGTGTTTGACCACAATCTCACCATGGTAAGTGATGATGTGGCCGAAGATGGTAAGCACACAAAGCCTAGATGGGAACTGGCTCTCAAGTGCAGCTGTTGGAACACACCGATAGGTGTTTGGTGACAGATTTTCAACTTGAGGGTGGTAGCCAGCCAGTCGGGTACTACAAAGTACCCTACCACCGTGCTATGGTTTCCTCACGATGTTTTCCTTCACCGAAAGCTCCAGCTCATTGTAGGATTCGAACCCACGACCTTCGCCGCGGTATTCGATGTCAGTTACCACTGAGCTATAGCATCGCCAAGTTTATTTATTTGTTACGTACGAAAATACAAATCGTTCCTCTTTATAATATTAGTGTAGAAGACATAGACATAGGTCATTCAAAAAGGTAAAGACTTCACACAAGTACCTAGAATCCTGACAAACAAAACCAAGCAATAAGAAAGTAAGACATTACTCAGCCAGCACTTAGTCATAATTTCAAGTGTGAATTAACTAGTAAGCTAAACACTGACGCGAATCTGTAAACCGCACGTTTTTGTTTGTTTTAAATGTAAAAACCCGGATTTGTTTAATGAACGGTTTTATTTGGGGTGAATTTTAGTTAGCGATGAATACGATATTGGAAAGCTGATCTGTTTTTTTCTTGATTAACGTACTTTTGCTTGTAGGTTGGGTAATTACGACCTTTCCTCATAACCTTAGAGAGTATTGGTCAAAGAACAGTACCTCATGTAGATAAGGGTTGCTATTATACACACAGGAGAAAAAAAGCCCGTGAAAGTAAGAAAATATTCCGGGTCATATCCCTCAACAACGGGAGATGTATTTCTATAACCGCTGTTTAACAATAATAATAAAAGCAATATGTGTAGTAGGTATATCAGTTGTTTTGTATCCAGAAAGAAACAGAGGATATGCCTCTGATTAGTTATAGATCAGCTAGCCGTGTGTAAAGAATAACTTAGTTTTCAGAATCTATACTGTGACATTCTTCATACGACCATTTGATC
Source organism: Ochropacha duplaris (assembly GCA_951361185.1). Lineage (NCBI taxonomy): Eukaryota > Metazoa > Arthropoda > Insecta > Lepidoptera > Drepanidae > Ochropacha > Ochropacha duplaris. The sequence continues at coordinate 4,342,577 of OX592715.1, read as the reverse complement.
CCAAGCAAAACTTGTACTATGGAAATCAGATAACTGATACAAATGGGAATCGAACCCACGACCAGTGGAGCGACATATAGCGACATATAGTGACATATTACCAACCACGCCACCTTGCCTAAATCAAAACGTACTTTATAGGTCTTTATAAATTACTTGTAAGATGTATCAAGATTTAAGACTCACCTGAACTCCTAGCTTCAGCACACAACCGGTTCTCCATTACTACCATCACTAATAACAAAAACATTATAGTTTTAAACCTACTAAAGCACCACCGTCCTCTTCCGGACCACGCGTTATATTTCACAGTATTATTTCCACTAACACTTAATGTTACACCAAAATTAACTTTATTGTCTAATCTATACTGACTATTATTGCTAATTTTATCTTTTTCAAATACGTTTCTTTTGAATCCTGTAGCTGCATTGCTATTACTTGTGTCTATGCCCCCTCTATCTTCTAGAAGTGATTTGAGATCTTGAAGGCTCTTCCTTTTTGTGGAGATTGTCTTTTCTAGTGGTTCCAAGACAGCGTCTTGGTGTGGATTGCCCGTCATGGTTGGTTGATGGTCTGTGTGGGTGTTAGTTGGAATCATTTGTGTTTTGGTCAAATCTCTGCATCATCTTGTGTTTGCATCTGTAACAAGGAAAATGATTTTTCATGAGTTTGATTTTTTGTTGCATAAGAACGGTATGAAATGATGAGGGCACACGAGCATTTCACAAAAATATTCAATGAATTTCCAATAAGCAAAAGTTCAGTACCCAATTTAAGGTTACACAGTATATGAGAGTAAATACAAAACTTATTTAAACATGAAAATATTGGAAAATTCGTGCGGTGACCGTGCGGGAACTTTATGTCGGTTTGCGTTTAAAAATATTAATTCTCTTTGTGATGGCGGAATGAGAGAAAATCATCTTTTGTGACGTTTAATTGAAATATGCTATGAAAAAAGTTATCCTATTGATTGAAAATTCAATAAGGCTATTTTTTACCATTTTATTACATCTGACGAAGAAATAAGGTCTACAGCTCAATTATAGTGCATCCATTATAATAATAGCACAACGTTTTCACATTTCAATTGAAACAAAAACCTAATAACTTCATAGGGTAACACCGCCAATAGCCAGCCATCAATAAATTTCTCATCTCACAAAAAAGAGACAGCAATATTGGCACGAAAATAAGGGCAAAACATGAACGTTGCCGACAATCTAATAAGCAATTCATCAAGAGATGTGACAGTATGTGTTATCGTACGGTGTTAGCCGGTCTGGGGGATGGGGCTGGCGGGGGAGGGGATGCATTGAAATCACCTGCGCCCCACTGACGGAGATAAAGAGCCTCCGAGTAAGATGAACTTGTTTCTTAAAGCCGGATTAACGAGTGGTCTAGACTTGTACTAATGAGGAGGTTTTGTTCGGAGCTCGTTACGTTTTTATCGATAATAAAAAGGGATATTTTTTTCATTTTCAACGATTTGAATTTCGAACACCTATAATGGGTAATCGTGTTTGGATTTGAGGAAGGTGAATGCTCGGGAGGGTTGCTAATGAGGTTCATAATATACAAAGTTATTTTGCGTCTCAGTTATTATTTAAATTTTATTTCTTTTATGCAAATTGCATCGATTTTTTTATGACGTTATCATAACAACCTAAAGCTTACGAGTAAAAATAATGTACCTAAGGAGCACGAAAATCAACCCTATTGCTGTAAACTACCATATCAGTATGATAAATTATGTAATATGTAGGTATAATTTGTAAATACTAAAAGGAAATAATATAGTTATCCTCCATAGCTATTGCTCTCCTTGATTCAAGTTCATAGTAACCACAATTCAGTAAACCAATCGAAAGTGCAATCCCCAAACTGCAAGTCCAGCGATATGGCCTCAGGTGTGGCTATCCAGCGCACAGAGCCCACTCATTAATCTTCGTGGTACCATCCTTATCCTGGTACATTAGCTAGGGCTGCCAGCGTGCGGAATGGATAATAGAATTCTTCGGTTTGTGGGATAACGGTGATGGTAATTTTACTATATTTGATAAGGTATGGGAATGATATGATCTTTCTTGTGAATCATTCTGTTATTTGTTCATGTTAAAGAAATCATTTTGTTTTTGTGTTGTGCATTTTTATTGGGAATTCATTTGTAAAGAAAAGAAACTCGGTTTGGATTTCGAATGTGGATCTATTAAATGTGCTTTGTACGTTTATTGGTAGCTCTTTGGCGCTAGTTTTAGTACCCAAATAAGTATATATTAAAAATATCATTTTTACAAAAACAATACACCAACACCAAAAGTGTCTGCAAAATTTCAGATCAGTCGATTGTGAGGAACTGGTTTAAAATGCAATCGCAAAATTTAGCCTAAACATACTGACTAACAAACAGGTGAAGTTGAATACAATCTTGTAATTGTAATCCATATTCATTGTTTTCTATATCATTTGCGAATCGATTTGAATACAAAACAATGCTATAGATTACTACACAAACTTAGGGTAAAAGATAATATATAATCAGCTCTTTCCTATTCTTTGCCTAAACTAAAACAAACTATTCCATGAAGTCCAACTACCTACTAAACAATAATTCAAACTATTCCATGAAGTCCAACTACCCAAGATTAAACTCACGTCCCAGCGATATTTTTATGCCTAACGACTGGCGGAAATTTGTTCCTACTTGTCACAAGCTAAAGTAAGGGTCCGGTAAAAGATCGTAACTGAAAATTGTTTCAGCCCCCCCAGGGGACCATGTGGAAGTTCAGCTGCTCGCCCTGAGATCTTTTGCAGGTGTCATGAGTTATCGTGCCGTTGCACCCGTTTTATTGGTCGTGAAAACTATTTATATTTTTCCTTTTTCGTTTTGTGTCATAACCGGTTTTTGTTGTTTTGTTCGTTTCATATATCTGTTATCTTTTGTGACTGATATGGGAATTGTTTGTACACTCTATACGTCATTGCTGTAAAGATAAAACCTCTAAACTGCTTTCTCAAATATGACAGTTGGTAATTCTTTAATTAGTTATGTTTAAGTTTTGGATAAATATTTTTGAACACAAAGTTAATAATTATAATTTAAAGGACTGAGACTTGAGATCTTCGCCAACTTCACTTCAGTCCAACAAAAACGAGATAAACGAAACACTACATGTATATTTTCACTTTTAATTAAACTAAAATCACTCGTTTAAAGTCCACCTAACACCGAGATTACTGTGGATTGAATTAAATTTGAATAAGTGGCTGCAGACAGCTGGTGAGAAGCTGAGAAGAAATATAAACAGTCATTTATCGTAACAATCCGGAGGTCCATTCCTCTTTAACCCTCGCGAGGAGGCGCGGAGGGACGAGAGCCCAGGTGCTTTCGTGTTCCCCCCCTCGGTTGGCTTGACGGATTGTTTGTTTTGCTATTCCCGGTCTCGTACCTTGTTTTGGAATGGAATTTGTAGTTGCAACGTGGCTGTTGAAAGCAAATAGTGAAAAACACTGTATCATCAATTTTCATGTTAAACGAGAATTACAAGAACAATTCTTGGAATCGTTTAATATGGAATTTATCTTAGTTTTACAAAACGATTCAAGTTTATTGTTGCATTAAATGCTGTATTAAAAAGATAAAATCTTTTTTTAAGAATCACAGTAAGTTAAATCCATTATCAAAGGCGGTAATTTTCTCTGAATTGTCATCGCCTTTTGACACACAATAACTAACGGACATAGAAGATTTTAACGATCTTTTAAGTTACGTCATTCAAATTACATTTTTAAATTTCCAGAACTATAGAGTTTCAACTCTCATAGAGTAACAGTCTCTACTAATGGACGTCTCGACAAGCATACATAATAGACAGAAATGAAAACCGGTACTTATCTACCTGTATTAATGCTAATACGTAATACTAGTTTAAATAGCCGGGCGTTATTCTTTAAAAGGGAACGCTAGTTATGTCCTATCTAAATTTAGAAATGGTGGAGCGGAATGGCCAGCACATTCCAGGTGACATTGTGGTTGAAGTGTCGAGAGGCCGGCGATAGGAGCGGTTACCTTACGTTGCCATTTAAACTATGTATTGATGTTGGAAAAAGAATTTGGCGGAATGTTTCTAAATGGAATTAAATTTTATAATATTGTCTAGATAAGTAAGATAAGTTTAGTATGTGATTTTGTACTGTTTTTGTTTGTTGCTTCATCTAAAATAAATCTATTACCTATGTAGGTATACATGTAAAAATACCACTCAAATCTCAGAAAGTATACATGCTACAAACTTGAAATTGGACAGGTAGATTCATAATGGGGATCATAGATCCTTTAATGGTTTTTTTTAATTCAACTCTTCAAGGGTTCCTTCCGGAACGCGGGAGAAACCGCGGGGGACAAATAGTGTATTACATAGTTAGGTCTCGGAGTTCAAACTCAATATAAATTAGGTGATCTGTTTGTACAGTTACAGTAACTGCAAAATACCACTTAATTATTGAATTAGCTACATAACTTATAATGCCTTAGACTTTTTTTTATATATTTACAAATATACAAACTATATAATATTAAAAAAAACTTCTTCGAGGCTGCCGATCGGCAAGGTTCCCAGCAGGTTGGCAGCGTTTCTTCTTAAAAAAACTATAATTGTTATTGCACCAAACTACAACAGTAGTTGTTTGCTCGTGTCCGGAGGCAAGGGGTAGAATTTCATGGCCTTAAACGGTTATGTACTGTCACTGGTTTTATACTCTTTATTGAATACTAGTGATGTACTTAACAGTTTTTGTAATGTTCCTACGAAGTCGTTTACAATTTTAATAGGCATTAACTATGTGTAGAAGTTGGCAGATCAGAATGTTAATCAGTGAGGATTTTTATTTCTAAATGTTATGCTATTTACTCGTAAAATCTGTATCTAAATAACTTTACTTATTTATTTATATTTGATTTTATATTTTTATTATGATTATTTAATGTTTCTTTTTATTTTTGTATTTTATGTTGTTCTATGAATCTATTTTGTGATTAATGGATGTAAATTACCTGGATAAAATAAAATAAAATAAAAACAAGAAATATTCTATAACGAGCTATTTCCAAACAATTGAACATTCAAATGTGAATTTTATACCTACGTGATAGTGGTGCATTCAGATGGCACATTACGCGCGGTAGGTTTCTGATTCTAAGTCCGATAAGCATCTAAATTCTAGACCCATTCCCGTTGGATCCAGGCTACATAGAGCCATGAAATATTTGGACTGGGTACCTAAATGGGAAATAGATACAGCATCTACATTACCTTGCTCAAAATTCCACATGAACTGATTGTACTGATTCTAGATTATAAATGTCATAATCTGTATTTAAATTAAATTCGGTTCCCTGTTTTTATGTAATGATTAGGTGTCCTTAGGTATCTTATCTTTTCCCGGGATAAATAATCTAGGTAGTTCTCCAAGGTCCCATCTATCTTTATGCCAAAATTCATAGAAATTGATTCAACAGTTAAGGCGTGTACAGGTAACAAACTGAGTTCCCTTCGCATCTATGGTATAGATTTACAGAAAGATAAGTAAATAACATTAAATATATTTCAATAAAGAAAATTGTATTTCAATCATCTTTTCAAAGATGAGGTAAACGCGCCAATTGTCGCCTTCGTCGTAACTCGATGTCGGGCTCAATTTGGCGAATGCATTTCCCCACTAAATCGCCGTTCAACTATTGAGAGCGCCATGAAATTTTCATACTCTAAGTGCCTATTCACGTGGTGTCTTGTTAAGGCAATACTTTGCTTCGCATTGCCCTGAAAAATCCCTTATCGGTTATAAAAGGCAATAAGTTACGATAAAGGTATATTTTATAAAGTTCCTAACTGTAATGAGTCTGAATTGATTGATTGTTCTGTTCTGTTACACAAGTCTCTTGTATGTAGGTTAGGTACAGAAGAAAAAAAATGTCCGCGATGTTTATTAGCTAATTATATTTTACTAGCTGTCCCCCGCGGTTTCACCCGCGTTCCAAACAAAGTGGTGTTAAGTGATGTTATATAGGCTATTATAGCCTTCCTCGATAAATGGGCTATCCAACACTAAAATTATTTTTCAATTCGAACCAGTAGTTCCTGAGATTAGCGCGTTCAAACAAACAAACTCTTCAGGTTTATAATATTAGTATTATGTAGATGTTTGATTTATACAGGTGACGTTGTCGTTTTTTGATATACGAACCTCATTTAGATTACGAAAATTTTAAAACTAAAAATAGAAAATTCGGTCAAGCCGTTCGTCTAGTGATGCGATTACCAACGAAAAAAAATTTATTTTATTAGATTAGGAAAGAAATGTATCGACGATGATATTATCGTGGAGTTTTTAAAGCAATTTCATTAAAATTGTAAAAGTAGTTTTACACACAAAAATCTAATTTAGGAATTTCGTTATCAAGATTAAAAAAGCGAATTAATTCGACCGGCGCGGCGTCGCGCAACACGATTAATGACAACTAAAAAATAACCCGAGACAAAGTTACGATATAAACTATACTTAACCTTAACACTTAATAGCCTTCAGTCGTGTGATGTATTACAACCACAATTTTAAATATGGTTTTGTATTGACACGAGAATCTGATATTTTTTGACAATTTATTTGATTGATAGTGTTCTCAATATCCCAATCAGGTTTTGGAATCGGCAATTATTTTGGCGGAAGCGACACTGGAATTTTGCGGTATAACCACTTTTTTTAATGCCTGTTCAAAAACTTATAATCTGCCGAGGAGCCAGAAATCTTAACACTGAAAACGACAAGTAATTAAATAAACCCATTAACACATTTCAAGGCACATTAATTACCTGAAAAGCTAAAAAAACCTCAAAGCTAGACTCATTAACCGCAGAAAACTAATGGGATTTGATGGAAACGCGGCAAAAAACGCGAACAATTCCCCGGGGCACGGTTAAGCATGATTTATGGTGGCTCCCTCTGGCGGTGCACCAGAAAGTGAATTGTACTGTGACGCTAGCAAATGAAACACACCTAGTTGTTGATATTCACTATTAACTGAACCTACTGCGTGTATTGATTTATTAATGTAGGGTTAATTTAGAAGTATTGTCATTTTAAACCTTTAGCTATTAATATGTATACACGATAAACATAAAAAATACAATTGAATAATAAATATATCGTTTTACTGGAAACGTAAACATGCTGACAAGTATTTAAAACTAGCTGTCCCCCGCGGATACCCCCGCGTGCCCGTGGGATCTTATCTTTTCAGTCTTCACGGCTCACTATTTTGTCTTTAATTACTTCCACATAAACGATAGATATATGCTATCGTGGACTTTTATTTTGAACTATTTTAGAGAAACAATCCCACCATACATTATCTTCATATAACTTTAACGGTTTAGGCAGCGCACGCCAAGATAGCTCTCAGATGGCAAGATTTCTCCGACTTACTTGACACATATCGTTATATTATGGCCAAATCACACAATATCTTTAATAAATATAACATATATGTTATTCTGATATATTTGCTATGTTACTGTAAAGTTTCATCAAAATCCATCCAGTAGTTTTTGCGTGAAAGAGTAACAAACATCTTCACATACATACATCTTCACACACATCCAAACATACTTTCGCATTTTTATTTATTTATTTATTTATAATACATAACATCTATCATTACAGGCTAATGATCCTAATGCGATAGAGTTGCAAAAAAAAAAGATACAAAATATACATTATTAAACAATAAAATCACAAAAAAAATTAACATTAAAATTAACATATTAGTAGGATTATAATCAAGACAAAGAAAACTAAATGTTACTATCAATGTCAACTACAAACTTATTATTATCATGCACGATAAAAAAACTAAAATTTACACAGAAGCATCGCACTAAACCGCAGTTGCACTAAAACTTTATACATAACATAACAAACATAAATACATAACATAACAAACATAAATACATAACATAGTAAAAACAGGATTGCAGTGACGAGGAGAAATGCGGCTTGCCGGCCGAAACACCTGGGAGTCATCCAGTGTAACAACAATTGCAGCATTTACCCTAGCGCTTTTGGCCATTTGCGGGGATGGTCCCGGTCAAATGGAATTGTTGGCGAAAATATGCTATGTGACCAGCGTATCAACAATTGTACCGTTTACCATAACGTGTCAAGTCATTTGCTAAAGTTAAATCATTTGTAAAAGTATTTACGGTACGAAACAAAATGGCGCTTACCCTATTTGGATAATTCTCGGTAATTTATAAGCTAGAATAACTATTCGTAGAATGTAGAATGGGAAATAATTATTCAATTATGCAAGATGGTCAACAAATGCGACGTTTTGCTTAAATTGTGGCGGTAACTGAAATATTTGTGAAATTAGTCAAACAATGCAGAAAGGTACGGCCATTGGCTAGAATACCCACTCTCCTGGACGTTCGCATGCATTATACAAATATTTTTGACATATTGTGTAATCCTTATATAAATCAGTATTTAATTAAACGGGTGAGAAGCAATTTAGTAAGGTACCTTTACGAGTATATTAGCTTAGCCAAAAAAGCCTCCCCTATATAATCACAAATTAATATTTAAGTTAAAACCTATTACCAAAACGATTCACGTACAAAACGTAGCTTCAATAAAATGATATGAAAACTGATATGAAATAACAATAAAGATAATTGATCTCGTGAAATATCTATTCAAAAACTATTACATCTATATAATATCATTATAAGACGTAAAAATAATCTTCTTACTAACATCGAAATGTCTACGGGAGGAAAAAGGGGATAAACAAAAAATATTATATTTTGTGAAATGTTTCGGATGGACAGGGAAATGTTTGACTCATTTAAATATGTATAAAGCCACCACATCAAACGGTATATCATTTTCTTTTGGGGATCGAAGGTCTTTACTAGGGACGTTTGTGATTCTATTAATAATATCCGCAATATTCGGTTATTTGATTCGATGCTATGTTTAGTCTAGACCTTTATGCACGGTTTGGAAGGTTACTTTTGCTGAGAAGCACCGGCAATAAACTCAGCAATTACTCTTTTCAAAAAGCAAGTTAAACTTATTAAATTCAAATTATTTATCTAGTCTCACTGACAAAGTTTGCGTGTCACGGGCGGCCAAATATAAGAATAAATAAATAATTTTGTTGTGACTTAGTAATCCAACTAACTCAGTGCTTCAGGATAAATTATATAGATCTACACAATTCTACATCCTACATAATTATATAATATATGTAAATACAACTGCTAACTCCACTATAACCTGTTGGAACGAAGTTCCTTATCGCGCGTTGTGAAAAAAATGGAATGGCTAGGAAAAAAATCTTACGAAAAATTGTCCGACACTCTTAGTGTCAGTGTCACTTTATTGTAAGCTGTGCGGCGTGCGCATGTTTTTCTGTCTGTCTGTCTCTCTCTCTCTCTCTCTTATAGAAAGCAAGCCAGATATTTTTTTTTTAAATATATATATACTCTCTTGACTTATATAACTTCGTTCCATCCGGGTGTCCCTTGACACCTCTCAAGTTTTTTTTTATTTTGAACTATTTCGGATCATCAACATGTTCATAAAACATAATATTCTAGCTTTACTCCTACGCCATTCATTTTTCAAAATTTATTATATTTCAGTGTCAGCTAATCACGGTAGGTTATAACAAATATATCCGAATGAACATACTCCACCCGGAAATATCCGCATCTTACATTACAGCTCTACTCCATACTTTATAAACGACATTATGTAGGTAAAGTGGGTATGATGGGAGAATGGCATCTCGCAACTGATTTTGAATTCGATACCTTTACGGCGATGATTTCCCTTTATTCTTATGATAAAATAAAAGGTATTCTTTATGAAATTCACAATTTATTGCTTTATTCAAAGGTAATTTATACCTACTAAAGTAGTTTCATATATTACAGTAATAATTAACTAATTATGGAACTCAATTATTGTCTAAGTCACTTGCTTGGTAGCTTCAACATCTGTGACCTTCATAAGCGCCCTCCTAGCACTTAAACTGGACAAAATTAAATAGCTTTGACTTCAAGTCGATATTAAAGTCAACCGAGAGCCTATTCAAATATTTTAATATACAGAAAAGATAAGACGGTAGGTACTAAGTCGAAAGTCTCAAGGTGAGAAACTGAAATTACAAAATTAAGCCGCATTAGTTATGTTTTTAAAAGGACAATGGAAGGTTATTTGAAAGAATTGACATAATTTTAACATAGAATTTTGTTTGAATGGAAATTACAGTAAATTGTCACGCCTAGGGTTCCTTTATTTAATTTGAAAACCTTATTTACCTGTGTTTTTTATTTTACTATATTTTTTATACCACAAGGCAAGCTTGTCACCTAATGGTAAGTGACTACCGTCGCCTATAGACAGTAGCAATACCAGCGGGGTTGCCAATGTGTCGTACACCTTATAATTTTGAGGGTGGTAGCCAGCCAGTCTAGTACTACATAGTACCCTACCACCGTGATATGGTTTCCTCACGATGTTTTCTTTCATCTCTCATTGTAGGATTTGAATCCCATCACCATCGCGCTGAGCTATCATCACCTTGAAGAACAGTGTGTGTTTTAAGACCAACAAAAAATAAAGATAGATTAAACTAATTACAAATAGAGAGATAAAACTAATTACAAAGAGCGCAGAGTCACGTCTTATATTTAGTAGGAGCATTGGTCCATCAATATTCAAAGCAAAATCAACATTTATGAGAATCTCTAGAAGGGAACCAACCCTCGCCATCAAAAGGGATTTTGTGTGGAAACGACGAAATTTGCGAACAATTCCAATCTATTTGCATGAGATAAAAGAAATCATTTAGATACATTATTTCTCTTGTTACGTAATACGCGGTGTTATGATTATTTTCGCCACCGATATTATTTATGCTGGGAAATATTTTCAAGATATTTTACTTCAGTATGCGATGTTCAGACATGCGATGGTTTTCACTGATCTAAGAAACCTGAGGTGATTTCATGGACAGAAATGTTTTATATGAAATTGCCAGTTGTGAAGTCAAAAAAAATCACACATAAATATTTACTTTAAAAGACAATTATGTACATGCACACAAATATCTGTCCTGGATGGGAATCGAACCCAAGAACTGTGAAAAAAATAATAAAGACAAACAGTATAAAACACAAGTGGACAAACAAATCATAAATGTAGTGAAACTTTAATTATGTAACACATTTATTTAAAAAGCACGCGAGTCAACAACGTAATTAATAAACGCGGCATTAAATATGCTCAAATGAGAAAATAATTTCGCACAAACATGTTCTAATATCAACATTTCGTACCTACGGCCTATGCCGTTTGTCTGTGTTCAAATATTGAAAAAAAAACCTACCTTTGTTTGTATGTTGGTGACAAACAAGTAAAATTGAATGCGCCTTCAGGTGGAACCGGTGAATATTACGATGAGCTTTTCTATTTGTTCGGTTTACACAGCCAATATTTGACGTGTATGGTCAAATGCCTATTCCAATGTTTGGACTGTGGCGTTAATGGAATCAGCGAAGACAGTTATTGTGTCAATAATGTGCACTAGAATTGGTTAATTAAAATCAATATTACGCTCGCCCGTTTAGCTGTTTTGTTCCATTTTTGAAATTCATATCAAAATATCGGTAATTTTGAATTAAGAATTGTAATATTATTTTTAAGTGGTTACTTATTCAGCCTCTCGTAGTCATCTCTTATCATATAATTCAGAGACATAATTTTAAAACGTGCAATGAGTAAATTATGTAAACCTTTATCATAGAAGCAAATAAATGTACCTATATATTATCTAGTGAATCTAAGTTAGCTAGCTATCTCAAATCGTATATAATTGATGCTAATTTATCTTTTGTAATGCTAATTTCTATAGTAGACGACAAACATCAAAGTATAATGAGACCATTCGAATAATAACCTTATTATTTATATTGTATTATATTAAAATTTAGTTTTCTTAGATCGATTTTATTTAGTTATCCTTATATTTTTAGGCTTATGCAGCAAATTTTAAAATAGGAACCCCAGGGCCGCATTAAGACTCAATTATAATTTACATATATTTTTGAGTCGAAGATTGGGATCAGAATTAGTACCTAAATGAGTAATAAATATATTATAACGACGAAACATCTACATTTCAAGAGTTCGACGAGCAAAGGTATCTTGTATAAACGACCAATAAATAAGCGCAACTAGAATACATTTCTCGTGCTCGGGATTCGAATACATTACCCTGTGATAACGCTGACTCAAACTAGTGCTCCAGAATTGTTTAAAGCAGGAATAGAGTAGAATTGTAGATATTCACTCAGGTGAATTTAAAGCGTGGCTTTTAGCAATCGTGGTTAATAAATGGGTTTATAGTTAAATTACTTTCACTTGAAAATTTAAATATAGGTACTTTTTGTCTCCTTGATTCATTTCTGTGGTCATTGGTCATTTCGCGAGTATGCAATAAATTTATATCGTATTTTAAATTAAGAACTACCTCTACGCCAGTTTTGACGAATATTTTACTGTGCTGGCAACTGGCCTTTGGGAGAGTTCTGCCAATGTCATTTAGGTATTATTCTTCTTCTAAGTTATAGTCACGTTGTACTACATTGACAGTAAAGTTAGTAACCGGCCCTATAAATCACGCCAGGATTTAGTGAAATTCGTGGTTGTTCCACTAAAACTTCACAGACTTTTTGGCACATCTAGAAATGTTTCTATATTCAAATGAAATGGATTCCAACGATAGTAACTATCGATTTCATAACATCATCACTATAACGGCTAAGAAGGCATAACTGGTACCTATATGAAAAAAAATCTTATTTTAATTTAATTTCTAAATGGATTATTTTAAATAAATCTCGCCACATCATCTTAGTAATTAAAAAAAATGCACATTTAAAAAAGATAGTGAATACAATAAAAATGGTTTCAGTTGCGAAGCTTACCTCTAAGCACTTACGTCATCCCATAAATTTACCTTTAACGCCTCGACTAGATGTACGACTAAGCAACCGTCGTTTTATAGGAAAAGAGGAGGTAAAATAAACGATTTGTTACACCCGCGAGCATCTTCACAATTTTTATACGAATATAAAAGTTCACTCCGTATTTTTATTTATGCAAGAACATTTGTGTTGTAAATGGCTTCTTGAAATGCAAATACAATTCAAGCGTTACGCTTTATTTTGATATTTTGTTGGAAATTAAAACGATTTTCAATTTTGTGGTTATGGTGTTTGAAGATGGCAATATTGTGAGATGAGCCTTTCATACGTGAAATTCGTTTATGAATATTTTATACTAGTGTTGGCAAGAAAATGGAGGCTTGTTACGAAGTTTTCAAGAGATTTTGTTAATATGTATACAGACATTCACACTTCATTAAAATAAAAATATGACATTGTCTATGAGAATTTAAATTCAAAAACAACAGTATCATCCCTGTAACCTCACAGCGGAATACTGTAATGACAACCCTTACACGACAATTCCATTCGCATAGGGCTGTCACTCATTAGCATATGTACATAAAGAGACTCGCTCATTGGCCGAGGCCGCGCGCCATATTTGAATTGCAGACATTTTCTGCCGCCATTTTTATTAATTAAAAAACTCCGCGCTTTTTTCCTCTCACAACCCAATTGTTTTGAAAGTTATCTTAATGTTCGCCACGCGGATTTTACAGGCTGACAATATTGTGATATGAATCCGTTGTTAGATCTGGTTTTTGTATAACGAATTTAATGACGTCATACGTTCATTTTAACTTGCCTGAATTTTCAGGTGATTAAAATTTTATGGTTTGCCGTAAACAGAAAATGTGACACGGTTATTGTAAAATCAACTTTTATGCGTTAGTGTAGATACTAAATTTGATACAAAGTCTGGAAAATAAATACATATCAAATAATAAAATGTTAAATGATCAATAAACCATCAATACCAGAACACTGAATAAGGATCCGTCAATTTTTAATATCTTTTATAACTAATATTATCTGGCATTTGCATAATCTTTGTCAACAAAGGGTTGCATGTAGCAATATGAATAAGGACCTTAATTCCTATATTGTAAAGCTGAGTCTTCCACGTCTTAAGGCATCCTCACGTTTGTACATTGACTGAATGAATTCAAGGTACATCAGCTGTATAAGAAAAGCCATAGGTATTTGAGGCACATATATGTGTGTTTGCCTCAATGCCTCGTGTGCATCATCTTTTACAACTCTATTAAGAGTTTAAAAAAATATGAAAATAGTATTACGTAACAATAGTGGTGTGTAATAATTTATTTAACGGTAACTTTGCATTCCGGAGAGTGACGAGACGGTAGTGTAAATGAAAATAGTTGAATATATTGAAGGCCCAAGGGATGGCCAATAAACTCTGGTTGGATTTGTGTACGTATGGAAATTCAGCGCACCGGGTGCGTTTGGACCAATTTCTTCGGGGTTGAATGGACATCGATAGTTTTGGGGCTCTATTAGGTATTGGGAGATTATAGTGAAATGACGTTGACGTTATATAATACAGACACCTATTACTAGTGCTAATTTTTTTTTTAGAATAACGATGTTTTTAAATACAGCCCAGCCAAATTAAACTTATGTACTTTAAATAACAAAAATAATATTTCCTACTTGCAATTTACCATGGTACCTACATATCACATATTTCACATAACAATAACAATGAAAAATAATTGAAAAAACATAATCATAAAACCAACCGACAATTTCCCACCGCCACCTTACAATTTTCTTTATCGATAAAAATGCTAATGCCCATCCCTACAGGTAAGTCAGGAGAGGGAGCGGGGATGATTGCATTCGGTGCCTTTAGCCCGTCCTGAGGCACCCATAAGTAGATTCGGATGCTGAATTCTTGAACAATAGAGCCTTTTTCTCAAGACTTTACTGGAAATTCCTGGGAAAATTTACTGGAAAAGTTCAAATTACGTGACTTTATACATTGTTGCCGGTGACTTGAGATGAAATAACATTGCACTTCATTTATAAGTGAGTTTTGATCAAGTTTATAATGTCCTTGGATGTTTTTTTCTTAAAAAAAACATATAAACCATAAACCACTACTTTGTTGACATGAGGTGTTTACAAAGACCCTTTTGACGAAAAAAAATATTCATTTATGAAAAGCAACGTGTTGAAAATTTTGTTTAAAATTACAAAATAAAACATGTTTCGACAATTCATTTACTATAGTACCCATTTCCAATTTAATCTTTAAATACAACGCAATGTCCCGGAAAATTCAAAGCTGCGGGTATTGGAAACATGGCCTTCATTTGTTCGAGTTAACGAGTCCATTCCATAGACCATCAAACGTTTTCAAAAATATAAATAAATAAAATAAAATGCATTTTGTTTTGAATAAGATTGATCGTCAGTGAAACGGCACCCCGTGGGCCATTTCAAAAGTAAGGGACTTTCAAGCTACGGCCAAGTGATCCGTTGAGCCAGGATTAAACCGGGATTAGCGGCTCAAACGGCTCAAATGGCTCAAACTTATGATAATGTTGGCCCTTCGCGGACGTTACAGCGCCGTTCTAAACGTGATTTTGGATTTATTAGATCCCAGGTATCGAGAAATTTTTGAAGGTTTCCGATGCTGAATTCTGAGGGATGATTCAGGTGTCAATACAAATATTTTATTTAAAACACCAACCTTATTAAGTATTAGTATGTGTGTTACTTTTTATCATTACTTTGCATTTTTATTTAATGCTGCATAATTGAGACATTGATTAAAAATCACTACCCATGTAATTCTATCATAAACAAAGTTATTTAAAGCTCGCTTCGTAAACTATTATTTCCGTGTTGTTCTGTGTTTACTATAAAAACATGAATACGAATAGCTTCAACGAAGACATTCAGTAAGTTTATATTCAATAAAGATACCTAACAAAATATACTTCCACCATTTTCTATCCCCATACAGCATAGGTTTATTACATTACTGTGCTAGAGCCAAACATAAAATTGGTAAATTCACTGACTACAGAATATGCATACCGAGTTAATGTATGCAAAATAGTAAAACTATGATAACTAGTGTATATCACGCGATCCCGACATTTTGTTAGCATTTATATAAGGCTGAAAATACATTGAAGCAGCCTGAAACATCCTAAATAACGATCCCTGCAAACTGAAACGATCCTTACACGAATACTGATAGGGTAAATTTTCTGATGACTTGTTTTATGACTTATGCTTTTTTATGATTGCTAAGAAATTAATAGCTAATAGTAACAAATGATGGGTCAAGGGTGAATGTGGAAGGAATCAAAGAAAATTAGGACTTTGTTATAAATGTGTTATACCTACTAACAGTTGTAGATTTCTGCCTTTTGAATTTGTATATTGACCTTAACATTAGCATTTATTATTTAGTGCTGTGATTAATGATATTCGGACTCCTAGGTTAAGGGAATAGATAACTTTTTTGAACACTATTTCCCGGCGATTTCACTAGCCTGACCTTGTTTGAATTGTATGTGTGACAGAGATAAGCGTCACCATAGCATTATTGCTTTAGTGTAACCCTATCTCTGTGACTGTAACAATAGGTGTGCTGTACACGCACGGAATAAGTCTTATATGATTCTTAAAGCACGAAACTACTTTTCAATACATTTTATTACTAGCGTCCGTTTTCGACATAAAAAGTGTATAATAGCACTCAGGGATAATGTAGCTTCCTAATAGAGAAATAATATTCAAATCTAAATACATACAAACATAAAAACTTTGCCTTTTTTTACTCTTGGATAAGCTTATGTTTGACCGCAATCTCATCATGCTAAGTGATGATGTGGCCGAAGGTGGTAAGCACACAAAGCTTAGAAGGAAACTGACTCTCAAGTGCAACTGCCAGAACACACCGATAGGTGCTTGGCGACTGACTTGAGTCTTGAGGGTTGGTAGCCAGTCTACCACCATGCTATGGTTTCCTTACGATGCTTTCCTTCACCGAAAGCTCCAGCTCATTGTAGGATTCGAACCCACGACCTTCGCTGCGGTAACCGACGTCATTACCCCTGAGCTATCATCGCCTCTATAGATAGACTTAGCTATACACCGTATAACAGAATCGTGAAACAATATTGAAGAATATGAGTTTACGCCGAGTAGGATCACTTGTAAAGTTATTGAATTAAAATATTTTTTTTGTTGAATATTAGACTGGAAAAATAGTTGGTATATGAATTGTGTACAACCCTAATTGATTGTCTAAGAAATAAAAACATAATATATGGACTACTAGTGGTGCCCCAAGTCCTGGGAACCTTTTAGGGACCGAATTATCAAAAATCCTTTCATAGCGGATTTTTTAGAAGAATCTACCTGCGAAATTTTAAGTTAGTTGAATGTACTTTATGACATTTTGTGATTAATTTGTGATATCAGGTAGATGTTAGCTACAAGTGTATCTAAGATGGAAGACAAACGAAGGAGCCTATGTAAATTTTCTCTTTAACTAAGATTTCGGACAATTTAAGTATATGCAATACACAGCTGTATATACTCTAAAAATATTTCACCTTTGTATAAGCTATCTATATAAATAAAAATGGATCTTTGACATGTAGATATGTGTACGGTACGCTCATAACTTTCGAATGACTGCACCAAATTTGAATGATTCTTTGTTTTATGTATTCGTTATTGTTAGGAGAAGGTTTGCATAAAATAAAAAATGCGGGTGAAACCGCGGGAGACAGCTAGTTAGAAATAATAATAAAACTAATTGATCAAAACCAGTCAACGTTAAATTCCTTGATTGATTAAGTAAGTATATAGAAACAAAAGAGGCCCAAAACCAAGTTGACGCCTCGAGCCCTGAGCTCTGAGCTCTGAGGTCACCAAAGTAAGATTTGAATTTTCAACTTGGAAATTAATCCTTCCTTAATCAAATTTTGACTTCAGCCATAAGTCATCAAACGAGCCGCCATTTCTACAATATAATAAGTATCTAAACTCGGTTAAAGTGGGAAGTTCACATTTTGACTCGAGAGTTAATTACGGGTTTTTATTGATAAAGGTGGAATTTTAGAAGTTGATTTGTTTTTAATTTTGATTGATTTCCCTCTTGATGTTTTCGGGTGGAATTGAAAGCATTTCTAGTTTAATTGAATTCGTTATCTATATCTATACTAATATTATAAAGAGGTAAAGTTTGTGAGGTTGTAGGGGGTAATCTCTGGATCTACTGAACCGAATTTGAAAATTATTTTATCAATAGAATGTCACTTACTTGTGAGTGTGATATAATATAGGTATGCTATATTTAATTTAAAGCATTGTCTTCATGCATTGATATCTAATTATTATCAAAATCTTCATGTCAAAATTTGTCAGCTCCAGAATAAAGACGCTGACTTGGTGATTTATATGAATAATTGTCAGTCCACGAGTTGGGCTTCTTACACGTTGGTCTATATTATGAGAAGACGCGAGGATTTTAGAGGCGAATTAATTTTATTTACTCTTTTCACACAAAAACGGCTGAACGGATTTTGATGAAACTTGGCACACAGGTAAGCTTATATCCTGGAATAACACAGGATACTTTTTATCCCGGGAAAAGAAAAGACCTTGAAACCGCGGGGCAGACAACTAGTCATTTATACAATATATTTCTCTTCGTAATATTTATTTTTGAAACATTTCATAATTATCTAGTCGTTTATGCCTTGAACCAAACCAAACAATTCTCAAATTTACATACGCGATTTACTTATCCCTTCGCGTTGATAGTGAGTTTAAGTTTATATCTGGGATATTACAGTCTATTTGAGTTAAGATGAACTTACTTTACTTGGTACGGTAAGGTACGATACTTACTGTTGTCGGTACGGTTATGGAAGAACTTTGCTCGTTTCAGCTTCGTGGACCCGAAGAGACCCGAGGATTTTTAGCTTTGTCTTTATATTTTTGTTTAGTAAATAATATAGTCAGATTGTCTATGAATATCTATAACTTAAGTTTCTTTGTTCTCTTCAGACGTTCTTCTGAATCTGTGGTAGGTATATCAGAAGTTCTAACAATGGCACAAATGAATAAGACAAAACGTCTTTGATGTTAATAACAAGTAAAAAACTAGTATATTTTTTTGTATTTTTGTTTTAATGGATAAACTCAAAAAATACTACACCGATTTAAAAAATTATTTCACTTATAGAAAGCTGCATTATCAGTAAGTAACATGGGCTATATTTTATTTTAATTCCCTCGGGAACGCGGTTCAAATCGCGGGACGGAAAACTAGTTCAGCAATAATACGTACGTGATTTAGTTTACTTTCAATGATTTGAAATGCACAAAATTCGTGCCGCCATTCACTTGTAAATTGGTAAATAATCGATATCTATTGCTAACTGCGTATTTTTTCGCTTTCTGATGTTGTAATTCAAATAGGCACTAATCGTGATAAACTCTTGAGCAATCCACCACAGACACGATAATATCACTACAAATACAACTGAGTAAGCCACGTTTGCGACTAGTAACTAGCGCTATAACAGGTCACGGCAGTTTTAACAAACATCTTTTCAATTTAGGTGTCACAGACAGCCCCCTGTGCAGAGCTTGCGTGAAGGCAGAAGAAACAGCCGCCCACGTTCTGCTGGAATGCGGCGGGGTGGCCGAATACCGGGCAAACTACCTGGTCAACCCGGGTAGTCTCAGGGAGGCGGTCGGCAACGTCAAGGCGCTGGCAGGCTTTCTTGAGGAAATAGGATGGCTGGAGTAACCCCAGCCAAACACCCACGACGCAAAAAGGGCGCACTCCGTCGCCCAATTGCGGAAACCGCCCGTACGACAGAAGAAGAAGAAGATATCACTACAAATATACATGACAGTTATTAAAACTACACTCTATTACTGTACATTAAGGCCTAAGTTCCAATTCCAACGAGTGTGAGGTTATGATTCAACTAATAAAGTAAGTCCAAGAAACTTTACTCCAACATCCAAATAATTATTGACCAAGTTCAAATAAATTAGATCAAAATCACGAAAAATAAGACATATTAAAATATTAATGGATTTAGGTATATTTTATTAGTGATGTTTCCTAGCGTGTGCGATTAAATATTTATGCATTTAATTAATCATATATATTTCACCTAATAATGAATAAAGTAGATATGATTGTTCATAATAAAGAACATAATAAAAAGACGGAATATCATACAAAGACGTAAAACAATACCTAGATTCACTTACGATGTCACAAAAACTTTTCATAAAATGAAAAACAAATAGAAAAGTTTCATCTCCATGCCATTATTTGTGCGTAAAACAAATGACATAAAGTATTAATATTATTTATATCCATATCTACTTAGAACCACGCCACTGGGACCAATAACTTTAACACGTAAGAGTTGACAACGAAAACCTTTCTCGTATAAAATCTAGGTAACCTAGAACTAAGTTTATTTAGGTGTACACTTCGTCTGAATAAGATAAAATATCGCTTGCAATGCTTTATATATATATTCAATTTGTTTTGACTTACAACTTAGGTTCAAATTACAAATAATGTTTTGACTATTTATTATTGCTACTCGCTAGAAAAGCTTATTAATTAGGTATACCTACGTTTTTAACTAGAGACCGACCCCGACTTCACACGGGTAGCAGAGTATATACGCTTAATTTTTTCTATCATAGTATCGTATTATGATATCTATATCTACTAATATTATAAAGAGTAAACATTTGATTGTTTGTTTGCATTGAATAGGCTCTGAAGCTACTGGACCGATTTGAAAAATTCTTTGACCATTAGAAAGCTACAATTTTTCCTGATGAACATAGGCTATTTTTTGTCCCGGGAAAAGATAAGATCCCACAGGAACGCGAGTAAAACCGCGGGGGACAGCTATAGTGTATAACTCTACTGTTTTACGCAGCGCACGCCAGTTAAGACATGATTAGTTCGAATCGGACATTTTCAACAATCATTGTCATATTTCAGCCAATATACACAAAACCTTACTCATGAATCACACCATCTATTGATGAAAACTGCATGAAAATCCGTAAGTAGGAGTTTTTGAGATCATCGCGAACATACATACATACCTACAGACAGACGCAGCGGGGGACTTCTTTTTATAATATGTAAGGATTTACTTGTGATAGATACTTGAAAGAAAATAACCATAAAAACTCTATTACAAATTTTAACAGCCTACACAAAACTGAAATGTCTATGGTAGGTACAAAAGGGTTGACACGCAACTGACCATAGATAAAATACAGCAGAGTTTGCCTTTCGGGTGGGTTTTATCAAAACGTGTAAAATTTATTATATACAAGGTATAGATTTAGCGTGGTTCACACCAAACACTCAAGGTGTGAATACGTTTAACATAAATTTAACATTTAAATTAGTCAGGGAAGTACCTGCTTCTATTCTGCTTAGTACATAGGTTTTGGTCGACTGTATTTTTGGGATCTTCTTCTTAATCAAAATATCTTTATTACATGAATTCATTACAAGTATTTTAATTGTTGTTCCATAATTTATGCAAAATCTAAACTCTATGTTCAGAGGTTGCTTTTGCTGAGAAGAGCCGGCAATAAACTAGGCAATTTTAAAAAAGCAACTTAGGCTGTAATATCCAGAAAATTTCATACATCCATAACTTCATCATTTGGAGAAACCCATACCTGTAACAAAAATAAAAAAAGCATAAATACACTCGTCTCCACAAATATTTAATGAACAAACAAACAAAACATTTCCTTCTGTATGTAAACTTCTCTTGCGTTTCGCAAACACTATTTACTGTCGGTACTTCAAAGGTTTTATAAACTAACGCTCTGAGAGATTATGGTACAGCCGCATTAAAAAATGTTCAAGTTGAAATTAAATAAAAATCTTTTTTTTTTCACAGTAGAAATACTGGTCAAAATGGTAAGCCCATAAAGTTTAAATGGTTAGGTCTTGCAGGAACACTGTGAAAACTTGAGGATTATAGCTGGGTGGGAACTACAAAGTACCCTACCACCGTGTTATGGTTTTCATGTTTACCTACATTGAAAACTCAAGTCACAACGCATCGCCCTTAGACTAGATTAGAATTTTGGTAGAAATTTGAAAAGGCTGCGTGAAAAATATTTAAGTGATACCTATTTTGTTATGAACTGTGATAAGTGTAGATTTAAAATATAAATACATGAAGCAAAAATTAAACAGATTTTGTCAACTAACTGTACACAGCATTTTCTATAAAGGAGCTTATTAAAATGTTGACGCGTGACAAAATCGCACTGGTAATAACCCTCAAATACATTATCATTATATTCATAGGGGTCTTTAATCCAAAAAGAAATCCACCAGAATCCTAAATCGGGGTCTTTTGAACAACTTCAAAGTTAAACAACCCCTCGGTAAGGTCGACACGGAGATTCGCGAGCGCAACAAAAATGCACCTTAGAATATTATCAACAAAACCTATTTTAGAATCTGCTTTACCGACAATTCAAGAAACAAATGTTCAGCCGTGCAATTTAGACTGTATTTCCGGCAACATGAGTTACATTTTAAGTTAACAAATATTTAAATTTATTCATTGGTATGCACATTTGAAAATGTACTCTAAGTCTTCAATGTGTAGGCACGTATTGTCGCGAGTGCCTCAGTTAGGACAAAATCCGTCAGGGGTGCTCAACGCGCTGCGATTTTTCACCGCGGCCCGCTGAATGACGTCTGTATATTTTACTAGTTAAGTGACAGATGGGTTAGGGCTGGAAACTATTTATTGTGCCATTACAGCCTGGTTGCCAAATGCCACGATGTGAGAGCTTGGGGCTGACAGTTGAAAATTGCTCTCTCAAAACTTACCCCGCTTTGTATTACAGATTATTATACAATTGTATGCGATTCGATATCTGTTTGGAAAGTTTGGGGAGCCGTTTTATTTGTTGCGTATCGACGGATAATAAAATCGAGTCGAAAAGCAATTTGTTTTTATTGTCTCAATCCTGGTTATAAAATTCAATCTATTTATGATGGATGGAGTTATGGAGGAAGTTTGTGACAGTTCTTTTATTGTGACGTTCAGTGAAAAGATGCCGTGATAATCTTGTGATGACCTACTTTTCATGTGCACAAAGCTAATAATTCACGTAAGACAAGAACAAGGGTGAAGCATAATTTATTATGTAAATGACATATAACTCAACATAAAGACAAACACGTATATAATATCTATAATTAGTATGTTTATTTATAATATTCTAACTTCTAATTAATAAAAAGATTACTCAAGTGTGTGTGTACGTGTTAAAGAAATGTTTCGTATTTTTCACTTTCAGTAAACACAGAAAAATTAATAAGTGTCAGCAAAATATTCTCATTACCACGCATTAAACGTCACCCGTCATCCCCATTATCCATTTATTATGTCAATTACGCTCTCCTCATGTACCGGCACTATTAATTTCACAGTTCCGATAAAAATCACTTTATGCCGGTAGCGTAAAATCGATTCATTTACTAATTACTTGGTAAATATAACAATAATCGATTAAATTGTCTCACTTAATTACACTGAGTCAAAATTGTACTAGATCAATTAGAATGAGAAGCTTCTTTGACTTACCATAGTAAGTGATGATGTGGTTCAGAGAGGAACTTGGAAACACTACCACCGTACTAATTTTCTCATCAAAAGCTCTACATGATAGCATGTTAATACACGACCTCCGATGTCACTACCAGTGATGATAAACCGTTTCATTGTTTACTGTAGGTACGTATGTTTGTCCTTCTAGGTTAATACCAAATTTTTAATTGATTTTAATTGGTTTTAAATTATTGTAAGATATTTTAAAACCAATGTCAGTTTCGGCTGATAATCTTTAATGAAACAATCTAGCATTATTTCTAGTTTGTTCAGATTTCTGTATTGTTTGTTAAGTTTATTTTAACCTGTCTAGATTAATTAATTTCTTCGTATCTCTAAACGTCTAATAAATGGCTCAGAAATAATTACAGCGCAAACATGAATGCCCGCAGGAACAATCATATCTCCAACTGTCAAACTAGCTGTCAATTTAATTAATGTCACTACGAAGGTAATGACATCGGCGTGCGTTCATTTGGAAATGATAGTGGCAAACAAAATTAAATTCACGCGCCATTTGATCCGTACACCTTTCCAATAAAGTTTGTTTTCGCTTGATCGAAATGTCACATTACGGTAGCTCAATTGATTTGGCTAGAAGCAATCTCTCCCATTGATTCTTTGAGAGTACGTTTCTTTTGCAAGTAAGTATTTGCATTTGCCTGAATGTGTACAAAAGGGGGAATTTGCTTCTCTTTGTTCGAATTCAAATAGATAGTAGGTGGGATAAAGAACCAATATTGTTTTCCTGAGTTTCTTGTGTTTTGATGATTTCGCAAACCTGCACATTTGTTTTCATATTGTTGTGATCTTGCTCTTTTGTTGATGTTGCTTAAAATAATCGTGGATATTGAAAACGAGAATACAAGTGATATCTTGTATCTATAACTTTCTATACAATCTGCAGCCTCGTTTTATTCTTCTTCTCTAAAGAGGTAATTCGAAGTCTTTCTCATCCCAAAGAATTTGTTGATACAATACTCTTACTACAAAATTCCATTCATACGAAATCAAAACAGTAGTGTCCCATAGCCCCATTCAAATGAGTAGCCGGTGATTAATCGAAATAACCACAAAGGGGAAACTGTGCCAATGAATAGATTCCGGGGACTTTTAGTTAGTTAATGTATTTCAATGTGCGGTCTTATTTATTGGACTCATAAAATTGGGGACGAAAATGTCAAGAAGTTTCTGAACGTTTTCCAAAGATGTAACTGATTTTTGGACGTGCTTTTTGTTTCTCAGAGTTTACCGCGGTTTCAGCCGGGTTCCCGAGGGATCTTAACTTTTCCAGGTTTAAAAAATATTCAATGTTTTGATCTAGGATATAATTGACCTGTGTGCCATGTTTTATCAAAATCCGTTTACCTATTTCTGCGTGATTGAGCAACACAAATTCAAACATACAAAACTCTGACATATGTTGTAACACGAATAATAGCAATGAAATCGAATTACAGAAAATCGCTTAAGAATTTTCATTTCTTTTTTACCTCCAATTTCTAGAATCCTAAACATTCGAGCATTGCCTCCAAAATATCGAAACTCTAGATATCTGAAACAATCATAGTACCTCAGTGGAAACAAGGGTCGCGTAAACCAATTATAACTAACATAATTCAATAACAATTGTCTGTAGAAGTCTCAAACTAATCGATTTGCCTTTACAAGCTTAGCCTATGATTAACTGTAGGCTAGACTTGAGATGTATTGAAAACCTTAGGATCCATACGATCTTTCTTTAGGGGTTGTACGAATGTCAAAATAATGTCAATTAACGAAGAGATCAGTGAACATACATACCTACAGTCGAAGAACCTCCTTTTTTTGAAATCGGTTAAAAAGTGAAGAGATTTCGAACAACGGAATGACGCAAAGCATATCATTCGCGTTTTGCATCGCTGGGTTCTTCACAGTTTTTAGGGTTCCGTACCCAAAGGGTAAACACGGAAACCTTATTACTAAGACTCGGCTGTCCGTCGGTCTGTCTGTCTGTCTGTCTGTCAGCAGGCTTTTTTTGAAATACGAAAAAAATCTCAAAAAAACAAACAAAATTTGTATAGAACCCTGGGTGCATGAGTCCATCTCGCACTTTACCAGTTTTTTATTGTAGTTTAAATACCTTATTATTATTTTATTCGAATCAAATTATCATTATTAATAAATAATTAGCAGATGAATATTGTATTTAATTTTATTTGTACGTATTCCATTTACAAAATTATAATAAGCAAAGCAAACTGAACGTTCTAAACGTGATTTAAATAAATAATATGTAGGTATATTATTACATTAACAAAACATCGCTTTCAATCGACCGTAATCGCCCCAATTTAATTTATTTAAATTTGGAACGTTTAAAATTAAGTTTGAACCATTGAAGCGTAACGATAAAGCGCAAATCTTTAGCTTACCCGACATCCCTTCCCCTTTACGTTGAGACTTGAGCCAATCAGACACCTCGTATACGGTTCGCATACTGATCATTGCAAATTGTATTTGCACTTTGTTTGTGTCTTATGTGATCGAATTAGGAGTTAGATTTGCATGGCACAGGTGAGCTTGGCTTTGTGTTTGGCATAGATTAAGTGAGAACTGTTTGACTGCGTTATCTTTTATGCTATTTGTAGGTATTTCTGTTGATTTATTATTGTATTGATAAATAATCCCAATAATATTATAAATGTGAAAGTTTGGATGGATGTATTGTTAGGTAGGTACTCATTCACGCAAAAACGGCTGAACAGATTTTGATGAAACTTGGCACACAGGTAGATCATATTCTGGGATAACACATAGGATACTTTTATCCCGGGAAAGGATAAGATCCCTCGGGAACGCGGGTGAAACCGCGGGGGACTATACTAGCTGTATTGCATATATTGCGTTTAAATATTTCTTAAGAAATGAAATCTGATTATTCCTTAATTAAGGACTTGCAATGAACTGTACCTTCTATAATAATAATAATCTTTGAAATGTAATTTCCAGTTTTGCTAGAAGGGGGATACGTCTAGCAATTGTTGCGTGCTTATGTTTCTAATGTCCCATAGAAAACCAATGGAAATTATTACCGTTATTGCATAACACGTGTGCTTTGTTACTCTAATATTACTAGTCTTTTAATTTAAACTGAAATGGGCTGTATGTTGTGTCACTATAGCGTACAAATAAACAATAAAAAAAGTTTACTTACGCAGCGTTTTCATTTGAAATTGGAACACAAAACAAAAATTGTCATCAAATTTTAAAGATTCAATGTCCGCATTCAAATAACACGAAC
Organism: Ochropacha duplaris; assembly: GCA_951361185.1. NCBI lineage: Eukaryota > Metazoa > Arthropoda > Insecta > Lepidoptera > Drepanidae > Ochropacha > Ochropacha duplaris. Next base: position 4,315,509 of record OX592715.1, on the reverse strand, counting down.
GTCAGCTTAGTCATTAGAACCTTACATCTATTTCGATAGGATCTTGAATCGTTTGTAATATTGATTTTCAAACAAACCTTAATTAAGAAATTAGTTAACGAATAAAAACTTCAAATACATTTCAGGAGGCCACATCCGCAAGTAACAAAGGGACATTTTTGAATTTTGCATATATATATAATGTACCTTAAAGCTCACAAAACGAGGGTTAACATCCAGGCTCGTAACGATCCTTTCCGGGGCCATGTTTCAGTCGTTAACAACGCACGTGAATTCGCACGGTTCCGTTTCCGTTACGTTATCGTATAAATTGTTCGGTTGAACGCCGTCGCCTCTTGTTTGACAGAATACCAGGGTGTGATAAATGTATGACTATGTAAAGTCTTAATGTAGGTGTGTAGTTACACTTGCATGATAATTATATTCATTGTTGCCCTTTATAAAATAACAAGGGATATAAGACTACTAATTAGTTCGTAGGAGAAGGAATTAATTGAAATAAATATCCTGGGACATGGAGCTTGTAATATAGAGATCATCATCATCATGTCAGCCGGAAGACGTCCACTGCTGGAAAAAGACCTCCCCGATGATCTCCACGGCGCCGGTCTTGCGCTATCCGCATCCAGTTGCTTCCTGCGACCCTCACAAGATCGTCAGTAACTGTAGAATATACTACTAAAACTGTACTAAATATACTACTTTTTAAATATACCCAAGATTCAGAAGAAATAGACGTGTTTGTGCGCACAAATTTTATGTACTAAGTCGGAATCGAACCAAAAACTTCTAGTGTTCTTATCAACCACGTCCAAACGGCCCGTCAATGTATACTTTACTTATGTATTTTATTAATATTGCGTAGGTACTCCATAAAGAATATAGAGATCGCAGTAATAAAGATCTATAGGTAAACTGCTTTAAAACAATTATTTCTTTGACTCTTTTTTGACCAAATCTGTCATACCAATTATGTCCAACATCAAGCGCTTTATTTGAAGTGTCCAAGCAATACAAGGTTACAGAAAACTACATACGAAAGTGTGTTATATTTTTATTGACTCTAAGACCAGTTTCTCTTCACACTACATTTCACTACGCAAATATTATTAGATACCTTTTGAAAGGGGTCCGAGATGTTCATGTGGAATTCGTATTTGCACTCCATATCTTAAAGGGCCTATTTTTTGCCTGTGCACTTCGAAATTGAATTTTAAGGGTAATTAAATAAGGCAGTTTTATGGTTGATCTCAATTTGCTGAATTCTTCCAATAACAGGGTGATTGCCAATACATTGTCGACCTTTGTAGTGTTTAGAAGGCAACTGGCTCTTAAGTGCAACTGCCGATAGCTTGGCGACAGATCTTCAACTTGAGGGTGGTATCCAGTCAGCCGAGTACTACAAAGTGACCACACTATGTTTTCCTTCACCGAAAGCTCAAGCTCATTGTAGGATTCGAACCCACGACCTTCGCCGCGGTATCCGACGTCACTACCACTTAAAATCTCATATCATTGCTTTGTTTGTATATTTGTCCTCTATGCGTTCCTAAACCATTGATCTGATTGTGATGAAACTTAGGTGGGTTGTTCTGTTTAAAGATTACTGACTAAAAAAAAAGTGGCATTGCATGCAATGCAACTCATGCCTGGAACAGAGTTAGTATAGGTATATACTTAAAAAAAAAACACTAACGTTTAAGACCAATTATTTTTTAACAAATGCAATTTTTGCTACCGACTGTACCAGCAATTTCCTAATGCTATGGTAATACTAGGATCAATCTCCCAGATTTCTAGAACACGTCTTGTCTAGACGTGTGGCCCCAAACAATCTGACTTCAACAAATTGGACTAGAAATGAGAAATTTACGCCAATCCAGTATGATGACATCATAGATTTTATCTGTTTCTACTCTTTGGAGTAAAAATATTAAAATGTTGAAGAAATGTAGCAAGATATGTAGTTAGATTGTTCATTTAAAAAAAAAACATTTTATATTTTAAGTTTTTGTGTGACAACCCTACACATTTGTTTTTCATTTTGTATGAAGAAGTTATAGTCAGTTTTGAATGTTAATAATTCAATACGAAACAGTTTTAGTAGGTACAGCATTATCATTAAAATACATGACATGTTTGTGTGCCTGTCTCTAGGGATAGAGGTTATCTCCCATCAGTCTATAAATCGAGTAAACCCACCGCAAACAACTAGTTAAGTTATAAATTTGAAATATTAGTTACACCTCGAAAATGCTACTATTTAAAATTATAATCACGATTAAAATCGTACAATCTGAATTCAACTTTATATCAATATAGATAAAGTATAAAATAATATGACCGATGTGACAGTAAAGGTTCAATGAACTCTGCCCCCTACAATAGGGGTGTGAATCTATTGTTTCGAGGTTTTGATGATATTGGCGGTGAAAATAATACTAAAGTGGTTGTTAGTTACAACGATTAACATTGTTATCAAATATTATGTAAACGCTTTGATTTAGTTTGAAAGGTAATTAAAAATATTGTTACTGTTCTAGTTTTACTGAGTAAATATAATATGTATAAGAATAACAATATAAATATAATTAATTCAAGGCGATGATAGCTCAGTGGTAGTGACGTCGTATACCGCTGCGAAGGTTGTGGGTTCCAATCTTACAATTGAGTTTTCGGTGATGGAAAACATCGTGAGGAAACCATAGCTCGATGGTAGGGTACTTTGTAGTACTCGACTGACTGGCTAGTTGAAAGTCTGTCGACAAGCACTGGTGTATTCCGACAGCTGCACTTGAGAGCCAGTTTCCTTCTAGGTTTTATGTGCTTACCTTCGGCCACATCATCATTTACCATGGTAAGATTGCGGTCAAACACAAGCTTTAGAAAAAGTAAAACAACAATGTTATAACTTTTAATGATTTTTAAATTAACAATGACTAACTCTTAATATGTTGGTATGTGACACTATTTCTAACAACCAAATTAAATTATCTATTTGTGATATTATAAACAGGTTTTTAAGGCGATGATAGCTCAGTGGTAGTGACGTCGGACACCGCGGCGAAGGTCGTGGGTTCGAATCCTACAATGGGCTTGAGCTTTCGGTGAAGGAAAACATCGTGAGGAAACCATAGCACGGTGGTAGGGTACTTTGTAGTACTCGACTGTTGGTGTGTTCCGGCAGTTGCACTTGAGAGCCAGTTGCCTTTAAGGCATTGTAACAAGGTGTACAACACATTGGCAATCCCCTTGGTATTGCTAATGTCTATAGGCGACGGTAGTCACTTACCACCAGGTGACCCGTCAGCTTCGTTGTCACTTGTGGTATAAAAAAAAAAGGTGAAGTTAGTGAGTTTGTGAGGTTGTAGGGGGTAATCTCTGGATCTACTGAACCGACATTGAAAAATCTTTTACCAATAGAAAGCCATATATTAACCCGAAAAATGAATAGATCCCACGGCAACGCGGCACGGCAACGCGGGTGAAACCGCGGGGGACAGTCTGTGTATAATATATTTAAAAGATATAATATATTTGAAAAATCTCGAGACCTCTCATTGTATTGTATTGATTATAATCCGTGTTTTTATAAAAATAGCTTGTTTTTAAAAAGACGTATTTAAACTACGCTAAAATCCAATCTCTATCTGTAGCACATATTATTTACAATGCAAATATTTACCGAATGAATGTCAAATAAATACAGGTAGGTACAAAAGCCAAACATCTAATTAGAAATCAACATGAAATACAATATTACGAGCTATGTGAATTGATATTGAACTGAACACATTCCTGAGCTGGTGACAAAATATTTGGTCAAATTCCGATATATAGCCGCCTGCCGACATCGCGCCGCCGCGTTACATTTGATGCTCAATTGAATGCTCATGTACAGAGACATGATGGTTTGGATGAGGTATTTTATTCATTAAAATCATAACCAAGGAACAGGTTTTTAATTCTACATATTGTCTATCGAAAATTTGTGAAGATTCTACAAGGTTATCTTATTTCCATGGTACTAAAAGAATCGAGTATCTTTTAGTCGGATGATAAGTGAATAAAACTATCTGACGTCATGCCCCGCTGTTTCACCCGCGTTGCCGCGGGAGTTTATCTTTTTCCGGGATAAAAAGTATCCTATGTTTTATTCCAGGGTATGATCTACCTGTGTGCCGAGTTTCATCAAAATCAGTTCAACCGTTTTGTTTTGATTGAGCAACAAACATCCAAACATTCATATGTATAATGTTAGTAGGATTAATGGTACTTCTAAAGTAATAATTATAAAGAGATGGGATTGTATTTATTTTTTGATAACCTTAAAAGTACTAAATCTATTTTTTTATTATGTTTCACGTATATAAGCCACATTATCAGCAAGAATAACATGTATCATATACACCTTACCTTTATTATTATAATTCCCTCATAATACCATCAACAATACATTATTTTCAAATTGTTAACTCAAAATGATTGCAAATAAGGACCAACACAATTGGTAATTCATCTCAAATACATGTTGCGGTCTTGTACCAATCTTGTTCAATACTTCCTTACATATTCAGTTATTAGAACGGATCTGTGGTCTAGCTAACGAACGAACCGAATTCCGACGGTATGTGCGATCATGTTTGATGGTAACCTTTGTTATATCAAGAGGATTGATATCCTGAGTCGCTGAGCTGCTGGATGACATCTGGACTTATGTGTTAACCTGTGGTCACATTATCAATTACCTTGAAATTATCTACCCGTGTGCCAAGTTTCATCAAAATCCGTTCGACAGTTTTTGCGTGAAAGAGTAATCTTTACATCAAAACATACTTTCACATTGTAGGATATAGGTATGCGGCTCAGGGCTGCCTAAGTTATGGAAATCAATGATGAAGGCCTGATGAATGTTTATTAGAAAGCATTGATATTTAATAACTAAAGATTAAACCATCCCAAGCAAAAGTTCTCTCAAAACTGTCTCAAATTGTGTAATACTATTTTTTTTAAGTTGTATACTCAAAGCTACGTCGTATGCTACTAGATTAAAAGAGTACCCAAATGTTTAAGTGGGCACTCATTCGGTAAGGGTCATTTTTCTATCTTTAGTTATTAGGCATTATCAAATTTAGGTAGGTTTATGTCTGGAACTGCTCAAATATCATCACATATGATCAATGAATATTTTTAATGGTGTTCAGAACATCCTGAATCTGGTGACCACGTAACAGAATATATTTTCACAATTATTAATAGATTTCGTGCTAGAATACCTGCTCCAAACTCATATCTAGCGTCGGTGCAAGGTCAGCGTTAGAGGAAATTTGCCTCTGATATTCGTAATTGCACCCGCCGGGCATCGAACTGGCTACTACCGATATATCATTAGTATAACGCCATTGGCAATATCAATATTTTAGTCTTTATGGTATTGTAGAAATGTTGAAATTTACTGTATTAATTTCAGTATGATAGTGACAAATCGCTTTGGGAGGCGGTTTTCTTAAACTGTTGTTGTTTTGAATGTTATATCTGCTCTACAAAAATGGTTTCGACTTCAAATACTTTTATTTAAGGAATGATTAAGTATACAGGCAGTTAATAGTCCTAAAGAAGACACGTATAGTGAGGAGGTAATTATTATCATTAATCTAGAGTAACCATCATCACCACAACATAAGCTTGTTTGCCAACTAGTGTTATTAAAATCAACTTTTAAAAGCTAAAACTCTAAATCTGTCGCCAAGCACCTATCGGTGTGTACCGAGAACAGCACTTGAGAGTCAAATCTCATCTAGGCTTTGTGTGCTTACCACCTTCGGCCACGTCATCACTTACCATGGTGAGATTGCGGTCAAACACAAGTTTATACTAAAGCAAAAGAAAAACACTATAATAATATACGCGTATCTAACTATGTCAGCCTGCTTCAGTTTTCAGGGCTAAACGACTGACCTGATTATATATACCTTGCACCATTGGGAAGGGCATCTAACCCTATATGGATGAAAGGTACTATATCGCGATAAACAAATTCAAAGCGTACGAAATCGTAGACTAAAGCTAGTATAAAAGTACAAGTAAAATGTTGAAATAGCGCATTCATAAAAAAACAGAAAATGGCCGAATTGTTTGACTAGTTTAAAATAGGTTAAGCTCAGTTAATTCTGAACTCCCTCCATTCTCTTTGTGACGTGCAATCATCAAAGCAAATCAATAGCGCAGCAACCCTAGCCGGACAGGCGACAGGGCGGCGCACTTTGATGTTTCATCGAGTACCTCTACTGAATTTAGCTCCAAATTGCTATCTAGGGCTGACCATACGCAGTTATTTATATGTTTACTGTTCATTAGAGGGTGAATCAATCAATATGTAACTACTGTATTCAATTATAAGAGTTGAAAATTATACTATTCATTGAAGCTTGTTAAGATATTGTTATGATGCAGTATTTTTTCAACACATTTTCTGTGTTAAAAATTATTCTTTTTAACGATTTCTATGAACTAGTTTTTCAAGGGATTTTATGTTATCCTGGGATAAAAAGTATCCTATGTTTTTTTCCAGGAGTGTGGCAAGTTTCATCAGAATCCGTTCAGCCGTTTTTGCGTGATTGAGGAACAAACATACAAACTTTCACATTTACATATTACTTAGTAGGATGAACGTTCATAGCCTACAACATCATAATGTTTATAATAAAAACAAATTTATTTATACCCAATCTCATCTCTTACATAAATTCAGACAGCGCATAAAACTTTTGAAACTCATGACTTCGATTTTATTCTTTATTCCAACGAGGTATACTTTAAATTTCCTCGTCAAGTTGGTAATCAAGGTTCAGTAGAACAATTACTGCTGTTTTTTACAATTGTTTTGTTTAAAAATAACCAAGTTTAAGGGACGACTGTTCTAGCTATTAAAGCTGCAGTCGTTTATTTTAATCGTAGGCACATCGGTCTTTCTGACTGCATTAGGGTTGCCAGATGTACGATGTTACCCCGGATAATTTGTTATGAAGTTTTGTGACAAAAACCCGCTACGGCCTCATTACGTAATAATAATACGTGAAGATTGTGAAAATAAAAGCATTGTACCCCTTTTTCTCCACTGTTGTCAACCGATTTTCTATTTGTTTTTGTTTAGCCAATTAAGCGTGGTCGCAGCGAAGGATGCAAAAAAAAAACAATTTATTTCAAATAAAAGTATTACAATAAAACTTATTACTTGGATTATGAAAGTACATGATTGACGAGCTTTATTTAGTGTTCATCATTAAAACAAATGGAAACATTTAAGTAATTTTTTCTAAAAATTGTTTTGCCCAAACAACTACCTAGTTCAAATGAATCCGTTACTCTAACGTAAAAAAAACCCAAGTCAATGTAGGATAATGAAAAACTTTTACCTAATTAAAAAAAGTTTTTGATCGCAAAGTTGATCGCTCGTGAACTAAAGACTTTGCTGTTGATTTTTTCAAGGCAATTCAGGGACACGTAACTCGATTAAAACTGGCTCTGTAACCCTTCCGTAAATAATAAGCCATATTAAAATACTGTTGAAAGAACCTATTAATACTATTCAAAATTTTACGACAGCTAAATGTGTTAAATAAATAAGAAAAAAAATCTGTTGCATTATCGGGAAAAATTGGTTCATAACTTTGAAATTTTTATATTTGTTTCAAATTTGAGAGAAATTAGTCCTGAGATTATAAATTAATAAGCTGTCACATACAGACGGATGGACAGACGATGAAATCTAGGTTATACAAAAGTTGCTTTAAATAATAAAACAAAGTTTGATCGCATTTGAAAGTAAAACGAAGTAAAGAATTAGTTTGTTTTGGTAAACTCTGAAAAGTGGGGATAAAATTTATACTACACATTTTTTCATAAATCTACCTTAAGATGTTTTAAAATTATTCTTATTTTAGAGCCATTTAAAAGAAAAGAAAATTCTAAAAAATAATTTAAAATTTTATTTAGAATATTCCTTGCTACCAAGCCCTGCAGCATAGTCTGGTATTTTTACAATCAAATGGCAACCCTGTTCTGTCCCGTTTAAATTAGCCGCGACGTCGCTTGCGGGACATGGGACATGTGACATACAAACATATTTTTTCCGCTTGTATTACAACACTCATTCGACTTGCAACCTTAATACTACAATCATAGAAGAACTAACAGCATTTTGCAGTGGTAAAATAAATTAGTTCTGTTTTAAAGGACAAAAAGATTGACATATGGGCTTTTTTGCAGTCAATCTCTGTACTGTAGTATATTTTGTCTGAGGTAATGAGGGATTAAAATATTGCATTTAAGATGTATCATGGATTTTGAATACAATAATATGTATTTACTTATTGTATGCATATTAGTTATTAATATTAAGTTGTGTTAGTATCGTATGTCATTATAACAATGGATTTGTCAATGTATTTACGTCACGTTGCTCTTTAGTCAAGTAGAATTTTGTGTATACAAAGACTTTTAACTTATACTAATAGACAGACTATTGCGTACAAAATCGTAATCCGATATTTATGTCCAGTGGACATAAGTCGCTCAGTCTAGTCTAGTTTATTCATAGATAGATGACGTTACTGAGGCATGGAATGGGATCACAGTTTTTCTATGACATTTCTTCTGATAGCCGATCTATTGTATCTATAATATCTTTAAATCTCTTTGCATAAATAGAATTGTAACTGCTTAGGTACTTAGAATTATATTCATTTAATGCTAGATTTTATGTTTAAATACATACTCGAAATCTTTGAACAAAGAGGACTATGACAATTAAAGACAATGTGGCCCACATTGTCTTTAATTGCGCTGCGATCAAACATATATCTTTCAGTACTGAGATAACTTGGGATTATCCTAGCCAAGATGTAGAAACATAGTTACTTTACTTCAACTTATTTAAGTTTACCCCCAAGTTATGACAGTAAAAAGCCTAATCAAAATTTATACGTGAAGTTTATCGATGCTAACCGACTATGCTCAGCAAAAATAACAAAAATTATACCTACATAGACACAAAAATTAAATGACTCTGAAGTAAAACCACGATTTAAACTAGTAATAAAGTCACTCGTAATTCCAGAGCCCGTCATCTTTGATGTGCCGCCGTGAAAATACTCCGCAAGTATAACTAATTGAAAAGATGACTCCGTAACATAACAGAAATAATAATGTAAAAGGAAGTGTCAGTTGTCTGCTTCAAGTCTGTTACAGTAATCTCGAACTTTGGATTCATTCGATTCGAAGGAGATTTATCTTTATATGAATAGACTAGCTGTCCCCGCGGTTTCACCCGCGTACCCGTGGGATCTTATCTTTTCCCGGGACAAAATATAGCCTATGTTCATCAGGGATAATGTAGCTTTCTAATGGTGAAAGAATTTTTCAAATCGGTCCAGTAGTTTCGAAGCCTATTCGATGCAAACAAACAATCAAACCTTTCCTATTTATAATATTAGACTAGCTTTCTGTTCCGGGGGTTTATCCTCAGATGTATTTTTTTTTAACTTTTTTTTGTGGAAATGGAAGTAAAAGTAAAAGGAACTGTGGCAAAATCTCAAGTGCGTAGAAAGATTCAGTTAGTCAAGACAAGAATTTTTATAAGTACCTATAGATTGTATTTACGCGATAAAAATAATAATAAAATTCAATACGGAATGTGGATAAAACCAAGGAACAGAAGCGAGTTCCAAATATTATTTCTCATAACACAATTTTTAACACAAAAATATATCACCCCAAACAATTTTATTCAAATTACACGATGTTAACGTTTCATTGTAAAAATGGCCTTAAAGAGGACATCAAATTTGTTGTATAGGGGCCCCGATTGAGAAATATTGCCGGCCGCGGCGGGTCGAATCAAGATAACTGATATAAATGTTATGGACCAATAACTCTCAGCTTGATAATTTTATTATTATTATGAAAATACCTATACCTATACCGTATATAAATTGCAGGAGTACTTGCAAAGCTTTTCTGAAAGTGAGTAGTGACTTTAATAAAGTAATGATAAATCAAATGAAGTAAGACAAAGACCAGTATAAGGCCTATCGCAGGTGGTAAAACAATAAACTTTAATTATTTCAACATCATAAATCGAAGTTGGCAGCGTCCATTGTTTCCCACCTCTGCCATTCAACTAAAAATTAATAAACATCCACTTCACCGAACAATCACAGGCAGAGGCGCCCAATCGTTGTCCCCCGCAATTTTATATTAAATTAATATCATAATAAAGTTTAATTTCGCACCTGTCAGTCTGTCTCGCTCTTTGACAACGCCGCGGAATGTTTCCATTTCCGAAAAACATTTTATTTATGCTTCCCCATTGACGATGGGTGTCGTTTTTGCAAAATGACATTTTAAAATTGTATTTTGTCTTTCGTGTGAATTCGCCCATTATGACATTCATTATTATGTTAAAGGAAATGGAATTTTTGGGAGACAGTGGAATTGGGACAATAGATGAATAGCAATTTGAAATAAGATCGCATTGACACTGGCGAATAAAGATTGCAGAAAAACATTACTCACGTAAGAATTTCATCTCTCAGTAGGTATTTTACATTCCAATGCCGTACCTGAAAAATAAAAACAATTGATAAACTTTTAAAAATTAAGACATTTACACATAGCATCTGCGTCCACCACTATACTTATCTCGTAGTACACAGTACAGTTAATTCAGCATGCAAAGTCCACAATCATGTTATTAACATATAATGCATTGCACCTTTTTGCCACGCCCAAAGCCAGGAGCTAATGTAATGTATTATAATCATACTTGATTATGTAATTACGCACAAGCGCCTATTGATGACGGTAGCTGAAACTGTGTGGGATTTTGATCTATCATTATCTATGAATGGTAGATGTTTCTATTATAAAGGCAGAATGAAAGGGTTCAAATTGTATAGGAAATAATTATATTTAGGTTTACTAATGATGTTCTGTTTAAATTATCAAGGAACACGTAATTTGAACTATAGTTTTCAATTGCGACGTTTCTTGTTTCCTTGGGATTATTTTAAATTTAACCCTTTACAAAGGAACATCATTGAAAATATTTTTGCATTTAGAATAAACTATTGTTGTTCAGAAAAGTGTTTTAAGTTATGTTATTGATGTTACAATAGCTTTCAGTTATAAGATGCAAAATGTCAAACTCACAATTAGATTCCTTGTAATGTGTAAAGATAAACGATATACCTATCTAATATCTATCGTATTAAGACTAACTAATATATTACAGATAATCTAATTACACAAATAAAAATAAATAACAAAAAAATAAAAACTGATTGATGACAAAGAGTTATAAAAGGGATGTGATGGAAATATAGGCAATGTTCAATAAAAAAATATCTAACACTAACCAGTGTATAAAACACCTAAAACTACTCTTAAATAGCAAACACTTTGTGAAATTCAACCATTCTATGATTTTTAGTTGGCAATACAACAAAGAGTAGATCATTTGATGGTGTATATTTATGACGTCACAAGTAAGTATTTCATACAAACCTCCATATAAACCTATCGTTTTGATATTTCATAAAAAGAAGCTGACTTTTTTTTATTCTGGATAAGCTTGTGTTTGACTACAATCTTACTGGTAAGTAATGGTACAATGGTAAGTGATGATGTGGCCGAAGGTGGTAAGCACACAAAGCCTAGATGGGAACTGGCTCTCAAGTGCAACTGTCGGAACACACCGATAGGTGCTTGGCGACAGATTTTCAACTTGAGGGTAGCCAGCCAGTTGGATACTACAAAGTACCCCGCCACCGTGCTATGGTTTCCTTACGATGTATTCCTTCACCAAAAGCTCAAGCTCATGGTAGGATTCGAATCCACGACCTTCGCCGCGGTATCCGACGTCACTTACCACTGAGCTATCATCGCCTTAATAACTTGATATGTCATCAACATCCCTATTGAATAACCAGCACGGTACAGAAATTGTAAAATCTAAGCTCTATCCTACAATGGCGTACACTACACCTGCCGCTCCCATCTCCCCACCTACGTGGTCGTTTCTTGTATAAAGTCACATGGCACTGCAAAGCGTTAACTTAACAGTATCAAACTAGAACTAAAGTTTAAGTAAACGCCGCGGCCGTGTGGTGTGGTGTAACTCAGTGGGAGTTGTAAGAGGATCATAACGTTAGCGAAACTTTGCGGTTTGGATACCAAAGTATTGGGCTTCGGCATGGATTACACTATGGTTAAGTGAAGTTTGTGGAGGGATTACTGGTTTTGATTGGTGTAACGGGTTTTTGTTTTTTTTTTTTTAATTATGGATAAGTTTGTGTTTGACCACAATCTCACCATGTAAGTGATGATGTGGCCGAAGGTGGTAAGTACACAAAGCCTAGATGGGAAGTGGCTCTCAAGTGTAGCTGTCGGAACACACCGACTGGTGCTTGGCGACAGATTTTCAACTTGAGGGTGGTAGCCAGCAAGTCGGGTACTACAAAATACCTTACCACCGTGCTATGGTTTCACCGAAAGCTCAAGTTTATTGTAGGATTCGAACGCACGACCTTCAGCGCGGTATCCGACGTCACTACTACTGAGCTATCATCGCCTTGTCCTTGTCTATGGAAATTAAAGCGACAATTTTCAAATAAGGAAAGGTAACGACGTAAATAAACAAACTTAATCGATACCAAAACTGAATACGACGCTGTATTTTCCAATACAGGTCATATTTTAAAGCAGTTTAAACAAAGAGAACATCCTGTAGGCGCTCGCAATAGACAGTAATGTTGGAGTACCGGTAAGTTCCGGCTATCCATCATCGGTACACGGTTCCTGAACGTAATCGGTAATGGGGGGTGGGGGGGCAATACCGGAATACGCGCTGACGTAGAGTAGGGTTTGTATACTATCATTTAAATAATTCATGGTTAAAGAGACTGTTTTTTTGTGTTTTCTGAGATAATGTTTTACTGTACTTAGTTACGGATGAAGTTTGTAGAACTTAACTCAAATTAGGACCAATTATTCAGAACTATGTAAGTCAAATTTATATTAATTAGTCAGCCCTTATACCAATCACGTATTTTGGAAACTAAAAGGTATTTAATATAGGTATTGGTATAATAATATATTATCTAGTCTAGGTAAAATCGGAAACGTTGCCCGGAATTAAAATATTTAAGAACTGAAAGCGCTTTTTCTATGGAAAGTTTTTAAACAGGACTGTTAATTTTTTTCTGTAATAGGACGGTGATTAAAATTTACGTAACTCTTCGCAAATACACATCAAAACGTTATTCCTACAAGATTTATGTGTTTCTACATCCGCGAGCCAGGCATCAATTAGCATGCGATCCGTAAGCTTGTTCGGCAATAATCGGACGGAAGATGATTCGGTTGACTGTACCAGTGACGTCACGCATGATTGACGACTGTTTGCCCGGGGCCTATAGAATAATTTAATTATTATCTATATATATATATATATCTATATTATTATCTATATTAATTTCATGACTTAAAATTTTATTACGCAGTGATTTCAGAACGAATAATTTCGAGGAGCAATTTATTTCAAAGATTGTTAAGTGTACAGTTTAGCTGACTGATAAATCAATCTGCTATGTCAAAACGATAGTAGCGACATCAAAAATATACACCTTCCAGTATTTTTAGATTTCTACATTAGTTAAGTGTCAAAGTCAAAGTCAAAACAATTTATTCAGTTTAGGCGCTAGAAGGGCACTTATGAAGGTCGAATTACAGACGTTACCACCGGTTCGGACGTCAACCTTCAACTGAGAAGAACCGGCAAGAAACTCAGCAAGGTTACATTTTTAAAATATTTTTTGGATTATTGGCTTTTTTTTTCAAATGTTAACAATTTTATACTTAAACGAATACAAAAATACATAAAAAATTATAACCCGCATTATTTACCTACATATATTTCATGAACATATGTAATATCCCAGGTGTGGGCAACTGCTATTCTAGCTATTATAAGCAGCCCGACGTATAACACACCAGCAATCAAAAATAGTAAAAGTAAAACTTGAAACATTATTTGCCTATTTGACAGACCCTTTGTACGGAGAGAATTAAACTAAAAATAATTGTCGATATTGTATGGATGTCTAATTCATAACACAATGCACGGTTATGTTGCATATTTGTTATTAATACTTGCTTAAGGAGAAGCTTCACAGAGTTGAAAGATGCAATACACCAACTAAGTATGAGTTTAAAGTGAGAGTTTAAAATCTGTCGAAACACATTGCACTAGTCAGTTCTTGGTTGGCAACACATTGGAAATTCCGAGTTATCAATGAATAAGGTAATAAATAATTGTTTTATGGAATGAGAGAGAGAAATTTTATAAAACATGGAGAGATTTTCAAGTACGTCTTAATAGCATTCTTTGCTTCAATTTAAGTACGGAGTACACTTGCAATCATTATTGAAGCCATTAGTAGTTGTTTTTTTTGGTATTCATGCACTATGATACATTTTTATTTATGATGCCACAAATAATTTGCATTGACTCTCAATTTAAATAGAAAACCAGAATATTTTATAAGTTTGATAACTTTATTATCTAATTATATATTTTACGATGATATATTAAAAAAATTTCAAACCTAAATCATAAACGAATTTATTCCAAATAGAAATAAATAATTCCAGCTCAGACATACAAAACATCTTATATTTACAATATCATACTGAGATCAATTTGAGTAAAAACATCTAAAGAAAATATTTTACATTTCAGACAGCTAGGTGTCAGATTTGAAATAATTCTAGTTTCTGTAAATATGTATTTATAACGTCTACGTGTTTCATATTACGTGAGGGATTGCTCATATAACTTGTTATTCTTAAAATGTTTTATAAATACGGAGAAATATATAAATGGTTTTATTGAAAATAACCTTAATCTGTAGACTCGCGACATTAACCTGTCAAACAACTTGTCAATTCGCGCACAGTTTTCAAGTAAATGTCATCGTCCCGATTGTCCCATTTGAGAACCAAGTGGTGCGGACTCTGAAACCCCGATTGTCCCAAGAAAGAACTGACAGGTTAATGAACTTTGCACACGACAGCTCGTATTTTTTTTACTAAATGCATATGTACATATTTTGTTGATAAATAGACATATAATTATATATTATACTAGCGGACCCGGCAGACGTTGTCCTGCTCTGAAATTTAAACAAAACCATATTCCTCCGAAACGGCTTGACCGATTTTGATGAAATTTAATATGTATATCCAGTAGGTCTGAGAGTTGTAATCAATTTTTACATCGCTAGATCCCACGCGACCGCGGATCCTACGGTAACGCGGGTGAAACCGCGGGGAAAAGCTAGTAAAAAATAGATAACAATTTATTCTCAGACCTACTGAATATAAATATAAAGTTTCATCAAAATCAGTCAAGCCGTTTCGGAGGAGTACGGTAACTAAAACTGTGACACGAGAATTTTAGATTATGTTTATTATATAATATTATAAATGTATATATTTTATAAATATAGCTTATCAATTAAACTTCTATAGATGAAAGTACCCACATAATAAACTTTTAACACTTTGTAAGTTTCATCTATATTTAATACAAATAATTCAGTAAGAAATTGATACCTTGGCACCAGAGACAATAGATAGGGCTAGTGGTGCAGCCATATCAGCGGAGAGCCTCAAGCGGCGCAAATACAGTAACTTAGATACAAGTTACATATTTGAGCCGTTTGGGGTTGAAACTCTCGGTCCGTGGGGGCCGAGTGCACATCACCTTTTCCGTGAAATGTCAAAACGCCTGGTCGACGCATCTCGTGACCAGAATGCTGGCATATACCTGGCTCAAAGAATCAGCATTGCCACGTTGGTGGCAGCATTCTGGGCACGTTCCTACGACATTTTTATTTAAATTTATTTATTTATCCCTTAATCAAATTATTCATAATTCATATTAAGTAGTAAGAACACACTTACCCTTAATAAACCTACGTGTTTCAAATAATTAGTTACTATTGAAGAGGGATATGTGAATAACGAATTATTTAATGATAATCACGTATCATTATTAAATTTGAATGGTTTGTAAGTGTACGTAAATTGGCATTCTTACACATTCTCTCGTATAGTGACTAAGCCATTTGAAGCGATGATAGCTCAGTGGCAGCACTGACGTCGGATACCGCGGTGAAGGTCGTGGTTTCGAATTCTACGATGAGCTGGAGCTTTCGGTGAAGGAAAACATGTTTTAGGGTACATTATAGTACTCGTCTGGCTAGCTACCACCCTCAAGTTGAAAATCTGTCGCCAAGCACCTTTTGGCGAGTTCCGGCAAATGCACTTGAAAAGGTAGACAGCACGGTATTGCTAATGTTATAGGCGACGGTATTCACTTAACATCAAATGACCCGTCTGCCAGGCTGGCTTGCTTATGGCTTATGTTATAAAAAGTAACCATATCTGTGGTAAATGTGCTGAAGCTAAGTTGAAAAGAAATGCACGATTGAGATCGCGTATTAGACTTACATGATTCAATCGAAAACGCGCGCGAGTAATCGGATAACAGAGCTCCCCCAAACAAAATTTTCTCATTTGTGGTATAGTGCATGCTTTACAACTAACTATAGTGCATGCTTTACAACTAACTATCTTGTCAACTTAAATATAAAGATCATTTTCAAGTACCTACCTCACCTACACACGATTCGTTTATTTTAAAAAAGCCACTATATTTCATTATCTCGCGCCATAACCTGCACTTAGCTCTAATGGCGGCAAGGTGGTCATAATTATGTAAATTATAGCATGTCTATATGACGTCATGTTTATATTGGTGCTCGTCCTCACTTAGCCGGCTCTCCGGGACAGAAATAAGAATATTTAATTAGCAATCAACCCTCTTATGTGGTCTTTATACGACACCAATTTCGCTCGTGTTTTATAGAGTGCAGGTGTGAAAATTTCAACTGAAATTTCAGTGGGATCGACAATGGCCGTGACGTCATTATGTCCAATTTATTTACGTAACGTTTTATTGTACTTTGTGCCTTTTAAAATGAAACAGGAGCAATTTTTTTAAAATCTTTAGTCATGGCCATAGATACAAAGTCTTTCAGTCGCATACATTATTTTCAGTTTTAATTTCTTCTTTTATTTCATAGTCACATTCACTGTAAAGTCTATTCCTCGTCGGTACAAGTCCAGTCAGGTTTTAGTGAAATTGGCGGCTGTTCCACAAAATTTTTCACAGACTTATTGGGACAACCTGAACAGTCACGATACACGCTTTCGTTTCATTTCACTTTGTGCACTTAGATTGATCTTTAATGGACAAAACACCACCGATATTATTCAATAAAACTCAAAATACACGAATTAAATGAAAATAAAAAGAAAACGCAACGTTGCCATTTCAAAAAGTTCGCATAGAACAAAACATAAACTACTTATGCTGCCAGGACTAAAACTAGTGTCATCTCTATCATCTTCACAATAGTAGAAAGAGAGAGACATTTTTTTACAGTCTAATTTAGTTATGTGCCAACCGTCAACAAATTGCTTTTGATTCATTAGTGACTAAATCAACAGATTGCAATTAAACTTACAAATAATCCCAAATAAATACGTACAAGAACCGTATATTCCAGTTTCCTAATAGCAATGTCATCTAATGACCTTGTCCCAGGTGTTTCCTCCGACCGCACTTAGCACACACACACACACACACACACACACACACACACACACACACACACACACACACACACACTCATATAAGCTTACAGCGCAATACGTGTACCGTTATATCACCATCAAATTATTTACGGAAAAATTACGGTATAGAATGTTTTATAATAGACTTTAATAGATGGTTGGATATTTTTAGGTGTACATAATAATTCTAGGTTTGTTTCCTAAATTATACTTATTTTGCTAAAACTTATTCAGTGTGGATTTTGATTTCTTATTATGTTATACTAGCGGTTTTACCCGCGTTCCGAGGGATCTTATTTTTACACAGGATAAAGTGTCCTACGTCCTTCTCCAAGGTCTCACCTATCTCTATACCAAAATTCATAAAATTGGTCAGTTATTTTCGCATATAATATACATAAATGGTTTAGGCTTGATAGTCAGGTAACTAAAGCTAAACAAGTTACACTTTTTTCAAAATGGCCGACCTGATTCAATAATTTTGACATTGATTTAAAATATTTTTGTTTTCTTTTACATTATAATATGCTTTAGAAGATTGATATAAAATCTTAAACCTTCTAAAATTTTACATTAATTCTCTAAAATATTTAAAGAATTCTTAACAAAAAGAAATGGTCCGTTCAAGGCATACATAATTCTTCATAGCTTTTATTTTTGATCTGTCTGCGAGCTTGATAAATAGCCCTAAATGGTTCTAGTTTTCTTTGCTTAGAGATAAAAGTGGACAAGACAGTTTTATCTCAGTCTAGCCCTCTTGAGAGCCTCGCTACTTATCGTCGAAATTATAACTTGAATTGTTAAAGAAGAATAAACCAATTATAAAAGTGTTTCTTTCGCCTAATGTTGATTTGTTGGACACTATGAAGCCTAAACAAAACAATTACCCCGTTCTGAATGTTATTTCATCCCTAATAATAATAAGGTTATATAACCACAATATCTTCTTCAGCTTTAAATTCAAATAGGCCGCAAAAAGTCTAAAATCAACATTAATTAAGGAAGGTAGGTAGGTATACCTCACGATTTCAAACACAACTTAATCAAAGTTGAATTCAAAAGCTCTGTCAAAATATCAAGCACACAATACTTGGGTGAACTCACCTTCAAGTACCTCTACTTTTATTGAGAAATTTAAACACCCACTCCAAGTAATAGGAAAAGTTTTACCCTAAGACCCCCCCCCTTCCCCCCTCCGTATAAAGGTAGCATTAATCACACGGTGGCAAAAACTGCCACTAATTTCAAGGAAAGTTTTAAATTACATGAATTTTACACACCCAGTGTGGCGAAGTATTACGTTAGTTGGCCAAAAAACTGACCGTTTGCCCGTAAATTTTGCCAACTTGTTCTATTCCAGACATCTGTTGTCTTTATCTGACTCGTCGGAATTATATATCCGTCTCTAGTTAAAGTTTCTCTGCAAATACGATGAAGGCAAAGATATTCCTTGTATTAAGTTGGGCAGCAGTCTGTAGTACTTATCGAGAATTTTATTGTACGTGGAATTTACGGGCTTTATTATGTCTTTTTTGATTAATTTATTGTTTGTGTGAAGATATATATTATATTGAAATGAAGGAAAGATTTCTTTTCAATTAACTTCTTAAAGTAGAAAAAGTTAGATCTTATGATTCAAAAATAACATTGCATCTTAGTATCACTAAAAAATAAAATACATAGTTGTACGAAAGTAAAATCTTCTATTAACATTGTGGCCGAAATATAACTTTTTTTAAACAAATCTAAGTTAAAACTGTTGTTAACGGAATTACATCGTAAAAATTTTACACGAAGACGCAATTTCATTTACTTTTTACAGCTGAACGTCTATTTGTTTCTGTCTGGGAAGGAAACTTGCGAACGGAGGTTACAAATGGAATAAAACATCTCGTAGGAATTACTCTGGTCGGGCAGTTTGGGTGGAAATGGTGGAATGCACTTTTGCCCACGGTCGCAGGTGACAATGGTGCAAGAACGTGATTTCTTTAGTTTCAACATTTTGTCCAGGGCGTTTGTTGTTCTGCCCCACTGGCCACTTTGTTGGGCGTATTGTTGCAACATCAAGTTAATATGACACTTTAGAAGACTCATTAAAATGTTTATGTGGTTTTGAAATAAAAGGCCTTAACAATTAGACCACTAGAACAGACTACTCAATAAAATTAACCAACCATTTTATGGTTATCATCAAATTTGACACGCTTAAACTATGTAATACACTCCAATAAAACAGCTACGCTAGTTTAAGTACATCAAATAGACAAACAAAGCAGACATAACCGAGATACAATTAAAACAATTCCCAAACTAGCAAATCTTACGGCGACGTCGTAAAATTACGACATAAATCCGCACACAAATACTAGGATTAGACTTGTAGAACAAGATCTTATTTTAAGACGTACAAACAAGTGTACAGGCATTAAAATACAACGGCAGAGGGCTGTATAACTTATAATTGTTGTCAACGCAACTTAGATTGGCTTGACGAAGCAAAACAAGTAGAACAATAACTTGTGATAACTTTTCACACGGAGGTAAGCGTGCTGGAACTTCTACCAAACGTTTTTGAATATAGAATACTATTTCCTTTAATTTGAAAAGAGAACAAATTATTAAATTTACAGAAAAATATTATATAATTAGAAATTTATGATAATTTCTAAAGAATTATTGTGAACATATTGAAAATTTTACGGTAAATCGTGATGCAGGTAATTTGTAGTTAATAATTTCAACATAAAGTTATTTATAACAAATGACAGTTCTAGTAATATTAGAATAGATTAATCCCTGCTCCATCTGAATAGGCTCTTACTAAGAAATTATTACAGAGGCAATGTGACAGTAACTTAGTGAATTACGGCTATTGGGTTATAGCTGCTTCCCAGTATTTTGCTTGTTTGACCTAAAAGCATTATTATTGTATTTGGGAAAGACAAAGAAGGATCTACTAGCATGTTTTTGACTTTTGCTTTAAAGTGTACGTTAGAGAAGAATAGAGAAGAAATTGAATACATTTTGGAGTGTTTTATCATGCGCCTTCGATAGGAAAAATGATTGGTTAATCCTATTTCAAAAATTCTTTCAAAGCAAAAGGCATAAATAATTATCTGGCTGTCTAAAATTTTACTGTACTTGTCTCTTCAATTTTCCAAATGAATCATATAACACAAATAATAATAATTAGATATTTCATGTCTGTGTAGTGTTTACTGTGAAACCGTTAAATGTAAATAGTTGCAATTACCCCATAATTCAGCTCAGTTGAACGATGCAGTTTAATAAGCAACGATACATAATCCAACTTTTGCTATGTATACTATCTATGGATATATAGGTACTATCCACGGACATACTGCAGGCATCATAGATTATTAAAATCAAACAACATAATTATTTGATATGGATAATGGAAAAACAATTCTTAGTGTGCAATGCCAACCCTATTAAAATTTCACAAAAATAAGATATAGGGTTGTACTGTGCTAAAATAAAAGTATTTTAGCAGAATAGATATAGGTATACTTTAAATAAGAGATAACCAAATAAAATTATTCAATAAGTGTCACAAGTGATAAATGAATTCATTTAACAAACTAATAACAGTGAGTCCCTTTAACATAGCCATCAGTGAGCTGTCGAGTCTGAAATTTCTCATTTTACTCTATGACAGATGTCCGGCAAACTATCGCCGGTTCGTTACGGAGTTGATTAATATTTCGTCGCAGTAAATACGTTATGCGACGGCGATGGACACTGGTCGAAGTTGTTCAGCTAAATTGTCGAAGTTGGCAGCCCTTGGGACGCGTCCGCTTAACGCTAGGGTTGCTAATGTAATTTTTAAAGATGTAAAGCGCTGATAAGTAACTTATGAGAAACTAATAAACAGAATTTGGATTTATTATGGAGAGCAAAGGACTGTTAAAAATTTTATTCAACAAATAAGCAGAAAATATTCTCGAAGCTGCCGCTGCTGTCGATTGGCAAGAATATAGATCAATTTGCTCTTGAAAAATAGTAATCATTCAATACAAATAATATAATGCAAAAGTTTATTGCATAGAGACGATTAATTGGCCGGAGAATGACAGAAAACCAAGACTCATAAATATTTTCAGCGGTAGTGAACATAATAGTAGGTACTCGACTGGCTGGCTACCACCCTCAAATTGAAAATCGGTCACCAAGCACCTTTTGGTGTGTTTCGGCAGATGCACTTGAAAGCCTTTAGGGCATCGTAAAAAGTTCGACAATACATTGGCAATCTCCCTAGTATCGCTAGGAGGTGGTAGTCACCTTACCATCAGATGAACCGCTGACATAAAAATAATAGTTTATACAAATCTAAGTTAAATGCAAACTGTTGTACAAATGGTGCAAACCATGATCTAATAAACAACCGACAAATATTTTGATAGACTCAGGATACAGGAATTCCAATACTGCATTTATTGGCAGCCCTATACAAGAGACAGACTAGGGTTGAACATGACACGTAACACCGCTGATACCAAATTAATTTGCATGTAAATCGCCACACATTGGAAATACCCCACAACAATGCACGAAATTTAATTAATAATCACAGAATTTAGTTCGCGGTGTTCGTAATATTTTAGGTGTAGAATACACGATAGTGGAACCACAACTGTGTTACTATACATATTATCGATATCGATAAGATAGTTTTTGTCATTAATTTTGTGAATTTTAGTAGGCATAGCGATGATGCGACCACAATTTCTCCAAGGTACCTACGTATTAAATGTGATATGAAATAATGATAGTATAATTTCTATTGGAGGAGAATACCTCTGAGGTAAATTAAATATTTAAGTTATTCGTAACGTTACAGTATTTTGAAAATGGCATTTATCGATTTAAGTAATTATCTACACTTTCATAAAATATTACTCCATGTAGTGTGACATAATCCTTACCGTTCGTGTTCAACTGAAAATTATGAATCGTAATTATTAAAGTTTGCATTATTGAACGAATATTCCGCCATTTATTGTTTGGAAAATACAGTTTGTCTATAATAAGGATTATGTTGCATTTAATAACTTTCGCATTATTATAATTAAATTCATAACATGCCCAAACAATGAAAACCTATTAAACTTTTTAAATCCATGCAACAGTGGATGTCTGAAGATAGCTTAAATAAGTTTCATACAAAAATATACTTACAGACATATCTTTAAGATGATTATTCAAATAATTTAGTACATGCACTTCACTATTTAATTATTACACACGAAAATACTTGTAACTGAAAACCAAGTCCCAAAAATCACACTAATCTTATCCACATTGCAAATGTTAAGAGCACCACATTCTCGGATGTATCCCACAGTACTCCAAGCCAACTCAAACCATACATGGAATGATGGAGTTACATTTCGCAATGAGTAACAATATGTTGTGATGAATATGATGCATGGACCACCCATTGTATTGGAATTACTGCTAATGACTTTCGTAATGTTATAATTGTTGAACGATTACAGTATTATTGTAGGTGCTGAGATTACCGACTGGTTTCTGTTTATAACTTTATGTAACCACTAGCTTTCCCCCGCGGTTTCACCCGCGTTCCCGTGTGATCTTATCTTTTCCCGGGATAAAATATATAGCCTGACAAATAATGTATCTTTCTATTGGTAAAATAACTTTCAAAATCGGTTCAGTAGATCCAGAGATTACAACTACAACTTCACCTCTTTAGAATATTAGTATAAAAGGTTCAAGGTACTTTTGAATTTACAACATTTAGTAAAGAAATCACAAGTCTAATGAAACACGTAAAATTTTCAAATTGCGAATGCTTATAAACTAAAATACAATGAATAATCAAAATCAAAAATAATCAGCATGCACTGTAGGTAGGTACATAATAAAACAAAAGAAATATGATTTTGTTCTTGTAGTACAGTAAATCAAATGTGTACGTGTGTGGAAAGGTAGAATTTATGTGAGAAGCAACATTCAACCTGCTGTGCCGACCCTACTGTGGAAGCTTATAGTCGCTGAGCAGTCGAGTGGAAAGTCTGAACCATAGACCATGGGGCGTATAGATAGATGCTTTAAAGCTTAGAGAGGATAACTACGATGAAAGGAGATATGAAAATAAAGAGTATAGCTAAGTTAAAAGAGGGAATATATTTATGATGACCCCTCTTCTATAGCTAAAAGAGCACTGCCTTTTTGTTGTTTGATTTCTTGGTCACAGATTTTATTACTTTTTTTGCGAGAAATTAGACGAAAGATTAAAAAAAATATCACACAGTATTACTTTGGTGACCTTGTTACCTTAAAGGATGATAGACGAATCATAAAGAACTCCGAGAAGTCTATATCATCAAAACTCTATGGTCCTCACAATGCGAATACGGAAGCAAAAGAGGGCACGAACAAAACACACAGACATACCTGGCTCAGCTTACATTAGCGATAAAATTATGAAATATGGACGCGGTCGGTGTTCTGTTGCTAGAGAGAAACACCCATGAATCATGTGGAGCGTTTGTAAGTTAAGGTAACTTTGTATTTAGCGGGTTGTGATCGGGATGGGACGGAAAACGGAAAAGTTGGGGTAGATGGAACTATGACACCTGTCTAAGAAGACAAATTTATTGGACAGGCTCGCTTTTGACATCACGAACATGCACACTTTTAAAGCACACAAAACTTAAAATGGATGTAAATATTCTTTTAACACCAAGAATCATTAGAAGTATACATGTATTTATACAAAAACAATTAAATTTACATAACAAATACAAGCTAGAGGAGGCTGGAAAGCAACTATTGAGTAGAGATGGGATGGGAAAGATTGAATAAGAGGGTGTGCTTTGGAAAATGGCGAACGATCAGTTATTCCACTGCACCAGCATTCCCAGAACCGAATCCGTCCCGTTAACGTCACGCAATCACACGAAATAACCTTAAAAGTCGGGGTTACCGTGTAGGTGGCGAAATACACGTATTTTATATTTGTTTTGCGTTTTATTAACATAATTATCTTTTGTTTTCACCCACTTTAAGGTGTTTTCTGTGTTGTTTACTTTTTAATGTGATAAATGTGGTTCAATCATATTAAAAATTTAGTTGAGTTGGTTCAATTTTCAGATCTCATTCTCAGAGTCTGTTGGATTCTATCATTCCAACTGAATATACTAAAGAAAGACAAACGTTACGATATTGCATTCTGTCACTGAGATACACGATAAAGATGATTGGAAAAAATCTAAAATCAATCAATTCACCTTACTCACGAAGAACAAATATGGATTTAAATCAATGATTTTTGTAAAAAAAGAACATCGATGCAAATCAATCAACTCCGCTCTCTACAAATCGACATTGTAGCCATGTGGTGAGTTATAGAGCTTTGAGCCTGACATAACCCAGCTGCCTCCCCACGGGATACCTATGAGTTTTTCAAGGTCAACAACAAAAAAAGGTTATTTAGCTTTTATCGTTGCTGGGAGGGGCGATGTTTCAGTAGTCAATCTGAGCACTGTGCAGTTGTTACGATTTCATACAAATCGTTTCATCTAGACATTGAATACTAATTGCCCGAAATAGCTAAGCTTCCGTTGATTCGGAGTCCAAATTCCGGAGGGATCTTATTATTTTCATCGCAATCTAGCGCTTCTACAATTCAACATTTAAATAGAGCGAATCACTTCAATGCAGCTTTGAAAGTAATTTTGTAATCAGATACTAACTGTGCAGGGTATGCGTTGCATTGCCACTTTTTTGCCTATAGCCTTCGCGGTCTACGCAGAACATGATTTTTTACAACTATATACAAGATTTACACCACGTAGGCGTCTTCTAAAGCATGCCAAAGAACTCATCTGTGCCTCTCTTATTCTCCAAGCTTCGTAGGTCTTAAGTAGTTTTACATAAGACACTTTAGCATTCTAATATAACTAAATAATACATGTTATAGCACATACAGGTCTGCTGTCAGGCAATAAAGTAATTGACAAATAACATAGTGAAATTAACACTACAATAGCTAAACCTACATCTTATTTTCCCAAGCTTCCATCTAAGCAAAAGCTAAATCCTAATAAAGATACCAAATACCTAATAATGCGTATTACCTTTGATATTCATATTGCAAGTAATTTCAATGCCCGGTTTCCAACCGACATTTGGACAAAATTCAAACGGCGTATTGCATTGAAATGTCAATATAAACTGCATTCGGGTAATGCAGCCGTTATTTGGCTTATGTATGGATTTAGGTTTACAATTGCTTTGTGTTTGCAAAAGCCGCTTAGGTACGGCGTAATCATCGGCTGTAAAGAGCTTGAGAGCCTTTGCTAATACCTTCCCACATATTGCAACATATAATACTTTAATGTTGGTAAGTTTATTTTTACTGGGAGGACTAAAAGGTTGAAGTCTGAGGGACCATACACACCCTTACGCGGACTATTCGGCGAGCGCTTAGGGCTCTCAATCTTTAGACGACTCATCGCTGAGGGCAAGTCGTCTAAAGAAGTGTTGGTATGTAATGATTTTACTAAGCCTTCTGTTGCTAAATTATTTTATTTTAAAGTCATTTATTTTACGTCAGTACACTGAAAAGTAGATAGACTGTCTATCTAATGGCACCTAATGGTAAGTAACCACCACTGAAAATATTACCAACAGCTATAGCTTGCCATTTGCCTTTGTAATGATTAAATGGAAATATTTGGTGTTTGGGCCAAACTGTAACCTGTATAACAATATACCCTACTTGAGAGGCTTTACCACCTCCAGCCATATTATCATTTGTTAAGGATTCTCACATACGCCTATTCGTTTCTTTTTATTTTTCATATTTATTGCCATCACAGCTGCTATGGGTTTACTGCTCTATGCTTTACTCTAATTACAGCCTAGTTTTATGAGATTTGCAAATCATTTCTAACATCATAAATAAGTTTAATGAGCAATAAATTTTCTATTAACAATGGACTTGTGAGGTTACTATAGAAATGTTTGTGATTAAAGATTTATGAGTTTATAAAGGAGAATACTAAATTTGTTTTAACAAATAACAAGGTTTTTTTTTCTGACAGAACACTTTTATTGGTTATGTGAAATGAAGTAGGGTTTATATTCAATTTTTTTGTTTATTAAATAAAGAACAAAACAAAATATTCCTATTTATTCCTACTTATATTTCTATTTTTTTTTGGCGATATTATAATATATTATTATACCTACTTTACACTATAATTATTTTCTATTTTATGTATGTGGGTGAACGCTGCGTGTTTTTATTTTATATTATATTTCTGTGAAAACTGTGTGCTCTTAATTAATTATTATTTAGTAATATTACATTCTGTATTTGGACGGTATTTTTGTTTTTTTTTGTGACTTCTTTACGATTTGTTTGTTCTAGGGAAATCTGTTATTAGCCTTACTATATTATGTTAATAGTTTAATTATTAGATCTATGTAACGCCGTTGATTTTCCAATTTAATAAATAAATATTAAATAAATAAATAACAGAAAAACATCACAAAAGCCTCGGTTTGTCCGGATGTTTTTTTTTATTTGAACATAACATTCATATTCCGTGTTACCTTAAGTCTTCACTGACCCTAAGTTTTTTTACCTACAGGTTATCGTCTGACCTTCAAGACACGATACTATTTGATCATTACCAGATGTTATGTTATATATATTGGTTTACCATTATGGTAATGATTGAATAATTCTTAAAATATGGATAAGGGTTTTTACCCGCCAACCCCAGAACGAGTGTAGTATTGATGTACAACTAATAATTGTTATTTTTGGCGGCAATTGAAGTGTCCTACTATTTTAGTCGGCATGCATGTGTTAGATAAAATATATTTTAATTTATCTGTAGATTTTTTTCTAAAACTACTATTAAGTCATTTTATTTTACAAATGTACCTAAGGTAGGTAATCATACCAATCGCTATCGGGTAATAAAATCGAAAGAAAGCAAATTGAACCGGCACACATCATAATATCGATGTAAGATGGAGATTGCAAAATCATTTATGGTTTTTAAAATCATAAACTTGTACAGTTCGTTTAAAAAATCCTACTAATATTATAAATGTGAAAGTTTGGATGTTTGTTCCTCAATAAAACATAGGATACTTTTTATTCCAGGAAAAGATAAGATCCCTCAGGGACAAGAGTGGAACCACGGGCCGAAAAACTGGTAAATGTTATGAATATTTTTAAACATTGAATATAAGAAAACAAACAACTGAATTTTAATTTAACTTTAAATAAAACATTTTTTTAACTAGATATTTAAATCATTATAAAATAATGTAGAATAATGAATCAGATAAATAAACTTAATATTTTCTTATTTCATTCAACTTCATTATAGCGATGTTTATTGAAATTATTATAATTTTCTAGCAGAATTATTAGGTACAATTTATGATTTAGATTGCCAAGTCACTTTTCTCGCTGGATGTACATCGATTTATCGCAAATAAGGCGTTATCGATAAAGTGTTTTAAGTCGTAAAATTGAAATTAAATCGATATGCAGAAATTAACTGTTGGATGCGTAACGAAGCGAAATTACCACTTTTTACAGCTGCTTTTTATTGTGGTTAGAATTAGTTAAAATATTTCGAAATATATTACTCATTTCAAGCTCAGTACTAATATAATTACAACATTAATAAAATCAAATAGTTTTGATAAAAAATAACAAAATAAAACAAATTTCAGGCGATGATAACTCAGTGGTAAGTGACGTCGAATACCGCGGCGAAGGTCATGGGTTCGAATCCTACTATGAGCTTGAGCTTTCGGTGAAGGAAAACATCGTGAGGAAACCATAGCACGGTGGTAGGGTACTTTGTAGTACTCAAGTTGAAAATCTGTCGCCAAAACACCTATCGGTGTGTTCCGACAGCTGCACTTGAGAGCCAGTTCCCATCTAGACTTTGTGTGCTTACCATCTTCGGCCACATCATCACTTACCATGGTGAGATTGTGGTCAAACACAAGCCTAAACAGAATAAAAATTTTTTTATTTTTAAATATAAGCAAACAGAGATTTAAAAAACAATTTTGACAACACGAATGCTTGCTATTTTAAAATGTCTCAGTTCTCAAACAAAAACACATCAATCTAAAAGAAACGCGCATCACTAATATCGATTGCAGCAAATCGAATCGAATCGAGTCGTGGCATACAAAAGGCCGAACACAAAGACCATCAAATGACAAATGAAATTCGACGGTCGACCATAAATTGTGACTACGAATAATAAAAGATTATCTATCTCTGAAATAAATACAGGGGGAGTACAATAGGCTCTTTATTAAGGGAACACCCTATAGACGGGGTTTTTGTCTCCGATTGTGTGGGATGTGTGCTGAAGATTCGTTTAGGATTCAATAGTATTGGCTTTTTGTTTTTGGTTTGGTTTGCTTGGGTTATCTTTGATTATTGCATCTATTGTTACCTTGGATTAAGGTAATAATTTGTAATTAGCTTGTGGCTTTATGCAAATAATATTGTATCGTTGCTACATCATACGTACATATCTCTAGCTCTGGGGTATTTTGGATTTGAGCGGTATCCCAAATCTGATTTCCGCGATGTAGTTAGACGGATTTTAAGATTTTTATAATTAGAACTCCTAGCTTAGAATTTGTTCCTAATGGAAACTACGTTGTAAATACAGCAATACGTATGATTGGGTGAACTAATTTAATTTATATAAGCTTTACTAGCAAATTAAGCTGAAGAAATTTGATGGACGTTTGAACGTTTTAATCTCAGAAACTACGGGACAAATGACAAATTATTTTTGCGTTAGTTTCCTATAATTAAAACTGAGACGTTATATAACATTATGAATCACAAAAGACTTCATTCATCCCCGTTAAAATCTATTCCCATATAATCACGTGGCATCTAAACCTGGAGACCTAAATAAAAAGATATTGTTGCAAACATATTGCGGGCGAGCATGGCGCCCTACGATCGATAAAGCATTTCATTCTCTCCATTATAAATCGTGGGGAGGACGAGTGGTGCCGCGTGCTCGCTGTTATGCGACTTATGGCTGCATAGTAGAGCCATTAAAAGTGTTTGTGAGGAATTACTGTGTGAAAGTTCCGTAGCTAGTAGCTTGTTAAGCATGAGAACATTTAAAAAAACCGGCCAAGTGGGAGTCGGACTAACGCAACGCTATCCGTACAAATTGTGTAGTTCTTAAAAAAACTGTTTTTTGTATTTGTTGTTAACGGCAACAGAAATACATCATCTGTTAAAATTTCAACTGTCTAGCTATCACGGTTCATGAGATACGGTCTGGTGACAAATAGACAGACGGACAGTAGAGTCTTAGTAATAGGGTCTCAATTTCTACTGTTTGAACGGAACCCTAAAAATGAACGAAATAAAATAAGTCTAGTTTCAGCAATCGGCTTCGAATCTCACATACTACCTTTAGTCAAATTATTATTTTTCAAGGACTTTGCAGTGCAGACAATGCAGTTTTAGAGTTGTCAAAATTAGTGTATGGTTGAGTAAACCCTCGCGAAAGCGGCCAGCATTTATGATGTAAAAGAGTTTTAAAATTATAACTAAAAAGCTGCTATGCTGCATCCAATTATGAAATGTAATAGCGATCCATATTTGGAGCAGCAATTTAATAATAAAAATAAATCGCTTCATGAGATAAGCCTTTTTAAAATAAAAATAAAATAAAACTATCTCATAGTGCATAGCATCATCCACTTAAGTGATTAATAGGATTAATATACAGTGTGTAATAGCTAGCTGCGGGGTGGCGGGAAATAAAAGGGGGTGGTTGTAAAAAATATATTAACGAAATATTATGGCTTGATTAATTCGGGGTTGGTCACAAAATATGTGGATAATAGTGTAGTTTATATAGTGCATAAACATGCCTAATTCATATTTTTAAGATTTTAGGTATCTTTAAATATCACAAAGAAAAGATAGTAGGGAGCTTTATACTAGACTTTTTAATATTACATAATTACACAGAATTATGAATGAAAATTAAATATCAAATTTATCAAAAACTACGTACTTTACAACGCCATAGATAATAAAAAATGACTAAGGTAATAATAATGATAAAATAATCTTAAAAACATATAATATGACCCTATGCAGTAAGTGTAACGTGGTTAATGGCCCATCCCTGCCCATCAATAGATTATCAGATTTGACGATATTGAAACCGTACGGGTGACTGCTCCGAAATCTTTATTATAGGAGATTTATGATGGATACATTGTATTTATCACAATATACGTAGGTACTTATAGTACGACTTCACATTGTCATCGAAAGGCATGGATATATTATTAATAGTAGATATTATTATATTAGGTAATTCAAATATAAGTGACTGAGAGGTAATTCATCAATTTATATATTTTTTGGAGGGATTTATGAAAAAACTCATTATTATTAAAATAAAAATAGTTTCCTATGTTTTATTCTAGGGTATGATTTACCCGTGTGCCAAGTTTCCGATCAGCCGTTTATGCATGATTGAGGAACAAACATACAAACTTTCGCATTTTCAATATTAGTAGGATGTTATGGCTTTTGATGTATAGCCTAGCTAGGTTGCAGGTAGCCTCGGAAGTTTAAAACAGCTGCTAAAAGTTGATGTACCTTTTTGACCCAAATGAGAAAGTACGAAAATCTCCATATCAAAGCTATTTTTAGCCAGTTTCCACATTGTATTGTATTCAGAGCGGTAAAGTTGTACTACACCAAGCAATGACAGCGCCACTTCAGAAAATATGACTTTTCTCGCTACCCCACAATGAAACTAGCTAACTGGGTCAGCTGGCGTATGTGACTTGTTGTATGTAGCCTTTGAGTTCCACTGCACTATTGCGTGAGTTATGCACACCCTGTATGTATAAAGTTGTGGTCTTGAGTGTTTAGGATTTGCGTTTTGTACGTCCGATTTTTTGTTGTATTTATCTATGTAAAATTAATAAATATATTCTAAAAAAGTAGGTGTGATTTGATCATTATCTTCTAACTATGATATGTAATAAGCTTTATTTTTTATTAACACAATATTTTGAGTCTTAATTTTGGATTTTAGTTCTATATAGCGGGCTTAAGTTAAAAGTTTTAATGTAGTGATCCCTCGAAATTTGATCTTGGAAACAAAAACCGGAATACCCAGTGTGTGTTAGTTATAACTCAATTTATCTAACGGTTAACTATTCTAAAGTCAATTACAAACATTAATTTCGGTTTAACAAAACCTAGTTTTCGGGCATCCATGCACTGTGACCCAGTTCAGCAGTTGCAGGACCGTTCATGTGAGAGGGAACCAAACAATACAATCCCATTAACCTACGCGGTTTGTCTTTATTAGTGCTGGCTATTTGTGGTTCAAATTCACCTTTATACAGAGTAGGAGGGTTTCCAACTAGCTGTGCAAGTTTTTTTATTATGATGCGAGATCCATAAAAGTCAGCGCGAGTGTAGCCATAGAATAATAAATAGTACTACGTATTACTATGTTGTATGTGTGGGATTTTATAATCATCTTTATGAAGTTTTATGTGAACTTAGTGGTTAAAATGTACAAGTCTAGATCTTTTTTTACGGTTACCTAATAGACGTAGTTTCTACTATCTAGCCATAGAAAGTGATAGATATGTGATTCCATAAAAATAATAATCAAAACGAACAATTCAATAACCTCGTAATTAAATTTATACTAATTTAACTGATTTCATCTTGCATACTATATCCTCCAAGATTACCTCTTAGGTACACTATGCTGGACTGAAACTAATACATTGGTCACGTATGCACGACGGAGTACTACACATCCGTGAATTATTGGTTCATGTTTATAAAACAATACTCGGGATACTGGTATTGTGATGAACTGTTTGCAAGAATTTAATGAATAAAAGAAAAAGAAAACATTGTCGAAGTCGGTAACAATAAAAAACCGCTCAATTGCGAGTCGGACTCGCGCACCGAGGGTTCCGTACAAATTTTGTAGTTTTTTTTTAAATTATTTATTCTGTTTTTAGTATTTGTTGTTATAGCGGCAACAGAAATACATCATCTGGGAAAATTTCAACTGTCTAGCTATCACGGATCATGAGATTTTACCATTAGCCTCGCTTTGAGTAATAATTTTAATAATGCATTCTAGCCGGAGTTTATAGCAAAAAAAAATCCTTCCAAGTTGGTATTTAATGAACTTAATACATAAAAATTTCAAGTCACATTGTTTGTCCGCGATGAACTCCTAAATTAATATAAATCGGTTGATTTTAATGAAATTTACACTGTGTACAGTTTGGTCCAACTTGAGAGATAGTGTAATTTTTGTCCCGGGAAAAGTAAAGATCCCTAGGGAACGCGGGTGAAACCGCGGAGAACAGCTAGTTAGTCAATTATTTAATAATAGAACGACTTGACTTTCAGTTTATTTAAATGTAGTAAATTCCACTCCACGTTAATAAGAAGTAAAACTACATAATAAGTATTTTATGTCACTCATGTCATGAGCCATACATATACTATCTCCATACAAAAATCATGTCAATCTGTTCTGCATCATTAAAGGACATATCAACAAACAATATGTAGTATTATACTCGTAGATAGATCTTTGGGTGTGGACCTTTATTATTCATATATTTTTCAATTAAATAACAACGATAAAATAATCATAGTGAACTTGAGATTTGCCAAACGACTACAATTATCATAGCGAATGATAGAACTCTCATCATTTAAAAGCGCTTCATTCACCCAACAATCAAAGTCCAAAAACTAACCTCAAAGTTGCTAGAATACCCTGAAATTATGTCCACAATCCGGCTCGAAGGACTAAGTTGGGAACTTCCGGGATCCGCCACGAGATGGCGCTACTTCGCAGGGAACTTCTTTGTTGCAATTGCGAAATTTACTGGAGTAAAGTTTCCAGTAAAAACTTGTTAGGACCGTTTTGATTACATCTCTTGAAATGTGGCAGAGATGAACTGTTGGCATTGACGTACCTGAAAAAAGAGAGATTATGTTACATAGGTAATTTTTGGTTTCAAATACAAATGATACATTATGGAAATTGCTTTAGCTATAAAATAATTTGTGTTTCACGAGGAAAGTACACCGGGCATGAAAACTCACTTCCCAGAATTTGAAACAAGTTCAAAGCCAAACATGAGACCGACAGAATCTAATGTATGGTAATCAACAAAGGAATAGACACCCCGAGTTGTCACATCAATCATCTCCGTCTCGCCAAACGTCAATGACATAAAAAGAGACAGACAATAACCGTGGCACACGACCGCTCCCGCCCGCGGCATCTAAGACTATGCTTCTAGTTATTAAACGTCACCTGAATTATTCATAACATGGAGGCAGATCGAAATAACTTTGTAACTCCTTGCCGAATGGTTACAACAAATTTTTAACTCTATCACGAGAAGAGATAAGTCCAATTTGCGACGGTAACTTTCATCCGAGACTTTCTTCAGAGATTTCAAATCAAAGGAGTTAAAATCGAGGGTCTTAACTATGTCTACTATTGACATTTTGTGGGGAAAGTAGGTGGTATACATGGAATTTTGTGGATTTCTTTTTTCAAAAACATATTTGTTATAGTTGAATTAAAATATTTTTGTAAAGGAGCCGATAAAGTTATCACAAGTCCATATTTATTTTAATTGTAAATAAATTGTTTTTGCTACAATGTTTGTCGAGCGAGCCCAACTACGGGTACATAATGATTTGTTAAAACATTAAAGTCATCATAAAACCCGAAGACGTCCTTTCCAAAGGACAAACTCACCAGAGAAGGGTGAAACTAAAAGTCAAGAAACACCGGGAGTTAATTTGAATTAACTTTTTATGCGGCAATAAAAATCCCGAGTCCACGCAAGCGCTTAGCATAAATCTGCAATATTTAAGGAACTTTCCTACTGGGAGGACAGTTTTAAGTGTTCAAATAATATATTTATGCCCGTGTATAGACCCTCTTATCACGGAAACTTTTTGGCAGTGTGGTTTCATTGTTGTATAAGAGTTGTTATAATTGAAGTGCAAGGGGCTTGGTAAAACCTCGCTGTCTTATAGGAGACATGGTTTAAAGCGTTTCTTCAAGACGGGTGTGAAAAGATTTCTGTAGAGTAGGCTACGCGCGAATGATGGTATTGCAAGCGTTTTTAGGCAACGGTAACCGCTTACCATCATGCAGGTCGTAGGTATGCTTGTTATAAAAAGCATGCAAAAGTCAGGTTTTAAGATAGCCCGTTCAAAACTTATGTCAGACATCGAACTCGTTTAGACCACCCAGGAGGTTTAATGGTTTAAATATTGAAATTAACATCATAATTAATATGAAAGAGTCAAAAGTCATAAACAAAGCAAACTACATTTTTTTTTATCTTTAAACGATAAAATATAACAAATATCTCAGCCGGATACATTAAATCAAGGAGTTATGTGTTAGAAACATAAACGAGACATGTTTGTACAAATAGACAATCATTACGATTCCGTAACACTATATAGTTCCACGCATACATATAAATTAGCACTAAATATGTTATAATATTATTATTATAGTCTTAAAAGTCCATTAGCAGAAATTTACTTACAGATTTACGCATAAATTGACTAATTTAATTAACATAAACGTTGAATCTCATTTATTTACAGAAAAAAAAGTAAGTCGGATTCGTTTAGGAGAATAAGGAGTTTAAATAAAAATTTAATCACCAAAACTTTGTGCCCAATGTCTCTTTAGGAGGACAAAAGGCTTAAATGGAGAGGAAAGGGTGATTTCCTTATAGAAATATTATTAAATGACTGTCCATCGATTTTCTGCAGCTCTGCCAGACAAAGGGACTACCTATTGGGGGATTTTCAATTTGCTTTTATAAGTTGTTTGTGCCGTTTTGTTTGTTGACACATTTCGTATTGTTAAATTTAATACCTTTTTATATTTAAGATAAATTTCTATTGTAATAAATTGTACTTCTTTTTTTTTCACAAGTGACAACCGCCCTGATCACCTGATGGTAAGTGAATACAGTCGCCTATAGACCTTTTTATAATGCTTTAAACGCCACTGGCTATCAAGTGCAACTGCCGTAACACATCAACAGGCGCTTGGCGGGAGATTTTCAAAATTAATCTGGGTTGAATTGATTAATATGTAAGTAAAAATGTACGAGTCACGTATGAAGTGAATAACAGTGACAAATACTTACAAAACAAAATGTTGACGACATGACAATAAAACACCAGTAAATATCGTTTGGCTTCGGGACGCGGGCATGCCAAAGGGAGCCCACACCGCTATCCTAATTAAAAATTTACATTTTGAAAGGATGTTTTAATTCATTATTAAAATTTCGCGGTTGGAGTCGCTTTCACGCGAATAATTCACATAATTCACGTCAAATAACGTATTATCGCGCTAACGTACTACGTTACGTTATACCTACCGACCTACACCAAGTACCCGGCCATTGTTTTATTATGTAAACCACCCGAAAAGGTCTTTTGTCCCTAATTCTTTAGCCGGAATCTTTTCTAACTTTTGCTTGAATTATGGTGTTTATACGTAATTACTTTCGGCCCCCGACACTTACACTGAAAGGGAAAATTATTTGTTTTTTTTTAACATGTACATTGTTTAATAACACTTAAAAAGGGCATGTAAGGGTTATTTGTAGAGAAAAAAAGGAAACATAAAATTTACAAGCGAGTTTTAAAATAGCTTGAGCTAGATAAGGCCCGGACATTGTGCTTTTTAATCATAGATCTGGAAATGGGACGTCCATTCTATTCTCAACGCTTTGGAAATGGAAATTCTTTTTTCGTATTTGAAATATTTAATTGGAATAAAATTGTACGTGTGAATGTCTTCACTGTAATCTATGTACTGTCTGCTCTGGATTTTCACCAGAATCAATTATATTTGAATTTGAATTTAGATTTTAAGAACGTGATTTTCCTTATTATTTAAGTATTTTTTTTGCCTGAGTTTTATTATCATTAAATACTCCTTTTTAATAATAAATAAATGGTTTAAAAACGAGACTCAATTTTTATTTCATTTACATAATAATCGTTGCATAAAAGTACTCATTTAATATAATAAAAATACAGATACAAACAATGCTTCATTAGACAATAATTGTAAGAACAGTGACGAATGAAATACCGATCCAAAGTATTCCATTTTTAAAAAGCACGGGTCACTGGCCGCTTCGAAGTTTTCAGTTCAAATTGATAAAAAAAGGTAACTGTTATCGGGGTAAAACTCATCGGCATGTGGATACCGAGAATATTAATATCGGAATGAGAGCTGAGAAGATATTGTGGGAACGCTCGATAGGTTATCGTGTGCGAAAAGTTTCATGTTTTTTTTCGATGAGCTTTGTTTATTTGGGGCAACATTAAATTGGTTAGTGGTATATTGACATTGTGTGGATATCAGCTTTTGTTATTTTTTTTTATATTGTAGCAACATTGCGTCGCCGTTGTAGTCAATTATGAGCAAATATCAAAATTCTCTACTTTATTGTGTATAAGTTGTGTTTCATGGCTTATTCGAAAAATTTCTAAGTAATAACGCAAAATAAACATAGTACCTACCTACCTATACAATAGGTACATAACATTTTTAAATGTCGAACAAATTTAGAATTCAACGACACTCCACATCCTTCGCACATCACTCGACTTTCTTTTCACAGAGAGCAATCCTGAAAATCACCCCCTTAAGGCTTACCCCCCACTTGTTAGGGATTAAGGTATCCTTTTGTGGAAAATATTGCAGAATGTGCGTTTAATCTGGAACGAGAGGAACGCTCCGGTAGCTTTTTTGTAAGGAGTTTTTTTTTATTTTTATTCGAGATAATCTGGGAGCAATTTCGTCGGCGATCTCAATGTACGTCTGTACCGAAACGGTGTTTTGTTGCAATTCGCTCGTGAATACAAAGCTTAATGAGATGATAACTGCTGAGGGGTGTGCACCTGCCTTTATGTTAGTTCCATTTTTGAATAAATTATTTTGTTGGTACATTTTGTGTTGCAGATATAAATTACATGCATTTTAAGACGTAGGAGAAGTGAGATATAGCGTGTATTAATTTTTCCTGTCAGTACCTATTTATTTATTTTATTAGGCTCACTAACAGCTTACATTTAAAACATAATATTTTGTAATTTTTAAGATACCTGCAGTATGTGATATGGATGATTTTGGATAGGGTTAGGGTTAGTCTAAAACTTCACCACGTATTTATTACAAGGGGCCCAGTGGGGAGGGGAGGTTAAAAAGTTTCTAAAAACCATCACGTGCTTAATGGACGACCCCTATCTTAATATCTAATAAGTATGTATCTAGAAATTATACAAACTGCACCACCTAAACATTTTTGTTATAATTTGAAAAACCAAAAAATATTACCTGTATAGCCACATTGAACAACAAATAAACATGAACAGCAGGCAATACCGAAACGCCATAACTGGCACAAAAGCTATAACTGACACCATCAATTCCCATGTGAAATTACATTCCCATGACATTCCGCGACATAGCCGCAATGATAACGCGTATTAATTTGTACAATTTATCTCACACAATACCACAGAGCGTAAACTAAGGAGATGAACGTCAGGATTCTTAGATACATAATATGGGTCCCTACTATAAGACTTATACAAACAAATACGCATGATTCATAATATACATCTATTTTTGTTGTCTTGTGTATGAAACAAGCTTAAAATAATCAATTTCATAGGAAATCAATGAGATTTCGTAGAAACATAATATTTTATTCCATCCAAATGTATTATCATAAGGTAAGTATTTACTTGTTACAGTCTTACACGTGTATTTCACACACACGTCTATTATATAGCTTAAGGCTTTCGCACTAAAATCAATCAGAAACTAATCTCAAAGGCAATTAGGCACAATTTATTTGCTATGAAAATTACTATAATGCGGCAAAACAGCAACGATAATGCGAGACGAATGCGAAAAAAAATATCTTAGATTTGTTTTTTTTTATTGCTCTTATTTGGGACATCGTCCAGTCGTTAAGATAACATTTTTCAAAAATAATCGATAGATGTCAAAAAAGCAAAATCAAAGAGAAAAGATTTGATTGTTTGTTTGCATTGAATAGGCTCTCAAACTGCTGGACCGATTTAAAAAATTCTTTCACCATTAGAAAGCTACATTATCCCTGATGAACATAGGCTATATTTTGTCCCGGGAAAAGATAGGACCCCACGGGAACGCGGGTGAAACCGTAGGGGACATCTAGTTTGTTATAAAATTAAAGACATGCGACGTCCATTGGTTATGCATCCGTGGCAATACAGTCGCAGTCGATATTCTATTTTGATCTTTAAGTTCTGTGTAGTAAGAGTTATCGTTGTATACCTATACAAACCAAGCTCACTAAGATACATGAACGAAACGCCTGTAGGGTTGTAGATTGAGTCTATTGACGCAGTCCCGTCAAGCGTACCTGTCGTCGAGATAAGAAGCGTATAGGGATGACACTTCATTTTTTTTAAACTTCTTATTTAGTCTTTAATTCAATATCAGAGCTTAAAATATGAAATAATAAAAAAAAACTAATTTGAAATATGAGATGCAAGTCAACAATTACAGTAAAATAACTATTGCCGCAGAATAAAATTATTTATTATTTTGTCAAAATACTTGCTACAAACGGTGTGTCAATACAGATGTAAATATAGTGACTGTTTCAGACACGCGAATAACGCGGCAAATTGTTATTCAAAACGTGAAATACGTTTGCATATGCATACGATGTGCAAACTTCGCAAATTTTAGATATTTTATTTGAACACCCGCAAAAATTGCGACGCGAAAGTAAAACTATCTGGGCGTCGGAATTTCTTTTCATAGTTATATTTCCAATGATTACCTATTATAAAGTTATTTCTATCCAGCTATGCCTTTTCATTAATATGTACATTCACTTTTTTCAAAATTATTTTTTTTATTTTATTATAACTTTAATAGAGTTCTTCATTCAAGTTCCCAACGCGACAACCCTAAGTAGCAATCTAGGCGACCGAACTGGATCTCCGAGACGCGCTCTATAAGCATGGTACATAACGTAATATTTCGTATATAGCAGGGTGCGGTGACGTCACAGGCCCATGTAAGTAGGTATGCCTGAGATCACTTCTATCTATCCCCTATTTGATAGCTTGGATGAAAAGCAATAAATGAAGATGGAATATGTAAGTCGTGTTGTAATTCTACTAGTTTTGTGTCAATTAGAAGAAGAAAGATTTTTCGCTGTCTCTAAAGACGCAAAATACGGAAAGTATCAGGATTTTAGTTTATTCGGGCCCCTCTTCGTTTCGGACTGCTGACAAAACGAATAAAAAGCGATTGTTTTTTTTTTATAGTTTTGGTACTGGTAGCTAGAAAAGTCTTAAAATCTACATGCATAGACCAAATACAGTTAAAAGAAAAAGTAAAATAAATCACATTAATTTAAGTCGATCTATGCTTTTTACACAATGCTAAATAGGCCTATTGTCAACATAGTAATCCTAAGGAGAGGTATCCAAATATATTTAGAAGTACTTGTAATAAACTATTATCTCTCCGTAAAGTAACCAAAACAAACAACATAAAGTTATTTAAGTACACAACATTGTTGAATGAAAGTTCATTGAAATCATTCGTGTTAGAATTCGGGAAACGTTAAAAAGGAAGACACGTTCTAAATATAATTAGTAAAGAAAACAACACGGAGTTTTGTACTTTACATTTCTGAATTGTATACCTGAGTTATAATGGAAGGGAAAGTTTTAAGGAAGTTATAACGTAGATATTTACAAATCACTTTTAGATACCTGGTAACACAAACTGTAATTTATCACACATAATTTCACCAAGTCTTTGCATAGAACTTTTGCACGGTGGTAGGGTACTTTGTAGTAGTTCCTTGACCGGCTGGAAAGTTGAAAATCTATCGCCAATCACCTGTTGGTGTGTTCCGGCAGTTGAACTTTAGAGCCAGTTGTCTTAAAGCATTGAAAAAATTAAGGTTGACAACACATTGGCAATCCCCCTGGTATTGCTAGTGTCTATACCTAGGCGACGGTATTCAGGTGGTAGGTATTTAATTACCATCAGGTGACCCACCTACCTGGTTATCACTTGTGCTATAAAAAAAACTTACGTTTACATCACTCTTAACATAGTTGTATAGCGGTGATGATGAAGCCGAAGATGAAAACCATACAAAGCCTAGAATGGAGCTGACTCTTAAGTGCTGATAAATAACACCAGTAACATGGAGACAGTTGCTAATAGTTAGGCGGTTCCTAGAAAGTATCTACAGTACTACAGTTTTTACAGGATAGTTCAAGCTTATTTTCGATTTAAACCCAGCGTCTATACCGGCATCATAGCTCTCGAAAAAGTGATTATTAAAAGTTTTGTTATTAATTTTCATAAAAAAGTAAGATTTTTGTAGCGTATTTATTTTCGCATCAATGCGTTGAAAATACTCGCTAATTGTCAAAATAAATCCTACCGTGTGTTAATGGGAATTGAACACAATACAGTGTTAGCAATATATAATAATAGACACAACGAAAACCTTTATATTTACTCAATAGTTAATAGTTACGAACAAAGTTGTGACATGAAAAACCTATCAGGCCACAATGTATGGTATATAATATAACAGTTATTTTATGATACGTTAGATTTTTTCGTCCGTTGCAAAGTTTTGGGTTCTAATTCCCGGTTTCCATTAGCAAAAGTTATATGTTTCTAGTCAGGACGAGGCGTCTGTAGTCGATGGTTTTGGAGTAGAGCATAATTTTAAGGGATATGCTAAGAGATTCTTAAGTATAATGTTTCCATTATAAAAGGTTATCTGTGTTTGCTACGTTTTCACGGTAAAAATTTGCGTGACCAATCAAAATTTACAGAAGAGTAGCTTGGACTTTGGAGAGGGACACAGAATACTGCATTAGTTTACCTATTGAACGACCTCAAAAAAGGTAACAAGACTGGGCTGCATATGAATCTAAGTAGTGGCATAGAGGAGACTGCTAGTGAAAGAAAACCTTAGGAATTTAAACATTTATCTGTAAACTTCAACAGCAAAAGTCCACAGATCATAAACATCGTTCCAAAAACAGTAAAGCACGAGCCCAATTCTAACTCGCCTCACATGTGACTCGTTAGAAACGGAACACTTAAAGAGAATGTCCAACGAAGTGGGTCGATAGTTGAAAGTGTTCACCAATTTGTACGAAAAATACCCCTCGGAAACAATGTAGGGACACAGAACGGCTCAACAGAAGGGTACGCAGATGTAGCACTTCATTGATGAGCCATGAAAGCAACACACAAAAACGACACATGATTACTAATGCAGAAACTTGTAGCTTTTGGAATTTATTTGTAGTTTTTGGTTGGACAATATTCATAAAAATGAGTTTAGAAAGCCAAAGGATTCGGGTAACTGTTTTTGGATAACGAAATACATAAAATTTTATTGTAAAAAAAGACCGCCAATTACTAAAATACAATTTCGAATAATCACACGTAACAACACAATAGGATTCAAAAAAGGTTTTTCTGAAGAAAAGCCATTTGGTAATAATATTCTCAAAGTTGTATCAAAAAGGCTTTTTTCGGCAATAAATTAGACTAGCCTACCGTTAAAAGTCCTCATGTTGCAAGGAAATTATCTTAGATAAAATAAACCTTCATTACTTGAAGCCTTGAAGTCTACCAATTTGAGTTAGCAATAAAATTTTACAAGCTCCTTCCAGGATTCTATGACATCTGTGCCCCTATCAGTAATGAGAGCTTGCCCACTCGTTACTCGGCCTCTTTGTGCGTTTGTTTCCGTTTTCAGGGCCTTTGAAAACTTTTTCCTGCCAGAAATATCCAAGTGTAAATAGTAGGCAAGAGAAATTGTAAGAAATCGTGAGTCGGCGCAATTTTTCGGCGGCTCAGCAAATACATTGTAAAAGATAGGTATAAGAAAATTTTACTACATCGTTACATAGACACAAAACATTTTTACTAACTTTCTTACAGTTTTAGTTTCTGCAAAAAAACGTAAATGAAAATCCCAATTTTAGGATCAAATTTACGACCACAATTTCGATCTGATGCGTTAGACCGAGAACCGATGTCCCCTGAAAAACTCATAATGACGACAACTATAAAAAATATAATAAGGCAACGTCAATATTTACCTACTAAAGCGATATTTACAAGAGTTCTCCCCTCTTTTCTATTAAATCACCCTTCAGGGGAGAAAGGGGAGAAAGGGGATTATTGGCGTAAATGATTTCCGGCTAGATCGAAAGAAGATTGAGATATGTCGACTGAAATAGAACGGTAGAATTTATTTATAATACTTCACATCAAAAATATTGGAAGGGTATAAATTTAAGCGATTATTTTTTGCTTCGCTCTGCAAATTTATTTGGATTTACGTTGCAACATATTATATTAAATCGGGTTAACAATGGCTTTCGGTATTTTGACCATTTGATGACTAAAAATGGTATCAGCAAAAATGATTTGGAACCTAAACTTATATCGAAATTATTAAATACTGGATGCTGACAGTTTACATGAACCCAAGAAAGCACAATAAATAACCCACACTAACTCTCTCAATAAGCAGGCAACACAGAAACAGAACACTGCTAGTTTGTTTGGCAAAAAAAAAGCAACAGCCGTCAGTCAATCACGACTCGCTAAAGTGACGGTGCAAATCCGAGCGACCAATAATTGGCATGCAGCGTCCACGCTCCATTGCAAGCTGAAGTGAATAGGTGAAACATTTTTTAATTTTGCTTCTGTAACAAGCAGGCAATGAAACTAGAGACAGAATAGATTGGTACTTGAGGTGTTATTTTCATTTAATGCTTTTGCAGTTTGATCTAG
Source organism: Ochropacha duplaris (assembly GCA_951361185.1). Lineage (NCBI taxonomy): Eukaryota > Metazoa > Arthropoda > Insecta > Lepidoptera > Drepanidae > Ochropacha > Ochropacha duplaris. The sequence continues at coordinate 4,271,725 of OX592715.1, read as the reverse complement.
ATCTCAGTGTTCTGCAAACATAAAGTTTATGATTTGCTGTTTTTCTTTATGTTTTAGATCATGTACCGTAGCTCATTTTATTTTAAGCATTTTCTTCAGTTATTCTTTAAAAGAAATCTTACTGTTGAAACATTAGATAGGTTCATCAACCTATAAATACTTCTACACGATGCAGTATTAGTGTTAGGTTATGCCTTCTTATGTCTTTAACCGATAATCTGACCGACAACAAAACCTTCTTCCTAGCAAGTTTAAAAGCAGATCAAAAATGTTCGCCTCTTTGGCAAAAACGGTTCAGATCCCATGTGCTATACCTACTGAGTCGACACCTGATCCAGTGTGAATAAAAAGCAACACCAACAAAGGGTATCGGAACGCAATTTCAGCACGCCACACCCACTACCGTGTCCCGACGTTTACCCGACTCTGAAACTGGGTTGTCAATGGGCTTTTACATTTTTACGTCAAAGCTTTACTATTTCGAAAGGTGCGAAATTGTTTTAGGTTTATTTACATGAATCAACATTCTGAATAATTAATATCACACGCTTATGTTGTACATATTACAATTTCAACTCGACTAGATGTTCAAAACTATTGCTATCTTTATCATTTAATACGTTAATGATTGCGACAGATGTGCATTTAATTGGAATACCCTCAAATATTATCCTTTTAGAAACAGGTGGTAACTCCATTTAAGCTTGATTCACTTGGCTGGCAGTAAACAGTCGTGGATTTCTTGTTGCATCCTGACATTACTTCCGAACTTACCACTTAATTTGTGTCGGAGTTCTAAAGACTTCTTATGTATAAGTTTTCAACAGTCTAGAGATAGGTGTCGGGAAGTCAGGCGACTAAGATCTATATATTTTGAGGCAGTTAGTGCAGTTTGTAACGAGTTACAAGCTAAGAAGTCTTTAGGTGTACTTGATATTTCTTTATGATCACAAAATTGCAACTCAACGCTGACGGTTGATTTTCGAAAAATCTTTTCGATTTATGCGACATTTTTATTTTCTAACAAAAATAAATACCCAAAGATTGCCACGATCAACAGATTTGCAAAAAAATATACAATAGAATGTTTGTCATACACATGACACTAGTAGGGTGCCCAAACCAGTATAACTTTACCCATTCTCCCCATTACTGGCCAATTGAATAGTGCCATATCCAAGCATGGGATGAGAGACCAGAGTTCATAATTACTTGGACAACAATAGTAGCTACATGGTAAGCACGTGCATGGCACGTGTAAGGCATAGAGATAATAGTTAGGGTGTTGGTGGGGTGATGGTAAGTATCTGTCAAAAAAATTGAGCGTGAACTTGAAGTTTGATAGTTGTTCGTGAATTATTTTATGTAAATAAATCAGTTTATTGACTGGCATGTGTAAACCAAGGAAATATTTGTACTCAGTTCTTGTACAAAAGTATTTGTTTAATAGAGTATTCAAAACGAAGCTGAAGGCTTTTGTAACAAATTAACAAAATAAACATGGAATTAACATAATTTATTATATTTTTATCCATGTATTTCTGCGAAATTTAACAAACGGAGCACGTGTTTTCGCAACAGATTCTGAGAATTACTTATTTAGATGTCAACTAAATACTTTTTTCTACTTTTTTTATGTTTCCATGGTTGTTATCATCAAAACGTAAAATCGATATTAATTAATATTAATCACTTACTATGATGAGATTGCGGTCCAACAAGCTTATCCAAAAGTACAAAAATCTTTGCACATTGTCCTGTTTGCAAATTATGGATCTATTCATAATTAATTGAGAAGGACACATCTAACTCAAAGTCACACGTAAACTGGTATCGGTAAGGGACCGTGATTTTAATAAACTTTCTTGCTTTGCATTCAAGTGAGGAATTTAATTTTGTATTGTGATTCCGTGTTCGTTTCTCAGTACAATTCAATTGTTTTCCAATTTATGATTTTAAAGGAAAATACTATCTATGGAAAGTAATCTAATAATTACGATTTACGTTCCCATCTGAAAATGAGCGTAATATTATTATGACTATTATGTAAAGAAATGGATTATTATTTTACTCATAATAAATAGTAAAAAATCAAGCATTAAATTTACATACAAACATTTTTATAACCTTAATTTTTAAGACGATACACCTTTTCAGTTTTATGAAGTGTTTTCGCACGTAACACGAGCGAACGTGAAAACGGCCAAGTCCTTTACACAAACAATGACAGTAACAAACACATGGGACCGGCACCGACACGAAAAGGGCACACTGTTTGTACAGAGCGGTATTATTTGTTTTCCAACGAACCCCCGCGGCCCCGTAGCTCTGTACTCGCGGTTAATGCGGAGCGTGGGTTGAGTGGTGTATAAACTCATTCGGACTTTCATTTTCATTAGCACAGAGGGCGCTAGTGTCGTAAAGTGGCCGGTGACGGTTACTTACTTACGTGCCTCTTTAAGTTTGAAATAGGAATCGGTTGTGTGAGAATTTTTTAGAAATGGCTAGCGACTATCTGACTATAAATTCTGATCTAACAATAGCTAATTTACCACGAAGCTTAAGATCCACTGCAAAAAAATGCCTTGCTGAATTTCTTGCCGGAATCTTCTCAGTAAAGTTCATAAGTGCCTTACCAGGGCCTAAACTGGATAAATGAGTTTTGAGTTTGAGTTTGACCTAATTAGCGATTATGCAGTACCCGCCTAGCTTGCTAACATCAAGTTAAAGTCTGCAAGCATCAGTGTGTTCCGGTAGCTGCACTTGAGAGAGTTGCCTAGATAGGCAGAGACATTGTAAAAAAAGGACAACAAATAATTATGTAGGCATGAAATATGATATAACGCGTAATCAAGTTATTATAGATCGACCTACTACGTAAACAACATAGTTTTGGGACACAAACGTGTATGTCCCATAGATTAAATTAAGTAATAAAATATTCTAAGTTAATTTAAAATAGTTTCTCTACTTAAAATTTCAAATAACTTAATTACTCGGAAAGTTTCGTGACACTTAAATATTTCCGTAAAAATATACCTAGGTAGAAAGATGAAAGTAATAATTAACTAAAAATTGTATTACTAAAGTGATATCTTTGTGAAGGGACTTGGTCGTTGACACAATTTAGTAATAACATGTTCGGTGGTTTGTGTTAGTTTATATTTTAGTAGAATTACGGGTATTTTCGGTTGAGGTTCACAAGTAAAACTGTTCACGGTTCGATTTATTTATCATGTAGGTAAGGTACACAGGTAAACGTAGTTAACAAATATTTACTTCAATTGTTTGTACAAATAAAGTAAATATCGGAATAAAAATCACGACTATCATTCTCGTCAATAGATGCTAAATTAATAGCAAATCACTGAAAAAAATAAAGCTACGCAAAAAAAATAAAAAATTATGAATAGATATTTTTATTCCAATCTCTTTCCAGTCTTTTCCTGGGATAAAAATATAGCCTAAAAATAATATAAATATATTGTGACACTCACAAATAACGTGGCTTTCTATTGGTAAAAGAATTTTCAAAAACGGTTCAGTAGATCCAGAGATTACCCCCTACAACCTCACAAACCATACCAATTCAGTTATTCGTTAGGCACCAAGGCCCAATTATTGTAACGTAATTATTTAATACTTATGAAGGTTGAAAAATATTAAATAGCTACGCTTGTATGAGATGAGACATGTAACAAGTTTAGGTAAAAGTCCAGGACAGACCGGGACATGTCGGGACAGGGGGCAGAACAGGGCAGGACAGGCGCATCGTTACGGCCCGGAAAGGGTGCTTCAAGCGAATTTAATATATTTCCCAATAGGTACCTACTGTTAAAGAAAAGAAATAATTTATACTGGAAGTGACATAGAAGAGATGGTGTATTCGTGTTTTGAACTGTTTAATCAAGCATTAGGTATGTGCAGTATTTAACGTAATACGTATCTACCTATAGTAGTAGGTACGTATACTTATTTAATTAATAATAGTAGGGGAAGTACGTACAAAATGGCACAGGCATAATATTTCAAATTCTACCGCTTGTAGCCCACTACAGTCACCTACATCACGTGATATTACCGGTATAAACTAATCTGTCAAAACGTGGAATCGCGCCAATCTTTCGTTCAGGTGTCACGGCCGTAGTAACATAAAATATATTTTTAATTAATTAAATTAAGGTCCTAAATCCTCAAGATGGGGGCAGAAGGCGTCCACTGTGCTTCTCTATCGCGACCGGTTTTGAGCGATAATAGTACAAAAAACTGGCGAATTCGAGTCGGACTCGCGCACGAAGGGTTCCGTAAAAACGGCAAAAAATTACGTTTGTTGTATTGTATTAGTATTTGTTGTTATAGCGGCAACAGAAATACATACATACATTTCAACTAGCTATCGCGGTTCTTGAGATACAGCCTGGTGACGACAAAAAATCACGTTTGTTATATGGGAGCCCCCCTTAAATATTTATTTTATTTTGTTTTTATTAGTATTTGTTGTTATAGCGGCAACAGAAATACATTATTTGTGAACTGTCTAGCTATCGCGGTTCTTGAGATACAGCCTGGTGATAGACAGACGGACAGACAGCGAAGTCTTAGTAATAGGGTCCCATTTTTACCCTTTGGGTACGGAACCCTAAAAATAGTATGTATACCCTACCACCGTGCAAATCCCACTCCAATAAAGTGTAAAATAGTACGTTCAACCAAACTACCATGCGTCTCTTCCAGTAAATTTAAACCTACGTTCATAGAGATTATGGAGGAAGCCGAGTGAGAAATTTCAAAATAAATTCCTTACAAAACTGGCACTTATTGACAGACCCTTCTGCGCATTAATTTAGCTTATTTTTTGCTCTAAACCCTTCACGTCTGGGCTAAAATGAATTTTAGATAAAGGTATTTGAGTAAGAAATTGATCGAAAGGTGTTTATTAAAACTCTGTTATTAGAGACTACAATTACATGGGTTTTATATTTCGAATTAAGTTGTTTTAAATTTAAAAGTAGGATGTAATTCTCATAATTACTTCACCAAACGGTTTTAATTCGTATTTAATCTAAATTTTCAAACATGAATTATTTATTCTCTTCGTGAATGGCAGATATAGATAATAATTGTATTTATTTATTTATTTACTTACTTTAATTTACTCATGTTAAGTAGTGCTCAAAGACAAATCAATTTACAGAGAAAAAAAATTATAGGAAGAGCAGCATTATGCAATCACAATACCTTTTTTATTATATATCTATTTAGTAAAGTTAGGACCTATATAGATTTATTTAATTAGATTAATCTAGCTAGCCTATCAAGAACTAATAGGCAACCTGTAAAATAATTATCCAGAAGGCGTACCTATATAAATGCGTAATTACAGGTAACTTGAATTCTAAGACTCGAATGTTAAATGTAGGGTGGGGCAGGATAGTATATTCAAGTAAAAGTATATGTAATAACAAAACAGCTGTTGAAATATCAGTAATAATATTATGAATGGTTTCCAAGAACCTGTTTCCTATCACAAAATCTCCCACGGTCCCATTTTATGCAATAAACAATAAAATTACAATGTTTTGCGGGTCACTTTATTTGAATGAGACATTAGTGTTCCTAATAATTAGGGAACAAGTATTTCTGATGTGTAATTTTAGAATAAGTAGGTATTATTTATTTTTTATTATACGGCAAGCGACGTTGTGGTCGCATGCCTCGAAATGAACTGGCTCTCAAGTGCTGCCGTGAGACACTTTTAGGTGCATGGCGGTTTATCAGGTATTGGTATTACCCATCAAATGAACACTACCAAATAAGCAAAGTCATAGGCAATCACTAGTTTCACTGATAAACTACCTGCCAATCTTAATCTAGAACCTAGATTATCTAACTTATTAGAATTTAAGCCCTAAATTAGTTTAATAAAACCAGGAGCAATATAAACTTTATGCTACTATAAATAAAGGCCACAATCGCGTGTTTCCTAAGTACCAACACCCATTTCCTTTCAATTCGGCTCTGCCCCGCCTTACATGCCTTGTAGAGGTGATTGGACCTTTGACAAATATTGGTTGAATGTAATATTGGTAGGGAAGTAATATAACCTGGGATGTGTTTCTTGCGATTTTATTGGAATTCGGATTTACATAATTTGAGGTGTTTTACTATGAAATCTATATTGTTTCTTGGATGACCTAGGTATATTGGAATTCATACGCCAGATGATATAATATCGAAACTAACAATTTAAAAAAAACATTTACCTAAGTAGGTATATGTTATTATTGAATGATGGGCATAAAGTAAGAGATATGATTGCTCTGTTCAAGTCTTACGATACAATATGAACAAGAGCTTCGAAGAGGAGATACTGTACCGAGTCCACAGTCTATGTCTACCTAACGCATAGGATACCAAGCTTGATTAAAACAAAAAGAAGATACGATTCAGTCATAGATTGTTAGTTGAAACTAGGCCAGACGCCTACACGTGGTCACGCACAAGACGACGCCACCGTTTACAATTGAGAAATAACGCGATAGTTAAACCACAGTACTTAAATATATACGCTAAAACAGTATGGAAATTAGGAACAAGCTGTTCCAAACGGCGCACTCACACACATGCACACGACGAGATCCTTCGCAGTGCTGTCGTGGTGAGTGGACGCGTTATACGTGTTGCGATGCGAGTTGTACTACGGACCATCCACAATCTTGGAGTATATTATTATATACCTACTTATGCTTTTTTATAGCTCTATGAAAAAAACCACCTTTAGATTTTACATAACTTACGGAGACAACCGTATTGCTCCAATAGACCGTAGGTATTTATTTCAATAATTTGGTCTAAATTCCATACTGCTTTAGCGTATATAATTACTGTGGTTAAACGTAGTTTGCTGTCAAATTTGTTTCAAAATGTAAAACAATAGTAGAGACACGGAAAAAATGAGAAGTCTATCCCGCCCTAAACAATGGTTGGATAATGGCAATCATTTGACTGACCACGGCCATTACAATTTGGATTGTTTGTAGATTTATGAACAAACGTGCTGTCCCCGGTTTCACCTGCGTTCCCGAGGGATCTTATCTTCTCCCGGGATAATAAGTATCCTATATTTTATTCCAGGATATGATCTACCTGTGTACCAAGTTTCATCAAAATCCGTTTAGTAGTTTTAGCGTGAAAGAGTTCCAAACACCTTTACATCCTAACAAACATACATGTAAGATATATGATATTATTATGTTTACTTGTATTTTTTATACCCCAAGCCATAAGCAGGCAGGCTTGAGGGATTGTCAATGTGTTATCGACCTTATTACAATGCCTTAAAGGCAACTGGCTCTCAAGTGCAACTGCCAGAATAGTCCAACTTCTTGGCAAAAGATATTCAACTTAAGGGTGTAGCCAGCCAGTCAAGTACCTACTATAAACCATCACCGTGCTGTGGTTTCCTCGCGATGTTTTCTTTCACCGAAACTTCTAAGGTCATGCTCGAACCCACGTCATTCGCCATGGAGCTATCATCGCCTTACATTATCAACAGCGGTAACATCGATTAAAAATAAACTCAATTGAAAGTATTTGAAAGACACGAAAAGAGTTTATATGATGATCCAACAATGAGCCTATTTAAAGGCATTGTAAATACACGCCGAAACTCTTCCTGCGTATATTTACTGTCAAAGGTCGATCTGAAGCTGGAATAATTCTCATTGAAATAAGTCGTATCGAAGGGGCGCGGGCGAGGGGCGCTGGGGGGGAGGGGGAATATTATCACGTAACAAATTGGTTTCTGCTACCTTTGTTCGGCGTCGTCCCAGGCCTTCGGTGTGACGAATGACAATGTACCGATAGAAGAAGTATGTAAATTGTATTACATATTTGTTTTAAAAAATTACATACAGCAAAAAAAAATATTTCATTAGATTATCTATTTTTTTTTGTGCAATGTGAAATGATAATTCAATCCTACTTACTAATATTATAAATGTGAAAGTTTGGATGGATGGATGTATGTTTGTTACTTATTTACGCCATAACGGCTAATGGATCTGGATGAAATTTGGCATGGAGATAGATTATAGTCGGAAATAGCACAAAGGCTACTTTTTATCCCGGGAAAAGATAAGTTCCCTCGGGGACGCGGGTGATACCGGAACAGCTAGTAATAATATATTTTTCATTCAGTCAAAGTTTACAAAAATTTATTACATTGTAATTAGCGGTAAATTTGTAAATTAGAAACTTAAATTAGATTTTCCAAATATCTAGATATTGTATAACGCCGAGATACAGGTTTTTATGTGAGAATTAACTTTTGAGCGGCGCATGTTTAAGTTTTCGAGTGTTTTGACGGGCTTTTATGCGGGCAACTTTGCCTACAGGTGTGTTTGATGGGACTTCTAAATTTAATCTGTATTATTATGAATATGCGTTAATTATAACGTAAGGAGGGCTCTTCAAACGTTAAACTTTAATATTACTTCGCGTTCTAGGTTTTTCCAGGTTTTACCGCTCTTCATATAACTTACTTGATGGAAGGTATCTTGCTTAGGATTAGATGATCGTACCTGTAAAAAGTGAAATAAATATTAAAGTTACACATCAAAAAGGAAACAAACTTATTTACCAAGTTTTTTGTTTTATTTTATAACTTACACATACTTAATATTAAAAGTTTTGTTCTGCCGCATTGATTGACGTAAACAACGCACAGCTTAAACAACTGGGGCTAGAACTTGTTATGCACACAGGTTCGATTTATTACCTAGGTATCGTTATATATCATCAATAATTAAGTATCATCCCACATTATCGTTTTTAAGTATCATCCCCTAAAGGGGTAAATAGGAGAGCAGAAAGCTATAACGAAATAATTTTTTCAGATATTTATTATAATATGAAAAACATATTTTGTACAATAATGTATTTTTTTTATTGCAGTAGCAAAATGAAAAAATTGGTTTTTCTGCGTACAGTACACAGCTAAAAACCCGCCTACTTAACATGGAACAGAAAAAGATTCTTTTGTAAGACGCATTTCAAGAGTAAAACCTATTGAGACGCACGGTCCCTTAGTGTATTTACCTTTTTTGTACACTGTACTCGTATTATTGAACCTCGGTTAGGTGCCGATGATTTTATACATTTTTCTTTGTACGATTTATACGATTTAATACAAATTCTTACAGTGGTGAACTTACTAATGGGGTGTTTTTTTAAGTGTTTATAAAATAGATAATATGTTTATTTAAGTATACACGAGTGGTGTAGGTTATCACAAGATACATGTTTCGGATTTTTTGCATTTAATATTGATTTTATACAAGATTATTTAAAAACTAAAACAGTCTATTTATTAGATAAAATATAACTTATTACAACGAATCAAGTAATAAACATCCAACACGACCTATTTTAAAGTATCAAAACTAAAAAGGAAAAAAATAATTACAACTACAATGAAATAAAAAACATAATAGTAACAAGCGAACATTCAGTTAAAGGTATGCTACCACTTTAAAGCTAAGCGATCCTTTACGTCTATTTAAGCATTCCAAAGCAGTCGGCCAAAGCTTTGTTGTAACAATTGGCTTGCGAAACCATTCCGCAGGGATCGGCTTGAACAAATAAATCAGCCGTTCATTCATTCACTCACTCGTTCACGGGTTACTTAGCTCGTTCGACCGCGCTATGGACAGTGACCTGTTCAGTTCCATTACATACCTACCAGCTACAAAGGGTAGTTTATTTATAAATTAGTTTACCATTATTGTGTTTAACTAGCGTTGTTTCCTTTTTGTGGGTCACCACAGTTTTTTTTTTTTTTAATTCTGGATAGGCTTGTGTTTGACCACAATCTCACCATGGTAAGTGATGATGTGGCCGAAGATGGTAAGCACACAAAGCCTAGATGGGAACTGGCTCTCAAGTGCAGCTGTCGGAACACACCGATAGGTGTTTAAACGACAGATTTTCAACTTGAGGAGAGCCAGCCAGTCGGGTACTACAAAGTACCCTACCACCGTGCTATGGTTTCCTCACGATGTTTTCCTTCACCGAAAGCTCAAGCTCATTGTAGGATTCGAACCCACGACCTTCGCCGCGGTATTCGACGTCACTTACCACTGAGCTATCATCGCAGTGTAGGTATTGATTTAGTTATGGAGAGAAAAAAATAACTACTTGAGGTTAATGTTTAGTCTTTTTATTTATTTTATTTAGTAGCAACCAGAAAAAAAATATTATCAAAGTCAAAACCATTTATTCAGTTTAGGCCCTAGAAGGGCACTTGTGAAGGTTGAATTACAGAAGTTACCAACGGTTCGGAAGTCAGCCTTCAACCGAGAAGAACCGGCAAGAAACTCAGCAAGGTTAAATTTTTTAAATATTTTTGGACCATCTGACTATATTGGCTTTTTTTTCTAATGTTTAACAATTTTATTCTTAAAGTAATACAAAAATACATAAAACATTATAACCCGCATTAGTTACCTACATAGTTACCTACACATTATTTATTAGGTACAGTTGTACTAGTTTATATGTAACATTTAAAATTAATAATAATTAAGTACAAACTATTATGTATTAAGTTATCTCTCTTATAATTGACTTAAAAACATTAATATTAAAGACAGGTCTGTATTCTTTTATATTATAAATATACGTTTCCGTACCTGCTTTATTTATTTTTTACCGCATCTCTGCCCTGTGTTGTATATTCACAAATATTATTTTGATCCTGAAACTATAGATACTATAATAATAATATTCGCCCACGTATGTCTAATCCAATCCCGACGCCATGTTTAACTACGTAAGTCCAAATGGCCGCACTTATCCCGGTCAGTTCCAACGAGCCGTGCGGAATCATTCACCCGGTCACACGTTCACAGCTCACCCATTCGTTCATTCATTCACTTTGATGTCGTGGCGCTCTCAGCACGCACTTTCCGCCTAATGCACATTGTTATAAGCATATTATGAAATTATCTCTTTTTTCTAAAAATAAAAGTTGAAAAATTACACGACATAATATAACCGACCTAATAAATAAGTCAGCAAGTATTTTCCAACTTAATTAATTACCACTTTATGGCTAATTGTTTTATAACATATATAGCCTTTGTTAGTGTACATAATTATAAATGTTTTATGGTCAACAAAAACAAAAAACATGAAATAATGCAAAAGCAGGTGAACATTTTGACGAAGACATGTCAGTTGTAATAAAATACAAAATCGGTTTTTAATACCGTTTCCTAGAATAAATTACCGTACAGCGTCTAGGAGAGAAAACAAATATCTAATTTTACCTCTATTAAATCATGCTATGAAATCATACGGCTGATGCCGCTACGTTACATTTAAATATAGTGTTTTGGCAAAAGATCGTTTTATTTTTACTGGTGTTCCATAGAAATTAGCTGCCAAAATATAATTACTCATCACTGAAAATATAGATAGATAACTCCTCAGAAAATCCTTTTTTAAGGGGATGATAGCTCTCGGATACCGCTGCGAAGGTCGTGGGTTCGAATCCTACATTGAGCTTGAGCTTTCGGTGAAGGAAAACATCGTGAGGAAACCATAGCACGGTGGTAGGGTACTTTGTAGTACCCGACTGGCTGGCTACCACCCTCATGTTGAAAATCTGTCGCCTAGCACCTATCGTTGTGTTCCGACAGCTGCACTTGAGAGCCAGTTCCCATCTAGGCTTTGTGTGCTTACCACTTTCGGCCGCATCATCACTTAATATGGTGAGATTGTGGTCGAACACAAGCTTATCTAGAGTAAAAATAACAAAAAGCATAATAACATTGAAAGAGTCACAATGGGCGATCTCTACCGACAAACCTATGAATAGAGAGGACTTCAAAAACTAGAAAAACACTACTCATACATGCCTACTTTTTTTTAAATAATTAGGCACATTTATAAGTTTAAATATAAATAAGAATAAAAACTATTTTGAAGTTAGAACATATCATTTAAATTCACATTCTAAAATAAGTGTTCACAATTCAATTTAAATTTCGAATTTAATGGATAGTAAAAACAAAACTAGTTTTAACTAAACAAACTATAGCGTGATATCCTTTCGCGTGTTTGAACAAATGTTCAGGAAACGTTGTTTATAAATACATACGCCTAATAACATTCTTTGACAAATGAACTTACACTTTAGTCGCAAACGCGTAATTAGTAACTATGCTGGCGAGTATCGCTCGCTCGTGATTGATATTCATAATAATTTGGAAATAGGTATATATTTTTTAAATGGGCGTGGATGGCCAAACCCTAAAAAGAGAATAGCGAAAAATGCTGAATGGGGTTTCAGGCCCAATTTTGATTAGAACAGCAGTTTTACTGCATCATTAGATTGTTAGGTATACAGAATAGTAATAATACTGTCCTCCGCATTCCCGACGAATGTTAACTTTTTCGGGGATAAAAATATCCTATGTTTTAATCCAGAATATGATCTACCTGTGTGTCAAATTTCACCAAAATCCGTAAGAGTAGTAACAGTCTAAACAAATACTATAGAGAGAAATGTTTTTATTTTATGTATATTTTATTTTTGGATAAACTCGAAAAATACTTATGCTATTTTAAAAAATCTTTCACATATGAATTTTACATTATAAACCAGTAAAAATGGGCTATATTTTATTTTAATTCCGTCAGGAACTCGGGTGAAACCGCGGGCAGAAAGCTAGTAGTAAGATAAAATTATTACCAAGTTTACTTTTCGAGCTAAACTGTTTAAGTTTAAACCAACATGGTTAATTAATTCAACTATCAACAACCCTTTCAACAACCCTCTTTTTACTTAGCAGTAGTCGATTAGAAAGTAGTGGCTCATGACAGTAAAGTTAAAAATTTCCACTTACATCGGATTTATCATATCTACAATCTATCTCTCAATTTCAATTACATCAATTTAATAAATATCCTTTCTTCCATGTTGTGGCTACTAAGGTTTCTAGATATTTAGGTCACCATTTTTTAATACACTATTTTCATCATCTCATATTTATACAGGTAAAAGTCTTCAAATTTATTTTTTAAATGATATTTATTTTAATTTGCAATAAATTTAAAATTCGATACTAAACGTACACATTTATTTTCACAAATAAGCTAACAACCAAATCCGGAATACTAGTATTAACATTATAATATATTTAAAGCATAAACATCAGCTTAATATGGGAAAGTTAATTCCATAATAGTACCTACACGACCATAAATATCATCTGACATCGAAACAACAAAATACAAGCCATATTCAGGTATAATTAGCCCAAAATACAGTTCAACAAATCAAACTCACCGCACCGTGGTACAAAACTTGATAGGCGCTGGACAAAATTATAAGATAATAAATTAAACAATTATTTTCTAAACTCGCCGTTCCGAACCGCGGGAGCTCGTAAAAAAGCAGTTCACAATAGACTATAAATATTTTACAAGTAATTATAATGAAAAATTGCCTCAACAGAAACACTAAACGTTTCCGGGTATGGGTTTTGAATATAAATTAAATTGTTACAGCTGGAGTGAGGGGGGTTAATAGAATCAATTTGTAATTGGCTATTGTTGCAGTGATTTAGGTTTTATCATTTAGGATGTCCGGTGTACCGTGGAGAAATCGATGCGTGTCGATTTATCGGCCTACGCATTACATCGATTCATATTGCGTGGAATTCTGATAAGATAAGAGCAATAAACCAAATTTATTAGAATTGTCAAAGCTTTCTCGTAATCTGTAACGAATGTTCAAACCTATATAAGGCAAAAATTAACTCATTTCAAGCTGCACTTGAGGGCCAGTGGATTTCTAAGCTTTTTCAAGGTCAACAACACTTTGGACCCGTCAATAGGCGACTAATGGAAAAAGTGTAGGTTTATATTAAAGTAACAATCTATTGAATTTCATTCCGCAATGACATAATGGACTCGCCACAGACTACGAGGACAGTAATTCTTTTTATTTTACTACATACCACCGTCAGCTGTCATCACTTCAGGCGCGTTTTTTTTTCCAAAAAGTCGCGTGACATGAGCACTGTCCCCGATGTTCACTATCACAAGAACATCGTAAATCGTCCTATTGTTCCACCTAGACCATAAACAAGCCATAGACTCGATGTGACAGCCAACACGTTAGTGAGATGTCATCGTAACTTCACTAAGGAATAAAGTAAAAACTGAACTGCTCAGTAACTCCGAGCTCCGAGTAAGCAACTGTATACTTAGTCTATGGTTCAGTTGGAGCGAGAGACATAAAATAAAGATATTTTAAGTTTTCATCTAGCTATGTCGTTTTTTTTTTTCAATTATTTTGCAACGCTAAGCACATGTATTTTATACAAAATTTGTACATTATATCGAGAAATAGAATTATACTACTATCTGACTTCGCGTGGAATTAGTTTATTGGAGAATCGTGTCTTTTCACTATCATATTTTTCTTTTATTATTGTTGAATTGTCAAAAGGCTGTCCTTCCTCAGAGTTCTAGGTTAGATTAATCCGCGAGAGCTAAGCAGACAGACAGATAGTTAGTTTAGCACTTATAAGTAAGTACGATGAATTATATGTTACTGTAATGCTAATGTTTATAAACATTATTCATCATGCTAAGGATCCTTTCTGTGCGTCTTCAACCACCGCTAACAATGGATAAGTTGTGATCATAGCCAGACTCAAATAAACGTGATCATTTAGGAAAATGTTTTAAGCCCCTTTATGGAACAATAATATTTATCGTAAGTATCCAAAGCACGAGCTCCATTCAAATAACAATTTCACACAAACAAACCGAATCACCGTACAGTGCATGAATGCCAAGATTCTTGGCCAACGAGCTCTCAAAGTGTTCAACGTATAATTGGCTTCAATTGCCTGAAGGCGGTCGAGATGAGGGTAATTAATACGTTGCAACTTCATCATGCAACCCTTGTCTTGATGCAGAGCTATCTAATCTATCTAGCTAGTAATTTGTAGCATTGGCCTCATTCTGAACACGGCATGCTGTCTATTCTGCTCATAAGGAATAGGCATGATTTTAGTTTTTACACCGTTTTATAAGTCGTCACGAGACGTCATTGGTCGAAAAGGTGATACGCGATGACAGCTCCGTGGTAGTGACGTCGGATACCGCGGCGAAAGTCGTGGGTTCGAATTTCACATTGAGCTTTAGCTTTCCGTGAACAGCACAGCACGGTGGTTATACCCCACATTTTGTGGTACTCGACTGGCTGGCTACCACCCTCAATTTGAAAACCACCATCATCAAACTTACCATCAGGTGACCCGTCTGCCTCGTCGTCACTGGTAGCATAAAAAAACGTAAGAAAATACTTGCTTTAATATACTGAAGTGTGACCAAGATTTGTTTTTTAATTTGATTTCAGATGAAGTTACTATAAAATTTTATAGTTGGCCATAAAAAACTGGATTGTTGACAAAATTACCAATATGGCGAAGTAGCAAAGAAATACCAGCATAAAAAGCAAATATAACTTAATTACTATCACGCTATTGACAAGACCTGCTAATACCGTCTGTTTACTTACCATAAACTTAAGATTTTATTCCACTTTGAAATAATAAAAAAAAATAATGCATTGTAAATTTTACTACATTAAGTGAGTCAGTTTAACCGAGTAAATAAAAATGTCCAATGATGTCATTTTAAGTTATGAAAATGTTGTACCGTTTCTAATGTGCGTATAATCGATTGCGGTAAATGTACGAACTTTTTATTACTGTGACCAATAGGCGTTTCGTGCAAATCATGCAACAGAACATGGTACAGGGTTTTATGGGTAATTGTTTACGTTTAATATTAAATTTTAGAGCTATTTATGGTTTGAAAACGTTACAGACGCCATGCTAAGCTTAAAATTTATAAATAATTTTGATATAACATTTGCATTTGGTAAGTAAATATTATGAAAATATTTTCAATTTGTATTCTAAATTCAAAATTATTTGTCTAATGTCTTTGTCAAAGTGAGTAAAATATATTCGCGTGTTCATAATATGCATAATAAAAATTCATTAATAATAATTAGTCTTTGTGAAACATTAGTTATTGCATGTACTTATGTAGTTAAAAATATTTTTATGAATTATCAACCCAGCTACATGATTAAGAGAGCGAATCGGATGCCTATTTTATCAACATGAAACAAAAAGTATTTAATTATGTTTACTCAGAACTATATCCAATCGAAATACAATTTTATTACCGTACCCAGTATTGATAAAGATCTAGAAAAAACAGGATTTTTTCTTTATTTAAAAATATGTGCATTACAAAACTTGTCAGCAATGTAGCCGCGTAATTATAAAATAGTGCTGACATTAAAAAAACATCGTCAGTACTCCACACGCCCTCACGTCTGTACATAACGCGAGGGAATGACTCTCCTCTCTTTTCCCTACCTACTCAAGTTAATTAAACGTCTAAGAGACTTGGAGAGTTTTTAAGGAATTATTAAATGCTAAGACTTGGGAATAAACGTGGAAGTGCTCCTGTTACGAGGATCTGTAGTTTTACTGAATTTTATCTAGATTTTAAACTGGAACTTTGAGCTTAGTTGGCTATGTTACTTTATGTTATACGTAGTGCATTATATTGCGAAAGTAAGTAATTGTTGATTCTAAAGAAATAATCACATTAAAATATTGATTTTGTATAACCATACGATTAAACCAATAAATAAAGAAAAATATACTCTCGGTCTGCTTGGTTTTGACGGCTAAACAGCGGAACCAAGTTTGATGTGGGGATACTTCGAACCATATTTTTTTTTCGATTGATCCCTAAATAGGTAAAATGGAACGATTATACCGCTATACACTGACTATATTACCGCTTATGTCTGAATTAAAGTTTTAACAAAATCAGTTACCTACTCGACCGTAATTTTAATGAAGAATAAATGTTTATTTGCTCTATTTTTTTATTTCAATGAAACATTAATTCCAACTACAGTTGACCTGATCCCAAAAATAAAGTGACCACATCGGTAACGGTACGGTACGGGGTTCCATCGTTTTACCGATCGCATTCTGTCACGTATGTCGTAAAACTTGCTCTGACAAACGCTCAGCTTTGCTAATTAAGCCTGTAATTGCGCTATTACGCTTTACGTTCAAATTTTATGACTGACCGAGTTGCAGAGTCGCCCCACTGTTCTTCGTAGTGTCGTGTAAAAAGTGCGGAATTTTAAAAGCGCATTGATTATAATTATTGCGACATGTTTTTAATGAGGTTACTTATTATAAATATAAGCAGTATTTTTTAATTGACTAAACGGTAAATAAAAAATAACACATGTTAAAAAAAATGATTCACAATTCACACCTAAAATGGATGCATGGAATAGATATAATAAAAAAAAACAGTGAATCCTGAATCAATTTCATGTACTAACAAGCCTGAATTACCATTCTAGGCGTACATATCTTCAGAGCATGCAGAGCCGCCGAGTACCTTAGCCATTTAATGACTCCATTTTATACTTTTATTTTCGTTTTCTTTTAGCGGTTATTTTAACATCGGTTTTTTATCGTTTGGTCTCTCATTAAATACCTTTGTGTTAATAACTGCAAGGCAGAGGAGCAATTTAAAAAATACTCTTCTTTTTCTAAAACTAGCTTTTATCTGTTTTTCATGACTTAAAACATTAATTTGTGGGATATAAAAAACATGATATTTGCCATAAACTGCAGGTATGTTTTTGCTTAAAAACCGATACCTAGTCAGAAAAAGTTATTATGCTCATGTAATATCACGGTGCGACCCACTGTGCGCTCGGACATACCTACTACAGTTGTCTCGAATACATTCGTTTATGTTCTCAGGTGTCAAGTTACACGGGTTTTTTAAAAATTGATGGCGCGTAATAAATGTTTTTTGGCTGCACCGATCTTGTCTCGACCCACTGGGCTATAAAATATTGCGAGCGTGCCGTCTTTTTTCTCGCGATAAACACGCATGTGTGTGAGCGAGATGGAATGCAACAGATTTGTGATTGTTTCTCATATTTTTAATACCCATGTCGATTTGTGTTACAGCGTGTTCAATAAAAGGAGTGAGTAATAAAATACTGAGTGTGAGTGTACTATGTGTGGCCGCAAATGTATTTGCGGTTTTGTATCAATGTATGTGAGGGTATATTTAATTTGCATGTTTGATAATTTTTTTAAATTTCGAGCTTGGGAAAAATGCTGTATTTCAGTAATTACAGTAAATAATTGGGTGATTTTACACATCATTATTCGTTTGTAGGAAATATACGGTTTTATAGTAAGTAATTTTAATTAAATTAAAAATATTACTACCTACTGAACCTACGATACAGAGTTATGGAGAGTAAATAAAATTATAAAATTTACAAAAAGAAACAATAAAACTAAATCTCAACATATTCGTAAGCTAGTAGATACCAAAATAAAACCGGGAGACTATAAAAAACCGAACGAGTAATAAATAACTTATTACAATGCTGCATTTCATACGCAAGGTGATTCCGTACTACGGTTAGAAATAACAATGGATAATAAACATAGTAATATAGTAAGAAACGTTAACGTCCTGTTGTAAAATATTCAGAGAAATGGTATTAATAAATGTGCTGCGCATAGTGGGCCACAAAATGTAGCTCGTGGACATAAATAATTTTACTTTGTTCTAAGGAAATAATACATAGTTTACACACAAGTTTGTGTTTACTGTTGTAAAATATTTTTACTATATCTCAGCAGCCGAGATTTGCGCGTTGGGCATTTTGTACAAAAAATCTTAAGCATCGACAGTTCCGATACTAACACGGTGTGAGATTTTGAAGTTTTTAGCCAATAGCGTAATATTTTTTAATTTCATCTGCAAAAATTCAACTTACGCACACTGGTACGTAAGTATCTACAAAATAATATGGCTTCTCATGAATTTTAAACAACAAAACAATGGTTTCCGCGTCTCAACGTGTGTTGTATTTAAATAACATACAATGGTGATAAAATTTTAAATATTCTTTAGGGTTTGTGAACAAATACTTTGCATTGAAGAATCAACATTTGAGGATAACGTATTAAAAAGTTTCATTTTGAATTGAGAATTTGGCAATCTTAACCAGCAAAAAATATTTGCCGTTTATAACGACTATTCGATTCAAATCATCAATTAATCGATATTTGATACCATTTCAATTTGTATTCCATCTTTTTTAACATAATTAATTTTAGTTTATTGGTGAGGCTAATGATTTCAATTTGTAACGGTATCGAATCACGGATTCAAATTGGCGAAATCGAATTATACGAATCATTATGCGATAGGTATATCGTTTTTGAATCGTTCGAATGACATTTCAATTACAGTCTGAGTGCAAATTGCTGAGTTTATTGCCGGCTCTTCTCAGCAAAAGCAACCTTAAGAACCGTGCATTACAGTAAAAAATATTTTGTAATATATCTAACATGTGACGATTAAAAATACTTGTAATGAGATTTTTTAATTTGAATTAAATTTGAATTTGAGTCATTTTCAAAATTTATTTCTAAAATGGGTTGTTCTTTTTTAATCCTTAATATTATAAATGTAAATGTTTGTATGTTTGGATATTTGTTGCTCAATACGCGTGGAACTGCGGGCCGGAAGTTTTTGTACCTCTAGATAGATAAAAGCTAAATAAAACCGTTTAATAAAATGTCAAAAACTCTTTTAGAAATCACCTGCTTTGCTCCAATTTTAGTAGAGAGAGCATCGGATATTGTGACAATAACATGATTTAATAATAAGACTCGTTTTTATTTAAACTTATCGGTATTAGAACCGCACAACATTTGCAACAACAGCACAAAAAATAGTTAAAAGGATTAGACGAGCTGATGTCATTCGTCCTGTTAATGTGATTACAGTAAATTGCATTACGACACGAAGAAGTCGGAATAACAGGATATGAGCTATTATCACACACTATGTAGGTCTTAACACACATAGGAATATAGAAGTATTTTTACTGCACGAGGCGATGATAGTTAGTGGCAGTGACATCGGATACGCAGCGAAGTTCGAAATTTTTCGAGCTTCGGTGAAGGAAAACGTCGTAAAGAAACCATAGCAGGGTTAAGGTATTTTGTAGTTTTCGATTGGCTGGCTATAATAGCCAGTCAATTGGCAGTTGCACTTGGGACCCAGTTGCCTTTAAGGCATTGTAAAAATGTGTTTTCACATTGGCAATACCCCTGGTATTGGCAACAGTAGTCACTTACTATCAGGGGACCCGCCTGTTTGTTTGTCAGATAAAAAAAGCTTGATTGGCAGTACCTTAGAAGTGGCAGGATAAAATGATGCTGTACCTGAAACATAACATACTATTATTATTAGTGAAGGAAATTAACTTAAAACAGCATGTTGACAAAAAGCTGTCATCCTTTTCAAGTTTGTTGGCTTTATTTTTCCAAGAAAAAAGTAATGACCTGATTGTAAATAAAACTCTGCATTACAACATAAGCAAAATCCGAAAGAACGTGACGACAAAAAAGAAGTTACGAAAACATCCCAAACACGTATCTGACAAATGTAAAAGGCACACATCTCGCTTTAAAAGCACCCAAAAAATCCACCGACGACACGCATTAATGGATTTAACGATACACCGATTCAGATAACGTTATTAAATAAAATTCCCTATATAAATAACCCCATCTGTCGCTCGTAAAACTTCCGATTTTGGCCGACCGTTCGCGTGACCAGTGATTTTTTAAGTCCAAAAACAGTAAGTTGTGTCCCAAGTGGGATGCACGATACGCTCGCCTCCTGGGAAAAACGAACTGCTTTTTTATAGAGTTTTAAATGTACGACCACTTTATTTACATCCGAGTAGTATTCGAGTATAAATCGTGTCGTAGCCGTGATACTCGTTTAGTATATCTAGTTCCGAAGTCGGATGCCTCACAAATCACAATAAGCGCTCTTCATTATCCGCATTTCACTCTACCGGGCCGTATCTATCGGAATGCGCCCACAAAGGGGTATCCATACTGAGTTACTAAGTCGCTACACTTTGTCCAACCGGCTTCGCTTCAAACCAGTCCGCCTCGGGCCAGGTTGCGATCGCCGAACGCAAAACGTCACAACGACCAGTTGACTGACACTTAAATGCCACTTAGGCGTTGTTCTCCCAAAATTTTATTGGTAATAAGTAGCCTGTTTATGTTTTTTGTGCGTTCACGCTTGTAGGCGCAGTGACATCTAACCTTTAGATAAACTAATTATATTACAAATCTGTCGTCACTAAAGCGTTATAAATTCCCACTAGGTCGTACATAATAGAAGTATTTTAATCAAAAACTTTCTCTAGAATCACTTAATTTTCTAAACGGTTAATTAAAAGAAATACAGTCTATTATCGCTTGTCGCCCGCTGGCATTTACGCTAATGTTGCCCGGACAAAATTCCAAGTAAACCGTCGGGATATTTTAACTCGTATAAGCTATACAGTAATTACAGATGTGCCATCGAGGTAAATAGCCTGGGCCCTCTCACTCGCTCCCAAGATCGGCTCGGTCTGTCATTCGCTCTTTGAAGAACACTTTATTCCCGTAAATATTGAAGGGATCGCTGGCAACATTTGCGGTAGATCCTTTTACAAGATTACGCAGTAACCAATGACCATTACAATCTATGCTAATAGGTTATACCTAGCAATTCACCTAATAATACGGTGTCGACTAGGAGAATTCGATTGCTCGTATTATTATTGTACCGTCTTGGGTTATATAATAACTTTATCGCACACGAATAGTTTCTGATACTGTAATAAATTAGAATTATCCATGAATCACGAGAAATATTTGTTTAACAAAGCATTATGTCTACATATTAGTCGAGTAGATCGTTATAATATAGTTAATTAGGCAGTAAAAGTCACATTAAGCAATCTAAATGTTCACGCATCGTTATTCGGAGCTCCGGCAGTAAATATGGCAGCGATTTATTCACTAAGTGCCTTTAGTGTATGCCAAAGATATGAGAGATGGCCCAACAAAGAGCCAAGCGCAAGTCTCACGTATATACCATTTTTCTGAAAAATATACCTCCTGAAAAGGCGCCCGTAGGAAAATAGTAATTACAAGTTCTCCTTTCTGGCGGCGTGTGGCATTGTGCCGTCCTCACAATGCGGAGGAATCTTTTTGTCCGCGCTATCGGCTGTTTGCACCCACTGTGGGGCTACGAGTACGGAAACATATATTTTGGTGTTGCGAGTCCCACTTGTCGTTTATCGACAACTTTTGTTGAAATTTTCGATGGAGATTTTTTACTTGTGGGTGTTACTGACGCGATAATAGTTCGAATAGATCGGAACGGTTTTATCACTCGTAATCTTATACCTTCGAGAACTTTCTATTTAAATTTATTTTTATTGTGTGATAGCCAGTGATAACCGTTGTAAACTTCAATATTATTATAACCCTTCTTTTTGATAATAAAAGCTATGATAAAATCGTTTTAAATAACTATTACCAAAGACAAGGTATAGTCAACAATATATCTGTACAAAAAGAATTTCTAATTTTCTATCTCATTAAACTTTAGAAACGTAAAATAATTAAAAGAGTTTGGGCACATTCACTTCGATCAACGATAAACGTTTGCGTGTACCATTTATTTTATCTACTAAGCTGAAAATTCTTAAGAAAGTTCCCCTGAGCGAACTTGAACAATCCAGAACAAGCAGTTTTATTAACGCAACTTGTTCGCTTGTTTAATCATTCAGCGTGTAACGTGTAGAAGTTTCTAAATAAATTTACTAAGAAGTAGCCAAAGTAAATTAGTTAGAGTGCCTTAAGGTAACCTCTGGCCTGCAGTCTGCCTCACAAAATGGATTCGACCCCAAAATTAACTGTACCGCAGACGAATATAACTATTTTGTTCGAAAATAATACGTGCATCAACCACTGTGCGATTGAATTATAGAAATCTGAGTCAATAAAAGTGGACAGTGGTTCGGGGAAAATTGTAGTGTACACTATTTATTACACACAGACAAATATAATATGTATATGTATCAGTTCTTTGTGATAAGTCTAGGGCAATGACCTTTAGTTAAATATTAAATTCAACTGATTTATAAGCGGTGGAGAACAGAAAGTTGAGTAGACTTTTTATTTGGTCTATTTTGTATACAAATTCAAATAATGTTAAAATAAAATATTAATGTAGCTAATTAGTAGGTAATATTACAAAATGTTCTTCCTAACACGTCACATAACATTATCTTAGCATTAGCAACCTATACGAAATTAAACGCAAAATATATATTTAGTCGAGCATTCAGAGCATTGTGTCCCACTGGGTTGCGTCGATAAGCGAACAAAGACACTATTGTTATATTGTATGGTATAACTACATCGAGAAGGATTATATCGACCAGTTTACATCACTATTAGAGAGGATTTATTTTAAATGGGAATAAAGCTCTTCTTCCTTCTTTATTTTTCCAGAGATGATAGATTATAGTCAATTAGAGATATATTTAAAGATTTAGAAGGTGTCAAACAGCAACTTAAACAAATATATGTAAAAAGATTAACTAATCACTTGCATCATCTTTTTACTCAACTATAGCGCGACCAAAACAAAAAGTGTAACAAAACATTAGAGCTTGCTTGTCGAGTGGTAGTTTCCAAGTTGATCGAACATCATCAGCTGCTGGTAAGTGCTGAAACATTAATTCCGCTCAAGAGCAGCCCCTCTAAATTCGTTTAAACACCCTCCAGTGTAATTTACATCTTCTTATCTGTAATAACGCAGGAGGGTCGCTTTTTTTAGGGTACCGCAAGCTGTGGTCTGTAATTTTGCATTATAGCTTTATCGGGATGCGAAGACAATGCGCCTGTATGAGATTATTAGACTGATAAAAAAAAATTATAATAGCTGTCAATAAAAATAAAATCGGTTGACAAACAGAAGAGGATAATGATATGCAGGTATACTCGTATGTATATGTGTGTGTGTCAAACGCGTGGTAGTGTGTGTTATGTTTTTTTATTTATTTTTAATGCATATATTTTAAGCTTTCTTAGCACTCCTCCATATAAACTTTGACTGTGTCAAACATACTCCTCGGTCCGCGTAATTTTCTTAAAAAGCGGTGCAAAATTTTTGCTTCACGTAAATATCAAACTAATATTAAAAAGAGGAAAGATTTGATTTTTGTTTTTTTGTTACGATTTAACTCAAAAACTACGACCGATTTTAAAAATTCTTTCACGATTACAAAGCTACATTATCCCTGAGTAACATAGGCCATATTTTTTATCCCGGGAAAAGATAAGATTCCACGGGAACGTGGGTGAAACCGCGGAAGACAGCTAGTATAATTAGTAAGACAAAGACCAGAATTAAATTAAGCTAAGTAATGATGTAGCGGAGTAAGACAAAGACGAGAAAAAAATGTGACCATCATAGTTGCACTAAAAAATAACGGAACATCAAGCTTTCACCCACAACTCCCTCTTGGCCACCATTGGCAGCACCGATAGCCGCGGTGATAGATTCAGGGGTGCTACTATCACCTGCCGAGACAGTACATAGCTCAGCCCCTCCCTGTTTAATATTGTCATATTTTATCCACTCTGCATATTGAGCAACCCTAGGTGACAAAGGTTTTAAAGATAAAAACGAAGCTAAGATAGGCAGAGGTATCCTTTAAAATAATGCGGGCTATATTTTTTTATGTATTTTTGTATTACTTAAAGAATATAATTGTTAAAACTTTGAAATAAAAAGCCAAAATAGTCAATGGTCCAAAAATATTTAAAAAATGTAACCTTGCTGAGTTTCTTGCCGGTTCTTCTCAGTTGAAGGCTGACTTCCGAACCGGTGGTATCCCTTCTAGGGCCTAAACTGAATAAATGGTTTTGACTTTGAATACTAAAGCGTCAATGGTCAGCCACCATGGTAGATTAAGCTGTCTCTCAGGATCATAACAAACCATTGTTTGGTTTGTTGAGCTGGACATTTTATCAGACAGCGATGATATTGGTGCTGTTTACAAACATACAAACTTTCACTTTATAATAGTGGGATAGAATCTGCACCATTCTTTTTTTAATGATCACGTATAATTAATTATCTGACTGCCATACGATTTATCACTAAGAAACGCTTATAATAAAGATTTTCTACAATAAGATTCCAAAAAATAATAGAATAAAAAGAGAGGCTTAGATTTATTTCAAACTAGCCGTCTCCCGCGGTTTCAAACGCGTTCCCAAGGGATTTTATCTTTTCCCTAGATAAAAACTATTATATGTTTTATTCCAGGATATGATCTAACTGTGTGCCAACTTTCATCAAAATCCGTTAAGCCGTTTTTAATATTATTATTTTTTAAATTAAGAACAATTTAAATGGCATACACATGACATGTCGCATCACGCATGATTAAAGTGTTACCACACTACAATAGTCGGCACTTTATACCAAAATAACGTGCAAAGCATTATGCAGATTTAAAATATTATAATTCTGAGACACGTCTGTCCGTGTACAAGCCTACGAAATAACTCATTTGCGTGTGTTAATCGTAAATTTCTTGTAGCTTCGGAATGTTTTATTGCCATTTTTATAAGTGGAAAAGAATTAATATGTTTTTTTCTATTGTCTTACAATATATTTATTGCGTTTTTTTTTTATGGCAATGAATATTTTAGCATTAATATAATAAATTGGGATATAAATAAATATGGTAGATGTGAAATATTATACTTGGGTGTGGTAAAATACATTAAGACTTGTTTGTTTTTATGTTTTTAGTCTAATATGGCCTACCGATAGACCTATCTCATATTAGATTAACGAGTTATGTCACATTTTTATTTCTTAATATCTTTCAAGCTAATATTTTATTTATTTTTTCTGAGTAGAACTTGTTCTTACGAAATTTTTCAAACTCCATCTTAATTATAATACGATTAAAATGATATCAAAATCGCTGTTAATTTTGATATGCCATAACAAAGACATGACTACACAGATCACGCACACATGCATAGACTTCAGCTATGTCCAACAAAGCTTGACAAAGAATTAGGGACGTGAGTCTAAAATATCGATAAAGCTTTAATAATTAATAGTTTAAAATAAACTTTTTTTTATGTCACTAGTGACAACGAGGCAGGCGGGTCACCTGATGGTAAGTGACTACCGTCGCCTATAGACATTAGCAATACTAGGGGGACTGCCAACGTGTTGTACACCTTATTACAATGCCTTAAGGGCAAGGACAACTGGCTCTCAAGTGCAACTGCCGGAACACACCAACAGGTGCTTGGCGACAGATTTTCAACTACTGACTTTTTAGTATCGAGAATTGAGATTTTTTCGGGATAAGTTATGTATGGTTATTAACGAACTTTATCGATAGACCTTTACCACTGTTATAAAATATCTCTCGACCTGGCAATCATACAACGCTTACGTATATTGTTCGATTATTATAAAACTATCGATGAGATTTATCGATATCTTACACAGCTAGTACAAATAGATCATAAGTCAAGATAATATGTAAAGATCGTTAAGACGGCTAGTGGCGCCCCCAGGTATTTAAAATGGAGACTTCATTACTTTAATTATGGCGTCGCCCATGCCGTCGTCTTGGGGATTACTTCTTAAGTTTGAGATATATTAAATTGATAAGTTCACAGTTCACTTATCATTAAGGTAAAGTTACTAAACTTGTCTTATAAGTAGTTTTTAAAGTAGTTGGTATTTTAGTCAATGAAGTGTGTTCATAGCTTCAAACTTCTTGTTCACGATATTATAATTTTAATACGTTCCTACGTAAACCGAATAAAAATTTCACATTCCATAAAGGATGGTACCCATACTTATTTTAATGTTTTTTTATCTCTTTCATCGGAGAGCTCCGCGTCATAATCTGATCTTTAAAAAAATATATTTTTACTTCATTCATTAGAAACAATGGAATACCCGAAACGATGAGAACAAACCAACAGGTTAATAAAAAGAATAGACATTAATTACAGCATGAAAAGAGTAATGACAATTCAAACTATAGAAACACATTTAAATCCAGTTAATTCCATACAACGTTTATAAAAAGAACACAAAACCCAGTGGTTCGAAATCGAAACGTCACGGGACAAAACAAGACAAAAGTCCGTTGAGAGCCGGCGACATAGAGAAAACCGTTTTGACATGTATTAATGGTGGACTCACAGACGACATGAAGAGATAAATAGTCTACAGCCATTAATGAGATAAAAACGTGACCAACATTATTTTCCGTTATTCTTATGGTATTCTGCTCTTGAACTAATGGTGATGAAGCATTTAAGGTTTGGGTAAAAGGTTTGTAAAGTTTTTCGCCGGTGGGTAACAGAGGAGAATTAAACTGTTGAGCTAGTTTTTAAGTTAAATATTCAAATAAAATGTAAACATTTTCAGAGCTTTAGGTATAACAAAAGTAATTAGTGGTTGAAAAAGTTACTTCAATTTACCAAATGACACCTAAAGAAGAATTAAAAAGGTCAGTGCAGAAAAAACATTTCTACTTTTAATTGCAAATCTAAATTATTCTTAGTAACGAAATAGACACTTAAGGTTTCAAAGGGAAAGTAATCTACTTTAAGTCTTAAAGATTTTTTACATAAATGTCACAAGGTCGCCGGAGGAAAACCTCAATTTCGTGACAAAGTGCGTCGATTTAAGTGTAGTAAAGTGACTGCACGATTTCATCTATTACAACTTTGTATAAAAACTATCAGGTGTTTTTGTGCCGCAAAATAGATGTTTGGTTCACTGGGGACAAACAAAAGTGTAACCGAATTTTTTGTAGTAAATTTTACGTCATCTCTTCAAACGAGAATTGTTTCCAAATATTCAAATCACAATGTTAAGCACAGCCAGATGGCGTGAAATGTGTCACTAAAAAATTAAGTTTAAAATTGAAGCGAAAAAAAATATGGGACAGCGAAAACACTCTCTGGCAATATTTGAGTTGCATTTAACGTG
Organism: Ochropacha duplaris; assembly: GCA_951361185.1. NCBI lineage: Eukaryota > Metazoa > Arthropoda > Insecta > Lepidoptera > Drepanidae > Ochropacha > Ochropacha duplaris. The sequence goes on along the minus strand of OX592715.1, from coordinate 4,243,639 downwards.
AGAGCAAAAAAACTAACATCCGGCGGGTTCGCGCCAAAACCGCGTGCAGCCGAAAATGCAGTCAAAGACCCAAACCAAACAGGCGATGCACAAACATGTAAACACTTCGCAACGACCGCACCGACTGCGCTTCCTGCGGGGTGAGTGGGAAAATAAAAAAACAGCCACCAACAAATTCTTCCCTCCGAAACAACGCGAATGAACAAACCCTGGACTAGTTTCAACATTGTCGACAGATGGCTTTATTAAGTAGCGAGAATAAATTTCGAAATGAAAAACGTAACAGCGTTTCATTTTCTTGTAGGTCTGACAGCATAACTTTGCATGAAATGCTTAGTTATGATGTTTATAATGTTTTAACCTCTTTTTAGGATATTACGTCATCAATATCACAATTTAAAAAAAAGTAAATGAAATACCTGCCAGTATCGAATTCAAGAATTTAATCCATTAAGAATCAAATAAAATTCCATTAAAATTGTCATTGGCCACTCACAGAGAGTAATTTATTTTTTTAATACCAAAATGAACCCAAAGTCATGCACATAATTTGATGGTAACAGGTGGAGGCTATTTTGTTCAGCAAAAAATGGCAGTCCATGTTTTTATTGAAATTAAAACCGAATTAGAGAAAATCGTTTGGTTAACCGCAAATGTGTTTTATGGTCAGTTTGGATGCGTTCAATTCCAACAGCGGGATCGGTACAGCTAGTAAATAATTTCGTTTGCAAAAGTGAGTATTGTAAGTCGTCTTTGTATAATTTATCGTCTATAAATTATACAAAGACATAAAGAGACTAGAAATTCAATTAATAAAATTAAAAAATGAAGCCTAAGTATCATCAATAAGAAAGGCATCCGACGCCATCTCAAAGGGAATGCAAAAAGATGAATTTTCACAATGGCCGATGAAAACCGTCTAGGTTTTCGTTGAAAAACTATTCATTAAAAGTTGGTGAACGCTCATTATTACTGCCAAGAATAGTCTAGACTGCATCTTGAGAATCCTCTTAGTCTTTTGAGAAATTAAAACAAAGCATACCTACTCAGGTACATAAAAAGTGATGTCATCATATTTTTGGTAAATCATTTATGGGTCTCATATAACACAAATTCCCAAAACAAAATATACTAGCACCGAGGTCCAAATAAAAAGGTACCCAACCCACCCATTTCCGAACAAGAAAACTGAGAAACGAAATAGATTTAATAAAGCAAAAACACTTCTATCTTTCAGCGAAGATAAATATCATTTATTATGTAGCACTAACCTTGGTACAGAACTCGGCCAAAGGAAATTGCCACGGAAAGGAAACTAAAGAAACATAAGAAACAGACTTATGATACGTGCGTATATATCAATGTAATCGCGTTAACTCATCGCGTATTAAAAGGGCGTATTTCATATTTGGAAGGATTCCAAGACTTGTCTGATATACGTTTATGACGCAACTATTTGTTCTAGTATGTGAATACGTAAAAACAAAAGTGATGTACTGACGAAAACTTTGTTCCAAATTTGAAGTTTAAAATTGAGTAAGTTTAGATGCAGAGACAATATATGCACATAATATTGCGTACCGTCTTTACATACTCGTCTATTTCATGCATCGTGACTAAAACTTACCATAGAGAATTAAAAATTCCGTTACAATGACGTTCTTCTTAATGTGTAAATTATGTACAAAACCACGATAGCTCTGCTGATCATAGCAGCGTTTTGCCGACACTGGAACCAGTAACAGAATCACAACAGCATACATAAAGTGATATTACTGTCAGAAATACCTTGGTATATCCCGGAACCATGGTGGTAAATCACTTGTGTAATTACTTCGAATACGAAGAGCGCATAATTAAATTACAACACTCGAAACTTGAAGAGAGGCCCTTGAACGTAGGCGAGTTCGAAAATGTGCGTCCTCTACTTACGTTTAAGTTAATTGTGGTCTATGTGATAGACGAAAATACGCCTCCAATTTATTTGAACATTTTTGAAAATGAAATTGGTAGAGAAAATAGGTATTTCTGAAATGTTCAACCAACCAGTACTATTCTAGGCTACTACATACAATTTAAAAGTCGAAGACATTTCAATGTCGAGGATTTCGTCGATTTCTTTTTGTTTTGGTTTTGACCACAATTTTATGGTCTTTTCATTTTATGGAAAGTGATGTGCCGGAGGGTGGTGGGTCCACAAAGCCTAGAATAAGCCAGTAAGGTTCTCAAGTCTACATTGTCCGAAAATACCAGTAGAAGATAGCGATAAATTATCATCTTGAGGGTGATAGATACTGACTTGGTTAGGTGACTGGTTGGGTCATTCTAGAGTCGAACCTACGGATAAGGGATACGACGCGGCGTGAGAAAGAAATTCTGCTTAATAATATGTAGACAAAAAATTATGTCAACATAAATTGAAGAGTAACGAAATGGCGAGGGAAAGAAATAATAGACTCAAAGTTTGACCTCTTTACTGTACTATATTTATAGCCAGCTACTACTATCTTATTGTAATTAACTTATTATTGAAACAATTGAAAGAGGCTTTAAGTAATAAGTCCGGTAAGTAGTTCGACAAACTTAAGGGAGAGATAGGTGGGCTGGTCACATACCATACAACAAGACGTATCCACGTAATGTTAAACACCTATAATTCATGCCACCATTTCCAAACAAGACTAGAAATGCGAATTGTCGGTAAATAATAAGCTTAAACAAATCCTATTACCTTAGGCTCTGCTTACACGGGATTCTTTTTGCTCAACGAAAATAAGGTTGTCGCTACATGCATCTATAGCCTTACCATAGTATACAAACTCATTTATTTACTTGTATTGTTCTCAAAGCATGCGGGTATAATGTATGAAATCACGAAATAAAAAAAAGTCCTCAAAGGAAGATTGTCGACGAAAACAAGTGCAGTTTCGTTTTCCTTATTTAAAATTAAAAACAAAGTAAGTACACGATACGCCAGTAATAATGGACACTTGAATGACATTTGACGTCCGAACTCCTATTTTAAAAGCGAAACTTTAAAATACTAATCTATTCCACGCCACAAACTTCAAGTTAACTAGGTATAGTAAGCAGTTAAACACAACATTAAACTCTCGTTAAGCCGAGCTTAAACATTTCGTTTTCTCTTCCCAGTTTCACCTTACCCTTAAGTGCTAAACATTTGACAGCTTTCGTAAGTTTTCCACTTGATTTTCGTTCTTAAGCACTGATACAGTTGCTCGGCTAAATTAATGGTTTTACGGGCTTAAAGGGTTACTTTGGAATTAAAAAAAAAAGAATTGAGAACGATTTTTTGAACAAAAAGATGCCACTTACAAAAAATAAAATATTTTGATGGATGATATCTCATCTCTTGATTTTATAAAAGCGAAAAAGGTTTGATATCGTTTTTTCAGTTTTTGCTAGTGCGTACAACTCATCTTCAAAGTAGGTACACTAATATTTTATAGTAGGTTTACTATAATAGAGATAAACTTAAAAAGTAGTAAACTACAAAATATCGGTGTAGAAAAAGAAGCCATTTTGGATATTCTACAAAGAATCATGGAAAGAAAACTCACATAGTTTTTGTTCTCTATTCGCATGTCGCGCGTCATCTTCATTTTAACACCTCTAAAAATCCTGCCACAATTCTTTACCTCGAACTTTTATTTTTATATCAAGAACAAACTAGCCTAGCCTAATTAAAGCTGTAACGAATCGACAACCGAAAACCGAGTTTCGTTAATTCCGAGTTCAAGTTTCGGAAACTTCCTCACGATTAGTTGTCGGATTCCGACCGAGTTGGATGGTAGACTGTAAACAGCTTACGAATTAATGTGGCCAATGTTGCCTCCCTGAGTGGTGTATGTTAGGCTTTTGCTAAAGATTTTTGGATCATTTTACTAGACGCTGAGCTTAATATAAAGTTTAATTAGTGAACTATATCGTACTTACAGTGGATCCCCTGATTGTTCATGTGTTGGACAACCCCTGAAGGTCTGAGAAACATCCTGGGATATTTTTCACACACGGTCAACTGATCCCAAAAATAGCAGTGCCTACCTACTATAGAAACTAGATAACTGTTTTTTTTTAAATACATACAAATACATGTCCTGGATGGGAATCGAACCCACGACCTGTGTCATGGTGGTTATGCAACTAAGCCAACTGAAAAAATAATGAGGCGATGATAGCTTATGGTAGAATTTACAAATGCTGTGGCGATAGCAGTGAGTTCAGTATCAGCTTGATCTTGTTGCTAATCTCCATAATTTAACTCCTTAATCTGAGTAAAATTGGAATATCTGGACGATTCCCCTGAGACACCGTCGGGGTATAGTTGCAGAACTTGGCGCAACACTATTAGCCGCCCAGAATGTTTTTCACTAGTGTTGGGAACTATACTAAAGTTTTCCAATAAGCGAGGTTTTTTGTGGAATCTCTTCCCATTTGTAGTTCACTGCGAAGTTATTTCAAGTTTTGACAAACTATTATTTATGGTGTAGATGTTGCTGTACCCACGTCACTTACGAACTACCGCGTTCTTCTATTTTATAGTCTCAAAGATATCTCAAAGATTATATTTCTTTAAATTCAGCTATTGCACACTCTTATGATATTTCAGTTCACTTAATGCAATCAAAAAAGATATAAAAACGGAGCACATAATAATCTGTCTTTAAATTGACATTAAATGGATTTATGATTGCTCCATTTTTCGATAATGTCCCCAAAAATAACAGAAATTTTTTCGACGAAAAGTACCTATACCTAGTCGTTATCGTTGTAACCAATGATTTCCCATGGGTAGGTACGTCTCATTATTAAATACCAATTTAATCAATATGTCACAAATCGGATTTAATTTGCGTCGCATTGGTAAATTAATGGAATAAAAGCGTTGGCTACTCATAGTACTTCAAATAGATTTGAAATTAATATAAATTTATTTCTGAGTGATGAATAAATACAGTACCGGATTCAGGATTTTGGTTCGGGAGGCGTTTAACCCCACTGTGGGTAAGTTCTGTCAAGGTAAACACTAAAATAAATACTTTTTCAATTTGTACTTTAGTGTTATATCATAATCATATCAGCCGTACACTGCTGGACAAAGGCCCCTGCCAAGGGGAGGACTCAGATGATTGGAGGGGCTTGAGCCCCTGAGCCTAAAGGGCTCTTGGATCCGAAAAAATAGAAAAACATTTTAAAAAATTAGACCCTACCAAGTTTCTTGCCGACTTCAGTTTGACCTTCATAATGGCCCTCCAAAGGTTTCAATTGAAGAAATACTTAGACAAATAATAGTCTATACTAATATTATACAGAGGAAAGATTTGTTTGTTTGTTTGTTTGCATTGAATAGGCTCGGAAACTACTGGACCGATTTCAAAAATTCTTTCACCGTTGGAAAGCTACACTATCCCTGATGAACATAGGCTATATTTTATCCCGGGATAAGATAAGATCCCACGGGAACGCGGGTGAAACCGCGCGGAACAGCTAGTCTTATATAAATTACTCTTACCATTTTTGTATAGGTAATATTATAACACTTTCACAAACATAAACCCGCAATAAAATGTTATCACTCATATTTTTGCTTATTTCATTATTCACTTAAAACACCTTATATTAGGTAATAAAGTTGAAAATGCTAAATGTAACATTATCTCATTATTAAAAATGTATGCGAGGCGATAAGGTCCGTTGTAAATTGAATTTCAATTACCTCGAGGCTCAGAGGCAATGGCTTCTTAATATAATTTGTTGTCGATGAAAGTTTCGAAAAAATACTTAATCTTTTTTATACCGAGTATGACCTAACTTTTTTTAATAAACCCAGGCTTAGGACATAGCGACATGTTCGTTTATTATCCGAAAATAGCACATTTAACGAGCACATAAAACAAAAATATTGAAATATCACACTATATTACGCTTTCTCTACACACAGCGGCATTTTTGTTTTTTTTTTTTAATTAAAATGATTCCGAGTGAACTCGGTACGTGAAGTGGACACAGGTCAAAGTTGGCCAGGTTCCTACCGCTCGCGGAGCGTTCATAACATACTAGTTTACCACCCCGCGGTTTCACCCGCGTTCCCGAGGGATCTTATCTTTTCCCGGGATAAAAAGTATCCTATGTCCTGCTCCAAGGTTCCATCTATTTCTACACCAAATTCCATCTAAATCGGTTCAGCGGTTTAAGCGTGAAGAGGTAACAGACAGACAGACATACTTTCGCATTTATAATATTAATACTAATAACAGTAGGTACTATAGTAATCATAGCGGAATAACTGCGATTAAAAGTTCTCACAAAATCGATTCACAGAAGCAAGTCAATAAATAACACCTCTAAAGTACCTTGCCCTACAAGAACAACTATACACCATAACTGCACTGTAACTGTTTGCCAAACACCGCATCAAATTAAATCCGTTACAAGCTGGGCTGTTTTTGTTCGGAATTTATAGCTTCACTTACTCCGCTGGTAGTTACTAACGCTCAAAAATGTTGGCTAATGCGTGGTGTTTGTGGTAGCGGTGAATTTATGGTGATTCTTTTAATGGTCGTGTAATGGGAGCGGAGATGTGATAGATTGGATATTTATTGAATAAGCTTGTTTTTGACCGCAATCTCACCATGGTAAGTGACGATGCGGCCGAAGGTGGTAAGTACTACAAAGTACCCTAACACCGTGATATCTTGCCCTGGTTATGTTGAAAAGTCAGAAGAGCTTATGGCGATTGTCAAATAAATTGATTCGTCCATTCATCCAAAGACGGGTTTCAAAAAAAGACTTTGTTCGTTCAAGATAATGAAGCTGTCATATTGCAATGTTTAGTGATAAAGTGGGCAAGGAACTGATGATTTTACATAAAGAAAAAAACCATAAAATAAAAGAAGCACCATAAAATTTAAAGAAATATGCTACCGTATAGTACTGCCTATGAGCGAAATAGCATCGTAGCGATACAGCGATTTAAGCTTACTTATAACAAGCGCACTAAAAGAAATGTGCTAAAATTCAACTAGGAAAAAGCGCTTGGATGCTTAATTAATTTAAATCTCTTGAAAGAGCGAGGTGACTTCGTTTCACAATGCTATTGTTCTTTTTGTGTCTGAAATCTAAGATTACCTTTTTGCCCTTTCTTAGACTTAAACACTGTTTTTATTCTCTAGGAATCGTAGGATGATTTGAATCTAGACTGGCTTTGTAGTTGGGAAAGACTGACTGTTATTTTTAACGGAAATCGGCTTGTTCTTTACCTAATATTCACTTTTTATTTGTTTTTTAATCTGTTGTTTTGAGTTATCCAATCTACGAGTCAATGAGTTAAAACTATAGGTACTAATATTATAAACAGGTAAAGTTTGTGACTTTGTGAGATTATAGGGGGTAATCTCTGGATGTACTGAACCGATTTTGAAAATACTTTAGAAATAGAAAGCCATGTAATTTATGAGTGTCATAAGTTATATTTTTATCCCGGGAAAAGATAAGATCCCATGGGAACGCGGGTGAAACCGCGGAGGACAGCTAGTACTAAATAAAACAAATTAAATACACCAGTTTTAGATAAATCATCGTAAATTTTGAAAATTTTCTGAAGTAACATTCTTCATCAGAGTTAAGTGTAGAGTGGTAGCTTTTAAAGAATGCAATTATAACATTTATGACTACCACTTAAACAGAAGCTTAGCTTTGTTAATTTGAACCTGTGTTTGAACCGTGAGTAGGTAATTTACATAAAATATATATATATATATATATATATAAACGTTTGGTTAACGAAAAAAGTGGAGTGTATAATAAATTCGAAAAATATGTGTACAAAAATCTGAATTCAATGTTTAACCAATTAGAAATAATTACTTATTAACCTAACTCTATCTGTCAATATCCACGATACGCAGATTTTAATACTTCCTTTAAGATCAAGTTGTGAATATAATTTCGGATAAAAAATAGAACTTAAACTATTCACGCCGTCGTCACTACTTCCTCGGTTTTTGATCATAATTTTATTTAATCTAAAAGTTGGCGGGGAGCTTTTTCCGCCAACGCATCAGCTTGGCCATCCAAAGAGGAAACGCTGCCAGCCTTCTGGGAACCTTGCCGATCGGCAGCAACGGCAGCCTCGAAGATGTTTTTTATGTATTGTAATTGTACATTTGCATGTATATTTTGTACATTTGTTGTAAATATCTAAAAGTAATTATTAATTCATAAGGTTCAATGACATTAGTACAAAAGGTTTTTGCTATGATTGGCCAGAATTTCACCGTGATGTGGCCAAATAATCACCAAAGCGTGGGATCGAGAGAAGCTGCTATCACCTCAAGCTGTAATCCTACTTTACTTTTGTTCTTCAAAAATCCAATGAAATATTCAGAGTACGTGCTTCACCTTAACATTAAAAATACAATTAGTTGGCTCCATATCTCTTAATAACATATTTGGCCGGGTATGCTAATGTGACTACGCTTTTACGAGACCCCGACCACTTAGACTTACTGGTGTGTCTTAGGATTCCGTATTTTATGTAGAAAACCCTTGCCCAAAAAAAAAATTATGTACGGGTAGTTTGTAGTGTTCCTATAGGTAGGTGGCTACCACCCTCAAGTTGAAAAGTAGCTTAATAAGGTGTATAACACATTGGCAATCCCCCTGATATTGCTAATGTTTACTGGCGACGGTAATCACTTACCATCAGGTGACCCGCCTGCCTGGTTGTTACTTGTGATATAATTTTATTTTTATTTTAGGACAGTTTTTTTTATATTTCTGTCAGGTTTCATGTCCAAAGTTTGAAAAGTTAGACGGTCACTTTTGTCTATGGATGTACTAATGTAAAGGAAATCGCCAATGTATTGCCGACCGAGCTTATAAAGACTAAATGGCAACTGGCACTCAAGTGCACCTACCAGAACACATCGCTTGTAATGTTTATCATGCTTGCGTTTCTACAAAGTCTCTCCTAGATATTTTACAATGTAGATGGGTAAAATATCTTATAGGCCCCAAAATTATTTAAAAATATAAAGAAAAACGTCTATCAACAGATCCGCAAATAATTATGTTATAATGTACCTATGTATATGTGTTTGTGTATAAAAAGTCAAGACGCACTTATCAAGTTTTTTTAATATTATTATTTTATGCAAATTTAAACAGATAAAGTCATATAAATTATTCGGATTCAATAAAGAATGTCAATTTTGTTACTTGAGTTGATAACGTATAAAAATATATAAAACGTAGGTACCTACAGAGTGCAAAACGAACGTTTTATGGACCGAAAACGTAATAAAGATTTCTTCGGTTAAAGATAACAGCTGAGTGGTGAATATAGAACTGGATTATTTCGGTGTGCATTAAAATCGAAATATCATTCGGATCCATTTAGTTATTATCTATTTTAATCGGTTGATATTGTAATAAATTCCGTAAATAAAATATTTGCCCACTCTCCTTTATCTTTTGCCTATAAAGTTGAGTGAGAAAACACATGTTCTATTTTTAAATATTTTGTTTTATAGTAGTACAAATAATAGAGCCTGAATTTTCATTTTCTCAGATTCTTTATTACAGGAATTTTATCGTAATACTAAAATACGCTGATAAACTTTAATTGAGGTATAATGTAAATTAAGAACAGGACAGTAGGCTAGTGAGCATTAGGAAGACCATAGTACTTAGATTTTAATGGACAGGCGAGGTGATTATAGTGGGGAATAGATAGATGATCCATAAATCTAGCTTTCCAAATCTAATTATTTCTTCGAATATCACAACGCCTGGTCAGTTGCCGATAAGAACGAAATGTACCTATGTTTATTATTGATTGTTTTATATTGTTGGACATGAAATTTGTTGCTTTTTACTTTTTATGGGTTACACAATCTGTTAATTTAAAATGAAAACACTTTTACTACAAGTTATCTGATAACTATTCTTAGGTTTAAAAGGTACTGAGTTAAATAAAACATTAATGCCTCACATTTACTCATGAAGTAGAAATTCACAAGGACAGTGAAACACTTGTAAGTTATTAAACCAAGTTCCCGTTTAACTATTGATAAAACAAAAAAAAGATTGTTTATTGATGAATACAAACAAAAATATAGAAGAATAATATTTTTTCTTTAAAAAGATAAAATATATGATAAAATCAGACAAACAATTCTAACAATACATAGTAACGCTTGGTACCCATCTCAAGCAGGTCGTATAAATTCAGAGCTGAGCTCGTCTGACTCGCTCGAATGGCACGTAAACTCAGCTGCGGACTCTTGGACACTGGGCTATCATTGTAAGGTGGCCATAAACTCCAACTAGAATGAGACAACGGAATTACGGAAAGCGTATTAAGGAATTTCGGATTCTGAAATTTCAGACGCAAGCAATTTGTTACTTCTCCTTTTATTTCAGTGTCTATATAGTTAAATGAAGTTTATTAACGTTTGTCAAACATGGGAAAGATAAATAAAAAGTATTAAAGTGCTTATAATTAATCCCTTTCATAACTAACTTTGTGCGACCAAGTTTTAAGAACTGTCCGAATAAACGAGGTCGTAAACCTCAATAAAAGTTTATGTGTAAAAGCTCTAATAATTATGAACTACTTTTCGTCGAAACTTTTCAATACACATGCCGAATTAGCTTTTCACTAAAGGGAATTTAGAGACTGGCCGAGTTTGAACAGAAAGCTAATTTCTAAAAACTTTCTTAATTTAAATTAGTTCGCTTAATGACTTTAATACGGCATAATTGAAATTCCTACGAACCAAATAAATCCTAGGGCCAGATATTTTTTTAACAAAAAGTCCAATGTTATCTTAAATTCAGGGTCACAGTAGCGAAGATACCGACAGACGGCGACGTGATGAGCAAAGTTCCCACTGTGTCAACGTCCCATCAGCAAAGTTGCTCGTTCGAACGAAAAACAAATATTTGTGTTGAGCACTTCATCTTTCAGAACTTTGTTCTGACACTTTACATCCTGGCGGATTATGCGTGTAAACCAGCCCTTTTGGAACTTCGACACGGCTATAAGAACAAATTGATGGACGCAACACTTTTAGGAATGTGCTTTACTCTGGGTCTGGGTTATAAAATCAGAATTATGGAATGCTAGTACACCCCGCGGTTTCACCCGCGCATAATAACTTTTTCAGGTTAAGTAATGTGCTGTAGTTTTGCTTCAATACCAATGGTTAATAAAAACACGAACAATAAAAAACCATTCGTAACCGCAGTCGTTCATGAATGGTATCTAATTTGTACTGATTACAACAAAACTTTATTATAAATACTTATTATTAAAAAAATACAATATCACACAAGGAAAACCTGTTAACAACACTGTCATATACATCGCCAAGCATGTTACATCTTTCATTTATCTTTGAGTATTAACGGATATCGCCCACAAAATACTTTCACCTCTCCATTTGAGCTGGATCACAATCGACCACGACGTTTGAGTAAATCTTGGGTAATCTAAGAAACATTGTCCTTGGGCTTAAACAGAGAATTATATTTAAGTCCGACCTTATTCATGGCTTTTGATTAGAGACTTGTTAAACGCTGTTACATTTTACCTGTGAAACCATTTTATGGGGTCTTGGGTGCGTCTTGTTCATTCATTTCATTAATTTTGTTAAATATGTGCACCTACGCCACAGGTGCATAAACGGATTCATTCTAAGGTTGAGTAAGTCTCACCGAAGGTGGTAAAGGGACGCACACAAAGCCTAGATGGGAACTGGCTCTCCAGTGCAGTTGTCAGAACACACCGATAGGTGCTTGGCGAAAGATTTTCAACTAGAGGATGGTAGCTAGCCAGTCGGATACTACAAAATACCCTACCACCGAGCTATGGTTTCCTCACGATGTTTTCCTTCACCGAAAGCTCAAGCTCATTGTAGGATTCAAAACCGTGGTATCCGACGTCGCTACTACTGAGCTATCAACGCCTTATACCGTTCCGCTAGTCGAATTTCAACTATTAAGGTGGAAAAGAATATGTTTTCTATAGATCGACACAAAAGAAAATGGTTGACAAACAGAAGATAAAAAAAGGTACTGAACTGTTTAGTCTTTACCTATTTAAATATGTATTGATGTAATTTTCAGGGTGTTTTAATTCGGTTTGTGCTTTCAAAATAGATGGATCAGATAGGATTTTGCATCTTGCATCTTTACATAATAATTAGTCATTATTATTATTTTGACTAATATTTGAAACATTCCACAATGTAAAACACGGCAATTATACTAATTGTAAGAACTTCATCAGATTCCCCGTAATCAACCATTCGTTATGACTGTTATGAGTATCAACACTTACTAACAGGATGTTAGGAAAATTAAGACATTGCCTTAATACAGCGTGTCATCCGAAACGAATGCCAAACTATCTCGCTCTATCAAAAATCCCTTTAAAATAACAGTTCCCTAGCACACCTAACCAACACAAAAAGAAGATTTAAAAACCTGTTTTGAACCTTGCCGGTGCGACGAATATTTCCGGAATCACACGCATCCGATTCCAGACTTTATTTATACAGGAATTAGATATAAAGTTGGATAAACATAATCATATTCTTTATTCATTCGGATTTAATACACGGCCTTATTTAAATTGTGTTTAGGATGAAAACTCTTTGTATTTGTGGACAAAGAGCGCGGGAGGTAAGGTGTTAGTGTAATACGTTTCTGATGGGTTTTTAATTCAGCCTCGTGTGAAACTCCTGCGCAGTAATAGACACATTATAATCATTGTTGAAGGAGTTTGTGTATGAATAAATACATTACCTCATTGCGAAGCTTCTAACAATTTTACACGTGTTAACTCGCTAAGCTCCAAATCATGTGAATTTTAATTTTAATCGGCAGCAGCGGCAGCCTAGGGGAAGTTTTGTACTTAGTTTTTTTTTACATTTGTTGTAAATATAGATATAGTTATCATCAGTAATGGTGAACCTGGGATAGTCAATTTAAAAAAAAAAACATTTAAAATTTAGTAAACATTGTTTTTTTTTTACCTTTAACAAAACCAGAATTTAAAGCACAAATAAAATATATTATGTTAGTACTAGTAGTATGTAAATTTAAGTCTCAAAAATATTTAGTAAAAGTACCTTACTCTTGTAACTCTTATAGTATTAACAGACGTTCGAACTTGGTACGGGCCGGACAGCGGACTTGTACGGCGGACCAAATCCGCTAGTCACAACAGACGGCCGGATCTCGCAGAAGCCGCGTGGCGTGTGCACAGTTCAGACGTCATGCCTCCGACGTTATCCAAGCGCGCTAAAATTGCGATTGATGTTGCGGCAACAGTAATGCCGTAAAAAAAAAGGAGTGGGCAAAAACGTATATAAAATACGTGTGGTGTCGTGGGACACCGGATAGGAACGAAGTTTTAAAGGCGATGATAGCTCAGTGGTAAGTGACGTCGAATACCGCGTCGAAGGTCGTGGGTTCGAATCCTACAATGAGCTTGAGCCTTCGGTGAAGGAAAACATCGTGAGGAAACCATGGCACGGTGGTAGGGTACTTTGTAGTACCCGACTGGCTGGCTACCACCCTCAAGTTGAAAATCTGTCGCCAAGCACCTATCGGTGTGTTCCGACAGCTGCACTCGAGAGCCAGTTCCCATCTAGGCTTTGTGTGCTTACCATCTTCGGCCACATCATTACTTACCATGGTGAGATTGTGGTCAAACACAAGCTTATCCAGAATAAAAAAAAAAGTTTCATAAAAAAATTTAATATAAATATAAAATCTCTTTCCGCGTCCGTCTGTTTATCCGTTAACTCCTCCTAAACTACGCAACGGATTTTGATACGGTTTACACTACCATGTAGAGAATTTATTCCGGAATGTTTATATGTAAAATACATGCATATTATAGTAGAAATAGCCGATAATTTCAATGATTTGTATTGTGATGTCGTTTAGTGCATTGGCGGGAGACGGCTAGTCATTCATATAAGCATTATGTACATCCTCAAACTATATCCTTACGTTCGTAACGTGGATGTCAATTCAACCAATCAGGGACAACTGGCGTCGCCATGTTGCGGTTACGTCACTTATGTTTGACAATCAGCTGACGGGTAAAGTCCGCTCGATAAACGGTTTAACTCGTCTGCATTGAAAGGTTAGGCGATGACATCTTTCGGTCTAGCTTGTCTTGTCAGTGTCAAAACAGTTGCTTTGCAGTACGTCAAATATGTAGGCCGTTGTAATCGTAGACTACTGACGAGATGTTTGTAGCTGTCTATTTGGAACCGAAATAGCGGAATGGCTTGTATATTGTCGGTAGACTAAATCATGTGCTAATTTAATAAGTTTAGAGTTTACTTTAGTTTGAATTTTTTTTCCTAAACCTTTTTAAGTTAACTTAGCTTCCTATTAGAGAAAAAACAGATTCCGATTAGTGTTCTGGAGATTACCTCCTACATCCAAACTCAACAAACAAGTATACTTAATCTCTTTTATAATAGATTAGCTGTCCCCCGCGGATTCTACCCACATTCCCGAGGGATCATTTATTTTCCCGGGATAAAAAGTACCCTAGGTTTCATTCCAGGGTATGATCTACCTGTGTGCCTAGTCTCATAAAAATCCGTTGAGCCGTTTTTATGTGATTGAGCATCAAACATCTGTATCTTATTTATCACAAAATCTTTCAACGCACCCTAACCAAAATAATAAGTCAGACGACAATACTCATTATTTCATTGACTATTAAGTCCAAATTACACTTTATTCAATAAACAGTAACGTCTCTACGTTTATTTGATATTGAAAACACGCGGATTGATAATGAAAATGCTATAAACTCGTATTAACCTTAACCTATTACATCCACGTGCGTTATCCATTCAGTAAATAGATACAGATATCAGAGATAACAGTTCTTATCAATGTATGCAAAGCTTTCAGTATGCGGCAGGGTCATGATAAAATTCTACTTAAAATTACCACCATTTAAAAAGGACTGAGGGTTAAAAAAGTTGAAAAAAAGGTTTATATGCATAATAATAGTACAGAAAAGCCGAGAATTTCAATGATTTGTAATGTAATGTCGTACAGCGAAGCGGGCAGTACAGCTAGTAGGTACTATATAAAGAAATCCATAAAATATGTCCTTTTACGCTCCCCCAAGCTACCAAGTAAGCCTAGAGTATATCTAAAGAACTGAATATCTATGGTCGACAATAAACCGTTGTCTTTGATAACAGTATTACTATGAGAGACAGATCCCTAAGGATGTGTGTGCCCGGAGATAAGATAAGCACATAAATAAATGTGTTGTAGACCACACACCTCGTATCGGTCAACACTATAACTTTTGACATGTGCTTTTGGATTGATAGATCCATTAAAATACACAGTAAGTATCTTTTCTTTTACATTAGGATTAAGCTTGTGTTTGACCCCAATTTCACCATGGTAAGTGATGACGTGGCTGAAGGTGGTAAGCACACAAATCCTAGATGGGAACTGGAAGTACAGCTGACAGAACACACCGATAGGTCCTTGGTGAGAGGTTTTGCAACTTAAAGGGTGGTGGCCAGCCATTCGGGTACTTCAAAGTACCCTACCACCGTGCTTTGGTTTCCTCACGATGTTTTCCTTCACCGAAAGCTAAGTTCATTGTAGGATTCGAACCCACAACCTTCGCCGCGAGCGACGTCACTACCACTGAGCTATCATCGCCTTAAAGACAAAGAATAACATAATAACTTAGAGAAAAAGGAATCCCACCAAAAACATTCTCATGTAAAGTGTTGCCAAGAAACCATATGGCACGCACTGTCAAAAAATAATTAGATCTCATGTAGAGCCAAGCATCTAACTCTACACGCCCTAACTTTACAAGCCCTAACTACACGAACTGTACACCTTAGTCAAAATATGTGGCTTGGCCATTTCGCTACATTCACATGGGCGTAAGGTGAAACATTTATTCACTGTTCATTTACTATTCTGTACTTTTCTGTTTTTGTAGTAACGAAACGGCCGAGTCACATATTTTGACTAAGGTGTACAGTTCGTGTAGTTAGGGCTTGTAGAGTTAGGGCGTGTATAACATAATAACTTAGAGAAAAAGGAATCAAGCAGCGACCTCTACAAACTAACTTTTAGATAGAGTACTAACTAATATTAAAGAATAATGTGTAAAATAAGAATAATAATATGGGTAAAATATCTGTCAGACAATTCTCGCCTCACGTGACGCTGAATCTAAAAATATCCTTCGTGAAACCTACCAGTAGATAAGTATTATAGGCAAAAATATATATCGATATACATATAAGTAAAAAGATTACAGGGTAGATTAGGTTACCGGAAAGCGCAATTTAGGCCACCTTCAGGTTCGAAAATCCTATTACTGGAAACCGTTCAACGTTGCTACACGAACTTATCGTTGCCAACTGATATTAGTAACTTTTACGTTTATGTGTGCTAAATTCAAAATTTAATTAATAACATAATACCTATAATGTTCGATGCAGATTCTCATCACATTGAGAATATTTCGGCACTCAAAATAAAAAACTAATTTATTAAGTTTAGGCCCTGGTAAGGCACTTATGAACGACCACCGGTTCGGGATACACTTAAACTAATCCGGCAAGAAACTCAACTCACTCTAAATCATCATTCATACTAATATTATAAATGCAAAAGTGTTTGTCGGTTTATTAGTTTGACCTTGTTTTACGCAGCAACGGAGGAAGGGATAAATTTTTGCATAGAGATAGATTATGGATCGGGGAGTTACATAGGCTACTTTTTATCCCGGAAAACCGCAGGGAGCCTTATTAGTTATCATCATCATGTCAGACGGAAGACGTCCGACGTATTGCTGGACAAAGGTCTCCCCCAAGGACTTCCTAAGGATAAGAAGGATTTCCTAATAAGGACACTCACGAGATCGTCGGGTACTTATTAGATTTCAGTGGAACAACTTTTTAAAACAGTTTTCTACAACATATTAACATTTCGATCCAAATGGAAGCACAAACATCCAAATGGATCTCACCAAAAAACGGAGGCAATCAAATCAAAAGTAAAACGCGAGATCGAGTTTTATAAAGTTATTCGTTGGAAAAATAAAGCCGGTGGAGGTATTATGGGCAGATTCCCCGGGTCAGGTACAGACGCTTGAGTGGCGGGCAAACAACTCTGTTTACTTACTAGATTGGGGGATTACAGCTTGTACTACGCTGGTGGTGCAAGCGGCGTTTTACTCAAAAAGTGGTAGGTAGGTACGCACCTTTCGTGTTTGGTTCAATTAGTGGCGAATTGGCAATGTTGACAGATATTGGTATCAGTAGTTTATTGCCCCTTACTTAAGTGTTATTTTTGATAGATTTCCCCGTCCACATTGATGAGGGAGAGGAGCACGCAAAGGAAAATGCAGAATGAAAATTCGTTCTGGGACGGCCGTACAAATCAAACAATAGCATAACAATTGATCAGAAATTCCTCGCGAGTTTAGTTAAGGGCCTTACTTATAACACGTTTTTTTTTTAATTAATAGGTATCGCGTTTGACCACAATCTCACTTGATGATAGGTGACGATGTGGTCTACGATGGTGCACGCTTACCTAGAAATAATTCACTCGAGACTTGAAGACTCAGGTGAATAGTTAATATTTAAGTAAAATATTAATACGTGCAGCCTTTATTATACGTGCCCTGTAATGTCTACCAATTTTTATTTAAGAGCTGTATGTTATCAATAAATAAAATTATTCTGGACAAATAGTAGGTAATAGCTACTCGCTAAAATAGTATGATGATCATACTAAAACAAAATAATAATTATAAGGTTAGTTAGAGTATGTAGACCGTTTTGTGTGTGCACCTAAATAAAAGCTACCGTTTATTTGGATACAAAATCGAACGACAGTACAAAAATTCAACGATCTAGTACCTAACATTTATTTGCCATCCTTGACAGTGAATTGACATATAGTCTACATAAAATGAAAATTCAATTGATTGCATGTTACGACCGATAAAAGATTTCTGACATTGGAAGACACACAATTATTAATTATTCTAAACTAAATCTATGACGTTTTTATTTGACCTTTAAAATTCTATAAATAAGTAATTTACCTACAATTTGAAGTCATGTGCTTATAACAAACGTAGGTAGCAATACACAGGTTTATTGAATAAAGTTACAGTTATAATAACAATGTTCAAGAGAAAGTTCCAATGATTGTATCATTCACAGTTTATAAACAAGTACATATACAAATACGGAAAATTGATATAAAAGCAACTGACCGCGTAAGGTAGATAAAGCATGCGCCTATCTGGGGAGGGAGGGGCGAAAGGGGGGGTGTTACCACTTTAGCAAATTACTTTGTCCCTACACAATGCCGGGCTTTGTTGAAAGATTCGATTTTGCCACCGAACAATAACTATCTGCGATCTTTTGACTTATAAAAAAATGTTTTTCCTAAAGTAAGTACGGGAGACGTTTTACGTAATTTGGTTGCTGTGAAACATGCTGTCAATGTGTCATCTACAGCTGCTGTCTATCTTGATAAACTCATCGTTCAAGCTAAGTAACTTACAGAGAGGCTAAGACAAAACTGATAACGTCAACTAATACTTTTAAAATGGGAACAAGTCGCTGAAAGATACTGAAATATAAGAAAAACATTGTGCTATTCAAAAATCGAGCCAAAAACACAAGGTATCGGTTATCCCATAGAGCTCGAAACTTAACCATAGAGAAAAGGTTCGTGCACGCGTAGGCAGAGTTTCTCAACCTTTTTGAGCACGCGCTCACTGAGGACCGAGCGGCTAGGGGTGAACAGAGGCAGGGCCAGAGGGACGTAAGCGATTTGTAAGAGCCGATGAAAGCCCTCCAGATATCGACCGCTAGGGTTGTCAACGCCTAATGGAAATGCGCCGTATTTTTATTTTACTAAGACGGTTAATATGGTGGGCTTAGTTTGTAAGTGGCATGGATTAGATGTTTTTTCGCTATATTGTGCTCCGTGGTTATTATTGTTTGTTGTGGATCAACGGATAATTGATTCGGTGCGTTGTTGATTGTTTTCAGATCTTGTTTATTAAAGGATATGTATTGTTGATACGTTTTTAATCTACAAAAGGTGAAAGGGTCATGAAACGAGCTTATGAAGTTCAAATAATTCAAGGCGATGATAGCTCAGTGGTAAGTGACGTCGAATACCGCGGCGAAGGTCGTGGGTTCGAATCCTACAAATGAGCTTGAGCTTTCGGTGAAGGAAAACATCGTGAGGAAACCATAGCACGGTGGTAGGGTACTTCGTAGTACCCGACTGGCTGGCTACCACCCTCAAGTTGAAAATCTGTCGCCAAGCACCTATCGGTGTGTTTCGACAGCTGCACTTGAGAGCCAGTTCCCATCTAGGCTTAGTGTGCTTACCATCTTCGGCCACATCATCACTTACCATGGTGAGATTGTGGTCAAACACAAGCCTATCCAGAATAAAAATAAAAAAAACGTATGTATGTATACCGACCTATATGTTATCATGCTGGTGCCATTGACGCACTTCTAAAGTAAGTATTAGCTATAAACTTGCTATTGGATTTAAACATTTATTTATGCGAATCATTCTTTATCGTCATGGAATTTTATTTTTAAACAAATATTCAATTCAATTCAATTTATTTATTGCATGACTGTACACAAACACAATTATATAAATAGTTAAGAGGTAGGTACATCAACCCTGATAGGGTGTCGCAATTTATCCATCAATATGAGTTAGCTATATTTATGTTAGTATCTTAGTAGTTTTACATTTATTATTATTTTATATTAATTCTATTGGTTAGTTTGGTTATTTTAATAGTTAATCATTATTCTATTGAGTATTAATATATATAATAAATACAATAAATATCACGAGTAAACATTATCATTTATTTGTTGAATTTAGTGTGTATATATTTAGTGTATTTTTTATTATTTTCCTTTTAGTTCTAGTTTTAAGTAATTAAGAGTTATCTATTATATGGAATTTACTAAAAATATGTAAATAAAACTTTTTGAATTTATGTGTTCAAATAAAGTTTTTTTTGTTGGTATTTTTAAGATTGATTTAATTATTGAAATAAACACGTTTTTAAATGTTAGGATTTCCTTATATTAATTTGATCCTCACCCATCCGTACCGTAGCAACGTAAATTGAATAAAATTCCCACAACTTTTTCCTTACTTAATAACTTAGTCGGGTTATCCATTTCCTTTCACATACATCACCCGGTTTTCACAGATAATATCGCATGGCGTGATAGTAACTGTCATATTGGGGTATCAAGCCAATGAATTTTGGGTGACTAGGGGTCAAATATCTGGGTCAAGGCAAACGAAAACGTTCAAGCTGTAACTGATATTAATTATGTGTAAATATTACGTTTGGATTGTACAATCCTACCTAATATTACTAATGTGAAAGTATGTTTGGATGTGTGTGAAGATATTTGTCACTCTTTCACGCAAAAACCGCTAAACGGATTTTGATGAAACTTGGCACACAGGTAGTTCGTATCCTGGAATAAAACATAGGATACTTTTATCCCGGGAAAAGATAAGATCCCACGGGAAAGTGGGAAACTAGTCCATATTACGTACTTCTTTCATATATATATGTATGGAATTGACTGACACATCTAAACCGCTTTTAACATAAAAAGAGTTTATAAAAATTCTGCGGGCAGCGGAATAAATAGTATTTAACCTAGTAATTAATATTTTAGTAGTACAGAAGTACGTCCAAAGTATATGAAGCAAATGACAAAGTAGGTAGGTACTCGAATAATTTTAATTTCAGCTTATAATCAATAAGTAAGTCCTATACTACAAATTCGATTAATTGAAATTTATAACTGTATTTAGAAATGACAAGACGACCTACCAGAGTTTCTATGCTCAAGTAATTGAGTGATCTACTCTCAGACCAAATAAAAAAGGTAGACAGAGCCTCACGCACTTAAAGTGAAGCACAATAAAGGAAACCGAATTTGAAAAAGGTAGCCGAACGCGTTTTGTTTACGTATGCTCCTTCGAACTTTTTTAATTGCTCATGTTGCACCAGTTACTGTTTTAATAGGTAATATCTGAAAATTTATTTAAGGTATTTGAAAAAAGAAAAATTATCCATTGCACTTTCGCGCCTCTTAATTAACAAAATCTGCGAACCATTGTTGACAGCCCTATAAAAACGTCGAGAGGCAAAGAAGAGACCACAAGCCGTGCTCCAACTGCGGTTGCAAAATTCACTCTACAGAGTTCTTTCACCCCATTCATTAAGCGATAACTGCATTCGTGTGACATGACATGACACCCTCACTTTGTCATTTTTCGCGCTAGTGTGTTACTAGTTTTTAAATAAGTCAAAAGGTTATTCGGATTTTAAATTCAGATTATGGTTTAATTTGCAATAATTTTATTTTGAATTCAGAACCTTAGTAATTCCTCAGTAATTCCTGGATAATTTTAATGTAGCTCGTATAAGCTAAAAGTGTTATGTGTTAATATTTCATACACAAAACACATAATTAGTTATAGAAACTAAAATTACTATTGATGAGTCATAAAAAATAAATTAAACTATAAAATTAAAATTAAAATCCATTTCACACTCAAGTCTGTGATATTAAAAGCGTTTTAGAATCACTAAATCATATAAAAAAAACATAAACTGTCAAACGCCCAGAAAACATGTCATCCGTAACAAAATACGAGCTCTGAAAATTAGACGATCTTCACTAAAAAAAGGAAATAAACATTTAATGTGCACCTACGTGTTACGATACGACTGTTCTATTTAAAACACGATGTATTTCAAAAGTAAACGGCCCTACTGTCATTTCAACATCTATATCGTACGCCCTTTCTCAGTCGGGTATTAATTACAAAGCTTAGCGCATACGCGCGGGCCAACAACTGTAAAACTATTAACGGGGCACACCGAATAGTTTGAAATAGTTTCGCTGGCTCGCCGCCAGGAGCGCTGTGTACGCTTGTGATAGATCGCGGCTCCTTGTATTTGACGTAGTTGTAAACAAAAATAATAAATAAAAAACCAGCACAGACCGGACTGGCAAGCATGTTTTGATATATGTGTATTTCATTTTGGTTTATAGCTTTCAGACGGAGTTTTATTGGTTTTTACGTAAGATTAGAAATTACGTGTCGTGCGTTTTATGGGTGACAGTATTGGACGTTTATGCTGATTGCCAATTCTGATTGTGCTTTCAGTGCTCTCGTGAGAGAAATAACGGTTGCTGGATAATTGCGGTTACAGGTGTTTTATTATTGAATCGGTCAAATGAAAACAATACTTTTTTTATTACATTTTCAATTGTATTTCGAATTTTAATGTAATACAAAATAGTTATGTAAAATATACATAAAACATCCACAGAGTAAAATCATACCATTTATCTTTGGTTTTTCCTATGGGTAAAACGCACCCCTATCATAATATATTAGTAGCATACCCTTAGTCAACATTTATAATTCACGTACTTTTTGTCAAGCATCATTATGTACTAAGCTTTATATAACCGAGGCATAACTAGAGGTATTTTCACAGACAACCCTAGGGGGAAAAGTTTTACTTTACTGTGGGTACTTTAGTACTTAGTTGGGTCAGTACTTTTGAAGTACTAGACGTTTGGAAGCGGTAATTATGTAGTCGGAGAAAAAAGGGGCTTTTTGAGACAACTTTGGTAATAACTGTCCACTAAACGTCACTTTTGTCAAGTACCTACCGTTTAGGGTTATTTTGTAGTTTATTTTTATACAAATAGCGTCATTACCGCGGTTGTGGCGATTTGAAGTTTTCTCCATTTTCCAGTCCAGAATCTAAGGGGGGGGGGGGCATACTTTACAAATTACTGTTTTAAATTACTGTTTAAAAATTTTACATTCAAAATACATACCGATGTACATAAACAATGAAAGCCGAAGATTGATATAGATTGTGGGTTCACAATCACACACATAAAACAAAAGAACGAACGAATAATCTTTAAACCTCGCCTTATCGGTAAAGTGTGTCCTGCACTTTCGTATATTATTATTGTCAATGAGATGACGTCATTAAGAATGACCTCAATGTGATAGAATTGAAGCATTAAACAACTTCCTTTATCTCCTCTGAGTGGTGCTATTATTATTATATTAGGTACACTATAGCGGTCAGTCGAAATCGGACCAGCCATTCGACTAACATTTTTTTTATTTATTTAAAATTATTAATATGATACAAATACACTAATATTACAAAGAGGTAAAGATTGGATGTCCAAACTCATGTTTGATCTCAGGAACTACAGATCATATTTAAAAAAATCTTTCACCAGTTAATACTAATAGGAAGCTATTATCCCTGAGTGCTACTTTCCATCTGGAATACATGGATGCTATCGCGGGGCGGAATCTTAAATGAGTATCTACTTCTTACCATTTAGCCAGAATATTTCATATACGCCTTACTTTTAGTCTAAAAGCCTATGACTTAGCCATTAATAATTCCATTTTCCGACCATTTACCAAGGCGCATGCTTAACAAAAACCGCTTAATTATAATTTTATGCCTACACCCTAGTGCTCGAGATTTTTGCCCTCTCTGAGGTCGCAATATACTGTGATTAAATACAATTTGGTCTCTCCGGAGTGCCCTCTAGCGCTTCCGGGAAGCCTAGCGACTTCCGTTACCCGACTTCCGGTAGGATACCGCGCGTTATTTCGTACTTTTTTTAAGTGCTCGTGACCGAGTGCCTTTTTGTCGTGAAATAAAGTTTTTCGGGACCAAAAATGTGATGAACAGCCATGTAAAAAATGTTGCTGTGGGCTTATTTAAATAACATAATAGCTAAGCTTATTTGTGGAGTTTATTTGAGGAAAATGTACAGGTATTTTGGTGCTTACATCATAATATACTCGCGGATACATTTGTGTATTGTTTCGAACAAGTTCTATTAGGAATGTATATTTACATTGCAGTCAGTAATCTCACTAATCTTACTAATATTATAAATATGAAAGTTTGGATGGATGTATGTTTGTTACTCATTTACGCCAGAACGGCTGAATGGATCTGGATGAAATTTGGCATGGATATAAATTATAGTTTTTATTCCGATAAAAGATAAAATCCCACGGGAACGCGGGTGAAACCGCGGGGAAACAGCTAGTAGTTACCTATAGCATTCGTACCAATTTTAATACAATATTTATGTGTGTACACCGTTGAAAATTATTTAATCTAACATGTAAATAATCAACCAATTTCCTAGGAAGTACATTATTTTCCAAAGTAAATAATAAATCCAATGAACGAGTAAATAAACAGGTTATTATTCAATACGAGTAGAACGCATAATAATATCGTGTGAATTGATGGACCTAAGCTCAGATTTGCACTAATAATTAAAAAGTAAACCTCGAGATCGTAAATCATTCTGAATTCAAAGTTCTGAATCATTTTTGTTTTTGAATTTAGAATTTGCATTCTCTAAATGATAAATTTTACTAAAGACGAGCTATATTAAAGAATCACTGATTTTAAAATGTTTCGTAAACCAATCATTCCATGACACTTGATTCTATGTTCCTGTTTTTTAAACGACTTCAAAAATTAGGAGTTTTTTTTATTGAAGGACACAAAAACTGACAATTTCTGACAGGTCTCATCGTACGAAACTCTTCTCACTTTCAGCCTATTGCACTTACATCGATTAAATAAAATAACAAAAACCAAAAAAAAACGTTCACAAACCTTGTTACAGACTTCGTTGATTGATTAACGAACGAGAGAGATAAAAAAAGAAAATGTTAGCACCAGACTGTTGTTCAGTTGCTTCTTGTCTGTCATTGTGCAAACATAGACTATGCTCTCGAATACAAACTTAAATTTACAGTTCATCAAACAACGCTAAGCCCTTAAGATATCGCCCGTCCAATCAAATCACAGTACCGCTACGAATTTCAATGGCACATGAAACTTTGTCGAGTCAACAACCCAATTTCAGGAGAGTAATCAAACTATTTCCAACTTTATGTCAAGGTTACAAATGTTAATATTGATTGTGGTTAAATAAACAGTGGCTGCGACCACATGGTAGTTAAGTTAACAAAATATATGAACAGGATTTGTTTATAGGACATCCTGTTGATGGACATTAAGTGTGGGTATCGTTTAGTCTTGGAGCTTGGAAAAATATCTTCCACGAAGCAACTGTCGGTACATTGTTGCTTTTTGTTATAAATAAAATGAAGGACTTTTTGCTTATCTCCAAAGTAACATTGAGGTTACGCCGTATCATCTACGTCACTACATATTTGAGCCGCTAAGATTTTTTGCACGCAAAAATATATTTTACGATAAAAAATGTAAAATTTCCTGATTGGTAGACATGTTAATGCTAACCGAAACTTTCGGTTCGGATATCCGCATCTACACTTGAATTATGTATATGTAGGAGTAATCTGCATGCATAACTTTTACCTTCCGAACTTTTACTAAGAAGTTATGTATACTGCGTCTTTTCTATTTCTGCATATTCGAGTTATTACCTGAAAATAGAAAATACGAGATATTAAAACGTGAGCCTGAAACATACCATCACGAAACGAAATATAAATGTAGTAGAATAGATAATTAAGCTGGTAATATAAATAACATAAATATGAAACTCATTTGACCTTTCGCAATGCAAAGCCACAGTTTTAATGAGAACTCTGATGTCCAACACTCGCGTTATCCAAACTGAATACATAGTTTAGGAACAAAATAAATATCCGCAAGCGATATTACCCTTCCCTAGCAACACCTGATGATATTTCAATACTATAGTAGGTATACAGGTCTACAGGTCCGGTAATTATGTTCGACAAAAATAAGGTAGAAACTGTCGAACTACTTACCGGACAGCCTGTATATAATATATCTATCTACTTGGAAGTAGGTATCAAGTTTCAAGTTACAACCGTAAACTATCTCTAGCTCCAAATTACTCGTAACAGGTCTATCTTTCAATATTGAGATCTGGAATCCTAGACAAAATACTTATGCTAATATTGTTACTGTATATATTAGAGTTGCCGATGTAGGATTCAAGTTTCAGCTTGGTATTATGAATTCAGGGCTGCTACATGAAAATCATGGATTTATGTAAGTCACGTCACGATTATGGTAGACGAATCAGATTAAGGATCTACCTGCATTTAAGTATTACGTTCAATAAGTCGTTTTTAGGGTTCCGTACCCAAAGGGTAAAACGGAAACCCTATTACTAAGACTCTACTGTTCGTCTGTCTGTCTGTCACCAGGCTGTATCTCGTGAACAGTGATAGCTAGACAGTTGTAATTTTTCACAGATGATGTATGCCGCTATAACAACAAATACTAAAAATGAAATAAAATAATTTAAAAATATACACAATTTGTACGGAGCCCTCAGTGCGCGAGTCCCACTCGCAATTGACCGGATTTTTGAAATACTTACTGAAACTTACACCCTGACTCAAGACCAAAGCTCTTTACAAAGTTAAATTCAAATCTACTCGAAGCCTAAAATATCCGCTTACAATTCCACTCGGCAAATCTCACCTTAAGAATTGAATAAATAAACAGAAAAGCAAAATTTCAATTTGTTCCGCAACCAACCCTCCAGTGCTGCCCTTGCTCCGTTTGGGTCTCACTCGCAAATCCCACTTTGATCGACTTCTCAAGTACTTCCTACTAGATCCCTTAGTTTCGTTGCGTTAGGTATTCTGGCCACATTACCGCTCGACCCTAAATTACCATTCAACTAATAGATTTTCTTGAGTGTTCCGAACGCACCCTGGAGCGCATTAATCCTATATTTTTGAAATTTTTCACCAACATATAGTCTGTAACTATTTGCCAGATAAACTGTTTATGATCAAATTCATTCATAAGTATCCCAATAAATTGCGGTGTTGCCATAAAAAATAAGTTCAGTGCAAAATATTATATTAACGCTATATACACTTTCTTGCAAATTGCTTATTTTTTAGGTTTAATGGTCACAATTCTAGTAACAAATGTTTATGCATCTACTAGGTCTATTATTCAGGTAATTAAGAAAAAAAACTCAAACCTGTATCTTAACTACTCGCGTGACTGCGACAAAAAATGTATTGAAAATCGGAATTGGGTAAAAAAAAATTAAAGACGTTATAACTCGTAAATTACGAAAAATCATACATGGAGTGATACGGGTACATCTAAAGGTGCTCTATCTCTGGGCTTCCGCTTGACACTATTTTCTGGGACACCCTGTATATGAAGTATTTTTACTGTAGTTAATTTTGTGTATAACTGCAACCCCACCGATGTGATGATGCGGCTGTAGGTGGTAAAAACACAAGTCTAGAAAGAAAATGTCCCTCAAGTACAGCTGTCGGAACACACCGATAGATGGACAGACTGGAGGATGGTAGCCAGCCAGTCGCGTTGTAAGTGCAGAAAAAATCCCGTTTAGATACGATAAATCAAGACATTACGAAAGCAGAGCGGTAGAAATCAGGACATTGGTTGTTAAACTTAATACGAGGTACATAACGATAACTGCACCATCGACAGACTCTAACGACTCATAAAAGTATAGCGATGCTTGCGTAGCGACATAAAATCCAACCGTATTGGATATCGGAGGTATAAAGGAGTATCTCGTAAAATAGCGACTTATAAAATTGAAGATTCGATAGCTATATCTTAAGTGTTAACGGTACAATTAGTGATCGCTGGCGAAGAAGATTTTACTCTATTTTAAGCAATGATATTTATAAGATAAGATAAGATCCTAGATGGGTTATAAGCGTTCGGAAAGCGGGAGGCTAGCGTGGCTAATTAGCCTAACTTGACATGCACTTCACATACCGAGTGCAATTAAAAGTAAAAGTGACTCAAAAATACCATCGTGTGTTATGAGATATCGTAATGTAGTGTGAATATTGCAATATTAAGTTATTAATGTGTTCGTTAGAATGCCATTTCTCGGTTATCATGCGTATGTAACTTATTTTTACTTTTAACTTTGATTCTAAATGTTTACAGTTGCTTTAGTTTTCGTATTAGACTTAATAATAAAGATAATAGAGGTCAATGTAATACTGCAATGAACAATCAATATAGAACTCTGTTGGAGTTCTATTAAAGGCCGCACTTTCGGGTAAAGCTCTATTATTAGTTACACACGTTACACGTTAATACTTGTAATAATACTCAAAATCGTATAAAATACAAAAATAAATCTGGATTGAACTATGCTTTACCTCTATACGTCTGAAGTTATTGGCTCGCTATCGAGATGGTCGTCTAATGGTAGGGGAGGCGAATAGGGGATTTCGGGATTTACTCGAGCGCGGCAGATTAACATAAGGGGGGCAACCTTGCACCTTGTGAAGTACTCTCACCAAATCTGAGCCCTCTATATAGTGTCGAACGTCTAGGGTAGCCCGTCAGATTAGTAAAAAAAAATCGATGGTTTGAAATACTCGAGCGCGTCAGATTAAGGTAAGGTAAGTTAGTTACATGCAAAATAGTGTACATTTCAATAATCTGACAATTTGGGCGTGACGAAAGAAAATTGGAGACTCGCAAAGTTGCAAAAAAAAAAAAGTCACCTGGATTTTCTCGAGCGCGATTAGTTTTTTTTTTATTTTGAAGGAAATTAGTCACGAATCACGGAAATATCTTTATCTGCCGATTTGCACAAGCCGAAGTAGCTAAATTCATTATTAAGTGTATAGTCCAGGAATATTATGAGTTTCACCTCAGAATGAGAGATAGTCAGCTATTAACTTGTATAAACCTTTATTTTGACACCCTAAAACTTGTCTCAAAAGCTACTTATCTTAGGGTGCCCGCGACTACTGATTTTTCAAGGTCAAAGGTCAAAAAATGATTTATTGCAAATATCTCGTTTCCTATGGGTTTTTTGGTATATGTATTCATAATAAATATTGTAGAAGATTAAATTTTCTACAACTTTTGCACAACCATTTTTTCGATATCTTGAACCATTTTCGAGATTTCGATATTTTTTATATTTTTTTTTTTTCAAAGCGTCAGATTAAGGAAATCCCTCAACATAATTGTCAGATTATGGGTCAGTACAACAAGGCCATCAAGAAGAACCGCCTGTATAAAAATCTGACGCGCTCGAGTAAATCAAGGTCACGATTTTTTTTTGCATTTTCAAAAATCGGCCCTGACTGATGGTCGCGTCCACCACGCAAAACGGCAGATTATTATTTTTCCGTTATCAGACAGACGTGGCGCGACTACCCTATTAATATCTGACGCGCTCGAGTATTTCTTGGTGACTGTTTTTTTTTACATTTTTGAAACCCTGTAGACGCTCCCCCCACCGCTGAAGGGGAAAATTTTACATAACCTTTTTTTCTTTATTCCACCTAATCTTCAAATTCCAGTAGGTCCCAAAGACGCTCGAGTAACTACAAATTTAGCATCATTGCCTCCCCTACCATAAAATTCATGTTAGAGAATTCCAAAAATCGCGAGCATGCATAAAACAAAATTAATCTCAGTAATATCTTTTCTCATAACTATAGATCAAATTAGATAAAACATACCTTCGTCACAATTTGCCCCATCTCTCAAAAATGACTGCTTTTAATATCAAAGACAAATTAAATAACATTTAGCAAAGTCTAACCCTATTAAATATAATTGCAATCACACCTGAATCCCATCCAATATCAGCACTTCCCGTTAATTAAATTTCAAACGTCGCGTCAAGCTATAACGCTCAATTTTTCCAAAGCGCACTCCAAACGGGATCCAACACACCAATTACCGTCCGCGTCGGGTCCATTCGACCCACCTCTGTTACTCATTACATTTCCATTAACAAAAAGCAGGGTTACTCAACAATTCTGTGCCGTATTTAAAAAGATAGGCAACCTTTAACCCGTGGTCTTTTTGTGGGCGTGCCTCTGCTATTGTAGCACTTCTGAGCTATTTCAAGTGTCAAATTAATGATCCGAAACAGTGAGGCGCTAGTTGCGACCTCGTTTTGTTACCTCCTCGATGTTTTTGTGCTTGGTGCAAGTTATTAGCTTTTGAATGAGATCATCAATGAATCTAGATCAACTTTTTTTTGGGGAATTATTAAAGCTTTACAACAAAGTGTTTTAAATTAAAGAACGCATCTTGTTCTTCATTCTAATTATAATTTTTGATGAGTTGGATCAAAAACCTTAATATATTATGTACTCCAAATAAAAGATCTTGAAATTAATTTCGAATTTAAATTATGAATACAATTCCATTGATTGAAAATTGATTTGCCTGAAAATGAAATTGTTATACCAAAATAATAATGATCTACATGATTATTATCCTGCCGTATTAGAATTAGTAAGGCGATTTAATTTAATATATTTAATTGCTACGATACCCGACTCTTGCGCAATCCGCTCATCACTCACAACTAGTACCAGCCTCTAGTACACGTCGTAGTATTGTGCAATAGATGGTATGTGGATAATCTAATCGTTACAATACATATCTTGAACTTTTACACGAACAGTTACGAGATCTTAGTTGGAGCGGTTCAAGTGATGGGTTTCACTTGTTTTGTTGGTGGCCATTACTTTAAATATGAGTAATGAACTAATGTTAAGTAATACTTTTGAATAAGGAATAAACTGTCAAGTATGTAACTCTAACAAAACCGTCAGTTCCGTACAAATTGCAACTTGAACCTATTTTGATCTGAAAGGTCAAAATCTAGTATGTAATATAATACGACGACATTTAAGCAATGATGTTATGTTATAGTAGTAACATATGACGTCATCAATAGGAGTTGAAATTTCCTTTTCATAGGTTGGTTATGCAACTAAAATAGTTTTTCCTTATGGTCTGTGTTTATAACTTTATAATAACATCATTGTAAAATAGTGGGGCATTCCATTTTGTGACCTAATGCCTCATGTATGGCTTTCGGACTACAATGCACGAAGACTATAGGTAGTTGATAAAAAACTGACCACATTGTATTCAAATTAAATAATGTACCTATATGTACTAACATTAATATTAATAAGGAGGAAAGATTTGGTTGTTTGTTTGCATTGAATAGGCTTTGGAACTACTGGTAAAATTCTTTCACCATTAGAAAGCTACATTATTCTTGATGAGCCTATAGGCTTTATTTTGTCTCGGGAAAAGATAAGTTCCCACGGGAACGCGGGTGAAACAGGGGCGAACAGCTACTTTTTATCCCGGGAAAAGAAAATATCCCTAAGGAACGTGGGTTAAACCGCGACAGCCTAGTTTTCAAATAGTTTACGTCAAATGTTAACTTTGCTCATGTAGTGTTTCCATCAGATAACTGCCAAAAGAGATTTAAGGAGCAGGTGGTCTATTTTGAGGTATCCGGTACATGTGTACAAGATAGATTACTGGGACATAGCAGTTCGACCCAGATTCTAAATCTGCCATAGCCACCGCCGGCCGGCCTGAGATTACGCCACATTTCAATTAGAAGCAGGTATGTATCAATATTGTACATGAATTTCAGACATATAAAAAGGGGATGTTTTTAAGACATTGTTGGTTTGTAAAATAAGTTGGTAAAGTATAGTCAGTATTTTATTAGGTATTTGAAAATTATCAGTGACTTATGTGTCAGGCTAAAATATTACCGCAGTAAGTTTAAACAATTCGAAACAACAAAATTATTTTGTTCGACAGCACATCGTAAATATACAGTTAAACACCAAGTACAAACTATCTGCTTAGGAATAATGTTCCTTTTAAGAAAAAGAATAAAACTTTAATTTAATCGCCGGTCTAAGAGTCCCAGCCTCTACCACTGTATAACTTTAGCTTGAAGCATTTGAGTGTTTGGAATAACACACTACGTAACATAATAATAGTCGCATCGAATCTGTGCAGATTTCTACATTATCTCAAACCATTCGTCGGCGAACCTTTGTACTGCGTATGCGCAACGATCGATGCGAATTGACTACAAAAGATTTACGACCTCTCCACTAAAAGCTGCGTAAATTATCCCTTTGTAGGCTATCTCACTTGCTCTTTTGTTGGGCTCTGTGTAGGAATGAGAGAGACGATGCTATCTTGCTTTCAGATTGTGCCGTTTAATGCTACTTTGGCATGAATGTGAACTTTGGGAAAGTTCGAAGAATTCCATGCGGCGTGCAAGCTTTATGTACTAACTAGTGTTCAAATAAATATGAAGTAAAATCAGGAAGAGCAAATGTATGTAGAAGTATGTACGTACGTATTTCATTGAAGACTAAATTCTGCCTAGCCGTTTTATTCTCGTTTCCACGGCATGTTTATACCGATACAATTCCAAGACATTACTGTTTTTTTTTTATGTCTGTGTTATCTATCTATATTTTGTATACATATATAAAAGGATAAGTCCTGACTGATCTATCAACGCCCAGCCTAAACCCTTACACCTAGAAAGCTGATTTTTTCCCAAGTGTTGTTTTTAAAACTTGACCGAGGAATAAGAACGGATTTTTCGAAATTCAACCTTTAAGGGGGTGAAAAAGGGGTTGAAAGTTTGTATGAAAGTCGGTCATTTTTGAAGCTAGAATCATGAAACTTTGTTTTTAAACTATCAATTAAAAACAAAGAAACACGTGTCTCAGCGTTATTTAAATTTATACCCCTGAGGGGGTGAAACGGGGTTGAAAGTTTGTATGGAAGTTCAACGCCCAGTGTTAGACCTAGAAAGCTGATTTTTTTCACAGGTAATGTTTTTAAGATGTAGACGAAGATTAAGAAAGATTTTTTGAAATTCAATCTCAAAGGATAGGCGGGTGAAATCGCGGGGCGGAAAGCTAGTTGTGTTATAAATATACTCACATCGATGTTATAATTATTAGGATGACATCCGTCCGTCACATTACATATTGTGTGTGTCACAACACTTGAGTCATCAATGTCACGCGTTCGTATAATAAGTAGGTATGGTAATGAATTACAAAGTAAAAGATCATACCTAAATAATGCCTGTAGTGTTGAGTCGATAGTCATGCAAATTCGAATAGTTTATGTTTCATTACCTACCGAATTTGAAAACAAAAATAATTTATTCTAAATTCGTACAACGAAGTCGATTTCAATGCAACAGATGGCGTTAACGTCAGCGTTATAATAGGTATAACGTATAAGTAACATTTTTGACAATATAAAAAAATACCTGTACCAATTTATGATTGAGATAGGGTAAAAAAAATATGTAGATTCAGTAAAACTCCTGGACACATGGTCCTTAATGTCGTATATTAGAAAGAATCATAAAAATTATGTAACTACAGTAGATTACAATAGATATTGCTATTTTACACTGAAATAAGTACGCATCACTTTAAGCAAACCCGATTTACGTTCAAGTTTATTATTATTATGCTATGCTTATATTCTTCTCTCGGTGGACTTTGACTTTCAAATTGCCAGTCAATAGAACATTGGTCTCTTCAAGTAACAATAGAATCCCACGCCAAATACTCAATTAATACCAAAACTTCTAATACAACACAAATCTTCTTGATTATTCCAAGAACTAATTTGCATAATCACCTCTCTAACGTTAAAAGTTAGTTGTTACAACGGGTTATCTTACTATCTTATCTGATATGATAAAAGTTGAACTGTGTGCATGTCTTTATGATAATTATTGTTTATTAGTAGAGTTATTTTAAGTTTTGATAAAAATATACTGTAATCTTGACTGTTACATTTTATTGTAGTTTAATACGATTATATGAAACATCTAACACACGGAATCACACACGGAAATACAGAATATGTTAAAAATCATCTTTATTTTTATTTTGGTCTACAGATATTTATTTATTAAAAAACTCAAATATTTTAACTACGACATATATTACATAATAAAAAGAAGCTGATTTGGAATGTCAGACAACATCCCTATTTCTGAAAGTATCAATGATTTTAAACACAAAATACAACTAAATAGAATTTAAAGCATGTAATAGATATGTACTTACTTTCTACTGCTAAGTGCAAAATGTAAGAATGAAAAGCCTCAGGTAAATAAAGGAAAGTAGCATGTAGCTTTGCAGTATGCATCATACGTTATCGTAAAATCAAACTTCATTCTTTCGTGTGAACACACACATTGTGCAATTTGTAAACGGCACACACCGTCATGTATACGCACACTCTTTAATGTACTGTGTAATTTTTGCATGATATTTTATCGAAACAAATGCAATATTGAGGCTGGTGGCGTAAATAATGCAGCATTTTGAAGCTATAGAAAAAAAAATACGGATTTTTTTATTCATATCAATTTACCATCTAATAAATAAACAGGGATCAAATTAAAAAAAAAACAGTTACCAAGTTATTCAACATACCATTTTTGGCGCCAAAGCTTTCCAAAGATAAAATGCTGGTAACAATCGTTTAGCAAAAGGTGCGGGACAATAGTAACTCGACTGGACGCCACTGTAAGGTGACGCTGAGTCAGCTGTGACTGTGACTGCGAGCGAGCACCAGCCATATTGGTTTTTTATTTTTTAAATTACAAACACAGACGAAGTACTCGATCGAGTTCGATTTTCGATTTGTTTTTTATTGCCAGTAAGAAAACTAAAATTTGCAAAACGAAGCTTAATGTCAGTGTCCGTTTATTTGAATTAGGCTGATTGAAACGTAATTCCATTGTTTATTTAAACTACAACGAATTGAAATGTAATTATTTCGTAGTTTTACGTCGATTGTATTGGTAATTTGGCATTCTGCTACAGATTAAAACGAATGCCTTTGATTAGTGATCACGATCGGTGACTAAATAAAATTATAGTTTCGAAAGAATTGCATTACTTTATTTCTTCTATATGGTGTCATTATGGTGCCATAATGATTCATGATCGATTTTCTCAGGCTTGATAGGATTTAAATTAGTTTTATTAGAGTAGATTGTTCATAGGTTAAAAACTATGATAATAAGAAATCTTGTAAAATAAAAACCAAATATATTTTTCACTAGCTGTCCCGGCAGACCTTGTTCTGCCCTATTTCTCTAAAACAAAGTAGGTAACATTGTTTTTTTTTATGTAAATAGGTGCCCCGACAGATTTCAAAACAAATTTGAGGTAACTCTTTATATTATTTTCATTAATGACATGCAACCTCTAACCAACTTGAAAGATAATCCTAACGCGCCTTTGTTTTGTTTTGATTGACGTCAAATGTTTGACAGCTGGGGACAGAGTGGTTTGTATGGGAAAAGAAAATTGTTGTTTTTACTATTTTTCCCTTATTTTTTACGTTTTTTCTCTCCATAAGAACCTTCCTCAGACTTCATCAAACACAACGAATCAGCCGAATTGGTTCAGCCGTTCTCGAGTTTTGCGCTTAGCAACACATTTAGTGATTCATTTTTATTTATATAGAAGATTATTAGTCCTGGAATTATCTTAATAATCTATAACTACGGTATGTTTTGAAGAAAAACATTGTTAGATTTTTTCTTACCTTATTTTCATTCTAAACAAGTCACACGTGCATTCTAAAATATTAATAAATAAATCAATGTCGCTCGCGGCGCAAAAAATGCTCCGATAAAGCGCGAAAAGCAAAGCGCTAAAATTGCCACAAATTCGCCGGGGCCCAGGAAAAATCACCGCGAGAATTACGCTAGCAAAACTTTTTTAATAACGCTCACCGATTCAATCTCAATCGAAAAATCCGTAACAAAAAAACTCTACACAACACTAAGAAAAATGTATAAACATGTCAGGGGACTGGTTCAGGTACGCCATTTTTTATTGAATCGAACACCTATGCCCGAAAGGGACGACCGGCGTGCTTCCCTACCTTTTCAAGCGCGGCATCAACCACAAACTGTAAGCGGGACCCGAATATATCACCGTCCTACTCGGCCGCTGCATTCATGAGGACAAAGAATAAGTAGTAATAAAGACGTGACATTCGTGCAGATGGTTGATAAAACTTAATACTTGGCAGTTTGTTCGCTCTTGGCCTATTAAAAGGCAACGAACAGATACGTTGTTACACGCTCTTTAGTTCTCGAGACTCATGAAAACATTAAAGGAAATGGTATTCTTAGGCGAGGTCGTATATTGCTTTCTATGTTGGTGGTATCGGCCAGCCTTTTACATTTGCTATTGGCGCGAAATTGGAGAGAAAAGAAAATGGCAAACATTCAGTGTCTCAATTTAACTCGGAGGCAGAACAGGCCAGTTTGATAGCGTTTAAAGTATCTCGAGTGCTCGGCGAAACGGCCCAAATAAAAGACTACAATTATTTCAAAAGTGCCTAATTTTTATTTATCATCGGCCCGGATCGAATGCCAGCTGAATTTTTTAAATGACAAATGATCCTTTGGTCCATCTGTTTTGGCTTTCTCGATGGTTGTTGTAGTTGTTCAGTTTCGAGCCAATTAATGAAAGAGAGGTCCGATATACCTTTACCAGGGCGAAGGGACAAGTTAGTACCCCAATTTTTACCTGATGTTATTCGTAGCGTTGACAGTGGTATTACAAGGGTCGCACTCGCAAAAGCTCGACACTTTTGAAATCTTCTTATGTTATTGTGTCCTGATGAAGTTTAATAGTAGGACTTTATGACTGACATTCGAGTTCTTGAGTACTTTAGTTGTGAAATCTTGAGTCTATTTGATAAGACTTTCATCATGTCTGAAACGCTACGTATACTTCTGAATGTACTAATGCTGAATCACACAGTAACTTTTGATGACAAACTTTACAAATGAGTTCCCGAAAATAACGTTCAAGTCGATTTAGGAGTCATACGAAACTCGTAAAATCCTGGCAGCTCACTTGACTCACCACCGTTCCATAATCTTACTTTTACATAATTTAACGATTTTGTCACTGTTATCGCAACACTTCTTCTTCGTCGATAGGCAAATCCAGCCGAATTTATAAAGGGAAAAGTCAGTACGTAGCAAATTTTTGGCGTCGGCAAATCGTCGGGTTGTTACATTAGAATTTTTGGTAAAGGCAACTCGTAAAACGGTGTTACGCAAATCGATCGTTTGTTCAGCTGATTGCTAAATTGAAAAGCTCGCTTTTCGCTTTGTAATCTCGCCGGCTTATAGCCTATACAAACATCTAAAATAACCCCGTAAATTTTCGGGAAGTTTTCATGACTTGATTCTCCCTCTGACGGTGTTGAACATTGATTGACAAAGACTGAAGCGACTAGAGTTTATAATTTAGAAACAATTTCAATTCACTATAAAGTTTCAACTTGAGAACCTAACGGCGACCGAAATTATTTCCAAGGCGAGCCTCCGAGACAATAAAATAGCTTTCTTATAACCATTCCGGCCCGAAGCTATCCCGTAATGTTACTTCCTTACGCACTGCTACAGCGCCCGAGTGTAATAAAACAATAAAATGTTGCAAAACTTGCAAGATTACTGTTCTTAACAACAGCTCAAGGTGGGAGAAAAAAGGTACGAAACCTGGCGCCCGGATGACGATAACTTGGCTTCCAAGTCTGGATAATGCAGTTAAATGTAGTTCCAATGTACTCGAAGCAAGTTTACACGTCGCCCTCAGGTAAGCTAGAGTGATTTAATGACTGAGGTATTATTATAATGTTGATTGTTAGAATAAACGACGGTAATGTTCTAAACAATTTAGTAAAGCGTGAGTAGAAATAAGATACTTGGTTGTTGGAAATCAATGGTCGTTAAAAGATAATGAGATAGATAGCACAAATTGTTATATAGAGAAAACTGCTAAGAAAGTAAACGTTTTGAAATTAATAAAGATAATAGTTTCAAACTCGTATTTCATAAAAGAATAACAACTTGCACTTTTGAGAACAATTAGAAATAAATAATTTCGAAACTAAAAGACAATACTTGAAAAAATCAGCTAAAATTATTGCTTTAAGAAGCTTTTTACATTATCACATTAAAATTACTAGTATTATTAAAGCTGTATTCGAACATTACGTGTAAATAAGAGCATTTCAAACGAATGAGTCGACCGCACATCAAAAACGATGGCGTACTAAAAAACTAAAAGCTTTCACATTGGTCGACGTAGTTTACTTAATTATTGAAGACACTGTCTTGTTTATGGTTGTTTTGACACACTTTTATCTGTAACATATTATATTACGTTTGAACTTTGGCCGCAGTTAGGGTTTTATCAAATGAATCGTAAATTTGAGTTCTTGAACAAGTAGAAACAATGTTTATCATAAAAAATAGCAACAAATAACTTGAATACTAACCAAGAGATTCCTTTTTTCAAAAAAATATAAGATGACGTAAAAAAATTATTCTTCCTTAAATTTTTTCAATAATATAGAAATAGCATTTTCGCAAATACTTCATTATTGAGATAGCTATTAGTCACTCGGGAATTTATTTTGTAATTGCCTACTTACATTATTTGAGTATGGCAACCGTTTAAGATTCTTGAGATATCTTCCCTTGAATAAAATTAAACAGGTAGAAAGCCACTATACTTCGTTGTAATGACGTCTATTTTGGGATTTTCAACAAAGATAACTGGTCATCTGTTACAAAACATCGTATGACAGTGTACATACGGTTTGAAATGGGATGACAATAATAATTACAAGTTAGAAGCTTTTAGAAAATATGGTTTTTATAATGTGACTCAGTTTTGTCATAGAAAAATGTTTTTACCAGTTTTGTGGTTTACTACTACGACCCTTTTCTTTATGACATACTAGGTTCCACCCCACGGTTTTACCTGCGTCCCAATATAAAAAATAGCTATAAATTAAACAAAAACCCACATCGATCCGTTACTTTTTAAAGAAGGGAAAATATAACAAACACACTTTCGTTGTATAAGTATTATAATAACATCAGTATGATTATCCTAATGTCCATATTTTTTTAAAGATTCAGGTCAAGACACATCATTATTCAAACGTTGATTGCACAGTCTAGTTTAAAATATTTTGGAAAACATGTCAAAAACCGGCCAAGTGCGAGTCGGACTCGCGCACGAAGGGTTCCGTAAAAAGGCAAAAAAAAACACGTTTGTTGTATGGGCTTAAATATTTATTTTATTAAAATTTTATTATTTATTATTAAAGTAAAAATACAACTGAGTATTTTGTGAATATTTCAAGGCAAAAAAATAGCGTTTTTTTGTATGGGAGCCCCCCTTAAATATTTATTTTATTTTGTTTTTAGTATTTGTTGTTATAGCGGCAACAGAAATACATAATTTGTGCAAATTTCAACTGTCTAGCTATTGCGGTTCTTGAGATATAGCCTGGTGATGATATCGAGCAAAAAAGGGCAAAAAAATTGCGTTTTTTTGTATGGGAGCCCTCCTTAAATATTTATTTTATTTTGTTTTTAGTATTTGTTGTTATAGCGGCAACAGAAATACATAATTTGTGCAAATTTCAACTGTCTAGCTATTGCGGTTCTTGAGATATAGCCTGGTGATGATATCGAGCAAAAAAGGGCAAAAAAATTGCGTTTTTTTGTATGGGAGCCCTCCTTAAATATTTATTTTATTTTGTTTTTAGTATTTGTTGTTATAGCGGCAACAGAAATACATAATTTGTGAAAATTTCAACTGTCTAGCTGTTCTTGAGATACAGCCTGGTAACAGACAGACGGACAGACAGCGAAGTCTTAGTAATAGGGTCCCGTTTTTACCCTTTGGGTACGGAACCCTAAAAACGAATGTATACGCAGTGACTCAAACTGATGCAGTATTTTCCATCAAATTAATAGCTAGGTAATAATAAATGAGACACGTTACCATGTCACCAGCAAATGGAATGAAACAATTGTCACATCTACAAATCATTACCTTATCTATGACACGACACACATACCACGTTTTCCGTCAAGCCAATGTCACA
Organism: Ochropacha duplaris; assembly: GCA_951361185.1. Lineage (NCBI taxonomy): Eukaryota > Metazoa > Arthropoda > Insecta > Lepidoptera > Drepanidae > Ochropacha > Ochropacha duplaris. The sequence continues at coordinate 4,203,633 of OX592715.1, read as the reverse complement.
TAGTGTTGTCAAACTTAATTAATCCGAGATGAAATACGAGGAGACTTACCTCTTATTATCCACAGTAGTATTTGAGCTAACGGTATCCGACTGATCCAGTATTTTTAACTGTTAAACGTCGATAAGTCGATGGTTCATTTAGATTGCGCGTGCGTCTGTGTGGTTTTCAACGAGAGATCAGACGGGTCACCACACCAGATTAGCTTTGATGCGTTTTTGTTTAAATACTTTGTTGCTCAATTATTTAAACGCACGATCCGAAACCGAGACATCTCTGGTGGCATTTTATCTTTTTGTAGGTTATCTATGTTTTAACAAGCACTTTGTATTGAGGTTATTTAATGGGTAAAATTTATTATCAATTGCCAAAACAAGGCTTTTTTGTCAGAAATCTGATAAGCGGGCAGAAGGTTCACCTGGTAAGTGAGTGCCGTCACGAAAATTAGCAATACCAGGGGAATTGCCAATGTGTTGTCGACTCTTTACAATGCCTTGAACCTCTACTTCGAGGTAAGTAGCCTCGAAACAGTAACTAATACAGAAAAAACAAAGTTGACTGCTACCATTTCGTATTTTACGGTACTATTTTGACTTCGTAAGTGATTATGTGGTCGAAGGTAGAGGAAAGCTCTTTATTCAATGGAATTACGGGAGTTGATTCAGCAAAAAAATATAACGGACAACAGTTTTAATAATCGTAACAACTCAAGTAAACGCGCTAATCAATTAGATGTTTCCAAGAATATCCTCTAGAATTAAGTTTCGAAATTCAAATCCAACTACGGAAAGAACTTCAATAAATCAAAATTCGAATTTGGAACCCACCCTAACCAAAGAATGTAATAGAGAACCATCACAGAACGCATCAATCGTCCTATGCCGTGGCATGCTCTATGGAATGGAAGTGGAAACGGAACGCAACTCACGTTTTTCCCTAGTCAATTAGCCCACGGGCGGCACTCCATACAGCCAGCCCGACACATGTCAACATCTGTTCGACAACTACCGATGTGTCACGCACGTTTCCGGACTTATTGGAGATTTTTTACGCGGTAAATTAACGCTTGAGGGCACTTTAAAAAAACCGATGCGACACGTGCAGTCAAGGAATTCGAAGTGAACAATGAGGGAATCTGTGAATTTTCTTTCAATTTCTTAAACTTAATAAATAAAAGTTTGTATATCACGAGACTGCCATCAATATCTACTTTACGACTCAGTTTACGACTAAATCAACGGTTTCATCTCGTAAATGTAACCCTTATATTGACAATAAAACCACATAAAACTATGCGATTCGATGTAGGTACGTAATTCAAATGTAAATAATAAAAACTGGAATCTGACACCGACATTGTAATCTAAACTAAATAGGTACCTGCTACATACCCTAAATATATAACTAGCAGTGCCTTGCTAGGACAAGGTACCTGAGAGGCAGAAAGGGCATTCAGCAGTTGTTCCTTTCCTAGAAGTTACTAAAGAATCGGCCAGCTTTCACTCACATTCACAACACTAGTCACTTTAATTAAGTAAAATTAAAAAGAAGGTTTGCTATTGTAATTAAATGTTTTGCTATAAATAAATCATTTAGATTTATTTTTTATTTATTTATTTTTAGGAAGATTTACAGCAAATAAAATTATATAACAAAGAAAATTAATATCTTAATGCTAATAACAAATCTCCACTTTATCGTTAAAGATTCTGAAGTACTTATTTTTTTAAAATACGAACGAATCAAACAACTTTCCGTAGACGCGTAAAAATCGTATGAGTGAAATGTATAAAAAACGTTGAAATCAAAATTATTGAATGTAGATTGCTATAATAAAATAATACATGCCCATTATATCGAGGAATTGTTTAAAAATGTAAATTGTACCTATATTGTTACTGGTGAAACGTTAAATTAGTAAACGAAATGCTCGTGATTGCTGTTTCGGCGAAATCGGGTTAACAATCTATTATGTTGTTTCGTATAATTAGCAGTAAAGATTCGCCTCCAAAACCGTTGCTTGAGCCTACAGTCTAGTCGTGGAAACTCATTGTATTACCTCTTCTTGCGCCATCTAGCGAGCGGGTAGTTCATAAATGCATGATTTAATTAAAACAATAACACCAATAAAATATGTTATTGTACCTAATGATTCAGTTCATGTTATATTTATCTTATTTAATAGTATAAAGTTGTATGTATAATGGAATATTATTTTAAGGGTAGACTGTGATTGAATGTCATAGTGCATTCGGCATTTGACATTTATGATACGTTGGGGTAATACCGGACGGATTTTGAACTAGTTGAAAGAGTCCTAGCATAAAAAATATTTTCTCGACATCAGTACTTATACCTAATAACTAAAATATGGGTCAATTATAAATTAATCTGTATTTACATAAACTCAACGGTTTTTACTTTGAACGTTTACCAAGTAAAGACATATTTTTTAAGAGCATTGCTAAAAATGGGCCATGATGGAGTAAGACCAAACATTAGTTTAAAGATATTGTGTGACAGTATATAGTGTGATTCAACAAGTCATAACATAAAAAAGCTGTTATTAAACTCAAATTATAATCGAATTGTCGAAAGCTCTACGCTACAACAAAAGTTATCAAAAGATCGTTAAGTGGCGGGCACTGAGTAGACGTACCGTTATAGTGAGTCGTCTAATTAATACTCGCCCACTCACACCTCTGACTTGGACTCGGAGTCGAACCCGTTCCAGGGGCTTGCAGTGTTTACTGCACACTGCAAGCCGCGCGCATCTACAATGCAAATCCACAAACACCATCCACAATCTGCGATTCAATATCGACGCATTATATCGCGCTGAGCTTCCTTACAATACAACCCATACTAAATCGAATCGAGACTATCGATTTAACTCGACACGAGGGTCGTAGAAAGAATTCCTTACAACAATGAGCCGGTGTAACAATAAATACCTTAATGATATCCCGAGATCGGAGAAAAGGCGTCCGGCGACGGCAGGCGGAACCCGTCCCACTCTTTTCAAGAGAAATCCACTAAAACATCCCGTTCGGGCAACATCACAATATGAAACGGCACAATCTCACACGTTCACTAATATAATACGAATCCACAGCACTGGTTTGGTTTTGGTACAAAAGATGTTTTTCGTAACACAACGCGGCGTGGACACTCCCTCCGCAGGACAACCGACGCGCACGGCAGCCGGGCACGAACTGAACTGGTTTTACTGGGTGCGAGGGCGCGGGGAGGGGTGGACGGGTGCGTTTGGTTGCTTTGCCTCAGCTTGCTTTTATGAAAATATTTCGTGAGTAATGCACGTGTTATGTCGGCGAGTGCATCGGCCTACAGCGGCCTCGGATCTCTGATTGAGGTGCACTGCACGGTGTGATAGATAAAGATAATATGAAACAGAGTAGTGTCGCATTGGACACAGTACCAGCGACGCGAGATGTGGGGTCTTTGTCTCTTACGCTTTCTATTTGATAAAGGCAAAGCTTATCCGAGCTTAGCCGTTGCATTTATATCCACCTACAATCAAAACAACGGATTGCTATCCGTTTGATACTAAGATTTTTAGCTCGTACCTTAATTATTGAGACTTTATTGGAGGATATTCAATTGAGGCTACCTTTTTCTATTTTCTGTCAATGATGTAGGATATGTTTACTCAGACTCACCCTTATTTAGGTATATACCCACCTACTAGTAGCAGCATGGAAACTAGACGGCCAGTTGACATGGTTGGTTAACACACTACCTATCACGCTGCAGGTAGTGGGTTCGATTCCCATCCAGAACAGACATTTGTGTGCATGAACATGTCTGTTTGTCCTGAGTCTGGGTGTAATTATCTATTAAAGTATGTATTTACAACAAAAAAAAGTAGTATAGGTAGTATATCAGTCATCTGGTTTCCATATTACAAGCTCTGCTTAGTTTGGGATCAGATAGCCGTGTGTGAAAAAATGTCCGAGGATATTTTCATGAAGTAACATTTATTTGCGAATTATGTTCGTAATGCGAGAAAGATAAAACGAACAACTAATCGCTGTTAATAATACTCTGCTGTGTTAAGCATAATATAAACCAGATTTGCACCTGCATAAGTTAATTTTAATAAACGAACGCTTGAGGGATGAGGCAGAATTTTACGATTTACGATATTAATAAACTACTACCATTTTGCAGACAGAATGGCGCCAAACAGCTTTGCAAAATTATGCGCAAATGTGATAATTACAATGAATTGTTAAACACATACCTAGATCGGTCGGTCACCTTAATGTTACAATCTGAATGGACATCTACAAACTAAAGAATATTTTCTAGAAATAAGGTAAACAAACAAAACGCAAATTTAAAGAAATGTGAAGATCATATTAGTTATTAAGACCAATTTATATGAATTAATATAATAGGATGCAAAATAAGAGCAAAAATTTATAAAGTGAACCTTATTAAGCAGAATAAGTTACGTAGCGTACTATTTAGTAATTTGTGGAATAAGGCAGCTTTTGTTCAACAACAAATCCATTGTCCTGGAAGTATAACCTAGAGCTAGAATAATAATATGTAATAATAATAAGTACACATTACAACTTAAAAGCTATGAACAATAACATGTTATTATATAGACAAATTAACACAACGTATTGCAAAAAATTTGCGATATTATTTTGGTGAAATATCCAATTTTGTTAATCTGGGGGCTTATGATTAAATCCGCACATCAAATTACATAAAATAATATGCATTATATATTACATGGGATGTACTCGACTTTGTATTATTGTTATATAGCGTAACTTCCAGCCAAATGGGGTATTAAAATATAGAACCATGTATTTATTTATTTTACGAGCAGATATATTTGATTAAAAATTAAAGTTTCAATAATTCTGTATTCATTTTATAATCATCAGTAGAGGATTAAAAAACCTCAATATGTATCTGAATAGAAATTATGTAATCTCTGAAGTAAATCACTGTGGTATTAAATAACATATTTTTGTCAAGATACTTTGACATCTTTTGTACGGCTTATCCCCGAATTCCGCGAAATGACCTACCCACCTCGTGAAACAAGATAGGAAATCGGCTGAGCCGCCGAATTTCTGCCATCCGCAATCCACCGACGAAATCTTTGTCATCAAAGGCGGTATTTCTATAAAAACGCATTTTCCGAATTGCGATGTGGCCCTTTGATGTTAATCCCTGGATTTGGGCTTACCGTTAGGAGATATTCCTGTTCAGTTTTCATGTAAATGTTCAGTGTTTACCTTTAACATTTTGAGCAGATACTGCACCTAAATTTTATTGAGCTTTCGCTGTGCTTCAGGCTTGAAGTGTGCGTGGGGGAGCATGGGGTCAGATGAAACTGGTTGTTCGGTTTCGCTAGTAGCGCCGCCAATCGGACGTGCGTGTAATTACACCCAACGCAGTTCAAGTGGCACCGTTACGACGCGACGACGTCAAGTGGATAGTCAAAAACTCGAAAATCGAATTAGTTCGTTCGTTATTCGTTTTGTTCCATATTCGAAACGAGTACTCGTACATAGGTCTATGAATAGCGTTCCATATATTGTATTGTTCGTTTAAAATAGGAACATTGACTACTAAGTCTCGCAGCTATTTTAAGGCTGTAGAAAATTTTGGCTGCATTATTTAAAATCGTTTTTTAGGGTTCCGTACCCAAAGGGTAAAAACGGGACCCTATTACTAAGACTTCGCTGTCTGTCCGTCTGTCTGTCACCAGGCTGTATCTCTTGAGATTCTCTCTGTATAGCTAGACAGTTGAAATTTTCACAAATTATGTATTTCTGTTGCCGCCATAACAACAAATACTAAAAACAAAATAAAATAAATATTTACGGGTAAATATTTAGTTTTTTTTACTAAACTTAGATAAAAACTTTAAAATATAAATTTTTTTACCTTTAAATAAATGGCTTACTCAGATATCAAACGGAAAACCAATCAGTTATCAGTTTTACTGGGTAAAGTATATTTTGTTATAGGTATGTAATTCTAATCCAAAATGAAAACTGACATTTTCAGCTGGACCTTTTATTTGATTGTCCAGCAGTATTGTAAATTAGTAGATAGGAAAAGCTATTCATCAAGTTATGCAGAATGTGTTAATATTTTCATCTTGTTTTCATCAATTAGAAATAGTGCTGTTCCTAAAGTGCATATTTTATCTGTAATGATTCTGGGTTGAATAGCAGTATTTTCAGTTACTAACTCCGCTATTTATCTGGAATTCAGGCCTATTCAGATATAAGCCGTTTTTGCTTCACTATTGGTAGTGGAAAATAACAAAATTTCATCTGCCGGGCTGTTACAAACTTTCGCAGTTAGCGCATATCAATTGTTTTAGTGAAAAACCCACAAACAAGGACCACCACCTATGTTTTAATAAGATTTTATAACAAAATTGGACCTGCAAGGCGTATTCGAATTTCAAACATCGGTCGTTTTTTTTTCAAACTCCATTGCTGTAAAAAGTTTGAAGGCCTAGTTTTTTAGAGCCCTGTATCTGGCTTACGTACGGTCGGCCAAGAAAGTGGTGTACCACCCTAGGGTTGAATGCCGCTTGCAGATTCATAGGTGATAAAGATTAGTTTCGCTTGCAGATCAATCTGACAACTTATGACAACGTCATTATTATGCATCTCTTTTAGTGATATCTTTTTAGTTTGAACCTTGTTGTAATTTTCGATGACTAGGAAACTAAATCAAAACTGGCACACCACTTTCTTGGCCGACCGGACCTATATTATATTGACGGGCCGGTTGGCGTGGTTGATTAACACACTACCTATTCCGACGCAGGTCGTGGGTTCGATTCCCATCCAGGACAGACATTTTGTGTGCGTGAACATGTCTGTTTGTCCTGAGTCTGGAATTATTTATTTAAGTAAGTATTTACAAAAAAAAGTTGTATATTATGTATATCAGTCACCCGGTTTCCATATTACAAGAGCTCCTGCTTAGTTTGGGATCAGATAGCCGTGTGTGAAAAATGTCCGAGGATATTTATTTATTTATTTTATACATTAAAATTATTGTTCGACAGCATCTCTTCTTGAGATAGGTAATCTGAATTTCTATGTTTAAGTTATTCATGTAGGTATATGTAAGAATGTTATTGTTCGGCTGCAAAACAGGTCTTTATAATAATAAGGACACAATCAAAATTTTGTCAATGTGTCCTTTAGACAACCTTTGAACGTTAATTTGGCTAACCTCACCGACACAAGTTTATCGTTTAACTGCGGTGGGGTCACTTAGGGCGCCTTGATAAGGTCGCTAGACCTTTGTATATTGGTTAACACTGTATTCAGACGCTTTGATCAAGATGCGATGTCATACCTTGGTTAACAATGAACATCTTAAACAAGTTTTATGAAAATTTATAGCTTGGTTCTAAAATGCAACCTAATTGTGATGTTTCTGAGTCTAAAACTGATAATATCCGATCCAAAATAAAGCCAAAGGAAGGTTTATCAACAACCAGCATTATTATGAGTTGGGACCTTTTTGTGGTAAAGTTTCTTCTTTATACAACAGCATTTAAGCTAATTATGACCAACAACCTTTTTCTTCATTGATAAGAAATAGGAGTAAACTAAGATCTTAATAAAATGAGAGATAGTCACATTTCTTGTTAAGTCTAAGTGAAATGTGACATGTGACTTGGCACGGGATACGATATTTTTGTAATTTTGGCAACCTTGAACGTAGTATTGTTGTTATATCTCGCGAAATTATATACAAATGTAGTCGTTGTAGTAGAGCTGTACAGTTGCCATAATAAACTAGATTTTTTAAATTCCTTCATTTAATTAATTATCAGTTCTAATAAATTTACATGTACAATTTCATTTTTATATATTACTAGTTTTCTGCCCGACGGTTTCACCCGCGTTCCCGAGGGATCATATCTTTTCTCGGGATAAAAAGTAGCCTATATGCTATTCCAGGCTATAATCTATCTCTATGCCAAATTTCATCCAGATCCATTCAGCCGTTCTGGCGTAAATGAGTAACAAACATACATCCATCCAAACTTTCACATATAATAATAATAATAATAACTTTATTGTGCTTGTAAATGTTTATTCATCCAAATAGGTCTTCACATGCACTTATGAATTGTCAGACTCTAATGCACGGGTCGGAAGGTTGCTTTTGCTGAGAAGAGCCGGCAATAACCTCAGAAATTACTCTTTTCAAAAACAACTTACACATTACATTCAATTATTTATCTAGTCTCACTGACTATATTTGCGTGTTATGCTTTGATATCTAATAACTAAAATACACAATCAGCGAAAAAAATGGCCTTACCGAATGTCTACCCACTCGAACATTTGGGTGGTCTTTTAATCTAGTAGCATTCGAACGCTCCGACGGTAAACATGCCTCAGTGCTCGTTTAAGATATATTTTGGCTAGCAGGTATGAGTCGTAAAATTTTATTACTTAACACAATTTGAGACAGTTTTGAGAGAACTTTTGATTGAGATTGTTTATCTTTAGTTCTCCGCGGTATCAAACGTCGCTGCCACTGACCGATTTTTAATATAGGTATAAAATTCCCGTGTCACTATGTTGGTCTGCGATGAACTCCGAAACTACTAAACCGATCTTGACGAAACTTGGCACACAAATAGATAATATCCTGAATTAAGAGATAGGATACTTTTAATCCCGGAAAAAATTAAGATACGCGGGTGACACCGCGGGGGCAGTTTGTTGCATATAAATATTCAGTAGGACTATATCTTTATACTGTGGTAGGACTGTACAATATTAGATAACGAATTTGGCTCGCGAAAGGACTATTATATTTCCATGTCTAATGTTATAAATAATCCTATTTCCCAGTAGGTACGTAACCTGGCAGATGTAATGCCGAACGAAACCGAAAAAATCTTGCCGTTTTATTATCGTAATGAGAAATAATATCATGCTACTGAAATTACCACTTTGGTACCTAGGTAAGATGTAATTAATGATGATAACAATAGTTTAGTCAATTCCCAGAACACGTTTTATATATATTACTAGCTGTTCCCCACGGTTTAACACGCGTTCCCGTGGAATCTTACCTTTTCCCAGGACAAAATATAGACTATGTTCATCAGGAATAATGTAGCTTTCTAATGGGGAAAGAATTTTTCTAATCGGTCCAGAAGTATCAGAGCCTGTTGAATGCAAACAAACAATCAAATCTTTCCTCTTTATAATATTATTATTATAGACATTTAAAAAAATATATATAACAGATTTATTTATAAATGCTGATTGTTATTGTACTTCAATTATACTCAACATGTGTCCGGCTTGAAGGACCAAGTTGAGGAAATATATTAGAAATGATTATTCTTAATACTTAATTCAAGGCATACATTGGGGCCGATTCTATTAATTGCAAACGAAGCAAATTTTTATCTCGCATTGTCCCTTTCTAATTACATATCATAAAGAAAGGGATAGAATAAGTTTAGTCCGATCAATATAGAGTAATTACTTGTTTTTAGGGTTCCGTACCCAAAGGGTAAAAACGGGTCCCTATTACTAAGACTTCGCTGTCTGTCCGTCTGTCCGTCCGTCTGTCTGTTACCAGGCTGTATCTCATGAACCGCGAAAGCTAGACAGTTGAAATTTTCACAAATTATGTATTTCTGTTGCCGCTAAAAACAACAAATACTAAAAAAAATTAAGGGGGGCTCCCATACAAAAAACGCAATTTTTTTGCCCTTTTTTGCTCGATATCATCACCAGGCTGTATCTCAAGAACCGCGATAGCTAGACAGTTGAAATTTTCACAAATTATGTATTTCTGTTGCCGCTATAATAACAAATACTAAAAACAAAATAAAATAAATGTTTAAGGGGGGCTCCCATACAACAAACGCTATTTTTTGCCCTTTTTTGCTCGATATCAATAATATGAACAGGTAGGCACTTGAAATATTCACAAAGTACTTTGTTGTATTTTTACTTTAATAATAAATAATAAAATAAAAATAAATATTTAATTATAAATTGAGCCCCTCCCATACAACAAACGTGATTTTTTTGCCTTTTTTACGGAACCCTTCGTGCGTGATTCCGACTCGCACATGGCCGGTTTTTAATTTTCAACGTTATAATCGCCATCATTATTGGTCAAGCTTAACAAAATAATTAGTTATATTTATTTATTAGAAAGAATTACTATTAGTTTGCAAACAGAATTGCACCGATATACTACTATATCTTATTATTACTTTATGCATAAATTCTGCATGAAACACCAGGATGAACAGTATAATTATAACAGTAGATATAATTCAGAACACAGTATAAACATGGCCTGCATGTCTGAGGGTATCTGGAAGACGTCCAGAAACTCCATTCAGCTAGTTGCACTTGAATTAATCAATTGTTTTAATCCACTCGTGACGGCAGCTGTTGACCGCTCGCTAACGTATATGTTACGGGCACGTTAGATAAGAGAGCGGGAAGAGAAATCGCTTCAGCTTATGGGATTAAAACTATCCTGTGAAATGTTAAGGCTTCTGGTTAGGATATCTGATTGTTTTTTATACCACTAGGTGGCAAACAAGCTTACGGCCCACCTGATGGTAAGTGGTTACCGTAGCCTATGGACGCTTGCAACACCAGTGGCGTCACGAGCGCGTTGCCGACCTTGCATAAACCTTCTTACTCCTCTTTTGAAGAACCCCATGCTGTAGTCTCTAGGGAAAACCTCTACAGGGAGCTCATTCCACAGCCTGATCATACGCGGGAGAAAATGTCTCTCAAAACGCACTATACGCGACCAATTTGGTTCTAAGGTGTGAGGATGAACTCCCTGTCGACGGCGGGCGGTGCGATGGTAGAAAGTTGCAGTGGGCATCATATCGAACAATTCCTCTAAACACTGCCCATTGTACAAGCGGTAGAATACACATAAGGAGGCAAAGTCTCTCCTTAGATTTAAAGGCTCGATACCGCTTGTGAGCTCAGGATCGCTGACAATTCTCACAGCCCGTTTCTGAACCGAGTCAAAAGGTTCAAGTTGGTACTTAGGTGCTCCGGCCCAAAGGTGACAGCAGTACTCCATGTGGGGGCGGACTTGCGACTTATATAGTCGCAGTCTTTGCACCGCAGTGAAGTACCGCTTAGCCCTATTGAGCACACCGAGCTTTTTAGCAGCCAACTTGACCTTCTCTTCTAAGTGACTACGGAACTGAACGTCACTGGAGATGTCGACACCAAGGATCCCAAGGCTCTTTGAGATGGAAAGGGGTGTGTCGAGGAATTGTGGGGCCACAGAAAATGGGGTTTTTTTGGCGGTGAATGCGCACACTTGTGTCTTGTTGGGGTTAAATTGGACCAGATTGGCACATCCACAATCGGAGACAGTGGACAAGGTGGTCTCAATTACGGACACAAGTTGTCTGCGACTTTCCTCCACACTAGTTCGAGGGATGTTAGCTCGGCCCGTATAATACGTGTCCACAGTACTGTCATCTGCATAGCAATGAATGCCATCAATAGATAACATGTCATTGATATGCAGAAGAAAGAGAGTCGGGGACAGCACGGAGCCTTGTGGGACACCAGCATTTATGTTCATGTTATCAGAGCAACTACCGTCAACCACGGCTCTTATGCTTCTATTTGACAAAAAGCTGGCAATCCAATTGCACAAACCCTCGGACAGTCCAAAAGATGGTAACTTCGACAGAAGACTCCGGTGCCAGACCCGATCGAACGCCTTAACAATTAACAATATTATCATAATATGTGAGTAAAATCAGTACGGCACATGTTTGATACTTACCCGATATACTAGCCAAGACACGGCAATAAGGATTCCACGACAATGTTCTAGCTAGGGTTCGAATTTTACATTGAGCTTGAGCTTTCGGTGAAGAAAAATATCGTGAGAAAACTATAGCACAGTGGTACCTAAGGTTCTTTGTACTACTCGCCCAGCCTAACCCACTATAGTATGTTCAGTACAGTTGCACTTAATAGCCAGTGCATTCGAGGCATTATAAAAAAATCGACAGTACATTGGCAATGGCTCTGGTATTGCTAATATCTATAGACGATGGTAGCAACTTACAGGTGACCCGCCTGCCTGTTTGTCAGACTTCTGACGTATAAAAAAACAAGTGCGCTAAGCTAAGTTTGTATTTACAAGGAAGGCCAACCAATAAACTTCTTGAGGGCTTAATTAACTTGGTTGCTCCTCTCGCTGCTTAGTTGAAACTACGACCAGTTTTTTTTATGTTTGTAGTCGTACAGTTATCAATCGCTCCCGCTGCCTCTCATGCAATAACGTAGCACCAGAAGCGTCGACAAGATCTATTTATTGTCGGGGCACGTGTTAGTTTATTTGACATAAATTGCATTCTAAACGGCTCGTTAGTCCGTAGCAGTTAGGAGCATTTTATTTAGGCGTTCTTTGATCTAACGCATTCCTTAACTAAGGAATTGAAAGGGATACTGTTTTAATCTATTGTTAAAATGTTCTAAGCACTGTTTTAGCATTAATATGTCTGTACTCCTTATCTCTTTAGGTACAACTTTAAATAAACACCATCCAGGATTAAAAGACCGTCGGTACACTGGAATAGGAGTTGAATAGAGGCCTTCTAAAGATGGTTGTCAATTATAGTTTATTTATAAGGTTTTGCTGGAAATAAACAGCAATAGGAAGGCCTTATTTGGCTTTCTGACTGTGTCTACTTTTCAAACATTGATCGGATATATTTGTAATTGAGTAAATTGTTTAACTTTACAAATCAATGGTTTGATAAATAAACTAATGAGGGACTGCGAAGTTTCTGGACATAATTGGATGTAGGTAATGATTTTCTATTGTGTCAATAGTTACTTGTACGCTGTGATTCGTAACAAATTTTATTATGTCAATAGATAGTTAGTTGTACGCTGTGATTCGTAACAAAAGCATTATTTGTTCTAGCTATAAGGTTCAATTTCTAATCGCCTGCTTTTGCTTCGTCACTTGAAATCTGCAACCTGCAGTATGACGTCTTATCAGATGGACTTTCAAACTGGTCAGTCGGCGGGAGCAGCTGGATGGAAACTGCTTACTGACCGTTCCTAGGACATTTATGAGTGAGGACTTCAGCGATGGAAATTCCAAGACTAAAACTAAAACATAGATAGATGTATTATGATGACTTTATAGTAAGTCGGGTAAGTAGTAGTGCTGCCTATGGATATAGGTATATATAGACATATCGGGAGCAGTACAACACTAGCGAAAGGATGTACACTTGCACTACTGTAATGCCTAGGCCGCACTCATCGCGATAAAATTCGGGCGATAAACTTCGCCTTCGGTCTACGGCGAATCGTCGCGGCCACACCATACGCGTTGTGAAGTTTATCGCGATGTACAAACGCAGAAAAAGAAATGGATGTGGCCGCGCAAGCGGAGTTCATCGCGGTAAAACCCTTTGATGTGCGTGATACCGACAGCGGAGCGATGTGCCTGAAGCTTCGCCCGAAGTGCCGAAGTATTCGCGAATACCTGGCTACATACATCGCGATAGCTCCGAATATCCGCGAATAATCCTAAATCCAGTTACAGTTCTGTTCATAATTCCAACTCAATTATAGCATTTGATAACACACCTGATAGTTGCAGTAAGATACTTGGAGATAGATGTGAGTGAACGTATACCTACGCATATACATATAGGGATGTAGAGAAACCATATGAGATTGATGATATGCGGACACCCGAGATTGAAACGATAGAATCTCGGTAGGAATTATCGGGTTATGCTTGGTCCAGACTTTAGGCTAAATTGTTATTTAGATTTGCATTTTAGTAAAGAAACTAAATTTATTGTGATGCGTCGCCAGTTGTTTCTGTCGCTGAATGTAGGGCATGGGTACTTGGGTAGTGTGTTGTCGCCATCTCTCCTGGCATGTGACGGAAATATTTCAGGATCCATCGTAGACAAGTAGGTAGTGGAGTCTCTTAAATAATATTTATTTCTAAAAGGGCGTCAAAAGATCTCTTTAAGGTCGGCAATCGCCCTGTTATGATTGCAAAATTAAATGTCTATAGGTGGATGTGAGCACTTATCATGAGGTGAACCGTCTGCTTGCTTTACAAAAACAGCTGTTGTAGTAATTGCCTTCATACCTGCACCAATGCCATTACAATAGCCAATCCATTTACTTTACAAGCTAATATATATAATTACAGCCCCTCAACAGATAGTTAAGTTTTGGACAAACTATTTCTTTATCAACATTAAATCGAATAAAATCGTTTGTCTTAATATTCCCACCAAGAATGCAGTGCAGAAACGTAGTTACATTGTAAATTAGTTGTCTTACTGCTAGTGCCCACTCCATGAGAATGAAACACGCCACATTAATTAATTTACTATACTTAATCCCTATAAATAATTTATGTAAATAATCGTGGACGTTCGCAATTAAATCTTAGGTCACGGAATAATAATTATTCGGACATTCTTTTAATTCTCGCTGTGAATTTTATGGTTATTATTTTTAATTTAGCATAATGGCGCATGATAAAGAATTAAGTACTGGCATAAAAATCTATGCGCAAATAGTTTTTTATTTTTAAAAATTGAATACTATAATGGCATATTTTTATATTAATTTAATAACATTCGAAATTTAAATTAAAGTTCAACATTTATCATAGAATGCTGTTGTTATCGCAAACAAATATAACCCTAATTCTTATCACAATAAGAGACGCAAATATTTACTTAGAACGTGGGAATCACTGATAAGGGCAAGCTCTTCATCTAGACCATAATATAGATTACCTACAACCAAGCTATGATCATCAGTTCAGGTCATCGACTTAAAGAACTGAAAGAAACCTGACTGTTAACAAAAGATCTCTTTATGGGGACTAACTATCAAGATTTAAAGGTCATTAGCACTTAGGTGTAAAATATAATTGATGAGTCATCATTCATCTTAAGCTATTAGATTAACTATAATATACTCCGTTCTGGTAGCTATAATACCGCACTTGAGAGACGAGCATAATTTCATTTATAAGTTTCTTTGCAATGGTGAGTCCTAAGACAATTTGTTTTTTTTTAATATATCAACAGGTTGACAAGCAGACGGTCCACCTGATGGTAAGTGTCACCGCCGTTTCATCAATTTGAGGGTTTATTCTGGATAAGCTTGTGTTTGACCACAATCTCACCATGGTAAGTGATGATGTGGCCGAAGGTGGTAAGCACACAAAGCCTAGATGGGAACTGGCTCTCAAGTGCAGCCGTCGGATCACACCGATAGGTGCATGGTGACAGATTTTCAACTTGAGGGTAGGTTGGTAGCCAGCCAGTCAATTGGTAAAATCTTACACCTTCAGAATATCTAATGACTATCTAATCTTAATCCTCCGCGTGGAATTGACTACTCCACCTCCCTCAAGTTGAAAATCTGTTGCCAAGCACCGGTGTGTTCCGGCAGTTGTGCTTGAGAACCAGTTGCCTTCATGACATTGCAATTAGTTGACACAACACATTGGCAATCAGTTAACATCAGCCTGCCAGCTTGTCTAACTTATGACACAAAAAAACGCGGTGAAAATGCACGAATTTTAAGCGGTAATTAGGGCTCAAAATCGACCATAACTATCATCAAAATCTCCGTAAACTCCAAGAATTTATCCATAGATTGGCGCATATACAGGGTTGTCCGGCAAGTAGTACGATAAACTTAAGGGGAAGATAGGTGGGCTATTAAATATACAAAAATAACCTTCGTAAAAGTTAATATCTTTCTTATGATAAGATATTTAATATCTAAAATACAAAAATCTGAAATATCGAAATATCTCGAAAATGGTGAACTTTTTATCGAGCTAATTTTTGTATATTTGGTAGGGGCCCGACCACCTATCTCCCCCTTAAGTTTGTCGTACTACTTACCGGACACCCTGTATAATAAATAAAAAATACTTATTTGTTTTTAATAATTATGTTCTTTCAAATTTACAAACCAATTGAATAGATGCAGTCGTACTTTAGATAAACTGACCATTTACATACGAATACCTAACTTACTCTAGTTATGCAATGGAGAAAACAGGTTTACTTGGCAGAGCAGTCCACTCCACATACAAGCTTCTTGTAGGTTAATAGGCCTCGTGGAATTGCTCTTGTTCCTATTTAATTTTTTATTAAAAGTTTCATCCCTGTTTCAGTGGCTTAATGTTTTTTGCTGATAACTGCACGCGTCCAAATCGGTTATGTATTTTATCGTATGCCCACGGACAGACAGACATACAGTGGGGATAAATAAACAATTAAGATGTGACTATTCACTCGGATTCTATCGATATGATACGCTAGCAACTCTTTTTAAACGACTTCAGAAAAGGAGGAGGTTATATGTTCGACTGTATGTATCTTTTTTTTGTGTATTATTTCTGGAAATTGTCCTTTATTACATTTTTACCAATGTCAGTTAGCATTATTCTTCACATTCACAGTAAAGTTAGTCATTTTCCATCCAAGTCAGGTCAGGTTTTATTGAAATTGGTGGACAGCCCACTAAAACTTTTCACAGAGTTTTTGAGACAACATGAAAATTGAGCACTTAGACAAAACGCCACTATTCAATGAAACAAAAATTCTATCTACCATTTTACTAAGAAAACTCAACGTCACTTCGCAAGTTATCACCAAAAAGTTGCTACTGCAGCTGCACTTGTGCAGTTTAATATTAGGCTGTAAGTGCTTATTACCTTCGACAGCAATATTAGCCACAGTAAAAAATAATATGATATTTATAAAAAAAAATACTCACAAACACACCAAATACATTCAAAGTATTGAATTATGTAGAATATAACCTGAAATAAACAAGTGTTTAACCAAAGAATCTAGTCGTAAAAAGTATTATCATCTCATTCGCAACACATCGTTTCCTCTTAATATCAAAGTTATTATTGATAACACACGTCAAAGACTAAACATTTACAGAAGCGGTTTGTTATTTTCTGATTTATTTTTACCTCAGAACAGTAAATGAGCTATCGTATGACGTATGCAAATAACTAGGTAACTTATCGAAAAAAAAAACTGTGTTTTTATCTATGGTAATATTATCTACTCAAAAGCTATTTTAAGATAATAGTTGAATCAGTTGCGGATTTACCAACAGGCTGAGTGGGCTAGAGCCTAGGACGGCAGATTTTAGGGGGGCAGAAGGGCCATTTTTTATGTGTTACAGAAATTAAAAAATACCCATATCATTTGGTGTATGATTCTTAAATGGTAGGTACTTAGAGTACTTATTAATATTTAGGCAAAAGTTTATAAAGTTTACACAAACAATTCAACATGTATTAGTATGTCACCACTTAGATAATAAAAAAAAAAGAAATATGATTGTAAACTAGGGTATCGCATTGTAGGTCGGGAGGGGTGGCAACATTTTAATAGCGATGGCTGCAACTGTTTAAATTTGCCACAGAGTTGAATGCTGTTTGATCTCTTTAACTTAAATTGATGAGCAATAATTACAAGTATACAAATTATATTTGTCTCACAAAAATACACATAAACGAGAAAAACTTAAATTAATAGAATCAAACCTGCAGATCAATATGATTGTAGGTAGAAAATGAAGCGACGCGGAAGCATCCCGTCTATTCTTAATCTATGCAATCGTTTTTGCTGTGTCGAATACCTATTCAGGCAATTTTTTGCTTACGTCATTAGGCTTTGTGCTCGCTTTAATTATTGTATTCCGATGTATATCTCGCTATTCTAACATTGTTCACAAAGACTTTGATTTCGGGTTTAGAGCTGTTTTACACGTTAATAGGTATAATAAAAAGATGGCGTGAAGGTCAAAATGAACATCAGTAATTTAATAACTGTTGTAAGTATCATACAGTAGTTCTTTATGTGTTTAATGTCTTGTATTTTAGAGAGATCGAAATTCCGTTGGGATTTGGATATTTTTTTGTTTTTAAAGTCATCGTTTTTTTTAATAGTATTTTTTATTCTATCGCATACCGCAATGATAAGCCAGTTTATTTTCTGTTTTTGAGTAGTTCTTATTTCATTAACGTCTTTAATCCATTTTTCTAAAACAATTTAATAATACTAAACACATACCATCTTTTCTTATTTGTTGCGTTCACTAAGTCGTATGTTTCAATTTGCTTAGTATAAGGTATATAGGTACCGTTCTATGTGCTGTGTAGAGTACACAGTGTGTACTCAGACAATGTCCCTCCGACCTAGATACCTAGATAGTGTAGTGTTTGTCTTAAAGCCGGAGCCAGCTCACAAGGAAATAGCAAAAAAAAATACTGTTGAGAAACATTTGATGTATGAATTTTCTTTAAGACCGTTTGAGAATGTAAGAGTAATTTAGATTGTTGGGGAAGTTTATAAGCTAAGCTATGGTGTTTTTTAGGGATCCGTACCCAAAGGGTATAAACGGAAACCCTATTACTAAGACTCCACTGTCCGTCTGTCTGTTTGTCTGTCACCAGGCTGTATCTCATGAACCGTTATAGCTAGACGTGAAATTTTCACAGATGATGTTATTTCTGTTGCCGCTAAAACAACAAATACCTATTAAACTCTACAAAATTTGTACGGAACCCTCGGTGTCCGACTCGCACTTGACCGGTTTTTTTAATCCTATTTTGGAATTGACACAACTTTTACTTTTTTTTTGGGAATTTTCGAATAAAATAACGTTATTCATACATTCGATCCAGCACTGTTGAACTTTACTATAAAAAGTTTGAAATTTATAAAAAATATTCATTGCATCTCGTGATTTAGTAAAAAGCAACTCTGAATGTTTCCCGTCATACATAATCATGTACGTATTTGAAAATAGATTTAACATTTGCGTGACCTCTAAAAGGTTGGTCATACAAACATATACAAATTTAATTGGCCGTGAGTGTACAGGGATCAGTGCCAACCAAGCAAAGCAAGTCTAGTTATTCATTTATGTTTATTAAAGCTTTTAGCGGGCCTAATGAATTCAGCTCAGCTATAATGCTTGCTCTTACTACATTTTACGCACACAGCATTATCTTTTAAATGGAAAAAATGTGTTGAAGTAATTAAATATCGACGTCAGCTAATTACTGAACTCTCGTCAGGTTAATGGGACAATGGAACTGTTTTTTAAAGTGTTTTTGGCTTGGTATCTATACCTATAAGCCATTACATTATTTTCAATAATCTTATAAATTATTTATGTTTTAAGGTTATGGGTATTAGGATGATGTTTTAACGAGGATAGTCCATAAAGCTGCAGGTCTGTCACCAAGCACCTATCGGTGTATTTCGACAGCTGCACTTGATAGCCAATTTCTAGGCTTTGTCTGCTTACCACCTACGACCTCTTCATCATTTAGCAAACACACAAAGTTATCCAAAGTAAAAAAAGGATGAAGCAAACGATTATGCCACCTTACACTCGTAGTCTGAGAGCGACTCGTATAAGATGTGGATATCGCTTCGGAGTGCCGAGTTGTGAACTGGACGAAAAATGTGGGACAGAGTACTAAAATGACCGCAATGACAACTATATTATACTAGCTTTCCGCCCCGCGGTTTAACCCGCGTACCCCTTTAGGGGATGAATTTCGAAAAATCCTTATTCCTCGTCTTCAAAAAAAAACATGTGAAAAGTTTCAGCTTTCTAGGTCCACGGGTTTAGGCTAGGCGTTGATGAGTCAGTGAGTCAGGCCTTGTATTTTTACACATGTATAAGGCGATGATACTCGTAGCTCAGATACTGTGGTGGTAGTGACGTCGAACACCGCGGCGAAAGTCGTGGATTCGAATCCTCCCGACTGGCTGCCAGGCTCCAGTTGAAAATCTGACGCCATGTACTTAGCTATCGGTGTGTTCCGACAGCTGCACTTGAGAGCCAGTTCCCATCTAGGCTTTGTGTGCTTACCACCTTGGGCCACACTATCACTTACCATGGTGAGATTGCGGTCAAACACAAAGTAGAAAAGACAGAGAACTAGACAGAATAAAAAAAAATACATACAGTCGAACATCCTCGTTTTTTAAAGTTCTTTAAAAAGAATCAAGTATGAACAATAATTTTGCCACTCTTCTTTACCAAATGCCAATTCAAGTTACAAAGCGTCTCAATAACAAAAGATGGCTTAAAAAATACGCCTCGAATGGTACAAACACAGCAATGAATGTACGCTTAATTGTGAATAAATATCAATTCGATTGGAGTTTACCGTAGTATGGAGCGAGGCTAATTCCTGCAGGTCATTTATTATAAGCCACCTTTGTAGTGGTGATGTCATTTCTGTTATATCGAACGAGGATTCGATTGCGTTTGGATTAGTTTCTAGTTCATTTTTTTGATTTTTTTCGTTTATTATTATTCACCAGATTATCGTTATCATTTTTTATTAATTATTTAATCTGGCTAGATATATACACTCAGCTTTTTACAAAGTATTATGCGTAGAAGGTATAGTAACAAATTAATAATCATTTTTTGTTGTAATTGCTTTCACGTTTTCCAATTTTAATTAATTCCTATTTTGTAAGTGAGTAGTTTTGTTTTATTTCATCGTGGAGATCCTTCGGAGAGGCCTTTGTCCAGCAGTGTATGTATTCTGGCTGACATGATGATGATGTAGTTTTGAGTCAACTATCACATCCGAGGGAGTTGCAGATGCTGCAACATCGTCTTCGAATACAAATAAATGCAGATAATTTTGTAGACACAGATTTCAGAACTGGTAGCTAAAGATAGGCTTCTATGAAGTACCTTACCTACCCTACCACCGTGTTATGATTGAAATTGCTATCCACTGAAAGCTCAAGTTCATTGTAGGATTTGAACTTCCGGCCTTCGTTTCGCTTAGACTCTACAGTGTCAAACTCAAACTCCAAATGCTTGCTTGCAAATCATCATAAATCAGTGCATATAATATTTTTAAAATATTTTTTGTTTTTTGCGCGGTGGCATGGTACTTTTTAGTACCCGAAGCTTTGTGTACGTACCACCTTCAGCCACTTCATCACTTACCATGGTGAGATTGCGGTCAAACACAAGTTTATCCAAAAGTAAAACACATGCCTATCCTATAGATACATAGTCCATGTTCTAAGTTCCGGTCAGTCCCCGGGTATATCGATGATTAATCGATACATCGAGACACCGCCGATCATCGGCCGGTCACGCTTTCAATCCACGTGGGAGACGTAACCGATTCATTTCTATCGATTTTTCTATTCGATTTACTTTTTATAATTAATAATCGAACTTGGATCACGACTGCTATACAATTGTTTCATCCAACCTTTTATTAATGAATGCTAAGTACTTTGATTTCTATAAGTACTCGTATGATAATAAATTTACGATGATAAAATAAACCGGTCATGTGCTAGTCGGACTCGCGCACCGAGGGTTCCGTACAAATTTGTAGCTATGTAAATAGTTCGTTCATCACGGGAATCGAGTCTCGAAGATTTTTTCAATTTTTTTTTGACGTAATTGCAAATTTACGGTTTTCGGATTTATTCCTTTAATTGGCTACATGCCATTGCTTCTTGCCAAATTAGTTTAATTATAGGTTTTGATTCCAGTGCGAGAGTCATGCGGGCGACATAAACGGAACATAAACGGCTGTATCTTTCAATTGCTTTGACTTAGGAGTTTGATTTTTTTACTGTTCCTAGCGTTTGCCGAACTGAGTATTTCATATTAATTTCAACATGATATTTCCACGCATCCCTGAGGGTCAGAAAAAGGGAGGGGAGAAAAAGGGTTGACAGACGGACAACAATGTGATCCTATAAGGGTTCCTTTTTTACCTTTTAAGGTACGGAACCCTAAAAACGAAAAATAGATTAAAAAATACTTATAAGCATCTACACTATTTTCACATCTATTTCTTACGAATATTATTGAAAAGGGATAGAAAATATTGAATGCTGTTAGTCTATGAAAATAGTCGTAACCAATTTTGTGAATTGAAGAAATTGGACTAATTAGACAGAACTACAATCCTAATATCCTTTTCTTTGTTAGAAAGAGTTATCATCAAAATTAGTTTTCTTTGTGAAGATATCAGCAACAATAGCTAAACAATTTATTTGAAATTCTAGCACCAAAATAATGGTTTTGCTGAAAATTTTACGCAGCGCTAAAATCCAACAAACATTTACTCAATTTAAATTTTACTTTTATATTTGTTTGAAAAATATCAAGTTAATTACAAAGGATTTAATTATATAAGATGCAGTTATACAAATATTAAAATCATATAACATAAGCTAGGCTTAGCTTGGTTTTATAAACGAGACTATGTAAAATTTGAATTATTTTAACTCTTTTAGTTTTCAAGATCTTTGCACAGGCGTGATGTATGCAAATATACCCCTTCACCTTCTGAGCAACCTTTCGTCCTAAAACCAGCTTAGATTAAGTTATAAACAAGAACAGAGGGGTACTATCGTTAAAGAAAGTAAACATTCTACATACTCAGACCGTTATTAAGATTTTATCATATATGGGACTTTAGTTTGTTTTGTTATCGTAATTTAGACAAAAATTACTTACGACCAACACACCGCCATCTGATTCCAAACTAAGCAGAGCTTGTGCTATGGAAACCAGACAACTGATATTAAACAACTAATTCCAACATCTACAGTTGGACCGCGGTCTCCAGCCACGATGACCTATCCTGACGGAAGATCTTCCCTTTTCAATGGAGGAGTATAACACCTTGCTCCTCCATAACAGCAAGATCCTACCGAAGTGCAAAATTTTTTGAGTGATGGTTTTTAGGGTTCCGTACCCAAAGGGTTAAAACGTGACCCTATTACTAAGACTTCGCTGTCCGTCTGTCCGTCTATCTGTCACCAGGCTGTATCTCAAGAACCGCGATAGCTAGACAGTTGAAATTTTCAAAAATTATGTATTTCTGTTGCCGCTATAACAACAAAAACATAGTAATATAAATATTTAAGGGGGGCTCCCATACAACAAACGCGATTTTTTTGCCCTTTTGCTCTATATCAATAATGGCAACAGGTAGGTGAAATATTCACAAAATACTCAGTTGTAGTTTAATAATAAAATTAAAATAAAATAAATATTTAAGGGGGGCTCCCATACAATCGTGATTTTTTTGCCGTTTTTACGAAACCCTTCGTCCGTGAGTCCGACTCTCACTTGGCCGGTTTTTTATGTATTTTTCTAGTCTAAAGCCTAGTCTTTGACGTTGTTAGGTACGAGAACGTAACGCAACACAAATATTAGACCTAACGATACCTCAGCGAGTCATACATCTTCGTCGGTCGGTATAAAGTACCCGACCCGAGTAATAACATAAGATATGTCCTTTTATTTCAGTCTATGGAGTATAATATTGCGATGTTATGTATAATGTGATGACATCAGTCTATAAATGAGAAATCTATTTTAATTACTTGTTTTGGGACTTCTGTCCTACCGGCGAGGGAAAGGGGCAAAAATGTAAGGTAATTTATTTGTTCCAAAACTTAGATACATATAGCAAGTATAAAAGAAAACTTGGAATGTGTTTTTTTTATTATTTTATTTGTAAAAAAGTAACATGTTTGTACATTATGTATCTGCTAAACTGCATTGCAGTTTGTCGGCAGTCAGTTCTCATGTCTTAATTAACTTAGGTACTAAGATATAAAAGTAATTGCTAGTTTTGACAATTCTTAGCTTAATATAATTTCTTCAGACCTTGGAATCGGTAGGTGATGAACAATTTGCTTTCTTGAAAACTGTGGGAACGAATTTTACCACTCACACATTAGTAGACATACAAGTATCATTCAAAATTCACAAAATACTGCCAGCATAATTTCTCTAAAATAGTAAGTTAAAACCGCACAGTAACCTATCTGATCTACACCTAATTACTTATAATCTCATTGTGGAAAGGTATTTAGAATAGCTGAAACCCCTTGGCTCGCAGGTGGGACGATCGTCCCATTCCAGGTATCGCGATTCGATTTATTAAACTGTACCCCGCGGTTTCACCCGCGTTCCCGTGAGCTCTTCTCTTTTCACGGGACAAAATATAGCCTATGTTCATCAGGGATAATTTAGCGTTCTAATAGTGAAAGATTTTTTCAAATCGGTCCAGTAATTTCGGTGCCTATTCAATGCAAACAAACAATCAAATCTTTCCTCTTTATAATATTAGTATAGAAACCATTTTGAGCCTTATTTATACTCAGAACCTATCTTAAGAAAATGTAACTGGAAACTCCAAACCCAATATTGGAAATCAATCCTAGGGTCTCATAATATAACACAAATTAGTCCCCGGAGCAGAGACATACCCGGAGCCACTAATTACAAAAGCCATCACAATGATAAGGCAGATAATGATAACGTAACACGACCCTATAACAATATAGACACACAGTTCATAAGTAAACAGTATCTCAGGTCCAAATTGGCTATAGGTGAAGTAATCAAAAAGATGTAAAAAAAAAATCGATATCGAAATAGATCCCACGATTTTAAATAAACGAAGATTTTACATTAAATTATTATTCATTATCATTTATTTTATAAAATTCCTAATTTTATATATGTGTCGGGGAAAGGGGTGTCAGGATGGTCAGATATGGTGTCAGGATCATCAGTGCCAGCAACAAGATTCAATTCAACCACCAGATTTAATAGGTAGGGAGAAATAAAGTGTCCGAGTCGAGGCCACGAGGTGCTCCAGGTGCGCGCGCACGTCACAACCGTTCCTTCGGCTGCTCTCGTCGAACCGCCATCCGCCGCCGCTAGCCAGCCGCCACGACGGGGACTCGTCACCGATGAGTCGCGACATCGTTGTTCCGAAAGAATGAAAGAAAGAAAGCAATTAGATAATGCTCGCAAAACCTTGGCTCACACCTGCAATCACTTATTAACAAACCCAGAACACAAGATAGCCTAGGATGCCTATGATTTAGAGAGATTGAAATGATTAGAGAAATTAGGAACGCGGGAAGTTTGGCTCGGAGCAACAGCCAACCACTCCACGCGCCGGTTCACCAAAAAGAGTCTGTTCCTCCATCGTAGGTAGGTTAACTTGCTCTATTCACTCCAACACAGTTAAACTCAACACAACTGAACGTGGAACAGTTTCTAGGCACTAGACTAGTTGTTCGCTCGAGGGCTCGTTGAGAAGTGACCGCTCCCATCGTTGTACCCGGTTTCATTCACAATCTCATTCCTCTCACAGGTTAGCCAACCAACTGTCAGTGTCTACCATCGTTCAAAAACTAATTCAGTCATTCGTTCAGTGTTGCCATTACTAACTAATCGCATTCGTTCAGTGTTGCCGTTACTCCGAACCAACCATCCCAAGTTATTACTTGGCGTTCCCAATCAACGACTAACTGTCATTCTACCTAGTTCCATTACAAATGATAGATGGCGTTAATTTAAATAAAGGTTAGATACGCAGTGTATACTTCAACGCTCCGACATATGTTTAATTTTTTTCATTTTTAACAAGAAATTATGCTTCATCGTCAAATCATGGTTCAAAAACAAATATATTATGTAATGGTAGTAATGAAGCTGATGTTTATTAATAATGGTTTAATTATACAACCTATTTATTATTTTAAATAATTCTTACTACCTACTAAATTATTAAAACTTATACTATCAAATTAACAAAAATAAAACACTTGAGCTACTGTACACGACGAATGTACTGCACAGGTGACGGACTCAGCTCCCTATGTAAACTGAAACCTGTCTGTCAGTATGTAATATAGTATGTCCACTTGGGTTCAATGACCGATAGACAAACACTTTGTTTTTTTTTTATTTGCACGTGCATGTAGAGGTTGTTAAGGTAAAATAACTAATAGTTAATCAGAAACGACTTAGCTTCTTTTTTAAATTCTGGATAAGCTTGTGTTTGACTACAATCTCACCATGGTAAGTGATGATGTGGCCGAAGGTTTACCACCTTCGGCCACCTTCGGGCACACAAAGCCTAGATGGGAACTGGCTGTCAAGTGCAGCTGTCGGAACACACCGATAGGTGCTTGGCGACAGATTTTCAACTTGAGGGTGGTAGCCAGCCAGTCGGGTACTACAAAGTACCCTACCACCGTGCTATGGTTTCCTCACGATGTTTTCCTTTACCTAAAGCTTTGTAGGATTCGAACCCACGACCTTCGCCGCGGTATCCGACGTCACTACCACCGACCTATCATCGCCTTAATCACCATCGCCCACGCTTGCGGATCATCAGTGATTAATTTGGTATAACTACAATAATGTACCTATACCACACCCTCCTCCCCCCAAACATCCCCCCCACGTAAAAGGTGGTAAAGTCAAAGCGTGGGTACCTAGTTAAATTCATTCGCTTGTATGAAGTGCCATACGTACGAGTAAGACTACCCTTTGCGTCAGAAGTACGTGACGACGTGGTAAGTGACTACCTTCGTCTTATAAGCCAGGCAAATTCATTGCAGTTCTTGACATTATGTTAAGTGATGATGTGGCCGTAGGTGGTAAGGTTATGGTTTCCTCAGGAACGAGACCTAGTCTGGCGGAAGAAATCATGCCAACTGAGCTTTACTGTCGTGCGCGCGTACTATAATATTATAAATGCGAAAGTGTGTCTGTCTGTCTGTCTGTATGTTACCTGTTCACGCTTAAACCGTATAACCGATTTAGATTAAATGTGGTATAGAGATAGATGGAACCTTGGAGAAGGACATAGGATTCTTTTTAACGCGGTTGAAACCGCGGGGCTGAAAACTAGTAGAGTTATAATTAGTTTTCCGCCCCACGGTTTCAACCGCAGTTGTCCTTCTCCTAGGTTCTTTCTCTATACCAAATTTTATCTAAATCGGTTCAGCGGTTTAAGCGTGAAGAGGTAACAGACAGACAAACACACTTTCGCATTTATAATATTATAGTACGGATACGACACAACGATAGAAAAAAATGCACGCGTATATGCTCTGCTAGCCGTGCGAAGCCGGGCGGGTTGCTAGTATATGTGGTTGCTAGTCGATGTAATCTAATAAATAAGTTTGTACGTATGTAAACACATACATAATATGTAGGTCCACATTCTAATCCAGCTCGACCGGCAATAAAACAACGGATTAACACTTTTATGTATTCTACAACACTACACTAATACCAGATAAACATAAAACTTGTGTCACTGTATAGTTACACTAGCCGTCCTTCGCGGATCCACCCGCGTTTCCGTGGGATCCTTTCCCGGGATAAAATACATTATCGATAAGCAAGTCAATTTTAATTTCTAGCTTTTTTTTTACCTTTTTAATGTTTCAATTTAATTTTATAAAATTCTCCTTGTATTATCTTGTTAAAGATCTGTTAATGATTTGTTATTTATATTTTTCGTTACGTGAACCGTGGGGAGACGGTGTCCTGAAATACAGGCCCTGCCTAGCTTAGGCACCAGTCTCCTTCAATTTAAGTGGCTGTGACGTTTATAACTTGTATTTATTACCTACTGTAATTTATTGTGGGAGAAAGTACACTTTTTTAAAGTAGATTTTATGTACTTAATGAATTAAAAAGTAAAAAAAAAAAGAAGTCGAAAATTTTTAAATTCAGGCACGTTAAACTAGAACAAATACAGCATTATGTCAAAAAATCCTGTACTAGCTTTTACGCCGTATAATAAAGCGCAGAATATGCACAGTGCGTCCTACAAGTAAATATTATGACCACGTGTGTTCACGAGCCGCTTGCGTTAGGACTGTCGCCTCATAGAAGCTAGACTAGCTAGCTTGACTTTGGCGAATTCAGCGATGACGGCGCAGTTGTAGAGACAACGCCTGTGAGTTCGAATCCAACAATGAAGCAAGCAAGCTCTGTTTTCTTCGTTTTGAAACGATGATAGCTGAATGGTACTTGTCTAATGTCGTGGTTTAAATTATGGGATGTAAAATTCAATGAGTTTTCCGTGAAGGAAAACATTACAATTAGAATTTATAAACGACGTTCCTAACAGCATTTGTCGCCAAGCAAAGGCTTAGGTTATCAAATTAAAATTGTTTGATCACATGGGCCTCAAGAAGGGACTCATGAAAATTAATGACTCTACTGCCAGATACGTAATTTTACAGCCATCTCGAGAAGAAACTCGACCAATATCAACTTCGCTATCAAAGAAAACAAACATAAATTTACGCCATGAAAAAAAAGATGGAATCAAGATGACCTATTTCCAATACCTAGGTTCTGTAAACAGTCTCAAGCAGTCGGAGGCATCGACTTAAATTTTACTATAAATACCTATTGCATCCGACATCATGAGATTTTTTACAGTAGGTATTGGATTTTTTTTTTTAAGTCACAAGTGACAACTAGGCAGGCGGGTCACCTGATGGTAAGTGACAACCGTCGCCTATAGACATTGGCAATACCAGGGGATTGCTAATGTGTTGTACACCTTATTAAGGTGAACTGGCTCTCAAGTGCAATTGCCTGTTTGTTTCCTCACGATGTTTTCCTTCACCGAAAGCTCAAGCTCATTGTAAGGATTCGAACCCACGACCTTCGCCGCGGTATCCGACGTCACTTACCACTGAGCTATCATCGCCTTAAATACCATCTTGTTTTCATCTTTTTTTATTAATTAACGCAGTCGGGTTTTTTTTTAATTATTTCCAAAAAGATACATCCCTAAAAACAAAACGTGTTAAAGCGTAGCACCCACTAGTCGACAACCCTATGTAAATAATAAAGGCGGCGTGTCACGCGCACACGGTTCCATCTCATTACGTTAAACTGTTTCTGTTAGCTAATAGACATCAGCCGCTCGTGTACCAGCCTTATCCCACAGGTAAGGTATCATGTATGATAAATGTGTAATTTTCCATTAATTTTATCTAATGAATAGCCTTTATCTTTGGACTTTGAAGTGTCTTAAGTATTGACCTTTGACTTTCGGTGCTTTTCTATTAGCTATATATAGAGATTTTAGCCAAATTGTAGTTTAACTTCTCAGACTAAATAAAAAAGGTAGATAGAGCCCCGCGCACTTAAAGTGAAGCATAGTAAAGGACGCCGAAATTGAAAAGGGAAGCCGATCGCGTTCCTGTGCTACACGAGTGACGCGGGATAACGTACGTGCAGTTCACGCACACAACTTCGTGCACGTTGCTTCACTTCATTGGAGACTATTGTTTATGTATGCTCCTTCCATACCGTACCTTTGTTATTTGTTCTGCTACTTAAGCTGAATTTTATGACTATTTTTGATTAAAGATGTTTTATTTATTTTTATTCTGGATAATCTGATATTATTATAAATAAACACGTCCATCTGACCCCAAACTGTACTTTAAATACATACCGAAGTACATACATAAGTAAACTCAGGACAAGCTGTTATGTTCATCACACACAAAAGTCACACAAAAGTCTCGAACTGTAATCGAACCCACCCCACGACCTATGTGTGGCGTGGCATGCGTTTTTGCCAACCATGCCAACCGGCCCATCAGGTAGGTACGTACTAAAGTACCCAGGTATTTATCGTAATCGATTACTATATTTGCAGCAATTTCTTTATATAAAATGTCACCCGACATCCGACACACACTTGCCCGGATATTTTTACACTAATTTTAACAGTTGGCGCGAGGTCAACGCACTTGACACCCCTCGAACAATAAAAGTGATCAAATTTTATTACTTGTTTACATTAATTTACAGCGCGTCCGTGACTACGTTTATTGGATGTACTTTGTGACCGTGTGGACTAAAATAGTTTTTTTTAAAACTACCCGCTAAATACATAAGATAAAATAGGTAGTTTAGACCAAATAAAAAAGATACACTGAGCCCCGCGCACTTAGAGTGAAGCATAATAAAGGAAGGCGAATTTGAAAAAGGAAGTCAATCGCGTTGCTGTGCGATGCGAGTGACGCGGGACGTACGTCACGCACACAACTTCGTGCACGTTGCTTCACTTCATTGGAGACTATTATTTACGTACGCTCCTTCTACCTTTTTTTTTTGCTCTGTGCGAGGGAGTTGTAAAGTTATTAACAAAAGTTGAAAAGATTGTAAAAGTCAAACTGCAAACTGGAGTCATCACCGGTCCCTGTCGTGGGTTCTATTCCCGCGTCCAGGATACTTCAAGGATACAGATTTAAAAAAAAGTCTGTTTAAAACACAATTACCCACTTTTGAACAATATTCAAAGATAAAGCAAAACTGTATATAATTACTTGAATTTAAATTAGGTTTTCTCCTTAATTAAAATTGTAGGCTTTAATTAAATTACACGTAAGTTTGTGACTAAGATAAATCTAGACCGAGCCATATGTCTTAGTACCCTCTCGCAGTACCTAATTTACATGTAGGTTAGGTATCTATGCAAGCAGATTGTTTCATCTGTGGTTAAGAAAATAGGATTAGTTTTTCATCTAGATTTGTTTAGTTACTAAATTAGTTGTGGTAATAATTAATGGCTATTTGTTATTTTATAATAGTTGATCTTATTGCGATTTGATGAATGTTTAAAATAGAGTGTAGTTTTAACAATGTTTTTCATATGAATAAATTGAATAATAATGGTATAAACAAAATCGTATTTTTTTTTGCTAGATGGGAGCTGGCTTTCCAGTAGGTACAGCTGTCGGAACACACCGATAGGTGCTTGGCGACTGATTTTCAACTTGAGGGTGGTAGCCACCCAATCGGGTACTACAAAGTACCCTACCACCCTGCTATGGTTTCCTCACGATGTTTTCCTTCACCGAAAGCTCAAGCTCATTGTAGGATTCGAACCCACGACCTTCGCCGCGGTATCCGACGTCACTACTACTGAGCTATCATCGCTTTGACGATATTTCATCCTTCATTATCATCATCAGCCCTATTAGTGCACTGCTGGATATAGGCTTCTCCTAAGGCGCACCACTGAGCCCAGTCTTCAGCTATTCTTTTCGAACCGCCTCCAGCCATCAGCCACTGAGCTTTTAATATTTTATCCAATAATTTCATATTTTACTAGCTGTCCCCGCGGTTTCGGTCCAGTAGTTTCAGAGCCTAATCAATGCAAACAAACAATCAAATGTTAAAATTTATTATGTTAGTATAGACTAGCTGTTCTCGGCGGTTTCACCCGCGTTCCCGTGCTATCTTATCTTTTGCCGGGATAAAAATATAGCCTATGTTATTGAGGGATAATGTAGCTTTCTAATGGTGAAAGAATTTTTAAAATCGGTCCGGTAGTTTTTAAGTTTATTCGTTACATACAAAAATACTAATCTTTCCTCTTTATAATATTAGTGTAGACTACAAGTGACATCCCTGTCTATAGCTGTACCGATATTAGAAAGCTGAAGAGTTTGTAAGGGCCACAACTAATTGTTACATGAAGAGGTGAAATTAATGATTAAAAAACTTCATAAATTTATTACTTAATTTTCCTTAAGCGACATACAATATCCTAAATTTCTAAAACATATATTCAGAAAGGGATGAATAATTAAGCGTATTTGATTAAATTTTGAATTTTGTCCCTGTGAGTTTCCTTCAAATATAGCTAATTCAATTACCCGTCCGTTCGTACGTAACTTCGAAACTTCTATTTATATATCTTTTTACACGCTGAACACTGAACATGTAAATTTAAAATTAATTAAACATGGCTCTCGTAGGTGGCAACCCTGCTCAACGATGATTAACAGGAGCGAACTTGGGAAAAATTAAGACACTTTTTTTCCGTGTAGGATTTTTATATAAATACTTTCAATATTTATGTTAAACAAGCAAGCTTTTAAAGTAAATAATTTAAGTGAAGGTTTAAAAATTATTTGTTGTATTGTACACAAATACAAATAATATTAATATCTAAGTGCTGGTAGTGAAGGAATTTAATCCAATAACAAGTCTACGAGTAAGATAAACATCATGCTAGATGCGTGTTCTGACATCATCAATGTTAGCATCCCGGGGGTCCTCCGAAGGATTCTAGGTCTGGTTTATAAAACGTTTTTGCGTGAAAGAGTAACAAACATCACACACATACATTCAAACATACTTTCACATTTAGACGCAATTATTTTAATTATTTTATATAGACTAGATTGACCTATATAGCGAAAGCAGTAAGGTGCTGACTACGGTATGTCGGCCATTAGACCACGAATACCACGATATTAGCCCACGCACGCAACCACACACATAGTAGCAGTATATAAAGCTATAGCAGCATGCAGCGCTAGAGTAGCTATATAGCAGCGCTACAATGCTAATTGTTATTATTGTTTGGGTACCTGGCGGCGTTGGAATGCCACGTATGTGATACCGACACGCTTGTTCGCAATTTTATAGTAAGGGGTGGTGTACATTTCAAGTTTTACTATTACTGCAAACAATATAATATCCTGGTACATTCTTTCATTTGATCCCAAGTGAGCAGAGCTTGTACTATGGAAAACAAATACTAAAACTACTGTTTTTAAATAGGTATACACATAATTACACTCTGACTCAGGACAATATAAGTATGCACACAAATATTAAATTAAATTTGTGTTTTTTTTAACAATCTTTAGTGATGACCATAGATTCAAAGAATTTCAGTCGTGTTTAAACTGAAAAAAAAGTATTTTTTCAGTTTAAATTTCTTCTTTTAGCTTTTCAATTCATTTGTGCACTTAGATCTTTATTGGACAAAAACCACCGATATTATTCAATAAAACTAAAAAGTCGGCCAAGTGCGAGTCGGACTCGCGCACGAAGGGTTCCGTAAAAACAGCAAAAAAAAATCACGTTTGTTGTATGGGAGCCCCCCTTGAATATTTATTTTAATTTTATTATTTATTATTAAAGTAAAAATACAACTGAGTATTTTGTGAATATTTCAAGTGCCTACCTGTTGCCATTATTGATATCGAGCAAAAAAGGGCAAAAAAATCTCGTTTGTTGTATGGGAGCCCCCTTTAAATATTTATTTTATTTTGTTTTTAGTATTTGTTGTTATAGCGGCAACAGAAATACATATTTTGTAAAAAAATCAATTGTCTAGCTATAGCGGTTCTTGAGATACGGCCTGGTGGCAGACAGACGGACAGACAGCGAAGCCTTAGTAATACAAATTTAAATGAAACACAAATTTAATGAAAATAAAACAAAAACGCAACGTCACTTCGCAAGTTTCCGCCAAAAAGTCCCTCAATTTATGTCGGGCAAGAGCCCTGTTTAAAAATGTTGCCCGAAAAAAATGCTTACCTCCTATCGTGGGACATGTCATAGAAAATAATGACCGTGAGTATGATTTTATTATTTTCATTCGTTTGGTAGACCGGCTCAATTTCAGTACAATTTCAAAATTTTCATAAAACCCTCGAAAATTTTTTAGTTTTACTCATCTAACAATATACAGTGTAGTCCTACCTTATCAAAAGTTATGCCGCTGTGGAAATGTCAACTATTTACGTGATTACAAATTGGGGATGTTTAAATTGGGTCTTTTCATTGTTACAACAAATATAATTGTTCAAACATGACACATGCTTTGTTACATACGTACACGAGTGACGTAGATTTTGTAACTTGATTTGTCGTTTGCGTTACGTTACGGTTTTAGTTTTAAGTCTCTATTGTGTCTTTATTACGTTCGATATTGAACTTAGTGATTTTTATTTTTATTTTGGATGATGTGGCCGAAAGTGGTAAGCACACGAAGCCTAGATGGGAACTGGCTCTCAAGTGCAGCTGTCGGAACACACTGATAGGTGCTTGGCGACAGATTTTCATCTTGAGGGTGGTAGCCAGCCAGTCGGGTACTACAAAGTACCCTACCACCGTGCTATGGTTTCCTGTGCGACGCGAGTGACGCAGGATAACGTGCGTGCAGGTCACGCACACAACGTTGCTTCACTTCAATGGAGACATTGTTTTACGTTCGCTCCTTCTACCTTTTTTATTTGTTCTGTGATTTGGAGGTTCGAGGTAGTCTCCGATTCAGAAAACTAGTAGGATGCTACATTACTTCTCGAAAACGCAGGTGAAATCGCGGGGCGGAACACTATTGTACAATAAATCAAATAGCCTATGGAGAAAGTCTTTCAATATCAATAATACCTGAAGATCAACATATTGTAGATGACAGCATAAAATATAACATGTCAATTGCTCGAAGGACTAATTAGATAGAGAAAGCTAAACGGAACGGCCATAAACCACGATTCCAAAAAGCATAGACAAAACCTAGCCAAACCGAACCATAAACACATCTAAAGTTGTCGGCACTCGGCAGTCGGCACTGCATCAATCCCGCGGGAACACGAGATATTGATTGGAGTTTTCCCGCTGTTTTCAATACTTTATTATCCCATCCCTATAGGCCGGGAGCCATTGTCTCTGCAAGATTGAGCCGCGATGATTAACTTTTTGTTTCTCCATTTTCTTCGGCAGGTAATCATGCTTTGAAATTGAAACGTGGGAGAAATGGTTAGGGAACTTGGGAGGGACTGTCTGCAAATTGCGGAGAAGTATGTACCTAATAGGTAGGTACTTACTTTTTGTTAGATGTAAACTCGTGTTGAATGAAATAGTCATGAGATCCATGTATGGTGAAAAATAAATGCGCTAATATTATAAATGTGAAAGTTTGTATGTTTTTATGTTTGGATGTTTATTGCTCAATTTCGCAAACACGACTGAATGGATTTTGATAAAACTTGGCACACTGATGAATGAGATAAGTAGATCATATTCTGGAATAAAACAAAGGATAAGTACTTTTTATCCCGGGAAAATATAGGATCCTTCAAGAAGGCGATGACACTAAGCTATTAGTGGTAGTGACGTCGGATACCGCAGCGAAGGTCGTGGGTTCGAATCCAACAATGAGCTTGAGCTTTCGGTGAAGGAAAACATCGTGAGGAAACCATAGCATGGTGGTAGGGTACTTTGTAGTACTCGACTGGCTAGCTGCCAACCTCAAGTTGAAAATCTGTCGCCAAGCACAAATCGGTGTGTTCCGACAGCTGCACTTGGGAGCCAGTTCCTATCTAAGCTTTGTGTGCTTACCACCTTCGGACACATCATCACTTGCCATGGTGAGATTGTAGTCAAACACAAGCTTATCCAAAATAAAAAAAACATTCACAAACAGTCGCATTATAATATTAGTAGGAGTTCCTTCTGAAGTCAAGTTAAAACCAGCATTCTAATACACTGATTTTTCCAACTCACCATAAACAGCGAAGTACCTAATTCCCTTTTTACGATTAAGTACATTAAATTGTAAATGAACGCGCGCGACCGTGCATAGCAAAATGCCAATAAAACCAGCTGATTCACATTCCATTGTCGTCTGTTATGTATATCTGGTAATGCTCTGAGTCACTGTCGTGAAGATGCGCCTCATCTGATTGTATCCATAGGCTTTTTTATTCTGGAGGAATACCTACTTTAAGATTTGATTTGGTACTTGGACACAAAGTGATAAACTTTAGACTTTAGAACAAAGGGATAAACTTTAGGGAAAATTTTAGAACATCATTGATATCTAATAACTAAAGATAAACAATCCCAAGCAAAAGTTCTCTCAAAAGTGTCCCAAATTGTGTTGGGTAATACTAGTTATTTTTTTAAGTATTGTATTGGATACTTAAACATTTAATATTTACAACAAATGTACAAAATATACATGCAAATGTACAATTACAATACATAAAAAACATCTTCGAGGCTGCCGCTGCTGCCGATCGGCAAGGTTCCCAGAACAAAGCTAAAAAGGCAATAAAATTATTAATATTTATTTAATAAATAAATAAATCATATTAAGCTTATCGCAATATTAAAACGTGTCTATTAAGTTTTCAAGTCTCTCTTCTCTCTATCTGAAGAGTAACACCAGACACAACCGCTTGAGATTACACGTGACAGCAAACAAAGGGTAGTTAGAACCTCAGACCAAACAATAAAGGTAGACAGAGCCCCGTGCACTTAAAATTAAGCACAGTAAATGAAGCCGAATTTGAAAAAGGGAAGTCTATCGCGTTCCTGTGCGACGCGAGTGACGCAGGATAACGTACGTGCAGGTCACGCACACAACTTCGTGCACGTTGCTACACTTCATTGGAGACTATTGTTCACGTACGCTCCTTCTACCTTTTTTATTTGTTCTGTGGTTGCAACTAGACAACTATCATTTGATATACTTGAGAAACTACAGATGGAAAGATATTAACTGGAACAAATAGAGAACTTACATTTAAATTATACTAGCTGTCCTCCACGGTATTTTATATTTTCTCGAGAAAACAGTATCCTATGTTTTAATCCAGGATATAGTATATCTGTGTGCCAAGTTTGATCAAAATCCGTTCAATAGTTTTTGGGTGATTGAGTAACAAACACATTCACATTTACAATATTAAGTAAGATTGTCTCACTATAATCAGTGATGATGTGGCCTAGATAGTAAGCAAGCACACAAGCCTAGATGGGATCTGGCTCTCAAGTGCAGCTGTCGAAACACACCGATAGGTGCTTTTCGACAGACTTTCAACTTGAGGGTGGTAGCAGCCAGCCAGTAGTGTAACTATACTGTATATACTACAAAGTACCCTTAGGCCACTGACAGGGCCTTTTCCTTCAACGAAAACTCAAGCTCATGACATGAGACTCATGACTTTTGATGCATTATCTTAGTTTAAATAATTATACAAGCGGTTGAAGAGTGTTAGTTTACAAAACTACATAATTTTTACCTCCTCACCTCAGGGAGTTTCTAGAAATGTATAAAAGATGGTGCTTACTCTATGTAGTCTATGCGTTTTAAGCATATTATTTCCTTTTCTTTTTCGTTGTATTGCAAATGATTGATGATGTTTATGATAATGAACGTTAGTACTATTAATTAAGGTATAATTTAAATGCAACATTACCGAATAACGATCCAACATAAATAAAGCACGTTTCAAACGAATGAAAAGCAAATCCAAAGCCTTAAGCGGGTCTAAATTACTTTTATTCAGATCATGTAATTGTTGTGTTTATTTTACGACTTGAGAAACTCTTATAAACGATTCTCATTACTCTCTCAACAAAACTTTGGGAAACAACAAGTGTAGACGCGGCATAGATCAGGTTAATAATATAGAGAACTATTATAGGGATTATTTTTTAATATTTAATATTTTAGTTTTGTTTTATCTTAATCTTATTAGGCACAAAGTGATGATACAACTTTAATATTGAAGATTAAGCGTCTAATTAACAAGCTCTAACCTAGGGATGCTCAGGTGTCCAAAAAATATAACTAATATCTTAAATGCGAAAGTAACTCTTTCCGTCGGGCCCAAGGGGAGTGGTTGGTGTGTCCGTCTGTCATTACATTTTCATTTGACGTTTAAACCGCTGAATATTTTTTATGAATTTTGGTTTAGAGGTAGATGGGACCTTAGAATTGCGCTATTACTACACGCATTTTGTCTAGCGATCCAAATTTGTCCAAGAAAGTTTTTTAATTTCTAGAAATAAATCAATATCACAGGAAACAAAAATTGTTACAGCTAGTTTACTCATAAAATTTAATAAAAAATTGTTTCATTAATTGTTATGCCATATTAACCTGTTAGCATCGTTTAGAGTAAATTTTTAGTAACTAAAGCCCTTTGTTTAAAATGAAGATGGCGAGCAACTCTCTACTTCTCACTACTCTGTGAGACTATCGAGTTAGCAAGTCTAAGGTCATCAGTTATTCAATGAAGTTCGGACGGCATCGCGAGACGCAGTGCTTTGTGTACCAAGTTTCATTCAAGATCGCTGCATAAATGCTTTTTGAATTAATAAAACATACACATTATAAGTAGATTAAGTATTAATTTAGTTACGAACTTGTTGGTGTTGCTGATCTCGTGTCTTTCAAAGGCGTGTTGTAGAGGTCGTTTCAGATTTAGTTGGAATCGATGAATATGCAATAAGAATCCATGTTTCTTGATACAGATTTTAGTGGGATTGATTGATAAATAACTAAAGTAATAAGCATTTATTTAATTTCCAATGGTAATAAGTAGATTTGTTAATATATATTCTATTGTCTTTGCATTTTGTATATAATATATTTCACTAAGCTTACCTACTTCTTTTATTCTGTTGGGCATTGTGATACGATGTAACACATAGAGAATCCCGTTGGTATTGCTAATGTCAATAGGCGACGGTATTCACTTACCATCAGGTGACCAACCTGCCTAGTTGTCACTTTTGGTATATAAAAAAGATCAGTGTATATTAACAATAAAAAGCTATTATTTGCTTTATCTCAGAGAAGAGCCTTACATCTTTATCATGTCATTCATGGTACCTATTTAAGGCTAAAATTCCGGTCATTTTGTGGTCGGCCGTTATGTTGCGGTCGCATTCCAACCGTGGTCAGGGCCAGACCACACCTGGCCAACATAAACATAATTCGTTAAGGCATATCATTGAAGTGGAAGTTACACGCCAATTTATAAAGTATTTTTTTTTTTTTTTTTTTTATGTCACTAGTGACAACGAGGCAGGCGGGTCACCTGATGGTAAGTGACTACCGTCGCCTATAGACATTAGCAATACCAGGTGGACTGCCAACGTGTTGTACACTATATTACAATGCCTTAAGGGCAAGGGCAACTGGCTCTCAAGTGCAACTGCCGGAACACACCAGCAGGTGCTTGGCGACAGATTTTCAACTTGAGGGTGGTAGCCAGCCAGTCGAGTACCACCTAGTACCCTACCACCGTGCTGTGGTTTCCTCACGATGTTTTCCTTCACCGAAAGCTCAAGCTCATTGTAGGATTCGAACCCACGACCTTCGCCGCGGTATTCGACGTCACTTACCACTGAGCTATCATCGCCATAAGTATGTAGGAACGAGGTGTTAGACTCCTCCATTGAAAAAGGAAGATCTTCCGCCAGGCTAAGTCGTCGTGGCTGGTGACCGCGGTCCAAATGTAGATGTTGGAAGCTTGTATAATATGCAGATCGCATAGAAAACTTCGTAAGCGCGATGTAGGTTATTGGAGCGCCATCTATCTAGATGTCGTGTGAACTATATCTATTTGTAGATAGATGTCGCTACAATAGAACTATTGTAAAAAATCGATAACACATTGGCAATCCCCCTGATATTGCTAATGTAGGTATATTGGTGACGGTATTCACTTAACGCTTGCTTGATTGTCACTTGTGCTATAGATAAAAAACTTTCACAGTCTTGAGGCGCTGAAGGTAACATCACCACTTTCCAATAACAAGGTAAGATATAAAATTTCATGTTTTACTTCCCGTGAATATAATTATTAAAAAAATCATAACCAGAGTGAATTAAAAAGGCTATTAGCGCAAAACCCACAATAAAAATTAAACGCATCAGAACTCACAAGTAATGATTCCTACAGAAAGTAATTACCGAAAATAATCGAGGGCCTAAATAAAAAGTCATAAGATGGGGATTTTTATAATCATTTAGTCTTATAGCGTCTATAACAGCAGCACTACAAAAATGTGAGTAGAGTCAGCGAAAAATAATAAAAAACGTCGTATGAAACATATACCTACCTACGTTAACAATAGATAAAATGCAATAGGACACCATAAAATCCTACATCGCGCTACCGATCTTCTCTCGGCACTTGTAATACAATTCTGAGAATACAACAAAATGTATTTACTCCTATTACACCAACTAACAAGTTACTTCGATTAAAGGAAAGATGTTGGGTATTTTAAGAAAAACTTTAAACAACCGTGACATTTGGGATATAGGGTATATTATATACCTCGTAACCTAGATAATTACATCCCAAATTCCTGAAATAAATGTGTCGTTTCATGCGCCAAACACTCTGAACATATACCTACAATTAATTCTGTTACTGATGTTTCCCTGGTTGAGAACGCCAACAGCCTGCGTAAGGGTGTAACGGCTACTCTGGTCTCCTTTACACCTTCTAGTCAGTCCTAAAAACAATCCTGGACTACCCAGTAGAGTTGTACTTATTAGAATGTCCAATAAAAATACGCTTTCTCTATTTTTCAAAAGCAGACCCTAGTAACAATCACTCGTCGAAAGTATATCGTTATTTGAGCAGTATGGTCGTGGTCGTAGGTGATATCGCAAAGAACCTTGCTGAGTTTCTTGCCGGTTCTTCTCAGTTGAAGGCTGACCGGACCGGTGGTAACTTCTGTAATTCGACCTTCATAAGTGCCCTTTTGGGGCCTAAACTGAATAAATGGTTTTGACTTTGACTTTGAAGATTCTTCCACATGTTGGGACACAATAAAGCAGTTGCTTGGTGATCGTTTGCAAGCGCCAATAGACTTCGGTACTTACCATATGACGGGCCGTGGTATAAAAAGCACCTTGCCAGATCCAAGAGTCGATTTCAGAGCCCTCCTTGAAACTTCCAGCCTCAGAGCTAAGCTATGTATAACCGAATTTAACTGTATAATATATGTAAGAAACAATAAAACCACAAAAAATAAGACATCAAATAAAATAAGATGGTTACTCTTAAAATTTTAATGGAAAGTAATATTTTTTCGCGCGTAAGTTGAACATTTTCTTGAAAAGTTAACTGCCCCACAAACGGGATCTTGAAGAAAACGTGAATTCGTCTTTTCTAATGCCCTATAAATAAACATACGGTTCACCGTTTAGGGAGTGTGCACATCACTTTTCGTCAGAATTCATCACTACGTCAGAGCTTAATTATCTTAACATTTTTTGTTTTAAATAATGACAGACTTGAATTAAGCTTATTGTTTATTCCATTCTACTAGATTTATTTATAAACGTTTTGTGATATAGGACTATAATATTGTTGTAAAAAGGTTAATAAATAAGTTAAATATTTTTAATCATATTTATCGTATTTTAAAAACGAAACAAAAGCTATATCAAATTATGCTATTGAAATTGTAAATAGTTTTTGATAAATTATTATTTATTTCAGATAATTCCGTAATGTAATATATTTAATGTACAACGAAATTGATTAATGTAAACTTTATTCGCGGATCGAAAATTGTGAAATAAAATTCATGTTGATCAACACTGTACATTGTACAAAATATTTTTGTTTGCTATTCGCTGAAATCTTTGTGTTAATGAAAATTATTATTTCAGTTGAAATGTATTTCCAATGAAGACAAAGGTAACTAACTCTCAAAAGCAAATTAAATAAATATTTTCAACAACAAAGAGATATTTTTATTTTATAAAATCATGTATAAATCATAAGATACTAATTCAAGTATATTGCTGCGTGTCTAGCTTTTGTTTGTGACTTAAATACTCTTAAAGCAAATAATATATTAACCTAGAATATACATCTAAAAAAACTTAAAAACTAATTTAAATCTGAAACCTGAAGCCCACCGGCATATCAATTCTCATTTCCCATGAGTGTGAATGGTCCTTTACGGGCGTTCCCAGAATGGCTTATTGATGTTGTGAGCCTTTAACAATGGCACAGCTGCGGCAGAGAGCTGTATACCCGCGCTACAGATAAAAAAATATATTCCTACCCTCACGTACTGACGTACTTTTCTTAGATATTGACGAGAAATATCGAAAAATAGGTGTCGAAAATTATTACAATAAGTTGTGTTAAAGTAAGCGTACATTATTGAAGTAATGTCGAAGATTTTAAGGACGGTTTTATCGTCAGTTTTCTTTCAATGTTATTTTATTTAAAACATTTTCCACTTGTAACTTAAAATACTTTTTCCCGAGGAAACATCTAAAACTCGGGTAAAAAGTAAATTGCGGAGTGGAATCTGAAATTTGAATATAAATAAATTTCGCATTGGCAGAGTATATTCCATCTGCGGCCTAAAATTCACCCAAATCCGTTCAGCCATGCGTGATAGAGTCACAGTCATCCAAACTCATATTTATTTATTATATCACTAACTTACCCGACACGTTGGCCCGTCCAAAAAAGCCCATAAAAAAAAGAACTACGTTTAATTTTCCAATTTCCTTCCTTAAAAATCTCATTCGGACAACTAAAAACATTTAAAAATTGACAAATCGGTCCAGCCGTTCCGAAGTGATGTGATCAAAGAATCATAATATTAATACGTGAAAAAAAACTTTGTACCTACCCCTTTTTACGAAAATTACGCGGACGGAGGAGTATGAAATTTGGCACAGTAAAGTTCTCCATATAAGTAATATTTATATGGAGAAGGAGTGCAGAAGGCTAATATTTTATAAAATATGCTTTAGAAATAAATTAAATTTATAAGATATTATTACACACACTACCACGTATTTGACACACACATAGACACAGATATCATTATCCTCCTCTGTTTGCCAACCGATTAACGTTTTTTATTGAAAGTTATTGAAGATACTTTTTTCTAAAAACTTTTTGGTCAAATTTCGATCAGAGGGCGCACTAGTATCATTTAAATAGATGAGATAACATGCCCAATTTATCTTGTACCTACCTATAAAGCTATAAATGCGTTACAATAAGTAAATGGTTCCAAAAAGTAATTTATTAACATCCAATAGATTTTTTCGATGGACGCAGATAGCAAACCCTGTTATCTGAATGACACTCAGACGCTGTGTCATTAATTCAAGTGACTCTAGTGAAGCTAGGAGGATTCAGCTTTAGATTTTACTAAAAATACATAGGTAACTGTAGACAATATGTATATAGATATGTCCCCTTTAATGTGTTAAGAAAGTAATTTTGATGTTCTTACGCGCTCCGGTAACTGAGTTCTTGTAAGTTTGTGTCCATATTACCTTCAGGTAAAC
Organism: Ochropacha duplaris; assembly: GCA_951361185.1. Classification (NCBI taxonomy): domain Eukaryota; kingdom Metazoa; phylum Arthropoda; class Insecta; order Lepidoptera; family Drepanidae; genus Ochropacha; species Ochropacha duplaris. The sequence continues at coordinate 4,160,762 of OX592715.1, read as the reverse complement.
TAGTAATTTATAGCCCAAAAATATAATTAGCCAATAATTAAACAAAATAATATAAAATAAATGGCATTTGCATGTGCACTTGTCTGATTTTCAGTTTAATGTGTTCGGACAATGCTATTAGCCGTTAAATTTAAGGCGTAAAAAAAAACTAGCTGTCCCCCGCGGTTTCCTCCGCGTTCTGGGATCTTATCTTTTCCCGGTATAAAAATATAGCCTACGACACTCTCAAATAACGTGGCTTTCTATTGGTAAAATATTTTTTGAAATCGGGTCAGTAGATCCAGAGATTACCCACTACAACCTCACAAACTTTACCTCTTTATAATATTAGTAATAGATAATTACGTAACCCCAAAATCTTAGCCATAGTTTGAATCAGTATATACAGGAATTTTATAACAATATTGCCAATATCGAAATAAACGACCACAACACACAGGTCACCACAATTGGTAATTCTCAGATACTTAACGTTTCATCTTTGTTTCAAGCCATCCAAAATATATAGCACAGAGCAATTTCAAGGCATAATAGCTCTTGCTAACTTTAAGAGAGCTCACACAAAACATCTGCTACACGTTTAAGAACAATGTATGACATCAATAAGCCAGTCAGTACAACATTTTCCCTTTATTTTAAATGAAACACCAAATCTGTACCTATCCCTTTCTGATAAGCACTAAATTGCATAGTTCCGTCTTCTTCATAGGTCTGGTAAAAGTTTTTCCATGCCGTTAGTCGGTACCCTCGTGAAAATGAGAGGAATATATTTAGCGACAAATGAAATCATTTGTTTTGATCTACGTATTACACAGAAAGGCTTTTTGATGCGATAAAATATTAGGCACAGGATCAGCTCTTGTGGAAACCACGACAAATAAGGTTTCTTGAGGCAAATAACTTGTTTTTTCGTGGTATCGATCAAAGTAAGTTGTTATCTGATGGCCAGACGTAGCTATCTCTTCAGAAATATGAAATATGTTTCAAAAATTATGGGAATATACTATTTGGAGTAACATCAAAATAAAAATGAGTTTTATTTAAAGTTAATACTTACATTTCACAAAATTAAAAAAATAATAATATATAGACAGAACAGATAAATAAAACGTTCAAGTCACGTAACAAAAGCTTCAAAAAAGATAAATGTAATTGGCAGACACAGAAAACCCCACCAAACATAAATTTTAGTCGCGTCAAAATTTGATATATCTCCTGAATTTATTTTGCATGATTAGAAAAGAATTGCGAAAATATCATATATTGGTGTCGTTTCTATAAATTTGATATAATTTCAAGAAGAATTATGCAGACTTTAAAATCCATATCTTGTTGAAGTTGAGAAAATATAATAATTCATGACAAACCCCAAACCAATCAGAAACTGTTCAATATGCACTTCATTAATTAGAGTCAAACCGTTTATTTCTAAATACCCTATGATGCATTGATTGATGACCATTTTCCTCGTCATACGGTGGAGTTCAAGGGAAACTGCGGCGGGCGGCGGTTGGTCGAGCGACATGTATTGATGACGTCATCACTCAGTGCGCCAATCCGCGCTCGCGCCCGTTAAACTGATTTCAGTTTGGGTTTAGTTCTAAATTCGAATTTGTAATGTGCCAGTTACTCTATTGTTTAGCACCGTAGTTTGGTAGAGAAGTAAGCATTGATTTATTGTCAGTGATGGTAATCGTGAGGAAACCTGCATGGCTGAGAGGATTTCCAGACGCATTTGTTACCTTCCATCTAAATCAGACATGGCTTTGCGTGTTGTGTATGTATTAGTATATGAACCTATCTCACATTTAAAATAATAGGTTGACTTTCAATGACATTTAGTAGATTTCACTTTTTTACAAACGTTCTAGCAACTGCTTGTGAGACTGTCATTTAATCTTGATGCGTACCAAAATCTATGTAATCATAATAGCTATCTTTTATACCTATATCTTACAAGTATGGACTGAAATTGATGAGCTTTGAATACAATCTAATATTGTTAGGTTGCGCTATATTCTGAGTAGGTACCTTCGCCAACTGATCTCCTGAAGATAAAGGTTGTATGTTTGGATATAGGAGGTAATCTCCGAAACTATTGACCCAATTTGAAATTATTCATTAATATGAAGCTACATTATCCACGAGTGCAATAGACTACTTTTCATCTCGAATGTTTCTTTATTCTCAGCATATACTGTACTAGTTTTCCACTCCGCGGTTTCACGCGCGTTCCCGAGGTATCTTATCTTTTCCCGAGATAAAAAGTATTCTAAGTTTTATTCCAGGATATGAACTACCTGTGTGACAAGTTTCATCAAAATCTGTTTTTGCGTGAAAGAATAACTAACATCTTCATATCCAAACATAGGTACTTTCACATTTTGTAATATTAGTAGGATGTTAAACGAATTTTGATATCGCTTAGCGAAGGTCAATAATACCTACTCACGCCTGGTTAGTTGCATATTGATGACGTCATCACTCTCGCCGGCAATCAGCGCTAATTCTGATGAATCGCCGTTGGCTTCTGTTTCAACAGTCATGGACGAGTGCATTTTGCATGTAGAAATGAATTGTTAATTTCCCGCCATGATAATATTTATGAGTTGTGTCGATTTGTCGTTTCGCTGCCTATTGTGAATTTTCCGTGCACAGTTTTGTTCTTTATTTGAATTATGATAGGGTTAAAAAAAATCCGCCATATTACTTTTAAGATAGTTTTTAGGCTCTCAATAATTTTAACAATATATCATGGAATTTATTATAATAATAGGTGTGTATTTATTTTCATTCGTATTCAACCATTCTAGGCTTAACCATAGAATGGGTGTATACCTACTATATTTAGAATCAGAAGTCTGAGAATATATGAATAACTAAATGATCTCATCTTTTCCCGGGATAAAATTATCCTATGTCTTATTCGTAACAGCAAGCTTTCAATTGACAATAAACTTCTCATTTACAAGGCAGTTCTTAAACCGGTATGGATGTACGGAATACAGCTATATATAAAAAAAAAGTCTTATTCCAGAGTACCTTAGTGCCAAGATTAATCACTTTTTTTGCGTGATACAAACTTTCACATCTATCAATATAAAACAAACCCGTAGTTACACCATTTATAACTCTAGAATAGCTGAACGGATTTTGATGAGACTTGGCACACAGGTAAACCATATCCTGGAATAAAATATATGATTCTTTTTATGCCGGGGAAAGATAAGATCCCTTGGGAACGCGGAGGATAGCTAGTTTACAATATTAGTAGATATCATCGTCATCTCATAACTTTGATCGCCGCTTGTTTGGCTTTCCAATGCAGACGAGACTTAAATTGCAGCACACACAAATATAGTTTAGGTAGGAGTTAAGTTTCCATTTAAAACAAAACAAGTACGTCGTTTCCGCATAGCGGTAGGTCAGTAATTTATACTAGCGGAGTTCTATGTCAAAGTTAAATTTTAGTTTTACCAGCATTGTTATTGCAGTTAACCCGAGAACTAGCTATTGAGTTCGGAAGCAAAAAAGTTTAGCTGTCATCTGTAATTGGACAGATGTAGCATTTTTCACCGTAATATTTATTTTTTGCTTTAATTAATTTTCCATTATAGTGTAGAAATCATAACTGTATTTAAAAGTAGTAAAATTACTAACACCAAAAGCCCCACGTTGGGTGCCAATGTAATCAACAATTAATTATCATTCAAAACTAACGCGAGGGTATTAATAAATAGGGTCCGGTAAGTAGTACGAGGGTGGCACTGAAAATTTTAGGAATCAAGGAAGTGACACAACATTACTATTTAAAAATGTATTTATTGCTTTACGAAGTATTACACCTAATTGTTCATGCAAGATTATTTGTATTTGACTCATGCCAATGTCTAAAGTTGGCTGAATTTCGCGGTATGTCACATGTCGATCTTCCTCAATCAGCTTACGCACAGCGTTTTCTTGGGTGACTGCAGTTTTTGGACGACCTTGACGGGGATCATCACTGAGGTTGACACGTCCACGTTGAAATTCAGCAAACCAGCGATAAATTGTGGTTTTGGATGGGGCTTCATCACTAAATGCAGAAATCATCCGGTCAACACACTGTTTTTGTGTTAAACCACTTCGAAAGTCATAATAAATCATCGCTCTTGAATTTTCTCGAGTCAATTCCATTTTCTCAAAGACTAAACAAGTTTGACAAAACCTTGTGACAAGACCGAGAATCTTTTTTTAAATAAATAAATGGTATTCGATTTTTAAAACCAAGGTGTTTTCAATTAAAAAGATTTATTCGATTTTTAAAACCAAGGTGTTTTCAATTAAAAAGACAGGAACAGTGGAAATATTCCATTCCCGATACTTTTAGTGCAGCCCTCGTACGACAAAACTAAGGGGGACCTAACTATCAAGTATACAAAAAATTACCTAAGTAAAAGTTTCGACATTTTCGAGATAATCCCTCTAGGGAAAACCTCTATAGGAACCTTATTCCACCTGATCGTGCGCAATTTTCATTCAATATTATTCACACATAGCAATCTGATCACAAACTAAGCTAGCTACTATGGAAATCAGATAATTGATATACATACATATTCTACTTTTTAAATACATACTAGCGGACCCGGCAGACGTTGTCCTGCTCTGAAATTAAAACAAAACTTAGAACGCGATTCCAGCGCCACCTACCGGGTCCAATTTTGTTTAGAAATCATCGAGAAACCCATTGATATACACACACAAAATTTCATCCAAATCGGTCCTTTGTTACCATACTCCTCCGGAACGGCTTGACCGATTTTGATGAAATTTTACGTGTATATTTAGTAGGTCTGAGAGTATGTACCTAGTTATTTATTTTTTATACCGCTAGATCCCACGGGAACGCGGATCCCACGGGGACGTGGGTGAAACCGCGGGGGAAAGCTAGTAAAAATTAGATAACAACCTATTTTCAGACCTATTGAATGTAAATATTAAGTTTCATCAAAATCGGTCTAGCCGTTTCAGAGGAGTACGGTGACTAAAACTGTGACACGAGAATTTTATATCTTAAAGATAGATAGATATAAATAGGTAATACCACCATAGGACAAACAAACATGTTCATGCACACAAAAGTGTCCTGGATGAGAATCTAACCCACGACCTGTGAGTGATAGGTGCTAAACCAAACATCTAAACCGGCCCGTCAAGAAATGTGTCAATTGTAAAATATTACTTATGGTACTAGCTGTCTTCCACAGTTTCACTCGCGTTTCCGTGGGATCTTATCTAATCCCGGGATAAAAATATAGCCTATGTTAATTTGGAATAATGTCACATTCAAATGTTGAAAGAATTTTTGAAATCGGCCCAGTCGTTTTTGAGTTTATTCGTTACGTATAAATCTTTCCTCTTTATAATATTAGAAAGATTAGCGCTTCACATGCCCCACGTTGGGCGCCAATGAAGAAGCAATGTTATGCTTAGGATTAAATGACCGTGTGAGAAGAAATATACCAGGGTATTATTATTTTTACCTACTCTTATTGTGAAACGGATTTATTTGAATGTTTTTTATTTGTTTCTGTATTAATTTATTAAAGCAATAATCCTGGAAATCGAAAGAGCTTAAGGATTATATCTTATTTTTATAACTACTTGTCTTTAGAGAGGTAAAATAAGGTATTATCCTTATTTTCTTATTATCCTTAAACCTTGAAAGAATCTTCAGACCAATAAGCATACCCACGCATAAAATTTAACAGCGAAACAAATCGCGCTTATTATGATTAACTCATTTAAAATAGACTATTTTTTCAGTCTAGACACAATTTGATTTAATCGCCCATTTCGCAGAAGTCCATTCCAGCATGTGAGTTGCTGCACATAAAAATTATTTAACAAGCTTTCTCCCTTGGAAAAACATAAAAGAACTTATTCACTACTATTTGAACTCACTGAACGTTGTAGAACAATAGCTGTAAATATCTCACAATTTTTTAATTTTGAATCTAAATAAGAGTGAGTAAGGTAGTTTTTTCTCTTTTACGCTTTTTGACCTTCCAACTCTATGGATCATTAACCATCCATAGTAAAATAAGAAAAAAATCTTTGACACCATTATTAGGTACTATTTTTAGACGTCAAGGAGACATATGGCAAGCGTTGATACAAGAAAGCTCATTTTTATTACACTTCAAAAGAGTTTAAATTCAGTAGTAGTGTTTAAAACCAAACAGTCACACTGGCTTCTCGCCAGATACTATTCATCTCCATTAACGCTTTCAATGAATGCGAGTAACGCAAAAAACTTTATTTGCCAGCAATGTATTTAAAACACAGATAAATCGCATTACGCACGGCGGCGGCGGCAGGGGGGTGTTAAACTAATTTCGCTTTACTCAGTTATATGGCACTCTGATATATTAATGGCAATTGAATTAAAATGGCCATTATCTTTATTTGAATAAATCAAATCGAGTGCAAAAAAATTTTATAGGACTGACATCCTTTATGAAAAATTACTATTTTTCAAATTAAACTTCCTAATATTTTTCGATATGTTTTGTCCTATAATTCGGAACTGAAAACACTTATTTACTTATCGACGAGCTTGCCATTGCATCATAATATTTGACATTCAATCATAAATAGAAATCTAATGATACTGCATCAGCATTTAAATTAAGGTTGTAGTCATTGTATTGTATATCCAAGGAATAAGAGCTGGAAACCGAATAGTTTTGGAGAAAATCCGCATCAAAGGTTCAACAAAAAAATCCAGATGATAACATGGCATTGATTGCTTGAAACTTCTGTTGCTAAATACAATAGTACCTATTAAAGCCCTATTCCATAGTGATGAAGAAAATAATCCAAATTTTTGTCTGTAAAAAAATGTGCGTATTTCAATGCAATTCCTAATAATACGAATGTCTACTAGATGAAGGATTACTCTCCCAAATAATATCTCAGATTAAATCTCCTGAAATAGTGATGACACAGCCTATAATCGGATGTAATATTCAACAAGAATCAGTGTATATAAATTTCCTGCTCCCGTCTCATAAATCTGACCCCTAGTTTTCGCCCTAGGTTCTCGATTTAAACCGTAGGGCCGCACTAATGGGGTTGCCAAATTACCCATCTATTTAATTTCCCGAATGGGTAAACGAATTAGGCTGGCAACTTTGAAACGAATTAAATTTTCGTCGGTTGACTCATTGTGTTACCGGTTGGGGCATTGCGTAAAGGATGAGTGTTTTATGTGCCTACATCATACATGGATACGTGGGATTTATTTACTGAAACGTACATTACATTTTGGATATTTTTTTGATAGAATTGAGACTACTTATATTCATGGAAAGTACCTATAACTAAAAAAAGTGGCGCGAAAAGAAGCATGTGCTCAGAGTATGTAGTGTTATTTACAGCTAATGGAAATTATTACTGCCTTAATTTTTGTAATTGGGTTTATAGCTGTGATCTTTAATCTCAAATTATTTGTTAAATAAACAATAGCTCATGATTTCTTTAAAAGAAAAACGTTCCATCCTACGCAAAGTCAAATTAATATTTAAAGCCACCTAAACTGATATAAATGGCTCCCGACAGACCCCTTATTTCGGGAGAGGGATTAAAAATAAATTTTAAACAAATCCTACAAAGATATTGGTATAAAGTGATTCGACGGTTTTCACCCCACGGCGCGTCACATCCGTTACTGCTGAATTCTGAAACAATTCAATTTGTACGCTGACATTTCAGAAATTGTTCAATAACATTTACCTATGATACATATTTTATACACACTCTAAACTAGAAGTTAGAATTGCTGTTGTAAAAGTTATTTATCTAAAAATAATGAAATTAACAAAAGATGAAAGGTTTTGCTGCAGTGAAATTGCAAGACTTACCCGTATATTCCGACAGCAGCACATGAGAACCAGTCCCTCTTTTAGGATTTGCCCTACTATCTTAGGCGACATTTTCCACCACGTCACGATGGTTAGCGCAAACCTTATAAAAGAAACATGATACGGGAAAATGAGAAAATAACCAAACCAGCTGGTGGCAGTTCTATTTATAAATATTCAATCCTCGATAAAAAAATGAAAAATTTAGTTGAAATTGTTTTTTTTTTAATTTAAATAACTTTCAGCCAACATTTTTTTTGTGACTCGAGCAGTTTTTTTTTTCTTTGCTTGCAATCGTCCTTTAGGACATTTCTGCAAATGTCAAGTATTATTTTTATCTTATGTTATAGTTTCTATATATCACATTCATAGTAAAATTAGTCATCAGGTCTAGTTTTAGTGAAATTGGTGAGATTTAAATTAGTTTCGTTTATAAACAACAGAATCGGCACAACTTTCCACTTTGCTGGCAGCAACCTACCTAATCTTCTCTTAAATATTTTTAAATGACACCTAAAAGCCTTTTTTATTGCTAGTAAAGCACTTATAAGATAATATCTCTTACCTAGCGTTATTACGGAGGGTCATCCTAAAACCCCTCTTTTGCCTCGAGGGCCATTGTAATAAAATGGCCTCGTAGAAAAAAGTAAAATGCGGAATCTGTAACACTGAATGCGTAAGTACTTATAGATGAGATTTTTTTATGCCTTCGTGAAGTTGGAGTAATTATGGTGTCTAATTATAGTTCTCGCCAACAATAGTGGTAGAGGCAAGTCTTAATAATCATAAGGAACTTATAATAAAAAATGATGAACATTTTAATTGTTCATTATTTTAGTTCGCTTTTTATGCACCTTCAACTACTTTATTTATTTAATTTGCTACTCTAAGATTAAGAAACATAAAAATTTGTATTTCTTCTTCTAATAATAACATTTACAAGTGTTGCCAACGAGCGTTAACCAATCAATTTTAAAACATAAATTAAACTACTAATTCTTAAGAATTAATAAAGTATGTAATATCATAAAAATATGACCAATATAGAACAGAAAGTCAGTCAAATAGTTGAAACCAATATCGACCAAAGTACAGTCTAAGCAAAATGTGAATTAGGTACCTACTTCAAACGGGGTCGTATTTAACGCTCATCGTATATCATGTACACATGTATAAGATACAGTAATAAAGGAGACTCCAAGCAAGAGATAATAGGGAAGGGATATAGATATTTTATCCCCACGAGAATAAAACAAAAAGTAATCCGATATCAAAAGCAAATGGGCGCGGTGATTGTTAGCCTTATTAATTAACTATCATTAGGTAAACTAATTAGGGACACTGTACCTTAAGTCGCCAAGGCCGATGACCTTAAGAGACTATACTTGTACATATTAAATATAATCTCTCACATAAAAGCTTTGCCTTTTTTTCTACAGATCGAATGACGAAAAGAAATGACGAATACAAATGGTTTGGGCATTCATCATTATTGGACTGTAGTGTAACTATTTTGTTATATCTAGTTCAATTATGGCGATGATAGCTCAGTGGTCAGACGTCGGATACTGTGGCGAAGGTAGTGGGTTCGAAATCGAATGAAAGAAAAACATCTAAAGGAAACCACCATACGGTGGCGGCGGTAGTCACTTACCATCAGCTGACCCGCTTGCTTGGTTGTGTCACTTGTGGTATAAAAAAATATCCTACTCACACAGAAGTCAGTGGCTTTTACGGTAAAGGCAACCGTGTACCATCGTGTTCTAGCAGCTCCATTTGAAGGCAGTTCCCTTCTATCCATCCGCTACCAGCTACCCAGCACCAGCAAATTTCACCCAACTCCTTCTTGAAGTATCTTCGATATTACTTTAAGTTAAATGGGTTTCGGTAAGTCTGGACAGCCAATGAAGTACGACGACGAAGCCTAACAAGAAACATATTCACTTAGGCTTTGATACCAGGTTATATAAATCAGACTCTATATCATATAGATATATAATATTAACTTAAAAAATGTTCGTCAACATCGAAAACTCGGCCGTATTATTTTTCACTTTCCGTAATGCGAGAGTACCTGAAAATCCTACTTAAACCCAGCGATTATCAAAAAGAGATACCAGCGCATTTTTATGTTGTAATTTTTTTCGTATAATGAAGTTGGTGGTAAAAGTAATTCCCTGGGCCAAAGGGCCCGCAATTTGGGCCCAGTTTTTATCTCAATCCCGTTAATTACAGGGCGCGATTGTGTCGCAGACTAAAGGGCTGGATTATTTAAACAATTATTCCAAATTAAACGGATTATCGCACGGGGTTCATAAATTGCGTTCTACTTTTTTATGGTTCGGTTACTTGGGCCTTTTCTATCATCTAATTAATGAGTTTAATTGTTTATTTATTTGATGATTACTTAACCCCATTACTAAATATAAAAACATACATAAAAACACCCTATACAAAAATGCAAAATGTTCTTCCGAGTATCCATATTCTCTATTATTGCATTGAATATTTTTGTCAGGGATATACCTACTAAATTATACACTAACCAATATAATATCATTCTTTAGCATAGAAACTAGCTTTTTCACACATCCTTCTACACTCTATTAACTTACATTAAAGTTTATAAATTTTCACTGTGTTCCAAAATAATGCCATGTCAATTACCTACCTTATGAATTTCAGCAACAAAATCTTCGTGTCATTTGAATTTATTCCTTATTTATTGGCAACGAATAAATATTTTACTTTAATAGCAGGCTAGAAGTGAAAGCTTCATCACAGTAATTACTCCCTTGGCAGAGAAGTAGTTTTGACTGGATTCATGGGTCGCTTTACAGTTTTCGCCACTTCTATCGCGCCGCTGCTCGCCTAGTACACTCATGATGAGGACTGTCCGTAGCTTTAATTATTTCTGTCCAAAACTAACTTTTTAAGGCGATGATAGTTCAGTGGTAGTGACGTTGGATACAGCGGCGAAGGTCGTGGATTGGAATCCTATAATGAGCTTGAGCTTTCGGTGAAATCCACCATGAGGAAACCACACCCGCACCCTAGCACCCTAAAATTCTATACTTTTATTAAATTCGTCGTTCCAAAAATACCCTACAAATCCCAATTCAATTTATTAAGATGTTTTATTATTACGTAGGTATTCAGCTTTAGGACGGTGTTGACAACAAAAATCCACTCAATCTTTCACTTTAATCAGTATCAGTAAAATAACTATAAATAAATCATCAAAGAACTTTTATCAGAGTACAAAGCACCTATATTGACGTGGAATAAATACCACAATTACTGGCAATTACATTCTATCTACAGTAACTCAATAAATGAATATTAGCCTGTCGATTCTCTCGTAGGATACAATCAAACACTTAGATAAAAGTGTATGTAAATATCTTGGTCAAATTAAACTGCATTTATTTATTCTAAACTTACCTAGTTTTACCCGCGTGTGAGAAATTTTTGTTTTTCAGTGATAATTACTACTAAGGATTGTACTTTGGAACACAATAACTTAGTATGATAAAGTTGTGGTAGCACATGTCTATTTAAAGACGAGTTTTGAATAAATAATGACACAATGATGAATGTGCCTTATAAATGTTTTATACATTTCATTCTTAGTTGGATTGTGTTAGACTATTAAACAAAAAGATTCCTATACGAGTATATCATCATCATCATCATCATCATGTCAGCTGGAAGACGTCCACTGCTGGACAACGGCCTCCCTGAAGGATCTCCACGATGGCTGGTCTAGCGCTACTCGCATCCAGTGGCTTCCCGCGACCCTCACAAGATCATCGGTCCACCGTGTATTTACAGGTGAATATTTAAAAAAATAATTAATTAAAAATATTCATCAGTTTATTTAAAAATGAGTCTTCTTTTAGTTTGCCGAATGTTCCTGAGAAATTGATCCTTATTAACAATATTATTGGATGGTGCAATATTTTTTTTCCATATTAAAAATTACAAAATATATTACAAACTAAAGAGCCTGCACGGAAGCCTCGTGGGCTCTATGTAGGCGGTTGTCGCTCAATGATACAGACAGTGTATTTTTTTTTTTCAAAATTAAAGGCTAGATTCCTGGCTTGGGATTTTGTTTTTTAATAATTCAGTTTGGTTTTCTTCAAAATCGGCCTCGAGACACCTTTCAGCATTTTGCCTTGAAAAATTCACTCTGTATACGTAATCGTATCAAAAAAAATATTTCAAACAATCACTCAATCCTAATGCAAAACTCAGTAAAATTTATAAATAATCATTTTATTAATCCGACCTCATTAATTGGCGAATGCACAATTATCGGTTTTAATTATGCTTAATCGTTTATTTTCGAGCATAACATTATATTTTCTACTTGAATAAAGTTTTCACGTCGGCACACATTTGAGATAATCGCGGAACCGATCGTTTGGAAAATTTAATTTTGATTAATTGTGGTTACGTTCATTTGTTCGCTATAAGACAGTTATAATTATAGAAGCGGAAATAATGGAGATGTGAGATTTAATCTCACTATTGTTAGTGAATGTGACTGAAAATTCCAGCAAAACCTAGAAAGGCTACCTACTCCATAGCATGGCGATAGATTTCAACACAAGGGTGGCAACCAGGCGGTGAGGAAACTATACCACGTTATAATTATTATACAACAGTCCGTTTTTCCAATCATTTATTCATTCATTAAGGCGATGATAGCTAGCTAGGTAGTGGCGTCGGATACCGCGGCGAAGGTCGTTGGTTCGAATTCTACAATAAGCTTGAGCTTTCGGTGAAGATAAACATGGTGAGGAAACCACAGCACGGTGGTAAGGTACTCGTAGTACCTGACTGGCTGGCTACCACTCTCAAGTTGAAGCAAGGCTTTGTGTGCTCACAACCTTCGGCCACATCATCACTTACCATGGTGAGATTACAGTCGAGCACAAGCATATTCAAAAGTAAACAGGTCGATCTAATAAAAGCGTGTTAAAAAGAAATCAATTCAAGCTGAATGAGTACAGTACAGTAGCTCCTTCAAAATCTTCATCACCATTGTAGCAATCATCACCTTGAAGATCATCCGTCAGAGGAACCATCCTTGCGGGAGTTCCTAAGGATGGCCAGGCTTCTCATCACATAGAGAAAGGTAAAACTATAGCCATCAGTAAAGGTTAAGTTTGTTTAAATAAATAAATTGGAACGAACCAAATTTCCATTAGAATAAATACTAATGATAAACTTAAATGTCTTGGAGACATGAAAACATTAGATCATGATGGTAACTAGGTACGTACAATAGAGATAGTTTAACGGCTCAGGTCATGACCTGCAGCGGAACACTCTGAATACATTAATCTATGATTTTATAGGTCATCAGTTTATTGCAGTAGTAAAACAGAACACGCCTGCTCCATAGATAATTTTAGAATATTTAGGAGATGCAGCCAAATTACTCGTCTAAAATAATGTAGCTATCGAACTGAAACTGGGAGCTTTACTTGGTGTTTCATGCTATATTATGCTTCTTATAACAAAAAAAACATTTTTTTAGTTTTTTATCTTTTTGCCTGTCTCTTTATTCCGGCTTATCTCCAAAATGACTGGGTCAATTTGGTGGGACTTTTACTGATAGATCGCTAATGTTATAAGGTTTACTTTTATTTTAGAAAATATATTTGGGTTCCGTGCAAAAAAGAACCCATGAAATTGTAAACAAAATCCGATTCAAATAGGGAAACGCGGCTCAAACCGCGGGGGACAGCTATGTTTTCGAATTATTTTGTAACGGAAGTCTCAAAATTAAAAATTCAAGAGATGGATAGGATTGTATAGTTGTACAGAATAATTGATTGATCTTATTTGAAGATTTTCCGGTACAAGATCGAGGGTCAGATAATGAGTTATGTTTATAATTGGATAATACACTCCAAAAAGTACGAAATCAACTGGTTAAATTCTTCAGAGCCAATAGAATCTATCCTATGCCATAAAGCTATAGTATATGACATGACGTTGGCCGATGGATATGAAAGTAAAACTAGCTCTGAAACCCAGAAAATATTTGTATTTTGTTTTCATAACGTCACTCCTAAGGGAACATTTCTTTATTATTTGAAAGTATGTTATAGTTTTATTTATTTTGACAATCTTGGCGAAGAATTGGCTACCTACAGGACAGGCTTAGCCTAGTGTAGGAGCCATAGCATTACCTATACGTGAAATGAACAACTCTCACACACACAGTAGGTACACTACACACATTTTATTTAATTTAATTTAATTTTTCTTTATACATAAGATAATATTTTATTTTTGCTTTTCTTTTCTTGTTTTTTCTTTTTCTCTTTTGTTAATCCTACTGTTGTGTTGTGATGAGATGATTAAATATATTATTATTATTATTATTATGTCCTAGATCCAGGAGACAAAGAAGGATTGTTAGCGCGCACACTTTGTGGAAATAAGCAAACCTTTTAGTAATGTTATATATTTAAAGTAAATGACCCTTGTAGAAAATACTAACCTAACTAACTACAAACTTTTGACAAAATTATGACGAATTTAATGGAATATAAAAATAAGTGGCCTATACCTACATAATATAATACAATGTGTATTTCCTTAACTTGTTCAAACGAAATGTGTGGATGTAAGACAAAAAATTATCGATAAAATTCGAAAAATGAAGTTGCATCCTCAACTTCTTTTTCCTATTTTCATCGATAATTATCCATTACAAACAATTACAATATGTTCGTACCGGGAAGAAACTGGGGTACCTACTTACATAATATTTATTATTGTACACAGCATTAGAGTCATGCTATCTAATCTACATAGTTTATAAGTACAATGATCTGTAAATACTTTGGAGGAGCTATAAACCTTCCAATCAAAGTCATTTCACTATCGTTGGACAAATTATATTATTATTGATTTTTCTTACATTATAAATACTATTTTATCGTCGAAACTCGTAAAAAAAGAAGCAATAAAGTAACCAAATCGGCGCAGTAAAAGACAGGGACGGTCGTCCCAAAATTACATAAAAAAAACTCTAATACTAATCGCGATTCCAGTTATTAAAAAACTTAATATGTAGTTTATCCACAGTTTCTCCTTTATCGCATTTCTAATAAATTTTTCATACGGTATGTGCATTATGTAGGTCAAATACAGATATTTTTACGACTGCAATAAAATGGTGAATTTTAACTGCAATGGTAAGTTTAGAGATAGTTTACGATTCATTTTTATGGTATATTTATTATTATGACACTTCTTATAGAGCCGTTTGTATGAATGTTGTATTAACATTTGAGGTTCCACGGCATTTTTTTACTGGTTATCTATGAAAATAAATATCCTCTGTAATTTCATGATTGATAGCTCGGCTTCCGTTGTTGCTATGTTCAGCAGATATTGATATGTTGATTTGATAAGATTCACTGCAGAAAATAAATTGTCTTGCTGAGTTTCTTGCCGGTGTCTTCTCAGTTTAAGTGTTTTCCGAACCGGTGGTAGACTCAATTGTTAACGTTCGTAAGTGCCTTACCAGGGCCTAAACTTAAGAAATGAGTTTTGAGTTTTGACCAAATAAAAAAGGCAGACAGCCTCGCACACTTAGTGAAGCACAGTAAAGGAAGCCGATTGCGTTCCTGTGTGATGCGAATCAAGTGGGTACATGCAGGTCACGCACACAATTTTGTGCACGTTGCTTCACTTCATTGGAGACTATTGTTTATGTACGCTCCTTCTACCTTTTTTATTTGTTCTGTATTTTCTAAAAATCAGACAACGCAGCCAAATGCAATCCTTGTTAACAAATCAATCGCAATATTTACCATAACAACGTGATTGTTTACACAATGTAACAACAGTAATAATAACAATTGCGATAACTCAACCGTTCAACTCGCAACAGTTTGCAATATCCAACTAATTTAAATAAAACACTGTGGCTACCAATGATATTAAAAGTTAAAAGGTGTAGATTGGTTACAAGCGCTTCACGAGCGGTACGTTAAAAACTTTGACCTGTGTCGCGTTGCCGGCATCAACGGATGCACTTCACGTACCGAGTGAAATTAAAAGTTAAAGTGACCCAAAACAACCAAAAATGCCGTCGTGTGTTATGAGATATCGTACTGCAAAAAAAGATTAGCTGAGTGGTTAAAAACATATAAATTATGATGAAATTGAGACACTTATAAAAATTATATTATAAAATAAATAGATATAAATAATTATTAACATAACATACGTACATGTTTGTTTACACACACACACACACACACACACACACACCTATAATATTAGTTTAGATTATTAATTCATGACCTATTACTTAATCTGTATTTACCTACTTTAAGGGAAGAGCGGAGTCTCCTAAGACAGGTATAATTTTACTTAAAAGGAGTGCATTGTATTCTTAGATTAAGACTAGCAAATGAAAATAAACATTTATTATTATTATTATCGTAAAATGTAGTGTGATAGTGCAATATTACTTTTTTTTCAGGATAAGATTGTGTTTGACCACAATCTCACCATGGTAAGTGATGAAGTGACCGAAGGTGGTAAGCACACAAAGCCTAGATGGGAACTGGCTCTCAAGTGCAGCTGTCGGAACACACCGACAGCTTACTTTATATTTGCATCAGTGTGCCATTTTTTGGACCATTTTTGAAGATTGAATACTGTGTAGGTAACCTATCTACTCCATTTTACATACTTATAATAATATCATTGGTGGTAACTATCAATAAGCCTTTGTTTCTAGTAATTTGGCGTTGGAACTACGTTTATTTGGGCTTTGTCCACGTAAAATCAACATACGCTTTTTCCCAACTTAATTCTACTAATCGGTTGAAAGGTCGCTCGAAAGACTTTACAGTTGTGTTTTTATTTATTCAGTTTGTTGTATCTATGGAAGATTGGTTGTCTACATACAGATAAACGAAATAATTGTAAGAAGTTTATCTACCAAAGACAAGTTTGTATGTTGGAGATAATCTCCGAAACTTCTGATCCGACATTGAAAGTTCTTTCGATAATAGGATGCTACATTATCCCAGATCTACTATCTAGCTAGACTATACCTAAATCGCGGGTGAAACCATGGGGTCTCTTTGTCATTATCGAAAAGTAGAATTGCTAAAATAATTTAGAATTCTATAACAAAAGTGAACAAAGCTAAAAAAAACAATCCTAAAAATATGCGTCCATTTTAAACGTGTTGTAAAATTTATTTTTGGACACCAAATTAAACAACTTTAGTATTAAAACATTCCACACAATATTAAAAATGCATGCAGGCACAATGTACCCAAATATACTAGCGAAAGGGTTGAGAGGCGGTTTTCTGATTATTTTCGGCTTTTCGCATAATATAACGGGTATTAACTAAATTGGAGGCCTTTTTTAAATTTTAGATTTGAGATAAACGCCTTCTTTTTAACGGCTCGTTATCTGCGGGGACTTAAGTAAAAGGAATTAGTGGAATTTTGCGTCATTAGTTGGTTATAAACCCATGGAATCAATTTTGAAAATTATTTGTGAAGTTTTTCGCTGATTACACCACCTTGACTACTACAAACTATTCACGAATCTCCAACAGTTTCCCTACTCACTAGGTTGGCTCTGAAAAGAAGTGTAGCTTCCAGCCATCTCCAATAGAAAAAAAAGGCTGATTATACTAAACAAAAAACCGGATTATTATAGATATTGGGAGAGGCCTATGTCCAGCAGTGGACTAACACAGGCTGATGATGATGATGATGATAGATATTGTAACAAACTTAAAAAAATATTATTCTCCAAAATAGTGATTTCATCTCAAAGAAAAACTTAAATGTAACGTATACATTCTACGATAAATCATTGGTCACTTGGATTTACACTGAATTAACTAAACTTAATTTGCAGGACTTATATCACTATCGTCTTCATATACTTACTTATTGGGAAAAGGAGAAACATTACATATTTTTGTCCTTTCACTAGTTAAACCAAGCGTAAAACATCACGTGTTCATTATTAGAAGTTATATTTACTCACGCGTTTATTATTAACGCCAAAAAAGGATATTACATAATAAATAAAACATTGTGGTTTTATTTAAAGCAGTACCTAGTAGTTAATATTTCGCAAAACCACTATTATTTATGATGTATAAAAATAACAGAAACACTGTAGACTCTCTTTGTGAGTCTCGCCATACAGTTGCGTTTCACATTCATTTGTCAAAGTCAAGAGTTGGATTTATTACTATTTATGGTGGTGTCCGCCCCACTGACCCCACACCTACATATTATGGCGTTTTTTATAAACTTAATGGAAATGGAAAGGTCAGAGTTGCGCTACTGTTTTATACTCACAATATTTAAATTTAAAACACAGTTCTTATTACGTGAGGTACTTAAATCAAGCCCCCTCTCTTTTTGTTATTTAGGTTAATAAGTAACAGATATTTTTAAAACCAGTGTTTAATTAATAATCATATAGTATCCAGACTAGTCCAGTCTTCTCTTTGAGATGGTGGCGTCTGCTAAGACGCGGTCTTACATTTTTAACTCTCAAGTGCAGATTTTTTACATAACCAGCGTGGCTTCACCGAAATATCAAAATCATTGCAAAGTCGAAACCACACGACTTTTTCCTGTTCTTTGTTGTATATTATAGCTATTATATTTCAATAAAAGCTTACGCGTGAGCGAAAAGTTCCTCATGTTTATGCATGAAAAGAAAATATTATATTTTACATATGGCAACATTTGTAGCAATTACACAGCTGTCAAAGGCATGACGTCACGCGCGCTGACGGCCCGTCGCGCGTCGCCCGTCGCGGCGCGCGTCGCAAACTGAAAGGGTTTCAGTGGCCACTGTTGCGTGAACACAGTTTAGAATCGTTTTGATTGACAAACAATTATATTTTGTACTTGCTTGATCGATTCGTCATATCTGAACTTGAAGTATTGTTTGACTTATTCCAATTACTTTTGTATATTTAAAAATAATAATATTAGTTTGTTTGAATGGTTTGTAAATATGAAATGGATGAATATTATTTAATTACTATTAAATTACCATACCACATAATCATTATATACAAGGTGAATTTTAATCAAGTGGGCGTGGATGGCAAGTTAGAAACTATAGGGAATAGCGAAAAATGCCGAAAGGAGTTTCGAGGCCGACTTTTATAAAAACTAAAAATGCATAGGTACCTAATTCGATTTAAAAATAAAATAGTTTCCCTAGCCATGAAACAAACCCGTTGATTTTGAAAAAATAAAAGCACAGCCTTCCACGCCCACTAGAAAAATTGACCCGTATATGTGTATATGATGGTTAAGTAGGTACTTTCCTGAAATTCCTGAACACAACTGGCTTCCTTCCAAGATTAAATAAATTCGTTCGGGCTTGAACATAAAAAAAAACTTAATATAATATTATATTATATTATATAATAGATTTACTTTAATTTCACTTAATCGTGAAATATGTATTTTTTTAAATATTATTTTGAAATATTTCGCGAAATGAAAAATAAACTGTTCTATATTCGAAAATCAAAACAACTTCTTCAAGTGAAAAACCAACCGTTCAATCACAATACAAAGTGATTGATAGATTACGTCTGCTTATTTACACTTACTGTCGAACTTGGAGACCACGGGATCTGGGTTTACGCCAAACTTCAACTTTGGAATACCATTGGGAGATGAATTGTTTCCACAAGAATTCTAATATGCGGTACTCAATCGAATGGGAAAATTTAACTTTCTTTAAGAGTTTGAGTTTTTATCTCCATTTTATATTTAGCCTTCATCCATATCGATTACCATGATGAAATCTTGGCCACATAGAAGCATAAGCCTCACTATACAGCGAGGTAACCTAGTCTTTTGGGCACGTTACCCATAGACAGCAATCTAGACAACCTAGACCTAGACAGCAACAAGGCGATGATAGCTCAGTGGTAAGTGACGTCGGATACCGCGGCGAAGGTCGTGGGTTCGAATCCTTACAATGAGCTTGAGCTTTCGGTGAAGGAAAACATCGTGAGGAAACCACAGCACGGTGGTAGGGTACTTTGTAGTACTCGACTGGCTGGCTACCACCCTCAAGTTGAAAATCTGTCGCCAAGCACCTGTTGGTGTGTTCCGGCAATTGCACTTGAGAGCCAGTTCGCCTTTAAGGCATTGTAATAAGGTGTACAACATATTAGCAATCCCCTGGTATTGCCAATGTCTATAGGCGACGGTTGTCACTTACCATCAGGTGACCCGCCTGCCTTCGTTGTCACTTGTGACATAAAAAAAAAAAAAACCTAAATTCTGTGTTTTATTTATAGGTATTTTAGTTTTGTTTCTAATTTAGTATGTATATATTTAGTGTAATTTGTTGTAAATAAATAACATATTGTATATTTGTACAAAGACAGATAGGCGATGGTAGCTCAGTGGTAAGTGACGTCGGATACCGCGACGAAGGTCGTGGGTTCGAGGCCTTGAGCTTTCGCTGAAGGAAAACATCGTGAGGAAACCATAGCACGGTGGTAGGGTACTTTGTAGTACCCGACTGGTTGGCTACCACCAGTTCCGACAGCTGCATTTGAGAGCCAGTTCCCATCTAGGCTCTGTGTGCTTACCACCTTCGGCCACATCATCACTTACCATGGTGAGATTGTGGTCAAACACAAGCTTATCCGGCCACATCGTCACTTACCATGGTGAGATTGTGGTCAAACACAAGCTTATCCAGAATGAAAAAAAAATAACAAAAAGCACGTGTTGGTGTGTTCCGGCAGTCGAACTTGAAGGTCAGTTGCCTGGATTGCAATCCCGCTGGTATTGCTAATATCTACAGACGACGGTAGTCACTTACCATCAGGTGACCCGCCTGCCTGGTTGTCACTTGTGTTAAAAAAACAAATCTACTACGTTACTGTAGCTATAAACAAATGAAATAATTTACTATACCCAATGAGCCTTCGAAAGAACATAAAACGTTGGCAACTTTTGATCACAAAAACCTTATTTCGGACAATAAAATATTTTTCACGTATATATCAGTAATGTTTTCGCCAGCTCAATACAAGATATAAACGGACCGAGGAAAAAATTCGGGTTCTACAATGGTGCGTGGCAAATAAAAATAATAAATGCGCAATTCTTTAGGCAGGGCTGTAAAACTGTCGGTCGCACTCGCGCCCTCCAGTTGCCCCGACCTGGCCACGAGTACAGACCTGCCTTTGTGCCGATTGATGCGATCACAAATTAGCTGGTTTTACTTTAAACAGGTTTATCAGTTTATTTAAGAATAAACATTTGAAAAAAAAGCCAATATAGTCAGATGGACCAAAAATATTTAAAAAATGTAACCTTGCTGAGTTTCTTGCCGGTTCTTCTCAGTTGAAGGCTGACTTCCGAACCGGTGGTAATTTCAGTAATTCGACCTTCATGAGTGCCCTTCTAAGGCCCAAACTGAATAAATGGTTTTGACTTTGACTTTAACAGTGTTTTGATTTGACACGTTGGTTTTTTTTTTTTTTTTTTACATTTGATGGGCTTGCGTTTGGCCACTGACCCGTCCATGGAGGACGAAGACGAGGCCTAAGATGGAGCACGCTTGCCCAGAAGGTGCCTATTCACTCTGGCCTTGAAGATCCCCAGATTATAGGAGTCTGGAAACACAGACGCCGGAAGCAAGTTCCACTCCCTTGCCGTTCGCACCAAAAAAGAGGACGCAAAACGTTGTGTCCGCATGGTCAGCATGTCAACGACGTACGGGTGGAAATTCTCCCGGCGCCTTGTGGTTCGGTGTAAAAAAGGGGATGGTGGAATTAATTTAAATAGGGGTAGGGAGGGTGGTAGCCAGCCGTCGAGTAGGTACTATAAAGTATCCTACCACCGTGCTATGGTTTATTCACGATTCCTTCACCAAAACCTCAAGCTCATAGTAGGATTCGAACCCGTGGGTTCGCCGCCGCACCATACGACGTCAGTATGTATGTAGGTACACACTTTTATTCCTTTAGCAAAAACGAACGATCTTGAGGATTTGAAGCTACAAATTTCGTTACAGCATTCCACGTCATTACCACTGAGCTATCATTATCTATTATCAAAATCTATAATATTTTCGAATTCAGTAGGTAGGTATAATAAAAAAAACTATGTTTCTATGTAATAACAACTTCTACACGATTTCCCACATTTTCCGGGAAGATGGGACTGAATATGAAAAATAAAATGGGTATATAAATCATTCACAGGCCAACGCATCGGTTTAGTATCGCCGTCTCGCTCTAACCGCATTTCAAGGTCGGCCTGCTCCGAGCCGAGCGGCCTTCGGGAGATTTATCAGCTTTTCAATGGAACTTATGATTTTTTTATGAATATTCACAGAATTCCTGTCGCATTTTTGTTCGATTATATGTTTCGATAAGCATATTTTGCTTTGCATCATATATTTAGGAAAAATATTTAAAATAAATCTGAATTATTTTTTAGAATTATTTTAGAAAAATTGTCTCGTATAGTATCAGACGTGTGTTCTGGCTGGGAGTCGAACTCACACTAACGTGGTCAGGCTAATAATTATACAGGCTGTGGTTTTGCATTCTCGTAAATTCTCGGATTTTTACAAAACGTGGCGAACAGATTTTTACAAAACGTGGCACACAGATTTTTACAAAAAGTGGCACACAGATCATATTCTGGAATAAAACATAGGATTTTTCTAATTTAGGATCTTTATAATAAACGGCAGAGGACAGCTAGTTCATAATAAATTGATTTCCCTAACTCACAAGAACACGATGCAAACTTTAAATTTAAACCCAAAATCATGTGTAGGCACAACAAAATCCATACTGCCGAGTAAACCTACCATAAGACACGTCAACATTGGCCAGTAAACACTGTTGACATACATATACATACCTAGTTGCATAGTTTGTATAAAGGGGTCAGTTTACGTGAAGTTACCGTCATCTCTGGGCACAGAATATTAATTTACAGTAGTTTAATGAAGCGTTGTTATCAAGCAGTTTGGAGGATTCTTGAACTCAAAAGTTGGGAAGTATTTTGAAATATGGAATGTTTTACGGCCATTTACATAGGTTGCCGATAAATTCCTAGTGATGTACCTTTCTTTTAGAATCTAATAGCTATCTGGTAGATAAGATAATGTTTAACTTTTAATAAACATTGGATTTATTCTTATGGTATCTACCGATTATGTTACTAACTCTAAAAAACTATTTTCAGATTTGCATATCTACGAGTATATCTACTAATAATAATGAGGTATACATATGTAATGAAAGTAAACATAAAATAAATATTAATGTGTTAAAAAACCTAAAGCTATGGGGATGAAAGATGCTGAAACGTTTTATAAAAAACAATTTATTAATTAAATAAAAACGTGCAAAAATAATGAAAAATAAATCAGTCACGGTTCATTCCGATTTAAAATTTGATAGAAACCATTATTTTATTATTTTAATTTGAATGCTCGTCCTGCCTGCCGTAAAACACTTCGCATGCTAAATAAACCTTACATAAACAAAACTCTTTAATTTTACAAATGACAGTAGCAGGTCAAAATAATATCCATAATTATCCCAGCAAAATTGATTCCAAGAATCTTTTGAAAATCGCCTTCTATACTTTTACCACCTTAATACATTATCATAGAGTTTAAATTCCAAGATCCAGGTATTGTGGCCAAAAACCCTACTGACATTGCTTGATGAAATCCGAAACAACGACATGAAACGCCCAGCTTAGTGAGACCTGTAACTAATGGTTATATTACCCGTGAAGAGCCTTGAGGAAATGGCGGGAAGGGGTGGTGGAAGGTCAAGCTTCAATGGTTTTCTGACCACCCGCGGCGACCTCACAGCGGGATGGTAGACAGTGAGTCACTATTAAAGGCGGAATGAGACGTTGTGCCAATAAAATAATCATGTGGGAATCGAGAATCAGCAATGAAGAATGCAAGATATGTATTAAATAGGTTTGATTCTTCTTGTAGACCTTCTATGGAATTTCTTTGTATCAGTATGGGGTCTTTTCTTGCGTGATAAGCAATTTTGTTTATTATTATTTAGTATTGATAAACTTATTTTACTATAAACGCACCGTGGTAATCAACGATGAAAGTATTGGATGTTATAAGAACCGTATAGGATGGTATATCTGTATTTTGCGTAGGACATATTGAACGTGGGCGAATTTCAACCCAATTTGTTTTAAATCTATAATCTATAAATATAAATATGACTTACCATTGAGACACAATGTTGCAGTTTCAATCATTATTAATTTGAAACAATCTTTTTAGCTTCAAATCGATTGAAATAAAAAATACAATGTGGAAAGTGGTTTCATTTGCTGTTTGAATGTAGTAGGTACATCATAAAATAATATAAAAAACCTATTACTTATTGTAAAACATTATATTACCTACACCAGTATCACATTAAAACTGACTTTTTTATTCACAAATTTTGGGAAATGATTTTAGCAGAGTCGGCAACGTGCGAGTCCCCCTTGGGGGTTTAATTTCGCAAAAACGATAAAACCGACTCTGAACTAATGTTCAGGTAGGTACTAATAGGTACCAATATTAAATCAATTCATAGCGACAAAATGCAAATGTGGTGAAATTTCATCCATAAAATTAATACAAGAAACAAAGACATAATTGTGACACCTAGATTCAGGCTAAATAGTAAAATTTCACTATTTCGCATCTCACTGATTTAATCACGATCTCTCAGAAAGTATAAATGCTATAAACTTGAAATTTGGTCCGTAGATTCCTAAAAATTAGTACTTAAATATCCATTATGAAAGGATCTTTGAAAATTCATCCCCTAACTAAAAGGTTCTGGAAACGCAGGTGAAATTACGGGGACAACAGAAGTAGTCTTCACTTTTGAGCGCTTCGATGAAAACCAAACTCTAAATCAAAATCATTTATATAGTTTAGGCTCTAGAAGGGCACTTATGATGTCAAATTACAGAAGTTACCACCGGTTCGGAAGTCAGCCTTCAACTGAGAAGAACCGGTAAGAAACTCAGCAAGGTTAAGGTTTTTAAATATTTTTGGACCATCTGACTATATTGGCATTTTTTCAAATGTTTAACAATTTTATTCGTAACAATCCACCATTTTCATTTCAATAATTTGAAACACTATTAGACGCAAACCTATGTTTTGTAAGTGCAATAAGAATGCAAGTCGGACGCGGTGGTGTCAAACTATTAGGCTGGGTCACGCCATCTAGCGGTGGATAGTCACGCTATTTATACCCCTACCATCAATATATTTTACTTTTTTGGATTACGGAATGGAATTTAAAAAACCTACAATTTACAGCTAAGATAGCCCTATTTTAAATTGCATGTGAAGTGAAAGATTTATTTTATGACTAGTGTCTTTTCCGGGATAAAAATCATATGTTTTATTCCAGGATATGATCTACCTGTGTGCCAAGTTTCATCAAAATCTGTTCAATAGTTTTTGCATGATTGAGCGACAAACATCCAAACTAACAAACATGCAAACCTACAAACTTTCTCATTTAGGTATAATATTAGATGGATATTATTTTTATATTTTGTTCATGAAAAATATCTATGTATTATAATTATTATAGATGAAGAAAAAATATTTTAAACTCGTTTAATCTAATAACTTATAATCTTTTAACAACAACGATGCTATAAAGCTAGTAAACCTATGTTATAACTCGGATTCCCTCGTAAATAAAGTGGTTGAGGCTAAAAAACGATCCATCGTTCCCAAGTTACAACTTACAATAAAACAGACGGACACAAATAACTTGGAAAACTAGTAGTACTGGTGTCAGTCGCATGGCGGGCGGCGGCTGCATCGGCCCAATTGACTCGTTTCCTAGTAACATCGATTGAATCATTACATTTTTAATTCCAACTTGTAACTATGCTGCTGAAATGCACTTGGTTATAGAAATTTTAATATCAATAGAAGTAGTTGAATGGGTTGCGATGCCACGCAAGAAACTGCCACTTTTCTTCGGCAAGGAATGATCGAAGAATTCAAGTTTCATCGCAATCGGATGAAAGGTTTAAAAGCGCACAAAAGACAAACGTACAAAGAAAACTTATAATATCTATGTCGCAGTAAGATGGCTTATTATATCCCTATATTAAATCATTAATATTTTAGGCTAATAAAATCGCTTAATGAAAAAAAAAACATTATAGGGATGTGACTGACATATCAAATCAGCTTCTTTTTATTAAATGTCAAAACGATGATTTATATTGAGTTTTGTATGAAATACATACTTGTGACGTCATAAATATGCGCCATCAAAAGACCAACTCTTTGTCATTAAATTGGTAATTAAAAATCATAGGAAGTCGGAATTTTACAACGTATTCGCTATTTTAGAGTATTTTTAGATATTTTATACACTAGTTAGTGTTAGGTATTTTTTCTTGAATATAGGCATCATCCCTATAGTCAAATTCATTACAAAAATCATGACATTATACTTAATGAATCTTTATGTTGTTGTATAAATTCTATCAACAACTCTCATTCAATTTCATCAACGTGATCGACAAGAACATTATATGTATATTTTTCTTAACAGGTAAAAATGATCAGATGACTATACCACTTCTACACTCCCAATTAATGTTTCTATGACCTAGTTGTGGGTTACACCTTAATAAAACATCTGTTATTGTTGGCGCACGCGATACCGGCCGCCATCGACGACTGTTACCTTAATAAACTATGAGCTAGACTTTGTTTGAGAGCTAATACTGTTTATAGGCTTACAAGGAAGTCTGGACTTGCTAAGTTGAAGGGAAAAGTTGAATTATTTGACATACTTTCCATGTTCTTCGTCAACTAATTTGAATCAGAAATTGCTTTATTGAAGTAGTAGCATGTTTTATAGCGATTCAGGGTTTTATTTTCACTAAGGACTGAGGTATTTATTATTAACTTATTTTAAAAAGAAAACTTTTAAGGGGATGGTAGCTTTGGATACCTACGGTTCCGGCAGTTGCACTTGAGAGCCAGTTACCTTCATGGCTTGTAAGAAAATCGATACTACTTAGGAAATTCCACTGCTAATATCTAAAGGTGACTGTCCCTTTTTTTTATGTCACAAATGACAACGTGGCAAGCGGGTCACCTGATGGTAAGTGACTACCGTCGCCTATAGACAGTAGCCATACCAGGGGGATTGCCAATGTGTTGTACACCTTATTACAATGCCTTAAAGACAATCTGGCTCTCAAGTGCAATTGCCGGAACACTCCAACAGGAGCTTGGCGACAAATTTTCAACTTGAGGGTGGTAGCCAGCCATTCGAGTACTACAAAGTCCCATACCACCATGCTGTGGTTTCCTCACGATGTTTTCCTTCACCGAAAACTCAAGCTCATTGTAAGATTCCAACCCAGGACCTTCGCCGCGGTATCCGACGTCACTACCACTGAGCTATCATCACACTTGTGATATAAAAACCTTATTCTCCTAGCTAGAAGAATAAATAGCTTCGACTTGCTCCTATATCATTTTCAGTTTACAGGAAGAAAAATAGAGGCAAAGTTAATACATTCCTCTTACATTCACTCATTATTCACAACTCTTTCTTTTAACACGTCCAACGCTCGACGGCGCCATATTCCGTAAAATAAAAGCCACGTCTCGGTCCAACACCTCAACAACGTAATTTAAGGTGAGCTCGTTAAGTTACATTGTGCTGTACAACCACCGACGGCTCATTAGTCGTACGACTACAGTTTGCGGGATCCGTCAATCCCGGCGTTCGCCGCGTCGGCGTCGCGGGTTTATGATTGAGAATGGCCCCCTTAAAAACTGGCCACTTTGATTTTTACTAGAATTATAGGGATGGGGTGATGTTATATCGATTTTTTTATCATGTAAGGTAATTTTTATTTGTTTTTTTTTTGGGAGTTTATAAAATATACAACATTATTGATTTTTCAATAATTAATTTCACTGCAAGATGAATTAAAACCACCGCGTAACCGAGTGCCGAATGACAGTGCATTTATAACATTAGAATTCTTAAAAAAACTTTTAAATTAATTAAAGATGTATAATTTCTAAACTTAAATAAAAAAGCGTGCTAACGAAACGCTAGTCTTCGTTCCAATTTAAAATGAAAAGATAATTATTCATTTCAGTTTTCACACTTGACGTTGCGTGCGCGCGACTATCACTTACCATGGTAAGTACTTCATCACGCTAGAGGTAATTGCCAACTGTTCCACCCTTTATTTATTATTTCCTAGTGTATCATCGTGATTCAGTTTATCCTACTACTTATAATAGTTTTATAAATGTGAGACTTTCTATGTTTCAGTGTTTGTTCTTAAATCACGCAAAAAAAGGCTGAACGGATTTTCATGAAACTTGGCACACATCTACTGTGTTCCAGGATATGTGTAACATCATATCTTGGAATAAAACATAGGATACATTTTATACCGGGAAAAGATAAGATCCCTCGGGAACGCGGGTGAAACCGCGGGGCGGAAAATTTGTGATAAAATAATGATTAGGTAATATTTATATACTTTATAAAGGATTGATCTTTCTATACTATAAACATAGCATATTTTTTTAAGATCACGAAGTTAACCAAGTGTTTTTTTTATAAAAGCATCGATAACTTATCATAATTTTCCCATCACTACGTGCTCAATTGAGTCATTAGTACAGCACCCTTAAAGTTATTTTCTTTGTTACGAGCAATTTCCTTGTAAAATTATTATAAATAAAAATATAATTTATCTGCGCACATTTATAGCTATTTGAAAGAAACATGAATCTTTCTAGAACTTTTTATCGTAAAGAAACGAAATGCTTGATTGGCACGTTCGGTTCTTACACCATAAAATGAAGAATTCTGCTATTCAAGTATTATTATGGTCACATAAAAACCGCAGACTGGTGTCAGATCGATTGTAAGAATTTTTTTTAAGGGAAGGCTAGTTATTACCACAGATAAATTAATAAATATTACGGATATAGTAAAATTAGGTTTCCGAAAACACATACAAAATCGTTGAGTTTTTTTGTTAATACCGCATTTAATTTAATTAACGAGATGGTTTTTAGCATCCAATGATTTAGTGGTTATCTTATACGGTCTATTAACTAAGTTTGGAAAATAATCTGTATTACAGCAGTTTTGTAAACATTTATTAGTAGTATTCCTACATCAAGTAGATTTTTTTTAAAATCGTTCTATATTTTTTCCTCTGCATGTCAACCGATTTTCTTTTATTTGTTTATTAGCTATGGACGAGACGGAAACTAAAATATATATTTTTTAATTATGATCGAATTTCGAACACTACGTCTTATTAAATTGACGTCACAAAGTGAGCGTGATGCTGACACCCGACATTTGAGACGGGCAGGTGCCCAAAGAATGCTGTAATATCGGCGATCTGCCCACTTGCATAACGAGCGGACGCGATAGGCATTTTTAACATTTCCACGCCAAATACTTGACGGTGTCGGGAAATATGTCACTTTTGGTGCCACGAAAATAGCCCTTGTTGCAAACTAAACGTGAACAACAGGGAAAAATGTTGTTTATTATTCTTGATACCTAGATATATCTTGATTTCAGACGTGGACGTTAAGACTTAAGGAGCGGAGAAAAATCGATGCGCTGGAGATGTGTTGCTGGCGGTTATTGAAGATTACGTGGACAGCGCGCCGCACCAACGTGTAAATTTTGGACAAAATAAAGGAAAGACTTTAATCGACTGTTCAGATGAGAATCCATAAGTTATTTGGACATGTTACCCGCAAAGAGTATTCAAATTTTTAGAGGTGCAAAGCAGAAGGGATGTCAAGAGACCGTGTGGTCGGTCCCCGAATAGATGATCAGACCTCATGTTCTCGCAATGCTTGCAATAGAGCCAAATGGAGATGTATTGCTACAGCCACCTCTCAAGATTCGAGACTTACCCTAAACACGACCACTCTGTCAAGAGTGTCCGACTGAGAAGAAGAATCTTGTTATTGCAATTTATATTCCACGCCACGGTTTTACGACAAGAAAGAAAAGAAGAAAGTTAAGAAACTCAGCCAGGTTACACTACTAATATTGGCTTCTTTTTAATTCAAATGTTTGTAACAATTTTATACTTAAACTAATATAAAAATACATAAATAATTAGTTTCAGAGACTACCTCCTACATCCAAATATACCATCTTTACCTCTTTAAAACATTTATATACTGTAGCTACGTTCTAACCCACTATTTTTTTATAAGGTTTTGGAATAATAGTGAATCCGAGAAGCATTAGCAAAGTAATTAACCCTAGATACATATTAAATGGATTTACAACAAATTTTCCTATATTTTCAAATCACAATGCAGTATCCTTGAAAAGCTAATTACAGCTTCACAATAAAGTTTTTAGCGAGAGTTTTATTTAAAAACCAATTTAGCCGGTGAATTAGTGCCTCCCACCTCACAGCCTCTGAGAGGACACTGGAAAGTGGAATTAGGTGGTGCCACTTTTATATTTCCATTTGCGAAAATTCTATTGTAACCTAACGTTTCCTGGCCAGACGATTTCAATTACAGCACTGAGTGACGCTAACTAGGTGTGGAGAGAGCTTTTAATAATATTACAATTTAAGTATAAAGCTTAAAATATTTTTAGTTAGAATGCGGCTTACATAGACTAGTAGAGAATCTATCAAAACCAATCCACTTGAGACTATGAGTAATCAGAGGCAGGTTTTGGATTAATATTACAATCACCATCTTAATTCTCTTTAGACTTTAGTTGTTATGTGTTCAGGGACAAATTTAAGCCTATTTAATTTTAAAAAAACATAACCCACAGATCTTCGTAGGCCACTGTCTATCGTGACGTTTTTTTTATAATAAGTAGCAAATATTGTGTCATACTGTAGAATCTAGTATACAATAGAGTTTTTTATTTTCAATTTATTTTCTCCGCTAATTTTCCAACCTATAATGTAGTTTAATGAATGCCATTCTTAGACCCGTAATGCAATGAATCAGCAGGCGCAGCATTTTTTCAGTCAGATTCGTAATTCTTTGACTATATTTATTTTATCCATATGGATAAACATAAGGATATCCTTATTCTTATAAGTATTACAACTACCACTATTTGTATTCAAATAGGCTTTCACCGGCATTTATGAATGTTGCTTAGCTGAGAACCGGTAATTAACTCAGCTGCTTCTAGTTTCAAAATAAACAGAGATTGATTACATAGGGCGTGAAGATCAGCGCGGTAATTTTCACCAATTTTAAATGTTAAAATCCTATTCCATACTTTCTGATCCGATGTAAGGAGCGTAGTCCGGTACCTAAACAACGTGTAGTGGGTACTACATAAATGATACGACTAATATCGAAACATTCCTATTATTTTTCGAAAATAAATCCCACAATTCTTGCTAGAAATTAATCTAGTTACACTAGAAACTACAAAATATTAAACAATCAGAAGCTTGCGGAGCAAAAAAACATGAATATGCGTTCTTGTCATCTATAAAATCAAAAACTCCTTTGTACTCTATCTTTCAAAACTTCTTTTTAACTAACTTTTAGATAGTTCTTGAATTTTTATGGGTACCTACTTTGCTATAGAAAAGCATTACTCCCTTGAAAGAGTCCCTAACTTTGCTGAGGAGATCGTGCTCATTTCTAGTGTCCAAGCTATGAGTGCCGCTGTTATTAATACCAGCCTTTGTAAAAGAAGAGGAAAGTTAAGAACTAAAAGTAACACCATTCTTCATTGACGCTAGTATTCAATATTCTGTGCAGAGTCGACAGTCCATAGGATGTGCAGTAAAACAACCGTCATTTGAAACGATCTGTTAATAGCTATCATGGTTCGTGATACGAATGTATGACCCGATAGAGTAGGCAGTAAACTTACTATTGATCTGTAGTCTATGGCTGAAGAAAGATAGAACATGCTTCGATATTCATTTAACGCAAGATATTATTATGGTAATAATGATAGTCTGAATAATCATAAAAGTTTTTTGTTGACAACACACAAAAATAGGTAAATATCAACACTATTTTATATACACACATTATTTTGCGTTAACCCTAAACAATTTTTACGCTAAACTTCTAATTATGATACTTAAATTCGTAATCGTAATGCAAGTCTCCTGAAATTTTGAAGGATTATTGATAAATTGTTTTCCGCCCCGCGTTCTCGTCATATTTACCCGAGATGAAAAGTATCTGATGTTTTAATCCAGGATATAATCTATCTTTGTGCCAAGTTTCATCAAAATCCGTTCAGACGTTCTTCAGTTATAAATGGTGTAATTAAACCGACTTTATATTATATATACTAGCTGTCCCTGCGGTTTCACCCACGTTCCCGGGCATCTTATCTTTTACCGGATTAAAAAGTATTCTATGCTTTATTCTAGGATATTTTCTACCTGTGTGCCAAGTTTCATCAAACTCCTTTCAGTCGTTCTTGAGTTATAAATGGTGTAACTAACACGACTTTTTATTTAGTGTGCATCATTTATATTATCCGACCAAAATCACTTGTACATAATTATTTCAGCTGTCTCTATGAACCTGTCGGCACTGTCGGTGACTGTGACCTATTGCGGCTAATGTAGGCTATTGTTAATTGTGTCATTGACAGTAAGTGGTATTCTGTCGCAGTTGATTGGAACGTGTACCGATTGTTTGCCGCCATTGTTCGCGGCAGCTCGCCTCGCGTCTAAATTTGTTTACGTCACTTGACATTTCACCAAATTGTTTCGAAATATTTATTATATACCTCAGACCAAGTAAAAAAGGTAGACAGAGCCCGCAATTAAAGTGAAGTACAGTAAAGGAAACCGAATTTGAAAATGAAGCCGTTCGCGTTCCTGTGCGACGCGAGTCACGCGGGATAACGTTACGTGCAGGACAACTTCGTGCACATTGCTTCACTTCATTGGAGACTGTTGTTTACCCTACTGTCCGTCTCCTTTTTTATTTGTTCTGGCGATGATATCTTGATAGTGACGTCAAATGATGTGGAGAGGATCGTAGCTTCGAATCCTACCATGAGCTTCGTGAAAGAAAAACATCGCAAGGTGACAATAGCACAGGGGTACTGTAAAGTATGATGAAATCTGTCAAGCAAGTCTGTGTGTTCTGGCACTTAGAGTCAGTTCGAGGTGTTTTAAAAGATCGGCAAAACTTTGGCAAACCCTTGGTACCTTTTGCTAAAGTTCATAGGCGAGGGTAGTCAGTTTCCATCAGATCTATCTGTCTTGATGATGTGGACAGCAGAGGAAAGGGAATAACGTCTTGATAAAGGTTTATGAATAAGTTGTAATATCGTCATGAATATAAATTTCCAACATCATCCTAAATATTTAGGGGCATTTTTAAATTACGAATTCTGATGACGACTTTCGCATAGTTGTCTCTACTAGCGCTAGGCGAACTACTTTTCGTGAGCTATTTATTACAAGGTATCAAAAATCAACAGCCAGTATTTGAACCAACCATTCGACACATTTTCATACACAAATATTTGCGCAGTTTGTAAGGGAGCGGACAGCGGCATGATTAAAAGCGATCACCGGTTCGAAGAAAAATATATTTTTTTATTTTTATGTAGCAACGAGCGTTTTCCTTTGATGTCAGTGTTTTACGTTTAGAATCTGTCGCCCGTTTTTTCTTCGCAGGTGACATTCTTCTCACTGTAGAAAAAGTATGAGTAAATTAAACTCTTTAGATATGATTATTACATGTACCTATCACTCCCATAACAAACATACCCCACCAATATGATAAATTATAATCAAAACAATCGTCCATTTCTTTGAAACAAAACAACTGAACAATACACGCAACGCAACGCAAGGGCTATTTGAGTAACGAGTCCGTATCCCGGATAAGTGAAAACAAAGCCCCGGGTATCGGCCGGCCATTGTTATCCGGGAGAAATCCGCAAACAACCGGGCACAATGGGCAGTGGCGCCTCTATAACGAGAGGGTGCACTTTTCGCGCATTGGTAAGGATTTGCTTACATATTTGATCGTTGCGGGCTTGCGGAGGCGGTTAGTGGTTTTAATTGACAACCGGTCGTTTTTTGAATTTCGGGTTTTGTAGCCGACATCATTAAATTTTAAAATTACATAATTTTTGTATCGTTTTATTGACCGAGCGAGCGTGAACCGTATTTGTTTAAGCTTAGGCAAAAATGCATTCGATTATCTGTCCGGCTGTTCTTCTTTACAGGTCGCATTTTTCAAACGATTCTAGTAAAATATTGTGAAGTGGTAATTATATGGATTATTTGTCGATTCAGTTTTTGGAATGTTTTCCAAATGGTGGAGCCATGGGATTTGAAAACGTAAAAAATGCGAGGTCTACAGCTTTCTGAGCCACTCGTTTAAATAGGTTTTCATCTGGTTGTAATGTTATTTTTGCTGAGAAAAGATCTCACATACTCAGCAATTACTCTTTTCAAAAGTGTGCATATTATTAGATTGTTTAGTTATACAACGCAAAATAAATAGATATATTAAACATTAAATAGGGAGAGAGTACATTCAGCGATGAAAAGAAAATATTTTTTGAGACTTAGAATCATTGTACATGAAACTAAGTTCCATATAATGCTATGTACAGACACGAGTCTCTCAAATTACGCTTAGAAAAAGCTGTAATGACACAGAAGCGTTTCAACTCATAACGTGTTGAAAGACATACATTCCTTCAGCCACCCTCGTAATTAAAGGCAAATGATGTAACATCACTGTGGGCCCTTCAGACGACCCTATCATATCGAAATGATACCAGCACAAAGCTGTCTGCACTCTACCTTATTGCTATATACAGGTGGTAGCGAAACATTTATAAAAAAAATATTTTGGTTTTTTTAATTATCTGTGATGAATGTACCTATATACGTATGAAAGATTACTTAAGATTTTTTTATTACGTATAACAAAAAAAATAAATTATGTCCGTCTGTTTGTTCAAGCTAATCTCTCCGAAACGGTTGGACCGATTTTGGTCGGTCTAGAGTCCAAATGGGACTATCACTGGCAGAGCAATAAAGACAGATTACTCCCCAAGTCAAGGGTGCGTAAAGAAGTTTTACTTCAACAAGGTACCAATACATATATTTAGAAATACTATATTTTTTGAGGAGAACAAAAAAAATATTCACTATTCTAAATTCAAAAAAATTTAAACGTTCACGCTGTACAAACAGTAAATGTTCGGTGTCTATGACAGGCTAGGAACGATGCATGCCTTGTGGCTTTGTTGTGCTTTTAAAAAAAGGTACAGCGGGAACAATGGCCGTTCAGACTCCTCGGTAGTGCACTACCCACCGACTACTGTACTGGTACTACAGTTACAGGTATATGTCCCGTCTCAGACTGCGGCAATAACGTATTATGAGGGTTTCCAACGTATTTGAGTGCACACGGAACAGTGTTGCACCGAGCCATCGGATTGGTGGAAATAAAATTAAAAAAAATTGTTAATGGGCCAATGGTATTGGTTCTGTTGTTTACAATAAAACCTTATTTAATCTTACTATATTATCTCTTATTTACAAATATAATTGAAAGTTGGCCAAGTGCGAGTCGGACGCACACACAGTAGAGGGTTCCCTGGCAGTAAAGTGACACGTTATAGTTTACAAAGTTTTATTTAGCAGTAAATGTAAGTATTTCTCAAAGACAATATGAAAAAGAAAATCCTTTTAATCATTAATTAAATATTATATCCGAAATGAACCGGATATTTTAAAAGCTACAGAACATACACATTCGAAACAACCTTGGGAAAGTATATTTTATGTTTAACTATGTACTGTATTTTTTTCAGGATTCTCCACATATACTTATATCAAAAGATAGCTTCTATACCTCAAAAAGGCTACGGAACAACCCATCCCTCCATTATTTTAAATCGATACTTTTTATTTCAATATAAAATCAAATTGCTAAGTTTAAAAGATTACAGAGCCGTATGTTTTCATTAGAATTTCTCATCACGAACTAAACGTTGATTGTTGTAGTTAGGATATAGACTTTTTGAATAGTTAATAGTCAACTGCAACTGCCTGTATAATGAGACAAACAAATTATAAAAAAATGTGTAATAGTCTTTGATTACGTTCGTAGTTTCGAATAAGGAATCAATAATTTTATTAAAACCTTATAGGTACACAAAGGTGGAAAAAAAACTCATGTGATCATTTTTCCATGGTATTGTAACTTATGAATTAATAGCACCTAAGTAGTAGAAGGTATCGAGTGGGATGACCTCCTAACAGTTATGCCAGAACACTTGCAGAATGCAAGCAGCGCAAGACTTGGCTATGGGAACCTATGGGGGAAGTACATCAAAAGTTATCAATGCCAATTACTTGAGTACTTAAATGAAAGATTCTTAGAGAGTCTTGCTCTATTAATAACTCTGTTACACGTTACACGATTCTTGGTTTTGGAACGAAGTTCCTTATTGCGCGTTGTGAAAGGGGGCTAGACGGAAAAAAATCTTACGACACTTTTAGTGTCACTGTCACTGTCACTGTCGGTGACAGTTGTGTGTAGTAAGCTGTTGTAAGCTGTGCGGCGTGCCATGCTTTCTCTCTCTCTCTCTCTCTCTCTCTCTCTCTCTCTCTTATAGAAAGCAAGCCAGATATTTTCATTTCTATTTATATATAAATATAATAAATGTTTTTTTTTTATATATTATATACTCTCTCGACTTATATAACTTCGTTCCATCCGGGTGACTGGTCACTTGACACCTCTCAAGTTTTTTATTTTTGTTTTGGGATGACGTTATATAAAGAGAGATAGGAATTATTTTTCGACTTGAGTTTGACCACAACATCATTGAATATAGTAAAGACAAAGCCTAAAAGTTAAACAGCAATACCAATTAGATTATTAGATCAAATAAAACACAATGAAAACCAACTTACCGAAACGTATGATAAACGATTGGCGTGCAGCATAACTATTAGAAAAAGAAAACAGTACCTATAAAATAATAAATAATATAAACTTTACTCGCATTATGTCATAGTAACAAGCCTGTAAAACGTAGTCTTGAATTACTAACACTACTTTCTTCGCCACAATTGAGTAAAATAGGTCGTCGATCGATGAACTGAATGTCTAATGTATAAATAAACGCGTAACATGCAAGAATATAAGGATTAAGATGCTTTGATGAATTCTATCGATATTAAAGACAGGTAGAAATATCGATACAATTAATTTTAAATGTCGAAGGAATATCTTGAGCCGTTTAAAATATTTTTAGAACATGAAATAAAAATAAAATCAGATTTTTTTAGTATCGAATATTATGAGGGATTTATTAATAGAAATAAGTGATTATGTGAAACGCTACATACCTGGAATAGTCTAACATAAAAGTATCCCAGGCATAATATAATTTAGAGCTAGAATTGGATCTGTAAAGGACTGGACGAAAATACCATACCGAAATAAAACAATGTCGAAATACAAATTTAATCCATTCCAAACCGCCAAAATAACTGATGTCTCTAATATAAGTATCAAGATTTTTTGCGATTCGCGAATATGTTTATTCTATTTACGTTTTGCATTTATACCCTTAATCGCAATAATGGCGGCTACAGACGGGCCGATAGTGACTGACAACTACATCAGTTAGCACTCCGATAACCTGGAGAAAAACCAAGAAAAATGTTTGTGATGTGTGAATTTTCATATTTTACGTTGCGTTGCTGCAACATTTTTCCGGTATGAGTTTTACCTATTGTACATTTTTGATGCGCGGTTGTGATTGAGCGGATATTAAAATTGTTGTTTATTTTTATGAAAAGCTGTTAAAAGATATTTCTTGCTTGAATGTTGCGGTAGAGTTTAATTAGCAAACAAAATGAATGCACGCAAAAATATTAACATAATACCTACACACAAAACAAACCTACACGTCATATGTCAGTTTTTCAAATTAAATTTTCGTAACCAACAACTTTTCAACAAAAAAGGTAACGCACCAAAACTTTCCAGCCCATTTAGAATTCAAACAGCGGATGTAAGAGGAAACAAAATGGCCGTCTTCCATTTGGAATAAATTTTAAAACAAATCCCAACTTGGACTGTCACCGAACAAGTGAGTGAAGCAAAACAAAAGATTTACGCGTAAACTTGTGTCAGCTTAGAATTAGTTACCTCCGCGGATTTAAATTAACTGAAAAGTTTATTTGTCTACGCTAACAACTAAAATAAAAACGGTGAAAGTCCGATTTAGAGTCGCATGGCATGCACTCGCTGCAACTCGGAACGGAATTCTTTCCGTACTATAATAACGATCTCTACAAATAGTGAAGTAGGTACCAGGAAGGTATAGATAGGTAAAAATAATATCTTCATAAACAACAAACTCAAACAGACAAGCCCCCACAAGCAGCACCTAGTAGCAATTAACATTTTACGTACTATAATTAAATAAATAATATTTAAAATATAAATGTGCGAAACAGAATATGAAGCATCCCTCCCATAATTAATCACAAAATACAATAATTTTAATAAAAAGCTACCGAACTAAAAATAAAACATTTTAACGGATATTACAAAACAAACGAAGCATTCCGTGACTGTTATTAATACAAAATTAGTTGGTTTACGTAATTTTGTGGTATTATTATCGTAAGAAATATTGACGATTCACCAAAGAAATTACCCACATCCGACCGATGGGGCCCGTACCTCGATCAAAGATGTAACCTAGATTGAAGGTTAGCAATTAAAATGCGTCGCATAATGCGAGATGCGGCAAATAATGCGACATTTTGTATTTTGTGAATCAGTCAAAATAAGATCCATTTATTGAGTTTGAGTTCCAGAAGGGTACTTGAGATGGTCAAAACTATTGATCCTACTAATGTTATAAATGTGAATGTTTGTATCATAATATTATTTTGTATGTTTGGATGTTTTTTCCTCAATCACACAAAAACGGTGGAACAGATTTTGATGAAACTTGGTACACAGGTAGATCATCCTGGATCCATTTAGATAATTTTATCTCAGGGGAAATGGGTAAAACCGCGCGGGACAGCCAGTTTTTTTTATAATATTGTATGTTTGTGTGAAACTTTGTTACGCAATCATGCTGCAACGGCAGAATGGATCGAAATGAAACTAAGCACATGAACAAATCATCCCTTGAAATAGCATGTATATAGGCCTTGTGAGGTTAACGGGAAAAATAGATAATTTTTTACAATATATGGCTTGTCTATAAAATCTCACCATGTTTTTGATGATCTGGTCGAAAGTGGTAATTACACAAAGCCTAGAAGGATATTGGCTCTCTGACAGATTTTCAAATTGAGGTTGGTTGGTCGCCAGCTAGGCGGGTACTATAAATACCTTGCCACCGTGCTATAGTTTTCTTCACGAAAGCTCAATTTCACTTTAGAAAACGAACCCACGACCTTTGCCACGGCATTGGACGTCACTACCACTGAAATATTATTAACATTGCCTTGTAGGTATATCAGGAACATATTATTATATTCAACCGCGGGGCGAAATCTAATCTTGTATTTTCTTTGATCGGAGGGCATCGTTCTATTGTTACATTTTTAAAGCAATTTCACATTGACTGTCCGAGCGCCATTAAAAATTTAAATATGTATACGTACGTATCGAGAATTAGACTTGTTTTGTTGATTTTTAATAGACATGTATTTGTAAATAATATATTTAATTCTGTTTATTTCGTTTCGCTTCATGTTTATTTGTGACTAGCTTTTGTTTCGTTATTTAAGTGGCAATCTGGATGCTTTATGGGATAGAAAATAATCTGTCTAAATCTAGATCCTAGGTTATTTATAGGTAAAAATTGCTCACTAAAACGATATCGTTTTAGTGAGCAATTTTTCGATATACAGGTGAATTTTTCAAGGAGGCGTGGATGGCCAAATCCTTAACTAAAGGGAATAGCGAAAAATGCTGAAATGAGTCTAGAGGCCGATTTTGATGAAAACTAAAACTGCATTACCTACCTATTAGATTTTTAATAAAATAATTTCCCAAGCCAGGAATCGAACCCATTGATTTTGAGAAAAAACAGCCTGTATGACGTAATTACATCCGTTAATTTAGCGCTAGTAAGGATCAAATTCTGGCAAACTAAAGGAGAGTGCTAATTTTAGTAAATTTATTCATATTTTGTATTTGATAGATACCACACGTTTCCTTTCAGAAGGAGTCATGACTAAGTATAGTTAATAATAGAAAGAAAATAAAGACGATGAAAACTAAACATTGTTCGTATTGCGAATAATATTCAAAGTGGACAAGTAACCAGAAGAATGGCTGCACTTAGTCGAAACAATTTTATTTTCTGGCTTTTAAACGATAACTTTGTCAATTTAGAACGGTACGCCACAGCTTATGACAGATGCATCATTACATGCCGGGTCTCCTAAAAAAATCTTAGTGCACTCTTGTGTTACTGTCAATTGATTGTTTTTATTACAAAACTATGACGTCAAAATTACTTGAAGGATTTAATTGTAGTGTAGATTAAAACCTACATAACTAGGTAGGACTTGAACTTATGTAGGAGGTGTACCTACCCTAAAATATACATCATAATCAGCCGGAAGACGTCCACTGCTGGACAAAGGACTCCCCCAAGGATATCCACAATGGCCGATCTTGCGCTATCCGCATCCAGTGTCTTGCTGCGACCCTCACAAGATCATCGGTCCATCGTGTTGGAGGCCTACCCATACTGCGTCTTCTTTGGACTTTCTTTTCGTAATTCTTCGGACTATGTCGGGTTTGGTTCGCCTGCGGATTTCATCGTTTATGATTCGATCTCGCAGAGAAACTCCGAGCATAGCCCTCTCTATTGCTCTTTGGGTGACCTTGAGCACGTTAAAACACAACAACGTAGCCTAACTAAACCGCTGGGGTAAGATACTTTCTCTTATAACTTGTATCCACTGAGAATGGTTGTTTTAATTCCCTGAGGGGGTAGCATTTCACTTTCATATTTACACATTGGTCTTACATTATAGTGAAGCTGTATTATCTAAGCTATGACACAGTACAAGTGAAACTACAAATATAACTCGAGCAAAGTAAAACATTTAATAAAGAACGATGCTTCGTCGTATTCTGCACAGAATGCTATTACATACAAGGTTATTTTAATTTTATAGAAAAGCTTGTTCATCCCAATAAGATTTTCATTAAAATAGTGCAATGCAAATAAAGAAAAACATTGCCTAACTAATTATCGGATTTTTTTTAAAACTATTAAAAACGATTCTAATCAAACTATTTTAAAATTGTATTACTTGAATCAAACATTATACTAGAACTATTATACTGATTGGCAGAAAATTGATTTTATATGAAGTCATTTTGCTAGCGATAGCGATCAATTCTAACCACCAGTTCCTTTTTTTTTTTTTTTTTTAAGTCACAAGTGACAACGAGGCAGGCGGGTCACCTGATGGTAAGTGACAACCGTCGCCTATAGACATTGGCAATACCAGGGGATTGCTAATGTGTTGTACACCTTATTAAGGCGAACTGGCTCTCAAGTGCAATTGCCGGAACACACCAACAGGTGCTTGGCGACAGATTTTCAACTTGAGGGTGGTAGCCAGCCAGTCGAGTACTACAAAGTACCCTACCACCGTGCTGTGGTTTCCTCACGATGTTTTCCTTCACCGAAAGCTCAAGCTCATTGTAAGGATTCGAACCCACGACCTTCGCCGCGGTATCCGACGTCACTTACCACTGAGCTATCATCGCCTTAAAGAGTTACTGAGCTACTATCGTTCCTGAGATAAGCTTGTTCAAACAAACAAACTGTTCAGCTTTATATATTAGTATAGACATAATTAACAAACGAAAAGAGAAACAGACATCTTAACATCGATCTTTACACTCAAACAATCATTCACATTTAAAAGAGTAGTTAGATTAATGTATAGATATACATACGCCATCTTTATAAATAGAATTAACTATTCAGTTACTCAGCTTGTCCATTTTCAGAAAATAATATGTAATAAGTACAATCTAGTCTAATATCATAGAGTGGTCTTTTGTGTGTTAATGTAATACGATATCGTGTGTATACTCGTGTGTCAGTCGCACCGCACCTCACGACCTCACGACCTCACGTAATTCTGTCAATAGAGATGGCTTTCTGTTGGGGCACTGTACATGTTTAGTGCAATTCGAAGACATACGTTACGCATACAATAATGTCATAAGAGCTTTGGTGTATCTAATAATTTAAAAAGAGATGAGTCAACCAACCCCGCACAGCCCAGGTATTCATATTTTGAGGGATTGGATTTAAAATTCGTTATGATGTTCGATAAATGTGCAACTATTTAATTAATTTTTTTTTCAAGATATAAAAATAAACTTAAAAGTTATGGACGAATTTCGACCAGTGGGCAAACATTATAATTACGCCTAGACTCAGGACAAACAGACGCAAAAATCTCTGTCGTGAGTGGGAATTGAACTCATAGGACAGGTGACCCGCAAGCTCCCTTGCCCCCTATTAAATAAATAAAAAAAACTTACCAACGACGCCAACTGGCCCATCTACTGAAATCTGCATAAATTCAAACAAAAGCAGTATTCGAACCTAAAAAGTGTCCATAGAATATTTATGTAGACTTCGACCGGGATAAGGGATGCCTCACGTACACTAAATGTGGCCGTGAAAGGGACATAGTGACGTCATCAATCGAGTTAAATGGCCCTGGGACGTGTGGAGATAGCCGATAGCGACCTCTGCAGATAAGGCTGTGTCTCCAATGAGGGCTAT
Source organism: Ochropacha duplaris (assembly GCA_951361185.1). Classification (NCBI taxonomy): domain Eukaryota; kingdom Metazoa; phylum Arthropoda; class Insecta; order Lepidoptera; family Drepanidae; genus Ochropacha; species Ochropacha duplaris. The sequence continues at coordinate 4,117,910 of OX592715.1, read as the reverse complement.
TGGATTAAAGCTGCTAGGCCTATTCCGAGATTTAAATGTAGGGAAGTACTAATAATGAAAGTAATCTTAGATAAAACTCTGTAACGAGTAAAATTTGATCATCAGTTTCTAAATATTAAGGCAGAAGAGCATATATATATACCTACGCCTATTTTTTTCTGTCTTACTTCGTATCAGGATATATAACTTACGCGGCGCACGCTACTGGCGTATAAGTTCCCAGTCGGCATGATGTTTTCCGACATCTTCATCAATCATCAGGCAATTTACACAAAACGAATCCTACAATGAGCTTGAGCTTTCGGTGTAGGAAAAACATCGTGAGGAAACCATAGCACGGTGGTAGGGTACTTTGTAATACCCGACTGGCTGGCTACCACCCTCAAGTTGAAAATCTGTCGCCAAAACACCTATCGGTGAGTTCCGACAGCTGCACTTGAGAGCCAGTTCCCATCTAGGCTTTGTGTGCTTACCATCTTCGGCCACATCATCACTTACCATGGTGAGATTGTGGTCAAACACAAGCCTATACAGAATAAAAAAAAATAAAACTGATTTTGTGTTCATTCTTTTGATTTTGTAAAACTTAAACTTCTTGTATTATTAGAGAAGCAATGTCTACTAGTAATGATCCGTTCAGGAAGGCGTTGTTATCTGTAAGACGGTAATCTCTACTAGTACAGATACCAACTAATTTTAATGATGCACTATTAGTACCATTGTATGTCCGTCAATATGTGTACCTACAAACTTATACAGAATAAACATTATTATTAGGTATTAAAACCTTAATGATTTATACATCTGAACCTTCCTCATGAATCACTCCGTCTATTGGTGAAAACGGTTTTTTAATAATATCTTGTAAAAGGTTTAATAGAAATGAAGCTCCGTTTGCTAGATCCTTTATCAGTAGTCGACTAAATTAGATTCAAAGGTAATAACCAAGAATGATGTATCCTAAATGGATAGGTAACTCTAAATACCTACTTGAAGCAAACATCTATCAATTGCGAAAAAGAGAAATTCTTTCATTAAGAGTAAGTAGGGTTAGAAAGAGAGATTGTCCCAACGTAGTTGTTATCTTTCTCTTTTTCGCAATTGATAGGTGTTTGCTTCAAGTAGGTATTTAGAGTTACCTATCCATTTAGGATACATAATTCTTGGTCATTACCATCATCGCAGCCAAAAATTACGTGAACGCTACACGCGACGTACTCACATAATATATCTAACATTGATTTACGCGTCTCTATTCATTTGGTAATTGCACAGTGGGTCAAAACGTTATCTCTCGGACAAAATCGCTGGCTCCGAGAAAACGAATGAAGAGAAAGTGCCCAATAGGATTCTCTTTACAAAACTTCTTTTTGCGATTACAAAAAAGCCATTTGGGGCGAATGCGTCCAAGCTGCAGACAAAAGGGCTTTTTTTGTAGAATATGACGTTATTCCTAATGGTTAATGTAGCATTTGAACCACTCAATAGCCTGCGAGAGTGTGTGTTTTTTTATTGCACCTAAGTAGGTCTACCTAATGAAAGTCTGATAATCTCTATCTAAAGTGAAGTTTTGGAATAAGTTTTAAGTTTATCTTTATGGTTTTAAGATCTGCGTTTTTAGATAGCTACATTTTTTGTTCGTAATACTGGTGTAGGTATGTTTATGATCAATATAGTCTAAATTGTCCATAGAAAATACAAGAAATGAAACCATCCTCAATTTCTAGCCAATTCAGTTGTAGGCTGAATTCAGAACCGGTGGTAACTTTGAGTTTCGGTCTTCAAATGCCCTCCAAGGACCTAAACTGAACAAATCACTTTGACTATGACTTAAAAACAAAGTATTTGAGAAATTTTTCATTTGTCAATACACTGTACGATCTCATAACACTTCTAGTGGTTCCCAGCTCTTCTGATCAAGCTCTCCACGTTTTGATGATAAAGTTTTCAATGAAAACTAAATTTTCAGTATAGGTACTTGTACTTTTTTTTACTTAAGTTAAGCAGTTTGGCCATCCAAAGAGGAAACGCTGCCAGACTTCTGGGAACCTTGCCGATCGGCGGCAGCGGCAGCCTCGAAGAAGTTTTTTATATATTATAATTTTACATTTGCTTGTATATTTTGTACATTTGTTGTAAATAAAATAGTTATAGTTAAGCTTGTGTTTGACCACAATCTCACCATGGTAAGTGGTCACACAAATCCTAGATGGGAACTGGCTCTCAAGTGCAGCTGTCGGAACACACCGATAGGTGCTTGGCGACAGATCATCAACTTGATGGTGGTAGTCATCCAGTCAGGTGCTACAAAGTATCCCCTACCACCGTGCTATGGTTTCCTCACGATGTTTTCCTTCACCGAAAGCTCAAGCTCATTGTAGGATTCGAACCCACGACCTTCGAAGCGGTATCCGACGTTACTACCACTGAGCTATCATCGCCTTACTGTATGTATTATATAATTATGATCGACGTATGCGTAAATAAGCGACTACCATGCTGCTTACTAAGACATGTTGTACCTATTAAGCTAGTCGCATATCGAGAAGTTACAGCTAGCAATTTGATCGATCTCTGCTTTGCCTGTCTGTGCATGGTAAAGGTTTCTCATACTGAGTGTTGTAAAACGCTACTTTAGTATCAGTAAATTGCAGCGAATTTATTTTACGTCTCATCTGTAAAGTAAAATGACAGAGCCTTTTAGAATTCTTTCGAAAAGTTTTCATATATTTTCTAATGTTGATAGTAAAACAGGTGATCTATCAAGAAATATTAAGATAAACATATTTATTATTCTTTCTTTCACATGAGTTATCTAAATCAAAACTAATTTATTCAGTTCATTTAAGGCCCTGGTAAGGCGCTTATGAACGTTACAATTGACTCTACCACCGGTTCGGAATACACTTAAACTGAAAACACTCCGGCAAGAAACTCAGCAAGGTAATTTCTTTTCAGATACGACGAGAAAGAATTCGAAATACAATTAATTCAATCCCATTCTCTATCTATGTACCTGTATGGCTTTTAGACACACAATTAGAGCGATTCGCGACTACATTTGAAGTGTCATGTGAAACACCCTTAACATTCACATTCACAAGTATGTCTAGGGAGAGGAGAGCTAAATTAGATTCAAATCAGGCGAAAGATCGGAGGAGCTTTCATTATACGAATATGAACGAAGGAAATTTCTGTCTCGGTACCATTTTTATTTGTTAAATTGCGTAGCTACATTATAAAAATAAATGGAGAATTGATTTATATCGAAATAAGTTCAACTGGCCACGTAAAATCTTAATATTTAATAGTAATTGGGTAACGATTATGTGTTTTCCTCTTCCACTCCGCTCTATCACTAGTCGTCTCAATACTCACACCTTTCATAAACATATCATACTTCTCGCAGTCCATCCTTACCTTCTTAGGCCTTCCTCTACCTATACCTATACCTATTATGACATGCCCAACCACAATACCAAAAATAACGTCGAAAATGTATTACCATTTAAGTTTACAAGAACAGTGGTTAGAAATGAGCTCGATGAGATATGGAAAATATTTAATGCACTTGATATATGCCATAGAGTTATGTTGTGGTAATTGGGAGGCATGCAAGGACCGGCCGGTCGTCTCAGCTCGGCTGCACTGTTATTCGTGAAATGCTATACACAAAAAACACCACACGCGAGCGACTACTGACAAACTGATGACTGAGAATGTAACTCTACTTGTTAGTTTACTAATTTGCTTTTAAAAGCTTGGTTTAGATAGAAGTCTTATATGAGATAAATAGCCATAAAGTAATTACTTAAGACGATATTTTACGTCTTCACCTTCATAATGTAGAGGTTGATATATTATTTTAGTTAAAAAGAAATGCACGTTTATTTATTATTTCGTTGAGACAGAAGGCGTCTTTTTAAAAATACCTCTAAGATATAAAAGCATTAGGTAAAGTAAACTAGAATGTATTATTTATCTTCACAAATTTGAATTTACTATTGAAGACTGGACAATGGAATGCGTTTTAATTTAGCCACACAATCGTTAAATAAATATGAGGGGCAAGATTTTTAAGGCGATGATAGCTCAGTAGTAGTGACGTCGGATACCGCGGAGACGGTCGTGGGTTCCAATCCTACGCTTTGAGTGAAGGAAAACATCGTGAGGAAACCATAGCACGGTGGAAACTTACTTTGTAGTACCTGACTGCCTGGCTACCACCCTCAAGTTGAAAAGCACCCATCGGTATGTTCCGACAGCTGCACTTAAGAGCCAGTTCCCATCTAGGCTTTGTGAGCTTACCATGACCACATCATCACTTACTATGGTGAGATTGCGGTCAAACAAAAAAAAGCGAATTACAAGAAAATTACACAACTTTTGGAACGAAGTTCCTTATCGCGCGTTGTGAAAGGGGGCTAGACGGAAAAAAATCTTACGAAAAACCGACACTTTTAGTGTCAGTTGGTCGGGTGACAGTTGTGTGTAGTAAGCTATTGTAAGCTGTGCGGCGTGCGCATGTTTCTCTGTCTGTCTCTCTCTCTCTCTCTCTCTCTCTCTCTTATAGAAAGCAAGCCAGATATTTTCATTTCTATTTATATATATATATATATATATATATATATATATACCATCCGGGTGTCCCTTGACACCTCTCAAGTTTTTTTTAACATAATTTAGGTAGAAACCTATTCAGGGAAAATGGAACGGTAAATAAACGTCTACCTTTCTATTTAGGGATCACCGGGCTTAGGGATGTGACGTAAAACCCGCAGGTCTACGTCGGGTACAGGATGCCTTGACCTAATTGTCCAAACGAAAACGTGTAAAGTTCAAGTGTGACGTTTCACTAAGGAGGTACTTTGCTTTTCTATACTAATATTATAAAGAGGTAAGAAACTAAGGGGGGGGGGTCATATAAATAGTGAAATAAGTTAAACAAATAAGAATTTACACAAGAAAATTACGAGAAATTAAATATTATATTATAAATGAAAAACCCAAATTACAGAACAAATGGAAGTCTTCTATGTTTATTGACAAATATTGTTATAATATTGGAGACGTATGGTGTTATCTCTAGGATGAATATTTAGAGAGGAGCTAAACCTCTTTTCTAACATGCTTGCTCTCAACAAAGTTTTTACGAAAGTTTTTATGGAAAGAGTTGCCAGAATTTTGAGTAAAGACTTTATATTTGGGTAGGTGGAGATCGGATACGACGATCGCACACGACTTCGGACCACCACTGGACTCATTGCTTTCGATAGAAAGACAAGTTAAAATAGTCTTCAAAAGCCATGACAATATAATAAAGAGCTTATTGCTTGACTAGTAATACTATACTCACTATTAGCAAAGACAATTCAGTGCATATTCCATTACATACCTAAAAAGCGTTGACCCGTTTCTCTTGGCAAAGTACCAACTTAATCAATCTCACTGTGGCTGCCACAACACTACGTTAACAGCTCAATGTGATTTCAGACTAGATTTGCAATTACATTAAGTTTTTTGTGTAGCTTACTTCGTTTTTTGTAAGTTATTAGCTTTCTTTTAGGAAATATTGTACTGTAAATTGTACTGGAACCCTCGTTTATTTATTTATACACTTTAACAAGCTGAAAGAGGACACGCATATCTTAAGACGAAACATAAAATCAATATATAAACCTATTTATAAAAATACTCTTTTAAACGTATCTTTATTATGTATAGTTCTTCTGTTCATGTGTTTGTCACTGAAGTCTTCCTGGCTGGACAGATTTTGATGATTATTTGGTGTATGTTAGGGTCTCTTGATGGTTTAGATGCATAATTTTATAGGTATTTAATAAGTAAAATGTTTTCTTTTTTAAGGATTTTGTAATAAATACATAAATAAAACGTGCAATATGTTCACGGGTATCTTTTGTAATTCTTATTAAATACGCTTGTCGTTGGTTTTAATATTTGCAAGTTTACATTCTCAGCCCCTCATGACTATGGAACACTTTTTGTCTTCAGATGGAGACATCTAAGGCACTCGTCAGCACGATCCTACTTTAAGCTTTAGTACAGACTAGCGCAATCAATCATTGCTTCAGTAAATCAATCACCTGTCAATCTATGTGTGTTAATGTCCTATTATTTATCAACAAGTTACGTAATAATTAAGCATTCATTGTAAATAACTCTGTATTTATTAAATACTAGTATTCCGCCCCGCGGTTGCACCCGCGTTCCCGTGGGATTTTATCTTTTTCCGGGATAAAAATATAGCCTATGTTACTCAGGGATGATGTAGCTTTCTAATGGTGAATGATTTTTTGAAATCGGTCCACTCGTTTTTGAGTTTATTCGTTACACACATACAAAAATACAAATCATTCCTCTTTATAATATTTGTGTAGATAATCGAATCGATAAAGTTCAATTATCCGAATACTGTACGACAAAAAATGGACCCGGATCGAGTCTCCACAGTATATCTCTTTTTGTAGAAAAGAGTAACCTATATCTAGCGCTGTCAAATAATAATATTAGATTGTAGTTTTTAATACTATTTAATATGGATTTAGAGTCGATTCGCTGGAATACAATCTGCTCCACTAGTGACGTTGAAACTATGGTTACCAATTTTAGTGATGTAATTAGACTATTGTTTGATCTACACGCTCCTGTCCAGTCCAAAATAGTTAGGGAATTGCCTAGTCCGTGGTTCACAGATAATGTGAAGCTGATGATGCGACTTCGTGATGCAGCTCTTGCTAGATGTCGTATGACCAAGTTAGAGAGCCATAAATCTTTTTACAAGGATCTTAAGAAACAAGTAAGTTCTGCATTAGTTAATGAGAAAAAAGCGTTCTTTAAGCAGCATATAAACTGTCACATTAAAAACTCTACAAAACTATGGAAAAATTTAAAATCCAAAGTTCTTCCACCAAAATCAGTAGAGCTCCCTGTGCAATTTAACGATCCTAATGCAATTAATGACTTTTTTCTTAATGTTCCTGGTAATTTAAATGTCAGCATATCTGATCTAACCTATTTCGAATTCCATAAACTCAACACCTGCTCTTTTTTCCTCAAGCCGACAAATTCACTAATAGTATTAAAATATTTGAAAGAAATTAAAACGAATGCCCTAGGTATTGATAAAGTCTCTTTGGAAATGATTTCACTTACGCTTCCGCAAAGCCTTGATTCCATTACTTCAATAATAAATAAATCCATGACATCTAGAAAGTTTCCTACCTTATGGAAAACCGCAATAGTGAAGCCGATACCCAAAATCTCTAACCCCGTTGAGATAAACGATCTGCGGCCAATTAGTCTCTTGCCCTGCCTGTCTAAAGTGCTGGAAAAAGTAGTATGTTCTCAGGTCACTGAGTTCTTAGAAAAGCACAATATTTTACCCGATATGCAATCAGGTTTTCGTAAGTCTAGGGGGACAAATACAGCATTGTTAGATGTAACTGACAATATTCTTGCAGCACAATCTTAGTCTTGTTGGACTTTTCGAGAGCGTTCGATTACATTAACACTTCCCTTTTATTATCCAAACTTAACTTCTACGGTTTCGACTCAAGCGTTATAAAATGGTTCCACTCCTATTTGAGCAATCGTTCTCAATATGTTGAGATTCAAAAAGATAATGGGGAGGTTCAGTGCTCTGACGAACGTGAGGTTAATAGAGGTGTGCCCCAAGGCTCAATTCTGGGCCCACTTTTATTTATGCTTTATAGTGCAGATATAATTAAAAGAATTCATCATTGCAAGTTTCATATTTATGCCGACGACATACAGATATATCTATCCTTTAAACCAGAAGACATACGCTCCGCAGAAACCAAATTAATTGCAGACTTAGAAAGGGTTCAGGCTTGGTCTGTGTCGAATTCTTTGCTGCTAAATGCAAGGAAGACTAAATATATGATATTAGGAACGAAGCAACAAATTCTGAAGATAGCACTATCTACTCCACTATTGGTAGTCAATAGCAAGAAAATAGAGCGTGTTTCTGAGGCTAGGAATCTTGGTCTTCTTTTGGATGAGCAGCTAAGGTTTGAGCGTCACATAGCTGAAACCGCAAGCAACTGTTTTTACAGACTGAAAATTTTATACAAAATAAGAAATTATATTAGTACTGAACTTAGAATTACTATTGTAGATTCGCTTGTGCTTTCTAAATTTAACTATGTTGATTCTGTGTACGGCCCTCGTCTACTCTCTAAAACATCCCGGCTCATCCAGAGTCCAAAATGCCTGTGCTCGTTTTTGCTTCGATGTGCCGTCACGTAGCCATATAACACCTTTCTTGAATAAAAACAATATTTTGAATATGAAGCGACGAAGAGACCTGCACTTCGCAAGTTTGTTGTTTGGCGTGGTTAAATTAAAAAAGCCCCATTATCTTTACTCTAAGTTAGTGTGGGCTCGTGATCACAGCAAGAAAACCACTCGAGCATCAAGTTTCCTAATGCGTACTCCACGGCACGGCTCGGCTGCGTTTCGCGGTAGTTTCCGGTTTTGTGCCACCAAGTGCTGGAACTCCCTTCCACCTCCATTAAGAAAACTCAATTGTAAATTTAATTTTAGTTTGAAGTTTAAAAAAATATTGTTGGATTTGCAAAACAGACCCTAATACTACAAACTTATATATATATAATTATTTGACTTTCTTTGGGTTCTGTTGTATTATTACCTTTATTTTTTATGTATTATAACCTAATATCCCCCCCTCCCACCCCAACCCCCCAACACCTCCAGCATAGTGGCAATAATTGTTTTTGACAGTCATTTCTTCATAATTTATATATTCTTTTATTACTCAGGGCTTCACTTTTATTATTTTTCTTCCATTTTTATTTATGTTTATTTGTTTCAAAGGCTGTAAGTATAATATTTTTGTTTTCTACTTTTTGTTTATTTTATTTTTTTGTTTATTTTTTAATTCGTCCGTACGTCACCAAAGGCAAGAGCTGAAAATCTGCGTTGTGGTTTTACCGCAGCATTATGCTGAGCTCAGGCCTTTTCTGACATCGCTGCGCGCTATCTGCATACACTAATATTCTCGTTGTGTGTTATTTTCTTGTTATTGTCTTGTTTTCAATGTGTATATTATGTTTGTTGTTGTGTGCAGTTGTGTCAGAATAAATGTTTTCTTTCTTCTTTCTTTCTTTTCTTTCTATTAGCCAAAGCACGCATTTTGTTATCAGTGAGTCTAGAACGAATTCTTATCTTTTCTTAATAAATTAGGTACATGATTTATCGCAGGCTTAATTCAGTAAACGCAACCTTCTGAAACGATTCATATTTATAATACTAGTAGATTAACTTGGACGTAATGGCGTCACATTCAGTGTAGGAACTTATTATTTTTCAATCAATTAATTTGTGAACTACAAATTTGACATCTTTGATATTGGAAAACTTAGTGATTGATTAGTCTTAGAGCCTAGTTTATTGTACTTTGAATACTGTCGACATTTTTTGATATATTTTATTAAAGTTTGAGACTTAGGTACGTGCAAAAGTTTTTGGGGTATCCTTTCTAATAATTATATACTTTTCGGATATGTTTAATGTTTGACCGCAATCTCACCATGATAAGTGTGTCCGAAGGTGGTAAGTACACAACGCCTAGATGGTAACTAGCTATCAAGCGCAGCAGAGCTGTCGGAACACACCGATAGGTGGCTTCTTGGCGACAGATTTTCCTTTGGACCTTTGGAGTGGTAGCCAGCTAGTCGATACTACAAAGTATCCAACCACCGAGCTATGGTTTCCTCACAATGTTTTCCTTCACTGAAAGCTCAAGCTCAGTGTAGGATTAAAACTCACGACATTCGCCGCGGTATCCGACGTCACTACCACTGAGTTATTCGATGATAGGTCAGTAGTAACGATGGAAAGGCGATCAGTGGTAGTAATATACAAAGTAATTTTCATGCCCTCAAATATCTGTCCAGGGCGGCAATCGAACCCATGACCTGACTTGACCTTTGGAAAATAAAGCGAGAAAATTATTCCTAAGATATTTCTTAAGTTATACAAGTACTTTTATTATCTAGTCTATCTGAAAAATGTTTCTTTAAGTAGGTATCTACTTGCCCAACAAGATTCCTTCTATTTACTTCAAGATATCTATTAGAAAGAAAAAAGAATAAAGTTAATAGATACCTCAGACCAAATAAAAAGGTAGACAGCCACGCTCACTTTAAGTGAAGCACGGTAAAGGAAGCTGAATATGAAAATGGAACCCGATTGCGTTCCTGTGCGACGCGAGTCACACGGGCTAACGTACGAACAGGTTACGCACACAACTTCGTGCAGGTTGCTTCACTTCATTGGAGACGATTGCTTACGTACGCTCCATCTTCCTTTTTTTGCTTGGTCTGTGATACTAACAAAAACTAAAGCAAAACAATTAACCGCTTTAGTTGTTTCACTAATGACAATAAAAAAACAAAGACAATAGCCAAGTCCGTCTCGCTCACACACCAGGACAAAATAGCATGCCTAATTAATTATTTAGCGGAATATAAACACAATGGTGACAAAGAAATTCTGGTTCGAGAAGCGTGTATTGTAATGGGGATTCTGACAAAATTCTATCGGCATTTTGTAAGATACTTTTGAAAATATTTGCAACAGTTTTGGGGAAGAATTTGGGTTGTATTTGGTTTTTGAATGTGATGAATATTGATAAGGGTTTTTGAGTTTCGAAATTCCAATTTGATGGTCTCACAAACCGTAACTATTTTGAATTCGTTAGTTATTTTTGATGTTCACAATCGTTATTGATTTTTTTAGAGTCGTCCGGTAAATAATATGGATTTATTCATTCATTTCAATTTGAATTTAATTGTCTTTTCTTCTAATTGAAAAAGTTAGTGTTTCATATTTCAAATTAATTACATCAATAGATTAAATAAGAATGGGTCATGTTTATATGATATACCGCAGCTCAATGAAATCAATTAATAAGAATAGAAAATGTGCGAGTTAGCCTTCGTTTCACGGTTTTACCCGTGTTTCGGGGAAATTAATGCCGACCGTCATAAAAAAAATTGTATTATGATTTACTTATGTGCCAAATTACTTTCAAATGTATGATAAACAACATTTTTTATGGCACTTGTGACAACACAGGTAGACGGGTCACCCGATGGTAAAAGAATACCGTCGCCTATAGACATTAGCAATACCAGCGGGATTACCAATGTGTCCTTCACCAAAAGCTCAAGCTCATTGTAGGATTCGAACCCACGACCTTCTTCCCTTAATGTCTATAGGTGACGGTAGTCACTTACCACCAGGTGACCCGTCAGCTTCGTTATCACTTGAGGTTTAAAAAAAAACATTGTACTTAATTTTAAATCAGCACCAAAACCGTAACCTACTTATATGAAAATTTCTAGAAAACAGGTGCAGCCAAGAAATAGATGTATGTCTTATAAAAGGCAGGTGCAGTACCACGCGTGTTATAAAGTGTAATAATAACTACAATGATATAAAAGCTGTAAATTTCATAAATATGGAATGAGCCCGTCTACCCTGCGGCTTCATACATTCCACCGTTATTATCCTATGAAAATATAATAACACTCGAATGTATGTTATTTACTTGCTTGTGTTGTTAACTATGTATACGTTTAAGCATATTGTACGAATTTATTAACAATGATATAAGTAAAAAGGTGTAGATAGGTTAGAAGCGCTCCGAAAGCGGGAGGCTAAAAAGTGGCTAATTTGCCTACTTTGACCTGTGTCGTGTTGCCGGCATCAACGGATGCACTTCACGTACTGAGTGCAATTAATAGTAAAAGTGACACAAAACAACAAAAAATGTCATCGTGTGTTATAATATCGTAATGTAGTGTGGATATAGCTATTTATTTATGTGTGCGTTAGAGTCTATGCGGTAGATTATCGGCCATTTTTAACCGACTTCAAAAAAAAGGAGGAGGTTCTCAATTCGTCTGTATGTTTTTTTTTTTTTTGTATGTTTGTTACCCGATTTCTCTGCCAATTATGAATAGATTTTGATGATTCTTTTTTTGTTTGGTAGATCATACTTCAGAGGTGGTCCCATTTAAATTTTGTCGAAATTGATTAAGCACTTTTTGAGAAAATCAACAAAAACGAAAAAAAATATATCTCGTTTGATAAACCTTAGTGAATCAAACTGAGTAGTTGAGCATGACTTTTTGGATTTGGATGAAATTTCGTGTGTATACTTCAATGGGTTTTTCGATGGTTTTAAAATACAATTGGACCCGGTAGGTGGCGCTGGAATCGAGTTCCAAGATTTGTTTTAATTTCTGGGCAGGACGACGTCTGCCGGGCCCGCTAGTTATATATTATATTTTACCGGCCAGACCCGATTTCAGGACAAACTAGTTTTGCCTAGGATAACATATAATAAGGAATAAACTTTAAAAATTAAAAAATAAAATTATTTTTAAAAATAAAAAACAAAAACCGACTTCAAAACTGTAACCTATACCTATGTACAAACATAAACTAAAAAGTAAAGAATAATATTTTAATTTCAAAGCAAGAGCCTTAAAGGACAATCAACAAAATTATTGATATTTATATATCTATTTAATATTTATAAACAGTTCTTTTTGGAGTCGGTGCCAGCCAAGAAGGACAGTTTATTTCTGCCTTTGTAACAAACTTTCGAAAAGTAGGGGAGCGACGGCGCAGACCTAAGGAACATTACCGTAAGGAGAGGTGTCGTAAGACGTTTTCTCGTATGAACACTTCGTGTCCTTTCAAAACTGCCCTTTTCTTGGCTGGCACCGACTCCAAAAAGAACTGTTTATAAATATTAAATAGATATATAAATATCAATAATTTTGTTGATTGTCCTTTAAGGCTCTTGCTTTGAAATTATAATATTATTCTTTACTTTTTAGTTTATGTTTGTACATAGGTATAGGTTACAGTTTTGAAGTCGGTTTTTGTTTTTTATTTTTAAAAATAATTTTATTTAAGATCTAATGTTGTGTGGGTAACCTATATACACTTTTTAATTATGATATCATTAACTGGGGTATTAATAGAGGTTGAAGTACAGTATTTCTAACTCTGGGTGTGTTGTTTGTTTAATTATTGATTAACTTTCAATTATCTTTAATCAAATTATCTTGAGATATATATTAATACAATATCTTTTGAGTTTGAGTTCTTGATACCTGTAAGTATGACTAGGTGTATCTTCTCTATCTCTCTTTTTAAAGCGATGATAGCTCAATGGTAATGACGTCGGATACCGTCGCGTAGGTCGTGGGTTCCAATCCTACAATGAGCTTGAACTTTCGGTGACGAAAACAACGTGAGGAAACCACGACTAATAGCACGGTGGTAGGGTACTTTGTAGTACCCGACTAGCTGGCTATCGCCCAAAATCTGTCGCCAAGCTTTGTGTGCTTCCACATCATCGCTTACCATGGTGAGATTGTGGTCAAGCTTATTCGGAATAAAAAAAAAGTTAAAGTTTATATGGAGAAGGAGTGCAGAAAGCTAATATTTTTTTATAAAATATGCTTTAGAAATAAATTAAATTAATAAATAAAACATTACACACACTACCATGCGTTTGACACACACACACACACACATATAATTATCCTCCTCTTTTTGTCAACCGATAAACTTTTTTTTATAGTCAGTTATTGAAGAGCTTAACTTTTTGGTCGAATTTTGATCAGAAGGCGAGCACTAGTTCCAATAAAAAAGCAATGATACGATTTTGCCAAGCACATGATAAAGATCCCAGTTTAAGTAGCACACACATTTTCACATAATATAGCAGTAAAAAGGTAATAGACGAGCTACTTCTGCATTTCGCCGGGTCGCTATGTAGCATCAGGCAGGATCGCAATTAGTATAATGGCATTATTGGTTGGTTGTAGGTACGCGTCGCGCGTAGCCGATTTGTAATGTGGCTATGGGATGAGCGAAAATATGCTTATCTTTGAAATGGATATGGTATGACTTCAAATAGGTACAGTCAGCAACGCAAGTCGCAAAAATGTATCAAAACGCTAAAACTATTGTAGAAGAAAATTATGTAGATAGATTCTTAAAGACTCATAGGCAATAATAGCCCCATGGAGGGCTGTTATGAAGTACTAATGCAGTCTGCATCACCGATAAATAATAAAAAAAAGAAGAAAACTTTGCAAACGATAATGTTGTGGTTACGGTAAACGTAGTATGGTACGGAGGTCGCGGGTTCGAATCATACAATTAAGTTTGAGCTTTCGCTGAAGAAAATAAATCGTGAGGAAACCTTAGCACGGTAATAGGGTACCTACCTACCACCTGGCGGCTACCACCCTTCAATGTCAAATCTGTCGCCCTTATTGGCTTTCTAAAAAGTTGGAAACATTTAAGCAACGGTAGTCACTTACCATCCGACTGCCTGCTTGATTTCTAACGACATTAAAAAAGACAAGAAGATGAACCATCAGAATATTTTTATTATACCACAAGTGACACCCAGGGTTACCTGATAGTAAGTGAATACCGTCGCCTATAGACATTAGCAATAAAAAGCCTGTACAAAAATAAAAATTGATAAATACTATACGTCATCACTATATGCTAGATACCTTCTCCAAAATATTGTCAATTAATGTAGAGCTAGCAACTTGCACACAAGTCTTTTTAGCTGCAGCCTGCAGCCCCGCCGGCCTCGATTCGTTACGTACTACAACCAGCACATTTAAACTACTTAGAATACCTAATAGGTACCTATCCATCGACAATCTAGATAGATACGGAAATAAAATTAAACTACCTCTGTTTATTAACACTAACTAACGGTCAACTCTTGGAAACAAGGAATTTAGCTATTAAATAGCAATTGAGGGTTCAGTGAGAATCATGAAGAAATATTGATTATGAGGTAATTTACAGCTATAGCTAAAAGTAACATATTTACAATTTATTTACAACAAATGTATAAAGTTGCTTTTTGAACCAAAAATCCAAAACAGTGTGTAATAAATAAATAAATATCCTCGGACATTTTTCACACACGGCTATCTGATCCCAAAACTAAGCAGAGCTTGTAATATGGAAACCAGATGACTGATATACTACATATACATTTTTTTTTTTGTAAATAAAGAAGAAGAAAGAAAGAAAATTATTTTATTAATGCGCACCATTCGACGCAGACCAAATACATAGCAACAAAAAGAAAAAAAAAATAAAGTACAAAACAAACTAAACAATATTGTTGGAGATTTGTGCGTCGTATGTGCGCAAAAATATGGGTCATTGCTCAGCATAATACTGAGACTTAGGACGAACCTAATGTCTGCAGCGCTGATTTTCAGCAATAACCGATGAGCGACGATTCCCACCAGTGGAAAATCGATATCCAGTAAGTACTACATATTAAAACTATCGATCTAAGTATACATATTATACAGTAACTAGTGATTGAACAAAACTTCAAAATGCAAGTGCTCCATTTTAATAAGCAAAGCAAAAAACAAATAAAAATAAACGTTGTAAAGCTATTACAGATTGGGTAATTATATCTCCAATATTATAAAGAGGAAAGACTTGTATGTATGTGTTTATGTATGTAACGAATAAACTCAAAAACTACTAGGCCGATTTCAAAAAATCTTTCACCATTTGAATGCTACATTATTCTAAATTAACACAGGCCACATTTTTATCCCGGGATAAGATATTATTATATTTTACTCTTTTTTGTCAAAAATTATAAGACTTGCTGGATCTGCATATAATGTTTTTTTAAATGTGTTAAAAAAGTTTTTTTTGATTTCAGGCTGCGCATTGGTGGTAAAAGGCTGTTCCAACACTGCGTCGCAGCAAACTTGAAACTCCCCCTGAAAGCCATGGATCTGTGTTTTGGGATAGAAAGAGGATCAGTTGCCCAACGTATTTGGTTCTCATGTTGATGTCTCCAGCTCAGTTTTGCAAATAAATACTTTGGTTTTTGGGTGGTAATGACACCAAAGAGCAATCCAGCCATATGCAGCTTCCTTCTTGCAGCCATTTTAAGCATGCTGTTAGTATTAGCAAAGGGAGTAATATGACCTCTTGGTGGAACATCTACACAAAAACGGATACATGCATTTTGTATACGCTGTATGAGATTTTCCGTTCTTGACAGCAGACATGGACCATACACAGTATCACAGTAATTTAGTTTTGACAGAATTAGACCATCCACTAATTGTTTTCGCAATGGTACACTTAGGTAACCTCTGACTGAATATAGTACTTTTAATCTGTAAAAGCAATTCCTCATACAGTTACTAATGTGTTTTTCAAAGTGTAGGTCAGAATCCATTGTTAGACTCAGATTTAACGCTGTCTCTACTCTTTCAATGTTTTGGTCCTTGATTGTCACTTCTGGATTAACTGACAGCATTGCACTGATCATCTTCCTACTACCTAACACCATAAATTTCGATTTTTTTGGATTTAATACCAATGAATTCTGTCCAGACCACTCATCCACTCTTTTTAGATCTGCATTGATTTTTCGCACCGCTTCCAAAGTGTCACCAGGTTTACAAGTTATGTATAATTGAATATCATCTGCATACATGTGATATTTGCAAAAATGGAATGACTTGGTAATGTCTGCACTATATAAGATGTATAATAGGGGCCCTAGAATTGATCCTTGAGGCACGCCCCGTGATACCAGTTGTGGAGGGGATAATAAAGTTGATCCATCCTCCCTTCGGATCTCAACATATTGTGTCCTGCCCGTCAAGTAACTTTCAAACCATTTTACTGTTTCTGCTGCAAAACCATAATACGCTAACTTAGAAAGCAACAGCGACGAATTTATTGCATCGAATGCTCGAGAAAAATCTAGAAGGGTTAGCAATGATCCCTCTCCCAGGTCACGTGCCTCAAGGATATTGCCTACCACATCTGATAAAGCAGTAGCGGTCCCACGTCCCCTCCTAAACCCAGATTGAAGATCTGGTAGGATATCATTTTTCTCCAAGTACTCCAACATCTGATTGTATACCACCCTCTCCAGAACCTTAGACAAGTAGGGCAGTATGCTTACAGGACGAAGGTCTTTGACCGTAATTGGGTTGTTAGTTTTAGGAATAGGGCGCACAATAGCACACTTCCAAGCTTCAGGGAAAGTATGAGTGTCCATTGACCGGTTTACCAATGATGTGATAGTTTCGAGGGATGTGGGCAGAGTAAGCATAAGCATATCCAGACTAATTCCGTCAACTCCCTTTGCATTTGAACTCAGGCTCTTTAAGACCTTATGTATTTCCTCCTGGTTGACATTTCTGAGTACGAACTGGGAACAATTAAACCTTTCAAACTCAAAGTATGTCAGTTGTGATATACTCAAGCTACTCTCACCTGGCACGTTGAGAAATGCCTTGTTTATTTCATCAGGGTTGTCAAAATGAGCTGGAATAACACCATCACCATGATTGGGGATCACATCTGATTTTAAATTCTTCCACAATAATTTGGGATTCTGAATATTATTGTTAATATATCTCGTGAAATATGCAACTTTTTCTTGTTTTAGAGCAAAGATAGCTTGTTTTTTTAGGTCTAGATAATAGTTCTTTGAAGAAATTACTTTATTTGGTTCTTTTTTATTTATTTTCAATTTGTGATATCTTTGTCTAGCTTCATCGCGTAATTTAAACATAAATCGTATATTATCTGTAATCCAAGGTGTGGGTTGATTTCTGAAAATGTTACTTTTTATGGGTGCATGTAGTTCAAACAGTTGAGTTGTGTAAAAAATGAACTGATTTGTCATATTGTTAACATCCATCAAGCAACTTATTCCCGGCCATGGTATCGCTGCGAGATCCACTATAAAGTAATCCATAAGAATATCCTTTAAAGGTCGATACACAATCAGTTTCGGCTTAAGCTTTTCCCTCTTAATCACAGTATCACATGTTATGAACGAGTGATGACCAAGCTCACTAACATGACTCACCACTACATTCTTGACCCTCACATCAGTGCAGATAATATCAATAAGGGTCATACTGTCTCCTACAAAGTGTGTTGGTGTCTGCACTATTTGATTCATATTGGTATAATTAAGAAATTCCATAATATCCTTGGTTTTTAAATTATTTGAGTCTAATAGGTTAACGTTAAAATCACCTAACAGCACTATATGATCATAAGGGGCTAATGCACTAATACTGTCAGTTAATCCTGCCAGAAACCTTGAACAATCGAACCATGGTGGTCTGTATGCAGTACCTATCAGCAACTTCTTCCCATTAATTGCTAGATTTAACCACATCTGCTCGACGTCTGGCTGTTCAATACATACATTACACCCAGACTCAGGCATGTTCATGCACACAAATGTGTGTCCTGAATGGGAATCGAACCCACGACCTGCGGTGTGATAGGCAGTGTGTTAACCAACCACGCCAACTGGCCCGTCAAATAGATAGAAGAGTTGCTGGAGAGGAGGTTTTATCAAATGGTCCATCTGTTTAACTCCATTATCATCATCTTATATCATCATTAAAATTTATGCCAATTCAATGAAAATATAATGGAATATCTAAATGAAGATAAAGCTATTGATGTTAGGCGGCGGAGAATGTCAAGCGTCCAAAGTTCGGCATTCAGAATTAATTGTAGATAATTAAAATTTCTAATAAATTCTTCTAATTTATCACATCGAATCATAATTCACTGAAGCTTTGAATAAAAAGCGAAGTTTATATTTATAATAAAAACCAATGATTAATTAATGCACTAACAAATCTTAGATATGTTTATTCATGTAATAAAATAACACGTAAGTTGCTCGGTTATTGTTAATCCTCATACGCAATTTACAATCTTATTAACATTCGAGTAGAGTTCATAGTGGTAAACTTTAAAAAATCTGTTAGTGTATAATTTTGTCGAGTGCAAATTACGAATAAGGCAATCTGGTTACGGTTTCATAAACATTTTTTGCACTAATTTTATGTGAATCTTATAAAAAAAAATCATGAATTGCTTGTTTAGATTTCATTTTTTGGATCGACTCAAGATTTATATGAAAATATTAATAAATAGTTCAATAGAATATAATATGTACTTCGAAAGTAGTAGATAAACTTTTACAATAACGAAGATAAAATAATACAAATGAATAACTCACGGCTTTGTCGTAGAATAAACATCTTATATCTTATCTTATACCTTTAAACGAGCAATTCTTGTATATATGTAGATATATATATATATAATCTTAATCTCAGAAACGGCTCCAACGATTTTCATGAAATTTTGTATGCATGGGGTTTCGGGGGCGATAAATCGATCTAGCTAGGTTCAATTATTAGAAAACGTCTTTTTCGTGTTTTCAGGCAATGAAAAACTTATTATTTTTTCCCTATTTATTTCAAGTTCCTTCTTTTGTGAAAAAAACTATTAAAATTTTACCAAAAAAACAACGAACATAGCTCGGTCATCCAGATACTATTATTAATTTAAGCATAATTCTAAATCAAATGCACTTACAGGCAGAACTCATTTATTATACGTGCATGCAAAGCATTTAATTATATCTCAGGCAAACTTGACTTGGACTTATTCCATACCAGTGTCTCTCAACTTAAAAATATAATGTTAAGAAATATCTTTGACCTATCTTTGTAACTTTGATTATATTGTGAGTTGTGACTTGTTTTACTTACTTTCTACTTTACTATATTGCTATCCAGTTTATCTTTAATTATGTATGTATGTATACTTTCCGACCTTTATATTCTATTAGCTCTCTTTTTATATGTGAAAACTTTTAAATGGCCTTCTGATATTTATCCTTTACTTCTTTTGTATGTACTAGCTGTAAGTTATCCGAATAAATAAAAATAAAATAAAAATACTTAACAAATTTTGCATGAAAACGCGCAAGTTGCGTACCAACAACAACTTTTGCCTTTATTATGCGTAACTGGTTTGGCGACTCCCGCCGTGAGAGCGGGTTCGATTCGCGTGTTGGATCTCTCAATAAATAAAATTAAATAAAAATAATTAGTTTTAAACCCTTCGCCGCGTGTTATGTAGGCACAACACGACATTCTGTTGTGCCGGTTGGTGTTAAATTGCACTTTTTAACTTTAATACCACTTGGACATGTGACGATTTATATTTGGTATTTAATTAATTATTTTGCAGATACGGTCTGTATCGCCCCTTGGTTGTGGTCATTAACACGTACGCCGATTCCATACTAGGCGATATGATGCAACTACCTTGTATCACGCGGTTTTACCCATTGTAGTAAATAAACTTTTTTAGTAAACTCTTACAACAAGACCCCTTTGAGGGCCAGTTTTTTTTTAGATTATATCATCATTGACGGCCCACAGGTCGTGGGTTCGATTCCCATCCAGGACAGATATTTGTGTGCATGAACATGTCTGTTTGACCTGAGTCTGGGTGTTTACAAAAAAAGTAGTACATATTTATTTGCAGATTGAGAAAACGAAACCTATCGATGCAAAAAAATAAAAAATTATGTGCCAGTACCTTTTGTATTTAAAAACACGGATGAAGTCACTTGTAATAGTAGTATAATAGCAAATGAATCAAGTACAAGCCTTAGCCAACTGGTGATCAGTCTTCACGGACGTTCAATCTAACTTCATTATTACATACAAAAGCCACCTCCTTTAAAAATTATCTTTTTTTGTTTGTAGAAACAATTCCTATCACATTATCGCAAATGATTTTACTGTCAAAGTTATTTTCGTTTTGTTTGCCTACCAGAATCGATCAAATTATCACTTATCACAATCAGATTGTGGTCAAATGCAATATATTTACAAAGAAACTTTGTAATTGATGCCATCCCCGATCTATAAAGAGCAGCAAACCCTTCTATCAAATTAAAAAGAGCAGGGGATTAATGCACTTTTGAATTTACTTTGGTACAGAAGGCTTACTACCAAATTAACGAATATTTAACTGACGACAATGCTTGGATTGGATAGGTAGTACTCTTGCAGGACACATCCAATTTTATTTCTATAGTTATATATAATATAGTTCTTAGTTTAAAAAGAAAAACAATTTCCGAGTTTATTGCTTGCTACTTTAGGGTTATTAGCTGATTAATTGCGTAAATAAAATTGAAATCTCTGCTCTTAAAAATATAAAAATTCAATTCAATTGAAGAGTACCTAAAAGAAGAGAGAAACTTTTGCAATAGCGAAGATACAATAATACAAAAGATAAACTCATATCTTAATCGCAGAAAAGACATAATTTATATTCTAAATACTTTTGTTTTTTCTCAGCAACCAAACCGTGCGTTTGAGTCTGACAATTCATAGGCCTTCATTGGGATGAAGAAACATTTTATTTCATAGCCTTATTCCTCGAAACCACGAAATATACTCAAAACTTTATACACAAAGTAATGGTGTGAGGTAACCGCGCTCCTACAAACTTGTAATCCAAAATAAACAGCCCGCGTTTTCGGAATAGTTAACAAATTACAGCATACACTATCGGATAAGTTTAAATGTATAACATGGATTCGAAACATTCGATCATTCGTGGCTGAGGCGATGCCTTTAAAAATAATATTAAAGGGTTTTGTATAGGTCGGTAGAGAAGTGTTTATGCGGATAAATGTAATCGAAGTAATACTGTAACGATACTTAAAAAAGACTGTAAAAAATGATAACAGGCCAATGTCAAATATAATTCAGATATGGGTTAAGTAACAAATGCGTGAAAGCATAATGAAACAAATACGCAAGTGTGATTAAGGATAATGCTAAGCGCAGGCTAAAATAGCTCTATATTCTTCAAGGTTCTTCGGGAAAATCTTGATTATATTTTACCTAAATGTATTTATGTAACATTTTTTAACATCATAACTTATGTGTTCACCCATTTTTTTTCGTCCATTACCTATATTAAGGTATGATCAGTTTCACATATTCATGGTGAGTGGCCATTACAAATTGTTTGTTATAAACTATGTTCAAAAATCCCACTAATATTATAAATGTGAAAGTTTGGATGGATGGATTTTTGACTGAATCACGCAAAAACGGCAGAACGGATTTTGATTAAACTTGGCACACAGGTAGATCATATCCTGGAATATCACATAAGATACTTTTTATACCGGGAAAGGATTAGATCCCACGGGAACGGGGTGAAACCGCGGGGGACAGCTAGTCTAATTTAAGCCTTACACATTACTGTTTACGTTACACAAAGTCACCTCAAACTCAAAGAGATCTGTCCAATTTGGCGTTCAAATTTTAAGGCGATGATAGCTCAGTGGTAAGTGACGTCGAATACCGCGGCGAAGGTCGTGGGTTCGAATCCTACAATGAGCTTGAGCTTTCGGTGAAGGAAAACATCGTGAGGAAACCATAGCACGGTGGTAGGGTACTTTGTAGAGAACCCGACTGGCTTGCTACCACCCTCAAGTTGAAAATCTGTCGCCAAGCACCTATCGGTGTGTTCCGACAGCTGCGCTTGAGAGCCAGTTCCCATCTAGGCTTTGTGTGCTTACCATCTTCGGCCACATCATCACTTACCATGGTGAGATTGTGGTCAAACACAAGCCTATCGAGAACAAAAAAAAAAAAGAGTCCCTTTAATAATATCTATAATATTTAGGTACTGAGATTTTATGTTAAACTATATAGATATAAAAGAGTCTAGTTTCTGCCCTACAGTTAAACTAGCTATTAAATATTTTCCCGTAACAATTTTCATCTAAATCTGGTTAATCATTGATTGACTGGTTAAACTGTGATTAATTGTCATCCATATGAACACAAACTTTCTTATGTAGAGTGAGTAGAAAGGTAGAGTTTTAAACACAGTTTATTTTTAAATATGGAATCTAATTCAATGGCTTCCAAAACCTTCTAGCAATATTTGAAATTGGAACCAAGCCACAGTAGGCAACCTAGTAACAAACTACACGTAATATAAAATGTAAAGGAAAACATAAAGCGATTGTATTCCCGCAAATGGCGCGTATTATGAGCTAATACTGGCTGCCAGAAAAATTAAGCTAAATCACTTTTAGTTGCGCCTGTACCGTCGCGTGCTTGGCTCACATAAGGCCGGTACACACGCGACTCCGATGTTTTACAGAGCTCGCTATAAAAAACGACATCGCGGCCCCAATTGATATTTTGTGCAGGTTACTACTGTTTCATACGAGACGCCTGTGAAATATAGTCGCCAGACGCCAGACGCCTGTGTGAGCACGGATTAATTTTTTTAAACGCTTTTGTGCATGGATGCGACAAAAAAATCGCGTATCGACTTCGATTATGTTAGAAGTTGGAGGTTTTTGAATCTACAATCCCACAGCCTAGTAATGAAATGAAGGCTTTAAGTTTATAATACTATTTGCAATCTAGAAACGAACTTATTGAAAATCAAGTGGCATTATAAATGACTTGAATAACACAGGCGATGATAGCTCAGTGGTAGTGACGTTGGATACCGCGGCGAAGGTTATTGGCTCGAATCCTACAATGATCTTGAGCTTTCGGTGAAGGAAAACATCGTGAGGAAACCACAGCACGGTGGTAGGGTACTTTGTAGGTCGACTAGCTGGCTACCGACCCTTAATAATCTGTCGCCAAGCACCTAGTCGGTGTGCATTGTAAAAAGGTCGACAACACATTGGCAATCCTCCCGGTATTGCTAATGTATATAGTCGACGGTATTCAGTTACTACCAGCGCAGGTACAAAACCAATATCAGTGTAAACTAACAAGACATGCTACAATTTAATTAAAGTATAGAAGACGAATCTCGTAATTCGTTCAAACACGCAATATATCTCAACTATAACAACATTAATAAGATAAATAAAAGACACCCATTAAGCGATACAGGTACACCGACGCGGGTAAAAATCAATTTACACAGCTGTTTACACTTGGATCTACGAGATCTATAGATCAGTGTGGTTTAATTACAACTATAAAACAATCGCAGAGCTCTCGGGCAGCGTCTTAAATGCTCATTAAGTGCCATTATGGCGAGAAATGGCGGCGGGATGGCGATAAATGGCGCAGAATGGCGGATAGCGAGGAGCGGGAGTGGCGAGTTCTTACAATGACGTTATATCGATGGTTTGCGATTCGATTCGATTTTGTGATTGTAACTCGATTGTTTATTGGGATATATTGGTTTGTTTTGCGGATGACGTATTGTGGTTGGATGGTTTCATTTATTAATTACAGTTGGTTTTAAATTGGATTATTGTGGAATGTATAACGTAAGTTGGATAATAACTGTTATTGACGACCAATATGACAATGTTAAGCGATTAAGCTACGTACCTACTGATATTTTGTGGAGTCAACCGGCTAGCTTCTTACTTCAAGTTGAAGATCTTGGCAATTGCAATTGAGAGCCAGATCCCAGGGCTTTATGTTCTACATCTCCAACCACGTTGTGGTAATATCATGGTTAAATACAAGCCAAATTGACCTCAATTACAATTAGCTTGAGTTTTTGGTGGGAAAACCATATTTATATAAACATTATTCTTCGTATTACCCGCCTAAATTGCTACCACAACCAAATTGAAAATCTATCGCCGCAGCCATCGACACCTAATAATAAGTTTTCTTATTTATGTAACTATATTTGTTTTAGTTTAAACATAAAATTGTTAAACATCTGAATATCGAAAATAATAAAAAAAAAGGAACCTTGCCGAGTTTCTTGACGGTTCTTTTCAGTTGAAGCCTGACTTCCGAACCGGTGATAACTTCTGTAATTCGATCTTCATAATACTGTTTTGACTTTGAATAACATCTCCATCACAACTCTTTCACCTTTACTCAATGTAATATTGAGTGTACGACCATGTATGTATGTCCGTGTGTTCGAAACTAGCAAACAGAACTGGCTATGGGCTAAGCTAAGTGATTTAACCAATTATAGGCTGTCCCCTGCAGAGCGACTTCGGCCGGACATTAAAAGAATTCCTCTACAAGGATATATAGCATGTCTGGATGTTGTACGGACGTACATTTATAGTAGATCTAAGCGTAGCGTAGAGAATACCGCGGCGAAGGTCGTGGGTTCGTATCCTACAATGAGCTTGAGCTTTCGGTGAAGGAAAACATCGTGAGGAAACCTTAGCACGGTGGTAGGGTACTTTGTAGTACCCGACTGGCTGGCTACCCTCAAGTTGAAAATCTGTCGCCAAACAGTCTGTCGTCCGACAGCTGCACTTGAGAGCCAGTTGCCATCTAGGCTTAGTGTGCTTACCATCTTCGGCCACATCATCACTTACCATGGTGAGATTGTGGTCAAACACAAGCCTATCCAGAATAAAAAAAAGTAATGGATGAATAGAAAATTCGAACTTGCATACTGCTTACATGATGAGTTTATTTACATGAGGATTATAGCATTGCTATTGTAAGAAAAAACTTAATAAAGGTACAGTAGGTATTAGGTTGTAACTGAGCTGCATATGCAATAGAAAGGTTTCCTTTAAACCTTAATATAGAGGACTAGCTGTCCTCCGCGGTTTCACCCGCGTTTACCTGCTATCTTATCTTTTCACGGAATAAAAATATAGCCTATATTACTCAGGGATAATGCAGCTTGCTAATGACAAAATAATTTTTAAAATCGGTCCAGTCGTTTTTATGCTTATTCGTTACATACATAAATACAAATCTTTCCTCTTTATAATATTAGTGTAGATGTAGATTAAAGAATTGATTTGTTCAGTGCGCTCTTCACAACAGACGAACGCATAAGTTCAATGCCGAAACAAATTCGTACAGTCCAACCATGCCCCACGAATATTCATTTTTTCAGCAGTATAGTTCTTAGAATGTTTTTGATGGTAATCAATACTTACCAAGGAGTGATCGTGGCCAAGTTACAAGTCTATCCACGGCAAAAAAAAACATATTTCTATCATACCTGCATTTCCATAGACCCTATAAATGCCACTTCCATAAATATTGTATCTCCACCACAGCTCACCATGTAATACCCATTCAAAGAACATTTGACATTGTGATTACGGTTAAATGTTCATAAGTGTACATTAAACGTCCCATTAGGTAACAATACAATAAATATACTCCGTGGACTACATGATGCTTCAATATACTTACTTTGATGGCGTAATACGAGACTCACAGGTGATGGAAACAAGAAGATATACATAAGCCAAAAGGAGTACTAATGTGTGAAATTGATATTGTTTTTTTAATATATTTTATTTTTTTATTAAATGTATTCTATGTACT
The DNA here is from genome assembly GCA_951361185.1 of Ochropacha duplaris. Classification (NCBI taxonomy): domain Eukaryota; kingdom Metazoa; phylum Arthropoda; class Insecta; order Lepidoptera; family Drepanidae; genus Ochropacha; species Ochropacha duplaris. Next base: position 4,091,613 of record OX592715.1, on the reverse strand, counting down.
GCATTGCTGATATCATCAAAACAGTACGTGGGTTTCAAAACAAAAGTGGGCTATAGATCTTCAAATCAAATCAAATCAAAATCATTTATTCACATGGGCCTCAAGAAGGCACTCATGAAAGTTAATGACTCTACTGCCAGATTTGCAATTTTTAAATTCGATTTAGATTTCTATAAAGTAGTAAAGCAATGTAAATTCATTTGTGAAATAGGCGTATTTTTTATTTTAATTAAGGGATGTACTGCGTTTAATTACGTTAAAAAATCACAGTGTAAAAAAATAAAGGCTTGTCAAATTCAAAGCCTTTATTCAGTTAAAGTTACCACCGGTTCTGAACCTCCCACCGAGAAAGGATTGCCTAGCTCTCGATTCTCGCTCTCGTGTGTAACTAACGCGTCAGTATTGAATCCAGGGGGCTCAATTAATAAGTTTTCGTTCACCAAAACGATACTCGAGAACTAAATATAAACAATTACTATGATACCTCTTAAATTTTTTGATCTGCGTTTCGATTTAGGTACAAGGCAATACAAGTTTGTCTAGCTCAAATATATATTAAGAGATATTAACATTTGTTTCATTTAGATTAGTTATTAATATGACAAAGCTATATTCACGTAAATCCTATCAAATTATGATTAAGTATTTATCATCATACAAAGATGGTCGACGAGCTAAGAGGCGTAACCCTAAGATGGTAAGGATCTCCGAATTTGCCAATAGATTTAACGATATAAAATGAGTCATAAATAGCCTATGTAATCCTGGGACATTCTACATACACGGTCATTTGATCTCAAATTATGCAGACTGTTCTATGTAAACCAAAATTACTAATGTAATAAGAATAAGCCTTGCGATCCAGGGAATCAATGACAACATTTTAGGTAGGTACTCTGCCACTAGGTGTTAGGGGTGTTGTATTATTTTATAATTTAATTTTGTTTTGTTTGTTAAAGTATAATATAAAAAGATATTGTATATTTATTTATTCGTATCCTGTCTGTATGTTCGCGATAAACTCAAAAACCACTGAACGGATTTTCATACAGTTTTCACTAATGGATGGAATGATTCATGAAGAAGATTTTGGTGGACCTATAGTTTATTGAAGTTTTGTGTATATTGGATGAAATATGATGATGATTGTTGAAGATGTCGAAACAAATCATGCCGACTGGGAGCTTTACCGCGCATGCGCCGCGTAAACCAAAGTCAAAGTCAAAACCATTTATTTAGTTTAGGCCCTAGAAGGGCACTTATGAAGGTTGAATTACAGAAGTTACCACCGGTTCGGAAGTCAGCCTTCAACTGAGAAGAACCGGCAAGAAACTCAGCAAGGTAACATTTTTTAAATATTTTTGGACCATCTGACTATATTGGCTTTTTTTTCAAATGTTTAACAATGTTATTCTTAAAGTGATACAAAAATACATAAAAAATTATAACCCGCATTAGTTACCTACATAGTAAACTAAAACAAAAAATACTAAGCCAATAACAGCGTATTAATAAAAATGGTAATTAACAGTAAAAAAAAAACAATGTGTAGGTACTTGTACAGAATGCAGCTACTTCCAGACATCTTTATCCTCAATATATTGGGCTACCTTGTATAATAAGCTTTTTCTTTCAAAACTTTTTTATGTGCCATTTGAATCTAGAATCAGTCATCTTGGAAACAGATGCTGGTAATTTATTATAAAAGCGAACACTGTTCCCAAGAAATGACTTTTTAACTCTAGCTAATCTAAAATACGGAACAACTAATTTATCTTTTTGTCTTGTATTGAAATTATGAATCTCTACATTTGATTTATACAAGTCTACATTTTTTCGAATGAACATTATATTTTCTATACAGTGAAGGTAAAGTCATTATGTTTATTTCCTTAAATATTTCCATTAATGATTCACGTGGACCTATACTGTAGATACAACATACAACCAATAGAGTTAGGTCCTATAGATATATCGTAATACCCTATGACACAAAAAAATGACACCGTATAAGCCGGAGCGGATCACTAGTTAAAAATAAAGTAGCAACCTATTCTGTCGCTATAAAAGTTATAAGATAAAAATAAAACTTTTTTTAAAGAAAGCTATGTATTCAGAGTGACGTCACTTTATTTTTTGAGTTATTCTCAGCAAGCCCTTTCATTTGATACCCATATTGTAGGATTGCATTAAAAAATAATACTCCACTATCTTAGGTGTTCCGCCATGTTGGACTTTGAATGACGTCACACAGCTGACCATGCATTGTCATTCAAACTAAACGTGTATACAAAATTTCAGTTCAATCGGTTAAAGATATCTGCTTTAAAATTAAGTTGCAAGATTCACCCCGGAAAAACATACATACATTGCAAGCTAATATAAAGTTTGACAAAATAAAGTTTATTCATATTTCTCACTCAGGTCACAAATTATTATTTGGGCGGGATCGACCTAAATATCGTTGCAGCAACGTATATTCAACACCGACCGAGCTGCCTAATTTTCTTTTATAACCAGTCTATTCAAGGCGATGTATTCAGTAGGTAGGAAAGCACATGATCCACTATCCCGATAGTGTTTTTTTAATTCTGGATAAGCTTGTGTTTGACCACAATCTCACCATGGTAAGTGATGATGTGACGAAGGTGGTAAGTACACAAAGCCTAGATGGGAACTGGCTCACAAGTGCAGCTGTCGGAACACAACGATAGGTGCTTGGCGACAGATTATCAACTTGAGGGTGGTAGCCAGGCAGTCGGGTACTACAAAGTACCCTACCACTGTGCCATGGTTTCCTCACGATGTTTTCCTTCACCGAAAGCTCGAGCTCATTGTAGGATTCAAACCCACGACCTTCGCTGGTATACGACGTTAATACCACTGAGCTATCATCGCCTTAATTTTTTTGTTAATCTTCATGTTCTTGTATCGAAGATTAAAATAACATATAGGTAAGAACTGAAATCCTAAAGCCCCGGTAACTGTCCTTAATGCATGTAAAAATTAATTGGCAGTCCAGGTTCCCTGGCATATTGCAAGGCGAACCGGTCGACCGATTCGTCGCGCAACCCGTCCACCCATTAGTCGCCCATTAAATTAGCTACAGGCAACATTAAATTTGCTGGAGAAATAAAATTGCCACGCAGCCTTGGCACTTTTAATCGTTGTTTTTTTTCACACGTCCTGTAAAGGTCATATTTATAAAGATGAACGAGTTTACCGGTCATTTGAATATGGAAAATTATAATAGGTTTACTTTTCTAATTTCATACTCGTACTCTAACAATAAATTTAAATCATACTAATATTATATGTCGAAGTGTGTTTGTTGGTCTAAAGAAATTCTTCGACGCAGCAACGGAACAACTGTTCGACGTGATTTCCTTACCTTCGGAAGGTCTACCAGCCAGTCTAATAAAAAGTACACTACCCCCCGTGCTATGGTTTCCTCACGCATCACAAAGCTCATTGCTGGATTCGAACCCACATTGATTGCGGTACCACTGAGCTATCATCGCCGTATTTGATAATGTATTGTATTGTGAAGCAATGCCTTTAAAACAGAACATCCTCCTAGTAATCCTAACACCACTTATAATATTATAAATGTGAAAGTTTGGATGGATGGATGGATCCCTCGGGAACGCGGGTGAAACCACGGGGGACAGCTAGTAATATTATAAATGTGAAAGTTTGTATGTTAGGGTGTTTGTTCCTCAATCAAGCAAAAACGGCTGAACGGATTTTAATGAAACTTGGCAAGCCGGGAAAAGATAAGATCCCTCGGGAACGCGGATGAAACCGCGGGGCGGAAAACTAGTTTGTTTTAAAGATTTGTGCCATTAAAAACTAACCCGTTTTTCTATTCCATAATAATTTTTAACAAACTTTCTCCTGCATGAAACTTATAATAATGCAAAGACAAGCCGCAGATAGTGTGATATCTTAAAACACACTTTGTTGCTCGAATATCAATTACATCTTAATGTATTCCGTACATTGAGATAGTGTAAATCAATTATAAATCGTTCTTGAATGCAAACGACCGAATGAACGAGTGAACTTATCTCGGCGCTCGTTTGGAAATCTTTATTTTATACCATTCGGGTTATAAGTAGCTTTATTCCGATTCTAATGTATTGCTTGCCTTAGAATTAGAGTTTTACTAATGCTGAGCTTGTTAGATTTTTCTACTAGTGATTATTTTTATGTTTTACTATCGGTTGCTACTCTAACGGTTTTTGAGACGTTACGAATTTGTTTTAGAATTTTTATAACGTTTTTAAATAAATTCACTCGTCGGCGGAAGCGGTGAAGGCGTTGTCCGTTCTAGCATTATATTGAGTAGGATATTTATTAGTTCCGTGGCTCATACCAAAAGTATAACAAACTAGCTTCTGGCTCGTGGTTTTACCTGCGTTTCTGAGATAAAAAGTAGCCTATGTCATCCGACCTACATAATAAATGTGAAAGTTTGTTTATTTGGATAGTAGGTACTATTAAAACTTTCACGAACTAAATTCATATTTATAGTAAAACTAGCTTTCCGCCCCGCGGTTTCACCCGCGTACCACTTTTTACCCCTTTAGGGATTTAATTTCGAAAAACCCTTTCTTATTCCTCGTCTACGTCTTTAAAACAACACCAGTGAAAATAGTCAGCTTTCTAGGTCCAAGGATTTGGCTGGGCGTTTGACTCAGTGAGTCAGACCTTCTCTTTTTATTGTAAGTCTACCTACTTGTAGAGTGATTACTATAATTTTTGTAGGCGTCTATTCTCTAGGCCTACGATTAAGTATAACATGTTTTAAATCATTGACATAAGTAATATGTTCCCTATTTTACATAATGGTTACATGAAAATATGGTTTATGTGCTTCGTAGGTACCAATAAAATGAATTAAATCTGCCTACATACAATTACAAACAGAAAGACCATGGGGAGCCAAACAATTAAAGAAAACCCGTTACCCGTCGCTCTAAATCAATAACTACAAATCGATACATTCACTTTCACAACCGATACATAATTATTTTTATTGTACAACAATAAACTAACAAAACCATAATCACCCACGCGAAAACAAATCTTTTAAATATCATGTTACGACGCATTACAGCGCAAGTTATAAATCTGATCAAAATAAAACATTCCATTGAAAACATTACGTACCTATAGATAAAGTTGAAAGTCAAATATACGTTTAAGTTGCTCATATAGGTACTTGGAAAGTTGTACTCCACAAAATATGCAAATTCTATACAAACAGCGCGGAGTCGTATGCGACATTTTATTGGCTGTCATCTCGGTCATTCATTTTGGTATTCGATGCCCCGCATTCGACGAATCGAATTTGTATCGGTGTTGTTGCATTTGAAATTTGGAATTTATGTTCCGTGCCGTTCGGAAATCAAATACATTTTTCAAATTATTATCACTTCCAAGGAATTTGATCAAGTGTTTGGAACAAGAGTGTTTTGGCACTTCAGCTATATTTATGGAATTTGGATGATGATAAAATACAGAAGGGCGCATAAAAATCTACATATGGTGTTAGTTGGCCTAGAAAAGGCATACGACCGTGTACCCCGAGAGGTTCTGTGGTGGGCTTAGAATGAAAAAAGAGTGCCTTGAAAATACCTGCGGCTTGTCCGTTCGATGTACAGCAGAGCAAGTACACACGTCCGGTCCGAAGCCGGCGATACTGACAGGTTCAATGTGGCTGTAGGCTTACACCAGGGATCGGCTTTAAGTCCTTACTTGTTCCTCCTCATTATGGATGCACTGACATACATAAATGAAGTGTACTACCATATTAACGAATATTTAAATGATAGCAATGCTCGGGTGTAGCGCTCGCTCTTGCAGGACATAATCTTATGTAATAATTCTAAGTTTGTTTTGAAAATTGTAATTGCTGAGTCTTCTCAGCAAAAGCAACCTTTCGAACCGTGCATTAGAATCTGGCAATTCATATGTGCCTGTGAAGGCCTATTTGAATAAATAAACATTTCATTTCATCAGATGTGCCACCTTGTCCGTTTATCGCAGTTAGATACCTACGAAATATTAATATTGTTATAACATCACTACAAAGTATAAAACAAAGTCGCTGTCGCTGTCTGTCCGTCCCTATGTACCTATGCTTAAATCTATAAAACTACGCAACGGATTTTGAAGCGGTTTTTTTAAATAGATAAAGTGATTTAAGAGCAAGGTTTTAGTAACGCATCAGCTTGGCCATCTTAAGAGGAAAACGCTTGCCGATCGGCAGCAGCAGTTGTACATTTGTTTGTATATTTTGTACATTTGTTGTAAATAAAATTTATTATTTGATTTGTCAAGTTTTTGTATACATTGGCTAAAATATAATATTTTTTTAATAAATAGCACGTAGGTAACAATTTTAACAAGAGCTCAGTCAATGTCATGTCATGAGAACCTTTTTAAAGCTGCGGGAATGTGATTGTTATTTTAGACCTTATTACGATCAAGTAAAGTACAATTATAAATTGGATGATGTTGGTTCTGAAGAAATATATTTGTATCTAATAATAAGATGTTGAACAAATGAAATAGAAAGTTAACATCAGCCAGCCATGTTTGATTGCTTAATCATGATGATTTCCATGTTACAATATAGATTTGCTAATGTTACATGCAATATGACGTTTTAAGGCTTCATAAGACCTGTCGTAATGTATGGATCTAAATGTTGGGCAATGAAAAAGGTGAATGAGAGAAGAGTGCATGTGGCGAATGCTGAGGTGGATGTGTGGCGTTACGAGAATGGATAAGATTATATCAGAGGAAGCTTGAAAGTAGCACCAGTGACTGAAAAGATGAAAGGAAATAGACTGGCTTGGTATGGGCATGTCATGAGGAGGGATGAAAGTCATTTAACAAAAAGAGTATTGAGCATGAGTGTGGATGAATATAGAGGTAGAGGAAGGCCGAAGAAGGTATGGATGGACTGCGTGAAGAATGATAATGCATATGAAAGGTGTGAGTACAGAGACGACTAGTGATAGAGCGGAGTGGAAGAGGAAAACATGTTGTGCCGACCACACCTAGCGTGGGATAAGAAAGAGAAGAAGAAGAAGAAAGTGACGTTTTAAGGCTTAAATGAAATGTTTATTTCCAAACGATCTTAGTTGACCTTTTTTAGGGTTCCGTACCTCAAAAGGTAAAAAAAGGAACCCTTATAAGATCACTTTCATGTCCGTCTGTCTGTCCGTGTGTCACCACCGATTATCTCAGGAACGAGTGGACCTAGCAGTTTGAAATGTATACCTACAATGAGCTTGAGCTTTCGGTGAAAGAAAACATCGTGAGGAAACCACAGCACGGTGGTAGGGTAGTTTGTAGTACTCGACTGGCTGGCTACCACCCTCAAGTTGAAAATCTGTCGCCAAGCACCTGTTGGTGTGTTCCGGCAACTGCACTTGAGAGCCAGATCGCCTATAAGGCATTGTAATAAGGTGTATATACAGGTGTATAGGCGACGGTTGTCACTTACCATCAGGTGTCCCGCCTGCTCGTTGTCACTATATTGACATAAAAAAGAAAGTTCCCGCCAAAAAGTCTAGTTGACCGTTATTAATCAATGCGAGAATGACAGCTGTCAAAATTAGGTGCACAGCAAATTAAAATGTCAAATATCAAAGTCCAATGTACCATCTAATTAGGCCTATTCATAGATTACATTATTTCCATGGACCGATATACCCAGCCGAAATGACATGCTACAAAAAATTTAGTTTAAAGTATTGATATGTTTTGTTGAGAAACTTGAATCAACTAGTAAATGACAACATACGTACAAAACAATACAAATGCTAAATACCGGTCCCTCGACGAATTGACGGGATCGTTTTAAGTGACAGCGGTTTTTTAATTACGCGAAAGTATGTTTGGATGTGTGTGAAGATGTTTGTTACTCTTTCACGCAAAAACTACTGTATGGATTTTAATGAAACTTGGTACACAGGTAGATCATATACTGGAATAACATACAAGATACTTTTTATCCCATGAAAATACAGGAACGCGGGTGAAACCGCGGGGCGGAAAACTAGTATTTTATACAATTGAAAAAGTTTGATCCATGAAATGTCTATAAAATCACAATAATATCTACTGAAAGCTCATAACTTTTGAAGAGCTGACAAATATTCATCAAACAAATTAAAAAGCATCGTAGTAAAACTAAATTTCGATTGAAAACAATTGTATTTAAATCGGTTAACTTGTTTGAGAGCTACGAAGCCACAGACAAATAGACCTACACATGACAGGTAAAATGATCGTTTTTATGAAAAACACTTTAATAACCAGCCAGTTTCTCTACATATTAAAGTAGTCTTAAAAAACCGCTGATGTGTTACGCAGATATGTAAAAATGTCGGGCAGTCCGGCCACCTCGGCCACTCCGGACACCCGGACGGCGGGTGGACCGGTCGGACATTCGTTCCGGGACTAATTGGCAGGCCTCGTGCAAGACCGCATTCCTAACACCTTCGCGACGGTTAGCGATGCGTCGTCCAAACTGCGTATTAAGCTATAATGATATTATTAATCTTCCTTAAGAAAATTTAAGATACACTAGTCTATGGGTAGGATGGACTCCAACCAAATATTAAGCCATGATAGCTCAGTGATCCTACAATAAACTTGAGCTTTCGGTGAAGGAAAACATCGTGAGGAAACCACAGCAAGGTACTTTGTAGTAGATACTCGATATATGGTCATGTATGAAGAAGGTCCCAGGTTTTTTTATCAAGACTCACGAGCAAGCATACGGCTCACCTAATGGTAAAAACCTGAAATCTTGGACTTGAATGGTATATCTACATAAAAAGGTATTTTGGAATGTAGAACGATCGATAGAAATAAACAAGCTGAGAATAATCTTAGAATCTAAAGAGATTGGTTTTTTTCAGTATCTATGTGGGTAAGTAGATACGTTATATGGATATAATTTGGGTAGGTATTTCAAATCTAGGAAAATCCCAGGAATTACGCATGCTTAAACATTTTAGTGCAACATTTTCGCCTTATCTTGTACATCTGAGAGTAAGTATTGTAAAAATATTTATTTTTATTGCTTCGAAAATTACGATGCATGTTGCATTTCCATAAGCTGGGACATCAAATGACTTCTGGACAATATTTTTTTTGGTGTGACCATGTTTTGAAAAACACATTTTTTTCAGGTTTATTAATCTAATATTTTCTTTTCCATTTATTTAAATGTCTGATTATCTGTTTGTTGTATCCGAATGACATAGTTAGTCTATGATAATTAGTCTATGGTAGATTATTGTACAAGATGTCTGACTGATTAAAAGTGAATCTAAGATACTATATTGTTTTATTAAATAAACACAACATGGCGCTGAGGACAGGATAAAACAGGATAAAAATTTGATAAAGTTAATGATAACGTAAATAGTTCGTGATAAAAAGTAAGGCTAAGCAAGAATCTAAAAAAGAGATAATAATTTATGAAACACGCCACGCCATACCGCCATTTGAATACCATGTCTGAAACGGGAATATCGGGATTAAAACCCCCAGATAAACTGAATTCTGCTGAAGAATTCAAGAGGTGGCGACAACGCTACGAAATATACTGTAAGGCAAGTGGTGCTGTCAATAAGAGTTCGGAAATGCAAGTAGCACTTTTATTACATTGCATGGGTGATCAATGTATTGACATATATAATACATTCAATCTCAGTGAAGAAGATGCCCAGAACTACGACATTGTGATGAAGAAGTTTACCGACTATTTCATACCTATAAAAAATGAAAGCGTCACTTCACACATATTTTTCACAAGGAACCAAAACCCTGGTGAAAGTTACGATACTTTTTTTACGGAACTCAAGAAACTTAGCCAAGAATGTAACTTTGGAAATTTACAAGATAGGATGCTGAAGGACCGCATTGTAGCAGGTATTTTGGATGTCAGACTTAAAGACAGATTACTGAGAGAGAGTGATCTTACATTAGTGAAAACAATTCAAATTTGCAAAGCAGCTGAAATAGCAGGAGAACAAGTTAAGCAGATCAATGATATGAATGTGCATGCTAGTTGTTCCAAAGAAAAGACATATCAGAAGAAAACATATTCTAAGACTGCATATAATCCAAAAACAAATAAGAAACAAGTTCATGTAGAAAATTATAAGAAAAGAGAAGAGTGTGATAGATGTGCATTGCAACATGAAAAGAATAAGTGTCCCGCATACGGGAAGAAGTGTCTCAAATGTGGAAAAATAGGACACTTTGCACGGAAATGCAGAGGGAATATGGTAAAATCAGTACAATATGAAGAAACAAGACAGAGTATTGACAGTGACAGCTCGGGTGAGTTTAATATGTGCAATATCAATGTGCATAATGTAAATGTAGATAGAAACTGGTTCCAAAATGTACAATTTATTGATCAAGACATGTCAATCAAATTTAAGCTAGATACTGGAGCACAGTGTAATGTTATACCACATTATCTTTGCAAGGATATGAATAACATTATAATGAAACCATGTAAGATGAAACTTAGGAATTATAATGGTCATGAGATACCCACTGTAGGACAAATTAATGCTTTGTGTCAAATTGGTAAAGGAAAACAGGTGGTTAATTTTCAAGTTAGCCAAGGTAATTTCATTCCTATATTAGGGTTACCTACATTAATTAAATTTAATTTAATAGAGAGGAATATTAATAGTGTTCAAGCAGAAAAATATATGTTAATTTCTAGATATAAAGATGTATTTGAGGGGATTGGAGAGATTAAAGATTATGAATATAAAATTAAGCTGAAAGAAGGTTGGAAAGGTAAAATTGAAGCAAGTAGACATGTTCCATTTAAGTTAATGCCTAGGTTAAAGAGTGAGTTAAATAATTTAGAAAGCTTAGGAATAATTTCAAAGATAGATACTCCAACAGATTTTGTTAGTTCTTTGGTGATGACCACGAAGCCAAATGGTCAGCTTAGAGTATGCTTAGACCCACAATATTTGAATAGTCAAATACAGAGAGAACAAATGCTCATACCTACACTAGATGAGATAACTTCAAAATTAAATGGTAGTTGTGTTTTTAGTACACTTGATGCCAATAAAGGATTTTGGATGATAAAATTAAGTTTAGACTCTAGAGAACTTACAACGTTTAATACACCATATGGTAGATATCATTTTAATAGGTTACCTTTTGGTTTATCCTCTAGTCCAGAAGTTTTTCAAAAAATATTTAGTAACATATTTAAAGACATTGAAGGAGTAGAAATATATATCGATGATATTTTAATTCATGCCAGAAATGAGATTGAGCATGATAGGTTATTAGTAAAAGTACTAGAGAGAGCTAAACAGTATGGAGTAAAATTTAACAAAAGTAAATGTGATTTTAAACAAAAACAAGTAAAGTACTTAGGACACATATTGACTACAGAAGGTTTAAATGTAGATCATGATAGAGTTAAGGCAATAATAGAGATGAAAGAACCAAAAGATCAGAAAGAATTATTAAGATTTTTAGGCATGATTAACTATATTTCAAAATTTATTCCAAATGTGTCAGAAATAACAGCAGCACTTAGAGAACTCATTAAAAAAGATGTTCCTTTTGTTTGGAGTGAGCGACAACAACAAGCCTATAATAAAATAAAGAAATTAATTAGTGAGCCCCCTGTACTAGCTTACTTTTCAGTGAACAAAAACATTGTATTAAGTGTAGATGCTTCAAAGGATGGTTTAGGAGCAGTAATAATGCAGGAGGGTAGACCAGTAGCATATGGGTCTAGAGCTATGACTGAGGCAGAGAAACTATATAGCCAAATAGAAAAGGAAAGTTTAGCTATTCTTTATGGTTGTACAAAATTTCATCAATATCTGTATGGACAAAATTTTATGATTGAAACAGATCATAAACCGTTGGTATCAATTTTTTCAAAACCTCTTAATAAATGTCCAGCAAGATTACAAAAAATAAGAATGGCCTTGCAACCATACAGTTTTAACTTGACATACAAACCTGGTAAAGAATTATTAGTAGCTGATCACTTAAGTAGATCATATTTGAATGATACTTCAAAAACATATGACTTAGAAATTGAGACTCATGTTGGTATGATAATGAATAGTTTTAAAATCACAGATCAGAAAATGAAAGAAATAAAGGAAGAAACTATTAAAGATAAAGAGTTAATGTGTGTATGCAAGTATATAAGAGAAGGATGGCCAGAGAATAAAAATTTAATAGATTGTGAAGCAAAGATATATTATAGTTATAGAGATGAATTGAGTGAATGTGAAGGATTAATATTTAAAGGAACTCAGATAGTTATACCAAAAGAAAAAAGAAAGGAAGTGCTTGAAAAAATTCACTATGCTCATTTAGGTATAGAAAAATGTAAGATGTTGGCTAGGAAGTCAATATTTTGGCCTAATATGTCAAAGGAAATAGAAGATTTAATACAGAATTGTGATACATGTAAAAGTTTCCAAAACAATAATAGAAAGGAGCCAATGGTCAATAAAGAGATTGCAGAGGGTCCGTGGCAAATATTAGCTACAGACATATTTTTTTTACACAGTAAACCTTATATTCTTGTTGTAGATTCATTCAGTAAATTTGTAGAAGTAAAAGAGTTAGATGATTTGTCTGCCAAAAGCACAATTAATAGTATAAAAGAGATTTTTGCTCGAAATGGTGTACCTGAAATAGTTTACTCAGATACAGGTTCACAATTTACTAGTTCTGAATTTAAAATGTTTTCACAGGTATGGAATTTTGAACATAAAATGGTAAGTCCTAAACATCATCAGGCAAATGGCCTAGCAGAAAGATATATTCAAACAGTAAAAAGAATTTTAAAGAAACTGATTTATGAAAATAAAGATATACAATTAGGTCTTCTTATATATAGAAATACACCTGTAGGAAATGAGAATAAAACACCAGCTGAATTACTTTTTAATAGAAATGTTAAAAATATATTGCCTTTTGTAAAAAGAAAATATTATATGAATGACAGTTATAAAAAAGAATTGAAACAAAGACAGATTAAACAGAAAAAATATTATGATAAAACTGCTAGGTACTTACCGGAGTTAAAAGAAGGAGATGTTATAAAATTACAGGATGAAACAAATAGAAAACCTCATGAAAGTGGTATAGTGTTAGAAAAAGGACAGGGACCTAGATCTTATAAAATAAAAAATGAAAATGGTAATGTAATAGTTAGAAACAGGAAAATGTTGATCAAAGGAGGGATATATAGGGAGAGAAATGATTTGTTTAATGAACCTACTTATACTCCTAATATTACACAGGAAAATCAAAATAATTTAAGAAATAATATTAGTGTGAATGATCCTATTCAAAATGAAAACTTTAGTTCTGTAAGAGAAAATGTAACAAATGGATATACTACTAGATCTGGAAGGATTACAAAAAGACCTTCTCATTTAAAAGATTATGTGTAATTTAAATAGAATAGATAAGTTGATTAATTAATTTTATTACTTAAAAAATTGGGGTTCTGTTTGTTAATAAAAAGGGAGGGATGTTGTATCCGAATGACATAGTTAGTCTATGATAATTAGTCTATGGTAGATTATTGTACAAGATGTCTGACTGATTAAAAGTGAATCTAAGATACTATATTGTTTTATTAAATAAACACAACACTGTTACAAGTCCAACTTTATTTTACCAAACCATCAAAAACTGCTTTTAAACCACACGAATAATCTAATGACAGTTTAAATGTTATCTGCATTAGAAACCGTAAAAACCATTTAACGATAAATCGTCTCCCGTTGAACTTAAAACTTAAATCGCCTTAAAATTGAAAATGCAAACTAGTTTCCATAGTACTTTCGAATCTCGACTGCGCTTTGTTTTTAAAACTGTCAAGATAATTTGTGAGAGTAACTTTAGCGTAATACATTTAAGTACGGAATCATGCATGGTATTACGTTACAATTATGCAGGAGCAAGAGAATAATGAAAAAAACTTGAGAGGTGTCAAGGGACACCCGGATGGAACGAAGTTATATAAGTCGAGAGAGTATATATATATATATATAAAAATATCTGGCTTGCTTTGTATAAGAGAGAGAGAGAGAGAGAGAGAGAAAGAGACAGACAGAGAAACATGCGCACGCCGCACAGCTTACAATAAAGTGACACTGACACTAAAAGTGTCGTGACAATTTTTCGAAAGATTTTTTTCCGTCTAGCCCCCTTTCACAACGCGCGATAAGGAACTTCGAAAAATGATGCATCAGTAAAAGATTTTAAAATGAAAGTGGGAAAGCACAGATGGGAAAGTCATTTGTAAAGGGGTGATGCGAATATGAATTTAAAGTAAGCTGTAATTGAATGAATAGATACTAAATAATACCAGAGCAATTAGCTATTAATTGCTGGTTCTCTTTCTTTTATTATTTAATTTATAAATATATATATATACATATATGTATCTTATTCAGGGATAATGTAGCTTTCTAATTGTGTTTTTTTTAATCGGTCGCGTAGTTTTTGAGTTAAATTCTAACAAAGAATCAATCAAATCTTTCCTCTTTATAATATTTGTTTAGATAACCCGCAAAATTAAATCTTAGTTCATTTGTCGGAAACCACTCATTTTTTTTTTGTAATAATCATTTCAAAGAAAATCACAAAAATTCTAATAGCTCGAGAAAATTACAAAAACACGATCGTAAACTTCACTAACTTAGATTTAAATTTTATTTTCATAGTTATAGCTGTAATTTATGAAAAGAGTAAAATTATTAAGACATTTAACAGAAAACATAGAATGCATGGTCATCGTACCCCACAAATGTGCATAAAAAGGATCATCTCTGCAGTAACCCGACCTGGGGTCTGAACGCAGGTATAATGAACCACAATTAATGATAAACGTCATAAGATGCAAACAGGAGATTAGAGCAGACTCTAATCCGCCAAACTCTACTTCAAACTTTTGTATCTAACTCGTTTGAGTTATAAATAAATTAGAACGAATTTCGCTCATGCCTTAATTTAATCAATTAGGCAGCACGAATATAAATCAATTTATTTTCTAATTTTAGTGATAAATTTGAAAACATTTAAGTACAGCTGTCACCGCCACGAAAACTAATCGGTCTGTGGTAATATCTAAAATTAATTTCAAATAGATAGTTGCAATGCGAGAAAAAATTTACTCGAAAATAACACGATATCTACAAGCTAAATTGCATTAACTGCGTGTAAAAAAAGTCGTAAAAAGAAATAAAAGATCCTGCGTGGCTGGCAAAACGCGTTCCCAGTGCGTGGAGTTTCTAAAAAAATAATAAAAAGTCAGCAGGCGAGAGGTGTGATTTGTGTACTTTTTCGCACTCTCCGATAACTAAGAGATGTCGATCAATGATTCATTGGAATCGATATCGATTAAATTTTGCATGTTTGTCGGCTATTTATAACAATAAGAAATTATATTCTGACAAATATAATAGCGTTTATTAATTACATTGAAAATTGAATGTTAGAATAGCTTAGACAAAATCTATCAAATAAAACCTCCAGTTAGTGGAAATATGCCTTATTAGGGACCAACACAATTTTATCAAATTAAGATCACATCAAAATACCACCACCGGAAACCAAAACCAGGAAACGTCACAAGAAAACATAATATGCAAATACACTATGATTGGTTCCATAAAGTATCGATACGCCTCCCTAGTAAAGATGATCGCGATCATATATTCAAGAAGAGAAAAGCATAGCCCATCCCTCTTCACCCGCCTAAATATAAATTACAATGTTTAGCGACAGTGTAATGGAACGGAATAAGAAACGTTTCGGCCTTCATATTTAATAATTTAAAGTGTTATTTATGCAGTTTGTAAATCATTGTAATTATAATTTGTTAAGAGGTCGGCCCGCCCATCGGTTGGTGAGTATGTACCGCTATTTTTGCTTGCTTATAAGATCTTGAAAGTATATTTGTATATTTATTAAGATAACGATAAAGCTCGCACTGGCATGGTCAATTAGTTTTATTTATAAATATTTATCTATATTATAAGCAAACAAACATTATAATAACCGGGTTTTATATTTATTCTAATGGCAACCCAGCCCGTAACTGCAATTGTCGATGGTCAATTAAATACGTTTTTGACGCGTTACGGGAAAATCCCCTTTAGGGTTTGAAAAATCTCAGCATTATTTTGAACGCTGTGGCCATGTCGCACAAATGAACTCGAATCTTGATTTTAGTTGATTCTAAGCATGTTACGTTTAATCTGTAAATCGAATACAAGCGGCCATCATCACACCGTAACGTGTATTTTATGCATGAATGTATAATTTAATTATTGCTCCCGACCGGCGCGGCGCGCGGCGTGACCAGTGATACCCTGATTGGATGACATTTGTTTTCACTCTAGACATTTTTATTTGAGGGAATTTTCAGAAGTCGTAGATCTGGCGAAATGTTTAGATTGTATCTCTAAAGGGATGAATAAATTTGTCATTATTTATCGGCGGAAGATTGCTTTCAACAATGTTCATTATTACTCACTTATTTTTGGAGTTGCAGCCCATTTAGCGGTGAACGTTGAACTCCATTTTGGAAATTTTATTGTACTAGCTGTTCCATGCGGCTTTACCCGCATTCTCGAGGCATCTTATCTTTTCCCGCAATAAAAAGTATCCTATATGTTATTCCAGGATATGATCTACCTGTGTGCCAAGTTTCATCAAAATGCGTTCAGTAGTTTAGGCGTTATTGAGTAACAAACATCCAATGACACAAACTTCACATTAGAATATTAGTAGGATTGGTGATGATTGACTTAAAATTGTATGATGGTAGGACTTTACTTTATCTGCAATAAATTGTGTCCTGTAAGTCAGTACCGAGACCACTTACTGTTGAAAAACTTATTAAGATAGATCAGAAACATGTAAAAATTCATATTATATGTGTTCGTACAAAACATTAAAGGTCCTAAAAGCATGCAAAACAAACAGGGTCCATTTAAAAAGAGAAATCACTAAAATTACAAGCATTTTGTTTGAGATCCTTATCCAAGTGCTATAAATTTGCCCTCCTACGGGTCTTATGAAAATGCTGGAGAGATAGCGCGAGCTATGTCAAGTATTTGATGCCAAAAATATATATTAAATAAAAAAGCTTTGTGAAAAATAATGGCGGAAATATTGACAAGCGCAAGTTTGCCGTTTAAACTTTATGGGTTCCGGATAAATCAATAAAAAATTGAGAATGAAATCAGGGGTATGATGTATGCGGTAAACATGTCACTAAATAACAGTTTTAAAGTGTTTATATTTATTTACTAGCCAGTTACTTTATTATACTAGCTGTCGCCCGCGGTTTCACCCGCGTTCCCGAGAGAACACTAGGTGTTGAATTTTCAAAGATCCTTTCTTAGAGGATGCCTACGCCCTATTAGGAATCTGCCTTTCAAGTTTGTAGCATTTATACTTTCGTGATAGGTAGGTATTTCGCTTTTATATAGGTACCATAGATATGTACATAGAAAGATTCTACATTAAAACAAAATTAAGTTTCTTTTTAGGGTTCCGTACCCAAAGGGTAAAAACGGGACCCTATTACTAAGACTTCGCTGTCTGTCCGTCTGTCCGTCTGTCCGTCTGTCCGTCCGTCTGTCTGTTACCAGGCTGTATCTCAAGAACCGCGATAGCTAGACAGTTGAAATTTTCACAAATTATGTATTTCTGTTGCCGCTATAACAACAAATACTAAAAACAAAATAAAATAAATATTTAAGGGGGCTCCCATACAAAAAACGATATTTTTTTGCCCTTTTTTGCTCGATATCATCACCAGGCTGTATCTCAAGAACCGCGACGGCTAGATTGTTGAAATTTTCACAAATTATGTATTTCTGTTGCCGCTATAACCACAAATACTAAAAACCAAATAAAATAAATATTGAAGGGGGGCTCCCATACAACAAACGTGATTTTTTTGCCTTTTTTACGGAACCTTTCGTGCGCGAGTCCGACTCGCACTTGGCCGGTTTTTTATTTTATTTAGGTAACTGTATTTTTGACAATTTATGGAACTAGTTTTTAGGCGATGTTTTAATAAATTAATCCATAGTTAAATGTCTCGCGTGAAAACGCGGGTGGCGTTTTCCCCCGAGGGATCTATTCTTTTCCCGGGATAAAAATTGTCCTATATCTTCTATATCTATATCCAGGATATAATCTATTTGTGTGCCAAGTTTAATTAAGAGCGGTTTAGTAGGTTCGGAGTTTATCGCGGAACAACATCGAGACACGGGATATTTATATATTAAGATGTAGACTAAATGACATCCCTACACGACTTGTATAGTTAAGATATCTATGTTACATAAAGTCACAAGATTGATGCATAGTGTTGTCAATATTTTGTTATCGATAGGTTCGGAATGTAGTAAGTCCTGCCACTGGGGCATACACTTCAAGATCATCACATTTCTGTTGAAATCCTCGAGCCACCAATCTAGCCTTGTATTGGCCATCATCTTTAATTTTCAGTACCCATTTACTACTTATGATATCACATTCTTCTGGAATGTCTGTTACTTCAGACCATGTATTGTTAGTTTTTAAAGTCTCTAACTCTCTGTTTATAGCTTCTGACCATTTATCTTTATCTTGACCTTTTAATGCTTCATCGTATGTTAATAAATTAAAATCCTTGAGCCATAACGGTTTCTTCCTATTTCTTTGAGTTCTTTGATTTCCTTCTGAAGTTGTTTCCGTGTTCTGTCTAGAATTTTCTTCTTCATTTATTTCTAATACTTCATTATCTCTCTCTCCCTCTTGTTCTAACATTGGTTCTTCTTGTATTTTTTCTATTTCTGATTTAACTTCTGTTTCTACTATTTTTTGTTCCTGTTCTGTGGTTGAAGAAAATGACTCTTCTGATGATGTATCTTGCTCCTGGAACACCTCTTGTTCTTCTTTGTTCATCAACTGTTGATGGGTGTTTTCTGATTTCTCTTTTGACATATTTATTTTCTTGTGTATAAAAATGACATCTCTATATGTATCTACTCTTTTTGTATTTGGAAACCATATCCTATAACCCTTTGTATTTATTCCATATCCGACAAATATTCCTTTTTCACTCTTCTCATCCCATTTTTGTCTTTTCTGTTTAGGTATATGTGTATATACTTCTGTTCCAAATATTTTCAAGGTATTTATGTTAAAGCTACTCTTGTACATCAACTCATATGGTGTTTTATTATTTTCCTTGGTTTTTCCTGTCCTATTTATGATGAACACTGCGGTGGCAGTTGCTTCAGCCCACATTTTCTTCTCTAGGCCTGCTTGTATTAACATTGTCCTTGCAGACTCTACTATGGTCCTCATTTCACGTTCTATCCTTCCATTTTGTTCTGGAGTATAACTCACAGTAGTTTGATGTGTGATCCCATTTTTATTAAAAATTTCTTGTACTTCTTTATTTGTAAATTCCTTTCCATTATCAGATCTTATCTTTTTTATTACATATCCTGTCTCTTTCTCAAATTTCACAATAAAGTTTCTGATTAAATTGTTTGTTTCCCACTTATTTCGCATAAAATATATGAATCTATAACTGCTATAGTCATCTTTTATTAATAAAAAATATTTCGACCCTCCTAATGACTCTTCCTCCATCGGCCCACACAAATCCATATGAAGTAGTTCACCTGGTAAACTTGCACGGCTCTCACTCTGACTGAATGGCTGTTTATGCTGCTTCCCTCGAATGCAATCACTACACTGCTCATAAGATCTGTCATACTCAATATGATTATTGTTAAGAATTTGTTTAACATGCTCAATGTTTTGATGTCCTAACTTTTGATGCCAATCCAATAAACTCAAACTGAGAGATTTCTTATTACTCTTAATATTCTCAAAATTCATCACATATAAATTTTCGTGACGAGTAGCATTTGCCCTAATTTCACCATATTTGATAAAATCACACCCCATAGAAGTTGATTTCATAAAATAGCCTTTGTCTAAAGCACAACTAACAGAAAAAAGATTTACTTTTATATCTGGAACATATAACACTTCATGTAAAGTAGTAGGTATACGCTTAGAACCCACCTTTGCCATGACTTCCACCTTTCCTACTCCTTTCACTCTCAACTTCCTTCCATCTCCAACAGTCACAAAGCGCTCTTCACTAATCTCCACATAGTCAGAGAATAAACTATATTTACCTGTTGTATGCTCGCTAGCACCTGTATCCATAATCCACATCTGATAGTCTAAGCCATTTAAAACAAATGCATTAGCCGTTTTACAACCTGATTTCTCCTTTTGAAGACGACAATCTTTAATTAAATGACCACTGCGATGGCAAAAATGACATTTTCTAGCATAGCAATCCTTACGGAGATGTCCCGGTTTACCACACTCAAAACAATTAATATTTTTATTTATATTTTCACTACACTGCTGTTTATACACCTTTTTATATGTACCTCTTCTCATACCTTTGCTTGACATTCTGCTTGTACCAGCTGCCAATGCTGCCGACTCACTCTCTTCACTTCTGCTTCTCTCTTCCTCTACTAGCAACCTCGCAGTCATATCTTTTAAATTCTGTTGCTTCTCAGGCACGGACTCCCAAGCCGACACAAAATGCTTGTATTGTTCTGGTAATGACATTAGAATTTTTGTCATTAACATATTCTCCGAGATTTCTTCACCTAACCCCTTAAGCTGGCAACTCAAATCTTCAATCTTGGACATGAAATTTGACAATGGTTCTTCAAACTTTAGATTAAAGAATCTTTGTTGAATTAGATGAACACTAACTTTCGACTTCGGTTCAAAAATTGTTGACAGCTTCTCCCATATTTCGTGACTTGTTTTGCACGACAACAAATGCGTTAATAAGTGATCTTTAACTCTGGTTACTAAAACTTCTTGTGCCTTGCCATCGGCCTCCTCCCATTCTATAATCTTTTGTTTGATCTCTGCGGTAGTTCCACTCGGTTTTACAATTGTTCCATCAACAATAGGTAACAACTTTTTAGCACGCAACACAATGGTAACCTGGAACTTCCAAACTGCGTAGTTTGAATCGTCAAGTTTAATATAAGTCTGATGCGACGACGACTCCATCTTCGAGATATATTCTCTGCTTCAGCTGCGATTAAATTTATATGCACCGGCACTTCGGCACGTGGTATCCACTCCACGCGGCCTATTCAGCGATGATGCCTTCACGACACGACAAGCGACTTCACGCTTTTTCTACTCGACACTGCGCCCTGGGCCCATAACCTATTGGGTTATGGGTGCTTGACCCAAAAGAAACAGCAATTACAGCATTCAATAATATATATTCTCAGTCACAGTACTCAGCACAGTTCCGGCAGACATTGCATTTTCAAAGAGAATAGAACACACTCAAAGACAATATAGATATAATAGGAATAGAGTATTGCTACAGACAATCTACCTATTTGATAATATAGACTACTAAAAAACTATTGTTGCTACTTTTACAACAAAATTGTACCAGACAAAATGTGAGAATTCAAGGTGAATTTAAGGCAATGATAGCTCAGTGGTAGTGACATCGGATACCGTGGCGAAGATCGTGGGTTTGAATCCAACAATGAGCTTAAGCTGGTGTTAGGGTACTTCGTAGTACCCGACTGGCTGGCTACCACCCTCAAGTTGAAAATAAATCGCCAAGCATCTATCGGTGTGATCCGACAGCTGCACATGAGAGCCAGTTCCCATCTAGGCTTTATGTGCTTACCACCTTCGACTACATCATCACTTACGATGGTGAGATTGTGGTCAAACACAAGCTTATCCATAAGTAAAAAAAAACTATTCAGATATGAAAACGCAATTAAAAATCATCTACATAAGTATCTAAAAGTTAAGCTTTTTTTGAGTGTTTAGATTTTTTGTAACATAAATACAAACCGATTAGGTACAATAATAAAAATATCGAAAAGATCGATATCGATAACAAAACATCAAACTCTCGCAGCGTAACGAAGTAGACTGTCACTCATCAAAGATTTATTTCCTCATCAGATGAGAAAATCTTTTATTCATATTCATATCGGTAGCCGGTAAGATATCGACCTAATTGGACCCTATTCGAGCAAAAACGTCATTAACCTACCGTCATATTGTATTAATTGTCATTCGGGATAATGTATTGATGATTATTAATGTTCTGATGTCGACATCTGCGACCGGTTGCTGCAATGCAAAAAGTATGCATATCTTTGTCGACATACTTGAGATGGGACGTTTTGTAAATGTCTTTTTTTACAAATGCGGAAGGTGACATTGTTTTTTTTTTATTCCATAGACTTTAATAAACTTTATTCAGCCTTCGCCTGCCAAATTAAAAAAAAAGTAAATAAATCTAAATACAAATCGTAACGGTGAAATGAAATAAAATCTAGAACATCAGGCTGGCATAAAATTTATCGCACAAAATGCCACTGAGAGATTTAAAAATCATAAATTCACAAAATATAATCCGCGAGCGCTCGCTAGCAAAAAGTAAATACATTGCCATTATAAATATTAAAATTCTTATTATAATATATGGCAATCGGCATGGCGGCATGTGATTTATGTTCACTTCACAAAAAAACATGCATGAACTTATCTAAACTTGATTAATATCATTGTAATCTAGCTGCCGTGTTACAAATGAAAAAAGCGTTTAGAAACTTGAAATTAATTTTGAGATTAGACAAATGTGATCGACATTTATCATCTGATGATACTTACTTAATATTTATTGATTTGTTATGCGATTAAAGCATTGCACATTTATATTAACTGAATTCAAGAGTATTTTTTTAAATCTTCCGAAAGGATTAGATCTTTTTCGGTATTCAAAGAAAACTTTTACATTGCTAAAATGAATGAGTTACTTAATTAACTAAAAAGTGTTGAAGTCCTGAACAAAAATAACAAAAACTTAAGCACCATCTCGTAAGTAACATTCTCAGCAACATAATGAATCAAGACAAGGATTTAAGTGATAAATTATGTACCTAAAACACTTGGAATGGCAGTTAAAAAGAGACAGTGAAATCAAGCGGACGAAGGAGCAAATTTAACTAATTAAGCACAAACACTGGTAACAAGTTCCCGGCACTTCGTCTGGACAATTCCCGGAGTGATAACGGGAATTCGGGTCGCCTCGATGGTGAACTAGCGAATGGGATGTTTAATTTAGCACACATCACTAATTAAGAAGCAAAATGTAGAGCTTAGTTTATTTCTGGCATGAATTGTTACATTTTTTTTTATACCACATGTGACAACGAAGCTGACGGGTCACCTGCTGGTAAGTGACTACCGTCGCCTATAGACATTAGCAATACCAAGGGGATTGCCAATGTATTGTACACATTATTACAATGCCATAAAGGCAACTGGCTCTCAAGTGTAACTGCCGGAACACACCAACAGGTGCTTAGCGACAGATTACGTGACTGTTTATTTCTTTTATCTTTTTGTCAGATGGCTGAAGCTTTACAGAGCCTAAATGACAAACAATAACATAATATAAAGTTAATCATTTTCGTAAACCTATTGGTGTGTTCCGACAGTTGAACTTGAGAGCCGATTGCCTTTGCCATTGTAAAAAGATCTACAGCATTGGCGATCCCCTGGTATTGCTAATGTTTACAGGTAGGCGACGTCACAGACCGACAGCATGCTGTGAGACCTCTAATATAAAAAAACCGTTGTAAAAGCTTCAGTAATTCACGAAATTTTAACTCATTCATTATTTAAAGTCTACAACTTTTTTTTTAAAGTCACTTATCGTTGTCAAATGAAATCTTTGCGTTGTTAAGTTATCGCATTAAATTATTGCCAAATGAGACGAGAATTTTATCAAAGACAATGAAGACCGGTGACGCTGCAAAATACAGCTATGAAATATTATCTCATTATCTAGGCTGTAGGCATTTCTGCAAGAATGGATGATCGGCACGAATAAGAAGTCTACAGCCACATTTAAAACTGAAGACTTTTTTTCAGGGACCTTAGAAAAAAGTTTTTGTTATCCACCCGCTTGTGATTTTAAGTTGTTAACTATACAAGTAACCTCCTAGTAG
Source organism: Ochropacha duplaris (assembly GCA_951361185.1). Classification (NCBI taxonomy): domain Eukaryota; kingdom Metazoa; phylum Arthropoda; class Insecta; order Lepidoptera; family Drepanidae; genus Ochropacha; species Ochropacha duplaris. Next base: position 4,067,431 of record OX592715.1, on the reverse strand, counting down.
GGGTAGTTTTTAACTCGAACCGCGATTCTAGTTAGTAGAAGAAATGTTAATGTAGATAAACATCTTTTATTTACTACATTTTCTTGTAGAATCGTATAATTAATATGAAATTTTTTATTGGAAGACACAAAGTCTTTGCATGCATCAAATTCGCTACCTAATATCTAAAACCGCGTAATTACCATAAAATTTTAATAAGCACAACTTTATTTTTATAAACTAGTAATATCCAATGATAATGAAGCGGAACTGCGAGGCAGACATATTGATGACTTAATCATTATTCATAATTTTATTTAAAACGCTGCTAAATTTATTTAAATTGGTTTAATTATGACTCTATTAACCTGCACTATTCAATATGACCACGTTAAATTGTAAATTTTTAAATTAATAAAACTTTACGAACGCAGCTCAAAAAAACAGTGATAAAAATTAATTATAGAGATGTGCTTTCCGGGGGGCCGGATTCGACGGTTGAGATATTATTTACTGTTGCCGATTGCGAAGAGATGTATTGTGCTTTATGTTTTGCAATTTTTATATCCCGTTTTGAAGCAATAATGTCACTATTTCAAATAAGATTAATCATCTAATTGCTTGAATAGAGCATAGCTGATGCTACATTATTTGAGCTATAGTTGTGTTGTGACTACATAAAATATATCAGGCTTGGGTGATAACAGGTAGCAAGATGATAATTATCAGCTTGATCTTGACTGCAGAAATAACATAAGACCTAGCGTAGTTCAGAAATAAAACGTGCGATTTTATTTGATCGATATCGATATATTATTTATATTTACAAGTCACGACTTCACTAAATCAGTACCGAGTGTGTTGAAGCGATACAATCGCTGTTTTTGGTAGTATATAAGATTTATTCGAGCGATTGTTCGGGGATGTTTGTTCGATGACCTTAGGGCGCCCTCTATAGGGTTTCATATACAATACTTACTGACCGTGAAGCATAGAAACTAGTTCAAATGTTGGGTAAAGCCCTTTTTATGAGAAGGTGTTGGGTTCCGATTTTTTTTTACCTAGTAAGTAGCAAAGTTACTTGGTAGACGTTGCCAGTAGAAATGTAGGTATAGAGCTAAAGTGTTGACAACTTTTTATAACGCCTAGACGACTGCGTTTAACTGTAAAGAGTGTTCCGAAAATAATTCTAAACGAAATGTACGTAACATTAAAACTATGCAAAGGATAATTCCATTTTTTTTTATTAAAGACTAGAAAGTGTTGACCTGAGAGGCCCCGACGTATACGCGGACTGTACGGCGAACGCTTAGGACACTTACAATCGGATAAAGATTTAATAAAAGCTAGATGACTGGCCGCTGAGGGCAACCCAGGTGGGGCTCGAACCTCGGATCATCTCAGGGCGTCAACTATTACAGATTTAGAAGATTTTTAGGGGGTGGTCGGAATACTTAATGCAGCTTGGGTCACTAATTAAGGAGAACGAGACTAAATCTGAGTGGCGACTGAATCTGATAGGGGTGGGCAACTTTAATGCATTTTAAAGTTAATAACGTTACCACATCAGTAATACGTAAATAGAACGTATCGAAATTGTGTTAATTGCATCACTTGACTAAGAATGTTGTATTTGTGCCAACGAAACTAAATGATCATTATTACAATCCCAACATTACATATCGAACAAACAAACAAACAAATAATCAGGATAATTATAAATATTTCCACATTAATTATATTGCACAAGCTTCAATGGAAGGTATCGTCTGTACAGGTAGTCGACACTTAGAAGTTTCATTGTAACTGGGTTAGTATTTAACGAATCGTCACATTGGTGTAAAATGAATGATAGATGGGAAACTTTTTCATAACTCGGTTGACATGTTTTTTTTTTATTGTTCTATAGGTTTGCGTTTGACCACAGTCTCACTTGATCTTAGGTGATGATGTGGTCTACGATGGTGCACGCTTACCTAGAAGTAACCTGTTCACTCGAGCCTTGAAGAGTCCCAGGTTGTAATTATCGGGAAACACAGACTCAGGCAAGGAGTTCCACTCCTTTGCAGTACGCATGATGAAAGAAGAAGCAAATCGCTTCGTGCGTAGAGATGGAATGTCCACCACGTAACGGTGGCGCATCGCCGTACGTCTGGTTGTCCGATGGTGGAACGGGCTTGGTGGAATCAAGTTATGCAATTCCGTCGCACACTCGCCGAAATGTATCCGATAAAATACCGATAAGCTAGCAACTCTGCGTCGATGCTCAAGGCTCTGAAGCCTGTTGACTCGATCAGACGTTTGAATTGATTGGATACAGTTTTTTTCGTTTCTAGTTTCGGACCTTACTTACTATTGCTGTAGATCCTTAATATTGATAGGCATAATATAATTTCTTCTTCTTTCACCAATGGGAAGCTACATTACATTGCAAGGTGGTAGATATTTAGTAGTACCCACCTTGCCTAGAACCTACAGCTGTGTACCAGCACCTGTACCTTAGTGAGAGTTTGTTCCTTTTAGGCTTTGTGTACTTACCACATTCGACCACATCACCACATAGCATAATGAGATGGAAAATTAAACCTCAGAGTGTTGTCAACCTGTACATAACGACCAATTAGTAGTCAAACTGCATAAAGTGGTAATGTTTACGACGGGTTCAATCATGGAGCGCTGTTGTGAATAATTTTACATCTGTCACGCTTATTTATTTTGTAATTAAGTTAAATTTTAATGTTTTACTGAAGTGTTGGGCTCTATCCGTATTTGCTTATACTAACTGCAGATTTATTTAAAAATAACACACATAACTTATAAAAAAAAACATTATTTAAGTTGTCACATATTTATTAATCATCTTCCAGTCATTGTAAAACAATCTGACGTGATTTACGTGACCCTTTAAAGTTTAAACGGTATTTTCGATACTAAATAGTGTACTTGGGGGGATTTAAACACAAAATAGTACCTACATCGGAGGTTACTCTGTAGTCCCTGGCTTGTTTGTTACTCTCAACATGAAAATCTATGTCTAATCCTGCAGAGTTTTCTGCAACATTATATTCATCACCTAACTAGTTTAGTACTGTGATTTAGCCAATATATTTACTGTGCTATGATAGTGTCATGGTCGAACGCTTAATCAGTTGGTAATCTAGATACACGAATTAAACGATTTTAATAAAAAAAAAGTACTTTAACTGTTTATTAAAGTTGTCGCATTACTACGCTGGCGAAGTGACAATTATATTTTTTTATTTATTTATGAACACGTACATTGTGTCGAAAAATAAAAATTAATTATTTTTTTATTCCGTGTTAATACAAAGTTACCGTGCTCTGTTTTCTCAGTTTATGTGTATTCCGAGTCGTTGGTAGAGACAATTATATCGTTTAGGTATGTGCCTTATGGTGCCAAAAGTAAATAAATGATTTTTGAGTCTGATTACGATTTATTTTGAGACGACAAACACTTTTTATACATAAATAGCTAACATTGTCACGGGCTCAAGATCCAACGCGAGCCTTAATAAATCCGTATTACATTAAAACCGAGATAAATCCCTTACAAAAAGAATTGTGATATTGTCAGCGATCGGCTTTCAAGCGAATTTGGATATTAATTTCATGTGTATCTTATATCAGGGCTTTTGCTTCAATATACGGCGTACCTTCAGCTTTTGATACGTCAATTTATTGCGGCCGACATTTTTTATTGAATTCCCGCCGGTGACGTCGTTGTGGCACAGAGTAACAAAGAGGGTTCGATGATTTATCTGATATAGGTACACAGAGTAATAAATATTTCGATTGCTTATATTTTCTGCATCATCTTTTATGATTTAATGATAAATTCTTCAGCTTTGCGTCTGTAAACTTGGCTATTGTTTGAATTGCCAAGCAAACATGTGATGAAAACATGTTGGCTTGGCTTAACGAACTTTTGATAAAAAAAAACATATTCAAATACCATACCTAAGGACTGAAACTGTAGCAATCCACCATACCCACAAAAAGAGCTTGAAAACAATCCCTCAAAGTCGACATCAACAATCCCACTCCTTTCCACCCTATGGACTGTCTGCTTGGTAGTCAAAATTTTGACTTCAAATTCCAATCTTCTAATTTTAAAGCACCTATCGGCACTTGAGAGACATTCCTTCGAAGCTTTGTGCTTACCACCTTCGGCCACGTCATCACTTAGCATGGTGAGATTGCGGTCAAACAAGCTTATCCAAGAGTAAAAATTATCCTATAATTCGTAAATTAAATGCAAAATTATTATCGACTGGCGTTACCTACATTATCTAGTTACTATTTGAATTACGAAACGAATAGTTTGTCAACCTGTCCGCCTTCGTAGCCATAACTCGCAAGTTTCCAATCCACGTTGTTTATCTATGATAGTCTGATAGCCAGATGGGATCCCCGCTAGGTACATGTCCAAGGCGGAGACGGTGGGTGTTCAATATTACATTGCTATTAAACTATTATTTGTATAAAATTGCCTTGTGGTGGAGATATTGAGCTAGTCTTGCTTTCAAAATAGTTTTGCTATTGTAAAGACTAAATGTTATCATATGAATACCTGGTGTTTATATAAAAACCGGCCAAGTGCGAGTCGGACTCGCGCACGAACGGTTCCGTAAAAAAGGCAAAAAAATCACGTTTGTTGTATGGGAGCTCCCCTTAAATATTTATTTTATTTTAATTTTACTATTAAAGTAAAAATACAACTGAGTATTTTGTGAATATTTCAAGTGCCTACCTGTTGCCATTATTGATATCGGGCAAAAAAGCGCAAAAAATAGCGTTTGTTGTATGGGAGCCCCCCTTAAATATTTATTTTATTATGTTTTTAGTATTTGTTGTTATAGCGGCAACAGAAATACATAATATCCACTGCCTAGCTATCGCGGTTCTTGAGTACAGCCTGGTGACAGACAGACGGACGGACAGACAGCGAAGTCTTAGTAATAGGGTCCCGTTTTTACCCTTTGGGTACGGAACCCTAAAAAGGTATATTGTAATGTATCATTTACTCGTTTATCCTCTAAATATGTTGTTTACTTTATTTATGGTACGGTAACACTATCGAGTTTAATATTTAGCGACTTTTTGGCGGGAACTTGCGAAGTGACGTTGCGTTTTCGTTTTATTTTTTATTTTGAGTTTTATTGAATATCGGCGGCGTTTTGTCCAATAAAGATCAATCTAAGTGCACAAGAGAAGTGAAATGAAATGAAAGCGTGTATTGTGACGTTTCAGGTTGTCCCAAAAAGTTCGTGAAAAGTTTTAGTGGAACAACCGCCAATTTCACTAAAACCTGACTGGACTTGGAGTACAAACGAGGATTAGACTTCACTGTGAATGTGACTATATAACGTGAATATAACATAAAAGACGAATATTAAAAATAAATAACAGCTTAAAAGAAGATAAGCCAAAAAGATTTAAAAAAATATATAGCAAATATATTTCATATTATGCAAAAGTCAATACAGTCGAAGGAAAAGCTTGAATGTCAATCCAGGCTGCATTAAAATAAAACACAAGTAATTTAATGTAAACAGCTGATCCTTATTTCCTGAAATCGGCACTCCAATCTATCACAAAGCTCACGAGCAAGGGAGACGGCACGGCCGCGCGAAAGAGACGCAAAGTCACGTTTTGTAGTTTACCGCGCGTCGATTTAGAGTTATAGTAATGAATATGATATAAATAAGTTCTGTGCAGAGCTCACAGCAAAGGAATGACCTGTATCAATACTGTCATTCATTATACTGTGATTAAAAGACCGGATGCCATTGTCAATGAGATGGCAACGATTTTTAAAGCAGACGGACTTTATTTGCTGTTTTGTTTACTTTTTACTTTCAATAGGCTTAAGTTTTACCACAATTTTGAACCAAAATGTTATGCCAAAATACACCGTATGTTCATAGCAACAGATTCTATCACCCAGGTAGAACCTAATAGCGTCCTAGGGTTTCTATACTATAGTTTTAGCTCATTGTATTCAAAGCTATAGATAGTATATTATATCGATATGTATATGACGACATGAAGTACCAACTACAACACTAGCAAAAAGATACACAATTTCACTGTAAGGGATTAGGAAAAAGAGTGGGGTGCGTCTTGTTGATGGCACTCTATCTATATAATACCTTCATTGCGTCGTGAATCAGCACTACTTGAGCTAATCTCTTATTTTCAGGTTCATAATTGTACCTCGATACTCAATGTAACACAGACAAAACCGCCGGCTAAAACAAGCAAGTCATAAATGGCTATAAAAGGTGTATGTAAATATTATAGCATTGAGTCGTCTCCAAGTAATGTTTGTTCCGAACGGGAATGCGGCTCGGCGACCCGAACTCGCTCCTGCGGGCCCTTATGGGTGTCCTATTCACTGTCCGACTTGAATCTAAAACTAAATGGATGCGACTTTGGGTATGATAGAACGCAATATACAGGGTGTTAGGGAGAACGTGTGCCAAACGGTAAGATGAGTAGCTAGAGTCATTAGCTATGTATTCTGGCCCAACTAACCTTGCCTTATTGCCTTATTTTTTTGCCGAAAGTTGAACTTTTAGTCACCATAACCTTTTTATGGGTGTCTTGGTCTACACTTACTTTTATTTTTATCGGGAGTGTATGCCTGTTCCACTAACACCGATCTCTCGCCAAGCATCTATTGGTGTCACAGATTTCAGATTGGTGTGTTCCGGCAGTTCCACTTGAGAGTCAATTTCCTTCTAGACTTTGCGTGCTTACCACCTTTGGCTACATTATCACTTACCATGGTGAGGTTACGGTCAAAGACAAGCGTAATTAAAGTATAAAAAATATATCATTCTCACAAAATCGCGTCATGAACAGCAAGCTTAATGAAAAGGCAATATTGGCCGGCAGATAACGTGGCGGCGCGTTTGATTTGTTAGAAGAAGCATTAGAGTTAAATCTAATGCTGTTTATTGCTCCCTAACTTATTAAATGGACATTGTAATTGTTACAGACATGGCTGCGGTGGTAGTTAGGCGATCGCAGTGTCGGTGCGCTCATTGCTCGACGATGTATCTTATCTTTTGATTGCAAATTTCATCTACTACTTTAGATAGCGAGAATATAACTCTACAGTATAGAGGATGAAATAAAGGACGCAGGTGTTTTCTGACTCCGAACCTTCCTTGCTCAAACTTTACTTAAGTAGTTACAACTGTTTTGCTTTATTTGGTTGGAATTTATTGTACGAAGAACCTAAGCTTTCGAAGGAAAACATCGTGAGGAAACCATAGCACGGTGGTTAGCCGACTGGCTGGCTACCAACCTCTAGTTGAAAATCTGTCGTCAAGCACCTATCGGTCTCTTCCGACAGCTACACTTGAGAGTCAGTTACCTTCAACGATATATGTTTAAAATATCGAGCTGATCTATGTGTCAAGTTTCATTCAAATCTGTACAGTATTTACGCCAGCCTATGCCTAGCTGAGTGGTAAAAACAACAGACAACTTCCGCATTCATAATTATTATTACTAGCTTTCGCCCGGTTTACTCGCGTACCCGAGGAATCTTATCTTTTCCCGGGATATAGATATAGTATCCTATATTTTACTCCGGGGTATCATCTAGGTACATCATCATCATCATCTCAGCCGAAAGACGTCCACCGCTGGATCTACATGTTTACTAAGTTCCATAAAAATCCTTTTTGAGAGTTTTTCGTAAAAGAATGACTAACATCTTCCTTCGCATCCATCCTGATATCCTAAAAATCTTTCACATTTATAATATAGTAGTCCTACTAATGTTATTGTATGTTTGTCGCTCAATCACGCAAAAACGGTTGAACGGATTTCGATGAAAATTGGCACACAGGTAGGTTGGCTTTTTATCCCGGGAAAAGATAGGATATCTCGGGAATGCGGGTGAAACCGAGGGGCGGAAAACTAGTAAGAATATTTTATTAGATGTGATTTACATTTTGTAGGCACTTATTTCAAAAGTCATTACCAAAGGCTTAGTAGGATTTGTCGTTTAAAAAAATTTGTCAATGCATCCATGCTCGCAGGACTAAATTGTTAATCTGTCAATTTTACTTCTGACATCCTTTGACATAAACGACTCTGTGCATGAAAGGTCCATGCTGAATTCATCACAATAAGAGTAAGGAGGTACATAGGTACAATCGATTCTTTGCATCAATCACTAACATCTTCGAAATCCATGTTTACCAATAAACCAGATATCCTGAACTTGTAAAATTTAATGGACACCACAAAATATATTAAGTATGGTGGTACAACACGGGATCGAACCTACACTGGCTTATTATCTAGTGAGAATAGGGCACAACTGCTACACTCCTAAATTGGCCTGATAACTATCTAGCATTTATCATGTAGGTAACTTAGGGTTGCTTAGAACATAATATTAGTTAGTAATCTTTCAAGTACCTACTACTTAGATACTTGAAAGATTACTAACTAATATTCTTATTAATGGAATTAGATGAAACTTGGCAGATATAGATTATTTCATGGAATACATAGGATAATTTTTATCCTGGGATGATCCTAGATTTATAAGAACCGCGAGTGAAACCGGCAGCTTTATTAGTATTTTTTTTATTTTTATTTTTATTCTGGATAAGCTTGTATTTGACCATAATCTCACCATGGTAAGTGATGATGTGGCCGAAGGTGGTAAGCATACAAAGCCTAGATGGGAACTGGCTCTCAAGTGCAGCTGCCGGAACACACCGATAGGTGCTTGGCGACAGATTTTCAACTTGAGGGTGGTAGCCAGCCAGTCGGGTACTACAAAGTACCCTACCACCGTGCTATGGTTTCCTCACGATGTTTTCCTTCACCGAAAGCTCAAGCTCATTGTAGGATTCGAACCCGCGACCTTCACCGCGGTATCCGACGTCACTACACGTCCAATATTCGATATGTATATACCGTATCAACCCTGGCGCTGGCTGGCTACTTACTGCGTGCGTGCACCGTTGCTCGAATACCTTATCGTTTAACATCGCACGGGGTCACGCGTGTCACAGATGCGAAGCGACACGACGACGCGCGACGTGAAGATCGAAGGAAACATTAAATTTTACTACAATTTAATGATAATTATGGTTCTGCGCTATTTTCTCCATAACTACTGAATGGATTATATCCCAATTGTAACAATTACATAGTCTAGCTTCCGCCGGAATACAAATAAAAACCGGTCAAGTGCAAGTCGGAATCGCTAGTAACTTTGTAGGATTCGTAGTAACTTTGTAGGATTTTTTTGAATTTGTTGTTATAGCGGCAATAGAAATACATAATCTGTGAAAATTACATTAATTGGTGACGGACAGACAGCAGAGTCTTAGTAATAAGGTTTCCGTTTCCTTTGGGTACGGAACCCTAAAAACATAGGCTATGTTGGATAGTGATAATGTAGCGTAAAAATGTTTTAGAACCGGTTCAGTAGGTAGTTCCAAAGGTTCCCACCTGAAAACAAACATTAACAAACCCTTCGGTACTTAAGTGATGTTGTAGCTTGAAAATAATTCGGTGAGGATTTTAGGCCGTTTGTGTTTTCCGCGCAATTGAATATGAACCTTGAACTCACTTCACAGATTAAATCCTATGGGAATAAATGCCCTTGAATATCAGGCAGAGTTCAGTAGCATTACAGATAGCTAATAAAGTTATTTTTTGACTGATCGCTCTCATGATAATATAATTTCCAGATTACCGGGCGAAATGAGAAAAGGCAATGAAAAATTTATATCTAGACTAGCTGTCCCCCGCGGTTTCAACCGCGTTCTCGTGGGATCCGCGTTCCCGTGGGATCTAGCGGTATGAAATATACTTTACAACCTATTCTCAGACCTACCGAATGTATGCACACACTTAGCTTGAAAAGGTAACGGACAAACAGAATTACTTTTGCATTTACAATATTAGCTCATATTAGTATAGATTACCTGGATGACCGAGTTTAACTCGGTTTTCTTTTGGATTTTTTTTTATAGTTTTTCTCACAAAAGAAGGAACTTAAAAAAAAATTGGGAAAAAAATAATCATCTGGACTCGAATCGGGGTATGCTGATTTCGGGACCACTCGATTTCCCACCCACCTGAGCTATTATAACTAATATATGGTGGAGAAATTTACCTTCGTATACTAATGAAATTGTAACAATTTTTCATTGCCTGAAAACACGGATAAAACGACGTTTTCTAAAAATGAAACCTAGCTAGATCGATTTTTCGCCCCCGAATCCCCCTACATACTAAATTTCATGAAAATCGTTGGAGCCGTTTCTCAGATTCAGATTATATATTTATTTATACACAAGAATTGCTCATTTAAAGGTATTAGATTTATTTAAAAAAAGTAGTAAGTATAACCAGACTTAACCAGAGCCATATATATAACCGAGCTTCACACAACCAGAGAAGATTAAATTTACCTCGAATAAAGTAAAATAGCATGTAGCACGCGTATGTTAACCTTACCATAGTACAGTTAGCGATGTTATCTCTGTATATCGCGTAGAGGTCGCGCATTGTCGCGACACCGGACCGGGATGCAGCTCACTGCTCACCGCTGCAAGTGATGTTATGGGACAAGACAAGTAGACAACGGAACGGAGTATATGTATCGTTGCGATGTTTAGGGTTAATTAGCTACAGTGGCCTTTCATAGCTCAGTGGTAGTAACGTTGGATACCGCGGCGAAGGTTCCAACGCGGGTTCGAATCGTACAATGAGCTTGAGATTTCGGTGAAGGAAAACATCGTGAGGAAACCATAGCACGGTAGGGTACTTTGTAGTAACTGACTGGCTGGAAATCTGTCGCCAAGCACCTGTTGGTGTGTTCTGGCAATTGCACTTGAGAGCCAGTTCCCATCTAGGCTTGTGTGTTTACCACCTTCGGCCACATCATCACTTACCGTGGTGAGATTGCGTTCAAACAGAAGCTTATCCTAAAGTAAAAAATCTCGTTTTACTGTGTACTAGCTGTCTTCCGCGGATTCGATCGCGTTCCCGAGGGTTCAAGGGTTTTCTATACGAAAATTCATAAAATGGTTCCAGACAGAGATACTTTCGCATTTATAATATTAGTTATCATTGTGGAGATTTGGAATTTACTTCGGGAAAAATCTATTAATGGAAGAAAATCATGGATGATTTGAATTATAGATTATATTATCGGTAAAACTGTATTTTATATCCAATTTAACTGCTTTAGGTAATCTCAATAATTACGTAAATTAGGTAAAATAAGTACGTACCTAACAAAACTTTCATTTCCTGTAATTATGTACCAATATAAAGGTATATACACACCGGCGCGCGGCGCTGCCGCTATCGCGCGGTTATCTCAACGGTATCTGAGTTAGGAACACAATCGAGTCTATGTCAGCGCGGACAAGGGCCGGCCATTTTCGCGGAGCGGTTCGCTCTCACAACATGCGCCGCTGTGACCTAACCACGCTTATTTATTACCACCCTTCAATATATTAAACTGTAATCGCAGGGTTGTTTGTTGTCAATTGTACAGATAACAGCAATCTTAAGCTGCCATAACTTAGCCTTGATTGTCCATTAAAATACTTTGATTTTAGATCAACTCTACTTAAGTTTCGAATATACTCGTATACGTACGGAGACACATTTTAATATGTGATATTTTTTTTCTTTAATTTTTCACGATAAGCTATTCAATACCAAAACAAAACTACACCCAGTCTCGAAACCAGGGTTGGCTCTAGCCCATTTAGCGCCCGGGTGCAATCAAATACCCTGGTAAAAAAAAGTTCAGTCAGAGCGCTCTTTAGCTGTAGGTCGTTCACGAACTACCCAAGAGTACATAATATGGGCGCAGGGTCTATTGAGAGCGCCATGAGCGACGGCGGCGCCCCCTAACATCCTGCGCCCGTGTGCGCTGCACGCACACCCTGCACTAGGTAAATCCGGCACTTCTCGGGACAAACACGCATGAGAAAGAAATAATGCGATAGATTTATGAGTCGTCTGGAAGCGCCTTATCTCAACCAACACCATTAACTCATATTAATAAAATTCAATCTGAAAAAATACTTTATTATATATAATTACAGTAAATTAAAAGAAAATTAAGTTCTTATTTCAATCTTTACCTCTGAGTAGACTCCCTGCAATATTTTTCTGACTCCAGACTACAGACTAGAAGCTCCACTTCGACCTTTTATTTGACCTCACCTAAGTAATAGACAAACATTCAATACATTCACGTTCTTAGATTGCATTCATTCGCTTCACATTGTAAACCGTATTAGGCATAGCTATTCCTTATTTCTCACTATCAACCACTTAAAACAACATCAAAATCATCTCAGCCACCCTCTATCTAACATTAGATCTATTCTGCATTTGAATACCTAGAAGCTAATTAATCCAAGTAAGATATTTTGTAATTGAGTAAAAATATTTTTTATCTCCACTACTCATGGCTTAAGCATCTAATATATCAATTTTATCTACCATTGGTTATTCTTCTCTTTATTATTATTTTTAAATATAAGGCAACATTTAAACGAGGTATTGCTTATTAATTACAGGTTCCGTTTCTTTTGTTTTAGTTTTGTGGAAACTTTACTATTTTATCTTAATTCAATTTTATTTTGTTCTGTAATAAGCTGTTGATTTCCCTTATAAATTAATAAATAAGATAAAGCAAAATAATGTCGTAATCTTAATACCTATATAAAATTTCCGTGTCACGATATTGGTCTGCGATGAACTCCGAAACTACTAAAACGATCTTAATAAAACTTGGCACACGAATAGATTATATCCTGGAATAAGAGATAGGATACCTTTTATCCCGGGAAAAGATAAGATCCCACGAGAACGCGGGTGAAACTGCGGGGGACAGCTAGTCTTAAATAAATAACAGTTGATTAAAAGCTTTTGGAAACAGATGCTAATTATTAAGCTATTTATTTTAAGCTATAGATATATTTTTCATTTAATTTAACATTCGATTTTAATCCTTAATACGTGTATTCTGGCTTTATATAAATATCCCAGCTTAAACTGAGATTCTGCACAGCATCAGCTAATACCAGTTCTTTATATCTCACCAAACTATCGACAATCTTACCCTTAAAACTATCTACTCTAGATACCGCAACTTCTGCAATGAATTACTAAAACGAATAGAAATAGAGTATCATAAGAATGAAATTGTACAGGCTGGAGGGAACAGCAAAAAACTGTGGAATGCCATCAAAAGTATTGCCGATATGCCTAAGTGCAGAGAAGTAGCATACGATCTTTTAAAATTGGATGAATCACCTCAGCAGTCTGTCAATAAGGTCAATAGCTTTTTTTCTAATATTGGTAAGAATCTGGCACAAAAAATCAATAATGAATCTCCAGATTTACCAGTACCTTGCACTTCACAAAGCAACTCATTTGCTCTATTTGACACTGATGACGCCGAAGTCGAGCGTACTATCCTATCTCTACGCACAGATTGTGCCACGGGTTGGGATGAAATACCATGCCGTATACTTAAGACATACAGGCAAATTCTGGTTCCACCTATAACGTACATCTGTAACTTGTCAATGAGCTCTGGAATATTCCCGACATCCTTCAAAAAGGCTTTGGTACACCCTATTTACAAGGATGGAGACAGAGGCTGTGTCAACAACTATCGACCCATTTCAGTATTATCCTCTATGTCGAAAGTGCTTGAGCGAATAGTGAATTGCAGACTGGTAAAGTTTTTAGAAGATAAACGCTTAATCTCTGATGGACAGTTTGGCTTCAGGTCAAACAAATGTACATCAGACGCAGTTCATCTTTTAACAGATCACGTTGTCCAAGGTCTCGATGGGAAGTCTTTATAGCTGTCTTTATAGACCTCGCAAAAGCTTTTGATACGGTCTCTGTCCCTATACTGGTGAAAAAACTAGAATCATTAGGTATAAGAGGAATCCAACTCAAACTCCTTCAAAGCTACCTCAGTGATAGATTGCAATGTGTGAAAGTAGGCGACTTTACTAGTTCCCCTCAAACCATCACGTATGGTGTGCCACAGGGCAGTATTCTCGGCCCTAGCTTATTTTTAGTTTATATTAACGACATTCTGGCATTAGAACTGACTAATGGTAAAGTAATATCATACGCCGATGATGCTGCCCTGCTGTTCTCCGCTGATTCGTGGGGGGGTGTGTATGAGTTTGCGCAACTTGGTATTAACAAAGTAATCCGTTGGCTAAACAGTAACTATCTCACCCTTAATGCTGTAAAAACAAAGTATATGACGTTCTCGATTCGAAACCCTAAGTTACAAAAAGTCGAACCACGACCACTGTTAGCCCATTCCTGTCAGTCTCAAAATAATTGTTCCTGTACGGTACTTACTCGTACAACAAGTATAAAATACTTAGGAGTTGTTTTAGACCAAAACCTAAATTTCAAACAGCATATTGGTACTGTGGCTGGCCGGGTGCGTAAGCTCATTTATACATTCAAGAAACTCCGGAATGTCCTTGAAATTAGACTACTTAAAACTGTATACTACGCTCTTTGCCAGTCTATTGTATCTTACTGTATAACGTCGTGGGGAGGAGCTCCTAAATCTACTCTACTACTATTGGAGAGGGCACAAAGAGCCGTACTGAAAGTCATGTACTTCCGGCCATTCCGTTTTCCCACCAATGAGTTGTACAAGACTTCTGAAGTACTAACAGTACGTAAAATTTTTATTCACCAAACAGTCCTCTTGATGCATACCTCTCATAAGTATGAAGCCGAACTTGTAACCTCTAAACGTCGTAAAGACAGAGTATTTACCCATCGCTCGCATAAAACTTCATTTGCTTTTAAATTTTTCCGCTATATAGGGACTTTCCTGTATAACAAAATTAATCGTATTTTATCAATATATACATTCACTAAGACAAATTGTAAGAAATCGGTAAAAAATTGGCTACTTACTCAGTCCTACGAAGAGATAGAAAAATTCATCCTTATTGTTAAATAATTCCTTCAATATTTTTTATTGTATCGCATGCAACCTAGTGTCTTTTAAAAATTTATTTAATTTTTAAAATTGTATAACTTATTTAATTTATTTTATTTGATTCTGCCTTCCATATACGCCTTATAAAATGTAAACGGCTATCTTTACATGTATAATGTCAGAGGACCACTGTCTCCCAAGACACAAGTTACTACTTAGTTTGGGAGCCAGGAGTTCACAGAAGTATTACTAGCCTGTTATGCATGTATGTCAAATGGCAATGTAACACTACAGGCTTTTGATTAATAATAAATTTCATTTCATTTCATTCTCAAACTTGTCCCCTCCATTTTTCTTATCTCGAAATATATAAAATATTACTTTAACCACTTATGATCGAGGTATATGCTTCCGATGCGCCCGCGCCGCGCCATATTATACGACCTTTAAGGATAATGTCAGATTAGATGCTCTCGTGGAATACCTTATTTAGATTATAGTAGGCTTTACTACGCCATATTTAAATTTAAACGATTGTTAAAGGCTTGTATCACTATCTAATAGTTGCTGTCCAGGCGAACAAGTCTGCGTAAACTTTTGTCAGAGATGTTAGCTTGCGTTTATTATAACGATTCATGTTTTTATGAGGTCTCTTTACAAGGATTTAATGGTGATAAATTTTGCCTTAACTATGTAATAATAGTATCTAGAATATGGATTAATCCCTTGGTTTGCAGAACAGACGATCGTACCATAACTTCCTCTTCTTTTTCTTCTAGCCTTATCCCACGCTAGGAGGGAAAATGAAACGATCGTCGCGTCGTCTTGATGCGCCCTTTTTGAATCGGAGGGTGTTTGGCTAGGATAACTCCAGCCATCCTAGCTCCTCAAGGAAGCTTGCCAGCGCCTTGACGTCGCTGAACCCCTCCCTGTATCTACCCGGGTTGCGATTCGGGTTATTTTAATAAAAATATAATAATCCTGACAGCCCTAAGAGATAAGTTTTTTTTTTAAGAACCTCATACAGTACTCCCTAAGGGAAACCAACGCGAAGAGCTCATCCTACAACCAGAGGGTTTCTGGAGCAGATCAAGGGTACTAGTAGAACTATTGCCAAGTATTTTATTTTTATGTGATAAGTCCTACAATAAAAGCAATGAGGTAAGTGACTACCGTTGCCTATAGACATTAACAATACCAGCTAATGTGTAGTCGATTTTACAATGCTTGAAGGCAACTGGCTCTCAAGTGCAACTTACGGAACTCACCGATAGGTGCTTGGCAAAAGATTTTCAACATGTGCGTGGTAGGTAGCCAGCCTGTCGAGTGCTACAAAGTAGTACACCGTGCAGATAGGTCTTTATGGATCTTTAAATATTTCAGAGGGATTTACTCTGTACAAGAAAAACCTATTCAGCTTGATAAATCCTTTATAGGTTGTTACGTAGAAATTTTGACTACGTAAAAATTTCATAGTACTTACATAGTTTGTGGGATCATTCCATTAGTATATTATATTACTACATCATTATGTGCACATTTGGGCACTATTTTTCTCATTTGAATATGATAATAAATCATAATTTCACTTTTGTTTTGATAATTTATAACCTTGTTTGTTTTGATTAGGTCGGCAGATCGATTGTGTGAATGAACTGTCAGTTTGACGTACTGAAGTGACGTTCCGTTGCTTTGAACGCTACGGTCAAGGTCTCATTCACATAGTCGAATGCATTTTACCGTATTTTTTATCGATTCGTTAGGAATTGAGCGAATGAAGAGTGATTGATTTGTGCTAAGCAACATCCTTAGCGGGGAGCAATGACTCTGTCATTTCCTTTTTCTCGATCGCCGAGAGCACTTCGGCGTCAAGCCTTTTATTTAATATTTTGTGGTAAGTGCCTCATCATCATCCTTCTAAAGTAAAGATTATTATCATCCTTGTACGTAGTCTATATCGTGTTGAATATTTTTCAGTTTTATGTGAAATTACGGCCGGCGCGTGTCTCGATAATTGAGACATCGGACACGCCACGCCATCATTTTGAATCCTGATTGGTATGTATCTCATGGATATTAACTGCAATGTTCCGGGTGTGCTTTATTTTGATTAAATATTAATCAAATTCGTATTTTCTTGACAGCGTGCAGAGTTGGCTTTGCGACCAGCACGTGGCGTTACCGGGAGTCGACATTGTCCGATCTCCTCACGCCTGGACATTTTCCTCCATAGGGTATTTATGGTGCTTTATAAATTTAATTCCAAAATCATTGTTCTTACGGTGTAATTCCGAACATGCGGGTTAAGCACATGGCAGGTGACTTAACCTATGCATCTTGTTTTCTTATAGTAGGAGTGTTGTAGGGATCCCTCTCATCAATCCTCAATTGATGCAGAGGCATCTTATAGATATTTTGAGTATTTTATATATATAATTTTCTGGAATTGGGACGCTGCTTGACCGAGCACATGGCCGACATCGGGGGCTGATGTCCGTCCTTTGTGTGCTCGGGCTGTGTAGTATTTCTATTCTAATGCTACCAATTTTGGGCCAATTCCAGGAGGTGTCTAGAGAGGGCTAAGTACCCCCCATTGTCTGGAGAGGGCTAAGTACCCCCCATTGTCTGGAGAGGGCTAAGTACCCCCATTGTCTGGAGAGGGCTACGTACCCTCACTTTTGCAGCGGACTACGTTCCGAGGGCTACGCTCCTCCTTCATCGGAGAGGCCCCATCCTCTCATCCATCGGTGCAGGCTCATCCATACCCAACGGGTTACATTTAAATATTATGTTTTATGGACTGTCAGCCGTTCTGACAGTGGCGCTCAAATTAAACGTTTACCAACACGTCCAACCAAATTAAACAGTACCCCAGGCCCACGCCTGAGTCTAGCTGGCTATTTTTTTTCGTGTGCGTTTTTGTTTAATACCTAAATTATAATATATTAATAAATATTTTCTATCTGATAATTGTTTCCGGGGAATTTTTTGTTTTATTCCACCACCTCCCCAGAATAATTGTAACAAGGTCTCAAAAAAGCATCGCCGTACAATATGTTTTCATCGAAAATACAAGTTTCATATCTTAATATATATAAATCTCGTGTCACAATGTTTGTCCTCAATGGACTCCTAAACCACTTAACCGATTATAATAAAATTCGCACACCAAGTGCAGATCGATCCAACTTGAGAGATAGGATAGTTTAAATCTCAAATTATAGTCGCAATTTTAATTTATTGCTAATTATTTGTCTGTTATTATTTGACAGTCGCAATTATCTGTTAACTCCAAATGATTCTAACAGATGTCGATACCTTTCGACTGGGTTGAGTAAGTAATCAATAGATGGCGCTGCTATGGTAAATCTACGAACGTGTCATATTTTTTTGGTCGCTCAGGTTAGTTTAAATGAAAAAAAAATAGGGAAAACCCAAAAAAAATGTTGTTTTTTTTAATAATTCTAAATTGGTCATTTTCTACGGAAATCGTCGGACTGTCATTATTTTCGTGATGATTTAGATTCACAATTGCACCCGGTAGGTAGCGCTGGAATTGGGTTCTAAGGTTTGTTTAAATTTCAGAGCAGGACAACGTCTGCCCGGGCCGCTAGTAGATTTATAAAATAAATGATCAGTATTAACCTTTCGAAACATAAAGTGAATAGCACAGATAGTAGTCATAAAGATAACGTTATGTATTCAATCGAGAATAGCTACTCGTACCTGCTCCTATAAGGTATCTACTCTTCTAACTACTTAAGTAACAGGTACAGTTGGCTGCTAAATACTTAACACTTCTCCATTTCCAGTAGAATGTGTAAGATTAAACCAAAAGCTTATATTATAAGTAACTACGGAACCCTGAAAAGGTGTAGACAGGTTACCCTCACAACATAGGATCTTAAAAAATGGTTGAGAAATGGCACTCATAAATAACTTAATATTGCAATATCCACACAACATTATGATATCTCATAACACACGACGGTATTTTTGGATGTTTCAGGTCACTTTTACTTTTACACTCGGTATGTGAAGTAGGCTAATTAGCAACTTTTTAGCCTCCCGCTTTCGGAGCGATTATGATATCACTTATTAGCCTTTTTCTTATAATATCATTGGCCAAAAGTTTAAAATAAAGAATTGTGGAAAATTCCAGCAGGATCAAAAACTAAGAATACAGAATGCTGAAGTGCTTTCTTTACGCCTCTATTCAAATGTCAGAAGTATGAGAAGCGGCCAGCGAGTCCGGCGAGTCTCTTGATGGTATGTGACGACCGTCGCCTATGTACATTAGAAATACCTGGGGGATTGTCAATGTTTTGCCTACCTTTTAACTTGACTCTCAAGTGCAACTTCCGAAACCGGTAGTTGCTTAACGATTGATTTTCAACTTACACTTACACTAGAAGCAGTAACTGTATTTGGACTTCTTGAAGAATCATAATTAGGACATCGATGCAGGGGCTCAACGACACGATCCATAGTCATGTCACGTGTCACAGAAAAACGCATCACCAGTTTTCTCCCACTACGACGACATGGGGTTCCTCAAAAAGGCGTAAAAAACTCATCAATGTCAGCATCCCTGACCTACCTACTATTAGGTACTTAAAATGCCGCTCCCCATAGTTTACACTAGACCATTTGACGAGAATAAGTTAACACAAAGAACAACGATATTATCAAAGGTTAAGGCGATGATAGCTCAGTGGTAGTTAGGTCGGATACCGCGGCGAAGGTCGTGAGTTCGAATCCTGCAATGAGTTTGAGCTTTCGGTGAAGGAAAACATCGTGAGGAAACCAAAACACGGTGGGAGGGTACTTCGTAGTACTCGACTGGCCAGTTCGCCTTTAAGGCATTATAATAAGGTGTACAACACATTGGCAATTCCCCTGGTATTTTAATGTCTATAGGCGACGGTAGTCACTAACCATCAGGTGACCCACCTGCCTCGTTGTCACTTGTGACATTAAAAAAAAGGTTAAAGATAATTTTAAATAATAATTTTAAATGACGACTGTACGAGAATGTGCCAACATTTACACCATCCCAGTCCCAGGTCACAATGTCCCAACAATATCATTAAACCAGACTCGTATATTTACTGCAGCTTTCAGTAGATAAACCAATCCGATAGTTGTGTAACAAGTACCTGCGCGGGAATCGAACCGACGATGTCGCAAGATAGACGCCGTATTAGCTCTTATCCTTTAGTCGAGGTTAGCTTTATTATATGACTAGCTGTCCCCCGCGGTTTCACCCGCGTTCCAGAAGGATCATATGCTGTAAGAAGACCAGTTAAACTCAAATGAATCATAGCAAACACCTGACATTATGATACAAAGCACTTATCTTTATGCAACAATGTATTTAATATCTCATATTATATGGGCGTTGGTTTAAATTATGAATCGTTTAACCTGAAATCATATCTGCATATCTAGTAAAGTTTATCAATTTATTAACTATAATATAACTTTATTCCAAGTAACCTTATACAATGTGGTATTAATATGCATTACAATTCAAAAATAAGCCTTTTAAATTTAATATTATGGTACAAGTAAAGGGGTAAAAATAATATGAAGCGGAGCATAAAAGAAATTGTTCGAAATAATATCTACATATTATTTTTACTGTGTTAATATTGGTAATATGATGATATTAATTATAACTAAAGGTTGCCTGGAAGAAATCGCTGAAGCGATAAGGCCGCCTGTGTGTTATCACTAAGTTTCGTCTTCTTTTTTCTGTTATATTGTATTTTTGTTTAATTGTGTACACAATAAAGAGTATTTATTATTATTATTAAACTGTATTTATAAATCCTAAAAAGTGTGTAACTCATTCATTTATCAAGGGACCTCAGTGGAATAATAAATCGCCCTTGTTGTTGCAACAAGGTTACTTCAGGCCGAAAGTTGTAGGCCTAGCCGCAGACAGCGCTAATGAGAAATGTGGCAACACTGAAGGCTAAGGTTATGAAAGTCGTTGAAAATATTATGAATGTTGCTATAATTAAAATTTATCGTTGTAACGTCTCTGTGGAATAATAACATAGCTACTTTGCTTCATTATATACATGTAGTTGGTAATAAAATATAACTTTTGTTTTGTAAATATGCACCCACTCCAGTAATGGTTGGAGACTCTACACTCGAAGTTGTAAACGACTATATTTACCTAGGCCAGACCATCCAATAGGTAGATCCAACTTCAAGTAAGAGGTCAATCGACGAATCCAACTCGGCTGGGCAGCGTTCGGGACGCTACGTAACATCTTCTCGTCTCAAATACCGTTGAAAGTCTTCGACCAGTGTGTGTTGCCAGTGATGACTTACGGAACAGAAACTGGTGGTCACTTACTATGAAGGCTCAAAGTCACCCAAAAAGCAATGAAGAGGGCTATGCTCGGAGTTTCCATGCGAGATCGTATCAGTAATGAGGAAATCCGCAGGCGAACCAAAGTGGGCGGGGAAAAATTGGATCAGTAGTTTCAGAGATAACCTCCTAAGTCCAAACTTACAAACTTTACCTCTTTACCTTATGTTCTTGCGTCGTAGACCATTTACCAGCAGGTGGAAAAACAACATTTCAATACCTCAAACCTATGGAGAAGGTAAATAACTTGCTACGATAAATTATATACTTACATAAGCCACTACTATTTTACTGAATGGTTTCACAAGTCTTTGTCCATTGTCTAACTAAATCTTACAATGTCCAAATGCAAATAAATTTCCTAAACAAACGTAACGTTAGCAAAATATACCTACCTACCTATGTTTCCAATTTAATTTAAACCTTAACTAATAATTAATAGACTTGAAAGTAAACACCGCTTTCCATAAACGCGTTAAACTAAATCAAAGTGTCCGCTTTAATTATACAGAACAATATCTTAATTATTTCATTTTCTATCGGAGTTTTGTGCCGGTTTCCCAACAATCCATTTAAAACGGCTTTAATCCTAGCATAGAACTAATCCCGCTACAATCTAATTCAGAACGTCAATAATTACACTTTCTTACAAAATAATTGGAAGAAAGTGAAATAAAATTTATATAAAGCAGTGCATTATTTAGAAACTCTATAATAAATATAAACTTCTATAGATATTTCTATAACTTAAAATGAACAAACAGTATAATCTTCAATCTCAAATAAATAGACGAGCATCCAAGATCCAAGCTACACCTCAGTTTAATATCTGATCGCCTCGTAATTCTGTTGATTTACTATGACCAATAAATCTAAATATTGTACAATTTAAATTGTCCTTCAGTGGATTACTGTCATACCATTCCCGCCCAAGTATCGTGCGTTGACATTTGATAACTATCCGCACCATTGCGAAATAATAAACGCACTTTCTCGCTCGCACACAGTCCGACGCATTAGAAAAGATAGAGACAAGAGCTCTTTGCCCATTGCCGCAACCTGCGCAGGAGTCGATGCGCATTTACGATATCTACAACAAGGGTAACCAAAAGTTTTATGGATAAATGTTTCACTAACCTACATAAAAACATGCAAATATATGCTCCAAAATTCATAGGCATTTTACGGCATAATTTTAACTTTAAAACTAATTAAAATATTAGGTAGATGATTCTGCCAAATAGTCCAATTTTTTTATCGATTCTTGTAACTTTAGTTATTGACGATCGTTTCACCGAATCCGTGTTTTGTTTAGTGACTCCAACTCCTTAAATTAAGACTAAGACATGTGAATGTGAAATCTTTATCCCACATTTAACTGAAACATATGCACCCAATCCACGACACTCCGTCGCAATTGTAATGCAAAGCCAGTCTTTAGCTAAATGCGGTTAAAATATTCGCGATTGACATCTGTCTACCTCCCGCAAGCGCTGTAGTAATGATACCTTGCGATGCACCGGCCATTATTATTAGGGTATCCACCTGTCACAAGGAAGCTGGAATGTCCTTTTAATAACAATAATAATTTTCTATTTATAATTTTTTGACCATCGTGTCACGCAAATGTTGTCAGTGAGTTGAAATAAATAAATTATTGAAAAGGTCTATGTTGTTTTTTGAAAATAGTAATTGCTGAGTTTATTGCCGGCTCTTCTGAGGCTCAGCAAAAGCAATCTTCTATTGAAAGGCCTATTTAAATAAAATAAAAAAACACTTTTCATTTTACCGGTTGATAGTAAAATTAAATTGTCCCAAAAAAGCTTATAATGATTAGGCTACCCTAAGCAGGACATTGTCATTTAAGGCATATCATTTACGACATCTTTACATCTGTTTCATTTATTTAACGTTTATTAGTGATTATTAAGTAATATCTACTAAACGATTGATCATATTCGATTTAATTTAAAAAATTAATTGAGGCCTCGGGTGACCGGCGGGCGGGGAGCTTTTTCCGCCAACGCATCAGCTTGGCCATCCAAAGAGGAAACGCTGCCAGCCTTCTGGGCACCTTGCCGATCGGCAGCAGCGGCAGCGTCGAAGAAGTTTGTTATATATTATAGTTGTACATTTGCTTGTATATTTTCTACATTTGTTGTAAATAAAATTATCATGTAATATATTTAAACACTACTTGAATTTTTTTTATATCTTTGTATGACTTTGTATTTCAAGGCGATGCTACAGTGGTAGTGACGTCGGATACCGCGGCGAAGGTCGAATCCTACTACGAGCTTCAATGAGCTTTCGATGAAGGAAAACATCAGGAGGAAACCACAGCACGGTGGTAGGGTACGTTGTAGTACTCTACTTGCTGGCTACCACCCTCAAGTTGAAAATCTGCATTGCATTTGAGAGCCAGTTTGACTTTAAGGCATTGTAATAAGGTGTACAACACATTGGCAGTCCCCCTGGTATGGCTCATGTCTATAGGCGACGGTAGTCACTTACCATCAGGTGACCCACCTGCATCAGTCACTTGTGGCATAAAAAAAGTCAAGCCTGATTTATTTTCTGAAAAGTGTTGACATGCGGAAATATGTAATAATTTAATTAGGTAATTTTAGTATTTATTGACCTTCATGTCGAAATGCTGGAAAAAATGGCTTTGACTATGACTTTGGAAGCACGTTGAAAGATAAATACGAGTAGATACACTAACATGAAAGCGAAAAGCAGAGAAATTTTTATATCAATGGATGTAGCAAGTTTTTTAATAAGTTAGTTTTAATTGCTGCTTTATTCTGGATAACTTGCACTATTTTATGGCCACTCAAAAATCAGGTCATTGAAATTACCTTTTTATCCCGGGAGAAGATAAGATCCCTCGGGAACGCGGGTGAAATATTATAAATGTGAAAGTTTGGATGTATGGATGGATGCTTGTTACTCTTTCACGCAAAAACGGCTAAACTGATTTTGATCAAACTAGACACACAGGTAAATCATATCTTGGAATAACACATAGGATACTTTTTATCTCGGGAAAGGATAAGATCCCTCGCTAACGCGGGTGAAACCGCGGGGGACAGCTAGTTTTCTATAATTACACACGGTTAACTTATCAAAAACATTTGTACCTAATAAATTAAAATGAGCCAAGTAGGTGTGCGCAAAGCGTAAAGGTCGGTGTAGGCATAGTAAAGGGAACTTAAAGCTATTTAACAAATTTAGTTATAGGTAGGTTACTCAAAAATTATAACTGGCGAATGAAACTGAGTCTTACCTCAAGGCAATTAGAGGGGTATTTACTAGGTGGTTCATAGTATATTGTCTCAATAAGTAGGCGCATAATTCGCCGAGAGATTAGCAATAAATTCAGAGTAACATATAGCCTGGCGTTATAAATTGTAGGCCGTAGGGCAACGCTCGCCGCCTCGAGATTTCAGCTTGATTACGCACTAAGGTTGTAAGGACCTTAAAAACATTTTTGAATGTGATTTATTAACGGAATTCTTGTGCGATAACCTATAAGTGGATTTGGTGGCAAATTCTAACTAAACTAAAGTCATCTTAGTTTGTTTGGTCTTACCCATAAGATATATCTCCTCCCTTAACATGGAAGGGGGAAACTACACCAAAGAAGAAAGATACAAAAAGATATATTTGCCTAAAACATCACAAATAAACAAACAAACTCCTTAAATGAATGAAGTATCGAATATGCATTAACCTATTTATGCTATTATAATAAAACTGTCCAACAAACGTTAACAATAACTAAATGATAGTAAATAGCACGACATAATATTAATAAACCGCAATGATCGGCCGGAGATTAACGCCGCCATGTTGTGACGTCACAATACGAATAAATGGCGAGAGGCGGCATGCAATCTGCCTTATTTGTACCTCTTTACATATCTACATAAAGTACATTATTTTACTCCAATGTATCTTAAATTTTGGAGTAAGTGTACCTACTTAAAATATCTAGGTAGATATTTACTAATCATTAGCCCATTAAGAGCTCGTACACACGAGCAGCATGTTGCCGAATGCAGCCGCCGATGAGGAATCAGAATCTCCTTCGAATAAGTACTTAATAACATAGGAAGTAAGCATCAGTGTTACTGCCCTATGTACCTAATCTGTTAAATGATTGTGTGATCAAAGAACATAAAAGTCATCGGGTAACCTTTTCTGTATATAATTTCTGTAACACCCTATATAGCTGCTTTTATTTTAGAATAATAAGGTAAATGCCTTTCTATGTTCAGTCCCAGAATTTTAATGACTATAGATAGGTGTCCACGATTAGGTACATTGTTCCGATCTTATAAAAAAAAATATCTTTCAAAGGGTAAACTTACCGTAAGTATTTTTTTGACTTTGTCCATTTGAAACAAACATACAAAAAATTAAATCATTTCTCTTTATAATATTAGTTATTATTAGGATATGGAAATTTAGGTAAGTTACGTTAGATTCTAATTATTTCATCATCAGAAGCAAGAACCGCATAATCATTGTCGCAATACCATGACAGAATTAACTATCAGTAATTACTGATAGATTCTCAAAAGGGCGGTTTACCGCCAGATTCTTGCAATCCACAGAATTAGCCGTTCGTTAACGAGTTGTCGCGACACAGACGGATTGACAATATAATGACCACTAGTAAAGCTATTCTGATCGACATTTGTTTCTATGTCGGAATTAATCGAACATTTTCTACTTATAATTAACGATTGTTACGCTAGAATTGTTTGTAATTGGATGTTTAATATATTTCTGAAATCTGACAAGCAGGCAGCCGGATCTCCTGATGCTAACTGTCCTCGTTTATGGACTTTAGCAATCCTAGGAAGATTACAGAAGCCATTAAATTATTGAAAGTATTGTAAATATCCTCGGACATTTTTCACACACGGCTATCTGATATCAAACTAAGCAGACCTTGTGCTATGGAAACCGGATAACGTTTGTTACCTACATATATGTTTACCAATATTTTTTGTTTCATACATTAATAGAAGGCAAGATGACTGACGTTGATGAGAATCGAACCCACGACCAACTAGCCCATCAACAATATGTGTTTCAATATTGAAGACATGGTTAGTTTTTACGTCTCGTGGATGGCACTATTTACACCTGATACAATTTACAATACCAGGGAGATTGCCAATCGCCAAGACTCGACTCCTGACAGCAATGCATCGGCTAGCCATCAAAATGATGCAAGCACATTTATTCCGACTGTCATGGAATTACATTCTCATTCGGCACTAATCGGTAAACATCGTGGCTGTTAACTAGACGCACAGAGGCAGTATATCAGCCAAGCCTCAACATCTGGGAGCGGCAGGCCCGGGTCGTAGTGTCAATCACTACATATCTCTGTATTGTGCAAATGCTTGCATAATGTCCTGATAAGCTATAATGTTCAGCCTTCAAGTTTAAAATGTCATTCGAGTAATACTGGAATCCGCACAATGGCAATTCAAATTTCGAATATCTGCTAAAAATTAGAATGACATTCTCGATAAATCGCAGTCAATTAATTGGTTCTCGTTGTCTCGTGCTGGTTTTACAGGCGTACAATTCCATTTTCAAATAGTTTGAAAATATTATAGGAACCGAGGTACTCTACTATTAGGCGGGAACTTGCGAAGTGACGTTGCGTTTTCGTTTTATTTTCATTAAAATAGTGTATTTTGAGTTTTATTGAATAACATCTCCGGCGTTTTGTCCAACAAAAAAGTGCACCAGTGAAGTGAAATGAAAGTGTATAGTTACTTTTCAGGTTGCCCTGTCCCCGTCTGTGAAAAGTTGGTGGAACGGTCACAAATTTCACTAAAACTTGACCTTGACTTGATATAAGTATTCGACTTTAGACATTGAATGTGATATAACATAAAATAAGAATACCTACTAATCACTTTAAATTGTCAGAAATTATTAAAAGACAAAGAAAATAAACTGAGATAGGTACCTACTTAGTTTAAAGCGTTTGGTTATAGAACTTTATTTATTTACCTATTATATTTGCGAACAAAAAAGAAACTCCCATTAAATATCCAGTGTAAATTAAAAGCGTCATCAACTGCGGAAATTCGTAAACTTCGTTAAGGCGTTTTAAAAGAAGCCAGTAGGTACTAAGAGCGGCCATTTTTCCAAATTCTTCCGAAACTTTTTCTCATCAATGTTTCTAAAATAACTAGAGTTCAGCCATTTTATTGTTTTCAGTTTACGGAGGCGCCACTTTCTGCGCAAGTTAAGGTAGCCGGTTTTATTTTTACTCTTGTTTATTGGTTCTACTTTTCTCCCGACTGCACAAATTATCTTTGTAATTTTGTACAGAAAATGTAAGCGCAATGATGTGTCTTTGAAATTACTTATTTACATTATAGATAAAATTATGCGGTTCCCAATTTAGATTTTTAATATATTAGTATCATCATAGATATGTGATGTCCTCTTGTGAAAATCCAAGTCCATTAATCTAGATTCGTTAGTGACGGAATCCTAACAGAATGTACGTTTACGTGTACTGTCACAGTATATACATTATCAGCATCAGTAATCCGGCGTAGGTTTGTTAAATTGCATAAATCATGCGTGCGACCGCTGTAATCTTTCGCGACATTAATCCAACGCAGATGGTCAGCCTACTCTACGAGCCGCTCGATAAAATATCGCACGGACTGTAACCAATCTATAAATTGCAAGTAATGCAAAATTTTACGCGTTTATCTTTATTGCGATCTCATTTTTTAGGAGCTTTAGCAAATGTGAGCTTTTTCATGTGTAACTTTCGAAATAAATAAAACCGCTGTAATCTTTTAGTAGCGTTGAATATTATTAGCATTTGTAAATCCACAGTGTCTGAGATTTTTTTTAAGAAATAGCTTAAATTTTAATAAATATCTCATTACTGCTCATATGGTAACATTCTTAGTAGGTAATTTACAAATTTATTAAAGCTCTGTGGAGAGGACACCCTGATTCTCTCTTTAATAGCTATTAAAAGTAGTTTGATGATTTAATTAGCTATCAATTAATATCGAATGATTTTAATAATAGCATGTTAGCGTCCACAGCCATCGATCATGGAGGATTTCACTGTAAAAGCTAAGTATTGTTTTATGCTAAACAGCTTAAATATTTTATTTACAATATTTAATATCGGTAATAAAATTGTGTTCTGAATTTTAGAAAGCGACTTATCATCGTTTAATTTTATATTGGATAGGCTTGTGTTTGTCCAAAATCTCCCTGTGTGTAATAATAATATTTTTATTTGCAAGAATATGGTCAGAAAATGGTGACAAAAACAAAACAAGTAATATACATATTCAGCTATGCAATTGTCAACACTCTCTCATTCGTTACCCTATCACCCCAAGTGATTTTTAGAATACTGCGAAGACAGCGCATGTGAAATTTGTTTAATCTTCTTACTTGCTTTGCGTACGACGTCCATGTTTCAGCTCCATACAAGAGTGTGCTCAGGACGCAAGATTTTTGTCATCATTTTTGTCCTTGTTACAAGACGATTGTTAGTCCACACTCTTGCACTCAATCTCCCGAACGTCGTAGCAGCTTCACGTAGCTGACTTCCGATTTCCGAATTCAGTGACAGATTGTGGTTGCATATATATACAAAAATTAAAAATAAGTACAAAAATGACTACAATAGACTTTTTTCCCATTGTAAAATACTGGCTATACATACTAGATGAAAAAATGAACTACTTACATGCTATAGAAACGTATTATAGTGATAAATATAAGTGTATGAGTAACAGTAAATATAACACCAGATCTAAGACTAAGGGGAGATTAGTTGTACCAAGGATCAACAATTATTATGGGAAGAGAACCAGAAAATATGTAACCCCCAAGCTATGCAACATGTACCCTAGTAAGCTTTTGAATGAAAGAAAAATTAAATGTAAATTACTTTGAAAAGGAGACTAAAAGAGTACCTATTAGAAATAAGTAGATAACGAGTGTTATTTTATAAGTGTAGGTATAACTAGCATGTAAAAAAAAAGTGTTGAGGAGCGCGACGCCTACAAACTGCGTTAGTAGTTTGGCGATGTTAATTTTTTATAAAACATGTGAATGGTATTTTAGATAAAATAAATTTAAAAAACAAAAAAAAAATATTCAGAATATTCAGATTTAAAATATGAGTTCAGTTAGATAACTGTTATAGTACCTATTACTTAGATGAAATGGTATGGCATGGCAAGACTATCGATAACAAACGAAAGAGTTCACTTGTATTAGGATTGGTTGGATTTAGCCTTACTAACCTTCGTTGATAATAAAAAGAAGATATAGCCAACAATCTAAGTCATCAAGTTACTCTTTTCGCAATTCAAAAATAACTTTGTGTTGTATTTCTAAACGCCGCAAAAGCTTTACAAAGGCCATAATAAAACGGCGGCCTTGACGGGTACATGTTCATAAAGTGTAGTGAGCATATTTCCATGGTATAGCCGGATAATCCAGGACCCGAGACACAGCAATGGCGTCGTTTTATACAAGTTAGCGAGTCGCGGGCCTCGAGGTGCGGGACGCCGGTAATAGCTTTTGTTACAACTTTTGGTGGGACTATAGTTTTAGTGTATTAGAAGACAGTCCTATAAACTTAATAGTTATTAAATTTGTTACCTTGGATTTGGTATTTCTATTGATGTTGTTGTGTAAGAAGTAAGATTCTAAATAAGAACTTTACTACAAACATTTCAATTGGTAAAATACCTTGGTGTTGACTAATTAGCTTTTTTTTTTTAATCTTTATTTTTTGGAGGTTTTATCAATTAGAAAATGTCACCTCCGTATGCGAGGTATATTTTAAATTCAAGTATAGGTAGGTAAGATAAAACCATCACAGCGTTGTAGGGTACTTTGTAGTACTCGCTTGGCTGGCAACCGCCCTCGATAAAAAAATTTATCGTCCAGCACCTACCAGTTACAGATATACATACTGTTAATATTAGCATGTCAGTGACGCGACTCAAGGTTTTACCTATTGGCCCAAAAATTGGCCGTCTAAAGAAGTTTTCACTTCAAAAATATATCCCAACACTATCCACTAACATGGCCACCACAGCGATAGTCGAAGTAGTTACGAAAGGAGTGGAGATTCACACAAACCGAGTCAGCGGGTGTTTAACGCGTCTTCCCGCCTATTATTTTATGCATAGCTTCTATTCCGCCTCCAATACAGATTTTGTTCTTAAAAAGTTTCTAGTTGATCGCTCTTCTCCTGTTTGTGATGCTGAACTGCTGTTACATTGTATTGCGAGATTGCGGTTAAAAATTCATGCTGCTGACGCTGCAATTTGCAACTTTGTGTTACATTAGATTACATTTGCGCGAAAATCTATGAATTTAAATCTAAGTAAATGGAAAGCAGCTACTTCATTTATTTAAAATTGATTCAAATAGGAGTCGTGGCTGAATTACTAACATAGAAAATAGACTGATTCGCCATAAGAATCTAAAGACCACAACAACCAGTATAATCCACTCAGATTCAGTCTCGTCCCCCGTAATTAACGGCCCGAGCCGCATTAAGTAATCCGACCATCCCCTAAAAATCCTCTAAATCGCTTGTGCGAAGCTCGTCCCCACTTTTTGTGTCTCCCCGACGACGCCCTGAGTCGAGGTTCGTGCCCTAACTGGGGCGCCCTCAGCGGTCAGTCTTCTAAAGTTTTGTATTCCTCGAAACGTCCGCGTAATGTTGTCTATGGCCCCTCAGGCCTCCGCCTTTTTGTCCTCCCAAAAAAAGAAACAAAAGAAAACCAGTATAACAGCCCAACCGTCAAAAGAATTTCCAGCAACAAGAAAGGAACTAACAGGACCCAAAAGAGTAGCGTGAATTATTAGATTACATCCGATGAAATCAAATCTGGGTGAACCTACGACTTATGTTCGACTAAAGTAAAAATACAATGGTGGCAAATCGTCACATTAGTGCTAGACAATGCTTCGTGAAAAGTAGTGATGTGATGCGTGATCTGCAGTGTTGGGCACGCCGTGTGCTCGTCCTGGCCGCACTGTTGTTGACCCACTTCCCTAATTCCCGCTAAATTGTTGCCCCCCACTCCCGTTGCAAAGGGTGCATTCGACCTTATTTTTAATATTACATTAGAATGAAATGGAAGATACATAGCAAATACCCTCCTATTCCTAGTTCTTTTGATCCGTGATGTGAAAGATTAGTTTATATTTTAGCATAATTGATTAACGGTGAACTGGATTTTATATTTTTCTATTTAAGGAAAAAATATGGTTAACAAAGTTTACCGTATCAACATTCAAATGGAAGATATTTACCAAATTAACATTTATACAACGATACGCACAGTAATTCTAATAATTGTAATTGCAAGTAGGTACCTATCTACCTACCTACCTACTTACTAACTTCAGAATATTTTTCTTGTACCAAAATTCTAATTATACAAACAATATAAATGTAAATAACATTAATGTAAGTACCTACAGCGGAACGTTTTCGTCGTCTGGTCCCGCCATTTCTGAAGTTTTGCGTTCCACATTCAAATTTGAAGTTTTCTCTGAGTTGCTCCACCATCATTCGTGGATTCTGCGAATACAAGACTTCTAAGAACGTATATGCATTGATTTATTATCTAAACAGTGTTTTGCACTCTTTATTGTTTTTGTTTGTTCTTTAATATTTTTTTGTTATTCAAACTTATTAGGTACATTAACTAATATAAATACCTTGCTTTATTATGATTTTGGCGCTCCCTGAAACTGCCACCAGGGACAGGTGCCCCGGTTAGCTCCCCCTAAATCCGGGTCAAGAAAGATGCGGCAATTATTGGGAAAGGTAAGTTTACTAGCGGACTTTTTGGCGGGAATTTGTGAAGTGTTTTTTGGAACACGCACACAAACAAACAACAGACATATTAGAAACTATGATGAAACTGAAACATTATTTTTTACTCTTGAATTCGCATTTACTATGAAAAGTTTTTATAGATTGGAAACATTTAAGTAGGTAACTAATTAAAAACGTTACAAAAAATTATTTTCATAAACAAGACAAGCAAAATACAAAAACGATTCTACTAATTTATAGTACCTATCTAATACTTAATTTACAATATTAACATATTTTTAAAAATTCAGTTACTCAAAGCTGGCTGAATACAACCGCATCCCTTGCCGCTAATTTCCTCGGGCTGTAACAAAGTTATATAATAACCATAAAAGTACAGGCTCCATTAAAGACCGCGGATTCTAACTTAACATTTTATCTTTCAATACAAATGGTGTAAGGTTTAACGGTATTTGTACAAGTTTAATAAAGGTATTTATAACTTAAGAATGTCTTCCAGCAATATCGCTTGCGTAAATGGACGCTTATGTACTGGCGGGATGATTCATCATTTGAAAATCAGAAACGCACAAAAGTCGCCGATGTTGACAAAAGTGTTGCGTACTAAAATTGCTGGTAGGATACATATGCTGCAGAAACGATGGAGCAATAGAGACACTGGAACTTTTAAGGTGATGATCGCGTTGAAGGTTGTAGATTGGAATCCTGAAATGACTTCGAGAAAGCAGTATTTTTAATCGACTTAAAATTTAATTGTTATTTGACTAATATAATAAAATAATGATCAATCGATTTTAGTAGATAATAAATACAAACGCAAGCTAAACTATATTGCCCTCTTATAAAACGTGTAGGTATATACCTAACTCTACAATGTATACTTTAATAGGATACCTTTAGTAGGTATAATACTGCTTACTGCAGGTTTAAATGTACGGGCCTGTAAAACTTGGCGAACTTTGTTGTTCGAACGACTTCCTACCCGGTACCTACGCTTGAAAATCTTGTTTTCTTATGATAATGGCAAAGAAAGGGATATTTTGTTGTGTTGCCGCATAAATAAAGAGAAAATTGTGTACTCTTGAAGAGTTGGTTGTAATTTATAATTATTATACTTTCGCTAAGAACTAGATAACTAACTATATTATAGGTACCAAAATAAAGTCTTCCATTGAAGTTTATATGAAACCTTAATTGCGTAATGTAACGTAGCAAAGAGTTCATCTACATTTTGGGGTGACTGTACATACAAACTCACCTAACTAATAGAAATACTCAGCATTTACATTAAACCTAAAATTGAATGGATAACATAATATTGAAAAATTTTGTTGGAAATCCCAAAAAATGCAGCAAAATTAAATTAAATGGGAACGTCGGAAGATGGACCAACAGTTCTACAAAAACTTCTCAACAGAGCCTCTTAGTCGTGTGAAGTAGAACAAGTGTGTGTGTATGTAACTAAGATCAATAACACACTTTAACTATTATCACAGTTGACGTTTCGATGTTGAATAACCACCGATCGGCATACTATATACTATCTATCTAGAATATATGTACATGAAACTTGTATTTACGACGGCCGACGCTTTTTGAGACAGCTTTATTAGAGCGCATCAATCGCCGATTAGACGACACTTCGTCCAGTTACTCGTATTTTTATAATTCTCTGGTGACCTAACAGTTTCATCAAAAAAAATTGGTATACTTGGACCTTAGGAAAAATAATATTAATCTAGCTAGCCCTACCCTAAACTTTTCTGCATTATATCCAGCGTTAGGTGTCAAAAGGAACTTTCGGAAGGAAACGTTTATATTATAACTTATTCATGTGACGAGGGTAGCTTACAAAAAATGATTTATAGGAGCGCTACGCTTTCATTACTGAAATAGTTTCCCTTTAATTTAACGGAACGTTCTTACAAAGTGCCTCAATAAGTAAATCAACTTTTTATGGATATGTTTATTTGAATAATGTGTCTAGAGGTAGTAAGAGCACAATCTAGAAATGGCTACATCGTTAGGTTAGACCTGGGTTAGTTAGACTTAGGTACTTGACCGAGCTCCTAACAATGTTTTCCTTCATCGTAACTGCAATGGCTCAAGCGAACTCTTTGAGATACATTTTTTTACTATGTTTCCTACCATCGGCTATCCAAAGCCGAAATGCTGCCATAAACGTAGGTATATAAGTAACTAGGTAAATTACCTATACCTTTATATATATGTAGATAAATCAAGAAATTAAAAAAAGTGTTTTTAACCCATGTATATATTTTTGCTTATCAAAATATCAGTTTCCCATCATGGATCTAGAAATAGATGTCATATTCGTAATCAGCATCCCAAAGAACCAGATTACACCCATAATGTTATTATTCAAATAATCGCGGCTGCCATCTTTGATTTAGAAATAGATTTCATGTTCAAAATCAGTATCCCCAAACAATAAATTTTATTCAAAAACACTGATGGCTTATTTGAATAAAAAAAAATTATAATATTAGTATAAGCCTTTGTAGATTACCTACGTGTTTCAAAGATCCATGATAAAAACCATATTTTCATATCGACAAATAAGTGCTGCAACCAAAATGGCCGCTGTTTGGCGTGCAGTTAATTAAGACGTCGCCTTTATCGTATAAAATGTCAATAATTCATTTTGTATAATGGTCAATCGCCCACGTCGCAATTCATATTTTTTGTTTATATATGTAGGTACTTGTCGCCGGATCGTGGTCGAATCGTCATTTCTAAATTCCTACTATTTTGAATGTGAGAACTGTCTTTATCTCAATGGTTATCCTCACTTAGTCATTGTCGGAGTAAACAGGCTCTTTAATTTACCTCTGATATGCGACTGGCGTCTTGGCATCGAAATCATGAACTGATTAAATCTGTAATTTCCGAAGGAAGGTCAACCAATGGTGATTTCTGTTTCTATAACGTTTAAGTAGACATAAGCGATACTAAAATATAATCTTTCCTCAACGACAAACAGCGGGACGTGGTGACCACAAGGCACATTGGCATTGTAGATACTATTTTTAATAATTGGAGAAGGATAGAAGCAGGATATAAGAGGCTTGAAGCTGGACCCTTCTTTGTAAGGAACTTTTTCGATTCTCTATGTTAATAGGAGACCGAATGAATCAATTGTTTGCTTTAAATCCATGCTTTAAATAAAGTGTTTAACTTTATTAATCGGCAGGAACGGGACAGTTGGGCTCAGTCGTTGCCACGCTCATAATACTCATAATACTCGTATAGGTATCTACTAGCTGTCCCCCGCGGTTTCACCCGCGTTCCCGAGCGATCTTATACTTTCCCGGGATAAAAAGTATCCTATGTGTTATTCCAGGATATGATCTACCAGTGTGCCAAGTTTAATTATTATATAGATTCCTAATAACTATAATTAACTTTAAGTAGTTTAAATTAATACGTATAGGTATTATCTACCTTTTAAAAATATACCCGGTAACTTAAGTAGTTACCTAAATTGAGATCAATCGTACAAAAAATCGTATCGTCCACGTGTCGCAACGTGTGAATAACTGCCATAAGTATTTAGCCACAAGTGAGGTGTAATTTTAACATCTCTAATAGCCAACAGGCGCCTTCTATTACCTACGTGTAATCGCCGGTTTAGCCGTCCGCCGGCTAACTTGTATAGATCTAAATCACCTATTACTGTTGCGAAATAACTGTATACTGTACCTAAATACTTATTAAATAATAAATCATTTATACATACACCTACTTATTCATTTTGAATGCCGTTTCAGCAACCAATAGTTTTATAAACATGATTCCTGTTTCATAATTTTGCATTCAGTTATTTTACGCTTGTGTAATGCAATGTTACCTACTACTTACTAGCTGTCCCCCGCGGTTTCGTCCGCGTTCCTGTGGGATATTATCTTATCCCGGGTTAAAAATATAGCCTATGACACTCACAAATAACGTGACTTTCTATTGGTAAAAGAATTTTCAAAATCGGTTCAGTAGATCCAGAGATTACCCCCTACAACCTCAGAAACTTTACCTTTTTATAATATTAGTATAGATAATCCGTAGGAAAACTAACTCCTTGATGAAGAACGAATGTTAATTTTGGTATTTTTTTTACTTCGGTCACGTGCCAATTTTAGGCACCTTCCAAATAAGTACCTACTGCTATGTACCTATCACGGTCTTCTCTTAGCTGAAAACAACATATTTACTGCAATATGTCCACGTGAACTGAGAGATTACAAGAGCTTCTTAGATCGCTGATAAGATTTATTTAACGCTGTTTTTGCCGTAATAAATTATGGTCAAGAGGGTTAAGCGGTTAAATTAATTATTATCTAGGAGACATAAATGACTGCAGCTGTGACTTGGAAACTCAACGCAATTTACCATAAAGTATATCTATTTTAGAACAGTTTAATTTGTCACGGTAGGATGTAACTTAATTATGTGTCTAGTCTGCCTCTTATGCTAGGCTCTATTTGTTATTGAATAAGTAGGGGGTTAGTCTTTGATGAGTTGATCATCTCAAAAACGAAACAAGATTTGTTACAATTATTTTTAAGGAATATTTTTATGTTGTTATTAAATCTCTTATGTAATTTCCTGTATTGAGCTGAATAAAAGTTTTTCTATTCTTCTATTCTATTCTAAGAAATCTTAAATAACCATTATAAATTAATCGGCAACTTATTTAATTAGGTACTTACCGATTTGCATATTTATTTAAAATTAAATATCTATGTAATTTAATTAACTGAAAATTTCCAATTTTATCGAATGTTGCTTACTAAGTGAGTTGAGTAGGTACCTAATTTTAAGATTCATTAAATTTATTTTATTTAATTAGTTACCTAGTATTTTAAGGTTCACGTCGACAACCCGTACCTCAACGCACATACGACACGTGGTGGTTTGCTTTGTATGAGTGCAAAGGTACAGTACCTACCTACAGCACTGCGCTACCTTAGTGACTGCGCCCAATCCAGCTGGAGCCACCCTTGCTTAGTGCCTCAACATCTCTCACTTCTTTCTAGGCTTTGTGCTTACCACCGTCTGCCACATGACTTACCACATTGAGATTATGGTCAAACACAAGGCTATTAAAAGTTATTCGTGGTACGGGATGAGGAATGAATAAAACTCATATATTTATTTAAATGTAGGTAAGTGTATTAGCAACGTTGGTACATGAGATTACTGAATAATACTGTCGCGGAATGTAACAGCGATGGTCACAGAACACCCACCATATAACAACAGTGTCTGTCAATACAAGAAGTAAAAAAAAGGATCAATATTTTTAACACCTCTTAACCGTGCTCGCTCCTAAATGCAACTTACAGTCAATACAACGTATTTTTAATTTACTCGTCTATTACATCTAAAAATTTAATAACTGTTTTTTTTAATACGTTAAGGTAACTACAGATAAATATAAAAACGTGAGCATTCATACAGATAGGAGATTTTTACTTAATATTAATTTTCGTTACGAGAACTGTTTCATACTTCATTTCATGACACAATCAATGCAACAGATTAGAACGAAACTTATTCACTTCCTACTATAATTTATAGTTTAATAATTACTACAACATTGTCTAGTACCCAATATCATTATTCGGTAAAATATATACCTAATTAACTAGAAAACAGTGTGATATCTAATTGTTTAACTGAACATAACAGTACAGCCAATGTTCACCAATACTGGCTTATTAAAAAAAATGTCTTGTCTATTTTATTTTATGTAATCTGTGAACCAAAATCTCAGTAGCCCCCACCATGTAAACGATTCCAAAATTTAATTCCATTAAAGTCTCGTTTGGTGATTCGCAAATCCGTATTCTATTTGATACAACATAGAACGTCAAAAACAAGCGAGTTCAATTGAGAATACAATTAGAGTGAAACACATTGACACAGGCCTATCCTCAACTATTTCATATCTGTATGAAAATTATAGAAATTAGGTAAAATTTAGTCTTGCTCGCTTATTGTTTCTAAAATAAGAAAATAACCAGCTTAAATAAACCTAGTAAAATAAAAAATAAAAATTATATAAGTAAAGAAATAAAAATAAAAAAACCAAATTAAAAAAATCATTCATTTAATTCTCTGTGATAATAATATAATTTATTTAATCATAAGTATCTTGTAAGAAACAATGTTCTAATAAAATCTACACAACTTCACATAAGAAAGACTATTAGTCACTAATAGCTCCCGCTAAGTCCAAATGTGTTCTTCAATATAAAATTTTAAATAAAATATAAATAATGGAGTATTATTGTTCCAACAACGGTTGACCATAGACAATTAGCGCTCGAACACACTGTCCCGCACGACGCGCGACGCTCCCGTCTGCGAGTTGTTAGTATGTTTTCAGGCAAACATAGCTACTTAAATACAGCTTTTATGGTAAACGGGACAGTGTGAAGGAATGCTTAATAATCTCATATCGCTTTGTAAAACTACTTTTGAAGAAAAAAAACTTATAAAAATAAAACTTGAAATGTAGAGATCTGCGAAATGGAAGATATTAAAGTGACAAAAGAAAAAATAATATTTTTTCCATACAAAAATTTATACAAGCTCTACAAATAGACGATTCTTATAAAATTTATAATATAGACAATAATTAATAAATGGTATATAATGATATTTTAAAACAATACCTCTAATAATGCCTACAATTGTCTAATTCTCATCTAAGAACACGATAAATAATAAAAAGTGATTAAATAAGATTTTTAAGACTAATCAAACCTTAGCGAATTTAAGTTTTCCTGTAGAAATTATATTTAAATAAATCGCTTCATAGAAGCGACATTGCCCTGGCAACTCTGGCAAGCCCATATCGTCATGAAAAATCTGTTGTACAAACGCTTACATCTGTTTTTCTTTTATAATAAAAATATCATACAAAACTTACATGGGTACTTAAATCATTATAATGCACTGGGTGAGGGTAGTTTGTACCAGGTTAATCAGTCAACACCATTCCGTCTCGATCGCGGACGTATCCAAATGCATTATTGTGCATATAAAATATATAAAGAGAAAGCAAAAAAATGTCCTCACAAAAACACCCTTATTACGTTTAACCCTATCATTTAAATATAACCTTAATTTATTCTGATATAAAATAAATAGTTATGCTATCAACTAAATCGAGTTACGGAGGGAAATCAAACCGAGAAGTAATTTAAAGCTACCCCTCGTTCACAAAGTCTGTGGTGATGCGGTGCTTTTAAAATCCATCAATATATGTCGCTTTTATTACCAAACGATAGAGTATATAATCGCATTAAATACTTGTCTTATTGTTATATA
Source organism: Ochropacha duplaris (assembly GCA_951361185.1). Taxonomy (NCBI): domain Eukaryota; kingdom Metazoa; phylum Arthropoda; class Insecta; order Lepidoptera; family Drepanidae; genus Ochropacha; species Ochropacha duplaris. Next base: position 4,027,786 of record OX592715.1, on the reverse strand, counting down.
AAGTGATGTATCCGGTAAACAGTTACAAATATAAAGAAAAATACAAATTGTGCTTATCTATTTTACATGTAGATCATACTTACATTCTTCTTTATTTTGGTAAATATTTACCATATTCATATATGTCAGTGTACCAACAAAATTACGAGATCAATAACATTTCATAGTATAGCTGTAATGTGTATACATATGCATGTATATATAGTTGCTATAATTTTCAATAATGCAACCAAACCACAACTCTGTAATTGTATAATTCAATAAAAATCTAGTAGCTTCTTATATCTTGGTAGTATTATACCATCATGGTAAGTTTCACACCTCCCAGGCTAGCAGTAAGAAAATTGGAATGAGCGAAGTCGTTAAGAATCAAAGTTCAATACAATCACAGAGGTAGTTGCAATTTCATCAATTATAAAGTAAAAACAGTTTAAAATAAATCTGTTTAAAGCTAACGCGAACGTCCCACGGTTTATGCATCTTACATCTAAATATAAGACGGATATCGCTTATAATATTATTAGAGGACAATAGACACCTATATTACAATTACTCATAAAGGGTTGTGGAATGGATACAAAATATTACAAAATTTCTATATTTATTTAATAATTATTAAATACTATACGACCCTATCGTGGTACAAATCGTATTATACCGTACGATTTATATAACTGTAGGACGACGTGCGCGTCTACAAAACTAACCGTTATAAATAATAACAATAAATATTCAAATACCGAATATTTTAAATGTCCTCAATGTTAATTGTTACTTTTAGTATGTGGTTAATATAGCATAATAATATAGTATACATTGTGTTATTTGTTCTCAAATACATTCATTGAACGTTTGTGTAATAGATACGTAAGCGTCGATGTATGTGAAAATTAACAACAGAATATATCCCATCGAAACATGGTGAGCCTCAACGTTAAATAGAAAAATTCAATACACAACACACCAACACGAATCCTCCTTTAATTTCTTATAATAAATACAGAAATGGCACGACTATGTACATTGGAAATTGACATGGTATCTTTACAAATAAAAAAAATGGCGCTAATTTTAAAGAACATATTCACGTTTGCACTAATGATGTATTATACTACAAAAAGGCTTTTTTTTATTCGCTCTGGCAAATGGCTGAAGACTGGATTAAATAAGCCGAGTCTTATAATTTGTGCCGATTTCATTTCAATTTAGTTAATTTTCCATTTGACAGAGACATCGCAATCTGGTAAAAAATACGAATTTTTAGTTTTTTCGTATTTTGAATTTACATTTTTTATTACAAAATTAAATCACAAAACAGCAGAAATCTCATTCATCAGCAATCACTACATTTTTAATGCTTATTTGTAAACATAAATGCTTGTGCTCATTAACTCTCACTACTATTAAATAATAATAAACATTAATCAGTACTGCGTTGGCTTCGTGAGAATTTTTACTCAATGCTTGATTAATAAATAACATAAATAAAACAAATTGATTTTCAAATTAATTCTCATTTGTCGTGACTTGACGAAATTCTTTCCATGATGACACATTACGTCACTAATACGGCTGTCGTGGCGGTTTAAGTGACGTCATTTAACGATGCACATTTTTATGATATTTCTCCAAAATTAGAAAAATATTTTTTTTTATTAAATACGAAATGTTGTCATATTGGGCACTCAAAATCATAGCTGCCAAACTTCAATTGCAGCTCAAAATCAATATTCAGGGTCAAAATTCAAGTCATAATAAATCCCTACAATTCCCACGAAGCCAATGGGAACCCTAAGCGTCGTGTCGAGGCTCACCGCTGACCAGGGCCGGCTAACGACTGCTTGGCGGCATGGGCATCTGCGCTTGCACACCCTGCAGATTCATTGGCCTCCCGTTCGGGTTGCCCATGCCGAGCCCATCCTGGTAGTTGTTCACATCCATCGCTGGCATGTCATCGGTCTGCGGGCGGAAAGTTGGTATCTCAATTGTAACCGACTATCTATGGGGAGCGTCCGTAATTCACAATGATGTCTAGAGTTTAGAGTGGACGAGATAAGGATCAAAGAATTATGAATAACGTGATTTATGGAATGAGTAACTGTGAACATTGAATAAATTAATCTCAATATGTTCCTTAGAGAAGGGTAAGAGACCAGCGCCGGGGAGGTCTTTGTCCAGCAGTGGACGTCTTCCGGCTGACATGATGATGATGATGATGTTCGTGAGAATGATAAGACGTATGTTGTACTTGTTACAAAACCTAAATTTGCATAAAATTGTCCCATGTACCCAGTGAATAGCATATTCCCAACTCCATAGTCCCAAAAAGGAACATTATTTGTGATATGTTTATGAAAAACATGGTGAACTAAACTCAAACTGTTATGCCTATTTAGTGCATGATTGGTTGCAAAGCTAGCAGCTAAGAAAACCCTATGTTACATACCTTTTAAACTGCTGATCTCTTAACAAAGTTTATAGTGTTTCTTTAATCCATTGTAGGACATATGCCTTTATGTAGGTAACTAATGCGGGTTATAATTTTTTTATGTATTTTTGTATTAGTTTAAGAATAAAATTGTTAAACATTTGAAAAAAAAAAGCCAAGATGGTCCAAAAATATTTAAAAAATGTAACCTTGCTGAGTTTCTTGCCGGTTCTTCTCAGTTGAAGGCTGACTTCCGAACCGGTGGTAACTTCTGTAATTCCACCTTCATAAGTGCCCTTCTAGGGCCTAAACTGAATAAATGGTTTTGACTTTGACTATCATTTGTTAATAATTTGCGTGCAGTTTCTTTAAAACTGGTGACATAACCAAATCTCGTTCTACCCAGGCCCGTAACATTCAACCCAAAACTTTTAAACTACCAAGGTCATGATGGGTTTGAGTCGTACCAATGAAACAACACCTTATCCAAAAAGGCTAGTAACTTCACTGGTTAACTCATAAACTACCTTCTCTGTTTTCTCTCCATCCTGCTTCAATCTAATACAGAATAAAAGACTTTTTTTTTTCATCCATCTCCAGCTCCGTCTTTGGAGTCGTCACATCAGGCTTCAGCTACGGATAATCACTAAAGGGAATGTACTGAAGATCCTATGTATTGTAAAACCAAAGCGAGTAGATTGAGAGAGAGAGAGAGGAGGAGAATCGAGGACAGGATAGAGATAGAGAGATAAAGCGAGGACGGGATTGAGGAGAGAGGGAGGGGGAGAGAGAGAGTAGAGGAGAGTCGTTACCTCTCGATGCCTGCGTATAGTGCGATCCTCGTAGCGCGTGCCGCCGGTGGAAGCCATGGGGCGGCTGAGCGTGCTGTTCGCGTTGCTCGGCGAGTGCGGAGCGGCCGCGCCCGAGGAAGGCGTGCCCTGACCTGGTGTCCCCAACCAACGTACGATAGTAAGCGTATATACATACATGTACAACCCGCCATGTCAATCTTGCGTTTTGTTATGTTGTAGTGGCTTTATTGTTTTAATTGGATTTTTAGATTAGAAAATAGCGTTAATTCCATAAAATAATATTAATAATAATATTTCGCGATAATAAAATGATATGGGTCTAGACTTGGCGTACATATGAATAGTTCGGAGATTCATGATTAACTTTTTTTATATACATATTATGTAATAATCGATACATTATCCTAAAAAATGTGGGACGATATAAAATTATCACGCCACTACTAAGTACCTATTCCCAAAAACATTACAAGAAACAATAACTAGTATTTCTGACAAAGCGAAAGATTCACATAGTCCTTATGAACGTGAAGAAGATGTTTACACAACATTTACACATTTACATACACATTTACACAAGTTTACATAGGACGAACCATATTTACAACGCTTACAAGACATAAATATATCTAGATATAACTGCATGAAAAATGATTCTATTCTATAGTGAATATGTGACTTTATTAAATGTAAGTAAGCGTTACGCTTTTGTTGTTTTTAATGCTATTAGATCGTGATGCATGATAGCGATTGACTCAAAGATATTTGTGAGTAAATGTTCTTTCATTTTGAGTTTCAAATAGCGAACCGCGATTTTTCTACATTGCATACAAAGTAAAATTATTATACTGCAGCTATATTACTACTATAATCATTGGGATTGAAATTTATTTAATGTTGACATTTGCAGTTTGTTGTTTTGTTTATTTAAAGGCTTTTGTTACAAGAGTATCAAGCTTAAACCATTTTTCAATATTCTTCTTTTATATTAAGGTCTCGTTAAATTGTCACATTCGCTTTAAAGTCTAGTCCTCGTCCGTACAAGTCCTGTCAAGTTTTAGTCAAATTGACGGCTGTTCCACTAAAACTTTTCACGGACTTTTTGGGACAGCCTGAAAAGTCACGATACATTTGCAGTATCAAAAATTATCTCGGTGATATATCGTTTTAGCATCAAACTATTGTCAGTATTGAGTGAACTAGAAAACGTCACCATCAAATTAAACCTAACGCGTTCAAGGTCATTTATAGCAAATTCTGTTTCCTTTTTTTCTCTAATATTCCTTTAAAATTGATGGCTACTATAACAATATAATGCAGCCACTAGACTACTTACGTAGTAAGGTATAAGATAGTGCCGTCCACGAAAACGTGCCCCACTCTTTTTCCTAATCCCTTACCGTGTACCCTTACCTTTCGCTAGTGTTGTAGTGCTGCATATCGACATATATGTAGGCGTCTGCGCCATCTAGCGTGCCTAGAATGAATCTTTTAAACAACACAATACCGCACCGAGCGCGTCGTTCGATTCCCCCACTGTTATCTTTATAAATAGACGGAGCGATGGCCATAAAGGGAAGTCTTTGGCGTGGCACGGTACACTTGTTGTATTCCGCTACTGGCTTATCCTTGACACTTAGGATAGTTAATTTGTGCAAACGAATTCATTATTATTATCCTGCCCTAGCCTCTATCCGTCATATACATGTACATATAGGCATATCGACAGCACTACAGTAACGAAAGGATGCATACTTGCACGGTAAGGGATTAAGAAAGAGTGGGCACGTCTTCATGGATAGCATTATCTATGGTAAGGTAGGTGTGTATGTATGTACCGGTGCTGTTGGAGCTGGTGTTGGTGTTGGCGTTGGCATTGGTGCCAGCCCGCTGTTGGTGAGCACGCGCCGGCGTGAGGAAGTCCGCCTCGCGCCACCCGTGCTTGCGGTACACCTCGCGCAACTCCGCGTGACCCCACATCGTCATGAGCACTTGACCTGCCATCAAACATTATTTATCATATTTTATACTAGCTTTCCGCCCCGCGGTTTCACCCGCGATCCCGTTTCTCCATACAAACTTTGGACCCCCGATTCATCAAACCCCTCTTAGGGGGTAAATTTTGGAAAAAATATACAAAAATAAGGCGATGATAGCTCAGTGGTAGTGACGTCGGATACCGCTGCGAAGGTCGTGTGTTCAAATCCTACAATTAGCTTGAGCTGTCGATGAAGGAAATCGTGTACTTTTGAAGCACCTGATGGTGTGTTCCGGCAGTGTGGCATTTGGATTGGCAGATTAAGGAATTATAAGATCGACAACATATTGGCAAACTCCCTGGTATTGCTAAAAGTAACGTTATTAATTTCGACAATTGAATTAAAATTTATGATTTGACCTAAGACAAAGAGCTTATTTTCGATCACCACAAAGAAGAATATTCGAGTATGACATACCAGCGAACTTGAGTACCCTGGGTGTGTGTTTGTGGCGCTGCTTGGTGAGGTTAAGCAGTCTCTCCACTCCACCCGCTTCCAGCAGCGACCGCGAGAACTCGCCGCTCTTCTTTATCACCTCGTTCAGTGTTGCCAGCACCGCCGCTATCGTGTCGTCCGATGTGCCCTGCTGTACACACTTCTATTAGTATAGACGGGAAATAATAAGAAATTTGTTATAATACCTTGAAGGCTGCTAGAATACAGGCTTTACCTAGGTTAGGTTGTAGCTTGTACTAAATCATGTAATTTTTATTGTACTCATTTATTTTTGTAACTTAAATTTTTGTGCAAATAAATTATTGTTATTATAATTTACTTTTAATATTTCAATTGTGTCCGTTCTTTCGATGATCGTATTTCAAACAGACACCATTTCCTATCTCGTTCTCTACCTACTTATCACTATTAGTGACTAGCTATTCCCCACTGTCTCACCCGCGTTCCCGTGGGATTTTCGCAACATAGCGTGATGTTATATAGCCATTAGTCTTCCTCGATATATAGGCTATCCAACACTAAAATCATTTTTCAATTCGAACCAGTAGGTTAACGCGTTCAAACAAACAAACAAACTCTTCAGCTTTATAATATCTACTATATGTATTAGTATATCTAGGTTAGTCGATTATTTGACACTTTCGTAACTAAATATGAAGCCAACTTTTTAACAAATAGTTGGTTCAATGTGTAAAAATATAGAAAGAAAAATTTATTTTAAAGTAACACAAGTAACTTAAAGCTAAATAACGTGTGCGAAATATAACCTAAATGCGCTAGAGATAGCACTCAATTTAACTATGTCTTACGTGGCAGCCTTTCCACCCATCAGCAAGTGTTACCTGGTCATGTTGCTGGTTTCCGCTGGGCAGCTTTTGCACAAGGTCCCGCATGGCGTACTTGCCGATCAGCTCCTTGTTGCGCTGGTCGATGGCCAGATTCCGCAGCGCAGTAGCGACCGCACACACCACTCGGTCTACTTCCATGCGCAGGAGTTCCACAAGGATCGGCAGACCTGGAGAAACACAAACGAAATTAAATCACATATTAGTCTACCACAATACAGGAGATACCATACTCGGCACGGTGGTAGGGTACTATGTGGTACTCGACTGGCTGGCTACCACCCTCAAGTTGAAAATCTGTCGCCAAGCACCTGTTGGTGTGTTCCGGCAGTTGCACTTGAGAGCCAGTTGCCCTTGCCCTTAAGGCATTGTAATAAGGTGTACAACACATTGGCAATCTCCCTGGTATTGCTAATGTCTATAAGCGACGGTAGTCACTTACCATCAGGTGACCCGCCTGCCTCGTTGTCACTAATGACATAAAAAAAAAACTTGCATTCAAAGGTTGACTTTTAAGGGGGTAAATTGGGGGATTACGCATAAAACAGATGTGCGGAATAATTGCTTAATATTTCTACTTGAATACACTATAATTTAACGTGATGTAAGCAAAAGGACCAAGTAAAGAGATAACTTATTATTTGAATAATATCTCGGCTTCATTATTATAAATCAAAATTCATTTGTCTAATCACATTTCCGTGTATATTGATAGTATTACCTTTCTCTTTCCTAACAGCAGCTCTGATATCGATGGAGGGTTGCCAGTAACAAGCGGCGAGGTTCTGTAGTGCGCCGGCAGCCGCTTCCAGCGTTTCAGGGTTCGAGCACGTTTGTAGCAACGCCATGTATAGTGGTACCACCTGGTTACAAATATTAATCGGTTATTATTTTAATTAGTATAAGTTCAACTAATAAATAGTTCGAAAATGCAGGGAGGTTTAGGGTTCTGAGCAGGAGACTACACTTCTGCCACTCTAAAGGCGATGATAGCTCAATAGTAGTGACGTCGGAAACCGCGGCGAAGGTCGTTAGTTCGAATCCTACAATGAGCTTGAGCTTTCGGTGAAGGAAAACTTCGTGAAGAAACCATAGCACGGTGGAAGGGTACTTTGCACTCGGGATCCAACTTAGTCCCACGAAATATTTTTTTTCCACTTGTTGTATAATCTACTATTTAGATCTTAGTTACTTTGAGGCTTTAAGAATGATACGCGTGTGAAAGTTGTGAGTACTGAGACTACTAGTGATATAACCACACCTAGAAAGACAAGAAGAAGTTACATTGAGTCTTTCAGGCATTAGAAGTTAGTTACCAAAATAATAATTTTTACTACAAGAATAATGTATTGTTACCTCAGGAGACCATAGAGTCTCGGTGCCTTTGGGTACGCTGTACCCGAGCTGCGTAGTGTCGCTGAGCGGCTGCGTGTCCGGCTCACTCTTGCCGAGCGGACTCGTTGAATTTGACGAAGACGATGATTCCTTCTTCTTTTTACTGCCGCCGAAACAACCTAGGTTCTCGCCTGGGAAAAAAACAAAGAGTCATGTAAATCCATTACAAACTAGCTTTGTGAGCTGTAGACCTCGCAAACGTTTTGTGACATGATTTAAACATTTTTCGAAATGGATGAAATATTATATTTTTTACGTTTTCAACCCCCATAGCTCCGCCCCATTGAAAAAACTGAATCGACAAGAGAAAATCCATATTTAATATTGAACCTGCTCACAAAATTTCATAAGAATCGATGGAGAAATGCGACTTGTAGAGGAGGACATAGCATTTTTGCCCAAGTTAAAACGGAGATGCTTCGCTTGCTCGCTCAATAAAATTTATTAAAATTTGACCTTATAAACTATTTATACTGTGGATAGTCTCCAGTACAGAAGCAAACATCATTCATTAAAAAGGTTCACCTTTAGAGGCGCTGGCTTGTATCCTGGCCTGCCCTGATGACTGTGTGGGCGGCGCTCTAGTGTCGTACAATGGATCTTCTATTTCCTGACACCTGCAATACAATATTTAGATTACATTTATGTTTATTAAAAATATCGGAATTATTTTAATTTATTATTTTATATATATTTGAGAACACATCTCAAATACGTAACGTAGATAGATAGCATAAAATTATCACGTATTGAAAAAATTACACACTTTATTGACTTAACTATATTTTTCTTTGTTACGTTTTTTTTATTATAATTAAAGTGATTTGGATACGTGTGAAATTTGGTGGGTTAACTATAGTAATTTCAGTAGGTAACCAGCAAGTTTCTTTTGAGTAGATTAGTGTAGAGTGTAGTGTAGACTATGTTGTGTTTATAACCTGTAGGATAAGTTTCTGAGCACGCAGACGCAGTTCTCAACGATCTTGGTGCCGATGGCGTTGGCCTGCACGGCGGCGCGCACCGCGTGCAGCAGCGCGTCCGGCAGCCCCGCCAGGCACCGCAGCCGTCGCCGCGCGAACTCGCCCGCTGACGACGCGTTGCGCAGCACGCCCGACGCGTTGCGGAACACTGCCAACAAACAAACATTCATATTTCTTTACCAATGTTTACTGGCTTGGTTTTAATAGTTTTTAGGGTTCCGTACCTCGAAAGGAAAAAACAGAACCCTTATAGGATCACTTTGTTGTCCGTCCGTCCGTCTGTCAAGACCCTTTTTCTCAGAAACGCGTGGAGGTATCAAGCTGAAATGTATATCAAATACTCAAGTCTACTGTCCCTTAGAGTTATGAAAAAATCAAACTTCTAAGCCAACGCAATCAAAAGATATAGCCGTTTATGCAAACACAAAGTGTTATAAAAATAAATCAAATTTCAATCATACAGAAACTGGAACTCTTAATTTTTACATCATTATTTTCAGCATATACAAATCCTGATGGTATCGATTGTAATGGGTAATGGCTATTTTATATTTACCGCAAAATTTAAAAAAGACAATATTTCAATAACATACAACTCACCTGTAGACCAATACGTATCGCCTGGGTTGGTGGGATGCCAGCCCGAGTGTGGTATGATCACTTTGTTGACGATCACTTGGGCCGCGTCGTCGATGATCGACTGCTTCAGGTCTTCGCACGAGGACATGTTCCATATGACGCCGGTGACCAGCTCCTTTACCTGACGCAAACGGGTTTTGAGTTATAAATCAATTTGATATATGTGAGACTCCATTATTTACTTTGATAGTATAGTACTTTGATTTCATTTATAGGGCGTTTCATCATACCTAATATAATAAATGTGAAAGTTTGTATTGTTTGTATCTACATAAAAACTACTGAACGGATTTTGATGAAACTTAGCATACAGGTAGATCATATCCTAGAATAAAATATAGTATACTTTTTATCCCGCAAAAAGATTTACATCTCTCGGGATCACGGGTGAAACCGCGGGGCGGAAAGCTAGTATAATATAATAAGTGTGACCTCCATATCGGTGGCCCGGCACAGCAGCGCCATGAGCGCAGGTATGCCGGCGGCGTCGCGGATGGCTCGCTTGTTCTCGTCGTTCTGTCGCCCGTACGACAGGTTGCGGAGCGCGCCGCACGCGTTGCGACACACCTCGGGGTTTTCGTGCGACACTAGACGCACTAGCGGGGGGATGCCACCTGCCACACACATACACACAAGTTAAACTATAGTAACGATACCGCGGCGAAGGTCGTGGGTTCGAATCCTATAACGACCTTGAGCTTTCGGTGAAAGAAACCATAGCACGGTAGTGCCGCCACCCTCAAGTTGAAAACTTGTTGCCAAGCACCTATCGTTGTGTTCCGACAGCTGTACTTGAAGGCCAGTTCCCATCTAGGCTCTGTGTGCTTACCACCTTCAGCCACATCATCACTTACCATGGTGAGATTGTGGTCAAACACAAGCTTATCCAGAATTTAAAACAATACAGCCGGAAAACGTACACTGTCAGACAAAGGCCTCCCCCAAGGATCTCCACGATAACCAGTCTTGCGCTACTCGCATCCAGTAGTAAAGCCACAAACTACTATAAATATATGCAACTATAACAAATTACTATAATTATAATAAACTGCCGGTTGGCGTGGTTAGTTACAAACTGTCAATAAGGCATCAGGTCACAGATCGTGGGTTTCATTCCCATACAATACTGAGATTTATGTAAATGTCTGTTTGTGCGTTTCCTGTTTTTTTTTGTCGACAGTTTTTGGGACACCGTCCCAACCGCATACCATGAGGGTGAAGCATGACCCAGTTTTGTTTTTTGCCGAGGTTGTTGGAAAACTCTGGCAGGTGCTTACCGATAGATCTTAAGGTCTGAACTATAATCTAACTAGCTTTTAATGAAGCACATAGATACATTACCTAAACTCCTTGTTTTCTGTTTGTTAGGGTCGTCCATATAGGTAAGATGTTGCAGGTAGGCCGCGGCGTTGGCCTTCACCACATCGGAGGGGGAGTTAAGAAAGCCGATCACTTCGGGTAAGTTCGGGTCGCGCCACTGGAGGCCGCCGCCGTCTTCGCGGCCGCTCACACTACCGTGTACTGGAAAATATTCTGAGGGTCGGTAAAAATAGTTTAAATACTGAAAATTTAAATATTGAAAATCATTGGTGCGCTACTGAAAATAGATTTTGAGATTAGGACTGCCTACTTTCTTTGAAAAGAAAAAGCAATTACCTTTTTTATTACCTTAAATACATATTTTTGGATGCTTTTAGCTAACGCTGACGAATATTTGATGTCTTTGAAAGCTTCATAGTGTTTAGTTTTACGCATCACAGTACTTGACTGGAATATTCATACTTTATTTTTATGCAAAAGTATAAAGTATATTAATTGAAAGTAAAGTTCATACGTACAATAAAGTACGGTTGGCAACCCTATTTGATTTGGTAACTAATCAGAGAGATTCTAAGAAGAACCTTATGCTCATATTAATAAAGTATGATTGAATATAATATTTCAGAGGATGTAAAAATATTTTACCTAATGCCATGCCAGCCATTTGCTTGTGTAGTTCCTCTTCATCGCCGTACATTGATTGTCCCCCAGCGCTTCCCAAACTTAAACCATTTTGTGAGTCCTGTGGGAAAAAAAAATTATAGACAACTAGCGGGCCCGGCAGATGTTGTCCTGCCCTGAAATTAAAACAAAACTTAGAACCCGATTCCTGTGCCACCTACTGGGACCAATTGTGATCTTAAGCTATCATTCAATCAGGTCTCGAGATAGTATTATGAAAAAAGTTGTTGAATACAAAATTTATGACAAAAATAGTTTTCTTCATAATTTCCCGTGGAAAATTATCAATTTAGAATTTTTCAACTATTAACCCTGTTTTTTTTTTTCTTTTACCTCAGTATTTGAACAAACATAAAAAAACTGATTGGAAAAGCCATTTTTGAGTTTTAGCGAGACTAAAGAACAGTAATTAATTTTTATATAGATAGACTAATAAATGGAATCAAAGTCCATGAAGCCTGAAGGTTAAATTGTACCTTAAAAGGAGGCGCCTGATGTGGTTGCGGATCGTACGCGGCGGGGTAGTGTTGGTACCCGTACGCGTCCGGTGCATACTCGCCCCGCGGTGACGTCACGCAGTAGTGCCGTCCCAGCTGCTCTAGTGATGCGCTGTCATACCTGCAACATTTTTTTATACAATTTCTGTTTTTCTTTTACTTTTTGGATAAGCTTGTGTTGTGTTTGACCGCAATGTCACCATGATAAGTGATGATGTGGCCGAAAATGGTAAGCACACAAAGCCTAGATAGGAACTGGCTCTCATGTGCAGCTACCACTGAGCAATAATCGCCTTAAAAATGAATCATAACTTATTTTTTTATCACACTTCAGAACATAAATCATATAAATGCTAAACGTAAGAAAATAAATGCGATATTTGAATAACAAACCTCTGTTGTAGATGCAAATTGTGTTGTGGTAAAGCGCCGGGAGACGTGCTCCGCGGCGAAGCGCTGCCGCCGCCTTCAACGTACTCCTGGAATAAAACATTATATTTTTTTACATTAAAATTATTATTATAAAATCTTGAACTGTCGACTGATAGCTCGCGCAAGTCCAGTATCACCCTATCCAACCAGCGGTACCAATACGCTCTCTTTACCCCTCGATCCTCAATCATCCTTTCGACGTGTCCGAGCCAGCAGAGTCTATAGAGCTTATTTCTCCTAATATATTGGAAGAGATCATATCTTAGTTCTACCACGTGCCATCATCTCTTATTATCGGACCCAGAATCTTCCGAAGAGCTTTTCTTTCAGCCGACAGGTTGCGGGAAATCGCACAAGACAGGTAAAATTGGTGCTCTCTTGTGTCGGAAGCCAAGACTCAATTTGGGTAGCTGAGTGAGCCATCAGAGTAAATAAGTCTATTCACCTAAACTTTGGTAAATTATTACATCCGACAGGTCTACGTTCATGATAAAAGTATAGAAATATCTTTTTCTTTTTTGGGAGGACAGAAAGGTGGAGGTCTGAAGGACCATAGACACCCTTACGCGGACTTTACGGCGAGCGCTTAGTACTCTCAACCGTGATTGCAAATCTTAGACGACTGACCGCTGAGGGCGCCCCAGTTGGGGCACGAACCTCGGCTCAGGGCGTCGTCGGGGGACACAAAAGTGGGGATCGAGCTTCGCATAAGCGATTTAGAGGAGTTTTAGGTGATGGTCGGATTACTGAATGCAGCTCGGGCCGCTGGTTACGGGAGACGAGACTTGGTCTGAATGGTGTCCCTCAAGTTCACAGATAAATAATGACCAACCTGTGGCAAGTACTGCGGCACCTGCTGCGAATCCACCATGTAAGCGGTCTGCGCCGGGTAGGCGGCGCCGTAGTGCGCGTAAGTGCCGTAGTGGCCCCCGCCTGCGCCCCCGTAGCTGCCCCCGCCGCTTACTGACACGTTGTCCATTACCTTAATTCAACAAGTACCTACTATTAATAATTCTTGCTGGCTAGGGTCTTGCTAGTACTTCTAAGCTAAAGGATTATTTATTTATGTAAATACAAACAAGTAAAAAGGAAAATAACAAAACTTATTCATGAAGCAAAAATACACTTAAGCTCCTTAGTTCAGGCTTTCTTGTAGTATTGGCTGTTTAATTTCTATATTATTAGATCTACTTAGTTCTGGTCCAACTGTGATGGCTTTTAAGTTTCCAGGATATTATTTTAAACTGATGCCCTATAAGAGAGTCAAACAAAACTTGAATGCTCTCGAAATGGTGTTTGTTAAATATATCGTCCAACATCCTGGCTGGTAATTGGGATATTGTCATGTTTTATAAAATGCCAAGAAGTAAACATAATAATTTTTACATTTAAATTTTATATTGGTCAACACATTTCATATCTTTCAGCAATCAGCATAAAGATTCAGTATTCTGTATGATAACTATTAATAAAACAGCTAGTCAATTGACTCACGTGTGGATATTTCTGCGACGGAGCCATAGTGAGGTGTCCCATATGGTTGTAGTGCGCGGCCGGAGACGACACGTACTGTCCATAGTCGGGCTCTACCCCAGCGCCCACTACTGGGTACTCGCCCGCCTGTACAAACGATTATAGACCGTTTCATTGTTGAAATAAAAGCGAAAATAAAATCCAATCAAATGATCGCAAGTATTTAGAGATGCATGGGATTTTCGTTAAAACACTCCGCATTCCTGTTCATTAATTCCTCCGACCGATGTTCTGTTACTGGTATAGAAAATGTTCTGGCTTCCAGATGTCTTTACAACAAAGTAGCTCTTTTTGAGATGATGACGAGGTCTAACGAATGTCAGATCTTAATCAAGCCATACATCTCCTCATACTTGTTTTTTTTATACAACAAGTGTCGCCTATAGAAATTAGCAATACCAGAGGGATTGCCAATGTGTTTTCTTTTTACAATGCCTTGAAAGCAACTGGCTCTCAAGTGCAACATCGGAACACACCAATAGGTGCTTATCGACTGATTTTCAAATTCGACAAGCCAGTCGAGTTACTACGTACCATACCTGTGGTTTCTCACGATGTTTTCCTTCACCGATAGTTCAAGCTCAATGTAGAATTTGAACCCACAACCTTCGCCGCAGTATCCGACGTAACTACCACTGAGCTATCATCGCCTTGGTGGTATCTCATGGTTGCATGCATCAGCAGCCTCAGATACTCCTTTGCCTAAAGCTATTCTCGAGCATCTCCCACATACAATTAGTTCAAAAACAAATGTTTACCATGTAGTTAGCCTCCAAGCTGTTAACCTGCATCGCTAGGTGGTGCTGGTGCGCGAGCGCTGCGGACAGCTCGGCGTCCTCGGTGGACGCGTCCGACCGCGAGACGGGGCTATGCTGCGGCCCGTACGCGCCCTCCACCGGACCGTTGCTAAAACAACACACAATAATGATAAGTCATTTTCCATGTTTTAACAATTTACTTGATACCGAAATGAATCTTGACGACTACGATTTGAAGAAACCTATAATGAAGTCAATAAAGAAGCCGATAATGACGGCAATGATCAACTCTCTAGATAATTTAATGGCGATTAAGATAATGAAAATAGGCTTTTATTTAACATCAAATAGAAAAAAAATGCATTATGTAGGTATAAAATTAAATATTTTATGATAATTAATTAATTAAAAAGGCCTAATAATTAATAATAATTAATAAGGCCTCCTGGTTTTCCTCCTTTTTCCAGTAAACTTTTTGATAATACCATTTGTTAGGTTCGAAACCTCACCTTACAATGCGAGCTTTGTAATCAAGGAATGCGAGATTAATATCTTGCACTTGCACTCTATACCATCAACAAACACGCAAGTACATCAAATAGATGTACTCGTCTTTATTTACTATATTGACGTACCTAATTGGTCAGCCGAGACCTTGCAGCTCACAATGGAAGAATAACAATTTACAGTAGCTATTTATAATACGCACTGCAGTAATCATTATTCAAAGTCAAAGTCAAAACCATTTATTCAGTTTAGGCCCTAGAAGGGCACTTATGAAGGTCAAATTACAGAAGTTACCAACGGTTCGGAAGTCAACCATCCTTATTCAACTTAGACCCTATCTTATTACAAAATCTGGTCAAGTATTATACCTAGAATAAACCATAGATCAAACTTACCCTAAGAAATTAATATTGATGAGTAAATAAATCAATGTAATGTTACAGGATTATCCTGGAAATTCTAATGGAATTTGCGACCCAACATTTAAGATTTTATTAAATTGTGCTAATTAGCTATACAGCTCAATTACAATATGTCTTGTGCCGGCTTTGTAGCTTTTAGGATCATAATTAGTAGTGACGTGGCGATTCAGCGTGTCTATCACGCTTTAGGTCCAAAAGACATTGCTAAAACGATGAAGAATCAATTCTCCCAATGACATTCTAATATATTTCGCCACAATTCTGGAAGACTGTAGGAATATTCCTATTAATAAATGTCACCGTGAAGACATTCGAGAAATTGAAAGGGAAGAAAATAATCATAACCGTATATTATCTAACATGAGACACCGAACGAGGAAAAAGTCAATAGGAAATGTTCTCGTATGTCATTGATGATATTCTCAGCATTCTATTGAGTGAAATCAGAGGAGGCTTATTGTGTAACACTTTATCTCGTAATCAATATTCACAAATTACAGGAGGTAATTCATGATGCTCGACATACTGAATCATCACAGAGCGTCGACGTGTAATTATGAAATCGAGTGACATAAATAATTACGTAGTAAATATAATTTCCGAGCTTCAACGACTCATCGCAAACAGGTACTCGTATAACAAACATAAAGTGCATCCAACATAAACACGACTAGGCTAGTTTCAATTTAAAAATAAAATCAATCAATAAACTTCCGTGACTAGACGCTGAACGCACATGTAGGCCGTAACTTGGCAACATGCGGCCGGACAAATCAAAAAGATATACAAACACAATAGACGAGAATACTTGTCCGCCGAGTTTGAACTCAGTTCCAGATTTTGGTTTGTGATGGACATATCAATTTAGGAACCGACTGCGGGTCTGTGACGTGTTTATTGTAAACGTCAATATTTACTGACGGTATTCGTCAATCGCCGATAATTAATAATACGATACAGTACTCCGCACCTTAGTTAATCTGTGAATAATTAAATTTGTTGAGTAATAAACGGTAGTTCAAAAATTTTCCACATCGTAAAATATCGTAAACGTTGGTACTGAAATTCGATGACGTCCGGAATGATTTTGGACACATTTAAATTACATACTCCGTACCTACATGTTAATTTTCAAGATGTCTAAACCAATTCCATAGATATGTACATATTCAATTTCGAATATATATAAACCGCGAACTTTAGCGCCTAGAGTTCAAATTTAATCTCGAAATAGGCATAGCTTGTTAATATCAATTAAATTTGTGAGCGCCAATTAACGAAACATCAGAGCCGTTGGTGAACACCTAAATATAGCCGCGGATATATGATTAATTTAATAAGCTTCCATCAGGCCTGATGCAAACGGCGAATTGAATTATTAAACATTCTACAATCAGAGTGAATAGCTCAAGTTGTCTCTGACTAAAGGTACTGTTTCGATAATTGGTGTGGTTAAGGAGAACATGGATGGAAGGAAATCCATTTATGATCGGAATAATAATGAGAGCATTATCTCATAAAGCGATTTAGAAAAATTATATTAACCGTAGAATAATTTTTGGGTCACATAAGATTTTAGAACCTGAATTATGTTCAAGGGGATATCATTAGAAGATCTATTCATTGATTAAAATAAACTAATTTTTGATAGTCCTGACACATAGCCCGAAGATTCACGTCTGAAGTTTAAGAATTAAGCAACTACATGTCAGACATTATCTAATTGGTGTGCAACAACGCCTGCAGGGAACGAGAGCGCAATTCCTAAACTAAATCTACATAATGTAGTTCACTAACATGCACTAGTTTGTTACAATGCATTACTATGATTGAGTTTATAGCTGCTGAGCGCTCATTGGGGCCTGTTTACACACGAGTAAAGGCATACAATACATCACAAACTAAACAAAATGCTGCAAGCAGGTGCTGGTCTTTGACAGTTTTAACTGCATTATTGTCTTTGTAGGGCAATATCACTGGCATTTCCAGTGGAAAACAATGCAATGGGTGGATTTTTGAAACTTTATGCATCCTCGTGATCAATAAAATTTATGACTGTTTCGTGTAACATTTTCTGCAGACCGGAATTCGTATTCGGTAGCATATTTTTTAAATAACTAAAATGCCTATACCGCAACCTTCGGTCTACTTAAAATGCCGCATAAATTCGTAATATCCTCAATAAAACCACAACATATTATGCAGAATTAATTATGTGACTTTTATGATTTTTTAACCTTTTTGCGGTATCCTACCACATATTTTCTCCATTATCTCATGACACAGCTTTTTAGATGGCGATGTTTTGGTCTCAAAAGCCGTGAAAGTAACAACTCAAGTAAGTCAGACCCTTACTAGTACCGTAAGTTTTAGCCTCGAATTAGCCGCCTCACATGCGTAGCGAGCGCTAATTGTCGACTTGTGTACGAATGTAATTTAGGGCTTTGTATGTAATTGTTGACGAAACACCGCTATGAATATTGCAATATCCTGGAATCGTTGATTTACCATCCATGTGCCATGTTATTTATGTCACACATCGTTTGACAGGTTATAACCATTGTTGGATGGACCCTTATGTGAAGGCATACATTAGCCACAAAATAGGGGTAATTAGGGATGTTGTTGATAGTTCTCGAAATAGAGGAATTCGAGGTTTCAAAAAAGTGTCTTGATACATTTGATAGGCTTGATGTTCCCAAATAAGCAACCACGTGAAGCAAAAGTACAATTCCGTGAATCTTAAGCTATAATTAATGTTGTACAGAATATAAACTTCTAATGATTTCACACATAAGTAAAGTTTGGAGTATGGGACTACAGACAATTAACCCTTTAGCTCCCCAGATGGGACGACCGTCCCAAAATTAACTGAAATTAATTTTTGCTTTTTCGAGGTTAGACTATTAGATGAAATTTTCTAATAGTACAAATTCTGGAGGAATTGTGCGGAGCCCTCACAATTTTGGTATTTAAGACGTCATCGAATCACCATATTGCATCCTGCGGATACATTCTTCAAAATGTGACGTCATCGCGTCGAGCGCATCGACCGGCAATAAATTTTGTTTTAATTGTTTTTTTACATTGTTTGGGGTCACTACCATTTTATTACAAAGTTAAAAAGTCATGAGAACTGGAAAAGTAATCGTCATTTTGTGCCACCCGTAGCAAAGCGAAAAGAGATTATCATCAGACTCTACACATCTCTATCAGGAATTGGCAGTGTTCTTCTACCACTATTATACACCACATGTACATTCTACTATCCTACTTCTACCTACTATAAATGCGAAAGTTTGTGTTTTAATGTATATTACTCAAAAACGGCTGAACGGATTTTGATGAAACTTGGCACACAGGTAGGTCATATTCTGGACTAAAACATCACGTAAGATTCCTCAGGGGTGAAGCCGCAGAAGACAGCTATTATAAGTACATAAAACACATATATATAACATATATAGAATTCAGAATCATGCCCCTTTTTCGTACACTTAGGGTTTATTTAACAAAGAAGCTTATGTCCATCAAGAAGGCTCAACGTGGAAACTAAGCAGACAGTCTTTCGCATTTATATTATGGATTGTGGAAGTGTAGATTTCAGGACACCCACAAACAATTAAATTCGCTTTTAAATAACGGCCCATACAAACACCTAACCAAATCCACGCCTGTCACACATTCGACACACCGCTCTGATGGGCATTCATTATATTATTATTAATAACAAACATTACCGTAAATATGCGTATAGCTTGGATCTAAATAACTAGTAATAATGTACGTGTCGATCTGTCTGTATATACTTTAAACTCTTTCATCGGAAAGCATTTTGTTTCCGTCATATTTTTAATATTCTTCTGACCACCTCCTTCCTATTACTCTTCTATCCGAAGACAAACGAGTAACCTTTATAATTTCCTCACTGTCTGTCTGTATGTCACTAATTTACTCGTAAACTACAATTACGATGTCGCTCAAAGGAAATTAAGTATACATTATAGCCACATTGTTAGCATCAACTATTTCTGTATAATTTGAAGGGTTTCTATACCAGCCCTAAAACGCAGAGCAAAGCCACAGTCTAAACGTAAAGCAAGTTTCTGCCATCAGTCAGTGTCACGTTAAACATTAACAGCTCACGAGCCGAGCTCGCATTATCAACTTGATGATTATTAGTGGACAAACACTTTGCTTAGTTCATTACAACTTGTGCGACATTCTCAAGGGATTGCAACAGTTATCATATTTCGTGTACTTAAAGAACTTGTGAAGCCTACCAATTATGCTGAACATTTTGCAAATTATTAAAGTAAACTAGTAAAATACTAATGTACCTGCGAGAAATTTGTCACGAAGCTATGTCATGAACCGTTGCAATTATGAATATCCGAAAAAAAAAACAAAAAGAAAAATCTTCGATTACCGTGATGGCCGAACCATTTACATCATTTACAAGTTTGTACGGAACCATCGGTGCGCGAGTCCGACTCGCACTTGACCGGTTTTTTTGTGTGATTAGGTATTTCAGAATGTAGTCAGCGAGTCACAGTACAATTCATTTTACAATCAATCTCACAGTAGCTGCGCAAAATCCCAGTAGGCAGGTATGTTAATTCATACTTTACAGCTTGCCTGGCTTGCGGCCATGATCGGAGTGCTATGTAAACGGGACAAAAACACAAATGACCACACGGTAATGATGACAAAGGCCTCTCTCTATCTATTCCAGATACATTGTAAACAATTACACATAGTGGCAATACAAAAGAATAAACAACTAAGGCTCGATTGTGTTTATAGATTAAAATTCTAGTAAAAATCGTGGCATTACAAGTCTCAGATGTACATAAAATCTGATCAAATAAGAAATGAGAAAGAAAGATTTGAAAGAACATTGCTTAGCCAGTCTGTACAAAGAGGCAAGATGGATAACGACTTAAATAAAGTAAGACGATTTGTATATCTACTTTATCAATGTTATGAAGCTGTAAAATCTTAAAAAATAGGTACCAACGTAAATCAATTTGTTATTATGTTGAGACGACCACTGGTAGAAATAGGCCTCTCCCAATATCCGGTCACAGAGCTTCCAGTGCAGACCTTCACGGAGAACTAAGTAGGTACAACCAGATTCACCTACGACGTAGTAAACTATACATACGTACGAAATCGAAGAGCAAACATTGGTTGGTTCCGCTTTCGGATCATTTGCGAGCCCACAAAGTTTGTTATAGGTATTCAAACTAGGGTTGCCAAAATTTTCGTACGAAATATAGCATTATCGAGAAATTTTGATTTTAAAAAATCTTTAGCGTATTCCATGAATCATTCAGAAAGCGATAAAAACAGTTCGGTTTTATACAAAAAAAAATGCAATCAAATATGATAGGTTACCTACGCCTACTATAAATGTGTATATTAGAAGGATAGTATTCGAGACCCTAGAAAGATATTATATTATATAGTAGGGTTGGCAACCCTAATCCAACCCGTAGGATCTAATTTGGACCCATCATTCTAACGGGAAAGTTGTTAAACACTCTTAAACTCCAATACGATGATGCTTTACATTTAAATTGCTTTTTTCAATAACTTTTATTCAATTTAGCTATTGATCAACTAATGGTGATTCTGTTTTCAAACTTAAGTAATATTTTTCTTATTCTTTTTCGCAAAATCCATAGGAAAAGGATAATCATCAACATCATCGGCCTGCCCTGGTCAATGCTGGAGCATTGTGTACTCTTCTTCTATTCGACCCTCCATTCATCATATTGGTGCTCTATCATTCCTCCTCATAACATGTCTATACCACGACAAACGACTGCCTCTCAACATTTCTGTCGACGGTGCCCATTTTAAACAGCCTCTTATGTACTAATTCAAGTAATTCCTGCCAAATTAGTTTTAATGTCAATTAGTCACATAGTCGCCAAAGATTAGTCAAAATTGGCCGCATCAATTTTTTATTTGACCCGCATGCTCTCTTTCCCCCTATTAAATAGTAAAAAAAAGATTTTAATGTCAATTAGTCACATAGTCGCCAAAGATTAGTCAAAATTGGCCGCATCAATTTTTTATTTGACCCGCATGCTCTCTTTCCCCCTATTAAATAGTAAAAAAAAGATTTTAATCATTTCTGCAATCAACTATGCATTTTTTTACTTTAACTTGTGTCGAAGGTGGTAAGCACACAAAGCCTAGATGATAACTGGCTCTCAAATGCAGCTGTCGGAACACACCGATAGCTGCTTGGCGACAGATTTTCAACTTCAGGGTGGTAGCCAGCCAGCCAAATATTACAAATAACCATTTTGAATATTCTGTTATGATCAATTAATTCAAATATTCCCATATGTAAGTACGTGAAATTGGCCATTGCCATAGACTTATTTGACAGCTAAAATATTTACTAGTCTTCTTCAATAATGTTTCTAAGAAACAAATATTCACCCTCAAATGTTTGTGCTTCGTTATAATCTGATTTTCTACCAGCTATATTCAATTTGGAGCGCGCCAGGAGATTTACAAAAAAAAAGCAACTACAAATTGCAAAATCATTTGGTTATAAATTCTCCCACTCAGTTTGAACCAACAACAAATGTTCGCAGTGTTATCTAGTCGAGGTAAGTTCAAGCTCTTCGACAACAAGTCAGTAGTTGTAAGTACTTGCACGTTATGTCATTATGTACAATTTACAAACAACACGTTCGCGATAACACACGGACGACCTCAAACAAAGCTAAGCTAGGGCACAGTTCATAGCGATAACTAGAACCACCTAACTAACAGACAATTACAATCTCATGATGATTTGATTCAGAAATGTGTCGCTTTGCTTCACACTGCCTCTTTCTTACCTCGGTCAAAGTACATACAGATGCTTTTCTCGCGACTTCAAAGTCCATAGTTAAAAGTTGTACATCGTAACGAAGCCAATATTGTTTTTTTACATTGGATAAGCTTGTGTTTGAACGCAATCTTTTTTACTGTAAGCAAAGTAGGAAACTGACTCTCAAGTGCAGCTATCGGAACACACCGATTAGTGCTTGGCGACAGACTTTCAACTTGAGGATGGTAGCCACTACAAAGTACCCTACCACCGTGCTATGGTTTCTTCCAGATGTTTTCATTCACAGAAAGCTCAAGCTCATTGCAGGATTCGAACCCACGACCTTCGCTGCGGTATCCGAGTCACTACCACTGAGCTATCATCGCCTTAAGGAAAGGAAACGAGGATTTTGGAAATATTACATCTGGATATATCTTACATCATATCGACATAAATATGCATTTTACTGACGTGCTGCATTGCAACCCGTACTGAAGTGTAACTACATCGATCACTCACCAATATTTGACAGGAGCTATATTCATGACATCAATGAGAACTCAGCAGAAAGACCCGAAACTACACCAACGATACAATCCTTGGCAGAATTGACAAATTAGTTCTGTAGGTATCACCTCTTTTTTATGATGTGACATAAGTAACTACCGTGATAGTCATGATATAGATGCGACTTGGAATTCGTTTATCGCCTTTTCACCGGTTTTTCGTCTACTTAGGAATTGCTTAAAAAAGTAAGTAGAACATAACCCACCCCTGGGTTCAAGGTACCATATTTCATCAAAATCTGGTGTCGTTTAGTCGTAAAGACTAAGCAGATAGACTAACAGTGTTACTTTATAGGATACTACGCTTGAACAAACTCAATTTGTGGATTTAGACCTTGAGTAAATACTCGGGAACAGAGTCAATACTATTACGATAAATCGATTTAAAATAAGAATAGAACCTCAAAAGGTGACGAAGCACTGTAAAAGCTATGGAGGCTGTACAAAAATACAAGATTCAGTATTTTACTGGATTTTCCTTATAATACGATTAAGGAAACATTGCCATGAAATGATCGTTATTTTTTAAATCCAATGACTGATGAAATGTATGATTATGAAACAAGTAATTATTGAAGGAATTGAGCGCGCATATAATGTGGTGATTTAAATTATTTACCAGCTACATATCTATAATGGACAAGCAAGTCGAGACTTAAATGAAAAATGTATGAAAACTTTTCAATTCTCTACAGGCGCGGCCGCGACGGTCCAAATTGAATCTAGCTGGTAGAAAATCAGATTAACTCCCAAACACTCCAGGTTGTTGTTATTGTCTATGATTGTGAATTATGCGAGCTCGATAATTCAAGTTTGTAAATCCGGGTAACACCTATTTCATCGTATATCGTGTAATCGTCACACGCATGATCGATTACATTGGTAATAGATATGCTGACAAAACACCAACTTATCAGATTTGTAGTTTTAGTCATACGTAAATCTGGACAGGTGACAAAAATTGTTGATAGCTTGAATAAAACATGTAATAAAACCTCAGAAACAAACATCCATCAATTATAGGTCAAACCGGCACATTGATGCGTTGAATTGAAGCCAGATAAGGCTTGCAATCCAATTTCTTAGTATCTAATCAAATCGATATTGATAGACATAAAAACACGTAATACGAAACTATTGCAGAACCTTACGTAATTAAATGAACCAACTTCACAACATTGCGTTTATTATTAATTTAGTTAATACCTACAAATTCTACTGAATTCGCCATATGTTGGCAAGTGGCAAGAAATAGTAGTTATCGATTACATTCTAATGCCTGGGACTTGGCAGAGCAACACCCGCGGGGAGTATCAGTAAGGGAGTTGATACACCAAACGAGGCATCTCCATTAAATTGAGGCATTTATGATCCTGCCTTAAACGTTACAGGCAATGGAGTCTGGCAATCATTCTGTTGTGCACTTAGCTGAACTAATGTGTGTGTTCTGTGGACAACCGAAACGACACAACTTGTCGAATTAAAACAAAGGTCTGTAATCAGTAATCTTTAACCTGTTTGATGTTAAAACAAGTGGATAGTTAATCATTCTATATCTAAATTATGTACATTAACTCACATTCTACCTACACCCTTAAAAACACCGATCGGATCAAAATGACACTCGCATGCCTTACAAACGCCTTTCTCTATGTCTTCGCCTCGGTTTATGTGTAACGTCCCTAACTACTACTCTACACATATTGTTGATTTACTACCACCCCAAACTGCTAATCTATTTACCCGATTCGTTTCAAGGTTCTTACTTAGGGTTTCAACGTGTTTAGAAATGTAGCTAGAGATTTTTAAAGTGTTATGTGATGCTGCATAAATGATTATAATTATAAAGGATTATGACTGTGATCAACATAGTCAACACAATTTTATCCGTTATATTTTTCAACATTGCTTCAATAATTGCTCACAAGTTATTATTAGTTCACGATAAACAGGCCAAAGATCACGGAAATAAAGAAATACTTACTAAGAAGTTGACTCATCGAACGAATATTGCATAGTTATTTATTTGCATGTATCGTTCATCGTCTTTAGGTGCTTACATTTTCTTATTTTGTTAGGTAAAACTGAATTTTACCAACTTCACTTATTTCACAAATAATATTTCCCACCTTTAACAATATTTTAAAAATCAGAGGCACTGCCAGTGCTATCGATTCTGTATAACCATTTTCATACCTTCTTCGTTAGGAAATACCTTTAAAGATCTTCCTGCACAACTCAAAGTACTTCTTGAACATAAGCTTGACCTGATGAAAGACCAACAAACAAGCCTCTTAATTTCAATCGTTTAATATTAAAGACCCCTATTACCCAATGTTAGCTGTTACACCCGACTGGATTTGGAGTTTGGAATAGTGTCAGGTGACTTTTTATCTCCATTTGGAATGGGCTTCAATTACATCATACGTTTGTTTCCTGTGAGCGAGAACTGATGCCATAATTTTGTCCTTATTTTTAAAACATATTGTCATGAAAATGTTCAACGAACACAAATCAAAACAAATAACAATAACTTGTATATCCAGCCTGCCTGCCTGGGTCAAAATGGTGTCGAAAATCCTCGTAATATTTTGTAGAGTTGCAACCTATTAGGAAGTTTCGAAGTATAGAAAAAGGATCTGACAAAATTCCATTCTAAGGCCACCAATGTTTGGCTAGCAACATTAAACGTTACTCTATAAACAGATTAGAGCCAATATTATTGTTAAAGGGTGAAGATCAATTAGGAAAGCAATAACTATTCTGGGTCTAAACAAACATAGAAATTTTTCAAAGGCGAAGGCTGGTACCGAAAGTGGGCACAGAGAAAAATACATCATGGAATTAACATTTTTTAGTTTGTCAATAAAATCCAGAACAAAACTCGAGGAGATTCAAGATTTCACTAAACAGTCACACAGTTATTTATAGGGGCGTAAATATATCAGAGACAGAAGGATAGACGACCGCCAAAGGCAAAATAAAAAGTCCACGAATAGTAGCGTTTCGCAGTTGGTAGATCCAGACGCGAAGCGCCACTAGGGGCTCCGTCGGTACAAATACTAACGTACACAAATGGGTTATTTTTAAACTTCTCAATTTCTTCCTTGGCTGTAGGTACAACTATCGCAAAATGTTGCGAACTTCACCACTTCAAGTTGTACATGTCTGAGGAAGCAATTTGAAGCGCGTCTGTGATATTTTTAGCTTTCTTTCGCCATTTGGGTGATTTGAAGCTGTTTATCTATACTAATATTATAAAGAGGAAAGATTTGATTGTTTGTTTGCATTGAATAGGCTCTGAAACTACTGGACCGATTTGAAAAATTCTTTCACTATTAGAAAGCTTCATGATCCCTGATGAACATAGGCTATATTTTGTCCCGGGAAAAGACAGTTTTTTTTTTATGTCACTAGTGACAACTAGGCAGGCGGGTCACCTGATGGTAAGTGACTACCGTCGCCTATAGACATTAGCAATACCAGGGGACTGCCAACGTGTTGTACACCTTATTACAATGCCTTAAGGGCAAGGGCAACTGGCTCTCAAGTGCAACTGCCGGAACACACCAACAGGTGCTTGGCGATGGGGCTTTTCATTAACTTGACGAAGGTTGAATCAAAATAATGATGAGATCAGCCTCCATGTTACATTTCCCGTTCTAATGCATCAAAATCCAACGCGCCATTCCCATTATCAGGGATCCATAATTCAGATATCCCTCCAATTATTGTTCGCTTAATAGGTTAGGATAGATTGTCCGGTAAAAGCGTCAAACATCAATTCTAGCCAGCGGGTTGAATGGTGTCATGTCAACTGTTCGAGGCCGAAGTGACCTAACTCCACGAGATGGCTCGGTAAATGGAACACTGACTATCTGGGCGGCCAGTTGTTTTTACTCACAAAAGTACATTCATAGTACGGTGGTACACAACAATTGGGCATTGTGGTTCGTCCTGCGAATCAATGCGAGGGCAAGTTCGTGATACCTTATTTATTCAGGTTTTTGTATTTATGTTGGCTGTCAATTGTTACGGCTCAATTATAACACAGCATATGTAAAAAATAACAGTTAGGGTAGCTACGTTTTTGGGCAGGTTCTAAGTGATGACCGACAGAGGTGAGAATTGGAAAAGCCGACAGTGAAAATAAAGGTGATCATCCGGGTTACCGAGTTAGGGTCGCATTTAGCGTATCCTTAGCTTTTCCATTCCATTAGTCAATAGGCCCCTTTAAACTAATAGGAATCGAAATGATTCAGGTGATTAGGTAGATATCAAGTACAAGTACAACAAATACTGTAAAGGCACTAGATAATAGTACTAAAGGTACTTGTAGTAAAGAATACAACTGAATAGATTGTTCACGGAATATAAAACGAAACACTCACTTGCTAATATAAATAACAAACTATACCCAGCACTCACAATGCCAGGCAAAAACAATAATTATTATATTGAATTTCAAACTTTGGTTAGTTAAAACTATTTAAATTTGGGCGACATCGGCCTTATAGTTTAGACAATTAACTGTGTGATATGTATATCAAGTTAGGACCTAATTAAAACTAGGAGCTATGTGTTACTGTTACCTATGTCGTCAAGTTGGAGCGAGATACTACACAGAAACTTGTGACACGAACTGAATTCGGTATCTATTGAAATGAAATGCCAAAGCCTTCAGCGGTTATTACACATTCAGTATATTATTATAGATGAGCAATGCCAATATGTATTGTATTGTATGTCCGATGGTATTATTGAACTTGACGAGGATACTAGTAATTCAATGGATGGAGATAATGAGCTTACTCCTACCTCTTTTTTTTATGAAGCTTTGTTATCTAAGGATTTGTTGAGGCATTTGATACGATTATAAACTCTGAATGTAGAATAACTGGCGTGAGACGGAGAATCTTATAACCAATAGAGAACCTGGACTGATCCGATTAAATTAATAGTAGACTTTCACTGTTTACTTCAAATCCAATCAGAGACAGCGCAATCCAAAGAATTAGTTAATTTTGCCTACCAACTTAAAATGGGAATTAAGGACGGTAGGTAAATAGTAGAAAAGATTATATAAATAACATCCACCTCACGGTCGTAAGTAAATTGAAATAGGGTTGGAATAAATGGAAAAATAAAATCGACATCAAAAGCAAGAAATGGAGAAAATTTTGAGGCTCGCTCTTTACCCTACTTTCAACGTTAATTTAAATAAATTAATACCTACCCAGATGAGGTGCTTTCTTTGATAACTTTTTATGTAAGCGCCAGCTTGGAGTGTGAAAACGGTTGCTAAAACGAAGCCTTAATTCTAGCAGTGATCAGCCGAACATAATCTTCAACATTATTAAAGAACCATACGCCTATTAAGATTTTTCGACAGTGCTTGCAGTGTTCAAGACATTTTCATCTCTACTCTTATCTTTATAAAGTTTAAAATACCATGTGTTAATAGAACAGACATTCAACCTCGTAATTTGATCGAAAGTGTAATGCCAAATTCAGTAGTGGTACCTACATTGTAATCAGATATTTATAATATACAGCTTACAGTGCTTATCAGGGGATCATCATAATAATATGGAATTTGCCGCCCAAAGCAGTATTTTGGGTTTGTTTGTGTGTTTATTCAATGTGTAGTGTTGAGACTTAAGTAAGATAAATAACATTATTATCATGTCATCGTAAATTGTAATAATATCATACTTAAGTACCTGACACTAATTTTATAATTACAAATATGGTTTTGTTGCGCAGCAATGCATCGACGTGATTTTTTTGCATAAAAATAGTTTATGGGCCGAAGACTGAATAGGCTACTTTTATCCCGGGAACGCAGGTAAAACCGAGGGGCCAAACTTATTACTCTCATAAAGTTTTATCATTGAGATATGAAATCATATCAAACTTGGGTACAAATCCTTGTTTCTTTACCTGTCATTAGAATTATCATAAATGACCGTTAAGTTCAGTATACGAAGAACAAACCATCAAACACATTCTTATTTATAATATTAGTAAGTACTAAAATATTGATATTGAACTGATTTTTGGGGATTTTGATAATTACCGAATGTAGAAATATTAATAAGTTGACTCACCGATACAGGGTTCCCGAATGTATTTTCTTCACGCCGTCCATGTCTGTTGTGGTATGCTTATCATGTCTAAACTTCCCGGTAGATACCTTAATGGCTAGTTAATGTATTAAAAAGTAATGTCATTATGAGCTGCTCTTGATAATACTGATGTAGTTTTGGCTGCACCTAGAACAAAAAAAATGTTATTCAATAACGTACTTTGAATTGGTACATTCGGGCCCAAAAACATGATCACTTTTGAACCATTTCATAATAATATTAATATTGACATTATCTCCAGTTTGTAAGAGAACTGTGAATTGCGTAACATGACACTGAACTAAAAGAGATATACTTTTGGGGCTGACTGTACATACCGTAACTTTCGCGGTGACATTACTACTAACAGATATCAAATTAAACACTAAAGGAAGAGCATCTAGAACTCCAAATGCTAACCCAAGCACTCTTACGATATCATATTGAAGAGGATAGTAAAATAAGTTTTAATATATCTATAAGATTATTGATAACTGATTGCAATGTTATCAGTTTTAGTATCGTCAGAATATTTAGCCAGACACTTGGTAATCAATTAGCTACATTACGCGTATTCCTACTTGGTACTACCTAACTCAATAGGCATATGAGACAATTTCGCTTGACAAGAAAAGTTCTCTGATACCGGCCTTTTTCGTAACCGCGCGCTTTCCCCATACATCCTTCTCGGCGATGACCAGTTAGTGTTTATGTGTTTATAAGAACCGATTTCCTTCCTCAACAACATATTTAAGCAAGTTCCAGTATCAAGTACAACCATCATAATACCTTAGATATTATAATTATGTGTAAACTAAGTTAAATAAATAAAAGCTTAGTGAAATATCAATTACTTAACTATTAGTTCTATATTGCATATCAAATCTATGGTGCAAAATCAAATTTGTAGTTGTATTATTTCTTAAGTTGCTACTATGTTCAAGTACTTTCTAGAACGACAAAGAATGCAAGAGATTGTTCAATTAGAATTTTCAGAATGTGTTTTTTTTTAATACAAATTAAGTAGGTTTTAAGTACATCAAGTTAGTATAGCTCACAAGAATGGAAATTATAATACTGTCCATTGTTAATCTTTTTAAGAAACAGTTTTTGTTTGGTGCATTCACACTACATGCATTTATCAGGGTTAATTGCCAAGGCAATTTACTCAAGAAGTGTGGTGGCAAAATATTTATGATAGGACATCGGATGTAGTGTAGCGGAATGTGGAAAGTTTTTAGAGCAGAGGATGAAATTAAATAAGTTCTCTACATTTTTCTTTTTGCATTGTCATAAAGATAAAATACTTTTACAAATGAGTGTGGGAATATTTAAGAGCTGCTTTTGTTTTTCATACTAATAAGGTCAGACTGACTATTTTGTTTTTATTTGTAACTAGCTGTCCCCACTGCTTCACTCGCGTCGCGAGGGATCTAATCTCTTTCTAGAATAAAAGTAATTTTTATTTAATTTAAAATCATAGACAATCCTTTACAAAAAAAATATGTACAAAAATGGACATACAAAAATAATCAAAAAACAGTTATCTGCTAAATACACATTCATCAAATGTGTGAAGTATAATAGTCGTTTAGTTTTCTGATTTTTACTGTGCCATTTTCTTAGTTTTTCTTTTGTGATTAATTGTCTAGTGGTATGGGGGGAGGCCTTTGTCCAGCATATCATAAAAATAAATAAATAAAAATCATATCAGCCAGAAGGTGGACGTCTTCAGGCTGATGATGATATGACTGGCAGTTACATGGATTATGAAAGAAGTGGTATGCTATGCAAAGACTTAATGCTACAAGTTAAGTAGGACAGCAATCCTCCTTTAGAAAGAATTCAGTAATTTAATCTGTTTTTTTTTTTTTTTTTTTTTTTTTTTTATTCTGGATAGGCTTGTGTTTGACTACAATCTCACTATGGTAAGTGATGATGTGGCCGAAGGTGGTATGCACACAAAGCCTTGATGGACACTGGCTCTCAAGTGCAGCTGTCGGAACACATCGATAGGTGCTTGGCGACAGATTTTCAACTTGAGGGTGGTAGCCAGCCAGTCGGGTACTACAAAGTACCCTACCACCGTGCAATCTGTTCCTTTTAATTTAATCCTATGATGACACAGCATTAAATAATACTGTTAATTAATGGGAGAAACTGACTAAAGGCACTTATGCATCTTATAGTAATTTTATAAACAGAATAATTCCAACACTTTTTGGTAATCTAAACAGTAAGTAAATAAAAGGATTACCAGTTATGTAAATAGTGTACTCAACTAGACTTCAACTTGATGTGTTGTTATACTTAGAATTAGTCATACAACAGTGACCTACAAAAACTGTTGTTAGGTAATTCATTCATTGAACTACCTAACAACAGTTTGGCATGCAAACATGTTTATAAAAACCTCATTTATCCACACTCACAATGCTATATTTATGAATGGTGGTCCTACTTAGGTGAAGAGAATAGAGTGTGCTAACCAGCCTGTTTAGTTAACAAATCAAATTTGTGAATTTGGTTCACAAACTTATTGAGAAGTGCTATTTTATTCCAGTTACTTTAAGATTCAACAACACTTTTTAATTGCTTTGATAAACAAAATACTTTTCAGTGTCATCAATTTGAAGTGTGATGTGTGACTTGCCCGCTTAGCACTTACAAAACTTATGAGCTACTTATATTGTAATTTCATCAATATTTATAAGTCTTCTAAATATTACCTAATTGCTGAGCCTGGGTGTAATTGTCTGTTTCCTATTTTATGTATTTTTTATATATATATATCAGTTATCTGGATTCTATAATATAAGCTCACTCTGCTCAGGCAGTAGAATCAAAATTAAAAACTGTTTTATTGAACTTTTAATGATATTACCAATCTTTGTGGAGGTTTTCAGGAAGGTGATAAGATTTTTTATTTACTAGCTATTTAGTAACTTTCATATCTATGAAGATCATCTGATCTTGGTCTAATGGCTCATCATGACCATTTAGTTTCATATGATCAAATGAATGAGGCCATGTAATAAAGTCAAAATCAATATATTTTTTTATTTACTTTAGGGATAGGTACTTATAAAACACTTATTGAAAGTAATTTTTATTGCAACCATAACCATAATATTAAAATTAAAAGTAAATATCATACAAAACATGTTTTTTTTTTACATTACACAAAACCAAGTTATGGATTAGGGTAACAATATCAAAATCAAGTCACTTGTTTGTACTTTAAATAATATTAGAAATAGTCAAGTGTGTGAGGAAATCATTAAATTAAAAGAATAAAATAATATTGTTATACACCATTCTAACTGAATATAAATGCAAAGTTAAATTTGTCTTATTTATGTTGTTTTATTGATTTTATTTTTATAGATTGATGCACTTTTCTAATCGGTATTACTATTTGCCTTACCAGGGTCACTTAATGGATGTATTATAATTAATTTGGTTTTAGTATTACTAACTAATTACTTAGTGAGTTTTGTTTAATTTCAGTATAATAATGGTCTTCATCATTGAATGGAGAAGCAAGTGCCTAGGACTACATCAGTCTAATATTATATTTATACCATTATGTGTGTATTTAGCGTTATAATAACAGTGCAAATGATGTGATCAGTACTTATGTAGGAAAAGCTCAAATACAAATTAAAAGAAAAAGTTGTGTAGTATCATTCTAAGTCTGCTTTGAGATAAATTAAGTTTTGTCTTATTCAGAAATTACTATGTTACGAGATACGAGACAGTAAACCCTTCAGCAAAATTATCGTCTGGGTCAACACGTAAATAGCAAAATGTACGAGGACTCACCGAAAATGGCTACAAACTTGATAAATCCACTGACTCTACAATCACCTCATAAATGGAACGTGAGATAGTTTTTTACACAATCAAATTTCCCGTACGAATACACTTTCCAACAGCTTTTACTATTACGGCCCCCTACTAATGCAAGTAGGTAGTACCTACAAACGCACGAAAAATACTCGAATGACTGACGTACTATTCTACGCGTAGGGAGCGGTCAAATTGTAATCTTTGACGATAAACAAGCGACAGAGATTGTGATGGATATACACTTACACACAATTAGAGCACCAAATAATGTCATTTAATTCAATCCACATACGAAGATCTTAACACAAATCACCATGAAATTATAATTTGGGCGACAACGAAGCGAAATCGTCCCTCCACCCTTCACTCGCTGTAAATCAATCATAGACAAATTTACTTTTTTATAGCCGCAATTTTGAGTGCTGCAATGGTAACAAGTCGTAAAAGCGTAAAACAAAAAAACTATCGATGTAAACATTTTCTGTTGTATTTTCAAGATATGAATAATCAAAAAATAAACAAATTGCAAAAAACGTAATGAAAACAGGCAAATTGTTTATTGCTGCTTAGCTTTTTGCTTGCTGTCTAGTCTATCCATGAAAATCCTATTTATGGTAGAAACAACCAAAGTTATCTTGGCTGAAACAACTAAAGTTACCTTGACTGAATCGAATCACAACTACTAATTAGGTAGTGATGTCAAATATAATCGTTTGTTTTTAACAGATTAGTAATAGACACCCTAACTGAAAAATTACAATAATAAAATTCTTAAGAACTATAAAGTGAAAGTTTAATTTTGTTAGTTTTGAAACCAGAAGGTTTTTGTTTCATTTTATTTATATTCTAGTCAAATAATACATGGTGCTGAACTTTGTGGCAATCGTTTTTTTATTGTTTATACTCAAAATTAAAAGAGAAATGTGTTTAGTTTTGAGAGCACAATGTTGTAATTTTTTTATACTTATTGTTTTGTTTTATTTTTATTCCTATTATTTGCCAATACTTAGACTCTTAATTTAGTTATAGAAAAAAAAAAACAGTTTTTAGAACGATAAAAAAACGATTTATCCACAAAAATCGATAATATTTCAATCGATTTTGACCAATCGATTTATATTGAGAAAAGAATAATCGATTACCTCTTTAATATTGAGACAGACGACCATCCGCAATCTACTTTGTACATAAAAAAAATTCAGTCCCATGCTATTTTTTATGTAAATTTACTAAATGTATATTTACTAAAACGTTTATCTAAGGAGACGTGGTAGGAAAACATTGCGGATTTCTGTAATGTGACTTAGCAAATATTCAATGAACAATGAAACATTTTCTTTTACTTTTCAAATTATATTTCGATCGAGCAAGGTAGGTAAATCATAATAATAATAATTTATTTGTTCAATCTTACGTTTTAGGTTACAGGGTGAAGGGATCCCCAGCTAAGCAAAGATTTGCTTGTGTTAGGGAAACCCGCTCTTCATGTTAAAAGTACAAAAATTATAACTTTTACGAGACGATGTAATAATCTCTCTATCTGACTATCGTTGGTATCGATGAAACTCACAGACCTGTACAACGTCAGTGGTAAAACTGAAAAAAAAATGGCAAGCCCACCATGGATGTGTATTCATTGTTCCGAGGTGTATTCGAATCAAGATTCGAATTGAAATTATATTTCTTAAAGTGTTGTATCATAAATTATATAAAGCCACGGTTAGTTTACTAAATTGTAAAATCACATTGGGATGCTATAAAAATCGACTAAATACATTTGACTAATTTTCTTACACTTTTCATAAATTGAAATCATTAAGTGCCCTGAGCAATCACGGCAGTTAATGTCGCGTGCACAATCTAATTCTAAAGTTACTAGAAATAAAAGGGATAAATATTTGATTATACCAACGATGGAACAAGTCGAATGAATGGTGGAAGAATGGTGGTGACAAATATTCGAAATAATGTTTCATTGCTTAGAAATATTGTCACTATCATGTTAGTCTCATTCAAAATTAAATTGTTTTAATTGAATTGATAAATCGATCACGTTTATTACTATTTAATTCATTAGCATTTATTTTTATTTTGGACTACATGAAAATCCATTTTTGAATAAAATATTCTACTAATCTGGAGGAATTATCGACATGGCCCAACGCTAGTGTTGTGCACGCACATATATGTATGTTGTGTTGTGTGTGCGTGGTGATTTGTGTTAATGCTGATAGAAAGAAATTAATAAAATCAGGTATATTTTGACGATGAAACTTACATAAATGTGAAGAAACGAAGTGTTTCGTGTTATCAAGTGCTAGTGAATCCGTCGGGAGGCGGTAATCGTGTACGTTTTATACGCTATTTGTGGATTCTGGATCTCGTCGATGTACCATAAACAAAAATGTCAGCGATCCCGATTTTTTGTTTCTCGCTGCATACCCATCGTTATACCCTAATTAGATCACACGAATGATATAAAATAATGTTAGACGCTTTCTCCGGCGGTATCATCTCGCTCGACTAGCGTTTCCAAGGCAATTAATCGGCCATAGTAAACGTGCTTCTCGTGTGCTCGCGCCCGTCTACACCCGACCTATCTCATTGTTTATGTATGGAGAATAAGACAGGAATTTTTATGGGGTTTCACGGTGTATTCTCGTTTTAATTGAATTTCTGGATACGATCAGGGGTTAGCGGCGGCTGGTGTCGGTAGCGGGGTGGCTGCGCGCCGTCGGCGTCCCCCCTACACTCAAGGTTTTTCGAGATCTCTATTTATAATAATCTCTCGATCATTTGGTGCAGCATAATGACATTCTTGTAATGAAGTGCCGTACTGTGGATTTGTGGGACATGTGCCAATTATTGTACCCGTGACGAAACCTCGCAGCGAATTAGTTTTGTATGTTTACAAATGCATTGCAATGCTGTTTGTGTGTGAATTATATTCACATGGAGACCTTAGTGCTAACAACATTTTGTGACATTAGACACCAGCCCTTTCAAAGAGTCTTGATTGTCACTTGTAAACAGGTTAGAGACAATTCCAGTTCCTTGAACCTTCATGTTAGCTATCAATAAAAGTTATAATTATATAAAAGTTAAATATTTAATCATACTTACCCTTTTGATAATGATAACCACCAGGCATGTTGTATGCTTGTCTGCCACCTTAGTTGTTTAAAAAAATAAACATTATCTTATGAATGTGATTACCTAAACATCAAATTTTGTATTTATCCAAACAAGATAATAGAAAACATTACATTGTTTTATAGACAATCAAATAGTTAATTTTATTTACATTACAGTTAACTTTGGGTCCAAGTCTAAGTTTTAAAATTGAACCATATTTCAAACGGGACAACATTTCCGCTATAATAGTGAACTCATATGTTATTCAGTACTTAATAGCCAATTTAGCTATTTTACAACTTGTTTTACGTAATAGCCTTCAAGGCTAGAATAAAAGCTCAAAGGTGTCTAATTTGTGTTTACACTATTTCTCCTAGTTTGTACTCCAAGACTTATTTGACTTATAACAGTCATAGGACACCCTGGTCTAATTCTAATATAAAATAAATAAATATCCTAGGACAATTTTTCACACACGGCTATCTGATCCCAAACTAAGCAGAGCTTGTAATATGGAAACCAGATGACTGATATACTACATATACCACTTTTTTTTTTCTTAAATATATACTTAAATAGATAAATACACCCAGACTCAGGACAAACAGACATGTTCATGCACACAAATGTCTGTCCTGGATGGGAATCGAACCTACAACCTGCGACGTGATAGGCAGAGTGTTAACCAACCACACCAACCGGCCCGTCAATATGAAAAACTTGTCTCTTATTTATAAAAAAAACTCATCAAATATTTTAAAATCAATATACCTTTACCTAACAATATTACTTCTAGATGATGCCAGTCTTATCAGCTGTTTTATAACAGATCAACCTACAACTAACATTGAACAAGTACTTGAATTATGAATAAAAGCTAGTCATTAATTATCTAAAAATAGTATTATAATTGTATTGCACTTACAGCAATGGTTTCCTTGTTAATTACAAATACTATTATGCTGATTTGAATTTGTTAAAATAAACTGTTTATTTTTTATGAGCTTGGACAGAGGGTTATGGAACAATCAATGGTATTTTCAAGAGAATAAGATCTATGTTCCAGGCATCAGCATTCTCCTTTTGTTTATTATTGAATGGTTAAATATAATATATACAAATTTACTAGTAACTGCTGTGAAAATATAATTAAATACTAAATGATTTATAGAATTCAAGGTTGATTAAATAAAAATAATTATACATATTGTATATTTTGATTACTATTTCAATCTACATTTTATACTGATTCAAACCTTGACAAGGGGAAAATAAGTTTTGTTCTCTTCTCTTAGGTGTACAAACAAAATGATGAATTGTTTTATTTGTGTGTACAGTCAAGTTGGCGAAGGCACGCAGGGGTATGATCAAGGAGAAGGAGAAGGGCGGTGGAGCCCGCCTCAAGGACGAGCCCAGTGATCCTGCTGAGCCTGGTAACCATTTTTGTTTATATTTTACGCTACCTGTCCCCAGCAGTATCACCCTCATTCCTGTGGGATTTTATCTATTCCCGGGATAAAAAGTATTCTATGTTTTATCTATGTGTGTGTACATATGTAAAGTTACATGAAAATCCATTCAGTAGTTTATTGGCCAGTCTCCTGTTATGTGAATTAAAAAAAATAAGGCTCTCGTTGTTTGGATCTAGTTTAAAAGACTATCATAATACCAGCATTTTAAATATGAAAAATGTTGTAATTTGTAACTATCTTCATATGGATATCAAGCACATTTATTTGTGACCATTAAAAACATTAAACTTGATGCATTGTACGACAAACTTAAGTGGGAGGTAGGTTTGGTACGGTAAGGGTCACCTACCAAATATTCAAAAAGGACCTTAGTAAAAGTGTATCCATTATCGGGCGGCTTGAGCTCTATGTCGCACTGTTCATTTGATGTTATTTCACAATTCATAGTTTTGATTGAACAGAAAAATAAAAAAAACTGTATTTTTATTTTAGTCGAATTATGAAATGTTAGAGCTCGTACACACGAGCTCTTATCAAATGCGGTTTCTTATTCTCCTGTATCCTCCCTTGCATCGCAGCACTTACTTCTACAGAATAATAATAATATTTTGTTGAATAAGCTTAAATCGGTCAAGTTACTGATGTGAAATAAAGTCAATCGACAGATAGTTCTAGTTTCTATTTGGTGCAAACTTAACTAAAACAGAATTTAGTTGCTAAATAACACCACTTACATCAAAATAATATAAATTAATTATTAATAAAAAAAAAACACGTTCATTGGTTTTCACACCGACTTTAAGTTATTCGTTAGTATAAATAGGTTTGTCAAATCTAAATCATTAAATATTTATTCAAACTTACAAATGCTTACAAATCAATAACTCATATTGTGATGGACTCGCACTAAATTGAAATTACATAAATTGTTACTTAGTTAATTACTTTACCATTAAGTTACCAATCCACGTATACCGGATGACTTTTTTTACCGTCTTGAAAAAAATTGGGCGTGATAGGAAAATGGAATAGAAGCCTATGGCATAGTTACTTTATTTTTTTTATTATTTTACTAACATAGTCTGAAATTATTCTACCAATATACACTACTCATTTACACTCTATTTTGCACATTAAAAGATTTATAATATAAATTCGAAAAAAAAAATTAAAATAATCCAAAACCGTAAACATAGTTACCCTAATAAACGCGCGACAAATTTTATGAATGATTTCGCTACAAATGCCTACAACTCTCTCAAGCACATTCGCACCCGCCGGGCGCCCCTTCTCGCCGGCCGCCGTCGGCGCAGGTAGGCACAGGCATCCCGAATTCCGCCATTCCCCACCCCCCGCCCGGCCGCCCGCCAACCATCCACCACCCGCCGCCCGCGCAGTCGCCTGCGATAAGGCATTCCGTGACGTTGTGCGTGTGACGTGCTACCGACGTCATCTATTCGCATTGTTTACATTACCTACGGTCGCTCGCGCTCGCTGTGATAATACCGTAAACAAGTACGAATACAACAATGTAGAGTATTTAGCAATGGTGCGGTGTTATATCATGTCTGGTGAAAGCTTAGATGGTGCAAGGCGAATGTATGCAGAACCACAACATCTACAATCTCTTCGCCGGCAGGTTATTCCGGATCCACAAATTCCCAGCACTACTTTGATTTTGAATACGTATCAGCTGTCCAGCCCTTTACAAATGATCGGTGCGCGAGTATCTAGACAGTCAGTTCAGTGGCAGGTGGATAGGTCGCGGGAGACCTGTGAACTGCCAGACCTAACCCCTTTGGACTTTTATTTGTGGGCCGAACTAAAACGGTTGGTGTACACTGAAGAAGCTCGCAGTGTCAGTGTGTTAAAACAGCGCATAATAGACGCTTTTAATATTTTCAAAAGTGATAGAAACACCCTTCGTAGTTTAACAAACAATTTACAACGACGTGCTACATTGTGTTTAGAGAGAAACGGTGGACACTTTGAACAATTACTGCGACATCGCTAAAAGGTACTTAATTATTTTGTCATTAATCAGTGTAATTTGTAAATAAGTTGATTTCAATCTTTTAAATACGCCTAGTATGTTGTTGTTGTAGTTAACGTATAATCTTGTAGGTATCAACTATTTTATTCGTTCTGACAAATAATGTTATGACTAATGATAAAGTTTAACATGTAACACAACTACAGCATGTTAGATGGTCCTAAGCCCTTAAAAGTATGAAGGGAAGATCGAAATCTCTAAAATAATAGTTTGTTAAACCGCAACGGTAGAAATGCTTAGGTACTATCTATTTCGCTCGCACTTCATTCATGCGCGATCGCGTTCTTGGTAGTAATAGGCAGTGTAGGCACCTATTTTATTTACTATTACGCACGCGCCGCCGCGCCGTGTAGAATGTTATCTTTTTATGTATTTTATTGGATTTTCTGAACTTTAATAACCGAAATGCTAGTACACAAATATTAACGTCCATAGATTCTATTCCACAAACATAACACACCATGTTATTATCAAGACGGTAAAAAAAATCATCCGGTATTTATTTTATTCAGAAAAAAAAGCAGATCTAAAATAAACTCAACTGTTTGTCAAACTGTTGACATAAGGAAATAAGCACAAACTAACGGATCATATATAAGCGGCAACCCTGTTTGTTTCCGAGGGTGAAAGCAACACTAAAATATATCATAAGTAGTGGTGCATGTAATGCATTCATCTCATTTATTATCTTGTAGTGAACACTTTTTGACTTCAACATGGTTAATTAGCACTGGAAAATTACTACTAATAACTTAAAAAACATTTCTTAATAAATGGAAAGTACACGTTACCTACATACTTTCTTTGTTACACAGTCAGACTGTAATAGCTGAACGGAATTACTAAAAGAATAGTTTGGAACGTAAATAGATCACATCCTTGAATAAACAATGGAATACTTTTTATTCCAGGAAAACAGGACACGCAGAATAAACCATGGGGCAGAATCTAATAAATTAATTACATTTTGATGATTATGATTTTTTTTAAGTTTAAAAAGTGCGCCTGTTAGTTAAATAAATTTTGGACTTTACCTATGTAGTATGAAAAATACGACACTACAATATTTCCAAAATTATTATCCTTACATTATGATTTTGTAATGTGCATGCTGCATATCGTGCAAAAATAATTAAGGTACAACAAACAAACCAATATTCCTTTATATTCAGACCTACTCTGTTAATTTGGATGCTTGTTCCTCAATCACGTAAAAACGGCTGAACTGATTTTGATGAAACTTGACACACGTGTAGAATATATCCTGGAATTAAACATAGGATAATATAAGTTCTCTCGGGAACGAGATTGAAACCACGGGGCGGAAATCTAGTATGGAATATTTTATTTATATATTTGTCCAACTGTAGAGTTTGAAATCTTGTATAAATGAAGATCGCATAAAAAACTTCGTAAGCGCGATGTATATGATTGTGGCGCCATCTATCTAGGACTCGTGCGAACTGTAAAGAATCTCGGAAACGGCTCCAACGATTTTTATGAAATTTAGTATGCAGGGGATTTCGGGGGCGATAAATCGATCTAATTAGGTTTCATTATTAGAAAAAGTCGTTTTATCTGTGTTTACAGGCAATGAAAAACTGCTACAATATCATTAGAATACGGAGGTAAATATCGCAATCATCTACAAGGTTATACTAGCTCAGGTGGGAAATCGGGCGGTCCCTTTTTTTTCAAGTTCCTTTTGTGAGAAAACTATTAAAACTTTACCAAAAAAAACTGGTCATCCAGATATTATTAATTAAAACAAGATGTTTGGAAGAGTCCTGCCTGTCCATATATTTTATTAAATGAAGTTTAACTTTCATACATGCTTTTTTAATGAAGCCAACTTGAACAATATCATTGAGGATATCTAATAATTATTGTATGTAGTGTTTTAAATATGTAATGTAACCTCAGGCCATGGGTCGCGGCCCCCGTCAGCGTCGCTTCCCACACCAGCGGCGCTGAAGAAAGAGCCAGACGAGCCCCAGCACCGTGTCAAGTTGGAGCCCCACAGCCAGGCCGGGGGTGAGGACTCCGCCGCGGACCTCGGCGTTGACGGCATTAAGACTGAGATTGACGGCCTTATGGATAGTGACGGTTGGTATAACTATATATGAACTAGCCGTCCGCCGTGGTTTCACCCGCTTGTCTTTTCCTGGGATAAAAAATTATCTTGTCTATTATTCCAGAATCTATTTGTGTGCCAAGTTTTATCAAGGTCGGTTTAGTAACACTTGAATTTTATATATTAAGATGTACTACCTATCTCTAGATCCCAAATCCACTTGTCAGAAAAACAACTTTTTTTTATTTTTTTATTCTGGATAAGCTTGTGTTTGACCACAATCTCACCATGGTAAGTGATGATGTGGCCGAAGGTGGTAAGCACACAAAGCCTAGATGGGAACTGGCTCTCAAGTGCAGCTGTCGGAACACACCGATAGGTGCTTGGCGACAGGTTTTCAACTTGAGGGTGGTAGCCAGCCAGTTGGGTACTACAAAGTACCCTACCACCGTGCTATGGTTTCCTCACGATGTTTTCCTTCACCGAAAGCTCAAGCTCATTGTAGGATTCGAACCCACGACCTTCGTCGCGGTATTCGACGTCACTTACCACTGAGCTATCATCGCCTTAGACGAAAATAGGTACAGCTTACTATTAACTTTGCTTTATATTGAAGTTCCGTTACTAGTAGTAGTCATTACAATCCCTTAGCTTACTTAGCTTGATAAACATTATGAAAATAATTATTAATAAAAAAAAACTTTTGGATAAGCATGTATTTGATCGTAATCTCACCATGGTAAGTGATGATGAATTTTCCTTCACCGAGAGCTCATTCTAGGATTCGAACCGACGTTCGCTGCAGTATCCGACGTCACCTACCACTCAACTATCATCACCTTTGTTAACACAGGTGACCCCACAAAATCTCCGTCCTGCGAACTGGGCGGACCGGGATCTTTGAAATCAGAGCGTCTATCTTCAGACTCCAACGACATATTGGACCCACAGACTGGCCTAAGGGGTTCGTCGGGAACTCTACAGGTGACACATTATACCTA
Organism: Ochropacha duplaris; assembly: GCA_951361185.1. NCBI lineage: Eukaryota > Metazoa > Arthropoda > Insecta > Lepidoptera > Drepanidae > Ochropacha > Ochropacha duplaris. Next base: position 3,984,923 of record OX592715.1, on the reverse strand, counting down.
CCTTGTTCAATGTTCTATCTTCATGACCTTCATAATTTATAATATAGATAACGTTACTATTACAGAATAGAACTACTAAAATTATATTTTATACGTGAAGAAAATTCTTTGTACCCCTTTTTCTTTTCTGTTTGTCAACCATTTTTTTGTTAGTAGCTATTGACGAGGTTATATTAGATGTAATTTATCAGACACATTCGATTGAAAAACCTAGTATATTATGTATACTATACTTATACCTAGTATATTATATGGACGCGGCACACCATTCCATTTTTTTAAATTCTAGGATGGTAATCAAAACTGCCGCAATCCAAACGGCGGTCCAGACATGGGTTCCTGTCGTATGGGAGGTGGCGGGGGCCCAATGGGGCCAGTGTCTATGGGACCAATGTCCGCCAGTGAAGCACAGACCCTGCCTTCCAATGTGATCAGCAAGCAAGCCGGCAGCATGGAGGTAACATTGGCGTTACCATTTTGGCTACTTTTAACTGTATTCTGATTATTATTGGAACATAGTTCTTTACGCTGCTTACAGTATAGAGAACTAGCAGAAATCGTCACGTAAGAAAAAAAGGGTTATGTCGACTACCAGGATATTGGCTGGCTACCACCCTCAAGTTGAAAATCTGTCGCCAAGCACCTGTTGGTGTGTTCCGGCAGTTGCACTTGAGAGCCAGTTGCCTTTAAGGCATTGTAATAAGGTGTACAACACATTGGCAATCCCCTTGGTATTGCTAATGTCTATAGGCGACGGTAGTCACTTACCACCAGGTGACCCATCAGCTTCGTTGTCACTTGTGGTATAAAAAAAATGGAAGTAAAAGAGCATTTTTATAATGATTTACTTGTTGCGATTATATTAAAGAGTTATCTTAGTCTGTTGAGCCTTTTCTGCTTAAATGTTAAAATTTACTTGTGGAAACTGTTTTGGCTTTTGTATTATCATTATGTAAGTGATATTTGTAATATTTATAAGATGTTTGTTTGTCTCTTAATTTAATAAATAAATAAGCCCAATTCATAAGAAACACACTTCAATTTTAAATGATATGGTCTCGTACCATATTAAGTATCAAGTTTTTATATGAATCTCCAAATGAAGGAATAATTTTATCATATTTTCAATAAATATCCTACAAAAAATCCTGAGATTTTATATTCCTTGAATCACTTAATTCGATATGTGTTCTTATGGATAAAACTTTAGGTACTTCATATCACTGTAAGGTATTAGGAAAAAGAGTGTGGCGTTTTCGTGAATGGCACTATTTATACATTTGTTGCATCTTGGTGTACAGAACATGGAATATATAAATCAGTAGTTTATCGTATCGCAAAACTAAATTCTACCTTCTATGTACACAATAAGGTCGTTATTAGTTTGTACTAATATACATTATACTAAAACGTCGATGTCCTCTAGCAGCAAAGCCAGATCTTCGTATTTTCGACACTACTGGCAAATAAAGGTGCTGAGGCAGTTATCTCTGGGCAGCATCACTCCATAATAGCCTATCATTGTGCGCAGCCGGGCACTAAGAAGTATTTGGAGGTAAATACACCATACTGAAACTTGCAATCCTTTTCGGCATCATACAACATAACAGATTTGTTATGAAAAAATAAATCTTTTATGCCCACTCTCATATTAGTTTTGTTAATGTTAGAATAAATTTATCTTTTTTTAACATGTTGATACAACTTATGTTAGTACATGTAACTATGATAAAATCTGTGAGATTTTGTTCAGTATAGTCAGAAAATTATGTAAACTACAGTTCACAAATATTCCATTCTATTCTTCATAATCGATATTATTGAGTGAAAGAATGCTCATTCATACCAACTGTTCTCTAACGATAGAACCTATAGGCCCTATTTTTATGATATTTCTATGACATATTTAATAGTGTCGTATTTTTTCTAGAAACACCCTCTTAAAATGGGTCAGTTCAATAAACAGAGCCCTGCTCAGTGGCTCAACAATCTGGCAATGGCTAAATCCCGTGGAGCGATGCGCGGTGGGCCTAACATGATGGGCGGGCCTAACCAGATGGGCCACATGATGGGTGGGCCCATGGGACCTAACATGGGCCCTATGGGTCACGGAGGCATGGGGCATATGGGACCAAACATGATGGGTCCAAACAGAATGGGTGGACCAGGAAATCAGATGATGATGATGAAAGGTGGTCCTGGACAGATGGGTCAGATGGGACCTGGGATGGGCCCTATGGATGGGTTTCCAGGAGGCACCCCGTCCTGTGGTGTCATGGACGGCCTCGGTGCTGATGGTGAAATGCCCTGGGACACCGTAAGTGTTACTTTACTATTGTTCATTTATTTATTTACAATTAAATTTGGAATGAGGCTTCCAACATTGTACCGCATTATGCAAATTATGAACTTTGAACTATCATTTGTGGTCTTGTAATATTATTCATAAGTGATCATTATTGTCCTTCTAATTCATTGCTTTTTGTGCTTGGATATTCCTTTCTGTGTAATGTATTATTGCTTTCATATATTTTTTCTTGTGCACGATTTGTCTGTCTATCCAAGATGGATTGATTTTGAACCATACTTTGAGGCAACAGTAAATATCTCATAATTTAGTATTTTAGTGACTTGATAATACTTGTCCAATTTCTTAGTTTCTTTCCTTCATAATTTACACTCCCAGTTCACTCTAAAAATATGAACTATTATCACAATTGATCAGTAAGAACAATCAACATGCATCAAAACATTTATATGTATTACAGAAAACCCCCTCTGTAATGTCGAACGGCATGTCTAACGGGCCTGGTCTGCCGGCGTGCTCCGAGGCGGGCCCGGGGCCGGCCTCCGACCCGCCGCAAGGCCACCCCGACTCTGACCAGCCCTGCCAAGGTGGGCCTAAAGGTACCACTTGATACACTTGACACGACACTCTTGGGGGTACAAAATAATTAGGAATTAAATAAAGCACATTCTGCTTGGGTTTACACGCTTAAATATAAACAATTATTTGGTTTCCTATAGTGTATTTTTAGGGGTACTTTAATAGATGAAATAGGTACTTTGAAAACACTTTAATTGCAATGCAAATCGAGTTAAATTTACAATGTTAAAAATGAACACTTGTCTTAGGTGTTAAAATACCAGATGAAAATCTAACACCGCAGCAACGCGCACACCGCGAGGAACAACTCGCCACAATTCGCAAAATGCAACAGATGCTATTCCCAGAAAGTGGTGGAAATAACCCCAACCAGGGCCAGGGCGACGGTTCACAACCCCCAAACGATATCAACCCGCCTAACTCCACTGCCAATATGAACATGTCATTCCCACCCATGTCCGGAATGGGCCCAAACGGACCTATGGGGTCAGGCCCTAATGGACCCATGGTCTCCATGTCTAACAGCATGAATTCGGGACCCAGCTGCACAATGGCAGGCCCGATGGGGCCAAATGGACCTATGGGCGGACCAATGGGGCCCGGACCGATGGGTCCCAATGGACCTATGGGTGGTCCAATGGGAGGTATGGGAGGGCCGGGAGGGATGGGGATGGGTGGGCACGGTTCACTAGGGCCTAACGGCATGATGGGTCCAAACGGTCCCATGATGTCAGGAATGGGGCCTAACGGGCCGATGGGTCCAATGGGCCCGTGCGGTATGAAAGGGATTAGGGGATCGTGCGGGGGTCCAGATATGAAGACTATGTGTACAGATATGCATATGGGAAGAGGGTGCGGAGGGCCTATGGGAGTAAGTCAATTCTTAATACTTGGCGAATAATGAATTAGTAAATAGTGTCTATAATGAGATTTTATCTTTCTAGCGGATGCCAAATCCGATGGGAGGAATGGGTGGCCCTAAACCGTGTATGATGGGTGGCCCACATATGGGACCCAGGATGATGCCGGGACCCAATATCAATGCTATGAATGGTAACTAGTTTTTATCATGTTATCAATGTTTAGTTGAGAACAAACAAAATAGACGCGCAGATAATATGGTAAATTCGTTTTGAGTATCCATAACGTACTTAAGCTCCACAGAAATAAGTGGGAATCACAATCAACACGTCATACAAAGAAACACTACCATTCTGATACAATGTTTTTTTGTTGTTGATTTAATGTAAATTTCATACATTGTCTTGACATTCGATATTGCTTGGCATTCATTTATTGGCATGCGCAGACGAACAATGTGATTCTATCATAGACATAATAAAAAACTGGCAAATTGTGTGTCGGTCTTCGTACATTTAGGGTTCCGTACCAAATGTAGAATATAAGGGGATTTGATGACTTATACTTTGATGACTTCTATATTCATTTGTATTCCTTTTTTTTTTTAAACAAAACCGCCCTTGCTGTATTGCCCTCAAAAACATTAAAAATATTTTTGTCAATTTGTATGACTTTGTTTTTAAATTGAAGGTATTAAACTTGTCGATGGACAGCAATAGGTCTCCGTTTGGACCCTTCTGGTACGGAACCGTAAAAAAGAACCGGTTAACTAACTCAACATAAAAATAAATCTAATTTTATCTTTGCGTGTACTTACTTTACCACTATAGAAGATTATTCATATGTGATGGAGATGTATTAATGGAAGCGACTATTTTATTTGGCCATATAGGTGGTATTATGATGGATGGCAGCATGCTGGGCGGCATGGTGCACGGTGACTGTGGGCCCGATCACCACGGCATGCCGGTCAACGGGCCCATGTGCGACGAGTACGGACGCGGACGCAATGTAAGACTATCTCCCTCTCTTAGACGATCCATTTAGTATCGAGTCGACTAACTGGCACGTAATGCTGGTCTAGTTATATTTGTTATTCTGGATAAGCTTGTGTTTGACCACAATCTCACCATGGTAAGTGATGATGTGGCCTCAAAATAAAATATTTTTTCACATGTTGTATGTATACCAGATGGGTCCAGGTGATCCTGGCGGGTTGGGTCCAGGGATGGGGCACAAGCCTGGGCTACGCAGTCCCAAGAGCCCCGCTGGCGCCGACATCGACTGGCAGAAAATACACCACCAGTTTTTCGACGACCCCAAATCTATGGACACTGATATGAGTAAGCTTTCCGCCATCCCGTTTCTCCATATAAACTTTGGACCCTCGTTTCCCCCTTAGGGGGTGAATTTTAGAATCCTTTCTTAGTGGATACTTTCGTCTTAATAACTATCTGCACGCTGAATTTCAGCGCAATCCGTTTAGTGGTTTGAGCTGTGTGTTGAAAGATTAGTCAGTAACGATTGCCTCAGAGGATATACAAAAAAAAAATTACAACCAAATTCTATCAGCCTAAAAAAATTGCTAATGTATGTAAGCTTAAGTCAAGATGTTTGTTTTTTATATGAAGGTACACAAGTGAAGTCGCCGTGTTCAGAGAGAGGCGGCTGCCTCCCACCCCCGCCTTACGGTGCTTCGCCCCTACATCGTTCCGCCTCTGTGCCTATAGGTATGTCACGTTTCAAAACTGTTTTATATATAAGATTTGGCTATAATTATCCTACTTTTTATTCAGTTTTTTATTTTCCAGTACAAAAATAATTAAATGTCAAGTAAGTCGAATTAAATTCAGTAATATCGTGACGATGCAAACTTATCTTAATATTTATATTTTAAAATACACCATACTATTTGTACAAGACCTACAGAAACATTCAAATAAAAATCATACTCAAAAGTAGGGAAAAGAAAACTTACGATAATTACAAATTTAATTACAAGCCCTTCTTGGCACCCCTGATGATGCTCGACTCTCAATACTAATCAAAATAACGTCACGATCACGTGAAATAAAAATTGCCAGTACAAGAATGTGCTTTTAATTCATAGATTAAAATGTGAATTTTGCACAGCAACCCAATCCCCCGGGCACGGCACGGTACAAATGCCGATGTCCGCGGAGGCGTCTCGCGCCGGCTCGGGGCTGAACAGCCCCGCGCACTGCAAACAGGGGCCCAAGCAAGACGCGCCAGGTTGGTACACTCACCTTATATCCACGTAATACTGTCTCCGGGACTTTTTGGCGGAAACTTGCAAAGTGACGTTGCGTTTTCGTTTTATTTTCATTAAATACGTACGTCTATTTTGAGTTTTATTGAATATCGGTGATGATTTGTCCAATAAAGATCAATGTAAGTGCACAAGTGAAGTGAAATTAAATGAAAGCGTGTATAGTGACTTTTCAGGTTGTCTCAAAAAGTCCGTGAAAAGTTTTAGTGGAACAGCCGCCAAGTTCACTAAAACCTGACCAGACTTGTACGGACGAGGACTAGACTTTACAATGATGTGACAATATAATGTGACTATAACATAAAAGAAGAATAATTGCAATAAATAAATGGCTTAAAGGTCTAGATAAAGCCAAAAACCTTTAAAAAAACTGTTTTGCCTACCTTAGTCACGGTTACGGGGCCGGGGGGATGAATTCAAAGGACATGTGTAGGGGCACTACATATTATATCTAAAGTAATACTAAACTAAAAAAATAATTAAGTTTGTGGAACAAAAATAATGGATGGGAAATTTTGAACCAGTAAAGATGTCTAAATTAGGTATGGTGTCTCACACACATTCACGCTACTATACTAAAATATTGTTATGGTACACTAATATTTAGAACAACTGAATAATGTTGAAAACTGATTGTCCTTTTAATTCATAATTAATCATTTATTGTTAGCGAAGGTTGTTGGTAAGTTATTTAGATAAATATGTCGCATGTGATACTAAGAGCCATAGAAGTAGAAAAGCATGCAGTTTTTTATTATCTGTGTTAGACATTTTCCCAACCACAATGTACGTTTTGTTTTTTCATTGTTTTTTTACACTTCCCATCTAAAATTAGATGCGAAATGTTTCGTTTTATTTTTGTTACTTTATTTTGTTTTCTGTAGTTGTAATACGTATTTTTTGTTTTCCCTCCCCTCCCCTGCAAAACGCTTGACGCTTGAAATCCCATCGTGTGATGAAATAACAACGAATAACATAAAATCAAAACAATTCGGACAAAAAATCCATTCAAAAAATGAAACCTACACACTTGACGTGTGGCACATTGTGGCTTGACATGTCACAATTTGTACCAAACATTGGATCAAACAAGAAATACTAGAGAAACTAGACGACGGGGTGTTTGTTCGAACTCTCCAATGTTTGGCGGCGCAGCAACAGAAGAATCAACAAGCTGGCTCGCACGGCAAGGAACCCAGTTTGATGCCCGTGCCGTCGCCGCAGCAAATATCATATCTCAACCAATTTGAAGGTAACACACTTAATTGGACGACTATTGAAATAATTTATGAGTGATTCAATCGGGGGTACACTAGCTTCGGCAATGCTATTCGTTTTTATACATCATTATTTGACATAATAGGAAAATCGTGAAGTTCATACATTTTCATTTACATCTTGAGAAATAATGTAAGAAATCGTGAGGTAAAATAATTGTCTTCCACTATGATGCAATAGTGAATTGGCTAAATATTCTAGATGTATTGCGCAGTACAAGAGTAATTATATAAATAACTTTGTAGTTATACTTAATTAATATAATGTTGTCTTATTATTATTTTAATAAGATTATATCAGATTTTTAAAGCTCCATAAATGAATACTTGTTAATAATACTTGCATACTTAATATGAAATTAAACTCTATGGCATTTTCAATTAGTGTTAAATTACCAAGTGTAGACCCGAGAAATTATTTCAGCTTAAAAATCCAATTGAGTCAATAGTATTTCATTTTGCTTCTGAATGTTTATATCATAACTTGACTGCTGTATCTGACTCTTCAAAGATTATCGAGACACTTATTTTGCATTTTTTTTTATTGTCAAAATTATTTCCTCATATTTGATATGACTTATACAGGCTGTCCGGTAAGTAGTACGACAAACTTAAGAGGGAGATAGGTGGGTGGGTCACCTACCTACCAAATATACAAAAATTACCTCATTTAGAAGTGTCACCAATTTACAGATATATCAGATTTTTATAAATGTATTGATTTCTGATTTTCGGATTTTAAATATCTCGAAAATGGTGACAATTTTAACTAGGTAACTTTGGTATTTTTGGTTGGTGACCCGCCCACTTATCTCCCCCTTAAGTTTGCCGTACTACTTACTGGACATCCTGTATATCTTATCTATACCTTTACCACAATCTTGTGACAAACATTGCCAAATTGTCGTAAATTATTATAATGACTCCATGGGTTGCTCGATAATATTTCAAAGTGGTAGATATTTAACACTTTCAGTTGAATAAATTAAAATATATGTTTTGGTCACTGAAAATGTTAAACCACCGTCATTTTCCTGGGCTTTAGCACATTGTATAAATACACCTATTATGATGTGAAATGCTCTCAAAACCATTAGTAAATATACATTTAGCTGTAGTCATGTGTCTGTGTGTGCGTGTTATATTTCTATTTTTGAAAATTTCTGTATTTTGTATATTTTTGTTATTTGGTGGTGGTTGGTGAAAATGTGCTAACATTGTTCCTTCATACTCTATGGCTAATTCGTTCTGTCATCTCACTTTGTTTCGTCCAAATGGTCTATGGTTATTTTTTCCTAATGAAAAACATTTATTCGACACCAGGGCAAGAATTAACGATACAAAAACAGCCCAACACGTCGTTAAAGGACAACGGGCCGCCGTCTAACAGTGGAGGGCAAACGCCACAATCGAATTCAAATCAAAAATCACCTGCCGGGTATGTATTACATATTATATGCTATAGTCTTGACGCATGCTGTAATTTTTACAGTTTTTTTTCTCATTAGCCAATAAAAATCAATCAAGGAAATGTTGCAATTAATAGAAAAGCAACATTTTGTGCAAAAATACCTTTAAACTTTAATTACTATTTGTTGTGACAGGTTTATGAATCATGCAAATTCTTTGATCCTGCATGATGTACCATTAAACTCATTATCGCAGCAGGGGGGACATATTTATCTGAAAAAATATAAAACCTGGGATAAATATTACTTGTAAATCTATATGTATAAAGACATGTCCTGCCTGACTGATACACTGACCTTTCAAAGCACAGCTTAAACCGCTTGGATTAGGAAAATCTGCATATACATTCCATTTATAACGGAGGCATACAATAGGTAAGGGTTTTTTTTTATTCTATATTTGAGGAGATTCAATATTGATTCATGGGTAGTATTACATAAATAACCATACTCATATCAAACTATGATGTTTATACACACAAATGTATAATGAGGGAAATGTGTAGCAAGTCATTCAGTGAACTAAGCCATCAATTAGAAAAACCACGTTTTATGTATTAAGAATGCATTGTCATGGGAGTTGTGAGCTATCCTGAAAGTTTCAGCCTCGGAAAGTGCTCGAAATTTGAGTGGCAAGATTCCACCCAGAACGACAGACAGACAAACAGGACTTAATAAAAAGGTGGTAATCAAAAATTATGATGAATAGGGTTTTTTTTTATTATTTTTTTTTATTTTCCATATTTTTTTTTAATTTATTCAGGATTTACAATATTAGTATGTAAAATATTATCTTATTATTTACAACAAATGTACAAAATATACATGCAAATGTACAATTACAATACATAAAAAACTTCTTCGAGGCTGCCGCTGCTGCCGATCGGCAAGGTTCCCATATTAAAAATTACAAAATAAATTACAAACTAAAGAGCCTGCACGGAAGCCTCGTGGGCTTATCTGTGTAGGCGGTCGTCGCTCACAACTACAATCATATTCAATGATTAGGTTCATAGATTTATAACACAAAATAACAAAGGTTTTTAATTTAGCAATTTTAACAATTTAGCTTAGAAGCATGAGCAAGTAATTTTTTTTTTTTATGTTAAGTAAATATATTCAATTCTTAAGATATTTTTAAGAAGTATTCTTTTATCTTTCCCCTATACGAGTAACTGTCTGTCTCGATGTATTAGGTCTTTACCTATGAAATTGCCGTTTTGTATGAAAAAATTTAAACGATTTTTTTTCATGTATTTTTTATTTGTATTAATCGAAGTAATCACCCATGCAATCAATGCATCTTTGCCAACGCAGTGGCAGTTTATTGATGCCCTTCTTAAAGAAATCAGCTGGACGGGAGGCAACAAATTCTTCAAAGGCATTTTGTACTGCCTCTCGGGTATTGAATTTTTTTCCCGCCAAGAAGTTATCCAAATTCTGGAAAAAGTAGTAGTCTGTAGGCGCAAGGTCTGGTGAGTAGGGCGGATGACGGAGAGCTTCCAACCCCAGTTCTTGCAACTTGGAGACCGTCTGCTGTGCAGTATGAGGTCGCGCGTTGTCGTGCAGGAGCAGCGGGGACGAGCGATTGACCAATGCTGGTTGGAGATGTGCCAGCTTCTCCATCATTGTGTTCAGTTCTTCACAGTACACATCTGCAGTAATGCTCACCCCGTTTGGTAAGAAGCTGTGATGAATCACACCGGCGCTAGACCACCAAACAGTGACCATCACTTTTCTAGGGGTAAGTTTTCGTTTAGGGCATTGTTTAGGTGCTGAACCAGGATCCAACCAACTTGCTGAACAATTGCGGTTATCAAACAGAATCCATTTTTCATCGCAGGTAACAATGCGGTTCAAATTCCTTCATTTGCGTGTCTGTTGAGCAGTGCAAGGCACGTCTCGACGCGTACTTCGCGCTGGCGATCATTGAGTTCGTGGGGCACCCATTTGTCAAGCTTTTTTACCTTGCCAATTTGACACAAATGGACCAATATTGTTTTGACGCTAACGTCAAAAGCTGCTGCTAATTCATCAGATTGTGTATCATCAGCTTCCACAATCGCCTTTAATTCGTCATTGTCGACCAAAGTCTTCGGACGACCACGAGGTTAATTTTTCAGGTCGAAATTTCTTGAACGGAAGCGAGCAAACCAATAAATAACAGGTGGTGCGTTGGTTTGTAGTGTTAGCTCCGTAAACGTCGTTGATGTTGCGTGCCGCTTGTGCCGCGTTGCTGCCACGACGGTACTCATATTCCATAAGTACTGGAATTTTTAACGTATCCATGATGACGAAAAAGATTGAAATGCGATGAAAATGTAACACTAATCAATAAACAAATGACTACTTTTGGAAAAAAAAATCCATGTTTTTAAAATAAAATTAATTTGAAATTAGAATTCTTAGCCAAACAAAAATTATTTTGATTTGAAATGGCCAGTACTGCTGAACGGCAATTTCATAGGTAAAGACCTATTATTTGAGTCTAATGTCCTCTGGTAGCTTATTTAAAATTTTAGGCAACAGGTACTCCCACGTCCTGGAACCATATACATTATTGGTACTGGGTAGACTGTATTTGGATAATTGTCGCAAGTTCGTTGGTCGTGGGTTGATGCACAGACTATTTCTGTGTTTGTCTTCATCCACCATCATAGCCATTTTTACCTTATTGAAAACGTTTACCACCTTGCAATAGTTGAATAAATCTCGGTTTTCGTTTGTAGTGATTAGTTTTTGTATGTAAGTGGGAACTATTATTTTCAATATCTTTTTTTGTAGGTTATATACTCTCTCAAGGTGCGTTTTATAGGTTCGTCCATAGCTACTAATTCCGTAACTGATAACAGAGTCACCAAGTGCCAGTAAAAAGTAGTATTTTGTTTGTTCAGCATGATGCCAGGCACCCCTGAGCCACACTCGTCCCTGTCAGAACAACGCTCGGGCAGGTTTTCGATGGAACAAAGTCCTGGATTCAACAACCCGCAGACACCCACCTCGCAATCCTCTACTAAGTGTGGACAAGGTTGGTAAATATGATATGAGGCTATCTACTTTAGTCCGGCTATGTTTGCTTCTTTTAGCATGGAAATTGTCTGCCAAAAGTATTCTATTCTATTCAGTTGTGTAATTGATCAATATAAAGCAGAGCTATATACAGTTATTCGCTGCTTTTTAGGGTTTTGTATCCAAATGGGAATAAATTTAACCTTTATAATTTCGTCCTATCCGTATTTCACAGTAGCTTTATACTGGCCTATTGCAAGAGTGTATAGTAAGTGTACAATTAAAAATGCGCTTGCGCATTTCGGTGAGTTAGTTTTTTGTGAAAACTACTATGCTTAATTTCGGATTACATGTATCTCGCAAAAATATTTTTTCCATAATTCTAGACGAGAAATCACGGCCAAGCCCGTCATCGAACCGATCAAGTCAAGACGGCTCGTCAAAAACACCGCAGCGGGATTCGAACCTGAACCAAGGCCCGTACGCGCCGGCGTCGTCCGCGTCGTCGTGCGCGGGAAGTGTCAAAAGCAGCTGCAGCGTCGCCTCTAGTACTGCGCCTACCAGTGGCAGTATGGATGATAGTATGGCCGGCAATAACGAGGTAAATATATTTTTTCCATCCGTTACCCATATGGATACTTACGATATTCCAGGTCTTTCACAGATTGGAATGAGTTATTAATTCATATTCACTGTCAAAATTACGAAGACTGTTAAACCTATAAGTTAAAATGTTGATATTAATTTCAATATTTTAAACTTCTTTTGACAGGTACAGGATTGTAACAACTTCTTTTTTACGCAATTATTTACGTAATTGTTGTTTTCGACATGAAGGCTACGTACTGAGACTGTTTCCAGTAAGATAGAGACTTACAGATATCGTTATTATTCCAGACGACACTATCCGGCGGTCCAAACAGTACGTCCCTGCCTGGCCCATTCCCCGGCCCCTGCAGTATGAACCGGCCGGACAACATCCCCATCAACCCGAACCAGGGGCCCAATGGACCAATGACTTCTACGTCTTCCTTTGACCCCATCTCCTCACTCGCACAGATGTCGCAACAGTTAACAAATACGGTGGGCGGCGGGGGCCCGGGGCCTGGGCCCATGGGGCCCAACGGCGGCGGGATGGGGCCCTTCGGGTCTGGACCGCATCACATGCAGCATCACCACTCTATGCATCCGCACGGACATCCGCACATGATGATGAACGAATTAGGTTTGTTAAACACAGCCAAAATTATTATTATAGTTATTTTTGAAAAATATTTAGTGGTGTAATTATGATAATAGATTTTGACAGTTAGTTAAATATTGTGTATCTTTCAGGGTGCCATATGGATAATATGGGAGGTCCAGGTATGGGCGGACCCATGGATGGTATGATGGGCGGCGGCGACTTCCCACCAGAAATGAACTTAAGTCCTAAAATGGGAGGAGGACCCATGGGCGGACCTATGGGACCCATGGGGCCCGACACGTCGATGATGGGTCCCCGGATGGGCGGCGGTGGAAAAATGCCTCCATTCAATGGCGCTAACGTACAAGTGAAAGCGAGCGCGCCCAATACAATACAGTATTTACCGACGAGGCCTCAGATGGCGTGCAACTCCGGCCCCCGCGGTCCTCCCAGCCTCGACTTCCTGCAGCGCGTGACGAACCCCATGCAGATGGACGGCAGCAAGGGTGGCGTGGCATACTTCCCACGCGGCATGGACATGGAGGGCGGCATGCGCGGGGTCATGAGGGCACCCGGCATGCTTCGGATGCCGCACCACTACCCTGCTGGCTTCAACTCCCCGCCCAAGATGGCCGGCGATCCGTTCGGCCAGCCCGGGCCCAACCCCATGTGCGGGCCTAATTTCCGCGGTGTGAAAGGTGGCATGGGCCCCGGCGGGCCAGGGGGCCCAGGGGGCGGACGCATGGGTCCGGCGCAGGCACTGCCGGCGTCCCTGGGAGGGCCGGGCGGCGGGTTCAAGGCGCAGGGCTTCGCCGTGCCGTCGACGCAGGACCCCAATTACGCGGCACAGTTCCACAACTTCCAGCAGCAGCTGTACGCGACGGGCAGCCGGGGACAGCCGCACCAGGCCTACCCGCCCTACCAGCCGTCCAAGTGATGCCCGCCCGCCGCGCCCCTGGCCTCTGCCGCCGTCGCCGTGTAATCCTGGCTCCCGTCGGTTACTCTATCGTTTCCATTTGCAGACTGATCGGTGATCCCTTGTGTTTTCCTCGGTCGCAACAACGTGAGCGTACTTAATCTACCACTCGTACTCGTACCCCAGTGAGTCGAGAGATCGAATATTTTGTTAGTGATTTTTCGTTAGTCCGCATATTATTGTGAGATTTTTTCGATGTTGTGAAGTTTTGCAAACTAATTTTATTATGTTTACTAGCATATTGATTTTCTACATTAGGTCGTTATACTAGGTTTCTTGACTGAGCGTGAATTTTATGTTAGCGAATGCGGATGTGTTTGTACAAATTGTACAAAAATTTGACGTGTTAACGTGTATTCTACATAATTTAAAGTACAGTTGTAGACATAATTTGTTGCTTACGGCAATGAATTAGTTTTAGATGATTTTTTACACAGACATGCCAGAATTTCAGTGTATCGGTTCCTTTACTTAGCTATTTTTTATATACGATTCCTATGCACACAGATATCTAGTCAATTTTGAAATTAATGGAGCCCGACCCTGTGTTAAATGTATTCTTTAACAATTGAATCCGCACTTTGGTTACTTTAATGACACAGAAGTACATAATATTATTATAACTATATGTTTTGTCCATTTTAGTTTAAGATTAATTAATCTTAGTAGTGAAATTGGTTTTATTATTATTATTTTGGCTTAATGGCCAGTATTACTCGGAAATTTGTGTACCAGTTTATTATTACAACTGTTTTCTTATTTGATCTGATAGTAATGTTTTTTCTGTCTTCCAATACCTTTAATAGGCTCTTAAAGGTAACAATAAAAGTAGGAAAGAGTACAGCAATCGTCATACTCTACTGAATGTGCTTCACTCGCTGGCAAGCGAATAGAAGTGGTCCTTTACTTTTAATTATTAAAAGTACTTAAAATCTGATGCCATATTATTTGCCACATGAATTTAATTTCGTGATATTTTTAACCGTCTTTTATTTTAATTTATTATCGTCTATAATTCTGTACGAACAATGTTAACATTATCTGAATGCATCACAGTTTTTATTTGTCATAGTACATAGGGCATATTAATATGCTAGGCTAGTAGTCGCACATTGTGGATGACACAGTGGCCTTGGTTAAGACAAGCCTTGTTTATAAAGCAATGAACCCCGGCGGACGCGGACCGGACCCACTCAACTTGTGCACACTGTGCTGTGCACTGCACACTGCACGATCCAAACTTACTATATACTATTCGATCATCATATTATTATACGCACAAATGCATTATGCCCACTTATAAAGTTATGCCCACACACCTTTTTAAGTTGCCTTATTTTTTCGTCTCGGCGTATTGCGTTACGAATAGTTTTATTTTATTAATAAAAATATTGTTTTTATCAATCTTTGTTTTATATTATCTTTTAAATCTAATTATCCAGTGATTGCAATAAATAAATTAAGGCAACGAACTAAGTTTCTAAGATTAATTAATTAAATAACTTTGAAGTTAATTTCTTAAAGTTATTTTATTACTATCATTCCATACGTTATGTAGTGTGGATTATTATCTATAATATCATGCATTCATTACAATTTACATACGTTGGTAAACCTCTTTAATTACAGTGAAAGTATTACTAATTTAATATTTATTTATTTTACCTAAGTTAAAATATTATTTCTATTGTCTAATCGAATGGTTATCGTACACACATATAATATATCGAGCAGTGTGCATGCAAGCAAAGTAAGATCTCGAGATTACAATGGGCAAAGAATACAATTGTTGGAACCAGCACAACAGTCCAATAAGAAACCCGCTAGCAATTAGATAGTCTTAATTTAAATGTAATTATAATGATAAGGTAAAGAATGGTTCTTGTTCTAGTATAAGCAAAGAGCAATGATATAAAATAGTTTGTGTAATATTAATAAGAGATGAAATTAAGATGCAAACTATTGGTTGTGATTCTGACACAATTTGTTGAGTTGTTAGTAGATTTGTCACATGAAGAATTGTGGTAACTTACTGACTTCACGATAAGGCCCTTTTTAATTTTTTTTTTGTTTTTTTTTTTATATTTTTTACTTGTCGTTCTCGTTTGTACATCGCTAACAATAATTGTACAGAGTACTTTTGGACTTAATTTAAGGCAATAAATGTATTTATTTTATAACTCGTGATGTAAGAATTTATTCTTAATTATTATAAAAAAAATATATAATATGCTTGTAAACATGTGTTTAATTTGTTGCCTATAATTTAATATACTCGCCAGATTGCAATCAAATATTTTTTTATTTTTTAAATGACTGTTCACCAATAACCGCTGATACTTGCTGACAGACCGGACGGGAGGTACCACCAACCACAGGAGTCCTGCACTGCATAGTGCATACAATAATATGAATTGACTAGATGTCCCTCGCGTTTCTGCCAGCCAAATGTAGCCTAGATCATTATATATATTATCTAATTCCACTCTGACAATGAAAAACAAAATCGGTTCAACTGTTTCGGAGATTAATCTGGACAACTTGATGTGAGGGATTGTAATAACGTAGCATTAGATAGGTACTCTTAATTAGGAACCTAGAAATAAAAATCCAAGTGAATACTATTGACTATCCGGAGAAACACGAGTGTGATCCGGGTGCTTCGGGTGAATATTAGGATCGGGTAGCCCCGGATCGTATGAAATCGATGCAAGAAATATTCAAATGTTTGCTGGAACAAAGAATTAAATCCGGGTCCGTTTTTTTTCTAGACCATAGGACTTTAATAGCACTTTACATCCCAGGAACGTGGGAGAACCGTGGGGTGGAAATTAAAATGATATTTTAAAGATAAGTAGATACAATTTGACTATAAAAGTAACTAAGACTAAAAAGTATAATAACGGTCAGTAATAATAAAAAGAAGCGTGATTTCTGTTCTTGGGTTGTGATTTAATTCGTCAAACATATTTATTTATGCCGTATTTACTCAAGCAAACTCTTACTTTATATTCAAATTTGCCGCTCAGTCACATGCAATCTCAGAGGAAATAGCACATACATTGACATAAAATCAATCAATCCATAGAGCACACAATATTTTTTTAAATGTATCCATTTTGAAACTAGAGACTTTACGTATATCGACTAAACCATTTCACATTAACTCACAACTAATTTTTAATTTTGTAATTCAACGGCGATATGTTCTGAACTACGGCGATTTACCCCTGACGGAGTTCCGTCAGGCTGTCAGGGGTAATTCTAATCATGGATTTAGTTAAATCGTATGACACAAATAAAGATTGTCAACAGGATGATTGGGAATGTAAATAAATTAAACAAAATAATGAAACTTCCGTATTTTTTTACTGTAGGGTCATAACATGGCCAGGCAAGAAACATTAAAACAGCAATACTTTCGTATAAAATACGATTGACTATGAAATTGTGAGAATACTACAGTCAGATACCTAATACCTAGGAAAATAATGTATAAACTTTTATTATTATTATTAATCGCGTTTATAATTACGACAGCTAGACGAACTAACTCCGCAAAATGTGAGTGTGGATGGAGTACTATTCCCAACTGATCACTACGTCAAGCTGTACTTTTTGTCACGAAGTGAACTTTGCGACAAACAAAAAAGGGTGACGCATAGGGATGCACGATCAATAGCTCTGTCCCATTCTGTCTTAGACTGAGTTGTATATCCCTCGTTCATTCTATTTATTTGTAGTGACATCATGACACTCCGTCTTGAGTGTAAATATTCCAAGGACGTTATAATATATATAAGGATAGCGTTCTGAGCCCTTAAAAACGGCCGGGGTGAGAAAGCGCAATCATGGATTGTATCTTCATCTACTAGGGTGACCATGCGAAGTGGATTTTTTTTGGTAAAAATATTATTAAGTAATTTTTCTATAATAAGAACAAAAGAACTCCGAATTATGATTTTTTGGAATTTACCATATTCATGGGCTCCATTATATGACCTTAAATATGACCACACTTTAATATTACAGGTGTTTACATTTTATATGCATTGGATTGTGACACCGGCCTCACATAATGGCCCATTTGGCGTCAAATTCTATCGTTGCCTATGCTGATCATATATGAAAGATAAAACACAAAGGACAATGGGCAAAAATGTATGAGCCCCGTCCATCATCGTCATCGTCACCAACAGACATGAAACGGATGTCAATGTATCAAATAGTGGATATATAAATACAACAGTATATTTTCTTTTCACATTTAAGATTCATACATTACTGTTATTTTACAGGGCAAATAATTATTTAGTAAGTACATAAAATATGTTTAAATGTATTTTAACTGGTAGTTATACTGTACAAGTGTAGATAAAAAACACAAATTGATATCATATTTGTTGAGTAAAATCTCTTTTACTTATGACAATGTGTCAAGTTTTAGAAGAATACCGTAACCTTAGTTACTAGTGGTTGTTGATTTTTACTTCTGTCAAAACTAGCAAATAAAAAGGACACAGTTATATTAAACATATTATTTATTTTAATTATTTTAGCACAACTTCCAATAGTGCGACCAATCGTCAAACAGGTGCATTAATAATGCGCAATATATTATGTACTTGTTAGTGGAATTCCAACATATAAAAATACCAGTTATTTCCGACGCACCCCGGCTTCGCACGGAGCAGAGCATATACGCGTAATTTTTTTTCCAACATTTTCTTTAATCATCGTCATATTTTAGCTAATATACAAAAAAAACCTTATTGAATTATACTCCAAAACCTTCCTCATGAATTTCTCTATTTGCCTGAAAAGTCCAAAACCAATAGTTTTTGAGATCATCGCGAACATACAAACAGACAGACAGATGCGTAAGCAGATTTTATTTTATAATATGTAAGGAAATGTGCGTAATCGAACTGAGGCATGTGTGCTTGATGGCCGTAAAAGTTATTCTTTTTCTGTTCATGTACTTCATACTTTTGAGTATTAAAGTAGGTTTCATACTCAAAGACTTATGGCCTTATTCATAACAAATTCGATGGTGTTTAGTAAGTGCAGATTCTTAATTCAAATTTTCTATAAACTAGTGGGCCCAGCAGACGTTGTGTTGCCCTGAAATTAAAACTTTAAACACGATTCCAGCGCCACCTATTGTGAAACCAAACCATCTGTCAGTCCGATAATAATATTTAATTTAATTAATTGTCCTAATGCAGCATAAAATCTAAGCATGCCATGTCGATTTTGGTGTGTAGTTTGATAAAAATAATTCTCAAAAATATGAATAACTTCACTTCACTTCACTTCACTTAAATCGCTCTCGACTGTGAATACAAATGATGAATGACAACTGTCAAACGTTAGCATTATTTAAATGACTCCAGAAATTGCAAATAAAACACAGTTACAACACTAAAATATCTTATTAAAAAATATTTAATCCGCTGTCACTTTGTCTGAACGTAAAATGAAACAACCAATTAGGCTGATAATATTGCAACTATGGCTGATAGTCTTGCAACGAAAGCCTTTTAAATAAATTGAAGAAAAATATAATAGTTACTTCATACGTGAATTAGTTAGAAATTTCTAAAACTTCAAGTTTCTTTTTCTCAAAAACTGCGCGTTATCACGTTTAAAGCCTCAGTGAAAGTTTTTACTACGAAGAGTACTACACGAAAAAACAAGTAAAGTCCCAAATCAGCGGGCGCTAATGTACAGTTGAGCCATCATTTCATTTCTGTAGACATAGAGGGACGATTTTGCCCATAGTCCTTTCATTAGCTGTATATTATTATAATTATTTTAGCAGGTAACAGGCATGTACTTACCCTAGAAAATAGTGATGAAACAGCATCAATTTGTAGTCGTTTCTTATGTACACTAAGGCCACTGGCAAAATCTTCAGCTCTAAAATGTAAGCCACAAACTGCCGAGTATTTTGAGACTTTACCGGGAATGATATTTTTTTTTATTTCCTGATTTTTGGGAAATTTAATCAAACAGCAATCTTCATTATTAATTTGAAAGAAAGGTCACCCTACTGCGTCACATAACCACAATAAACGATAACATTTATTTATGAATAGAAACACCACTTTCCACATGACTCTCCGTTTTATATTTTTTTTGCAACAAGTTAGTACCGTTTTTGAGCAATAAAAATCAATAAATAAACAAAATATCAGCTGTAAGTATTAAATAAAACGTTCACCATATTTGTTTACAAGTACAGTGTGGTATACGTTACTTTAATAATATTCTACCATAAATATTACCATTGCATTTACTTAGTTTTAAAACATGTATTTAAAATACTATAAAAGTATTTCATGTATTTAGTAACTAGTTATTTTCTAATTAAGTACATAATTAAACTATAGTAAAATTAAATACAGCCCTATAAGTTAGTCTCAAATTACTACTATTTCCCACGTCTCGTGTTTTTTTTAGGCTGGCCATCTGTTAGAGAGAGACACACACCTAGGGAGGTGCCTCTCATCGAGATCGTTTTTCCTGATAGGTTTACGATAACTGAGAATGGACTGTATGAGAACCGCATAAAGCTTACTTTGCTTTGAACAAATTTTGACAGTACTCAATCCTTCTTTATATTATAAGATCCTTGAAATATTCTAAGATTAATTACATAATATTTGTCTATGGCTATTTTAGAGGAGAGTAATAAATAATGCCATATCAGACATGATCAATACATTGTATCTTAGAAAACAATGGGTTTGCCAATTCTTTATTTATTTTATTTTTAACAACAAAAATATATAATGTATACGGTTTAGTAAATTTTCCCCAGGTTACTGTTTCTGCCGATAGCCATGGTTGGTTCCCAACAGGCAGGCTGGCAAAGTTTGTTAATTATAAATTCTTATTTAATTACAATTATGTTTTTACATAAAGATCAAATAATAATAATGAGGTATCAATAAAAAAATTAGAAATACACAAGAGAATGTAACATCCTTGACAAATGTGGAAATTAGTTCAGTATTCAGTATTCAAAATTAAAAAGTATATAAATTTGTCTATGGAAAATACAGAACGGAATCTTGTAAAAGATTAGGCCATTTCATAAAACAAATGTATAGTAACTCGCAGAAAATATCTTCGGTACAGTTGTATTTATTTCAGCTTTGCATTTTAATTTAAATTGAATCGTGAACCGCATTGTAGGTCCATTGAAAAGGATTCATCTTCGACACTCGCGGAAGGGTTAGCAGTCTCTGTTCTGCAAAGAAAAGATTTGCATTGAGAGGAGACGTAAGGTAAACATCGATTTTAATTTTTTCTCCTAAAATGGAATCGTTGGATGAAAACGTCTATTACATATTCCTAAGCGCTAAAGGTTGTGCGTTGAGTGTTTATAGTTTATTTTTAGGGTATCCTTGTACGAAATGAAAGTTTGACTTTTGCCACATATTCTTTTGAATGGCAGCTGACGGACGTACATCTAGTTACGAGAGTAGGTATAGAATGCAACGTAAACTGTTTCTATAACTTCTGATGATCTTATTTTGAAATTTGTGTGGATGATTTTGAGATCTGGATGGCTTCTGGACGCTCACGGTGGTAGAGGCTCAAATTGTTTTATCCAAAGTAAAATGTCAAAAAGTTGTCATAGCTGGGTTGAGTCATTGTTGCGATCCAATTATCGTTTGGTCTTTATTGTTTAAACTCCATCTAAACTGGTTACATGGACTTATCATCAGGACATACTAACAAAATTTACATCTCAAATGATTTCAGTCAGTCTGTTCCTTAGATTTTTCAAAAGATCATATTTTGAACAAAGTGTATTCAAGTATGAATCTCTTATTGTTTTATGAATCACTTATTATTGAACAAAGTAATTGTAAATACTTATCTCACATAAATCAGGAAATACCATATGCTTTGTAAGTTTAATGAAAAGTACTTGTGTTGGTCCCATAATATTAAAATTTTCACTTATTTAGATATATTCAATAAATTAATCAAGAAATTATGCTGTACATCATACATGTTATTCACACACTATTATGTGTTTAATAAATATTGTAATATAATGGAATGAGAACACATTCCTGTACATTTTATTTAAATATATTAGTTTGTATGAGAGTTACAGTTATAAAAAGTAAAAGCGACACACATTTTGTTTTGTTTCATATTTCAAGCTACAATTATTATTTTTTGACTACTATGCCATTCAACAATAACAATCAGGTAACAAACTTAAATACAATAAATCATTACTGAAATCTTTTTACATCAGTGTATTTTGATAAGATTAGAAACAAGAGATTACATTTGTTAACCTGTGTGATTGTAAATCTGATAATTTGAATCAGTGAACAGGATCATGGTAGCTGAATGGTGTACAGCTTTCATATATTTAGCTAAAAAGTGTATAAGATTTGCAATGGAACGAAATTGTAGTTAGTTTGAGATTTGCATAACTCTTATTGTCTCTTTTTGGTGCATAACTGGATATAGGCTAACAAGTTTTAAAACCTTAGTAATTTTTTTTAGTAATAAATAAATCCCCTCTTGTTCTTTCATATTCAAACCAAACTTAAACTTTAACACGAAACAAAAGCCTTAAGTACCTATGTAAGAGAAGAACTCTACATAACTTATTATCAATATTTATATTACCTTAAAGTTATTCATTATATTATTTTAAGGCTCAAAAACTTGCTATCCTTAGTTAATATATTTTAACAGTTTATTTCTAATTAGATTTGAATGCCTTGGAAGTAATGCATAAATTTTCAAGTTTATCTACTTATTCATAAATGGGTGTATTAATTTTTTTACACAATCTTGATAATTATTCTGAAACATAGCTTTCAACAAGTTAAGAAAGGTTTATCTCTGAATCAGTTGCCTAGTTTTTAATCATTGTGCAAGATTAGGAAACCAATTCATATTACAACTAGAATAACTGATGAACAATACACATTTGTGTATAATGTCATCATGTTTGTCTTCTCATATTAAAAATAACTTAAAAGTTGAGTTGCCTTGATTCTTATAATTATAAACTAGTTTTATGCCCTTATTTTAGTGCACGAATCACCAATATTGTGTTGAATGAAAATATTCTAAATACCATGGGTTTTGTACTATCTCACTCAATATAGTAAGTGATGATGTGGCTGAAGGAAGCACTCAAAAAAATATATACTTGGTGTCAGATTTTCAACTTGAGGGTAGCCAAACGGGCAGCTACTACAAAGTACCCTTATGGGTCCCTTCATTTGATTTTTTACAATTCCGACTGTATTATCATAAGATTTTTTCTTAATATATTATAAAATCATCAAAACTGCTGATAAAAATCCAATCTGAGAATAAATATATCTTTTTCTACAACATACTATTAATATTCTGTTATCAGTTCTTTATTCAATACTATGTTTATCAAATGATATCTGGAATATTGGAGCCTGTTTGGCTACATAGTGTTTGCATAATAAACAATTATGTTGCTTTATTGACAAATTAAGAAGTAGTGAATTTACTCAATTATATGGGTTTTGTTGTGTTTATTGTATTGATTTGGTTTATACAGTTATGTATGATATAAACATGAGAATAATTGACCGTAGATGACTGGTATGACTGGTATCCAACTACTGTTATTATGCGGGTTATTTATCGCTTCTAGTTTATTTATTGCTTACCACCTGTGGCCATATCAACACTTACCATTGAGTGATTGTATACATCCAAACCACATTAGAAAAATCATAATCCTCCTTTTTTGCTTCGCCATAGTCTAGTAATATTCTTTCGATGAATTCCTTGTCATTACCTAAAAATCTCATCTGTCATGCAAATTATTCAACTTTTTATAGTACTAGGCTGTTAACATACTAAAGTAGTACATATGCAGCTATATAAATATACTAGTAAAACGAAATACAAAACTACAATTAAATATTGATTTAATTTGACTTTAAGTCAATAAGTGTTTATGCCTAATTACGTATGAAAGTAGAGTAGATAAATAAAAGTGGTATCCAATTCAACATAAACTATGTTTACTTTACATAGTAACAATTAGTGTCAATTATTATTATCAAGTAAAACAAATAATTTTACATGAAAACAATTTGATTGGTCTGTAGTATGGCCATAAATTACATATATTTTAGGATTGTCTAAATTTTTCCTTGGCCAATATTAGTTCAGTTTTAAATAATAATAGGCTAAAGTTGTAAAACTAATTTAACTTTTTAAATGAAATCTTGCAAATACAAAAATATAGTTTTTCGTTTTGAGGTAATTAATTAATCTAATAATTATTATATTAATTAATTATTAATTAATCTAATAATTATTATATTAATTAATTACTATAATATTATTATATATTATATTATATAGGTATTTTAAATAATAACTAAGTAATATGACAAATAATCTCAAATCCTACAGCTTTGTTGCCCCACTACCCAATTTTTTTTAAATTCAATCTCATTGTGATTAAATTAATGCTTTTAAAAATAGCTACATTAGACTTTATCCGTGTCGTTTGTAGCTTTTAAAACTTATTTTATAAACCTAGATATTTTTGTTAACTATTAGATAATTTTAATCAAATTGAATAGGTATGTCCTGATTAAGAAGTGCAATAAGTCACACTACAACAACCCACTTTGGTATTACGTAGAGAGTTTGAGCATATTGTATTGAGGCAGGTTATTGACGCATTCATGATGCTATCGGTGTTACTAACCATTGACTGAATTTTGTATAAATGTCTCTGCACTCCTCTTATTCCTCAACTTATTGATCTAGCTAGGCGATGATAGCTCAGTGGTAGCGACGTCGGATACCGCGGCTTAGGTCGTGGGTTCGAATCCTTCAATGAGCTTTAGCTTTTGGTGAAGTTACTTTGTAGTATTCGACTGGCTGCCTCAATATGAAAAGTCGCCAAGCACCTGTTGGTGTGTTCTGACAGTGGCTCATGATATCCAGTTGCCTTTAAGGCATTGTAAAGTCTTCAATGGCAGCAGCCCCTTGTAATTTGCATAGAATATCGATTTTTTGTAGTAAGTGTATGAAAAAGGATTTAATGCAACAAAAACCAGTTTGTATTTTGTCTTCCAAATAAGTACATGTTTAATAGTTTGTCAAGTATTTCTGGTATTTAAAATAGCGGTGACATAAAAATTATGTTCTTTGTCGTTAAAAATGTTCAGAATGGTCCAATTATTATCTTAAGTCAATAAATAATTTCCCACGGCCAGGTAGCATGTTTTCTTCCGACATGAGTTACAAATATTGGGATTTCCAACTGTTTATTTTATCATAATAAATAGCATATATTTATCAGGGATAGTGTAGCTTTCTAATAGTGAAATAATTATTAGAATCGCTTCAGTAGTTGCAGAGATTCTTCCTTACATACAAACAATTAAATTTTGACTAAAACATGGAATGTATTTTTACAAAAGGTTTACCTCTTTATATTATTAGTTAAATGACCGAGCAAATGATTACTTTAACTGGTAAGATACTCTAATTGTTATCAATTTCTAACATGCCATTTAAAAAGGAAAAATAAAAGAATTATCAGCATGTTTATAAATATAAAAAATTTGACATGCCTTGTTCAATACCTATACTACGTCAAAGTTGTGCGTATTTGATAGCACCATGTGTTAAAAGACGTAAACAAATCCTTTTGAACTTAATTTCTATGCTATAATGATTCACAAGTATATTATATTGTATGTAATACAGAAATACAGTTACATTGGTGTGGTATGTAAAAGTGGTGACCTCTGGTCAAACATGCCTTTCTAATAATGTTACATAAGGCTCATCACTTCACTATAAGCATTCACATTATCAAACATTGCAATGATTCAATATGGTAATATAATATGCATTCTTTACTATTTATTTGTTTTGTTATCATTAAAATTATAGTTATGTTAGTTTATTTATTAGTAGTAACTTTGAGTTACATGTAGATTGTAAGTTTGTTGGATGATCGGTATATGTTAATTTAATAACACTCCATTGGATTGTTGTTATTATAAAGCTTTTTACGAAAATTACGCAGATAGAGGAGTATGAAATTTGGCACAGATAAACTTTATAATTATTATTACGGAGAAGGAGTGCAGAAAGCTGATATTTTAAGTGTAATTAAATAATAAAAAATATTAAATAATTTTATAATATAATATGCTTTACGAATAAATGAAAATATACTTTTAAACTTACAGTATTAAGTGAATTTAAACATCAATTACCTCAAGGATAACTTGGTGATGACTCCCAATAATTTTCCATGTATCTTAGTCAAATCCCAAATTAACTTTAATTACGAATATCTAAGGTTGATTTTGGCTTAATCACTTGTGATTTGTTTACAGGTAACAGTAGAGGGTTCTAGTGTTGTTCAAGTTTGCTAGAAGCTGTGTAACTATAGGCTCTCTGGGCTAGGATGTCAGTGCTGAATCAGAGCGGGGAGGAGCAGGTAAACCATGTAAATACAATTTATATATTTTTATAGTTGTAATTATGTAGTATAAGGCTTGCTTCATAAGGGTGTCACTTTTTTTACCAAGAAAATTTAAAGGTTTTCATCAGTTTGAGGATGAACTCTAATCCCTAAGTTTAAAAAGGGAACCATATTCCTCAATTTAATGTAATGGTTACAGTATTATCATATTACTTAACTGTAAGTGAAAGACTGTTTATTTCGTAATTATGACTTTTACGCTGAAATCAAAATTTCCAAGACCACACTTTATTTTGCCAATGTTGGTCATTGTAAAAGTTTTCCAGGCATGAAACAAGTTAAGCTTTGAAAGGATGTCAACTAAAAATATCATCCATAGTTTTGACCTTGTAAAGACACCCAAATTCGCTAAAAAATATCAAACCAGACATCAAATCTAATGTAAAATTTTACACCAAACCTTATCATAATACTGATTAATTTAGATATAAAAATGCATTAATAGTAACGTTAATTTAAATGGTGGTCACAACAGGTGGTTGGTGCAGACCATGTCAGACAGGTTCGTGTCCAACAGTATAGTAAGTAGGCAGATACAATACATTCACATTTGTGACACCAACTGAACTGGATCTCTGTTGCAGGTGGAATGTCCACTGTGTATGGAACCCTTGGAAGTGGACGATCTCCACTTCTATCCGTGCACATGTGGATACCAAGTAAGTTCAAGTATTTTAGGTGTAAAGTGCCAAAAAAGTCGTATTGAAAAGTATAGAATTGTAACGATTCTTCTTTGTTTTATTGTCTACTCCTTCGCGTCGCTTGTTAGCGAAATGCGAACAGTGTTAGTTACTGTGATTTAGAAATATAGATGTATTAGTCTCTATCAAAGTGAAAGTAATTTAATGTCATAAAAACCCTGTATTAATAATATTTTATTCCTATTTTAAACTACATATAATTTGTAGAAGTTTATAAAGTATTGTCCTCGTAGATTTGTCGGTTTTGCTGGAACCGCATCCGGGAGGGCGAGAACGGTTTATGCCCTGCGTGCCGGAAGGCCTACCCGGAGAACCCGGCAGACTTCACTCCACTCAGTCAAGAGCAGGTAAAAGCTTGTGGAATTTACTGTGACTGCAGAAATTCATTTAACATGAAACATAAAATGAACCTGAGTTGAATGAGATATAGTAATTGTGTAAGATGAGGATATAGTCGTTGTGTAACATGTGGGTATAGTGATTAAGATGAGGATATAAGTAGTAATTGTGTAAGATGAGATATAGTAGTTGTGTAAGATGAGGATATAATATTTGTGTAAGATGAGGATATAGTAATTGTGTAAGATGAGGATATAGTATTTGTGTAAGATAATGACATGTGATGTGTTGTGTTGTGTAGGTGGCAGCGATAAAGACGGAGAAGAAAGCCCGCGAGCAGAAGCGACGGAACAAGACGCTGGAGTCGCGGCGCGCACTCGCCAACGTGCGCGTCGTGCAGAACAACCTCGTGTTTGTCGTCGGGCTGCCCGTGCGCCTCGCCGACCCCGAGGTTATACCCACTACATATACCCCCCTCAAACATACATTATGTACACACATACATTTTCATACACACATACATTTTCATACACGTACATTTTCATACTCACATACATTTTCAATTTTCAAAAAAAATAATGCTAATGACATAAATATTATTGCAGATTCTCAAACGGCAGGAGTACTTTGGCAAATATGGCAAAATTCACAAAGTAGTTATAAACCAAAGTACCACGTATGCAGGGTCACAGGTAAGGATTCATTTAATTTGTATGTAAAATTTGGGTTTTAATTTTCCTAAGTGGAATAGTCAAACGTTACATATATAAAGTCCTTACTAGGATATAAAAAATATTGGTACATTTTAAACCATTAGAGAACTAAATTCATGTATACATGTGTCCGGTAAGTAGTACGACAAACTTAAGGGGGAGATAGGTGAGCGGACCACCTACCAAATATACAAAAATTACCTCAGTAAAAAAGTCACCATTTCGATATTTCTGATTTTTATATATTTTTACTAAGGTAATTTTTGTATGTGACCCACCCACCCATCTTCCCCTTAAGTTGGTCTTGCTACTTACCGGACACTGTATAAGTAGTATTTTATCGCGATAATCTCAGGATCTACAGGTCCAATTATTTTTGCGTTAGATAGCAAGTGATGAAGAAGATAATATCATGGATGAAGCATGGTTAAAGCTAGTATTCTACGCAGTTGGACACTCTAGAACGAGTGGTCGTGGTTATGAAAGGTCTCGAATCTTGAGTGGTGGCTCTATTGCAAGCATTACAGGAATTCGGTCATACTTTAAGAAATCTGACTATCTATTCGGGGACCGACCAAGCGGTCTCTTGACATCCATTCTACCTTGCTATTATTAGGTAGTATAAATATGAGCTCAGGTTGATTGGTCAGAAAAATTTATGGGAGGCCTACGTCCAGCAGTGGACGTCTCGGAGTCGGCTGAAATGATGATGATGATAATAAATATGAGTGTTTTTGTGTTTGTAACACGTCAGGGTCCGTCGGCGTCGGCGTACGTGACGTACGTGACGTCAGCGGACGCCCTGCGCGCCATCCAGGGCGTCAACAACGTGACGCTCGACGGACGCGTGCTCAAGGGCTCGCTCGGCACCACCAAGTACTGCGCCAACTTCATGAAGAACCAGCCCTGCCCAAAGCCAGACTGCATGTATCTGCACGAGCTAGGTACCTATACCTCACCTCGTCATCTTAAAGTTTGATACCTTGCTGCTACGCCACTGGTCGTGATCTCTATTCCCGTCTGGAACAAACATTAGTGGGCATATCTATTTGTTCTGTGTCTGGGTGTATGGTAAATCTATGCAAAAATTGCATGTTAGTGTAAAAAACTTCCGAACTCTTCATCCGAACTTCTGTAACTCTTCATAAGTGCTCTCCTAGAGCCTTAACTGAAGAAATGTCTTTGACTTACTTTATATCAAAACTAGTTTCACCCACGTTCCCGAAGGATCTTATTGTTACCCCTCCCTGGATAAAAAGTATCCTATGTTTTATTCCAGGATATGGTCTACCTGTGTGCCAAGTTACATCAAAATCCGTTGAGCCGGTTTTGCGTGATTGCGCAACAAACATACAAATTGTATGACCCATAGACACATTTATGATATTAGTAGGGTATCCCGGTTGCAATGTTTAAGGCCCCCTTTCCATCCCCCAGGTGACCCAAACGCGTCGTTCACGAAGGAGGAGATGCACGCGGGGCTGCACCAGGTGTATGAACGTAAGCTTCACAACCAGTTGTTGCACGCGCAGCGGGACAAGCCATACAACGACGACAAGCAATATAACGGTGAGTGACACCGTACATTACATTACATTACATTAAACCTTTCAAGGCGATAATAGCTCAGTGGTGGTGACGTCTATACCGCGGCGGAGCATTCGGTGAAGGAAAACATCGTGAGGAAACCATAGCACGATGGTATTGTACTTTGTAGTATCCAACTTCCTGGCTACCACCCTCAAGTAAAAACCTGTCGCTGTCGTAAGCACCTATTAGTGTGTTCCGACAGCTGCACTTGAGAGCCAGTTCCTATCTAGGCTTTTCTCTTAGTACCTCCATGTCTTATAATTTTTCTTTGATAAAGATTTCTCTGGTGTGGAATTCCATTCGTCAGCTAGGTTACTTGAATTGAAGGAGATAAAATATATTAGTAAAATAACGTATTTTTTATTATTTTTGGATACGACAGTAATCTAAAGGAATCTTAGAAAATGTTATTTTAAGTGATATGGGTATTCGAGGTTCGAGTTACCATCGTATTTCTAGTTTATCTAAATTTTAACTTGAATACAAACGCCCTGAAGAATCCCTATTCTAGGGGGTCCATCTGCAATCCCTAGCGGATATCTTTGGATTTTACAGGATAGTAGGATGAGAGTACCCATCAAGTATAAGTCCAATTATTACTGAAGGACCATCTCTAAAATTGCAATCTTTGCTATAACACACATTATAGTTTTGGTTGTTTATTCATGTGGTAAATTTTCTACAACAACAAAAATTTTATATTAAAAAATATCATTACTTCTTCAGGTAATCCTAGTACGAATGCAGAAAAGAGCAGTTCAAAAGATGGTAAGTATTTAATAAACATAATAATATTAATTACTCATTTATATAAATACACGTATTCAACTGTTTTGGTATGTTTCAGGTAATCAATCGAACTTTATACCGACAACAGTGGTCACATCATCACATATAAACGTAGTCAATTCATCTAAGTGAGTACTATTATTATTATAATGAACCACTGTACAATTTCATCATCATCTTCAGCTAGAAGATTTCGAGGATTACTATCTATTAACCTGAATATCGACCTGAACCTCGGTCTCACTTACGATAAAGAAAAGACTTTTACCTCGCCAACACGAAAAGGGCAGTTTCGGTGCGTAAAAACGTGAGTAACAGTGATTCGGAACACCACATTTTGAATTTACTCGGCGCTGAAAAAAAAAAACAAAGGGCGATGGTTCGTTCGGAAACTCATTTTAGCTCATAGGCTCAAACATTTGTGTTATTTATTGAAATTTAAGTTTATAAATCGAACTATTGTCTTTTTAAAGACGTAATATTTAAAATAAATACCTACTAGTTATCGTTAGTATCAGTTACTTAAAAATAAGTAAAACGATTTTGCTGCGAGTTTTTACTCACCAAAATACCACTTTTCGTGCTGGAGAGGTGAATATAACTATTAAGAGTATCCTACTGTTTATTAATTAGTTGTTGCGTTTAAACTACATTTCAATAATTGCAGATCTAAAAAGGATTCGTCGAACGGCAGCGCGGGTAGCAGCATCAGTAGCAGCAGCGGTGGCGCGGGTAGCACCGGTAGCACCAGCTCGGGGACCAGCTCTGGAACCGGCACCACCAACGGGACTGGAGGCAAGGAAGCCTGGCCCAGTCTCAGCTCTTCACCTCCATCAGATAGTCCCGCCAGAAAACAACACAGTCCTAAGCCACAACACTCTACGGGTATGTCTATTGTCTATGTATCTATATATATAAAAGGATAAGTCCTGACTGATCTATCAACGCCCAGCCTAAACCCTTAGACCTAGAAAGCTGGTTTTTTCCCAGGTGTTGTTTTTAAAAAATTACCGACGGATAAGAACGGATTTTTCGAAATTCAACCTTTAAGGGGGTGAAAAAGGGGTTGAAAGTTTGTATGAAAGTCTGTCATTTTTGAAGCTAGAATCATGAAACTTTGTTTTTAGACTATCAATTAAAAATAAAGAAACATGTGTATCAGCGTTATTTAAATTTCTATCCCTGAGGGGGTGAAACGGGGGTTGAAAGTTTGTATGGCTGTCCGTGATTTTTTAAGCTAGAACCATGAAACTTTGTTTTTAGGCTAACAATTAAAAATAAAAAACACGTGTTTTAGCGTTTTCTAAAATTCAACCTTTAAGGGGGTGAAAAAGGGGTTGAAAGTTTGTAGGGAAGTCGCATCATTTTTGAAGCTAGAACCATGAAACTTTGTTTTTAAACTAACAATTAAAAATAAAGAAACACGTGTTTTAGCGTTTTCTAAAATTCAACCCTTAAGGGGGTGAAAAAGGGGTTGAAAGTTTGTACGGAAGTCCGTCATTTTTGAAGCTAGAACCATGAAACTTTGTTTTTAGGCTAACAAATAAAAATAAAGAAATACGTGTTTTAGCGTTTCCTATAATTCTACCTCTGAAGGGGTGAAAAGGGGGTTCAAAGTTAGGAGTTATTTCCGTTTCTTGGTATGAAAAATGAAAAGGACTGACTCATCAACGCCCAGTGTTAGACCTAGAAAGCAGATATTTTTCACAGGTGTGAAAAAAATCTGCATTCATTAGGCATGTTTTTAAGATGTAGACGAGGATTAAGAAAGATTTTTTGAAATTCAATCTCAAAGGATACGCGGGTGGAACCGCGGGTCGGAAAGCTAGTATTATATACAAGGCAATCGTTACCGACTGTCTGACAGACTGACTGACTGATCTATCAACATACAGCTCAAACCACTGAACGGATTGCGCTGAAATAGGGCACACAGACAGTTATTATGATGTAGGTTCAAGGCGATGATAGCTCAGTGCTAGTTACGTCGGATACCGCGGCGAAGGTCGTGGGTTCGAATCCTACAATGAGCTTGAGCTTTTGGTGAAGGAAAACATCGTGAGGAAACCATAGCACGGTGGTAGGGTATTTTGTAGTACCCAAATGGCTGGCTACCACCCTCAAGTTGAAAACCTGTCGCCAAGCACATATCGGTGTGTTCCGATCCGACAGCTGCACTTGAGAGCCAGTTCCCATCTAGGCTTTGTGTGCATACCACCTTCGGCCACATCATCACTTACCATAGTGAGATTGTAGTCATACACAAGCTTATCCAGAATAAAAAAGGTATCCGCTAAGAAAGGATTTTCCAAAATTCACCCCCTAAGGGGATGAAATGGGGATCCAAAGTTTGTATGGAAAAACGGGATCGTGGGTGAAACCGGCGGGGCGGGAAGCTAGTATTGTATAAAGTTGTTATTGTTATGGAGGTTTTAAGTGAAATTCAATGATTATAATTGACTGTAATCGACATTAATGTATTGTTTGTATGTTACAGTTAAGTCACAAGAAAATCGCACATCAGAATCTTCCAGTCCCACACAACTACAGGTACAACAGGCTCAAACGAAAAACAAAGACACACACACAGAAACCAAAACGAATAGAAGCAACAAAGATACAAATAGCACAAATGGCCAAACGAGTAAGAAAAGCAAATCAGACAAATCCAAACAGAAGTCTAGCAATAGTATTAATAATGATAATAATGAAATGGAAGTAGAAATAAAGGCTGTATACAATAACACGCAAACACACACCGGCTCAGTGTTCGAGCATAATCACGACACGCAACAACAGAGTTATTTATCAAATGAATTGGACGAACTAGAATCAGATAGACACAGCTTGTTGGAAAACCACGATTTGTTAGACAACAGTGATCACAGTCTCTTAGAGGATGATAATACGCATAATCTATTAAACGATGCAAACAATGATGTTATGATGTTGCACAATCACAGAGAAATGCTCGCTGGCCTAGTTGATAATAACCCCGTACATATGAAGAGCCCAATGGTAAATGGTTATGGATTATTAGACAGAGATAATATGAGCTATTTAGGAAACGATAGACAGATTAGTCAAATTAGCCAAGGTCAGAAGGAACTATTGCTAAGGGAACGCAGCCGGAGTGAAATGCTAATGAGACAAAATGAGTTATTGGCGAGGCAACACAACGTTATGGTCGAACAGAAGCATTATATGCCCTCAGCTAGTATAGGACTCGACTCGACTAGTGAATTATTAGGTAAGAGTCATTTCATATTTTAAAAACTTAAATTCGTCATTATGAATGTATTTGTCATTATGAAAATCCTTTTATTTAGAAAATGACAATCCTTGCGAAGCTCGTATTGATATCGAATGCTAGGGTAGAAGGTTGTTGGGTTCATATTTTACAGTATGAGATTTCGGTAAATAAATGGTGCCTAGTTTTAAGTGATTATCACTTCAAGCCATACCAATTACTATAGTATAGTTAATGAATTTATTTTTTCAGGTGCTAATTTTCATCAGAATCCAAATATGCTTCCACCGTTTGGTATGCGGGTAGACAATTCAATGGGCGGCAGCTCTATGACAAACTCTATGTCTTCGAGTTCGCTAGGCGGGTCTATGCGCGGCGGGTTCGTGTTACACACTCCACAAATGCTGCAACAAATGCTGCAACCAAAGCAGCAACAAATGCAGCAAGCGGGCCTTGTCAATGGATTTGATAACCCACAAACTACGGTAAATTTATATTTATACTTATTACTTCTCCATGAAAAAGATGCAACAGAAGTGATAATTCTAAGAATACTATCCGGTGTCATACAGAGACATGGATTTAGACATAAATACATGGTATACAGTAATTTTGAAAATTTCATATCATTGTCACTGATCCTTGGATTTCATCTTCTTTTTATTAAATGTCACAACGATCGTTTGTAGTATGGAGGAATTAAGGCAATAATGGTTCGTGACGTCATAAATATACACCATCAAAAGCTCAACTCTGTCGTGAAATTGGTGGAAAATCACAAAAAAGATGAATTTTACTATGTATTCACTATTTTCGAGTATTTTTAAATTTTTTATACACTGGTTAGTGTTAGATATTTTTTCAAACGGCGCAAATATAGCAATCTTGATAGTTGCTAAATATTTGAGAAGTTTGGGGTTGAGACAATGGGGCCGTGGGGACCAGCTGCTCACCGCGTTTACCGTCTCATCGCGAAACGCCTCATCGAAGCGTCACGTGACCGGAGGGCTGGCGAATACTTTGCCCAACGTATTAGCATAGCCATCCAAAGAGGCAATGCTGCCAGTGTTCTGGGCACGCTACCACCTGACAGCGATCTGGACCAGTTGGCCTATTTAGTGTAGTCAAGTTTTTTGTTATTTATTTTTATTTATGTAATTAGATTTCCAATTAAGTCTCATAATATATAAAACCAATATGCTAATGTAAGTGCATGTCCGTGCAGAACGAAGGCAGATACCTGGCAGAGAATATGGACAAGTTCTTCACAGACTTCCACAAGGCACAACAGATGCGGCTGCAGGTGTCGCGCGCCGACCGGTACCCCGAGCCGCTGCACTTCCCACACAACATGCTCAGCGCTGAGAGACTCGAGATGGAACACAAGCAGAGGTATCACTACCTTCTTTTTTTTACTACAATCTCACCATGGTAAGTGATGATGTTACCGAGGGTGGTCAGCACACAAAGCCTAGATGGGATCTGGCTCTCAGGTGCAGATGTTGGATGGAACACACCAATAGGTGCATGGCGACAGATTTTCAACTTGAGGGTGGTAGCCAGCCAGTCGGTACTACAAAGTACCCTACCACCGTGCTATGATTTCCTCACGATGTTTTCCTTCACGATTGCTCAATGGTAGTGACGTCGGATACCGCGGCGAAGGTCGTGGGTTCGAATCCTAAAATGAGCTTGAGTCGTGGGTTCGAATCCTAAAATGAGCTTGAGCTAAGAGCCAATTGCATTTTAATAAGGTGTACAACACATTGGCAATCCCTCTGGTATTGCTAATAAATAATAATCAACTGGATCTATTATTAAATAATCCTATGTTTTTTTGCGTGATTTACCAAAAAACATAAATCCTATCACGACTGATGTAATCCTGTCATGATAATGTGTTTTTCAGGATGGGTAGCATGGCTCGCAGCGTGGAGAGCGTCGGCAGCCGCGCGGCCGGCGATGGTGACGACGACCTCGACTTTGATCCCTTCAAGGAGACGCAGAAGGCCTTCGCGGAGCTCATGGAAAACGAAATGATGCAGAACACAGTCTCTAGCGGGTATGGCTAATTAATAAAGCTTCTTTACCCGGTGGTCATGGGTATAAATATACTGATATTATAAAGCTGAAGAGGTTTTTTTAACGCGCTAATCTTAGGAACTGCTTGTTCGAATTGAAAAATAAATTTTGTGTTGGATAGCCCATGTATTGAGTAAGGCTATAGTCTATATAACATTACGCTACGATCAATAGGAGCGGAGCATCAATGAAAAACGGGGGAAAATTCCTTTTGAGAACTTCCGTTGCGTGCGCTGCGTAAACGGTTAAAGTTACACAACGATTATATAAATTGTTCCTCTTAAAAAGTAAATAGTTTATATTCCGGAATAAGGATACGTATATAAAAAGTATCCTATGTTTTATTCCAAGATATGATCTACCGTGTGCCAAGTATCATCAAAATCCTTTATTGAGCAACAAACATACAAACTTTCACATTTTAAATACTAGTTATACTAATATTATAGAAAGAGGAAAGATTCGATTGTTTGTTTGCATTGAATAGGCTCTGAAACTACTAGACCGATTTGAAAAATTCTTTCACCATTAGAAAGCTACATTATCCCTGATGAACATAGGCTGTATTTTGTCCCGGGAAAAGATAAGACCCCAAGCGAACGCGGCGCGGGTGAACAGCTAGTCATAAATGAAGATGTAATTGTTATTATTATAAATGTGCAGTGACAGTATGGATCGGGTGCGCCGGTCTCGGCTGGCCCCGCCCGGCTTCGGGCACATGAGCGCGTTCGGTCTCGCCGCGCCACTACACCACCAGCCACACCATCCACACCAGCCACACCATCAAGGTAAACTCTTGACAGTGTATATGTAGGCGCCTGCGCCATCTAGTATGGATAGAAGGAATCTTGTAAACCACACATAACGCCACCGAGCGCGTCATTCTATTCCCCCACTTTGTAATCTTAGACAGGGCGATCGCCGTAAAGGCAGTCTTTGCTCTGGCGTGGCACGGTACACTTGTTGTCATAGTTAATTTGTGCAAACGAATTAATTATTATTATCCTAACCTACCCTCTATCCGTCATATACATTTAAGGTGATAATAGCTCAGTGGTAGTGACGTCGAATGTCACGGCGAAGGTCGTGGGTTCGAATCTAACAATGAGCTTGAGTTTTCGGTGAAGAAAAACATCGTGAGGACACCACAGCATGGTAGTAGACTTTGGCTGGATACCACCATCAAGTTGAAAATCTGCACAAAGCACCTGTTGGTGTGTTCCGACAATTGCACTTGAGAGCCAGATGTTTTTAAGGCATTGTAATAATGGTAGGGGAGGCGAATAGGGGATTTCGGGATTTACACGAGCGCGTCAGATTAACATAAGGGGGGCAACCTTGCACCTTGTGAAGTACTCTCACCAAATCTGAGCCTTCTATGTAGTGTCGAACGCCTAGGGTAGCCCGTCAGATTAGTAAAAAAAAATCGATGGTTTGAAATACTCGAGCGCGTCAGATTAGTTAGTTACATGCAAAATAGTGTACATTTCAATAATCTGACAAATTGGGCGTGACGAAAGAAAATTGGAGACTCGCAAAGTTGCAAAAAAAAAACGTCACCTGGATTTTCTCGAGCGCGATTAGTTTTTTTTTATTTAAACATTTAATATTTACAACAAATGTACAAAATATACATGCAAATGTACAATTACAATACATAAAAAACATCTTCGAGGCTGCCGCTGCTGCCGATCGGCAAGGTTCCCAGAAGGCTGGCAGCGTTTCCTCTTTGGATGGCCAAGCTGATGCGTTGGCGGAAAAAGCTCCCCGCCCGCCGGTCACCCGAGGCCTCGATTAATTTTTTACATAAAATATTTGCGAAACGACGAGCTTCAGACCCCCACGGACCCATGGTCTCAACCGCAAAAGGCATAAATTGATAATTTGATTTGTTTTTTTTTTATTTTGAAGGAAATTAGTCACGAATCACGGAAATATCTTAATCTGCCGATTTGCACAAGCCGAAGTGGCTAAAATCATTATTAAGTGTATAGTCCAGGAATATTATGAGTTTCACCTCAGAATGAGAAATAGTCAGCTATTAACTTGTATAAACCTTTATATTGACACCCTAAAACTTGTCTCAAAAGCTACTTATCTTAGGGTGCCCGCGACTAGTGATTTTTCAAGGTCAAAGGTCAAAAAATCATTTATTGCAAATATCTCGTTTCCTATGGGTTTTTTGGTATATGTATTCATAATAAATATTGTAGAAGGTTAAATTCTCTACAACTTTTGTGCAAAAAATTTTTCGATATCTTGAACCATTTTCGAGATTTCGATATTTTTTACATATTTTTTTTTTCAAACCGTCAGATTAAGGAAATCCCTCAACATAATTGTCAGATTATGGGTCAGTACAACAAGGCCATCAAGAAGAACCGCCTGTATAAAAATCTGACGCGCTCGAGTAAATCAAGGTCACGATTTTTTTTTGCATTTTCAAAAATCGGCCCTGACTGATGGTCGCGTCCAAATCGTCAGTCTTTAAAATAGGAGCTACTGGAGGGTTCACTTAACATCCCTTATCAATGTCTGACGCGCTCGAGTAAATTTTTTTTTTTAAATATTTTCGACCCCTTCGTACGGCCACCCCCACCACGCAAAACGGCAGATTATTATTTTTCCGTTATCAGA
Source organism: Ochropacha duplaris (assembly GCA_951361185.1). Taxonomy (NCBI): domain Eukaryota; kingdom Metazoa; phylum Arthropoda; class Insecta; order Lepidoptera; family Drepanidae; genus Ochropacha; species Ochropacha duplaris. Next base: position 3,946,311 of record OX592715.1, on the reverse strand, counting down.
CAGACGTGGCCTCCCCTACCATAAGGTGTACAATACATGTGAAATCCCCCTGGTATTGCTGATGTCTATAGGCGACGGTAGTCACTTAACATCAGATGACCCGGTTGGCTCGTCACTAGTGGTATAAAAAAAACATATACGAGTCTACAATAGAGTTGATCATAAAATAGGACAATAGACGCTATTTGACATCACAATAGCTGCAAAAAATATTGCAATAATATCAACAAAAATTATATAAATATAAAACTTAGTTTGCTATTAGGTAACTCCCTATTATTGAACGGGTGATTCTCAAATACAATTCTGGAAGGACTATTTATTTCCCTTACATTTAGTTTTTATCTACCGTTTTATATTGAAATGAAATGAAATGTTTATTTATCCAAATAGGCCTTCACAGGCGCTTATGAATTGTCAGATTCTAATTACTCTAGTGCACAGTAGTATTGTGTAGGTATTTATTTATTTTAATAATATTCTCGGACATTTGTCACATTCGGCTATCTGATCCCAAACTACCCAGAGCTTGTAATATGGAAACCAGATGACTGATATACTACTAATAGATAGACAAACAGACATGTTCATACACACAAATGTCTGTCCTGGATGGGAATCGAACCCACGACCTGCGGCGTGATAGGTAGTGTGTTAACCAACCACGCCAACTGGCCCGTCAGTTGTTAGTAATGTTAGTTTCTATTTAAAATAGGTTAGTATGGTTAGGTGTAAGCCTCTTCCAAACCATTTCAGGTGGCAGGTTCTGGAAGGATAAATAGGATACTAATAAAAGTAGCAAATATTTCGTTCCTCAGATTGGACACAGATGGACCCGGCGATAGTGTCGACGTCTGTGAATTTCGGTAAGGGCCCCCAGCCCACCAGCGCGGCGGCACCCGCGCCAACCCCCGCCGCCCAGCAACACTCACTCAGCCAGCAGCAGCAGGAACTATTCGCGCGGTTCAACCAGCTACAGATGAAGCCCCAGCACGCGGCCGCTCCACAGTGGGCGGGGCCGGGAGCGGGACACAAGCTGGCCTGGGGCTCGGCGCCCTACGCCGGAATCCCCCTGCCCCCGGGCTTCGCCCCCGCCAAGCCGTCGCAGCACCCGGCCGAGTGCATCGACGCCAACTAAACGACGCGACAGTGCAATTCGATGATGACAGCCGATATTATATTTTCTATTTCAGTAGTACTATTGTCTTTCCGTTGGTGATGTGATCGATAAATCTTTGTATTGAGAGGAGCATATTTTAAATGAGAGAAATATGATAACAAAGGAATTTGTAAAATAAATTAACCTATTTGTTTTATTTAAAAAAAGTTTAATTTATTTATTTTAATATATTATTTCGTTCGGTTTCGTTTGGCTCGCTGTCTGTCCCCGGTATTCGATTTATCATATTTCTTTAAACTTTCTTTTGTTCTTTATTTCGTTTCACTACGCATGATAATATGTATATTCGTTCGTTACATCATATATATTTACTAGAATCATATCCCTGTTATGACAGATTATATTTTCTTTATTAAAATGAGATGCCAGTAGCTCGCTGTTCCATTTGTACCTCATTGAGCCATTAGACCATGGAAGGATCATTGAAATTAAAGCAAGAAATAAAATTACACTCTTTTAATGCCGAACCTTCATCTTACAATTGTATACGCGAGTCAAGTAGATAACACCTACGTAACTTGACAAGAGTATTACATATTTGTGATATTTAGTTTTATACATTTATTGGGACACATTTAATTTCACAGAAAAATATTATTTTATACATTAAACAAAATTGAATTAATTGCGCTTATTTTTGTTGCAGTACAGTACATATATGTATAATTTAAATATAAAATTATACAATAAGTATTATTTCAAAGCAAATATCAATCATCATTATCATTATTTTTAGCTGTCAAAAAGCAATACCACAAGTTTTCAAAAGGAACAACTTTAATGTAATCAAAATTATTTTTGAATTGCATCAATGTACACTCTAGGGTCTGGTCCATCCCAGGGCACGATGAGCCCGTTGTGCCACACGTATAGGCCTCCGCCCTCGGGCTCCAGCGCCAGCCGTAGCGGATGCTCCGCGGCCTGCGCCGGCGTCACCGACCCGACACCGTGTGTCATGTCCGTTATTACGTAGCCGGGGTGCACGCAGTTTACTTTTATATCTACAGGGAAATATCAAAAACCGTATTCTCACCTATACTTCTAACGTGCTGTCGATATGTCAATACCTACATATACAGGTCGGGTAAGTAGAACGACAAACTTAAGGGGGAGATTGCTGGGTCATCTACCAAATATGCAAATATTGCCTCATTACAAGTTTCGCTGTTTTGAAATATATCGATATTTTTAAGTATTTTTGATTTTAAATATCTCGAAAATATTGACACTTTTACTGAGGTAATTTTTGCATATTTGGTAGGTGTCCCACCCACCTATTTGACGTACTACTTACCGGACACCCTGTATATGTACAAGACACGACAACTACAATGCACTACAACACTAGGGAAAGGATGCACACTTGCACTGTAAGGGATTAGGAAAAAGAGTGCGGCGCGTCTTCGTGGATGGCACTATCTGTACACACACTTAAAATTTGTGAAATCACAGCCAAAACGCCAATGTATACTAAATCGATAGATGGCTTTAACGTCATTGTTCTATTATGCACTATCGACCTTTTGATATGTCTAAGGCTCTCAAGTGTAACTGCTGGAACACCAATAGTTGCTTGGCGACAGATTTTCATTTTGAGGGTGGTAGGTACCAAATCGAGTACCTATATTAAGTTTTATTATGATATTAAGTTTAGGTTTCCTCAAGATGTTTTCTTTTGCCTAAAGCTCAAGCTTATTGAAGGGTTCGAACCCACGACCTTCGTCCCGACGTTACTACTACAACTATCATCGCCTTATAAACTACTCAAAACAAAATAAGGGCCACCCATAAAATTTTGTCATTATGGGCATTTTTTTCTGATAAATGATTATCAATCAAACTTAATTTTTGCTTAAGGCGATGATAGCTCAGTGGTAAGTGACGTCGAATACCGCGACGATGGTCGTGGGTTCGAATCCTACAATGAGCTTGATCTTTCGGTGAAGGAAAACATCGTGAGGAAACCATAGCACGGTGGTAGGGTACTTTGTAGTACCCGTCTGACTGGCTACCACCCTCAAGTTGAAAATCTGTCGCCAAGCACCTGTCGGTGTGTTTCGACAGCTGCACTTGAGAGCCAGTTCCCTTCTAGGCTTTGTGTGCTTACCACCTTCGGCCACATCATCACTTACCATGGTGAGATTGTGGTCAAACACAAGCTTATACAGAATAAAAAAAATCAGTCATAAAAAGAACCCATTTTAAATAAGTTGAATTAAAATTACTGGAAACACTAGGTTGATAAAAAAAACAACAAAGTTTAGGTTGGCCCTTATTTTGTTTTGAGTAGTACTATCAATGACGCGTATATCTATTTGGAATGTATCTAAAAAAAAAACATTTGTAGTAAATCAGTCTGGTATCTGGTTACCATAGTACAAGTCGTACTTCGGGATCAGATGGCCATGTATGAAGAAATCACAGGGAACCAATTTGTACTCAAACTATTTACCTACAAAGGACAATGTTGTTATTTTTATGGTAAGAAAATAAAAAGAATATTGGAAAGAGGATACATACTTCGAGAAGTTAACCTTCGGTGCAGCATAAATGTGTACGCGTTGACTCCAACTTTCGAAACTACGTAAGGAGACTCACCCCAATCTTCCACCTCCTTGTCTAGCTTTACAGAGTCTATGTAAGTATTCATCAGAACTTTTAATTCATCTAAATTTAAATCAGAACGAAATGCCTGTTTTAAAACAGCTGATGGAATACGAGATAAGTGTCCTGACGAACTTGAAATGTTGACTATTCTCCCGCCGTTTCCGACCAATGGTAAAACAGCTTCAGTAAAATTTACCAATGAAAAGAAGTTTACTTTCAATGTTTCCTCTGCCTGAAACAACTTTGGTTCGATAGCGTCTTTTAGAAACAGCAATCCTGCGTTATTTACCAATATGTCCACTTCTTCACCCTCATCACGAATATTGTTAATGAATCTTGTTATACTTTCGTCATTTGTGACGTCCAATTCATAAAATACAGGGTAAAGTCCTAACCTATTTAGCTTATCGCGTGCTTCTTGCCCTCTTCTTGCGTCTCTAGCGGTTAGATATACTTTTCCATCGTATTTTTCACACAATCCTTTAACAATTGCCCAACCTAAGCCTTTATTCGCTCCTGTAACTACAGCTACTTTGGGCATAGTTAAAATTTAAAATATAATAGTAGTTTAATTTATGCCACTTGGCTTTTAGGCCAAACACACAACCTTATGATTTCACTGACAGATAATAACTGTTTAATTTAATACTCGGCGTATACTTATAAATATAGATAAGTTCAAAAAATCCGTATAGGTTGGTATTAATTATAATAACTCCTTAGTATCCAGGTTAAAAGAGATGTAAAATATGTAACCCATAAAATTATATTCCTTTATTTTTCTATCATGATTTAAGTACGTACCTACTTCATGGGGTCATTGAAGCTGCGACATGTTAGGCTGCTCTCAATTCAAGGTAGTATGTATAATGTTATAGTACCTACTCTGCATTACACACACACACTACACATTACCACAGTAATTATATTATACGCTACGCCACAGACATTACATTGGTACAAAACGGTTACCCATTGGTTAATATGAAAATGGTGGGGATAACAAGTAGTTACTATTATTACCTACTCGCACATTTTTCACAAAATTCTCACTTTCACGTACTAACTTATTAATTTTCTCAAGTTCTCCAAGTAAATTCTTTTGACAGAAGTATTGCTGCGGTTAGTACAAAAGTTATGAAGTATGGGACCAGCAATAAATTCTGCACCTTCATCGTCACCGTACTATCCCTGATCATAATAATTACTTTATTCATTACTAGCTTTCCGCCCCATGGTTTCACCCGCATTCCCGAGGGAATTATAATATTATAATAAATTCGCTTTGATTGCTTTTACACATGAAAGATTTTTTCAAAATCGGTTAAGTAAGTATTTTTGAGTAGGTACCAATATATTCGTTACAAACAAACATACAAAAAATCTAATCTTTTATCTTCATAATATTAGTTAGATTATACATATGTATCTATATATATTATATATACCTACCTATCCATTAAATACACAGTTTAAAACATGTTTGCATACATGTTTAAAAGTTTTATGGTATGTAGGTACATATGTATGTATGTATGTGGAAATCCTGCCTTCAAATCAACCAGTTAGTTTTTGGTCCTTCGAGCCTCTTTAGATAGTAATAAAAAATTGGATACTGTCTTATACAAACAAATTAATTAATTATTTTTATCTTATTTGGTATAAACAATCTAACTCAGAAAACCTAAAATTATTCTGTATTTACCTCATGCAATGTACATAAACGCGTATCTATACATATAGGTACCTACCTCTATTCATACAACTGTGATTATAATGTGAGTTAATGTAATATGGTTGGGGTGCCAAAATTGTAGTATGATGAATGGAAGTGGTTTATACTGTTACGGGACGCCCACGAGACGTGATTATAAATTCAAATTCTTCGTCAGTAATCATTTAACTGTACCTACATACTTTATGAATGATTAATTTTATTTCGTGTTTATCATTTATCCGAAATATGATTGATCTCATAGATTAAGAATTGGTCCTCGCTCCGCTCTGGGCGCGACGATATGGATTGATCTATTATTATATGTCTTCGTGGATGCAATGAATCGTTTTCGAGTCGATAACGTTACGTCGACTATGAAACCACCCAATGTGAAAATTGAATGTGACATGTGACATTGATAAGCGACAGAGACAAAATATATTTGTGCGATAGTATCACCAAAGAGTATGTGAGTATCACGACTGATAAAAAAAACAAGTTTAAATTTTCCAATCACTGCTGTGCAATAGTACGTACAAGCATTCGAAGAGCATAATAAATATACATGATTCTTCTAGAATTTTAACGCGACATCATGTTGCAATTGCCCGCAGTTTTCACACCACCGATTTTCGGCGACGAATTAGTTCTTCGATCGATTGATTGGTTGGAAAACTTCCCTTGGAGACAGGAAAACAGTGTGAAATATGATAGTGATACGTACGAGATTTGCTTGAACGTTAAAGACTATGCGCCGGAAGAAATATCAGTGAAGACAAGTGATGGGTTCATAATAGTAGAGGCAAAACATGATGAAATGAAAGATGACTATGGTTACATCGCTAGGCAGTTCATAAGAAGGTATCCGTTACCGCGAGGGTGTCGTTTCGAGAATGTTAAGTCCAAGCTGTCTTCAGACGGATACCTTATCATTAGTACGCCTATGAAACCTGTTTTCAAGCAAGATACGGTGATTCCAGTGAAGCATGAGAGTCCCACAAAGTCTAAGCTGTGATTTTTTTTCAACGGTTGTGGTTATATTTTATTTTTTATGTTATGTTAGTTGCGTAGAAATAGAGTTGTTAAAGTTGTTTCAAACGTGTGATAATGATAAGTTGTTAGATAGATAAATAACTAAATTCATATTATAAAAAATATGTAAGTAAGTAAAATAATCATAGATACGAAAACGAAATGATTTGTACTAAAATAAAGATACATTTGTGTGTTAGATAATAATTATTATCTTTGATATTGGAAAGATAAAGAAATGATACTTAATGCAATTTTGTTATATCGTTATTTAAAACATTACCTACGTCACATTTGATTTCGCTCCGCCCGTTTCCACCAGGAATGCGTAGCGAGAGATGTATTTTTTTTACCAGTGTTGCCTGTTCTAATTTTTATTCAGGCAATACTAATGCAACCAATGGTAAAAAATATTTTATTCAAAAAGTACTCCGCGGGCACTATTGTATTATACCGGTCCGAAAAGTCACATTTGCGGTTATTGATAAATAGAACATGGCGGCATGGATGCACCTATTCGGTCATGAGGAGCACGCACAAACCTAGCTCGTACATCGAGTAAAACTTACTTTTCAACACTGGATGTTCGGAAAAGGAACGCATCAATGGGAACCTGCATACTCGGTTATGTTAAGAACACCTGTCAGCTATACGTCAGCTTTCGCCGCCTTGGCCTTCTCCCCTCATTAGAATCTCATGCCACCGTCGCGTCGGTAGGGGCAGGTATATGAACAATGTCTAATAAATTGATGGTAACAAGCTCCAAATATAAGGCAAGACAAAATTGAATCTTAAGGTACCTGACAATAAAACTTAAATTGACGACTGCCATCAATTTGAAATTCCAGTATAATATAATTCATCTTTATTTCAACGTGGATATGGTGTATAATGGATCGAATTTGTCTGAGTCTGTATACATACGTACCTATTAATCTGTTGCATGATCTTTATTATGTTTGAAGGCCAGTTCACCGGTAGCTATGAAGTAGCGAAGGCGTTTTCGCAGAGGAACACAATAACTACTTTAAGGTATGTAACAGTGTTATAAGCCGGTTTTTAACGTAACGTACCGTACATCGCGTTTAATATCCTTTACTTACCTATGTCATTGAACTCTTTCTTTACTAACTAACTATTAGTAGTTCAAGTCATATTGATTTTCAGAGAGTTTTGTTACTCAATTATGTAAAAAGAGCCCTGCTTTTTTCAGTAGGACTGAAGTCCATGATACGGTTTTTTCCCTTGCCAATTTTTTTGGGATATTTTGAAAATCACAATAGTTTGTAATGTTAAAATAACAGCTTTTTACGAAATGCATATGAATGTAGTAATTTTTTTTTTGTCTGTCTGTCTGTTTGATTTGGCAAATTTCCAATACGGCTGGACCGATATTGAGCGGACTTTCTCTGGCAGATAGCGGATGTTATAAAGAGTAACAGGCTAAGTACTTTTATTTTAGAAGAAGATTAAGGTTCCGCCAAAAAAAATAAAATCCCATGAAATTGTGAAAAATTCTGATTCAAATAGAGAAGCGCGGTTTCATCCGCATGTAAATGTAATAAAGTAAATGTCTTAGATAACTCGGTCACCGATTAGCACATCTGACATTAGTAATATTTTTGACTAGACGCGAAAGTTGTTTCCTACTAGAGTAGAGACCTGAATACGCAACATAAAATGATTTAATTATGAATTAAAAGTTACATAAACAACAACGAAATACCATTCTGGTTTTTAGAGACTCCCACCCTAGGTCCCTGGTTTCGGAAATGGAGAATTGAAATAAATCCCACCAAGAGTCAGGCGGTGCTGTTCTTCAGTCCCGCCAAGAAATTCACCCCCACTCTCCCCCCTCTAGTCACTTTGTTTGGCGAGCCGATCCGTTGGGAGAGGCAAGCGAAATATCTCGGTGTTACCCTGGATGATCGTTTGTCCTTTTCCAACCACATAAGGAAGGTTCGTGCACGCGCCTACCTTGCGTCCAGTCGCCTTCACTTCATGCTAAAACCAAAGTGCAAACTTGCCCTAAAAAGCAAGGTCAGACTTTACACCGCGTGCATCCGCCCCATTATGCTCTATGCATGCACTGTGTTCGCACAGGCATCCCCCAAGCTGATCCATAGCCTCCAAGTGGTTCAAAACCGCTTCATACGCAAAGCCACGGGCGCTCCGTGGTACATGCGAAACCTAGATCTACACATAGACCTCAATCTGCCCACAGTTAAGCAATTCATTAAAGTGCGCTTCTCGCCGTTATTACGATCGTGCCCTAAACCACGCGAACACGTTAATAGTCAAAACTGCCAACTATACTCCTTCAGAGATCTCAAAAATCCGTAGGCCAAAAATCGCCCTCAGCCGGATGACCCTATAACTTTAGCTCAAATTCAGGATAGGGAGGCTCGCGCAGCCCTCGAGAAACAACGCCCGCGTTTCCCCGTTAGTCAGTCGTTAACGGCCCGAGCCGAGTAATCCGACCGTCCCTTAAAACTCCTCTAAATCGCTTAGGCGAAGTCCGTCCCACTTTTTGTGTCCCCCGACGACGCCCTGAGCCGAGGTTCGGGCTCCAACTGGGGCGCCCTCAGCGGTGAGTCGTCACAAACAAACACGGCTGAGAGCCCTAAGCGCTCGCCGAATAGTCCGCGTAAGGGTGTCTATGGTCCTTCAGACCGCCACCTTTAACTCCTCCTCAAAAAAAATACTTGAGAGGTGTCAAGGGACACCCGGATGGAACGAAGTTATATAAGTCGAGAGAGTAAAAAAAATATTCTATTTATAATTATATTGTTTTTTTAAATATATATATATATATATATATAAATAGAAATGAAAATATCTGGCTTGAAAGTAATAATTTATAACTATAATGTTAAATAACTATTTAAAATTTACTTTAATTTACTCGTGAAAACTTAACAATCAGGTAAGTTATAAGTTGGTAGAAAAATTGGGTCTATCAATAATTTGTTTTTAAATAAAAATACAATATAATAGATACTACATCTACTAAGGACACTGACCTGCTTTATGCATATGTTAGAAATTATTTAATTGTTTATTCAATACACAAAAATAAAATGAGTGCCTGAGAAAGTAAAAATGTTCCCAAACGTGAATTTTGCGCGGGAATACCACTGCGCTATCCTACGAGTAACACACCCTACTTATGGTAAATATTGCAAAAAATATGCACCAACTCAAAATGGCGATACAATGCTGTAAATAACAAGTGAAAAAATATGCAAATGCATATGATTCTGTCTGAGATGTAAGTGAATATTATTTCTCCTTATCCTTATCTTTTTTTAAGTTTTGCCCCCTGCAATTTTTGATTATGGCTTTTGTCTGCGGCTACGTCTGTTATTTTACCCTTTTCAAAGTCTTAAGAGTTGATAAAAAAAAGTTGCTTTACCCTTCCTCTGGGTTCAAGGTTTGATTTATACATAATTTTATCAAAGTCTGTGCAGCCGTTTAGTTATTAAATCCAAGCAGACAAGACAGACAGACAGAATTACTTTCGCAAGGTACTATATATTATACATATAATATTAGAGTGGAGTAATATTTCTATTTCGATTGATGGATGTTGTGTTGAAGTCACATCGGTTAGAAAGTTTACAATCTACAATCGTAAGAAATCGAAATTAGCTCAGTTATTCTTTCTCAGATTCCTTCTTTTGTTTCAAGACTGATCCATGTCATGATTTTCTTAAAATTAAGCCACATTAACTGTCGATGAAGGGAAACAATGATGTCGGTTGACTAACCATGCCACGAAATCATCTATTGAACCAATTGAAAATCTGTCACTAATAACATACGTGTTGCGTCCGGCGTTTGCTCACTTGTAACTACTTGTAGCTACCAATTAGCCTTTGTAGACGCGTCATTCCGCTCTATACAAGGCCAGAGGTCCATCGGAAACTGCTCGAGCATCGTATTGAATTCAGCGTGAGCCTAAAATCGTATTCAGCGTAGGTACCTACTAGTCGTGTATACGCTCACCTCATTCATTCCATAGTGGAACTAGATGAGCAAACGGATCCTAAGCTCTACATTACCAAAGTGCTCATCAAGATAATAGATTAAATATATACAGGGTGGAATTTTGTAATGCCACCTGAAGGGAAAGTACTGTTAATAGAAAATTTTACTCAAAGAAACCATTTCTTTATTTTTGAAAAGAAACAAACTGCATTCAAAGATTTTTGAAAATTCACTTGCCACACCCGGGAATCGAACCGACTAAAATCTGTAAAAATGACACCCTGTGCTTTTATTGCATCGATCGTTAAGGTCAATTATAAGAATGAAATCTCTCTAACAAACTTGATAAATAAAATTAATGGAAAAAAATATGTAATTTTTACAGATTTTAGTCGTTTCGATTCCCGGGTGTGGCAAGCAAATTTTTGAAAATCTTTGAATGCCGTTTTGTTTCTTTTCAAAAATAAAGGAATGTTTTCTTTGAGATTTTTTTTCCATCTACAGTATTAAGAGTACCTACTTTACCTCCAGGTGGCATTACAAAAATCCTGTATATATACCTATCTATAACTAATATTATAAAGAGTAAAGATTGTGAGGTTATAGGGGGTAATCTTTGGATCTACTGAAGCGATTTTGCCAATAGAAAGCCACGTTATTTGTGAGTGTCATAGGTTATCCCGGGAAAAGATAAACCACCCATGGGAACCCATGTGAACGCGGATGAAACCGCGGGGGACAGCTAGTTTGTTATAATATAAGGCCCACCCAGAGCTTTATAATAAAACATTTGCATTTTGTCCTCCGAGTGGCAAGATAAAAGTAGATCTGTCTAATAATTTTTACAAAAAAAACAATCCTTGCCACGCTTGCCGTCGCACCTATTTTTCTATTCAGCACCTGAAAGTCATTGTGAGCAAAGTCAGATTTCACGATTTGTCCGCATTGCGCCTACTAGCCTGTTGGCGTGAGCGTGACTGTATTTCGGAATGGCGTAGGCAGGTACCTATATTATATCATTCTAAAATAAGTAAACAGGATTTGTTTCGCCTTGTAGATTGAGACGTGATTAATTGTATAGTTATTCAATATAAAAAAATGGCCCATAGGTAGTGTACTTAGACCAATAATTTTATTTTAGGCATAACTTATTTTTTCTATACAATACTTAAATTGTTTTTGTTTTCAGACAACAGGGTCTATATTATTAGTACAAAAAGCGATGTATCTAGAATTATATAATATTTCTGGCCTCTGGGACATGGGAATATGAAACAAGTCAATCAAATATGCCAACCATCTCGTCCGAAGCCCGATATGGGGTCTGAATAGTACGTACGAAATTCCAAATAATGAGAGACAAATATCATTCATCATCATATCAAGACTTGATGTTAGGTAAAAACATTTATTGACTAGATGACCTTTTGATCAGCTTCAGCGGTTATGCATCATTTAAATCTGTATAATCAACGGTTAATTACCATAGGTTATTAAATTAAACTTGTTTATAATTCAAATGAATTTAATATCTTTTTCATCCCACCATCTCGGAAAGAGTATTTTTGCTCTTCGATATCGAGTGTAAAAGCCGTTATTATCCTCTAGAGGATAAAGTAAATAGAACATCGTGTGCACTAAGTTTGTGAATTCAAATCATCATTAAACCTATTTACTTCTACCTCCATGGTTCCGAATTTATCATACATCAAAGTCAAAGTCAAAGCCAAAGTCAAAACCATTTATTCAGTTTAGGCCCTAGAAGGGCACTTATGAAGGTCGAATTACAGAAGTTACCACCGTTTCGGAAGTCAGCCTTCAACTGAGAAGAACCGGCAAGAAACTCAGCAAGGTAACATTTTTTAAATATTTTTGGACCATCTGACTATATTGGCTTTTTTTTTCAAATGTTTAACAATTTTATTCTTAAGCTAATACAAAAATACATAAAAAATTATAATTTTGACAAATTAAAGAACCATTTTTTTATTTGTCAAAAACTCAGACTCGGAACCTTCTTGGTGTACTTTTTTTTTAATTTGCTTTGCGCGCGCCATTTCTTTTTTTTGCATTTACGCTCAGGATTCTAATTTTTGAAACCCTCGCTGCGCTCGTGATTCAATTTTAGAATCCTTCGCTTGCTCGGTCATCAAAATTGAGCACGCGGTTAATAAATCTCGAAAAGGTTTTTTTGCTCTTCGATATCTGAGTGTAAAAGCCGTTATTATCCTCTAGAGTAGTCTAGAGGATAAAGTAAATAGAACATATTGTGCACTAAGTTTGTGAATTCAAAACATCAATATACCTATTTACTTCTCCCTCCATGGAATATCTGAATATCCACAGAACAAATAAAAAAGTAGAAGGAGCGTACGTAAACAATAGTCTCCAAGTGCACGAAGTTGTGTGCGTGACCTGAACGTACGTTATCCCGCGTGACTCGCGTCGCACAGGAACGCGATCTGCCTCCATTTTCAAATTCGGCTTCCTTTACTGTGCTTAAGTGTGCGGGGCTCTGTCTACCTTTTTATTTCGTCCGAAACCTTATTAAATTGCTATTCTATATTATAATATAGGTATAACCAACCAGTGTTTCCATATTATCCATAACACATTATGTAGATACCTACCTATACTTATTTACAATTTAAAGCACAATAGTCTAGAATACATTTTCTTAGATTAAATCAAAAGAGGAGGATATGGTAAATTTTAACAGCATTCACCCCAGACGCAGCATTTATTTTTAAAGGGCTTGAAGGTGGCTGTCCTGAAGGGTCATTCCAACCTTATACAGACTGTTCGGCGAGCGATTAGGGCTCTCAACCGGATTGGAAAACTTTAGGTTTTTTTATTTCACAAGAGACAACGAAGCAGGCGGGTCACCTGATGGTAAGTGACAAACGCCGCCGTGTTGTGGATTCCTCACGATGTTTTCCTTCACCGAAAGCTCAAGCTCATTGTAGGATTCGAACCCACGACCTTCGCCGCGGTATCCAACGTCACTTACCACTGAGCTATCGCATCGCCTTTAGGTCGCTGTTGGCGCCCGAGGTGGGGCATGAACCTCGGCTCAGGGCGTCGCCGGGAGACACAAAAGTGGGGACGGACTTCGTATTTGCGATTTAGATGAGTTTTAGGGGATGGTCGGATTACTGAATAACGGGGGATGAAACTGAATCTGAGTGCATAGGTACAACATATTATATATTCAAGTAACAGAGTTACCAAGACGTACTCAGACTGACTGAATGAATAGCAATATTGCACTTAATGTAAGAGGGAAACTGACACCTCCGGTATCTTCCTTCATATTATCTTATATCCATAGTCTTTTATTTCATTTGAATACGTCCAACCAACCTACGTCAAACGGCTATTGTCTTATTTATGATATACAAGACAAAGGTGATTTAAAGTTCAGATAACTGTCTGACACAAGATTTTCTACATCGAGGGATTACAGATTTTGTTTTATTTTAACGTTTATTTATTTTTATAATAGTTTTCCGCACCGCGGTTTCACCCGCGTTTCCGAGGGATCTTATATTTCCCGGGATAAAAAGTATCCTATAAGTTATTCCAGTATATGATCTACCTGTGTGCCAAGTTTCATTAAAATCCATACAGTAGTTTTTGCGTGAAAGAGTAACAAACATCTACAAATCTTCACACACATCCAAACATTCTTTCGCATTTATAATATTATAGTAAGATATAATATTAGTGAGATTGGTAGGATAATAAAAATGAATCCCTATTTCTCTTGGTCACGCCGTGTCTTGAAAACGACATTACTGATTTCATTCAGCTTTATTTTTAAAAGTTTTCTAATTTTAGAAGGTTCTTAAGGAAAGAAAAAATAAGAAAATTTGAAACATTTCAGGTACTTATATAAATTTTCCCTTATCACGATGTTGGTCCGCGATGAACTCCGAAACTACTAAACTGATCTTGATGAAACTTGGCACATAAATAGATTATATCCTAGAATAAATGATGAAGTAAAATCAGCGACATCAATAAACGCCTTTAAAAACAGACTGGACAGCAACCAATAAACTGTAAGAGATCGATGAAGTGCGACCCTTATTACAACAGCGGGACAGCTAGTTTCTCATAAAATATTCTGGGTTTCTGTGCCTTCGGCCACTTCGACTTGTGTTCCACACTGAGTTGTGATCAACACTTTAATTCTGAATCGTCATCAAACTCAATTCATATCTGGAGGTCATCCTAGCTTTGTAGCTGCGATTGACTAATTATATAATTCTTATAGTTTTTTACTTCTTGTTTTAAGAGAACAATGGCTACGGAGCAACCAAACAGTGTTTTTTTTGCATAGATATAGACTATGGGCCGCAGAGTGATTCTTCTTCAAAAAATATAGTCAAAGAGAAAAAAAACAAACTCATTACACTCATTACATCAACTCAAAACAAAATCATTACACATTGTCATAGTTATGTAAGCTTCCTACATATAAACTGCAGACCGAACATTTTAGGATAAGATGAAAATAACAACGGAGACATGGGCGGAGTACGTCCTGGTGGAGTTCCGATGGGTGCTGGTGACCATCGTGCTGCTGCCCCTCTCCTTGCTGTGGAAGGTGTGGTCCATCATCAGGAATTACGTCGTGTTCAACATGAACAGCGCACCCAAGATGCACGACAAGAAAGTTAGGGATGTCCAAAGACAGGTGAATATTCATATATAATAAGTTAGATGATATTCTGCGTTTGACCGCGAAGGTTTAAGAAAAAAAAGGTATACAGGTAAATAGATTCTAGTACTAAGAGGTAATTAGAAACATATTTGACTATTAACAAAGAATAATGATTTGCATATTAATACTCGAAAGAAGGACAAACTTTATGTTCCTACTATTAGATTACATAAAACTAACAATTCTTTTGTGGAGCAAAGTATACGTTTTTAGGGTTCCATACCCAAAGGGTAAAAACGGGACCCTATTACTAAGACTTCGCTGTCTGTCCGTCTGTCTGTCACCAGGCTGTATCTCAAGAACCGCGGTAGCTAGACAGTTGAAATTTTCACAAATTATGTATTTCTGTTGCCGCTATAATAACATTTTTTTTTATTCTGGTAAGGCTTGTGTTTGACCACAATCTCACCATGGTAAGTGATGATGTGGCCGAAGATGGTAAGCACACAAAGCCTAGATGGGAACTGGCTCTCAAGTGCAGCTGTTGGAACACACCGATAGGTGTTTTGGCGACAGATTTTCAACTTGAGGGTGGTAGCCAGCCAGTCGGGTACTACAAAGTACCCTACCACCGTGCTATGGTTTCCTCACGATGTTTTCCTTCACCGAAAGCTCAAGCTCATTGTAGGATTCGAACCCACGACCTTCGCCACGGTATTCGACGTCACTTACCACTGAGCTATCATCGCCACAAATACTAAAAACAAAATAAAATAAATATTTAAGGGGGGCTCCCATACAACAAACGTGATTTTTTTGCTTTTTTTACGGAACCCTTCGTGCGCGAGTCCGACTCGCACTTGGCCGGTTTTTTTTTAATATGCAACCTCAAAAAAATACTGAATTAATTTATTACAAATGGTAATTTTGAAATTTTAACGTGTTATCAAAGACAAACTATGGCTAAAAGCTTGCAGAAAATATGAATGATAGCAAAGCATGGCAATGAGTTGCTCCTCTTACAAAGTCTGAAATGATATGATACAATGTATCCATCATTTAAGAAAAGAATCATTTGTAAAAAAAACGGGGAGTTTGTTTCGCCGTTTCTTCTTCTGACAGGTCGTTATTTAGAAATAGTGGTAACTGGTAACGGTAGGAATACAAATGATATTCAATAAGTGTTCCAACTAAATTCATATTTATAGATAATATACCGGGTCTATTAAAGCTGAAATTCGTCACACTCGTGACCACGATCAATGTAAATTGATCGAAACGTCGAGGTTAGTCAAAATTATATTTTAATAATATCCTGTGCGTGAATTTAATAGACCCTGTATAATTATCTAAAATATTACGCTTTTCGAGATATGTATTCGACTTATATTTATAATAATATTATTTATGTGGTGCAAAGATTTGTTTACTATCCTTAGGTGCATTTTTTTTTCAGTTAGATAGTATTGCTCAGGAGACTTTTTAGATGTGTGTACCTATCTTTTGACAAAGTTTGACACATTTGTAAAATAATAAAAAATACATGTTACATTCATTTTATCACCTCTTAGACCAGCAAATTTGGGTTTCATAAAATATCTGCTGGAGCTGGAGTACCAAGGATCTATGCTCCTGCCAGTTTTGTACACCATCTTCACTTCAGATATAGGTACCCCAAACTACCGGAGATACAGTAGCTACTTGTGCTGATAGTACAGCTTTTCAGCCACTAAATCCCCAACTTTGAACACTCAAGTACTCAAAGAGAGTCTAGATATGACTTGGAGAACACCTCAACACCCCAACTGCATTTAACACATCTGCTCTCATGCATATGCATAAAAAAGCGAGATGTTAGACTCCTCCATTGAAAAGGGAGGATGTTCACGGCTAAGAAATCGTGGGGACCGCGGTCCAACTGTGGATGTTAGAAACTTGTATAGGTACGTTTATTCAGAAAGCGTGGAGAACTTTGATAGCGCGAGGTAGAATTCTACTTAAAGGTTTGTGTCTTGCAACCATCGTCCATTGTAGCGCCATCTATCTAGGAGTAGTTAGTAATATGTTTGAGTTGTTAAAATGTCGCTACTTAAACCATCAAAAATTACAAGTCGCAACTCGCTTACAAATTATCCACAGGTTAAACAATGGCTGTCCGGCGACCGAAACACTCGCCTCTGCACGGCCCGTCCAACCTGGCAGACCATGTCCTTCCGACAGAGTATCTACAAGAAGACCTTTACCAACATCCGCGTCGACCTCGTGGACGTTCTCGAAGTCGACACTAATAACATGGTAAGTAGACGTTTTATTTGTGAGGGAAGGTGAGATACATATCTCATCTAGAATTGTTAGAGTTTCATGCTCTAAGCTTACGTTTTTTGATATAGTAACTAGTCAATTTTGTAAGTGCGTAGGCAAAATGTGCGTTCTAACCAATCTAAACAATCTATTGACCAAAGTTAGATAGGAAACCGATTATAATAGTATTCCTCCTTAGAAATAAAAGCGTTATTGCAGTTTTATTCAGATTAGTTCTACAAGTAGAACTGTCGCTGTATATTTTATTTTTATTTATTATATATACTATATATGATGTTCTGGTTTGTACCTACTGTTGAATTCGAAATCATAGTCAAATGTTATTTTAAAAAGCTAATCTTATAAATGTTAAACACTGAGCGTTGTCATTACCACATCCATATACATGTCACTACCACTGAGCTATCATCGGCATCGCCCCGATGTTTGCGTGCTTATTATTTTTTACAAATGATCACAGAATAGCTGAACGGACAGTTAATAGATAGACCATATCTCCTGAGATAACATTTAAAAGATGACCAGACCCCAGAAAAAAACAGTTCCCCAGGGAACCCAGGAAAATCTGCGGGGCATATTATTATGTTTTGCACGGTGGTAGGGTACTTTGTAGTACCCGACTGGCTGGCTACCACCCTCAAGTTGAAAATCTGTCGCCAAACACCTATCGGTGTGTTCCGACAGCTGCACTTGAGAGCCAGTTCCCATCTAGGCTTTGCGTGCTTACCATCTTCGGCCACATCATCACTTACCATGGTGAGATTGTGGTCAAAACACAAGCTTATCCAGAATAAAAAAAAAGTAAAAAAATAAAATGTTAGTGACAAATAAACAAAAATAAATCTTGAAACATATTTATTAATTATAATATTATCTCTAAAACTACAATAGTGCTTACTATTTAAGTAAAATTAATGAACACTTCAAATTACAATCTAAACATCAGTAAATTATATCTATAAGTTATTATATATTATTAAAAGTTTTAACAATAACCAATGCTTGGTATGGAGATTACCAGCTTTTCTTATAAAGTCGGAAAAAAATTGGTGGATATTTTCATATGTTACTTTTCGTCAATGTCATCTAAAAATATGAAAGAATTTCCGGTCTCGTATCGGTGAAACCTATTCGGACGAATTGATTTTAGTTTTTTTCTTGTCCTTTTTCTTTCCTATCATTTTCGGATCAAGAGACGTCAATGCATTTTCTATAATTTGGTCAATCATTATCAACTCCATACAACATTTTGGAACGCAGTTCCCCTCGATGACCACATTAAGCAAGCCCCTTGGCGTTCTGTCCATGTGCTTCTGCTCAACTAACACATTCAATAACAACTTTACAGTTAAATAGCATAGATTATTAAACGCCATATTTAAGTAGCACAGCGAATTGTTACCAGTACAATACACAATACTATCACGTACCTCAGTATTGTTATCATTAAACGGATCGTCAAAATGTCCCAATATATTATCAGCTATAGCCTGTACTTTCGTTGTTTCCATATTGATAAGACTTTGACCCTTTCCTTTCTTCAGTGTAGTGGATTTTGAAGACTTCGCCCGTGATTGCTTTTTATCAGAATCATCCGCCCTCAATTCCTTTGAAAGTCGGTCTATCAACTCATTGCGCTTTTTCAAATAATCTAAATTCCTCGACCTTGCTTCGAGTATTTCTTCGGATGTCAAAGGGAACTCTTGCAAAGTATTTAGTATGCTTCTAGCACCATCATCGCCAATTATATTGCCTGCTAGGTTTAAGTAATAAAGTTTTCTATTGGACCTCAAAGCATCCCCTAAATATTTGGCACCTAGATTTGTGATTCTATTCGATGATAAGTTGAGCACTGATAAAAAACAGGATCCTGGATATACGAGTTTTGAAGCTATGTTCTGGCAGACTTTATCATTGATTCCACATCGCGCTAGTGAAAGCTGTCTCAATTTACATTGAGGTTCTAATAGAATGTCATAGCTAGCCTCTGCGAAATATGTATTATCTAGGCAAACTTCTGTTATATTAGAAACAGCTAACCACTTTTGTAGCTCATAGATTACAAACTTATCTAAGCCCTTATTTAGTGTTACTGCATTTAAATGAGTATGAAATGGCAAAATTAGACCAATTATCTTCAAGATGACCCTAGGCACATGCTTGTTCTTCTCGAACTTTATTTCTATCAAATTATTGTGGCTGTCATAAGATGTGTGAACCGTGACAATTGTATCGTGGTTTATTTCATCTATCATATCTGAGTCACTTGTTTTGTCGATTTCTATAGATTCAGTATCCGCTTGGGTATTGATTTTTCCTTTTGCTTTAGGTCGTTCTGTTTGTACACCACTCAAATAATCGGCTGTAAAAAGCGATTAATAACATTACATCCCTTATTTTGGTCAAAATGTCTATATTCATTGGCCCGTACATATAAGTTTTAAACTTATTTACCTACGCCCCGTTGACCACTGTTTTAATCTACTGACTGGGGAGTAAGTAATATTCAGAGGTATTTCGCTAATATGCTTTGGGCTCTTTGACAGGACTATCGTATTTATTTGCTAAGAAAGACGCGTGCCACTTGAAGTGGTTACTAATGTAGTTAAAAAATACAAAGGTTAAACTGTTCCATAATTTCTACTGTTATAATGATATACATGCCTCTAATAACTTTAACAATTGTGACAGTTGCATTGACTTGAAGCTGCTGGCAGGCCCATGGTAGAAATAAATCGAATTCATTGGGCATCGGTCGATCATTTTCTCTTTCTTCGTTACTGACCACATCCATAGTTTTTGAAGAGTTGTAAAATTTGTATATTTTAATAATTCAGATTTAAAAAAAGGTAGTGTGATTTGGCTAGTGAAAATGTCTTTGATGTGCATAGATAATAACACTATTGGTAATTTTAATCATATTTTCAAATGTGGAGTGTTTTCTTCTGTCACTATGGTTTTACCTAGGTTTCATCCAAGAATTATATATTCTAAATGGATAGGTAACTCTAAATACCTATTTGAAGCAAATACCTATCAATTGCGAAAAAGAGAAAGATAACAACTACGTTGGGACAATCTAGGCGATGATAGCTCAGTGGTAAGTGACGTCGGATACCGCGGCGAAGGTCGTGGGTTCGAATCCTACAATGAGCTTTCGGTGAAGGAAAACATCGTGAGGAAACCACAGCAAGGTGGTAGGGTACTTTGTAGTACTCGACTGGCTGGCTACCACCCTCAAGTTGAAAATCTGTCGCCAAGCACCTGTTGGTGTGTTCCGGCAATTGCACTTGAGAGCCAGTTCGCCTTTAAGGCATTGTAATAAGGTGTACAACACATTAGCAATCCCCTGGTATTGCCAATATCTATAGGCGGCGGTGTTAACTTACCATCAGGTGACCCGCCTGCCTCGTTGTCTTACGTGTGACATAAAAAAAAATCGTAGGGTTAGAAAGAGAGATTGTCCCAACGTAGTTGTTATCTTTCTCTTTTTTGCAATTGATAGGTATTTG
Source organism: Ochropacha duplaris (assembly GCA_951361185.1). Lineage (NCBI taxonomy): Eukaryota > Metazoa > Arthropoda > Insecta > Lepidoptera > Drepanidae > Ochropacha > Ochropacha duplaris. Next base: position 3,925,282 of record OX592715.1, on the reverse strand, counting down.
CTTCAAATAGGTATTTAGAGTTACCTATCCATTTAGAATAAGTATATATTTCTTGGTTTCATCTATCTACTATCTTTTTTTAAAATTGAGTATAGGTTCGCGTTTATGGCTTTAAGGTAAATCAAAGGGTTTCTTGATCTATTAAATAAAGTAAATATCCTGGTACATTTTTTAATGAAATAATACTTTGATATCCAAAAAAAAACTATCAATATTACCAACCGCCAAAATTTCAAACGAATCTCAATTTTCTCATCGTACCTTTTATATATATTTTTAGGATATTGTAACATAAATTTGGCCTCATATAAGACGATAACATAGTTGAAAAGGAAGCACACTCCAAAAGTATTTTCGATGTAAAACAGACTCATTTTTACCACATTTCACAACCATGCTGGCTTGATGGTAAGTGAATACCGTCGCATATAGACATTAGCAATACCAGGGGATTGTAATGTGTTTTACACCTTTTACTAGCCTTAAAGGCAACTGGCTCTCAAGTGCAACTGCCGGAACACACCAACAGGTGGCGACAGATTTTCAACTTGAGGGTGGTAGCCAGGCAGTCGAGTAGTACAAAGTACCCTACCACCGTACTGTGGTTTCCTTTACCGAAAGCTCAAGCTCATTGTAGGATTCGAACCCAAGAACTTCACCGCGGTATCCGACGTCACTACCTACCACTGATCTATCATTGCCTTAAGACCTAACGGATGGTTTTTAAAGGATGATGGTCATTCAATAAAATCTATAAAAGCTAAATATTTTTTCTAGACAGTCCGCTGTGAGCCCCTAGTAACAATGGGCCAGGTTTCCCGGACACTTGAACCTCTAGGCTTGGCCCTGGCTGTGGTCCCCGAGTTGGATCAACTCACAGTCGGAGGCCTAGTGATGGGCACTGGAATAGAGACTTCATCCCATGAGTATGGACTCTTCCAGCACATATGTCTAGAGTACGAGCTGGTGTTGGCTGACGGTTCCGTTATTACTTGCAGTAAGGTAACTATATTGTATCCTTACCTTACATATTATAAAACAAAGTCCCCCGCCGCGTCTGTCTGTCTGTCTGTATGTTCGCGATAAACTCAAAAACTACTAAACAGATTTATTCGAGTCGTTAGTCCTACTGATATTATAAATTTGAAAGTTTGTATGTTTGGATGTTTGTTGATCAATCACGCAAAAACGTGAGAACAGATTTTGATGAAACTTGGCACACAGGTAGATACATCTGGAATAAAATATAGGATACTTTTAATCCCGGGAAAAGATAAGATCCCTCGGGAACGCGGGTGAAACCCCGGGGCGGAAAACAAGTTTATTATAAATTCGATAGTTTGAGTGTAATCACTCCGTAACGGGTGAACGAAAAGACAAATCCGTTATATAATTTTTATCACCTTTTAATGAAATTAAAGATTTTTATCCCGTAAGAAAACTGAAGTTACAGAATCGCGTCGATTGACCTTTCATTAGGTAGCCAACTACCTGGTCAAAGTCGGTGGGTGCCGTAGGACTCTATCCCTGAGATCCAAGATCATTCATTGTAGAAATCAATTAAGGTTTACGTTCAATAGTGGACATAGCTGGCCTGAATATGACGATGGAAGTCTCTGTGAGGATATAGCTAATACATAGTTTATTTTGCAGGATAACAATGCAGACATATTCTACGCAATTCCTTGGTCGTACGGCACACTTGGTTTTTTGACGTCCGTTGTCATCAAAGTGGTTCCTGCTAAGAAGTAAATATTTATTTTATTAACATGTCGCAATGGCTTCAAAATGGTAGTCTGGTTACCTCTAGAAGGTAAATAGATTTAGGACCGATGGGCCGGATGGCTATTACCTATTATCATGCCGCAAGTCGTGGGTTCTATTCCCATCCATGACAGACATTTGTGTGCATAAAAATGTCAGTTTGTCCTGAGTCTGGGTTTAATTATTTATTTCCAAAAAATAGTGGTATATCAGTCATCTGTTTTCCATATTACAAGCTCTGCTTAGTTTGGGATCAGATAGTGTGTAAAATGTCCGAAGATAAAATAAAGATAAGCCCATAGTCACCCATGAGGCGGACTTCATTCGAATTTGCTTTGAAATTGTCACTGAAAAATTAGAACTTGTTAAAAATAATAGAGCTTAGAGTTTGTTATTTAATGGATCTTCGGTTTTACTCTTACACTATTAACTAGGCTGGCTGTAGCTGGTCACTACATGCGGTGGAAAATTACTTTCTTCAAGACGCGGAGACCAACTAAAATAGACGCCAGACCTGGTAATTAGTATTTGTTCTTTATTAAACTGTCCTCTTTGCTATTATCTTTATCTTCAGATACGTTCGCATCAAATACCACCCATACACCAGTCTCTTGGACCTAGCGAAGCGATTCAGCCAGGAGTCACTGAATGAAAAGCCACACCAATTTATAGAAGCGCTTTTGTACACCAAGAACTCAGGAGTGGTCATGACGGGTGATATGGTGGATGAAGTTGGAAGAGATGGAAAGGTACTATAGCTTACTATGAATATAAAATATGTAGTAGTGAAGTAGAAAATATTAAACATTTTTGGGAGTAAATTTATTAAGACTAAGATCAACGAATATTTTGTTATTTCCATACGTTGCCTCGGGAAACTTGTTTGCATTTAGATTTCATACTTTGTTATTTTAAATTGATTTCTGTTTTTATTTAATTTTTTGTAGTTACTTAGAGGTCACCCGACGCCACGAGGCTTGGATCTAAATATCCTACTTACGTAATAGGTTGGGGAAAAAGTTTCTTCGCATTTTTTAAGAAAATTCAAAACATTTTTTAATATAGTTTATTTACATTTAACTAAAGTATGTAGGTACCATTTTGTTCGATAACTTTTTGCCATCTTGTAGGTAGGGACATGATACCATTGCTATAGAAATTTTGGGACTTCTGATCAAAATACTGCGACAAGTGCAGACAAGTTTTGGCAGTCCTCTCGTGATGTTAACCTCACGCTGCCTAAAGAATTCTGAAGAGACCAAAACAGGTGAAAATCTGAAGGTGCAAGGTCAGGACTATACGGCGGATGCATTAACACCTCCCAGCCAAACTCTCTTAATTTTTGCTGAGTGGCTAAAGATGTGTGAGGTCTAGCGTTATCATGATGAAAAACCACACCCCTTCTGTTGATTAATTCCGGCCGCTTTCTCTCAACTTCTTGCTTTAATCTCATCAGTTGTTCGTAGTAGAGTTCAGAATCGATGGTCCTGCCTGGTGGTAACAGCTCATAATGAATAATGCCCTTCCAATCCCACCACACACACAGCATCACCTTGTTTTGAGTTACCCGAGTTTCGCCACAGTCTGTGAAGCCTGACCGGCCTTTGACCACGACCTTTTTCGCACGTTCTTGTCGTAAGTGATCCACTTTTCATCACCAGTTATCAGCTTCTTCGAAAATGGTTCGGTTTCATTACGTCGTAATAAAGAATCACAAATGAGTACACGGTTCATTAGGTTTCTTTCAGTGAGCTAGTGAGGTACCCAAATATCGAGTTTTTTTGTGTACCCAGATTTTTTCAAATGCGCCAAAACTGTTTTGTGGTCAATTCCTAGTTCATCAGCTTCGTCGTAACTACTGATATGCCGATCTTGCTCCAATTTTTCAAAAATGGCATCCTTTTTATCCATAATAGGGCGACCAGAGCGACGTGCATCTTAGACATCAAAATTTCCGGATTGAAAACGCTTAAACCTTTGTGCTACTCTCACAGACATTGCATTTTTACCTCTTTTGTAGTAAAATTTTAAAATGTATCGAACTTCTTCATTAGATTCACTCATCTTGACAGTACGAAAAATAAATGAAAATCACACATTTTCCTAATTTGAAATTGGAATTATGTTCTTTAAAATTTAAACTTTCAATGATACCAAAACCAGCCAGATACAAATAGTATAGCCAAAGAGATTTTATTACAAGTTCATACATACTATAATGCGAATAGACTTTTTCCCCAACCCAATATATTTAATTATACTACTGGTAGACAAACGCTATCATAGACTCTAGCCCCACATTCACGCAAACATTCTGAAATTACCTCGCCCAAATCTGATACCTAGTTGTATTTTCATAAATATCTTTTACTATAGTGATTAGGTGTTGTCAATGAAATATAGCGTGAGTGGATTTGAGATTCAACCTCAAATTTTATTACGACCTATGACCCTAATAGGGTAGAAAATGTAAATACGTTTACAAGGATCTTGGAAAAATGGAAATCTATGACACAAACTTGTTCTCAGCAGTGGACTCTAGAAGAAAGGGTTGATTATAATGAAGAGCTTTCAGCTAAAGAACATTTACAAAAAAATTATATACCTGTTTCAGAATATTTAACTTTTATAAGCTGAAAATAGTTTTACCTTCGGTTTGCGGAAAAAAAACTACCTGCGCAGGAAATATAATTACAGGGATCGCGATTAAGTCATTACCTAGTGAAAAAGACAGGTTTTGTAGATTTATGATGAATCATTGTGATTATGGCATGCCGATGTAATCTTTGAACTGTTATTTATCGTAGTGCTTAGTCATCAACTAATAGTTTGAGTTCTTATTCGAGTCTTATACCGAGACAATACCGAGAAAACACATTGGCAATTCCCCTGGTATTGCTAATGTCTATAGGCAACGGTAGTCACTCACCATCAGGTGACCCCACAGCCTCGTTGTCACTTGTGGTATTAAAAAAAAACTTTTGTTTTATTTATTGTTACCACCCATAACACCCTTTGATCAGTGATCCAAATAGGCCTTCACAGGCACTTATAAATATTCAGACTCTAAATGCTCGGTTCGGAAGGTTGCTTTTGCTGAGAAGAGCCGGCAATAAACTCAGCAATTACACTAGGTACTCTACTACTCTATGTAATCTAGGTATATTGGTTTTAAAAAGAATTGGTTTAGGTACTGCCGGTTCTTCTCAATAAAAGCAATCTTCCGAACCGTATGTTAGAGTTAGACTATTCATTAGTGCTTGTATAGGCCTATTTGGATAAATGGAATAAAAATTCATAGGTATATAAAGGTATGAAAGTATCGTATTATTGATTCCATTCCAGCTCAACTCTATTGGCGCATGGCACTCGGAGTGGTTCTACAAACAGGTGGAGAGGCATCTCAAGAGGAATAAAGCTGTTGTGGAGTACATTCCGTTGAGAGACTATTACCATAGACACACTAGAAGTCTCTTCTGGGAGCTACAGGTAGATATTAATGTTATTAAACAAAGCAGCTATAATGACATCAGAAAAGCTATATGTTGGTATTGGGACCCTATTCTCGAGGGAATTAAAAAAATAAAGCCCATGATAGACAGTGATAATGTAGCTTTGCATTGGTGAAATAATTTTTAGAATGGTTCAGTAGTTCCACCTTCTACAAAAAAACATCCTCTACCTTAACTTTTTATTATAACTATATTTTTTTTGGAATAAGAACGTAGGACCCACCTGACTGTCTACTAGATCAGTTGTAAGTTTGCAGTCAAGCACATAACCTGGGTGTGATAGGAGTTTTATTATGAACGAGAAGATATTTTAGTGGAACGCAAGCCTATTCAATTAAACAAGTTGAAGAGTTGTTCTGCTGAATCTCAGAGCAAATGGCTGATGAGGGAGATGGTCCACTTAGTGGTGTGGGCCACCGTCGCCTATAATATTAGGAAATAGCAATACTAGTAGTTGCTTTTTATTGCTAATCTTTTTGCAAAGCCTAAGGCTAATGGGCTCTCAATTACAACGTCCGGAACACACGTAGATATGTATAACTCTTTATAGGTAGGTACGCCGTAGAAGAAAAATAACAAAATAAAAAAGACGTTAATCACATTGACATATTCACTAGCGATCTCTACCAGGCAACCTTAGGATGGAGAGGGCTGAAGACTATAAAATATGACTTGTAAGAAGTTGCCAGCCGTAAAATTTTGATATTTTTTCAGGATATAGTCCCATTTGGTAACAACGTGATATTCCGTTACCTCCTGGGCTGGCTGATGCCTCCAGAGGTAGCATTGCTGAAGCTGACACAGCCTGAAGCTGTGGCTAAGCTGTACGAGCGAGCACACGTCATCCAGGACATGCTGGTGCCGATGGAAAACCTGGAGGAGTCTATTAATGTGTTCCACAAGGAGATTGAGGTGAGGAGTTTTTGGATTTTCTCATCTGTGTTCGTAAAGGCTAATCTTTATGAGTGCTAAACTAACTAGTGCTAAATTACTTAACCAATTGATACAGATAGAATGCCACGAGGATATGATCTACCTGTGTGCCTAGTTTCATCAAAATCTGTTCAACCATTTTTGCGTGATTGAGTAACAAGTAACTTTCTCATTTATAATATTAGTAGGAGTAGCTGAATAATCACTATTTATGCCAATACATTCGTAAAAAGAATCCAATGGTATTCTTGGAGCCGGAGAGAATCAACTAAGTGGTGGTTTGTGATGGTATCTTTGCGAAACCTATAATTTGGGAGTACATTGTATATTTTAATAAACTAGTGGCTCCAAAAGTTGTAGACCTCGCGAAAGTTTTTTAACCACTATGGTTCCGCCATTTTGAAATATTTCCAAAAACTAAACTGACAAAATTTTTCGTATAAATTATCGAACCTGGTCACAAAATTTCACGAGAATCAGTTGCGATATGTGACCTGTAGAGGAGAAAACCCAGACAGCTGGACAGACAGACTAACTTTGTCTGGAAAGAAGCAGTCCGTAGGTACTATTTTAGAATTGCATTAGTCATGTGTTTGTTTATATTGATGAGTATGTAATAAATAATGAATACACCTGTATAAATTGCCGTTCCTTACATTTTGGGGACTTCATTAAACAAGTGACAACAGACAGTGGTCATAAAGTGGCATACCTACGTATCCTTTCTGTTTCCAGGTGTACCCTATCTGGCTGTGTCCCTTCAAAGTGTACAATAACCCTGGACTGCTGAAGGTGAAGTCTGGGGACTCGCAGATGTTCGTCGATATTGGAGTTTATGGAGTTCCCAAAGCTTATGGATTTGAGACGGTAATATACATGATCATTATGTACTTGTACTTTGGTTGTATAGCCCTGTATCAAAACTACTGTCTTCTTACCGTTTATATCCATTTAAAAGAGGGAACAAGCATAGTAGCAAGTTTAGTAGAAGCTGCAATTCTTGCGGAGCAATAAAAGCGGCAACATCGGTAAAAACTAGTGAATCGACGTATAGGTCTTCACGTTTACTATGAGATCTTAGTATAGGAATTTAATACTAGTTTCCATCCACGTCGGGAAGACAACTAGTTTAACCGCACGATGAACTAGCTCACGATGTTTTCCTTCAGAGAAAGCTCAAACTCATTATAGTATTCGAACCCAAGAGCTTTATCCGTTACTATCAATGTTTTAAATAACGGCAAGCTACACTCAATAACTACTGAATCGATTTTGACGACAATTAGGGATGTTATCTACATTAAAGAAAAAATATCAAACTAAACTAAAAATATATATAAATATATAATACGTAACTAAAAAAACTAAAAATATTTCAAATCTAATAAAATCCACAAAGAGTAGATCTTGTATATTTATGACTCCCAAAGAATGTATATACCTATTAGGTACGTAACTAGTATATAAATTCCTCGTTGACCCCATGCTGATTTCAGTCAACATCCCTATTGACAGAATTAAAGAAACTCTTTATCTATTCCTTTCAGGTATCCTCAACCCGCCGTCTCGAAGACTTCGTGATAAAACACGAAGGTTTCCAGATGCTTTACGCGGACACATATACAACTCACGAGGAGTTCAGGCGGATGTTCGATCACACTCTCTACGACAAAGTGAGGGACTCCCTGCCTCACTGCAAGGAAGCCTTCCCCGAGATCTATGGCAAAATCAATAGGAATGTTAGGAAGTAGTATTATACACTCTGTGGTATTATTATGAACAAATATAGTTAAGTGACAAACATAATGTAATGTTTTCTTTCGTTACCTGATGTCCCATTTGAAAAGGGGGAACGGGACACTACTGGGAACCTCAGAAATAAATAAATAGTTACATTTTGGCCGAATCTTGGGTCCATTACTCTGGCAGAAATCATATGATTTTAAAGGCTAGCAACAAATTGACAATCCATCTCTATGTGATCTCTATGAGTTACCTATAGGTAGACTTTGTAATTTATATTCGGCTTCTTTTCCCAATACATACCTATCTAAAGGGAGGGCTTAATCTCAAATAGAAATTACAAACCCGTGCCATACGAACGGACTGATATCAGAGTGAAATTGCATTTTCAACTCTATTTATTATAAATTGTATCACACGAATTGTATGTATGTATAAAATACATACTCTCTCTACGCTCTTGATTGGACGAATTCTCAAATTCAGACTGAAAACTCCTTGATCAAACTAAAAGGTATAGTCACTAACTATCTACTCCATCCAAAAAGTTTCACACGTAAAGAGTAATCAAACGATTAGGTAAATATAACCAAAACAAACCAGTTCCGCTTAGCCTTCTTTTCCCAGCATATTTTCCCAGCAGTTGGAAAGACGACATTTCCTAAGCTTTGACATTTCCAAATGGCCACTGAAAAGAGCCCATAAACATAAAAAATGGTCGTAAATACTGTCTCTACGACCGCAAGCGCCTAGCATAGCCACTTCCCGGGACATTGGTTGTATAGAATTATTTATTCGTATCTAGAAATAGGTACCTATATTATTTTTAGGTATTATCTTACAGTTAGTTATAGACTTGTATTTCTAACAATGTAAAGTTGTAGGTATTATTTCAAGCTTTACGCCGCGGTTTCGTACGCGTCAAAGGATCTAAAGCTATCTCGGAATAAAAACAATACATTTGTTATTCCAGGGCATTTTATATCTATGTGGCAAGTAAACTTTAAATACGTTTAGTATGGTTTGGAGTGGGTGAATCCGCGGTGGACAACTAGTATAAGAGATACCTACTTAGATATTCTGATACTGACGATATTTGACTTGAGTGAGGTATCGTTGCATATTATACCAAAATTATTTGAATTTAATGTAGGAATCAAATATTCCACTACTCCTAGTAGAGTACGAATGGTACGATAGAATAGTAGGTTAGCTCTTACGGCCGCACTCTAGATCTAGACCTGCCCCTTTCTATAGCTATTTAATAAACAAAGATATTTGTCAATATATCTAATTCAGGTATAGATTGTGCCATCCACGAAGACGCGTATTTTAAAATCTTTATATTAATTAGCTTGCAATGTATGTATGTTTTTCCGGGGTGTATCTTGCAACTCAATTTTGAAGCACACATCTTTAACTGATTGAGCTGAAATTTTGTATACACGTTTAGTTTGGATGACAATGCATAGTTAACTGTGTGACGTCATTCTAAATCCAACATGGCGGAACACCTAAGATAGCGGACTATTATTTTTTAATGCAATACTACAGTATGGGTATCAAATGAAAGGGCTTGCTGATAATAACTTGAAAAATAAAATGACGTCACTCTGAATGCAAAGCTTGTTTTTAAAATAGTTTTTTTAACTTATAACTTTTTTCCTAATCTCTTACAGTGCAAGTGTGCTTCCTTTCGCTAGTATTATAGTGCCGCTTATCGATATATACCTACATATAGACATATCAACTGCAATAATACACTGATGAAAGGATGCACACTTGTACCAGACAGTAGAAATATAGAAATACTGTGCTTGTACTGTAAGGGATTAGGAAAAAGAGTGCATACCTTATATTTACCTACAATGGGCCTGCTCTTCATGAATACAGGCTATTTTAGCCCAGTAATGAGAGTAGTCGCAACTGCAGTGTTTCATTTAATTTGTTTACAACTTTACATAGCATTATATTTCTGCACCCTTGTATAATTATTTTGAGAAATAAAGGTATATTCAAATTCAAATTCAAATTCTTTATTTCAGACAGATTGTCCATATATAAAAGATACAAACTATGAGATATACAGATTAAAATAAAAATTAAATTACAATACAATCAATGAAAAATTACAAATATAATTAAATTACAAATGAAAATTAGATTACCTATGTTAAAATTTAAAACAAAAATACTATTAGGCGTTCACCTTTCTGCCAACATAGGGCGAATGCACAGAGACCCGGTGCCTCAAAATGGGACTGTCAAATTTGTTGGCTAATACTGCTAGAATGCTATTGGTGCTGCCCCGCACTCGGCGCATCAGAGAAGCTGTTTTCTTACGCACAATGGCTTGAAAGCCATCGGCCCGAGCTTCAGCAAACATTCCAGATGCGCTGCAAAAACGGGACAGCCCCAGCAGCATTCTAAAGTCATTATTAAATTGAACACGAAGGGCGTTGTATGCTCGCATCGTGTACCTACACCATAAGTTGCATGTATATAACGATGTGCAGTATGCTTTGAATAGCGTTATTTTAACATCTCTGGTACACCTGGCGAATCTTCGAGGTAGCATACAACACCTCACAGCCATCACCCTACGTTCTCTGTCTATGTCAAGATCATCAGACAAAGTTTCGGTGACCCAGTGCCCCAAGTACTTAAAGGCGGTGACCCTGTTAATACTTATGCCATTTATAGTAATATCTGGTACATAATAGGGACACTTACTGCCGGCTTTAAAGATCAACAGTTCACTTTTATTTGCATTGTACTTGAGGCCATGAGACGCCGCATAGGTCTCGCAGATTAAGAGCAGCTTTCTCAACGCACTGATTGACGGAGCCAGCAACACCATATCATCTGCGTAGCTGATATTATTAATGCACTTACCATCAATTGAGCAACCGACACCAGCATTGCTGAGTTCATCAATCAGCCCGTTGACATTTTTTTTTTAAATTCTGGATAAGCTTGTGTTTGACCACAATCTCACCATGGTAAGTGATGATGTGGCCGAAGGTGGTAAGCACACAAAGCCTAGATGGGAACTGGCTCTCAAATGACAGCTGTCGGAACACACCGATTGGTGCTTGGCGACAGATTTTCAACTTGAGGGTGGTAGCCAGCCAGTCGGGTACTACAAAGTACTCTACCACCGTGCTATGGTTTCCTCACGATGTTTTCCTTCACCGAAGGCTCAAGCTCATTGTAGGATTCGAACCCACGACCTTCGTCGCGGTATCCGACGTCACTTACCACTGAGCTATCATCGCCTTAAAACACAAACAAATACAAACATACAAATTAAAAAGCGTGGGCGAAGTCAACCCTCCCTGTCTGACCCCACAATCTACCTATATTCACTAGAAAGAGACCCTGCCCACCTCACCTGGTTACTCTGATTCCCATACCAATATTTAAAGACATTGATAAGTTCCCCAGGCATTGCAGTCTCTCTCTCCAATTTCCCCCACAAAAGATCATATGCCACCAGATCAAATGCCTTCGACAGATCCAAGAAACAGGCATATACAGGTGTTTGTCTATCAGTATAATACTGCACAGTCTGCTTGAGGCACATAACAGCGGTTTCTGTTGACAAACCGGGCCTAAAGCCAAATTGCCTGTCATTGAGGACTACATATCCGCTGAGATGTTGATCAAGCAGCCTGTCCAGTACCTTCACCAAGACCGTGGCTAGCGAGATAGGCCGATAATTAGAGCTGTTGGAGGCGTCCCCAGTACGGTTCTTTATAACAGGCACAACTATTGTCTTCATGAGCTCTTCAGGCAGATATGAGTGACCAATACATAGATTGAAAAGCATGCTAAGTACTCGGGGTAAATGAGGACCCGCGTGCTGCAAATGCTCAATACTGAGGCTATCATGTCCTGGTGATTTACCTCGGGTCATGGCTTTTATGGTTTGTGCTACTTGTTTTGCAGTTAGCCACACCTTTCTACGAGCAGTCTGACCCCCAACACTGAGCATCCGCACCCCACACGCTGGCCCCAGCGGAGACTGAACTCTGAAATGATTTTTAAAGTGTTCTGATATTTCAGGATTGTCACACAACCCATCAACACTTACCGGAACGCTCGGCTTAGTGTTCAAATGATTGGTATGCTTCCAGAATTTACTAAAATCTTTAGCAGTATGATGAGATGCCAAAACATCCATTTCCAACTGTTGCTGGTTACTCTGGCACCACCTCAACTTGTCTTTAAATTGTTTTCTTGAATATATACGCCTTTTTTTCATTATAAATAATCACGATAATATTGGAATTTATTACATTACTTAGTTGTTTTTAAAAATAGATCGCGGAGGTTTTGTTTCAGCAACTATGTTTCTTGCAACATATTATAACATTTTTTTTTATCATTTAATATTTATTATGAGACAATCAAAGGATAAATAAATCTAAATAAAAAAGTCGTTGTCAGTAGGCAACGTACCCAGAATGCTGGCAGCATTGCCACGTTGGATGGCAATGCTGATTCTTTGAGCGAGGTATATGCCAGCATTCTGGTCACGAGATGCGTCGACCAGTCGTTTTGACATTTCTCGGAAAAGGTGTGCACTCGGCCCCCACGGACCCAGAGTTTCAACCCCAAACGGCTCAAATATGTAACTTGTATCTAAGTTACTGTATTAAGTTATAACATTAAGTATTGGCAGTTAAATCGCTTAAACCATTTTGCAATACGGAGGACAATGTTATCTTCACAGTTTCCCAGAAAAATATTGCCATCGCATGCTGGCACCGCCCTCTCATTCAAGCTTACATAAAAAAAATCAATTTCCTCTTGCCAAAGTTCTCACAGTCAGTTATTTCATTTTTTCTGGGAAGTGATGTGAATCATTTTTAGATCATGCATATCATTGATCATGCATGTTGTGTAATTATTACATGACAAAAATGTTACCTAGGTAAAGTAAGACTCCTTTAACTAATTACCTCTATTGATAACATACCGAGGCGATAATATCAGGAATACGTTCGAGAAGAGTTGAGTAACTGAACCCAGGACTCATTATCGTGCGCACTTGACCCAGTGGTCGGTCGAGCCCAATTTCACGATAATAAACCATCGTTCTAATTGTACTCCCGGTACTTGGGTCCACGTGCATCATTAAAGGAAATATTTAAGGAAATAAACATTATGACTTTACCTTCACAGTATTTTCTACTTGGACAGTTTTTCAATTCATCTAGAAATAAATTCAAAAAAATCTAGAAAAAAAACAGTAATTTAGGCTCGTACATTCAAGTTTGGTATGATTTGCTCACGATGTTTTTGCTGAATGCTTAAGGCCATAGGATTCGAACCCACGACCAAGTCATAGCGTTCGACGTCAATACTATCATTAATACCTATACAAAAGATGATGCAATGACTCTACCAAGCTAAAGATCTTATAGTGAGAGAAGGAATTACTATTTTGGTATTTATTATCAAGGTAATAGGAACTGTGATTGGATGGGGTCGCAAATACAATCATAGCTTTGTTATATTTTTTACTAATAATATCAGTACTATATCTGCATATATGAATCTTATTCGAGCATAATCCATTGACATGATGTAGCCAATGATTATAATTCTAGTCAAGCAGATTTGCAAATGCAGTGCTAAGTGAGATCATTTCCGTGTTGTCCCAGTGGTAGGCAAGAGACGATCCACATAGCAATTATAATACCGAAGTACAACAGAAAAGAAAAAAATATAATATTGTCAAAAAATATATTAAATATAACCATGCTTAGTAACATCCTAGGTCATAAATTGAATAAATGGTTTTGATTGACTTGGAACGGCAAAAGGCTCATTTACTGTGATAATATTAACTGTGGGGGTAAGAGCTACGAAGGCAATTGGTAAGAATTTACTTACATATATAACACACTACATGCATGCTAGATTTAGCGACAGATCGTGATGCCCAGCATGACTCTATATAGATATACTAGCTCTCCCCCGCGGTTTCAAGCACGTTCCCGTGGGATCTAGCGGTATGAAATATACTTTACAACCTATTCTCAGACCTACCAGACGTACACAAAAAAAATCATAAGAATCGGTCAAGCCGTTTCGGAGGAGTTCATTCGATAACTAAAACTGTGACACGAGAATTTTATGTACCTATTAGAAATAAATATAGGTTCTAGATTGCATTCCGGTGCCTATGGCCCCTCAGGCCTCCATCTTTTTGTACCAAAGAAAATAATTAAGTACTCTACATATACCATAGCTCTGTGTAACCGTTTTAGTACAGTATGCATATTAAAGAATATTTACATGACGGCAATGTTAGGGCATGGATTGCGCTTACTCTTGCAGGACTAGTAGGACTACACACATCTTAATTATCCTAAGTTTCTACGAGTTTATTGCCGGCTTTTCTCAGCGTAGGCAACCTTCCGAACCATACGATAGAGTCTAACAATTGATAAGTGCATTTGAAAGCATATTCGAATGAATAAATGCTTAATTTCATTTCATTAAGCATCTGTGTTTTCCCAAAAATTTGGTAGGCATGCGTTTTTATATAAATAGGTAGCTACTGAGCTCTCGGCAATCAACAACATGGCATGCGCAGAAACGTTATCACTATGACTGACCCGCGTATCACTATTCACTATTTAGTAAGACAGTGCTACGACTACGCGTGAGTCCTCTACTCCGAACTCACAGAAAAGTTTATAATAATGTTCATAATAAGGCGAAAGTAATGTATCCAAAGCTACGTTAGTGAATTTAGTGTCATTTTAGTGTTCAAAAACTTTTTATTCTAAATTTGAAAAATGAAGTTTTTAGTTGTGATACAAATTGTGTTGAGCGTGTGTTACGTGAGTTTCGTAAATGGTAAGTAAATTTATTTTTACATCGATTTTTTTTGTACATTTGTACAAATAGTCAATGTAAATAAAAATTTTAAGGCCTTTACCCTTTGTTTACTTCAGTCGTTAAACGTCGACGTTTTTAAATCATCTGCCACCGAAATTTATTGTATTTGAATAGTTAAGTAATGTTTCAGTAAAAGTTATATTAGTCGGGGCCTGGCCCATTTTCAAAAACAATAATATTTTAAAATGTTGTAAACATTATTTTTAAAAATAAAAAACAAAAACCGACTTCAAAACTGTAACCTATACCTATGTACAAACATAAACTAAAAAGTAAAGAATAATATTTTAATTTCAAAGCAAGAGCCTTAAAGGACAATCAACAAAATTATTGATATTTATATATCTATTTAATATTTATAAACAGTTCTTTTTGGAGTCGGTGCCAGCCAAGAAGAAGGACAGTTTTGAACTGGACACGAAGTGTTCATACGAGAAAACGTCTTACGACACCTCTCCCTACGGTAATGTTCCTTAGGTCTGCGCCGTCGCTCCCCTACTTTTCGAAAGTTTGTTACAAAGGCAGAAACTGTCCTTCTTGGCTGGCACCGACTCCAAAAAGAACTGTTTATAAATATTAAATAGATATATAAATATCAATAATTTTGTTGATTGTCCTTTAAGGCTCTTGCTTTGAAATTAAAATATTATTCTTTACTTTTTAGTTTATGTTTGTACATAGGTATAGGTTACAGTTTTGAAGTCGGTTTTTGTTTTTTATTTTTAAAAATAATTTTATTTTTTAATTTTTAAAGTTTATTCCTTATTATATGTTATCCTAGGCAAAACTAGTTTGTCCTGAAATCGGGTCTGGCCGGTAAAATATAATATATAACTAGCGGGCCCGGCAGACGTCGTCCTGCCCTGAAATTAAAACAAATCTTGGAACTCGATTCCAGCGCCACCTACCGGGTCCAATTGTATTTTAAAACCATCGAAGAACCCATTGAAGTATACACACGAAATTTCATCCAAATCCAAAAAGTCACGCTCAACGACTCAGTTTGATTCACTAAGGTTTATCAAACGAGATAGAATTTTTTTCGTTTTTGTTGATTTTCTCAAAAAGTGCTTAATCAATTTCGACAAAATTTAAATGGGACCACCTCTGAAGTAAGATCTACCAAACAAAAAAAGAATCATCAAAATCTATTCATAATTGGCAGAGAAATCGAGTAACAAACATACAAAAAAAAAAAAAAAAAAAAAAAAACATACAGACGAATTGAGAACCTCCTCCTTTTTTTTGAAGTCGGTTAAAAATTGTGTTGACCTCAAGCACAAAATATAATGTTTTTATAATTCTGTAACTTGGTCCAATCTCCGTTACATAGAATAACACTGTATGGGTTTCGAAAACTGCACTTGAGAGCCAGTTAGGCTTACCGCTCTAATTATCTAAGGTAGCATTTGCTAGCTACATAAAAAAAAGCTAATATACCTAGTATTTCATAACTTTCCTAACCGCTACATAATAAAAAAAAAGAATCTTATGAAATTAAAGTACATTCATTTGTTTATCTTTATCATATCACTGACATAAAAACAAGTTGCTAAAAGTGACTTGACCCGGTGATGTCACGGGCGGATAACCCGGTCACTTGAACCCATAGTAGCTGTTTTGGCGTATCGTGTGTCTAATCTGACATTTAACACGTCAACTATATGTTGAGAAGTTAATTGGGTGAAGATACAATTATTTCACCTACCGGAGATATTGGAGAACATCCCTATTTGAATTTTTGCCATTTATGGGGGAGAGAAAAAAGAGGGCAGTATTGGGATCAAGATTTATTCGAATTAGTAAATACAGTTAACATTTTAATACCTACTAATTAAAATACCTACCTATCGCGATTGAAATTACAATGAATGGGTAATTTTGTTTTATCAATTAAATTATGTTTAAACTACTAAATGTTACCTACTAGTATTATTATTAATAATAGCTCCAGGCAAGATGAGATTTACCACATACTTTTTTTTATAAAAAAAAAATAGAAATCTACTTATTTATCTACGGAAATAGGTTAGTTAAATGAAAAACAAAACTACTTAGTTAAAAAAACTATATTTCAAGTATAAATAGGCCTAGAGAAAATGCCCAAAAAAATACAACTATAAAATTGGCGAACAAACAAGATTAATAAAGACTGGTAAAACCCAGGTAAATGTGTTTATTCTCCATTTACCAACACAGCATTATTTCGCTGGCATATTATAGTGGCTACATCTAGAATAATTCAAAAGTTAATTAAATGCCCAACCGTTGCTTGGATTAACGTAATTCGTGCGAAATGAGATAAGAGAGGATTTATTTTGCCCTTTCCTTGAATCTTTATGAAGAACACACAATGTTTTGATACACTAGCTGTCCGCCGGAGTTTCACCCGTGACACATATATTGAAAGCTCCATTTTTTTGGCTCATTGAATAATTCCTCAGTCAAATTAAATCCCACCAAAAACATTTTCATGTAAAATACATACAACATATATATGGCTCGCACTGTCAAAAAGTTATCAGATCTCATGTAGAGCCAAGCTTCGAACTCTATAAGCCCTAACTTGACAAGCCCTAACTTCACGAACTAAAAGGCCAAGCCACATATTTTTACTAAGGTGTAGAATACAAGCTACATATTTGAGCCGTTTGACGTTGAATCTCTGGGTCCATGAAGGCCGAGTGCTCACCAACATTTTCGCGATATTTCTAAACGCCTGGACGACGCAACTTGTAATCAGAATGCTAGCGTATACCTACCTCCCTCAAAGAATCAGCATTGTCATCCAACTTGGAAATACTGGCAGCATCCTGGATAGCCTATTGACAACAATTTTTTTTATTGTAGTATTACATTTCGGTATATGGTAGATTAGTAGGTATAGATAGATGAACAAAATGAAGCTTATATTTTTGCAAGCGTTGTTATGAATGTATGAAAGGTAGAAATGTAGTTTACTATGTGCTGTTTGCGGTTAACTGGGTTGAACATGTTCAGTTAATTAGCGAGCTCTACCATTTCATTCATTAAGGAATATTCCACAAGAATGAAAGCTTAAATTATTAATTTTGAATTACTTTTTGTGTAACATCTGTAAATTAATCCTGTTGTATGGAATTTTTGTAGTCTAATTACATTAATTTTCGTCTGGTCTTTCGTGGATTCATTTCCAAAGTCGGATATGGTGCAATTGAAATCGTTTATCTTTATGTAACAAATGCGGTGGTAGGTATAGTTCTCGGTTATATGTAGCTCCGTGAAGTTCTTATGATAAATATCGATATACGATTAATATATCGATATATTTGTATACCTACTCTGTCTGTTTGCCTGATTAAAAAATATGTTTTCGGATTTCGAATTTTACAATTTACCGTGTGTCTAATTACCATATCAACTTAAATCAATAATAGAATAGTTAATGATACATTACATCCACTGAGATATTATAAGCGAGTCGGCCTGCATCTCTGCGACCTATGACAGAGGTCGTCGAGATTATCGAATCTACTTGCAAATTGTTATAAACAGCTTGTAAACTTGCTGTCACCATGACAGCGGATTTACAAGCGAAAGCGCTCTTTTACAGATACTTGATTAAATACAGTTAAAAGTTTAGCTGGATTAGTGTCTCTCAACTCTCACGGCTGCTTTACCACTTAGTTGCCGTTGATATCTTTGCACATGATGAAGGGAGGGAGGAGAAATCATTCAATCGACCATACATCGTCACATGTAGCATTATCTGTAGTCATTTATATCGGGTCTATTCGTGCATATTAAAATTGTGACTTATATTTTGAGATTATATACGGGAGTCAACTTTCATAGTCATACATCAAAGTCAAAGCCAAAGTCAAAACCATTTATTCAGTTTAGGCCCTAGAAGGGCACTCATGAAGGTCGAATTCAGAAGTTACCACCGGTTCGGAAGTCAGCCTTCAACTGAGAAGAACCGGCAAGAAACTCAGCAAGGTTACATTTTTTTAAATATTTTTGGACCATCTGACTATTGGCTTTTTTTTAAATGTTTAACCATTTTGTTCTTAAACGAATACAAAAATACATTAAAAAAAATTGACAAATTAAAAAATGAAATTAAAGAATCACTTTTAAATTTGTCAAAAACTCAGACTCGGAACCTTCTTGTGTACTTTTCTTCTTGCGCGCGCCATTTTCTTTTTTTTTGCACTCGAGTGCAACACGTAATTTTTCATCCCACCTCAGCAAGGAAATGACGAAAGGCAAAAAAAAAAATTGAGCACGCGGTTAATAAACAACTTTCCACTCTTGTATAACAAATAACTATTATTTGCCTACTTTGTGTGTAACAAAAACGGAACTCTCGGAACATTGCCCTTTTGTCTTTTTTTTAGGAATAAGCTATTATACTTTGCCCCGCTAGCATTGTGACTACAACCTTACATCTAGATGCTATGGATAAACACACAGGATGACCATCTCAGGAATTGTTTATGTGATAATTTTACATCGCGATCTATACAACATAGTACTTGTTGTGAATTAGTAGTTACTAGACTCTGTTGAACATTTCGACAAATTACTTGATATTTAATGTAGTCGATTGTGTCTGTTTTGCTCTTTGAATACTGGTTTGTTATATTGGTGGACGTTACTGATTGCGATTATCGAAATGATGTAACAACGGCATATACGAGTAGATACATCTACAAGTATGTGGGTATATTTAAATCATAGACCGCGCGTACTTCTAAATTTTCTGTGAAGGAAAACTAGCGATCAAATTAGTTATCCCTCACGTTTTATAAATAAATTATGCTAATTACTAAAGAAAAATAAAACTAAAAAGCTAAACTAAACTAATTACAAATAATAATATTAATAATTAATTATCCCTCGTAATTGATATGAGACTCGCGTAAATAGAAGACGTTATGCAGCTCTAGCTGATGATGTAGGTAGGGTGTCATTTATTTGTTAAATAAGATCTAATATTTCACGTGTATGGAATTTATTTATTTATTTGTTGGGCACCTTGCCGATTGGCAGCGGCGGCAGCCTCGAAGAAGTTTTTTATATATTATAGTTGTACATTTGTTTGTATAACTTGTTTGTAAAACTATAATTATAAAGTTGTACATTGGTTGTAAATAAATTAATGAAGAATGTTAACTAATTTTGAATATTAGCTCTCCATATTCTCTGTCAAAAATAAAAAATATAAGTGAAAGAATTACTTCGATACGTCAATTAGTTTCCGATTTATAGAAGTAAACGTGCGATGCGGACTCGTACTCGATGTGACTTACTCGTGTGACGGTGTGACGTCATCTTGCAACACTCGCTCATAGCGGAGCGTTGCAAATTGACGTCACATGCGATCATGTGACTGTTAGCGGGACTCGATTTTATGGTAAGTTTAAATGCCTGTAAAATCAAAACTAATAGGTATTTTTATGATGCTCGTTTTGTTGATCTAAACCGCTGATAGAAGTCCTCCACACTTGTTCACGCTTATTCTGTAGATTGGATAATTTAACATCTAACACATATACCTCGTAAGTAGGTGTTGAGATAAATTATTAGACTATTTTTAGCTTTTCACGTAGGTATATTTTACCAACCACGCCAACTGGTCCGTCATTAATCCTTACTAAATACAATATTATTATGTAATGCGAGAAAATCTCTGTCTGTCTGTCACCTTTTCACGCCTAAACCGTTGAACCAATATTATGAATTTTGGTATTGGTACATCCTGGTGTTGCCTCTATTGACTTTCTTCAGATTTCAGCTCATAAGTCAGGGACGTTGCATACCACGTCTTATTTCAAATTTAGGTACTGTCCGACCAAGCCTGCCATTCACCTGTACAAACAATAGGGATGTTATATAAGTTTCTATTTATTAAATGCCAAAACGATCGTTTAGGTTTAGATGGAGATTGACTTGTGACGTCATAAATATGTACACAATCAAAAGATCTACTCTTAAATTTTATAATTAAAAAACATAAAGTTGTATTTTACAAAGTGTTCGCTATTTTCGACTATTTTTAGGTATTCTATACACTGGTTAGTGTTACATATTTTTAGGTATTCTATACACTGGTTAGTGTTACATATTTTTAGGTATTCTATACACTGGTTAGTGTTACATATTTTTAGGTATTCTATACACTGGTTAGTGTTACATATTTTTAGGTATTCTATACACTGGTTAGTGTTACATATTTTTAGGTATTCTATACACTGGTTAGTGTTACATATTTTTAGGTATTCTATACACTGGTTAGTGTTACATATTTTTAGGTATTCTATACACTGGTTAGTGTTACATATTTTTAGGTATTCTATACACTGGTTAGTGTTACATATTTTTAGGTATTCTATACACTGGTTAGTGTTACATATTTTTAGGTATTCTATACACTGGTTAGTGTTACATATTTTTAGGTATTCTATACACTGGTTAGTGTTACATATTTTTAGGTATTCTATACACTGGTTAGTGTTACATATTTTTAGGTATTCTATACACTGGTTAGTGTTACATATTTTTAGGTATTCTATACACTGGTTAGTGTTACATATTTTTAGGTATTCTATACACTGGTTAGTGTTACATATTTTTAGGTATTCTATACACTGGTTAGTGTTACATATTTTTAGGTATTCTATACACTGGTTAGTGTTACATATTTTTAGGTATTCTATACACTGGTTAGTGTTACATATTTTTTATTGAATATAGGCAACATTCCTTCTCTATTTGAGTACCTAGTAGGTTATCTTCAATTGCCATTTACATACTTACTAAACGTTTTTCCACTTCCCCAGCCCTAACATCAGATGAAACACTAGAAGTGACAGAACTATGCTGCTCCCGAGGCGAGACCTTTGCCGTTACAGCAACTACATGTTCAGGAGTTGGCCCTCCGGATGAAATAGAGCCTGAAGAGGTAGCCACGTGTGTCACAGCATTGAAGAGTTGCTGTGAGAAGCAGATGAAGTAATTTGGACCCCCAATTACTTTACTTAAGTCATTCGTTTTTTTGCTTGTAGGGCTAAAGCTATTTAAACAGGGTGTTAATAATGTTAATAAACTATTTTAAAGCAGCTTGTTAAGGGGAAAAAAAAATCTAGAACATTCCTCAAACATGGTTATCTAGTACCAAACTAAGTACATAGGTACTCTGCTTGCTACGGAAACCAGTATATGCCTACATATTTTTTTCTAAATACGTAACATGAAAAGATAATTAGCCAGACTCAAGACAATCAAACATTTTCGTGCACACCAATGTCAGTCCTGAACTGAAATCTAACTCACTAACAATATTTTGAAACCAAACACGCCAATTTGCCTGTCAAAAGTCAATAGTTATTTTCATGATATAAAATATCTGCCAATATTCATAATTTCAGGGAGAAAGAAGCGTGCTTTGCTGGAACGAAATTGGCATCCGCAAAGCAATGCAATATGATCGATTCCGATATTGGAAGAGTAAGTATTTAATATTATTAAAAACTTTTTTTTTATTCTGGATAAGCTTGTGTTTGACCACAATCTCACCATGGTAAGTGATGATGTGGCCGAAGATGGTACACACAAAGCCTAAATGGGAACTGGCTCTCAAGTGCAGCTGTCGCAACACACCGATAGATGCTTGACGATAGATTTTCAAAAAACTATAATAAAAACATATTTAACAAATGCATAAGTAGAATATTTTCTACCTTGTACCTTTCAATTATTACCTAATTGAAATCTAGAATGAGAATTTGAATCTTTTTTTAGATAATTTGTCATATAATATCATCTGCTGATTCAAGCTGATGAAATTTAATTTAGCCTTCTAGAAACATCACATTTCCATTTGCTATATACTACTTCGGTACTTCGTAAGTTTGTGGCTTAAAGAGGGCCTGATGATTATCAGAACTTAAAATTCTCACCAGGCACATGAACCGTTTATGATGATGGCTATGTAGATGGCTTTGTAATTTTCTAGTCATGCTGTGATGACTGCACTTTCGGGCAATGGACTGGAGAATCCCAGGGCAAAGGTGCGTGTCAGCCGCCGGGTGAGGAGTTCAGTCCTTCTGCTAGTTTGAGGAGGATTGCTGCTTATCAGTGTTGTTTGGTAGGTTTTACAATAGCATTGTCACTTACAAAGAGACAACAAAATTACAACCGCAATCAAAAAAAGCTTCCAGCAACTCTCTCATGATTTACGTAAACTTTTTCGCCGTAAACATGAGGTGGACTTTAGTTTATAGGCTAAATATGAATTAGTTATATTTATCGTGTATCGTGTAATATTGCTAGTGTTAGATTTAATAAACGAGTATTAGTAGAAATATGTCACTTCAAACATCCTAAATGAATGGGTTCTCTTAATATGAACTAATTTTATTAAAACGATTGACGCTTGACGCTCTGATACTGAAAGGGTTAATAATTTCCTAAAATAATGTTACCTACGTCGATTGTCAATTTCAGAAAGCAGCAGAACAATCCGAAACAACAACGGAAAAGAAAATCACAACGACAACGGAGAAGAAGATAGAGACGACAACGGAAAAGAAAATTCCAAGCACGACGGAAAAGAAAATTGAAACTACGACGGAAAAGAAAATTCCAAGCACGATGGAAAAGAAAATTGAAACTACGACGGAAAAGAAAGTGGAACTAAAGAGGAAGTGTGAGAAAAGTTCTTGTGAGCACGTTTGTAATGACAAAGATGGCCTTGTCAAGTGTGCATGTAACAAGGGGTACAGGCTTCAGGATGATCAGAGATCATGTAAAGGTATTGTCTTCAGCCTTTATTTAGGTCCTGGTTATACTGGGTATGTTGCTGCGAAATAGAATACCATACGAATATATACGAAACTTAATGAGTTCTTTTAAGTTTTGTTTCAATTATCAAAAAATTATTTTATGCAATGTTTCGGGGCTAAAATAAAATAATAATGTATAGTATTAAGAGGTAGGTAACGAGGAGGAAGTCTTTGTTAATGGTGGCATGAACAAAACTACGTTAGGGACAACGAACAAGACGTGCTTGTTGGAACACGCGCAATGTTTTGTTCCATAGTACGATGAATGGGTTGTATTTAAGGCGACGATAGCTCAGTGGTAGTGACGTCGGATACCGCGGCGAAGGTCGTGGGTTTGAATCCTACAATGAGCTTGAGCTTTCGGTGAAGGAAAACATCGTGAGGAAACCATAGCACGGTGGTAGGGTACTTTGTAGTACCCGACTGGCTGGCCACAAGTTGAAAGTGTGTCGCCAAGAACCTATCCATGTGTTCCGACAGCTGGACTGGAGAGCCAGTCCCCACCTAGGTTTTGCGTGATTACCACCTTCGGCCACATCATCACTTACCATGGTGAGATTGTGGTCAAACACAAGCTTATACAGAATAAAAAAAAAATACGATGATCTGATTGGCTGATCATCTGTTCCCTTGTTCAGCATTAATAAAGGTATAATTGAAGAGGCAAGAACAGAGTATTTGTTCATAAGCTTATACTCGTATGTATTTAAAGTCTGTTAATATAACCTTAAACAATGCTACGTATATGGCAGAAAAAATAATATTGAAGTAATGTCAGCTTGTTTAATGCTCCAGCAGAAGGAATAATTTAAATAAAATGGTTAGAAAAATACCTATTGATTAGACTCTTAACTCTTCTTTACCTCTTTAAAACGCTTATCGCGTAATGTTGAGCTTGGGGCAAGGACCAAAAGCGGTAGGCGTGGCGACGTGAGATCTGTTCCCATCCAAGACAAATAATGTGCATGTGTGTTTGCTATGAACTATAAATAAATATTTACAAGTAGTATATGTAGTATATCAATATTGGCTGGCATAGCAGTCTGCTTTGTATGGGATCTGTCGGCCGTATGTGAAGAATGTCCGACAACATTTTGTTATATAGTAACAATCTGTTTACTTATTTTTGTAGATATAAACGAATGCGCAGAATCGTTAGATGACCTCTGCTTGGAAGAAGACACAGTATGTCACAATACTGAAGGTGCCTATAAATGCGTGTCAGTTAAAAAACGAGATTTAGGACTCAGCTGTCCTCCAGGGTTCAAGCGCAATGTGCAGAACCAAGTTTGCGATGGTAAGTAATGTATATAGCTTAATAAAATACTCTAAGGTGTGGTGTGGTATTACCAGAATGGACAAGATAAGGAATGAGTATATCAGAGGATGTTTGAAAGTAGCACCAGCGACAAGGTTGAAAGGAAATAGATTGGCTTGGTATGGGCATGTCTTAAGGAGAGATGAAAAACATATAATGAAGAGTATTAAGCATAGGTGTGGATGGATATAGAGGTAGAGGAAGGCCGAAGAAGGTAGGACTTTGTGAAGAATGATATGTTTATGAAAGGTGTCTATACTGAGACGACTAGTGATAGAGCGGAGAGGAACATGTTCTGCAGACCCCACATAGCGTGGGATAAGGACAAGAATAAAAAAAGAAGATGAATGAACAAACAGATTTAATGAAACTCATTTGAACTACAGAACCGTAAAAATGGTACCCGATTTGAGTCTCCGTTGACAAAATTCTGTCGTTTTTTTATTTATTTATAGGGGGTGTTTTTGGAATATTACATTATCACATTTTGTAATATAGGCTATATTTTATTTTAATTCCCTCGAGAACGCGGGTAAAACTGTGACACGGAAGCTAATTCTGAGATATTATCACTTTACAGACATAAACGAATGCCAGTTGCCCCGACCGCCGTGTCCAAAATACATCTGTGAGAACACAATAGGCGGATACAAGTGTGCCGGTAAGGCCGGTAAGCCTTTCGAAGAGGCTGCACCAGGGGCTATCACAGAACCGTCTGCAACTACTACTGCTGCTGCACCAAAGAATGATATCTGCCCTCCTGGGTTTAGGGCTGGAGCTGACGATGAGTGTGTGGGTAAGATGGATTTATAAAACATATTATAAGTTGTATTATAAGCTGCTTTAGGAAAAATGTGACCAATATAGTATCAAGAGTACGTGCTTGTCAGACTTCTGATAGAATAAAGGCTGTCAAACGCGGAAGTCTCAGAAAGAGATGGTAAAATGAGGACTAAATATGTTTAGAATCAATAAGAACCTATGCCTTGAAGGTGATGATAGCTCAGTGGTAGTGACATCGGATACCGTGGCGGAGGTCGTGGGTTAGAATCCTACAATGAGCTTTCGGTGAAGGAAAACATAGTGAGGAAACCATAGCACGGTGGTAGGGTACTTTGTAGTACCCGACTGGCTGGCCACAAGTTGAAAGTGTGTCGCCAAGAACCTATCCATGTGTTCCGACAGCTGGACTGGAGAGCCAGTCCCCACCTAGGTTTTGCGTGATTACCACCTTCGGCCACATCATCACTTACCATGGTGAGATTGTGGTCAAACACAAGCTTATACAGAATAAAAAAAAAATACGATGATCTGATTGGCTGATCATCTGTTCCCTTGTTCAGCATTAATAAAGGTATAATTGAAGAGGCAAGAACCTATCGGTTCAAACGATACAAACTTACACGTTTTTTTCGTTTGTTGATTTGTCTTTATTTTGTTCTTTTTTTTAAATTATCTAGTTCCCTCAATATTGAGTTAAGTATCCCTAACAATACCTACTTCCAACAAACACAGCAAAAAAGTAACGCCAACTTTTTTTATGAATAACTACTCGTATAAGAAAATTAATTGTCATCTAAATAATGATCCATACATTAGACATCGACGAGTGCAACGAACGTCTGGACGACTGCCAGCGTCTCTCGCAGCACTGCATCAACACTCACGGAAACTTCTTCTGCCAGGATCACGTCTCCAAGCGATGCGCACCTGGTTTCAAGGTTAACGCTGCTACTGGCATCTGTGAAGGTAAACTTGTTCAAGAACGTTCTAGTATAGCTGATGCAACCAAGCTTTCAAAGTGCTCGAGTGTAATATAATAAATCTTGTAAAACAGATTTGCTTCAAAAGCTTTAACCCCTTCACGAATGGGACGGTCGATAACTGTCCCGAAACTGCATAAAAATATAATCCAGGAATCGTGATCCAAATTACACACATACAGACATTTTATCCATTAATTTCCCATATAATTTTCTCATCGCGAAACGCCTCATCGAAGCGTCACGTGACCGGCGGGCTGGCGAATACTTTGCCCAACGTATTAGCATTGCCATCCAAAGAGGCAATGCTTCCAGTGTTCTGGGCACGCTACCACCTGACAGCGATCTGGACCAGTTGGCCTATTTAGTTTAGTCAAGTTTTTGTTATTTATTTTTATTTGTGTAAATTAGATTATCTGTAATATATTAGTTAGTCTTAGTTTAATTACATATTTAGGACAACAACATAAATAAATTACTTATTTAAATTAATATTATCAATTGACATAGTAATACATCAAGTACAATTTATTGAATTATATTTTGAATTTGTGTTTTCTCTTCAGATATCGACGAATGCGAGTTGGGATCTGAAGTATGTAGGCGTTCAGAGGTCTGCATCAATCTGCCGGGAGCTTACAACTGCAAGTCCAAAATCAGCACTTTGCCCAAGTAAGAGACCTACTACTTACTACTACTTATAACATGATGGTAGAAAACCTTAAGTAAAGGTAGGTACTAGGTACCGGCTGACAAACAACTTCGAAAAGTTGAGCTCTAATATCACCCGTCTGTTTGCAACGGCACTTATTTATATATGTATAGGTTCTAATGTTGCATTCGTGTTATTTCGAAAAGCGGGATGTACTCCCTTCACATTGTATTGACGGTTGGAGACACCTGACTATTCTAGTAGTAGATATTTATTTGATAGGCCGGTTGGCGTGATTGCTTAACACTACATGTCTGTTTGTCCTGAGTCTGGGTAATTATCTATTTAAGTATGTATTTCAAAAAGTTGTACTCAGCTATCTGGTTTCCACGTGTGAAAAAATGTAGTTAAATAAGATGACACTTGCGTTAATATTACTCTGTTTACAGGCTGGCCACAAAGAAATGTCAAGAAGGGACCAGGTTGAGAGTTGGTGGATCAATATGCGAAGGTAATAAATATTACTAACCTATATAATACTCGTACCTGATACAGCTAATGATAGACAAACACAACCTGCAATATTAACTATGAGATGCAAAACTATTGCTATTCGCTAATACTCTAATCTAATCGCTACAATAACAAATAACTTAACGTTATTTCCAGATATAGACGAATGCCGCGAAGGCACTCACCTCTGCGATCAGTTCCAGAACTGCATCAATACTTTTGGCGGGCACGAGTGCCGTTGCAAAAATGGGTTCGAGCTTGATTCCTCTTCGGGATCCTGTGTTGGTAAGTTATACTATCAAGTGTAATGCAAGACTCCCTGATACACCGACGAATTCAAAAAGGTAGCTGATTTGGGCTGGATGCAAGTGGCAAATAGCCCGAAAAAGCTTTGGGAGAAGCCTACTAATCAGTACATGATATAAATTTTATGATAAATAAATGATGTATATTTATTGGCAGATCATCTTTTTCTTTAACTTTATAATTCCTCCTCCTCCATATTGCCCTGATGTTATATTACAGACATTACGTTCTTTATTATCCTACAGACATAGACGAGTGCGCCCTCAAGTTGGACAACTGCTCTCCTGGACTGCACTGTCTCAATGTTCTTGGTTCCTTCACCTGTACCCGCCGCGTTATCACCACGTCTACTACCACCTCGACCACAGCCGCTCCACCAATCTACGAGTACGAGTACTATGATTCTGAGTAAGTAATCAACCAAGAACTCCTAATTTTATAAGTCTTTTATCACCAATTTCGTATTCGTGGCTGTGAATTGAACCTTTTATCTTACATTAATTTTTTTCAGAGAAGAACTTACAACTCCCGATAGTGACAAACGCAACTTAGAACCCGTACCCACTACCTCAACAAGTACCACTACCAGAAGACCAACTCCCCCTCCTACCACGAGCACAACGTCAACCACACCTAGACCACGACCCAGATACCCAGACATATCTAGATATATCACTACTAGTACAACAACAATTGCACCGAGAAGACCTGAATATACTCCAAGAAGACCAGAAGATTATACAATTATACCTGAAAGCCTGAATGAAAATCCGAGATGGCCCGAAGAACCAGCGAGAGAACCCGAAACACCAGGTATAGAGGATAATCTAAGAAGACCTGAGGAATATCCTAGAAGGCCAGTAGATTACCCGAGAAGACCAGATGAACCACTAACGGAACCAACACCTACTAGACCGACCACACCAGATACGACGCCGAGAAGACCGGAGTATAACCCAAGACGACCAGAATATAATCCACGACCGACAACTAATCGACGGTATGGTCAAATATGATCCTATTCTTAATTTTTTACATGTTTTCGGTGTTTCGGTCCGCGGTCATCATTACTATGTATTTATTTTATGTTCAAAACCAAATGTGCAACAATTTGTTTGTTCACTAGGATATATGTTTAGTTGCTGACTGGTACTGTAAAGATTTTAATGCAGTCTTTATCGTAAGAAACTGGATCCTATAACTGTAACTGGAACCAAAACCTTTTAAATAATATCAATAATGTCACTATCATATAAATCTACTGAGTTCTACGACCTTCTGCCACATCTTACTTATGATGAGTTGAGATGAATTTCTTGCCAAATTTGTAGTCCTATCTGAATACACATTGACTTTACAGACCAGAAACTACGCCGAGAAGAACGGAAGTGCCAACAGTAGTGACTACACCTACACCTACTCCAAGAGACCCGAATACCGATAATGACATAAATAGAGGATCACCCTATGATGACTATAACCTGCATTGCTTGGACGGGTTCGAGAAGAACGAGTATGGACAATGTGTTGGTAAGTTAAATTTTACTTTGAAAAGGTTTGTGTTTTAGCGCTATCTAAGTAATGATTTTATTTATTTTATTCAGACAATGTAGATGTAGCCGATATTGGTTAAAACAAAAAGTCTAGAAGGGAACTGATTAATTTAATTGCTTCAAATTATTTGCTGCACTCGGAACACACGTCAGATTTTCAAATAGAGGATGAGTCAGCGAGTACTGCGACCGTGCTATGATTTTCTTACGATATTTCCATTCACTAAAAACAAGCTTGTATGTGACTGCTGTTGACGCTCTTGATCAAAATTTGAGTGCCAGTCTCCTCCTATTTCAGCATATACCAATTTCCTTGCATACATTGCAGATGTCGACGAATGCAAAAACGGGCGCCACATCTGCAGCAACATGGAGGTATGCGTCAATAGAAACGGCGGCTACTCATGCGACTGCATGACCGGCTTCCAACGTGACCCCACCGGTTGGTGCGCGGTAGCGACCACCAGCTCTACCTCCACTTCTACCACATCCACCACTACCACTTCCACGACTACTACTAGTACCACCACTGAGAAACCACATGCTGGTAAGATGTCTTACTTGTACAAGTTATATGAGAGTGATCATCTTTCGATAACATGCACTCATGTACCTACCCTTTATGTAAATATTAGCTGAACCATAATGCTAATAATATTATATCCCACTATCTGCGAAGTCTCTTTATTTTTCTATGTTCCCTATTAATCAATAATGCATGTTTGTTTTTCCAGTGTCCTCTCCAGAATGGCCGTACACTCCACCAAGGCCTCGCGGCAGTAGGGTATACCCTCCGAATAGTTGTGAACTGGGCTACACTTATGATGAAGACCTCGGCAAATGCGTTGGTAAGACTAATCAAGTGTTGTTTTCTAATTTTGGAAATGTTACCGCTAGATGTTTGGATAGATGTAGAGCATGATGGGGCATAATTTTTTTGTGCCGCAAACAACTTACAAGGGACTTACCAGTTTAATTTTGGTGTATTAGGCCGCTTATAAATTATTTTTAGATACGAAGGACGAAGGAATGTGGTACTTAATAAGAGTTTGAACAATTTGTCAGATATCGACGAGTGCACGATAAATACAATGACATGCTCCCCGCTGGAGGAGTGCGTGAACCTCGAGGGAGGGTTCCGGTGCGAGTGCGGCCGCGCGTGCTACGACGGTCGTGGCAGACATACGCCTGCCCCGACCGCGACTAGTGAGTCATTATAGCTGTTCACGTAGTAGTAGAAGGCCCTCTGTGAAGATTTGCCCAGGATATTTATTACTACCTGTCCCTTGCAGATTTATCCGCATTCTAGGATCTTATCTTTTCCCGGTAAAAAATGATATATATTTATTCCAGGATATGATCTACCTGTGTGCCAAGTTTCATCAAAATCCGTTCAGCAGTTTTTGAGTGATTGAGCAGCAAACATCAAAACATACATACTTTCACATTTATGTTAGTAGGATTATAGAAGTTTATAAAATTAATAACGTGAACGAGTTTTCTACAAATCAAAATCATTTGTTTCCGTCGAGGAGAATTATCGCGGTACTCAAATACAATTTCATGCCGTCACAGCGGCCTCAACTGCAATCAGTAATCCGACCGTCCACGATTAAAATTGTTAAACCACCCCTTCTTTTGTGTCCCCACCCCTAGTGCGATGCCCTGAGCCGGCGCATTCGGGGACGCCCACAGGCACGTTGGCCACCGCTTATGTCAGTCGATTTCAGGCTGCGTAGTACATCGTGGCCAATAAATAATGATCGAAATAACTTTCACATGATGTAGACAAAATTACACACTTTATTTTAACCATCTCCTTTTTATTCAGCTCCAACACCACAGCCCACTCATCCGCCATCCCCTACTACTGGCACCAATGTTGGCAACGACAATGGTGGTGGCGGTTATGTGATCACAGTAGGGGCCCAGTACGGTCAGCGAGGCCCCTGGTCCCCGAGGCCTACATACACACGACTACCTGACACTGGCGCCATTGTCACATCCTGCCCATGGGGATACAAGCTAACACCTGACAAAAGATGTTATGGTAAGCATAATTCTAATGTTAGAAGTAACCATGATTTATCTTTTCATAGCTCAAATGTCGCAAAAGCAAAAGCAGTGTACCTTTAACTTGTCAATCATGTGGAAGATATCGACGAATGCGAACGCAACGTGTCCGAGTGCGGGCCCCAGCAGAAGTGCGAGAACTTCTACGGCGGGTACTCGTGCCAATGTCCGGCCGGACACCAGCTCGTCGGACAGAATAGCTGTGACGATATTGACGAGTGCATGCATGGCAGTGTGAGTCACTTTGATGTTCTCTTAAGTCTAATTTTAATTTCTCTTAATTTGATGTAGAGCTACAATAATAGGGATATAAGGAAGATGTTGGTTTTGGGCAAAAGATTCATAGAGTTCAACTCACATATGGAACAACGTGTTCGACCGTTCACTACTTTATTGTAGGTTGGAGCGTTCAGTCAGCCGAGCTAAAGTTAGATCGTAATGAATTCAAGAATTACTGTTATGAAACTTCTCTTCTTCTTAGTCGGACACTCTTGACAGAGTGGTCGTGGTTACGGTAAGTCTGGAGTGGCGGCTCTAGCGATGCATCTCCATTTGGCTCTATTGCAAGCATTGCGAGAACATTCGGTCATGGTGGTGTGGTGGACTTTTTGAGGTCCCACCATCTAGTCCATCTAGACCACGTGGTCTCTTGCCATCCATTCTGCCTTGCACTACCAGACGTTCGATTGAGTCCTCTTTGCGGGTAACATGTCCAAAAAACTTTAGGATTCGCATCTTATGAAACTTACTTATAAAGTAATTCAGTTTTATTCTCTTCTTAAGTGATTGATGACGTCAAGGTTTACATTAAAATACGCTAATAACATTTGTTCAATGTTCCAGCCATGTTCGTACAACGCAGAATGCGTGAACACAGTCGGTTCATACCGATGCATGTGCGGCGAGGGTTTCCGCAACGCGCCGACCAATGACAAGGTGTGTGCCGACGTCGACGAGTGCACCGAGACGCCGGGGGTCTGTCACCAGAGCTGCGCCAACGCCTGGGGAGGATACCGCTGCTACTGCAAGAGGGGATACCGACTCGAAAATGATAATAGGTAACTGTCTAATCCTTAAGTACAAGGGAGATTCTGATATAAGATCAGAATACAGTTATTATTACATACGTCAAAATAAAATAAAAAACTGTGATCTAATCCAACCTGTTTTGTAATTGAGTAGTATTTTGCATGGAATCAATTAATATTTATTGCCAGCAGTTTGCTTGGCCATAAGTCCCAGAAAACTTGAGACAACATTAGCATTTCCATTTCTTACGCTCACACATACCTAATCCTGAAGGAAGGAAACATTAACTTTCAGCGCCATCTTTACATCAAAAGAACGCTAAAATAAGTAATCTTCCTCAGAACATGTACAGACGTGAACGAATGCGAGGAGTGGTCTGCAGTGCGTCTCCGCGGCAAGATTTGCGGCGGCACGTGCGTTAACATGCTCGGCTCCTACCGCTGCGACTGTCCCAGCGGGTACAAGCTATCTGATGATACTAGAAGCTGTATAGGTAAATCATAAAAGTTGTCACACATTTTGCATCCATATTCATAATGAGAATAGATATATTATAGAACTTGTAGGACAAATATATTTCTAAAAATCTAAGCTTTTTCTGGAATACATCCTCGATCTTGTCATCTCTGCAGATGCGAATCCAGATAAAGCAAAATGTTTAACAGGGCATTAAAATCTTTAGCAACGGCTATCTGCCATGTGTTGTTTTTTTAATATCAAATACAAGTCTACCCTATGCAGACATAGACGAGTGCGAGACAGGAGAAGCAACATGCGCCCGAGCAGCGGACCAGGGTGAGGTCTGCCAGAATACACGGGGAAGCTACCATTGTCACCAGATACAGTGTCCGCCCGGGTACAAACTGGAGGCTAAACAGTGAGTACCATAATTCACCAATTCAGGGACACCAACAAGGCGTGGTGTTTGGCTTTATTCTAAAAGCATAAGCACAAAAGTTACATCAATGCGGATTGGTTTCCTCAACATGTTTTCAATTGGTGAAGTACCACATGTGCGGAATAGGTATGCTAAGGAAACTTTGTATCGTAGGTTCTCCACTAGCACCCCAAATGGTAGAGCTATCAGCAACGAAGGTTGCTGTTGAGAAAGACAACGCTACTTATATGCCAGAAAACTGAGTGAATGTCCTTTTTTACTTTTAGCGGCCATCGCATATCCTGCCATACCTTTATTTTGCGGGAGTCGTGAAGTTTCACGACTAGCTAGTTAGCTAGCAAAGTATTCTTCGGCAGTACCGTGGAGACTGATTAAACGTTTTGGATTTGCTTACAGTAGGTGCAGCCGAATCCGGCGCTCGTGTCCGGTCGGTGACTGGTCGTGCCTGCAGCAGCCGAGCACCTACAGCTACAACTTCATCACCTTCGTCGCGAACATCTACCTACCAACTGGAAGCGTAAGTAATGTAGACTCTAGGTAACTTCATTACTTTAATAATCTCGGATAGGTCTCTGCAGGTTGATCGCCTTTCACTTTTCCCAATTTAATTTGGGGTCAGACCAATATTCTATGCTGATATTGTATGTAAATTTTACTCTATAAATAATTACTCTCTAAATATTCAAATACTAATTTGAATTCTGGCTAAAGCTATAAATGTTTTCAGGTGGACCTGTTTACAATGCACGGCCCCTCGTGGCGGGAGTCGATAGTTAGCTTCGAGATGAGAATGATCAACGTGCAATCCTCTTTCGGGGTGAGACCTGCAGACTTCAGGTGTTTCGAGTGAGTATACACCTATTTTAAAAGGAGTCCAAAGTCATAGACCAATGTCTGTGATCTGAGTTAAGATTGAATCGTGACTATGGCACATCTTTACAAGTCCTGAAGTACCAAGCACTGTTCTAGCGTTCCGAGGTTCTAGCAGTAATCCATGTCTTTGGTAATATGACTGTCAAGTCATCGACAACTTTAGTTTGGTACTTTTTTTTTCTTTGCTGGCAATCGTCTTTTATGGTAATTTCAGCCAATTTATTTATTTATTTTCATAGGTTCAAGTTATTTCGCGAATACTCGCGTTCCCGTTATTCCAGGATGTGATCTACCTGTACTTTATGAAAATTCCTACCTGCACCAGTTGCACTTGAGAGCCAGTTGTTGTAAGGTGTTGGCAATTCCCTTGGTTGGTATTGCTAACTCTATAGGCGACGGTAGTCACTCTGTTGTTGTCACATGTTCAGCATAAAAAAAACACAACGTCACTTCTTTTCGCAAGTTTCCGCCAAAAAGTCCTACTTGACTATCAATGATACTAACCGACTGTCTATATTGCAGCATGCGTCCATCCGGTAACATCTGCGTGATATCCCTCACGTGCTCACTGGCAGGACCACAAGTGACGGAACTGGAGCTCACCATGTCGCTGTATCAGCGTGGACAGTTCGCTGGGAGCGCAGTCGCTAGGCTCATCGTCATCGTTTCAGAGTATGACTTTTAGGTGACCAAGTGAGGTTTCTAATGTTGTTAGAGGGCGCCATATTAGCAATTTAATTCGTCGTGATTTATAACGCTATAAAGCTACAAATATATTGTGGTGCTTAATTACAAAATGGAAACCTTCATATTTAATGACCATAGAAATACGTCGATTGGTTTGTTTCATCTACGGCTTCTGTGGATACGTATCCTAAATCCTTATTGTCAATATCCACGCCAGTGTTTCCACTCTGTATAAAAACATGAATCTTGTAAATAAAACAATAAATTAAATTGGAATATATCTTTTTATTTATATTAAGCACAAGCGTTCCACACCACAATGTGGTGCCACTTCGTTTATATACATAAAGTATACCTAACGATAATAGTGCATACATTAGTAACTCATTAGATCTCCAGATCACAACATAATTATTATTCAATTATAAATTTTAAAACTATATCTATACAACAGATTCAAAACAATGTACGAACTTGTATAGCCCACTACGCTCTGGTCCCTATATCCACTTCGCCGACATACCAACAAAAACGTAAATATATCATATAAAAATATATCTTACAAACAATATTCTTTTAGAAACTTACTTTACCATTTTTATAGGAAATAAAAATGTATCAGGTAGAATCAAGTGGTAAGAAAAGATTTAGATCAAACAAAGAGATTAATGAAGGAACTATTTATGTATATAGGTAAGTACATACTCAATTTATACTTAAATATATAATAGTAACATACAACAGTGCAACAAATCCAAGAAACATTTTGATGAACCTTATTGAAAAAGCGATAAAGACTATATTTATTTGACATGGTGCTGATTATTTTGTTTATTACTAAAGAAACATTATTGAAAAAGGATAGTAAATAATAAGTTTGGAAAATAGCGTGATATTTAAGTCTGAAATAAGCTATTGAAGGAATTCACAGGACTAAAATTTTATCACTCATGTTTTTTAAGATACATACAATGATATCAAATAAGATTAGATGGTCAAGCACTGAATTAGCACCAATGTCAATATAATATTCATATATATAATGAACAGTATATTAACTTATAAACCATATTGTGACGCAATAACGTGAATTTTAATTTGACATTCTTGAACGTCAAAAGGTATTTCTTAGATTTGGTGCACTATATTCTTGTATTTGTGCTAAACTCCTCATTACTAAAAAAAGGGCTTATTTGACGGAGGTCTCTTTGTCTTTTCAATATATTGATGATATATGATAGATGCTGTCGAATGTGATTTATATAGAGATATTGAGGAATTTAGTACTTCAAATTAATATGCAAATGCTGATTGAACAGAAAATTGAACAATTACAATAATGAACAGGATAAAATTAACAATTATAAATGTAAAACTGAATAATAAAGTCACGTATATATAAATAAAAAACAAATTTAAGTGGAATCTGAAACTGCAGTCTATCAAGCCCAAGGAATAAATAATTATTCCGTAGAATGCTGTCTGTCTGGACATAAAAGTGGTCAGTTAGGTATTTTTAGAATGATTTCTTCAAACGATGGAATATTACAATATATAATGTTTACAATAATAGATTGCATTTTCAAATGAAACAAACTGCAACAGTTTTAAGAAAAAAAATACCTATAAATTATTAATATTTATTCTATATACACAAAATGGGCCAATCTTTCAGCTGCCGCACCGTGAAGCGTATACAACGTCACTATAACTATACTGTACTTACAATTATATTACTGTAGGCTTACCGTTTAACTATGACGGGTATCTAAGTCACAAGTCAGATTTAAAAAGTTAGTTAATGTTCATACAGGGCAAGAACGCATTTAAATGAATTGCTCGCTTCACAACCTGTCTTATATGAAACTGTACTTTGGACTTAGTGAAACATATTTTTAAGATAGGCACTTTTCAATAAAGACAATGTGGTGATGCTTAAAATACTTGTAATGAGTCTATTTATTAAAGATAGAGTTTGAATTTGAAGTACTTGTCTATTAACTATGTTCCATCATTTTTGCAGGTTATAGTGGGAGAAATCATTCGTCATTGTCACCGCACGCTTCCCATTAGTTTTCACTTCTATCGGCAGTCCCTGAATACTGCCCCACCCCTCTTTTAAATTATTGTACCGTGGTAATTAATGATGTGTCAAAGAGAGGTAAAGCCAAGGATATCGAGAGGAGCAAACACAACTTTTTAACATGTGGGCAGAGCACTGTTAGGGAGAACAAAAATCATAGAACTCGCGTCATTGTCACCGAACGCTTCCCATTAGTTTTCACTTCTATCGGCAGTCCCTGAATACTGCCCCACCCCTCTTTTAAATTATTTTACCGTGGTAATTAATGATGTGTCAAAGAGAGGTAAAGCCAAGGATATCGAGAAGAGCAAACACAACTTTTTAACATGTGGGCAGAGCACTGTTTGGGAGAACAAAAATCATAGAACTCGCGTCATTGTCACCGCACGCTTCCCATTAGTTTTCACTTCTATCGGCAGTGCCTGAATATTGCCCCACCCCTCTTTTAAATTATTTTACCGTGGTAATTAATGATGTGTCAAAGAGAGGTAAAGCCAAGGATATCGAGAGGAGCAAACACAACTTTTTAACATGTGGGCACAGGGCAGTAGCAAGCCAGGCGAATACCTCACAAAAAATACTACCGAAATTTCCCACCACCATGAATATTGTAGGAACTGTATCAAAATCTAATGCTTATTGTACTACTGACGCACCGCTATCCCAGATACCGTCGCAGTTAAACGGTTATCTTATAATAATACATTCGATAATTTGATTGTAGTTCAAAATGAACCTATATAGGAACTTTATTATTTGTATTTTACAATTTTACAACATTTATCAGTATCTACCAATAGGACAGATATGGAAATGATCTAATTATAAAAGAAAGTGATTTTACTAAATGTAGCTATCTTTACAGATTTTACAATAGTATTATTAATGTTTTTTTAAGCTGGCAATTCCATACTAATATTGTAAGTACAGTATTCAAAATCAATAATTACTTCTTTTAACTATTAAAAATGGCATAGACAACAGTCTTTACAACACCCAACAGTCGTTATTACAAAACAAACATAATAATATACACTGCACTTTTGAGATGTATCTTCCGTCATGTTATTTATTATGAAATCGTGTACAAATCTGATATGACACTAAATTCGTACAGTTGCGTACATGTTAACGGGAACAATTTTATTAGGCTCAGTTTTTTATGTACAGTCATGGCGAAAATACTAGTCAGAAATAGAAAATAATAAGCCGCCAAGATGGTAATAAAAACTACACTTGTTATCCGCGGTATTGTAAAAAACACGAAGCAATGTAAAAAGCGATAAATATTTTCACCATGACTGTATATACTAGTTTGTGACGAACTCATCAATAGAATCGAGAACTAACAACATTAGACACTTAACACGATCTAAAACTAATATTAAACAACTATCAATTTATATATTTTCATCACAAAACATGTTAAACAATATTTGTGACTACACAAGTACCAACATATTAATTTAAATAACTGTAATTCAATTGTACAATACTTAATGCACACTCAGAAATAAACAGAGTTTATAATATATTTCAATAAAATGTAAAAATTGCACTGAAATTATAATAAACAAATCATAATCAAAATAAAACAATTGGATATCGTATTCTAAGTCATATCGTAAAGTACCTATAGAAAAAAACATATTATATGTATATCTCAGTGTACATGAAGACAAATTAAAAAAAACACAGTGCCTACTTACTTTCGAATTAATTCACAAAATAATTAATACCGCAATATTCCAACGTAACTCACACAACGAAAAAGTATTATAGTTAATAGTTAAATAACAGAAAGCTCAATAAAAGCTAAAAGAAAATGGCATTTTTCAATAATCACTTATTATTTTATATACTACAAAAATATTTCTCCTTACACTATATTGATCAACTGATTTTCTTAATGTTATAAATAATATAATAAAATAAACAAATATATAAATTTCATTTTATGAAGCAGTAATAGTATTATTTAGTTAGGGGCATTTAATAAAATTATATTTAACAAAACAATACAAACATATCATATTAGTAGCGATTCAGTTGTTTTAAAACTAAACTAATTGCATCTCACTCTCTTTCTAACCAAACCTTTGAAAAGGAGAGAAGAAATTTAGTCCTTTCACATTAATATGCTCATTGTGAAGCAATATTCGACTAATTTGACAGGACTATCTATCTATCTATCCTTTTCTTATGTCTTGTGTTAGAAAGAGATAGGTATAGTTAGATAGTTTAGTTTGCACCTTTATTAGTTAATCGAATGAATCTGTAACTAACATAAATTCTATGGTGTGTAAACGTAATGAGATTATAAATATAGAATCACCTTGTCTAGGGGTTCACGACATTTAGCATTTATACACTAATCTAAACATCAAAATTGCCGATCGAAATATTTAGACGTTGTCTTTTAACGCAGTAATATTTGATATGAATTCAATAAGTTTTCAGTCGGGAAAAGCGTCTAAACAGATCGATCAACGTAAATACATCTCATATATCTATAGAATCTCTAGTGCAAACATATAAACGTCGATCTTGCGTCGCAAATTCACGAGCATCATTTCTTTTTGACGGTCGAACTACTGGCGCAACTACTCGATCGAGTCTGCACTCCATCCTTCTTAATCAAACTTACACCAAAAGCGGGACATTTCTTTCGCAATGCTTTTATTTTATACAACTTATTACCTTGGGAGTTATTCGTCTCTTCGAAGTTATCCGGTGTGACGTCTGCAGTGATCACAGAGTTAGACAGACAGTCCATAGGCTCTGGACTGTTAGATTTATCCCTTTTCCGCCTAAATCTAAATGGGGTTTCCAGCGAGTCGGCAGAAATGTTAGTGATGTTTGTATCACTGGAAGACAGATCCTGAGTCGATTCCAAAGTATTTTTAGGAAGATTACTCTTCGGAAGCTTTTTACGAGAGATCGAATTTGACCTAACGATTAGTTTCTTGCGTGAATTCACGTTTGCAGCGGTAGGTTTCGCTTGCGTGACCTTGAGATTCGGCTCGGATGGGAGGCGATTTTTGCCGTTCAAATGACAGTTTTCAGTCAAAGCTGATAAAGTTGATGTTACATTGCTGAGCGTGTTGACAACTGGAGTATCGTTTGATATCTTGCTCACGGTGACAGTTTTCCTTGTAAATGTTTTGAGTGGGCTAGCGCCATGGGTATATCCTAATGCTGGTCGAGCTAGATTGGCGCGTTGGCCGTGGAAGCTGTTCTTACCTGTGAATGGTTTGGCGCCAATTGCCAACTTGTTGGCTTGGGAGTTGGCACTTCTCGTTGGCGGGAAAGTAGATGTCTTGGATGCGTAGTGAGACTTGAGTGTGGAGTTGATAATCCTGGGTTGTTGTTTCAGATTGGTGTTATTAGCGTTTCTGATGTTGTTTGTGGGTAGCATGTAGTTCATTTTCGGAGTGAATACAGTTTTGGTTGGCAGCATTGGAGTGGGCGTGGTCTTGTACTTGCCTATGACTGAAGTCACGTTATTCTCTGAGTCTGTCTCGTTCGCGTTTAGAACGTTGGCGTTGTCCAGCTGAAATATTTTAAATAAAGTTAACATTTTTGACCAATATCTCTTAACATTATTGGCATTGAGAATGCAAGCAAGATACTTTTTTTTAAAATCCAGCCTACATTTTTTAAAAGATAAACTTAAAAGGTAATGGTTTATAAGATACTAGCTGTCCTCCGCGGCTTCGCCCACGTTCCCGTGGGATCTTATCTTTTCCCGGAATAAAAATATAGCCTATGTTACTCAGGGATATTTAATGTCTAAAATAACTTTAACTAAATCATAAACTAACATAGATATATTTACATATTAAAATATACAAACAAATGTACAACTATAATATATAAAAAACTTCTTCGAGGCTGCCGCTGCTGCCGATCGGCAAGGTTCCCAGAAGGCTGGCAGGGATAATATAGCTTTCTAATAGTGAAAGATTTTTTTAAATCGGTCGAGTAGTTTTTGAGTTAAATCGTAACAAACAAACAGACAAAAAATGAAATCTTTCCTCATTATAATATTTGTTTAGATAGATTATAAGAACATAATTTAATCTCAACGTGGTAAGTGATGTGATGTGACCAACAGTGGTGGAAAAAATGGTTAAAAAGCGACCTTTAATACTTACTTTAGAGTTCTTATTGACATGCAGTATGGTCTGCAGCGAGACAGGCTTATCATCGACAGGTTTAACCGGCGGTTCGGGAGGCAGGTCAGAGTATATACCGCGGGCGAAGACCGGGAATGATGTAATGTTGTGCCGCCGACGGTGTGACTCGCCTTCTGCGTGCATTCGAGCCTGGATGCTGGAACGAGCAGATTTGAGTTAGTGAACGAAATGTGGATGTTCTTAGGGAATCATTGAGATTTTTAGCGGTATATTTTGCAGTGTAGTGTGGTACATAAATACATATTTTATATAAATGTTTTTTTTATCCGGGATAAATTCCAGGACATGATCTACCTATGTGCCAAGTTTAATCATAATTCGTTCAGTAGTTTTTACGTGAAAGAGGAACAAAAGTAAACATTGACATTTATTAATAGTAACTAAAGTAAGATTAAAAAAGACGTAAAATATTACACGCTTAACGAGAGAAGCCCGAGTGATTAGATTATTTAATAGATAAGATCTTCTGATTTTAACCTGATATTTCCATTTGATATTTGGTATACCATAGGTCTAGTAACTGACGGGGTAATAACCGGCAGAGTAGAACATATCCCCACCTGCCTTCCCATGGCCTGACTAACCTTGCGGTCATACAAGCTGAATCGCGGGGATCGCAAGACATGACGGTACCAAGCTTTACCGGTACTAAGTGTGGAATCACCTGCTAGTCGGCTTTTAGCACCTGTTATCACCCTGAAAGGAGGTGCGCGAATCCGAACAGGTGGTAGATAGATAGATATAACTATTTATTGGTACACCACACAAGAAAAATAACATAATATAAAGCAATCATAGCATTGTCAGTGTCACAATGGGCGCCCTAAAACGAATAGCGATCTCTACCTGGCAACCTTTGGATGGAGAGGATTTAATTGACAATAAAAGATGGCTGAGCATGCTTAAAACAGTATAAATAGAGTAAATTGTAAACGTTTATAAGTGCCTTACCAAGGCCTAAACTGAATGAATGACGTTTTGATTTTGAATCGGATCTTTTCTCAATCAAATCAAAACAAAACTCATTTATTCAGTTTAGGCACTGTTAAGGCACTTATGAACGTTAGAATTGACTCTACCACCGGTTCAATATACACTTAAACTGAGACACTTTGTCTGACAGTAGGAGAGGAGAGATAGTTACTTCTCTAGGAACCACTGCTGGTGTCCGATGACGGATCCCGGACGGCACACTCGCAGCCACCCGATGGCCTCGCGCGCGCTGAACCCGTGGTGCTTCATCATGTAGCACGCGATCAGAGTGCCCGTGCGACCCAGACCCGCTGCACACACACAAACAAACATATATATTTAAATTAGGTTTCCTCGCCGCGGTTTAACCAGTGTTCCTGACGGAATAAAAATAAAAATATAAAAGATTTTTTATTGGTTATGTTTTTTTAAATGTCTCCATTACAAACAAATATGT
The DNA here is from genome assembly GCA_951361185.1 of Ochropacha duplaris. Lineage (NCBI taxonomy): Eukaryota > Metazoa > Arthropoda > Insecta > Lepidoptera > Drepanidae > Ochropacha > Ochropacha duplaris. The sequence goes on along the minus strand of OX592715.1, from coordinate 3,882,208 downwards.
TTTTATGTTTCTAAATAAAAAATAAAAACAAATCAATTCTCATTATAATATTACTGTAGATATGTATCCCATCAAAAACATAATATGTGAAATGAGAGCCAAGTTCTTCAAGACTTCGCCCATAAAAGAATTGAGATATATATGTGTGCCAAGTTCTATGCTTGATATAAATTCGTTACTTTTGAAAATAGACTTTATTGCTAAACATTTCGTCTTAATTTCCAACAACCATAGATATAATGTGGATTGAACTTACCTTTACAATGCACAGCAACAGCACCCTTAGCAGCTTCCGAGATCCTTATAAACCTGTTCACGATCAGATCAGACGGGACAGAGCCATCGACAAAGAACAGGTCTCTATGCTCGAACCCGTGCGCCGTGAACTGCCTCGCGTCGTAGGACTTCTTGTTGAGTCGCACGACGGTGGTCACGTTGTAGGCACGGAAGTACTGGTGGTAATGTTCGGGACTGTGTAGTGGGTAGCCGCGGTCGAGCCGCGAGCGATGGTGTGGCCCGGAAAACGCCAGCATTTTACCGGGGACGATCCAGTTTAGATCACCGTTTTCTACTTTCTGTTGAAGTTAAGTGAAAGTTAGTTGATAATATTATTCAAAGGTTTTTTGTTCTATACCACGAAAACTAGGCAGGCTGGTCTACTGAAGGGAAGTGCAGGCGCGATCCGAAGGGGGAGTCACAGGGGACATGACCTCCCCCAAAATCGTATACGTCAAATTTAAACATCTAAAAATGTATTTTATAAAAAGAAAACAATTTTCTGCCCATTTCCCGATTTGCACATAAATAAATATAAGACTTCCATTTGTTTTATAATGTGTGCAAACAAATTGTGCAATAAAGTGTAATTAACTCTACATATTTTATTATTAGTGACTGCCTTCAAAAATTCAGGCTGCGACCGCGCCTTGGTAAGTGACTAATGTCGCCTAAAGACATTAGCAACGCCAGGGGTATTCTGTTCATCATATCGGATATCACTCTTTTCTTACTCATATCATCTCTCACACAATGCATCCATCTCTTTTTCTGTCTTCCTCTACCCGTGTCCATCCATTTTAATATTCATAACTCTTCTGATTACATGACTATCACTAGGCCATACCACGACAAACGACTTCCTCTCAACTTTTCAGTCACTAACCTCATAAAACAAATACTGGTCCTCGTCAAAGTGCTCGAAGTCAAAGAACCTGGCGTCATGCGCCACCTTGATGCCGTGCAGCACATCCAGCAGAGATATGTCGAAGAGAGGAGGCCCGCCGGACGCGTCCCTGAACGTTAACAGCGACCACTCGGAACCGTCCGTTAGCTGCTTGTACACTGCCGCTGGACTAGCGTTCAGGTATATTATCTGGCATTCGAAAAGATAAAACATTGTCGATATAACTCAGAAGATTATAACAGCTTTTTTCGTGTGGAAACCTTTTATTGCAGAATCGTGGCTATCATCCCTTTTTCCCAAGATTCAAGGATCAACAAAAAGTTCTTCAAGATCAAGCAAGATGTTTTCACGAGCAGGCAGTCGGTGGTTATTGGTCACCACCGCCAATGGACATTTGCAATAACAGGGCGGAGTGCAGACGTGTTGCTGACATTGAAGGGCTCTATGTACCCCATGTGGTAGCAAAGCGGGAATGCCCGCGTCTCTCCGGTGGATATGAGGTTCTAAACCGCTTGAGTTTGGGATCGTTGAATAGACTCTTTTTCACAGGTGCACCTGCCCAATGGCGTGCCAACAGGGGAACAAAATCTAGTTTTTAAATGCATGCTATAATTAATGTTCATTACTTCAGAGCTCGCATGCGTCGCGGTACGATAGTTTACGGTCAGGGTAGATTCCATTCTGTTGTAAACTGATATTCAACAGAACTAAATCTGCGATCACTTTAACAAACGACGTGGGTTCAAATCCTACATGATTTCGGTGAAGGAAAACATCGTGAGGTTATCATAGCACGGTGGTAGGGTACTTTTTAGTATCCTGGCTGGCACCCTCAATTTGACAATCTGTCGACAAGCGCCTACCGATACATACCGTGTATTCATTCAGACAGCGGCACCTGAGAGCTCTTCGGCCATACCAACATTTACCAAAGTATTTCCAAAGATTTAAAAGTAGAAAAAATCTTGTCCTGGCGTATTTTTAAATTTATCGGTGATAGGTCAAAACACGTCTACTGGTCCATAAAGGATTTTTCCAACGTAAAATCATGATGTCTACATCTATTAATCTTGGCATTATATCGAATCAGATCAAAAAGTCACTAACAAAATGTCTGTCTTGGGAGTTAACCCAAGCGTAAAAAAGTAATTGAATTTTTAAATTGTATAGATACAAATAAACAATAAAGGCCATGTTGGAAATCTAAGCCTCACCTAATTGGGGATTACGAGGCGGACAATGGAATCCCACGCATCCATTATTCAATAAAGCCACGTGATCGAGCAGGGAAATGTGTTGAGATCGTCGCGTGGGCGCATTTTCCACTTACCAATGTTATAGTTGCTATATAAATACATAATGTATATTATGTTTCCGAGCGATAACAACTTTTGTTAGTAATGTTTTTAGATCGGTTGTTTTTCTAGATCAACCACATTTTTAACCTTCATAGTGGTGACATAAGCTAGAAAATAAGCTGAGTATATCTTACTTTTGATAACTTGAATCGTTTTTTAGATAGTTTTGGAACGACCGCCCCATCTGCGAGCCAAGGGGTTTGATATACTTTACGGTTATATTATCTCTATACACAATTAACTATGAACCAACCTGATAACTCCCAATAAGATAGGCGGCGTTGAGGCGAAGGGTTTCATTGTTGCTCGTGTAGAAAACGATCTTCTTCTTCGGATTCCTATCAAGCTCCTCGTTGAGCTTGTTGCAAAATTGATACAAATGGCACAGGTGATAAGGTCCAAAGTCGAAGTAGAAGTTCTCGTACACGATGTCATCTTCTATGTGGAAGTATTTACTGTTGCGCGTCGGTTTTGGTTTGTAGCCGGTCTTGAGGGTTGCGAAGTACAATCTGTCTGAAATTAAGTATGACAATGTTAGCTGATAACCGCTGAGGAGCGAATGCGCTTTTTTAACCGTCTTCATAAAGGAGGAGGTTCTCAATTCGACTGTAGGGTTCCATACAAAAAACGGAACCGTTATAAGGTCACTCGTGCGTCTGTCTGTCCGGTCATGTCACAGACAAACCGGATTACAGGAAAATTTATAAGAATTCTATCAATTGAAAATAAAGTGGTAAACCCAAACCCAATACGTTCACTGACTTTGGCATTGTACGGAACCCTCTCCACGCGAGTTCGACTCGAACTTGCCCGGTTTTTTTACTAATGGATATGCTGCTTTTTTATAAGTTTGTGTTTGACCGCAATCTTACCATAGTAAGTGATGATGTGGCCGAAGGTGGTAAACACACGCCTATAAGACTTCTCACGAATAAAGGTCTGAGCGAGACTAGTATCAGTGGGAATGACGTGTTACAGAAGCTGGGACCTGGATACGAGTGGTTGTTCAAATACGTGGTAGAAAATTATCTGTGGTATCTATATGAGCATTTTAGTATAGGCTGACTATAATTATTATTGCTGTTTATTGTGGTCTCAATTTAGATAGAAGTCGACCGAAATTAGAGGACTTAGAGGATATATACGCAACCTTTTTTTTTAATTCTGGATAAGCTTGTGTTTGACCAAGGTTTGGCTTGGTACTACAAAATACCCTAACACCGTGCCAACCTGACGATCAGCCTTATGGCATAACAAGAGGATAGTCAATGTTTTGCCGAACTTTACATAGCATAGAAGGCACTGGGTCTTAAGTGCAACTGCCGGTATCTAAACGTACGTAAGTGCTTTCCAAGTTGAGGTTAGAGTCAAGCGGGTACTACGAAGTACTCTACCAGCGATGTTTGTAGGATTCGAACCTGAACTAGCGAAAACTGTGACTAAATTATATTCAGTTTCCGATATAATTGACAGCATAATCGGATTTGCGGTAGCAAGGAAGTCTTCATTGAATTAGGAACGAATAAATACATACCAAATATCAATTTTTCCGTCAGTGAGTTACTAATGAAACAATTTCCAATTTCCGCAAATACACAAGACTTTTTACCGGTGCGTTGAAATAACTGTCTAAAGTTACACATTTGATCTACGAATGAACACTTCATAACGATTTTAAACAATTCAACGTATCTAGAGCGTGCAATTGAAATCTCTCATTTTATGTTACAAACAGATATTCTCCCAGATAATGCCCTTGATAAGGATAATAAGTCATAGAGACAGTTTAAAATACATATATATCTTACTAGCAATAAAAATGGCAGAAAGATTTCTTTACGTAATATTATAATAGTAAGTAAACCGAAAGAATTAAATTTATATAGAAATCAATGAGAAAAGAAAGGTAATGAATATTATTTATCACCTAAAAAATAATTCACTATGAAATACAGACGAATCCACGGAGCGAATACCAGTAAGTTTTTATAAAACGAGTGCTATTGTAAAGTTACAAATTAAAATCGAAAGTGTTATTTGATATAAGAAATATCAAAAATAATTAACAGACGACCTTTCTTTTCAACACCGATAATGCGACTATCGATTACAATATCGAATTAAAATCGATTCAACATTGGTGATGCATATCAATATCAATAGTATATGTTGCAAGAAAGCGTTAACTGATTATAATTATCGTCTTATCAATGTTTACAAGCCAAACAATGTTACTGAGAAAAGGGTCTTTGTTATACAACCTTAGATAGAAGATACTATCTACCTTACATATTATAAAACCGTCTCCCGCCGCGTCTGTCGGTCTGTATGTTCTAGATAAACTCTGATAAAATGTTACTGAACGGGTTTTGATGCAATTTGCACAAGGCTTCTGGCAAATAAAAATATAATATTAGAAAGAAGTACCTATGTGTGATATAAGCAGTAGGTGTGAGCTGGTGGGCTGCACGATATAACGCGCTAAGACGTAATTTATTACTTTTAATAAACCAAAATACCTAGCTTTATTTAACAAATATTTTGGAAAAATGTTATGTTTATATTTTAATATTGAAATGTTAGGCCTATTTCTAATAAAAAAATATAATACACAATACATAAGCGTTTAAAGCTTTATTAAGATTTTGTACTTACAATGTCTCTTTAATAAAATATCGATATCTCAACATTTGACATTTGAAGACAAACCATGTATTCAAATAAGAGTTTAAAAACACAATAACGTATTTTGTCTGGGTCTAAAATATTCAACCTCACATCATACCTCCATGACATTCAAAACGCAAAGCGTGGCATAAATCTATGAACGGTACGATACAACAATTTTGACTAGTCGCAACTATGATAAAACGTGTATTCGAGTCCATGACAACAAGCCCATTAAACATTAAATTAATAACCCCATTTCGGAATGCATTAAACACGGTATTCATAAAATAGTGGATAAGTTGCGACAAGGGTGCACGTCTTAAGGCTTGCATGCTAAGTGGTAATCGACTATTACTTTACTGCCAGCCTGCCGCTTGTACAAAACTTTTTTCTGTTATGAATTTACAATGTAACATTTAAAATACTTTTTTAATAAAAATTTAAAACTATAAGGCTTGTATTATGTAATTCTGTTTACTGATTGCGAGTTTACATTTCATTAAAATTAATAAAGTTTATTTTAAACATTATCTAGAAAAATATTTCTACCCCTTTTTCCACTATGTTTGTCAACCGATTTTTTAAAGATCTTTTCAAAATTAATGCCTCTACCAATATCCTGCAATAAAATATTTATAGCAACAATTGAAATCAAGCACCCCACGCTTTCTTACAATAAATAATATTTTTGCTAATCACACATTTTAATTTTTTGAAAAATATTTTTTGATTTTCTATAAAAGTGTGTTTTTTTAGTTAAGTATTTATTGAATATGGGGAACATCCCTATTGTGGTAATTAAAAATGGCACCATAATTTATAAACTTATACTTCAAGAAGCTGTACATAAGAGTTCTAACTACGTCATCATTAACTCTTGATGCAGGATAAAAATAAGTTCACGGTCTCATGTCCAAAATAATATTAATCTGCCATCTGTCGATATTGTCGCAAGTTAATGACCTTAAGTGATGACTGCATCCTCCACGTGGGTTTAAAGAATAAGGCCCAAGGTCAAAGGCATGTATTTTATAGCCCTTTTAACGTTAAGGTCGCCTTATTTAAAAAAAACTGCTTTAATTTAATATCTGGATTGATTATTTTAATCCTTATCCATTAATTATTTTATTTCTGTATTCAAGGTCTATACATTTTATACAAGTAACTTTTTCTCCGATTATATCTGTCGATTCGTTTTGAAAAGGATGACAGCCCATCAAGTCAATCATCACAGCAAATCACATTTTAAGGTGAGCCAACGCTACAGTTCGCGTGATAGCGGTGCAGATATGAATCCAAAACATTACGACAAACTTCACAAATGATCACTAATAGCTGTTAAACATCAATAATTAACACTTGCCGCCAACATGCAATAAAGCTTTTAAAATAAATGGCTAGGAAAATTTGAGCGCGGTTTTATCAAGGCATAAGACTTTTAAGAGTTATATTTACTTCAAGTGTATAATAATTGCCCCTTCAGTTCCGAGCTGTTACGTGCAGTACATTTGCGATACGGTATCTGTTATAAACTTACAGAAACATCAGATTAAAATAAAGTATCCCAATATAATAAAACATTAACATGGACAGGGAACAAAAAGCGAAACTATAATTGTGCCTTGAGTAACTCTTTATTTTTCCTTACTCTACGAACGTGTTTATTATATATAACCGACAACCGTTATAGATATAATATATTAAAAAACTGATTCTGATAAAGATATATACATACATATGCTTCGTAAATAATTTTTTACTGTTTAAAATACGGTTTTTCCTAGATATAAAACTCTCGCGAACGCTCTCCCTTAGACCACACCCCAAGTTTGCATACGATTACGTAACGCCAAGGTCACGCTGACACTTGCGCCGCACCTTCATTGCATGTGTTCAGCTGGAAAAGGAAATTACAGCTATTTCAGCCTGAGTCTAGGTTTAAGGGCACTTTCTCCGCCAAACCCACTTGAATTATAAACTTTTAGCTTTCTTGAATAGGAAATAAGTCGATAGGATCGATTTCTACTTTCTACGCCAAATCTGGGTATCATAACCAGGTTTCTATCAAAACACAGAATGAGTTACATACGTCTAACTTTAAACTTGGCGAATCAGAATTATCGTGATATTTTTTTTGGTGTTAACATAAATATTTACTAATATAATTGAAAGACTAATGAGCAATGTAGTCACGGCCATAGCCTTCGAAAGCTGAAATAAAAATTCATAAAGTCAAGGACATCAGTCTATGGTTGTCATAACCTCATTACTTTACCACAGCATTAGCATACCGAGAAATTGGGGCATACTTTTATTTATCGTAGTACTTTACATACATGCTTGGGTAAATTTCGTGGTTTGATTGAGCACCTCGATCGTAAATAATGAATTCAAATAACTCAAACTAAAAGTTAAGCTATTTGTTAAGTTTAGGCCCCGAGTCTTATGAAGGTCAAACTGAAATTACCACCGGTTCGGAAGTCAGTCTTTAACTGAGAAGAAACTCAGCAAGGTGACATATTTTATATGTAGGTATCTGACTATTTTTTAAAACTTTTTACAAATTCCAATAAATTTTAAGAATTTGAGACAATATAACGAGAAAATAAATAAAAAATAGTAAACTAAACAAATGCATAACAATATACATAACAATATGATACTTAAAATATTGAACGAACGATAATCCTAAGAAATAACGTTAATTGATCATAATGAAATTGATGAAGCGAAAAATGTTACAATGTGAATGGGAATATCAATAATGCAATTTTATTATACAAACCTGAACATTATTCAACTCAATTAATACTTCCATCCACCCAACTGTACAAAGATTTACTACATTCTATCGGTGTGTTCCGACAGCTGCACTTGAGAGCCAGTTCCCATCTAGGCTTTGTGTGCTTACCACCTTCGGCCACATCATCACTTACCATGGTGAGATTGTGGTCAAACACAAGCTTATCTAGAATAAAAAAATAATAATAATAATTACGAATATACAACTCTATCAGGAAGACGCAAACAATCTAAGTGCAATAGTCAATGTTTCATGAATACAGAGAGCATCTATAAAATGAAATGAAGCTGCCTTAGCGGAAACCTTATTTACAAAGAATTCCCGACAAGGAAGTTCTAAGACATACATAAGACTAGACGGTACACTAAATTATATTGCGTTCCGTGGAATCCCCTCAAGTGTCTAGAGCAATAAAGCTAGCCGTAAACGTGCACGTAATGAGATGTCCGCAACTACGAGACTTGCGTAAATCATCGTTATTACTGCTGTCGTAGTTGTCATTTGTAATTGTAAAGTTTATTAGGAGCCCGACAAAGGTGACGCTCGAGTTTCACTTGTGCATATGGTATGACAGAGTTTTAATGCCACTAAGGAAGCCAGGCGCGGATCTAGGATTTGGTTTAGGGAGGGGAAATATTAGCTCATGTTACCTACATAATATTCCATAAAATCTCGGGGAGTTGGATCCACGCCTGAAGGTAGCGGTTACCGAAGCCTATTGACGCTTGCAGACCAGGGATATCACTCACGCTCGAAAACCCGAGAGTTAAACGGCTGGAAAAAGATATCCTCTCGAAGGGTGACAAAAGGTTTCGACGTACTTTACCAATACGGGCAGATGAAATTGTGTATGGATTGGAATTATGAATGTCACTAGGAAAGATACAAAGAACTATCACAGTAAATGGCTATAGTAACTAGATTTAGCTTATCAGATAAATTGCGGCAGTTTCAAGTACCAACGTATCTAGATTAAATTTATAAAATAACAGCATGAACACTAGATAATGCAAAATACAAAAATAGGATCTTTCGGATAAGTATGCTATATATGCAAAGCTTTCATCTTGTACATGCATTTTTGGAATAACATTATGACCGAACCGACGTAAGGTGCATTTTCAATAGTGTATTCTATCTCTACTGAGAACACGTTTATAATTCCAGCACAAGAAGAGGTAACAATTACGCCTCTACGTTGCAAGGAGCATGAAGAGGAATAAGATTACCATGAGACGGGCAGAATGCTTGTTGACCTTAGTGGTATAAAAAAATGTTAGATACCTATAGTTTTTTTATTGTGGAATATGCCTACTAGACTTGTCTTGACTTGAGGCCATTCATCCAGGGAATCATTCTCAATTCTCATCATCCATCAACGCCTTTAAATTTAAAAATTATATTTCATAAAGATCGCCTTTTTACAGGAAATTTTACCAATACCAATAAAAGACCTCTCTCATATACTAGAAGTATTTAATTGGACAATCATACTACACATCTTTGTCGATTGTTTTTAAGGCTTGTTTACGACTCGCTCCGGAAGACATAACATGACATTACAGTCCGGAGATGTGGCATGCATGTGTTGCTAGGAAAATGTGTATTTTATCTTTAAAAGACATAAGACATTACTACGTTAAAATAGAATTAGAAGTGTAATAACTTGTCAACTCTTATTATTGTAAACTGTTCCTGTTAAAGTAGAGCAGGCGAAGTGCTTGAAGCTATAATATAAACAGAGATAACAGGCCGGGAAGTCAAGAAGAGGTACGCCATTGTGAGAGACTTTTGCTAAAGTTGGCAAGCCTTTAAGGCTCAAGAATGCTAAAGAGCTGAGGGAAAATTGTTGAGTACATTTTACTTCACCGCATAATTATGATGAATGGAATGAAATTCAAAAACAGTTCACGCGAACCCTCATTTATGCTGGAAGAAATATTGATTGGTACTCTTAAATGATTATTTGGTTTAGATAGTCATATTTTTAACATAAAAAAATCAATCAATCTTCGGATTCAGTAAATCTTCAGTAAAGCTATCTATCAAACAACCTTCATCTTTTCATAAATATTTCATATCTATACTATCTAATATTATAAAGAGGAAAGATTGTTATATGTATTTTTATATGTAAAGATTAAACTTAAAAACTACTGGACCGATATTAAAAGTTCTTTCACCATTAGAAAGCTACATTATCCCTGAATAACATAAGCTATATTCTTATCCCGGGAAAAGATAAGATCCCACGGGAACGCGGGTGAAACCGCGGAGGAGAGCTAGTACAAAATATAAATATACTCGTATATTTTACAAACGCCCAAATGACTTAGTTTTCTTTCAGTATTTGTTATGTAATTAGAATGTTACACAATGTCCGTGGACGCGACACACGCGACCCTTGGGAAATGTCCGTCCAAGGTTTTATGTCATATTTCTCTGACAGTCGAATACTGTACATAGTTGAATTATTTTTGGCAAGCTCACTTTACTCGTTCGTATGGGAAACTTGAAAAAAGCTGCCAAAAGGTACGGTGAGAATCAAATGTTTCTTTAAAAAAGTTATGAAAGGCCCAGAAAATAATATTTGAAAATGTTCTGAAGGTGGATTTGGAAAGATACCAGTTCCTTATTATAACGATTATCGTCTATCTAACCTACTGGATACTACTCGAAGAATTGTACTCTTTATTTGATTAAGATTATAAAACCTGATTATATTTAACAATATGTATCTTAGGCTGTCGGAGTCCGTAAATACAACATGCTTATTATTTATCGAACTTTATTCACAGTGTTCAATCAGCAACGTGACTTGGAATGAAATATCCAAAGATATATAAAGGTATGTAGTTTCTGATTGGCGTTCTGAGGGATACAATGCTTATGTTTGATTGACCACCTCTCTTTGAACATCTTTTCATGGTATATTCTGATCGACTCTATGGGCTTAATGTTACCAAATGCTGGTACAAAAAAGTAACCAGCTATTCGTTGTTCTAATCAAACAAAGTGGCATTTGGAGCATATAAAAACGTAACGAATTTGATTGCCACCCATAGAAAAACCTTGACATTCAAAGCTCAGGTTTTTCGAACCGTGCAAAGTAGAACGAAGTAGTCGAAAGTGATACAAAGCAAACGGTGTGGTGTCATAATTCACAGTGGATCAAACATGAGTAAAGTGTGAAGGTCAGACCGCTCGGAGCCAATCATTATTATATTAAGTACATTTATATAGGCATGTGTCCGACGTAGCACGGTAGCGTAGCTAATTGAACGGACATAAGAAGCTTTAAATAAATCAAACAAATTATTTTTGACGAGCCGGTTGGCGTGCATGGTAAGAACGCTACCTATCACGCCAGCGTGGGTTCGATCGTGGGTTATCTAAGTATGTGTTTAAACTAAAAGAAATAATATATCAGTTATCTTGTTTCCATAGCACAAGCTCGGCTCAGTTTGTAATCAGTTTTTTTTTTAAAAAGGTTGTGTTTGACCGCAATCTCACCATGGTAAGTGATCATGTGGCCGAATGTGGTAAGCACATAAAGCTTAAATGGAAACTGGCTATCAAATGCAGCTGTCGGAACACACCCATAGGTGTTTAGCGACAGATTTTCAAATTGAGGGTGGTAGCCTGCCAGTAGGGTTACTACAAAGTACCTTACCAACGTGCTATGGTTTTCCTTCACCGAAAGCTGAAGCTCATTGTAGAATTCGAACCCACGACCTTCGCCGCGTTATCCGACGTCACTACCACTGAGCTATCATCGTCTTAAAGATGACCGTGTATGAGAGTCCCAAGATATTTATTTATTTTATACCGTAAGCCCTAAGATGTGGTAGGACCGGTAGAGCCTTAAAATGTTCCATTCTATGTGCGTCCATTACATTTTCCGGTTACATAATTACAATTAACTGGCACTATGCCAGTTCATTGAGCCAAATAACAGTAGAACGCGATCGCCTGCTCGTCAATGGTGAGGCATACTCCTTACTTATAGATACCAAGTAATGAGTAAATAAACACGGTGCATTGATGTCATTCTGGATCTGGTCATTTGTTGCGACACCCACATGTTAAACTGTTAGGTAAGATAATCCTTAAGGGCCAGAACATATTATACTTGGCTACTACTATTTCGAGAACCATATTGTTTTTTATGACGTAAATATGAATTTAATAGATAATGTAGAAAATATTGTACCTTGAATTCTATTGTAGTTTGGATGATTTCAAGAGCCTAGTAGTTAACTCATCAGTTCCACTGATGTTTTTAATCCAAGATCTGTGTTAACTTTCACATGCATTATGAATGTGAAACAGCTCTGTTGGTCTGTTACCTTTTCACGCCTATACCGCTGAACCATTTTTAGAAATAGATAGGATGTTACAGAAGGACATAGGATACTTTTTATCCGAGAAAAGATGCGAGTGAAATAGCGGGGGACAACTAGTTTAAAATATGTTAAGATGATATTTTGACTTGTTTAAAAGTTGGTATGGAAATGGTACTTCTAATCCATAACCACAATCTTGATGTCAGCAGACTCCTGAGTTTCAGCAGCAGCAAGGATTCTGAGTGCTTTAATTACTTATGAATTAATCTTACCTTTTATTATCTCGGTGGATGATATGATGACATCACTCTCATCCATTCTTGCTTTGTAACACAAAAGATTCGATGATTTCTTGATTTTGAATGATTTAATTTCAACACCACTTTAGCATATCTTCTTACTGTTTATCTAGTGTATTCATAGCTTCCTTTTTAAGCCATTTTGAGTGTAGAACTTTTCAAATGCACCTGTGAAATCGTAATAAACTTTTATTGTTCTGTGTTATAATTATAAGACAATAATTAGAATACAATTAATGATTTAAGTGATCTTTGTTTACTGACTATCAATAGAAAGGTGTTAAGTTACTCCATTTAGTTAGTTGATTGACTTCTCTGAGCGTAAGTCAATTCATCACAATTAAAATTAGAGGATTTACAGAGATTTATGTAATATAAATATAAAACATTATGACATCATAGTAGTGTTTAAAGCATATTTAGATACAAAGTAAGTTCTATGTTGACTTTCCTAAAATGATCACAAGTTAGAAAGTGGTTAGGTTTCCTACATATGTTGTGCAATGTTAATTCCTGTTTGATTCATTGATCAAGATAAACTATAGTATTTAAAATTAATGCATGAATAAAATTTTCTATATTAAATTATTTGCATTTTGCTAACTGCATTCATACAAAAAAGATAAGATGAATTTATTGAACTACAATTACATCGTATTTATTGAAATAAGTAAAACAAAGTGGAAATAAAACAATAAAATAGTTATTACAAATTGTTTTAGGTTTGTGTGCTTACCATCTTCGGCCACATCATCACTTACCATGGTGAGATTGTGGTCAAACACAAGCCTATCGAGAATAAAACAATATGTATAAAACCTCTTTTCTCTAATTGAATTCAATAAAACATTGAAGATAAGTTGACAGGGAAAGTTAATTTATTTGATGATAGTTTAGATGAAATATCGAAGTTGGTACAGTAATATACCTAATTATGTAATAAATCAATCTGCTTAGTAGTGAGTCAGTATCTGCAGTTAATTTTGATTTGATAAAATTCAACAAAGGTATAGGTTGAGTGAGTTTAATAGGAGTTGTGTAGAATCAAAGGTGGCAATCTGTGGTTAGCATGAATTTTGGGAATCCAATAAAAACATGTTATTTATTATTTATTGTGTCTCTACCATGATATATTGGCGTTGTTGATACAAATTTAAGAAACAACATTATTTAAAATTTTCTTTATGGCCATATCAAAAACTCATTTTTGTCGAAATTAACTGTTTTCCACCATAAATTCTATGACTCATATCAAGGTGAAAGGGTAATTTGCTAATAGCCATAGCATGCAGTTTATTATTTGAGAACCAGATTGTTTGTACTCTGGGGGCTGACTAACCACCTAAGCCATATCATAACTTACCAGAAATATAATGTTCATATGAGTACAATGTTTTTATACTAGATTGATCAATGCCTTTTAATATACATTGGCTTGACTGAATCATTGGACTTAATAAAGTTATATGAACATAATTTGGCACTAAATAAGAATTATGTTTTTTACATTATTACTAAAACCTATGATGAGTAGAATGTTTTATGTGAATCACATCAATAATTAGTCTCAAAGTTTTATTCATGAAATATTTTCTTTAAAAAATAATATTTTCAAATAAGTACCTAACTTTGGAGACATTCAATGCAAATCCTTCCTCTACAAAATTACAGGTACTAAAGATTCTAGTGAGATTCTCAACAGAAGTAACAGGACTTTTAAAAAATATTGTATACTTATGAAGTATAATAATTTTTCTGCTACAAAATTAACAGCAGAGATAGGTATGTGACTCACTATTTGTTCTGAAAATAATTGAGCTAATAAGACATTTATTGATAAAACTTACCAGTTTGTATTGAGTGGTTGCAGCAGGATTTCACGAACAGTAGCCTTGATTGTTGACCGAATACAATAACTATTTGGACAGCTTATAATGTGACACCTTATGGCACCATAAGTTTCCAACACAACAGCACTTCTTACAGACAAATAATCACTTACAAAAACCGATGCACACCAGTAAATATTGATTCGAGAGTGTTAGTATCGCGTTTAATTTCGTTCATTATAGTGTTTTAGACGACGCAGTTGGTATCAATTGAGCCGCGTAGGAGTTTCTTTATTAGTCGGCGTGGGTCGATTTCTTTACTCAAATATAAGGTCAACTCTCCTCGCAACGAATCCGCAGAACCTTCACGCTACTATAAGATATTTGCATTCTATTTCTAATAAGCGAGCGATGAGCGCGGCCGACCGATTAGATTTCAATACACTGCACTGTCAATAGATAACATGTAAACAGAAGCGAAGCACCGGGCGAGCGTAACAATACATTACACCACAATCGGTTGAGGCAAGACAAGGTCGCGGATTCACGTTCAGCCTAAATGCAATTTTAATTCAATTCTCTCCATTTAAAGTGTGACGTTTCATTTTATTTTATTCACGAGACGAACCGTTGGGAACGGAAGACAAAAAACCAGTTTTTTTCAATGTAAAGCACAGACTATTAATTGTCTTTTTTGACGTTTGTTTGTGGATTCTCTTTGGTATTTGACAATTAGTAGAATTATTAAAGACCTAAAATTGTCTATGATGAATAGTTTCTTGAGGAAACGATAGATGGCAGTATTATAAAAAACTTGTAAATGAAATCAATTAAGAGATGGCGTTCTGCGAAATGAAATCAATTAAGAAAATTGACATCAGTTAAGAAAATTGTTCATCAATCAACATTCAACATCAATTTAATTACTTTTTAAGAAACTAGATGGCCCTGATACTTTTGTAAAAAATATTGCATAACTAAAATCACATAGGTAATACATGGAGACCGTTCTCGCAGAAGCAATGGGACGAGCCACTTTGTAACCAGGTTATGCATTTGCTGGAAACTAGTTCCGACCTGGCAGAGCGGGCTCGCCTCATTGCTACTGCACAACGGGAGTCAGGGTATTGGCTGAATGCTCTACCGTCACCAAATGGAAGTGATGTTTTTCTTTTTTTGAAAATCGTGACGGCGCGTTACATAGGGGGGGGGGGGGTCAAAAATCTCCAAAAATTGCGTTACGTAATACTTGAACGCTCCCTAAGCGGCCCGACGGTTTTTTTTTTTTATGTTACTAGTGACAACGAGGCAGGCGGGTCACCTGATGGTAAGTGACAACCGTCGCCTATTGACATTGGCAATACCAGGGGATTGCTAATGTGTTGTACACCCTATTACATTGCCTTAAAGGTGAACTGGCTCTCAAGTGCAAATGCCGGAACACACCAACAGATGCTTGGCGACAGATTTTCAACTTGAGGGTGGTAGCCAGCCAGTCGAGTACTACAAAGTACCCTACCACCGTGCTGTGGTTTCCTCACGATGTTTTCCTTCACCGAAAGCTCAAGCTCATTGTAGGATTCGAACCCACGACCTTCGCCGCGGTATTCGACGTCACTTACCACTGAGCTATCATCGCCTTGCCTCTTTTCCACGGTATGACACTTTTACCGTGGAAAAGAGGCATGTCGTTGGTTTGGGATGCGACCTGCGTGGATACTGTTGCTCCTTCTCACGTGGTGGGCTCATCTCGTGAGGCGTCCACAGCAGCCACCGCGGCGGAGGACCTCAAACGGCTCAAATATTCATCTATTGGAGACAATTATATATTTGTGCCGTTTGGGGTAGACCATGGGCTCGTGGGGCTGATCGCGAAAATTTTATAAAGACCTTTCCTCCAGGCTGGTGGACACCACTGGTGACCGGAGGGCTGGTAGTTACCTCGGCCAATGCCTCAGTCTGGCTATTCAACGAGGTAACGCCTCTAGCGTCCTCGGCACGATTTCCCCGGGCAGCAATTTAAATTCAGTTTTTTATTTGTAGTTTAGATTTTATTTATTTTTAAGTTATTTATAGGTTTTAGTTTTAATAAATTATGTTTTTACTAGGTTAATTTTATATTCTGTAAAATAAATTGGTTATACATATTTATATAGTTAAACTTTTTTAATTAATTGCTTGCATGCATGCAGCTGCAACTGAATGCAGCAACAGTTGTGAACAGGTGCTGCTTATGAGGGCTGGTCTGCTTGAGTTTGTTATTTACTAAGTCAGCCATACAATTCTATTGATTATTATTTTTGCCGCACGCAAATATTATCAGTGAGACCAGAATCTACTAGACCTACCTAGGTGTAAGTTGTTATCTGAAACGAATATTGCTTAGTTTATTGCCGGCTCTTCTCAGCAAAAGCAATCCGAACCGTGCATAGGAGCCTGTGAAGGCCTATTTGGATGAATAAACATTTAATTTAATTTCAATTATGTTAAAAAGAGTATGGGAGAAAAAAAAAACGTGAAATACAAAAAATATTTTTTATACAATGTCTCTCATAAAATATTGTGACTATTTCAGATCGTCACCGACGACATTCACCGACACAAAATTAAGTTTTATGCATCAATTATTCTCACAAGTTTATTTACTTATTTAATTGTTCATTAACCACTTTACATCTATCTGCAGCAGCCATAACTGCTCCAATTATGGCCGACCGGAAACCTGAAACAAACAATTGAAAATAAGTACTTAACAGATTTATTTTCAACTAGCTGTCCTCCGTGGTTTCACCCGTGTTCCCGTGGGATCTTATCTTTCCCGGGATAAAAATATAGCCTATGTTACTCCCCTGATTTCACCATTAGAAAGCTACATTATCTATCCCTATAGATAATGTAGCTTTCTAATGGTGAAATATTTTTTTTAATCGGTCCAGTAGTTTACCTACCCAAGTGTCAACAGGGATCATTTAATATTGCGATAAACCTTACCATGCTGTTCCAAATGATATGTTCCCTCAGCTGTTGAGCCAGCTGGACTTGTGACATTATCCTTCAATGTAGCAGGGTGTGCGCCAGTGCGCAGCATGGCAGCTGATCCGAGGGTCGTCTGTGCTGCTAGACGAAGGGCTAGATCACGAGGTAACCCACATCGTACGCCGCCGTCTGCTAGGGATTCTATTAGCATGTAGATCTGAGGGTAGAATACAAAATAGTATGTCAACTTTGGCACGCCCAAAGCGCCACAGTGGGGACTATCTTAATCGGAACCAAACTGACTTGTCCATTTAACAAATATTTTCATTTTAACAATACACCCATTCATGGTCGTCGAATATGGGCGATATTTTGCTGACGACTTGGTCGTGTTGGTAGATTTCTATGGATCCGAAGTAAGAAGCTAAGCGAAGCTAAGTAGATATGTATTTGAAAACCGAGGTTGAGAAATTTTTAATCAGTTTTCATTACCTATCTACTACTATAATTTGAATATTTCAGTTAAGCCCGAGTTAGTTTATTTCAGTTTTCTTAATGACCAGCTATGCTTTGTCAGATAGTAGCTTCACTTCACATGATACTTAATACCAAGTGAAACTTACATAAGCCGGTCCACTCCCACTAAGAGCAGTGACTGCATCCATCTGGTATTCAGGGATCTCATCACACGTGCCAACTGCTCGGAACAACTCAGCCGTGAGCTTGGCATCGTCAGCAGTTGCTCTTGAACCTCGGCTCAATGCCGCAGCTCCTTCCTTGACGAGCGCTGGCGTGTTCGGCATTACGCGGATTACTCGAGCTTCTGATGGCAGTACCTGGACAGAACAACGCGGAATACTTGTTAATAAATCACTGAAAAGTTTTAGTGATTTCGAATTGGAAGAAACACCTACCGTAATTTGTTCATTGGATAAACCTATGTCACCCTATATAATATGTCGTACGTAAAATAGAACACATACATGCTAGAAGACCAAAGTTGCGATTAGAATAGCGATTTAAAAATGGTGTCACAGCATTTGTGCTGTATTTTTTGTGACTAATGGTTTGTAATGAAGATACCACTGAACGGTCAAGCTCAATTACCTGTTCTCATCATAATTTCAACCGAAAGACGTCCACTGCTAGACATAGGCCTCCCCCAAAGTTTTTCACGACGATCGGTCATGCTCGCAACCAGCGATTTTCCGCGACCCTCACTAGGTCGTCGATCCTATCCTCCCCATATTATACTGATATCAGTGGTTTAAATAGGTATGTAGCCTTTTTTCCTATAGTTATTTGGTAGCCTTGTTAATAGTGCAACTATGTACCTTCTCCACAGCATCAATAGTGACTCCCATGGCCACGGATATGAACAGCTTGTTCTTCGAAGCTGGGAGGTCTCTGATCTCCTTAAGTGCTGGCACCACAATGTCAGGCTTCACTGACACTATGACTACTTCAGATCTCTCCACCACTGACTTGTTCTCGAATAGTGCTGTGGCTCCTAAACCCTATAAATCAAATTTAATGAAGAATCATATAAATCAGCTCCTAATTTACTTAATAAGTCTAAATTACTTAAATTTCTTATGTCATTTCCTGTATTGAGCTGAATAATAGTTTTTCTATTCTATTCTAAATGGAGTCGGATATCAGAAAATGATAGAAATAGGGGATTCAAAACTGCGATCAGTTATCCTCCGCTAGTATTTTGCTAACCACAAATTAATATCTATTCAAAATACACAATAGGGTGCTACCTAATTTGTTTTCAAATCATAAGTTGTGGAACGAGTCAAGTGACTGCCTTTGTTCATGATATCGAAATAACTCGTTTTTTAGGAATTCCACACCCAAGCATCAAAGCAAGATAGATTGTCATTAATGTTCAGATTGCGAAACACATGTTTGCCTTCGTACTATATATTGCCTTACATAAATACAGTAAAACGTAATTTCTTATCACGACTATTGTAATAGAATATAGAACAGTTGCAAAGTCAAGGAAACATGACGAGATTATTCTCAACATCTTAATTATATTTAGTGTACTGAAGCTTCGTGATATGTGACGTTCTAACATGTTACTAAGGAAAATAAGAATTTATATACTTTAGGCCTGACCCAGACACGCTATAATACCATAGAGTTATTTATGTAATGCGTATATTTTACGTAAAGAATGTCCGAATTAACTTATTTATCAACAACTGACAAAGGCAGAACGCCTTTGACAATCTTTATTTAATACTAGCTATTCCGCGCGGTTTCACGCGCGCTATATAAAAAGTAGCCTATGTATTCCAGACTATAATCTATCTCCATGCCAAATTTCATCCAGATCCAGTCAGCCATTCTGGCGTAAATGAGTAACAAACATACATCCATCCAAACTTTCACATTTATAATATTAGTAAGATGACTTTTTTAGGGTGACCGGCGGGCGGGGAGCTTTTTCCGCCAACGCATCAGCTTGGCCATCCAAAGAGGAAACGCTGCCAGCCTTCTGGGAACCTTGCCGATCGGCAGCAGCGGCAGCCTCGAAGAAGTTTTTTATGTATTATAATTGTACATTTGCTTGTATATTTTGTACATTTGTTGTAAGTAATAAAGTAATATATAACTTTTTAACAGAATTTGTATTTTATTTGTATTCCCTCAGCGCTATGATATGGAGTTCTTCCAAAAGGGCGTAAAAAGGGTTGTTCAAGGTCAGTAACACATCGGCAATCACCTCGGTAAGTATTGAAAATGTTCATAGGCGGCGGTGACCACTTACCATTAGGTGGACCGTCTGCCTGTTTGTGATTGTCATAGTCCGAGGCGGAAAATTATCGAGCTCATAATGTTTCGAAGTCGGATATGTTTTATTATGGGATGTGGCGAACAAGTTGAACCACTTTAGTGGTTAGGTATAAACAAATGCTTAATTTATCTTGTACAATACCTATTTACCCTTTATTATTTAATTCTTAGGTATTGGTGGCAAGCGAGCTATAGAATAGAGCTACATCGACAATATTTCTATGACAAATCTATTGTTTTAAACCATTACACGGCGATACCAAAAAAAATATTCAGCTTTTTGAAATAGTTTTATTTCACTATGGCATAATTAATAAATATTTTTTTTGGATAATATGCTTATTAACTATTTGATTAATGTTCTGGTAGACGTGAAAACACGATTGGATTATATTGCCTCGATAGAATTTAATTCCGAAAAGACCTCTTCTTTCTTTTATTTTTGCATTTTATTCTTAAGTCATAATGAATTTCATAGCTTAACTCCTTTCAAAATATGGGTTTTAGGTATTTGAAAATTCTGGTCGAAAATATTTTTGATAAATAGCGTTATTAATTTTTAATGAATTTTTATTTGGTTTGGCGCTTACGTTGTTTTTGTGGGAGCGAGCGCATTGTTGCGCCACAGTATAAAGATATCTTTATACTGTGGTTGCGCTCTCTTTCTTCGCATATGGAAGTAAATAGCTCTGTCACTTTCGTAGCTCCGCCCAGTCGGTCGGCCTGCAATCAAGCTTTTTTACTATAAGTCGATGTTTTAAACATGTTTCAGACAATTTGAGGTGTTCTGATTTATTATTGGTAAAAAGGTAACCTATATTATTTACTTATACAAAGACTGTTTTATTAAAATACAAATAACTTTTCATACATTTTGATCGAGCATGATTGATCTTATAAAATACCTTCGCAATTTCAGGTTTTGCCAAATATTAACTAACCCACTATGCCTAAAAAGTTCGACAACACGTTGGCAACCCCCCGGTATTGCTAATATCTATAGGCAACGGAAGTCAATTACCATCAGGTAACCCGCCTGTCTTTTATGTAGTAAATAAAACAGATTATTGTTGTTACATCCATCCCTATAAGATTGGATAGTGATCGAAAAACATCATGTAAATATAGAGACTGAAAATAACACTATAATATTATATGACTCTTTGCACGCATAATAACCACATGAAATGTAACATGTTTATTTTCGAGTCATATTTTGCGGTTTATTTTACCTTGAATGCTTCAGCGCTGGCTTTGTCTGATGGGTGACAACCGGCAGTGATCTCATCTGGTTTTGCCAAACCTGGAAATGTATATAACAGGTAAATTATTTTTTAGTAATTTATTCACAGGAACACAATTTGTTACAATTTCAACATTTTCAACCTATGTTATTTATAGGAACCGCGGAAGTACCTACTCCATGACGAGGGTGAGGTGTCTAAATTCTTTGATTTTAAGGGGGTATTTGGTTGAGAAAAGCTACGAGACACTGCTCGGTGAGTCGTTGCTGCGTTGCAATTTTCCCTATCCAAATTACAGGTGAGCCTAGTAGTTCTACAGAGTACCCCACTACCGTGCTACACTCACGATATTTCCTTCACCTTTAGGTACGATTTCCGGTGACAATTCTCGCTTGTGAAACTTTCAACTAGGACTGTGTGGTCTAGGCTAATATTTACCTGCTGAAATAAATCCATTGGCTAGAGCGAAGGCCAACCTGCCGCCTCCGATGAACCCGATCTTCATGGCTTCACTTACTGATACTGTGAATGAACAAAAAGAAAGATTAACTTGTTTTCACTTTTTGGTCCTCTTTCTTTATTATAATCAAATATACCTACTAACCTGCCAGTCTATATCCAATTTCATACCTACCAACCTAGGTATGTATCTCAGTCAGTAGTGGAAACTCAAATTTTTATACCAGATACGCTGCTAAAGTTTAAAAATAATACCTAGGTACTGTTTCTAGAGTTCTACAGTAGAATATAAATTAATCTATATATATATAAAAATCAAAGCTGACTGGCTGACTGACTGACTGATCGAACAACGCACAGCTGAAACTGCTGAACGGATTGCGCTGAAATTTGGCACGCAGATAGTTATTATGACTTAGATTCCCGCTAAGAAAGGGCTTTCAAAATTCACCCCCTAAGGGGATGAAACGGGGGTTGAAATTTTAATTTGAAATGAATGATATTTGGTATTTAGCCCCTAAATGTAAAATAATAAAACACGTATATAAGGATTTTTTGAATTTCAACCTTTAAAAGGGTAAAAAGGGTTGTTAAAGTTTGTATGAAAAATAAATTGTTTATTATCAAAATTAATATACTCTTCAATTAAATTAAAGAAACATGTATTGAATGATTATTTGAATTTCACCCCTAAAAGGGGTAAACAGGGTGTTAAGGTCTGTATGTTTGTAGTCCACGCGAGCGAAGCTGCGGGCGAAAAGCTAGTCTAACATATGAAGACACTCCATAGTTAACTTAGTTGGCTGCCAATGATTATTGCGAATTACCTACATTATTCCTTTATTTTGACCTACAAACAATATCGGAACAGAGCCCTGCCTTGTCGAAAGTGAAGCAAAATACGTCATATTTCTATGTGAGTAAAATCTTATAACCGGCCAGCATAATACTATATATTTATACTGTGATAATACATATGTAAGTGTGTTTACAAGAAGGCCGACCTATGCTTCAGAGGCCGGCTTATGTTTGGTGCTTCACTTCCTTAGTACCTAAGCGAAACTCCGTCCACATTTTTTTATACTGATTGGTATTCTTAAAAATTAAGAATAAACGAGCTAGCTATTTATTATCTCCATAATCTAACGACACAGCCGCTAATACAGTTTATGATTATGCAAAACCAAAAAATTGGCAATCCCCCGGTAGTCACTTACCATCAGGCGAGCCGCCTGCCTGTTGTTAGATCTCCGACGTAAAAAACTAAAAAAGTAAATAAGTAACTCACTAGATTATAAAATAAACTGTACAATGAGCGCCTTTCAGCTGCGGCCACGACGCGACGTACGAATGTCAACTGAATAGAGAATAATTGAGATACCAATTATTGCTGCGTCTCCCGGGGTTACGTGTTATCTCTCTTATCAAACAGATAGTTTATAGAGCAACGATCGATGCGTTAAAACGTTAAACTACCTACGAATTTACTACTTACATACCAAAATAAACTCAGCATAAAATATATACTTATTAATTCCTGTATATGACACCTTATACCCAGTGCTGCATTATATTTCGTAAATGGCATGTGATATGCCATTTGCGATGCCTTATCAAAAAGGGTTTTGAAGGTTACTTTTGCTGAGAAGAAAAGCGTAAATAAACTCAGCAATTATTCTTTTCAAAAGTAACTTAGACCTACTAGTGAACATACAATAATTATATAATTTGTCTCATTAGAATATTAGCACGATATAGCAGCAATACATTTTGTTATTTTAATTATGAGTGACTTAAGCTGACCAGCCCCAATAAGCACCTTTTTATGGTAGGGGAGGCAATGATGCTAAATTTGTAGTTACTCGAGCGTCTTTGGGACCTACTGGAATTTGAAGATTAGGTGGAATAAAGAAAAAAAGGTTATGTGATATTTTCCCCTTCAGCGGTGGGGGGAGCGTCTACAGGGTTTCAAAAATGTAAAAAAAAACAGTCACCAAGAAATACTCGAGCGCGTCAGATATTAATAGGGTAGTCGCGCCACGTCTGTCTGATAACGGAAAAATAATAATCTGCCGTTTTGCGTGGTGGGGGTGGCCGTACGAAGGGGTTGAAATTATTTTAAAAAAAAATTTACTCGAGCGCGTCAGACATTGATAAGGGATGTTAAGTGAACCCTCCAGTAGCTCCTATTTTAAAGACTGACGATTTGGACGCGACCATCAGTCAGGGCCGATTTTTGAAAATGCAAAAAAAAATCGTGACCTTGATTTACTCGAGCGCGTCAGATTTTTATAGAGGCGGTTCTTCTTGATGGCCTTGTTGTACTGACCCATAATCTGACAATTATGTTGAGGAGTTTCCTTAATCTGACGGTTTGAAAAAAAAAATATATATAAAAAATATCGAAATCTCGAAAATGGTTCAAGATATCGAAAAAATGTTTGTGCAAAAGTTGTAGAGAATTTGATTTTCTATAATATTTATTATGAATACATATACCAAAAAACCCATAGGAAACGAGATATTTGCAATAAATCATTTTTTGACCTTTGACCTTGAAAAATCAGTAGTCGCGGGCACCCTATGATAAGTAGCTTTTGAGACAAGTTTTAGGGTGTAAAAATAAAGGTTTATACAAGTTAATAGGTGACTATCTCTCATTCTGAGGTGAAACTCATAATATTCCTGGACTATACACTTAATAATGATTTTAGCTACTTCGGCTTGTGCAAATCGGCAGATTAAGATATTTCCGTGATTCGTGACTAATTTCCTTCAAAATAAAAAAAAAACTAATCGCGCTCGAGAAAATCCAGGTGACGTTTTTTTTTTGCATCTTTGCGAGTCTCCAATTTTCTTTCGTCACGCCCAAATTGTCAGATTATTGAAATGTACACTATTTTGCATGTAACTAACTTACCTTACCTTAATCTGACGCGCTCGAGTATTTCAAACCATCGATTTTTTTTTACTAATCTGACGGGCTACCCTAGACGTTCGACACTACAGGGCTCAGATTTGGTGAGAGTACTTCACAAGGTGCAAGGTTGCCCCCCTTATGTTAATCTGACGCGCTCGAGTAAATCCCGAAATCCCCTATTCGCCTCCCCTACCATTACAAGTATGACGCATGTGGTAGCCCTGAAATACGCAACATTTCAGTTTGCCTCACAATCCTAACTAATGTTACCAATTGAAGCTTGAAAGCGGCTGATGACATGATATTAATAACGAACATCTAGTCGATCACTTGACGCAATTGCCTCCATGGATTCAACCTTGTGGACTGTTTGCCGTGCAATGCAATAAGTGGTAATGGAACAAACCTATATTTGCTGACGTGCATTGTTATATTTTACAGAAGGCAGAAACACTTTCTTTCAGGGCTTATAGCCCTGAGAGAAAGATTTTCAAAAAACACTGAAATATATATTATATTTTTATCATGGACGATTCGAGAACCTCCTTTACATAATACCAATTTACATCCCCAGAATGAAACAATTACCATAGGGGCTGATCCAACAAATATCGTTCTATGGTCATCGGCCTCTGTGTAACCGACCATGTCCTTTTATACATAAAGATTTCATTCTATACGGATAGAGGAAAACCGAAAAAGAGATTGATGGATTGTGTCACAGATGATATGAGTAAGAAAGGAGTAAATACTGATATGACGGATAGAAGTACTGAATAGAAGATGAGGTAACAAACATAAAAAAAATACACTCGAATTGAGAACCTCCTCCATTTTTTTGAAGTCGGTGAAGGTACTTACACATTGCGCCGAACCCAAATAATTGGGTTTAAAAATATTGGTTTCCAATAAAAAGTGCTTGTTTTTTTTTAAATTCCTATCATGAAAACGAATAGAAATTATAAAGAGAAGTTTATAAGTTTGTAGGTTTGAATTAATAGAAGTAGGTAATCTTCGAAATTCCCAATATCCCAGAGTGCTAAATACATCACCACGAAAACCTACTTACACTGTAGGAATATCAGATGACCGCAGTATCAAGTAACTAAATAGACCTTGATCTTCTTGAGAACATAACAGATACTTTACCCACAAAATCTATAACGATTATTAAAATATAGGAACGTAGTATATCTACACTAGTACCTACTATGCATTAAGTAGCTATCGTTTCATGACAGATTTTGCTAGCATGGCAAATATTGAGCATAATGGAAAAATAAACAAATAACACACGGAGCAATGATAAATAGGGCAGATAATATAAAATGCTATTGACCTTCGGGAGCTTCGGACGAAAATCGACTGAATCCGAAGATACCCGGTTCGCTCGTGTTTTAACAAAAATCAAATCTCATATAGGCCTTGGGAGACCAGAGGGCTGGCAGCTTTTTCTACCAACGCATTAGTTTGGCTGTCCAAAGAGGAAACGCTGACATGCTGCTGGACATGTTATAGCGGGGGAGTGGTTTAATACTCAATGTGTTATAGCAGCAGCGGTAGCCTCAAGAAAATAACTATTTTTGTAAAAGTAATATCAGAACAATTTTTAATGTTGTTTGAGCAATTAAGTCAATTAATTATTTAATCTATGCCAGTTATGAGAAAGTAGTTTTAGATCTGTTTGTAATGAATGAAAGGAGATACAATTGAATGGATACTCAGATAGTAAATTGTATATTTATCAAGTATAAGCCAGGTACATACAGCTGTATTCTGGAATCTGCACTCTTAGACTTTTGTTTGTTATCTAAACGACAAAAAAGTAACTTTTAAAAGAATTAACGTTAATGGGATTAGAGTTTTATGGAATTAATCATTAACATTTATATCAGACAATGATCTACTTAATTAAATATAATATAAAATTAATTAGTATACAACAGCAAATTTAAAATGGAGTGATGTGGTCGTTTAGGTAATTATCTCGAAAGTAAAATTTACAATGTATTTAGGTAAAATTCCACTGTGTATGTTTACACTGATTGTATGAATTCATATAAATCCTCGACACCATAAAGTAACGTTTTATTATAATATGACACCTCATTTTCCTTTTACATATTGCAATTGAATTATATTCATCTATTAATAACAATATATTTAGCTAAGCAATAATATGTTACAAACGCACTTACATTTAATCATTTTAATTGAATAAAAACTACACTTTCTAATCACCAAAAATATTATTATTAATTGAACTATAGGTGTAATAAAAACACTGTATAATTTAAATATAGAACTCCAAACTGAATCACATAAAAGTTCGGTGCGTTTGACTTTGACACCAATTGGCGGTTTTAATTACTGAATTAAAATGCCATAAACAATTTATACAATAATTTATGACAATGGGACGTGTTAATCAAATGGGCACCAAGTGCAATACTAAATGGTACGAGTACACACGCATCGAGTCGACTGAGTTCTAATACCTTTACAGTACTGATAGGGAAATAGTTCATTAAATACTGATAATAATTACGAGGATATTATTATTGAAATAACTAAATATAACAGTAGGATCATTTAATAATGAATTTTGAACAGCTATTAAAATATTTGCTTCGTTAATTGAAATTGGCGCAAATAAACAAAGGAGGATTGGAAGCTAAGTCTTAGATCAAAGGTACCTAATGGTAAGATAATCTTAGGTAAAGAGTTTATAGCCTAGGTTAATTTCGCTGAAGTTGACGATGAAGTTTCTATAAGTATTAAGAATAGCGGTAGACTGAAATTTTGATTCAGTAATCATCATCTAAGCTTGTTAATCTCAAAACAGCAATAGTTTGGATTATAACATTAACACAAATAAACTTTCAGTCACTACAGCAAAGACCACGTGAATCCAGTGCTGTTTAATGAGCATAATAAATATTATAAACTACAATCTAATATAGTTACTGATAATATTTCTCTGAAAGTACATAATGGTAGGGGAGGCGAATAGGGGATTTCGGGATTTACTCGAGCGCGGCAGATTAACATAAGGGGGGCAACCTTGCACCTTGTGAAGTATTCTCACCAAATCTGAGCCCTCTATGTAGTGTCGAACGACTAGGGTAGCCCGTCAGATTAGTAAAAAAAAATCGATGGTTTGAAATACTCGAGCGCGTCAGATTAAGGTAAGGTAAGTTAGTTACATGCAAAATAGTGTACATTTCAATAATCTGACAATTTGGGCGTGACGAAAGAAAATTGGAGACTCGCAAAGTTGCAAAAAAAAAACGTCACCTGGATTTTCTCGAGCGCGATCAGTATTTTTTTTATTTTGAAGGAAATTAGTCACCAATCATGGAAATATCTTAATCTGCCGATTTGCACAAGCCGAAGTAGCTAAAATCATTATTAAGTGTATAGTCCAGGAATATTATGAATTTCACCTCAGAATGAAAGATAGTCAGCTATTATCTTGTATAAACCTTTATTTTGACACCCTAAAACTTGTCTCAAAAGCTACTTATCATAGGGTGCCCGCGACTACTGATTTTTCAAGGTCAAAGGTCAAAAAATCATTATGGGTCAGTACAACAAGGCCATCAAGAAGAACCGCCTGTATAAAAATCTGACGCGCTCGAGTAAATCAAGGTCACGATTTTTTTTTGCATTTTCATAAATCGGCCCTGACTGATGGTCGCGTCCAAATCGTCAGTCTTTAAAATAGGAGCTACTGGAGGGTTCACTTAACATCCCTTATCAATGTCTGACGCGCTCGAGTAAATTTTTTTTTTAAATAATTTCAACCCCTTCGTACGGCCACCCCCACCACGCAAAACGGCAGATTATTATTTTTCCGTTATCAGACAGACGTGGCGCGACTACCCTATTAATATCTGACGCGCTCGAGTATTTCTTGGTGACTGTTTTTTTTACATTTTTGAAACCCTGTAGGCGCTCCCCCCACCGCTGAAGGGGAAAATATCACATAACCTTTTTTTTCTTTATTCCACCTAATCTTCAAATTCCAGTAGGTCCCAAAGACGCTCGAGTAACTACAAATTTAGCATCATTGCCTCCCCTACCATAAATATTGGTGGTTCCCAGATAAAGTGCGTTATCTGAGAACGTCACGTGTCCGTCAGAGTCCGACAGGACATGAACTCTACGACACCGATGGAGGCTTATCTACTCGTATTATATTATACTAAACGAGATGTAAATCGTGTCGTGTCCAAACCGTCCGATATGAATATTTTTAGATAGTTTGGTCAATTTTCATTTAAAAAAATACCTTGCTGAGTTTCTTGCCGACCGGTGGTAGAGTCAATTGTAACGTTCATAAGTACTTGACCAGGGCCTAAACTGAATAAATGAGTTTTAATTTTGATTTTAAATTGGCCACTTTTTATTTCGATAGCTTTGCTGATAGAATCAAATTTAGTACATTTTACAGATTTTTGACTAACCAATAGTTTGACTAACTTATTGGATACATAAACCCTTGACTCATGGGTGGGACGGTCGTCCCGTATTTTCTTAATTTTTTTTGCGTATATACTAGTAGCCATATTTAAAAAATACAACGTGTCTTAGCGTCTCGTAATTTTGATTTGTACATGCCCTACCTACCTAAGTTGTCCTATCTTACCTACAACTTATAATTTCAGCCTATGATAGAGTAATGTTAAATTGGCGCATATCTGTCTGCGATGTTTGATTGAATGTGACGCATAAGACATTTATTCCGGTACTTAAATATATAGATAAATGGAAGAATTTATACATCCGATAGATAAGCGTAAGAACACTTGACGATAACTCATAACATCAAAAATTTGTTCAATCGAAATCGTTGAATATTTGATTCACGAGTTGCTGATAATTAAATGTAAATTAAAAAACTACCCATCTCATTTATAGGGAATATGCAAGTATATTTTTTATTGTTTTAAACGTTTCTACGGGTTATTACATTACCAAAAAAATATATAACACATCCAAAATCTTAACAATTAAAATTACTATAATTTTCGGGTGATTCAAACGCGGCCATTATGGCGCGCTTATTTTGTGATGTGAGATTAGACAAGTTCGATGTCAAAAATGAAGTGTTTGGTTCACAAAGTTACTAAAATCTGTTTATTACCATGGAAAAGCACAGAAAACTTATAAATTATAATAAATTTAAGCGTAAGTAGCGGTTACAAACTCTGTGGTCGAGTGTAAAAGTGACGTCACGATTTGTTCACGGGGCGTTTTGGAAATTTGCGAGGGAATTTAAAAACAGACACTTTTTGATGATTAAATTTAGCTATTAAATCATGAATTTTTTTTTAAATTATTATGTGGGTATGTTTTTGTAACAATATGAATTACATAAAAAAATCGTCCATTTTGAAGTCACGTGCATATTCCCTATTATTACACTTCGTTTTTTTTAAATAAAAATCTCCAATTTCCACCGCGATATGCGGGTGGCGCCACTCGATTTCATTCCAACTTCGTTTTATTTTAATTTCGTGGCCCTACATGCTGCGACTATCCTACGTACGAGCAAGAACATATTTGAGCCCTTCTCCGAGTTACCTAGGCTCGGCAACGGTGCTATACGAATAAGTATCTCAATAATAGATATTTTTGGAACCTAATTACTCCTAAAAAATATCAAAGTCTGACTACCACTGACTACGTACTACCACTTCCGAAATTCAATTCCCATGGGGATGAAAAAGAGGGTCACGCACGCAAGGTACGGGCAACCGTGGAGCGTTTGTAATTAGTTACTCGTATGTAATGTTTTTTGATGATATAGTAAACATCTGCCTTTTAGTTTGTTTTGAGTTTGTAGTATTTTCGACGGTGTAATAAAAAGGTTTGTACGAGTTCTGTGGCCATAATGCTTCTTTTATATCAGCTTATGATTGCAAACAATTATATTTTAGGATTTATTGTATAATTTCGCCACCCTTCCTATATCTTCGGTAGTATAGTGGTAAGTATCCCCGCCTGTCACGCGGGAGACCGGGGTTCGATTCCCCGCCGGAGAGATCACTTTTGCTATTCATACATTTCTTATTTCGAACAAATAGCTATTCTCGCGGCTAGACACAGCATTATTGCAGGATACTGTATTTCTTTGTTATATTAAAAGGAAACTGAGAAAGTTTTGAAAAGGTAGATAATAAATTGTGATAGAAGGAAATATTTTTTTAATTAGTGCTTACTAGGTATGTAAGTTGTAAATTGTATCTAGTCTAGTTTATAATATTATGTTTGTAGAAAAAGGTAGGCTACTTACTACTGACGAAAAAACAATACATATAAACCATGTAAAAATATGTAATTAATAAGCTGGCAAGGACCTACGCAATGCATACGGCATTACGGCTACTTCTACATCTCTTGTTTTATGAACGCATTACTAATTCCAGGCTACCGATTAACGCGTATAAATAGCTTCCGGAGTTAAATGTTTAAAAGTTTTTAATATTGATAAATATAGGTAGATTTCTCATAAAAAATGTACCAATAATCTTAATTTCATTAATGTTGTTTCAACGCCATCTAGGAAGCAGTATACAGACTTATAAGAGATAGCGCTTAACCAAAGATATTTTAACCTCTTATATTGTCTATGTCAGATAGTAGCGTAGTGTAGGTCTCTAACAATACTTATAAGTTTTAGATCTTTGTTTTGTTTATTATTATAGGGTTTTGTAATAATTGGCAGATAGAATAGTACCCATAACGTTTTTATGAATATAGTTAGGTATTTATGTTGAATGAATAAATAAGAAACAAACAGAATAACATAATTTCATACATTTAATAAACAATTTGATGGAATATTTCTGCAAGCCAACTAACTGACGTTTGTAATGTCACTTTAGAAAAGCGGGAAAGTTCGTAATTTATTGCATTTGTGCGAATATAATTTTACACAAAATAATTGAATATAAAATTAACTGCATGTACATAATGTATAGTATGAATTTTTACGGAAATTAAATGTTTTATGTGTCTAAGTATAAATGATATGATACCTAAGTAAGTATATCTAATCTAATATGTGCGCCACTGCTGCCATGCATGAGCGTATTTTCTATAATATAAAGTTTGACTAGCGAACACAAAATTATTTTTAACTGACTTCAAAAAAGGAGGACAATTCGACTGTATGTTTTTCTGTAGCCGTTCGTTATTAGTTTTTTTTTGTTTGTTTTGTCCCGGGGGGGTACAAAGAAGTAGTTGTTGGGGTGTTCGTTCCTGAATTCTTGATTAGCTCGCTCTCTCCCTCTTGCGACAAACCAGTCTATTTCATTTTTCTTTTCATTCGCGCTCAATGCGTCGAGCACTGCGACGCGTTGTGGGTTGTGTCGAGCCCTTGTCTATGGGAGTGTGCGCTCGTATTGAATTTGTGAAAAATTATTTCATGTACAGTGAAATCAAGGAAATTGTGACTATACTTGCATGACAGTGAATAAAATAACCGTTTGAATATGGCGTTGGAGGGTGTGAAGTGTGAAAAAAGTGAGGAAAACAATGGCAATGTACCAGACGGCAAGGCGAACGGTATCGACAACAAAAGTAAACAGGTACCGATTCATCTTACTATTTTTACGTTTTTCCAGCAATTTTCCTTATCCTGATACCTTAATACTAGTCCTTCGAGCCGGATATATCTTTAGATATCTTGCAAATTTTTTATAGACTTATAAAATATAGGTAATATGCTTCCGAATTGCTGTTCTCGTTCGAGACAAATTCGCGCAGTTTTACGTCATGTGTAGAACTGGGATACTCTGGATAGGCTGGTCACTAAACAGGGATATGACCTATTTTGGGCGTATGCGGCGTTTTTTTAGGTTAACGCTGATTTTTACTATAATATGATGTCACTGGTCATAGCTCGTGGATCATTTCCAAATATACGTACTCTATCTATTGGTGTTATGTTTCTGGATAGTGTTTTGCAACATTTCTTCATCAGTGGATATAATATGTGCAATCTTGCTTAGCTCCTATAGGTTTTATTAATTTGTTCTCTACTCTACAATACAGTATTATTCATAATCACAATCATTGATTGACATGTCACATGTTCATTCTATTGCTAAGATGCTTTTATCTATCTATCAGTGCTCACTTGTTTGACCTTGAATAAATTATAACAAATATACAACTTATCATTTTTTATGAGGCATAGTAAAGAATGTGAAAATAAAAGACAGCAAGTTAAGCTAGTTCTTGACTCTAGGTAGATCTCAATAAATAATCTATTAATTTGAAACTGCTCTACCTTTAACACAAAATATAAATTGTTGAGAGTAGCATTAGGTCAGAAATAGTTATGTTGTGTTTGTCTACTTCATATTTAATTTAACTAAAGACAGACATGAATTTATTCCACTAAAAAATCAAAAGCTAAAGTCTTAAAACTAAACTTTACTTAATTATAGTTATCAATACCTCTTTATGACACTTAAGAGCGAGTATTATTCTTTGGCAAGTGGTTATAAGGCCATTTTAATTGACCCAGTCTAGTGACCCAATTAAAATCTCTGGACTCTAAACAGCATACTCCGTTGTCAGTCGCTCATTGCCTATTCAAATAGGTATCTTTACATACACAATTTATTTGCAAAATACTAAGTACTATAGTATAGAAGGAATTATATTCTTTCAGCATAAAACAACATAACTGTTAATACATTATGCGCCTAGCTTTAGACTCTCTTCTCCATAAGCTAATTATTTATGGAAGAGAAAGCTCTAAAAGTTCAAATACTATTACCATTATTAGTACTGAGTTATGAATATGGTGATATTCATGTATTTCTTAATACTTGCACGGTGGTAGGGTACTTTGTAGTACCCGACTGGCTGGCTACCACCCTCAAGTTGAAAATCTGTCGCCAAACACCTATCGGTGTGTTCCGACAGCTGCACTTGAGAGCCAGTTCCCATCTAGGCTTTGTGTGCTTACCATCTTCGGCCACATCATCACTTACCATGGTGAGATTGTGGTCAAACACAAGCCTATCGAATATAAAAAAAAAAAAAAAAAAAAAAACTTATTGAAACTACAAGTTGTATGCACTTGAGAGCCTGTTTCCTTGTTGGCAATACATTGTCAAATGTCCATTGGTGATGGTAGTCACATACCACCAAGTGTATGGTTGTAAGCCTCTTGACAATAAAATAAAATATACCAGTATATGTAACTCTATCATGACATCACTCAAGCCTTGCCAGCATTAATAGGGGACCTTGTCATCATAAACATACATAAAATTACTTACCTCACCTATGTATCTATAATTTATAAATGTATGACTATTGGTTCTTACATATTTGTACAATACCAACTTCTAAATGTAAACAGGAATTTAGATACAGAGTGTAGTTTTATAGATGATAGAATATTAGGATAATTTTTTTTTTTTTGCTTTTTATTTAAAACACATTAAATACTTAAATTTACAAATTAAACTAATTATTAAAGACAAAATAAAACTAAAAAGCTAAACTAATTACAAATAAAAAATTTGCCCAATTTTTTAACAGGAATTAAAAATCTGTTTGTGAAAAAGTCAAGAAATAAAAATCATATGGTACTGCGTATTTTTCTTTTTGCAACATCTGCTAGATTGCTACACAATTTTTACAAGGACCCAATAGGAGCGACATTGCCCTAATTCGCCATTTAGCCTGTTGAGATTATCATCGAATATATTAGTTCTACATAGCAGTAGGTAAGTAGAGTTAGTTGGTAGTTTAGACAGTGCAATGCACAGTCGGCCTTGCTGCCATCCTGCCGCATTTTATTTGGGCATCCTCTGGCCACATCTGAACACTGGGGCGTAAGTGCCTATTGCAAAATGCGAAATTTGAACACGTTCCAATATGATATTAAACATGCATATTTCATTTGTGAAATCGTGAATCCCAACTAATGCAGCTGTGGATTGCTGAACATCGGTATTTCCAGCAATCCACAATCTCAGTTCATCATTGAGCAATATTAAACGAATAATACGGGAAAATGAAGGAACTGCAGACAGAAACAAGCGTATTCAAATTCAATGCGGTTGAAATCCCTTACGTGATTTTGTCATTATCTTGTGCTAATGGCATAAAAGGCTCCCGCACCCGCATCCAAGGTTGAGGTCGCTGATAAAGTAACAATAGGTGGTTACTACTACTGTGTAGTTGGTACCAGAGGGCGTGGCCGACCCACCTTGCGGTTCATTCATTGGAAAAATCGTTATTTCTGCCATAATGGATCTCTTCGTTCGGTAAACCGGTAATTTTATTACCAAAATGTGTAAAGCAAAGTTTATCGATTTACCGTCCACAGCAGAAACTCAGATTGAACCCCATCAAGAGGAATTTCTCAAAGCTCTCTTAAGTACCGGCCTGTTATTGTAAGGCAGGTTTGCGTGACCTTGAGAGGGTTCTCCGCTCTATGTGACGTCATATCTCCAGGGAGAAATCGAACTTTCGTACCGTTTCATCTCGGATGGAGACGACCTGTAATGTAGGTCTGCGGGATTTGAATAACAATAACATATTTCATTACATTTCATATGCGGAAAGAGGAGGTCTCAGAAAATTGGCTCAAGAAAAAATCTTCAAGCAAAACAAGTAGAGAACTATGACGTATCCAATATACGAAGGGTCAAATTCATAACATTTTCCTGAGTAGGTACTTATAAGAAATAAAATAAGCATTTAATATGCTTCTTTTGAATTCTGAAAGGAAATTAAAGTACATTTCCCGTAACATGATGACGTGATCAGAAGCCTTAAAAACGTTTTCGGAAAACGTAGTTTAAGTTACAAGTGGATCGTTTTATTAACATAACAGTTGTATTATAAAGTTTTGTTTACTAACAAGTTACCGTCTTCAATGACCCACCAACTCCATATTACGCGTTTTACGTAGCGACAAGGCAAATAGTAGCGTGAGTGAATTTGATTATCCATTACACGACACGATACCCTCCTGCAATATGACGTTGATATCAATATCGATATCAATTTACAATGCGTAATTGTATAGTTGAATGGCAGTTATGCATATCAATTGAGTTATCATAGAGATCGTAACTAGAATATAACAACTTTCTTATTGACAGGAGGCGAACTCTACTTTCAGCAGTAACAGTAATAAGTTACGTAACAAAAAGTGAAAATCTTTTTATTTTAAACTAAAACTGGAAATGTTTGGAGATTTTAATCAAATAACATTGAATAAGCTTTATTGTTAAATTCATCAACTCTCCTGTGAGGGACTGCATTGTTAATAGTGTTTTATAATACCAATCAAATTACTGACGGGGCGCCTGCTTACTAAAGCCTTTTGTTTAGGTCTTTTAGTGTTGTGTTTGCCCTGCGTCTGAGTGAAAGTGCTCTTTGTTCTGACATTTCGCTATTGCCGGTCCAGCATATTTATTTTTAACTATGCTATGAACTAAATGAAAGTAAAAAGCTGTAATGATCTAGATTATATGTATAGTGACATTTACAAAATGTCGGTAGTATTTCTATCCATTCTAAAGTTTAAACCTATTTAGACCTCCTGTAGAAAAGTGAAACATATAATGTACTAGCTGTTCCGCGCGTTCCCGAGGGATCTTATCTTTTACCGGGATAAAAAGTAGCCATGCCAAATTTCATCCAGATCCGTTCAGCCGTTCTGGCGTAAATGAGTAACAAACATACATCCAAACATTCACATTTATAATATTAGTAAGATTATTCTTATGGTAGGTTAGGTACAGTACTGATATACTACCAAGCACCACTACAAGTTACGAACAGTAAATAAATGAAAGCTTTAAAAACAGTTATTTAATAACTCACCATTCAATTTTCGCACAATGGTTCCTCTACTGAAAATTCCACTGGTCTCAATTTCTCAATGAAGTACGATGGAATAAATCGATCGCCTACCGATAGGGGTACCGACGCCTGTACAACAAGTGGAGTTTATTTCGGTCCAGTTATCTAAACATGCACGTTTTGATCGGCTACAAGTTGATTTTAATCACCTGTTCTACCTAACACTTTTAAGGTGGAAGGCATCGTAATCGTTTGATGAAAAATATATTTTATCCCTTAAAGTGCGTGTAACACGAATAACACGATGTTAGAACGTGCGTGACCATAATAGTAGTATGTCGACATTTGGACACCACATCACGCTTCTACGAAAGCCATTGAATTATGTAGTACCTACCTATTTGGTTTGCTGCGACTAAAAACCATGCGCACTCATTTCCTCTAAGATTTCACATTTGGTTGGACTAAATCCCGCTGTGATCTTTGTCTAAAACAGCGTTACTGGATAATTTAACTTCTTTTACGATCGGTTTGTTTACATTTTTACACTCGAAGAGAATAGTTTCTTGTCTAGTGACCTATTTATTATACTCGAGATTCGTGACCAAGCAAGTTGTTCCAAACAAGTTTGTTCCGGATAGTGTAAACTGCAAAAATAATTCTATTATCGCGCTATGTATGACTTTGGATCCATTTCAGAAAATACCACTTCTTTTTGGAACGAAGTTCCTTATCGCGCGTTGTGAAAGGGGGCTTGACGGAAAAAAAACTTACGAAATCACCGACACTTTAATGTCGGGGATTTTTTGTGTCGGTGACAAAAGTCACCGACCGCTGTGCAAAAAAATATATCTGGAAATAGAAATGTTTTTATTGTTTTTTATTTTTTTATATACATATATATGGGCGATTCTCTGTAAACTCGTAATGGCCCATACAGATGCTGTCCTGGCATTTTTTTTTAGAATTGTCGTAAAAATATGGCATGATTGCTTAGTAAAGTAACTATTACTTTTGGTACGTAAGGAGGCCAATTGAATTTTTACGTATTTTTTAAGTTATTTGTTGTTTTCTGATAAATTCTGACAGGGGACTGTTAGGTGCAGCAAGGGACTGTTTTGAACATAGTAGTCCCCTACTGGGACGGTTAAATGAGACAAATGACTTTAAAAAAAAGAAAAAATCATATTATTAGTATCAATAATTTATTATGTTTATGTCATATTAACGCAACAACATACAACAATTATATTTCTAAAGTTTCTTAAGACAAAACAAACCAATAGACATAACTCTGACAAAATAAGAATAAAGACTTTCAATAAAAAACTCACCACTAGAAACACTTTGTACTTAACCTTAGATCATCTTATTATTATTATTTATATCGATTATTAAATGCTGTATGTCGTGTCAGTCTTTAATGAAATACCTACGATCAATAAAAATCTTGCAAAATCTTCCTCTCAACAATAATACACGTAATATCAAATGTAATCTGCAAATAAATTATTTTTTCTTAATCATAAAAGGCATATCAATCAAAGTGAGCTAATGTAACATTCGGAAATCTTAGCGCTCAAAAACATTTATTTCATTCAATAGGGAATTTATAAAATTAGATCCCCTTTAGAATAAAGTCAGGATCATTTATTCTACGTTGATATATATCTTAGTCGCTCTGCTTCACTTTTTTTTCTAATAATTCCTCTCGGAATACTTTTTTTTTGGAGGCATCCTTAGTGTACGTCAATCTGTAACATATTTTATGTTCAGTAAGGTAAATAATGCGAATCATATATTTTCAAAGCTGTGATGATTCCTACATTAATGAAACTTTGACTAGTGTAGGAATTTACACCAATAAAACTATTAAGTAATGACTATTTATGAGAAATCTACAGTCCCCTGCCATGTAGAACAGTCTCCTGCCGTATTTCCGGGCAGGGGACTGCGGTCAGGGGACTGTGAATTTTGGTTATGTTGCATAATATTTACAAAACTATTGGAACATGATTAGTTACGAAACCACCGATAAATTTAGGCACAGTTTATGGAAATAATAAATAATACTTGTATATAATTAAACTAATTAAATTTAACTTAAGGACTTACCAAAGGACTGTGTGACGCACCGACTGAGGTGCGTACTCCCGTCACAAATGAAGCTCGGACACTAAACAAAAAGGCGGCCCGCTGTCGTTCTCGACTATGTTACCAACTGCACACTGATTGCGTTTCATTCCACGCCATAAAACGTTTGTACACATGTTAGTTTTTTTTTATTTTAGCTTTGAATTTTTAGCAGAGGACTGTTTGCAAAAACTCAGGACAACATTTACATGACATTATTCAACTTAAAAAATACGTAATTAGACCTTCTTTTATGAAAAAAATGTAGTTCCGTTATTCCTTTTTTAGATATTAATAGCCAAAATTATGTAATGTGAATAAGTTTTTTTTAAATGCTATCTCTAAGTAGGAACTCTGTGAATGGGACAGCCAGGGGACTGTGTTTTAAGGGCTTTGATAATTTCTAGAAAAAAAAGTAAAATAGCTATAGTTCTAAATACAACCACGCTATAAAGTTTAACTGTTTTATTTTAATTAAGAGTGGTAATTGTTTTATTCAGTTTTATTATTTAAAAAAAACTCGGTTCGGACAGCCATTTACGACTTTACAGAGAATCGCCCATATATACTCTCTCGACTTATATAACTTCGTTCCATCCGGGTGTCCCTTGACACCTCTCAAGTTTTTATCGGATATCGTTAGTGGATCATCTGCATTTTCGTGTAACTCAACACTCGGAGTTATTGAGACCTATGGAGTGGTTGTCTTGTTAGCGATACGAATAAATTATGTTATGCCTAATTCTGTCAATTTTTGACCAGTTTTATTAATAACGAGATAATAATTTATGGAGTTCACTTGCTAACTGTCAGTGCTCAAGAATAGACATGTGTCAGTTTAATATTTTGGTCTAGCCAAATGTAATTTTAGACCAAAAACGTCCTTTAGAAAACAGATGTTAGTCGCGTGTGCGTGCAATGCCAAATGAGGGCGTTAGCTCATTTTGACCATGACTGCATTGTCTCCTTATGCGAAGCCTTATGCTTTGAAAATGGATTAGTCATGAGTGTTACTTACCTTGCAACAAGTCGCAATATGCCTTCCAAACAAATGATTTCTGGCGAATAAGTATTAAGAATTGAAAGCGCAATGTAAAGGGATTTTAATAACGCTGTGTAAAATTTACATTGTCTCGGTATCCGAGCTCTGGTGCGGTCAGTCCACTTGTTCTATCGGAAGGTGGCGGTGTGTGAAGTCATCAGATGGGTAGCCAAGTGGAAACAAAACAATGGTCCATAGCTCCAGTAGGCCCCAGCTATGAGTCTTTGTTGGAAATTATCGGAACTCAAATTATTTAGAATGATGCTGCTTCTTAATTATTTGTGTATAATATCGATTATTTACAGAAAAACCAATTTTTCATAATGCCATCGTAAAAATCTATTCTAGAATGTACTCAGTAAGCCAATTTATCATACTATATTACCGTAATGAATCAATGTTCAGAATAGAAATAATGCTGCTATGCTTCGTCGCTTTAAGTGTTTACCAGATTCTACCCATAACCATGCCAAATATTATTTCCGTGAGAGCAAATGTAATTTAAATTAGTATTTATGCATTTCCGTCCACACTTACGATAGGAACACATATCACAAGGTTCTCTATTCTTACGCATAATCGTTGCTAGTATACTTTTTCCTTTATTAGCTAAGCATCTAATCTACGCAGATGCTCCAGAAACCCTATCAATCTATGTTCATGTATAAAACTTCAACCAAAAACCTATCACTATGCTTATGTATGACAATTTACATATCTGTATTTCGAGCATAAAGCACCGTAAATCTTGTGTCTTGGTGAATAAGCAGTGAATAAGCACCAGAGTGCATTGAAACGTCTTACAGAGACACCGGTCGCGTAATGCCTTCCGGCCCTGATACTACTTTATCTGTTTCCATTAAATCTTCTAATTTGAACGGTTGTTATTGTTTGAAAAGATAGCGATGTTGTTCAAGTGTCCATTTTCAACCTTCGATTAGACCGCATTGAAAATATTAAAGAATCATTATATCATGCTTTGGCGCCATTCATTTATTATGGTAGGGGAGGCAATGATGCTAAATTTGTAGTTACTCGAGCGTCTTTGGGACCTACTGGAATTTGAAGATTAGGTGGAATAAAGAAAAAAAGGTTATGTGATATTTTCCCCATCAGCGGCGGGGGGAGCGTCTACAGGGTTTCAAAAATGTAAAAAAAAAACAGTCACCAAGAAATACTCGAGCGCGTCAGATATTAATAGGGTAGTCGCGCCACGTCTGTCTGATAACGGAAAAATAATAATCTGCCGTTTTGCGTGGTGGGGGTGGCCGTACGAAGGGGTCGAAAATATAAAAAAAAAAAAATTACTCGAGCGCGTCAGACATTGATAAGGGATGTTAAGTGAACCCTCCAGTAGCTCCTATTTTAAAGACTGACGATTTGGACGTGACCATCAGTCAGGGCCGATTTTTGAAAATGCAAAAAAAAATCGTGACCTTGATTTACTCGAGCGCGTCAGATTTTTATACAGGCGGTTCTTCTTGATGGCCTTGTTGTACTGACCCATAATCTGACAATTATGTTGAGGAATTTCCTTAATCTGACGGTTTGAAATATAAAATATATAAAAAATATCGAAATCTCGAAAACGGTTCAAGATATCGAAAAAATGATTGTACAAAAGTTGTAGAGAATTTAATCTTCTACAATATTTATATGAATACATATACCAAAAAACCCATAGGAAACGATATATTTGCAATAAATGATTTTTTGACCTTTGACCTTGAAAAATCAGTAGTCGCGGGCACCCTAAGATAAGTAGCTTTTGAGACAAGTTTTAGGGTGTCAAAATAAAGGTTTATACAAGTTAATAGCTGACTATCTCTCATTCTGAGGTGAAACTCATAATATTCCTGGACTATACACTTAATAATGATTTTAGCTACTTCGGCTTGTGCAAATCGGCAGATTAAGATATTTCCGTGATTCGGAACTAATTTCCTTCAAAATAAAAAAAAAAACTAATCGCGCTCGAGAAAATCCAGGTGACGTTTTTTTTTTGCAACTTTGCGAGTCTCCAATTTTCTTTCGTCACGCCCAAATTGTCAGATTATTGAAATGTACACTATTTTGCATGTAACTAACTTACCTTACCTTAATCTGACGCGCTCGAGTATTTCAAACCATCGATTTTTTTTTACTAATCTGACGGGCTACCCTAGATGTTCGACACTATATAGAGGGCTCAGATTTGGTGAGAGTACTTCACAAGGTGCAAGGTTGCCCCCCTTATGTTAATCTGCCGCGCTCGAATAAATCCCGAAATCCCCTATTCGCCTCCCCTACAATATTACTATAAGAAAGACAATATGAGGGGAAGGGGTCGACCATGTCTTATTTGGTCTTACGTTGCTTTTATTTAATTAAATCCCAGATCCCAATCCCAGATCCCAGGACCAATACGCTGCAGCATATGCTGAGATAGTTGCCTTTTTTGGCCTCACACAACTGTTTTGTATAATGTGCATCTGTTTTTTGCCGTCTTTGTGTGTGTCCAAAATAAATTTATTTTTCTTTCTTTCTTTCTTTCTTCTTTCTTTCTATCTTATTAGGGCTTTTCTAACTTCAATTTTGTCTCTCAAATTATTATCACAGTTGAAACGACATGTATCACCATTCACCAATGCATATTTTTATAACCCACATATTAAATTATGGTTAC
The DNA here is from genome assembly GCA_951361185.1 of Ochropacha duplaris. Classification (NCBI taxonomy): domain Eukaryota; kingdom Metazoa; phylum Arthropoda; class Insecta; order Lepidoptera; family Drepanidae; genus Ochropacha; species Ochropacha duplaris. The sequence goes on along the minus strand of OX592715.1, from coordinate 3,839,620 downwards.
GTCAGTGATGCCACGACTGTCTCATTAATTTAACCACATAATTGCGTTTGTAAATTCGCCGACACTCCCTTTGCGTGTGCAAATTAGGATTTGTGGCCTATAACAACTGAAGCTTTCATAGTTATTTTTAGTCCACGTTGTCTTTGTAACCAATTAAAGAATAAAACTGATTAATTCGCTCGTACTTATAGCATAGGCTCACTCATTCTGTGGTTACAAGCAACTGCGTCGCTCCCTTTTATGTATTATAATATATCATCTACATATTGTATTGGATAATTTAAAACACTAACTAAGCTAATAATAATATATACAAAAAACAAAAAGTGATTAAGTATTAAAAAAAAATATATATAAATATAATATATTATAATAACTAATTAAAAAAGAGACAGCTGGTCAAAAATGCTGCCAGTTGGTAGCGTGCCCAGAATGCTGGCGGCATTGCCACGCTGTATGGCAATGCTTATTCTTTGGCCAAGGTATTCGCCAGCCCTCTGGTCACGGGTAGCGTCAACCAGGCGCTTTGTAATATCCCGAAACAATCGATGGGCTCCTGGCCCCCACGGGCCCAGCGTTTCTACCCCAAACGGCTCAAAAATGAAGGCCTTGTCGAGGTTTCCATATTTGCGCCGTTTGAGGTTCTCAGCACAGTCAGCCGCGCCACCGGCTCTCTTTACAGTCTCTGGAAGGTGGGACGGTGCAAGAGTATCGACGCAAGTTGCGTCCCATACTAAAGGCCGTCCCATCTTCCAGGGCATCAAAGTCATTCCGTCGGGTCTTTTACCATCGTCCCGCATCAGACCACTCGGTTCACGATCATCTACATATTTTGAAACAAATGGGACATTCAGGCTGACCTTATTTCCTTTGAACAGATATTGTTTTTCATGTTTTTACGGTAGTTTATAGTTGTTTATTCCCTTATTATGGAGATAATGGTCCGTGAATAGTGGCTTTGTGATGACAATTTAAATAATTCGGTGTGTTGGACTCTGTATTCGCATATTATCAACATTACGTATACCGATAAAAATTAAAGCAGAAGATAGATTAGCGAACGTGAGAACAAAGAACCTTTTATAAAATATATGAACCTCGGTATTGTAGTTAGAGTTAGGGACATTGCATGTTGAAGCATTTAAATTACGGCTTAAAGCTAAAATCCATACAGTATGGTCTCTCTGCTTAGACACGTCGACGCTATAAAGTAATAAGTTTACACTATTGCTCTCATTTTTTAATCCCCAACCGAATTGTAATGTTCAATTTGCATAACAACAAAGCAGAATGCATTTTGATTTAATAAAATTCTCCGCGTCAGCTCCGCCCAGTGAACAATGCACTCGTTGGAACGCATAAGAGGGTAACCCGTTGGTTATGCGACAGAGTTATTCACAATAAATTGCTCTAGATTTGGCCGGAAATTAACGAAAAGCACCGCTGTGTGGGAGGACAATAAATCGACCCCATCATGTGCTCGATCATAAGAAAAATTATTCCATCCTGTTACCCTGCGTGTAATGCATGATTGTTTTGTCTCCCTGTGCTTTATACGTATTTTTGCATTATATACTACTATTCTAATAAATGTAAATATTTGTGTGTATGTGGGAAGGAAGGGGAGGTGTTTGTCGGTGTTTTCGTTACTAATCAGCTCCGTCACAACTGAACGGATTTGGTTGAAATTTGACAAATTTGGATTGAACCCAGAAATAAGGGATCGTTGTCCGAGAAGATCATAAATGAATAGTAACTCTAAAGAAACCGCTTGTCAGGATTTTTATTTACAGTTTTATATTTTAAAATGAGATGAATTCCTTAAATTATTAAGTTTATTCACGCCTCAGGCAGTATGAGATAATTGTAATCAATCATATTTTTAAATTATAGGTTGATCGAATGTGGTTCCAGCTACTTTATAAATGGATGATGGTTTGATGCCGTTGGAGGCGCCATAATACAGTCAAAGTCGTCGAAGTTAAATTAAGGAGCGGATATTATTGTAGCCATGTGATGCAGGTTGCACTACGTTTCCATCGAATGAACCTGACTGAACTAGGTATCGGAACTCATGAGAAAAAATCTTCATTAACTTATAAAGCACCTATTTACCTACATAATGACATGGAATGATATGTGTTCGTTAACTTTGATTTTATCTAACAACACTACTTAACACAAGTTCTGTAAGCTGTTGGTCCCCCAAGAACAATAAAATTTATGTGTGTGAATACAATAATTTGTGCAATTGTATTAAATGACGTCATGGTCAGCGTCCGCGCAGCTCCACCAGCCATCAGCATTTCGGCCGTGTCAAGTCCGCAAATAAACTTGTGATGCAATGCTACTCGTTTAGAACTTGTAGGTACATGCTTGCACCTGATGAGCACCTCTGTAATATTTTGACTTTTACTTACTAATCGAAACCTAGTTAGAATTGTTTATTTTGTAAAACGTTTAAAGATGAATATACACTATAGTTTTTGTCAGTTTCGCAGCAATGCAGATTTGAATAAATTATGATACCAACAAGGTCGCCCACATGCCTTGTATTATTTAGGCTTTTCGGCAAATGTTTCTGTAATAAGTAAATTTTGCGAGAGTAACATTTTGAGTCGTGCAAAATATTTGAATGATTGTGATCATCAAGGTATTATGTATTTCGAGCGGATGATGTAAACTTTTTAACATAACTGGTTGTGCTGCGGTCACCGTAACGTAATGGACAAAAGCGGATTTCTGTTTAATATGTGAAAAAGATCATTTCTGTTTCTATTCGTAAGGTTCCTTTTATTTACACGGGAAAATAAATTCTACTCAACACTATTCAAATTAGGTTTTCTATTGATCACTTTGCTTCTTTCGTGATTGCTGGTAATAAGACGATAGTCCACAAATTATCGTACATAAAGTATGCAGCATGATTGCATTTTCAAATTTCACATAATACGTTGCCTATCGTTGCGTGACAGCTGCGATGCGACAACTGCATGGATTCTTCATTGTTCCATGCAAAATAATCGAATATTGAATTTATGTTGTCACAGTCTAATGCGCTCCATTATCGGGCGATCATTTGTCATGGGATTTACTAGGTCAAATGGTATTCTTATAAAAGTGGGGCGATTCGATGAAACGTGAGAATTCGTCCGGATTTATTATTCTTGTTAATCATGCTCCAACAAAATCTCCCAGATTAATTTATCAATTAGGTTTTTTAGGCTCGCGATCACCACTCTAATTAAGTCCAGACTTACCTAACTAGAGTTCGATAAAACTGTTTTGTTTTCTCCTTATTATTAGAATTTATCTTTAGTTATAAGTACTTGTGTATGAATACTAAACTATAGAAAGCTTACGTATTCATTCTAAAGTCGGGATCTTTCTTAGCTCACTATCGTATGTTTACACTTTCCATTTTTTATAACATGAAATGCGTGGTTTCAAACTTCCATCCGCCATACCAGATGCTGAAGCACATTTCTCGATCCACATGAGTTAAGCATTATCCGTACTTTCTAGCACCAAGTCAGCTCGTCCAGTCTTGAACCTGTATTGCCTACAGTTAGGCTAGTTTTTTCGTGCAGTTTTTTACATTTATTTTTCCATTGCTATACTTATGAGACGATATATGGCAGATGCTATAAAAGCTGGGAAAATCCTTTATACAAGCATTAAATTAACGCACAATTGTAGGAATAGTGTGTATTTTACAGAGATTGAATCAAACTTAAACGTTAGTTTCAACAATCGTCGATCGTGGGAAATTTCCGTTTATTGCTCCATTCTTTCCACGGATATTCACTCTGTATATAGCTTGTAATTCATTTATCGCATGCGATATTATCTCTATTTACATGTTACGTAGGTATGGTTATGTAGAAAAGCTACTTTTAACCTAGTTTTTCATGTCTTAGCCCCAGCTAGCGAAGATGCCAGCTAGTCCCCTCTCGAGTCGATGGTCGTTGATGTGACTAGCGTGAATAAGCCTAATCTTCAGAGTTTTATTCAGTTGCAAAGGTTTAGATAGATAGAAATGATATTGTATTTTATGATATTTACTAATCAAGTATTCCCTGATTATACTGTTACCCTATAGCGTCGCTTATTGCCTTTATTACTGTCCGCTTCCCGATTCGTAATAATTTTGTTTGAAATTGGTCTCTATAATAAATGTCAATTTACTTGGGAATACCCACAAATTATGTTTATAGTCCGAGAGTATCTAACGTTAAAAAAGGCAATAAAATGCTCCGTGTAACATCATGTGGCTATAATTTCAAAGGAACAATCAATACACGTCCCCTGTAACCCGACCTTGGACGTAGGTTAAAAAGATTCCTTTATCTGAATTCTCGAACACATCTATCAAATTATCTTACTTTGTTTTCTTTGGATTCTGATTCTCATCTGATTGAATGTTCGATCGCTTTTGTTTCAGTCTGGATTGTTTTAAACACTAAGCTTAATTGACTCATCTGCTATTCGCTGTCTTATATATATTTGACATTTGATAACTTCTGTAATTCGACCTTCATAAGTGCCCTTCTAGGGCCTAAACTGAATAAATGGTTTAGACTTTGACATAATTCCAGTAAATGGGGCCAAATTCAATGAAGTTCATTACCAGTTTCATGCGCGATAGCCCCCCGGTGATGCAAATATCTTTATCCAGACTGCCATCTCAGCAAGAAGAGATGAGCTTATTGAACTTAAGCACGAATTTAAAAATCAAACAACCTTTTCAACCTCCGACAAATGTAAACAAAGCTATAATGTCTGGAGTGGTTTAATATTGGAATATGGAACGATATTTGAAATATGAAGCATCTCTTAAATATGCAAGTGAAACTCTTATATTATATTCATAACTGTTCATAATTTCCCTTGTGAAAAATTTATTCAATATTCAGAATTCAAATTAGAACTAACACTGGATTGTTTTACCGAAAAACAACGTACAATTTACGTACTAAATTTGCGAAAAACTGTGATCAGAATTTTATAAACCTTAAAATATTTTAATAGGGGAATTAATATTTCAAGGTGATTTTTTTTATACCTTGTAAAACAATTACAATAGCAATGACTCAAGAAGCCACATGGAGTTGCGTAACAGCTCTGCTCTTCCTATTTCTGTTTCCCACACGTCAAGTTGAAAATATTCGTGCCGGGAACCATGTGGCTATAACTCGTCATCAACTAACCTAACGTTATTTGTGCATTTGACTACGTGTCATTAGATTACTAACTTCTTCACGTGGTTGTTTTGCCTTACAAGACTAGCATTTTAAAGAGTTTCCTTAAAAAGTGCGATTTGATAGGTATACGAGGAAAATGTAATGGAATCCCTGACACACTTGCCTTGCACACCTTCCTTGTATTTTTTTATTGTAGGAGATGACTATCTCTGGTAATTTGATATTTTAATCCTACTAAAGGATCCTTCTATAATATACTCGTAATAAAGACAAAATTGTTAAGATATATTTCATGGTCACGCGTACTTTTCTTCGTAGGAAATAGTCTCGTTCGAAACGCAGGAAATATGTAGTAACTTAATGTGATAGGTAATTAATCTGCATCATAAACAGAATGCTCGGTTTCTCAAGTGCTGTGCAAAGAAGTTTAATTTAATAAGTGTACGGGCTTGTAACAAGGAAAGATTAATGTTAGACGCAATGCTACGGGTTACTGACTGAAACAACAATGAACTTTTTATTTTATAATGAAGAAAAGTATTTAATAGTTCAATGAACCAAGCTGATGAAGAATCTTGTTTATTTTATTTTTAATAAAATGGGTTTTCATGCATGATAGTAATATTGGATTCACTGATGTATAAATTGCTAAAAATATAAGTAGAGCTACACCTACTTACTCGTATATAATCTAAATTAAAAAAAATACGCCATTAACCAGTTTATTTAATGACCTTCTTTGTATACATTTATTAGCATTTATTTATTTACCTATGTCGTATTACCAAGGACGTTTCTGTCTGATAAACCTAAATATGGAAGCCGAGATCTACGAATAAGTATATTACTTATTCGTTGGCCGAGATACAATATTGTGTCTCTAATATTATTCGTAATTTTAGTTTAATATCTGCATACGTGTTCCTGTCAGCGACACACCTGCATTGATACATTATTTCAATATGTACGCGTTATGTATGAATTTCGTCGTATTGTTATGTCTACTGCTACTATGATGTTTATGGTTAAGAGCGAAAGAGTTTTGGCAGCTCAGCTTTGTTCACCTCCATTTGTTTTATGGGTGTGTTTTTCAAGGTGGCGTAGGATGGAGTCACCTTTTAGATTTAAACGTAGACGAGTTGCTAAAAAAAATAGTCTTTATTATTCTGACTTTAATGGATGTAGAGTTTTTTGAACGAAATAGTAGGTAATTTAATCATATCTTTTATTATAGAGAAGGTACTATATTTTTTTAGGTTAACATGCGAGTAGTGTTATAATATAACACTGAAATTCTGTTCATGGTGATTTTCTTGCAGTTTCAAAGTGTTTGCTACTGCGTATTTTTTGTACGTAGGTACTTTTCTGTAGACCTTTTTAAGATACACCTACAATTCTGTACTATATTTTGATCTATCTCATGAGGTTTGCAGTGTAAGCGGGCAAAATTTTTTTTTTCACGAAACGAAATCGCGCATTCCCTTATAGTAAATTTGAGTGCAACAAAAACATGCAAGCTACGGGTGGCTTAAGTGTCTCGCTATATTCTCAATTAACTAATAAGCATTATTGACCATTTGCGTTGTGCCATGGCAGCCAAGACATGCGCGGAGTCACTCTTTTATGGCGATGACTGAGAGCGCATGCGCGATAAGTGCCCGCGAATGTAGGTTGATGCGTGCACGCAAGTCGCATTGCGGTCTTCCGAAGTAAATGGAGGGCCGTTAAATTTTTATGTGCGCTTCGATATTGTATCGTTATTTCTTTTTATTTTTTACCATTTTGAATGTTGATGACAAAACTGCAAAGCCTTCTAGCAACTTATCGTCATTTGTAGTTGTGATTTCCTTATTTTTTTCGAGCAAATTTCATTTCTAAGGATAAAACGATTCGTCTTATCGGGTAGGTATGTAAAGGTTTTTTTTTACCAATTTTCGATATAGGTATACCTACCATTTGTTTTTATTTGGGTTTATCTGTAATTTGTAAATCTTTTAGTTGGTAACTATTTCTAATTTTTAAACGACTTCATATTGAACTATACAGTAAGATGCATGCTTAATTTTAAATGTAAGTAATTGCTAATTAAGTTTGTACTTGAACTTTGTCATACATTCCTCCTAAGCCGAGTGCTTTTATTCATGTCACGACTTTTTCATGCCCTAAGGACATTACATCGTTCGCGGGTGGTTGCATTCGTATGCAAACTGCAGTGAATGAAACACTTTTAGTCAAATCTGTGCATATGAATGAGAGATTACCATTCAAAGGGTTATTCTCTACCATTAGTGCCGTTACTAGAACTTGCAGAATCGACCGCCTGGTGCGATAAATAAAATAAAGTTAATCAATTGGTGGTTTGAACTAAATTACGGAGTGGTTTTGTAAGTGTGTTGGATCAAGTACCTATACGAGTATAATTGTGCGATTGACATTTAGAATCTTGATAATTAACTTTATAACCAAAACATTCATCTTTTTTTTTGCCACCATGCCGGATGAGTAAAGACTCATCCGGTTATAAGGATAATATGATGGTCCTATGACGTCAGCGCGCCTACAACAAAAATTAATTAAGATGACGTCACGCACTAGTTTGTCATAACATTAGGTTGTTCCAGCATTATATTTAAAAAAAAAACGATCTACAATTAAATAGTTTCATGGATTTTATAATCAAGAAACTGCTCTCTAATAGTTAAAAGTTATTCTCAATAAAATTTTATTTTCATGCTTAGTCGGAGCAATTATAACTTAAACAGTTTTCTAGTAAGACTATCTCTTATTACCAACAGTGCCTTCACATCAGATAAACATGATAGATTGTTATTGCGAACCCTGGTCTGCACTTTCAAGCTGACCATAAGTGCTTTCTCTTTTATTGCCTTACTGTATATAGTGATTGTTTACTTCGCAAGAATCATAATCGATTTGATAAGATCGTTTGGATTATGGACTTGAATTGACGGATAGAAACAAATATTGGATGGAATCTATCTTGTTCTAACTAATGCATTGTCTAGTCTCCTTTTATTCATTTTCTTTATATTTACTACTAGATGTCCTCCGCGGTTTCTCCCGCTTTCCCGTGGGATCTTATCTTATCCTGGGTTAAAAATATAGCCTATGTTCATCAGGGATAATGTAGCTTTCTAATGGTGAAATAATTTTTCAAATCGTTCCAGTAGTTTCGGAGCCTATTCAATACAAACAAACAAACAATCAAATATTTCCTCTTTATAATATTAGTATAGATAAGTAAAAGTTTTTAACAGAACAGCCGAATCATGTAAGCTCCAACGTGCTTCAACTGTTAACACGAAAGTACAGTTATTGTACTGAAGTGACTAAAATACGAGGCTTGTTTAAATTCAGAATATATTAATCTGTTTTCACAGAATTCTGTCAGAGACAGGGAACTCTGTCGGCAAAATCGTGACGTGCGTGCAAACTACATGGCAATTTACAATTATATACTTGAATAGATAGATTTATGCTCATAATTATCATGGAATGACTTCAATTTGCAGTAAATATGGAACTGATATACTTACCATATTTTTAAACAAATATTAACGTAGCCGCAGACTGGTGACATTTCGTGTCGGGAAAACCCTAGTTATGGGTTTTGTTATGAAAATTTCCTTTATAGAAATAACAGTGAAGAATCTGCCTTTAGAGGCAGAGTTGGAGTTGTTTTTTTACGCGTGTTTTGCAAACAATCTTGTAGTAGTAATTATGCACTGTGCAATAAAAGTTGCAAGAGTCAGTGAAATTCGACCTTTTAAAATTTGACGGACACAGCTTTTACGGACCACAGAGGTGTACAGAAAAACGGGCTAGCACTTTCGCTGGTCCGAACACTTTCGCTGTTACTTGGATAGATAATAACGCAGCATGAATCACTTCATTGGGCACTATCCACATTGAGAGCGCAGCGGCCGGCAGAACAATCTTCGCATTCGCATATATCAACCAACACGAACAAATTGTTAACGAATATTAACGTTTTAATATTTGATTCTTATATAAATTATTAGTTTTAATTATTCTTGATTATATAATAAATATATACAACAGTTTCCTTTGATATCAGTACTAAGCCAAAACAACCTTTTAAAATAAGGTGTAGAAAGGTTTCATTACCTTTCTACTAATCATACTAAATGTATGGGAGTGTTTGATGTCAAAATTTTAGATAATTCTCGTTTGATTTAAAAAAAGTTATTGATGTCATGTCATATCTGTAATAGTTACGGAATAATCGCCTGGACACACTTAACGATTACATCCTGTATATAGCTTTAATTATTATTCGTGTTATCTGTGATTTTTCTGAAATTAATAATCTTAAAATAAATGATTTAAGTAACAGGTGCAAAATTTCGAGTTCATGTACAAAATTCTCGCCTCGCAAAAAATTGCACGAATAGTGAAATGAATACCTATTCATTGAATCGTTAAAGTTCATACATTATTCAATGAGCTCGCACCTTCCACGATGCGTTATTGCAACATTATACCACCATAAGAACCGATCCTCCATGGTACATTTAAACCTGTATTGAAAATATGGTTATGGCATGAGTTACAGTTAAATGCTAATGTTGTTGCCACTTGCGAGTCCATAAGACTCATGACAAGACGTTTCCTTTTCAACCCTAATGTGCCTTACGACCATTCAATTACATTTATTGTTTATGACAGGTGTCCAACATGACAGTACGGTTTTGACACATGTCACTTAATGAAGAGGGAACGTTATTTTGTACTAAATATTATTCACCATAAAATTAATTAAGGTCGAGTGAAAGTGTTAATTTAGTAAAGTATTTGAGCACTGTGGGTTTGAAATTATGGTGCCCATCGAAAGCTATCAGTCAAACGACGTGCATCATCTATCACACAGACTTTGACGTTGAAGGTTGACGGACTGAATAATGCAACTTTCTAAATAGCCTTGTGTCAGTTTCCAGACCTGATGTACTGATTCTCGGTGCTCACTAATCTACATTAGAAATCTTCGTCGCCAAATTAAATCTCAATCAAAACAGTCCCGCCCCTCTTAATGTCATGAAGTGCCATTTGTCTTTCATTTTGACAGATTAAATGTCACCATTCATGCTGCCATCATCGATAATGCCTGTTGACCCTAATTATTACTGAGGTCAGGTACGTACGTTTGAATATGTGACTTAATTGAGTTATTATGCGAAATATCTACCTGTTTATAATAGACGATTGTCCGAAAGTGTTATTGTTAAAAAATGTATCACCATGTTACTGATTTTCAATTGTCTTTTGAGCTGAGCGGAGCGCACAAAGTCTAGAAGGGAACTGGTTCTCAAGTGCAAGTATCGGAACACACCTATAGGTGCTTGGCGATCGACTCACAATTTGACGGAGGTAGCCAGCCAGTCGGGTACTACATAGTACCCTACCACCATGCTATGGTTTCCTCACAATGTTTTTCTTCACCGAAAGCTCAAGTTTATTGTAGGATTCGAACCCACGACCTTCGCCGCGGTATCCAACGTCACTACCACTGAGCTATCATCGCCTTTGTTTGTGTAATCGTCAAAAGCAGAAAACGACGGCTTTGATTGTTAAAGATCGTTGTTAATTTATCTGCGGTCTGTGACTTTAACAACGACTCGGTAGTTTACTTGATCAATCAAGTGTCGTTAAGAGTTCGCGAAGGCTTCATTAATGTGAACAACATTGTCTATTGTAAATAAACTTGATGTATTTTGTTAATAAATAAAAAAATATAAAGTCATTCCATTATTAAATTTGGTGTAATAATCTAATTGGAATTAACTGTTCGCTTCACATACCTACAGTGAAGTTAATTAAAGTTTGCGTGACACGTGTTTTATGTTTTAAAATATGACAGGAATGGGTCAAGGCTTTGTCGCTTTCATTCCTTTACAATTTACAGTTACAGTATGTTGGCTTATAGGTCTATCGTGATATCAATATCGTTGGAACATTCATCCGGTCCTTTGAAAGGCGACACGTGACGTCATCGAAGACGTGCATTGTATGCTTTCTGAAAGGAACTTGAAATAAATATGGACACGAAATGTAAGGAAAGTCTTGCGTTTCACAAAATACTGGATTGTGAAAGGGACGGTGCATACGGAACAGAAGTCGGAACAATCTTCATTTCCAGGCTGTCCATTCTCTACATCCATTATTGACAATAGGTGAGCTTGAAGAATAGTGCAGGCAACCTACAAGCCCATCGTATGGACATTTCAGAAATCCCTTTAGACTTATCAAATAAGTGATTACAGATCCTATAACAAAAACGGTAGTTTGTTTATACTGATTATGGTACCTACGAAGTTTTTATTCCGATGTAATGTCAAATAAATGACTTCATGATGTGAACCACATATTTTGACAAGTTTTTGCTTCCTAAATAGTTTTTTTAACTTCATATCCTCGTCGCCATTGCAAATATTACGTGAGGTTCAATATTGTATCATGAATTATGTCTTTATTATCGAAATGTACATTCATTTACGTCGCATTAAGCACGTCTAAGAGATTTCTGTTTAACGATTTCCTATTAGTTCAAGTTTACAAGCGGATTTGCGTCTTACTATAATATTTATTTTATATCACATGGTATAAGTTTATATATTTTATTGTTTTATTGTACTCATAGTGTTTTAGTTAATTAAAGTTTTACAGGTGAAATGTTTTGAAAAAAAAAAACGTTTTATGGTCCAACTGATATTATGAGGTCGAAGTCGTCTATGGACATATATTAGATGAATGCCAATGTGTTGGTGAAACCTAGAAGGCATTAATTGCGGCTGCCAGAATACACCGGTTTTTTGCAACCATAGTACTGTATGTAGGTACCTACTGAAACAAAATATATTAATTTTTTCAACCGGATTTAACTCCACCACACACGGAGTCATAAAACGCATGGTGACTTTGTAAAATGTGATAATTAATCAGTTACTTAATAATTGGAATAATAAAAATAACGATGACGTTAATGCGGCATCGGAATTTTTAAATTGAGCACAAAACCACAAAGTAGGCTAAATTATTAAAATTTTCTTTGAAATATTGCTTGTAAGATCGTACGTCAGAACACGACCGTAACACATTAGTCTGAATTAACAACAGACACGAACCTATTCGGTTTTATGGGTTCACACTCTTCCCAGTTAATTTGATTCCAAATGGGATCCATTATGTTGGATGTCCGCGGCGCGGCGTGTCGCGAGCCCTTTTCATTTTAAGGGCCATTCGAGCGTGTGTCCCTGCGACACAAGCATGTTATTTCTCATCACGTTTTATAGCATCATCCTGATGATGGAAAGGCGATTTAAAAAGTTAACTAGTATGATTGTCACGATAAAGTTTAAATGGGACGTCAATAGCAACTTTATTAGGCTGTTAACATCGTCTGCAAAGATTTCAATGTAAACGAAACCATGAAACTTTATGTTCTCGCCATGAAAGAAATGCTATGAAAGGAATCAAATTTTAGTGCGAAAGTGGAAAAATGGATGTATAAAATTGCGACGGTAAAGTTTACTCATCCTGTACTTACTGCAGAATTCTGTCGTAATTCCCTCAATGATACAATGATCGTTTGGATTTACCCGGAAAATATTTTTCTAGTCTTAGCATACCACTCACGTGTGCAATATCCTTGTCTACAAATAAGAATCGTGAACAAGATTTCTAGATAAGTTGCAGGGTTTCTAGAACTACACTGTGTAATAGAAATGAACTAACGGTCCATTTTCAAGGTATATTTTTCGTCCTAGATTTAATGTGGGCCAAAGCTTTTTATCTAACTCTCCGAGTGTACTAGATAGTAGGATAGAGGAATCATGTTTTTAATATTGCTTTTCTCTTTTCCTAATAGTTTCTGGTCAGTTATGTTGTAAATATTTATATTCTATAGAAAAAGACATCAGATCGATCTGGACATAATAAAATAACACTATTCACTTAGTCGGAGGTTCTATCGTGTTTTTTTTTAATAAAGTTCTTATTTCATGCAATTTAATGAAGACTAATAAACGTACAAACAATTATCATACCGTCATTTTGTTTTTTAAACATGTTTAGTTTCTATTCTATATATGGATTTGGAGAAGCATAACAGGTATAAAACAAATAACTATACTAGCTTCGATTACCGACGACCTGGGGCGTGGGCAGACTGGTCTAGTGCCGAGTATGGCAGTGACTCAGCCAAGTACGGACTAATCATCACGAATAATAATGTAAATCTATACTCTAACCACTTTGTAACTTGAAATCTTGCTGTCGTTTATATTGTAGATCAATTTCACACTATTTGCTCTATTACAACATGATTTTTGTCTTGCAGTAGGTATACATGGGTGTATTTTGGATGTTCTCTATCAGTTAGTTTTATCAGAAAATTGATATGACTCATTAAAAACGTTACAATTGACCACAGACCTATTATCTAGGCCTGTGCAATTTACCCTACCAGTCCATCGGTTCGTATCGGATTACGTTACTGTGACGATCTCAAAACAGGATCATCTAGTAAACTCAATAGTTTCTAAAATAAAAGGAAATGTGTAATCTTGTTAGGAGCTTGTTATATTTATGTTGACAAGTGTCTGGCTGACCCTACGCACACGCTTACAAGGGTCTTACTTATCTAAATTAATCTAATGGATTTTGTTTATCGATTTTATTCTTCAAATTAAATAACGTTACGAGTAGAAATGTTTTGAGTAGAAAGAGCTTTATGTTATGCTATACGACTAGCTTCTGTAAAAGTTTATTGCTTTGGGTGACGTCATGATGCATACTGCGCCATAATAAAGCACAGGGTGACGTCAAAAAGTAGTACACAATCGCCATAAATCAGAGGGGACTGCTGTATGAGGTCACCAGTGTCACTTTGTAGTTGAGATTGTTTTGAAGTTTAAAGAGTAGGTACGTAATGATTAGCTCAAGGCCTCTGTCATGATTCTTTTCCTTTGCTTGTTCTTTTAGATTTCCTTGTTGAGGATCGGCTCTAAGTTAATATTGTATTACGTTCCTCCATTTTTTTCGAACTAATGTCAAGCTTAAATAATCCAACACCAACATCAACTTATTTTCTTGTAAGACTTTTCTTTCTCTACTAGAGTATCTACTACTTACTACTTACGTACAACTTTTTAGTATTTGAGCTTTGTTTTAATGGGCGAAAACATACGTAGCATCAATAACTATAATAAGACGTTCAGCGTGGGTGGACGGGTCTGAGGGTGGAGGCACGTGGAGGGGGGTTTGGTAGAGAAATGCGCCAGGGAACCGGTCCCGGGTGGGCCAGGACCGCATACGTCCGCCACTCGATGCGCTTGTCTTGCTAACAGAAGGCTCTGAGCAAGTTAGGTGATGAAGCGAATCTTTGAATTCTTTAAAAATACCTTTATAAGAACTATAGTATTGGGCATACTTATTTTTGATGTATTTGCTCGTCATGTATTTGTAAGTACTTGTATACACAAAAGCTAATTGTTTTATACGTGTACTTTCTATGGCTATAAGCTTATCCTGGCAAACACTTGACCGCTGACAACTTGTAAATCAAAATCATCTTAATTGTTATAATTTTTGCGATGAAGCCTGAAAGTAATAGCGTGCTTTTCTAGCTATCAAATGGCCGATTGTAAAACGCGAACAGTATGGCCTACGTCATTAGAGGAGCGTTGTGGATTTGTATACTAAGGTATTTAAAAAAATCTTATTATTTTAAGGTTTAATTAAAATGAACTCTCACATTGTTTTCAACGTCGAAGTGGGCCGGAATGACTGTTAACTTCAACAAAAAAGAGAATGGATTCCGGGCGTAATCCTTTTATAGTTTTTTATAGAGATTTCTGAACCAGTTCCGAGTTGGGATAATGCTTTTAGGTTTTCATTTCCAACTGCGAGGAGCTTAATGTAATTTTCATGTAACTTTGTTGTAGGTAGCTGTTTCATATAAGAGCATAGAATATCTACATTATTTTGTTTCTTTTTTTGTCAAAAAAATAACGCCGCCGAGTTTCTTGCCAGGTTCTTCTCGAGATGGCTGTAAAATTGCGAATCTGGCAGTAGAGTCATTAACTTTCCTGAGTGCCTTCTTGAGGCCCATGTGAATAAACGTTTTTGATTTTTTGAGCTTTTCCAGTTATAGACACTCATTAGATTCTCATAGAAACCCATTTGGTTGTTAGATCATTCAGTATTTACCAGTATTATTTTTGGCACTTATCTCTAGCTATTGTCGACTCTACCGAGTTCTTTGATGACTGATTCATTACTAACCAACCGCCACCTGTTTGGTCTGGGCAAAACAGAGTTTCAGCGCATTGGGTCAATCAAATTACATATTCAGTTCAGCAAGTGCTGTTAGCTCAAGGGAATAAACTGAGTTACGACCGAGCTGATCTGTCGATTCGGAGCATTACTAAATGAACCTTGCATGACCTATAAATTGTGTATCCTAGTTTTTAGTACCAAAAGCAAAAATGTTATAAAAATACGAGCGAGTTATTTGACAACTCCGATAAAAAACACTGATAATAAAACAAAACATCAAGTCTAGGTTATATGCTTGGCTACGTCGGTTGTATGTAACCCTATCTCGAACCAAACGTTTAGGATTGCTAGTAGAAAATGCTTTAATTTGATGTCGAATTAGCATCTTCATGCATTATTCTTACAATAGAATTTCTCAAGTCTCGTTGAAGGGATAAATTATAGAGACATAAGTGCTATTTTTCCGCAACTGTGAGATTTAACGCAAACAGAATGAAAGCACAAACGAGAACAATTCTTAGGGGCCTTGACGTTACGGAGATATATGTGGGAAGATTTGTTTTTCTCTCGTAAACAGTAGCTGACGAATGGTTATCTGGAAAATGTTCAGTAGTTACATTACAACTTATGATTTGTAGTTGAGTGTTTACTCGATTGAAGATCGAGATTTATTATTCACGGAAAAACGTGATTATTATAAGTTGTACGTAAGAATAAGTAATCGAATATGAGTAGTGTTTCAATCATAATTGTTCAAAAGATTCTGCTTCCTACAGCTTTATTGTTGGGTCATTCATACGCAAAAAGTGGGACATATATTAAGCGTAAGATAGTAGCGACATAAACAATTGAATAGCGTTCATTGTTTAATTTTCTCTTTACGTACATATTCCCAGTTGAAATTACCACAATTCCTGTCCTACTTTCGCTGGAGTTCTAATCGCACCGACAAGAAACTTCAAGAGTTTAAGCATTATATAACTTGCGATTCCCTACTATGTTCCATATAAGTCGTTGTCGGCATGCAAGTTGCGGACGTAGGCAATCAGCTATTGTCTTATTTTCCCTTTGCTTTGTTCTTAGCGACCGTTGTATCAGATTCTGGAACAGTACAAAAAAATATTTTCGAAAGAAATATCCTGGTGTTGAAATTCATCACAAACATTGGGTTTGCTGTTACTTACTATGCAATTACTTATTTAGTAATCTTTCTCATAATGTGTATACCGGCTACGCAAAATATTGTATTCACAAAAGGTCAGATTCTCGAAATTGTGTAATTAGGTGTGTGTAACTGTTTCTTCATCACTTGGGTTTGGGTTCCTGCGGGCTAAGTGCTGTCAAACCTTTTTCAAAACCCGGATTTGCGAAATCTCCTTTCATTGAATTTATCTTTATCCCATAATCTCAATGACCAAGCTGTACTCCAGATTTATTGCAATCCTGAAGAAATAATATTAACCTCCTTTGTCCAGTTGATTATGATTTTATAAAGAGTGGTTTAATAAGATTGTTTGATGTTGATCTAATCTAACTACGCATATACTAGTACATAAATAAAATATTATAATATGTAAGTATTCTGCGATCACTGACCTGCCTCGGGCGTGCTAGCTGATTACGGTCTACCTACATTCTTCAAAGGAATGTGTCATTGGTATCCATACCATAAATAGATAGTACATTCGCCAAATGATAGAGTTAAGAAAAAACTTAATATTATTCCAGTTTTGAGACAGTCACTTGGAGCTTATAATAAACTGGTTTGATCACACTTTGTTACCATGGAGAATTGTATTACGGTTCAAATAAAAAAGCGATCGCTTTCAATGATAGTGCTGACATTTTAAATTGATATTCGTCTTTATATTATTTGATGTGGCGCAATAAATACTAAAAAAGATATTAAACTAAAGTATAGCTTATGATTTATTCATAATATCATATAGAAAAAAATCTCGATGCAGGCAGCATTACCACTGTTTTGATAGCTAAGTTAATGCGCTTGTGGAAAAAGCTCCCTGCCCTCGGCGGTCAAATGTCTTAACTATCTAAATGTCTATAATACCGTTTATCTAACTACTAACAAGAATCATAACACGCAACTGATATAGATACATATTGGATATACTGAATTTGAGCCCAAGTAAATGAGCTACTGTAGCTAAACGCACTTTCACGCAATGAATCGTAATAGTACCGCGTCAATCAAAGTAACAATGTGTCATTGCCAAGGTCGCAAATGCAATCGCTGTTAGGAATGTAGTAAACAATAATTAGCCTTGAAAAGGTTATGTAATTGTCCGAGTTGCATCATTATTCGTGACTAATGCCGCGTGGATGGAAACAGTTATGTACTTATATGATACTCGTAGTAATAGTAGCTACTGACATGTAATTGATCATATTTACTCTTATAATTCAGACTCGATTGTCATTCCAATCGATCCGATACTTAAGTACTAAATGTAACTAACTTCATGCGGATGCTTCGTTCGTCGCAGTCTTTATTTACCGTGATCCTGTACCTAATTACTTCATGTAATTATTTACTTCAGCTTATTCAAATGCTCCATATGAAACCTAAGCGATTTAATAAGCTCTGAATTTGAATCGGTATTGAATTTGGCACCCAACGAGGGGCTTACGTCAGCGGTGTATTAAATATTTGCTGAATTGCATGTTTGTATTGAAATAACTGTGAACGCATTCTAATTACTCTTAGAATTAACTTGTTATTAGGATCTTTGAAATTGTTAGGGGTAAAAGCATCTTAGAAATTGGATACATATTTAAAAATAATCTTTAAAAAAGGTTTCAATATATTTCGACATAGTAAATTCTCAGAAAGATACCATTTTAGAAACTGACTTTCATTTTATTTGACTGCATGCTTTATAAAGATTGGTATCAAAATAACTCTACATAAAATACATTTTACATCCACCTTTTAAGCCCTGCTAAAATAAACAAAGATCATATTCCCCGTATCTTACTAAT
Source organism: Ochropacha duplaris (assembly GCA_951361185.1). Lineage (NCBI taxonomy): Eukaryota > Metazoa > Arthropoda > Insecta > Lepidoptera > Drepanidae > Ochropacha > Ochropacha duplaris. The sequence continues at coordinate 3,821,102 of OX592715.1, read as the reverse complement.
CCTTGATAATGAATGAGTTCAAACCTCAACTCAAGTCTTACACAACGCAATCCTTGAGTGATGTATTTCCTGCGTAATTTATTTTAGTAGTTGTTCTAAATCCATATGTATTGGTCAACAAGCAAAGGGTTCGTGGTTATTAGTGCACGTGTGGGTTGGTTACCTTTTAAAGGGCTTCTATTTATGTTTTCATTCATGTGTTCATAAACTTGTGTGTGGTTATGGGTTTCGTTCGGTAACATTTACTGTGATGGAAATAAATTATAAGATTATTGGGTTCATGGTTCAATTAAAATGAAGATTCAAAGTGCTCAGGTTATTTTTTTAACTCTTCTACTAGATAGTCCATAAAGCCCTTTACATAGTAAATAGATGATCTAAACAGCGTCTGTATGGTAGGCTTTAGAATCACTGATACGGGAGCGACAGTAGCGTCCACATTTTTGGCACCTAAACTGAGGGTCGTTGTGATGTGACTCTCATATTCATGCGTCTCTTCTTACGTTTGTTAGGTAGTAATTAGGTAGGACCCAGCAAACTCCTCTCGCAAAGCTATGATTAAAAAATGTCTTTTATGTTGCCTACATTTGTGGCTCTTTTTCTCATTTCTAATCTAATCTTAGATTTCTAACTTCATCATCGTAGGAGTCTACCACCTCCATTCCCTAGACAAATTACAAAAAGAAAGTCGACAAATCTAAATGGAGCTAGAAGCAATAAATCCCAGAGAGTTGAGCATGACCTGACCTAATTTCTCGGCTTTTCACCAAGCCGGGCTATAATATCGTTAGATTACTCGTGAACCCTCTTGTCAGATTATCACACTTGGCTAATCGCTGATCTTTGATGAAATCGTTCTTGAATCGATTTTCAATTGAACTTGTTCTTGTAGTTTAGATTTTAGGCCCCTATTCCATACTTTTTAAATAACAACACAGTTTAAAATGTTTTTAATTTTCCAAACCTAGAAGGAGGAAACAACTAGAAGGCTTCGAAAAAACCGCAAAAAAATCTATTTCACTTAAGATTTTAGATTACGAGTGAGAGTTACGCTGTCTACAACATTTTCTGTCACAATTATTGTCGTATGAGGTATATACATAAGCCTGTGGTTCATGTGCCTCGCCAATGTTAAACGTAAAATGACAGTTAATAATTTTAATCTTGCTCAATGCCACAAACTGACATATTACTTCGAAATCTATTTAAGAATGATGACGAATGCGTGCTTGAGAGGTGACACCTAATTACGTTTTAAAGTATTAGCAAGTATACTTTACTACTTCCAGCACTATAAATGGAACAGCTTATTTACGATCCTGTTGTGAATGTCGGTGCAGTCCGCCTGAAGATAGCGTAAACGACGCCACTGCATTGCAACGCATAAAACTTTCACATTGAAATCGGTCAGATAAACCTAACCTAATTGTAGTGCCCTTAATAACAACTTTATAAAAAGTTCAATTATTTATTTACAACAAATGTACAAAATATACAAGCAAATGTACAATTACAATACATAAAAAACTTCTTCGAGGCTGCCGCTGCTGCCGATCGGCAAGGTTCCCAGAAGGCTGGCAGCGTTTCCTCTTTGGATGGTCAAGCTGATGCGTTGGCGGAAAAAGCTCCCCGCCCGCCGGTCACCCGAGGCCTCGATTAATTTTTCATAATAAGATTTAGAATATCAGGCTTGTGCGTTCATATTGATTATTTGTTTTGATTGGATGATTTTCCTTTATCTAGACACGCGGGAGCGTGTCAAGCCAAGTTCAAGAAACAGAACTGGTGAGCCGCACCGTGTGTAATATTACACGAACCATTTGGAGCCACTTTTCACCCCCTCATAAATCAAAAACTATTTTACATAAACGTATCAAATTTGGCTCATATATTTAGACTTGAGAGATACATATGTGTTCTAAATTTCATAAGCTTATCTCAAACGGTTATTTAGATATTAATGGCCAAAATTCCTCATTTTTATCATTGACTGACCTATAGACCAGATGACCTAGAGAGTTAAAATTTGGTATGCAGATAGGTAATTAGATGAATACAAAGGAATAAATAAAAAACTGGCAATTTTTAAATAATTAGATTCTATTATGAACGCTTAACATAAATACCTAATATTACTTATGGTACCTACGTTATTAACTGGGATTAATTATTATTTTTATATGTAGCGCACATCAATAGTGTAAAATCATTACCTACTCATAAATAATGATAAAATAATAGGCATTTAGATTTTCGGTATATACGAGTGACGCCGGAGCGGCGCGGGCGGGGTGAGTGGGGCGCTGTGACAATCGAATCGAACCGTTGACGCGGACGTGGCCGAGCGAGCGGCAGCCGCGCTCATAAGCGCGAGCGCCGTCTTGCTGTCCGGTTGTCTCTCGATATCTGACCTATAAGGTTGCGATTTATGCTGCGAAATTGCTAAGTTTTCTTAAGGAATACTTATAATTTGTAGTAATATTATTATTACAATTTCTTTAATAGTAGGTACGTACGTATAGTATTATAGTATAGGCAATAGTTTAAATAAATAATAATTTTATTGTTATAAGTAGGTAGGTGTATATACTTATTATTATTACAATTCCTATAATAAGTAGGTACGTAGGTTTAGTACAGTATAGGTAATAGTTTAAATAATTAATAATTGTATTTTTTAGTAAGTAGGTAAGTTAAGTATAGTTAAAAGTAAGTAGGTGTATATACCTACTTAAGTCTGAGTTTGAGAACTTGTTGATAGTAGCAAATAGTTTTATCTTTTTATTACGTAGGTAGGTATAGGTATTGTACAATGAGTCGTACAATATAATTACGGGTGGGTGACACTCTCACCTTACACCAAATTATCTTACCTACAAAAAGTAATGATATCCCACCAAAAACATAAATGTAAAAAAGGAGAGCCAAGTTCAATAAAAAAATTATTCTCTGCTGTGGGCTTCGCCGCAAAAAGAATGGAGATCTGAGATTGAGTGCCAAGTTCTATGCAAAATCCAAATATGTAGCCTAAGGGCTGACTTGGCTGGTTTTCCCATACGAATTATATAGCCTTCGCATGTTCTAAACCTGTTACCTTTCGGTTCTTATTTTATTATTCCGAAAATTTGGCTTGCTGGTAGAAACTACCCATCGAACATAAGGCTCTTCCATGACTGTGTAAAAGTAGGTACTTAATAATAATTCGTATGGGAAAACCAGCCAAGTCAGCCCTTAGACTACATATTTGGATTTTGCATAGAACTTGGCACTCAATCTCAGATCTCCATTCTTTTTGCGGCGAAGCCCACAGCAGAGAATAATTTTTGTATTGAACTTGGCTCTCCTTTTTTACATTTATGTTTTTGGTGGGATTATTACTAAGCAAACCTTTTCATGGCACCTTGCCATTCTTGTCTATATATGGTCTAATATTTTTAACGCCTACAGAAAAACAAATAGCAATCGACATGAATGGTGATTATAATTCATAACGTGTAGGCGTTTTTATCAAATTTTTTTAAAGAAACCACAATCTCAGCAACTGAATAAATTAACACACCTGTATTTTTTAAAAATTCTAAATTCAAAAGTCAAATCACTATTGTCAAATCAATACTTGTAAGTGTTACGATATGTATGTATGACTCCTAGTTTGTGTTACCGGATACATGCAGGTGGCAATCGATACTCATGGGACGTAATGCGACGCTGCTGCGCTTGCTGCTACCAAGGCGACCTCGACTAGCGGTCCGTATCCTCACATTGCAAGTTTAATTTACCTTCACGCGATGACCGCCTTTATAATCATAGCAGGATGATTCAAAATCAGAGAGGAGGTAGAAAAGGTTCAGATTGCAATGAAGCGTCAAAGATTTAGCTTTGTTACAGATGAATATGATTTCAAATATATAACAGTAAACACATTAAAAGGGCCGTTTGCTAGTCCCCATTTAGCCTACCTATAGATATTCTTATAAAACCTTGCAAGTCTTGTCTTAACCTGAATATCTTCGGCAACATCTAAAATTATGTTCCGGCTGGATTAAAATCTTATCTATTTAATTTATTTTGTGGGTTGTGTGTGAGACTTCTTAGGTATCCTGTGGGTAAAATTTATTTTATCGAAGACACCGATCAGTATGACTACATTAAAACAAACAGTAAAAGAATATACAGATTGAAAATCAAAATTAAATGATTATAAGATAATAATAATGTAATATTTTTTTGTGAAAGTTTAAAAAGTATGTGCTAAGAACATTTAAAGTACAAATATATCGGGGCATTATATGTCTTTACAAATTGTCAGGGAGGGGCATATAGACTAGCGTTTTTTATGTCATTAGGTTGAAAAACAAGCAACCTGGTAACATACCCCGAAATGTAGTCGACTTTGGATCAATGTTAGCTGCTTATACTTATTTAGTAAGTTTCAGTAAAAAAATAGCCTCGGTTACAGCTAAAGTGCCTTTAGTATTTTAGGCTACTTTAGTAATTAGGACTTTAATTCATGGTTTATACCTAATGCCATCTATCGTCGAACTTTCTTGGTTTCTTTGGCTGAATACAGAATCAGTTATAATGCTCGTCGGAATCCACGGATTTATGTCTCTTTCAGGAAATGTAGTTTCTTGTGGGAATAACACATTTAATAATAAACCTAATAGGTCAAGTGCTCAATTGTCGCTTAGGTGTATTTATCCAATTGCTAGATAGGTTCCTTGAACAGTGTTCGTGCACAATCTCTCGTACGAATCACAGATTGGTTGCGTGGGCGTGTCGGTTTGTCACATTGTTATTTGGAATAACGCTCTATAGAAATATACCAAATACTATATTTTTCATAACTCAGAACTAGGCATTGGTCAGGCGATATCGCCTGTCCATCGCTTATAGGCACAGAGTCAATTTTCTGCTCAACAGAATTAAAGCCGAACATAATAACGCAAAACATAAGGTAAAACGACACTGACTCTACATTTCTACAAGAAAGTAAATGCTAATATCGGACAAAAGACTTGGACAAAGCTCTTAAGCCGTAACGGATTAGCACTTAAACCTATCGCTGACCTGGCAGTAGCTACCCATTCATCAGTGTCTTATGTCCATAATAAGTCTTATGTTTGCAACTTTGTCTTATTGAACATGTCTATGGCAGTATGTTTGTATTATTTTTGTAAAGTAAGCCTGTTAGGAAATTATAAGGGAAGCAGATTTCCCATAAAAGGCAGTTAATAATATTGGTAAGCAAAACTATCTTTACTAAAACTAAAAGTAGGATTCATGAAAACAAAACAGAAAGCACCTAGTATTGCAGCATTACCTACTATGAAATGGGAAAAAATATTACAAGTAGTTACAGGTCGAGCTGATACTGCTATCAGCATCTTGATAGTCACGCTTCATTTCCCTTTCGTTTCCAATAACCTGATAGTGTAGTAAGTGTACGGAGTATTTACATAGTACGTAATATTATGTATTTGAGCTTTCCATACTCCTCTGTGTATCTGATACTGAATGTTACATGTCTGTGGAGGACCGGAAGATGTGAGAACTATAGAAAATCGGTCATGTTCAGCAGTGGACCATCTATTAAGTCAACGTCTTCCTACAGACATCCATCGTTGGACATAATCTCAATGCTTCTCATTCAAACAAAATTTTCCACATGACCAAAACAAATCAAGAAACACGACCGCCAAGCAAGCCAACTATACCGTGATCCAATTGAAAATTCTAAAACGAATGATGACAAAGCACTTGTACCTACTCAAGTAACTTCAACAAAGAAAAGAAACAATCTACGGAACATTGCCCTCCTTAAAATAAGGGCTACGATTGTATTTCACTCCAATTGAAAGCTTTTCTCTGATCTAGCGGTTAATTGTAAATGCAGGCCATTCGCTGTATTTTCTTTCTTACGTGCGCATTTTTACTTCTATAAATTGTGCCATTGGTAGTTTTCTTACGGGAAATCCTCATTTCAGAGTAATGGTAGGTTTGTGGGAAATTATAAGTTATGTCGAGGAGGTTAATTTGCTGCCGATAGATACAGGCAGTTATTACTTTTATTAAATTTAAGTTTTTGCACGATAAGAAAAATATTGATTCCTTTATTTTAATGATAGAGCATAGGTACGATACTTTGTGTAGCATCTTCACTGTAATCTGAACTTTGTCACCAAGCACCTGCCGGCAATTGTATTTGCGAGCTAGTTACCTTTATGAGGGTCGGTAAAACATTAAGCCAAGCCAGATTTGTAAATAACTGGCCAAAATCATTATTTCTTCTCCTGTCTATACTTTTTCCAGTTGCAAATCGTATTTAATCATTTGAAAATCTGTCCAGACGCTCCGGAAAGATCGTTCTTTGACGTATTCCCCTCAATTGCAATCTGCAATAACGGCATACTGTCAATTTAATAGAGCCTTGTGTATGCTGCAATACAATTCAAAACGTCGTCGACCCATGTCTCTTATTACAGTGCTTTCTAACGGCACTCACCATTTTCTGTAATGATACATGTAATTCTATTAAATTACACGGTTTTTCGTGTACCACGTCAAAATCTTGGAGCATCATTTCAAATTTTGAAATGATTACTGTGGAATAATAAAAATAAAACGTTAATGGTTTCTATTGTGTGTAAAGAATTTAATAAGACTTCTTTGTTGATCAATGATTGCTACAAAACCCCAAGTATTGTCTCATGTCATGTGTTCCTAACTTTGCGATATTTAATTAGGTATACACTAATAGTCATTGCTTATTTTGGAACGAGTTTTATTGCATTTTTATTTCTCACAATATTGACCTAAGACTATGCCTGCGTCACATTGACAACTCCGATTAGTATAAAACCACTTGAAAACACTACAACTGACGTTAGTGTTCCTAAAAATGACATTGACAGAGTAACACTACCAGACGCTAACAGCATCTGAAAGCCATTCGAGCCCTCTCAATTCCCCGTTAACACGTCCCGTTGGAGCAAGTCCCTTGTCCCCAATTACTCCATTGCTACACTATGGCGCTGAACGATACCATCCGTTATAATTACACCCCTGATATAGATCTGTCGCTTATCGCTGATGTTGTGTGGCAACATTGTTTTTATATTGCTAGTACATTTTGGTTCGACTTTTTATTAATTACAATGTTTCTAGATTTTTTATATTGTCTATAAGGGAAACTTGTTGTTTTGGTGAGCATTGTATTTAAATTATTTACCCATTAATACCCTTAAATAGACCGCGTCTGGGATTAATTGCCGTCATTTTCCTACACCCAATCCTCAATCCAATCAAACAGTGAAATCAGTATTTGTAATTGTTTGCCGAACAAAGCCTATGTAGACACGTACTGACTGTCTTTAAAAAATCGCATGTCTGAAAAAAAAAAAACGTTGAGTGCGCTAGGAATTTTTATGCGTGACATCTTTAATTTAACAAGAATCGTTTAGTTTGATTCTCATTACGTAAAGAAGACTCCTGAACTAAAAATCTATCGAATATTTTCTTCTTGCTTTCACTTGCAAATTGTTATAAGCCCAATGTCCCAGACACTATACAGTAGGTACCAATCCTCTATCGTCGTCCTAGTCGTGGTCCACGTCGAGCATTGTTTATTGCTTGTCACCTGGGATTGTTGGTGCGTGACGCCTGCGCCAGCGCAGCCAGTGCCGCCATGGCGGTGTGGTGTGGCGCGCGCATTCTGCCGCTCGAACGACGCGTCTACTCCATTACCTTAGTGGTGGGTTTTGTGACATCAAAGTTTTATTGATATGTGTTTGTGTTTTGGAGCGTAAAATTCGAAATGAAGGAAGTTATTGCTGATGGTTTTACGCAATTTTGAGACCAGACTTTGGGTTTTTAGATAGTTTCAAGAATTTTTTGTGAGCGTTGGAGTCTGAAAGGATTAACTTTATTGTATTAAGTTATTTCAAGTCTAATATTATTTAATTATCAACATAAATATGACACATTATATTTAATTTTCGAGCTTTACCAACGATACTTATATCTGAAAGAAGTTGTAAAATCCAATTTCATAACAACAGATATCAGTTTGAATGCAATTGATCGGAGAGCCTTCAGTTACGGTCACGAACTAACTTGTCTCTATCGGATCGAATGACAAGCTTACGGAAGCTCGCTATATTATTATTATCACTGATCTTCGATATTTGGCTTCAGTCACGTTTCATCCGAATAAAATGTTAGGCGGTGATATTCTTTCCAGAACTAAAATTAATTTAATTTGTTACTAAATTTATTTGTAATGGATATTATATAAAAATATTAGCTTTCTGCACTCCCTATCTATATAAACTTTTACTGTGCCTTTCATACTCCTCCTTCCGCGTAATTTTCGTAAAAAGTGGTATAAAGTTTTTGCTTCCTGTATCAATATTATAATAATTGTTATTACAAACATTACGTTATCTTCGTAAAACTTGTTTGCACGTTATATATTTTGTGAGCATGCATACAAAGTGTAAATAAACCTCATCCATCTACAATTGATGTCTTCTACATAACATGAATTGGCTTACCACTTTGCTCCTTTTCATCATCATCGTTCTGGCTAGCAGTATCCTAGTAGCCACTGACATAAACTTAACACTAAACTTGATTATGATAATATCGGATATTCATAATTCATTTTGGGATCTGCGTTCACTATTTACAAAGCGAACATTAAAATATTCATCACTGTATTATATTAACACAACATAAGCATAATGTGTAACAGAAAATTAAACAGAATTCATTGGATTAATTATAAAATACGAAATGTATTCCAAACCCTTAATTGTGATTGCAGCAAAGAGAAAGACCCATTAAGACGTGTTTTGAATTAATTATGCCAGAGTTATCTTTGATTGTATTACCTTCTCCATTTTAGGTAGGTACATCTACAATGACAATAGCGGTTAATTTATTTTTTGCTTAAACTTCTGGAAATTTCCAATGAAACCAAGCTTAATGTCGGCCATTATTGCCTATTACTGTGCTGAGTTTTCATCGCGGTGTTGCTTTTAAGATAATTGGTTTCTAACCATCCTTTTACTGTTTCAATACAATTAGTACATTGCCCTCGTTTTAGAATAATGTTATTGTTATAGTGCGAAATGTAGGCAATTCTGTGAGTTTTCAATTAGTTTTGACCACAGAACAAATAAAACGTAAGTTATATGACATTTATTTAGTAGCAATAAACTACTATTTTATTTATACGCGGCTGTTGTTAATGAAAGTTGCGTGTTTGAAGATTTAGAATTTTCTGAAATACATAAGTCCAGTTTTTGCATCTAGTGATCTCTACAAATTAAATATAGTTTAATCACGAGATTTTGAATCAAGGGGAATTCTAAGGGAATTTATTTTATTTATTAAAGAATTACCATCTTCCTCCTATTACAACAAGATGTAGGTACATATACATATTTACTTTTCATCTTCCTCCATCTGCAGGAGTAACAATTAGGTTCCTAAAATAACGGCTTGAAAATTGAACCCTTTGTAATTGAGCATTAATTGGAGCAGCAAATAAAAAAATCTATTTATTACATCAGCTATTGGGCCGGTGATCGAGCCGTGAAATCTCAGGGCACGACTGTCGTCAAAAACCACGGTATTATGGTCAAAACGTTGCTTAACCGTCAACTTTATTATTTATTCATTATTTATATTATTAAAAGTTAGGGACAGTGATATGTTATTTAGTTTTGTAGATCTACATTAGATATATTATTGTCTTAAGTTTAAAAATCACCCGAAATAACTATGTACTAAAATCCAGGATCCTAGGACATTATATCTATATATGTCTAGAAAATTACACATGGATATCTGATCTATGGAAACCAAATAACTGATCTACCTACTACACATAACAATTAAATACATTCTTATATAAGGAAGGATAAACATCCATGGTCATACACACATATGTTGGGTCCTGGGTGGGAATCGAATCTACGACCCATCGAGTTACAGGCAGTGTACCTTACCAACCAAACCAATCTGCCCGTCAATTAAAACGTCTTTTTCTTCTTTCAGATAGACCCAAACACAGCATTTCTGCGAGCAGCGCGCGCTGGGCAGCTAGACACAGTCGTAGACCTCCTCGACTCAGGCGCAGTTAAAGAAATAAACACATGCAATTCGGTGAGCAATCCAGAACCTATCACTAACCTTAATATCCATGAATTATACATTTCTGACAAAAGCGGGTCATATAACTCTTGTCTCAAACTGTGCCTTTAAAATATAAAATACATTATTATTGGTATCCCGTACTTTGTGTAAGTATTCAGTGACCATACAGCTACTTTGATCCTGTAATCGTAATTGCCCTTAAAACCTGGGATTTTTTAGAATTTTCTCCAGGCAACTGTATAGAGATGAACTGCAGTTCATTATTGCCAAATCATCCACCTTATGTAAGTTTCCCGGAGCTCGTATCGCACCATCATGGTCGCAGATTACCGCGGATGTCCTCGTTATATGCTCTCATTCGTGACATTGCACTTCCACTGCAGCCGTTTCAGTGACGTGATAACCCCGGACGTGCCAATTCAAGGATTTGTAATTATTATATCTGAATAGTTTTGCATTCAGTATGGGATAAACATAGTTTTAGTTATATGGACACATCACAGAAACTGAGACATATTTTTAGAAAGACGTGCGAATAGACTGTTTCTTAAGATTTACTCAAAATAATAGCAATCCTGTATTATATCGAGGATATTATGGACACTAATGCATTAAAGTAAAATTATGTAGGTCTGTGTCAAGTCCCTGTTGGATTTAGAACTGTGTTACCTTACATTCCGCACCGTAATCTCTTGGGTGTTGATTAATACAACGGTAACTGCGCAAATTGAACGGCAACTTATGCGCGTACGCGTACGTATTTCATGTTCATTGGTAGAGGCGCCATCACTATCTATAATTATGTTCTTTGAAATTAACACGGACTTCTTTATAAAAGCCACATTTTTCCGTGTTCCAAATGTATTGTTTTCCATTTTATAAGTGGATTGTTATTAATAATAATCATGAAGACTACGGCTTCATAATACGCCCAATAGAGATTAAATTTCTCACGCTGCAATCAAAGTTAATATGCAACCATAACTAAATTGCACCCGGTCATTAAATTCGCAATGTATGCTAACCTATTCATAGAGCAATATAATATAGAGCGTTATCGTCATCAGATAGTACACATGAGTATAGAGGACATCCTGACAGGTGCGGACACTGATGAAAAGAGGTCTATTACATATATCTAGGTTTTATTATACGTTCAGGGTCATGTTAAAGTTTTTAGTATGAGCTAGTTAGCAAAAGTCGCAGGTGCTTAGCGATGTAACTGCACTGTTTTGGAATGGAAATCTATCACTCGGGAGAGAGAAATTCCACCATTGTTGGCGTGCGGTTGATCTTCAATGAAAGACCTATAAAAAGAAAAGACAACATAATTTATTTATTAATTTAAAGTATGGGAAATTAAAAGGATTAAACTACAAATAGTACTAAGAGACGTATAACAATAACCGATATTTTAAATATCCTCTCTTAATAATAATAATAAATACTCTTTATTGTGTACACAATTAAACAAAAATACAATATAGCAGAAAAAAGAAGACAAATCTTAGTGATAACAACACAGGCGGCCTTATCGCTTTAGCGATTTCTTCCAGGCAACCTTGGGGTAACTGGAAATATGTCTTTGTCTCTCTTCAACATTTTTACTAATATAAGAACCATAGCGGAGGATTCTATGAAAAAGCATATCTAGGAAACGCTATGTTAAGTTTGTTTATCTTAGAAACCTATGTTAGGTTTGTCAAGAAACATTACGCTTTGTTTTGTTTACAATTAAAAGTGAATTCCTTCTTTTTAGATTCTATAAATAAATGTTTATGCGTTTGTTTGTAAATATTAACTGTAATTTTAGAATTGGTAACATGTGTAGCAACGGCATTTTTTACAACGAAACATATAAATGAAAACGAAATCTCGTAGAGCGGAAATAATTCGACCTAATTACTGTATACGCGCCGTAACTAAACTGAATATGTTTTGAATTATTTTAACCACATAGTAGTAGTATAGTATTGACAATTTTGTTCTGTGGTCGACCCAAGAAGCGTTAGCTGATTGTTAAGATGACCATGAGATAGAGTCAGAACGGTATTTGACTTCTTCTTTAGGTGCCATTTCCTACCGGAGATATCTTTATTTTGGACACAGCTGCGAGGAATAAGGATCTGGACCACGTTTGGAGATTTTTGAGCCACGAAATTTAATTTAAAGCCCAATAATCTAATCAGCTGCTATTATGCCGAAGAACTGATTAAAACCATTGTATTATTAAAATATCCATGGGTAATTTTGTAGTTAATGGGAACAACAGTAACAGCTTCTGGAAGCTATAAAAATGCCATAAGAGGCGTTGCAAAGGTGATTACTGTCGACATGCAAGATATGTTAATTTCAGAAAGTGCTGAATCGATTCGTCTGATACTTTCACTAACGAGAGCTAGGGCTTATCCTTCAAGTTGTAGTCAAGCATTGTAGATAAGAGTTACAACTACCTGTTATCTGAAGTACGAGCCGGGCTTAATCTGAATATTACTACGGTGAAAGTGGTTCGTTGATCATCGGTATCATCAGGTAGAAAGGTACAATTTGGCTATAGCGTGAATGAAAAAGACATTTAATATTTACAACAAATGTACAAAATATACATGCAAATGTACAATTACAATACATAAAAAACATCTTCGAGGCTGCCGCTGCTGCCGATCGGCAAGCGTGAATTATATATAGAATATACTTACAATGTTTTTTTTTCTCTTAATTAGCAAATACAAAAGCTATCTGCTATGTTATTGCAGTTCAGAACTCACTTGAAACGGAGTTATTTAATAATGAAAATAGTGTTCAATTTCTGCTAAAACTCATAAATTTTGTTCCGTAATTACCCACGTATTTTCTTGTAGAACTTAATTAAATTCCAAGCTCTTGTGGTATATGAATTATGAAACGACTACAAAAAGTCGGGTAGAATAGATATAACTTGTTTTTATTCAGTGCTAGACACAAATAATTGAATTTTCGTACAGTCATAATAACAGCTCAGCTACAATTCTATATAAATTATTATGCTGCGTCATCAAGTTATTCTTTTTTCGTTTGCTTCAATCCTCATGATAAAGGGAAAATAATAGCGTCAATTGTTATCAAATTACTTTTAGTCGAAGTAAATGTAGAATCAATATACTGAATAAAAGCTCGATGTCTTTTTCTTCTGCGGTTGGTTCTTAAGTGGGACGGCCGTACCAATCAAACAATAACGTAACAATTGATTAGAAATTCCTCGCGAGTCTAGTTATTGAACTTTATCGGGATGATATGTAAAGGTTGCTCACTCCAAATATAGATGGTGCCATCTTACCAAGACGCGCCCCACTCTTTGTCAATATGCAGCACTACAACACTAGCAAAAAGATGTATGCTTGCACTATAAGGGACTAGGAAAAAGAGTTGGGCGCGTCTTTGTGGATGACTCTATCCATACCACATAGGCCCCAATATAAGGTTTCCCTGAACATGCAAAGCATTTGGACAAACTTGACCAACACTGCCCGCCTGAGTTATAAATGTCAATCCCATTATAAATGTGCGTACCTACATTGTCAATTATCAAAACTATTTACTGTGATATGGATATTGTTCAGGTTAAAAATGTGGTCGACCTTCAGCGCACGCGTCTCGCTTCGCTGGTCAGCAATAAGGATCATTTTACTTGATAGCCATGGACACTATTTCTAATGTATTACAGGCCTACATGGGCGTAGCCATTATTTATGGGGGCGATGAGGGTAAATCGGGAATTTCCTTTCGTTAAATAAATAATTGAACAAGAACATAAATGCGAAATATTTTGATTAGGAAATGGGTCGGCCCTGGTCCCCTCCTCGGGACATATGTACATGAGCATATTATAGTTTTGATAGATTCATAATAATTATAAAAAATCATTCCAAATTTAATATGGTCCCTTTTCGTTTATTCAATTTATTGAATCTGAATGATTATGTTTCGTTGTGAAAATAATGCAGATATGCAAATTCCAATGCATTTTTGCGAGCAATGAACAATGATTTGCATTTTGTTTTAATAATATAACAGGTTCCATTACATACAACATCCACATATTTCTCCCATATTTCTCTTTAAAAATATTTTTTATTTGCCTCAGGCGACTTTAGATAGTTATACTTAGTAGAAAGACCACAATAAGTTATGTAACATGACAAAAAGGTTAAACTTTTGTATTACGAATCGGTAATGCGCACAAAAGGTCGACATCTGTCGCAATAAGTTCTGAGAAATATGTCAATATTGTAATTTCAATACTTGGATTGGAAGTATAATAAGATCAGCAATTAAATTCTGAATTCACACTGATAAATACCTCATTTGCTGTTGGATATTTATTCGTACATAGCTTTCTAACATTATTATTGACATAGTCTGCTTGGATATAACTTGGGATTAAATCGTGCTCTCCCAGCCAGTTCAGTAGGTACAAGACCAACCAGGGTAAGACTAGAATCGAGCCGAGCGTGATATTCGGTGGTCGAATACAAAAATACACCGCATTCATTCAAAGCAATGTAAAAACAGAATCATGAAACGTGCTCAACTTTCTATCCAAACAGTAAAATCCAAATAATCTCTACGCAAAACCTTTCCTTTTCATCAAAACTAAAGCCGAACATCTAATTTATCGTAATTAAAAACAACCAAAAAAATCGTTTGTAATTTTTGAAAGGCTTCACAGATTGATGTTCGTGATTCTAGTTACCGCATACTGATGATAAAAAAAGAACGCGTGGAGAATTGTTGAATGAATTCTTGCAGAATTACGCATACCGCATACAATTCCAACTGGTATATCAATTAATCTGTTTAATTGATTGTAACAATTTGCATTCTATCGGGGCAATGTTAGGGAACACTAAAAATGTGAAAATAAACATTTAAAACTTCTTTAAACACTATTAAAATATGCGTTGATATAACAGAACGAAATGGAATTACAGAAAGCCTTAAAGGGAATTGATTGACTCTAGAGTCAAGTATGCTGAATCCCACCGATAGGAGGTTTGCCACAGAATTTGAGCCGGTCATACGGATACGTACGAAGGACCATACCTTCTCCAAAAGCTCAACCTTATTCAATTCATGACCTTCGCCACGGCATAGCAACCATCGCCTTAAAACCCTTTCTGAGAACCCGATGCTACAATCGAATGCTTTATTCACACTAAACGTCAATTGAAATCAATCTTATAAATAAATCCGGGATATTACAATCCCGACGGATGCACATATCTCGTTCACGTAGATGCATAAAGCCAGATAGAATAGAAATAATTATGGGAAAACGCAGGGTTTATAATGTACTCGTATACCTATATCTTGGCTATAATAGGCAGGAATTCAAATGTTTCTTGCGAAAGTTAAAGTCAAAACCATTTATTCAGTATACGCACGTATGAAGGTCGAATTACAGAAGTTACCACCGGTTCGGAAATCATCCTTCAACTGAGAAGAACCGGCAAGAAACTCAGCAAAAGATGAACTCTTATTGTTTTGTCCATCCGTACGTCCTTAAGTCACAATCAATTTACTTGTAATAGTACTTTTAAAACTTTCGCGAACTAAATTCATTATAGTAGATTATACCGGGTCTATTATTATTATTATTATGTGCGCGAATAGACCCGGTATAATCTACTATAATGAATTTACTTGTAGACTATAGGTAAGCTAAGGTTGATATCGCTCTTAATTATGACCACAAAGTTAAGAACAAAAACTTACAGTTTACTTTTTCATTTAGCACCCCTCAAATTAGTAGGGATTCCTTCTTCAGTTTTTCGATATAAGTAATTTACTGTTTATGAAACTAAAATATTTAAAGAGGCCGTTTTGTTTAAGTTTATTGTCCCCACCCTCTCTCAACTGTAGTTTAGAAAAATAACTGAAAATATCTACAGATCTACATCAAGGACTCAAGTTTCAAGGAATACTATATGGGATGATACTCGTACTGTCGATAGTTGTTTTTATTCAACGGTACCTATTTTACGTGTAATATCCGTTGTATTTGGAGTAGATCCAAATTCCTCATGATTTCAATAAAATTATTGGTAATCAGAGCGGAATCCCGTTCGATGGAAAACTACGGATGTAAAATTCGTTACATTTGCATGTACTAGATAACTCGAGCATCAGATCAAAATCGACGAACGAACGAATCGAGATCTATAGATTTTTAAATGGGAAGAAATTATAGTATTCATAAATAATATTCATATTTATACCTTATCATTTTAAAAATAGAAATGATTTTTGCTTTTTACAGAATGGCCTGAATGCACTACACTTGGCAGCTAAAGATGGACACATATCAGTAGTCGAAGAGCTACTGAAACGAGGCGCGACTGTTGATGCAGCTACTAAAAAAGGTAACTTTATAATTATCTACCAGTCTTTCATTGCAGCTATTTAATTTTCTTTTGCAACTTCGTCTATAATAACGGATCGAATGCCACTTTTACGACTGAACTTAAAAACTAAAATGAAAATCTAGCATAGATTCCTAGAACCTGTAGAAAGTTTCCTAAAGGGATGATAATTTAATGGATGAAATTCCCGTTTCATGAAACTACTAAACCGATCTTGATGAATTTGGCATACTATGTGTATGCCAAATTATATCCTGGAATAAGAGATAGGATACCTTTTATCCCGGATAAAAATAAGATCCCACGGGAACGCGGGTAAAACCGCACAGCTAATCTTATATATAAAAAGCTTGAGCTTTCGGTGAAGGAAAACGTCGTGAGGAAACCATAGCACGGTGGCAGGGTACCCGACTGGCTGGCTACCACGCTCAAGTTGAAAATCTGTAGACAAGCACTTATTGGTGTGTTCCGACAGCTGCACTTGAGAGCCAGTTTCCATCTAGGCTTTGATGCTTACCACCTTCGGCTACATCATAACTTAACATGGTGAGATTGCGGTCAAACAGAATCTTATCCAAAAAGTAAAAAATAAAAATTTATCGTTTTTTATGCGCTGCCATACCATACCGTTCATCCCATTCCGAGCCGAAAATTAAGTGGCAACATCCAGTATGAAATATACATTTCTCTACAGGCAACACAGCCCTCCACATAGCATGTCTAGCGGGACAGGAATCGGTGGCCCGGGCGCTGCTGTCGGCCGGCGCGAAGGCGGACGCGCAGTCCGCAGCGGGGTTCACTCCACTGTACATGGCGGCGCAGGAGAACCACGCGGCCTGCGTCAAGATGCTGCTGGCTGCTGGGGCTAATCAGACACTTGCCACCGAGGTGTGTGCCTGTGATCATAGCTCAATGGTTATGACGTTAATAGCCATGGCGAAGGTCGTACGAATCCTTCAATGAGCCGAGCTTTCGTCGAAGGAAAACATTGCGAAACTATAATACTTTTGTAGTAATTGCTTGTCTGGAAACCTCCCTCGCATTGTAAATTAATTTGCCAAGCGCCCATCCGGTGTCAGTTCCCTTCTGGGCTCTTATTTATACATTTGGTCGCATTATCAGTTACTTTACATACAGAGGAATGTAAACATCAGAAAAATACAATAAAATTGGTTTTAAATAGCTAGACGGTGTTGTGTTTGGGGTTATGGTGACGACTGTTTATAAATAAAAATAATAATAAAAAAAGTTTCCTCCACTGCTCTCTATGGAACATCTATAATTTCAGTAATCACTTCTCTATTGACCTACGAAGAGCTGTGTTAGTTACATATATGTATATTTATTAACATGCTCAATTACCCTATTTGTTCCAGGATGGGTTCACTCCCCTGGCGGTGGCGATGCAGCAGGGACACGATAAAGTAGTCGCAGAGCTGCTCGAGTCCGACACTAGAGGGAAAGTGCGGCTGCCCGCCCTACACATAGCCGCCAAGAAAAACGACGTTAAAGCTGCCACTTTGCTTTTGGAGGTAATGCACTACTAGTATTTTTACTGTAATTGAGTCGAAACGTTTATTCGTCCAAGGTCTAAACTGACAAAGGAAGCTTAGATTCGAGGTCCAATGTGAATTCGGTTTTTGACGTTGTCGAACATTACTTACCGTCAAGCGGGCCGTATCCTACTTCCTAATAATCCTACTAATATTATAAATGCGAAAGTATGTTTGTATGTGTGTGAAGATGTGTAGATGTTTGTTACTCTTTCACGCAAAAACTACTGTATGGATTTTAATGAAACTTGGCACACCGGTGGATATATACTGGAATACCACATGGGATACTTTTTGTCCCGGGAAAGGATAAGGTCCCTCGGGAACGCGGGTGAAAACACGGGAGACAGCTAGTATTTAATAAATGTAACCTTGCTGAGTTTCTTGCCGATTCCTCCCCGTTGAAGGGTGACATCAACGGTAACTTCTGTAGCTCGACCTTCATATGTGACCTAAGCTGTATAAATGCTTAACCGATATGTTTAAAGAAGTAGTGGGCGTGATATTGTGTTGTTGTTAGAACGAGCACAACCCCGACGCGTGCTCCAAGTCGGGCTTCACCCCGCTGCACATAGCGGCACACTACGGCAACGTGGGCGTGGCGCGCGCGCTGCTCGCCGCCGGCGCCGACCCCGCGCGCGCCGCCAAGCACTGCATCACGCCGCTGCACGTCGCCAGCAAGTGGGGACAGCTCGCCATGCTAGACCTGCTCGTCGACAACGGTACCTAACTACCCTTATTCTCATTATCATACTAAAAAAATCGGCTTTCTAAGGGTTTAGGCTGGACGTTGATGAGTCAGTCAGGACTTCTCATTTTATATGTATAGATGACACAGTAAGGTTTGCAAAACTTTTTTTTTATTTCCTAATTTGTCCCCCGAAAATTACTATATTATATCCTTATTTAAAAAAAAAATTACTTTGCACATCTGTGTTTGGGTCATAGAATGTCATTATAGAATTACACCATCCTACCAAATTTCACCTGATTTGGTCCATACATGACCGGACAGACAGACGCACGAGTGATCCTATAAGGGCTCCGTTTTTTTTGTACGGAACCCTAAAAAGTGACTTAAATTACAGATATTTGAGTAACGTGTGCGAAGAAGCTTATACTACCGATTAACATCGAATATGTTTCTACATACTGTCTCTTCGTTCAATAATTAATGTATAATTGCAGGAGCAAATATAGCGGCAGTGACCCGCGATGGGCTCACTCCATTACATTGTGCGGCTCGCTCCGGACACAGCAATGTCGTTTCGAGATTATTGCAGCATGGTGCGCCTATCACTAGCAAAACCAAGGTATACTACTACCAACCTATTTCTGACTTTATAGTCAACTGTGGCAAAAAAGTAACGGCAATATAAGTAAGTTCGATTCAGATTCGCGCTCGAAAGATTCTGTATAATAGAAAAACCAACATGATTTTGTAGTTTATTTAACATGTAATTTTGCTCACCATACACACGACTCTTCTATCGTTATTATCCTGAACATTTCTATTACAAACCATTAGGACACCTCTCCATCATGATAGTGACCACTACTAACTATTAGGTGAACTTGCATATTTGTCAACATTCTGAAATAAAACAAAATTCAATAAAATATTAGAAATTAACGAAGAAATTAACAGTTTACTACAATAGTATGTTTTAACGATGCCGAATAATGTAGTTTAATTAAAATCACAGTAATAATAATAATTCCATATTTCAGAACGGTCTGACTCCTCTCCACATGTCCGTACAAGGCGAACACGTCGAGACGGCCAAAGTTCTTCTCACAGAGGGCGCGCCCATCGATGACGTCACCGTCGACTACCTCACTGCATTACACGTCGCCGCACACTGTGGGCATGTCAAGGTGAAATATGCCTTATTACTATTAATTTAGAGTAGAATATAGTATACCTTATAAGCCAACACATAAGGTACAGTTCAAGTGGAAGAAGCAACGATTTGTGTCGAATAAAACTTCAATTTTATACTTTATTCTTAAGATGTAAGGTCCATATGGGTTCCTTTATTTATCATTGTGTTATTCTCCTTTGTTAATTTACAGGTAGCGAAACTTCTTCTAGACAGAAACGCAGACGCAAACGCACGAGCCCTCAATGGATTTACGCCACTACACATCGCATGCAAAAAGAACAGGCTCAAAGTAGTCGAACTATTGCTTAAATATGGAGCAAGTGAGTGACTAAAACCTTTATGTATACAGTACTTACTGATAGACAATATGGAAAAAATATCTAACACTAACCAGTGTATAAAACACCTAAAAATACTCGTAAATAGCAAACACTTTGTAAAATTTATTCGATTTATGATTTTTAATAACCAATTTAACAATAAAGAGTAGATCTTTTGATGGTGTATATTTATGACGTCACAAGCAAGTATTTCATACAAACCTCCATATAAACATCAAATCAGCTTCTTTTTATGCAATGTCAAAACGATAATGTCATTCCCCATCCCTATTATCAGTTTTTTTTTTTTAAGAAGATTTTTGGCCTGGTATCGAGACCTTTAAGCCATTTCTTTATTTTAAATATTCATATTTTATGTTTAGTCACGTTTTATTGTCACTTTCACTGTAAAGTCTAGTCCTCATCCGTACAAGTCCGGTCTAATTTTAGTGAAATTGGTGGCTATTCCACTAAAACATTTCATGGACTTTTTGGGTCAACCTGGAAAGTCACGATACACGCTTTCATTTCATTTCACTTCACTTGTGCACTTAGATTGATCTTTATTGGACAAAACACCACCGAAATTATTCAATAAAACTCAAAATACACGAATTTAATGAAAATAAAACGAAAACACAACGTCACTTCGCAAGTTCCCGCCAAAAAGTCTCCCTATTATCAGTCTTAACCTTCCAGAGGAGGTGACGTTGACTACTAACTCAAACTTAAAAGTAGTTTTTTTCAGTTTAGGCCTTATGAACTTTACAATAGACTGTACCACAATAACGATAACACTGGATCTGTTTGTTTGTCTGTAAGGCAAGTCGGCGACGACTGAGTCTGGCCTGACGCCGCTGCACGTGGCGTCGTTCATGGGGTGCATGAACATAGCGCTGGTGCTGGTGAGCGGCGGAGCGGGCGCGGACGCGGCCACGGCGCGCGGGGAGACGCCGCTGCACCTGGCCGCGCGCGCACACCAGACAGACCTGGTGCGCGTGCTGCTCAGGAACAACGCCAAGGTACACTACACTACACGTATTCTGTTTCTACGGATCACATATTTTATTTGAGTACTAAATCCGTATACCGTATACAGCTTGTGTTTGACTGCAATCTCACCACGGTAAGTGATGATGTGGCCGAAGGTGGTAAGCACACAAAGCCTAGATGGGAATTGGTTCCCAAATGCAGCTGCCGGAACACACCAAAAGGCGCTTAGCAACATATTTTCAACTTGAGGGTGGTAGCCAGCCAGTCGGGTACTACTAAGTACCCTACCACCGTGCTGTAGTTTCCTCACGATGTTTTCCTTCACTGAAAGCTCAAGCTCATCGTAGGATTCGTACCCACGACCTTCGCCGCGGTATCTGACGTCACTATCACTGAGCTATAATCGCCTTAAACACATTTGTGTACTAAATCCGTAAAGCCGTTCTGGAGCTAATTTGTAATAAACGTACACACAAACATTCTTTCGTACTTACAATATTAGTAGGATTGATATCCGAAGAAAGAGACTGCTGATTTTGTCGCAAGAATGGACTCAGATCAACCACTTGAGACGCACCAAGAAATCTTGTGTTGAAAATAGTGTGTTATGTCGTAACTAAGTAAGTAAGTGTACTTTTGTGTGTAGGTAGACGCGCGGGCCCGCGAGGAGCAGACCCCGCTGCACGTGGCGGGGCGGCTGGGGCACGGCGACATCGCGGCGCTGCTGCTGCAGCACGGGGCCGACGTCGCCGCCACCACCAAGGACAGATACACGCCGCTACACATCGCCGCCAAAGAAGGTACACTACAACCAAAATAATAATGCGCATAGAAATCTTCGTCACTGTTCGGCAACGGTCGTATTCCCCGAGCGTCGGAAGACGATATGTATATAGAGTGTTTAGGTGCATTTTCTTCATGCATAATTTAGTAGAAACCTTTGAAAACAAAACCAAGAAGGGTGTGTAATAGCAGCTCTATATAATTCCACACAGAGAGAAAACGTGCAGTCACCACCTATATATAAAGACGACTGACGGACCATACATATCCCCTTGCTGTTTACACTCTACACGAGTGACATCCCCAAAGCTGGCAAAGCACAGCTAGCCCTTTTCGCGGATGACACCGCAATCTACTACTCAGGCAGGTGCCCCTCGGCCATTGCTAAAGTTCTCCAAACCGCGACCAACACCCTAGGTGCTTGGTTTGGTTTAGGAAATGGAGAATCGAAATCAACCCCACCAAAAGTCAGGCGGTCCTGTTCTACAGGACCGACAAGAAATTTGGCCCTACTCTCCCCTCTCCAGTTACCATGTTTGGCGAGCCGATCCCTTGGGAAAAGCAAGCCAAATACCTCGGCGTAACCCTGGATGATCGATTGACCTTCTCCAGCCACATTAAGAAGGTACGCGCACGCGCCCTCTTTGTGTCTGGTCGCCTTCATTTCCTACTTAACCCAAAGTCCAAACTTGCTCTAAAAAGCAAGGTGAGACTATACACCGCGTGCATCCGCCCCATTATGCTATATGCATGCACTGTGTTCGCACATGCATCCCCCAGGCTGATCCATAGCCTCCAAGTGGTTCAGAACCGCTTCATGCGCAAAGCCACGGGCGCCCCGTGGTACATGCGCAACCTAGATCTACATATAGACCTCAATCTGCCCACAGTTAAACAACTCATTAAGCGCGCTTCACGCCATTATTACGATCGTGCCCTAAACCACGCAAACCCATTAATAGTAAAATCAGCCAATTATACTCCTTCAGAGATTTCAAAAATCCGGAGGCCTAAACTCGCCCTCAGCGAGCCGGATGACCCAATAACACTAGCTCAGATTAAGGATAGGGAGGCTCGCGCAGCCCTGAAGAAACAACAACAACACCGCCCGCGTTTCCGCCCTCGCCGGAGAGGCCCGTCGCGACGTCCCACTCAGTCAGTCTCGTCCCCCGTAATTAACGGCGGCCCGAGCCGCACCAGTAATCCGACCGTACCTTAAAACTCCTCTAAATCGCTTAGGCGAAGTCCGTCCCACTTTTGTGTCCCCTCGACGACGCCCTGAGCCGAGGTTCGTGCCCCAACTGGGGCGCCCTCAGCGGTCAGTCGTCTAAAATTTGCAACTCAGTTGAGAGCCCTAAGCGCTCACCGAAAAGTCCGCGTAAGGGTGTCTATGGTCCCTCAGACCTCCACCTTCCTCCCCAAAAAAAAAAAACCACACATATCGTCTTCCGACGCTCTGGGAATACGACCGTTGCCGAACAGTGACGAAGATTTCTATGCGCATTATCACTTTGGTTGTACACTACACTAATGCCTAGGTCGCACTCATCGCGATAACGCGGATATTCGTATTTGTAGATTTGTATTGATGTATAACGAATAAACTCAAAAACTGCTGGAACGATTTCAAAAATTCTTTCACCATTTGAATGCTACATTATTCCAGATTAACATAGGCTATTTTACAAGCTTTGTATTAACTTGCAATGTATGTTTTTCCGTGGTGAATCTTGCAACTCAATTTCGAAGCAGACATCTTTAACCGATTGAGCTGAAATTTTGTATACACGTTTAGTTTGGATGACAATGCATGGTTAGCTGTGTGACGTCATTCTAAATCCAACATGGCGGAACACCTAACATAGTAAACTATTATTTTTTAAAGCAATCCTACAATATGGGTATCAAATGAAAGAGCTTGCTGAGAATAACTCATAAAATTAAGTGACGTCACTGTGTATTCAAAGCTTGTTTTTAAAAAGTTTTTTTTTTTAATTTATAACTTATTTTTAAATTTTTATCCCGGGTTAAGATAAGATCCCACGGGAATGCGGGTGAAACTGGGAGGACAGCTAGTGAACTATAAAATTACAAACAGGTAAAGAAGAAGTGGCAGCTATCCTCCTGGACCACAACGCTCCCATCGAAGCGGAGACTCGCAAGGGCTTCACCCCGCTCCACCTGGCGGCTAAGTATGGTGACATTGGCGTGGCTCGGCTGCTACTCGCGCGGGGGGCTCAACCGGACGCACCCGGCAAGAGTCACATCACCCCGCTGCATATGGCCACGTATTACGGACATCCGGATATCGCGCTGCTGTTGCTCGACAAAGGTTTGTTTCGGTTTTGTGGTTGTATGTTTTAAGTTGCTAGGTGTTTGCGTTATTATATACTAGCAAATGTAAGTGTGTGTGTGTCATGAGGAGTGAAATACATGACGAATGAGCATGAATGTGCCTCAGCATATGGCAACATATTACGGACGTATGGTTATCGCGCTGCTGTGGCTTGACAAAGGTTTGTTTGTTTTAAGTGGTTAGGTGTTTGCGCTAACGAACAAAAAAAACTACACTTTTCTCCCTGGGACTGTCGATGAATATGCATGAAAACAATAAAAAAACAGGAGGATTACCTAAAACCGAAAGACATACTTCAGATGAAAAAACTTAGAGGTAGAGGAAGGCCGAAAATGGTATGAGTGGACTGCGTGGTCTGAAAGGTGCGAGTAATGAGACGGCTAGTGATAGAGCGGAGTAGAAGAGGAAAACGGCGATGATAGCTCAGTGGTAAGTGACGTCGGATACCGCGGCGAAGGTCGTGGGTTCGAATCCTTACAATGAGCTTGAGCTTTCGGTGAAGGAAAACATCGTGAGGAAACCACAGCACGGTGGTAGGGTACTTTGTAGTACTCGACTGGCTGGCTACCACCCTCAAGTTGAAAAACTGTCGCCAAGCACCTGTTGGTGTGTTCCGGCAATTGCACTTGGGAGCCAGTTCGCCTTTAAGGCATTACTTACCATCAGGTGACCCGCCTGCCTCGTTGTCACTTGTGACATAAAAAAAAACATGTAATATATGACACTTTAAAATGAGCACACTATAAAGTAGCACTTTAACTTTTGAAAATCTCTTACACACCAAAACACTTTTTACGTGCACTTAACTAGTAACAACTAGACAATGCTAGATGCAGTAAGCTAGATGTTCTCAATTGTAGGAGCGTCACCACACTCGCTGGCGAAGAATGGCCACTCGGCGCTGCACATCGCTTGTCGACACAACCATCCTGATATAGCATTCGCTCTACTCGAACACGGTAACATCTGTTGCTATTTTATTATTATCATTACCTATGTAAGAAGAGACACATGAGTGCGAGAGTCGCTTTACCAACTCAGCCATCAAGCGGCCCTGAGTTTAGGTGCCAAAAATGTGGACGCTGCTGTCGCTCCCGTATCGGACTGTACAGTCACTCTAAGGCCTGCCACACGGACGCTGTTTAGATCATCTATTTAAGATGTATGAGGCCTTTATATACCTATGTAAATATAATTTATGTTTGTAAATATCCTGGGACATTTCTCACACACGTTATCTGATCCCAAACTAAGCAGAGCTTGTAATATGGAAACCAGATGACTGATACACTACATATACTACTTATTTTTGTAAATACATACTTAAATAATTACACCCAGACTCAGGACAAACAGACAAGTTCATGCACACAAATGTCTGTCCTGGATGGGAATCGAACCCTCGACCTGGGGCATGATAGGTAGTGTGTTAACCATCCACGCCAACCGGCCCATCAGGGTTGTTACGGTTAATTCTCTTTCCTGGAGGACTAAAAGACTTCTGGGTTGATTACTGTACGCGGGTAAGTCGTTTGGGTATGATGTTTTTTTTTTTTTTCGGGCGTAACTTCGACACATAATTTTAACCGATTTTTACATCCGATGAAAAAGCGGAACCCTCATAGGATCACTCTGGTGTTGTCCGCCTTATCTATCATAGCTTACTTTCTTAAAATTTACTCAACTAATAATGAAATTGGCTCATAATAAATGGCTGTTGGACAAAATAAATTTGCTCTACATAAATAAACAAATACATTACACGACTACAATAAGTTGTATCTTTACTGTATGTAAAGTAAACTGTACTTTTGCACTGTAATTAAGACTAAAATAAGCTTTTCCCTACAGATGCTGATCCTGGTGTTAAATCTAAAGCGGGCTTCACACCCCTACACATGGCAGCACAAGAAGGCCACGAGGACTGTGTTGAAATGCTCATTGAACGAGGGGCCGATGTCAATGTACCTGCTAACAATGGTCAATAGTTATTTTATGTTAATCAGAACAAAAAAAATCTGAAAGTCGAATAACGTTCTTAAAATTGACGCATTTTGAACGATGATCGATAATCTCATTCCTCTAAAACTCTTGATTTTTATCTTATATGTTCTGTTCTTCTGCACTTGAGAGGCAAGTTGCCTTTGAGGCATTGTAATAAGGTGTACAACACATTATGCATCCGTCTGGTTTTGTTAATGTCTATAGGCGACGGTAGTCACTCACCATTTGGCGACCCGCCTGCCTGATTGGTACTAAAACTAAAATATTATATCTTAATATTCTACCTATTATCATATTATATCTCTGCATAATTTATACATGTGGAGACTTCTTAATGACTTCTCTGTCACCTACTTAAAATCATAAACAGTAAAGCTGAGTTTCCCTATCACAGGCTTTTGCCTAGTCCAGATGATAGAGTCTATAAACCTTTTATCATCTGCAAACACTACAAATATTGGCTCATGTATCAATGTTATGATTTTTAAGTACTATTTCTATCTCATTTAATTTGTAATTGAGAAATAAATTATTTTATATTTATTTTTAAAGCTTAGTCAATAGTCTCCCTAAAAGTGAATAAATAAAAAAAAAGTTGAGGGTGGTAGTAAGCCAGACAAGGCACCCTACCACCGTGCAGGTGTACCTATGTAAAATAGTATGGAGGTGTTTGTCGTGGCAGGTCTGACGCCGGTGCACCTGGCGGCGGCAGAGGGTCGCGCGGGGGTGTTGAAGGCTCTGCTGGGGGCGGGCGGCGAGTGCAGTGCGCGCACCCGCGACGGGTACACTCCGCTGCACGCGGCCGCGCACCACGGACACCACGCCTCCGCACGCACACTCATCGCTGCCAACGCTGACGTAGCTGCTAGGGCCGCACATGGGTATGTACCACTCCCATCTAGGCTTTGTGTGCTTGCCAAAGATTTACCACTTAAAAAAAGATTGAAAAAAAAAAACCGCCTTCGGCCACATCATCACATACGATGCTGAGATTGAGACAAGTATTGTTAGTGTTTATATGTACAAACTGTCCGGTAAGCACGACTAACTTCCTTAAGTTAGGAGATAGGTGGGTAGGTCTCCTACCAAATATACAAACATGACCATAGTAAAAGTGTCACCATATTCGAAAACAAACATCGTAAGTATCCATACACTAATTACGGTGGTGCCATCATTCAAATTTAATGTAATAATGAGATTAACGCCGGTGTCATTGCTTGTCTTGACTCTCTTGCATTTCTACAAAATATGAAAATAACGTACGCAACGGTTAATGACATACATGTCCAGAAGGCAGGTTAAGCCGCGGGGATAGTGGTATATAATTCCTTATATTCCTTCTCTGATAGGTTCACTCCGCTGCACCAGGCAGCTCAACAAGGCCACACGCTCATAATCCAGTTGCTCTTGAAGAACAACTCCGATCCTAATGCATTGTCTGCTGTGAGTATCATTATCTTTTGGTAGATCAGTGAATTTCGTAAGACGATTTTACGAATAGCTCTTGTTATCAAGAACTTGAAGATTTTTTTATAGCACAAGTGGCAACTAGGCAGGCGGGTCACCTGATGGTAAGTGACTACCGTTGCCTATGGACATTAGCAATATTACAATGCCTTAAATGCCTTAATATAGGTGCTTGGCGACAGATTTACAACTTGAGGGTGGTAGCCACCCAGTCGAGTACTACCACCGTGCTGTGGTTTCCTCACGATGTTTTCTTTCGCCGCAGTATTCGACGTCACTACCACTGAGCTATCATCGCCTTTTTTAAGTCTCTAGATCTCATATCCCGTTTCCACTCGACTTGAATTTAATTATGCTTTTGCCATATAAATAAAGGTGGATATTTAGAGATGGCATATCTTCGACACCAATGTTGGCCATACAAGTTAACAATAGGACGTATAAAAAACGTTTATACACCCAGTATACTAGGTACATGTATATACTTGTATATTCTGGTGTTGCAAGCGTCCACCTGTTACTGTAACGACATATCATCAGGTAGGCCGTAAGCTTATCCACCTAGTGGTACAATGAAACCTACCTAAATATTTGTTCGCTTAAAACAGAACGGTCAAACGGCGTGCGCCATCGCCGATCGGCTCGGCTACATAAGTGCTGTTGAAGCTCTACGCCCCGTCACTGAAAACACACTCAGCCAAACTGTCGGTGATACTGGTAAGTCTATCCATAAGTCCTGTATACAGGATGTCCGGTAAGTAGTACGACAAACACCATTTTTGAGACATATAAAAATCTGAAATATCGAAATGTCTCGAAAATGGTAACACTTTTACTGAGGTCATTTTTGTATTTTTGACAGGTGACCCGCCCATTAAGTTTGTCGTACTACTTACTGGACATCCTGTATAAACAACTTTCATTAGCCGTAATACAGAACAGAATGTGACATGCGATTCATTCTAATTAGTCGAAGGAGTACGCCAAAATACGGTGCATATAAGTTCAGCAAATTATACGTTTGAAGCTTGGACGAATAAACAAGTGATGATGGAGATGTTTTGTAAAACTTAGTATAGGTGGCGCTGTTGAACGCAAATTTAACGAACGAAATAAAGTACGTACATACAAGTACTGCCCCGCCCATCGACCTATGCCTTTAAATTGTATAAAATATAATATGCATTCAAGTAACTAGTGCGGGTTATAATTTTTTATTTATTTTTTATTTAATTTAAGCATAAAATTGTTAAATATTTGAATTTAAATAAAAAGGTCAGATGGTCCAAAAATATTTAAAATATGTAACCTTGCTGAGTTTCTTGCCGGTTCTGACTTCCGAACCGGTGGTAACTTCTGTAATTCGACCTTCATAAGTGCTTTATAGAGCCTCAACAGAATAAATGGTTTTGATTTTGACTACCCTTTGCGTTTACCAAGATGGACCAGTTACCTACGTCACAAATTACCTCCACAAATGCGATTAAAGATGACGGTAAAACATTACACATACTACCGACTACACAGCATTCTCTAGTAGTGACCATATGTTTTGAATTTTGATGTATTCGACCATGAGTAAAATATTATGAATGCCGCTTGCGAAACATGAGTAATCGTATACCCGAGCCGACTTACAATTAACCTATTGACTTATTTATTATTTACGGGGCGAATCGAGTCACGTGTCAAGAATGCGCATATATGTTTTTAATCGACAACTAGCATTTTAAGCTTGCTATGACATGGGAATCAACAAGTTTGTTAAAGTATGTATTTTTTTTAATATCTGATCTCAAACTAAGGAGAGCTTGCTATGGAAACCAACTAACTGTTATACTACCTATACGTACTAATATTATTGTATGATCTTCACGGAAGTTTACCTTAATATGCCTCCATAATTGGTAGATCTGTAAATTTATTATTAACTCTGAGACCATACTACACCCACAAGATCGTTGGTGGTTATTTTGCCCACTGATCTCCCATATTAAATGCTCTTTAATTAAATATTTGACGGCGGTGCATGTTTATGCAGCTTAGAGTGTAGGTACCTAGTTGGCATTCGTCCAGTTTTCGAATTATGCACGTTTTGACGGATATCGTTAATTTTAGTAACGCTTGCACGTTGCGTTTGCGCACTTATTTAGATCAAAGTTCCGCTTTTGTCACGGTTCTTGCTTATTACTTCGTAGCTAGGTGAATTACCTTACCAGAATTCAACTTGTTATAGTGGTTTTATGGTTGGAATTTCAACTGTCACTTAGGGTCATATTGAAGATGCGAGGGTCTATAGCGAAACAAACATGTCCCACGTTATTTATGGATGCCGGCAGTTATCCGATGGCACCTCAGAGAGTTATCGATCTGTACATAGTTTTATATTCAATCATGCATGGTCTCCTATTATTATCCAACTGGTTTCACTCAAGCTATGCGTTTTGGTCTGCACATGAGCATGGTCAAGACAGGTTTTGATCAAATCCAAAATGGATATGAACAAATAAACAAGTGGTTTTAAATGGAATGCAAAACCTTTGTAAGGAACTCTTTAGAGAAATAAATAAAGCCGCATGTTTATTTTGGATTGTACTTATACTTACAGAATTTTATAACTGAACACAAAACAACAAATGACGTCATCGACTTTAACAATATGCTTTGGCCCAAGGTTAGTGATGTCATTCTTATTAAAATAATAGTTTGATACGATTAGAAACATAAAGACCTTTGATTTAAAGTTAAAATTGGAACGGAGTGTGCTGCTAAACGTAAAGGAATGTATTCCTTATTAGTTTCATGTTACGAATTCCCTTGAAGAATTTCATTATGAAGTCTGGTAAAGGTAGGGCTGTCAGGTTACAGATTTAAAGCAACACACATGCTCAACCTAATGCTTATTTTGAGCATCCTAATAGATTTTTGGGACAATCCTGAAAGAAGGCTCACATTTTCGTTCGGTAATTTTGTTCGTTTTTCTGTTTTTTTTATGTCACAAGTCACAACGAGGCAGGCGGGTCCCCTGATGGTAAGTGCCTACCGTCGCCTATAGACATTGGCAATACCAGGGGATTGCTAACGTGTTGTACACCTTATTACAATGCCTTAAAGGCGAACTGGCTCCCAAGTGCAATTGCCGGAACACACCAACAGGTGCTTGACGACAGATTTTCATCTTGAGGGTGGTAGCCAGCCAGTCGAGTACTACAAAGTACCCTACCACCGTGCTGTGGTTTCCCCACGATGTTTTCCTTCACCGAAAGCTCAAGCTCATTGTAGGATTCGAACCCACGACCTTCGCCGCGGTATCCGACGTCACTTACCACTGAGCTATCATCGCCTTAAAGTAGAAATCGGTAGTGTATATTTGCTACACATGTAGCAAATATACACTACCGATTTCTATCAATATTAAAAAAGGTATAGTAAGTACCTACCTAGAAAAATATATATTATGTGAAGCTACAGATAAATATTCCAGTGACCTTTATCATTCCATGTGATTTCCGTTATACGATAAAGTTAATAAATTGTTGTATTTTTTTCAGTCAAATTAAATATGTTTTTAGTAGCTACTCGTACGAAACTGTAACTGAATGTGTAAGTAAAATTGGTGATAATGATAAGAGATTAATATTGATTTATTTATTCTCGTCAAATAAATATGTGCGGTACATATTTGTCAAAGATGGCTTAATAATGGTGGAGTCTCGGCAAAAAAAATTGTTCGATGTCGTAATCTGCGCTGAAAATAATAGTGTTTTATTTCATGCTGTAAATTCGGCTACAAAATCAACGCCGAAACCAATTTAACTCTTACGTGTTATAATTGAAACAGACTACAATCATATAGTTCCTTTTACACTAACTTAGACAGATACAGATATGCCGAGCTAAAATTGTATTAGTAATTCGGCTCCAACCCATAAATTCATTAATTACATCGGCCGCTAGTTTGAGGTGACCAACACGGTAAAAAAAACGGGACAAATAACAAAATCTTTATACACTGGAAATGTGAAAAGATGAGTAATGTTTTAGTCACCTTTTAAATATATTAATTAACCTGTTATTCAATTTGATACCTACAGATTTCTACTTCCGCTACGTTCGTTGGAATCATTCATTATTTTTACGTTTCGTTTAAACTAAAGTATAAACCATAGATGTGCGTTTTCTTAGATTCTTTGAGTATTTATGTAAAAAACATTATACTGGGCGATTGTAAAACCTAAACGACAAAACTTTTTGATATTAAAATACACTGGATAATTCTAATTAAGTTAGACAGTACGAAAATCTTCAATTTTAACCAAATTCCAAGTCTTTGAAATCAATTTCGATGTCGATCAAGTTTCGAATCGCCCTGCTGGGATAAAGTGTATCCCCGTATTTCATTAAAATTAAACTGACGCATTAGACTACATAAACCGTTCACAAACAACCAATTTAGTCAATAGCTACAGAATTCAATCAATATTATTTTCAACGACTATTGTAAGCAAATCGATAAATATTCGTTGACAATATGAAGTCCCTGACAATAGGTAACATACCTAATACATAATGCATACGTGTTCAATCTTTTATTGCACATAATAAGCTTGATTGATGCACTGAACATACATCGTGCACTGTATTATACTTCTTTATTTTGAATGGGATGACTGTTAATATTGTTTGTTTTGGGATATTCTGGGACGGACATATACATATATTTAAAACAAGCTGTCCCCTTTTTGCGCTGAACCCTACTTCTTTTTTCAATATAAAATAGCCTATAAAACTCCACGGAAAAATTAGACCGGCAAATTTAAAAAAAACTTATGTCCGTATAATAATGCATTTAGTAAAAAGCTATTATTTTAACATTTCAGTCGGAAGTTCACAAAAAATTAACCCCTATTTAATCATGACTAAAACTTTTGTGCATGTCAAGCGAAAATATTGAATGAATTTTTTCTTACAAATACTTTGTCGTGGCAAGGAAATGGTAAAAGTTAAGTTTTAGTGTGTAGGCAGATACCAAGGTCTGTAAAATAACTCTGAAATCAATTATGTATAATGTGTTTATAAAACAAACTCAGTTTCTGTAATATGCTAAAAGATCGGTCCATTTTCCTTCCAACGATACAATATATAATTGTAATAATAATTGCGATCAGGATAATATAATTATGTATATCTCATGTTTATAATGTAAAATTGAGCATTGAATACCATTTGTTACTCGATATTTTATTCAAGCTAACTGGTAAGTTATTTTTTAGCCTTTTTTATTCATAAATTCTATGAGTTTAAGTATATATTTTTGCCAATAGCTGTTAATACAGACTTTTGACTCAGTTTAATTATTAAGGTACATAGTAAATTATATGTATGTTAATCTCTTCGAACAAAACACTTAACATAATTATGATAGAACTCCACTTACAGGTAATGGTAGGGGAGGCAATGATGCTAAATTTGTAGTTACTCGAGCGTCTTTGGGACCTACTGGAATTTGAAGATTAGGTGGAATAAAGAAAAAAAGGTTATGTGATATTTTCCCCTTCAGCGGTGGGGGGAGCGTCTACAGGGTTTCAAAAATGTAAAAAAAAACAGTCACCAAGAAATACTCGAGCGCGTCAGATATTAATAGGGTAGTCGCGCCACGTCAGTCTGATAACGGAAAAATAATAATCTGCCGTTTTGCGTGGTGGGGGTGGCCGTACGAAGGGGTCGAAAATATTTAAAAAAAAAATTTACTCGAGCGCGTCAGACATTGATAAGGGATGTTAAGTGAACCCTCCAGTAGCTCCTATTTTAAAGACTGACGATTTGGACGCGACCATCAGTCAGGGCCGATTTTTGAAAATGCAAAAAAAAATCGTGACCTTGATTTACTCGAGCGCGTCAGATTTTTATACAGGCGGTTTTTCTTGATGGCCTTGTTGTACTGACCCATAATCTGACAATTATGTTGAGGGATTTCCTTAATCTGACGGTTTGAAAAAAAAAATATATAAAAAATATCGAAATCTCGAAAATGGTTCAAGATATCGAAAAAATGTTCGTGCAAAAGTTGTAAAGAATTTAATCTTCTACAATATTTATCACGAATACACATACCAAAAAACCCATAGGAAACGAGATATTTGCAATAAATGATTTTTTGACCTTTGACCTTGAAAAATCAGTAGGCGCGGGCACCCTAAGATAAGTAGCTTTTGAGACAAGTTTTAGGGTGTCAAAATAAAGGTTTGTACAAGTTAATATCTGACTATCTCTCATTCTGAGGTGAAACTCATAATATTCCTGGACTATACACTTAATAATGATTTTAGCTACTTCGGTTTGTGCAAATCGGCAGATTAAGATATTTCCAATTTTTATTCAAAATAAAAAAAAACTAATCGCGCTCGAGAAAATCCAGGTGATGTTTTTTTTTTCGCAACTTTGCGAGTCTCCAATTTTCTTTCGTCACGCCCAAATTGTCAGATTATTGAAATGTACACTATTTTGCATGTAACTAACTTACCTTAATCTGACGCGCTCGAGTATTTCAAACCATCGATTTTTTTTTACTAATCTGACGGGCTACCCTAGACGTTCGACACTATATCGAGGGCTCAGATTTGGTGAGAGTACTTCACAAGGCGCAAGGTTGCCCCCCTTATGTTAATCTGCCGCGCTCGAGTAAATCCCGAAATCCCCTATTCGCCTCCCCTACTATAAGTTCGTTTAATCAACAAAAATTGCTTTTGGAGTGCCAATTATTCTGTATTTATTGCTAATTTAAAATGACAACAATTATTCTACCTACATTTAAAATTTTAGTATTTGAAAATATTTAAATAAGGAACAAATTATAGATCTATTGGGCTCACAGCTCAGGTTAGTTACCTTGAAATTTTAAATTATAGGTAAATATATCTATGTCGTAATTTCTACGGCTATTGTCTATGTACTTCAATAAATTATGGGTTGACCTTGTTTAAAAAACACTTGCTTTGTACTTCACCATACTTACCACACTTGTTTGTCCACGAGATAAACAAAATCATGGTCATCCTACGATCATTTGATTTGGCTGTGTACGCGCCGCATGCCCATGCGCATCTGGGATTCAATTGTCGTTATCTAATCAATGCACAATGGGTGACGAGTCACTGTGTCACACATGCATATTTAGGTTTGTTGTGTCATTTTAAAACAGTGTTTTCATCTGGAATATGCAAAGTAATAAAGCGTCTAAAATCAATGTCGATAGCTTAAAATACCTTTGAGGTATGGTACCACACCTCATAACATATTGACATGTCACATCTTATTCTGTTTATAATGAGGTTTCTCAGTAATTGTTATTGGTTGTGACTTGGAAGTGGTATCCCATACCAGTGGAAATATTTTGTTGATGATGAATTCGGTTGGTTGGAAAATCGTTTTATCTTTCATATTTATCATGTTTCTTTCTTTTAGAAATGGTCACGTGGTTTTCAAACATTTCTCCAACCAAAGTAAATTGATAGAGTTGCGAGACGCCTACGTCAGAGCTGGTTGGCGTTTGGCACTGTGCCATTGTTGTTCAGGATTCGTAAAGTGAGGTGAGATGAAAACACGCAGCGGTATTCAATTCATCATGGGCGGCTTCTCATGTTTAAGATTTCATACAAAATTTATTCTGGGTTATGCCGAGGTAGAAAAGTTAATCTTGATAAATATTACACTTTATTTTGTAATGTTATCCTTCCAGGGATAGTATTTAGGCCCTTATTTGAATGGTTACTGAGTTATAGCTTCTGAGTTTAATTGTATTTAAATCTATGCATAATAATTTGTACAGATTCAGAAAGTTTGCTGTACGGTCAGTTTGTTTTAATTATAAATCTATGGCTACCATTTGTAAGACTGAGACAGCATATCTATGCAAGTGACTGACGGATTTGGGAGTGTAGTGACGAGTAGAATAATAAGTTCTTAGGATAGGTAGTCATAATATGACATCATTTATTAATGAGTTAATGACGCTTATTATTACATTGAGCCGCATCATTAATAATAATCATTGTCTCACTTCTATGGAAGTTTAATTGATCACCAAACATTTATTTAGAATATACAATTTTATTTACATAATCAACAATGACCTATCAATTGACATTTCAAATATTTTGTAAGTATAATAAGTTTCCGCGAATCTTCATACCAACAAATAACATAATCCGATACTATTGGGTCATATTTAAAAATAACCTAACACGTGTTACGCTGAATAATAGTTTATTAAAACATAGTTGTATCTATCACGTCACTGGCATTTCGTTCGCGAACATCACGAACCCGTAATTTTGTAACTATTTTATTTCTTTTCTTTCGGCGCCATAGAACTAGGAAGACTTATGCGGACACCTAAATCTTGTCGTGCGTCACTTCATCTACTGTTTTTCATTAGTAATAACATCTGCAAAGTGATTTTCTCGATTGAAAATCACTAGGGTCAGGTTCAAATTTCTTCAAAAGTTATTTAAGGGATTATCTCCATAGACTCCATATGTTTTTTCTTGAGTAAATATGAATAGTATTAATTTATAATTTGTGTTATTGGAATAATATATTACAAATTCTATCAAATCTTCTAAAGTACTAAAATATGAAGACTTTTTTTTATTGAAAAATAGTCTAGGATTAACAACTAATAACAACTTTTTTTGCAAAATAATCACACTTTTAAAATCGTTGTAGATTCGTTTTTTTACCTTCATACTAGTACCATTACAAAAGTGGATTGGAATATGTACTTTAATTAATCATCAGTTTAGTTATACTTTTAATCATTGAGGAAAATTACTGTCTACTATCGACTCTATTTGTTTCTAATCGTTGGTATGGTAAATACAATTAGTTATTATTATCAATTTGGTATGTGCACTTTATATGTGTACTCAACTATTGGTCTTCAAATTTGCGGTTTTATGACTGTGCCATGAGCAGCGACGCCATGAGTTAGGAATAGAATCCAGCTTAACCAGTGCCAATTCTGTTGTTTACAAAAAGTAGTTCAATGTCGCTATATCTCTTTCTAACAAATAACATAAGAATTTAGTCCTGCCAATTAGTCTATGCCAAAATAATAGTAATAAATTTTCGAAATTTTTTAAGCAAATGGTCTAATTACTTATAACAAAGGAATATTGCTAAGCTTCCTTCGCGAACAGCGACCATACAGCCAAATTTGCGAACATTGCTGGCTGTTAAGCTTTGTTGTTGAAACCAGACAACCAACCCAATTAATTCTGATATTCAAAATCCAGAGGTCTGGTCCTAACTTCAAGGATTTCTTTTACAGAAGGTGAATTTAACAAAAAATTGGTAGCGTAAATTAAGCGTAGGTGAATCAAGAATGCTCTAGTCTAGGGAGTCACAGCTCTGTGTAAAAGTTTTTTGCATGCAAACGCACGTGAGGTGAGCCGGCGTCAATGATACAGACGGGCGGGCAGTCGCGTCGCGACCTCTCTACGCTTATCACGACGCACAACACTACACAATTCAATTAACCAATCAACTTAATCCAATTCAAATATAGAACGTCTCCGGCTCCGGCACACGTTGAAAAAATAACTTCCTAACTCATGCGCTACAATTTGTGCATTTATGCTAATCATACTCCCATAGTGTTTCTGTATGGGTTGTTAATTTCCGCGAATATTAGATGATGTAACTGTGAATTACTGAATGTTTCCTTTGTTTGATGGTACGAGTACGGCCTCAGTGCTCCAAACAGTGCGTTCTTAGAAGAAACTGAAAGTGTGTTAGTGACACGCTAAATACGGAATACTTCCTGCTGTTTGCTCTGGTACGTTTGTTCCTTTAATTATTATGTGGGTGCGGAATCCTATAATCCGCCTGATCATTGTTATTATTTTTTGTGAATAATGTGCACTTACACATGGTTTGTGCGTCTGTGGCGAATCGCCAACATTTATTATTAAACTGGTAGGAATTTTAATTTTACTCAACTCAAGGCTATGTTAGCGACACATATGGCTTCCAATCAATGGGTGGGAAATTGGGCTACTGCGTCCTTGATATTCTATTATCTGTTGATCGTTAGGTAGGTACTCCTTTTTAGGCAGTTATCACGTAAAGTTATGTTGCAGTTACCATGGTTTTGATTATTCCTTCTTGTTTATAACAATATTAACCGATAGAGACAAAACAGTACCGTGATGTTATAGTTGAAGATACAATTAATGTTTATTAATGTCCTAAGACGTTATGTATTATATTAATATAATGAGATACGTGGTCATTGCTGAAAACTTATTAAAATGCGCGACGTGCATTACTAATACTAGATCAAATCTCAGTCAAAATTTCTTTATTTCAATTTTCCTTTAAGGTTTCATGTACAATCCTGTACGAAATATGGGCATAAATATTATTTTTCAAATTCCCGACTACTCAAATGGACATTCGGAAAAATACGCGTCATATTTATTTAAAAAGCAAAGTAACTGACCTCTCTGAGATGCAATTAAGTTTGAAGGAGAAAATTATTTAAACGAAAACATACGTTTAATATTATAAAGCTGCTTCGGCAAAGTACGAGTCCGATTCGTACACTGAAAACTGTAACAAAAAAAATATGATAACTATTTTAGATATCTTTAAATAGACGCTCTTCATAAAAATATTCGTAACTTTGTAACTATATCATATTAAAGTACAGGATATGAATAATATGTATTTGGTACAAATTACAGTTTCTGAAATATTTGTGTTTTCGAAATAGAGCCACAACAAAAAATGTTATCATAAAATAAGTTGTATATTTTCGTCGATTTTGCATTATTAAATTGTTTCTAGTGACTTTATATGATAGAGACCATAGTAATACGCATTTCTAGCTACCTATTACGGCTAAAAAGATATAACCGTGTGACATAATACGGACAGACATACGACTTTGGCTTAGTAATAGGGTCCCGTTGAACACCCTTTGAGCATGAAACCCTATAAAAAGCACAAGGGATTTTAAACAGAAAATACTTATATATGAAAAAGATGCTAAAACAGGAAACTATTATGAAAGTGTTACCATTAAGTAGGTACCTATTGTTATTTAGAACATACTCTAATAAATAGAAACAGGGAAAAAGTTAACAATATACCTATCGCCTAACAATGTAATATTATTTAAAAACACGAAAAATTGTAATATGTTTTTTTGTGGATGTTTATTACTTAATGAAGCAAAATTGCCTGAACGTTTTTCGAAGAAACATTGCACATGTCTAGATAATACCTATCATGTAATAGAATAATTTACATCCCAGAAAAAACATATCAGCGCTCAGGTACGCGGGTGTAACCACGGGGCATGTAGTGTAACAATAAAAACCACCTAGAAAAGGTTTATTTATACTCTATAGAGGCCCCTAAAAAGTTGATTGGCCTCTACGGCCGGTTGTATAATTTTCGACGGCTATGGTTAATAGCTATCGAGTGATGTAATCTACAGCCATTTTGACCTCCGTTCTTTGCGTGTATGAGTTATCTCATATGAGACTGGAACCTGTTCTCGCCTCTATGTTGTACATTGTGAGTTATAGACTGTATCATATAGTATTTTTAGAAATTCATGGTTATAAAAAGAACCTTATGCTTACCGGCTTGAATTAATCTCGGGAATATGCGCTTTATGCTTCATAAAATTAACATTTTAGCAGTAAATAGGTACCTACATATTTTTAAACATGCTTTGCCGGAATAAAAATATCA
Organism: Ochropacha duplaris; assembly: GCA_951361185.1. Classification (NCBI taxonomy): domain Eukaryota; kingdom Metazoa; phylum Arthropoda; class Insecta; order Lepidoptera; family Drepanidae; genus Ochropacha; species Ochropacha duplaris. Next base: position 3,781,406 of record OX592715.1, on the reverse strand, counting down.
TAAAACATAGTGTATTCTAGGGTAAGGTCTATAAAATTCCGTTCAGCCTTTAGAGTGAGATCGAGTAATAAAAAAGTCATTTTTGCATTTATAAATTAACTGTTACTATAACCAAAACAAAAAAAAAAGAAACAACCACAATTTTCGTGTATTCATTTTATCAAAAAATCAAGTTTTATTTAAATATTTATTGCCTATCGAAACCTTTTAAAGAGTGTGCAATCTTGGTGAAAATTGTTTGTCATACGCACCATCGAATATTAAAAATAAGTATTGCCCTTTCGGATTGCCTGGATGTAACTTTTCAGAGTGCTGTCATGGAAAGTTAAGTTAACAAGCAGTTATCCTTTATTTGCTCAGTCTATTTATAAGATTTTACAAGGCTTTGTTTAACTATTATAGTTTGTTTACACGGACGGATAAGGAGGCCTTATCATTATGACTTAAATATTATCCGTAGCGTAGATAGAGCAAGTCTTAGGAATTACCTGTGTTTTCAATGAACGGTATAATATTTTCTTAGTAACATCTACTCTACAAATCCTTTTGTGAGATAATAATTATAAAGAGCGAAAGCTTATGTCGATGTTTGGTATGTACATAATAACGCTGTAATGATGGCGGATCGAATTTGGATTAAATTTTGCACATATTACCTATTTACCAAGGACTTTTTAAGATTGTGTAAAATATTTTAAAAGGAGCGTTTATGAGTAGATTCTATGGATCTAGTGTATGTGTTTGAAACAGTAATCTAAAATTCACATCGTACCTACCTTTTGTGTTTCATAAAATGGTAATTAATTCCATTGAATTTCGTTCCCATTACCTATCTGAAATTCTATAATATTTTGACACCTCGCGATTCGGTTGAATCGTCTTGTTTGATGTACATACTACACATGATTCATAAATATTACAGAAACACATAATTGGTTCATTGCCATTTTCTTACCTGGTGTTAAAAATTAATTCTAAATAACAAGTTTACATTTCAAAATTGACTCTAATTATATTTATTTTCTTGAATATGGTGTTTACAAGATGTCAATTTAAACCAGTTAAAATCTTTCATAATACCTATTTAAAATGAGTTAAAAAAAATATCGGCCTATTAGAGTGAGAACGACGGCAACAAAATTGCTCCCGTAATTATTATAATAATACTGTTTCTTACAAACGTTGGCTAATCATATAGGTAATGACACTTTTTTTAAGTATTTTTTATTAGCTTGTAGGCCCGTAATTTTTTTTATTCGACATCCCTTTATATTGAACCACTCAAAGATATTATTTATGAACTTGTGCTAAATAAATAATAAGTTGACATTAGGTATCTACTTATATCATCAAAATCTAATCAAAATAGTAACTGAAAGTCAAGAGATATAGATGTCAATGTCTTCAAATAAAAATAGATTTAAGATCTTTGATCGTTCGAGCATTGCGTATTATTTCGGGGTCGGTATTCTATTGTGAGACTGCGCACTGAATCTATATTGCCTCTACTATACATAGATTATTGAAAAAAAAAGTATGTAATATTGATGTGTCCTACCATGGTCGTTTATAAAGGTGCATTCACACGGCGCGTGATTTCAAGGACACAGACGCCCATTTCGATGGTCTGTGGGCGTCATCCTATTTCGATAGCAATACGACGTAAAATGCTTCTTAGTAAAAAAAAATTATTATTGTCTTGATGATTTTTTTAATGACCATTTTACAAACCCTAATAATTAATAGAATAAATGTAGTAATATTATAATTTATAAAATGATTCGGTCCGTCTGCCTTCCTAGACTATTGTTAAATTGCTATACCCTATTAGGGTCATGTATGTGATAAACTTTTATGTACCTACATCATGCAATAAAATTGAGTATTGAGTATTAAATTCACTTTTGAATGGCAACCAGCACAGTAACCTGTTAAATTCGAATCATACACTAAGAGGGATGTATTAGGTACGATGATTGGCTTGTGTAAAACATAGATATTTTATATTTTAAGGTTGAAGTACCTATAGATTCACGTAGATGTTATTATTATTTACATCTTTAGAAATAACTTAGTATGCAAATATGAAGATACCTAATAATAAAGACTTTCTTAACGATATGTTTCCAATAAAGTGATTATAATTTAATATTTGCCTAGTAGGTAGGTACTAATATTATAGAGAATGTAAGCGAATTTTTAAAAATTTGCTAGTTCTTTATTTTGTCTAGTTCGTTGTGAAAATCCATTGGCTTATAATCTGCAGTGATGACATTAAATTGACTATGTTAAAATATATGCAAAGATTGAAATAGAGGTGCAGACACAAATGTAAATATGGTTTTACAGTGTAGATCATAATTGAATACCGAAACGTAAACAGTTACTCGCTCTGTCTAAAAGCTGGACGAGGGCCAACGGGTGCCATCACCACCGTTACCAATACCACCGCGTATTACCACTAATATAAGTACGTTTATGACCACTCAATATGACATACATAAAATCAACAGTGACAACCTTGTTACGTACTTATACAGGTTGTTTTCCTCTAAATCTAGTATTTTTTATTACAAGATTTAATGCACTACAATAATACTTATATATTTACTTGGGAAGAAGACAAGCAGATGGTGAATAATCTTTATATACTACTATCAGCTAATTTAAACTCGCATACCTAATATAAGATCTACGCTTCTCTAGATAATTTATTAATAATGAAACGGTCCCCAAATACTCTGCTAATAACATGACATCTATCAGGTCATTTTATCTAAAGTATAATTAATGCATTACCAAACTATGTATTGACACTCGTACTGAATGGTACTGGCCTTTTATCGAGAGCTCATGACCCGCTAATTGAGCTCCTTGGCATCTCCAATTTGGTGCCAGTTAATGCAGTTCTTTGCCACTTGAAAGATCTAAATAAGAGTTAGTGAATGAACTAGTGACGACATTTGTTAATTTCAATATCACAATGACTAATATTTTTTATTTTTATTTAAATAATAAAAAATAAATATTTAGTTTTAGTAATACCAGAAATATCTGTTACAAATTCTAACACCCTGTGTTAATAAATAAAAAGTTGTTTATCAATTAGTAGCTACACGCTGTTAGAGGAACAATTTCAGGTTTTATTGTTATTTTTTTATTTAAAAAAAAACACTAAGACCTTTATTTAAAATTGGCCCTTATAATGGAAAACATAAAATTCCTAGGTGTGCCTTATGATGAGATTTAAAGAAGTGCTAAATACCTAAAGGCAACTGTAAAACGGATAGCACTAAAAGCATGATATGACTAAAAATAAGGATTGGGGGAATGTGGAATTAATGATAACTATTTAGTTGATTGTAAGTAATCCAGAGGCATGTCAATCTAGTCGACTCTAAGTTTAGATTAAATGTTTTAACTCTAAAATGAAAACTTTGATAAAATGAATACTTAATCACTGCAATATATAAAAATAAATTTTACATAATTGTACAACATTGTGAAAATGTATCTCTATTATTTTAACATGTGCTACCATCTGTGTGTGCTACTGTCCATTGCCAGTCTCGCCATCTAGTGTAAGAAAGTGGTATTAATAGGTTACTGAGAAAAAAAAAATTATGTAAATGTCCAAAGATTATGATATATTTTTCTGATCTGTACCCAGGATCATCTCTTATGTGTTTATAAGACGAAATTATCATAACGTTAGAATTATATAGGTAGTACTGTAGTTTGTCAATAGGTGGCGCCACTCGAGACAATCTAAATATAATCACGCTCAATAGAATTATTTTTGCAATGTTGGCTATATTAATATTGAAATAGGTTTATTTACTAAATGGTTTTCCTGATAAAACATGCATTTATTTACTAGAAATAATTATGAATTTTCCTTGTGCTTTGTGCAATATATGCATTACTAGTTTTCCGCCCAGTGGTTTCACCCGCGTTCCCGATTAATCTTATCTTTTCCCGAGATAAAAAGTATCCTGTGTTTTATTCCAGGCTATGATCTAACTGTGTGTCAAGTTTCATCAAAATCCGTTCTGCCGTTTTTGCGTGATCGAGGAACAAACATCCAAACTCACAAACATACAAAAAATCACATTTATAATATTGGTAGGATAAATGAGGTTTTTTTGCGGTCGAGACCATGGGTCTGTGGGGGTCTGAAGCTCGTCGTTTCACAAGTATTTTATCTAAAAAAATTATCGAGGCCTCGGGAGATCGGCGGGCGGCGAGCTTTTTTCGCCAACGCATCACCCTGGCTGGACCTAAATTGTTAAAATATTTAGATAAAAGAGTGAAAATAAAATATTCACCATCACTTGTTTAACGGAGACACCGCGTAAGGAAATGGTAATGAATTTCATTGAATTAATTAGACGCCTATTTTCAGAAACTTATGGAACTCGGGATTTTTAAAAAATAGGGCAAGTTTTGACTCTTGTGAAGCTACACGTAGGGTTTAAATATTATATATTTCTATATAATGGGAGCGAAATTCATCTAATTTGCTACTTTTACGAGAATTCTCACAACATCTAGAAACGAATACTGGAACTTTAATATAAATCTGATTCAATTCGAACCAATACTAAAGCCATTGCTGTCAATTGCTTATTCACCAATTTATGAAACTGCTAAAGTAAAAATATGCATTTAATGCTTAATTGTAAATTGTAAATGCTTATAGTTAATTGTAAATAACACTTAAAGTTTGTGTGGTGGTGAAAAAGGTTCTCGTATAATTATTACGTCTAAATCATCAAGTAACATCTGAAACATAGGAAAAATCTATTTATCATCTTCTTTATTTACCGTAGTATTTACCTAGTATTTCTACGCTCTATTATTCTGGGGGGTTAATTTCGACATATTTGCATCTAAGGTCTGAACTGTATAATTAAATGGTTTAACTGGCACTGAACCATAATATTAGCATTAAACAATTGAAAGTATAAAAATTACGAATTCAATTAATATTTTTGCTTATCTGAAGCTGCAATTGTGTCGAAATTGATGCGCCCCCTGATCTTTTTAATTCTCAATCACACCGCAACTCATATCATTACGTCATTGCCCTTCCCCTAATGAATGACTAAATGAATATGCAACTGGCAAAATGCACAGTATTAGTAGATAGTGTACCTAGGTCTCCATTGACATAAATCACATTCGCATGTACAGCCATGACATTGAATAGGATCGCGGAAGCCGAGCTTGTAATTCATAACCGACCGTGACTAATATGCTTTTAAACGTATGTACTACGCATATATTATGTGAGTGCTGAGAGGTGGATTCACTCACGACAACATGTTATGAAACCTTGAATTGATTACATTGTAGACCGGTATCGAAATCGAGAATGTGAGCTAGGAATAAATTAGAGTTTTGTATATTCTATATTTCAACCGTAGATATAACATAGAGCTAACATAGTAGCACTAATTCACGAATCGTGTAGGTATTTTTATTGTAAATTGTAATAGTCACTATTTCCGATACTGCGCTAGTTTCATCTAATAATATAATTGGCCCTGGTTTTTAGTATTGTCGCTAATTATGAGATGTGTGCTGTTGGTCTTCTGAATAAAATAAAAAAAAAACAGAGGTTCCTCTTGATTGATCGTCTGACCAGCCTTGGTGGACAATCGATTAGACTTGGTCATCACTCTAATATCTTAGTCTACCGGCATCCTATCAGGGCAGGAAGCCCTTCCCGCTTACTTATGTATGTATATCATTGTCTGTCTTGAACACGAATTCTACGCTCGTGTATGTAACTAATACCTATAGGTATAGTTTTATATTCAGATATTCTCATATTCAGATTAGGCACTTTCTTTAAATTTTAAATAATTACCAAAAATAGCATTATAGGCTATTCAAGGAGAGATTGTAATTAAATTGTTAAAATAATTTATATAGGTAATCCTTTATATACTCTTCTCCGTTAAATAAGTTTATCTTATGGAAAGATGAGAACAATTTCCTTCATCTTTTCATTCCTTTTTACTTTATTTTAATCATGTTGTTTGAGAAAAATCTACTATTTGCATCCTCATATTTATACTATAAATTTTAAGAAAAATGTAGGTGTGTAGGATATTTATTGACCTAATATTGAGAATATCTATATCAGTTATCCTGAAAGCACGTGGCCTTTCAAATTAACATAAACACGAACGTCCTCGCTCCAACACGACACAATTTTAACAAAACAAATATTGACTCATGTAATATTTACATTGTGTTGACTCCATATCTTGTCAGTTATGATTTAAGTACTTAGTTGAACTTGAATGTATTCTATTAGTTAGGTGCAAATTAAAAAGGCATTACTTCCTCATAAAATCATCGGAATAAGTAGCCAACAGTATTAGTTGTAAGATTAATATAACCAAGTCACGAATCTCCTTGACTTTCGTAGTTCTTTATCAGTACGAGTAGCCGGCCAATCGCCCTTGATGCTATGGCTGCTACTCGTGCTATAAATATATGTTGAGCTTAGGAAACTATTGATTACCGCCGCGGATATAGATTCTTTTGAACCACAACACTTCAGTTATCAAAATGGACGGCTGCATTCCTATGCTACAACGCGTATCCCCGAATATTATACAACTATAACTGTGCATGTAAATTCACGCCGGAGGAGGTAGTGGACCTTCCGAAAATAATAAATAGGAGAAATTAACATCATTTTTAGGAAGTAGCCACAGTCGGAATATTAATCCTCGTATTAGCCTTGATTCCCAATCGGGCATCCCGATTTGGCGGACGAGTGAGCTCACGCGCCGCACCTCATAGTCGTAGAGTCGTATACTGCTGACTGCTGAGTGGCGACTGTCGACTGGCGAGTGCCGTTCATTAGGAAGCTTCATTGTTGGCTGCCAGTATTTCCTTGCTCGCACGCGAATGCAGTTAGCGTTGCTAGTCGCCGCACTAGTTTCCGAACGCACATCTGCCGAACGCGCGCCTCCCGCCGACCCGCGAAAACTTAAAAAGTAAAAAGTTTAAAAAAAATTGACAAGCCCGCGCTTTTCCCTGTTATGAAAAATGGGTGTGGTGAAACAACAAAAAAATAAAACGAAAACCGATGTAAAGAAAAAAGACATAGCGAATGGGAAACCTAAAAATGATAATGGAAAAGTGAAAAAGAAAAAGCTTGTGTCGTGTTTACAGTGCATCAAGCCGGTTGACGATGGTATTGTTGGTTTTTTTCTTTTTTGATTGGTGCATGCGAAAATTGGCGCGTGAAATTTTGTAAACGGAAAACTAATTGCAAAGTTGCAATTAACTGCAGGCTGTTGTATTTAAATTGCGATGTTTGTAATCGTTTCCTTTGCCATTTGCACACAAACAATTACTTTAAATCTGGAACTAGAAAACTAATAAATATTCTCTGTAATTGTTTTAACACAAGAGGTGATCGCATAGAGTTGCGAATGAATATAGCAAGCTAATTGCAATTCCTAGAACTTACGATTAGTTTGGAATCGAATAGGAATTAAATGAAGCTAATGAGTTTAATCGGACATATTTTATTACTAGTTTTATCGTTGTTTAATTACTATTTTATTGCATAAAATTAGGTTTGTATGACAAGTATTTATTGATAATGAATTATTTAACTGTAAAAGTATTAGTCATTTATAAAATCTACAAATAATATTCTGTAGTCTATATTTTGCAATGCAGATTTCTTTCAATCAGAGATGGTGCCAGTTTATATCTTTGGGAATAATAACCTAATCTCACATGATTTCCTGCCTTTATTTAAATCATTTGTAAATGTTTGACATTGACTTTTCAATAGGACCGACAATATTGTATATGACCTACGTTATTTGTATTGTGACTATTTATAGGACGATTTTACCTTTACGTTTTAACATCACAATAATATTATAGTATGTTGTAGTTAATAGCGAAGCATAAGGGCCTACCTTTATTTGACATTTTCTCTAAATAATAACAAAAAGAATCCCAAAGACAAATCCGCTTATTCACCAGATAACAGACAATGTGTCTATCTCGATTGAGTTTTTTAGGGTCGTGTACCATAAACAATTATATGTTTTTTTTTAAAACTCAAATGAAAGTAAATCAGCGAAAGTAGACTTCTAATTTTGAGAGTAATAGAACCCCCGTACTGTTGTGTCAGTTCCTTCATCATCGAATCTGAAAGCACCTACTGCTTTCGATCTTGGAGTGATCATAGGCAATCTCAAGCTTGCAGTGTAATGCTGCAAATGAAATCTGAAACGGATATTCTAGAAGTAGCCCAATTTTTTTCTTATCCATCGTCATGTTTGATTAACATTTGATTATGATCGGCAAAGCAGACGGGATTAGCGTCATTACGACCTAAATACCGATGTTTACGTCCCGAATAGCATGGATTTCGTAAGTTCCCCGCGAGGGCCGCCAGCTACATCCAGGGACATGATATCTTTTATAACATTGGCTTTTAGAGCTTACCTTTTATTACCATCTAACTCACTAACTGGGATGCAAGGACGCTTCCGAATGTCATGATGTATGTCATGACTTCAGTTTAGTTTATCTTCAACATTTGTATGATATTTGTTAAATCATCATAATCGATAAGAATCGATAACAATCAATTATTGATTTCCGATTATCTTGTTACCTATTTTGTCAATTAAAACACCGTTGCAAATTCAACTGTGAATGTTTCGGATCCTCAGAGCAGACACTTTATTTTAATTGACATACATCAACAGTAGTAGAAGGGAAAAAACTACGATGCTATGTCTAATTGACCTATAATTTGTTGCCAAGAGTAAGTAACAAGCTTGACAGGACAAGTTTCCCTTCTAACTTGACTTGAATTACTTGATATCAAGTGAAAAAAGGGTAGCTAGTAGAAGACCTGTATACAAACGATATTATTGAATAGTCTTTGGCTCGGTTTGGATCAACCAAAAAATATCTAGAGGAGATTAAACTGCATCTTTTGTGTGATCTTTAAATCCAATGTCCTCTAAATTACAGTGCTAGCCCAGCTAATCCTATCATATCTTGCCAGTTCTTTTACGATCCGACCATAGAAATATAGTTGAGCAACAGACATCAAAACGTTTTAACGTTTTATTAGTTCGGATATGCAGAATACAGCGTGTTCTAAACACGGTTTACCGTCCATAAAAAAGAGGCCCCTAATCTACTCCACCACTCAAGGTTGCCCAAATGTTTTGGTTTACATCATCGTTACCGCATTTGGACACAGATGACTGACCGTGGACCTGTCTGGTGAAGTGCCCGAGTTATCCATAAACAAAAAATATATAATGCAATGAATCACTGGCAGAAACATTTAAAATCTGGTAAAATTAAAATCAGGATGTAGAGTTTAACGTTAATTTGCATGGTTATGTAACCGAGATGAGATCATACTGTGTGTACTCTTGTAATCAAATAAGACGCAGTATCAGTGGATGTGTTCGTAATTTGTAGGAGGCTCGTTTGAACAACCTTCAAAGGCACCTAAATAAGTATAATTAAATTTAAAAACTGAAAATCGTACATTTTGTTAACTGGTAAATGACAGAACAGCTCTAAAGGAAATCTAAACAATAAGAATTCTATAAAAATCTTGCCTTGCTTTAAAACGAACAGTTACATTTAAGCTTAAAATTAAACATTTGTAGTTTTTTCTTTGTAAGGAATCCGTAAAATAGTTTAAAGTAGGTATTATTTATTACTACTAAGATCATACTAGCATACGGTTCTCGCGCGTTGAAACAGGAAAGCTCTACTTTTTACATCTTTTCTGTACGTACATATCTCTATCAAAGTCGTCAATCTCCTTTGATTAGCAAGATCACATTTTCAATTTGACTCCTGACCAGATTCACCCAGCTACATTTAGTCTATCACTATTCACTTTGTGTTCATTAAATCTCTTACGTTTCCACTTTCATTGCCTCTATTCTTTTGCCAAATGTTTAAATTCAAAGGTTTTTAATTTAAACTTGGCCTTCATAAATACATTCACACTTCTACTAGGGCCAGCTCGGCTAGGCGTAACGATAAATGCTTTTAGACAAATGAAGACACGATCTATCACAATGGAATTATTTGTTACATTAACAGTGAATACACATGTCCATCATCTGTCATGGAATATTTTATGATGTAAACAGTGTACTGCACACATAATAGCAATCACAAATATTGGTAGCGCGACATTAAGTAGGTGTATTTTGTTTGACCCGAGTTGACTGTTCCCACTTCATAGTAGCATTTAATTAATGTTTCCTAACCTAAATAGCTCTTAATTACTGCTCGCTACGCTTCATTAAAGTTATATTTACCTGCAGTTAAAACTGTTACTGTTCTTGTAGCCTTTTGCTTTTGCGTCAATAATTGGTACTATTTTAGAATCCTTATCATTATCTATTGCATTTTGTTAATAGTTTAATTTCGTAAACCATATTTTTATGCTTGTAGCGACTATAATAACTACGTGCATGTAATATTGCATCAACTAATACAATATGGTCATTCAGGAAGCGGTGAAAAGTTACGGCCACCGACCGCTTCCTTCAATTTTAGATCCTCTTTTTTCCTCGATTAATCTTGAGGGCATCAGAGCAATACTTAAATCCCCTGATCATGTATCATGATTTAATATTTTAACTAAACAACAGCTAGTTGTATCCAATCTATTATCATGCTATACAGGTAAAGCATCTGATCAGCAGCTGACCTCTGATTCACTGGTGATGTCAACCGCCGCTCCTTGGGTAAATAATGTGGCTGTCTACCCACATAGCTACTTACCCTTAATAAATGGAGTTTCTTTTACTGCGACCTTTCGGTTGTTTATGTTTGTTGCATAGGTTTTGTTTGGATTGTAGAGTACAGGTCTGTTTACTGTCGTTATTTGGTTCTTCATGTCGATAAACTTCCGTAACAGTAACCCATCGACAATCCCTTGATTATTTACAAAATAGTTTACACAGTAACAAACATTTCTTCTTTTTTGTAACACTTTTATAAAGTTATGACTACGTCCGCCGTTATTTCTCGCACTTGCATTCTTTCATGTCATCGTACAAATTGTACTGTCTTCTATGGGTAGTCATTAAAATATACCCAATCTTTATAATAAATACCCTTTATTGCCATTCATACGACTAAAAGCACAATCCCGTCATCTTGGAATTGTTTACATCCTATCGGTGATGACTGCACAGTCATTTTCTTAACGACTGATCATTGTGTGTGCTGATGACATTATTATAAATAACTTCATAGTATTTACATCGGAGACATTCGCACCTTCCGCCAGACTGCATCCGATGTTTGCCAAAATTTTCCGCTTTCTGAGATATCGACCTTTACAATGCACAAAATTATTTTTACTTTATGCCAGGTTTAAAAATATAGGGTACGGGTCCCTATATTTTTAAATCTCACTTTGTGATTCATAAAAGTAAAAATAATCGTGATATTCAGGCACTTAGTAGTAATTGCGTCGTAAATAAGTATGTTGTATGGAGTTAATGCTGCGTTGGACGAAAAAAATCGATTATTTTATTGATTGTGACCTTACTTAGTAGAGCTTGAATAATTGTAACACCACTAAAGTGGCAAACATTTTTATGAGATGCCCCCTATTTATTGCAATCTTAGAGATTACTTCGTGTCTGTGTAGATAGGTTCTTCATCTTCATCATCCATTATTCTAACTTCATTGCACTGGTAGGTATCTTGATGAATGTAGCCTGTCAGTCTTACAAATTTATAGTTCTATTAGCTTTCGCCCCGTGATCCCTGGGTTCTTTTTCCAGAAATAAAGTCTCTAATTGCATCCATATCCGTTCAACTATTTATAATATTAGTAAAATAATGGTTTTGATTATGTTATTTACAAACTAAACTTAATCTCAATATATCTTGTCTTTAAAGCATAATTTAAAATATTTAATGTTGTTAAAATAGTCTATCTATGGCAATGAAATAGTATCTACAGTGGGGTTCCGCAATATCTTGCGATTCAACTCGGCCTGAACTGAATCGCCTGTGTCAAAGGACGTCAGAATGTATGGGAACCAATGAAGTTTAGGTAAAGTTAGACCGCAATAAGAGTGGTGATAGGGCACCTGACCTATTTTTATGGAGACCAAAATTCAAGTTGAAAACATGCAATGGGACTGAGTTCACTAAAGATAAGTTCACTTTCCCTGGAATAAAAAGTACTATAAAATCCGTTAGTTGTTTTTGCGTGATTGAGTAACAAACGTCCACATTTATGTCTAAGTGTTTGTTATATCCTTTTCTTATTTTGTTTGTTAAAAAATATATAGTGAAATTATATTACCTTAAATCTTTGTAAACAAGAGATCCGGCCACTATCTTATATCTACTATTTGAGAACTCTACATCAGGTTTGAAAACCCCGAGATTTTATAACTAAATATAAACAAAACATCAAAATGTATGTTTTCTTTTATCCAAACACAATTTCTTCATCGGTCCAGATTGACGGACAGTGTTTGCCTATCTCTAATATCTCTACCTAGAAAAACCTAAATTAAAGTTCTATGAAAACATTCTACAATCTGAAATACCCCGTGCAGCGACTAGCGTGCATATTAAAATAACCTTAGGTTTCTTGATAATTTCAATGTAACAACCATTGCCAAGGATTGTTGTAGAATTAATAACGTCATATACTTAAACACAGATGAAATGAAAAGTACCTCTGTCACATCACAAGCCAAATACGTATGATTCAGAATTCAGAAATTAAATTCTAAAAATAAACTGCATTTGGTCAATTAAATTAAGGTCTAAAGCACCCGGGTCAATCAAATCTAAAACATTTATAGGTTGGTTTTTAACCTTCTTGATCTATTTCTTTTATCTATCGATCGATTTATCCGAAGTCGCAAATTTACTCATGCCCAATCCTGAACCAATCTTATGGGATTCAAAGGCCATAATCAAGAATGTAACACAATAATCAGACAAGCTCTACCTCATTTATATCTCAACGCATGGATGGGTGGGTGGTCCACATGTATGATACCGGAATTTGGACAAATCACCTTACCCTTTGATTCTTATACTTATAATCAATGAGCAATCACTTGCCAAGCAAAGGGCAATCATTTCATCATCTCGTCCGATAACAAGATGTGAAGTCATTATATCAGGTGATACCGTGTATGGAGTCAATTAGTTGGCCCTTGTGAGCGCCCACGCAGCCTGTCATGCGCATGCGACGATCCGGTGACATCACTCGACGCGTCGCGTGCGACAAATTGATAGTTACCTAATATTGTTTCGTGAATGGGACGGGACGTAAATTATGTATGTTTTGATTCTATTACTATGTTGTATTCTTTCGGTAGCTATGAATTCTGTGATTTTATGGTTCGACCTATATTTTGTGACGGCCACATTAACTATGTGGATAAATAGGAAAGGAAATAAATTATACGATAGGAATCAGGCAATGAGTTCCTGTTTTGAGTATGATTTGGAAAACGCCGTAACTTGTGTTCAAGAGATAATTATAAATATGCAAACCTATTTAAGTTATTGAAATTATTGAATTTATTTCCTTCCTTACTATGATCAACTTCGACGTCTTCTACATTTACATCAAATTACTTTTACATTACATGAAAATTATGATAAGACGACTGATAAATTACAATCTTATATGAATGTCACAGAACATAACCTAAAAATCAATCAACTGAATTTAAATGAATATAATACAGTATGTATGCATAACTAATCCTTGCTCTTTATGACTGACTATGACTATGCCACTATCATGCTACGTATTCAGAATGGAAACCATGTCAAGGGTTCATTTATTTATGCGTATCATTAATGGTATCTGACCTATGATTTATTGCCTCTTCCTGTGAAAATATGGTGAGAAATTGCTTTCATGAACAAAAATAGATTATGTTTGATAAATGAAAAGCACTTTATTTTAGGTAAAATGGAACCTTGATGCTTATCACTGTTGGTTTACCTACAATAAAATATATTGGGATAAAACTGAATTTTATTCGAAATTTCTAGCATAGAAAGTTGTGTTCAGTATATTATATTAATGTGTGTTTTCTGTTGGCTTATTTAAATAAAATTTATATGAATACGCTTATTTTAGCTGTCAGTGACCTTTAACTGTACCTTACCTGACAAAATGTAAACCGATGCAACGGCACGCACTCCGCATGTCACCCGAATAATTACACAAATCGTCAAGTGTGAGCAAAATACTTACACTGTAGTGTTCCGTATCATATCAGCTCTGTTGTATGTAAGCTATTTGAAAAATATTTTTATTTAGAGTGGAAAATAGGTCCTTAAGCTTTACAGAGCGGCTATGCAAGACGTTTCATACACCAAGCAAGACCATCTTAATATATCAACTTAATATTCATGTTGTTTTATAACCAAAATTATGCCATGTAAGCCCACACATCACACCTAAAATTATCAATGAAAAAATGTACATTTATTAGACTCATATCAGTACAATTTACACTGCAGAAGTTTTTATAACTTAAATCTGAAGGTCACAGTACAGTACCAGATTGATTCTAATCAGTCTAGCTATACTATATGTAGCTATATTGTAGACCGACCGACAGACAAAACCCGCGCCCGTGCGTAGCGTGAACAATAGCCTTCCGTTTGAACACTTCCGACAGGGAACCCTAAAAAGGTGGGACAGCTATAACAAAATCATAAACAAACATAATTGCTGTCTCTTTCGCACGTGTTTATTAGTTGTTTCAAATGATTTCGTATGCACGGTAGAGTTGGTTGCTGTCGCCAAATCCATATTGTAATGTTCATTATACTTCCGTGCTCTGGCATTCGACACTTTCTATGGAAAGTTTGTAACTAATTCATGGTACATTTGCCTCGTAAAATATAGTACTTAATATTTACTCTTTGTTTGGCTTATAAGACTTGGTTTTGCGCAACAGTGTTTTAAGTTATGGTGTGTAAATATATTGATTGGTGTTTGTTACTACTAAGTTTCTTCATTAGTGTTGCCAGAGTACTATTTATTTTGTTCTGACATTTTACCGCTCAATTAACTTATATAAATAATCTATAATCACTGTTTCACAATAGGTACTATGTTCTTCTTGCGATTTAATTATATCCATGTTTGTTTTTTTGTTTGCACCGTGAATAATGCCCTATGTAAATGAATTTCTGATGCTCAAGCAATTTAATTGCTGGATAACTTTTTTATACGAAGAATTTATTTTCCACAATCTTACAAACGTATGTACTTACTTATCTCATGAATTTAATTTGTTGTTTTTTTTTTTCATATTCAGTTAATATTTCTCTTGCAACAATTTGCTATTATGCACAGCCCTATTGTGACCTAGAATCCCCTTGTTATTTGCTTTATTAATTTATGCCTTATTGACATTGTTTCAGGTGGCTTGGAAGGCAAATATCGCGTGGCGGCCCCTGAGCTCATGCAGGATACGTTCATGAGCGACTCGGAAGACGAGGGAGGTATGTTATAGCTCTAGTTTCATTTACAATTATAGAATAACGACTCTTAAACATTTTGCGAATAATTTTAGTTTAAGATGATGCATTTTTTATCCACATATTTTGGTATATTTTACAAATCGAGTCAAAATATGAATACATAATGTACAAAGGACTAAGTAAAAACATTCTAAGAATTATTCGCTCAATGTTTGAAAATAATAAAAAGTTAATATTTCATTCAGCTTTTGCTCTCTACGAATATATGATACTCATTTACTAACTGTAGTGATACTTCAATAAGATGTTGTAAAGTTAAGCTCTGTAAATAATTTATAGTCAAGTCTAACAGTTTGAGAGTCCCTGCTTTAGACAATTCAAGAACAAGTTCATATAAATACGAGACGCCGGCTCACTGCAATTATCCGCCAACGCTGCAGGAATTTAGATTGTGCGAAAAAACGTTAAACAGATGTTTCTATTGTAGACGAATGTTTGTTCAAATAGCAAAATATTGCTTCATACCATCGATATAGTGCGCGTTATTCTCTGTCTGTCCGTCCGTTGTAATTGTTTGAAAATACCGAGTTAATTGTAATCGAAAGTATTGGGTTAAATACATTTGCCGAGATTGAATCCAAATTGCTTCCGTGTGGTTGTAATTGCCGAACCCATAATAATTGGAACGAACTATGAAAGCAATGAAAATCTAACTTTTGCATTTATATTTATTTTAGAAAAGCCAACTACTTTTTTACGCCTATCATATAGCTTATAGCAATGTTTTACTAATGATATCGGAATTTTTAATACCAAGGGACGGTTTAAATTTTGTTTGTACAGTTCCCTTCTAGGTTTTGTATGCTTACCACTTTATCACTTATTAAGGTGAAATTATAACAAATAATAAATTAATAGCAAAAATTGTATATCCTGTATGAAACCTGCACTGAAAACCAACTTTCCCAGCTACCAATAATTTGGCATCCTAATGTTGACGTTATAATTTGACAGGTGAAGTGGAGTGTCCTATCCAGCAACAGCAGCAGTACCGCTACATGAACAGCGAGGCGGGCACGCTGCACCGAGCCAAGCCGCTCGAGGACAGCGTCACTGATGGACACTTGTGGCCCAGTAACAATGACAGAAAAGTCGCCACTATTGAACGACAGCCGGTTGATATCGGGTGAGTCGAACGTGGACCTAATACACTATGACGCAGTGATTCCTTATTGAGACACTTCTTAACAGTATGGTCAAATTATTATTATGACGCGAGTAAGCTATAGTATTATTTTTGGATGGTCTAAAGAATCAACTCTTTTTCTACCATCTTTCCACCGCTCGCCGTCAACAGGGAGTTCTTCCTCACACAGAACCAAATTGGTCGCGTACAGTGCGGTTTGAGACATTTTCTCCCGCCCACGATCTAGCTGTGGAAAGAGCTCCCTGTAGAGGTTTTTCCTAGAGACTACAGCATGGGGTTCTTCAATGGAGGAGTAAGAAGGTTTATGCAATGCTCGTGACGCTTCTAGTGTTGCAAGTGTCCATAGACTACGTTAACTGCTTACAAGCAAATGGGCCGTAAGATAGTTTGCCACCTAGTGGTAAAAAAACAATGAGTGTAGGAATGACTGGTAGTATCGCTAGTGACAGATAAATTCGAAAGCAATCCCATGTTCAGTAGTGTTAATTTGAGGAGTTCATTACTGATGCAACCATCCATTATTCCAGTAAGATATTTTCTTCAACAAGAATTTCCTTACCCGCATAGTTAACTTACATTTTAATTTTCAGGTTTCTGGTATCTTTCGTGGTGGACGCGCGAGGTGGTGCCATGAAGGCGAAGCGGCGCGGCGGTGTGCGAGTCATCGTACCGCCCGCCGCCTGCGCAGCTCCCACACGTGTCACTTGCCGGTTAGATTTAGCTCTTATTTGTATAGCAGTAAGGTATAAATCCTACTACGAAAAGAAGCAAAGTTATGCTGTCACCTCCAATATAGATCTTTTTTCCTAAAATGATGTTGTCATCCAATAATGACCATGTTTATTTGTAGGTAACATTTGTTTTGTAAGTGACGTAGCGAAGCTCTTTGTAGTCAGTTATATTATGTCATCTTGGATGAAAGTCAATTTGATGAAAAAAAAAACGGAAATAGATTACAATGATATGAAACCATTTCTGATAAAAGGTCACGCTTGAAATACGAGAAAAATAGTCTGAATGTTTCGTGGAAATTATTTCAAACCGAAAAATTTAATGTGGGTCGACAATAAATAAAACTAAATTGCCTATTTTTCTTTGCGCATTTTATTGTTTTGATCCAATAATCAAGGTTTCATTTAATCACTTATTTGTATTTAATTCCTAGATGTCAATGTATCCTTGTAAGTGATAGATAAATTAAGTTCTACCCACTACCACTTAACATTTCAATTTCATATCTTCTCAGCTATGACGCCGGATGTCCTCATTATCTTTCATATCATTAAAAAATACTCCAATTAAAGCCCTTTCCATAGCCCGCTAAGTAGATTTTTAATGATAATAATGATAAATGGCTAAAAATGATAATGTCTCTGCATTCTTCATCGTCTGATGCGCGCACGCACAACTAGCGTCTGAAAATTAACTGATTTATGTTTGTATTTATAAATAATCAGTTTGTTATGTACCTACCATACTGTGTAAATACCTACAATATTAAGTGAAAATAAGATGAATCATATATTCATTTGTAATCAAACGCCTGCTATTAGGTATAATTTATTATGTAGGTTCATAAATAACTTTATAGCACAGTGTGACCTAAACCCGCACTTTACACACGCTTTTCCGTGACCTAAGTTGCCTATTTCGGCACGGAGAAGCATGCGTAAAGTGCGAGTTTATGTCACACTTGCTATAAAATAGTATAGGATACATGTGCCCGAAGTTGTCTATTATTGCACGGCGTTTAGCATCCTCGCTGCGCTCGGGCGCTAACTTCACAACGTGCAATAATAGCCTACTTAGGTCACGCGTATCGTAATGTACTATTATTGAAAATATTTGACGTCGGGAACAAAAAAGCAATCAAAGTTAATCAAAATTTATATTTACAACAAATTTACAAAATATACATGCAAATGTACAATTACAATACATAAAAAACATCTTCGAGGCTGCCGCTGCTGCCGATCGGCAAGGTTCCCAGAAGGCTGGCAGCGTTTCCTCTTTGGATGGCCAAGCTGATGCGTTGGCGGAAAAAGCTCCCCGCCCGCCGGTCACCCGAGGCCTCGATTAATTTTTTACATAAAATAATTAAAATTTAAATAAATCTACGGTAATTATTATTATAAAGAGAAATGATTTGATATTTTGTATATATGTAGGTATGTTTGTTTGTAATGTTTAAACTCTAAAAAATACTTGACCGATTTTTAAATTCTTTCACCTATTAGAAAGCTACAATATCAGCAAGTAACATTGGCTAAATTTTATTTTAATTCCCTGGGGAATACGGGTGAAACCGCGGGGCGGAAAGCTAGTGTCATATAGTGTACCTACTAATAGTTTGGTCACACACTACATAAATACAATTCCCAAAATTACGTAATCACATCAAAATCTAGTGTGACATCTGATTCATTCACTTAAAACTGGAGCATACCTAATACAACAAATCATTGGATATTTATATCGTGAAACAAAGAAACAAACGTGCAACAGTTCCCGCTAATAACCCAATAATAGTTATGTGTGAATCACGCGCCCATATTTCGGCTATTTCGGAACAATAACGACGCCGAGGCGCGGAATAGTAACATTGTTCAAAGAGGACTGACAAGTTAAATAACGTCCTAACTTAGGACTAGACGGATTTTCTATAAGTCTGACTAGACACGGGCAAAGGCGTGCAGGTATTAAGGGCGGGTAGTAGGCATATCAGTGGCCCGGTAAGTAAGGGCGGTCAAGACTAATCTAGCCTCTAAATGTAGTTAATTATCTTTATTTGTTTTCCTTCTTTAGTGACGTAACGGAGCAGTCTTGTAAACACAGGCCTAGGTAGATTATAAGTCTGTGCTTGTAAATATATTTTACATAAAACATGCAAGAAAGCATTACAATGTTTTAAAACGTCATATGGGTCCTGTTAATTCGAAACTACTGAAAATTATTGATTTTGGATGCCTATAGTTCATATTATAAAAAATCTACTATCCTACAATTTTTTTTTATATTCTCGATAGGCTTGTGTTTGACCACAATCTCACCATGGTAAGTGATGATGTGGCCGAAGATGGTAAGCACACAAATCCAAGATGGGACTGGCTCTCAAGTGCAGCTGTCGGAACACACCGATAGGTGTTTGGCGACAGATTTTCAACTTGAGGGTGGTAGCCAACCAGTCGGGTACTACAAAGTACCCTACCACCGTGCTATGGTTTCCTCACGATGTTTTCCTTCACCGAAAGCTCAAGCTCATTGTAGGATTCGAACCTATACTTAATTACTTATGAGTAAGAAATAAGGGTGTATTTTGTCATAACAGAGCAGCGACAAGGCGAGCTCCCGCCGCGGCTCCCCCACCGCTTATGGAGGGGGAAGCCCTAGCTTCAAGACTGCTTGAGCTGCAACCGCAGGGTGCAAAGTTTTTGGCGTAAGTAATTGTTATAATTTGCCACTATATTCTGCATTATTCCGAAAATAGTAGTTTCTACTACTGAATTTCATATTATCTTAATTGTCTATCAATAAATTAGACAATACTCTTCAAATATCTGTCATTTAAACTTTAATTTAGCTTAACAATGTCATAATGTCCACATACAGGCCCGTTATAATCGAAGTGCCAATATTCACATCATCGTGTCGGGAGCGCGAGATCGTTGTACTACGCTCAGATACCGGCGAGACTTGGCAGGACCACTACCTGCACAATAATGACAATCCTATGATACAGGTAAATAATTAACAGGAAAATGTATTTCTAATCTACACATATCATGGATTTAATTATTCAAAGATTGTCTCATGATATTATTATTATTTTTTATATTTTGTGGCATAGAAAACAAGTTTCTATAATTTTTTTCCCATGATGGCAATCGTCACGTATCTGCCAATTTCCAGTTATTTGTTTTTATATTTACGTTATATCACATTTGTAGTAAAGTTAGTCATCGTACGTACAAGTCCAAAACTTTTAAGATTTTTTGAGACGACCTAAAAATTACACCCGTATTAATTCACTTTACGCCACTGATATTATTCAATTCCAAAAAGCAACGTCACTTCGCAAATTCCCATTAAAGTACTGAGTCGTATTTGGTGTCTCCCAGGAGGCGTTACAACGCGAACGCCAAGAGCACGGCAACAGTGGCGAAACCCTCGGCGAGAACGGCGAGCGAGTGACGCGCATCATCACGTGCGACTTCCCGCACTACCTGGCGGTCGTGTCGCGCGTGCGACAGGAGGTGCACATCATCGGACCAGAGGGCGGGACTGTCTCCAGCGCGCATATACCACAGGTACGAGTACCTTCTGAGTTTATTGACGGCTCTTCTCAGCAAAAGCAACCTTTCGAACCGTGCATTAGAGTAAAAGTTTTTTTTTATAATATATCCTCTTCTTTAATTCAGTTTTTAAGCTACAGTCATGAAAGAATATAGACCGACAGATATGTAATCTCAATAACGCTTATCAATGAAATGTATCAGCGAGGGTGGCGACACCTGAGGATAACTTTGTTTAACATTAAAATCAGATTTTTACTGTCTAAGAAATAAATTACTTAGAATGTATTGTTGTTCCCCGGCAGGTGCAAGCGCTGTTCCCAGCCGCGGCATTGACGAAGCGCATCCGCGTAGGTCTGCAGGCGCACGGCGCGGCAGCGACGCAGGCGCGACGCGTGCTGCCGCGTCACGCCGCCGTGTCGCCCGTCATCACCGTCGAGCCGCGCCGCCGCAAGTTCCACCGCACCATCACGCTCACCGTGCCGCTGCCGGTTGCACAGGTAACACTACATACCATACCACACACTAAATACTTACTATTTAGTGTACCTACTATACATAATATGTAGTGTGTGGTATGGTATTTAGTGTGTGAATAAAAAACACAACATAATTATCACACCACATATCACACCCATTAAAATCTCTTGCAGTGTCAAAAACGAGCTAGTCAAGTTTACGTTTCATATTTTATAAGACAACTACCTACATAAAAAAACAGGAATCGCGACTCGAGTTATACATGCCTAATTTAAGAGAGAAAAAAACCAAAATAAATGCCAATAGTATATTTTTTACCTAGTTTCTATATTATACGAGTATAAGGATGTTATAAAAATTAAAAATGGATATGTAACGAGTTACCTTTGAGTTGTCTTTGATGAGTTGTCTTTGATGAGTTGAATAAATTGCGCCCTCTTGTCAATTATCATATTTACCACTGACACTAACTTAATTTGAAATTGCAGGGTACCCACGAGAAGCCGTCGACATCAAACCTTCGTCTCCTGTGCTCCATCATGGGTGGCCAGGCCCGCGCCGTGTGGGAAGACGTGACGGGCTCCACACCACTTACCATCACTGATGATTGTGCTTCCTTCACCACTACTGTGTCGGCTAGGTAACGCATATAGCATGTTGAAGACATTTTTTATTTACACAATTAGCTATTTGTAGTTTGGTGATTAGTAATAGAATTCTTCTTTGTACTCAAGCTTTCCGTGAAAATATAATCAGAGGAAACTAGTCCGTTACGAAAGGTTGTCCTACCCTCAAAATAAATAAAAAACAATAACTCGATGGCGACGCCACCTACCGGGTCCAATAAACCATTCTTGAATTTTGACTAAAGAATTCGTATTTTTTTAGATTCTGGCTAATGAACTGTCAAAACGTCAGTGATGCCACCAAATTGGCGACAGAATTATACAGGTAATACTATTCTAATTATAATATCTTCCTTATTATTATTTTTTGTGACTATTTCACTAATTGTGTTGTGTTACAGGGACATGTTGCTGGTACCGTTTGAGGTTCGGATCGTGATACTGGGCAAGCGTTTAGACGCGCTTGAAGGCAGACTCCTAGTTATGTACATCACCGATAGATACGCTTATGAGACGTTGCTGCAACAGGTACGTGATACACCTTACATTATAGCGTTTAACATCTTGTTAGTCACACAAAAAAAAAAGTTTTATTTTACATAAATAGCATAATTTTGTACATTATATGATTATGATATCATGATGTTTGATATCTAATTTAATATACACTCTTCAATTTCCATAACATGTTGAAACGCAAAAGATACTTTGTGGAGGGGAAGTATGTGATGCCAGGCTCTTCAGCCCAGATTAAATAAAACCATAAGTATGCATTTATTTTATATTTAAAAACGCTGTAAGACTCCTTGGGGGTCAACAATCTTGATAAAAGATTTAAGAATCCCTAAGTATGATAATTATATTTGTATCTCAATGGTAATAAATAGTTTCAAATTTAAAAAAGAAATTAATTAAGTCGTAACAATTTAAGTATACACGTATATAAAGTCAATTATCAACTTACTTTAGGTGGCCGTAACGCTTAATATCGTTTGTTTAGATCCCACTGTGAAATACCCTGCCATATCTAATATTCAATGTAGATTGGATGGCTTATTACTATAAAGTATTGTATTGTAATGCCTTATAGTTTAAAAAAAAACTGTTTACATACATTCAAATGTACTAACGAGAAGAATTTGATTTCTAACCTTGGCCCATATCGATCTCTTGAAGTTGCATCTGCGTCATCCCATCTCAATATCGGACTTGATCGATGATGTAAACATGCTCTGAAATCATGAGTAAATATAAACCGATTATAAATGTAACAATTTAATGTCATGCAAGCTTTTTTAGTACGCTAATTCATTATGTGTATAATGTGCAAGTATTGCATCACCATGTATCATGCATGTCTTCATAGTGATGTTATAGTTGATCCAAAATCGGTATCCGAAAGTTTCGGATATATTTCAATAATGTTTAGTCAAATTGTTTGTCCGCAGTACAAAGAACTGATTAGAAAATTAATCATTAACTTGTATCATAAACAAGAATTTTAGGGGTGATTAGAAGTCTAGGCAAAGATAAAAAAAAATTACTTACTCAAACTCAAGACTCAATTATTCAGTTTAGGCCCTGTTAAGGCACTTATGAACGTCATAATTGACTACTACCATTTGGGATACACTTAATTGAGATGACTCCGGCAAGAAACTCAGCAAGGATTTTTTCAACAGTGGATCTTTCTTTTAAATTTATTTACATATGTGTCATATCATCATCAATATGTCTAGCTCAATATATCCGAAAGTTACTTATATACGCCGTGTGACCTACATACATCACTATAAACCATTATGTCACCACCAGGAGCACTACACAGAGGTGGCACACTCGACGTCAGTTCGTTTCTTGGACAGCAAGGAGGTATACCTGGAGTTCTCTGGCAACCTGGTACCTGTCACCAAGTCTGGTAGCCAGCCCATGTTTAATTTTGAAGTGAGTACCTACTTAAATTAGTATTTAGATTTTTATTTTTGATAGATAAGGTTTCCTTTCCTTTTTTTTTATTCTCAATGAAGTAATATTTATTTTAAAACGAGTGATTACTTACTCAAACGAATGTTGCTTTAACATTGGCTAGTGGCCAGTTAAATTTGTTCTAAATAATTTTCAATGTGATATTGTGGTAAATTTAGACTTTATTTCAGGTTTTGTTATCTTTCTCAATATATTTTTTATAGTATTACACAATTGCCAATAGATGGCAGTACGTACACGTATATAATACTGGCTTATAAATATTTGTAGTAATAGTTTTTTTCGACAATTATTTATTTTCTAGCAACGTACCTTCGCAACATACACATGCAAATGTACAATTACAATACATAAAAAACTTCTTCTTCTTCTTCTTACTATCTAAAATATCTACAATTTATGTTTGTTTCAGGCTTTCAAAGACAATAGAGTGGAATTCACCGTACGAGTGAAGCATCACGAGGAAAGTCCAACAGGCAGAGTGTACTTCATGAATGAACCGAAGGTATTATTGCATCTGCTTATTATTGTTTAGTCACCTTGCACATGTTTGACATATTTAGTGTTCTACTTAATGTCGCTTATCCTATAATTAACCGACTTCAAAAAAAGTTTATATTTTACTAACTTTCCGTCCCGCGGTTTCACCCGCGATCCCGTATCTCCATACAAACTTTGGAACCCCGTTTCAGCTCGTTAGGGGGTGAATTTTGGAAAATCCTTAGCGGATACGACGTTTTAACTATCTGCGTGCCGAATTTCAGCGCAATCCGTTCAGTGGTTTGAGCTGTGTGTTGATAGATCATTCAGTAACTATTATCTATTTATCAACATTTATAGTACTATACATTATCATCTTAAAAACTGGATTAACTATCTCTTATTTAATTCATCGATCTATTATTATGTTTAGGTACCAAAGGGCGAGCAGTCGCAGACACCTGTCTGTGTCTTAGATGTGGAACTCCCAGATAGAATCGCACCAAGAGCAGGCAAGAGTCAAGTCGACTATCTCAATCTGGACCAGTCTGGTAAGTTCTTTAGTCCACACTAATAGGGTTCAATATAGTTTTTTTTAAGTTTCTGAACAAAAATTTTTGAAGGCGATGATAGCTCCAAATCTTGCAATGAGCTTGAGCTTGAAAGACAACATCGTGAGGTAATCATAGCACGGTGGTAGGGTACTTTGATTACTCGAATGGCTGGCTAGCTCCCTCAAGTTAAAAAGCTATCCAAGTACCTGTTGGTGTGTTCCGGCAATTGCACTTGAGAGCCGGTTCCCTTTAAAGCATTGTAATAAAGGCGTACATCACATTGGCAATCCCTCTGGTATTGCTAATATCTATAGGCGACGGTAGTTACTTACCATCAGGTGACCTGCCTGCCTCGCTGTCACTTGTGGTATAAAAAACAAACATTTTCATTCAGTTGTATTCCAAAGGGTTCGACGCACTGAAAGATGAGCTAAGCTTCCACTGGGGTGACCACAACAACAGTCTTGGACCAGCATCATTGCCTTACAACCACGACAGAACAGTCTATGTAAGTGTTACTATACATCCTACACTCATGTCAATACAATGTGTTTTCGAGATGTAAAGTGATCTTTCGCTAGGCTTAATGTAGCTTTCTACTCGTAAAATAATATCAGTAGTGTCGGAGATTACCTCCTACATCCAAACGTACAAACTTTACCTCTTTACTTTATAATATTAGTGTAGGTATTTATAATCAATTTGTTTTCTTCAGGATAAGATCATCACTAACGGAGATGTCAAGTACCCAACAATAGAAACTGAAGACAAGGACAAGGATCCTAAACCTCAAGGTAATTTTTGATGGTAGAATAAGTCTTACATTGTAAAGTAATGTTAAATTTGTAATCATTAAAATTTTGAATAAATATTTTATAAATATGAATTAATTAATTTCTTGTGTTTCAGTCAACGGCGGAACACTCCACGTAGATTCAAATAAAGTTAAAGCAACATTCGATTCCGATGAAGACAAAACGCCACAGAACACTCTAGAAAAAGGCAAAAAGAAGCCCGAATCTGGTTTCTTTGGAGGTCTCGCGGACAAAGTTAAAAACGTATTCGGTCACAGTGAGGAGAAAGAAGAAAAAGAAGAAAAGGAAGTTGAAAAGGATGAAGACGTCAAGGATAAAGAAAAAGAATCATCACCTACACCTCAACCCAAACCTAGAGAAACTAAAGACAGATCCCCACCAAAACCCGCCCCTAGACTAATAAACGAAGATTTACTAGGCAAAGTTGAGGACATGTTCAAAGACTTGAATCAAAAACCACCGAAAGATGACGACGACTTTAATAATCAAGTATACGCTACAAAACTAGTCGTAGACGAAGGAGAGAAGCCTAACATCGAAGATAAAACTGAGGAAATTTATGATATGTACGCAAATATGCAACCTGTAGATACTCCTTCTTGTAAGAAGGTTACAGATCCTTTCCAGTTCTATGTTGGATGCTGTGAAGGCAAATATGCTAAAGGAATTAAGCATAGACACGATGAAACCTCAAATTTACTCGACAGAATTGAACAAGTCAATTTTACTACACATGAAACTCTTCAAGAGGTAGCAGATAAAACTGAAAACGACTTAACGGGTGGCCTGAATAAATTAGAAAAAGGGAAAGATGATATTAAACAGAAATCTTCCGTAGTTATAGAAGAGGTTTTTGAAAAATATGAGAAACCCATAGTTCATTTTAAGAATGAGGAAAATGATTTAAATTCAGATTTACAAGTATTAAATGATGTTGCGAGTGGAAAATGGCAAGAAGTAACAGACACAACTAATAAAATTCAAGGTAGTATTGATAATAAGGCGTCGAAAATAGAATCAAATGTAGCTTCTGGAATTCAGAACGTTAAGTCTTCGGCAAATGATACTTTAGACAACTTCACAGAGTCGGCAGGTATTCTTAGAGATAATTTGAAAAATAAAGCGCATGAATTTGACTTTGCTGCCATGGAAAAGGCTGAAGAACTAAGGAGCAGAGGACAAGAGAAGTTAGTCCACTTTGAAGCCGAAGTTGATAGCAAAGCAGACGATTTAAAACATAAAGGTCTTATTATTGGATCCGATATCAAAGACAAAGCAAAAGACGGTGCTAATACGGTGGTAGAATCAATGAATAATGTACAAGATAATGTAAACCATAAAGCGCAAGATATAAAGGCAGGTGCTAAGGAAACAGTCGATAATGTTAAGGAAGCGACTAGTGAAGAACTCAGTGATCTGAGTGAATCAATAGAAGGTGCTAAAGTAAAGTCTAAAAAAGCTAAAAAAGAAGCGAAAAAGAAGGCTAAGGAAAGTAAAAACTTTTTCACGGGTCTTGTACATAATATCTTTGGCGAAAAAGAAAAGCTAGAAGATGAAGTGAAAGGTAAGATTGCAGAGACTAAAGATTCAGCCAATGATTTATTACAACAAGCGTCAGCTAAAAAGGATGAGATCGAAAACAACTTTGCTGAAAGTGCGAATAACGTAGTTACGAATGTACAAAATAAAAAAGATGAAGTACAAAAAGCAGCCTACGATAAAAAGAATGAGATTGAAAAGTCCGTTCGCGATAAGACACAAGGAGCCAAAAAAGTAATTGAAGAAAAGTCTGATGAAGTAATATCAGCTGTACAGGACAAAGCTAGTGAAGTTAGGGATAATGTAAATGAAGGCAAAGATGCCGTTGTAAATAAGACCAGTGAAATTAAAGATGCCATAGTGGATAGAACGAATGAAGCTAAAAATACTGTAGCCGAAACTGTAAGTGCGGTGAAAGAATCAGTTCATGACAAAGTATGCGATATCAAAATTGCCGTTCATGATACATCAAACGACGTTCAAGATGCTATTCGCGATACCACATCTGAAGTACAAGATTCCATTAATCAGAAATCTAGTGAAGTTAAAGACGCTGTACATGATAAAGCTAGTGAAGTTAAAGACGCTGTACATGATAAAGCAAGTGAAGTTAAAAATACTGTTCAAGAGAAAACGAGTGAAGCTAAAAACGCTATTCAGGACAAAAGTAGTGAAGTAACAGGTGTCATTACAAGTAAAGTGTCTGAAGCCAAGGATGCTATCCACAACAAAACAAACATAGTTAAAGATGCCATTCACGACACAGCAAGTGAAGCCTCAAAAACAGTAGAAGATAAAACTGAGGAAGTAGGCAGTGTTATCCAAAGTAAAAAGGAAGAGATAGCACAGGCAGTAAACGATAAAAAAGAAGAAGTACAAAGCGAATTAGACAGAATAAGGCATGAAGCTAAACTCACGACAGATCAAATAAAAAAGTCTGCAGAGGACACATTAAACGCCGCCGCAGATAAAAAGGCAGAAATTCAATCAAACATAAGCAACAAATTTGAAGATATCAAACAATCTGGTAAAGACGGTTTAGAGAGTATACAAAATTCGGCAAGTGATAAAGTTAATGACCTACAAAAGTCTTCTAAACAGGCGTTCGATCACGTACAAGATTCGACCTTAAGTACTTTCGATAGGGTCGAAAGTTCAGCTAAGGACAAAGTGAACGATGCTGCTAACACCTGGGAAGACTTGCAAAGTTCGACGCGGGACACTTACGCGGATATGAAGGACGACTTGCATAGTGTTGGAAATTCGGCACAAGATACACTACATAGCTTTCAGAGTTCCGCAGGCAATACTTTCGATAGCCTGGACGATTCCGCTCGGGAATTCTTAGGAAATTCAGAGGCTGGTTCGAAAGAGTTGTTTTGCGATGTGAAAGAATCGTTTGAAGGTTTCCAAGTGTCTGCTGATAATAAACTTCAAGATGTTAAGGGGTCTGCGAAGGAAAGGCTCGAGGAAGCGGGGGCGAGGCTCGGAGAGACGGTTGATGGTGTAAAGGAAGGTGCAAGGGAGACAGAAAACGTTGTGGTCGATTCAGTGGCTAGGGAGGCTGATCAATTCACGAGCAGTCTCAATGATTTGGGCAATTCTGTATTTGGATCTTCAGGAAAAGGTATATAACATTATGTAGCAGATATTAACACAGGTACATGTTTTAAATTGTAAATATATTTTCATATAAATTGGTAAAAATAAAATAATGTTTCAGGATTTATGAAGGATTCAAGCACAAAATTATTGGAGTCTGAAAAATCCCAGTCTTCACCACACAAGAAAAGTTCCGGGTAAGTTCTTGCCTTGTGTTTAAATATATTTTAATTAATATTCCATGACATGCCATCGACATATTCAGATGTAAATATAGGCACGTACCGCTAGCACCCAACTAATTCACATAGCCATTTCAACATGAAAAAAATGTTATTTTAACATTAAATACATTTTGTTATACTGTGAAACAACTTACAGAAATCCTAAAACGATACATTTTTTTGTGTAGAACACTTTGCTTACTTCAAATTAATACCAACGCAAATATAATTTTCTGGAGTGTTAATTAACTAGATATTTAATTATCTCTTAATATTACTGCTCTTTAAATAAGCTTATATAAATTATAGCTGAAATTATTGGCCACGTACTTGAAGTAACTTAAAAGGCAGTCCCTAATTTGATTATAATGGTCAAAAAAAGTAATGATTATAAAGTTCAGTTTCCCTTAATTTGAGTAGATATAAGAAAAACTTCGCAGTTAAATGTATGTATTATAAAACCACACATATGCCTGCTCTAACTCCACTCGCACCGAATTACAGAATACCGAAGTTAAAGAGGAAGAAATAATTACCGGCGAACGAACAACGAACGCTGAAACGATGTATGATATAGTTGTTTAGTTTTACTATTTATTATTGTTACATATTTCTGAACAACACGGTTGTTTCAACACTATTACAAGATAACATACGCCTATGTTATAAATGCGAAACTATTTTGATCTCTTTTTTTATTTGGACGATGTTGCGATATTTTAAACATTAAACTCAGTTGAAACAACCGTTATGTTCATAGTACGTAGATGTGCACTGTATAAGTGACTATTCACATTAAATGTTTCAGTGAAATTATTCGATATATATAAAAGAGATTATTTAAACGACTGCACGACTCCATTCAGTCGCGTCGTGTACCATAGAGTACAATTATTTTTACGTATGTGTCAAATTTTATTTTAAATACTTTGACTAACACGTAAGGATTTCAAAGAAATCAACTCTATTCGATGTTAATTTACTAAAATAATTTAATGTAAGCGTGTTTTAACGAATTATTTAATGTTTTACAAATTATATAAGATGATAATTTTATATAAAGTTATTACGTGTCTATAATCTTGCCTGTAAATCGATATTATTTAAAATCAATCGAATAATTCAATCGGATCTGTATTTTATTATTAGACCAATCTTTTGTTGCACTTTTGTTGAAGATTTATTTGCATTTTACATTTAATATAATAAGTTTTTATAAGTAATAAAATGAATCAGTGTTTTTGTGTTGCAGAATTTATTCTATTATAAATGTTTTTTCTTTACACTAGTTTACACTGCTTTCTACAGTTTTAAAACAAATATATAGACACTATAAAAGCATGTTACTACACGCATTTTTGAGTAGAATTTATCATAGTCATCGCATCATATCGATATTATTTTATACGTTCGAGCAATTATGTTAATTTGTAGTAGCTTCTACTACTTAAATAGATCTGCTAGTTTATTTATTTTTTTAACTGTATTGTCACAAGCCCTATTATGTACATGTTTGAAGATTAAAACAATTTAATTGTTGACAAATATAATATAAATAGTATTATTAAATTTCATTTGTGTCCCCTCATTTATTTAATAAGTTTATTAATTCTATTAATGGTCTTCTATACTAAAGAGACTTATTTTATGTCACTTAATCTTTAGAATCTTTCTTAAAAAAAAAAATGTTGTATATTATCATTTAAAAAACTATCGTTTAAATTGTATAATCACAATAGATAAACATTCACAAAGCACGTTGGAGCACTGTACCTACTTACATACAAGTCATATATTCACAAAATGCCTGAAATCCTAGGTGTGCGTCTAAATGCATAAATGTGCACCTCATGTATCCATAGACCATGGTCTTGCACTGTTTGTATCAAGCACATTGTATGTTTCACTTTACTTGGGTAAGTTTACTTTGCAGGATATTTTTATTTTGCTAATATTATTCCATCACTTACTTTTATTTTCACCAAATTTTAGTAGTTATCTCAATTGATTTGGATATTTTGCATCTTTTTACCAAGTTCGTGTTCACATAATATTTAATCTATAATATTTGTATTACAGTTTTTTCGCCAAATTACGTCGCAATCCATGACAATCCACGACGGGCTCCACGCATCGCTTCAAGTCTACATTATCAAATAGATGTAGATAAATGTTAGTGCATATTGGAATAAGGTTTGCCGTCTAATTGTTACTTTGTAGAATGTTAACAAATATTGTCTATTTAGGCGTGGCAATTAAATAAGACTACAATCAGAAAGTAACCAAGAAAATGAAAGTTATTCTGTATCTCAGGTCCCAAGAGACAGCGTCATGTCTCACCACACCACCTATAACGTTTTAACATCTGTGGTACATCCACTTACAGAAAGTAAGCTTTAGCGAATGCTATACTATGTGCCGGTAACTCAATATTGTTTAAGAATGTACATAATTAATAAGGACAGTGGTATGAGAATTTGAAAAGATAGTGTCCTCTTATGCTATCAATTGTCCCAAAAAACAAGGTGTTCTAATAATTTTTCGCTTCTAGAATTACCATGAGATGGTGGTAGCTACGTTACCATAGGTAGCATGTGTAAGAGTTAAAAACTTCAAATTGTTAGAGTAAAACATCTAAAAGCAGACAATTTCTATGTTAAAACTACTATAACGGAATAATCTTCCAAAGCCTATATAAATAGAATTTTGCTATTCCCCCCTTTTGGTAACTACTTGAAATGTTTTAAATCTCTAATATGTAGGTATCTGGTAAAACATATTTAGGTGCTTTTCGTAATGGTGGCCGCAGATCACATTATATTGTGTCTAAGAATATAATGTGTGAAAATTGTGTTTGTAATAAGTACAATGTAGTCGCTCCCACCGCCTCCTGAATCGAGTAGGGAACTTTGACATAACATCGAATCGTGGCGAACAATCGATTCGATTCAATATCGATATAAAGAGTTAGTGGTGGTGGTAACTACAAAGATAATATAAAATCTATAAATATTAAATATCATAATAACATTACAATTACCTACCATTAATAACCTAATATCCTTGCACCAATCATTAGTAAGAATTTATAAAAGTCATAATTATCCATATACATTTTTAATTTAGATATTACGTCATGTTTGAGATATTTTATTATGAATGTTTTATATTATTAAATTTATATTCTGATTGTAATTGCATTTTTATATAGATTGTGTATAAGTTGTCATTTAAAATTTTATCTATATCGTATACTTATTAAAAAAATGTCTTCGATCAATATTGTAGGTGTGTGCTAGAGATCATTTAGGAAAAAAACGTTTGGACTCTCTCTTGAAACTTTAAAGTACCGAAATGAAGTACATCATAAGCTTGATGAGTGTTTCTATTCTAATGTAATCTCTTCACACCTACACTAAATTCTGGATGTACTGTGATGCCAAATATGAAGATTGTGTGTAAAGTTTAACATGTTTTGTTAAGTTATTGATAGAGTCTATGTTCAATCTATTTATTGCTTTCTAGTAAGTAATAAAATAATTATTGCAAATTCAAGTTTTACTCCTAAATCCAGGATACCCCACAATTTACACAAAATACATATAGATAATGTTTCGAAATTCGACATAAAATTTCCATACTTGTTAGCGATAAAACAAAAAAAAACGGTTGACAGAGAAGGAAAAGCAGTTCAATTTTTCGTCACGTATGATATATTTGTTTTGGAAGTATGTAATAGAAAAAGAAAAAAAAAATTGTTGATATCGTAGTTTATTTTTAAATGCAGCCTTAATGAAATACACTATAAATACTGTTTAAAATTAATCATATAGCAAAAACGACATATATATAAGTGGGACTATATAAATATTTATTAAATGTAATAGGTATAAGTTCTTCTCAGTAAAAGCAACCTTCCGAACCATGCGTTAGAATTTTTCATAGATCAAATATGTGACGATTAAAAATAGTTCATTAATAAAGATATTATTTTTATGGCAAAAAAAGAGAATAAATAAATAGAATTAAGTGTGATTTAGTAAACAACAAACTCGTACAGACCAGCCCTCACAAGCAGCACCTGTTCACAAGTATGACGCGTGTGGCAGCCATCGCCCTCCTCGCCATGTTAAAAAGAGGGCATGATCAGATTACCCCAAAAACTAGAGTTAGTTCCTAAGAAGTTCCTATCACCGATGACGAAACCCGTCAAATAATATAATTGTATAAAACAGTACTTAATTAAAGAGAAATAAAATTCTAGTAATATCAGATCTATTTCAATGAGAAAATGTTTCAGATCCAAACATCACAAGTAACACCATACAAACATTATGTACTTAGAAAATATAAATGTTTATAGCACAGTGTGACCTAAACCCGCACTTTACGCACGCTTTTCCGTGACCTAAGTAGCCTATTTCTGCACGGTGTGTAAATGAATTGACCAACTTCACTCATGTAGAAAAAATAAAAGGAAACATTTAAATGTCATTCAGTGACAGCCAAAACAAGGAGAAACGTGATTCTAAGAAAAAATCGACACAGATAAAAGCACCGAAAAATACATATTAATTATTTTCATCTCACCTGCGTGTACATTTAAGAATTCTTTGGCGCAAAACTTAACCGGCTGGTAACAAGAATAAGATCAACGCGCTGCAGGATATGACGACCTAAACATTGGTAAGTCCTGCTTATGTTGTTCTTTATTTCGGAGAATCTGTTGCCAGTCATTATCTACTTTAACATCGTTTCAAATTTATTTTGAACCCAAATTGTCGCGGCCCTTGTGGTTTGCGCACATTCGTGTTTGAATTATACGAGTACAAAAAATAAAGCTCAATTCGTTTAATTGTTTCTTTTAAAACACTAATCGCAACCCCCACCACTCGTCCGGGGCGGGTTTATGTCACATGTGCTATAAAATAGTATACGATACTTGTGCCCGAAGTTGTCTATTATTGTAATTGTGGTCATAATGTACTATTATGACCACAATTATATCATATCTCGCAATAATGTACAATAAGTCCTAAATGGTTTTTTTCTATTGAAATTTCATTATTTTTCCTCATAAATTAATATCAGTTTAAATACATTTCCCATATTATAACAATGCCACAATATTTGCAATGATAATTGCCTAAAATACATCAATAAATATAGAAAAAAGAATCAAGCAGCTTCACAATGAGAATTAGCACCTAAAATATTTTATTATGATTGAATTGTTTTTTTTTTTTATTCTTAATTGGCTTGTGTTTGACCACAATCTCACCATGGTAAGTGTTGAGGTGGCCGAAGATGGTAAACACACAAAGCCTAGATGGGAACTGGCTCTTAAGTGCAGCTGTCGGAACACACCGATAGGTGCTTGGCGACAGTTTTTCAACTTGAGGGTGGTAGCCAGCCAGTCGGGTACTACAAAGTACCCTACCACCGTGCAAAAGTTATTGCTTAAAGCCAAGTATTAAGGAGCTTGTAAAATATAAATCAGACCTTTCTTTATCACATTAGTGCTTAAATACTACATTATATCATAGCATACGTATCGATCGTAACATTTTGTCTAGGGCGGACTTTTGAGGCAACTTGTTAATCTATTGGTCAGCATATCTATCGATCGAACCACCAGCTAATTGTTACCGAAAATATACAATTTGTGAGCGAGTAAATACGTCATCTCGACTATAGGTATTGTTTGCTAATAAGGCCCAATTTGACATACGAGTAGGTATATTTTATACCACTATTTCAATGTAAATAATCCATTTCGCCCAATTGCCGTTTAATAATGAGATGCGGTGTTTTTCTAACGCGCTTGTCTTTAAGGAACTTCGGGATCATCTGCTTTCCTTCCATGAGGTGCTCAATTATAACTCTTTCGAATAATAAAGCAATAAGAAAGTTAAGAAACGCCAGTACTAAAACTAAGCAAGACATTAAAGTATCTTCGGGTAACTTTAACTGCAGGAATTCAGCTAAATAATCTTCCGGCCATATGGCTATATGAACACACATAACTGTCATTAATAATACAATAATCATAAACGGTTTGTTCGTCACCACAATTCGTCTATATGGCGAGCCACGGTTGAAGACTAAAGCTAAAATAATATATTGAAACATGGATACAGCATAAATCGCATAATTCTCCCAGCATTCATACGCTTTGTTGCTATTTCGTACGTACCATGGGAACAACGTTAAGGTGTAGTAGCATAAATATTGGGTTACACCTATTAGAACAATATGCCCTACAAGTGAAAATAACGGTATAATACCAAGTAAAGAAATAAGGGGGGGGATGTTATATAACTTTCCCGTATAAGCTTTAGTGTTACCAAAAAAGAAAGCAAAATTGATAATTAAACCTACATCGATGTATAAAAATTGATTGTCAGTCAAGTTAGAGTTAAAATAATACAGAAATGTCACTGAAAAAAATTTGGTAAGGGCGTATGCGAACATGAATTTGAATATCCCGAAACTGGTAGTTAAAGCGGCTCTACCTTCATGTAGTATTCTAGAGACGCATTGGATGTCGCTGTTATGTGAGGTGAAGGGTGCGGCCACACTGCTTTCTAGTCTAGAGATGGAGATTCCAGTATGGGCTGCTCGTAGGGCAGCGCAGTCGTTAGCACCATCACCACACATACCTGTATTCGAGGTTGTAGTTCAAGTAAACTTATAACATTTTACCCTACAAATATCAAAAGTGTGAAAGTTTGTTGCCCAAAATCACGCAAAAACGGCAGAACGGATTTTGATGAAACTTGGCACACAGGTTGATCATATCCTTAAACAAAAGATAAAAGTATTTCTAGTTCCAAATGATAATATTTGTAGGTAAATCATTTGTTTGGGAAGACATTGTCAAGTAATTACTCCTTGCTTAGATACCACTTCAAGCTGTGAATTTATTTTTCAACTAAATTGGCTTAATCTTATCATGGTCAGTGAAGATGAGACTTAATGTCGTTAGCATAACAAAGCATTTAGATTGGCGAAGAATTTCCGCGAGCCATGTATACTCGTACTGACCGACATAGTACCCCAGTGCTTGGTACTCCACTATAAGCTGCTGTTTCTGATCTGACGACATCCGCGCGAACACCGCGCCTCGCTCCGCTACAGCACCCACCATGTGCGGGTAGTGCTCGCGTAATACCTGGGAAATAATTATACTTGTATTCGTAGCCGGCCGCCGTTACTCGCGCAATGCAGCGTTTTAAGTGCCTATAGCTAAGTAGCTCGCCGGCGCGCGGCGGGCCGCTGTAAGTGCGATTGGTTAAAGGATTGGGAATTTAGTATGTGGGGATGTTTATTTCTTATTTTCTTATACATCTTACTTTGTGTTACAAGCTTACCTTATACTATTTCCTTATTTCTATCACAAATTTTCTATTCTATTCTAATGATAAAAGTTAGAAAGTACACAAATTATTGGTTACTGTACCGTAACAGATGAATATTAAAAAAAGGTACCAATAATGTTTGTATTTATTCCATTATATCTCATAAGACTCACCCGCCAAGTATCCCCAGTCATGACAATCTTGTAGTTCGGCTCACTGGCCGGCGCCTCTACATCTAGCGATCTATCGCAAGATCCGAGGCCCAGAATTGTACCAAAACCAGAACTACGGCTGGAGTTAGGGCCGGATCCAGAATCTGAGTTGGATCCGGAGCCCGATGCAGTGTCTCGCAACGAACCGCGCCCACTACTCACGCTTCGCAACGAACGTTGAAGAGGTGTTCGATGACCAACAGGCGCCTGGGATAATTATATAAAAAAATAAGTTTGTATGGTCTTAAGCGAACAATAAATAAAATATCCTCGGACATTTTTCACACACGGCTATCTGATACTAAACTAAGCTGATCTATGGAAATCTGATAACTGATATACTAAGTAGGTACCTAAACAACCTTTTTTTGTTTTTGTAATACGTACATACATAAATAGATAAATACACTCAGTTATATAATATACCACTCACCCCATGCAGTGTACTCTCGAAGTAGACTACGGGAGTGTTCCCTGCAGTATCAACATGCAGCTGCACCACTCTCTCTCCACTACACAGGATGCCGCACTCCTTAGCCACGCTCACCGCCGTGTGGATGTTGTCGCCTATACACGATATATAATATACCACTCACCCCATGCAGGGTACTCTCGCAGTAGACTACGGGAGTGTTCCCTGCAGTATCAACATGCAGCTGCACCACTCTCTCTCCACTACACAGGATGCCGCACTCCTTAGCCACGCTCACCGCCGTGTGGATGTTGTCGCCTATACACGATATATAATATACCACTCACCCCATGCAGGGTACTCTCGCAGTAGACTACGGGAGTGTTCCCTGCAGTATCAACATGCAGCTGCACCACTCTCTCTCCACTACACAGGATGCCGCACTCCTTAGCCACGCTCACCGCCGTGTGGATGTTGTCGCCTATACACGATATATAATATACCACTCACCCCATGCAGGGTACTCTCGCAGTAGACTACGGGAGTGTTCCCTGCAGTATCAACATGCAGCTGCACCACTCTCTCTCCACTACACAGGATGCCGCACTCCTTAGCCACGCTCACCGCCGTGTGGATGTTGTCGCCTATACACGATATATAATATACCACTCACCCCATGCAGGGTACTCTCGCAGTAGACTACGGGAGTGTTCCCTGCAGTATCAACATGCAGCTGCACCACTCTCTCTCCACTACACAGGATGCCGCACTCCTTAGCCACGCTCACCGCCGTGTGGATGTTGTCGCCTATACACGATATATAATATACCACTCACCCCATGCAGGGTACTCTCGCAGTAGACTACGGGAGTGTTCCCTGCAGTATCAACATGCAGCTGCACCACTCTCTCTCCACTACACAGGATGCCGCACTCCTTAGCCACGCTCACCGCCGTGTGGATGTTGTCGCCTATACACGTTATATAATATACCACTCACCCCATGCAGGGTACTCTCGCAGTAGACTACGGGAGTGTTCCCTGCAGTATCAACATGCAGCTGCACCACTCTCTCTCCACTACACAGGATGCCGCACTCCTTAGCCACGCTCACCGCCGTGTGGATGTTGTCGCCTATAAACGATATATAATATACCACTCACCCCATGCAGTGTACTCTCGCAGTAGACTACGGGAGTGTTCCCTGCAGTATCAACATGCAGCTGCACCACTCTCTCTCCACTACACAGGATGCCGCACTCCCTAGCCACGCTCACCGCCGTGTGGATGTTGTCGCCTATACGCGTTATTTTCTTTTTATTCGGTTCACAAACTGGTTGTTACAGCAATTGCTTAAAAATATAAAAACGGCTAGCTGAATGGCCTTCTAGGTGCGAACACAAGATGCACACTCAAAACAATTTTAATTACATAATACTAATAAAAGGCATGTATATTTTACAATTTGGAAGTATAATTTATATAATATACAGGTGAAAATTTAAGATGGACCAGCTACTTAAACCCTTGAAATGATTGGAATACATTCTAAGGATTCTAACCTACATTCAGAGTACGTTAGTAACTTCAAAAGACTAAAACAAAAAGGGTTTCTTTTATTTATACAAAAGTAAATATTAAAAATGTCCGCACCAGTGATCATAGTCACGTGTATGTTGGCCTCTATCAGTTCCTTAATGACTCCGGTGGTCGCTCCATTAAGACGATTTTCCATTACCACCAAACCCAGAAACTTTAGATCACATTCAATCTAAAAAGAAAATGATACTTAAATATCAAAATAAATTATCCAAGGGCTGTTTTTTTGTATCGAAAAATTAAATTTAAGTATTATTGTTACCTCATCCCTGGTCATCTTCTGCAGCTGCTTGAAGGTGACTTCGATGACTCTCGTACACAACGCTATCACTCTGTAGCCTTTCTTTGTATAAGAGCTTAGAACCTCGTCCAGGTTTTCAGGAACTGTGTAACATGAAAAACAATATTTTTTGATCTAACATAAAAATTGGCCATGGTTTTAGTGATGGCTAAAACTCAGTTACTGGAATGGTTAGCAAGTTTACTCACCAGTAGCAGGGTTGCAGAGCGTCCGCAGCATCTCTGGTGCCCCCTTGCAGTAGACTCGCAGCACATCCTCGCCCAGCAGCCGCGCCACCACCGAGGCGCGCTGCAGCGACGACACGAACTGGTGCTGCTGCACTATGCCCACTTCTGGTGGCATCTGGTGGACGACATTAACTTAAGGGAGTGTTTCAAATTCTCTATGGTATTTTTGATTCGCATAATGAATGATACAATACTCACAAGAACTTCATCTACGTCCATATTGGCCGTCTTCTTAGGCTTTGCAATTGTCAATATCTTATAATTGGTCGATCCTGTCGTTTTTGACTCTTTTAACGTCCACCCGGTTGAATCAAAAATCTGGTGAATGGAAAAACTAGTTGTAGAAATGAAGTCTTAATCTAGGACTAAAGACTGAAATTTGCAATATGGACATTTGATATGGGATCCAACTTAACCTCTGAGCCACTTACCTTCAAGTCGAGTGGATCTCCAGCCAGCTTATCGTCGAGTAGTGTGAGGCTGTGACAGACGGCCATGCCAATCTTGAGGTCGTGAAGGTCGTTGAGTAGCCGCGGGTCGCGCTGAGGTTGTCCTAACCGCAGGGGATAAGTAGCGGCACTCACTGGGACCACGCCCCACATGTCTAACCCATCCTCTGTTAAAGTGCCTGTCTATGAACAGCTCAATTTACACTCTCAATTTAAGAATTAAACGTAAAAAGTAAGTTAAATTAGGGACACAATATGATGGCATTTATGTCAGTACAATAGTGAAAAAAATCTATTATACAAGCTGTCTCAAAAGAAAGTTTATATTAAATGGATCGATTAAAAAAAAAGTAAGCCGTGTATCGAAAAAATGTTTATTAATTTATTAAAGTACACATTTTGGGAATTTATTTCTTAAAAATAATATCGTCCAAATGTAGACCCTCGCGTTCGCGGCACTCATTTAATCAAACA
Organism: Ochropacha duplaris; assembly: GCA_951361185.1. Classification (NCBI taxonomy): domain Eukaryota; kingdom Metazoa; phylum Arthropoda; class Insecta; order Lepidoptera; family Drepanidae; genus Ochropacha; species Ochropacha duplaris. The sequence continues at coordinate 3,741,030 of OX592715.1, read as the reverse complement.
GAAACAAAAATTATTTATGACGGCTCGGCAGGTGGAAAAGTAAAGGCCGATAATTCCTCGCGCCGACATCGCAGCCCATACGGTCACTTTAGGCGATTGTAGGGGTTTCTGATGCTTGCGTTTCGGATTCGTTGCACTCCAGTAGCGGCAATTCTGCTTATTTACGTGTCCATTAAGATGAAAATGAGCTTCATCCGAAAACAAGATGTTGAAAAGCGCTCAATTGCCTGATTTACGAAGTCACGCCTCTGACTGGCATCTTGCGGCTTTAATTCTTGCACCAATTGAATTTTGCAGTGGTGCAGCTTTAGGTCTTTGTGCAAAATGCGGTGTAATGATGATCTATGCACATTTAAAGCGCTAGCGCGCTTCCGAATTGAAAGGTTCGGATCGTCACGAACAGAATGATTAACACTCTCCACGTTTTCTACCTTGGTCAGTAAGCTAAATAAATGTAAACTTTCTTTTGAGACACCTTGTATTAAAATGAATCCCTATTTCCTTGGTCACGTCATCACGCGTGAACCACTGGACCAATTTCGCTAATTCTTTTTTTGGTGTGTTTGATATTGTAAGGAGAAGATTCTTATGAAAGAAAAAAGTAGGAAAGTTGCGCGGAACATTAGAAAATTTAAGAGAACTTGACGACCATATTAAATTTTCTAACCTTAATATAAACATGGCGTTTGACATAACTGCCGGTTGTGTGCCGAAAATATTGTTTAAACTGATGGTTCCAATTTTATTTTAATTTCATGGCAGGACAGCGTCTTCCGGGCCCACTAGTAATATAATGTAATAGCTGGTTGGTGAGTATATCACAGTCATTATATAATACCTTATCGAAACATATGCAGTCCAATGATCCGCTAACATTAACAGCGCGTGTGTTGAGACACGCGACGCGAGCTCGCTTCAGTCTCGACACTGCGTACAGCCGACCCACTGTCATGGCGGCCGGGAGAGCTGGCGGGATGGCGATACTAAGAATGTCCAGCGCATTCAATGCTATGTTGCCAGGTGAGGGCTCTTTGTATGGCTAGAAGTATGTATAGTTTCCTTACACAATCCTTACACATTTTGGTATTCTATACTTAACCTCTGAAGAAAAATTTACAGAAAGGTTTCTTGAGTTAACGATTTATATATTCACTATACTTTATTATTTATCCGCCAAAGCACGCTAATGAACTTCGTGGTTAAGGTTTGTCTGAAAACAGTAATTGCTGAGAGCATACCCGTTATTGGAGACAGACAATACTACAGTATATTTTCGATTTTTCCTAGCCTTTCGATTGGGGGGATCATCACAGACTAATTTAGCGTAACACATATAAAAGCATGATCAGTATAATTTTTTTGGAGTGGTTATGATTTTGTTTCATCCATATTTTTTCTAGTCGTCAACAAACAGCTGGTTTTAACAAATCTTTAGTTTAAAAAGGTGTTCCACAAGTATCAATAGTCCATTTTTGTTTATAGTATATACAAATTATCTGAAGGAAAGACTTTTCTTGCAGTAGGATTTATAGAGGTTCAAATTATAAAATACAATGCTCGGGTCTTACCTTCAATGCCATGGTAAAAACCAGTCCCACCATGGCACAGGATGCGAGTATCATAATGAACTTGTACGAGTCGTAGTCTAGTTTCAAATCACCCGGGACCGGATACAGGATGTCACGGACCAGCTGACCCTTACTTGTGTTGCAGCCGGTGCGGATGACTAGAGCTCTAAAATGTTTGTACAAAAACAGAATTGGTTCATTCAGACCTTTGCTTGATCGAAATATCAATAACAAAGCAATGTGAAGTCCAATTTGCACTCTAAATAATGATAAGTTGTATATTAACATATACAACTCACTTGACTGGCTCGTTGTTGTAGTAGCGCGTCTGTATGACCTTAGTGCCGCAGAACAGTATGTTGGACGCGTGCTCCTTCATGTCGAACGGTTTGTCGACGCGCTGGAGAGCTGTCTTTGTTACAGGGACGGACTCGCCTGTTGCAATGACATAAAGAGAATAAGAGACACCTGTGTCTGCTGTCCACTAGTTACAGTGGTACATTCATAGACACATGTAGTAGGTACCGGTGAGCATGCTCTCGTTGAGCACGGCGGCGCCGGTGAGCAGCACGAGGTCTGCGTGCAGCGTGCAGGCGCGCGCCGGCAGCACCACCACGTCCCCCGGACACATGTGTCTGCTGTCCACCAGCCCCGCCTGCCCGCCCCATAGCTGCACCGAGTTGTGCGCTTCTACCGTCGCGCGAAGGTTCCGTTGGCTCTATTCGTGAAACATGGCCACATATAGCGAGAAAGCGGACTATTAACCAGTATTACCTAAACCACAGATTAGATAATAGTTACTACGTAACAGATACATCACTCCTTTAGAAAAGATGAAATACCTACATTATATAAGCCTATAAAAGACGCTGCAAGAAGAAACGTACTCTACGAACCAGCGCTTAGAATCAAGATCCCCGTGTAAACCGCGTGAGTGCGAGTGAGAAACGTGCAGTGTGCGCGCTCAGTCCCGCTTGCGGCGGTATATTGCCGGTCGGCTGTGAAGCCACATAGCGGTAGGCAGTTAGGCACTTAAAACACTGCATTTCGCGAGTGACGGAGGCCTGCCTAAACCAGGCCTTCGGCAATACGTCATAACTAACCGTAAATTGTTATTAAAACAAGGCGGCTTTCTACGAGATCAAAAGAGTATAACTTCTGTACGTAGTACATATTATTTATTCTGTGTTCAAACTGAATAAAGGGCTTGACTTTGGAAACGTTGTAAAACATGATAAATTAGTATATATAGTAATATGGTGTCCAACTAGAAACATACTACGATAATAATAAAATATTGCTAAAGTTTTGCTGCAAACGCCATGAAACTATGTACATACTTATCTACTTATATACTACTAATCTATTGGATATATGCTCAAAAAAGCCGATAAAATTTCATTGAAAAATGAGTCGAGTTACTTACCATCTTAGTCTGTATAACAGAAGTGGCAACGCCAAACGTAGTCATACATATGACAGCGACACAGTAGTAGTAGTAACCGTCTGCCAGCCACACGGCTATTGTTAACAATTGTATCGCATAACACGGGTTGCACACCTCCAGGAGGATCAGACTCATGAACGACTGGACCGGCACTTTGATCTCATTGAGGCCGTGGATATTCAACCTACGAGTAGGAGAAACGTAATACACACATCAACATGGTCTAGGGATATTTCAATTAAACCTAAATAACTAAAATTCTACTAACTTTTTGTTAAGACACCTACACATTAAAATAAACCTTGTAATAGCCTATCTAATCTGATAATAAACTTTTAGATAAAGTTAAATTTAAAAAAAACTTAGAAGAAGGGGTTTTCCTCTTCTCCTAAGTTTTTTTTTCTAAGTTTGGTTTGGGCAGGAATTCGTCTCGGCGGTAGAACGGACCTCGTTTTGATACAAGGCAATATGACTGCTCTAAAATACCGAGATGAGGTGCTAGAGCCTGTAATCTTGCCCCGCAGACAGCAAATGGGACAAAATTTCCAGCTAATGCACGACAATACCCGTCCACATGCGGCGCGTATCGTTACAAGTTGGTTACAACAGCATGATATCCAAGCTTTAGACTGGCCTGCACAATCCCCTGACTTAAATCCTATTGAGCGTGCCTGGGATATGCTTCAGAGAAGAGCTCTTAGGAATTTCCCTGAAGATATTGTGCATGACAACCAGCTTTTCTTGCATCTTAGCAGGACTTGGGACAGTATTCCACAACAGGATATTGACACCCTTGTTTTGAGTATGCAGAACCGCTGCAGATGTATCAGGAGAGTCTTAGGTGGATCCACGGATTATTAATTTTAAGTTTTCAACACACTATTTTATTATTTCAGTAGCTGCACGTTATGATGGCCGTAATTACAGCGCTTACCATTTACGTGCCAAAACCACCCACCCACCTTGTGGTGAAATACAAGCCTATTTCATGTAAAAAAATAAACAGGTGGGTATTAGAGGTTTGAGAGGAACAATCAAACTCACATTCTTCTCCTCTCCTCACTAGATGGCGCTCTATCCCCCATAGCCTGTAACTGAGCACAAGTGGCGCCATATTCGATACCGGCGAGTCTTGACCACATAGCTCGCGATGTGTCCCATATCATCGTCTGATACTTATGGCGGAAAAAGCGAAAATGCTGCTCGTCTAAAACCAGAATAACACTCATATTTATCGCAGAGATCCAATGGGAAATTAACTGACCATGTGTTTGAAGAACCATGCATACTTTAGAAGTCTCGAAATCGACTTTAGAAATATTTGAATTTTAAAAAAGCCGATATTCGATTTCCGAACCAGTAGTAACTTCTGTAGTAATAAATGGTTTTGACTTTGACTTTGAAAGATATTAAATTTAGCTGCAATTTTCAGTCAAGGCTGTTAATATTTGTCGGTACTCACTCAAAGTGCTGCCATCATCCAAGGTAACAGGAATATGGAAGGCACCATCGCTGTATATGAGTTCTTGCTCCCCACCCGCATCATCTTGGAAACCCTCATTTGGTGACCTGAAGTGTTTGTTAATAGTTTAAATAAATTGTGCATCTTCCTCCGACTGGTCGGTGCTCTCAGTAACCATGTTTATGTCATACTGTACTTTTTTAGGGTTCCGTACCCAAAGGGTAAAAACGGGATCCTATTACTAAGACTTTGCTGTCTGTCCGTCTGTCTGTCACCAGGCTGTATCTCAAGCACCGCGATAGCTAGACAGTTGAAATTTTCACAAATTATGTATTTTTGTTGCCGCTATAACAACAAATACTAAAAACATAATAAAATAAATATTTAAGAGGGGCTCCCATACAACAAACGCGATTTAATTTCTTATTTTGCTCGATATCAATAATGACAACAGGTAGGCACTTGAAATTTTCACAAAATACTCAGTTGTATTTTTACATTAATAATAAATAATAAAACAAAAATAAAATAAATATTTAAGGGGGGCTCCCATACAACAAACGTGATTATTTAGCCGTTTTTACGGAACCCTTCGTGCGCGAGTTCGACTCGCACTTGGCCCGTTTTTATTTTTATTTAGGGTGTCCTGTGAATGTTTACAAAATTAAATAACAAACATTATTAAAATTGATTTTAAGTAGAAGATATTATGATGATTAACAATTTCCTATACAGGTACCTATTTGGCAAAAAAAGAGTCTTTACTCACCTTGTATCCTTTATATTATGTACATAAAAACATTTGTATTTCTTTTGATTGATTGATGTTTCCTGAAATATAAATAAATAATCACCATAAGTTCATATAGTTAATACTTTCACTTTTCAATATTTATTCTTATATCGGTTTATGTTTTTAGGTTTAGGTTATCGATTACTAGTTTTCCCCCCACGGTTTCACCCGCGTTTCGGAGGGATATTAGCTTTACCCGGGATAAAAAGTATCCTATGCTTTATTTCAGGATATAATCTACCTGAGTGCCAGTTTATGCGTGATTGAGAAACAAACTTTCACATTTATAATATTTGTAGGGTTCATTTTAAAAATACTAGCTAACTCTAAACATACTATCTTCTCCTCTTTATAATATGAAATATTAATTTTATAAGTATCTAATATATACAAATAGGGGAGTACAATCAATGCATACAACAATAATAACTTGGTCAGCATCCTGGAAGCAGCACCTGACATGTGTAGTGTATAGGAACCAGGTAGGACACCAGTGGAATAGCAGAAATGGTATCCCACATGTCAGAATTGAAGATATGTAGCACAGCACAGTCTTTTTAGGGCTTTTCTTGTAGCCATACACCACCTGAAGTAGTAAAGGATTTAATAAGTTAAAATGGTATAGTATAACATACTGGTTTAGATATCAATGCAATAAAGGGATTCACAGCCCTGGATCTATGATTTTTCGAACCAGGACAGACACTTGATAGTGCTGCTCCCTATCTCCAACATTTGAAAAAAATGAAAACTTACAAAAACAATATAATGAGTGGCATTTTGTGACCGGGAGAATAGGAATCCTATAATGCACTCATAATTGTTATTCTTTAGATTTTTTTATGATTTTGGCGCCACCCGATACTGCCGCCAGGGGCAGGTGCCTCGGCCCCTACTAGATCTAACTAGATTTGGGCCTGCTACCATATTATACACAAAACAAACAAACAAACTCATATTCTTCCATCAAGTTTGACCACAATCTCAGTTAGCAGTTTAGGTAAGTCATAAATGATGTGGCCAATGTTGGTAAGAACACAAAGAGAGGCCTTGAGAACTGAGATTATTTCAGCCTATGACTTAATAAATACAACACTAGCAAAATTGAGTTGTACTACTTTAAAATAAAGTTCAATATTGCATAGTTGATGCAAGTGGAATTCCTACAGGAAAGTCCCTGATGGAAAATACACAAAATTGATTCATCTTTTATATTAAGTTGTTGTAGTTATTATGTAGCTATGTATTCTACATGATTTTGATAATATAATATGTAGCAATAATTAATGATGTCTACATGGGAGTCTTTCTTAAAAGTTATGATAAAATGTGAGGAATGCCCACAAATGCCTTGCCTCATACCATGTTGATGCAGGAATTCAAACAGGAGATGAGAAATGTATTTTATGCTTTAGTGAACTCTTGCGACATTTGATTGGGGCTAAGTGAGGTGATGATAGCTCAGTGGTAGTGAATGTGGCGAAGGTAGTGGGTTTGAATCCTATAATGAGCTTCAGCTTTTGCTGAAAGAAAACATTGTGAGGAAACCACAGCATGCACCGTGCTTGTTATGCATGTACAGTACTTTGTAGTGCTTGACTGACTGGCTATCACCCTCAAGTTAAAAATCTGTTAATCATTTACAAAATAAATATACCTACTTATACAGTTTAAATAGACTCATTTCCAGCAGTAAGATATTACTTTGGTTCCAGTAAGAAAAGGTCCAAAAAGTATCCACAAACTGGCATAAATTTTTTTTAACAGACACTCAAAAAAACTCTAACAAAGCTACTTATGAGAAAAACCGTTTTTTTTAGTTTGTAGGCACAAGTACCTGCCAGTAGCCAAAGAGAACAAAAAAGTTGTTCTACGTTAGAATTTTACGGTTTTAAAGTTACCAAAAAGTATGTATAATGATATTAAAATCTTTAAATACAGATCAGTACACAGCATTGAAATGCATTTTGTAGGTTCATAGATAAATCTCCAGGGTGACAATACAATACATATTTTCAATATATTGAGCTTCCAAAAAACAATATAATTAGTAAAATAAAATATGAAAGGTCAATAAATTACCTGTTCAAACTCGGGGCTGATACTTAAGTATTGTATATTAAGTTCATCTCCACTGCTTTCTTCTTGAAATAATGGCTGACCATTGTCTGAATCCATCACTGCTCTTGTTCTCTTTTTATTTTACATATCACCCCATTTGTGGGTTTGATGTCATCTTTAACTTTAATTTGTTTGTCTCAGAGACAGTAGACTGTCTGATGTTTTAACATGTGAATAAGCACATAATAGCTGAGCCTTGCTATTGGGTATTCTTTATTTCCTGTCCGTATCTTAATTAGGGGCAAAGAGCTGTTAAACAAAGTTTTATTCTACATAAGAGTAAACTGTAAAAGGCTTCCATCCCTCTTTTCTCCTACCCTAGAAATTCTTTACTCAGTCAGAAGGCCGACAAACTTACTTAGTGCCTTGAATTTCTATCTAGATAAATTATAATTTTGATGTAATATGATGACTACTGGTTGGTCACCACAAAACAAACTTTATTCGTTGCTCATAAACTATGTCAATTACTTAAATTGTATCTTATATTTTGAAACATTTTTAGTTCTCAGTCTTCGATCAACAATAGTTCTCAGTTTATTAAAATATTTAAGTAAATTAACCAAACTAACAACAGAGACTTTCAAACTTTGATTTAAGTTTCGAAATAAACTTTCTCGGAACAATAACTAGCATGGAAGCCGGGCTAAAATAAAAACCGAGTACTATACAGTTTATTCATTTATGTCAATTAGCATATCGTAATGTGGGAATGAAACAAAACATGGCTGTTTGTTTTTATTATTTTTGAACGTGTCACAAGCAAAATGTCAAATGGTCCTCTTTGGCCCTCTTATAACGCTAACAAATACAAAAGTTCTATCCAAGACGTCAAAATACTTACGTTGGCTATCAACTTAATTTTGTAGTTTTATGTTTTGTTGATACGAGTCGGGAGTTTGACGAATTTACTAAGTGAAAAAAGCGAGTTAATTATTAATTTCTGTCTGAGAACGTGGCCAGAAAGTATATACGAGAGTTGTACAGTGCCCTGGACAAGATGTCTTGTGTTGTTGAAGGGTGTAAAGCCCATAGTTCGAGAAAAGAAAATGAGAACGAAACGTTAACATTTCATCGGTGAGTTTAGAGATATATTTTTCAATATTGGAAATAAAAAAAGTTATAGACGATAAATAAAAATAGTACTTTATGCCTATCTACTCAAAAGAATTCACGTATTTGCTTTATTTTATGATTTTTCAGAAAAATAAAATTGTCGCAAGTATAGGTTACTAGTGATGTAAAAATGGTTATCGATAATAATTTCAATACTGTTGCAGATTTCCTAATGATGGTGAAATGAAAATAAAATGGAGTCAGTGCATCAATAGGTTTTTCTCATACAAAATTCCACCCCCTTTTCACCCCCTTAAAGGGTGATTTCTAGGATAAAAACTATCCTATGTTTTTTCCCGGGACTCCAACAATCCCTATCCAAATTTCATCTAAATCGGTTCGGCGGTTTAAGCGTGAAGAGGTAACAGACAGACAGGCACACTTTCGCATTTACAATATTTTATATTTATAATATTAATTAGTAAATTAGTATTAGTATGAATTTTAATGATTAATAAAGACATTAAATTAATAATTGTAGTTTCATTTATACTTGTGTCAAATTCTTATCGTCTCTTTCCTACCACACTTGACGGATATTCCGACGCCGAAGTTCCGTCGTGGTAAATCCGTTAGTAAACCACAGCCACACTTGGCAGATTATCCGTCGACAGCCAGCGCCTATACTGATAATAAATTATAATAACATGGGAATGTTAAGAAAAGGATAAACTATATTAATTAAAAAACATATAATAGAAAACTATTCTATCTATAGGTACACATAATAAAAATGTAACGGATCGCTATCTGTACATGGAAGATATATGAGAAAAAATATTATTGGGTCCTTTATCAACGCAATAGCACCCAAAACAATGATTGTTAGAATTTTGTCTGTTTGTGCAAGCTAATCTCAGAAACGGCGTATTCGGATGTGGTTTTCACTAATATATTGTGGTAAGCTTCACTTAACATTTAGTGTTTGTTTCATGTCAATCGGTTCTTAAATAAAAAAGTTATGTCAATTTAAAGAATCACGTCGAACATTTGTTAATCCAAAATAAACCAAAAGATATGGCCAAAGTCACTATGGAGGAGCGAGGTGTTAGACTCCTCCATTGAAAAGGGAAGATCATCCGCCAGGCTAGGTCATCGTGCCTGGGGACTGCGGTCCAACTGTTGATGTTGGAATCTTGTATATATGCAGATCGCATGGAAAACTTCGTAAGCGCGATGTAGGTTATTGAAGCGCCATCTATCTAGGAGTCGTGCGAACTATATCTATGTGTAGATAGATGTCGCTACATCACTCCCCTCCAAGACCAGAGGTCGATATTGCTGGTCGTGCTAATGTAGCTTGCAAGTGCCAGTGCTGCTCGTAGTCTACAGTGAGTCGAGACTGAGCGATGAGCCTTGCAGGACCAGAAAGCGCGGTGAGTCGGCTGCGTTGGACCTGATAAAGGCGAAGCTGGCTTGCTGTGGACTGCTGCAGAGACCTGGTGAAGAGTGCAGGGAAGTGATGCTGCATACAGCTGACATTCCAATCACGTCGGGGTCACCAATATGGAGGAGCGAGGTGTTAGACTCCTCCATTGAAAAGGGAAGATCTTCCGCCAGGCTAGGTCATCGTGCTTGGGGACCGCGGTCCAACTGTTGATGTTGGAATCTTGTATATATGCAGATCGCATGGAAAACTTCGTAAGCGCGATGTAGGTTATTGAAGCGCCATCTATCTAGGAGTCGTGCGAACTATATCTATGTGTAGATAGATGTCGCTACATCACTATTCCACGCAGACGAAGTCGCGGGCACAGCTAGTACTAACTATATTTACTTGTTTGCTTTGATGACTTATATCGACACGACTATGTCGATGATAAGCCCATCACTAGCCAAAAAATAGCTTGTGACAACCTGCATAATAACGAAACAGAACGGTATTATATGTCTCTTTCCCACGCATTATTAACGTCGAAAGTAAAAAAAGGTAAAGTATATGCATTTCATTTCTTATTTTAGCCCGCTTCCATGTTAGTTATTGTTCCGAGTAAACTTTGAAATAAGTGCCGAGTGTTATCTGTCACTGTCACACACAGCAGCTGGCTGTGACCACAGATTACTGATGTAGCTAGCTAGCTGTGACCTTAGACGAATTGGATTATTCGTCTAAGGCTGTGACAGCCACAGTCACAGAGTACTGGTGACAGTGACAGATAGTACCAATGAAGTAAGAATATTCATAATATCACCATAGTAATTAAATTCGCTTCGCATTATTACTATAACTTATAAAATAAAAAATATTTAGAGTTTTATTGTAGTGAAATGAAAGTGTGTTATTGTATTTCTTTTCACTAAAACCTCGAAAAGCCTGAGCTCACGAACTAACTTTAGTTTCAATTATTAATTTGGGGAAAAAGTGGGAGGACAATATTGCAAAAATAAAACAAGGTAAACTATAATGTAAATGTAATATATTTATATATTTAATTTAATTTCTTGTCATATACATCAAATTAAATCCTTTCTAAACCTAATAAAACCAATGCGGCCGTATTATAAATTATTCAATAAATTTTTAAATGGTAACATTTACATCACATATTTGTGTGTATATAGTTTATAAAAAATTTAAATAACTCGGTTTTGCCTTCACATTTTGTGCCTATGATTTCAAATGAAATGAAATGAAATTGTTTATTCATCCAAATAAACAATTTCATTTAACTAAATAAGCTGGATCTTTTCAATCAACCTAAATAAGCTGGATTTGACATGAGGGTCTCTGTCTAAAATGTTTACCTCTTTTGTCAAATAAATCGATGCTCTTTTACAGTAGATATTACGAACACACTTACATGATATCTTAGCTACATCATCGAGGCATCAAATCGATTCCCATAAACATTGCGTACACGATAGTACCGCCACTGCACTTTCAAACACATAAAATGTTAGTCACTAAAATAAATCAAAACAAATATTTCATTAATTTTTAACTAAGCTGAGTTTTGAAGTGATCAGCTTCATACTATTTGGTATAACACAGCACCCAAAACATTGCAATTTAATTGGAATGTTACTTAAAACGAATACTAAGGCACTTGTTGAAATGTACATCTGATTATATCACATTGTGCTTAAATCTAATAAAATATTGGTTAATAAGGCAATGTCATTCATAAGTAAATAGATAATACTTAAGTTTTGCATAAAAACATCTATTGAAAAATACTTCTTCCGAATATAAAAGGTCTATTTACTGTATAATAAATTAATTAATTTAATAAATCACTTCAATTGTATTTTAGTTATAACTCATATCCTTCCCCGTTATTCTCATAACTTGATTCATATGATTTAAATTATTTTATTGGTTTAGACATCATATAACTAACTATAATATATAATACATTTTAATTAAGTTACGTACAAAGTTACTTATCAGTAAACAGTATTACATACACAGCTAAATACAAGTCTTATTACTAAGTGCATAAAGTTCAAAATCGTACTGTGAATAATCACATTAAAAGCATACAATTGAATTTTTTACCAAAATGCTTATTATTATGAATTAAGACAAACGAGAATTTGAATGCACTTTGAAGTTCAAAATGGTATGTAAAGAATGTTAAGAAAAATGTTGGTAGGTAATACCGGAAAAATGAATACCTACAAAACAAATATGAATAAAAAAAAAGGATTTATCAGAGAAATCGTTTAAGAAATGATTTGTAACATAAATTAAAAATCGTAAGAACATGGCTTTATGCATTAACTGCAATATTCAATACCTTATTCGAGACATAAACATCTACTACATGTATATTCCATAAAATTGTGTAAAAATAATTAATAAGTAAAAAGCATAATAAAAATGCATTTCTTAATAAATAATTAAGATTATTTCATAATTAATACATCACTACTGTGACCTATACATAGGATCTAATATATTTGTCAATAAAACAAAAAAAATACGTTATCTCAGCTACCTTTTTCGGAATTAGAATCAGATATGCCTTCTTTATCATATTTTATACCGCTATCACAATCTAAATAATCCATTTCGGTCAATTGCCGCTTTATCATGAGATGTGGTGTTTTCCTAGCGCGTTTCTCCTTCAGGAACCTCGGAATCATCTGCTTTCCTTCCATAAGATACTCAATAACAACTCTTTCAAAGAATAAAGCAATAACGAAATTAAGTGACGCGAGAGCTAAAACTATATAAGCCATTAGGGCGTCTTTAGGCATCATTAATTGAAGGAATTTGGCTATCCAATCGGCAGGAGATGTGGCTATATAAATACAAAATCCAGTCATTATTAATACACTTATCATTAGCTGCTTATTCGTTACTACCGACCTTCTATATGGCGAGCCATGACTGAAAACTAAAGCCAGAATAATATATTGGAACATGGATACCGCAAAAATCGCGTAATTCTCCCAACATTCGTTTTCTTCTTCGCCCTCATATGTATGTCTCACGTACCACGGGAAGAGCGTCAAGGCGTAGTAACATAAATATTGAGTCACACCTATCAGTACAAGTTGACCTACTAGTGAAAATAACGGTATGAGACCAAGTAAAGAAGTGAGGGGGGGTATTTTACATAGTTTCCCCGTATACGCTTCTGTCATACCAAAGAAAAATGCGAAATTAACTATGAGAGCGACATCAATGTATAGAAATTGGAAGTCGGTCAAGTTCGAGTCGAAGTAATACAAAAAGGCGACTGAGAAAAACTCTGTCAGGGAATAGGCAATCATGAATTTGAAGACGCCAAAACTGGTTGATAAGGCGGCTCTTCCTTCGCGTAATACTCTTGAAACGCATACGATGTCAGGGTTCTGTGAGGTGAATGGTGCTGCTACACTGCTCTCTAGCTCTGAAAGGGAAATCCCTGTATGGGCTGCTCGTAGTGCTCCACAGTCATTTGCACCGTCACCGCACATGCCTGCAAGTTAGGTATGCTTTAAAATTACACTGTTTGAAGGTACGTTTACCCATTTAGACACTCTCAATCCATTTATTTTTTAAGAACAACTTTTTTTCAAGAAATTATTTTTCTTACTGACCGACATAGTACCCCAGTGCTTGGTACTCCACTATAAGCTGCTGCTTCTGATCTGACGACATCCGCGCGAACACCGCGCCTCGCTCCGCTACAGCACCCACCATGTGCGGGTAGTGCTCACGTAATACCTGCACAACATCAAAACTAAACATAATGTTGGGTCAAAGAAATTATAGAGACAAAATTCTCTGGGAACCGAGCTTAAAGTAACCAAAAATAAAACTAATTACCACGAAATAAAAGACTCTTTTACAATGTATTGTATTATAATAAATAGCACTCACCCGCCAAGTATCCCCGGTCATGACAATTTTGTACCGCGGCTCCCCTGACGGCGACTCTATGTCCAGCGAGCCAGAGCCAGAGCCCGAGCCCGAGGAGTCCCGCCACGAGCCGCGCCCGCTGTCCACACTGCGCCAGGACCGCTGGAGCGGCGTGCGACGACCTACTGGCGCCTGGACAATCATCACCATCTCATTAAACATCCCACTTAGAGAATACGAGGCTTTTTAAGAAAGAGGATTACATACAAATACATTAAAATGTGTATTTGTGACTCAAGAAATGTACCAGGATATAATATACCACTCACCCCATGCAGTGTACTCTCGCAGTAGACTACGGGAGTGTTCCCTGCAGTATCAACATGCAGCTGCACCACTCTCTCTCCACTACACAGGATGCCGCACTCCTTAGCCACGCTCACCGCCGTGTGGATGTTGTCGCCTATACACGTTATATAATATACCACTCACCCCATGCAGTGTACTCTCGCAGTAGACTACGGGAGTGTTCCCTGCAGTATCAACATGCAGCTGCACCACTCTCTCTCCACTACACAGGATGCCGCACTCCTTAGCCACGCTTACCGCCGTGTGGATGTTGTCGCCTATACACGTTATATAATATACCACTCACCCCATGCAGGGTACTCTCGCAGTAGACTACGGGAGTGTTCCCTGCAGTATCAACATGCAGCTGCACCACTCTCTCTCCACTACACAGGATGCCGCACTCCTTAGCCACGCTCACCGCCGTGTGGATGTTGTCGCCTATACACGTTATATAATATACCACTCACCCCATGCAGTGTACTCTCGCAGTAGACTACGGGAGTGTTCCCTGCAGTATCAACATGCAGCTGCACCACTCTCTCTCCACTACACAGGATGCCGCACTCCTTAGCCACGCTTACCGCCGTGTGGATGTTGTCGCCTATACACGTTATATAATATACCACTCACCCCATGCAGTGTACTCTCGCAGTAGACTACGGGAGTGTTCCCTGCAGTATCAACATGCAGCTGCACCACTCTCTCTCCACTACACAGGATGCCGCACTCCTTAGCCACGCTTACCGCCGTGTGGATGTTGTCGCCTATACACGTTATATAATATACCACTCACCCCATGCAGGGTACTCTCGCAGTAGACTACGGGAGTGTTCCCTGCAGTATCAACATGCAGCTGCACCACTCTCTCTCCACTACACAGGATGCCGCACTCCTTAGCCACGCTCACCGCCGTGTGGATGTTGTCGCCTATACACGTTATATAATATACCACTCACCCCATGCAGTGTACTCTCGCAGTAGACTACGGGAGTGTTCCCTGCAGTATCAACATGCAGCTGCACCACTCTCTCTCCACTACACAGGATGCCGCACTCCTTAGCCACGCTCACCGCCGTGTGGATGTTGTCGCCTATACACGTTATATAATATACCACTCACCCCATGCAGTGTACTCTCGCAGTAGACTACGGGAGTGTTCCCTGCAGTATCAACATGCAGCTGCACCACTCTCTCTCCACTACACAGGATGCCGCACTCCTTAGCCACGCTTACCGCCGTGTGGATGTTGTCGCCTATACACGTTATATAATATACCACTCACCCCATGCAGTGTACTCTCGCAGTAGACTACGGGAGTGTTCCCTGCAGTATCAACATGCAGCTGCACCACTCTCTCTCCACTACACAGGATGCCGCACTCCTTAGCCACGCTTACCGCCGTGTGGATGTTGTCGCCTATACACGTTATATAATATACCACTCACCCCATGCAGGGTACTCTCGCAGTAGACTACGGGAGTGTTCCCTGCAGTATCAACATGCAGCTGCACCACTCTCTCTCCACTACACAGGATGCCGCACTCCTTAGCCACGCTCACCGCCGTGTGGATGTTGTCGCCTATACACGTTATATAATATACCACTCACCCCATGCAGTGTACTCTCGCAGTAGACTACGGGAGTGTTCCCTGCAGTATCAACATGCAGCTGCACCACTCTCTCTCCACTACACAGGATGCCGCACTCCTTAGCCACGCTTACCGCCGTGTGGATGTTGTCGCCTATACAAATTACAAAATAATTAAAAAACAAAACATGAAAGTAGAGAATGGTGAAAATGGATATGCCTTACCTGTAATCATCACCACATGTATGTTCGCTTCTTTCAGTTCTCTGATAATACCGGTAGTAGCTCCTTTGAGACGATTTTCCATTATGACTAATCCGAGGAATTCCAGATCCCTTTCGACCTACGAATATAATATCAGAGCGTGTCACTTCACAAAATTCCCAATAGCAACTAATTCATCGAGCTAAAACTGTGTTAATTTGTCGGAAAATAGGTTAGACATGTATTCCCTTGTACAATAACTCATTTACCTCGTCCCTGGTCATCTTCTGCAGCTGCTTGAAGGTGGCTTCAATTACTCTCGTCGACAACGCTATCACTCTGTAGCCCTTCTCTGCATAAGAGTTCAGAACCTCGTTCAAGTTATCAGGGACTGTTAAACGAGATACGACTTTATTATAAAATGTGCTGTTGAGAACTGTGCATAACAAAATTACTTGTGTAAAAGACTTTATTCAGTTTAGGCTATAGAGTGTGAGGTCAAATTTTTGTGGGGTCAAATTTCGGAAGTTTCCACCGTTTTTTTAAGTTAACTAAAAACAACCGCCTAGAAACCAGGATACCTTTTCAATATTTTTATGATCTTACTATTTTTGGTCACTACTTCCCAGCATCAGTCAATGTCCAAGATCATACGTCCCTTTAAGCACCTTTGGCTAGAAATTTTACTGGAATGGTTAGCAAGTTTCACTCACCAGTAGCAGGGTTGCAGAGCGTCCGCAGCATCTCGGGCGCCCCCTTGCAGTAGACTCGCAGCACATCCTCGCCCAGCAGCCGCGCCACCACCGAGGCGCGCTGAAGCGACGACACGAACTGGTGCTGCTGAACTATGCCCACCTCTAGTGGCATCTGACAGACGACATTCATTTGACTACTACATATTTTTCAATGGATCCTGATAGTCAAATCAGAATACTACTGAGTCAAGGCAGCGAAATTTGACTATAGATCTATCCACGAAGCACCAGAAGTAGTTACTGTGCATCCTTTCGCTAGTGTTGTAGTGCTGTCGATACATCTATATGTATGTATGGACACCACCTACAGCCCAAAGATAAAACTGGAGAAAATTCAGAAATTCCTACCACAATCTCAGCCATTCTACTGGAATTGAGGCCTAGAATGATTCTAGCCCTCATTTTACTCCCAAAAGCGAACATTCAGCTGTACATGTAAGTGCAAGTCTACATTCACACTGAACATGTCTATGCATGATGCAAGTATGTTTACATGATAGACTCTATTTAGCACGAAAATTTGCAAGTACTTAAGTGCTCTTTATCCTTTAGGGCACATCATAGAGCATCCCAGGAAAAATCTGTTTACCAAGTAAGTCATCGTGTGCAAGTTCTTGTATGGGAATCAATGGGAATGGAAAATTAATTTTCTAGAGGACCGTAAAGTCTTTAGTGCTCGAAGTTGAATTCATAATTTGCCCTTGATTTGCAATAAAAGAAACAAAATGAACTGACATGAATAAATGAACTGACATGAATATCATCCACGTTGATGTTGGCTGTTTTCTTGGGCTTCACAACTGTCGGCGTCAATATCTCGTAATTAGATGATTCTGGTACATCTGGCTCTTCTAACGTCCATCCAGTTGATTCGAACATCTGATAATGTAGAAATTACAAATTCATAATATTATATACCTTACGCTAAAGGCCATAGAATCCACTTAGGCTCCATAAAATATTCGTTTCACATCCAACCTGAGCTGAAGTGGACTTTAAGAATTTGAAGTTGTAGAGTAGGATAATTAGCAAACTATTTTTGGTCACCAAAATCACCTTCAAGTCGAGTGGGTCTCCCGCCAGCTCTCCGTCGAGCAGCGTAAGGCTATGGCAGGTCGCCATGCCGATCTTGAGATCGTGTAGGTCGTTGAGTAGCCGCGGGTCGCGCTGAGGTCGTCCTAGCCGCGGGGGGGAAGTAGCAGCACTCATTGGGACCACGCCCCACATGTCTAGCCCATCCTCTGTCAGGGTGCCCGTCTGAGGAGATTAGGACAAACCTGAACAAGATTCTGAACTGAAAACCTCTTCTGTGAATATTTTAGAATTCAATTATCTTATGGCGAATGCAAGATATAAACGAATTACATTATGGAACTAAACCATTTTCATCCAAATATCCTTGTTCTCATCATCGTCGTAACCATTGAGAACGAATTCTAAAGTAGTAGTAGTTAAGTGAAAGTGTAATTTATGAGGAAGCAACCACCTTCAATCACAACACAGAAAGGATTCAATATCTCCATTATTCATTAAACATCAATATAAATTCTAATACTCCATAAAGGTATCCGCTAAAAACGAATTTATCTGAAAGATAATCCTTTTTCAAAAATATTACCTTATCGAAACATATGCAGTCCAATGATCCGCTAACATTAACAGCGCGTGTGTTGAGACACGCGACGCGAGCTCGCTTCAGTCTCGACACTGCGTACAGTCGGCCCACTGTCATGGCGGCCGGTAAAGCTGGCGGGATCACTATTGTGATGATGTCCAGGGCTTTTATGGCTATGTCACCGGGTTTGAGCAAGCGGGTGGCCTAATAATAACAATCAACATAATTATAAAACTATTATTTCTAAAAGTGTTTTTGTGGCTATCCTATACGATATATCTAATTTTTAGCTAAAATTAATGATGCAAACGGCATTTTAAAGCTTATGTCGCCAGCTATTTTACGAATAGCTTTTTATAAAAAATATCAACTAACATAACAGCTGTTGACAGTATATTTATAGTTCATGTGGCAAATCCAAATTTATAATTAAAATAAGTTCTTTCAATGATATTTCACATTCTATATACACAGACCGATGGCAATGCTAAAACTAGATATTGTAATCCATGTGAAGATATAATGGCGAAATTAATCTGTCTGTTCGCTCAATGTTCAACAGTTACACGGATTTTGATGGGTGTAGAGGAGGTGACCTTAGAAAAGGACATAGGCTACTTTTAAGTGGGTGAAAAAGAGGTGGAAAGGCACTATTCCGCGATAAACGTATTCCACGCGAACGTAGCTGCTGACAAAAGCTAATGCTTCAATACAATTCTTCTTACCTTCAGAGCAATGGTATAACCTAGTCCCAGCAAAGCCAGGAATGCAAGGATGATGATAAATTTATACGAGTCCCGGTCGAACTTGAAGTCAGCCGGGACTGGATACAGGATACTGCGGACCAATTGGCCCTTGCTTGTGTTGTAGCCGGTGCGGAGGACTAGAGCTCTGAAGGGGGAAGAATCAGTTTAGATTTTTTTCTAATGCACTTAAGTTCTTATTTTTGAAAACAAAAACTCCATTATAAGGTCCAAAATTGTGGTAGCAAAAGAGTTTATTGTACAATTATTGTGAGTGTATTATTGTAAAAGTACATTTAAATATGTGTTTTATAAAACTCACTTGACTGGCTCGTTGTTGTAGTAGCGCGTCTGTATGACCTTAGTGCCGCAGAACAGTATGTTGGACGCGTGCTCCTTCATGTCGAACGGTTTGTCGACGCGCTGGAGAGCTGTCTTTGTTACAGGGACGGACTCGCCTGTTGCAATGACATAAAGAGAATGAGAGACAGCTGTGTCTGCTGTCCACTAGGTACAGTGGTACATTCATAGACACATGTAGTAGGTACCGGTGAGCATGCTCTCGTTGAGCACGGCGGCGCCAGTGAGCAGCACGAGGTCTGCGTGCAGCGTGCAGCCGCGCGCCGGCAGCACCACCACGTCCCCCGGACACATGTGTCTGCTGTCCACTAGCCCCGCCTGCCCGCCCCATAGCTGCACTGAGTCGTGCGCTTCTACTGTCGCGCGAAGGTTTTGTTGGTTCTGCAAGACGGAATATTTAGTTATTTTCACTTTTGGTCCTAATCTGATTACGAACCTGGCAGTTTTAATTTTAAGCTTATAAATTACTCAGACAATTGCTCTTTCTATTTCTATTTACTGTCATAATGATTAAAGATTAACTGTATGCGAAATCAATTCAGTTAACTATCTTATGTAATTGACTGAATTGATTTCGCATACAGTTTCGAAAGCAAGAACCTATTTATCTGTAAGAGAACTTCGTTCCAGAAAAATAACAAATACAACCATATACAAATAGCCTACCTTTTTAGTTTGTATAACAGAAGTGGCAACACCAAACGTAGACATGAGAACGACCGCTATACAGTAGTAGTAGTAGGGCTCCGCCAACCACACAGCTATTGTGAACAGTTGGAATATGTAGAAGGGGTTGAACACCTCCAGGACAATCAGTGTCATGATGGATTGAACCGGGACTTTGATCTCGTTGAGGCCGTAGATGTTTAACCTGATAATCGGACAATAATTTAAATTTATAAATCCATCTATCTAATAATATAAAATGAAATGTCTATTCATCCAAATAGGCGTTTATCAATAGGGTATATGTGGGGAAGTTTTATTTCATAAAATTACAAAATAGATTTTTAAATTAAAAAAAAAGTTTTCAGTTTATTTAATCTGTTTTTAACACTATGAAATAGTAGCCGCGGACTTTTTGGCGGGAACTTGCGAAGTGACGTTGCATTTTCGTTTTATTTTCATTAAATTCGTGTTTGCATTGTAAAATCTACAGTTTGTCTAGTTTTGTGTTTGTTTACACAGCCAACTGACGTCATGTCCGCTGGGTCCAGCGTTTTTGTCAAATTAAAATTTAAATGCTTTTTTATGGCACTTATCGATAGAATTTTTGGTTTATCAGTACTATAGAAACTATTGGAGACACTTTTCAAAAACAACTTACACCTATCATTCAATCATTATTTATCAAGGCGACAAAAATAATAAACATTAACTTCAGATCTAACTACTACAACCGGTTTTATAATATTCTTACATCCGGACTCTCTTCTCACTAGATGGCGTTCTAGCCCCCATAGCCTGTAACTGAGCACAAGTGGCACCACACTCGATACCGGCGAGTCTTGACCACATAGCTCGCGATGTGTCCCATATCATCGTTTGTTTCTTGTGGCGGAAATGGCGGAAGTTCTGAACATCTGGAAACAAATGATACAGATATAGACTATTTGTCTAAAAATGTTGTCACATGTACAATACACATAATAATTATTTTAGCTACAACATATAGACGCTTTATTTATACACGCTGCGCTGCAACTACACACGGGGCTGGGTGGCACAACTGCTCTAAGATTGCAATGCCTACTTGATGAATATTCTTTTTTCTTCAGAGATGTTTTATGGTCACATTAACTATACATAATGTCAAATAATTTATTTTGGCAGGGGATATTTAAACAATTCAAACAAAAAACAGCCATATCAATAGTGTATATAAGGTGTACAACACGTTGGCAATCCCCCTGGTATTGCTAATGTCTATAGGCGACGGCAGTCACTTACCATCCGGTGACCCGCCTGTCTCGTTGTCACTTGTGAAATAAAAATTAAAAGGTATACTCACTCAATGTGCTGCCGTCATCTAAGTGTATAGGAGTATGGAATGCATCAGCGCTATCTACGAGATCCTTCTCCCCGCCACTTTCATCCTGGAAACCCTCATTTGATAACCCACTGAAATATATAATAGTAAACAAATCTTTGAAAACCATTAATAGAGATGAAAAAAAAATGTTTTTTTTAAACTGTATTTGAACCGTGCCTATTGATTGCCAGAAATAAAAATAAAAAAAATTACATACCTTGTGTCCGCAATATTTTTGTTAGATATTTTGTGTATGTAAAAACTTTTGCATTTCTTTTGATATGTTTCCTGTAGTAAATAACATAAATAACATCAGTACCAAAACATACTATATTCTGTCTGTAGTAAGGCATAAAATTATTAAACCACTTACAACAACTATAACTTGGTCAGCATCCTGGAAGCAGCACCTGACGTGTGTAGTGTATAGGAACCAGGTAGGACACCAGTGGAATAGCAGGAATGGTATCCCACATGTCAGAACTGATGATAAGTACACAAGTACTGTCCGCCACCGGCATTTCTTATAGCCATATACCACCTGAAAATTTACAAGAAGGTACCATTTTATACATAGAAGTAATTTTAACCTGTCAGTTCTTTCTTGGGACAATCGGAGTTTCAGAGTCCGCACCACTTGGTTCTCAAATGGGACAATCAATTGATGACATTTACTTGAAAATCGGGCGCGATTTTGATTTTTTTAAAACTGTGCGCGACTTGACGAGTTGTTTGACAGGTTAATCTCGCGAGTCAACAGATTTAAAGAATTTAAGTTCAATTTAGTGGGTATTATTAGAGTATACAGTTAGGTACCATACATCACATATAACAAGTATATAAAAACATGGGCCAAAGCTGACTAATGCTGTGTCACTACTACAATAGAGTACTTGATTTGCACCCAGAAACAATAATATTGTTTCATTACCAAAGCGGTCTGAAATAAATCTATTTTATGTATCTATACTAATATTATAAAGAGTTAAGGGCGAGGTTGTAGGAGGTAATCTCTGGATCTACAGAACTGATTTTGAAAATTATAGGCTATAAATTAACTCGAAAAATGAAAAGATCCCACGAGCATGCGGGTGAAACCGCGTTAAAGGACCATGTAGTAATATATTAAAAAAATTAAATTGTATTAACAGTTCTCTTACTTTCTTAATTCTGATGACAAATCAACAAATTATATTTTAACCAATTTTAAATTATATTGTCTTTAAATCTCATTGTTGACATTCATGTAGTCAGACAAACAGACATAATGTCACTTAATACATTATGCATTCCCAGATTGAGATAAAAAAATAATTTAATTTGCCTGTTGCAACAGGCAGGCAGGCAGGTTGCAGGACTGAAATGCATGTAATCCACCTTGACATAAAACAGACCGATGATTCATGGCAGGAAAATACCAAGAAACTGCATGTAAGTAGGTATAGTATAATATCATATTTTATGTTTAAACTACATAAAGAAAGACATCATTTTAAAATATGTTACATTGTAAATATTTTATTTCACACACATCATCTTCATCATCTGCCTGCCATGTTCCCAATTATTTGGGGTCAGCGTGTACTTTTCTTGAATATTCTTCCCTTCTATCTATCACATCAGAATTAACTTTATTCTCAGATATGGCATCATATATTATACTCCCAAAATGTTAAAACATTTATGAAGACAAGCCAATAATTGGTTGATTAAGAGTTACAATTGAACAAAATAATTATGATATATGAATATATTATAGCATTGATGGATAAGTTATAAATTGACTGATAAGAGAATATGTGAGGTTTTTTTAATAAGTGGGTGGTTAATGATGAACTAATACTAGGAAACTATGATAAACACATTGTACCTAACATGTTGTTTATCATACAACAAACCTTTGTTACATTATATTACAAATTCATAGAAATATTATGCATATTAATACAATTCATGATAAACTACTATAAGTTTTTCATAAAAGTCATATGCTTAATATGATTTAAAATAGATCAGCTTGCCATATTGAGTTACACATGTTTTTGAGGGTTTAAATAGTTTACTGAGATAAAAGTATCATTTAATAAGTTGGCTTGCGGAATTTTTGATTAAATTGTTATCTTATTGTTTAAGTGGCACGATCACCACTTACACGATACACCTTCAGGACCAAAAGGTTAAGGTATATCTTAACAATATGTAGCAAGTTTAAGCCAAGTTTGTTCAACCAATTGCAATCCAATTAGAAACTATGGCATTTTTAATATAAGCAGAATTCTATCTAACTATTATTGTTTAGCTACTACATATTATTATAAAGGCCTTATTTCCCAAAAGACATTAATACTATTCACTAAAACATAGCAGCAATATAGGGTTCTTCAAAGATGTTCAAGGTTGGATTCTTCATTATGGGTGGTTTCCACAATTGGGCAACTGATGGTCATTTTTTGCATGGGATTTCAGCTGGGATTACTCCAGCCATCCTAAGCAAGGAAGCTTGCTAGCTCCTTGATATTGCTGGCTGAATTTCCCAGGAAGTTTGTCAGACAAGGTTGGCTTTTTAAATATTATGATGGTGTCCCCTAATATTGTTAATATCCATAGGAGGCATTGACCACATTAGAAGACCAATTTAGATGGAACATATTTCTATCAACATAACATAAAGAATATAAATTACCTGTTCAAACTCGGGATCTGTATTTATGTATTGTGCGGTAAGTTCTAAATATGTATCTCTACTGCCTTCCCCTTCATACCGGATGAGTGGCTGATCATCATCTTCCCACTCCATGATGTCGTTTTTAAACATCCATCAATTATTTATTATTTATTTTAAAGTTTATTTGAGTTCAATTGTTGAATTTTATGTGGTTTTATTGTGGGTCTTATATCATAAATGAATCACAAATGATCTAAATTTTTAAGATACTTTTTAAACTATCTCAAACAATATCTTGGTTTAAATTGTAAAAACCCTCATAGCCAAAGGTCATCTAATTGTTTGATCACTGAAATTCGAAAATAAACTTTGATTTATCCATATCATTTACGTAATGTCGAAGGTCTTTTCCTGACACCCATAGAGTAGTGTCACTCAAGGCCACGACATCAGTGCTAAGTTAATTTATAACGCAATGCATTGTGTTATCGAAAACAATAATTTTTTTTTTTTATTAAAAGCAGCACAACACAACATTTCTGACTTCAGTTCTTCACTCACTGTCTGTCAGTCAGGTCGTCAGACTGTCACTGTCAATTTGACAAATACATAGATAAAATAAACTAACAGCTGGTTTTTCATTCGTTTCAATCACTTCCTCCTCTATGTTGAAATCTCTATGACCATCTATCTAGCTAGACCTTTGATTATTAACCAGCCCAAAGATCTAGACTATTCTAGACTCGGAACAATAACTAGCATGGAAGCCGGGCTAAAATAAAAACCGAGTACTATATAGTTTATTCATTTATGTCAAATAGCATATCGTAATGTGTGAATGAAACAAAACATGGCTGTTTGTTTTTATTATTTTTGAACGTGTCACAAGCAGAATGTCAAATGGTCACCTTTGGTTAACTTATAATGCTAACAAATACAAAAGTTCTATCCAAGACGTCAAATAACTCATGTTGGCTATCAACTTAATTTTGTAGTTTTATGTTTTGTTGATACGAGTCGGGAGTTTGACGAATTTACTAAGTGAAAAAAGCGAGTTAATTATTAATTTCTGTCTGAGAACGTGGCCAGAAAGTATATACGAGAGGTGTACAGTGCCCTGGACAAGATGTCTTGTGTTGTTGAAGGGTGTAAAGCCCATAGTTCGAGAAAAGAAAATGAGAACGAAACGTTAACATTTCATCGGTGAGTTTAGAGATATATTTTTCAATATTGGAAATAAAAAAGTACTTTATACCTATCTACTCAAAAGAATTCACGTATTTGCTTTATTTTATGATTTTTCTGAAAAATAAAATTGTCGCAAGTATAGGTGATGTAAAAATGATTATCGATAATCATTTCAATACTGTTGCAGATTTCCTAATGATGGTGAAATGAAAATGAAATGGAGTCAGTGCATCAATAGGTTTTACTCATACAAACTTCCACCCTCCTTTTCACACCCCCTTAAAGGGTGATTTCTTGGATAAAAACTATTCTATATTTTTTCCCGGGACTCAAACTATCCCTATACCAAATTTCATCTAAATCGTTTCGGCGGTTTAAGCGTGAAGAGGTAACGGACAGACAGACAGACACACTTTCGCATTTATAATATTAGTATGGATTTTAATGATTAATAAAGACATTAAATTAATAATTGTTGTTTCATTTATACGTGTTATGTATTGTAGTTTCATTTATACTTGTGTAAAAAATTCTTATCGTCTCTTTCCTACCACACTTGACGGATATTCCGACGTCGAAGTTCCGTCGTGGTAAATCCGTTAATAAACCACAGCCACACTTGGCAGATTATCCGTCGACAGCCAGCGCCTATACGGTGTGTTCGTAATGGATCCGTCGCTGCGTGTTATCCGCCAAATGTGCCGCGATACATATAAATACACGAAATGCGTTGTAGCCGGACGGAGCAGACGCTGAGTGCGAGCGGTCCGCGACAGAACGACCGATTTTCCGCTTGGTGTGTCCGTTAATAGTCATTTTGAAGCAATCCGCGACGGAATATCCGTCAAGTGTGGCGTAGAACTGGTAAAGTCTGGAGGCGCGTTTTCGGGCCGATAATAAATTAATAATAACACGGGAATGTTAAGAAAAGGATAAACTATATGAATTAAAAAATATATAATAGAAAACTATTCTATCTATAGGTACATATAATAACAATGTAACGGATCGCTATCTGTACATGGAAGATATATGAGAAAAAATATTATTGGGTCCTTTATCAACGCAATAGCACCCAAAACAATGATTGTTAGAATTTTGTCTGTTTGTGCAAGCTAATCTCAGAAACGGCTTATTCAGATGTGGTTTTCACTAATATATTGTAGGTAAGCTTCACTTAACATTTAGTGTTTGTTTCATGTCAATCGGTTCTTAAATATAAAAGTTATGTCAATTTAAAGAATCACGTCGAACATTTGTTAATCCAAAAGATATGCCCAATGTCACTATTCCACGCGGACGAAGCGGCACAGCTAGTACTAACTATATTTACATTTTTGCTTTGATGACTTATATCGACACGACAATGTCGATGATAAGCCCATCACTAGCCAAAAAAATGCTTGTGACAACGTGCATAATAACGAAACAGAACGGTATTATATATCTCTTTCCCACGCATTATTAACGTCGAAAGTAAAAAAAGGTAAAGTATATGCATTTCATTTCTTATTTTAGCCCGGCTTCCATGTTAGTTATTGTTCCGAGATTCTAGACCACTGATACCTTTGAGTGATACCCAAAGTAAACTATAAGGGGTCCGACAGACAGCAGGAGTGTGACAGCGAAAAAAAAATTGGGTGTTCACGAGATGTAAATAGGGGTCAAAGAAAATTGATTTAATTTAAGCAAGTTGCGACTTAATTATGTAGTCTTGGGTAGTTCATTCACAAAAAGCGTTCTTGTTCTTTTGGAAAAACTATGCGAATTTATTCTTCTGCTTACCATCCAACCAACGATCTTCTTTTTAGCCCGTTTGTTCAAGTGCGAGAAAAAGGGGTTTTGAAAAGGTCGTCACTGGGAAAAAAATACGATGAATACTCATGCAATATTAGGTAAACAGGGGAGAAAGACACCCTAGGTAGGTAAAAACCTAAAGCAAAAGCCGAAAAACATAGTAAGTGGTCTATGAGACACAAAGATTGCGGGGGGACCTCTGATCTGTACACGGCCGGCAGTGTCTTTACTTTGCTAAAGTCGGGAAAATGGGTGACATATATCTAACTAAAAAGAAGTGAGAGATCTGAGGCATGACTTTTTTATATTTCACTCACCATTTGACTGTCATCAATATTAATGTGTTGCTCCATGCTCAGAGTCATGTTTAGGTGTGTTTTATAATTTATTGAAGTTCACAAAATCTGAAACAAAAGCAAAAATATTAAATTAAAAAAAATACAACAATATGTGTTTTACCCAAGAATTATATATCCTAAATGGATAGGTAACTCTAAATACCAATTTGAAGCAAATACCTATCAATTTCGAAAAAGAGGAAGATAACAACTACGTTGGGACAGTCTCTCTTTCTTTCATTAAGGGTAAGTAGGGTTAGAAAGAGAGATTGTCCCAACGTAGTTGTTATCTATGTAAATGAAACGACGAATATTATTATGTCTATGACGGCGCTGTACAGACGGATTACATTATCTGTCCAGCCTGGCTGTCAATAATTCTTGTTTCACTGTGTCATTCTCAGTCATTCAATAATTCCACTCATTCATTCTCGTATGTTTTGTTGTTAAGTTTGTGTGTTCATATTGTGGATGTTTTATTTTGCAAAATCTTAAGAAATAATCATCAAATAAATTCTGAAACTGCTACAAACAATTTAAACGGTGAGAATTGTTGTTTTAATACTGATTATGTTGTTTCCCAACATAACCTAAAAATTACATATTGTTTTGAAGCCATCCATTTTATGTCAACATATTTACATCCCGGTCAAAATATATGTATTCCAGCGGGCGGGTGTACTTTCCTGACATCTTATAATTATTCTTATCTGCATCCAATATTTCAGGCAACCAAAGTTATTATAATTTCTTAATTATTATTATTGAAATCTAAACTTATTTCACTTACATGTGTTACACAAAATATTATATGTATTCCTAACTTTGGAGGAGGCCTATGTCCAGCAGTGGACTGCTTTCTCCTGGAATGATGATGATGAATATTTTATTTCATTGCTTCATTTCCATTCTACATAATATTAGTGATAACTGCAATTTCTATACTAGTGTTTATACAATTTGTTTTAGAACATATCAAGATGATTATACCAGTTCGCTGCTTTACATGTGGGAAGGTTATTGGTAACAAATGGGAAGCATACCTTGGACTATTGCAAGCTGAATACACTGAAGGGTTAGTATTTACTATTATAATTTTACTATAAATAGAATCTTGTATTTTATTCTTCAGATAAATTTCTTATGGAAGGTAGTTAAATTGATATTGGAATAATTTTAGTGTTGCCATTTTGTTATGTTGCATATATGCCGTTGTCTTAAATTTATACATAGATGGGCATATACACCAACATTGTTTCTGTTGTATTAGGATATATATATAACTATTGGTTTACAAAGCTCCCAGTCTGCATGATTTGTTCCGACATCTTCAACAATCATCATCATATTTCAGCCAATATACACAAACAAAACCTTAATGAATTATACAACTAAACATTCCTCATGAATCACTCCATCCACAATTTTTTTATTTTAATGTCACAAGTGACAACGAGGCAGGTGGGTCACCTGATGATAAGTGACAACCGTCGCCTATAGACATTGGCAATACCAGGGGATTGCTAATGTGTTGTACACCCTATTACAATGCCTTAAAGGTGAACTGGCTCTCAAGTGCAATGGCCGGAACACACCAACAGGTGCTTGGCGACAGATTTTCAACTTGAGGGTGGTAGCCAGCCAGTCGAGTACTACAAAGTACCCTACCACCGTGCTGTGGTTTCCTCACAATGTTTTCCTTCACCGAAAGCTCAAGCTCATTGTAAGGATTCGAACCCACGACCTTCGCCGCGGTATCTGCCGTCACTTACCACTGAGCTATCATCGCCTTAAAATGTGAATGTGAGTGTAATGCTGAATATCTTATTTTATTGTTGAAACTTATATTATTATTACAGATTAGAATTTTGAAATTTTGAAACCTGTGCGCGAGTTGACGAGTTGTTTGACAGGTTTTTTCTTTTTTTTAAGAAGATTTTTGGCCTGGTTTCGAGACCTTTAAGCCATTTCTTTATTTTAAATATTCATATTTTATGTTTAGTCACGTTTTATTGTCACTTTCACTGTAAAGTCTAGTCCTCGTCCGTACAAGTCCGGTCTAATTTTAGTGAAATTGGCGGCTATTCCACTAAAACATTTCATGGACTTTTTGGGACAACCTGGAAAGTCACGATACACGCTTTCATTTCATTTCACTTCACTTGTGCACTTAGATTGATCTTAATTGGACAAAACACCACCGAAATTATTCAATAAAACTGAAAATACACGAATTTAATGAAAATAAAACGAATACACAACGGTTTGACAGGTTAATGTCGCGAGTCAACAGATTAAAATTCGTTTGAAGATGGTAAAACGTTTTAATTAATTCTCATAATGTAATTTAACCCCAACCAAAAGATACTATTCTGTCAATGAAGGTGTCCCAATCATGTAGCATCCATTTTGTTTATGGTCAGATGTATTTAAATAATTTAGAATTCAAATAATTATTGTCAGCCATTAGTACAACTGTGCCTTAGATAATTGCGTCCATAATGACAGAAATCATTATACCGACACGTGATCCCATAGAGCAAAGAAACAGTCACGAAACATTCATAAAACACATTCGCTTATCTCAGTGTTGTTTGAAAACATTACAACTGGTGTTAAGGAAAACTCCGTTATCACCTGGTAAAGGAAACAGCTTTGGGAAAATGGCTAATTACAGATGTGGAGGTTGGCAGTGACGAATTAAAATAGTGAGGTCATAGAATAAGGCCTGCTATTGTCTTTGAAAATGATTGCTTGATATATCTGTGGGAATATTTTATTAGTCAAAGTTAAAACCAGTTGACTCAGTTTAGGCTATATTGGCCACATATGAAGGTCAAAGAGTATGTTGATGAAGGTCTTTATGATGTTACCAGAGTTTTGAATGCCTTCAACTGGACGGAATCAGCAAAAATCTAATAAAAAACTTATTAAAAATTCTTTCTGGTTCTATTTTTTTTTTATTGATAACACTAAAGCTCATCAATAGCTAAGCTACTAAACCAAAAAAATTAATTGGTTGACGAACAGGCAAGGGGTACAATGTTTTTTCTTGAGGTATAACTTGGCTCGCGGATTTTTTGATTCAATTGTTATCTTATTGTTTAAGTGGGACGATCGTACCTTCAGAACCAACCGGTTAATATAATGATAATTTCCTAGGAGATTCTTCACACATAATATGACTATCCGATCCCTAACTAAGCAGAGCTTGTGTTATGGGAACCAATATAACTTATATTCTACATAATATACTACTTTATTATAAACTCGGGTCAAACATACATTTTCATGCACACCAACGTATGTCCTCGACGGGAATGGTAACCAAGACCTGTGACATGACGGACCCGGTGTATCTTATCCACGATTGTATGATTGAACGAGATGACTTTGGTTCTTTTTTTTGGGATTTGGATTTGGTTCTTTACGGGCACCGATTACCGCGTTAACAATAGTAAAATAAATAATACAGATAGGTCTTGGTGCTCCCACACTAAATTTTTACGATTCGGACCGAGGCAGCTAAAACCTCAGGGCATATCATAATTTTTATTCAAATACGCACTTATAAGAATAATTATTCAAGAGTCATGGCAGCGTGGTGGAAACGACTGGTTATCCTTAACACAGGCCCCGGCCTAGGTGGATACCAGTTTCCCCTACAAACAAGATATGTTATTTTAACGGGCTATTCTACCAATACCTAGTTTATGAGGAGAAAAGAAATAAAGCTATTATTAATGTACTGTCAAAGTTGGATCATAGAGAGAACAATATTGTTATTTTGAAGGTGACTAAAACACAGGCTTTAGCTGTGTATAAAATTGGGTACAGACCCAGCTTATTATATTCTCGACCACATCGATCTGGTTTGTTATTCATTCTACTAAAATATACGAAACCTGTTCTGAATCAGGTAAAAACTGGATTTATTTTTTGATTTTTTGTATATTGATATCGGAACAGCAATAAAAAAATTAAAACGACCTGTTTGAAATACATATTCTAAGCAAAAAATCTGACATTTAAAATCTCGTCTATCCAGTGATCTTCCAAGACAGGATAGGAAACGTAGGTATGCGCGTACTTACATATATTCTTCCCTAAAAACTCAGATGCCATGTATAGAAATATCATTTTATTTCTGTCTTAATTTTTATGACAGACATGGACATGAATATTCTTACCGAGCTATTGTATTTAAATTGTATGTCGTTATTCGTCATTTACAACTTGTATGTGTTTCAGTTTTTGTACATTTCATTTGTTGTTACTGTTTATTTACTTTGTCTTTCACGGGGGAAACGTGACTCTATCTGACAAAATATACCTAACTTCTTTATATTGTTAAGGACAACAAAATTATTATCTACTATCTGTCCTCCGCAGTTTCACCCGCGTTCCCGTGGGATCTTATCTTATCCCGGGATAAAAAAATATAGCCTATGTTAATCTGGAATAATGTAACATCAAAATGGTGAAAGAATTTTTGAAATCAGCCCAGTAATTTTTGAGATTCGTTACATACACACATGCATACAAATCTTTCCTCTTTATAATATAATAATATATTTATGCAATAAATCTAGGTTCCTTTCCTCAGATAAATGGTTATAATGATTAAGCAATTATCCAAAATCGGTCAAAGGTGGTCATTGTACAAAACTTAATAAAACAATTACTTAAACATGAATCTATCCTTACAACATGTTACAAAACTAATATTTTATCATGTTTCTTGATTTATATTTCAAAGTCAAAGTCAAAGTCAAAACCATTTATTCAGTTTAGGCCCTAGAAGGGCACTTATGAAGGTCGAATTACAGAAGTTACCACCGGTTCGGAAGTCAGCCTTCAACTGAGAAGAACCGGCAAGAAACTCAGCAAGGTTACATTTTTTAAATATTTTTGGACCATCTGACTATATTGGCTTTTTTTTTCAAATGTTTAACAATTTTATTCTTAAAGTAATACAAAAATACATAAAAAATTATAACCCGCATTAGTTACCTACATAGTAAACTAAAACAAAAAATACCAAGCTAAAAACAGCGTATTAAAAAAAAAAAAATGGTAATTAACAGTAAAAAAAAAAAAAACAATGTGTAGGTACTTGTACAGAGTGCAGCTACCTCCAGACATCTTTATCCTCAATATATTGGGCTACCTTGTAATAAGCTTTTTCTTTCAAAACTTTTTTTATGTACGATTTGAATCTAGAATCAGTCATCTTGGTAACAGATGCTGGTAATTTATTATAAAAGCGAACACTATTCCCAAGAAATGACTTTTTAACTCTAGCTAATCTAAAATACGGAACAACTAATTTATCTTTTTGTCTTGTATTGAAATTATGAATCTCTACATTTGATTTATACAAATCTACATTTTTTCGAATGAACATAATATTTTCATATATATACAGTGAAGGTAAAGTCATTACGTTTATTTCCTTAAATATTTCCTTTAATGATTCACGTGGACCCATATTGTAGATTGCACGAATGGCTCTTTTTTGTAATACAAAAATTGTTTCAATATCTGCAGCAGCTCCCCACAGTAAAACGCAATATGATAAAAGACTATGGAAATATGCAAAATAAACTAATCTGGCCGTCTCAACATTCGTCAATTGTCTAATTTTTTTAACAGCAAATACAGCAGAACTCAATTTACTAGCTAAAGATTGTACATGAGAACCCCACTGTAGTTTAATATCAAGTGTTATACCCAAAAATACAGTTTTATCAACTAGTCCCAGGCTGCTGTCATCTATTAATACCCTACTGTCTACTTGCGGTACGTTTGGAAGAGCGAATCTTAAACATTTTGTTTTCTTTGAGTTTAATAAAAGATTATTTACAGCAAACCATTTAGAAACTATTGACAAAGTATCATTTACTCTAGTAAGTTCTTTGTCTTTTCTATCTACTTTAAAAATGAATGAAGTATCGTCAGCAAACAAGACTACATCTGAGAGACCATTTACGACCGACGGTAAGTCATTAATATATACTAGAAATAGAAATGGCCCAAGTATGGAACCTTGAGGTACCCCCATTTTGACTACAGAACCATTGGACGTTGTACCTTCAACTCGTACCTTTTGTTGGCGATTAGTTAAATAAGACAAAACAAGTTCATGAGCAGTTCCACGAATACCATAATAATTAAGCTTTAGGAGCAGAGTACGGTGGTCAACGCAGTCAAACGCCTTTGATAGATCACAAAAAATGCCTATGGCATCCTGTGAGTTTTCCCAGGCTTCATAGATGTGCTTCAATAATTTTGCTGCCGCATCTGATGTAGATCTCCCCTTCGTGAAACCGAACTGATGACCATGCAGTATCTCACAACTATTGAAATGACCTAACATTTGATTGAGCAACAGTTTTTCAAAGATTTTACTAAGTGCAGGAAGCACAGATACCGGTCTATAATCAGAAGGATTATCTTTACAGCCTGATTTAAATATTGGAACTATTTTACTATACTTCATTAGGTCAGGAAAAGAACCCTGATCAATACATTCATTGAAAATATCCGATTTAAATATAAAATATAATAAAATATTTCGAACCTAATGTCAAATAATTTGACACAAAAGTATTAACTAACGAGAAACTAGATTTTTTGCAATACCATTTGCATATCCTTCAACCGGCGATCACTAGTCGGCACTCCTTTTACTGCAGCACTCAAATTACATGTTGCTTCACATTAATGACTACTTCATGTTAAACTTAGGTTTTATACCGTACCGTGACACATAGGTACTTTAGCCGGGAACTACCTACCATATATGTATATGACGCAGTGACGCTAACTTGGCTGCAAAGTACCTCTTTTCTGTATCTCAATTTCAATTAACCTATTATAGGGGTACGCTTCCGTTGCAGAGGGGGTTTAATATCATTGTCCACCATGTAGACCCTGGCACTGAAATGCTTTGCCAGGAATTAGAACCTCCACAGCATCCTTACGAGCGTATTTTGCGCCTATCACCACTCCGTGAGAACTTTAGAAATGAGATTTTCTCAGACGTTTATCCACAAAGTGTTTTTTCCTATGATATCCATGCTACTAACTTCAATTGTTATATTAGAGACAAAAAAGTTGGAGCTCAAACACACGAGCAGCACCTCAACGTTTCAGCCGACAGCAACCGACAGCAGCCGACAGCGCTGACGACTGCACGCGTCGACAGCAACCGACAGCAGTCGTCGACGCGTGTCGGCAACTGCTGTTGGCAACATGCTGCTCGTGTGTATGAGCTCTTAGAACGAATTTGAGTTATGTCGTTTATTGTGTTGAACTTGTCGCATAAGTAGACGTGTATTAAAAACTTCTCAATTAATAAATATGTTTTTTCTTATTTGTTAAGTAAGTGTCCTCCAATTAAGGTACAAAGTAACGGTGACGAGACACGCTCTTCAAAACACTTATCAGTTTTAAAACGTCACATTGAATAGAATCATGCATTTAGTTTGTACGTTGCGCACGCGACGTAACGGCCATCGTTCAAAAGATATCAATTAATCTGGTTTTGGTTGTGCTACATAAACAATCGGACATTACAGATCCGGAGTGTGCACTTTCTCTTGAGACCAAAATGTACCGAAAACCGGATCATTGTATCTCATGTTACAATCCTGCCATATGCATAATCAGCATTGAAATAAAATGTTGCTGTTAGACATATTAAACTTTACATATTTTGATACACTTAGGTAGTCGTGACTCTTCTCCCCAGCTCTTATATACTCTGCAAATTCAATCATCCTAGATAGACTTAAGGTTTTATTTTGATTGGTTGTAGTGATGCCCTCGACGCCCTTGGCCTGAAGAGGTACTGCTGCAGACGTATGCTGCTCGGCCACGTCGATCTCATCGAGAAATTACTCAACTACGCGCCTTTGGAGAAATAAAACATTTTTTCTTGTAGGTACCTAATGTTTAATGAATTTTAGGGCCTGTTTCACACTCGCCAGGTTACGCTATACACCGAATAAAAATTGCGGATTAGTTAATCGACGATATATTTTTCGAATATATGTATAATGTAAGTAATAATTATATACCTACGACGATAGTACATAAGGTTCATATTACAAACCAAATAGAAGTGTAAAACATTATTTTCAAAGAAATCATTTGTAGTTTCTACATAAAATTCATAAATTATTTTTCATTCTCTATCTGCTGAAAGGATTTATATAGTTAGAATAAATATAATATACTTGAGATAATATTCCAATGACTCTATGTAAAGCTATGTAGATAATAAAGATAAGGGATCTAACTATTTACTATGTCTTATTTCATTCCTTTGTTTGATTTGGATTTGTTTGTAGAATTGTTTTATTGGAACAAGGATAATATTGACTTTTGTGTCAAATTATTTAGAAAGTTTTAAGTCACAGTTTATTGATTTATTTTCTTTTTAGGGATGCCGTATTGAACCGTCCGTTTGAATAAAGGATATTTTATGTTGCCAATGTCAACTGCTCGGTAGCGCCCTTGTAACGGTTTCGATGTAGCAATACCAGAATTGAATCAACATGCATTGACTACAGACTAAGCTTTATATCTGTGCCTATTTTTTTTGATTTAGATGGAAGAATATCTTTTAATTTTCTATCATAATTTGGGATACAATTTATACATCGATAAGATAAGGTATAAATAAGTCCGGCCACCGTGGAGATCCTCGGGGGAGACCTTTGTCCAGCAGTGATGATGATGAAGACATAAACTACATTGCCTCTCGGTTCCACTTTAAGTAGAGTACTGAACTTTTCCCAATTTGAAAAGTAGCTTAAACAAGGTGGATCGACGACTTAGTGAGAGTCGCGGTAAACCACTGGATGCGAACTGCACAGGATCGGTCGATGTAGAAAACTTCGGGGGAGGCCTATGTCCAGCAGTGGACGTCTTTCGACTGAAATTATCATGATGAAGCTTTGACTCTGGTGAGGAAGGTAGGTACACTTCACCTACAAAATACTATGTACTTCCGATTGTACACTACATGGAAAAACAAACAGATTCCGGCAAAAAATACAAGTGATAATGTAGGTCATGTTTTGTTGGATCTTTTTATAATTTCTGTCGCTACACAAGGGGAATGCAGACAAGTGCAGAGAGAAGCAGAGCTACTATAACCATATATATATTCATGTCTACCATGTAGTATATAAGCTTGATCATTAAAATTTGCCTCAGTTTTATATAATCTTTAAAATAACACATCTACTTTGCCAACATGAACCAGGATTTAATTGTAGAATCGAACGCAGAAAAGATGACTTTTGTACAGCATGTAAGATAAAAATCTTTGTATTTTTTACAATATTTACAAATGTTTCATACAGCATACCTACTTATATGATTTATTGTGATATTCAGAAAGTTTTGATACCTGGCAAATTGGTACGAAACGAGGTGCAGAAGAGATGACATCACATTTGCAAGTCTGCAACACGCTCGGTCATTGTACCGTTTGCCAAACCTGTGTTTACTCGTACTTATGGTGCCTTAGCTTACCACTCAGATCCAAGGAAATACCGACCTCTTTTTATGTCGGGTATTGTTATGATGTATTACTGATATAAATAAAAATAATAAGGTTTTTAGTGAGCTCAGATTGTTGTCGTACTACAAGTATTCGTCTCCTAAAGAAAAATGAAGTTGGTCCATATTTAGAATAAAATTTCGAAAACCATTCAGTATATGCTTGATAAAGTAATTTTGTTATTTTATTGTTTCAACATTTTTCTTGGCGTACTTGACGCCAGAGAAGCAATATGTGTCACACAATAAATATAAAATCTACATAAGAACTTACGTAAATACATAAATTATTATATTAGATCATGAATTTTCATTATTTTTCTTTTAAGTGTTTTTGAATATTCTTTTAGTTTTTGTTAAATTGACTGCACGTCAATCTCAGGAGGATCGTGGAACAATGAAAATTACCGAAACTAATATTTATTGTACCACATAGTAGTCCGAATCTCAGAGTAGGCGCTTTTGTGAGTGAAACACAAATACACACAATAGTCAGAAACGACGTATACCTACATTTCAAATACTTTTTGGTACGTTGATCTGCAATTCTGCATGATCTATTGAGCTTGGTCACGCCCGGTTCGGTTAAATGATTGAAGGTTGAAGGATAATACAGCATCATTTAAATGAAATCGCGGCCGGAACGATTTGGCATGATGAATGTAGTGTTTATTCAAATTATGTGGATAAATTAAGGCTGACATCTTCAATTTTGCAGCGGGGAGACTAGGTCTGCCTTCTGATTTAATGCTGGACTGAGATAGCAGTGTGATGTAAAGTTTATTTTTGTTAAGGCCGAGAGCATTTTGCTGCTACCTACTGGAACATATCAACCACATGTAGGTATTATATTTTTTAAATTCATTTTAAAGGGATGTGTCGCTTTCCCTAATAGAATGATCACATTTAAGAATCAATAATTTGTGGGTTCAAACTTCAATCCCACAAGGAACTTGAGCTTTCGGTGAAGGAAAACATTCGTGAGGAAACCACAGGATACTTTGTAGAAGGTACTCAAGTTTAAATCTCTCGCCAAGCACCTGTTGGTGTTCCGGCAGTTTCACTTGTGGTGGGGAGGCGAATAGAGGATTTCGGGATTTACTCGAGCGCGGCAGATTAACATAAGGGGGGCAACCTTGCACCTTGTGAAGTACCTACTCTAACCAAATCTGAGCCCTCTATATAGTGTCGAACGTCTAGGGTAGCCCGTCAGATAAGTAAAAAAAATCGATGGTTTGAAATACTCGAGCGCGTCAGATTAAGGTAAGGTAGTTACATGCAAAATAGTGTACATTTCAATAATCTGACAATTTAGGCGTGACGAAAGAAAATTAGAGACTCGCAAAGTTGCAAAAAAAAACGTCACCTGGATTTTCTCGAGCGCGATTAGTTTCTTTTTTATTTTGAAGGAAATTAGTCACGAATCACGGAAATATCATAATCTGCCGATTTGCACAAGCCGAAGTAGCTAAAATCATTATTAAGTGTATAGTCCAGGAATATTATGAGTTTCACCTCAGAATGAGAGATAGTCAGCTATTAACTTGTATAAACCTTTATTTTGACACCCTAAAACTTGTCTCAAAAGCTACTTATCTTAGGGTGCCCGCGACTACTGATTTTTCAAGGTCAAAGGTCAAAAAATCATTTATTCCAAATATACCGTTTCCTATTGGTTTTTTGGTATATGTATTCATAATAAATATATATTGTAGAAGATTAAATTCTCTACAACTTTTGTGCAAAAAATTTTTCGATATCTTGAACCATATTCGAGATTTCGATATTTATTATGTATTTTTTTTTCAAACCGTCAGATTAAGGAAATTCCTCAACATAATTATCAGATTATGG
This sequence comes from Ochropacha duplaris, assembly GCA_951361185.1. Lineage (NCBI taxonomy): Eukaryota > Metazoa > Arthropoda > Insecta > Lepidoptera > Drepanidae > Ochropacha > Ochropacha duplaris. The sequence goes on along the minus strand of OX592715.1, from coordinate 3,702,164 downwards.
GTCAGTACAACAAAGACATCAAGAAGAACAGTCTGTATAAAAATCTGACGCGCTCGAGTATTTCAAGGTCACGATTTTTTTTTTTTTTTTTTTCAAAAATCGGCCCTGACTGATGGTCGCGTCCAAATCGCCAGTCTTTAAAATAGGAGCTACTGGAGGGTTCACTTAACATCCCTTATCCATGTCTGACGCGCTCGAGTAAATATTTTCGTCCCCTTCGTACGGCCACCCCCAACACGCAAAACGGCAGATTATTATTTTTCCGTTATCAGACAGACGTGGCGCGACTACCCTATTAATATCTGACGCGCTCGAGTATTTCTTGGTGACTGTTTTTTTTACATTTTTGAAACCATGTAGACGCTCCCCCCACCGCTGAAGGGGAAAATATCACATAGGTAACCTTTTTTTCTTTATTCCACCTAATCTTCAAATTCCAGTAAGGACCCAAAGACGCTCGAGTAACTACAAATTTTAGCATCATTGCCTCCCCTACTATTGAGAGTCATTGGCATTGTAATAAGGTGTACAACACATTGGCAATCCCGCTGGTATTGCTAATGTCTCCTACCTATAGGCGACGGTAGTCAATTATAATCAGGTGACCCGTCCGCCTGGTCCTTGTGGTATAAAAAAGAACTCCAATAGCGTCTTCCAAGCGTCAATAATTTACAGGCACTAAAAACGTTCCAGTAAACAGATGAACGTGCAAACTTTGCTGGGAATTTTGTGGCAACAATTTTGATAATTGCATTCTGAATTAGAATCTATATTTAGGTAGGTACTCAAATTCTAAAACACAGACTAAATATAATAGTTATAACCCAGTCGTACCTAGGCCCAGACATTTAAATAGGGGGACGTCTGGCGGGACCTTGGGACCCCCTACGCCTCGTCACAAGGTGATTTATTGCGAATATATTGGCTAGGTTAGGTTACTGTTACTATGCCAGACGGCCAGATCCATCCACGTGTCTTGGAAAGACACCTGCCTACTATTTTAAACCCATGAAACCATTCGATAGAATATATATACCTATGTACTATGTACCTACACGCTATTAGAGTATGTTGACTGATATACAAATCAGCTTCCTTTTATTAAATGTCAAAACGATAGTTTATATCACGCGTTACCTATTGAATTTTGTATTCTTGAAATACTGGCTTATTGTGGCATCATAAATATGTATACAACATCAATATAGATAGATATAAATAATTTTTTTACATCACATTCGTTATTTTAGAGTATTTTTGATGGTCACCTACACCGGTTAGAGTTTTTTTTTCTTGAATATAAGTAGGCAACATCCCAATCTGGACCAGCGATACTTTTATAACTTCAATCCCGATTCCTGTTTCTTTTTATATGAAGTTTTGGGACGAAAGTCCCAACTCCAATCTCTGGAAATGTAAATTAAAACAGATCCACTTCAGAAAAAAATGCCTTGCTGTGTTTCTTGCCGGACCGAACCGGCGCGGTCATTTGTATGTTACCTAACGAGTGCCTAAACTGAAAAAAAAAATGAGTTTCAAATATTTTTTTAAGCAAAACGTAGAAAAACAAAGATCAATTCAATATACCTAATGATGCTACGCACGTCATACATAACGAAAGCACTTATGCATTTCTTCACTTTCGTAGATAAACTGATATCTTATTAGGTTAGTGTATGAAAGTTGCTATTTTCAGAACCTACTCACCTATTTGATATTATCAGTATGACAAGTGATCAAATAGAAATGGAGTCAGACCAACTGACGCGGGTATAGTGGCTCTCAAACTTTAAATATTTTCCTGTAGGTAGGTACTGTTGTTTTCGAGTTAATTAATGCATAATATTTAGATACCTATATATTCCATGTTTTAATGTCAGATAAGCAAGGTAAGATTGTGGTTCTATCCATGTTCTATCGCCAATTCGATTATCCACTTAGAAAAAATAACATCAGGTTCACACACAAAGTCAGTATATGAGGTACCTATGAAAATGAAATGAAAAAAGCATTTATTAACTACACAAATACAACTTAAGGCTAAAACATTATATAGCACAACGTTAATATTTGGTACACTTTGTGTGTTCATGTAGAACCAGATTTTTAATAACATATATCTGACGATCCCCATACTAGGCAAAGCCTGTATCGTGGAGACCTGGATACGATTAAACATTAAAACGACAAAGGAATCCCCAGCTGACATATTTTAACATATTAAAGTAACAAATTAAAATTATAGCTTTGCCAACGGATTTATGTTTTTGAAAACTTCTCATCATTAGAAACTAGATAACACAACAGACGTTGTCCTGTTCAAAAAGCCCATAGAAAAAGCGCTTTCAGTGATACCCATTTTTTCCACTTTCCGGGCAACGTTCCCAACTTTTTGATCTATTACGAACATTTTAAGGCCAAAATTACTATATAGGTCCAGCCGTTTTGAGCTTGGCAACACATTTAGCCATTAATTTCATTTATTAGGTACATAAATAAATGTTATTTTGAGATCCACAGGACTCTAGATGTAAGTAGGTAAACATAGATAGATACTAAGTGGCACTCAATTTTAACGCTCTCATACAAATAAGTATTGAAAAAATCTATAGTCTAGTCAGGGGTAGTCAAACCGCGGCTCGCGAGCCGCATGCGGCTCTTTGAAGGGTCAGTTGCGGCTCTTCAAGTTCCCCTCAAAATCATTTTTTTGGGTGTATGAAAGAAATATTTCGTAAATAACGCGAGCCAAATAATTGTCTTTATTTCGAACCCAAACACAGTTTACTACATTTTATTACAGTCCAATTAAAATTTAGAATACAGTGAAAAACCTAAAACAGAAAACTGCGGCTCTTTAAGCTTCCGAGAAGTCGATATATTTCTGGAATCTGGCTCTTTGTCTAAAAAGTTTGCCGACCCCTGGTCTAGGTGTTTGACTGGTTTTTTTTTTTTAAAAGAACATGTTATTTTATGAAGCCTAATTTGAATATGAATACAATGACACGAATTTTAAGTGTCGGATATAGTAACAAAAGTATTTATCTATTTTTTTGGGTAGGTATTTGGTGGTTCACTCACGGTGACGCTTGACGGAGCGACATGCGACACCGTCAAGTCAATGTTAGAACGACGCGACGCGGCCTCGACGACGCGCTATCAAACTAAAATTTATAAATAAACAAGTATTTTTAATCGTCAATGCTTGTTTCATGTAAATCACACACGGGAGTAATAATAATAATACTGCCGTGTATTCGACGGCTGCGACGCTGTCGTTACTCCGGTTGAGAGCGCCTTAGGTCATCAAAAGCTATGTGCTTCTAGTCTGTTCAAAAAAGAACCGCCGCACGTCAAATCCGATGTGTGCTACCACAGAACTATTAACTAAAATAGGTCTGTGCGTGCTACAGTGACGTGTGTCAATCGTAGGCGATGCAGTGTGGGACTCCGTACAAATTAGGGGCCGTCCATTAATCACGTGATTTTTGCATTTTTTAACCCCCTCCTCCGCCTTGGTGATACGTAGTGAGGTTTAAGACTAACCCCCCCTCCCTTCACCCAAAATCACGTGTATTTTTTAGTACCTACAAAGACTCTTATTTTTTTTTTACTTCGTTCGTTGCCTGGCAACCGCGAGTCAAGGTCAAACTACACGCCGCTTTTTGGTTTAAAAATCGCGCGTTTGACGAAAAAATAAATACACGTGATATCTTACTAGGTACCCCCCTTGTGATATTTCGTGATTTTTGCCGAGCCCCCTCCACCCCCCTTCGAGCCTCACGTGATTAATAGACGGCCCCTTATGTGATGCTAAAATCGTTCTGACGCATGTCGCCTAACTTTACAATAAATTACTTCGTGATTTCAAATATAAGTAGCTACCTACATTCTCAAGAACAAACCAATTTATGATTATAAATTTAAGTTTAGTAACTTTGCTTTCTCTACCTATTTATATTCAAGAAATAACTAAATTCAGAACGTGAAAAGCGTATCAAAAACAGAGCAATTTACTGTAGCTCTAGCGAGAATATCCTACTAAGAAATAATCCCAAAATTAATTGAAAGATATACACATAAAAACAATAATCTGGTGTGTGATTGAGTGTGACGTAAATATCGAGTACCTACCTACCTATCTAATGTTTAGAAAAACCCGAACGATATGGGAAGCTATAACGAATAAAAACTTACTACACAGATAAAACAATTTCAGAGTTTATTATCATTTGAAGAATGGTTAGATTAGATACCTAAGTACCTACTTACGCTTTAAGATCTTAGTTATACGTAATTGACACGATTTTTCTTTTAAAATGAGGTCTGAATCTGACCACAATCTTATGATTTATAGTAAGAAAAGATATGGCTAGAGGCGCTAAGGAGATAAAACCTAGAAGGGACGTGGCTCTCAAGTGCAGCGATAAGTAGGTGCTTGGCGATAGATTCTCAACTCGCCAGCTAGCCGAGTAGGTATTGCAAGTACAACTACTACGGATATTTACAATTTTCTATTCACACAAGATAAAGTTATTATGACTTAATTATCATCTTTGGACACATCATCACTTTGCACACACGACTTGCACCTGGCTGTACACATCAAAAATAAAACAAAATCCAAGAGCGAACCACCTGAAACCTTTATATTCAATTTTGCTAGCACCGGATCCGACCGTTTTATCTGATATTAGTCGCGGTGCATTAGAGAACTATTACGGGCACATTACGGGGTATATTCAGAAACAAAACGTGTCAAGTTCAATGACTAGGCCGTTTTGGAAGGCATTCATATCATTGTCGCTATTGGATAATAGGATGGAATGCTGAGGTGCATTCCTCATCATTATAATATATCTGATACGATTATATTAAAATTATAATTATCTAGTATTGCTATAGCATGGTCAAAAATGAAACAGGAGTGAAAACTTCAGTCCAGCTTCAGCGGTTCTACATTATTACAGGGTTGACCGTGGGAGGACCTGGCTGGCAACCGCAGCGGGTGGAGGTCTCTGGTTGAGGGATGCGGAGCCCACGATAGGAGCTGGTTTCAGAATTTTGCGGGCAAGCGTGAGAACAGACACATGAGTGCGAGAGTTACTTCGCCAACTCAGCCATCTAGCGGCCCTCAGTTTAGGTGCCGAAAATGTGGACGCTGCTGTCGCTCCCGTATCGGACTGTACAGTCACTCTAAGGCCTGTCACACGGACGCTGTTTAGATCATCTATTTAAGATGTATAAGGCCTTTATATAGACCGTCTTAAATAATCCACTAGTCAGCTTCGATAGACAAGAAGAATGTCATAACTAAATAGTCGTAGCTCGCTAAAGCACCCATTCGATCCCCATTCGGGATTCCCTCAATGTCCCTCTAACACAACTTGGTGAACAAAACTGGCCCACGTTAGATTGTAAGACATCAGAGGCTACCATGTCTATTTGATAACATACGCAAGAATACACACCAACTAATGAAGACTAATACATATAAACATTAGAGAAAGTGTAGTCTTTGACCTCCTGTGGCACCAACACTTACGTAATCAAACAGTCAAAACAAAATTATATGGACGTAGTTAAATCTTTACAATTTCAATAATGTTATGGACCCTTGCAAACAAAGAGTGGTCTTCTTTCTGCTTTGTGATATTCTGAAAGGTTTATTTATAATTTTCTGTTGATACGGTAACTGGTAAAATATAACTTTGAAACGGTTTAAAATGTAATGATATAGGATTTGCTATGTTTAAGTTATTTAATAAATGTTTTCGTTCGGTAGATTCGCGACGTGACGAGATTTGTTTTTAAACTCGTACCTACCATATTACTAACAAAAATTACATCCACCCTAGATGTAGGTAAACCATGTCCACATCACATATCAGTAATCCCAGGGAGGGGTATTGCCAATACGTTTCCTACCTTTTACAATGAACTGGCTCTCAAGCAACTGACGGACGGAGTACATGTGTATGTAAGTGTTTAGCGACAGTTTACTTACAGCAAATACAATAAATAAAATAACTATAATAATAACTTTATTTACAACAAATGTACAACAATAATATATAAAAAACTTCTTCGAGGCTGCCGCTGCTGCCGATCGGCAAGGTTCCCAGAAGACTGGCAGCGTTTTCTCTTTGGATGGCCAAGCTGATGCGTTGGCGGAAGAAGCTGCCCGCCCGCCGGTCCCCCGAGGCCTCGATTAATTTTTTACATATAATATTTGCGAAACGACGAGCTTCAGACCCCCACGGACCCATGGTCTCAACCGCAAAAGGCATAAATTGATAATTTGGACCAATACAGGCGTACTTTATGAATTTTGAATGTTCCGCACCTTTCGCAGCCGCTCCCGCGGCTTTACAAGTCGCCGGTAAGTGAGATGGCGCAAGTGTATCGAATAATAAATCTTGTTATAAATAACTTGTATTTATAACAAGTTGGTAACTCCCATCTTATTCTTATCGATATGCCTATCAGAATCTTAATCAAACGGAACCAAAATAGGCAGGTCGTTGATAAAATACCTATGTATATTCGTAAGTGTGATACAAGTCTATACTTTTGTAGTAGAGTAGATTTTATCAAATGTACCTATGTACTTAGCCTATGTACTTAGCCTATGTACTTAGCCATACTGTCACGATATAACCAAATGATAAAGGGGACACACAATTATGGAATATTCATTAACTGATAGTGCTTGCCAATCAAATTTGTAACACGCAAGCTTATTGATTAACTTTAGCTTTTATTTTTGATCTAAGATTTGCCATTCTTGTTCGTGTTTGTGATCTAACTACACCTACGGCTTGTCTCGATTAGCTAAAATAACAGCTTTGTACATCTTCCATTCGAAATATGTATTTTACATAAGATTTTCCGTGTTGTTTTTATAAAATTCAATAATAGTAAATATCTTAGTATTGCAATGTTAATGAATTATTTTAATGTTTCAAACTGTGTATTATAATGCTTTGTCTGTATATTATTCTATTGGGCTGAAGTGTGTTTATGTTTATCTATCTACATCAAAAAAACAAATGTTTACATTAGGTAGAATTAGCACTAAATAGCTTATATGTATAAACCTTTGTGGTTTTTTTGAGCAATTTTATATTGAAATTGTAAAAATTATTAAATCGATAAATAAATTTAAAAAAAAAATTAAGACTTCTGCAAAATGGTCTATGGTTAGATTCCCTAACTTATTAGGTACACTGTTTAGTCAGTGTGTTTTGTTGTTTTGAAACTGCATTTGTATTTTTTCAATCATATTTTTTTTTATCTTCCAATGTTGAGATGACCTAATCCACATAGAACTGTGGATTAGGGGCCAGAAGGCCTCGTTCCGACTGTCGCATCGTATAGGTAATTTACCTCTAAATTCGGCCCTGGTAAAGAGGTAAGATTTGTTTATAGGGGTAATCCTAGATTAATGAATCGTTGTGCCCCGGTCAGAGCGGAGCGAGGACCAATTCTTAATCTATGGGGTAATCTTTGGAAATACTAAACTGATTCAAAAATCTTTCACCAATGGACTGACTACATAATACATTAGATATTATTGTTTAAAATAGACAAAAAAATATTTGAATTCCTTCCTGAACGCTGGTAATACAATACTGCGGGCGGAGAGCTAGTTATCAATCAAGTCGTAACTAGATGCCTGTTGACCGAACTTGCTGAGTCAGAACATAAATTATCATAGTTGTTACATAAATAAATGTCGATTTAAATACGTTATGTAATATTCATAGAAGGTTGCTACTTTTTTGTCGTCATTGTCGTTACCTATCTAAAGATAAATGCATGTGTCAAAATAAGGTATTGCACAAGTTACGTTGTAGTTCAAAGGGATAACTTACAATTTTAATTAGGCAATCATAGTACCTACATATAGTAAATTTGATTAGTATAAAAATATGGCGTTAAATTCCTTGAGAAATACCTACAGGTAGATGAATTGACGGGCCGGTTGGCGTGGTTGGTTAAATACACTGCATATCACGTCGCAGGTCGTGGGTTCGATTCCCATCCAGGACACACATTTGTGTGCATGAAAATGTCTGTTTGTCCTGAGTCTGGGTGTAATTATCTATTTAAGTATGTATTTACAAAAAAAGTAAGTAGTATATGTAGTATATCAGTCATCTGGTTTCCATATTACAAGCTTTGCTTAGTTTGGGATCAGATAGCCGTATGTGAAAAATGTCCGAGGATATTTATTTAAACTATCTGAATGTTAAAACTCGGTATAGAAAAATTTAGTTGACCGACAAACGTCAGCGAAATATGGGAGTCCCCTCTAGCCAGGTAGGGCTGTCGATTTTCCATTGCGGTGAACCTACCTATTAGAGATTTTGTTCTATAGTAATTTAATTCGCGAGCCGCTTTTTAAATTTAATCGTTTTAACTATAATTAATATCCTGGGACGTTCCAAGTGATAATAATTTGGATTTTTATTATGTCTATAATTTACCGGCACTAAATTAATATAAATATTGCACAGATGGTTATTAAATAAATACAAATAGTGTCGGTACCGATATCAGAATATCATATAAAAAATAAGTTTCATCTTGGTTCCCAAAATACATTCTGAAAAAATCACATTTAGGTGGTGGTTACTTTACTCTTTTCTCCGATCCAGAATGACCGTTGGCCCCGTTTGGCCCTATTTCCTAGGAAGAGTTGGTATTAGTTACACACTTATATACTATATACGTATACCTACTATATACACTGTTCCGTAACCAGCTCATCCAGCTGACCCAATTTTAGAATACAGCAGTCTCTGCTTTCGGTCTTCAGCAGGGCTCTAACTATTTAGGTAAGTGTCTAATATAAGTCATATTGAGCTGCTTAGAATCTAAGATCTTTTTTTTTAAATTCTGGATAGGCTCGTGTTTGACTACAATCTCACTAGGGTAAGTGATGATGTGGCCGAAGGTGGTAAGCATACAAAGCCTAGATGGGAACTGGCTCTCAAGTGCAGCTGTCGGAACACACCGATAGGTGCATGGCGACAGATTTTCAACTTGAGGGTGGTAGCCAGTCAGTAGGGTACTACAAAGTACCCTACCACTGTACTATGGTTTCCTCAGGATGTTTTCCTTCACCGAAAGCTCAAGCTCATTGTAGGATTCGAACCCACGACCTTCGCCGCGGTATCCGACGTCACTTACCACTGAGCTATCATCGCCTTAAAAATCATACTGAAAAATATTTTTTCAGTCAATCAATTTTCAACCAATTTTTTACGATTTCACTCTGCATCGAGTGTAAACTATTCAAACAACCGGACAAACAAAAAACAATATCGTAGACCAACAAGAAAACAATTGAAATGATACACGATGCATGCAATGAATGGAACTCATAAACAAAGGCGTGTAGAGAAAAATCGTAGCTATCGTTTTATTTGCATGACAATTTCACTATTTAAGATTTATGAACGTATGTTCTAAGTTCCGTTGCAATAAAATCAAATATTAATTACAAACCAAGATATTGTGATAAGAAATGAATAAGAAATTTTAATTGCAATAAAGAAATAAGAATATTTAGGTTCTTTTATTGATAACACTAAGTAAGTAAGTAGTTAGGAGGTTTCTTTACATGTGGAAATCCTGCATGGATACTCACCCAGCCACCCCGGGGGAGGCGGCTGGGTTATGTCAGACTTTTACAGACTAAAACCCCACAGTGTTCCGCCTCTCGCCAGTGGCGGGGCTACATGACCAAGCTCGCTATCGCCGCCTGCCCCCCATACCTACTATTATCAGCACTAATAAAGTGGGAAAATCTTTTTATTGATCAATTGAAAATCCAGTTTTAAAGTTGTCAATTAGGTTGATAGGTTAATAATAAACAAAGATATTACAATGAGGAATTAGTTTAATAGAATGTTCGTATAATAGAGCTGTGAATTCATAACACTGCATGGCCAATAGTCACAAAAAAAAACAATAATCAGCTCAAATAAATAAACACATTATTTGACAATGCTTGTCGTGATTGGCTTGATGAGCTAATTTACTTAAGGTTATCATTGAAATATTTTAGGTAAAAGTTCAATAGCCTTATTTCGTAAAGGTTGCGGTTGAGTCATTGCCCATTGGGGATAAAATGAAACATTCGTTCAATTACCTATAACCTTAAAAATAATGTAGATAAGTAGAATCGAACAGGCACTCAAAAGATCCGCCTTTTGAATGCAAGTGGGAGAGCTAGTAATATTAAACATGTGAAAGTTTGGATGTTTGTTACTTATTTACGCCAGAACGGCTGAATGGATCTGGATGAAATTTGGCATGGACATAGATTATAGTCTAGAATAGCACATGGCTACTTTTTATCCCGGGAAAAGATAAGATCTCTAGGGAACGTCAAAACGGCTAAACGGATAAATGGACGAAAATGCACGATTCTGATTCCGATAAATTATTTCAACGCGGGCGTCATCGCGGACAAAAGCTAGTATTTTAATTATCTTAAAAACACGCAAACAAAATGTAGTTCAAGGTATTTATGTACGTAAACTGTTTATGATGTTTTGTATTGCCAATTGTAACATCTTAGGTAGGTACATAAGAGAGTAATTTTTTTAGATATAAATATAGGAAAAATCAGTTGCATATAAATGTAAAATAATGACTTCTCGTTGTTTTCTTCATAAATTTTAATCTAGGAAGGTTGAACGCTGCTATTAAAATTCATGTAGTCGGCTATTGCGGCAAAGGTCATGGGTTCGAATCCTACAATGAGCTTGAGGTTTCGATGAAGAAAAACATCGTGAGGAAACCATAGCACAGTGGTAAGGTACTTTGTTACTGGCTGGCTACCACCCTCAACTTGAAAGTCTGTCGTCAAGCACATCAGTGTGTTCCGACATTTGAGAGCCTTTCTTCAAGGGTTGTCCTTACCATCTACGGCCATATCTATCATCACATACCGTGGTGAGATTGCGGTCAAAAACATAATAAAAATTTCGGAACTGTTCTGAAAATCCACGAGTACAATTATAAATAAAATAATAACTAGGTACTAACGTAATTTTAACGACAATACTTGAAAATTCACACCTTGGTTCAAATCAGATCCAGATTCAATAAACTCTGTTAATATTTTGTGTAAACACCTAACTCGATAAAACAGTTTCTGTTGAAGATTTTCTGAAAATATTCTTACAAGATGTATTTTTAAAATGATTATAGATACCTATCTACTTAATTCTCTTTTAGTAACGTAACCTAAATACGTTTTCACATCACCTTTAATGGATTCCTAATGCGTGCACCTAATGAAAACATGAACACAGCTGACTCATATTTTTATGGATGGATTTATTTGGACGGTACGATTTCACATCGACGTATTTTTGCAAAGGTTTAAAAAAAGTGACCTATACAATTTTATTTACAAATTTTGTGAAGATTTTAAAAGTTCGATATTTTTTTTTAGTTTTGTTTAAACTTCACATTTCCCCCAATAAAAACCTACATCGCATATTTCCTTAGGTTTTAACTCACCTAATTATTCCTCAGTTCTCTGAATATCACTTCATTCACTTTTAAAAACACTTACTAACCACAGACACAAGAACTTAAATTTTAAAACAAAAACGCGACAGCGCGATCCCAAAAATTGCGCGCGAAGTAACAGTGACAGCGGACGGCGCAGGCGGGACTGTCACGAAACAAGCGTCAAACGTGCACCTGTAGAGAGAAGGTCGTAGATATTGAATCGTTGCATGCATCGTCTCTACAGATAAAATGTAAAAGCATTTGCATCATAACAAAGTGACGAAACAGTTAGACGGAAACGTAGATAAGCCATTGTAAAAATATATTAGCGAGTAGGTATGTCAACTGCCTTTAAACAGAACTAGTAGGCACCTAAACTATGTAGATACCTATTGATTGATATCAGTGTACGAGTAAAAGTACAGTAGTACTATTATCTATTCTGTAGTAGCTGTTTGTCTACCTGGTTGATTTTTGCGGATAAACGGCGGAATAGCTTATTATAAAATTTGGTACGAGCATACCTACTTTGAACCATGAAGAAGGACATAGACTACTCTTTTATCGTCGTCTCGTCTCGTCGTCTACTTCACTTCTTGTTTGATTGGCATCAGATGCGTTTTTACACAATTCCGCCAGTGTCAGGGTGTTTAACTCAAACTAATATTGTGGATAAAAATGGAGGCAAACGGCACGATTCTGCAATTAAAGAAAAAAGAAAATCGAGGGAAAATGCTATGTTAGTTAGAATATAAACATTATTTTCAAAAGGATTAAATTATTTAAATTTAACTGTTAATCTCTAAATTAAATAATATGACCTAGATTTAATTAAAAAAAGATATCGAAACTTCAATAAGGCCTAACGAACATTCACTGTGTAGGACAAATACAATTACGTAAAAAAGTAAAGGTCTAAAATAGCAAGGGTCTATGGTAGGTACTTTGTATAAGCTTGTGTTTGACCACAATCTCACCATGGAAAGTGATGATGTGGCCGAAGGTGGGTAAGCACACAAAGCCTAGATGGGAACTGGCTCTCAAGTACAGCTGTCGGACGGTACTTGGCGACAGATTTTGTCTTGAGGGTGGTAGCCAGCCAGTTGGGTATTGCAAAGTACCCTACTACCGTGCTATGGTTTCCTTCACCGAAAGCTCAAGCTCATCGTAGGATTCGAACCCACGACCTTCGCCGCGATATCCGACGTCACTACATAATTAAATGTATATTCAGAAAAATAAAATAAAATTAGCTCGAAATCGTTTAACAGTAATTTTTTTATTTATTTATTTAAGGTTCACCATCAGTTGATACATTAATACTTGAAAATGAAAATAAAAATAACAAAAACTAAATGCACAACTATTAAAGGTAAACACCACTTATACGAACAAGTGACACATACAAATATAACAATGTACCTGCATTTAGAATCAAACTAATAATATCTAATTATGAAAATAAGATAAATAAAAAGAATATATACTTAAAATAAAATTTATGCGAAACAATGTTTACTACAAGACAAAAACTATAATTATGACTATGTACTTTGTTATGGAAGCAATGATACACCTCATGAACACCGGCAATGAATCCATATGGACGTCCGTAGTTGAGCTCACACTGATGTATAATTTACTAAGTCGCGGTATGGGCGAATTACTTCCCATAACAGTTCTACGTAAGGGAAGTATGAAATGTCCCTATATTAAGAAACTTTAACAACAACGTAAAATAGGGATTTCTTGAAACACGCGCCGAAGGTCATTTTTAGGGTTCCGTTCCCAAAGGGTAAAAACGGGACCCTATTACTAAGACTTCGCGGTCTGTCCGTCCGTCTGTCTGTTACCAGGCTGTATCTCAAGAACCGCGATAGCTAGACAGTTGAAATTTTCACTAATTATGTATTTCTGTTGCCGCTATAACAACAAATACTAAAAACAAAATAAAATAAATATTTAAGAGTGGAACCCTTAGTGTGTGAGTCCGACTCGCACTTGTTTATAATATTATGTACTTATCATATGGATATGCTCCGAGTCTAAAATGGACATTAAATAATATGATGGAATAACTCAATCAAAAAAAGCATGTGATTGAAATATTTTATTCAATATTATCTACAGTTATTATTAAAATACTAATTATTGCCTGAAAATAAATGAATCCACGATCCCAGTATGAAAAAAAGCTTTTTAGTGGGTTTTCAACAAAATGATAGTACATCACTTCAGGTAACTTTTTATATTAGGTATAGATATCTATCATACCAATTCGTAGCATTTCTTTCGTCCTAACGTATCTAATTCATTACGTCAAATTAGATCACATTAGACTTGCCTAATCCTTGATTTATTGCTAAATGTTATATTTCATGTATGCACGTACCTATATATTAATTGTAAATATACATGTTCGAAATTGAGTTGGAAAATGGAAAATCTTAACCAAGTTTTCGAAATCATTTGATAAGCCAACGATAACAAATGAAATCTTATATTATTAGAATGTGTATATCTGATGGTGTGAAAGCTTGACAGTGTGTCTCTTTTTTTGTACAATTCACTGTAGGTATATGTTGTTTTAAAAATGACTAAAACAATATGTTTTATTTATATAATTCATTTATTTAAATTGTATAGTATTCACATTGTTGCTACGAGTTTCAAAGGGTGAAACACCAGCTTTACATACAAAATGAGAACACAATTATTTCACAAAAAAATAACTAAGTATAAACAGAAATGCAGCGATCCAACGAAAGCTATAATTAATTATAGTAACTAGAATTGTTGCTACACGTACTTACATAGCAAATTATACTTATAATTTAACTAAAAATCTACTTGGCAGTTGTCGAACACTTGAAGGGATGAAAATGATTTAATACTGATCATTGCCAAGTCGATAGCTTATGCGAAAAGTCAACGAGGTGATGAAAAATACGTTACAAATGAAATACGAAACATAAGCTATCACAATTTGAAATTCAAGGCTGAAACTGAATAAGACTCGAGTCAGCCGTCGTTTTTGTAAAATAAAAGAATCTATACAATAATTGACTAAATACCTTAAACCGCTATTCGGATTAACCTGAGTGCACACGCACGGTCACTTATTTCTGGAATAATTACACCGATGATAGATTTTTATAATGAGCAAGATTTAAAGATGACATAGAAAATGAAAACATTAGGCAAGTACATACAAAATTTTAAAGATATATAAGTGATAGTGATTCCACTTAATTTTGAGACTGAATTTACCACATTTCGTTGATCTATAAAAAGATCAGGTTCTAACTGGAATAATGTGCCTAAATTCGGAATTACAATTCGTGTGCACTCATGTTTAAAAATAAACTAATGTCATCGTAATTTGTCAATACTAATCGAGAAATCCAGACTACTAGGACATTAAACTATTATTGAGCATAATAAACGCAAGGCAGTCAACCTAATACAAGTATCGAAAATAAAAAAAATGCTAATTTGAGTATAGTGAGATACCGTCAAATAATAAAATTAAATTCAGGGTAAGTAAACATGTTAAAAACTAAGAACCCTTACTTAATAGATATATTTGAATTATTATCATATCCATCAATATCGTAATCATTTTCCCAACTTCATATAAAAAAACCCTAAAACAGTGATTTGACTTGAAGAATTTTTCCTGAATTATCCATAAGTAGAGCATATATTAGAAATATTATATACTGAAGCCAACAACTAATTTGTACAATGAATTATTTATTTATTTACTAATATCTTATTGTCGAGTATTGTCAACATTGTTTCGAACGATGTAAGAAAAATATGGAAAATTCCAGTAGCTAAAAATAATTTGAGTAAATATGAATTGAACTAATAACTGAATGAGTAAATACAGTTACATAGGTATAATTGTGCCAATGAAAGATACTTTTAATTTACATCTAATCAAAAAATCTAATAACACTACATAATGGTTATTCAGGAAATTATGTAATTGGGTTCGGGAATTGATGTATTATTCCGGAATAAGGGTTAGCTCTGAACATGTGGACTTACCCTACGGTACATGGCAAATAGCCACAAATATTAATTTAATAAAAAAATCAATACATTTTTGTATTTCATAAGAAAAAATATCTATAACCTAGTCGAGAAATAAAAGAAATGCTAATTGAATATACACCATAGGCCTTTTGTAAAACGTTACAAAATATATAGGAAGACAAATTATAAAATGTTATTTTGTATGTCAAACATATTGCACTATGACATTATTATATTATAGTTCATCGAAAGCTTCGCATATCCAAATTATATAAATTGCACGATTATTACAGAATGTCAATATTTAAGGATCAATGTCAAAACGTACCATGTAACTTTGATATGTTTGACAAAAACTTTTGGAGATAAACACAAATTTAATTATATTCTGTCTAGCTATGACTAGACAATATATTTTAAATTGTAAACAATATGTTGTTAAGATGCTGACAGAATGATGATGTCAATAAGCGCTATTTAACAAATATACAAATGTATGGCCAATGATACAGTTTTCATATGTCCACCGAAGTGTGAGTAATATCCAAGCGCTGTACAAATCAACATGTATAGGTACTACTTGTAAATCATAAACCAATGCATCACAACATTCACTATGCTATATCCACCAAAAAAATCGCACAGCTTAGCTCCTTAAACTAGCTTAAAAGGCCTTGTAACTCTAACTACCCTTAAATCCTTTAAGAATTCCGATTATAAGGTCACCATTTTGTTACAAATACAGCGTCACTATATCACTTGAGAGATATTAAACTAATTACACGAGAATTAAACTTAAGACGAATTATAAAATTATAATTAAACAAAAAAAAAATTTGATTCTATGTAGAAAATTGTTACGTTATTTTAGTCACACACATGAGTTCGCTTAATCTAGGGCTTCGAGAGGGAATTTTTCAGCGTTTTTTATCTTAAAAAAAAGTCGCTCTAATGCTCGATACGCCAACGTCGGACCAATACCGTTCCGAGTCGAGCGTTTATTTTGGCATGACGTATCATAAAATTCAGTTAAAATCTTGTGTAAATACGTTGCAAGATTCTACGAATTCCGAACGCGTTCACTACAGAAAGAAGCATGTGCGAGCGATAAAAATTCAACTCTCGTAAGCTCACAAGTCGTTTTCGGTAAAATGATCAAAGAGTTTCATTTCTATTCATTTATGTGGTCGTGGTTCCCTAACTCTAAACCAGACTTAGTAGGCACTAACACCAACACATCCGAACTTCCCCATTTTTACGTTACATGTATAATACATAGAAAACAGTAAAACACTTTAGGTTACTCGCACAATTCCACTAGATGTCCGTATAACTTATTTCATAGTCTTTTATTTTATTTATTGAGATCAATTTTGCCTCTATGCACTAGATTGATTCTGACGCTCGCCGCCAAACGAGACTATTCCGCGCCTGTCTCAGCCATACTATACGATACGATACGATACGCTAAATAACGACAAGTTACCAACAAACACAATATACTACATAGGAACATCACAAATGATTGTGCTCATTACACTGCGATTCTGTTAAAAGGACACATCGGGTCGGACTCGGGAGTATATGGTTCAGTACTAAATAATATGTGTCCATTTAAGAGAATCATCAATTGGAAAAATAATACGTTCTATAGGGAATGACTGCTCAATATGACGTGTTGAAAATAACGCCTTCATGGAGCAATTAATCGCTTTACAAAAAGTATTGAGACAGGAGCGGAGAACGCACTCACTACGTCACTACGCCACCCACTTAATGTTCTGTCTAAAAATTGATTAATTGTGTAGATAGTTTGATGTTTAGTTAACACTTTGATACCGTCCTCTGAATAAATTCAAAAGCATTCTGATAGATGTGAGAAGTAACGGATACGGAATATATATTTTTTCTACATAGATAGAACTTTCGAGAAAATCTTTCTGAACTACAGCAATATCGTTTCTTGACATACCAATCCTACCGTTACAATACTACCGATTAACAATACCCTTTCAGTTCGATCATGCTGCACTAAAAACATATAATAATTAATTGTAATTACTGGAGAGAAAGCGGAACATAATCAAACCAACTGCCATATTGTAAATTAAATTAATCAATTTTCAAACACAACATCGAACACTGTCATAATACTCAACGAAGCAACTAACACCCTGCGGGCAGCAGAGGGCGCTAGTTACCTCAAAGACATCACGACATGTTGGGCGTATAGACGGTGTGACAGGTCTAAAGCGGACTGACCATGTAAACAAAGTGAAAGTCGATCATTTTTCAGATATGCTAGCACGTCTTTCCATTAATAAATCGACTTCCACCTTGTCTATCTAACAGTCAGGTAACAACAGGCACGCAAATAACGACACAACACTGCACTCGACATCACATTGCACTAAACGCGACATTATCCGGCGGCATCATTCGGGGCAACAATCACTAGATGGCGCTAGTTGGTCAGCGCGCACTAGTGTTGTGTCGATGCACGGGAGCAGACGTGTCGGCATCAGACGCGGTGGTCGGCGGCGTCGAGGGAAGCGATGGAGGCGCGGCCGGCGAGCTCGCGCTCTAGGTCCAGGCTGCGTCGCTCTAACTCCAGCCGGCCCGCGCCACCGCCGCCGCCCACGCACCGCCGAGGGGCCTCTAATGATGACACCTGAACAAATACAACACTGTTACGGCGGTTGTATGTACACGCTCGTGGAAACACCACGAGTTGTCCCCAAAAAGTCTATGAAAAGTTTTAATGGAAAGGCCACCAATTTCTTTAAAACCTGACATACCCGTACAGTACAATGACTAACTTTAAAAAACCGGTCAAGTGCGAGTCGGACACGCGCATCGAGGGTTCCGTAATAGAGCCTCAAGGATTATTTTTATTTTTTTTCGATTACCTTATATGAGGATGATACCAATTAAGCTAGATCTCTAAATTGTATCAGCGCCGATACAACTCAGAGGTCTATCTTAATTGGTGGTAACTATGTATGTATAACTTACCTTAATTTTCAACTTTTTTTATTTTTTGCAATTTTTCCTTTATTTGTGCTGTAAGACCTAGCTTTTTGCCAAATTTCGTGATTCTAGGTCAACGGGAACTACCATATAGGTTTTCGACCCAAAACCTATAGGGTTCTTCCCGTTGACCTAGAATTTTAATTTTGGTTAAATGCAAGGTCTTACAGCACAAGTAAAGGGAAAATTCCGAAAAATAAAAAAAATTGAAAATTAAGGAAAATTTTTGTACTTACAAGTTTTCGCGAAAATCTAAATTTGGCCATATCTTTTTATGGTGTTGACTCAGAATCTTGATTTTAATACACCTAATAGGGACTATAGACCTCAGTATCTGGTATAAATTTCAACTTGCTAGGTCCACCCGTTCCTGAGATAATCGGTGGTGATACAGACAGACAGACGGACAAGAAAGTGATCTTATAAGGGTTCCTTTTTTTTACCTTTTGTGGTACGGAACCCTAAAAACAAAAAAAAAAGGTCTTTTAAAGAGATAAATGTTAATATACCCACGGTTTTAAATTAAATACAAACAAAAAGTAAATGTGTTGAATTGATTAAGTAAATGAGAATAAAAATGTGACAAACAATTAGTATGAATGAGTAGATATGTCACCTTGGCGAGGCGGCGCGCGGAAGGCGGGCGCTAGGAGGGCGCGGGTAGATGGGGTAGCTTGGCAGGAGGCCAGTACCGCGACCCGCATCCCACGCCCACGCCAGCACCACTCTCCTCCGACAGTGCTGCCTGTAGCTTCGCTTCTGAAACAAATTAAATGTAGGACTCAGCGTGGCTTCGCGCACAAAGTTTATAGAACATTTGGAGGATGGTCAACTATACTTTTTTAATTTTTTTATTATTCTGGATATGCTCGTGTTTGACCACAATCTCACCATGGTAAGTGATGATGTGGGCGAAGGTGGTAAGCACACAAAGCCTAGATGGAAACTGGCTCTCAAGTGCTGTTGTTGGAACACACAGATAGGTGCTTGGCGACAGATTTTCATCATCCTACTAATATTATAAATGTGAAAGTTTGTATGTTTGGATGTTTGTTGCTCAATCACGCAAAAACAGCTGAATGGATTTTGGTGAACCTTGGCACAGGTCCATATCCTGGAATAAAACAGGATACTTTTTATCGGCGGGAAAACTAGTTTTAATAAAATAGTGTGGATCTGAAATCACCTCGTAAGTCACCCCGCATTAAGAGTTCATCGCTGAGGAATAGTATACGTAAATAAGATAGGACGAAGGTTTACGTGGCGATAGTGTAAGTGGTACTGTACTAACTGGCGACTTGCGAGGCGTTGAAGGTGACTGGGGTGCGCGCGAGCGGCGTTCGAAGCGAGCCGCCGCGCGCGCCCCCGCTGCCCGCTCCCGCGCCACTCACCCCACTCACCCCGCTCGCCCCACTCACCCCACTCACCCCGCCGCTCGTCTGTAACGCACACAATAATAGCCATTACAAACATGCCACTGGAACATATTGTCCATCATGCCCCATATTGTCGACTCATCCCTTACATGAAGAAATATACGTACAATTTATTCATAAACAACCGCCGAGTCTTAGAAGAGGGATGTTGACTGACATCAAATCAGCTCATTTTTATTAAATGTCAAAATGATAGTTTAATATGGAATTTTGTATGACACATAAAATTGTGGCATCATAATTATTTATTTATTTATTAGGTAATTATACACCCTATATATATATATATATATATAGGATGAATTTTACAACGTATTAGATATTTCTTCTTGAACATCCCTTTTGTAAGATTTTGTGTATTTGGTTAGGGCTGATTCAAAAAAATTCGGGGCATTATAATGCAGAGGTTTTATTTACTGAGTAAAAGGTTTATTTATTTTACTTTCAAACATGTGGCATTACCTGATTTGCCACACGAATTACATGTATAAGCAAGTGCGAAAAGCATTGGTGCATAATAGTAACAATAAATATTGCAGTACAATAGGTACATACATTATTCCATATAACAGTACCTATCTAACAAAAACTAGGGCGACATTCATATCAATTACTCGAATGCGCAATTACTGCATTCCTTTGTCTGCAACATGCAATACTAATTCTATCACCAATGAGAAATTAAAATAAAACATCTACATATTTAAGTATTTTCCAGCGTTATACCAATAAGGAAAAACAACTTTTAAAAGAATCTTGCTGTGTATTAGTGTTTTGAGAGGTTGCAAATAAAATAAAGAAGACAAATTAAAATACTTTTCATTATCTACTCAGCATCATTAGGAAATGTGGCAAAAGCTATAAATAAATACAAAACTAATTTATTTTCAAGTTCAGAGATGGTTTGTCATGCAGATAGTAAATCATTTTACCTATACACCTATAAATAACTCAAACACTAAGCGTTAAAGCTTTTTTTAGCAAATTAAATCAAATGTTTTTTTAAAATATACTCTAAGAGCTTGTTAGTAATGTTTACATTGACACAAACGCACATCCATGAAGTACTCACATTCGTCCCGGTGAAATTGGTATCATTATAAACAAAATAAACTTAATTATATTTGCAAAATAATTTTAATATAATCTGCTTGTGGTGTGAAACAATATGAATATTACAGATTCTCTAAGATTCAAGAATTCTTAAAATAATTCCCATTCCTAAAGTTACCCCTATAATGCCAATAACTGAAACATCATAAATTAATTTAAATAACAATATAAGAACCATTTTCAAATGAAAGACTGCCATATTTGAGTTAAGAAACGAGTACCTTATACGGCTGTTGGTGCGTGCCTCACTAAAGCCTAAAATCCTTTGAAGAACTACTCTTTATTAACTCACTAACATGGAAAAAAGGATAACTTTATATCTAATATATAGTATGGCTTACATAAATCCTCTGATTAGAGGATGCAAAACCCATGATAGATACTGGTTTCAGAATTTAGCAAACAAACGTAAAAAGGGACACAAGAGTGAGAGAGTCGCTTCACCAACTCGGCCATATATGGACCTTAGTTTAGTTGCCAAAAATGCGGACGCAAGTCTCCCGTATTCAATTTTGGGACACTTAAGGAACAATTTATGAGATATCTATATGTATATGTTTGGATATGAGTAACCTGTGAGAGACTCACTGTAACCCCACAATACAGGATAACTCCTAGTGTGGGGGGCAGAGGTTCCCTTAAAGGTACACTCCCTCCTTAATAGCAATGTACCTACCTACCTAATATCCACCTATAATTGGATTTTTAATTAGGTGGACTGATTTGACAGTTGTCGTAAGAAATATTTCTTTACTCAGAAATTATTTCTTAAAAGAATGAATGAGAATACCTGTAATCACTGATATTAGATTGACTTTTATTGATAAAAAGTGATATGGTCAAACAGTAGTTTTAATCATATTGAGCTCGTAACTGTCAGTTTAGTCCAGCTAATTAAAAATCAGACTATACATTACCTTTGTACGATTGTTTTGCTCTTAATAAAATTTTATTATAATTAATTTATTGAACGTCATTTTTATTGCTATCTTTACCACCATTTCCAAATAAAGACCTGTTAGGTGAAGAAACGGCGAGACAAACTCCCTGGTTTTTTTATAATAGTAAAATATGTTGTCATTTCATTTCAGATTTTTTAAGAGTAGATAATTCTAAAGCCTACCACACAGACCATCTATTTAAATGTAGGCCTTTACGTGTATACGAAAACCACCACAAGCATACTAAAACGGAACCAACCAAAAATAACAAAGCGAACAAAAACAAACCTATTTATCAGTGCACTTGGTGGAGGCTTGTCGCTTGGCGTGGTGCGCGATACTAACGTGCGTGGGCGGCAGCGGCGGCGGCTCGTCGTCGTGCGGCGGCCGAGGCAGGCGCCGGCGCAGCCACGCGTGCCGCAGCGCCGCCGCCGGGGACAGCCGCTTGTCTGGATCCCATTCTAGGCACCTGCAGGTGGACAGGACAACACAACAATATAGTCAGATGGTCCAAAATTAATAAAAAAATATAACCTTGCCGGTTCTGTAATTCGACCTTCATAAGTGCCCTCCTAGGGCCTAAACTGAATAAATGGTTTTAATAATTATGTACTCAACTATGAAAAAGTTTTCCGGAAAACAACATTTAACCAAACAATCGGCGCTTTTATAAAATAACAGATACACGTTTGACCTTTATCGTAAAAAAATCGGACTATTAGGTATGGAGATAAATGGCATCATTGATTTACACAAACATCCTGTCACCCCAAACGCATATACCGTCTCCGTTCCGTCGTGGGTAAAAATGAGAATGTTGTCTGACCGCCTAATATCTTAACATTCATTGCACTTTCAATAATACTTACATAAAAAGTTTCATCAATGTTATTCGGATAAACAACGTCACGAAATCCTAAAATTCCCAACGTGAGAAGATACCACTTTAAATCTAAGGACCAGATTCCAAAGTCATCGGCTCAAGTCTAATAAATAGAACCCAGTGACGCTCGGCTCTAGCAGTATCTAACAGACCTACAGAGAACAATGCCGCTCTGCTCGGCTAAGCTTTTCCCTAAATGATGACTTATTTCTAATGAAATGCTTTAATAAAACTCATAATCGACAGCGCCTTCTGTATTTACGGGATTACGGGAAAGCCAGCAGTAATTAAATTTACCAGATTTGAAAAAAGGTATCCAATATCTTACCGTCTGATGAAATCAATAAAGAATTTATCCTGGCAGCCCTTGAGGGCCGTGACGAAACTCTTCGATCCAGGAGGACCCCGGGGCTTGCCTCTCCGAGACATACCTGCAATTATAACATTACTATAATAAATAGACTGCTGGTTAAAGTGATAATGGGGGATCCAATTCATATATGTACAATATTGAAGAAATTAAAAGAAAATAGAAGATACTCGTAAGATCTTGTGACATTACTCCACACTGCTGATTCCAAACTATGTAGATATTCTGCTATTTAGTGGATTAGCTTTTACCCGCCACTACATCCTCATTCTTTTGTAGCGGAATCGTACGTTTCGTTTTTGCACCTTTCATCAAAATCTGTACAGCCGTTTAGCCGTGAAAACCAAGCAGTCAGGCAGTCCATGGACAGGCAGTATTACTTTTGCATTTAATATAAATACGTTGTTTTTATAAGTTCTTAATTTAGTCTTGTAGACATACCTACTGCCTTCCCAGCCGGTGAGGTAACTTTTGTTCTAAATGCAGCATATTATTATAATGATTTAGTAACACAACTATTATATACTAATGTTTACTATGCTATCCGGTTTCCAGGTACACAGTCATTAATTTTACCAATGTCTAGGTTAAACCTGCTATGACTCAATTGTAACCTCAGGCAGACATTTAAAAAAGTAATTCTAAACCATAAACAGAAATTTTACACCTTATTTGTAATTAATTAGTGAGCGATAAAATAAAAAAATACACCGAATCCAGTGAGACAAATAAGATAGGATTATCTAAGTCGTTACACATTTGGCAGCTTGCCAAAAAGTTCAGATTCAGACGGTTCACTCGCATATCTGCATATTTAAACATATGCGTCTGTCCACGCTGAATAATCTATGACTCAGCGTGCCATCAGCTCATATCACGTAAAGGGTGTGTTCCTAAATTCGACCCAGCATACTGGCCAGTACGTAGTGACGTCATCAACTGACCCCATACTGCTGAAAACTGTTTCGAAATCACTCCAAAATGATAATTTTATTCGTTATTTGTCAATTTTACTTGACACGATCAACGGCGCCAAGTCAACAGCCCAACACCACTACAATATGGAGTCAGGTGATTACTTCACACAGTGGCCAGTATGCTGGATCCAATTTAGGAACACACCCAAAATAAGTTGTGTTTTCGTATTCGGTCTGACAGGGGGTCTAGTTGGCCAATGTAAAACCCTGAAGCAAACCGTCTCTTGGGATGAGATAAATTTGGATCGAATTGCCTAGACACTCATAACGACACCGCAAACAAATGAAGCAGAATTTTTGAAGAAAGATGGAAATTACTACACTATTCTTTTGTCTGGGATCTCTTTAGGTGCTAACTGAAAATCAGCGCTGCTAATTTCAGCAGTAAATGCTGAGGTACCCTTTTGGCGGTACACTTATCGTTGACGGGA
Source organism: Ochropacha duplaris (assembly GCA_951361185.1). Taxonomy (NCBI): domain Eukaryota; kingdom Metazoa; phylum Arthropoda; class Insecta; order Lepidoptera; family Drepanidae; genus Ochropacha; species Ochropacha duplaris. The sequence continues at coordinate 3,677,404 of OX592715.1, read as the reverse complement.
TATTTGATTTTTCATATTCTAATTTATAGTTGTTATATTATTTCTAATTTATTAATATAACAACTATCCAAGTATGAAACACTCATTAATCATACATTATTTAATTATGAATTAACTAATTAGTTAATCCATGCAAATACATTATATTTGTCTCGATATTTTCCGACCAATTTTAAATACATTAACTGGAACTGCAGGTCATGGCTCTTTATTTTAAAAGCTATTAATTGAGAATCAATATTGATATAAGAATAACATGTTATTTTCCAGCGAACTAAGTCGATATTTTTACCGACATTTTCCGAATACGAATTTTAGGGCTGCCTCTAAATATTTGCTAACATAAGTGGGTGATTATTAATCGCCTGTTGTAAATAGAGGTATTCGTGATTCACTAAATTGTGCACTTAGTAATGATGACGTTTAATGAAAACACTACGTGTCAGCGGAGGAATTTACGCAAATATTGTGACGCTTCTGATATTTTTAGTTATTTAATCATTGTAGTGTCTGGCGTTGATAGCAATCTACGCCTGTATACAAAATTATGAGCATTTTGTACATAATAAATCGGGATTAAAGTCAAGATAATGTTATTTATCACGAATTTAAATATTAACGGCGAGTTAATTGTGCGAGCTTTTAGTCGCTTTTTGTTATTTAATACTTTATTTGCATAATTTAATAGCAACACATTTTTGTCGCCTCCGCGGTTCCATTGATGTTTCATTAGGTTGCATTAAGTTTCCAACCCTAGATTGAAGTATACATCACGATTCAAGTAAGATTATTTAACGTTTTTTTCTACATTATCTGCGTCTAAAAACTTTTTTATTTTCCAATTCTATTTAGCCATATAGGTAAATAAAATCTAGGCCTCTTTCTGACACCAAATAACCGTTGTATAGCTAGGTTCTTTAGGCCACAATATTACTGACTAACCACGTTATTCTTGTATTAAAACCTTCATGCCTAATTCCATAAGTACCGGAGTAACATTTAAAGTGTCTCACCTCCGCTCAGTACCGTGGTACCATCGGCCAGTGTGGTCGCGGTACAGTATCGCGGCAGTCCCTTGCTACTGATAAAGTTCTTGGAGCGCTTCCCCTGTTCTATGAGTTTCTGGGGCGGCATGCCTAGGAGTTCGACGATGCATGCCATCTGATCAGCTTCGTCCTCACCGGGCAGTAATGGGAAGCCTGCAATTATAAGGTTATGTATGGTGAAGATCTGGATCCTTGCCAAAATGGTATCGTGGTAAATCTAGGTGAAGATGGTGTGGTGAATTGATAAGTTAAAGATAAGCCGTTGGATATCAGTAGAAGACAATATGTAAGGTAGTAGCTCTGATTGAAGGAAATCCCATGATAGGTAGGTACTGGTTTATTTAGCAAACAAACGTGAGAAGAGACACATGAGTGCGAGAGTTGTTTCGTCAGCTCAGCCATCTATAATGACCCTCAGTTTAGGTACCAAAAATACGGACGCTACTGTCGCTCCTGTATCGGGCTGTACACAGTCATTCTAAAATGCCATACAGACAAAAGGTCTTTATTATGAGCAAATGAGTTCCTTTACTAGGTACTAGCGTAAGGAAAATGGCGCTAATATCAATGAAATTTAACACAACGAGAAATATTTTACCGAATTGTGTATAAAAACTAGTACTCATAGAAAATATTTCGCAATAATTGCAAATTTAATTAAAGTTAACATTACATTCAAAAAAACCTGAAAATTAAAATCAAGGACGCGTTTTTATGAATATTGTGCGCCGTACATTTATTTAATAATACCGATTTCTAATATTACTTGTGATATTTCGATGTTACTACTACTTATTTAGAAACACCAGTAACATTTTAATAAACGAGACAGGACACAAAAGAAAGTAGAGACTTTTTGTTACATTTCAAAATGGTATTTAAGCTGTCCGGTCGATTGGGTAGCTAGCCAGACTTAAATCACCTTAAATGATCCGAGTAGTTGTTTTTTCAACGTCTGCGAAGTTCAATGCAAAGCCTCTTAAATAGGTACCTATTTATTAAGTTCTATTCTAATGTAGATGAAATAGACTGTCGAAAATACTACTATTTAAGTCATAAAAATAACATTTGTATATAAGTTAAATACGTATTGAATTGAGTTCTTCATGAAATATTAACACTATATCTGTCCCCCGCGGATTCACCCGCGTTCCTGAGGGATCTTATCTTTTCCCTGTATAAAAAGTAGATAGAAATCCAATGTTTTATATGAACTACCTGTGTGCCATGTTTTATCAAAATCCGTTGTTGCGTGATTACCTAACAAACGTCTAAACATACAAAATTTCACATTTATAATATGTACATATTAGTAGGATAAATGATAATAGAAAATGTAAAACCGACCCTGCCGAGGCAGACGTCAGACGGCCTTGTGATGTCAACATTTTATAAGACACTCTGACAATTTTCTTTGATGAAAATATCATGTATTTAAACATTTCAATTACCTACGCATCATGTAGGTAATTTAATGTCTACAAGATAACAAATATATTGGTTTAAAGAGTTTGAAATATAATCGAGCAGTTTAGTTACGTAGGCGAAGGTTTGAATCCTACTATGAATTTGAGCTTTCGGTGATGGAAAACATCGTAAGGAAACCACAGTGCGGTGGTAGGGTACTTTGTAGTACTTGACGGGCTGGCTATCACCCTCAAGTTGAAAATCTGTCGCTAAGCACCTGTTGGTGTGTTGGATATAAAGTGTACAACAAATTGGCAATCCCCGTTGTATTGCATGTCTACATATAGGCGACGGTAGTCACTTACCATCAGGTGATCCGCCTGCCTCGTTGTCACTTAGTCTTGTGGTATAAAAAAAATAAGGACGGTAAAAAAAGTTGACTCATACTATTCCTACCATAAACCTTTTACCCAAATAGATAAAGTCCAATATTCACCTGTAAGCAGTTCCGCTAATATACAGCCCAAGGACCACATGTCGATGGGCATGCCATACCGCGCGCCCATCATCACCTCAGGTGCTCTGTAGAACCTCGACTGGATGTAAGTGTATACCCGCTGGTGCTCGTAACATGAGCTGCCGAAGTCTATCACCTAGAAAGAGAAACAAATATCGATTAGTATTGAGAACGAGCGAGGCAAATATGTGAAGAGTTAGCAATCGGTAAACGCCATCTTCAATGAATATCTAATGTTTGACATCTATGAACAGTTGCTGCATTATTTTTACAACCTTTGCTTCAATACATAGCTTTAAGAAGGAATTAAATATAATTAATATAACTCGTCTATAATACATATTATAGAGAGGTAGGGTTTGTTTTTTTATTTGTTTGTAGGGGTAATCTTTGCAACTCCACCATTGCTAAAAAAAATTGCCTTGCTGAGTTTCTTGCCGGAGTCTTTTCAGTTTAAGTGTATTCCGAACCGGTGGTAGAGTCAATTGTAACGTTCATAAGTGCCTTACCAGGGCCTAAACTGAATAAATGAGTTTTGCGTTTGAGTTTGTACTAGGAACTGAACGCGATTCTAATATTTTCATCCATGGAAAGCTACATTATCACCATAGATAATAAATACACTATCACTGTCTAACATAGGCTACCTATAGGTATTTTATATCGATTACCTCGGGAACGTGGGCGAAATCTCAGGCGGTAGTTAGTACCTATAATATAATTCGTGATAGTTTTATTTAAAAATATTTTTATTATAATTCAGAAGAAAAGGGGCGTTATAAATAAATTGAAGGCTATGAACCGATTAATATTCCGCAAGCCTTCTCATAAATGCGTCCTTCGCTCCACTCGGATATAACGCCACTGAAGCAATAAAATTCTTCTCCTGACCTTAACCCGAGAACACGTGGATTTAGTAAGAGAACTAATCCGACTTTTCTTTTATTTTATTATTACCACGTTTTTATTAAGTCACTTTATATCTGTCTATCTGTCGTTCCGGGTGGAATTTCGCAACTCACATTTCGAGCACTTCCCGATTAGTTATCCGGCTGAAACATTCAGGATAGCTCACCACTCGATGACCATCCATACTAATATAAATGCTAAAGTGTGTCTGTCTGTAGGTTACCTCTTCACGCTTAAAATGCTGAACCGATTTAGATGAAATTTGGTACAGAGATAGATGGGACCTTGGAGAAGGACATAGGATACTTTTATCCCGGGAAAAGATAAGATTCCTCGGCAACGCGGGTGAAACCGCGAGGCGGAAACCTAGTTCTAAAGGATTAGTTACATAATTTTAGTTAGGCTACTGTTTCACCCATGAGGCGCGATTTAAGGATTGCTAACTAAAAATAAGAGTTATTTCCATCACACAGCTGACAAAATATTATTTGAACACCCATCAACATTTGGTTATTAGTTTACGCGTAACATCAAAACAAATATACCGCGTTCCGATACCATTATAACAAACCAATAAAACAGTTCTGATCGAAACTCTGTAAACAGCATTACATTCACTAATGAAGTGCGAAAACTACGCTGCATCTGTACTTATGTTTTTAAAATTTCCTTCAATAATATTTATTTAACCCGCCTCGAATCAAACCATTATAATTTCCATGCTTGATCCGACAAATAATTCGTAATTGGAGTTAAAAGAGAGATTGATCTATTTACGCTTTCAAGTGATGAAGAATATGTCTGACACAGTTTTTTGCGTGCATCATATTGATAATGTAAATAATCTCTTCCTTGAAACTGTTGTATACTCACTGTGGAACAAAGGATGTTTCTAAAAAAAAAATGACTAATATTATAAACACTTATAGGATTGAACTTTCAAAAATAAGTTCTTAGTTCACGTTTAAGGCGATGATAGCTCAGTGGTAAGTGACGTCGGATACCGCGGCGAAGGTCGTGGGTTCGAATCCTACAATGAGCTTGAGCTTTCGGTGAAGGAAAACATCGTGAGGAAACCATAGCACGGTGGTAGGGTACTTTTTAGTACCCGACTGGCTGGCTAACACCCTCAAGTTGAAAATCTGTCGCCAAGCACCTATCGGTGTGTTCCGACAGCTGCACTTGACAGCCAGTCCCCATCTAGGCTTTGTGTGCTTACCACCTTCGGCCACATCATCACTTACCATAGTGAGATTGTAGTCAAACACAAGCCTATCCAGAATAAAAAAAAACCCCTACGTAAAACTGGCCAGTGAATATATACGATGCAATATACCATACACACATGGTTAACCTAATTGGAAAATTAGTTTTCGATAGCAAACTTGATCCAGTATAGCTCGTGAACTTAGACTCTCATTGGATGTGATAGATTTCCTTATTACTTCAGTCCTTGGTCTAGCGTAGATATTGCTTCAGCAATACGTAATTGATGCGAAATATCCACTTTAACCCGTAAAATTTTATAAACCCAAAATGTAACATGACAAAGATTTTTAAAGAAGGGGTAACTCTGATTTTTTACTAAATGAAAAAGATAAATAATGTATTTTTTTTGTTCATATCTTGTTTAGTATGTAGTTATTTAAGAGGCTTATGTTTCACAAGTAAATTAGGCATACCTACAGACGGACAGACAGTAAAAATGACGAAATTATAATGGTTGATATTGACTAAGGCACCCTAAAAAGCGCCAACCCGTGCAAAAAAGTGAACGTCCTAACATAAATTGTTTTTCCATAAAAACATTTGCACTGGACTGGAGTCCAGTTTGTGATAAATAAACTAAAACCTTGACGATAGCACGCAAGTTTTACGATGCAAATGGATAATCTTATGGGTGGTCTAAAATCTCAAGCATCTTTGTAGTACCTAATTTATGAATCTTTACAAATAGATTCACAGTTACAGTGTCAAGAAACAAAGTGTGCCTGCATTCCCCGACTATAAAACGCCTTAAAGTGCATAAACGCCTATAGAATTGTGGATACAATCTAGTATTACCAAAGTATCAGATGCCACGTCCACATAAAGAGGGCAAGTTTATGGATCCTTCCTTATGCCGAAGCTAACACTTCTCTAAATTTATTTTCAAAGTATAAAATAAACTAACAGCAGCATTACGTTACGAGACTCAACTTTTGAAATAACAAAGAGTTTAAGATGAATTCGCTAACTCAATAAAAACAAGTTGGATTTGAAAGCTGGTTAAGGAGATTTATTCCGAGAAAGTGAGAGAAAAATAGAATTAGGTACTTCAGAAATAATAAACTTAAGAATGTCAAGAATTAAAGAAACCAAGTGAATTTTACACTACCTTATAGGTTACCATGGAAATTAAGAATTAGGAATAATCAATTAAATCATTCTAAGTTTATTACCATAATAAATTTTGCAGCTGCTTTGCAATCACCACCACCGATAGCACCTTTAACTAGTTCAACCGTAACATTCAATAAACACCGATCGGTAACCTGGCAACGAGATACGACAACAAACCCGTCGCACGCGCACCAATCCTGCTCCGATTGACGCACGAGCAATGTCTCAATAGCCCATTGTTTCGCTTTATAGCCACTAAACATCGCCTGGCTATGGAATTATTGATACCGATAACGAGTTTTAGTCAGCGATTACTATACAGTGAAGAGTATTTTCTCATTTGAGGGAAGTATCGGAGTATTCACCAGAATCAATTGTACCCAATTTTCTTCAGTCTATTATGTTACACCGCTTCTATTATTTTATTTGTCGTTTAACCATCGGCTGGAAAGATGTAACATCCGCTGTTGGTTGGTACGGCAAAATGATTGAGCCACAACTCTTTAAAAATCATCCTTAACATTAATAATGCCAACAAACTGCCATACACAAATGTAAATGTACTAATCACATATTCCCTAGAAAAGTGTATGGAAGTACAAAATGAATCGTTCTCAGTCTGCTAAATGAGTTCTGCGAAGCGCCGGCACATTGGCAAGTGCCCAAAGATGATCGTCACGTCATCTTCACCATCTCACTGTGATTTATACGTTTGAGTAACCGAGGGTAACTCATAGTTACAAAAGTTTAGTCATATTGTGTCATAAAGTTTAAATACATTTTACTTGATATTACATATTCAAGGTAAGGAAGTTACCACGTCGATACTGTGTACCCAGCGGTGAAGACGCCGCGAAAGAAGAGGGCAGTCTTATAGGGAAGAGGTGGCATGAAAGGGACAATTCAAAAGTAGGTGTGATGTCAGGTGCGATTTTTATGTTACCTACGTCTCATGCACAAATAATTTCTGGCGCTGAACCGCCACGTGCCACATCACCCACATCTACGGTCTTCAAGACGTCTTGAGGCTTTAGGTGAATAACGAGTGAGTTCGTTCCATATCACACACAGCACAGGTTTAAATTTTTACAGCGCTTTGCTTTAATGCAACTACTGAAACATATCACTTACACTGGCTCCATATGATGCGTTAGTCGAACTTGCTCTTAGAAGATAAATTATATCATCTGACGACTATAACTAACAGGTAGAGGGACTTCATAATGGAATATACTAGATATGTTCTAAACTCAAGAAAAGTTATCAAAAGACAAAACCTAACCAATGTATATAACATCTAAAAATACACGAAAAATCAGATTGTTTTTAAAAAAAGCCGATCTGATTGTACTCTTCGATCATTGATCGAAGATTGTAAAAGAAAGTTAAATTGGTGAGTAAAGCATGCAACGGCGGGTTAACATAATACAGACAGTTTTCTTTTAACTAAACGTAAGATGAAGCTAAATATGCATCATCTTCGGTTATATCGTTCAAATAATATTTCGTTCACATTCTGATTATCTCGGATGATGGATACACTACACCAGCAAAACAAAGTTTGTAGAATTTTGATTCAACAAGTGATTGACCTCGTCAAAATATATAGATCATAGGCAGACTGTATAAAACGTTTGTTTATACCATCGAAACACATTTCAATATTTACTCACAAGCACACTCCTACATATGCGTACGCGCATCACTTGCCGTCCAACTTTTGGCAGATTTCCGCAAACCGCTAATTAGCCAGTAAATAATGTATTGATGGACACCTGTTCTAGGAATTAGCCTATATTTCAGGTAAATATAAATTTTGACGATACTGAAAATCGAACTTATTCCCGAGAATTTGGAGTCTACAATTGGGTAGCGCTTATTTCAAGTGTTCGATGCCCGTGATACAAGCAGAAAACAGCAGACAGAATGTCACAACATGCAACGGGAACGTAAGGATCCAATGGCGACATGCCGGCCGTGACGTCACGGGTCCCGTATTCGCGTGAACGAAAACGTGATGTGAATAAATCAATCCTAGTAAGGCAAGAGTGAGTTCTCGACTTCTCAATAAGTCACAACTACCTCCCATGTAATATAAAGTGTCATCGTAAATGTCGAATTCCTACAAATTTTACATTGGTTTTAAGCCTACGTTTAAAAGTTTACGATCACATAAAATGTTAAATAGATAGTTCTAGTTCGGATTAATTTAGTGTATTCCTACCTAGTAAAACTAGTCGCTGATTTATAACAGTTTAAGATCTTAATTTTGGTCCTGACTTTTATAACTTGTTATACTACACTTGTATTTTAAAACAGAGCACGAAAACAATTACTAATAAAAAATAGAGATAATTAACAACTGCCGTTATTATGCTTATGAAACTAATAAGTAGCTTGAAGAATTTTAATTTTGTTTTTTTACAAATTATTAGACTTGTTAGACAAAACATTATTCTAGCAAGTACCTAATTCACAATATATTAAAATTGAATGAAACCAAAAATAATGCAATTTTCTGAAACCTAATTTAGAGAATTTTCAGAAATACAAGAAAATGAATAAAAATCCCACGCGAACAGTTTTCCTCATTTCATTCACCTGACGGTCTGTGTGGCATCACTTTGAGCGTTTTTACAGCGTTTAATTTTATTTTTATCTACAATTTTTATTTCTTGACGTAATGATTAGTCTACAAATCAAATTTTAAATTGTTTTAAGGATTGTGGCATTTATGTTTGATGTTGTTTATAAAATTTATAACATCTTCCTTTAATTTCATAATCGCTTGATAACACGCTCCATTACAAAGGAATCCCAGCCCAACTTTCAAATGTTCCGATACATTTTAGCATGCGTAGGCGCAAAGAACGAAGTTCTTGAAAGCATTATCATTTATAATAATTAAATTGTTTTCCAAATCACTTATCATAGTCATAATAGTCATATTCAGTTATAATACAAACAGATTGCTGTTTATTATAGGTGAGGAACATACATATACTCGTAGATAGGTAATAAATGTTTTCCATATCAATTAAAGATTACAGAGTTAAAATTCCATTCATATTCTATTCTACTACGGATAAAAAGAAACATTTCCGGCCGTTACAGGGTAGAAACATGCGTATGTTTGGATCCGGATCCTGTCCATCATCACGCACAGAGATACAGAGTGGTTCCAAAAAGTGTAAAATAGGTGTTCACCTAATTCGCAATAACGCACTTGAACCATTAACCAAATAAATTGTTACGAAGACTATACCTACTACAAACATCAGATCAAAATTGATTTTTCAGGATCGGTTTCCGCATAAAGCGAAACCAATGTTTAGATAACAGTTACAAAACTTGTTACTAAAACAAGCACGCAGACAGTTCACCTGATAGGTAACATTATCATAATTTCTATAGAAGTAAAGAAAGAAAGAAAGAAAAATATTTAATTAATGCGCGCCATTCGACGCAAACCAAATACATAGCAACAAAAAGAAAAAATAATAAAGTACAAAACAAACTGAACAATATTGTTGGAGATTTGTGCGGCGTATGTACGCAAAAATATGGGTCATTGCTCAGCATAATACTGAGACTTAAGACCATTATCTTTCGAAATATAATTATTACTAGCTAGGGATAAAAAGTATCCTATGTCCTTCTGCAAGGTCCCATCTATGTTTAATTGGTTCAGCGGTTTAGGCGTGAAAAGGTAATTAACTAACTAGTTTCTTTTTATGAAAAAGGCATTTGAAAAGTCAACTAAACTTAGAATATAAATATGGTAGCTCTATAAAATATCCTCAGTCACTCTCACACGTTTAAACCACTCAAACGCAGCTCTATCTATCCTCATATCTCCATCTGGATTGAGCACAAATTGGCCCATCATTACAACAGCTGGGAACGAAGGCACGAAGGTGCGTGCGTGACCCTCAAGGTCTCGGCTAATGGTAAACAATAGCACCTGCATGAACTGGGCTGGGAAGCTGACGTGTAACGGCACTTTGTTCTCTGACTGACGTAAAGTAGGGGGGAATGCTACATACACGTTTATTTACATACTAGCTTCCGCCCCGCGGTTTCAGCCGCATTCGCGAGGGTATTCAAATAAAATAATTATAGCCTATGTTAGACAGTGATAATGTAGCTTATAAAATTTAGTTTAATCAAAGACAAGTTAGAAATGTATTGAATTACTGAAATTACAACACGATTTGTGGATTTGTAAGCTGATGTTGAACCTACAATTTGAAAGCGGTAACTCCTGTCTTGTTTAAAGTGGCGTAGATAAACCTATTTAACAACTACATGATGTTCATACATGCTTAGCAAGCGTTTTAATCACGAATCATTTGCTCAAACGTTAAACCGTAGATTAAACCTCGGCGCGTTTACAACCAACCTAATGACAACCAGCGGTATTTTTGCAATTTGCGCGGTTGTAAATTACAAAATTCCAGCATGTCTAATTAATCTATTGCGTCAGTTTATTTTAACAAAAGAAACCGGGTCAAGAAAATCAAAACCACAACAGAAAAACAGTCTACAAGTGTGGCATAACCTTCGCAATCTGCGTAAACAGAGACGCGTTACGAAGCGAACGTAATCTCTACACGCGAATATCATGTTTTTTTTACATAGCACAGATACAATAAAGTATAAAATCCGTTGGAAACGATTCACAACGTGGAAACATTATGTTATGTCAGCAATCAACCGACAGATGTGGGCTACGGCCCCGTTATATGCGTGTAAAGATACGCTTCGTAATTAAGACGGCTCCCGGGAGGCGAGCCCGTGTCACTAGTGAAAAAAGAAAAAAACTTTAATTTTAGCAAGAATTCTTTTTTTTTTTTAAATAATTATTGCCGTCGCGCGAATTCTTCGAATCTCCCGCGCGTAATGGGTTGACACTCGTCACGCTTTTCGAAAAATCGCCTGTAGCAAAGTGGACAGGGAAATCGCAATTTTGGAATGGTGCCCGTTAGACGGGGGATGGGCTAGTTTCAAACCAGTGATTCGTGGTCTCCCCTTCGGGCCTTCCTTGTAAAAGCGTTTCTGCTGAATCGATTTTGCGGTCATTTTGGTTGAAAAATTATTTTTGGATTCGCGAAAATTATTTCTTCCTGAAAGTAATGTTCTTTTCATTAAGATGAAATTGAAATGAGTCTGTAGTAAATTCCACGAAATGCATCTGCTAAGAAGCTTTTAACTTTTCGTTTCTACATAGAGTCTTAATAATAAAGCAAGCACTTAGAACCAATTTGAAATCCACCTGAAAAGTTGAATTTGTTAATGATAGCAAGAAATAAGGCAAAACCCAATTAATAGTAATAACTTATTATTATTATTATCTATTATTTTTTCGTGGTAAAATTATGACAGTTAAAAATAAATACAGCTTATGATATTTTCAATATCTTATAGCATACTTATATTTAACAAAAACCTACACTAAGATCTTTAACATAATTTCCATCTTTACCACTACCACCATCGTCACTCAAAACAGTTGCCGTGACGTAAAAGGAACAATTCAACAACAATGGTTGAATACACAACAAACAAACAAACAGACATAGCAAGCAGTTCTGTTTACGAGCGATAACAGCCGCACGTGCGCGTGCGCCGAGTATGTCGCTAACTTACGCAACGTGTCATTGGAGGGCTGTGTATGACTCGACAGATCCACATAGTCATAGAACGAATACATGATGATTCCAATATGGTGTAAAGGAATGCATATTAATTTAACCTAGCAACACCTGCTACAATTTACCAGATAAGAGTAACAACTTATAGTCAACTTAAAATTAATATTGCCAGGTTACCAATCTAAAATCGTCTATTTGAGCGGCTGGACGATAAGGTAGATCTATTTTCTAGCTTACCCACGGCTATGATTGGCGCCTATAATTCTAGAATTATGATTCTCATAGGGCGATTAGGAGACAGATGGTCCGTCTGATGGTAAATTGCAAACGCCTAAGTTACTTAAAGTCATCAGTAACAGTAATTAATTTTTATACAAAAAAAGCGAGTATTTAGACCCCCAAATATTAGGGAGCGTTCAAGTATTACGTAACGCAATTTTTGGAGATTTTTGACCCCCCCCCTTCCCCCATGTAACGCGCCGTCACGATTTTCTGTACCCTGTCATGTCGGGACACTCCTTTCTTACTCATATCATCTCTTACACAATCCATCCATGTCTTTTTCGGTCTTCCTCTACCCGTATATTCATCCATTTTCATATTCATAACACTTTTGGCTACATGACTATCATCCCTCCTGAATGAGAGGAAACCGACGATGAAGGCGATGATAGCTCAGTGGTAAGTGGCGTCGGATACCGCGGCGAAGGTCGTGGCTTCGAATCCTACATTGAGCTTGAGCTTTCGGTGAAGGAAAACAACGTGAGGAAACCATAGCACCGTGGAAGGGTACTTTGTAGTACCCGACTGGCTGGCTACCACTCTCAAGTTGAAAATCTGTCGCCAAGCACCTATCGGTGTATTCCGACAGTTGCAATTGAGAGCCAGTTCCCATCTAGGTTTTGTGTGCTTACCACCTTCGGCCACATCATCACTTACCATAATGAGATTGTAGTCAAACACAAGCATTAAAAAAAAAACCAAAACTATAACAATCATACAATCGATATTCGAAATTTAAAACTTACAGACTAAAGAATGTGTAGAAGCGTCACAATACGATGCTGCGTCAGAGCGTCACTGATTCATTGATCATAAATAACGTCCGTGTCGCATTGATTGTTACGTTTTGTTTGTATGTTATAAACATTTCATTGTTTACTGTTATTTACGGTATTTATTGACGTTTAATTACCGTAGTAAGTATAGGAGAAACTGAAGTGAAAAGACCGATAAACAATTATGGAGTCAATAAGTTTAAACTAATTAGGAATATATGTATACCGCCAAAATAATTTCATATAAAATCGGCCAAGACTCACAAGCTCCTAATGCTTTCGCTGTTATCAGATCTCAGGAAACCCCCTAAAACCTAACCTAACCCTACACCTTGGTTCAAAAAGTTGGGCTTGGCGGTTTCATAGAAATTTCGGATGTATGTGAAAGGAAGTCTCGCCCTTTACCAAAACACATCGTTCCTGATGTTTTCCTATTTAATATATTAAATTAAAGAAATTGATCAAATAAATGATGATCTGAATTCCATTCGTATTATTATATTCTTCATTAGTTTTAGTCTATTTTCTTGTGCTCAATAGACCTCAAGGTACAGTTTTGTTCTAGAGTTTGACCGTGAACGGAAACGAGCAAACAAACTAACAAACATCGAATAAACATTCATTTGTCTAACCTAACTAAACAAACGCAAATACATATTTTGCTCTTAGCAAACTTAGAACGCTGATTGACTTTAATACATACCTAACATGAATTTATAAATACTTAGAACCCAAACAACTTTGTGAATATCAGATTTACATGCTTACTTTATTTTGGCTCTGAACGGTAGCCAGTAATCGAAAGATTACTATTTACATTATACCGACGGTCATAAAAAAAAGAATTAAATTATTTATGCATGCGTTTGGATCTGTGGTCACATTTGCATGAGAATTACACGAAATCCGAGCCGACTGAAGCGAGCCGATTTTAAACGGAAACAGATATAGCCAAAACATTAAATCCACATTAATTTTTGTGTTTTAAAGCTTTACCCACCAGATGTCAGTGTCAAACCTCAATTTAACCAACAACTTCCGAGAAATCGACGCCCCAACCGAATAAAGCGGTATTATGAAAATCGTAATTTTACAGGAGAGCCAAAAAACCGAAAAATTGGTTTCATCACTCGTACAAACAACCAATTTAAACAAATGTGGTATCGTTAGACGCGAAAAAAAAGAGCTTCCAAGTAAAATAACTAGCTATCGTGACAAACTCCTAGATTCCAGATTAAGAAAGAAAAACTATATTACAAGTTTATTCGCTTAGGACCGTACTTCGTTTTTTTTTTTCATATCTGTTCACGTCTTTATTCGTCTCAAAACGTTAGCAGAGATTTTGTGTAACAAATACATACCTACCTTTTTAAAGGATTTTTTACGTGTTAAGGCTCTGCGTACTTAACCATTACGCCATTATTCACCTACAGATTATATAGTATACTTTCAGTAAATTTGTATTACCTGCCTTTTTAAAAATCATAATGACCACCATTTCAAATGCAAAAAACTCATGTAACTTTTTGTGTTATTATTATAAATCAGTAAAATAAAGTATTTGGAAGTTTAAACTTTTTTTTACTTAATCATTAATGAACAATTTACTAATCTTTTGTAAAAAAACACGACATTTCTATCATAATTTAGCAGGAAAAAAATATTTTTGCATAAAATTTTCAAAATTTACTATTATTTATGTTATTCGTGATTTTTACATGTTAGAGCAACAAAAATACTTTCATAGAATATTTTTTTTTTAGAATAATGTTCAATAACTTGATTACCTACCATAAACTACGTATCTGTATGTCATTAACAAAAATCACCATGGTAAACACATTCTACCCTCTGGGTATGGGCTACTATCTGTCAAAATGTAAAAGTAGGCAATTTTAAATCAAATAGGAACTAATTATTTACATAAAAAGAGATTAAAATGGACTTTGAAGTTGTACTAATAACAATAAACAATTACTTTGTAATTTGAACGCTAATTGCTGTTCGGGAGGAATTGACGACGATACAAGACAGAGTGTCTTTAAGCTGTGTTAGAGTTTGGGAGGTCGCGATAGGCAATGGAATCGCATATTGAGACACGCTTCATCAGATTCTATTGAAATAATGCAGCTGGTCAGAAATGGAAATGGAACTCAAAAATTGATCTATAAGTAAACTTCCTTGCAATCTTGATTTGGCTGAAGAAACTCCAATGTGTTTGTCTGTGAAAGTGTTTCTGGGAGCTTCGGAGATTGCAGATGAAGTGGTTTATGCTACTTTAGAGGGAGGAATCTCGGTATTAACTGATTTGAGAGGGGCTCATTTGAATAGACCCGTGGGAGTGAGCGACGACACGCAGCAGGGTATAGTTGGTCGTATCAGATCGTTCCCCGTGGTGGGGTCCCATTATACAGGAAAGGGCGGTGCAAGAATTTGCCTAGACGAAGCGTTGAATCAATCTAGGATGTGCGTATTGTTCAGGGAGTGGTTTGCCTAACAGCCTAACTACGAAGTCATTGGGATGGCCGGCAAGGGTCACTATGAGCTTATTTTTGACACGGGGTTTAGTTGTTCTAGGGGCACAGGGAAGAGATAGATATTGTACGTGGGATGAAGGATTTAGAGAGGGCAACTTTTGATGGATCCACGCAAGCCGTTGTTGCTTCGATTTGGGGAGGGTGCTGCACATTCCACTATCCGAGGTGAGTTGTTTCTACTGTGAAGGCCATACGGCATACCCTGCCGTGTATAATTTCACGATATACAGCATTCTTACCGGGCAGGGATATTGTTTCGTTTGCAAAGGAACGAGTGATTGGGCCTTGTGTTAGGAGTAAGCTCATGTTGACTTTTGCTGGCCATTTTAATGACTTCGTAATGGGGTTGCTGGGTGAACCACTCTCTCTTTGTGCAATCTGTGCATCTTGGATTGATTTAGCGTTTCGTTTGGGTAGAGTCTTGTACTGTCCTTTCTTGTATAATGAGACTCTGCCACGGGGAATGGTCTGATATGATCAATTATACTTTGTTGTGTGTCGTCGCTCTTTCTTTTGGGTCTATTTGATATTTTGTCTTGTATCTTCGTCAATTTTTCCCGAGCAGCAATTGGCGTTCAAATTACGCATGATTTACAAATCAAAATACTTTACATTCTGGAAATACGAAGCCTAATGTTTACGATTACTAGTTTTATCTAGATAAATATTACAATACGTAAAAATAAATCATTCAAATTCACTTTTAAACTATATTGCGATAAAAACATACGGTTAACTAATTCGTATTAGCGTTAACAATCTTGTGAAGTTGTTGTTATTACGAGAATAAAAGACTACTAACACAATACCATCAAAACATTGATTATATTCAGACGAATAATAGCGTAACATTTTCTTACTAGTTTGTTCTGGTAACTAGTGGCTATCTGGTTGAACGTAAGATATTAAAGTGGTGTTATTCGCCTTTTTTTCATATGACAAATTTCGATAGAACAAAGACGTCTCTACTTATTACTCCGCAAGTTTTGGTTATAAATTTGTGAAAAAAATATATGTCATGCATCTGGGTGCGTAGAAGCGTATTATGCAATAAAAAGTTTTTGGCGTATTATGACATTACCGCTTTATTCGATTGGGGCGTCGAAATAATGACTTAACCTCAAAATTTTATGTTTCTTGCAAAAACTATAAAACATTGTATTGATTTTCGGGTTTATTGATTTTTCCTTATAAATTTGACAAAGTTTAATATTTACCCGCTTAAGTATCTTAACGACTTTACTAACCTTATTATTCATGTTAAAATTCCTAACCTAAATTTATTGACATGGATTTTCAGGCAACTTATCATACTTTTACTTCAATGAGAAAATACCATTTCAAGTTGCTAATCCCAGTAGTTTAGACTGTTTCGATAGGTCAGTCAGTCAAGACAAATCTTTTAAAAATATTGACCATAAATTTCAAAGGCCTAAAAACGGACTAAAATAAGTGAAACGTCAACTGATTAATATTACCTACTATATAGAAATTATCTTACTAATATTATAAATGTGAAAGTTTGGATGGTTGTATGTTTGTTACTCATTTACGCCAGAACAGCTGAATGTATCTGGATGAAATTTGGTATGGAGATGGATTATAGTCTGGAATAGTTTTTTATCCCGGGAAAAGATAAGATCCCTCGGGAACGCTGGTGAAACCGCGCGGAACAGCTATAGCAGTATAGAAATAATTAATTATGAATAACAGATCCACGTATACCTACTTCATCTACCTACTTAATTAGGGCTACAGTACACAATTTACATAAAGAAAAAAAAATCTAAAAAGGTTTTCACGCACAACACAAAGCGTACAAACAAACAATGTGCACTTAGCCGCATAAGGGGGAAATCTCAGGTTTCAAAATAACCACATATGACAGATAAAACGTTCAGTGTTCCGTGTGTTATTTTTACAACATACTTTGACATGAATCAGTAATAAAATTCAAGGAAACGCGTGCAAAAAGTCCACAATCTGTTCGTGCATTTCCAGTATGGGGTGACAATAATCAAATATTTCGAAATTACCTGTCCGTTGAATAGTTTAAAATCTTGCATTATTAAGTTGTCAATGTTTTAAGGTTACAAAAGTCACAGTGGTATAGGTATAGCTCCATAAAAAAGCCAGATAATATGTACATCATGTCGAATTGACAAAACGTACGCTTTTGGAAGCTGTTGGAAAATATTCTACATACGCTTTTGGTATGGACTCAAAAGATGGACATTGGTTCATTTTCTTTAAGCTTAAATTATTTTAACGATGTCTTCGTAATTTTTAAATTCATTATTATTGCTAGCTTACGATTTGAACATACATAATTTGTTGTTAAATATTTTATTTTTTTCTAAAAATGATGTCACGATACTTTAAAATGCACTACTATTTTTATTTCAAAAGCTAAAAATAGTTTTCGTGATATGATATCAATAAGAAACCACACAACTGAGAGAGACTGCGGTTTTCAAAGTTTTATTTTATTTTTTATTTTATTTTATTAAGGATAACAACAGCTCTCTAACATTTTGCAGTACATAATATCTAATTAACATAATAGGAAGCCAAAATGGTTATCCACTACTTTTATATACAGACATAGTAGGTATTACATGAATATGCGATGCTACCTAGGTTTAATAAGAATAACATTTCCTTCATTAGCTTATTTCCTTCACCTATTCCATAGCAACCAAAAAAATATAATCAAAGAAAGAAAATACTAGAACATTCCAGAAAAAATAAAGAATTAAGAAAAAATATCTTATAAATAATGCTGTAACTTACATATAAATTTTTTCTCGTAAATATAACATTCATTGGAAGTAATTATTTTAATTATTTTTAAATATGTATAAATATAAATAATATATAATATAAATAATAATATATATATTCATATATACCTGGTGGAGCACAATAATGCCCTGTTACTGTGTAAATAGTTTTTAAGCTTGCTAAACTAATATTTCCGCAAAGGCTGCAGCCGCTATTGGTCACTGGCAGCATATCCTCTTTAAAGAAGAAAAAAATAATAATAAAAAAAAATGAAGATCGAGTTTTCGTAAAAATTTAGTGCTTCGGTTGTATTTCTTTTCGCATCTTGTGTAAAAAAATAAATTTTGTGATCACGAACAGTACCAAGCCCGCAGAGAACTTTCATGCCGATAAAAGGATTATTAATTTGGTAAGTACAAAATTATTTCCATTTTAGCTGGGTATTGTTGTGCATCACCGCTACCGCTCCTGGGGATTTAAGATATGAAAGGCGGAACCAACCCGCATAGGTTAGATTATTAACCATATTTTGGTCCTATTTGAGCCTGGATGCGCTTTTCTAGATCCTTAACCCATTATTTTTTACTCAGATTCGCGTTGTTTCAACGCCCGCGTACGTATAGTTAGTTTGTATTACAAACACCGCTCCGCTCGTCATTTTTTGTCCAATAGATAAATTTTATTTGTTGTTATTTTCATTATTGATTAACCGCATTCGAGTGGGGATATATACATTCGCATTTTAATTTTATTTTATGTTATATATCCACCGCGCTCCGCGTATATTGTTACTTTAAAGATTTTTCCTATTCTGTAGTAAGTATCATAAAAATGGCGCCGCCAACGAAAAAAGATGATTCAAAGTTAGAAATAGCTGCCGGCAGTAGTACGAGTAGTAGCTCTATTAATTATGCCTGTGAGTTGAGTATCGCAGAATCTAAAATGCAATCTTATTATTTACGTATCAAACGTTTGCATGAATTGATACCTACATCTTATGATGATCCCATATGTTCTTTATTTTTAAAAAAGGTTAGCAATATTGATGAGTTGCGTAATGAGTATATTGATATTGTAGAACAAACTAATAAGTTGAATTTATTATTGAATCCTAAATACGTACCTAATTTTGAGTCACTATGGGGCTTTGAAGATTTTTATTGTGAAATAAAAAATGTGATTCAGACATACGCAGCTGCGTCATCAACGCCAGCGAATATTCACATTGGTCCGCGTAACTACAATAGTTCAATGAGATTAGAGAAGTTATCTATCCCTGAATTTTATGGAGATTACGACAAGTTCCCTATGTTTATAGAATCATTCAATACAATGGTGCACACAAATATTGAATTGAATGATACTTTGAAAATGAGATATTTGATAGCTAAACTAAAAGGTAAGGCTGAAAGTATATGGTTAGGTATCAACCCCACCGCTGAAAACTACTCATTAATTTATAATGCTGTAATTGATAAATATACCGACAACCGATCTATAGCTGTTTCCTACATAGATAAAATTCTTAACCTTAAACAAGTAAATAATGCCACCCCCCAAATGTTGGACATTTTCATCGATCAATATGCCACATCTGTAGCAGCATTAAAACAATTAAAAATTGACGACTTATTAGATTTTATTTTAGTGCACTTAGGTTTGCGCAAGCTCGATATTGAAACCGCTAAGCAGTTTGAAAATAGTATTAGAAAACAGTCGTTTCCAAAGTACTCTGAATTAATCACATTTCTCCGCGAACAATTAAAGATTTTACAACGAACCGCGAACAATTCGGTAGATAATATTGTACCTCGTTCAAAGAACACGATGATGAACGCTCCCGTTCCTGGTCAGTTTTCACGTAGTTCTCGAGTTTTTATGACTAGTAATGAGACACAAGGTCAAAGGCAGCGTGAATATAATAATAATAGATTGTGCGTTTTCTGTCATTCACCAGACCATGAGCAGCTGTTTTACTGTGCCAAATTTAATAATCTTAATCCACGCGATAGGTTCAAAGCTATTAAGGAGTACAATGGATGCATAAATTGTCTAAGTGTTCGACACACATCTATGAACTGCAAATCGCTTTCAACGTGTAAACATTGTCATAATAAACACCATACTTTGCTGCATTTTTCCGATTATCAAATGGTAGGGAATAGCGAGAGGTCAATGGCCGGTCCTGCCGCGTCGAACGCTATGATCGCGGAGAGCGCGAATACAGCTGGTGATTACGCCGCTAATCACGGTCAGGACGAAACTAAACCTACTTATGATAATGATGACGGGGTAGTGACAATGTGCAGCCATAGTACACCTGTAATGAGTAAACGTATTCGTAGTAATAGTATTATATTATTAGGAACCGCGATTGTTTATGTCAAGGATACAAATAATATTTTTCAGCCGATTAGAGTCCTTATTGACATGGGATCACAAAAACACTTTGTTACTAAACAGTGTTGTAAAAGTCTTGGCTTAAATATTTATCAACCGCAACAAAATATTACTGTGAAAGGGATAGGTGATAATTCACAATTAGTGCAGGGTTTAACAAATTTAACCCTACAGTCACGTTATGGTGACTTTACACTAAATATAGATGCTTTAGTGATGAATAAAATATCTGGTAATTTACCTCAAGCGAATATTGATCGTTCGAGACTAGGATATATAATGAAACTGCCGCTCGCAGATGAGCATTTTTGTTACCCAGGACAAATCGATATGTTGATAGGGTCAGAAGTATTCGCCAAGATTTTGAAAGGAGACAAAATATTAGGTAACAAAGGCGAGCCTGACGCCGTAGCAACAATGTTCGGATACATTGTCGTTGGGTCTGCTCGTGTCGCATTAACCGCGCCCGCTTCCGCGTCCGCTTGTCACGATGATGTGTGCGCTTATTTTTGCACTCAAGAAAATTCTATCGAGACTTTAATGAACCAATTTTTAGATACTGAAGAGATACCTTCTAAAAAACATTTGTCACCTGCGGAAGAACAGTGTGAAAAAATGTATGTTACAAATATTTCACGCGATTGTAAGGATGATTGTAAGGATCGTTTCTCGACTGTTTTACCATTTTCTCGTGACCCATCCGATTTGGGTGATTCTGTAATTACAGCTTATAGACGATATGCATACCTAGAATGGAAATTTAAAATTAATGAGAATTTAAGACAACAATATGACAGTGTTATTCTGGAATATATTGATAAAGGCTCTATTTCGCAAGCTAAAGAAGAAGTAGGTACAAACGTATCACAGAATGTGATCCCGCATCACGGAGTATTGCGGGAGGATAAAGTTAGCACTAAACTGAAAATAGTATTAGAAGCGAATGCTAAAACATCTACCGGTTTATCGCTGAATGATTGTTTACATTCTGGTCCTCATTTACAGAATGACTTAACCGCCATTATTATGAATTTTCGATTATTTCCGATTACAATTAGCGCAGATATAAAAGGTTATTGCGCACCTGTTATTTTAAAAGCCAAATTGATTATAAAAGCTCTTTGGTTAGAACAAATAGGTTGGGATGAACGTTCTCCTCAAGATATAATATGTAGCGCGTGGAGTACATTTTGTAAAGAATTGTCGTTGTTGGAGCAAATGAAAATACCGCGTTATTTAGGTGTCCCTTCTTATGATTGTGAAGTCATTTTACTTAGAATTTCGGATGCAAGTGAGCGTGGCTATGGGGCTGCTGTTTACTTGTGTGTTAGAGGTTCTCCGGTGAATTCAGTAAATCTTATCTGCGCGAAGATTAGAATTTCTCGTAAGAAAATACAAACGCTCGCGCGTTTGGAACTCCGTGGCCTTATATTACTATCAAAATTAATGCGTTTTGTAATTGATTTGATTGCTCCTCATTGTAAAATAAAAGATTTATTTGCATTTACCGATTCAACTGTCGCTTTATATTGGGCACACTCGTCACCTCATAATTTCCAAACGTATATAGCAAATCCTATTGCTCAGACTCAAAAATATATACCTGCTAAACACATATTTTACGTATCCGGAAAGGATAACCCTAATGACTGTATTTCGCGAGGTATACTTTCTTCTCAACTTTTACATCATCCATTGTGGATGCATGGTCCTGGTTGGGCTCAGAACGCGGTGTCTGAGTGGCCAATACAGCGCTTTTCTTTTGATGAATATGACTTGCCTGACAGTAAATGGTATGAGCATAAACTTAATGTTACTGACTTAACACCAGCTCATTTTTTTACTTTGGATCCTCTTAATTCTTTTAATTTTATAGATACTTCAGTTGAGGCAGAATCTTTACTGAAATGCAAATATTTGTTAGATATTAGTAAAGTTCACGCTGGTGCGGATGGTGTGATACGAGTAGTCACTGTACGTACGCGTTCTGGTTCTTATACAAGACCTATTGTAAAGATCTCTCCATTACCGACGCTATAAATTTACCCTTCTTTATTTTATTTCTATATCTATTCTAGTTGCTTACTTAAATTTATCATCTCTTTAGTGAAACTCAGTCTTGTTAATATTAATCACGCATTACAGTTTTAATTCCAATTATTTTATATAATGTATAGAACAAGTTTCATTAGGAGAGAATCATCTCTCCTAAGGTCGGGGGGTTATGGTGGAGCACAATAATGCCCTGTTACTGTGTAAATAGTTTTTAAGCTTGCTAAACTAATATTTCCGCAAAGGCTGCAGCCGCTATTGGTCACTGGCAGCATATCCTCTTTAAAGAAGAAAAAAATAATAATAAAAAAAAATGAAGATCGAGTTTTCGTAAAAATTTAGTGCTTCGGTTGTATTTCTTTTCGCATCTTGTGTAAAAAAATAAATTTTGTGATCACGAACAGTACCAAGCCCGCAGAGAACTTTCATGCCGATAAAAGGATTATTAATTTGGTAAGTACAAAATTATTTCCATTTTAGCTGGGTATTGTTGTGCATCACCGCTACCGCTCCTGGGGATTTAAGATATGAAAGGCGGAACCAACCCGCATAGGTTAGATTATTAACCAATACCTAAATAAAAGTTGGGCCAAACTGGTACGTTTAAAGTCTCGAATGACTTGACTTTTTTAAGATTTGTTTGTTCCCAACTTCTCTTCTTGCGACTTGTTCTTGGTTCTACATTCAGCAGTATCCTTTTATGTTTCTGAACATTAACCTTTTTCGAACTAAGAAAATCATGAATTTTTGCACTGTTTTTCAAATTTTGAACTCAGAAGGAAATCGTAATTTCCGCATTCTTTTTTTTAAGTTACTTCGTCTGCCAATAAAAATACAAGGAAATTCGTATTAACAAAGTGTTTGTGGTTATAAAACACGTAATGGTGATTGAACGAGAGCAACCACGCTCTGGTGGTCGCCTGGAACGGTGGCACAGCTGATCTGATGTGAATCATTCCTTGCAGGGTTGCCAGCAAAGTTATTGGAGCATTGTAACGTTTGTTGTATTTAAGAAAATAATTTATGCGTTTATCGAACTTTCTATAGGCAGTTGCAAAAATCCCACGGGAACGCGAGTGAAACCGCGCGGGACAGCTAGTGGTAGTATATACTTATTTAAGTAATGGTGTTGACCTTTACGTAAACGAGATCGGATAGGGTGAGGTGTCTCTATAAATAACGAATGTCACTTTGAAGCAGGCTTAGCAATTCCAATCGATGAAAGATAGTATGTAAGTAAGCACCTACTGATGAAGTAACTAGAAAAGCAAAGATTTATGCACTGTTCTATGCCAGGTTAAATTTATATAAACAATTCTAATATTTGTTTAATTTTTTTTTTAAACTCGCAGTCCAAAAACATCTAAGGCAATGATAGCTCAGTGGTAAGTGACGTCGGATACCGACGGACATCTAGGCTTTGTGTGCTTACCACCTTCGGCCACATCATCACTTACCATAGTGAGATTGTAGACAAACACAAGCCTATCCCGAGTAAAAAAAAAAATCCACCTAGTCAAGTCACTTACAATCACTTTATATACAGAGTACGTCTAATTAGCTAAGGAACTCTTCCGTGAAAGCATAATTATTCCAGTCAGATTGTATTTTTATTCCCCCGGGAACGCGGGTGAAACCGCGGGGTGGAAACTAGTATTTCGTATTGGCGTGTTATTAAAAAATAGTAAGGTTACGACATGAAAACATGATAGTAATGGTAACATTCATAAGGCTGACAAAGCCATAAAATATACTACAATTGGTTCATAAGACCTTATTGCTTTCTTTTGAACGATTATAATATTTTTCAAACCACACATTTGTATGCAAGAAACGACGCCGCTGGGCGCCACATCCTTCCTCGCATTGTGGGTGAGCTCATTCTCGATAGTATCTGTGTCTACAGGTAGCTTTAATTCTAGTCAGCTATTAAATTAACTAGTAAGCAAACTTTTACAAGGATGTGTAGAAAGTACCTAATCAGAGAAAATTTAAGATGAAACAGAAAACTGGTGCAAAGATAATGGGTTAAAATATTATACTAAAACATCATAATTATAGGTAATTAAAATCAGAGTATAAATCATTTGCGTTGCATTAGTTTAAATTGGATGCCAATAGATGCAGTTATTACCGAAGTTATCATTGCGGGAAAGATAGACATTGAATTTTCATGATTACATAGAAATTTATAGGGATTATCCAAAATTATTTGGCACTGACATCATGTAATCTAAGAAACATCCCATGTCCGCTGCAGGTACGCGTGTCGGTGTGGTAAAACGAACGCAACAGGAAAATATAAATATAATTTCCCAATGACTTTCAAAAAGAATACATCATAGTTCAAATGAACAAGGAAACTTAAGATGCATAAAATATTGCCAATCAACCGTCACATAATATTTCAAACAAAATCATTCGCTTCATAGTTCGTGGAAATCCACGGATTTTCCAAAGGAATATAGGCAATAGAATTATAGAAAATCAGTTCAATTATTTTCAAAAGTAAAGAGTCAATAAGTCGACTGGAACTTAATGTGTTAATCGAGAAAATACTTACTCAGTTAATAAAACAAAGTTTATCGAAAGTAATTTTGATGAATTGAAACGACCGCCAATTACTACGCTCCAATTGCAATTCGAAGCACATCTTGAATTTATTACTCCTCATAACGGGTTTCACGTTTTACAGCTTTGTTCAGATTTTTAAATTAAAAAAATATGCTCCAAAAACGAGGAGATATATCTTATTTAAACAGTTAGCAGTGAAGCAAAGTTGAAGCTGTGACTAAGAGCGGCACAAAGCAAACATGTTATGTATAAAAACTCAATAAAGATTTCCGCAGCCTTACTCGAGGCATTCGAATCCGAGCAATTTAAGAAGTGTTGCAAGTTTAAAAGACGCAAAGAAAAATGGAATACGTTATAATTGCGGTAACAACTAATTTTCCACTTTAGTTCACAGGAAGAGGGAGCAATGTGTAAAGCGGGTGCCACAATTTCAATGATAGTGTGCTTTGCTGAACATCATGTTCTTAGAAATACGATCGCTTCACCGGATGCCTTTCGAAATTGAAACAAAAAATAAGCCGTCGAATTTATGGCCTTTTCCTTTTTGAAGTTTGATAAAAAGTTACGCAAAAACACTGGCCACAAACAATTACGAAAATAGAATCTCTTATATTTTCCAACTTTGTTTGTTTTTTTTTCTCGATCATAGACAAACCAAAATGAAGTTGTAATGTAAGGAAAGCGCGTTGGAAACAAAACCATAGTGGGTGGCATTTACACGGGTTGTTAGTATTAACAAAGTTAATTGGCCGGTTGCGGGAAGAGAGCGTGACAGCTAGTCTCGAATCGCCGTGGGTTCTAGAGTCCATTGAAAGTCGAGCATGTAGCGCGTTCAACAACTCGAAACATCTGCGGAATTCTGAAAGCTCTCCATTATTTTTATGCATTAACTGGCTGCTGAGCTACAATAATTTCATATATAATTATTATACATGAAATCATACAAATTTTAGGAAAATAAAATTTACGCAAAGGCATATTATTGGAAAACCATCAAGTAGGATTTAAGTAAATAATGCACAAGCTGATGTCATAATATGGATACAAAAAGAACTGAAGGTTTGCAGAAACGTTTGTGCGATTACTAAAGTTCAAGGGAAATACTCACTCATAAAAAGTTTGCTCAAATGTTTGCGTTCATTTGTGTTGCGTTCATTTGTGTTGGCTCACATCTCCGACCAATTATACAATACTTGTTTATTGTCTAATTAGGAGACGTAATTTGTCTTTGTTGCGAACTGGGTCGGAACGAAAATGCCAGAAATTACTTGCTTCACCGAATTTGATCTATAGATGGAAAATGGGACATAGTTTCCGGAAGAGATTAATATTAATGAATATGTCCAAAAGTTGGGTAAACAAGTGGGTCACAAATGGCCACGGCTGCGTTGACCCGACAAGTGACATTGGCTAATTTACCCCACTGTGGTTACGTAGAACTGCTGTACCGAGAAATGGGACATGAAATTAACAAATGTTAAACATAATTTCTTTTCGTATCGCTTTCATCTTGCTCCTACTAAATTACCTAATTATGTTTATTAACCGTAAACATGTAACTAGAGCAGTGGACGAATATAGGCTGATTTGGGAACATAGGTCCCTCTCCCGGCCATGTTACGAAACGGGGGCCTGTCGAGCTTTAATAACATAACAATGTATACAATTTTGAATCTTATGGGATCGAATTTTCACCGATTGCCAACCGAAATTCTGTAAATCTTAAAATACCGCTCTAGAATTTTAAGTGATCATTAACATGGTGTAGACTTATTCGAAAACCACAATTGGCTATCTGCCCCCTCCAAAAGTAGGCAAATGTTTCATGGCTGGACGGCCGCTGAAGTAGGCCGATACATTATTTATAGGCTTATACGTCATAAACACAGAGTATTACAGACAGGTCGCGATCTGCAATACGTCGATTGAACTTTTCTGTAAACATAGCTGCACACTGTCATATATCAGTAGCAGATATGACAGTGTTTGTGTTTAGTGTTCGCGATGATAGTGATCGTGCATGTGCATTACCCAGTTTTAGCTGTGTGTGGGTGTTGATTTCAACACAGTTCAGAATTAGCCACTTCGATTAGATGTCTAAACTCTCCTGCTTAGCTCATTTTCTTCATCTATTCAATGTTTACATAGTACTGCAATCTATTCAAATTATGGCACAACTTTACCACATTGTTTTTATTACGCCGCGCAAGAATAATGGACATTACACAGCAAAATATAGAGACAATGCTAGCAGAAAATAAAATGCCTTTCTGAGTTTCTTGCCGGAGTCTTCTCAGTTTAAGTGTATTTGGAACCATTAGTAGAGTCAATTGTTGACGTTCATAAATGCCTTAGCAAGGCCTAATCTGAATAAATGAGTTTTGAATATACCACGGACTAAGAAATAGTACTATCTAAATGAAAATATTAAATTACGCTAAAGCTAATAAAAAAGTACATTATAATTATGCAATAACGGCCTATACTGGAACTATTCCAAACAAAGAGCGGGTTTATGAACCGATAAATCATTCTTTGTGTTGAATGTATTGCGTCTTAGGGTTGCCAGCATGGCATTTTATTGTGTGAATCTTATGTAGTTTGCAGAATATGCCTCTTTGAGAAATCAAAGTATCAACTATGAATATTCTTACCACTTGACATGACCTGATATTGGGGAGATTTAAAGCCTAAATAAACACAATCCAGTTTAAACCAGATTATAGTTAGATCGGCATACGTTATATGTTTAATAGAGCTTTGCGGATTACAAACAATACAGATAACACGTATCACGCGAGCTCATTACATGGAAAGTAGTCTTTTCAAGTGGAAATAAACAGTATTACCAGAACCAGGCCGAGGCTACGAAATGTTCTTAGAAATGCGATTCAGAAACGAATCAAATTATACAGACGTCTAACCTGACGGGATTTTTGAATAAATATTAAAGTAACTCTTGACGGTGCGGGCGGTTTCATTTTAATTTTTAATGGAATACTACGCTACGACTATTTGAAATGGTTAGAAATGTAGCTAATGTTTTAAGTTAACCTCTATGCTACAAGGGATTCACTGTAAACTTTTTTTAATTCCCTAGCCTGTAACTGTAGGTACTGGTTCTTCAATCTCAAGAACAGCTATTTTCATCAGCAATTTATTTATTTAGGTATTTATTAATCTGACAACATACAGTCATTATAGTAGTTTGTATTGAGTAATTATATTACATTATGTTCATAGACTTAGAGTGTGGACTATTTTTCAATTATTACCAAGCCAATAGGTAATAATAGGTCTAACAAATGAAAACTACATCAGCCAATTAAACTACGGCGTCATTACATATTCGAGCCATTGACTCAAACCTACCGGTATACCTGTTCATTTAGTTAACAGAAATAACTTTCATTCAGTTGTGATGATGCAAGCAGTTTACATATAACATCTACTTTACTTTGAAGATATAGTTATGAAATGACATGACAACAGTCTTTGTATATTTAGTCATTGTAATCCGGCTCGAAGGACCATTAATAAAGGCTTTTGTTAATATAATATGCATAGTGTTAAGCCAAATCCATTTTCAAGGTTAAAAGCTCTTTGTGCAATAAAATTTGATAAGTTTCCTTTGTTATTTATGATGCGTTTAAAACTTGTATACAGATTTAACTTTTGGCTAGGCCGTGAAGGAAAACGTCACGTGTAGAAAACTGCAACATGGAAATTTTACATTGACACTTTTTAGAATTAGTTGAGATATAAACACTGAGGGAGAAACATTTTAGAATTTTGCTTTTTGGGACTCTAATGATACCATATCAAACAAAAAAAAATTAAAATCGGTTGACAATTGGCGGAAAAATCGATGAACATACTCGTACATAAAAAAAAAAACATACAGTCGAACATATAACCTCCTCCTTTTTTGAAGTCGTTTAAAAATACAATTAGCAGAATTACATTTCCCCATTGTAAATCTTAAACTTAAAATAGGCGCCATAAAATCTGTTTCTCCAAACATTAAAGCACGCTAAACACAGCTGATTTCTGTAGCACGTACAATAAAACTCTTAAACAGAATCCGGCGGCCAGAGACCCGCCATAATAGACCGTTACAAGCTATCGGTGCACTAACTATTTGCAGAGCTTGAAGTTTACAATCTCCACACGTGAAGGTTCGGAACGATGCAAATTGTTGCCAGTCAGTGACGTCAATGTGTAGTGATGTATGGGTATAAACAAGCGCACATGCGAGACATATTATTCCATATTTCAAAATCGATTTTTAAGTTTTTTTTTTATATTAGTCTGTATTTTATTAGAGTGATTTATATTTACACCATTTTATCAGAAACTAGCTGTTCGCCGCGGTTTCACACGCGTTCCCGTGGGATTTTAACTTTTTCCGGGACAAAGTAGCCTATGTTCATCAAGGATAATGTAGCTTTTTAATGGTAAAAGAATTTTTCAAATCGGTCAAGTAGTTACAGAGCTTATTCAATGCAAACAAACAAACAATCAAATCTTTCCTCTTTATAATATTAGTATAGATAAATGTAACGTGAATGCAAATATAAATAATAGTTTTTTTTATTATTCTGGATAAGCATGTTTGCCAACAATCTCACCATGATAAGTGATGATGTGGCCGAAGGTGGTAAGCACACAAAGCCTAGATGGGAACTGGCTCTCAAGTGCAGCTTTTGGAACACACCGATAGTTGCTTGCCGACAGATTTTCAACTTGTATGGTATCCAGCCAGTCATGTACTACAAAGTAACCGAGCAAATTTCCTGGAACATTTTTCAAACACGGCTATCTGATCCCAGAGAGCTAAGCAGAGCTTGTACCTACTATGGAAACCAGTTAACTGATATACTATAATTATACTTTTTTTTTAAATACAGATTCAGGTCCTACTTCATGTTGCGTGATAGAGTGTATTAACCAACCATGCCAACCGGTCCGTCAAATCATGAAACAATCGACATGAAATTATTATAAGGTACGTACATCACTAGTGGCTCCAAGCTCGAGTGCACCCAATGTACATCACTTTAAACCAAATCACTAACGACTGACCAATACACTCATAAAGAAGGCTGTAAAACCAAATACGCGGATTACATCGAAAAGGTCAAAGGATTCGAAATGGCACGTTATTTTGAAACCGCTTTTAATATTATCGAATTTATTTTGAATGTCGAACGAAGCTGCTAATAATCTGTATCGATTTGAATTTGGAAAACCGATTATTGGTATAAAACATTATCAATTTAGTATATTTGGTAAAAGCGAGGTCAGAATAAAAAAAAACAATAGCCTACATCAAAAAGGCCTTTTTGATGTTTCATCATCCATTTGACTCATATAACTTAGAGTCGTTATGAGCCCGCCTTGACTTTTGGTTTATGGATATTCTATTTAACTAAGCAACATCTATAGATAAATAGGAATAATAAATGGATCTTCGAAATGTATGTACGCTCATAGCTTTCGAATGACTGCACCAAATTGGATGATTCTTTTGTTTTATGTATTCGTTATTGTTAGGACAAGGTTCCCACGGGTACACAGGTGAAACCGCGGGGGACAGCTAGTTATATATATAGTATTTATAGGTCTGATTACTTGAGACTCGAAAAGCTCATCAAATACTTATATTGATGCAGTTTTAATTAGTATTGACGTGAATCCATGAAATAGACCAGTGGTTGTGCGTTGATTTTCTATTAGATTATACCGTGCAATATTTTTCAACCTTACCATAATTCCTTCTACTCATACTTGGAATCCATGATCAGTTCGCAGTAACAGCACTGACCGTATCATGATTCCGGACATAGAAAAAAAGGAAGGTAAATGCAACGCCCCAAACACCGGTACGGAATTAGACGGGCTTCCCCGAACTATGTTACATGTACCTTAAAATACTAAGGCGGTGACTACTTGCTAAGTGGAAGATACAGCGGGAGCGTCTTCCTGAAAGCCGCCCTCTTTACTCCCGCTACTATAAATATGAAGCTGAAACGTCCACGCTTCAGTCGTTCAGGAAAGCTCGACGAGAACACTGTGCCAAATCTCTAAACTCCCCAGTGACAACGTGATCACCGACGCGTATCTACCATAAACAATTTTATTTATCTATCAGTGATTTCGTAACTTTGGCCGTATATCAAAAGGAACATTGTGTGTTATTTATTTGTGAAGGCGAATTTTGTGCACCGAAGATGTTGGACAAGTCGATCTTGGGCGCTAGTTGGGAAAGCGTGGTGAGTTAATTACCCTAACAATTAAAGTCAGTGTTACGTTTCACGTTTAAGGTTTACGGTGTGAAAAGTGCCGCTACGATAAACAAGTCAGCCCTACGTATTTGGATTACGGAATACCGACACCGCGGTCGGCAGTAACTATTACGCAAAGTGCATGGCCAGTTTAATGTGCTTAAAAGGCAACTGACTTGTCTATGGTCGCTGTCATTGAACTGCAGCGCGTGCGTGCTCCGTGTTTGAATATGGTATTACGTTCTTTTTGTGGTAAAGCTCTTGACATTGCCGCGTTTGCCCCGTTTCACGGTTAGTGACTCTTTGGAGCGTTAAATATTAAATTTATCAATGTCAGAAATCGATCTCATGTAAAAGATTAAAATGTTTGAGATTAATCACAATGATTACTTCCATCAGAAATGATTCTGTACGGCTCGGCAGAGGTTATCAAAACCAGTTTATTGAAAGTAGCCTTGACAGATTTTAGTGCTTTGAGCGCTTGTAAAATTATACTGAAATCCTAACCGCCTTAATTTAATTTATTCATAAATTTGATGCCTTTCTATTAGTCTTTATTAGCAGCAATATAAAATACTAACTACCGCCCCACCGTTTACCAGCCTTCCCCTGGGATAAACAATAGCTTTTCACTCTTAAGCTTAAGTTTAACTATCTCTAATTCTCTATGGAAAAAATCAACATCGGTAGCTGTGAAAGAAGGACAAACCAACAAACGAAACTGTACACAAAATAATTGCAGTTTCCTAGAAAATTCACAAACGAAAAAAAATACATAAAAATAGTGTAGATATAATTTTCATTGTCACTAACGGCCAGTTCCTGCGCTCATCAAAACGGAAACAAGCGCTCAGGAAGAGACAATTACGCTTTGTCTATGGAAAACTCTCACACAATTATTGTTTTGATAATGAAACCGTAATTTAAAACAGATTTCATGAACAGATTCAGCATGATATCTGACTTTAATTCACACAAATCGCTACTCAATAAAAACAAATGTTTAGAAAGCATCTGTCAAATGAACAAAGCTGTCGTAACTGTCAGAAGTCAATCCAAATACAAGTGTTGTTCGTTTTTAATTCGCGGATCAGTCTTAGCAAATATCGTTCGAATACTCGTACTTTCACCGGGGATTAATAAACCAAACATGACACGGATAGTATCCGAGACGTTTTCGTTGCTGTTGTTACAATCTCTAATGGCTGTCATTCGTCGCTAGTCATTCCGGTTTATGGTTTCGAAAGTGGAGAGCCAGCGACCGGGCGAGATTTGTTAATGACAAATGACGATTTAAAAATCGAATGCGTTTGATAAATACGTCGAATATATCATGGCGGGCGTTCCTATAAATCCATTTAAATATACGTTAATTAAATACATAATTCACAAATTCAGAGACGTATTATAAAAATGTAACAATTTGTCAACTTTCACGAGATACCGATGCATTATTGCCGCTGTAGAAAGTAATAAATAAACGCTGACAGCGCGTTAATTTTATTTCAAGTAAAAGCAAAAATTATGTCCCCGTTGTTAAAAATATAGTTTGATTAAATACCCAGGATATAAACTATTTCCACATCATATCTCATTTTCGTATGGAAATTAAATAATAAATATCCGAACAAATTAGGTATAGCATAATGCTTTAGGCCTCGACCAATAAGGTGATACAAACGTTAATATGAATTTGACAGATCATAATAACTGTATACAAACATTAATGTCATTAAACCTGAGGCCATTATCATTAAAAATGTCTGACACAGTATTATGGTGCAATACCTACGAATGAGGCGCGAAAAAAATTCGATTACTCATCAAAAATTGTTAAGTGTGGGAAAAAGTGCGCGTGGGCAACTAACTGTTAGTCACATCGATACGTCACGCTGTATGTCACGTAGTACATTTAATTTTTGTCTCGATTATCGATTTTTTTACGATTTATTATCTAGTCGATTACATCGGTTATTAACCTTCGTGAATTGCACACCAAAGTACCTACCCTACTCATCCGAGCGGTTCTAAGAATAGCAGTCTATACTTGAATCGACTGAAAATAGAATTGATTGTGTGTTGTATCGAAATCAGATCACTATAGTTTACATACCGCGGTTCTGCTCGTATTCAGGGCACGGTATTGTTTACTTTACGACAGAAATAATACACCTATTTTAATCGGTACGGTTTTACGTAAACTTAATTCAGAAATAAACTCTTGTGATGCAACATGTAGAAAGTTTTCAAACTTATTCCATCAATATTTTATCGACTTCTCAGAATATTGGCAAAAATTCTAGCGTCATAATAGCTACATAGACATAAATTGTTGCCAACAATAAACTAATGTCCGAAAATAAACAAGTGTTGAAGAAAACAATACAAATATAACGTCAGTTAGTTTTAATAACATTTATCCCGTTATAGCAACTGAAATAACAGTTAGTTGCCATACGTATTATAAATTCCACTTTTGATCGCAAAAACTCTAGTTCAAACACTACAGCGCGAAAAAAATTAGAAGAGTGCGTATAGCTGTAAATGTGTGAAAAAAATATGTGTGCCACGCGCTAATGTAATGTATTGCACACATGACCTAACGCTAACGGTATCCAAATACTAGCTGTTTTGCAATTTGAGAATAGAATTCAATTTACAAATTGTTGCCGAGACACCAGAGACAAACGTTTTTTTATGTAATTAGAAGCTAAAAATCTTAACTCTGAATTGTAGGTAAGCTTATCTGGAAAAATATACTAAAATCCGCCGAGTTGAAATTGTATTCAGGATTGTGTATTCTATAAATATTCAAATAATTTAATAGAGTCGTATATGCATATTAGGTTCCATTGAAATTTTACGCTGTTCACGTAACACTAGGTAATAAACTCAATGTAATAGACCAGACAATAATAGAAGTTGCATTGAACAAACACAACACAAGTGTTGTCGAAAATAGCCCGTGACAAATTTAACTGCACCATTTAGCGTTATCACCTTCAGTTCTATAATAACATTCACAAATAACACGAACTATGCATGTCCAGACAGAAATAGGATACACGCATTTTGACACACTATGGACGCTTCAAATATTGCGTGTAGTGTACACAACGAAATAACTATATGGACACGCCTCACTCACCGATCGGCCACTTAAGACAGCTCCGAGACGACAACGAAAAAATTACCTGAAATAAAAAAAAATGCAAGGTTATTCATTTAAAAAATATTTTTTTGTAGCCTACATTCGTGAGGTTTAATTTTCAATTTTAATTAGACCGTGTTAACTAACACTAATAGAACAACTATTTAAAAGTGACCCATTTTCTGTTGCGACCCGAATTCGCACGGTGCAATGTTTTTTTTTTTCACAAAACCATTAAAAAAAACGTTACACAACACGAGCTGTCCAAACACGAAGTCAAACAGATTTGTCATGTCACAAGCGGTGGACTTTGATATATTTTCGTTATGTAAAGTTGTTACAATCTGAATAAACAATATTTAATGTAAACGACTTAAGTAGAACTTTCCCAAACGGTAGTAAAGTTATTTGACTTTTATAAATCGTTAAAACATTTTATTAGCTGAATTATATTCGACAATTCTATTAAGAACTAGTTAAACCTATAATAAAGGATCATTTATTGTAAATTATGTGGTTTTTAATGGCGATCCCACATTATTCTGTCGCCTCGACTACACCATGTTCTAATGAACTCCAATAATAAACCGTCTATTTCTGCGTGACCTATTATTTGACCACCGGGCGTCTCCGTCATAACGTGGAATTTCAAGAAAACCTCATAAAAATATTGCACAATATCAAAGGAGCTGAACAAAATTACATCGTAACAAACATTGTGAAAATTTCACTCAAAACTTGCGTAACAGTCATTCAACGAGAACCGTTAAAGTGGAAGCTTTTAAAATTTTCAAAAGATTCATAAATAAACAAAATATTTTTCTGAAGGATAACACAATAAAATCCACACATTTTAACAGCGTGCAGGCCCTTCCGAGATTTTATTTGATTCACGTTATCCTTTATGGTTGATCGAATTATTAATTAATAGTTACAGATAACCCTTAATATTAAACTTCCTAGACAGTTCACGGTAAAATACGATAGAACAGTGCCAAGAAGCCTTGATCGAACACATGTGGCTAGCGTAACAGGTGGTGGTAGACATATGGGCACCGCTCGAAGGGCTCGAATGACGAACTTAGACAGAGATGGAACACAAACCGTATTGAAGTAGGAAAGGGATAACTGCCCTCAGCATACGTCCATAGCATCACGTACGAAAATGCTGTTTTTATAATCCACACGATCTTTTTTTGTTTATGGGACAGACGCGGGGATCAAAACTGTTATTAACGTTAGATTTATCTCATTCCAGGTGTCGCGAGACGACTACGAGATAAACTACAGCCCGAGCCCGAGAGGCTCTCCATTGAAGGATACGTCCAACATCCAGGATGACCAAGGCTTCTGCATCAGCCGCCACAACCCGAACAAGACCTTCCGCCGTGAATCCGTCATCGCATCTTGGAAGAGTTTAAAGAAGGAAAGAGAGCAGGCTTTAGGCAAACGTATTATTTATGTCGATGCGGATAACTACCAAGATTACTACGGAAGGAACAAGGTTAAGAGATGCAAGAGTGACAGGACCACTACAACTACCACCAGGATACCGAAGAAGGTCAAGAGAACTTACTCAGTTCTGTACAGATACGATCCTAATGAGGAGAAAGTTGTGAAAGAGTACAAGTACCAGGTACCTAGAGAGGGGGACATGCCAGCACACCCTACCATGCAGAAATCTTACTCGGAGCCCTTCTTGAGGCCCGAGGCCATGCCAAAGAAGAAGGTCAAGAGATCTTTTACAACTCTGCTGAACATCAAAACCAAGTTCCTCAATATATTCAACAACAAGGGCTAGGGTGTAAGGTTTAAGTTTTATGGGATTCATTGCTCAATTCAATGCATTTTCTTTATCAATGGCGTTTCTTACATTTTTGATTGAATCAGAATTGTAGCGCCATATCTAGTCAAAATTCTAAATCAAAGGTTACAGACAAACCTACCCAAGTATGCTTGATGAAGCATGCTTTGATTTAAGATTTGAAAGAGTTGACTTGCTAGTAGTTTTAAACTTATGTATATTTGTTAGATGGATAGTTTCCAACTAAGAATTAATATCTTTACCGATTGTATTCATGTTATTGTATTTTGTGATATTTTCGTGTGTTGTGATAGGAAACTTTTTAGATCGGCTTCAGTAATATAAGTAGCTGCTTATGTTATTCGATAGCAAGACATAATGTTTACTTTTATCAGTTTTGCGGTTATTGTAAGTAATACATTGTTTACAATCTGTAAATAAATGTAATTATAAATAACTAGCTGTTCCGCGCCGTTTCACCCGCGTTCCCGGGATAAAAAATAGCCTATGTGCTATTCCAGACTATAATCTATCTCCATGCCAAATTTCATCCAGATCCATTCGCCAACGTTCTGGCGTAAATGAGTAACAAACATACATCCATCCATCCATCCACCCATCCAAACTTTCACATTTATAATATTAGTAGGATTATCATTACAAACAAAAATGTATGTCAATAATTCTTTATGTTTCATGAAGTAAATGTAAATGTAATTATTTTCATATAATTTAATTAATGTAATTGTAATATTGGTTTTAAGTAGTTATACGAATTGCATTTATCTAAAGTAGAAAAAACTTTTTTTCATGAATACAATTTTTATTGTTTTTAAAATCATTAGACAATAAATAAGCTTTATAAGTAGTTGAAAATGTAATTCTTATATTTCATAACGTAAATATAAATGTATTACTTCATTTAACTGATTAATCAATGACATATTCAAAGATGTAAAAAGTGACCAGAGCTTTTTGATTATTACACATACAATTTATGCTTTGAAATGATTATAAATTGTACTGCTGTATTTATTGATTCAATAATAACTTCATGAGCCTTAGCGCCAAAGATACTGTAAATACTTAATGGTATTTGTCACATTAATTATTTATATTCCTTAAATTATGAATGTAAACGTAATTATCAATAATGATATAGAAACAAATTACTGTAACGTAGAAAATAATATTTGCTTAATTTATTGCATGCAATTCTTTATAATTATTTTTACACTAAAAAAACATAAATTATATTGCTAAATGCATATGTTTAACATTAAACTATGAATAAGATGTTTTCATTCCTATAATAGTTAAGTAAGATTCTTATTTTTAATTATAATACTTATTCCATTACTTAAAAAAAATTGTAAAGATGCTAAAACACCTTAGCTTTTAAATGTAAATACAAATTTATAATTCAAATTACAAGTAAAGGAATGGTATTAGGTTATAAACATATCAATATTTTAATAAATATAGGATTATAATTATTTAAAACATAACCAATTAGGATAAGTTTACTTTAATAGAAAAATATTAATCTTTATTGTATAAATTGTGAATAAAAGTATTTGTATGAATGAAAATTATTTTATTGTATCTATAAATATAAGAACACTAACATAGTTAAGAATTTTAAATATTTTAATAATTTATATGGCAATTGCAGAGCTAAAACAAAGTCGGGTTAGTTACACCATTTATGTTGTTGACCAATTTTTATGATGCATATTTGTTTTTTGGATTTGTCTTCACCCGAATAGCAGCTATTAAAAATTAACTTTGGACTATTAAAAAAATTGGAAAAAAAACACGAAAAGAAAAATATGGAAACAATTATTTTTATCGTACTGAATCGGTTTCTGAGTAGTTTTTTTTATTTTCAGGGCAGGGCAACGTCCGCCGAGCCCGCTAGTAATATGTATCATAAATTCGAAACTTTGAAACTAAATTTAAAATATGTAGATTGATAACACACATTTTTTAAAGCAAGACAAAAGGAGCAAGTCTCTCCCAACGTCGAGATCATTTTATAAACAAGGGGCCAGTGATAATCTCAATATAAAAAATTGAAACATGTTATTGAAAACAATGTCACGATCAATGGGCCCGTATTAATGGGGTGGTATTGTTAATTAATTAATCACCTAAGGTTTACAGATGATACTGTCATTGTGACGGTACTATCATGCGGGGTAGGAGAGACACCCGGTTAGATCCGCTTATTTTGATGACACTCGGATTATAATAGGTATTGTACAAATTGGATTCAGTAGCGTGATGAATCGTTTTGAATTTCTGTGTTATTTTTAATAGGTATAATGAAATTAGAACGTAAAGAAAATACTTTGTGACACTATCTCCTCTGTTTGTTGACCGTAGTTATTAACGAGATTTAGTCTAATCAATAAAAAAAATAAAAATCAATTCGCTTTTTTTTCTACAATATGATCTAGTTTCGACCAGTGGGATATGTATCATATGAGTTGAGTTTCCCCATATAAACAAATAAATCTCAATTGATGCAAATCTATATTATTTCCTGTTATAATTCCCAAAAATATAAACATTTTTTTTTATAAATTAATACTTTTTAATATTTCCAAATAAAATCACCTAAGCATAGCCGTGCTATTTTTAAAAAGCGTGTTAGCATAATAACCTACAATGCTCAAGTACTTATAGAATCTGACGTGTTTATTGAAAGACGACCTGACAACAATTAGACATTTATTCAATTCTATATTTAAACACTACATCTTCCCCTAAATTAAATACATATAATAATAATCCCTACTTTCCCCCATATAAAAAAATAATACATATAATAATAATCCCTAAGTATAGAGGGTTAATAAACTCATTTAATTTCTTTAACTAAAATCTAATTTAACAATAAAATATAAAAACAAATTCTGCTCATCCCAAGATAAGTAATTACATAACATATTAATTAATCAAATAAAATATAATCGAGGTGAACAAAAACAAATCATATTCATATTAAATTACAACAAAAACCAAACTACTTAAAACTCTAGCGTCTTACTAATCTCCCTGAAATTCGTACATATTTAGGACACGCTTTCCCTGTATCAGAACTACTACTGGCGGTATTTTCTGTAGATGGTCCACATTCTACTGTCGATTTACTACTCGTATCATCAACAACTTTTCCATCATACTTGCACACACCCTCTTCGCAATTATTGGGGTCACGCACTGCATTTGATGCACATCGAATTAAATGTCGCCTATTGCGTCTATACTGCGCCCCATCATTATTTTCAATAATGTAAGAACGAGGTGTATGCGCCATACCAACCACAGTACCACGCATTCTTGATGTACCATTTTTACAGATCACATTATCACCACTATTCAGTGGTGGCAGTGGCTTGGCACGTTGATCGTAATAAATTTTACTTTTAATTTGTTTGTCAATCATCGTTTTGTATTCAGATGAATCTACGATTTTTGGTTCCATTAATTTACCACTTACGGGTAATTTGCAACGCAGTCGCCTACTCATTAGTAACTGTGCAGGAGAACTTAAACCCTGTCTTGGCGTGTTACGAAAATTGAGTAACGCCAAATGAAAATCAGTGCCACTATTAAAAGCTTTAATAAGTAACGATTTAATTGTTTGCACCGCGCGTTCACTTTTCCCATTTGCCTGTGGATAGTTAGGTGATGAAGTTACATGATCAAAACCCCATTCTTTAGCAAACATTTTGAACTCACGACTTGTATATTGTGTACCATTGTCACTCACAAGTAACTCCGGTATACCATGACGAGAAAACATGTCTTTCATGGCGTTTATTACCGATTTGGATGAAATATTCATTAATTTTCTAACCTCTATGTAATTTGAATAATAATCAACTACTATAAGATAGTGTTCTTTTCTATACTCAAACAAATCAGACCCAACTTTTGTCCAAGGCAAAGATGGTATAGTCATAGGTATCATAGGTTCCCTAGAAAGAGAATTTACATTTTCCCGACAGATATTACAAAGTTTGATAAATTTTTCGATATCACGTGACATGTTAGGCCAGAACAGCACCTGCCTGGCACGACGCTTGCACCGATCAATACCTAAATGACCCTCATGAATGATTTCCAGCATTTGTGCTCTTAAAATTGTTGGGATCACTACCACATTTTCCCTAAAAATTACACCATCAACAACAAATAATTCATCTTTAATAGGCCAATATATTTTTAAACTTTCCCTAAGATTGCACTTATTGTCAGGCCATCCTGCATTTATATATTCTAATATTTTGCACAAATCCCTATCTTGCTTTGTTTCTTTTTTTATTAATGACAATTTATTGTTTGACATTGGCAAATTATTGACAATTAATTGAACTTGGCATAGAACATTTTCTGCAACTTCCTCACTGTATAAATCGGGAAGTGGTGCTCGAGACAATGTATCCGGTATGTACATATATTTACCTGGTTTGTAACATACTACTAAATCATAACATTGTATTCTCAACATCATTCGTTGCAAACGAGCAGGGACTGACATAAGAGGTTTTTTGAAAACACTCTCTAGTGGCTTATGATCCGACTCTACGATCACTTTACTCTTACCAAATATATACTGATGAAATCTCTCGCAACCTAACACAATCGCCAATAACTCTTTTTCAATCTGTGCATATCGTCGCTGTGCATCGGTAAGAGTACGTGAGGCGTACTCAACTGGTCGACCATCTTGTATAAGGACTGCACCAAGTGCGTCCCCGGATGCATCCACCGACACTACTACAGGTCGCGAAACGTCATACAAAGCTAACACTGGAGCACAACTCACACATTCTTTCACTTCATGAATTCTTTTTACTAAACCGACCTCTTCACAAGACTTACGTCCCAACACACTTTGACAACTCATGTCAGCAATTGCAAACCTTAGATCATACATTTTATGTTTATATGACCACGGTAAATTACAAATACCTTTTACTGGTATTAAATCACCACTGTACGATTCCAAACGAATATTACGCTTTTTAACTCTATTATCGTCAAAACCTAATTCTGCAAAACGCTTATATGACATTACATTGATATCTGCCCCAGTATCAAGTTTGAATCGTTCTTCACCACGGTCGCATGATAGAGTTTCAAACCAGTCCTCAGATCCTCCCTCTCTGATTACTGATATATAAAATGACTCATTCCTATCAGAGTCACTACTAGATTCATCGCAATCGATATCATATAATTTTTTAACACTACCTTTGTTTTTATTAAACATATTCATCTTACATACGCGTGCCACGTGTCCCTGTTTGCCACATATGTAACAAACTATGCGAAGCGCCGGGCATTGTCCTTCTACGCAGTTTTTTTCAGCTCCGCAACCAGCACATGGCATAAATCGTGCGCCGCGCATATCTCGCCAATTAACTCCGCGTGGACCAGACCAACGCCCACTGGCACCACCACCACGGCGAATGTTCCTCGATCGCTGTACGCTGTCCACTAATGCGACGCTCGAACCAGCAATACCACCAGTTCCTAGCTGATGATTGCTCTCTTGAGAAGCCTCCTCTGCTTGGTAAAGACCCACTGCTTTGTCCAAGTCAAGATCTTCGTGGCGCAGTAAACGGTCCCTGACCTTCCCACTACGTACTCCGCATACGATTTTGTCCTTAATTAGCTCTTCTTGCAAATTATTGAATTTGCAATCTTTGCTCAACAATCGTAGTGACGTCACGTACTGTTGAATAGTTTCACCTTCTTCTTGATTGCGAGTAAAAAACTTGTACCTCACCAATGTCGTATTCACTTTTGCTCCAAAATAAGCATCGAATTTCTCTAATAGTATAGAGTAATCGTCCCGGTCTCCCTCCTTTTCGAACGTAAATGTTCTATAAATATCAAATCCCTCAGGACCAATTAGATTTATAAGCAGACTTGCCTGAACTGCTGATTTTTCAGTGCTTACTCCTGAAGCTTTGGTGAACAAAATGAACTGTTGTCGCCATTTTTTCCATTGCTCTGCTCTGTTAGCTGGACCCCCATCCATATTTAGCTCAACAGGTGGCCGTGCATGCTCCATTGTATAAATTTTGTATGAATTATTTTCCAAAATAATAAAATTTAGTTTACCGCTGTCACCATGACGTGTTTATTGAAAGACGACCTGACAACAATTAGACATTTATTCAATTCTATATTTAAACACTACAGAATCCATATCGCTAGGTCGATAGGGTAAAGGGATGTAGGGTAATGATATACAGAATTAGCCCTAAAGTAAACACGAGCAAAGTTAAACGTATTACCTTCGTGTACGTACAGAGTTGATTGTTCTAAACCTTCAATCACGATGTTATACAAACAAATGGGACGGAAGATAGACTAATGGAGAATGCCATAGATAAGGTTAAGTAATTGTCTTTTTTAGGGTTCCGTACCCAAAGGGTAAAAACGGAAACCCTATTACTAAGACTGCTGTCCGTCTGTCTATCACCAGGCTGT
This sequence comes from Ochropacha duplaris, assembly GCA_951361185.1. NCBI lineage: Eukaryota > Metazoa > Arthropoda > Insecta > Lepidoptera > Drepanidae > Ochropacha > Ochropacha duplaris. Next base: position 3,634,326 of record OX592715.1, on the reverse strand, counting down.
ATCTCATGAACCGTGATAGCAAGACAATTGAAATTTTCACAGATGATGCATTTCTGTAGTCGCTATAACAAAAACATCTAAAAAAAAAACTTCAAAATTTGTACGGGGAACAAAGTGTACTGCAGAGTTTAAATCCTTCAAGAAGCTGTGAAGGTAAGAGGAAATCACACCACAGCAAAATGATCGCCCGCCTTGTACCTTTTCTATGTAATTATTAGCCCTTATGATAGTAAAAACTCCACGTTCTGATAACATAGCATATCCAAAAGACGGGCGCGTAACTAATTTAAGGGACTGATTCGTCATCCATCGTTGAAACATTTCATTAATAAATCAGATCTAAAGATTGCTGAATAGAAACGCAAACAAAATACACAGTACGAGCCAGGTGTAACCACGGGAGCGGGCAGGCAGTGCCTGGCGCGAGCCCGTGGGAACCATGGGACATGCTTCAACTACTTGTACCGAATTTGAATAAACAATGCAAACTAATAGGACTCGCGAGGGAGTTTGGTGGGGTCGAAAAGGAGCTGTGACCAGGCGCGGATCTAGAGATCAAGTTAGATGGGGGTCATAGATTCAAGTTTCAAGATTATTAAAAAATAAAAACAATCCATTTTTTTGTACGAAAATTGAAAAGTTAGAAACTTATTTCCGCGCCTGACTGTGACGAGTATTCACTTGTTAATCGATCGATTAAAACTGATAGGCTGCGATAGGAACTTCTATCGTCTTTATGTCATAAAAATCAATCAATCACACCTAATAGTAAGTGATGTTGTGATCGTAAAAAAATGCACGAGTAATGAGAGGAGGGATTCGAATGGACGACGTCACGATTTCAACCCTCCACTAGTACTGCTTGATAGTCCTATAAACTTAGTAACACTGTTAGTTTTGCTACATTTTAAATCAGTATCATCACACTGAGTGCAAAGATCTTTTCGAAGCCAAGCATGGATTTAGCTCTGAAATCGCAAGTATTTTTCCAACATTGTCGTTTCCATTTATAAATAAAATCCATTATTAACTCCATAAAGTTACTGTTACAACTGCGTATAGACTTTACTTCTACAAACACCTACCTAAAAATCTCTTCACGGACGCAACTTAGCAACAAAAGTGAGAATATTTTCTATTTGCCTAATAAAAAATAATGGCTGGCTTAGAAACGGTCCCGCTAAGTGCAAAGCGCGGTTATTTCTTACAATAAAGTGTCGGATCTGGAGTTCAGACTGGATATTACTACAATATGATTACCCAATGAAGTACCTAATCATGGGCACATCATAAAATATATCGATGAAGTTTATTTTAGTTAGCAACAAGAATATACATAGGTTTTCACGATCTAATACGTTTTCAAGCATCACCATGCCTTTAATGGCAAAAAGAAACTATCCAAGTGCACAAAGAACCATGCATACCATGCGATTGTTTTTTTTTTAAACTTGTTCAACTTTGTAGTACTGGTTATCTGCCGTAGTATGGTTAGCTATATTAGCCTTATAGTTTACAAGTAAATAAATCTATGACATGACAAAACTATAAGTCTTGTATTATTTCGCAACACTAAATGCCAATTACTACAAATGTAAAAAATACCATAAAATAAAAAAAAATGTACTAAGACTAAAAACTCCATAACATCAAAGGAAACATTCCAAGAACACCATAACATTTTTGAACAGCTACAAAGATAGCGTAACTGAACGCCCATCAAGACATAATGCCAACATCAGATGTCCACGCCCGAGGCAAGAAACTCCGAAGCCAAGGGTCACGACCAACGAACGGGACCTTCAACTTAACTGTAGGCAACCAACGATTTATAACTTAACCACGGCAGCTTGATTACTTTGATTAATCATCTCTTACAAATTAATTACAATCACACTAATCTAAGATGAATGTGGTGATGTCAACGGGCTAAGTGTAGATTGGCCGATAAGCTTTAATATGGTAAATGATGGATCTAAAGATTTGCCGTGAAATTACCGTGATATGCCGTTTAAACCAAGTTAGGTAACCGCCTACAGCCGTGAAGTTCGATATCAGACGGAATTATGAATGAAGCTTTGAGAAAATATTATATGTAGCATTCAAGTCGTTTAGAGAACGTAGCAGAGATAAAACAAAATCTATTTATAAATTAGCAATTCTTATTTATGATAGATTACTGGCATAACCAGCAATAATATACCTAAACTAAAAGCCTGGAAAATTCCAAAGATCGATGTAAACTCAAAGATCTAGATGAGTCTAGTAACGCCATCTACCGAAATTCGCCCGAACAAATTCATCTTTCAGCCAATAGTTTACCCATATTGCTATCCTCCACCTACATAAATCATGGGAGTTTGGTTTGACAATTTCTGAATATCTTAATGTTTTGTGCTGCACTTTGTTCATTTTGCATTATGCAAAATAAGCAGGTTAGCAAATAAAGCAAAAAAGTTATTTTAAACATAACGTGTTATATTAATAGCTATAATAATAGCACACATTGTTTGATTTGTATTGAAACTGAGTACAGAGTATAAATAAGCATACTATTTTCCTTTTCCCTAAGCTGTCCATTTTAATTTATTTGCGGTACTATGGAGAATGTTATTATAAAGACGAAAACATCAAATTATACGTCTTGAACTAACACTTTTTAATCTAAATTGATATGATATGACATGATATCGTCTCTCGATCTATCGAAAGTTAAATGTCGAAGCAAATTAGATCATATCGACATTTATTATGATCTATGCAACTGATATACAGAAGCAATTAATTAAAATAACAATAAAGGTCATAGCGCAATCTAGCACGATATGCATATTGTGCTATAAAATTATATAAGTGCAGTGTGCAATAATATCCGACTGATTAACCGAGCAATTTTTTTTTATATAAGTACCACAATTCACTACGTCGCGTCACGTGGTAAGTGAATACCGCCGCCTATAGACATCAATACCAAACCAGACGAGTACTACAAAGTATCCTACCTCCGTGCAACGATTGTAATTCTAACTAGAGCATTTTGTTGAATTTATTTCTAGAAGAAAATAGAAACTGACGCTATGTGCATCTTTGTTATGCAAATTGAGTTAATTTTGAGATTAAGAAATCTTGAGATTGCTCTAGGGTTCACCCTTCTTAAACGTTTAAAACTCTAAATTAAAAGCAGTAATACAGAAGAACTGTACGAATGTTGCAATTGAATTCATGAAGTAACATAATTTACTAGCATGTTTTCATCGAGTTACGGCATTGGCCCTAATTATTGGCAGGGCCGTTGATTGCATTGCATATTAAATAAAGGTTTCTTTATTTTTGCAATGTTTATATATCCATACTAATATTATAAATGCAAAAGTAACCCAGTCTGTCTGTTACATTTTGACGCCTAAAACGCAGAAGGAATTTATACAGGGTGGCCGGAACATTGACGTCCAAAAATAAAATTTCGGTCCCTCGTATCGTGGGGTATTCGAATCACCCCCATGTATGTTCCGCGACTTTTCATAGTTTTCGAGTTATGATTTTTTTTCTGAATGTTTGAAAATTTTCGACCTGACCAACCTAAAAAAAATCTAAAAAAAAAAGTAGAGGGTTTTATCGAGTTTCTTTTTTTGCAACTGAATTTTCATAAGTAGTACTTTTATGCATAAAATAATCAGCTTCGTAACTGTGATGAAAGTTATGAAAATGTTGATCTAAAGTGAAAAATTTACGTTCGGTAAATTATGACTCAAATTTTCAACTTTAAATTAAAAATCTTAACAGGTGACTTCATAATTCCTAAGTAGGCTTCAAGAATGCGCCAGACTCTCAGCTTTCATAATCATAAAAAAAATGAAGTACTTAATAGGGCTACTTTGTTTAAAATCGGCCTTCAAAGACAGCGAGGTGGAAAAATTCTTAAAATTACCCATCTGAGTAATTTTTTTTTTTTTGGCTATTTTCTCGTTCCTAAGGTTAATTAATGATAAGAATACTGAAAACTAACCAACAAATAGTTTCAGAGTTGGGTAAGAAAAGTTTTACGTTAAAGTGGTTTTGAATAAAACACAGATGATAATGTGAAAAAAGTACTTAATTTATTTTTAACATTTACAAAAGGTTTTCAAAGTGGCCACCACCAGCAGCAATACACATTCTACACCTACGTAAGAAATTGTCTGGCAATCGTCTAAAAGCGTCTCTGTTCTCTCTCACAACACGTTCAGCTTCTGCAATCAACTGCCTCAGCTCTTGTTCACTTGAACAGTCTCGGGCGTATGCTATTTCCTTGTAATAGCCCCAAATAAAGAAATCGATGGGGTTGAGATCAGGTGAGCGTGGAGGCCACCTAATTGGTCCGCTGCGTCCGATCCATCTGTTGGGGTATGTTTCATCTAAGTAATTTCGGACCTGGGTTGCATAGTGACACGGGGCGCCGTCATTTTGCAACACCATGGTTCGTCTGAGTTCGAGATTCACATCTGCCAGCAACAATGGAAGTTAATTTTCCAAAAAGTTTTTGTATGTTTCTCCATCAAGTCTGGACGGCAGTTCAAACGGACCAATTAGTTCGCCATTGAGGATACCAGACCACAAGTTAACGCTGAAGCGATGTTGAAATGTCGAAGCTCTCACTTCGAGTGGATTTTCATTCGCCCACTTGTGGTAATTATGAATATTGAATATTCCGGATCGCTCAAATCGTGACTCATCTGACCATAAAACTTTATTGAAAAATCCAGGATCCTCTTGCTCTTTTCGTAACATGGTTTGGCAAAAATCAACGCGCAATTGGTGATCTGTAGGCAGTAAAGCTTGGACTCGTCGGATGTGGAACGCGTGGTATTCTTCATCGTGAAGAATGTCTTGGATACTTCTCGTACTCGTAGACGGATTTCGCTGAACTTCTTCCAGCACCATTTCTCTGCGATCCGGGTTAGCTCTAGGGATTCCTTCATGACTGCCGCGTCGACCAGGAATGCGGCCTGCCATCAAAGTGTTGTGCGTGTTAATAAAAACACGATGGTCGGGATATCGCTCAGGTTGCGGCCCACCACGACGTTGAAGTTGTTCGCGATACAGTCGCGCTGCTTCATGGCCGTTTCCTTGTGCAACTCCATAAAAATAATGCATTTCTGCATATTCACTTAACGTGTAACTCATTTTTTACACTTCCACGTAAAAAAAGTCCAAATCAGAATGCAAAACACAGTCCAATAAACGAGCAAAGTAGTCAAACAAGTAGGCAGCGGAGTCCGTAGGCAAAGCGAGTGTGGTAAAGACAAAATGGCGACACGCGTATAGCAGTAAACACAATGTGAGTACGACTGAGGTACTTGTTTTGCGTTGGCTTCGGTTGCGCGCCTTGCGTGAGAGAGATAGCAATAATTCGGTCTCTTTTCCTCTCGGTCCATTGTTATTGCAGGTAAAAGAGTTGCACCCTCGTTTACAACCCATAGTCCACGAGAACGGATCGCGCAAAATTCATTAAACTAACATTTAAAAAAATCTCCGTGTTTAAATCTTAGCTTTCCTGCAGTCATTTTTGGTTAGCAAACTAAATAACCTTAGGAGAAGAAAATGGAAAAAAAAAATTTATTAATCAGATAGCTAATTTTAAGAATTTTCCACCTCGCAGTCTTTGAAGGCCGATTAAGGCCAAAGTTAGCCTCATTAAGTCCTACGTTTTTTAATGATTATGAAAGCTGAGAGTCTGGCGCATTCTTGAAGCCTACTTCAGAACCATGAAGTCACCTGTTTAGATTTTTAATTTGAAGTTGAAAATTTAAGTCATAATTTACCGAACGTAAATTTTTCACTTTAGATCAACATTTTCATAATTTTCATCACAGTTACGAAGCTGATTATTTTATGCATAAAAGTACTACTTATGAAAATTCAGTTGCAAAAAAAGAAACTCGATAAAACCCTCAACTTTTTTTTTCAGAATTTTTTTAGGTTGGTCAGGTCGAAAATTTTCAAACATTCAGAAAAAAATTCATAACTCGAAAACTATGAAAAGTCGCGGAACATACATGGGGGTGATTCGAATACCCCACGATACGAGGGACCGAAATTTTATTTTTGGACGTCAATGTTCCGGCCACCCTGTATGTATTGTAATAGAGGTCTTGGAGATGAATATAGGTTACTTTTATGCCGGGAAAAGAGATCCCTCGGGAACGCGGGTGAGACCGCAGGAACAGCTAGTTTTTTATAGTGTCAAAATATATATTAATCATTGGCTTAAAAGACCTTGCTCCAGATCTATATTTGGGTATTATAATCCGTATGCATCATGGTTGACATTTTTAAATTGCAAAGGCGATGTCGCCAACTGCTTTTATTGTTTATTATCTGTGCTCTACACAAATTGCTTGATATCCAGGCCTTGCCAGTGACATTGGCTTCAATTGTTAACAATACAGGCTCATAGTGAAAAGATTCAACCTTGGTTATGATTATAGTGACACGATTCGAAGATTAAGCAATTGAACATTGACTCTTTGTTACGGCAATCGAGTAATCGTTTGGGGGACATTCTTAATTATTATTTTTGATAATCGATTGTGATTTGATTGCTATAAAAGTGCTATTATGATTTATTAAACAATTAAGAGTTTATTAATAACTGAAATTGAGTTTGAAGATGATGTCACCGCGAAGGATGATTCCAGTTGCGCTTACCAGATTTAAAAATGGATTAATTCAAAATCAAATATATCTTTCGCCGCAATAACTGTAACCTGTAAACGAATATAGCATTTATCAACCAAAAAATTAATGTGTTGATATAATAAAATTGACTGTACATACACAGCGCAATCAGAAAAGGAGTGAAACATATATGAATACCAAAACAGTTTTCACATACAAGCAATAAAATTAAACGTTCTCAATTTTTATTACATCTCAGACAAATATGGCGGCGGCTGTGATATCTGGTGAAATTTTCTCGCCATTTTAATTTGCATTATGGGGTAATAAAAATAATTTATGATGCATTATATTAGTAACGTATCTATAGACAGCGTCCAAAATGAGGTTTGACGGCGGTGTATTTTAATTAGTTTTATCTACCTATCCCGTCTGGTAATCATCTAATAAAATTCTAGTCATAAGGCTGCTGTCATAAAGTAGAGATGAGTTGAGTTAATTGCAAAGGCCACTAGCGAGTTTGCTAATATAAATAAGCGGACACCAACAGTGCTGTAGTTGTACTAGTTATTTAACTTAAGTATCCAATTACACACAGTAACTTACCAAATTAGTTTTTAATTAGATTATTAAGATTGTGTACCATAACGTCCAGTCTTCTAATCAAAATAGTCGATTCAAATAATTACCTGCAAACAAAGAAAGAGCAAAATTTAATTTTATAATACACTTCACTCAATAAAACCTTGATTGAGCTGTCAATCAAAATTGCAATTAGTCAATAGTGCTCAAATTTTAAAATCCAGTCTGAAGTTGAAAAGCGCTGATTTATTACTCAATTTACGATAACAAGTCAAAGTTAACGATACATTTTATTATTTTAATTAATATCTCTAGTTATGTTGGAATGCAGACGGTTATATCGAGATAATTTGGCTTCTGGTCTTAGCAGAGTCTGCTGAACAACTAAACAGTAGGCGCTGTCTTGAGAAGACGAACATTAAAATAATTGTAGGAATATAAATAATAAGAATTAAAAAAAACAAACTTATAAATAAACCAGTTCTTTGCAGCATCTTACATATTTTTTAATCTTCATATACTACACTTTATTCGTCTTAAGCCGGATTTACACATTAATTAGTTAAGTAGCGAGTTAAGTCGATTCTACACTAGCTTATTACAATAGAGTCTAGGTTACATAAATACTGCAAAAGTAACGTTTATTGTTATATAGATTAGATAACTAAAATACTTATCTCTAGTATATTAACTGATGGCTACATAAAATAGTTAATAACCTTCTAGAAAAACTTATAAAAAAAATTGTAATATTTTATCATATTTGTAAATGACTTAAGTATAATATGTTGTTTTTTACAATAAAGTTGTATAAAAAATGTGACATTTAGTCTAGAATATAACATAATGGAAAGCTATGAATCAAAATTCTACGGCAATGTATTTATTGGTAAGAAAAAACAGTCGTTGTACAGTACGATTAGATAACAGGAAGCGAACTCTAAAATTGTTCTTAACTAAAACAACCTTGGTCTTATAAGGAATGGCATATAACTTCCGAATCTTATTCTTATGGTGCCTCTCCAATAACTGAAGGTTGGCCATCAGCTCTTAGTACTTGTTGTTGTCTCTTGGCAGGTGGAACAGCTCAGCAGCGCTTGTGACTCCGGTCCACTCGAAAATGATTAATGAACAAGATGTAAAATGGCGATCCTGCGCATAATTTCAAGGTACTGCTACCGTTGTGCCACTGTATCCAAACATACTGTGACAAGGTATCGCGTGACGCTATTTCTTGGCCTTGGAGACTTAGGGCGCCGCCATCAAGTCTGCCACCGCCTACAATGCTGTATTGTAGAAATAACAAGTAGCTGCCATCGTTAAATCTTAACTTTAACTTGTATAACTGTATTTTTTGCACCTCTAGATTTAGTTGAGTTTCATACAAAAGATAAATGTTATTTATTAAGTAAGTATGTTATGATGTACGAGTTAGATACCCGATGATTGTGAAACAAGTCTTTTATTTTTAATAGGACCGGGTTTTTGATAAATGCTTAGTCTCCAAAAACCCCAGAAATCTTGTTCAGTGAATTCTTAGCGCATGAACCATAGTTGAAAAGGATGAGATTTCGATACTAAATGTGTCATAGTAAAAGGGAGAATTTTGGTGCTCACTGTAGTGACGCAGTTTTTTGTAATACATCTAATATAGTCTAGCAGTACTTAGTAAGCTTTCTATTTAGATCATGAGTAATTCTTCTTTTATGAATCACTGAAACAAGATTAGTAATAAAATATTTTTGTCAACATCAATCGAATCTCTGGATTTGCAGCATTTTTTATTTGCGGTTCATCAATATACGAAACATCATCAATGTTATCGACTTCTAAAAATAGCCATATGATGCCAACCAAAGGAAGCCTAAGTCCATCAAAGAATGAGCTTTAAAAGCTTTAAAGAACTCAAACTTCGCTCCAAACAGATTAAAGTAATTCTTTAATCACTTAATCCGTTCTTTTCCGATCATCTCTCATGGAAACGAGCTCAACAGGTATTTGATGAAGTTAACTGAACGCCTGGTGATCACGTTACAAATTAGCATGACAAAGCAGCCGCGACACAACGCTGCCTCAGCGCGTTTCAGCTTCATTTCCCCTTTGTTGCGACGTCACGCCAATTTTATCATCATGTACACTATCTGCGTCACAGATTAATGAATATACCTAGAATATATTAATCTCTATTCCAGAGAGTTAATTGCGTCGTTGCAGGAGACAAGTGAAAATGTTTTTAGTAATTTATAAAACATCAAACAAAATAGTTTGCATGCACATGCATGCTTTCTATCTTTGGACTGTTCGAAACACCTATTGAGGTTCAACATTATAAGATGTCTGTTTTTCTGAACGTAATTAATTATCTATTTGAGTATGTAGTTGATCAGTTATCTGGTTTCCATAGTACAAGCTCGTGTGTGAAAAAAATCCCAGGATATATCCTGGATGGCACTTTGTACCCGGCTGCCTTAGGGGAGACCGGGGCAAGAGGAAGCTCGGGGCAGGACGGGAAGTGTGCCTGTGTGTGTGACTGGTGAACGCAACAGCGCCATTCGCGCGATGTTCAGTCGCGTCGCACGAGTCCGGTGGGTGTGCGTGTCACTGCGTGTTTTGGCTGCGCGGCGAGAGAAAAACTGTTTTTTGGAGGATTTTTACGAAGTTTTCTGTTTTGAATAGATGTGCACCAAGGTAAGTATCAGTGTTATTGTAATATCTTACCACATACGTGTTGCAGTAGTGTAAAACTAACGAATTCAGGTTGCTTTTTCGCAGAATAATTTTGTAGGTTAGAACTGTTGTTAATTTTGCAAAATGTGTCTGTTGGGGCAAAAAGATCGGGGTATAATGGGATAGTATCCCGTTTTGCCCCATATATGCAGGTAAAGAAGTGTTTCATTCTTATGTAATAATTAGTTTACTTTTTGTTTGCAGTTAAAATGCTATGAAATTATAAACGTAAAACAAATCGTGGAACATGGGACGAAGACGATATGAGAAGAGCGGTTAGAGCTGTGCTTTCTGAGACAATGGGATTTCTTCGAGCCTCAGCTACATATGACGTGCCTAAATCGACCTTGGAACGACGAGTGAGAAAGGCTCGTTGTGCTCAAGATGCTGACACTGATTTAGATAATGACTATGGGAAAAAGACATTTGGACGCTTCAAAACAGTTTTTAATAAAGAACAGGAAGAAGAATTATCTCAGTATATTAAATCAATGGAAGCGCGCCTTTTCGGAATAACTGGCAAAGAGCTTCCGATTTTAGCTATCCAGTTAGCTGCGAGAAACCATATTCAAAACCCATTCAACGCAGAGATTGAAATGGCTGAAAAATTATAAAAACATAAAAAGGCAAAAAAGAAAGTGACACAAGTTCATCTGAAGGTGATGAAAATGATTGTCCTTGCATATATTGTGGGTATTTATATTCACAATCCAATGAAGGATGGGTGATTTTTAGGGAATGCCAAGGCTGGGCCCATAATTCCTGCGCAGGTGTAGACGAAGAGGATGAAGACGCACATATATGTGAACGTTGCCGACCCGATTAAAATGTGTGCTCATTATGCCCCATAGCGTTTCCCATTTTGCCCCATAGCGTTTCCCATTTTGCCCCGATCATGGGGCAAGACGGGATATTTGACATGTGTCAATTAATTCCTATTTGCCAAAAAAATATGTGATTTAGCGCCATTAAAGATTATAATTATGTTAATTAAAACTATAAGTATTGCTTTTGTTGTAAGAGATTTTTAATAAACAGTTTGATTTTCATTTTATGACTTTTTTTCTCTTACGTATTCCATCTTGCCCCGGTCTCCCCTACCACCCTGAAGTTGCTTTCGAATGCTAGTTCCTGCTTAAGGTTTGATACTTACCACCACAATATTGTATATTATCAGCTACCATAGCAAAATTCTGGTCAAATTTAAAATATGTGTCTCCAGCCCCACATCCTATCACGTAGGTGGACGAGCATTCCCCAAAAACGAAGGGATTATGAACAGATTACAAAGACCAGCGGTACGTACTGCTACCTTCTCAAACACGGATAATACCAGAAGTTCAATATGAACTAGGTACCAACGACAACAAAGCTAGTTCCAAACAAAGGGACAGACGCGACGGCTAGCAGCCTTGCGCACGAGTCTGGACATGTGCCAAGTAACACCTGAACCATTCAATCGTCATCCTTACTCATATTTCGAATTGATTTATATTTTGTACCGTCATAATTGTTAATTGTTTTCGCAATTTTTAAACAACTAACTGTCCTCTGCGGTTTCATCAGGTATTATCCTTTCCCAAGATAAAAAGTATCCTGTTGTAATCTAGGATATGATTTATCTATGTGCCAAGTTTCTTCAAAATACATTCAGGACGTTTTGCGTGATTAAGTTACAAACATCTAAACATACAAACTTTCACATTTATAATATTAGAAGATTAGATTGCGCGTGATAAGCATACTCATGAAGTCTCCATTCTCAAGAACCTTAGCAGTAGATGAGATACGTTATTACTGTCTTCTCTGGTAGTACGAACAAAAAAATGACTCTAGCTTTTAAGGCGATGATAGCTCAGTGGTAGTGACGTGGGATACCGCGGCGAAGGTCGTGGGTTCGAATCCTACAATGAGCTTGAGCTTTCGGTGAAGGAAAAGATCGTGAGGAAACCATAGCACGGTGGTAGGGTACTTTGTAGTACCCGACTGGCTGGCTACCACCCTGAAGTTGAATATCTGTCGCCAAGCACCTATCGGTGTGTTCCGACAGCTGCACTTGGGAGCCAGTTCCCATCTAGGCTTTGTGTGCTTACCACCTTCGGCCACATCATCACTTACCATGGTGAGATTGTGGTCAAACACAAGCTTATCCAGAATTTAAAAAAAACGCTGGGGCACATTAAATTGAAGTTCACCGAACGCTTCGGCGTGTGAGATACAAAACGAGACATCTCGAGAAAATCCACAGATATGGTAATTGAAGCTAACTGTGCATATCGATTATTCGATGAATATGCTGTAAGTGCAGATTACGGCGAATAATCTGTTTGTTTCCATGAAATTAAAACTTTAGAAAGTTGTAAAAAAAAAAAAGTTGCCAACACATTGGCAATACCATTATAATAAGCTGTTGTGGCCATTTAGCATTAGATGGACCATCTGCCTGCTTGGCAATAACAAAACCTATTTTTATAACAAACATCTGACCAGGCGGGTCACCTAGTGTCATGTTGCCTAAAGACCAGCAAATCAACTACCGTCGCCTTAAGACATTAAAAAATTGTATTACTGAAGCACAGATTAAATATTCCAGAAGTATCAACCCTACACATTTTTCACTGAAGTTATTTATCCCAAGGAAAGTTCCCCTTATTACTTGAGCGCTCCCATCCTTGGCTGTATGATTTACAAACGTAGATACATCATTTATGAATAATTAAAGTGCGCGTAATCAAAATAGATGAACACCACATTAGGTACAACAGTCCCCTATCCCGTGGGAACAAGCTGGTTTCCATTAATATTTCGGGAACCACTTACGGGTTATTGCCTAATATTTTCAAGCTTTTTTTATTGACTACCGACTGGCGCCCTACTCAATTAATATGGGGGTACCAAATAGAGGGTTTATTAGTGACTATTATGTTTATTTGTTCGCTTTGTACAAATAATTTATGGTTCATCTGAAAATTGAATCTTTCCTAAGTTACAATTTATTTTGGAATCGATTTGAGGAGATTTTCTAATAGATTAATATTTTTTCCCACACTATCGTGCATGGGTAATAGTAGTGCGTGGAACTGTAACAAAGGCTTCAACATGTATTCAGAGAGGTGTAATGCTCAATTACCTTCCTTCTCGATAGTAAACGTAAACAGAAAATAGAAATTAATTAACTATAGTGTTATTTAGATAATAATGTGGATGGATATAGAGGTAGAGGAAGGCCGAAGAAGGTATGGATGGACAGTGTGAAGAATGATATGTTTATGAAAGGTGTGAGTATTGAGACGACTAGTGATAGAGCGGAGTGGAAGAGGAAAACATGTTGTGCCGACCCCACCTAGCGTGGGATAAGGACAAGAGAAATAAGAAGAAGATTATTTAGATAATAATAAAGCAAACTATTTGCCTGAAATAAATAAAAAAGCCCTAATTCACCAATTGTTAAATATAAAATAAAAAACAAAAACCGACTTCAAAACTGTAACCTATACCTATGTACAAACATAAACTAAAAAGTAAAGAATAATATTTTAATTTCAAAGCAAGAGCCTTAAAGGACAATCAACAAAAAATAAAAAACAAAAACCGACTTCAAAACTGTGTAACCTATACCTATGTACAAACATAAACTAAAAAGTAAAGAATAATATTTTAATTTCAAAGCAAGAGCCTTAAAGGACAATCAACAAAATTATTGATATTTATATATCTATTTAATATTTATAAACAGTTCTTTTTGGAGTCGGTGCCAGTCAAGAAGAAGGACAGTTTTGAACTGGACACGAAGTGTTCATACGAGAAAACGTCTTACGACACCTCTCCTTACGGTAATGTTCCTTAGGTCTGCGCCGTCGCTCCCCTACTTTTCGAAAGTTTGTTACAAAGGCAGAATTAAACTGTCCTTCTTGGCTGGCACCGACTCCAAAAAGAACTGTTTATAAATATTAAATAGATATATAAATATCAATAATTTTGTTGATTGTCCTTTAAGGCTCTTGCTTTGAAATTAAAATATTATTCTTTACTTTTTAGTTTATGTTTGTACATAGGTATAGGTTACACAGTTTTGAAGTCGGTTTTTGTTTTTTATTTTTAAAAATAATTTTATTTTTTAATTTTTAAAGTTTATTCCTTATTATATGTTATCCTAGGCAAAACTAGTTTGTCCTGAAATCGGGTCTGGCCGGTAAAATATAATATATAACTAGCGGGCCCGGCAGACGTCGTCCTGCCCTGAAATTAAAACAAATCTTGGAACTCGATTCCAGCGCCACCTACCGGGTCCAATTGTATTTTAAAACCATCGAAGAACCCATTGAAGTATACACACGAAATTTCATCCAAATCCAAAAAGTCACGCTCAACGACTCAGTTTGATTCACTAAGGTTTATCAAACGAGATAGAATTTTTTTCGTTTTTGTTGATTTTCTCAAAAAGTGCTTAATCAATTTCGACAAAATTTAAATGGGACCACCTCTGAAGTAAGATCTACCAAACAAAAAAAGAATCATCAAAATCTATTCATAATTGGCAGAGAAATCGAGTAACAAACATACAAAAAAAAAAAAACATACAGACGAATTGAGAACCTCCTCCTTTTTTTTGAAGTCGGTTAAAAATAATAATAATCATTAATAATGCATAACGCTGATAATGTAAAACAATAATGGCGATTGTTTGATAACAGTTGCACGAGAGTAGTGCAACTGATTGCCTCACAGCTCGTGTAACGTGTAAGCTAGTTGTACACGTGACAAACGTGTGATGAAACAAAACGACGATATAATATAACATGTTAACATAAAGTATTTTGTTGTAACTAGACTAGGTATATAATTATACATTTGTAATATTAATGTTGTAATTTATTGCAACACGCTATGAGTAATCGCTTTTAATCGCTACCCGGTTTTACCTGTACGAAATTAGAGCCAGCATTCAAAGCTTTGTAAAAGTTGGCGTTCTCATTTATCATGGTGGTCACTTACTATCAGGGGGACCGACTTCCTGCTTGTCAACCTTCAGATATGAAAATTAAGAAGTATTCTATCTTCCTTAACGACATTATTTACTGGTAATTATATAAAAGACAATTATTCCTGTTGATAGCAGGGCTCGGCTGTAATAATTACCAACGTAAACCTAGGAAATCCAAAATGCTTTACATGGTTACAACACTTAATGAGACTATTGTACAACTGTCGTAACCCAACAAAATTAGTATTATGGTAATGGTAGATACTTCTGCACACATTCGTGTTTATCTTAACTTTTCACCACAATCTCGGTTAAAAAAGCAGTACGGATGTATTTAAAACCGCTCACAGCCACACCCTCTCACATGCTCATTATGACTCAACCCCTGGTAACCCTACCGTTAATGACCGGGTGCAAAAACACCCGAGTTTATTTAGAATTACGTTCATTTTGGCGTTTGCACTGGCCATTAAAAATCATATATTTTTGTAGGAAAACAAACATAAGATGACATAATACAGATAGGACATAATGATGGCTCTATTGAAGGTTTCCAATAGCCACACATCTACCAGCGTAAAGTAGAACTGGACAAGATACCGAAAGGATTAAAAAATTAAATAAATTCCTAACAATTAAAAACATAAAACATTAATAAATCATCGATTAGACAGGATTCCATGAAGGACGGACTCGCGTCGATGCGCGCACGCTCCTAAATATGGCGACCCTTTGTTTCCCTTCACATTAGCCTGCTATCGTCCTTCTCGTTCTTGTCTATGTACAATGAAAGGGAGACTACACAGATGTTTGTTCAAACATTGGTAGTATGACTTACGATTAGTAAAACGTGGCATGTTTAGTATAAATGTTTTGTTTGAAAGTGTTTTGAATCAATTGATTTACTTGTTTAAAAGTAATGATTCATCGCTGTAAGGTTATTGGTTGTGAGAACAAAACAAACACTCATACAGACGTGTAAGGATTTGACATTTAATTTATTATATACATATAATCCCAATAAAATTATCTGTTCACAAATATAAATTATTGTACAGGAAATACAATATAAATAACAATATTACATGATGGTAACGTACTTAATAAAATATATATTGAGGGGCCGGTTGGCGTGGTTCGTAAGAACACAGGCTAATACCCCACAGGTCGGTGGCTTCGATTCCCGACCAGGGCACACGTTTGAGTGCATGAACATGTCTGTTTGTCCTGAGTCTTGATGCAATTATCAAAGTTATCAGTTATCTGGTTTCCATAGGCCGGGTATAAGAAATGTCCTAGGTTTATTTATTGATATTATTCACAACAGGGAAAACGAATACGCTATTAGAGTTAATTATAAAAGGGACAATCCCGGTTCTCGTAAAAACCAATAGTAGGTTTGAAATCTAACCACAAAACATTTATAATTCTAGAATATTAATAGCTATAATATGTATAGCTACCATAAGATGGCGATCCATTAAAATGGCTATACCATAGATCTAGGAGTATATACTAGATCTATGGGCTATATCCACTATGGTAGGGGAGGCGAATAGGGGATTTCGTGATTTACTCGAGCGCGGCAGATTAACATAAGGGGGCAACCTTGCACCTTGTGAAGTACTCTCACCAAATCTGAGCCCTCTATGTAGTGTCGAACGCCTAGGGTAGCCCGTCAGATTAGTAAAAAAAAATCGATGGTTTGAAATACTCGAGCGCGTCAGATTAAGGTAAGGTAAGTTAGTTACATGCAAAATAGTGTACATTTCAATAATCTGACAAATTGGGCGTGACGAAAGAAAATTGGAGACTCGCAAAGTTGCAAAAAAAAAACGTCACCTGGATTTTCTCGAGCGCGATTAGTTTTTTTTTATTTTGAAGGAAATTAGTCACGATTCACGGAAATATCTTAATCTGCCGATTTGCACAAGCCGAAGTAGCTAAAATAATTATTAAGTGTATAGTCCAGGAATATTATGAGTTTCACCTCAGAATGAGAGATAGTCACCTATTAACTTGTATAGACCTTTATTTTGATACCCTAAAACTTAACTCAAAAGCTACTTATCATAGGGTGCCGGCGACTACTGATTTTTCAAGGTCAAAGGCAAAAAATGATTTATTGCAAATATCTCGTTTCCTATGGGTTTTTTGGTATATGTATTCATAATAAATATTGTAGAAAATTAAATTCTCTACAACTTTTGTACAAACATTTTTTCGATATCTTGAACCATTTTCGAGATTTCGATATTTTTTATATATTTTTTTTTTCAAACCGTCAGATTAAGGAAATCCCTCAACATAATTGTCAGATTATGGGTCAGTACAACAAGGCCATCAAGAAGAACCGCCTGTATAAAAATCTGACGCGCTCGAGTAAATCAAGGTCACGATTTTTTTTGCATTTTCAAAAATCGGCCCTGACTGATGGTCGCGTCCAAATCGTCAGTCTTTAAAATAGGAGCTACTGGAGGGTTCACTTAACATCCCTTATCAATGTCTGACGCGCTCGAGTAAATTTTTTTTTAAAATATTTTCGACCCCTTCGTACGGCCACCCCCACCACGCAAAACGGCAGATTATTATATTTCCGTTATCAGACAGACGTGGCGCGACTACCCTATTAATATCTGACGCGCTCGAGTATTTCTTGGTGACTGTTTTTTTTTTACATTTTTGAAACCCTGTAGACGCTTCCCCCACCGCTGAAGGGGAAAATATCACATAACCTTTTTTTCTTTATTCCACCTAATCTTCAAATTCCAGTAGGTCCCAAAGACGCTCGAGTAACTACAAATTTAGCATCATTGCCTCCCCTACCACTATAGAAATACAACATACTTAAAACAACATAAAATATTACCCGTATAATACCTACATATATCATGGTATATTTTTATTGAAAAGTCCATTTATCACCAGGACTCAACGGAGGGTGCACAATTCAAACAAACTCTATCACCCTCTTTTTATATGTATTGATTTTAATTTAGTCGCGTATCGTAACACCTCTATATTCTATAATGGACAATAGACACCCTTCTGCATAAAGAGATAGAATTTCATTATGTCCATACAAGGTGATTATTAAAATTGTTAATATCATCATCCTTTAACTTTACAATGTATTGTATGTACTAGTTTTCCGCCTAGCGGTTTCACCCGCGTTCCCGAGGGATCTTATCTTTTCCCCTATGTCCTTCTCCAAGGTTCAATCTAGCTCTTTACTAAATTTGATCATAAATTTTTTGCGACACACTTTCGATATAGTCATACTGTTTAAAAATGTTTCACTTTCCGAAACTTTTACATATTCTTCTCACGTTCTTCTCATGTTGAAGACTGATTTGAAATACTTTTAGTATCTTCAACTCTCATAGGTCCATCAACCAGATCCTCTAACTTGATAATAGCTTTAATTTTGACTCATAATCAAAAACACAAATTTAATATTTCACAGATCCATACTGATAATATTATAAATACGAAAATACTGTCGGTCTATATAAAACAACAATATAATAGTTTGCTTGGCTTTCACGGAAAAACGGCTCGACAGATTTTGATACAAATAATACGTTTTTTTTGCTATATTTTAAATTAACCTTCATGCGGCCGTAGTCGCAAACAAAAACCAGTCTATGTATTGCTAAGTATTATTTTGATTCATAAAGTAAACAATTCAAATTATAACAAATAAACTAATATTTTATGCCGTCTACCAATCGGACATTGTTTTATTTATCAAAATTAAGTTAGGTACGACAAGAGTGGCGCATTGTCTTGGCATTAATAAGGACGTCCTGTTATCCCTTAAAGCCCTTTGTCTGGACCTGATTCAGAGCGCAAAGAGAATTAGTTAAGCCCTACTGTTACAGATGAACCTCTTTATAAGATAGTTGTTGCAAGCGTCCATAGGCTACGGTAACCGCTTACCATCAGGTAAGCTTGTTTGCCACCTAGTGGTATAAAAAAAGTTTTTTTTTCTTCTATTTCTAAATAAAGCCTAAGCTACTCCTTATAACATCAGCTATCTGCCAGTGAAAGTCCCGTCAAAATCGGCACCGCCGTTTCGGAGATTAGCCGAAACAAACAGACAGACAGAGCATTTAGTAAAAAGCTGTTATTTCGACAATTCAAACAGATTCAATTTTATTTATTTGTATTTATAAAATAGTAGCTTGAAATCTATTTAATCGTATTGCTGCAGGATTGAGAGACGCCATGCAAAATTTTGGAACAAACAGAAAAACCTACTATTTTTGACACTAGGGCGGCGCCACTTTAGACTAAATTCTTGACACGGATTTATTGATAGAATCTAATTGTATCTTGAGAAATGGTTAAAAGAACATCTGACAGAAGAAGAGTGTGCCAGACATCGAGAACCACACCAGCTCTTTACTGGATCTTCTGCTGACTACGCGCCCGGACGGATATTCCA
This sequence comes from Ochropacha duplaris, assembly GCA_951361185.1. Classification (NCBI taxonomy): domain Eukaryota; kingdom Metazoa; phylum Arthropoda; class Insecta; order Lepidoptera; family Drepanidae; genus Ochropacha; species Ochropacha duplaris. Next base: position 3,614,926 of record OX592715.1, on the reverse strand, counting down.
TTGCAGTGGATGCGCCTCTAGGCTCATCGGATCACTGCCTCGTTCGGGCCCAAGTGCCATGTTCGCGACAAGATTCACGCCGGCCAATCGGATGGCGTCGCGTCTGGCACTACAAAGCAGCAGACTGGGATGGATTGCGTGAATTTTACGCATCGTACCCGTGGAGGCAGATATGTTTCGCTTCAGATAATCCTGACACCTGCGCAGCTGCCGTCGCTGAAACGATACTAGCGGGTATGGAGTGTTACATTCCAAACCCGTTAGTTGCTGCAGGAACAAAAAAAAGACCGTGGTTTAATCGGCCTTGCAGAGAAGCTAGGCTCCTCAAGCAATCTGCTTTTGAGGCTTGGACCACGGCTAACACTAATCAGGACCCCAACATATCTGTTGCGAAACGCAAATTAAATGCTGCCTCGAGGTCCAGTAAACGAGAAATTGCCAGGGCTAAATTCGAATTCGTCGGCAGAATTGGGGAGCGACTTGCAAGCTATCCTTCTGGGAGCCGTGCTTTCTGGTCCCTCGCCAAAGCTGCCGAGGGAAACTTTTGTCAGTCATCTTTGCCACCACTCCGTAAGCACGATGGCAGTCTGGCCCATAGCGCTAAAGAGAAAGCCGATCTCCTGGGTACTCTCTTTGCCTCGAACTCGACTTTGGATGATGGAGGGACCGAGCCACCTTCCATCCCGTGGTGCGGCATCTCCATGCCAGAGATTTCTATTACACAACGAGAAGTCCGGCGGGAGTTGAGCTCTCTTGACATTCATAAGTCGAGTGGGCCGGACGGCATTCCTGCAGTGGTGCTTAAGCAGTGTGCCCCTGAGCTGTGTCCTGTACTGACGCGTCTTTTTGCGCTCTCATACTCCACACAAACAGTCCCAACTTCGTGGAAGACTGCCCACGTGCACCCAGTACCCAAAAAGGGCGATAGATCTGACCCATCGAATTACAGGCCTATTGCTATAACCTCCCTTCTTTCTAAGGTTATGGAGCGTGTAATTAATACACAGCTCCTCAGATACCTGGAAGAACACGAACTGATCAGCGACCGCCAATACGGCTTCCGCCATAGTCGCTCGACGGGTGATCTTCTGGTGTATCTTACACACCGCTGGGCTCAAGCCATTGAGAGTCAAGGTGAGGCATTAGCTGTAAGCTTAGATATAGCGAAGGCGTTCGATCGGGTCTGGCATCTGAGTCTTCTGTCGAAGTTACCATCTTTTGGACTGTCCGAGGGTTTGTGCAATTGGATTGCCAGCTTTTTGTCAAATAGAAGCATAAGAGCCGTGGTTGACGGTAGTTGCTCTGATAATTTGAACATAAATGCTGGTGTCCCACAAGGCTCCGTGCTGTCCCCGACTCTCTTTCTTCTGCATATCAATGACATGTTATCTATTGATGGCATTCATTGCTATGCAGACGACAGCACTGGGGACACGTATTATACGGGCCGAGCAAACATCCCTCGTACTAGTGTGGAGGAAAGTCGCAGACAACTTGTGTCTGTAATTGAGACCACCTTGTCCACTGTCTCCGATTGGGGATGTGCCAATCTGGTCCAATTTAACCCCAACAAGACACAAGTGTGCGTATTCACCGCCAAAAAAACCCCATTTTCTGTGGCTCCACAATTCCTCGACACACCCCTTTCCATCTCAAAGAGCCTCGGGATCCTTGGTGTCGACATCTCCAGTGACGTTCAGTTCCGTAGTCACTTAGAAGAGAAGGCCAAGTTGGCTGCTAAAAAGCTCGGTGTGCTCAATAGGGCTAAGCGGTACTTCACTGCGGTGCAAAGACTACAATTATATAAGTCGCAAGTCCGCCCCCACATGGAGTACTGCTGTCACCTCTGGGCTGGAGCACCTAAGTACCAACTTGAGCCTTTTGACTCGGTTCAGAAACGGGCTGTGAGAATTGTCGGCGATCCTGAGCTCACAAGCGGTATCGAGCCTTTAAATCTAAGGAGAGACTTTGCCTCCTTATGTGTGTTCTACCGCTTGTACAATGGGTTGTGTTCAGAGGAATTGTTCGATATGATGCCCACGGCAACTTTCTACCATCGCACCGCCCGCCGTCGACAGGGAGTTCATCCTCACACCTTAGAACCAAATTGGTCGCGTACAGTGCGGTTTGAGAGACATTTTCTCCCGCGCACGATCAGGTTGTGGAATGAGCTCCCTGTAGAGGTGTTCCCTAAAGACTACAGTATGGGGTTCTTCAAAAGAGGAGTAAGAAGGTTTATGCAAGGTCGGCAACGCGCTCGAGACGCCTCTGGTGTTGCAAGCGTCCATAGGCTACGGTAACCGCTTACCATCAGGTGGGCCGTAAGCTTGTTTGCCACCTAGTGGTATAAAAAAAAAAAAAAAAAAAAGAAAAGGTCTTAAACCCATTATTTCAATAAACACCAAAATACAACTATTCATTATAGACGATACAATAAATTATTCAATTTATTTAGATAGCCTCAATTTAGTCCTAACTAGAGACACTTCAACACTTAACTTCCAACCAATAATTTAGTACAATTAATCACAATACTGATAATTAATTATTATACATGTATCTAGGTCGAGTTGATGCTGGGGACTGGCTACAAAATACCAGCCGATTTTGCCAAAATTTCACACAAAAACTGCATGAAATAAATAATTTGGAGATGACGATATATTGCGATAAAACTCGATTAATTCAACATCGATTACGTATTTCCTAAGAGCGTCAAAAACAATCAGAACCAAATCACATGCAGACACCGATTACGAGACTCGCAGATTGGATCTCATATCAAGAGTGGACCCTTAAAGCTGTTGGATTTAATTCGCCCACGGAACGAAGCCAGTTGTCGACCGTTCCTACTGAGGTCAACACACGCCTTGTCAATTTGTTCGCATTTCTAAGTTTAATACTGACTCCTTTGTTGTCTCGGTCTTCGGTCAATTGGAAGAGCTGTAGAATTAACAACGATTTATATCGATTAAACGTTAAAATAGGGAGTCGATAATTGTTGTCACCCAGTTGCTGGCAGATTAATGAAGATGCCTCTATTGTCTCCTTTTAATCACTTGTCAGTACTGATTCTACCTCTTCATTAAGAACGTGGGCTACACATTTATTTAAATAAAGTATACAACTTACAATAGCTTTTTTAGATACTTAAGATATGACATTCAATTCTAAAACGCAACTATATCAACAAAATTTTATATTTATTTACCAATCTTCCAGATAAAACAAATAGTGGAAGCAAGTTTGTACTTAAGTAAGGAGATTTAGAGCACCAACATGTCCCTTCAAACAAAGAAAGCGTTACCAAGAAACATGAGAACAAAGCTTTTGACGTTTTTGCGCTTCGCAAACGGCAAGCGATTCGTCTCATATTTACCCGTGTCCTGTTACAGTAGCTGTTAGACCTGTAGAGGATAAACAGCTTTATAATTAGAGTTATAGAATACAGTTTTGAAGTAATGGTGTAATAAGGAAAACAAAAAGATCCCTAATGAAATAGTTATCTCATGGCCTCCATTGAGGTGGCCAGGGTTATTCCATATTATGCTAGTTTTGAAGTTCAATGTTAGGAACATGTATTTAATTTCTATGTTTAAGGTTAAGTTAAGAATTTGGCATACAGGTAGACATATCATGGAATAAAACCAAGGATACTTTTTATTCCGGGAAAAGATAAAATCCCTCGGGAACGCGGGTGAAACCGCGGAGCGGAAAACTAGTAAATGATAAATATTAGTCCAAAATCAAAAACATTTATTCAATTTATCACAGTCTGGGCCGGTTTGGTTGTTGCAGTTTAAAAAGATCCTAATAACTTTTCTAAAAGCCATCTATTACGTTTCACAGAAGCCGAAGAGCTCAGGGCTCATTGAATTTGAATATTCACAGTAAAGCTTGTAAACTTTTCAACCCCACAAAATTTACTTCACCAGTTTCCAAGAATATCAACTAGACATTTTCGTGATTGTTCCTTACTTAATATTAGAGGAGCTTCTCACAATGGTAATTTTGAATTTGTGATGTAAATGTGTGTTATTACTTCATATGATGTGAAAGGCATCAGAACTCTTCGGTTAATAGTATAGTGAATTGATGTCAAACATCAAAATCAGTTCAGCCGTTTAGTGGTTACGAGGGAACATAAGGACCGGCATACATACTAACATACAGGACGAACACGCAACCCTCGTTTTTTGACTTCACCGGAGTCAGGTAAACAGAAATTCTTAATTTGAATTTTAACCATAATGTATAAACTACGATTTAACTTTACCTGCCATGTTATCTGGGCATCATATTTGTAAGATAATGTCACTATGTGCAGACTGTGACCACAGGTCTGTGGCCAGCAGCGGCCAGTGACCTGTCTCCCGGTAATTGGGCTATATTGCAATTGCAGCTGAATGCATATTCATAGATGTACCTACAGACTACTTCTAACAGATTGCAACGCAAAGCTCTCCCTCCATCTGGTATAGGTGACTATGAAAAGTTGGCATATTGTCTGTATCTTGTGAGTAGCAATAGTTTTAGCATCTCATAGTTTATATGCATGTTGTGTTTGCCTATCATTAGCTGTGTACATTAGACTTAAGAGTATTATTTTTAATTTAACTTATATTGGTGTACCAACTGTTGGCAAATCTTTTAAAATAAAAAATAAAATCAAAAAATACGCAAACACCAAAGACTTTCACGAAGATTTATGTTCTCAATTTAGTCATTCCTGAATATTCAAAGAATCTGATGCCTATGTGCTTGTTTTTCAAAACAATTAAGTGTATTTCAGCTTAGTCGGTTGAGAGGAACTATCTAACAAATGAAGTCAAATAAAATAAGATTAGATATTCGTCTGTTTGTCCTTCTTTCACGCCAGTAATGGGGCATTGGATCAACGAAATTTTGCATAGAGATAGTTTATGGTCCGGAGCGACATGGGCTCTTTACCCCACTAACGGGAGTAAAAAAATACATCGAGGTACACCTGTTCTGCTAATTACCATTCGTAAAAAGGCAGCATTAGAACCTATAGTTAGCCACCTTATTACAATAAATTATAACTGTGTTGAAACGTCAGTAATTATTTCAATAATTTATGTTTGATAACACCAATTTTCCTGCCACAAAATCAGCGACACCATAAATAAAGTTCGGATACGCCATTAATAAAATGTCAATGACATAGCGGGTCAATGACCCGATCAGCTGTGCTTGTTTATCGCGGTCGATGATTTATTATTTACTGGTCATTAACTTATAGAACTTTCTCTTATATTTCAGGATTCTGTAACTATGAAATGTCAGTGGTTGGTGTTCTGTGGTGGTAGCGACTTTATGCCGTCGCGAAGGTAATGGATTAGAATCATTCCACGCACAATGTATAATAGGGTAATTTGTGCTCGTCGGCTTGCACCCTAAATTGTCACCAAGCATTTACCGTTGTATTCCGGCACGTGTACTTGAGAGCCAGTTCCCATCTAAGCATTGTGTTTACAAACTTCGTCCATATCAGTAATATTACTGGCCTTAGTAAGATTGTGGTCCAAGACGAGGCTACCAATAGCATATTACTATTATCTACATTATAAATGTAAAAAAATGATTTTATGTTTGTCTCAAAAAGAAAAGAATTTAACCAAACACTTTTATTCCTTTATGTGGCATTCCAACGCATCCCGGGAACAGAGAGTTCCAAATAAATTCAATTTTGTACAATGACAGGAATATTTGCTTCTATAAAAGAAGTAGTTATTAAATAAATAAAAATGAAGTGTAGGAACATTAATTTATTTGTTTAATTAACTCCATATGGAGGTCAATTAATAATCTAGCAATTAATAGAACTTTCACACCTACTAATTTATACCCACGTTAATTCTATGTTTATTAATGAGAATATGCTAATTTAAAAATCGAATAATTGTCTTTTTTTTTAATGTAATATAGGTACATACTAGTTTCCCCCCCCGCGGTTTCACCTGCGTTCCCGAGGGATCTTATCTATTCCCGGGATAAAAATCTAAAATATCCCATGTTTTATTCCAAGATATGATCTACCACTGTGCCAAGTTTCATCAAAATTCCTCGGCCATTTTTGCGTGATTGAGGAACAAACATCCAAACATACAAACTTTCACATTTTACAATATTAGTAGTATTTATTACATATTAATACAAACCAGTTCATTTTAATAGCATTATCTAACTAAACTAATATAATTAACCAACTCTAATAATTATTTCACCAATAGAAAGCTACAGTATCACTGTCTAACACAGGCTATATTTTATTTTAATTCCAACGGGTTCGCGGGTGAAACCGCGGGGCGGATGAAAGTTAATTACATAAGACAGTTTTAATTTTATTTGACAGAATTTATCTGCTTTCGAAAGAGCCTATCAGTTACCTTAGCATAATGCCATATGCTTCCAATACGAATACCAAACGCCTTCCGGTCATAGACATTCATGGAATCAGGCATATTACGCCACAGATAATAGTATTTAGGTCAGCGTGCGTTTAAATCCAATTACTAGACCTGCTCATAATATCGTGATCGCTCTTCATTGGCCCAGTCGCGTGCGCCACTACAATAAAAGAAGTTGACAACTCTTATAATTAAACCTAATGACAGAATTAAATACATACCCGGGATATAAAGGAGAATGCCCTCTTTCAATGCATACCACTATCATCTTCAATACAATTGTAATAAGGGTTACAGTTGCAAAACTATTGTATGATAACGCTGTCGTGTTTTAATATCATTTACGAAGAATGAATGAAAACACGAGTAGTGTGTTATAGGCTTTGGAATTTAAAATAGATTATTTCGAATAGGCTGACATCATCTGAACATTAGGAATAAATTAATAGACATTAAACAAAGGTAAAAAAGAATTATTTAACTTTTTTGATCACAATTATTGAGTGCTGTAACACAAGAAGACATCTAGATTTAGACTAAACGATAGTGCCAAATCGAATTGCGTCAAGTTTTGTCTGTCAAAAGGATAACGACATAACTCGCGCCAAGTTTAGCAATAAGTAGTATAGATAGTGCCATCTTAAGGCGATGATAGCTCAGTGGTAAGTGACGTCGGATACCGCGGCGAAGGTCGTGGCTTCGAATCCTACAATGAGCATGAGCTTTCGGTGAAGGAAAACATCGTGAGGAAACCATAGCACGGTGGTAGGGTACTTTGTAGTACCCGACTCCCGACCCTCATGTTGAAAATCTGTCGCCAAGCACCTATCGGTGTGTTCCGACAGTTGCACTTGAGAGCCAGTTCCCATGTAGGCTATGTGTGCTTACCACCTTCGGCCACATCATCACTTACCATAGTGAGATTGTAGTCAAACACAAGCCTGTCCAAAAAAAAAAAACCACAATGACGCGCCCCAATCTATTTCCTAATCCCATACAGAGCAATAGTGCATTCTTTTTCTTGTGTTGTAGTGCTGCATATCGACAAATATAGATAGACATATCGAAAGCACAACGGCAATAGCGAAAGGATGCACACTTACACGGTGAGGGGATTAGGAAAAAGAGTGGGTGGCTGGTTGGATAGGTAAAAAGTTTCACCATACGCGATACAACACTTTATTATCATGTTAAACGGAAGTATTTAAGTTGTAGGCGACACGCGACGTTGCGCTTGAGTTAACGTAATGTTACATGCGTACGCGCAGGATATATGGTGCTTTACGGAAGAGGTTAGCTGCTGCTTTAATACCTATTATTATTACTACTTTGCATGATAAGACATTTGAATGAGATAATGACATGAATTGAGGAGGTTCGGTTGCGAAATAATTAATTTCTAAGAATTATTACTTTATATTATGGAGAGAATAACTGAGACTATTAATAAATTTGGAATCTCCTTTAATTATAAAGTAACTCCATTAAATATACAACGAATGTTACCTTTCACCAATTCTACACATTTTGAATGTATAATTATAAAATTTTCGGCAGCGAAAGAGCTGTAAGATATGAAATTAAACACTTAACTAGACTATAAAAATTTCTATTACCATTTACTTACCAAATAAAATAAAATTTACTACCAAATAAAAAGTGAAACTTAAATGGCTCCATTCTTGGTATCCAGCGTTTCATTACTTTAACGAACGATCAAATACTGGCGATACAATGCGTGGTCTATCCTTGCAGCTGTTTAAAATACTCTAAACAACAGTAGAGCCGTAAAAACGGAATTAAATGAAAACCACATGAAAGCTTTTATCCCTAATACCTACCAACATTCTCGTCGGACGCCTGAACTCCACTTCACCCGAATGTAATACACATCGGATACTAAACGAAACTCTACCCGTCAATGTTCATTTCCGCTGCATCTTGTGCAACGTTAAAGTGCTTCTAAACCTGGTCGTCTAATAGCGACGATGCCACATTTCACCCGTCGCAAAAAAGGCAAAAATCTGGCAACACAAGGACAGGTTTAAAGAGTCAAGCGAGATGGCAATATCATCACTGATGAAATCTCAACGAGTTAAGGCGAGACAAATGGATTTAAACGCAGTCTGTTAAGTCATGAAATCGGATTGAAAAGAGAGATGGTGCTATGCGAGTTCCTGGGGGAAAAAAGTGAGGCGATCGTACCGCTTTCGTGCGCTCAGGAACGATAAAGGTCGTTGCCATATACACAGGAAAAAAATTGAGATCTTTTTAAGAGATTAACTTCCGAAAACAAGGAGTTGCTTATCGGTAAACAATATCTTGGCAGACACGTAATAAAAGGTAGACCGTGATATATTTTTTCGCTGAAAAGCTTGAGGCTACAGCCAAGATGTGATTACATTCTCGGAAAGAGCAATGTCCCGTTGTGTCTTATTCAACCGAAGCATAATGTCGACTGGGGAAACAATAAACTCGGAAACTGTCGGACAATTATAAAGGATACATTCACGCCCTCGCTCATGGAATATAGCTCCCCTAATGGGGTTTGCACACCATAAGCGATGGGGACAGTGATTTGAAGGGGCAAGGGAGTTTTGTAATCAATTTTTATTCAGGGACACGAAATAGACTGGGAGACGATGTGGAACGTCCTGAATATGTACATCATAAATATTGCCGCAGTATTTTGAAAACGTTATATTTCGTATATTATTATAGTGAACATATTATGGAATAGATACATTACTAAATTAAGGAGTTTCATCCATCGAAATATTCAACAATTTGGCACACAGGTAGATCATATCGTGAAAACATACGAAACAATTTATCTTGGGAAAACATAATATCCCTCGGGAACAGGGTGATACCGCGGGGTGGAAAACTAGTAATTAATAATTATGATTTCCATCAAGAAATTATCAGGTTACAAACGCACTTTAGCACAGCATACATTTATTGATAATTATCGCCTTTGGCGTTAATTAGATGATAAGCGAGGAATATTGCTGGTCAATTTGGATGTGCATCCTCTTCAGATACTTACGCTTATAAACCACGCTTACTATGTGCGTATGCTATGAGGTCTCGTGAAATACTAGGCTAGTGTAACAGCACACGTGATTTTTACGCTCACTATTTATAAGTCGGTAACTGCGCGGACGCAGCGCAGGCGGGGCGGTGTGCGAAAATAGATTGATGCTGTAGTGATGTCCGAGTATCGATAAAGATCATGAAAAAGAATTTTTATTCTAATTATTAGGTATACTTAATTAAAATGTACAACTAATATTTAGAATTAAAGAGGTTAATTCTAAATATGTACAACTAAGCCAGACCTTATAGCGTTACGCGAATATTTTCTCTTATCTTTTGACTTTATTTTGTTATCAAGTTGCAAGTTCAAGTGGCGCGATTTTTTTCATATTCTGTTTATCTTTTGACGAAATATTGATAAAAACAAGAATATAAAACCATTTCAAATTAAAAACAAAAGGCCAAGAAGAAAAGATGAGCGTTTTGCTTAAAACTATCTACAAAAGTAGGTAAATATTAGATATAATTATTAGTTTTGTTTCCTCATGGTCTCATATTTAAAAGAATGCTATAGTTATTGAAGATGATTTTTTAGTCAATCACTTCGATATGACTGAACTAATAGTTGTTGCGGATGGATGTAGATAGATCAACCCCAGAATGGCATCCTTGGTGGCAATAAAATCCACGATCTGTGGTGATCTGTGGAAGTAAGTGTAACTGTTTCTAAACTAAAGAGGAGGTAAGCAAGAGCAGTTTATTTTTATTTAAAAGAAAAGGAAAAGACAGGGCAAACAGTGTGGGATGTAAAAATAACTAAAATGGTTTGCCATAAATGGATTCCGATTTACACAAAAGCACATATTTGCTTTGCCATAAGCCAAGAAAGCGTATTGTTAGTGTATTTATATGATGTAGATATATCTGTTAACAGGTTAAATTTATGGTAACCAATTGCTACAACTTAATCAAGATTTGTTCGCTGATCGAATCTTTAATCTCCAACCATTGTTAGTATAATGTAATTTTTTATATCTATACTGATTAAAAGTTGTAACATCAATTTTAGTAACCGAAGTTTTTTGTGTCAATCCTATAATATTGTAAAGGAAATATCCTAGGGCGATGGACTCGAGATAAAGGAGCCGGCTCAAGGCCAGTGTTACAATGGTTGTCGACAAAAAATATAATAGCAAAGATTAAATCGTGCGTGACGAAATTTATCGACTCGAAACATCGATATTTGGTTAACACTAGGTTTAAAGTTACCGCCAGTCGGCGAGTAGATTTTGCAGAGAGCGAACCTGTGTTTGTCTGATTTTATCCCGGTTTAAATAATCTAAATAAAGTAAAGTGTGATTTATGTTCTTGACGTAACACTCGCTTTACAGTAACTGAAACACCAATAAAAATATTTTTTAAATCATCTGAACGTGAACTTTTGAGATCATTTAATTTTTGAGAAATTTACGTTTGAATAAACATTTTATCTAACTTTATTTCTGTATACGAAGAAACTTGTTTAAATGTAGATTTCTTTTCAGTTCAGATTCTCAGTCAACGGAAAAAGTTAATTACTGAATGCATAATTTAATAATCTATGTTCCAACGACTTCAGAAAAGAGAGATCTAGAAAGTAGTCTAGTGAACCAGCTTTGTCCATTATCCTTTATTTTAGGAATACTAGTGTTAAACAAAGACAATCATCTAATATTTATAACAATACTGGATATGTAAAGCCACGATGACTTCATAGTAACCTAGCTGCCCCCCGCGGTTTCACCCGCGTTCATGTTACTCAGGGATAATGAAGTATTTTAATTGTGAACGATTTTTTCAAATCGGTTCCGTAGTTTTTGAGTTTATTCGTTACAAACATACAAATCCTTCCTCTTTATACTTAATATTAATGTAGACTAACTATGAATCATGGTCACTATAATTATTAATTGTTTATTAAAATAGACATTTGGGGAAATCCATTAGGTATCTACGGTCTAATTATGATGAGGATAGTATTCCTGAATTAATAAACCATCTGAACAATCTATTCCACTAATATTATAAATGTGAAAGTTTGGATGGATGGATGGATGTTTGTTACTCTTTCACGCAAAAACGGCGGAACGGTTTTAGATGAAAATAGTATTTTGTACTTTTAAATTAATTTTAGCATTAAAATTTTATTATAAAACAGACGGAACATTTCAGTTTTAATTATGGTCAATATAGTTGAACCTATACTCGTGTGTTTTTATCGATATCTAGGCTCATCCATCATTCGCTATACGAATCGAGAACTGCTCAATTGCGTGCCAGCCTTGGATTTGGAGAAACAATTAAAATGGTATTGTTATAACTCAAGCAAGCCACAATAGGGTGTATGAATACGTCAGTTATCATCACCTCTATCTACCCATTGCGCTGATCATGAGCCTTCGACACGTCAGATATTGTTTTTAAGTAATTAGAGGCGATTTGTCATCTACTGTGGACCGAGGAAAGGCTAAACATAATATTCATAGCAGTTCTAATCCCAATCGTCTCAGCAAATTGAGGTGTCTTCAGCAGAAAAGCCTGCTAATTTTAGCACGTTAAACTTTCTTGTGAGTGACAGTGTATTTCTTATGCTTATACAGCTTTCCTGTTAGTTTAAATTAGAAATCTAAATAGATCATAGATATTATAATAATGATTAGGTAATAATTAATTATAAATCGGTACCTACTTAATGTTAGGGTGAGTATATACAACATCTTAATGGAAAACCTACCTTAATTAAAATTACCTACTACCTTAATTGAAAACGTATCCTACAAATTGTACCTATGGATAATTAAATGGCATTATAATAAGTGAGTTAGTTAGCATTTCAATAGATTAAGGGCCAGTTTTACGACTTCCTGATTAAATACCACATTGGTTTATGCGGAAACTATCTTAAGCATAAGTAACTAATTGTTTTATCACTAGTTCCTTGATTGAGATGTCTAGATATTCTATATTGAACTTAGGACAGGTATAGATAAGCTAGATTTATCTGATCTATGTAGTAATATAACGCGACAGAATTTAGAGGTTAATTTTAATTTTAAAATCACCGGGCATCTGATTATTCAGCATATACTATAATAGGTGTATAGTATATGTATTGCGTGTTTATAGAATAAATCAATTTATTATTAATAACCCTATTTCATACCTGTCACGGGATAAATATGACGTGGGTCCCACTTATCAGCTTAGCTGCGTAAAAACAAGTTCAATTACCTGAAACAAAAACAGCTTATGGTTAGAAAAAAATTATAGGTACCAACGAATGTGCTGTGGGCTGAAAAATTATAATTAGTGGATGTACAGACAATAAAATAAATGACATAGCTTATCGACCTGTAAGATTAACTAATTGGTAATCTACGAGATTCGAAGCATTACACATTTTTAAGACTAAAACAAACACATAATTTCACTCTTTGTAGACAGAGAAGTTAAAAATACGTGCAATTGACAAGAATAATCTTTGTTCTCCTTCACACTATTCCCCCGTGTTAAAACAAACTGCAACGAAATAAACACAAACAGTCCAATGATTTCCCAACGCGAAGTTGTGAACTTAAGCGGTCGACTGTACCGTACAGGAAAATCATTACAAATTGGCCAAGCAATAAAAACTGGATAAATTGTTCCGTCACTAGATTCGTTAGAATTGTTTGCTGGACTAGGTTAGGATTAGTATACACTGTAGTTCTATTCCATAAAAAAAATTAATCGTTCCTTATTGATTCTTGCCGATTATTTTTATTTTACGATTATTCGCTAAATAAAAACGACTTCAACAAATTGCAAGGTCCATTAGAAACATATCTCCGATGAAGTTTATATAACTACAAAATGGCCTAGTCCATTTCAATAGCAAATCTTTACATCCCTTAGTATGTTCACGGATTTAAAACAATGACTGGCATATTCCGGGCACTGAACCTGCGATATATCGGTACACAACCAAGAAACCACCGGGTGTATCGATTCGGTTTGCGGTCGAGAATTGAGATGTAATCACAAAATAACTCGACGAGATCGTGATGACGTGATATTTTGTTGAAAATAGGTAAAATGAAATAACCTGCATCTTTAACTTTTGCTAGACAATTTAGGTAAGTACTTAATGAATAAATACTTGCATTTCGTATGATGCACTTGAGAGCCAGTTAGTTGCCTTTAAAGCATAGTAAAAACTGCAAAACATTGGCAATTCCCTTGGTATGTCTATTAGGCGACCGTAGTCACTTACCATTAGGTGATCCGCCTGCCTGCTTGGCTGACTTCTGACATAAACACAATATTTACGTCGACTAACTTCGTACCTATAATCTAAGTTACGTTACCTACTTAACTACCTACTATTTTATGATTAATATATTATTTCAGAGATATTATTAGACTAACCAAGATTTGTTCTAGTTACAATAACAACTCTGATTGTACAATTCAGTCTAATAAATCAATATCAGAAACCAATCAGCTATGCGATTTATGATGAGAAAAACAACTTGATCTATGGCAGGTTGTAAAGTCATCAAGTCTAGACTGGCCCATCGCCGGCGCAGGCGCAGGTAGACGCCAACGACCTCCTAGATATTCACGGTCTTACATGCTCGTACAATAAATCATATTTTATGGCTATATCCGCCTCAGATTTGGTTCTTCGGAAATGTGAATTTATTTAGATCGAAATTCAGAGTTAAATGAGATGGATTTGCCGGGATTTTATACAAATACGTTTTGTTCCGAACGAAGTTCCTTATCGCGCGTTGTGAAAGGGGGCTAGACTGAAAAAAATCTTACGACACTTTTAGTGTCACTGTCACTGTCGGTGACAGTTGTGTGTAGTAAGCTATTATAAGCTGTGCGGCGTGCGCATGTTTCTCTCTCTGTCTGTCTCTCTCTCTCTCTTATAGAAAGCAAGCCAGATATTTTCATTTCTATTTATATATATATATATATATATAATAAATGTTTTTATATATATATATATACTCTCTCGACTTATGTAACTTCGTTCCATCCGGGTGTCCCTTGACACCTCTCAAGTTTTATAATCCCGGCAAGTAAAATTTAACTAAATAAACATATGTAGGTATACAATTTTCCTTGTATTTATTTTACCTATTTACCATGCTAATGGTTAATCCTAACGTAATTTCAATGGGCAAGGATGAAATCTGCAAACGCATTAAACCAATCCCAGCAAATGATGTAACGAAGGTATAATACTGAAACAAGCTCATTTCATAAACTTGAGTGAGTTGAGGGAAGTACATGTGAATTCAATACGTAACAAACAATACGTAATAACATTTATTACTCATCAACCATATTTTTTTAAAATTCTGGATAAGCTTGTGTTTGACCACAATCTCACCATGGTAAGTGATGATGTGGCCGAAAGTGGTAAGCACACAAAGCCTAGCTATGGAACTGGCTCTCAAGTGCAGCTGTCGGAACACACCGATAAGTGTTTGGCGACAGATTTTCAACTTGAGGGTGGTAGCCAGCCAGTCGGGTACTACAAAGTACCCTACCACCGTGCTATGGTTTCCTCACGATGTTTTCCTTCACCGAAAGCTCAAGCTCATTGTAGGATTCGAACCCACGACCTTCGCCGCGGTATCCGACGTCACTACCACTGAGCTATCATCGCCTTAAAATGTAGTCTTAGAACCGTTTGTGGCACAGTTCCATCGGCTACCGATTGTTTGTTTCTACGCAAAAAATCAACAGTTACACGAGGACTCTTGACGAATGCGTGGGCGCAATGTAAACTATCAGGTCACTTGTGTCAGTACAATAAACCACGGATAGAGCGACGACCTCAGCTCAATTATGGTAATGATAATATTGTCAGTGGTAATGACTATAGAATTTTCCACGGCTTTTTTCTGATAGTAATCTTTTGACAAACATTATGACGAGATGTTAAGCGTTTCAGTATTTTTTAATTATCAGTATCCGAGTCAAAAGATTTAAGAGCGTTTCAAATCCTGGCATAAGTACAATTTGTACAACGCTTAATTAATTCCTCATTTAAATTGAATAAAAAATCATGAGCGTTTCATAAATACTCCTGACTTTCAGAACAAACACAATATTTTGAGCCAAAAGTTTCATTAACACGGGCTATCGTCAAAGCCCGAGCGAAGGTAAAGGTCATCACGTAGGACATTGCTCCGATTTTGAGTTCAATATTCGCGGAAGACTACGTGAATCACAGATTCCAAATAACAGGTATAAGGTATGCTATACCTGATTATTTGAGTAATGCAATATGTTGAAATACAGTGAAACATTTACAAAATCAGGAAGGGTAGCTTGGATTGGTGAAATTCCTAGCCTTTCAGGGTGTTAATTGAATTCCTGACAATGATTCTTTTCAGCACTCAACAAACTCGGTAAATCAATACATCTTGTCGGTTTACTTAGCTTTATTTTGTCTGTAGATTCTGAAAAGGTATAAATAAATGAAGATATAGCCTGGAGGTCGTCTGAAGGATACTCAGTATTTTTATAACGGGTCATAGGACTATAGTATTTTTTTTAAATAAACATAAGTCTATCAGATATGAATACAAGTTTTACTCTTGCAATCAATAATTAGCTATATTTTTTCCTTAGATGATTCAGCTTACGTCAACATTTCAGAAGTAGAACTCTTGTAACTTCTAATCTATATGCATAAAAGAGTCTATAGGATATACATAACACACATTCATCTCAACATTCCCCGCCTGCAAATCACTCACCATCAAAACCAACGCCATTCATTGTAAAACGTTTGTTCGCCACACTTTAGTTTTCCATCTGTCTACAATTCGACACAGTTTCACCAATAGAACACAATACAATAACACAGCCAATAGATATTTGGCAAGTCACCACCTACAACTACACGCTGACAAGCGAAGACGGGAGAAAGTTCCGCTTAACTTTATACGTATTTTAACCTTGCCAGACTTCAAGTGTCTGAACTGAAACCACCTGTTCTCTTGTTGAGAGTGGTAGTGAAAACTACAGATAAACAAAAGGCCTATTGAATATACCACAAGATTTAGGAGGTAGTTCATGAACGCCACGATGAGTAATGGTGAAGAAATTTAACTGGCATTGTAAGTTGTATGATGAAATTAGTCGTAGGAGTTGAATATTGAGGCGGCTTTAGGCACTTTCAATACACATTAAGTCACAAAGCTTTTGTTAGTATTAAAAACATAAATATCATGCAGCGGATGCAAAACAGCATACTCCGTAGTATTGCTAATATATCCATAGCTTGTAACAAACTCTGAATTTCATGAGCATCTCAGCGTCACCACCTGTGGTCACCACAGTCAAAGAGGAGATAAAGATTATCTCCAAAAACTACAAATATAGACTTCAACAGCATCCAAATTAATTAGCCAACAATCTTGTAAACATAAGCTACCACAAGCGACGGAAAGACACCGAGACATCCAGAGCCTGGAACTCTGAATTATAATGAGGAGATTCTCCAACTGGGGAGCTCCTTTGACACGAGACAACGCATACAACACATTGGGTTATAGTTTATGACTGATCGCAAATTATAAATACAAAAAAAAAAGGTTATTGGTGCCATCGAAAATAACACTGACAACCATCATAATATTTAATTGCAGGCAATTAACCGTCCTTAACCCGCGTCTGTCTATACTATCCGATCTGTAATGATGCGCGGCGTACATCGACCGGGCAATGCAGGTAATGTGGGCCACGTGACGTCACGAGAGTACCGCCCGTTACACACCCACAATGAATATGGAGATCATATTGTACTATTGCCGACGTTTGCGGCGGTTTTTCAGCTACGCAATGCTGGTAGGTACAATTGGTACGCATAGCGGTTTAGTGTTAGTTTCAATTGGGATACGGTGTGAGTGGCAGCGGGAAGATGCATAGGCGGAGCGGGTCGTTGAATATTTAACGTTACTAAGTCTGGATTAGGGTTGAGTATGCGTTGGTGCATCCGCTAGTAAAGGTGTATGCTGTCCAATGTTCGATTACGAATTGACATTCAAATTTAGAATTTATCATCAGACAATGACGTTACGTTATGCATTACTGCCGTACAAGCCCCTCCAGATTATAACAAAAACAATGAAATAAATAACTTATAAACTTTCATGTATTGTTTATACCTATTTAACATTTTGACTTTCTTTTAATTGAATACTTAATTTACGTTTAACACATTTATGTAACATATACGATAATTTGTTATTATAAATAGCATATTATGTAACGGAAAGTTATGTTAATTTGTATTACATTCCACTTTGTAGCTCAGTTTAGTGGTTTTCGATTAATAAAGTTATTTTGCATTTCAAATCGGGTGACAGAGACTACATCTCGAGGCATTAAGCATTATATTGCCACGACTCATACTGCCCGCTCTTATACAGGCCGCAGCTTTCCGGAACAAAGTTGTCAGTGTTTTGGTAATTCCCAGTTTTAGTGATTATAGATATGACAGTTGTTGAAATGACAAGTAAGTATTGTAACGGATTTTTGGCGTTTCGTGAATAGAGTGCAGTGGGTTAGTCATTACGGAAACCGGGTTTTAGTTTTATTCCACTCAAAAGGATGTAAACCGTTATCCGTATTGTTGTACATAGCTATTTGGAAATAGTGGTTCTTTCAGTGGGAAAATGACTATTTTGGTCACCATTTATTAAAAAAATGGAAAATGATAAAAAAATATCATCATTCACGAACATCTTTCGTAAAAAAACCTATCCATCAAATAGATAGAACGTAAAGAAACTCCAGTAATTTTCCAAAAACAAACAAGAACTAATAAGCACAATTATATCATAAATTAAATAAGATGGCGAGTAAGGTAACATAAACAACGACCTGTGTTTGTCTATGCGCACGGACGATAGCATACCGGAGAAGTGGGCCGGTTGCCGACCTTATAATCCCAGCTGATTATTATGTCAACACTAACAAGACAGCTAGGTAACGCAATGTAGAAGTCACAGACGTTCAACTTTGCGATAAGATTCGCAAACGCGACTCTACTTGTGTTTAGATAAATATTGTTGTAGTGCCAACATTATCAGTGTGTATTTACTCTGTGGTAAAGTCCATAGATCTAGATTTTTGCACCTGATGCATGCTAATTCTAGGTACCTATCGAGTTTCACCTGCAATTACTGTTTTCAAATCTCTTTCCTAAATTTCATGCTGTCTGTGATTGCTCATCAAATTCTTATATTACCTACTATGTTATTCTGCCATCATCTAGACTCCAAATGGCAAGAGCCATTTTGGTCCGTTTCATAGCCCAGTGGATCAGTTATTTTAAAATACTCTTCAAGTTTTCGTCTCATTAGCTGGACTGATCATTAATATAACTTCACATATCCATCGTACTTATGATCTTTATAAAAAAAACATCGTTTTGTCGCATCACATAAAATACATACACGCCTTTCAAACACACAACGTCTATAAACTTCTGAGCGTATTATATAATTCATGCTAAAGGACATTTACTGTATTTACGCTGACATTATTTATGTGCCGTTTTATAGCGTAAGTCAAGTTCAATGTATCCACTACCATAAACATATAACGATCGGAACATTTAAATAATGATATAACCATTCGCTTGGATTTCTCACAGTGAGAAATTACTAACGAGCCAAGAAATTCATTGTCTACTTTCATCATGACATCATTAAAAGTATAGACACACATCGTCAACAACACTGGATGTAATCGTCCATTATTTTCTACAGAATTTGATAAATTTTCTGTTTCAAAGTATTAGGTAAATTCGGTGCCTATAATTCAATCTAGCTAAGCATTTTGAACGGTAAATCTTCATCATCTCAGTCTATTGCTTATTAGCCAAATAAAAGAAATATAATACAGAGCTTCAATTTCCTTTTTGGAAATTATATAATTTATGGTTTTCTTTATTCTATCCGGCAGTTATGGCAGACATCATTATTGTAAGTCAACTAGATTTAATGCAAGGGCATAAAATGCTGCTGACCAGAGATTGCATTGCGTATATATTTATGAAGTGCTTGCCAAGTAACGATTCCTTACTGAATCATTAAAAACATTAGAATTCCGAGGTTAAATGGAATAGACCTCTAGACAAGACCTATAGCGAAGAGAAGAGCATTCGTTTGAATCGAATAATGAATGTCGAACGTCGTTAAGAGTTAAGTAAGAAGATATATCAAACATTTACGAGATTTGTGCACCGCAAACGAATCATGGTGCTTTATCAAAAACGTATTTTAATATAATGAAGGTAAGGTCAACGTCCAACGCGGAAGTTACGTCACTACTCCACACACTAAGCTCGTTTACAGTGGGAACAATTTACACCACACGCGTCCAGTTACTGTTATTAATATTACGGGTTCATTTCATGCACTCTATGTAGCTGTAGATGCGTTTGATTCTGCGTGAGTCTCATAAAAAAAAGATATCATACACGACTATATTTATCCATGTGTTTTAGCTTGTGTTTGACCGCAAAGCTAAGGCAAAGCCTTGGTGAGTGTCATCGGCTATATTTTTATCCCGGAAAAAGATAAGATCTCACGAGAACGCGGGTGAAACCGCGGGGACAGCTAGTTCTTCAAAGGTATTTAGGGTAACAATAATCCCAAAAACTATTTTTGCATACTCCCAGGAATGACAATACTTTTTCCACTACATTTCAACCGGCAAGTGAATCCAGCTATAGGTAATATACTAACGATGCTCTCAGTTGGTGATCGTTTCTTACCGGAAACTGAAACGGCGATGATTGACGGTCTGATGATAGACAGACCGACGGTATAACTTTCTACTTCTCTATAATCACCGGTTAAGGAGAGGTGCTGACGCAAATACTAAAGTATATAGAATTTGATTTTGTTTGTGTTATTTAACACTAGCTGTTCCGCGCGGTTTCATCCGCCTTTCCGACGGATCTTATCTTTTCCCGGGATAAAAAGTAGCCTATGTGCTATTCCAGACTATAATCCATCTCCATGCCAAATTTCATTCAAATCCATTTAGCCGTTCTGGTGTAAATGAGTAACAAACATACATCCATCCATCCATACAAACTTTCACATTTATAATATTAGAAAGATTAACATAACATAAGATCTGTTTGTCCTGAGTCTAGGTGTAATATCCTATATTTAAAATTGTAGTATATCAGTTATTATCCCAGCTGCTTTTCACTGTACAAGGTGTATTTAGTTAGGGATCAGAGCAAGATAAGTGTAGTAGGGAACTTCTTTTACACTTCTACACATCTTTAAATTAAATTGTAAACACTGACTTACACAGGCTATTCTATCAAAATCATTTTTTT
Source organism: Ochropacha duplaris (assembly GCA_951361185.1). NCBI lineage: Eukaryota > Metazoa > Arthropoda > Insecta > Lepidoptera > Drepanidae > Ochropacha > Ochropacha duplaris. Next base: position 3,594,046 of record OX592715.1, on the reverse strand, counting down.
TATAATTTGAAGTGATATATACACAAACGTAATTTATAATTACGATAAGAGCTTAAAAACTCAAATTCAAGATCAAAATACAAATTTACATTTGCATAAAAAAATCGTTGCTACGGTTATGTTTATAAATTCAGTAGTTCTCCTTAAATAAAACAGATGTAAAATTAAATACATAGCATTAAAAAACAAGCAAGCTATTAGCAATAAGGCAATCAGCTTGTTAACACTGGCGGAAGTTGCAACAACCTTGCGATTATTGCACGATCGGTTGTGCAAGCGATAGGCGCACAAGCGATAAGGATCCGATAGGTCAAGTGCCCCTTGTTTCCTTGTGGATGACACAGGCTTCAATATTAAAATGAGCTTCCGAACACATTAAGAAACATAAAAATCCGCCTAAATATAAGCTATGCTATCTTAGCTCTAGTCTATTACATTTAAACACCTATTGTAATATCTATCTATATAATTCAGTATCACTCTGAAAACATCAAACTTTGAATGGAAATTTCTATGCGATCAATAAGTTCAATACCTTTAATATTGATTTGACTTTGAATGAAACTCAAATGAGAATATTTTCATGACGCATACTTAATCAAAATCCTTTAAACAGTGCATTGGATGCACAGTTAAGTCTCCCACAACGCAATCCTGTTTATAAATAAAACATGTAATTGTCTCCTGCTCGTATATTGAGTGAGATACTTCATTAACAAAGTGTTTCAGCAAATAAACACAGAATAAAGCTGTGTAGAATCACTAATCCGTGGTCTTATAGACCGCTGTCTCATAAATCAATCAGAGGATCACTTTTTGCCTTCACACCACCTAACACTTGTTAGGTCATCAATCCTAAAGCCCACATACAGTTTTCCATACATGGTCTCCACTCAAACTCACTTACCACTTCCCAACAGTCATCAAATACCGTTTGTCCACGACAATGTCGTTTACCTATGTTAATGAGTTAAGTACACAGTTTCCCTTTCATGACAATGAGGTAATGACTCATAGAGTCAATGCTCACACAATTAGGTTGGGTCCAGGATCCAGATCTTAGCGTGTTCGCGTGCAGACAGAGTCTTGACCTTTGGTCAATGGATTTTTGTGCTCACGTACGATCATAAACGAAACTAGAGAAGCCGCTAAAATGTCACAAAATTCGTCTTGAGATGAATTTTTAAAGATGCTTTTAAAACTACGAGAGCTCAGTGTTAGTTTGTATGAAATGCCATGAGAAATGTACACTATAGCACGGTGGAATGGCACTTCAACAATTCTCTCTAGGCTTTGAGTTCACTTTCGGCTACCTTGATCATCTGAGATTATGGTCAACCAAAATCTTGATGTCTATATCTATCAAAAAATAAATGTCATTCAAAATAACGGACCGAATCACAACTACTCAACTCAAGAACGATTGATGAGCCGCCTATGATCAACAGATATTTCTTTAATTAACACCATAAAAATCACATTTATTAAAGAAAGTCAGACATAAGGCGACATAGTCATTAAAACACAAAAGCATGGACAGTTCTAAATTGTCACTATAATTGCTGTTACATTGCCTATCTCCTAAACAGGAATGTAAGCCATTTATTTGAATTCAATCAATACATGGAGAAAAAACTCATTTGCCCCACGCATCGCGTTAACGAGTTAAAAAAAACCGTGAGATTAATTCGCCAAGTCACAATGTAAATTACTTTTGGTTACACGAATCAGTTACTTTAGGAATGAGGAATGAGGTAACATGCTTAGATAGATAGAATAAATAAATAAAACATCGTAGTAGCGCAAGTCTCGATTAGAATAGATTTTCATATCGTCGCGATTCGATTTGATATCGGTGTGTACACTCACATTATGTATGTCACAGTTTCCCACAACAGGGGAGAAATAACTCTTTATTTACGAAGGACTAGAAGGTATTACCCAAAATGGCCGTTGACAGAGGATTACTACTCTAGGTAAATACAAACTCACGGTGTTAGCCAATATAATTTTGAGCATGATTCTAGAAATATTACAATGCCAGAGAAAACAGCTGGTTATTTTGAATCTAATAAATTAATATCTATCTGATCCCAAACTAAGCAGAGCTTGTGCTAAAACCAGATCAACTGAAATACTATTTTGTAAACACATACTTAAATAGATAAATGCACCCAGACTCGGGACAAACAGACATGTTCATACACACAAATGTCTGTCCTGGATGGGAGTGGAACTGTGGCGTGATGGATAGTGTATTAACTAACCACGCCAACCAGCCCGTCAAATTCTGACTTCATTAAGAACTGCATGCAGTCTATCGGCGTTTAGTATAAATATTTAAAACTAGGTTTCACCTCGCAGTTTTACCCACATTTCGGGGAGTAGCCTATGTTACTCTCCATGCTATAAACTATCCCTATGCAAAAAATATCACGTGTAATTGTTCGGTTGTTATGTGAATGAAGGACAAAATAACAGATATTCGCATTTCTTTCTAATACTATAAAGATGAAAGATTTGTATGTATGTATCCTGTGTAACGAATAAACTCAAAAACTACTGGGCTATTTCAAAAATTCTTCTACCATTTGAATGCTACATTATTCCAGATTAACATAGGCTATATCTTTATCCCGGGATAAGATATAGCCCGGGATAAGGGAACGCGGGCGAAACTGAAGAGGACAGCTAGTATGAGTATGACGTATGATTACGAGATTAAACCAAATAAGGAACTCGGTGTAAAATGTAGCTTAGATATGATTAAAAACAATATAAGCCTGTTAAATATTCATTGGATAAGCACAAATTATGAATAAAATTACAACGTGATTATAAATTATAAAGTAATGTATTTTATTGAATGCTTAGTTCCTTGTTATAATTGTAACGAGTTTTATATAATGCTACTTTATTATTCGATATTTATCTAACTACATCGAAATATATATTTTTTGCATTGATAGGGATATTGTTAGATAGGAGGACCTTTTCCTATCTATGAACTCCATCAGTAAATATAAAAAAAAATTACAACAGCAACATTTTAAGGGCCCGGAGCGTTGACCTCTTCACGGATATTCGCGTTGTTGCACAAATCCTGCGCATCCAATTTGTTACATAGGGAACTGACAATAATTGAGTCTATTTTAGATCGATAAAAATCAGTTAAACCGAGTGGAGTAGTTTATTGATATGAACTACGATACAGTATTAATGAAAATGTCATTGACTTTTTATCTTTATTGGCTTCAATGAGAAGTTAATAGGGAAGTCAGAGTTTTAATAAATATAGCATCAGTTTCAAACTAACTCTATTTTATAGCATCATTTAATTAATTCGGTAATCCTTCTAAAACTAAAATCAGCTAAGTTCATTCAGGATTTTTAGAAAGAAAAAGTTAATAACAAAGACGCAGGTATTGAACTTAGCTAAGTATAGTTTTCAAATATAACGTGACCCAAGCATGTAAGATGAAGATATAATGCCATAAAAGACAAAAGCATTTCAACATTCTGATAAGATTATTGCAACAAAACACGTTAAACACGTTTGTACATCTCACATCTCTGTTGAAGCATACAGATAAATTGGAGCCGGTATAAAAATGCTAATGCAGCCGTCTTGTCCTGCGCCTGAATACATTTTGCATGCGTTTGGCGAAGCATCAGGGCCAACTGCGAGCATTTTCACCGTTACTACTTCTTTCATTCGACGACACGAATACGATTTACCATCGTCGCTCTTAAAATTTTCCGAAACAATGATATGAATTAAGGAAACGACAAAAATCTACGCGGATCAGCTCGAAATGTATGGATCGGATTAAAGGAAATTGTCGTTTCTTAAAACTCTTGACCTACCAAGTCAGGTAGTTTGGGTGGATCACCTTAAAAATATTGAATACCAATTGCAAGCAAAGCATACAAGTTATTGATAAAAGATCATGGAGCCCAGGATTGGTGAATTCACATGAAAAGTGACATGACTTAAAATTGGGTTCGGTGAAATGTGGGTCTACTGAAATCTTGGGACAGTTCGGGGATAATTAACGTAAAATATTGATACGACACCACGATGTTGCCAGTGAGTAGGCGATGGATATGATACCGATATCGTATCGTCTACAAAAAAGGTACTTCTTTACATATACTGAGTATATTTTCTGAGATGTTTTGTATCTGTAACGGTTCACACAACTTTTTATGGGCGGATGCAATTAACTTACAGTGTAGGACATATTAATTTATGTCTATCTGGAGACGAGATACAGTCTCTTCCTCTTCTATCAGTTTACATGTTTATTTCTACTTTTATATCTACCAAAACATCTTCTATATTATTTTTAGCTACTAATAGTAGACTGATATGATTATTGTTGTTAAGTCTATTTTTTCACTTATTGCACATGAAAGAATCATTTTCTGCTCGGTTTATTTATGTCCTTAAATTGGCAATCAAGTACGTTATTTATTGTTCTTACAGTAAGGAATTTAGGATACGTCGGCAGTTAGTAAGACTTTTTATGATTTATACGCCAACTACGCAAGTATCCATTTCATCGTCTAAATGCGCGTGAGACAGACACACACAGTGTAAAATACTAGGTTCTGACACTTCTGACCCATAAACAATGTAGTAGGTATGTAAATTCACTGTTGGCTTACCACATTGAATCACTAATAAACAGTGCAACCATAAATATTTCCTTTATAACTAACTAGTATACCGCCTCGCGGTTTCACCCGCGTTCCCGAGGGATCTTATCTTTTCCTGGGATAAAAATTATCCTATGTCTTTCTCCAAGATTCCATCTATCTCCATACCAAATTTCATCAAAATCGGTTGGGCGGTTTAAGCGTGAAGAGGTAACAGACAGACACACTTTCGCATTTATAATATTAAGTATATACAAACTCAAATTGAAGGTAATAGTTATTTCTAAGCCGCTGGTGTAAATAACGTTGCAATCGCATCAAAGGTTTCCGAGTTTATCAAAATCAGTTAAACTTTCACATTCACAAGATACACAGATACTCCTAACAAGACTTCCTTCACATAAATTGGTAGAAAGCGATCTACAAAGACTCATTACGGGGATCCAAAATATTCACACATTTCCTTTGAAGATAAATCGGGTTTTTTTTTTCATTCCATCCTTAATTTTGATACTACGGACGCAAGACATCCTGTTTACGAGCATTTTTATATCTTGACTCGGATTACGGTGTAATTAAATAAATCGACGACGGTTTCCTGCAAGAGACTCGTTTGGAAAAGTTTGGGATAGTTCTTGACCGCTTCGAAACGGACGATAAAATTTTACAGATAATTTATTCGCTTTTAAATTCACGCTTTGTAAATTTTGTGTGCTTTATACACAATACAACAGTAATTATAACAGATAAACAATCTTAACGTCTGCAAAAATAAAATATACACAAAGATATTAAAATAATTGAGATATGAATCTTCGGTTCAAAAATTAGATTCATGCGTGCATTCAATTTAATACTGTCATTATTTTCAGCTTACCTTCTTCGAATTAATGTCGTGACGATACTGTCTCAAAGAAATCCATTGTTTCAGTTACTGCGGTTAACCAACCATAATTTTCAATTGCAGTTTCGAACTGTGCCTTCATAAGTTGACGATGACGTTTCTCCCGCCGTCTGGTACCTTCAACCTAAAAACGCCCCACGCGACTTTTACCGAAATTCCTGGAAAGTGCAACTTTTAGGTCAATGACTGAAGAAAACTTAAGACTTATATTAAACAAACAAAGAGACATTTCTTCAATCTTCATAACTATCCAACGACCTCAACTTTCCATGTCAAAATGTTAATTGCAACTATATGAGTTTGATGACCTATCCAAGAGTCCACCATGTGACAAACTCTAGACACAAAGCTCTGACACATATCCAGTTTCCCGCCATTGAATACTCGGGCCGTTATGGCGTCCATTGTTTTTCTTCGCGCTAAATTTGACGGGCGCGTGTGGGTGCCATTTTTTATTCGCACGGTATTGCGATTGTAATGACGAATTGATTAGGCCAATGTTCTCGCAACGGGGACAGTGAATTATTGCAAATGTGGGTGTGCATGCTAATGATTCAGAGGACGGCTGATATGAGGATGAAAGGCCCGTTGTTTCGGCCCAATTCTCTGAGACGAGTCGCGTACAATGTTACAAATTGCACGACGGCTATATCAGATGGATTAGGCGATTACGTAGCGTTTTAGGCGAGTAATTAAAGGTCAAGAGAGATTATGAGGTTCTTACAATCATGACTGAGCGCTTTGTCGGTCCTGAGCGAACAGAATACGCCAAGATATCGATTGCTAATAATACTCAGGGTATCGTGTCACGAAACATAATAAAATTTTATTGGCTTCGGTTATCTTTCTGCGGGTGTGTTTTGGTATCTGCTACGAACCAATAAGTACTATTTCCTTATGTTATCTAACCCATTTAATTTCATGACTGCATTCCACGAGATGCATGCACTAGAAATGTACACATATAATATATGTATAATGAATGGGCTAGAAGTACAACTAAACATAATTCAAGATTAATAAGTAACCAGAATCATGAGTCAGAAACACTTAGCGATTTTCTAAATTCTATGAACACCAATAGATCCTAGAAGTTACACAAGTCTTGAATATGTAAAAGTCTTATTTAATCAGGCATTGTAATTGAACACGATTCAGGCACAACAAGTTAGGAGTAGACACCAGCAATGTGCCGCAACCAGAATTACAATTATTTGTCCACTAATTGCATGGGTCATTTAGCTTACTGTTCATAATTAGTCATGTAATTTCTTAGCAAAAACAATGATTTCATTAAGTGTTAAAACGCTTCCGTGTGACGTAAGAACTTTACCTTTTGTTTGTTTTTATAGGTTTCCTTCCTGTACTTATGATTACGACGGAATTCCTCAAATGCACAATTAAGATGAAGAACAAAACATGAAATAAAAACAGCGATTTTTTTAAGATTTATACAGTAAACAATACTTCTGCTAACTCTCAATGGAGAATGTTGAAAGTTTGTTACAGTAAAGCTTGTATGTATACAAATACACTAGTTTTTGTTGTAATCAAAAATGCCTATTAGTTTTGATTTTACAGGCTTTTAAACTTACGATAAAATCGAGTCCCGCTAACAGTCACGTGACCGCATGTAACGTCAATTTGCAACGCTCCGCTACGAGCGAGTGTTGCAAGATGACGTCACACCGTCACACGAGTACGTCAAATCGAGTACGAGTCCGCATCGCACGTTTACTTCTATAAATCGGAATCTAATTGACGAATCGAAGTAATTCTTTCTCTTGTATTTTTTATTTTCGACAGAGAATATGGAGAGCTAATATTCAAAATTAGTTAATATTCTTCATTACAGAAACAATTACACAGCGAATCTGAAGGAATAAGAATACTGTTTCAATTCGTCCAATATCTGCTGTAATCATTTAGATATTAAGACTTAGAGCGGCCCTTTTCTTCCAAATTCATGACCTGGAATGAATGCGAGGTAAGTTTCGATCGTCTATAACGATGTATAAAGTGTATTCGATGTTTACAGGCTAATCATGCAAAGAAACCTTAGTTTGAAGTGGATATGTTAAACAAACCCCAAGATTGTAAGGGGCCTGCGGAGTGGTACCTATCTACTTTAGGGTTGAATATGAAGTTGAACTAAGGGCTGTGCTAAGGGCATTGAATGACGTTATAACTATACAACATTGTTGTCTAAATTATAACTGATACTCGTAAGTCATTTAGTTTCCAATGAACGTGTTAAGTCAAGTATTGAGGCGATGATAGCTCAGTGGTAAGTGACGTCGGATACCGCGGCGAAGGTCGTGGGTTCGAATCCTTACAATGAGCTTGAGCTTTCGGTGAAGGAAAACATCGCGAGGAAACCACAGCACGGTGGTAGGGTACTTTGTAGTACTCGGCTGGCTGGCTACCACCCTCAAGTTGAAAATCTGTCGCCAAGCACCTGTTGGTGTGTTCCGGCAATTGCACTTGAGAGCCAGTTCGCCTTTAAGGCACTGTAATAAGGTGTACAACACATTGGCAATCCCCTGGTATTGCCAATGTCTATAGGCGACGGTTGTCACTTACCATCAGGTGACCCGCCTGCCTCGTTGTCACTTGTGACATAAAAAAAATAAAAAATTTAATACGAGTTGTAATAACGATTTCCAGGTCATATTTTTCTCCATCGATTGAACAAGCGAACAATGTTTCTTGAATTGAGCATCGTGTTTAACAAGGTTCGTTTCTCTTTAATGTTGTTTTTATTTAATTATTTATTGTTTACATATAAAACAACTTTCCAACATCTACTTACATCATTATTTGGAAGTCATCAATCATTACCAGAGATACATCCGGTAAGTCATTTCACGTGTATCAATTGTAAATCATTAACGCGATGAGCGAATCCATTTTAAAATACAAGATTACGGATCACGTTTTGTGCATGACCTATCTCGCTGAATGTTGGCACATCCGTGAACTGGCAAGTAAAGTTTATCTGAATGTTGCAAAATATAGCTATCTACGACAAGGTGCAGCTGGCGTGTTATTAAAACAGTATTTATTTAAATTAAATGTTATCTGTATTAATTTATAAACAATTGGTGTAATTCGAAAACGTGGAAGAAATCAGAGCCATTGAAAGAAATTGTATTGCTCATTGAATGGTTACGGACATAAGCTAAACAATCCAGTTTATGTAGTACATATGACTATTCAATTAAATATTTCGACCAGTTGTAAATGCTACCGAGTAGAGAAGTTATAGAGTATAAAAAGAAAGAAGCTAGAAAACACGATTTTAAAAAAATAGACACCGATTTAGATCTCATATTGAAAAAACTTTTGAATGATATACAAATTGATGAACTCGATTAATTACTTATTGATACAGCACATATCTAACGCATATAATTATGGATTAACATAGTATAACAGGAACTGATGCACTCAATATGCCGTTATCATACGTATTATTTGCTCATCGTGTAATCGAGGACGGCGTCTACTGATGGTGTCAGAACTGATATGATAACGTACGTAATATTATTATTTATTTATCATTGTACTGAATGCTCCTCTACGTAACTCATGCTTTTAACATTGTTCGTCAAATCATCTAGTAACTGTATACCCAACTTGATTTTTAAGTTAGCAACATTGCTGAAATAAATCTTATCCACACGCCATCTAGAAGTGTGTTTATCTATAACCAACTTAATCAGTTTAAAGTGCTAGTTAAAGAAAGCCTGAAATCTTGCTAAAGATACAGTGAAACTTAATCAACGAATACACAAGATTACTTGGCATTACGCAATCTTCTATGACTATCGAGGTCAAGGCTTCACATTAGTATCTTAGCTTTCTCAAGTATCAAATCGTTTTACGTCACTTTCTAAAGGTGATGTTATTGTGTTGACAGACCGATATTAATCCTGAAACACTGACGTATGCGATATTACTTTCGCACACGTGTGGGCGCGTTTTAATGTCAGTTGAAGTAACATATCCAATGTCAGATTGACGCGTGTTAATACCATGATTTCTCATGACGCCTGCAACTTTCAAATCAGGATATTTCTATTGTCGAAAGGAATTATGCGGGCTATTGTACTATTAGAAATCGAGAGCATCTTATGCAAATTTTTCAACAGCTCGTGGCATAGTGCGTGGCAAAAGTACTGCCTTTAAGACTTCAGTACTCCCATGCATTGTAATAGAAGATTCTTTAGTGTTAAAAATACTAGGTCCACATATAGGGAATGCAGTTATTTGGCACTATATTTGCCGCAGTAATCCACGATGATCTCAAGCGACATACCGGGCCCCATCAGATCGATCCACTTTGGGAAACAGGGGATTAGAATTCTTTAAATGTCTCTCCTCGGATGTTGCCGTTGTGCATTAAAGTCATCGCATAAATTACAGCAATTCATGATCGTTTTTCTGACTTTTATGAAGTCCTGTGTTATTTTTTGGGCTCAAGCTTTTAAATAGTTGCAGATGCTCTTAAACAGCGTACAATATCTAATTAGGTCAGTAGGTTAATGCTTGAGTTAGTTACTAATTTTCACTAAGCGTAATATTGGAGGGATTTTTAAAGCAGCAGAATTTATTTAGGATAACATTGCCCCATCGAATACTACACGTGTTTCTTTGTTGATTTTGACATTTATGAATTCCCTGTAAACTTTAAGCTATGATATTTTATTCGTTTCTCTTTAGTGACTAACTAAAACGTCTTTAAGACAAAAGCCGAGTTACATAGCGATTATCATAGTCTATCCGTTGGACATTTACATTTTAGCGTTATACCCATCATTAAATATTCATGAGTATACTGTATTCTATTACTTTTTATTCGTGCGTCTAAACGTTAACGTGCTTTATTGTGTCCAATCAAATCAGTCTGTGACATTTAACACCATTTCCGTACATCGTGAATGTAATCAAATTACATAAAACATGCGTTTGAAAGACAATAACAATAGTAAGTGTATTCTAGAATTTTTGATAATAAAGCTTGATTATTAATAGGATAGTGGAAATCGATAACATTGTTATAACCAAAGTTAAACTTCACGTACCACAGTCATTATTGCTGATATTTGAAGCAAGAAACGTTGTCAAATAAAACAAAGCATATCTAAACATTAAAGTCACGTAAGATAAAGTAAGAAAGCGGCAACAATACCAACTAAAATCTACATTAAGTCTTTGTACTGTATTTTATTACGGAGTTCCAGGTCTCCGTATTCAAACAACATTTTATTTTAAATATACGAAAGTAATATAGCACTGCTTTCCCCACTCGGATGAAATGATATTCTGTACAGCATGAAATTCAATCGACACCAGCCGACAACGACGTAAGCGATGAATTGTGAACTATAAAATGTTATGAGGAAGATTTAAAATCAAATGGCATGGTGCATAAAGGGAGACGAAAAACTCTTGTTTCGACGCTTGGTTGCACGCGTGTATTTTATCCAAGCGAATCTAAAGTTTAGGTAAATTATTTACGCCTTCGGAGACTTTGAAAGCTGCATTAGAGCCTGCACAATTTCCTTGTATAATCTAAGATATTTGTACCAATTTGATAGAGAATTATTGTGCAATCCATCCAAGCTGAAACCTGTTAATCAATAAGACCAGACCAAAGGAATAAATCTATCACTCAGGACATTTATGGAGCTCAAAGGTATTATTTATTTGTTTAAGATTTGAGTCTGGTAATCCGACCAAACTACTTTATTCGCAACCGTTACCGAGTTCATAAATGCATTCTCGTTCTGATACCTTGCCAAATTTAAATCACTTCCACGCTGATCTCAAAATATTAAATAAAGGTTGGCGATGACGGATATATTACTCAAATAAACTGTTAAATCATACCACCCAAAACAAATCGGTTTGCCTGTCGTCAAGACCGATATGGTCCAACTAAAGCACATTAGTCTGTTTCCATGCCAAAAAAAGCCAGTTAATTGTCATCCATACAACCTAAGATGGAGACCAGTCTACCTTGAAACTTCCTAGAACATCCAAAGATAGCAAAAAAGCCTACTCGTCCGTTCAGTTGCGCGATAAAACGCCCACTTTCTAGCCGTGCGCGGCACAATGCGCGCGCGCAGCGCAGATCATCTCTCGCTTCATGCGCGTCTTGCGCAAACCGGATATTATTTTGTCAGGCCATCTGAACGGATCGACATTTTGAAAGTTACCATATTGCACTGTAACGATACCGCTGAGTGAAATTGTGTCTGTCTTTGCAATTATTCTCATATTTCATACCATTACCAGCTCTTGAATCGAATATTTTTTGCGCCCAACTTATCCGCAAAAGCTATACTTATCGAGTAATCCATGTCACGGTTTTGAGAGTAGGTTAGTCATCTCAAAGGATATACGAAATCAAATATCTTATTATCTCTGTAAATGGTAATGTTTGAAATTATTCTACCAAAATTAATTCAACTATTGTAACAAAGAATGAGTCATTCTCAAATTACACCACGATTTCCTAGCATAACTGGGTCACTGACCTGAATAATATTACTATAAAATATATACCCAAGTACATTTCAAGACAAACATGTGTCTCACTTAATTGACTTTAGACTACGCCCAAAAAATGATATAAAAAAACTTTACAATGAACAAAGATCCATGTCCCCATTTAAAGGGAACTGGTTTAATTAAACTGACCACAATTAAGACTTCCTGTGTGCAAGGCAACTTAACTGAGCAGAGGAGCATGATACAAGAACCTCCAACCAAGTAAGGTTTGTATCAAGCCCAAAGTTCGAGTAACTTTAGCAATCATTTATTCTAGAAGCAAAACTACTACCCATCCACCCACCCATACAACGACTAAAACCCATCTTCTTGATTGTATGGACGAGCTTGATTGTTCTGGACCACAGATAAATATAGATACAAACGTAGTTAAACTTGAATCCGCCTGTCATGTTAGTTTTCTTAATATTTAATTAAATTCATTATCTTTAGGATCACGACCAAAGTTGCTCGACGGTCCGTGAATCTCATGGAAACGTATCTTAACATAAGCATACCTATAAGCATAGTTGGTTGATTGTTCTTGAGTCCTATTTCTCCTAATTTTAGTTTCATGACAGGTAATAAACCTGGTATTCCGAGTAGGAATTTTGATTACCATTATTACAAGCTGGAAATAGAACATTCCTAATATTACGATGTCAAAATCACCATCAAAAGTGCATAGTAATAAAATATTCATCCCGTAATAAAATATGAGAGCCACTGCGCCACGCAGACCACGAATCACGTGTCGAACACATTTTAACGCGTTAAAAATAAAAAGGCCAAAATGTGTTTACTCGCGTTGAAACAATTAACTGTCCGACGATACTCTCGCATGCAGCTGCGTGTGCATTATAGAATTATCTTGGAATTAACAACAATATCCTACATCCTGTACAGGTGTGCAGTAAATACTAAATACTTTAGAAATAGTACAGATGAGCGACATTGTTTTGACACAGGCAATTGTGATAGCAACATAAGCAGATGCAGTGTAAGTCAGAGTTGCTGCAATTGTTACTGCGATAAAATTTCACTACCGTGCATTCATCTTAAAATCTAGGTGGCAATAAATCAAGATTTCTTATAATAACAGAATAATAAATGAAAGTGTAAAGTCACTCACACTAACTAATAAACGAGCTAAAAGCTTTCACTCGAACCATGATATTTACGTCTTTTCATTATCGATATGTCTTGGATATGGCAGTGGAAAAATTCGGGCGATCGTAAAAAAGAACGGAGTCTTACATTCAGACGACCTAGAGACTCAAAGACCCGCTGGATGCAAGCGGCCAAGTAACAAGCTATGCATGCACTCAGACCGTACGCTGTGAAAACGTTTAGTGGAGCTATGATAGACAAATTCATGGACATCTTGAAAATGACGCTGGCCTAAAGATTTCAGACAAACCGCTGCATCAAACTAGACGGGCCGGTTAAAGTAGTAGTAAAAGTTATAAAAAACATTGTCTGGATTCCATAGTACAAGCTCTGCTTAGTTTGGGATTAGATAGATGTGTGTGAAAAATGTCCGAGGATATTTATTTTATTATTATCAAACATAATACATGAACGCCTTGAAGACTCGATGTTATTTTCAAATCAGATGAAATGAAAGTGTCTGATTAAAGCGTTTCCATATTCATGCAAATCGACCTTGGTAACATGTCGTCTCGCCAGGCGTGTTGGCGTCGCACAACACTTTAAGACCGGCGACAGCATGTTTTTTAAGGTCATAAAAGCGAAATTTCACATCCATCGCTCATTCGGTGTCACTAAAAACACTTTCGCTTGGAAACCAACATGCGTGGCCGTTTTCATAGGAGTTCTGTAATAATGTTTGAGACGTAACGTTTCCTTTGTTAAAACGTTGCGTTATGGTTATTACTGCTGTATTGTTATTGATTTAAATGGAAAAAATCTTAGTGTATCCAACGGCTTTCTGATGACACGTTCAAAAACGTCAATGAAACATAATATTCTATTGAACAGGCCAGTAGCGTTTGATTGTACATACCTGATAGATACGAAGGAGAATTTGGATAATGACCTACATACCTAAGAATTGTTGAACTGAAACTATAAGAAATAAGGAAGATCCAAAAGAAATATATCAATCAAAAGTTGTTGTACCCATAGAAGCTAGAGTTCCTGAGTTATTTATTACTCTTGAACTACAATAAAAGAGTTACAATACGCAAGTTACTCTGTTTCGGCCATCGATCTTGATATTTCGAGGCCTGCCATTGACCTCTGTATAGGTCGAATGGAATAAAGTAGTCGGCACGAAATACCTTACCTTGATATGCCTTGATTGATGGATTACAATTATTTTAGAGATACACAGCACCTGAATATTCGATTGTTTTAAAATGAGGAACATCACGAATGATGACAGTGCCATCCTAACGATGTTTTCCTTCACCGATACTAAAGCTCATTGTACAGGTTTCGAAGACTTTGGTGTGAAACCAAGTAAAAGTAGATAAACACCTCTAATAGAACTGACGGCAAGTAGTAAAATGCCAATAAAATTGAAGTTTTGCTTACAATGTCTGTCGCAAAAAGCATTGTTCTAGAAATTGTTGCGGTTTTGTGTGAAAGTTTGTACTCAAACTAGTCAATTGTACCTACTTAGTGCTACTAACTGAGGATAGGCTGACATTGAACATACAGAAACGGCATGTAGCTTTTCAAACCGATAGTATTTTGATACTTGTTATGAACAATGGATAAATGTTTGATGTTACTGTATTAGTTTGGGTTAGTTTTAGGTTTTAGGTAATGATAGGGGTTTGAATCGTATCTTAAGATAATCTTAGTGGTTGCCTAGATTAAGACCCATACGTATTCCTCGCGTCAACTCTATTCGTTGCAAAAATACGGGTTGAATCGACCCTTACAATGGATTTTTAGTGCGTGGCCAACCCTATCGCCACATTACCATAACCATTTTCTCTTTAACGTCGTTCATCAATGGAATCCAGAACCGATGTTTTTCGTGTCAACACGCAAACTCGAGGGGTTCGGGCAAAAACCGTTTAAGCAAGTAACACGACAATAAAATAATGTATTAATTTTTTTTGTGAAAATATAATCTGGATTACCTATTGATAGATTCATCTAGTTTCAGCTGATTCTAATTTATGTGTGCAGATGTGCCAAGATCTGATCTACTGATTGACGCAATGCCGCGCCAAGTCTCGTTTACCAGCCTATGCTATAATAGTGCTTACCAACTTGTTAATAGTATGTGGCGATGATAGATACAAGTGACGTCGGATACCGCGGCGAAGGTCGGGGGTTCGAATCCTACAATGAGCTTGAGCTTTCAGTGAAGGAAAACATCGTGAGGAAACCATAGCACAGTGGTAGGGTACTTTGTAGTACCCGACTAGCTGGCTACCACCCTCAAGTTTAATATTTGTCGCCAAGCACCTATCGGTGTGTTCCAACAGCTGCACTTGAGAGCCAGTTCCCATCTAGGCTTTGTGTGCTAACCACCTTCGGCCATATCCCTATCCAAAATAAAATAAAAACTTTACTTACTTTCAAAGTACATACTACAATATATTACTGTTCGATTAACGAGTATAAGTAACTAAAGAACGTTCGTTTAGTTATAATCAATCTATCCCGAATTCTATTTTCACCTATTAAAATTTTGCGTTAAATATTTTCGATAGAGCATGGAAAGACGATCGATACAGGACAAAGATGGTTGATTCAGAGAAAGCGAGGCTTTAACTAGAGTGTATATAGGATTAAAAATATGATGCCTCTTTGATTACCTCCTTGCTGTAATAGTGGTAACTGCCAAGCCAATCCCATGTTTATAAACATCATCTACAACTTACAAGTAACGCATCAGCTCAATCCTCTACTATGTCCCTTCTTAAGGCTGGCATTCTAACGGTTCTTAAAGACCAAAGGTCGAGATAATCTTTACAATTGTGAATGCCAGCGTGTGTGGATGGATGCCACTATTATAATATTCAATCAGACGATCATTATTGATGATGCAAAAACCTGATACCTTGGAAATTTATCGTTTGTTGCATCTGCGTTCTTACATGGTCGGCTAAATAAGTAATACTTGAGTAATTGTTGAAATCGCATGCTATATTGCTAATATTTCATATGTCACCACACTAAAACGCAATTAATTAGTAACTTATTGCAAAGAAACATGCAGTAAGGTAATCCTATTTGTCAATTTTGGACATATTTACAAACTTAACATAATTAAGTATTTCCTTACAATACAGAACTGGAGTATGAAAGGAGCAAGAAAAAATACGAAGCGACCGATGACCGTCCACAAAGATCTCTCTTGATACAATCCCCCAGTAACCAATGATGCAACATCACATTGTAACGCTACATCGGCTGGCATCTGTTCATTCGAAATAGGTCAATAATACAACATGTAATTTATATACGTTATTGAATCCTAAAAGCCACCTTATGATCATACTTCGCGTGTCAATATGCGCCTATTTGCAAAATATGCAATAAACGATTTGTAGTTTCCTTGAATTGAAAGTGCGCTGGTAAACAATTGTGAGCAGACGAAGGCAGATTTCAATATGAAGTAGGTGAAGGCCACACATATTGTTGGTTATCAATCTTACGGCTTTTAAGATAGTCGTATATTTATGTCATCATGGAAAAGGATCATCGTTTTCCAAAAAAGCACGTCCTTTCCATACCATGGTTTCTTTCACCGAAATCTATCAGGATCAAAGTGGCCAAGGGGATTGAGGGGCGATAGATAAATAACTGAGAGACAGGCCAGTTAACGTCGAGGAAATAGGCCGCGGGGGCACTATTTCGGTACGTCAAAATGTCACGCAGCGTTTGCGCAAGAGCATGTCACTTACGCCCTTCTATAAATAAGCTAACCTGGTGGCTGATACGGCCAAGAACCTACATTGTAAAATCGGTTTATTTCACGCTAATAGCTCTGGTATTGGAACAGGAGAAACTGAAGCTATAAATAATATAATTATTGCTACAGAAACGCCTAATAAATCATACGGTGTTCACCAGTTTTGCTATTTTCGTGTAGGTTGAACACTATCAAACTGAAGCTGGGGATAATTAACCTAACTAGAATATGGTAGCCAGCCGGGTGCGTACTACAAAGTACCCTTCCACCATGCTATCTATTACTCACAACCGTCGAAGCATTGCTGTGTGCATGAAAGACAAACCAAGAAACACACTCACTTATACACTATTATAGTTGGGTGGATGCCTCTACTAGCAATAAATAAAGTGCTAGATTAAAGATAAAGGAAATCTGATACAGAGAGTAAAGACTTACTTATGTTATCGAAGTGTAAAATGGAAATAGATAAATAAACAACGCACGAACAGCGTTGCATAAACTAAGATACTGACTTAATTTAAACATCATCTTTGTATTCGTTTGTAAATGTAGGTATAATGATATAATATGCGTACTTGTGTGTATTTTATTGAACTACGTAAGAACAGGAATAACCTATGTAGTATAAAATTAAGTTATGTTTATTCGTAACATTACCGCAACGTAATTACATCAAGATAATAGGCTCGAAATGATAATGTTACCGCAGAAGCCCGATAAATAACAAAAATAAGCAAATAGGGTTTTTTTGACAGAGAAAAACTGATAAAAAAAGAATTAAGTACATTAAATGAATAATGCAAACGCTCGCTGGGCCAACGCGAACGCTATTGTTCCAGTATTAAACCAAAATAGAAATGATAAGGACTGTTCTGCAGGTACGTTACTAGACATAAAGAGACGACGAACGTCGAGACTTGTATGGTATGGGATCCTGGACCATGGCGACATTGGCTGCAAGATAAGATCTTTGCACCTATGATAGCCAGAGACCACGCATAATGATGGGCATCATTATGCGTATACAACTTGAAGGTGAAGTCTTATTATATAACTTACGAAGAGCCGGAGACAAGATGGCAAGCACATACCTGGAACAAAAAAATCTAATTAGCTCGGAAAACAAGGTTCATGGAAAGAGTTTTTTTTAATCCTCCATGCTTTAATTATGTTTGTAATCAGTCCTGATCTACAAAATTAAGTGAACGTTCAGTGCTGGAGCAAAAAATATCCATTACACTAAATTAAACTTTTTATAAACACAAACCTGTTAAGAGTACAAATTATATTTTTATAGACATCTAGCCACTCATTCAAGTTATCATTTTTATTGAAGACAAGATGTACGTTCTATTTTATCCATAATAAATTAATGTAATCTGATGCTCAAAATATTACGAGCAAAAAATAATGTTGGTGGCAAGGAGTGTATGGTCAGTTCAATAGAGACAACGACCCATTAACCCACTGAGATAACGAAACGACTTTGTCAATAAATGCAACAATGTATAAGCGCATAAATCTTATCCTGTCAAAGATCTTAATTATTATGGTGGTATTTAACGGTACCATAACTAGAAACTGCAGAGATGCTATTGTGTCGTATTATTTACAAGGTAAGGTTTCATATTGGGTGACTTAGTTAATAGGTAATTAGGAGTAAACTTGATAAAATTCTACCTTAAAATTCTTTTAAAATGTTCAATACACATAAGCTGATTCTTGACTTATTCTCTAAACAATATGTTCATGTAATCTTTTTAGAGCTTAAATCTTCAATGCCCCTAAATTTGCCAGTCCGTAATAAGAGTACAAGTTTCAAAATTTAGTCTCAAATTACCAGAAACAATTTCAGCCAGACATTGTTAGCACTTTCCCTTCGCTGCTCATAGTCCGTGCGAAATGCGGTTTATTCACCAGCCTCACGATTCCGTTTATATTATAAATTTCTCATGCATTCGACTCCTAAATTGCACCGTAAATTAACAAAATAATGAGTTTGGCTAACATACAAAAATTACAAGAGCAAACATCGCTTTTGATGAGAGAAAATATATTTTATCATATTTTCTCTAAACCATTTTTTTATTCTCGTGTCAGATGTCTGACAAGCTGACTATCGGGGCATCTGATGGTAAGTGACAAACCAAAGGCCTATTGACTACAGCTGTCTTAAGGCGACGGTATTGTAACCTTTTACTATGCCTAGAAAGCAACTAGCTCTCAAATGCAACTGTCTGAACACATTGGTAAGTGCTTGGCAAAAGACACTACAGTACAAAATAAATACCCTCACACCGTGCCAAACATACCTACGCCTTTTTAATGTTAATTTGATAGACAGACAAACAATACAGACGGTTCAATTCGTAAATTGGACCGTTGACCGCTTTACTGATACAAAATAGGCAAGTTCAACAGCTTCATTAATGGGTCAATTCCACTTAAAACACGAACTAGTCAATGACATGCGTCACGCAGGTTTTTGAACCAAGATTTACGACCAGGCTAGCCCAGATGCTCTGTCTTTAAAGTCTCGCAAATTAATAGTAAATTAGGAAAGTTAAAGTGAACTTGAAGGGACGTCCAAGGGCGTAAGTCGAGCACGTAATTAGTACTTAAGCTTCCCTTTGAAGGCTTGGGTAAATTCTGTCGATTGTAGAATAGCCGTTTGGGCCTAAAATACCCGTGTTATGTACCCATATCCCAGTTACCAAGCCGAGCGAAACGTACCCAATGACACGCGATGGTCTGAACGTCAATTAATAAAAACACGCACATATTATTATTATCTGTGAGACTAGGTAAATAATTAAGGACTGAGTAGATTTCAAAAGAGTAACTGCTGTTTATTTCCGGCTCTTCTCAACAAACGCAACCTTCCGAACCGTGCGTTAGAGTCAGTCTATTAAAATTGTTTGTAAAGGCCTATTTGAAAGTAAATACTTTTAATTTTCATATAGATTTTCCATATCAGAATCATAGTAGGATTATAAAAGCAATATTGACATTTATGATGATTTAAAATATGAAATGATTTAGAACCAGCTGACTCTTTGAAATGGTAATAAGCCTCAACTCAATCAACTTAAGAAATCAACTGCAACCTATTAGTACCTAGATTTTGCAATGAGGAACTCAAATAAACTTTATTTAAAGTTAAATTCAAATGAATTAGTATCGTAATAGAATATACATTAAGCGAGGAATTGCGGACTAGATTCGAGTTACCAAACCTCATATACAACGTTTGAAATGAATTGATTAGTAAATAAAGGGCTCGATTAGCTATCATAACATCTTGGACCTTGAATACAATTCGTTTAAGAATTCACGTAGACTAAACACTTCCTATTTTGATAATAGTTTTCAAGCAAATATTTTAGAACCATGAACAAACATTAAGTACAAACTCACCTGTTATTTAAACCGAGCAATTCCTTATGAGGACTATAAAGACTATTCTTGAATGGACACAGATCAACGAATACAAAGAGCATATGCAAATGGCTATCGATCAATGTCCTCCTGCGGAGACTTGTAAGGAAAATAACGATATCCGCTTCCTCTCTCATCATACTCTACGCATGTACATAAACAATTACCTCTGCTGTCAAACAAACATCGAATGTTGTGTGAAAGTGCTCATGTGTTTTTTCTGCCGGTTTCCAGCTTTATAGATCTACAAAATTACCTGTTTCTGTACATAATCAAAATGACTGGTAGTAAGATTGTTTGCTTAAAAAGCATATCATGTGTCCGTTTTTATTTTCGTTGGCTAGACTTATTAGTTTCACTGAGCACTTGTCGTGCGCTTTCAATCGTCCAATACCCTGAATCAAAGCAATGTAAAAGCAGGATATCTAGACAAACGTTAACAATTAACTAAAACGATTCCGGCTATTGTTTTGTCCGGAGAAGCGCTCGGTAACAAACGCCGGAAGGACACTTTTCCGAGACCATGTGGTTGTCTGTTGGCTGGCTACGGCGATTTGTCAGTTTTTTTAGTAGTTTATTGAAGACATTTTTTACCACCTACGAAAACACAAAGAGAATAGTTTCAAGATTTTTTACTGACCCGAGCTATTCGGTAATCCTTCACATTTATCTAGACAGGTAGGTAGTTTAGATACTGCTTGAATGTAATATTAACAATAGGATATTAAGTAAATACTGGGATACATGTGTATAGTCATAATGATCACCCTTCATCATTTCGTTAACATCTACCTTCGAATTTGCATTAACTTCAACTTGATGGACAGAACAACAGAATCGATCATGACCACTTTTCGTAATCGATTTGAAGTCTTTCAATCGAAATGACTCTTTTAGCCCAGGTCGTGACTTGCTCCCAATATTGCGGTCAAATGTTTCGTCACGCGGTCAATTCATAACTGCAAGTTTATTCTACCGCGTATTATATGTTGCTTCACCAAATCAAGAAACTTTAAGGTTCAATTTTGATTCAGACAGAGATGAAGTTAAAATGGCGCAGATAGTATGAATGTTATTTGATTTGAAATGACTGACAGCAAGTGCGGTCAATTGAGATGTGAATGAAACTATTGTGATTGGTATAGGATCGTATCATTTGAAGAGTTATCGCATACTGTGAACATTGGACCGTACGACTATTTCTGTACAGATTCAGTTGTAAGATTACATACAGATATAAACGAGCTCTACGTGATTTCTGAAGTCATTGAATCCAGCGTGAAGTAATTGTAGCTGTAATCAAAGAAATTACACTCGGCCTTTATACAAGTTTTTTGCAGCAAACCACCTATAATTACATTTCTGGTTACCCATTTAGTCAGGACCTTGAGTTGCCTGAGCCGGTCGTGACTGAACGGATAGGTATAATAAATAAGCATCATGGCTATAGAGATGGTGGTTTCCAATTATTGACGCTCTGCGGCTATTTTAGTAGCCGAATACAGATGAGGAAACGCAAGACATGTGCTTGTGCCTATACTTATTCGGACTGTAAGAATTGATTGTTATAATATATCGTGACCAATAGATTAGCAGACAGCTCAGATACGATGACCTCCTGTACGTCTTTCAATTATCTGTGAAGAGTGTGAAGTATTTAAGTTAAGAGATTGATTGCTGTGACCGTGAGCTGAAATAATTCAGTATTCAACTTAAACTAGACGAAATTCTTGAAAAATTACGTTCTCTCTACCTGGTTGTTCTAGATTTTGATATTGAAAGTGGGTGACGTTCTCGACATAAGAATGGGATCAGGGCAATTAACTGCTTTCTTTTAATGTGTTTTATGTGTGCAATTACAATATATATGTACATAAGTATATGTCTGTGTGTGTAATTTTATTCAAAATTGTTAATACCCACGCATAATGCGAGTTTTGAGTTAACGGTCCGATTGCCACATCGGACCTTGATTTTTATCAGCACTTGATTAATTGCATTCAAATGATGACAGATGGTGATTTTTCAACGGGATTTATTGGTTTTGAGTAGACTTTTTAAAACTTTTATTAATGGAAACGATTTATGTTCTGTATATCAAAAACTTAAGATTTTAATAACACCGATTCAAATTTAGCACGAAAAGAGTAAGACTCGCTCAGTAAAAACGATGCCGGCAAAAAAGTCGACGCATTTGCATGCAATATCACATAGGTGCCGAAAATCAATGTTAGGTCATGTAATAAAATATTATTGTACGAGTACATCCATACGGTGTATACTAACTATTATGCAAGTGTCTGGTAGTGGTATTCCATACGTGTTTAAACAATAGTGCCCTGAAAGACAAATGGAGCGAGACGTACCGAGTAGCTATTGATATAATAACCTAATGAAAAACTCGCAATTCGATATAGATGGATGGACAGTCACTGATTGCCAACAGGTACGGAAAATATGGATTGTGAATATTTAGTTAGATCATTACTAGAAATACGTAGAAAAAAATTTGACGAAATAATTGAGAATGTCTTCCCGAAAATGAAAAGGTACCGTAACAATAGCACAAAAGCGAACCCTCACCTATTGAAGTTTGTCATTGGCCCCATTTTATTATTCCAGTTATACAACGAATCGCTGACTTTTATAGACTCCAGTAAGTGTGATAAAGACAACGATAGGGGTTAGCGAGGAGACGCATGTCACTCAACCGTGGTGGCACAGGTCGTGTGGGCTTGGCAATAACCCACTTTCCGAAGCCCGTGGGAGGCCGTTCTAAAATTAAGAAGAAAAAGAAACCGCCTGTTTTGTTTGCAATGCGCATACGCAATCACTATTACAACAGTTTAAGAATAAACGCTAAGTGCGGCATTGAAAGTCTAGCTTGAAATAAAGTGGTAAGCGACAAATGAATTGTTTGGGAAACAAATCTGCTGTTGGATTTATTAAAAAAATAACAAACACTTGTAGAAACATTCCAAGCCGCAATCTCTGTCTTGTTTTACTTTAATTTTATTCAATCCTTACATACATTCAAATCGCAATAATTTGTATAATTACTACGTTTTCACGACTAACTCAGTAAATCGATTTAGATGATAATTGGCAGAGATATGAATCCGTAAATGGACATAGGGTACTATAATAATGGGAACGCGAATGAAACTATGTCACAGAAGTTGATCAATTTAAACGTAAAGTGAAATAAATTATACAATAATTTGTCGTAGACACAGCTTATTGAACGTAAATATTAATCCCAGATCTCTGGGAGCTTCCGTTTCAGAGCGTAAACTAATCTGTAGGTATTTTTTGGCTTTTGCGGAAAATTATTGTATTAGTTATTTCGCTTTAGTAAGGCTATTCAATTAGTCATACCAATTTTACTGTGAAACTAGTAATAGGGTATTATTTAGGCATTATTTATTATAGCCGAAATTAATTTCTAACATATTGCATACATTTCTCTACTCATTTTCAATCATGTATTCATACAAAAAAAATGGTGAATTATATACTTATTTTAAAAGCAATAAACAGCATTGGTAAAACACACAAAACCAGGTATAGTGGTCAATGATTTCAGTAGCACTGCGAAATAGAAAGTAGGGTAAACGATAACAGGCATAATCTACGTAGGTAACATTTTTCCACGAAAGCATTCCAACTTGGTCGGAATTATAAAACAATGGTACCAACAAATTGAACAGTAAAATTCATAACGCCAAACTATGCTTTATAACTAATACAATAGCATAATACTTAGTTGAATAACATCATCATCAAAAATATCTAGTTCATTATCAAGACCAGTCTCAATATATCTGGATGTACAGACAGACGCCCACACCTTATTATCTGCAACAAAAGGTTGCTTTCTATTGTCAAATTCTAATAATCCCATTGTATTAGTCTCGACTCGAGTCTCGACAGTGTGAGCACCGAGCTACGTTTTGGCGGAGTTCCAACAGCCTTCAGGGTCTGGTGCAATTTATAAAATCTATACGCTTATTTAAGCTGTAAATATTTTAGGCTTGTATAAAAGAGGAATTTTTGTCAGTGAACTCGCTAGTAGGATTTGGTTCACATTCTCCAACGAGTTTATTTTTTATAAAGCATCTATTGACAAATAACACGCATTCTTCCATCGTGTCAAATCGCTAACAACAGAGGATTTTCGACCCTCCAGCTTTTAGTAGTTTTATACTTTGAATGTCTCTTGCTTCTTTACAAAGAGATTAATTACAAAACCTCAAATAATGTATAACATACGTGTTATCTTATCTTATGTCTTGGACCAGATACCCATCGGTTACAGCACGGTCAGGGAAGGGCACTCATGGGTACTTGCACCTGAAGTCCCGCCGCCTAGAGCTCTGAGCATGATAGTTGATACCTGACCACTTACCGCAATTGGGCCCTAGTAAACATTCAAGGCGATGATAGCTCAGTGGTAAGTGACGTCGACTACCGCGGCGAAGGTCGTGGGTTCGAATCCTACAATGAGCTTGAGCTTTCGGTGAGGGAAAACATCGTGAGGAAACCATAGCACGGTGGTAGGGTACTTTGTAGTACCCGACTGGCTGGCTACCACCCTCAAATTGAAAATCTGTCGCCAAAACACCTATCGGTGTGTTCCGACAGCTGCACTTGAGAGCCAGTTCCCATCTAGGCTATTGTGCTTACCATCTTCGGCCACATCATCACTTAACATGGTGAGATTGTGGTCAAACAAAAGCCTATCCAAAATTTAAAAAAAAAATGTTTGAACGCACAGCCAATCTAAGGAGTCGCCACCAAAGTGGGTTATCAAATTATACGAAGATAACGGTACCGCTTGTGTTTGCTTTAAGATAGTGTTGCATTGTGTGCGACTTGAATCTATACTCGGTAATATGGGATTGTCGAAGCATTACAAATAGTTTTGGTATTTCCTTTCTTCAAATGATTCGTCTCTGCCAAATATTTCTAGAACGTTCACCTTTATATTTTCAATAGCACCGGGTAAAAATACTGTTGGGATTTAATATGACTTTTAGATAATAAAAGACAAAAAATGTCGGAAAAGTTACGCGAATTGTTGAATTATAGATCCGCGCGAGCGTCACAAGACTCGTAAATAAAACGGAACGACACGATAAAATACGCGAATTCGTGTATGTTTTATACTAAACATTAGGTAAACGGGAAGGGGATTTAAAACAAAGCCTACATTTTATCTAAATAAACTGTGTAAAAGGACAAAAAAATATAATCCCTTTGTTTGTTTCTGTCAAATAACCTACACAGCCCCAGATTAAATCGTATTGACCTTTATGCTGTGGCAAGGGTTGGCTTCGAAACGCATTAGAAGAGCCTATTAATTACAAATGCGATGCACAAAAGTACAAGGTTTATTGTTCTTGACTGTAAACGAGGAGTAAAATTCAAGAATAATAAATAATTCTTATTATAAGTTTGTACAGCATAAATTAACCACGTGTACAGTTTCTCCTGCCTTGAACATCAGCGAAATTTGTCATTACATGAGCCATCGATGAAATCATGACCGCAAGGTTAGGCCTCTACCAAATGATGAATAGCTGAGCCCACATAAGTCACTTTTGTTTTTTAGATACTGCAAAGATAACTCAATCAGATAGAGGATAAAAGTTCACCAACAACTGTACAGCAACCTTGAATCTAACGTCCATAAAAGTAACACCGAGCAAAAAAGCTACAGCAAAAGCTGTCCCTGTTACAAGCTCCAAAAGTGTCGTCAGCTACACCCATTCAATTCGATACAGGTAAAACACAGTTACATGCCGTGAGGACGAATACGGCATCATAATTCGAAACACCAGTTCCCTCATATGAGAGTACCCATAATAAAAACAAGTGCAACAACCTACTCGATATCTCGTTGCGTGGCCTGCAATCGATCGCTCCTGAGCTCCCGTCATTCTGTGACCTACTTACGGGCTCGTGTCTGTCGACTGCTCTACGGTGTACTATGGATACTGGATACGCATTTCGACAAGTGAATTTATCGGGTCATTTTCTAATATTCCGATCTGCCTTTGGGGAATTAATCTTTTTAAAATTTGATATTAAGGTTTTGATTCCACTTGGGATTCAAAAGGGTCTTGAATAGGTCTTCATTACGTGACCCAATCAAGCTTGTTTATTCATGATAAACTGAATAATCTGAAACTGAATAGTCTGGTCTTGTCATGATAAAATTTAGCAAAATAAATATTCTTTTACGTTTGTTTCACCTTCTTTTCAGTAACACATTAGGTGCATATTAAACAAAAGTGATTTATAATCCGCAACGACCACAATAATAATTTATGCTCTAGAAGAGAAATCTAAAGCTGAATATCATTAGAGATAATAACTGAAGCCCTTTTCTTAACTCGAATGGCACTCAAATGGAATGATATTTCGTATTCAGATGGCAACACTATTTAATGTCTTGAGCGACAAGCAGTAATGGCAGAAAGCACTAATTGGTCTGCAGGAGTCATTGTATTCATTACTCAAAGAATCTGCCACCACTTCAAAGCATAGCAGGTCGATCGATGGTTTCATTTCTTGGGATGTTATAATCAAATACATTCTTAAAAGTTAAAGGCTTTTTAAGAAGATTTTGATTATTTTTGGAAATTTAATAAATATGTTAAGTAAATTGTATGCTATTTCCTCGAAAATTTGATACAAAGTCTCCAGAGAACAGATTCTAAAAACAATTACGCGACTGCATTTATAAATAGTAAACCGAAATTATTATAGGCCACTACACCGGTTAATTAAAGCGTCAGCTACTCAGAAAGGAGGTCGCGGAAAATTTTCCCCTGAACTCAAGAGCGTGATCATTAAAACTATGTTTAAAGCAGATATTATCTTTATAAATAACACCTATTGGTATCACATGATATTCTGATACATTCGCAGTTAAATGTGCAGTTTGAATAGTAATAAAAGTCCACTGGAAAGACTGGGAAATACGCAATTGCCCAAGGCAGAATGCCAGCCCACTGTAGAGTGATCTTCACTTGAAACCTTTGAAACTTTGTCGAGAGAGCTAGTCTCGACTAAAGGCGAAACTTCAATTTAAGCCGCACCTAAAATGTCGCTTTTGAACGTTTAATTTTTGCAGATACCTAGAGATTTTAGACACTAATGCTGTTTGTTGTATTGCACCGGCCAGGTGCTGATTGTTATTATCAATTGTACGGCGACATTAGAAATCAATTTTTATCTTCTTTGCAATATTATGGCCTAGATTATCACCAATCCAATCATTATTGAATCGATCAAAATGTACTACTGAAGAACAAAATACTGAATGAAAGCTCTGATAAATTACTGAATTTTTTTAACAAAGTGATGCCGCTAGCAAAACCTTAATAAATAAGCATGTTTAGATTGATATAGACTAATTGGAGCTTCAGGGAGGGCGTATCTCTAGCGGTACAAAGCAACGACCTCTGCTGGTATCTGTCCACTTTGACCTAATTACTGCGAATTCTCTATTCTCGTTACTGTGTGCCTGCGACGTACTTTACTCAAATACTCAAAGCGGTACAATTAAAAGGTATATAAAACGCTGTTCTCACAGCTCGCAGATTTTAGTAATCCACAAACTCTTGTCCAAGGATTTGGAGAATTAATTCAGTCTCTGTAAAACAAGAAATTCCAATTCGATCCTATTTTCTGTTGACATCTATTTCATTATAACAATAAATCAACCAGAAAATTACTACCTAGTGCTAGTACTATCATAATAATTTATCATATCTTTTACTATGAAGTACGATAATAACGTACCTACCCATTTTGATTCTTATATTATGAAAAACAAATTGTTGTGATTGCGTTTCAGATCTAGAAAGTGAACAGCAACAAAGGATCTTAAACATTGAAGTTAATATTTGAAGATCCTGTGTATGATAAAGCAACTGTTACTCCAGTCCAAAGTTAAACAAAAGGCCCCTTGTTACAACTAAGTAAGTACTATTTCATATTAAATTCAGCTTTTGCAAGTTTACGTTTCAGCAGACAATGTCTACTCAGACTGGCTTATGTGAAAAACGCAAGCGATAAATCATATAATATACATAATTAATACAGATCTGGTTTGGCTACATTTCAACATTATTAGCTTTTGTATTTACTTACTAGCTGTCCCCCGCGGTTTCACCCGCGTTCCCGTAGGATCTTTTCATTTTTCGGGTTAATATATAGCCTATGATGACACTCACAAATAACGTGGCATTCTATTGGTAAAAAAAAAAAATCGGTTCAGTAGATCTAGAGATTACCCCTTACAACCTCACAAACTTTATCTCTTTATAATATTAGTATAGTTTTTTTTATGATATGGCTACATTAGATAAGTCATTAAATCTCATTTAACTTAACTATTTTATGTCATACATTACAACGAGAAAAATAGCTTCAAACTTCTAACTTGTTCCTCAAATACAACCACATCAATGGTTTGCGTAAGATGGCAAAATCGATACCAGCCGTCTCGACCATATGACCCAATTTTATCTGAGTCATCGTAAGGACTTCGCTCTGACAAAAATCTTCATAATTCTGTTAGGCAACCTGTTATATTAGTATAATCTGTCTGTATGACTGTTCGATTCCCGCCCAGGACAGACATTTAAGTTCATGAACATGTCTGTTTGTCCTGAGTCTGGGTGCAATTATCTATGAAAGTATGTATTTAAAAAATAAGTAGTATAGGTAGTTCAGATGTCCATAGTAGGTACCTACAAGCTCTGCTTAGTTTATGATCAGATGACTGTGAGTGAAGAAGTGGTGAGGAATATCCCAGGATATTTATTTAAACAGGATATAATCCTCACATTAAACGTCTAATAAAAATAACTCATTACGACATTTTTTTCTACATATTCTCGCATAAAACCATTTTCATTCTATTTAACGATATTTTGCACTAAGAAGAGAACATAAAATTCGCCATGGAAGGACTTCAGAAGGCCGAGTCGCCTTTTCTAATAGGTACTTAGCACTAAAATGTCTGACATTTACCTCTGTACGAAGCATATCATTAACGCCTGATTACATCTCCATAAGGTTTAAACAACTCATTTTGTTAGACCTTAACCTTGTCGAGGGTAAATTAATATCATTAATGTATTGCTTTCCTGTATTGTATTGTAGAAATAAAAATATTATTTTTTTCATCTTCTCTTTCATGCCCAGGCTAGGTGAGGTCGGCACTACATGTTTTCCTCTTCCACTCCGCTTTAAATATACAAAAATAATAAAAAGAAAATTACGGTAGGTAAATATTATTCTTTCTTTATAATACAACCAATGGGGATTCAAGTCGACATGAAACGAAACGTCTTTGTGTCAAAGGACGTCAGAATGCATGGACAAAAGTGACAATGATAGAAAAACAATGAAGTTTATCGTATTGAATACGTATTTATTTTCTATGATTTTAGTTGCAAAAGTTCATACTGCAGTTTAGTCTAGTTTTAACCCATGCCATTACCTAATAACCAAACAACACACCAGAGCACAACACGGTAAATAGTTAAAAGGACAATTAATTACTAAGGCGGTATTACGTGACACTAGATACTGCGTATTATAATTAAGAGGAGTAACAAATACTATTTGCATAGTAGCTCATTAAAGATTAAAAAGGTGTTGTCTGTTTATTTACTTTATGCAGCAGCCCTTGGAATTACAAACAGTCATTGCGTATTATATGGGTTCCGATTGTTTACTTGTTTGTGAACCTCCAGTTTGTTTGACAAAAGACGACATTTTGTAGTGATCATACACTGCAGTCGAAAGAAGAAATATCGCAATTTTACGAATATACTACTCATTTTATGTAGTATACTCGTAAACTTCCGATGCTTTTATTATATTTTTCTGTTAGCTTGTATTTTTAACCGACTTCATAAAAGGAGGAGGTTCTCAATTCGAATGTATGTTTTTTTTTTAGGTATTTACTTACTGTTCATTTTACGCACGAATAATCTTGTTAGATGTTACAGGTAAAAAAAAATTATGATTATACAACTTAAGGAAACAAAAAAATCCACCAGTAATCCATTGCTTATACTCCTTGATAAATTAAATATATTAATTACTATTGATTACTTATCGCTAAGTTTTTACAGTTCTATAGACGTTTTTCTGAATTTCTGACTATTATAATCTCCAGCGTCCCAAAACAATGTTTACACTCTGTCCCAACGACACCTGTGTCTTTTGGGAGCCATCCCCCAGCTTTATGGGACACGAACCTGCTCCAGCAAGGTCGGGTTTTATTTATAAATTTACCTGGCTAGCACGCAGGTGTTTCACTCTCGAGGTCACTGCACATCCCGAGCCGTCGTATGTTCCTTGTTGGTAACACATGTTTTTATGTCGACAACTCCGTTTTAAATGTGGACTATAGATATTTTTCTAACTACCTACGTACTATGTTGTTTAAACCGGTTTTGTGTATGACTTTGATTGAGATTCTCTATATAACCAACCTCAAAGATTTGCGAAACTGAAATAAGTAATACCACTATAATCGTTTCCGTGGCTGGCGCGAAGGATTAGCATCAACGTTTTCAACGGTTGCGTGACAGACAAACCGCAGAGTTGCAACGACAAAACGCCAGCATGTCAGAAATACCTAGTTGGCATCCGTCTCGCTCGGTCTGATGCGAAACTATCAAACTATACAGTGGAAAATTCACAAAGCTAACCAATAAAAATTAAACGAGAGTTTTCGCTTTGCGTTCGAATTTCGAAATGTGTAAAATGACCACTCGACTCGATGGCATTACGCTCTTCGCGGCAGGTATTCAAACAACGATTGATTGAAAACTTTACCTTAATTTTATATGCCAGTTAGGTAGCATGAATAATCAAATTGATATTTTCACTTATTATTTAAACAAAATACTAAGAGACCAATCATTGACCGTGATTTCATTATTCGTATTGCGTGTTAATAAATTAGCAATCTCATAAAATCAAGCTTCAGTGA
The DNA here is from genome assembly GCA_951361185.1 of Ochropacha duplaris. NCBI lineage: Eukaryota > Metazoa > Arthropoda > Insecta > Lepidoptera > Drepanidae > Ochropacha > Ochropacha duplaris. Next base: position 3,562,555 of record OX592715.1, on the reverse strand, counting down.
ATAATTAGCGAGCAGTTAATTATAAATTAGTTGCCGTATCTGATATTTTTAAGAGCAGACACGTCAAATTATCTTTATACGGCTAGAACTAACTACAGTTCTGACAGTTAAACAATAGAAAATACTGTTAAATACCTACTTAGAGAAAAAGTGGGTATCTCTTACAGAATTTATAGATGTATATATCCTACCTTAGGGTACATACATATGGCAATCAAAACGGAATTAGCGAAAATGTTTCCACAAAAAACCAAGTGCATTGCACCCATCACAATTAAAGAATATTTTAATCGTCAATTATGACTTTTACGGAAGTATCAACCATATAAAGCAGCGAAACTGGTTTGAATTATACCGCTAGAATACTACTAAACAAGCAAAAATTATGAAGACTGGCCACAGACAATACCGCTATTTTTATCCCATGTTAGCTATTAATTAGTACATCAAATGGTGGTTGGAAACACAAACAAAACGGCATGCAAGTTACCGCTAGGCGCATGCGTAGTAACAATACATTCTGAGCGTTTATCTTATCGACAACCTACCTGCATATCGGAGATCTAGGTCTCACCTGATCAAACATCTGACAAATGTTACATTTCACACACAGCACAAGCCAGGTAACGCGACCAACCTACGTATTTCAGGTTAATAAGTGAACAAAAATGTCCGTAGGTATACCTGCCTGCTTGCTACTTGCCTACGCTTTATTTAGGTGCTGTTGCGCTTATTTGCGTCATTTTGAATACCGCGCCGCCGATACCTAACACTGGTAACCTAGATAAATGAATTACGCGTGTCTTTTATAATGTTAAGCTTTTAAATAATTAAATGTCGTGCCGAATATGATGTAAAGGTAGTGTTATGCTACGAGTAAGTATTATCACGTTAATAACGACAAAGATTCTTTACTAAAATCTCGACAGACACCTCGACACCTCGGGTAGCAGCCAAATCGACAGTTTTGTAGGTCACACTTTTTGTTCACGAGTGAACGGTTGAAGGTTTCACGTATTTTTGCTGTAAATTGATGCAACATCGTTTTGACATTGATTCTTTCAACTAGATTGTATTTTATCGATTAAAATATTATGTTTTCGAGCCGCGTTGACGCGGATGTGTACTGACGTCAAATAACCGTCCAACATCACATGGTTGGTGGAGACCGAGTAGTTACCGAATGTATCGGGAAGTTTTAAAATAGAACGCGACCGTTCGGTTGAAGCGACTCAAAACATTCCCGAAGATAACGTTTATCGTCTATCGAGACATAATTTGCGCCGAAATAAATAATTATGTAGGTATCACACATTATCCGTGTCCGAGAAATATTCTACGAAGACTTAGGTAATTAACACGCTTAAATTAAAGGAAAACAAGCGTGTCTACAGGTCTGTGAAGCATATAATAAGGATGCGGGTGTGGTCAGCTGATCGTGTAAGCGCGCACACAGCTGCAAATGTTTACGAAAAAAATGTTACAGTGGGCAACCACAGCTTGCTTATTGATTTTATCCGTGGAACGCCTATCTGAACAGGTGTTTGATAGCTCTGATGGTTGTTCTTATAGGGGTCTAAACGGACAAGGTAACACGAGTGCATTGCACGCATAATAATTCACAGAAATTGTATGGAGTAGGTACCTAATATATTATGTTACAGAGTTGATAGACCTGCGAGCTTGAAGGAATGTAAACATATCTGGTTACATTGGTAAGTTCTGTACCGACCTTGATGCCAGAGCGTCCCTGTTGCTTCAGCAGCACATTCTCCGGCTTCATGTCGCAGTGTATGATCCTGTTTTTGTTCAACGCGTGCAAGCACTGCAGCAAACTGTGCGAGAACTTGCGAACAAGCTGCAGCGAGAACCCTTGGAACTTGTTCTTCTTGATCAGCTCGTACAAGTTGATCGAGAGCAGCTCGAACGTGATGCACGTGTGGTTTCTGAATGTGAACGAGTCGAACATGTGGATCACGTTCATTGTGTTGTCCTTGTCTTGTTCTCGTAGGTGCTCTAGGATACGGATCTCCTCTTGCGCCTGCCTGTGGAAGCGCTTCTCGTTCCGCACCATCTTAAGCGCCACATTCTCCCGCTTCTTGTGGTCGTACGCCTTCACCACCTGACCGAAACTACCCTTCCCTATCACCTTGAGCACCTCGTATCTGTAAGCTATGTGGTCGTGAGGTATATGGATGTAGGATCCTTGCTCGTTGTCGTACTCGCAATTGTTCGGGAACCCAACCAACCCGGGTCGTTTCTTTGCATTCGCGCCTATAAAGTACACTTGGGGGTAGTCGAATATCTCTCGGTGTTCGTAAGGGGTAAGTTTGTTCATGTATAGCTTCATGACCTGGTCGGGACTGGCGGCGGCCGCTGGTGGGCGCTTGTCGGGCGGCTGCGCGTTCGCCGTGGGTGCTGCAGGCGGGCCTGGCTCGAGCGGCGGCAGCGCCCCGTCCCGGAGCAACGCGCGCCCGAACGCGTGCGCGCTCCCTAGAGGCATGTCGCCGGTCATGGCCGCGCGGCCACCGCCACCTCCGCGCACCTCGCTCGCCGTGGCCGTACCGACCCACGCTCGCTCGCACACACCACTGCACCTCACTGCACTTGCACTCGACGACGGCGCCACTCTGGTACACTACACGACATTTCACATCAACCGGGAGGAGCGAAACCCACGCTTCCACTTATGCGGGCACATTCCGTCTCGGTAACGATACGATAGAGCCGCGGCCGCAGATGATACCATGCGTCGTGAACGTGAAACGCAAACAAAGACCCCCTTCCTTGTGGGTCGACCCGACGACAGAACCAGAGAGAAAATAGAAACGGTCGCCAAAGTCATTGAACCGCTCGTTCGCACCAACTACACGAGTGCGATAAGGATAGAATGATTATCACAACTTTTACAAAAGTTCTGTAGATGTCGCTTTTCTCTACAAATCTGGCGAATGAAGGATCATTGTGAAGGACCCAAATGTAGTTAAAATAAATATAGAAGTTCAACATCTCGAGATCGAGAACAGTATTTATTTGGGATTTTATAAAGGTAAATAAAAGCATGTAAAAATAGCTTAGTTTCGCTACAAAATGAACAAAATATATGAAATTGAACACTGTAGATGTATAATAATTACAATTACTAAATTATTAAGCAGTTTATGTCTTTATAGTTTATACTCGTATTAAATAAAATACGCGTACAACAGTCTTGCTTGTGTTCTTTCTTTTTCTCTTTGTGGTCAAGTCGGAGAGTTTAGTACTTCGTGTGTCATCATATCGTTTTTTTAATAAGTTACTTGTCATCTAACAAAGTAAAACGTACGTATTAAGATACCAATATATTTTTTTTTTGACCATGTACACTTTTGTTTTTCCATAATTTTTGGAACATTACATTTAAACGTTGCACTCAAAACTGATATAAAATTTTCAAGACGTATACATTATAATCGATGCAGGTTGCTTTTTGCCCTTCGATAAACATTTAATTGATATTCTAACTTTTAGTTCGAATCAGTAAACTTACATTTAATGTGTTGCCACTTTTTGACGATATAGAGTCATTCTCAAGATTAAAAAAAGTCACTACCATCCAATTACCAAAAGCCAGAGTAGCAATCACGTATTAACATGAATAGATCGAATTGGAATACATGTATTTTATTTTTATTCCACAATACGGCATGCCTGATGGCAAACTGTTACCGTAGCCTTAAACTTGCAACACCAAGGCACGTCACCGACCTATTTTCATCCGTAATTTGTAATTAGAGCCGGTAACACTTGATTAAATAGGATTGAGCACTTAGTAAATAGAATATAATATGATTCTTTCTTATCTTACGAATCTCACTTTATACTTTAGCTACGCTAACCCTGTATATGATTGTGACAAGTGCAAGCAGGGCAAAACTTCGCTGGAATGAGGCTTTCTCATTTCAAATCTTTCCATGTTGATTGTATTAATTTATTTTGATCTTTTATTCTTGTTTATTTTGTTTTTATATTCTGTGCATTATGTTAATACTTCTTTGGGTAGGAAATTCATTATAAAATACCGGAAAAAAATATCCACACATATTTTTTGAACTTCGTCAACTTTCTTTTTATCTACTTAATAATGTGATGGTGTAATATAATATTTTTTATTTTACTTATTAGATTTAGCTAATGATATTTCATGTATTTTTTAGATAAAACTTTAATGTTTCAGTGTTAGCCTCGTATGTACTCTGGTACGATTAGACGATTTCAGTTCTTAAATTATTTATTCGGTCTCGAATAATACGCGTAGAACACCTGTCTATGATAGTTGCGACAGCAGCGCCATCTACTGCGAGCGAGAATGAGTTGTTGTAAATCCATCCAACCTTAACACACACGTCTTTTTCTATTCTGCTGTTTTCTGTCATTTATTACAATCGTAATCTGAAATAAAACGTATTGTGAAATAAATTTTACTTTAAAAATATTAAATAGAACTATCGTGTCACTAACAGAACCATTTATATTATATAAGAGGATTGTGATGATAAGAAATCGTAAGTAAAGTGTTTCTTTATTTGAACAATCGTTCGCTGCGATTTCTTTTTGCTTTTATAAATAAATGGACATTGCATTGAGTAATTAAGTGATTGATGATTTTTTAAACCAACTAATGTTGTGTAGACAACACAATATCGATAAACTAATTTACTCGGCATGTCAGCTCCCAAGTACCGAATAGTAACAATAGTCAGAAGATTCAATTGTTACAAATAGGAATTCGTATGTAAGTATTGTAATTGCGATATTTAATTTCATTATCATGAGTACGTGATAGCATGCGTTATAATAGAAGATACGTCATGATCGCGGCTCGAAACGTGAACCTTTCAAGGTAACATTAGGGCACCAGTATGGGTCGGCACTCGATTATTGTATCGGTTTAGCACCTACTTCCTTGTTCGAACACCTTGTCGGGAGGCCTATGTGTGCGAAGTATCGTTCACATACGCTTGGCTTGATGCCAGTGCATAAAATCAACTACAAAATGCACTTGAAGTGTGGCAGACTGAGATAAAGTAATAATTTTATTCTTTGTTTATTTTTTACTCTGCTCATGAGTCAGCTTGTATCAGGTAGTGGATTAATCTGTGAATGAATATCTGAGTCACAAAGGTTTTTATGGAGGGCATAAAGTAGTTAATGAACAGCTTTGTATTTATAATTTCTTCAATGTAGGATGCTTTAGTGTTTTGATTTATCAGTAAATTGATATCTTACTGACTCTCTTATTGTATAATAAAGTTTGAATTGATTCATGTTCTGTGTCTCTATTTGAATACAAAAATATTGAATAAAAAAATAAAGTTGACTAATAAAATCTAAAACATAAATTACAAAACTATTATATGTATATCTTATCTGAGTTCAAAGTAATAACAATTGAATTATTACAATATGTTACTGTAAACAATGCAGTGATTCATTTGCACATTGCTAATCTGTGGTCACACAAGCCTGTTACAATAACAGTTGTGTCATAACTATAACCTTTTTATTGTAAATACAATAAAATAGGGTCTCTTACTAAACAAAATCTTGTCACCCAATTGTTACTTATTCTTGAAGTTTGGATTACTTGATTGGTGTTTGATAATTATAATTTATTTACATCAGCTTTAATATAATTTTGCCTTACCAAACATGAAGAAGTACCAACTACTGTATGTATGTAAATTAAAATATACCTAAATGGAATGACCCAAAGTCATGGTAAAATACATTTAGCATTGAAATCTTTGGACATTGGCCTTCTTATCAGGCATTATGTTTTGTAATATGCACAAATGTTTGTCTAGCATTACAAGATAATTCAGATTCAGTAAAAAAACTTGTTTGTTACATCTTCAAAGCTAAATTTCAAATTACAATGCCTTCTTACTTTGGTGAGCTCATCCATTCTGGCCAGAATGACATAGTAATGAAATTGTTGTCTAGCACAAGTAGAATCAGAAGTACTGATACTTCTATAAACCCGTTGGTTCTTAAGTGGGACGAATTAACCCCTTTAAACGTTAAATATAAATTGAAACAATACTTTTTGAATAATATTTCCAGTCAACTATCTTAAACAAATAAAACTATAAATTAAATAATAAATAAGTGTACAGCAAAAAATAACACCAACCTGTATAGATACGCGTCTGTGACCGAGTGGGACGGATCGTTCAACAAAAGGTTTTTTATTTCTCCTACCCACATTATTAATTATATTATCTACTGTATGTTCAAATTTTACTAGCATTATAATGTTATGGTGAAACTTTTACTAAATAAATAAAAAAAATAAAAAAAGATACCATAGACATACACTATTTACTAATAAGTAGCAGTAGTCTCTTAATAATCTCTATTCTTCTTAATAATAAAATTTACAGATAACATGTCAAAAGGTTATATTTGACTCGCTACTTAATTATAATGGTGTATTATAAAACTGGTTTGTTATGAATTAATTATGTACATTACACAGCAGTCGTTTTTCACAGAACAGTCATGTAAACCTTGATTTTTTATATCAGTTGCCTGCCTTTGTGTTACTTGAGTCAAGCTATAATCTTGACTACAAGTTTTTATTATTCCATATTTACAACTAGAAATATAAGAAACAGTGACCATAGAGTATAGAGCCTAGATGTACAGATGGTTTACCTACAATGCTGATTTCATGGGTTTCACAAAGATTTTGAACACTCTTAGGTAACATCAAATGAAATATTTTGGCTCCAAGCCAATAACCACACTAAAATATTTAAATAATTTCGTTTTATATTTACTCCTACCTATTACTTTAATAAAAATGTTGTAAATTGTCTTTTAGGTGACACACTGATCAGTTTTTCTACTTCCCACATTGGTTTAGGTGAAATTTATTTAAAATGAGTGACATACTGAACCTAAGTTAATATTATTATGAAACAAACATCGGATCATATCGCTATTGATTGTTTGTAAAGAGTTGATAGAGATCACGCTCTACAAAATCGGAAATGGGAGTTCTTTTACTATTCTCTTTCGTATGCTCGATGTATCCTTTGTTACCTTTTACAAAGACATTCGTACCTAGTTCAATAATTTTGAATAGGAAGTCTCAATAGATATTGAATGTGTTTATGAATTAACTCTTCAATGCTTGCTTGTACGAACAATTCATTACAGTAAGGTTTTGAATTTCATGTTCTATTGAATTCACACATTACACCTCGACATATTTTGATTACAACCTCCACTGTCTTCTCAGCTTTATCTATAGGTCTCGCTCATAATCCATTTACTTCCAATTCACTTTCATTTAACGTTTGTCGAACAATGCAGTCATTCTAATAAATTACTTTTTCTACTTAGAGGTTGCGCGCAAAACCTGTCTATATCATGACTCCATGAGTCATTCCGCTAAATTATACACTGTCCGTATTAAAGACCTTCGCAAAATTACCACTGATGTAGAATCTTCGGCTATTGTTATTGTTGATAAGATACCACCAATACATTATCTTGAATAGTTTCTGGAACGCCTGTCATGATAAGAATGTGTAATTGAAAACTGGCGATACGAAAGTTAATGGTTCTATAGAATAAAGACCATGAGGGAATTACGTGTAATGATAGTGCACGCTTGGGTAAGCTGTAGAAATGCTCAAGCTAGGCCAGTTTTGTAGATATCGTAATCCGTCTAGCCACGAGTCGGAGGACTCTTTGATAAAGCAGCGACATTATCTGTTGGGAAAATATGACATTCTACAAAACGGTATGTTGGGGTGGTATGGCCATTAGAATAGCTCTGTGCATGCGGGTCGCTGTAGAGCCCTTCTCACTGATTTGCATTTGGTAGGTCGTATGCCACATTGAGTATCTCTTTGGAATTCGAGACATACCAACGGCTATCGATTTAAATCCGGATATGACTTGTTTGGGCGTTAGTTAAATTTTATAGAACGTCAATCAAAAAATAAGAGATTGATTAATCGATGAATTTGAATCCTGATATCTATGATATAAGATTTATTTTCGATTCTTGTTATTTGAGTTATGTTTGGATTCTCATTGTATAACGTGCTGCGTTTTTTACGTTTCTGCGATATTCAGAAGCTGATAATTCTCTTTTGATTGTATATTGACATAATTTTCGTAATATCTTCTACACTGTACCTAATGTGTTTGTAAAATACGTAATGTTTACGTTGATCAACGTTATACTGTATGTTTATTTGGCGCGAAAATGCAATTAATATAATTTCTTTGTCGAGGTGTCGCATGTTGCATGTTTATTGATGTTCCCGGTTTATTTATAGGTATACGATATAGCCAACCAATAGCTAACTACGACTATCTTTGAAAGAAAAGGTTCAAGGATTATATTTTACTAGTTTTCCGCCACACTATTTTTTATTTTTATTTTTTTTTATGTCACAAGTGACAACGAGGCAGGCGGGTCACCTGATGGTAAGTGACAACCGTCGCCTATAGACATTGGCAATACCAGGGGATTGCTAATGTGTTGTACACCTTATTACAATGCTTTAAAGGCGATCTGGCTCACAAGTGCAATTGCCGGAACACACCAACAGGTGCTTGGCGACAGATTTTCAACTTGAGGGTGGTAGCCAGCCAGTCGAGTACTAAAAAGTACCCTACCACCGTGCTGTGGTTTCCTCACGATGTTTTCCTTCACCGAAAGCTCAAGCTCATTGTAGGATTCGAACCCACGACCTTCGCCGCGGTATCCGACGTCACTTACCACTGAGCTATCATCGCCTTCCCGTTCCCTTCCCGCCATCCCGTTTCTCCATTCAAAGTTTGGAACCCCGGTTCATCCCCTTAGGAGGAGAATTTTGGAAAATCCTTTCTTAGCGGATACCTACGTCATATATGACTATCTGCGTGCAAAATTTCAGCGCAATCCGTATGTGGTTTGGGCTATGTGTTGATAAATGGTCAGTCAGAAACATACAAAAAATCAAATCTTTTATCTTTATAATATTAGCGTAGATTTGGACTTATCGAATTCACTTGAATGATATTACGACAATCACTTTCGTAGAAGTGTTCGGTACCGTAGGTACTATAATAATAACGATTCTCTAGGGCCAATCTATTTTCAACCACATTTAATATAATTGTTTACTTTGTTACTAATTGGCTTTGTTTCATCGAAATCAGTTGGCGGGGAATAGATATTTTATTTAGGCTGCGCGAGCAAAGCAGCAAAAATCTTGTAGTATATTATAAATTGCAACCTAATAAACTATCTTTGATACTATTAAACTAGATTTGTTATGCCAAATTGCCGGTGATGTTAATCAGGTTATTAGTACTGATAGAGTGTATATAAATGTTTGTATTCCTAATAAAATATTAGGAATACAAACATTTACTATATCTACATGTGAACCAAACGTTTGTCCCCGGAGGAAAGAACCCTAAATATTGAAGATTGCAAATTTTAAAGGAACCTTTATTTTATTTTTTATATAAAGAAAAACTGCTTTAATTGGTTTTTATCGATTCATAAGATAGGAATTCTTCGCTTTTACGACTAGCTTCCTTTTATTTAGGATACTATGTTACTTAGAAGAATTTGGTTCTTATGATTGTCCCTTTTAATCGGTTTCATAAAATCACGTACACACTTACTCATTTATATTGCCATCTCTTAGCTACTATTGTTTATGAACATGACACGTTTGTTGATGGTAAACACACATTGGCGAAAATTGTTGGCAAACTTAATGACGGGTGGAATTCGCCCGCATCTAGACTAATGTCACAGAGTAAGGATTGCAATACAGAGGTACGACGAAGCCGACTTAGACAGGGCAATAGTGAGGTTAGTGCGCGGCGCGGGGTCGACTTATACTGGCCTTGGCATTATGTCTTTTGATCAAAGAGCTCGTTCTACTGTATCTCTTTACACTGTGCTATCGTCTAGTAGTGTTCCGGGATATGGTAGCTCATAGTGCATAGCTAGCACAGAACCACTCTCAAGTTGTCAACAATCCATGCGTTCCGGCAGCTATTGAGGGTCGGCTCCTGGGGTTTGCGTGCTTACCACCATACCATAGGATACACCATCACATTCCAAGGCAAGTTTGTGGCCAAAGACTAACGTAAATCGTAAAATATACAGCTGTACTTTTGAATAATAAAGTTTCAGTTGGTAACAGAAATATTAAGAGGTATACGGCCTTATACGGCTTCTTTTACTTCTTCTTCGTTTCGAAGGGGCAACTTATTACAAAACTTGTCAAGGGGTCGTAGGATAGAGTCCTTGTCCCTTTTCGTCATTTAGAAACAAACTTTCCGTAAGAAAACTTACAACTTCATTCATGGAATTGCAAGGAACTGGCAACTTTATTTTAAAATTCCTTTTTTAATGCTAAGCCGTTTCCTTTAGCTATGGAATGAAAAGGTTTTATTTGATTGGTATCTGCACATGATGAATGTATGTAAAGGAAAGCTGTACCTACCATTGTTATTTCCTTTGTAACCAATGTTTGTTTTCAATAAGTCATAATAATCTCTGTTCTACATTCTCTAGACGGTCTATGGATCTCGTAACCCGAAATCCAATAATAAACAAACCGAAACATATGGACCCAAAGCTCGTACAACACCATATTGAAGTTAAATATTGATAATCATGTCGAGTTACATTACATGCTGTCCCATTGGTCCAAATAGGGCTGTCACACAATTAAACCGTGGTATTGTTCAGTAATATTGTTGTGGCTCTCAATCAATCAATAGTCGGTGACTGAATTCAAAAAGATGATGAACAAACTTGAGGATAACATTTGAAAAAAAAAACCGGTCCAGTGCGAGTCAGATCGGATAACACATTTTGTAGTTTTTTTATTGTAAATAAATTAATCTGTTTTTAGTATTTTTTGTTATACCGGTAACAGAAATACATCATCTGTGAAAATTTCAACTGTCTAGCTATCACGGTTCATGAGATACAGCCTGGTGACAGACGGACGGACGGACAGCAGAGTCTAGTAATAGAGTTTCCGTTTTTACCCTTTGGGTACGGAACCCCTAAAAATTACTGTTTTTTTAATAGCGTTTTCGTAATTCAATAAAAAATTTAACGCATTGGCAACCCTTTCCAAACATAAGATAGTGGACAGATGAGTCAATGCCTCTCCGTAAGGTCTAATTTCCTGTGTAGATAGTCAATTATAACAGTGCATCTGTTATAACGACCGGCAATGGATGATTAATAGGTTATTGGCTATTTTTGATCGGTTTTACGAACGTGTTTACATTTCGTATTAAACTACGAGTTTGAGTGGGTTACTATTACCACATCGTTTGTATTTAGACACGTTTCGAAAGGGCTTTGTTTACTTTTCTGTAGGAATAGAAATACTGATGTAACTCTTATTATGATTATATTCAATGTCGAAGAACAAATATCGTGGATTTGTGTCGGTTTTAAAATGTCTAGTTGGTAAGTTAATTCGACTTGTTGCTTTATAGTATTCCTTAACAGGAGTAAACGGGAGTCCCGAAAGATTGTGAAGTGATTTATTTTTATGACATTGTAGTTCTTTTTACAAGCTTTATATTAACATGCAATGTATGTATGTTTTTCCGGGGTGAATCTTGCAACTCAATTTTGAAACAGTCAATCTTTAACCGATTGAGCTGAAATTTTGTATAACGTCATTCTAAATCCAACATGGCGGAACACCTAAGATAGAGACTATTATTTTTTAATACAATCCTACAATATGGGTATCAAATGAAAGGGCTTGCTGAGAATAACTTAAAAAATAAAGTGACTTCAGTCTGAATACAAAGCTTGTTTTTAAAAAAGATTTTTTAACTTATAACTTATTTATACATTCGTTGTTTCAATCCAGAATTTTTTAAGTGTTAATGATAATGATGTGATCTGGACCTCGATGCAACATTCTTACTTGGTTCACTCATTAAATTCCAGACAAACACCCGTGACCATCCGGTAACCTTGTGACCCGCTTAATGAATGACTATCCATTAAAGAATATAAGAAATTAACCTCGCAACGCGACTGAGATGGTGAATGCAGCCGCTGTGAAGGTTTAGTTACGATTTATGAACATGCTTCTCTTTATTCCTACTCGTATTTACCCACTGCTGGATAAAGTCGCATTGAATTGTCCAGTTATGTGGCAATTTATCTCATTTTTTTTATTTCTTGAAAATGTCGATTGATCTGTCTTTCGGAGGACCTTTTATATTAATTGGAACTCCTAAACGGGGAAAAAGCATTTTTGAATATAATCTACAACTTCCATTATCCATAAATCAATGATTGGTTAGGTATAAGTAAATCATTTTTCAGATAAAAAAAATGGAATATGCCCAATGCAATGAGATAAGGTTAAAAATGCTGTCAATTATTATCATTACTAGTAACAGAACAGTTGGAAACAGTAATTATTATTGTTGTTCGTCGAACAAATTATCTGTCATTATTTATGTACGTCGTTACGTATTATTATCATTAGTTATTTAGACAGGAGACTGAAATAATACATATTGGAGTAGTGATATTGATATAGTCTAGTTATAAATATCAGTTTATAAAATCAATAGCAGAACTTGTTTCCCACAACCCATTACTCCAAAACACCATCCACATAGTTGGTCTAGCAACTTTAGGCAAGGCAGACAAATAAAATATTCACAGCTTGTTAGCCACTGTAATCTATTTACGCTTTCATATCTGCCCTCTGTAATATTACGCTGGTAACATGCATACGATAATCTACCCTCAGTTTTTACATATAGAGCATAAAATTGTATATAATCTTATAATGGTTTGTAGCAATATAGTGGTCAGACTGTACCTAATTAGAGGCATACATGAACAGGACGGAGAACCGTATAAAAGATCGCGATACAATGAGATATGTGATGAATAAAATAAAGATATAGGTTATCCCATTATATGGATATAACGGATAATGCCACAGTAGAATAACTTTCAAGATTTTCTTTATATGACTTCGTATATTTACCATACGACTTTCAGTTTGGGTAAAATGTGAGAAGCTGTCCATTTCCATGTTATAGCCTACTTCCGTACTGAATTTCATCACGATTGGTTGTCGTTGAGGCGTCAAGAACGAGGTAACACGTTTTATAAAGTACTAATTATTAAACGTATATTTTCCTACTGTTCTAGCATTTTTCCTTGATTCTGTATTCATATAGAAGTAATTCTTGTAAATACATGCTGATGGAAACAGACTAAATTGCAAAAACAGTGACCCATATCATCAGCGCTTGAAGGCAGCTCGAACCTCAATATTACATTACGTCCGTCATGAATAAATCAGTTCAACCCTGTATAATGCTTCGTAGGTCTAAAAAATTTATATTTACGAATAAAAATGCCGCCCAATGAGATGGCTGAAAAATAAATTTACTGTTTTATTGCAACAATGGTTATAAAATCTTTGAACAGTTGCAGTTTGCATTTTACTTTAGTGTTTCTATTGAAAGTATAGTATAACAGTATTTATAGTTTCTCTTACATTTACCCTGCGTTAGACATTATTAATCCTACCTCAAACCACAAGCTTTAACCGGCTTATCCGGGGCTTATGTGAGTGTTTCAAAAGTAATCTTTTGCCATGTAAAAATTCTCTTTGATACTAACTTTGATATTAATTTACGTTATTCTTACAGATTATTAATATTCACGAAACGTGCGCGTGTTTTTCAGCTTTTATTAAATACTAGCTGTCCTCCGCAGTTTCATTCGCGTTCCCGTGGGATCTTATCTTATTCCGGGATAAAAATATAGCCTATGTTAATCTGGAATAATGTAGCATTCAAATGGTGAAAGAATTTTTGAAATCGGCCCAGTAGCTTTTGAGTTTATTTGGTACATACATACATATAAATCTTTCCTCTTTAATATTAGAAAGATATAACCTATATGTAATTATGTTTAAACGCTTCATGACCAGGTCTTGAAACGAAGTGCTTCACAATTTGTATATCGACAAAAAGTGTGACAATCATTCAACTCGTCTACACGGAATTTTATGAAATTAAATAACTTGAATTGCTAAAAAATAGATTCTTATCTTGTTGTTTTCCTGGCACTTTTGTCCCTATGATAGCCAAGGGATATTTTTGAATCAATAGTTAATTGGAGAGCTCAAATTATTATGAACTAAGTTGTATCAATAGTGGCCTAGGACAGTTTCCAGGTGCCTTAAAGATACAATCATAGTTCAACAAGGAGAAATAATATTCAATTTTTCCTTGCTACTGGTTTCTATGGAAATCATTATTAAATGCACTGTTTAGATACATAATTGATACACATTTATCTTTAATAGATTTAGATATAAAGCTTGGCAAATAGCCATAAAACTCGCATCTGGTATTTATCGTTGAAATCCCATAGCAAAATTGCATATGCAGTGACACAAATGAATGGTATCACATTGCTCAATCGAACACCTGGGTTTCCGTGACAGTACTTTGATATACATAACAACAGTCTAGTGATGCCTACAGTGTAGGGGACTATCGATAGATTCAGATTAACTTTATCGAAAGCTCGAAGCGAATCTCGAAGCTAAATGAGTTCGATAACAATTAATGGCGGCATTTAATATAATTATAGAAAATATAAACTCCCCTTTTGTCAAGTCGATTTTGATTACAGTATCGTAATTAGAATGTCGACTTTTATTCTGAACTCATTTTGATCCCACTCTTTCATCTATATTCCAGAAGGAGTTATTTTCCGGGAATAAATAGTTCTGTGTCATAAAAGTCAATCTGTCATGTTTGGACGCTTTATGGAACCGCAACGTAGGGCGTACGCGGTATGATAAGATAGTGTTAAGTACGATAGACACATTATTTCGTTTATTGCAGTGACATCATAAGTAAAAATGTGTAGATAGGTTATAAGCACTCCGCGAGCGGTAGGTTACAGCTTAATTAGCCAACTTTGATCTATGTCGCGTCGCGCCGGCGACAACGGATACACTTCATGTACCGAGTGCAATTAAAAGTAAAAGTGACCCAAAAAAACCAAAAAATGCCGTCGTGTGTTATGTGATATCGTAATGTAGTGTGATATTGCAATATTATTAGTTATTTAGGCGTGCGTTAATCATTTTTGAAGATCGAAAGTTGTGTAGGTAACCTTTTTACTTATATCCATTGGTTTATCGATAGACAGTTCCATACGTCTGTCTATCCTTCATAGAAAATCAATACTAGACAGTTTCCCGATCGATATGTATATAAACTTTTTGGCAGCACCAGTTAAATTATGTTACGGCTGCGCTATGAAGTTATTAAATTGTACGTTTCCTGTAAAGTATTAAGATCCGGGATCAACATCATTGCGGCAAACTGTACGCGCAGCTGTGGCTTCATAATTCAGTTTTATCACTTTTACAAATTATGTTTACTATAATTTTAATTTATGTTGATGAATTTTTATCCTTCGCTTACGTCAGATCGTAATTTCTGTCTTAATTTTCACTATTTATGCGACTCTTTTGTTTTGTGACGTTTTTGCATTGGTGTTTGAATGAATAATATGGACACAATATAAAATACACTATCATTTAACAAAATCTATTTGCAATACATATTTGTTTTAGATGCTAATATCTAAAGAGATGTATTAAACTCATGTTTTCTTTTCCAGCTGCGTCGCGTAATGGCGACAACAACCGACATATACTCATCAAAACCACGCTGAGGAATTGAAACCAAGGAATCTGACCAGTCCTTAATAATCCCACTGTTATGTCTATGATGTATTAGAGTTGATTTTGTGATAAATTTTATGGGATTATGGATACGTTGCACGTTGGTCATGGGCATAGCAAGGGCTCTAGCAGGAGCCAGTCGCCTTCTGCCGCAGAGTTGTCGAGAGACCCGGCGGTGGTGACCGATGATGCTGTCATCAGGTCCAGGGTGCAGTCGCCATCGACTGTTCATCATGTTGTTAGTGTGAGTATATTTTTTAAGTTTATTGACTAAATTCGGATTTTTAATCAGCTGTAGTAAATTAAGTGACCATGTGATTAAGATTACTGTTTAATGATTTGATTTAACCATATAATATGTTTTGGAGGTAATAAAGTATAATATTATTAATCGGACAATGGGTAGTTAATGTTTATGATTGTGTAACTTTAGAAACAAAGAGATTGAAAGTGGGTAATTAAGTCAAACAAGAGATGAACGTGTGGTAAAATTGTACCGTCGGAAAATAAACAGAATTTTATTAGGTATCTATATGAAAAACAGAAGCACATCGATAAACATTTATAGAAACTTAGTCTTTTAGTACCGTAACTATCCAATTTATTTTTCTATACCTAGACATTATCATTTTGTGAACATCACTTCGTTCCAGAATTTTCGATACCATTTCATTTTATCAATACTTCAAATTATATTTGATTTATTTCGTACATTCGAATATACGGCATACCTTCGCTGTTGTCTGCTGCTAAATTGGTATTATATTGATTGCCTGTACAGTCGGCTACAGTAGTGACTACGTTTTTTTTTCTTTTTTTCTGGATAAGCTTGTGTTCATCTCACCATGGTAAGTGATGATGTGGCCGAAGGTGGTAAGCACACAAAGCCTAGATGGGAACTGGCTCTCAAGTGCAGCTGTCGGAACACACCAATAGGTGCTTGGCGACAGATTTTCAACTTGAGGGTGGTAGCCAGCCAGTCGGGTACTACAAAGTACCCTACCGTGCTATGGTTTCCTCACGATGTTTTCCTTCACCGAAGGCTCAAGCTCATTGTAGGATTCGAACCCACGACCTTCGACGCGGTATTCGACGTCACTTACCACTGAGCTATCATCGCCTTAAATACATTTTAGTTCTTGCCACTCAATAATTGACTGTATGAACGCCCTCCCATCCGATAAATTGACCACAGCTGTTACTAAAGTCCATATTCAGAAACTGCACAATGGGTTTACTGAATCTTTTTTTTTAAATGTTTGGTCATAAATTAATTTAAGATTTTGTCGAAATATATCCATGACCGCTCATTAACTTATATTTCAAGCGGAATCCGTTATCGTTTTGGTTTATAAATCATTCCATACTTTTGGATTTCTT
This sequence comes from Ochropacha duplaris, assembly GCA_951361185.1. Lineage (NCBI taxonomy): Eukaryota > Metazoa > Arthropoda > Insecta > Lepidoptera > Drepanidae > Ochropacha > Ochropacha duplaris. Next base: position 3,545,384 of record OX592715.1, on the reverse strand, counting down.
GACCGAGTTCGAAAAAAAGCATTAATATCTGATAGACCTGAAGTAACTTTCGCTTAGTATATAAAATTAAAATAACACTCACAAGCTAAACTGCTTTAGTTCAATGTAACAAGTAAAATTAGGTGTTGATAGCACCAGATGTGATGTATCGCTGGTTTAATATGCCTGAGAGCAATCTGTACATCGTTTCTAAACAAGAGTGAAATGAAGCAAATTGTAAGATACCTTCTGAAATTCTGATCTAACATCACAAATCATACGATACCCGTCGCATTGAGAGGGAGAGACGGCTACTCTTTGATTTCAACAGGTCTACATAATAGATGAGGTAATTACTGAGATAACGTCATTGGCCGGTTTTATCACTCCATCACAACTGATTACCATAAAGAAAAATGATGGAAAAGAAACTAAGTTGATTCACGGTGGTAGGATAGTTTATAGAATCCGCCTGCCTGGCTACCAGAATCCACTTGAACACATCTGCATATCTTTTAAGGCGGTAATAGCTCAGTGGTAGTGATGTCGTATACCGTGGTGGAGGTCGTGGGTACGAATTCTACAATGAGCTTGGGCTTTCGGCGGAGGAAAACATCGTGAGGGAAGTGAAAGCTTTGGATAGACTGGATAGCCAAGGTCATTGGAAACCCCGGATGCATATTGCCATTGTATGTTTCTTGCACCTTAGAACCCCCGCAGACTACCTACATACTTTTATGGAGGAGCGAGGTGTTAGACTCCTCCATTAAAAGGGAAGATCTTCCGCCAGGCTCGGTCATCGTGAATGCAGATCACATAGAAAACTTCGTTAGCGCGATGTAGATTATTAGAGTGCCATCTATCTAGGAGTCGTGCGAACTATATCTATTTGTAGATAGATGTCGCGTCACTTTCTCTTAGAGACTGTTTAAATCTATAAATTGTTGACGGCGACTGTACTTGTAAAACAGCGTTAATTATAAAAACATAGTACGATATAGTAAATGCGCACGCTTTAACGTGCCTTAACCTAGATTATTCCACGAGCTTCGCTGACGCTCGCTCTGATGTGCACAATCGATACATATTTAATTACACTAATATTAATGCTAATATACTTTTGGACTTCAGTATCTATACTGGTAGATTATACAGGATCATTAACTATGGAAACGAAGTAGATTGTTACGGGTTTCTTTAACAAGTAGGTATAGTTTGACGTAACCGGCTTTTCATACTCGACTTTGTACAAAAATTGTAATTTATGATGGATTAAAAATGAAGTTAAAATATATTATTACGTGTTAGCTTTGTGTTTTATCACCTTCGGCTACATCATCACATACCATGGTTAAAAAAGTATCAACACGGTATGTTGCTGAATATAAACCACTCCCATAAATTGTTGTTGACCGTTATTGAAAATGCACACCCAAAAACTGTTAATTAAATTAGTAATATTTAAATATAACTGTTATTAATAATCTCCCATTAGAAAATTTTAAATTTTACTAATATTTTTAATCAGTAAATGTATTTCGCATACAAGTACAACGCATTTAGCACTTGTTATGCACTCTCTTAGAGTTTATTATAACTAGTATTTATTTTATTTATAGGAGCCATCATCAAGCTCGTCTTCCCGCCATGGTGACCGATCCCATCACGTCAAGTCGCACTCAAGAGACTTGGGCAACAGTCCGCTATCCGCAAACACCACCATCAACAGTTCTAGAGAGTGAGTTATTCTAAACTCTTTTTATATTAAATGAGAGTCCATAATCACATTCGTTATGTGTGACGATGTTGGTATTATGAGGAACACCATGAGATGATTAGGGTGTGACACAGAGCCAGAAGTTAGTGATGCTGTCCGTTGCAGTATTGGACAGAAAGACTAAGAGCTTATGTTGTGGTAACAAATTGATGAGGTTTGCCATCATGGTATAAAAAGGCCATACACTTCTTCTTCTCGACAAAGCCATATGCTTCTTATCTCTGGTACGAAAGGTTGCTTTTGCAGAAACCAGAGCGTTAACGTGGTAACGGTTGCTAACTACATAGTTATCGTTTCAGCCTGGAAGACTCGCCGCAAAAGAAGATCCTATCAGGTCTGATAGGCACCGGTGATTATGCAGGAGCTGTGTACAGTCCCAACGTGTCTTACGCCCTCTCATCGGCTGATGAATACGGTTCACCTGCTTATAGAAGTAAGCTTATAGTTTAATGAAAGCATTAAGGTTTAGGATATTAACAGATAGTACCTGGATGACCGATAAAATTTTAATAGTTTTTCTCACAAAAGAAGAAACTTGAAAAAAATAAAGGGAAACAATATCCTAATCATCAATCATCGTGGCGAAATTTATCTTCGTATTCTAATGATATTGTAGCAGTTTTTCATTGCCTGAAAACACGGTTAACACGACGTTTTCTAAAAATGAAACCTAGCTGGATCAATTTAGCGCCCCGAAACGCCCTGCATACTAAATTTCATGAAAATCGTTGGAGACGTTTCCGAGATTCAGATTATATATTTATATACATAATCTGAATATCTTTACCACTTCATAGGTTGACGGTTTCATTCCGGCCCAGTATAAAATACTGGACGTGCGTGGTGGATATTTAAGGCGATGATAGCTCAGTGGTCGGATACGGTGGATCGGTACGTCGGATACCGATACCGATCGAAACTACAATGAGCTTGTGCTTTCGGTGAAGGAAAACATCATGAGGAAACCATAGCATGGTGGTAGGGTACTTTGTAGTACCCGACTGGCTGGCTACCACCCTCAAGTTGAAAATTTGTCTCCAAGCATCTACCGTTGTGTTCCGACAGTTGCACTTGAGAGCCAGTTCCCATCTAGGCTTTGTGTGCTTACCAACTTCGGCCACATAATTACTTACCATGGTGAGTTTGCGGTCAAAACACAAGTTTATAAAAAAAAAAAACAATATTATTACTTTTAATCCCATTGTGCTCTTATTGTGAGGCGTACATGAGTAGATGGTAATTACTATTTATATTTTTTTTATAATTAAAATTATGTTCGACAATTACAAAATTTTCGTCTAATTTCAGGTCAAGATGGAGATTATTCAAATCAAGGTAATTTATTATATGTTCACTAAATTATTTAGAAAAAAAAACAATGAGTCTCAAGGACGATTTTGATGAGAATTAAAACAGCATCATTAGATTTTTGTTGAAAGAATTTTCCAAGCCAGGGATCGAACCCAATTTTGAGAAAATTCACTATCTGGTAATTTTGCTAATAAGGATCAAATTCTGGGAAGTAATAACTGACGGCCAAATAAAGGAGTATTAATTTTTAATAAATTTATCAATATTTTTATATTTCCATACATTAGACGTAGGTATGCAGGGTAGTGCCCATATCATGAAATTAGAAGGTGATGTTAAGGTGCTTAACGCGAGTGCATATAGTTTGAATGAAAATACAAAAAATGTTAATCAGTTTAATAAAAAAAGTATTTTCTCTTAGTTTGTCGTGTCATGTCATTACTTCTGTCAATTTAATCCTTATTAGCAACATTATCAGTAGGGCTATTACGTAACTTGTTTCAATCAGTTTCAATCGTGCAAACGGTTTATTAAAACATTTTTTTTGCATATACATGTGTGCATTTACAAACAGTAGTTAATTGCGTATGGAACCAATATTGCCATTGTAATGTTTGTATTGACTTAGAGGCTGTTTTCGAGATTGAAACTCATTGAAACAAGTACGTTATAGCCCTACTGATGATGTAATAATACAGGCTGTGTATTTTTTTTTAAATTCATCGGGTTCGATGTTTAGCTTGGGAAAATATTTTTTTCTAAAATCTAATGATGCAGTTTTAGTTGTTACTTCTCATCAGGCCCGCAACACATGTATTTATATAATCATCAATCTACAACATTAGTTATATAATATTTCCATTGAAGATAATGGTTAACAATCACTGCTATTTGTTTACGTTTTAACCAATCTAAAACAGGAATTTTGACCATAAATAATATCCAATTAAAATAGGACTGATTCATAAATATTTCCTCTTGATAAGCTATTATGAACTTTCCTGTTATATACGCCGTAATATGCTTTACATAAAAGCTGTACTCAACATTCGTTATATTATTATAATAATTCCATTCCACTCGTGTTCACCTTTACAATAATATTATCAAAGATTAATACAGAAGTTAATTATGTTTGTAGACGAAAGTGACGGTGCTAACGTGACGTCATCGAAGGCTTTGGCAGCTATAGCTCATCTGAATAGCAAGATTGAACGAACTAAGGACTTGATAAGGCTTGAACAGACTATAAGAGATGGTAAGATTTCTCCTATTATTTAGTGTCAAATCTATAAAAAAAAACGAATCTGTGATTTGGACAAGAATCTGTTCAGTATTATTATCACTTATTAACCTTGTACTGTCTGTCTTTAGAACTGTCTGTCACCAGGTTGTATCTCATGAACCGTGATAGCTTGACAATTGAAATTTTGGTGCTGCCGCTATAACAACAAATACAGAATAAAATAATTTAAAAAAAACTACAAAACTTGTACGGAACCCTCGGTGCGCGAGTCCGACTCGCACTTCTTTTTTAATTTACTAACCTAAGTTGGGTCCTGTTAGAATATGGGACACGATGTTTTCCTTCACCGAAAGCTCAAGCTTATTTAGGATTCGAATCCACCACCTTCGCCGCAGTATCCGACGTCATTATCATCAATTGTCATCCTAGCTTGTGCGAAACTATATTTTCTAGTCTTATCATAACTCCTAAATGAATTTGCGTTTCAGGCAAAATAAAAACAAATTCAAATAAAATCCTAGACAACATTTTTCAGCAATTTTTAAAAATCTCTCTCTAGACAATGTAAACGAGTACCTGAAGTTAGCCGCGAATGCGGACAAGCAACAACTTCAACGCATCAAAGCTGTGTTCGAGAAGAAGAACCAGAAGAGTGCGCTTTGTATCGCGCAACTACAGAAGAAACTTGAGGGTTACAACAAGCGGATCAAGAGTTGGGAGGTAAGAATGCTCTACGGATATAGTGAGGAGGGCAATCAATTTGTTAGATTGTTTAGGATATGGATAGTGTGATAGATACATAATTATATTTAGCTAATTATTGAATAATAGCTGTCCTCCGGGGTTTCACCCGCGTTCCCGTAGAAATTTTTATTTTATACAAACCTTGTCTTAACAATAAAAAATACATAAAATAAAAAATCATCCAATTTGGTGCAGTCATTCGAAAGTTATGAGCGTACATACATTTCGAAGATCCAATTTTATTTATATAAGATAACCGTTGCCACGGTAACTGCTGGGCGGGTCACCTACCCAATATACAAAAATCATCTCAATAAAATGGTCACCATTTTCGAGATATTTCGATATTTTTATGCATTGGTCTTTGAATTTTAGATATTTATAAAATTGTGACCTTAGTAAAAGTGTCACCATTTTACCCACCCACGTATCTCCACCGTAAGTTAGTCGTACTACTTACCCGACATCCTGTATATACTCACTATCCTACTGTATAGGATTCTTTTTATTCCTGGTTAATATATTCTCTTGGGAATGCGGAGTGGAAGCTGGAAGTGGAAGTACTTTTAAAACTTTCGCGAACTAAATTCATAATAGTAGATTATACCGGGTCTATTCGCGCACAGAATAATACGTACTGTGTATCACTGTATTCGTGCAGCCTGTGGGCGAACTATACTAATAGAAGTTACAGCGCCATCCGCGTCCAGTTCAATAACGCGTTCAGGGCGGTGATGGGGCTGCCCCGATACCGCAGCGCCTCGGGAATGGTCGCAGAAACGCACACAGACTGCTTTAACGCGACTATGCGTAAGCGCGCAGCCTCCTTGGTGCGTAGAGTGTGGGCCTGCTCCAACACCGTGCTGGCGATTATCGGAGGAAGGTTGGACTGCCCTTTCATCCGGCATTGTTCCAGCAGACATGTCGCTGTACCAGTGCCAGAGAGAAGGCTTTAAAATGTATTCTAATTATTTTATCTGTATTTAAATTTGATTTTATATTTTTAATGTTGTATATGTTTATTTTTGTATTTTCAAAGCTTGTTTGAATTAATTTTGTAATGAATGGGTGTAAATTACCTGAATAAATAAATTTATTATTATTATAATGCGCGCTGATACCCGCCAGTTCAGTCCACTCGTGACCACGGTCAATGTAACTTGATCGAAACGTCGAGGTTAGTCGAAATTATATTTTGATTATTCTGTGCGCGAATGGACCCGGTATAATCTACTAATATTTATTGTGTTCAAGTATATATATAAAAATATCCATGTTAATACGTAAAATAGTATTTCATGTGTTCCCAGCAACATGGCACAAGTGGGCAGGCGCACCGACAACCTCGCGAGGTGTTGCGAGATATGGGACAAGGATTAAAGTGAGTTCATATTCATTAAATACATATTTTTATACAACTAGTGGGGGGCTGGGGGGGGTCACCTGATGGTAAGTGACTACCGTCGCCTATAGATATTAGCAGTACCAGGGGGATTGCCAATGTGTTGTACAACAGCTTATAACAGTGCCATAAAGGCAACTGGATCTCAAGTGCAATTGCCGGGACACACCAACAGGTGCTTGGCGACATATTAACTTGAGGGTGATGGCCAGACACTCGAGTACTACAAAGTACCCTACCACCGGGCTGTGGTTTCCTCACGATGTTTTCCTTCACCGAAAGCTCAAGCTCATTGTAGTATTCGAGCCCAGGACCTTCGCCGCGACATCGCGCAATATGGTTGTCACTTGATGGTATAAAAAATAGATATATATTAATATTAAAAAAATATATAGAAGGTAACTATTGCGGGTTATAATTTTTTATGTATTAGTTTAAGAATAAAATATAGTCAGATGGTCCAAAAATATTTAAAAAATGTAACCTTGCTGAGTTTCTTGCCGATTCTTCTCAGTTGAAGGTTGACTTCCGAACCGGTGGTATTCGACCTTGATAAGTATATGAAGGTCGAATTACAGAAGTTACCACATACAGGAGGGCACTCCCTTCTAGGGCCTAAACTGAATGTATGGTTTTGACTTTGACTAACACCGCTATTTATGTTGAATTTGGTTTTAACCATTTTACTAGGAACGTAGGTGGAAACATTCGAGATGGCATCACAGGTTTGGGCGGCAGCGTAATGGCGGCGCCACGGGAATTCGCGCATCTCTTCTCTCGCTCAAACCGCTTCGGATCAGCCGACAACATCGCTCAACTGGCCGGTCTGTATCATTCAAAATGTTTATTTATACTATTGATTTTAAAGTCGTTTTTTGGATGTTCGTAAGTATTTTTTCATTATGCTGTCAATAGGAGATACAATGCGTAGACGCGGAAAATGAAAGCCGTTTTAAATTTTTTTTTTAAACAGGTCCGGTAAATAGTACGACAAACTTAAGGGGAGATAGGGTAGGTCACCTACCTACCAAATATACAAAAATGACCATTGTAAAAGTGTCATTTTCAAAATATTTCTGATTTAAGTATATTATTCATTTTTGAATTCCTGACTTTATATATTTCGAAAATGGTAACACTTTTATTAAGGTAATTTTGGTATCTATACTAATATTATAAATAGGAAAGATTTGTTTGTTTGTTTGTTTTCATTGAATAGGCTCCGAAACTACTGGACCGATTTCAAAAATTCTTTCATTCTTTCACCGTTGGAAAGCTACACTATTCCTGATGTACATAGGCTATATTTCATCCCGGGATAAGATAAGATCCCACGGGAACGCGGGTAAAACCGCGCGGAACAGTTATATTTTATAAGTGAGCCGCCTACCTATATCCCCCTTTATTGTGTCCTATTACTATTATTATATTATCCGGTAAGCCGGACACTGTATAAAAATGTACAGTTGTTTCTGTGTATCTAGTGGTAAATAATTCGCAGTTTTATCTCCTAATGATTTAAGTATCTTTTTCTTGAGTCATCCGGAATACAAATAACTTAAAATGTATTCTATTATACAGAGTGTTCTTATTACACATCTTATTTTGCCCCAACTATGTTTCGAAACAGAACTCTCTGTATAATTTAAATTTAATTCATATCATAATAAACAATTATACATTACTGTATGCTTATCATACAATCAGTTTCCAATAAAATATTTTTTTTATTAAAAACAGCTTGTACATAGAGTATTGTACAGTGTTAAATAGCTTATGTTAGTTATATATAATATATTCGAACGTGAGTGTTATTTGTAACGTTATCATTTATATAACGGATATGTATTTTGTCTCACAGAGAACACGGGTCCTTGTGAGTATATCTCTAAGTTATGTAGAGTGTATCTAACTGAATCATTCATTTCATTGTACATAACTATAATTGGAATAATATAAATATATTTAACTTTCTGAGATAAAATCATTCATTACAATATTTAACTCAATAAACATATATACATTTTATATTTATTCAACTAAATGATATACAGAGTTTCCAGTAAGTAGTACGACTTAAGGTGGAGGTAAGTGGGTGTGTCACCTACCTAATATACAAAAATTCGTTCAGCAAAAAGATCACCATTTTCGAGATATACCGATATTTCAGATTTTCATGTATTGATTTTTTAATTTTAGATATTAAATATCTCCAAAATGGCGACACTTTTTTTCATTTCTGTGTACTTGGTAGGTGACCCCCCATATATACCTTCCCGTTAAGTTTGCGGTACTACTTACCAGACAGCTTGTATATTATCTACTAACTCATGTCATTGCATATAACTATTTGTATGTATATAACAAGTATTTTTATATTTTATGTTTATCTTTATTTATTTCAATGAATTTATTATATAAAATATAAATCTACGCATATAACTTCTTGCTAGATTTCGAATTGTTCTTTCATCCGTAGATTTTTTTAGTAAGTAGCAACTTTAGTTCTTATCAATTAGAGCTATCTGTTAGATATTGTTGCATCACTAGTAACTGTAGATGAGAGAATACTTCTAGATATCACTCTATGATAGATATCCCTTTAAAAGTAGGAAATTGGAGTTGTTTAATGATTGCGATAATTAATATCTCGGGTTCAGACGGAGTCAAAATGAAAAAAATCAAATATCATTATTTGGAAGAGATTTATGTAGGGATTTTCGGAAAGATATAGTCTTTTTATCCCTACAAAACCTAGCCAAATACAGTGTATAGTAGGTAGGGTTATTTGTGTAAAAGATTTCCCCTAACTTTCTATGAATGAATTTCATATGATTTCAAAAACCGAAGATTGGCAAGTACTATAAATACGACTACAACAACAATTAAAGTTTCACGGTCACTCGACACCGGTCATGACATAAGCACCTATGTACAATGTTAGATAAGTCAAGGTACTTATTACAGCTTGGCTTGATACAGCATTCATTCAAGTGACTTATTATCTTATATGAAGTTATTTATTATCAATGTCAACTATCTGAATTTTACAAATTATGTAATAAGTGTGCTAGAGACCTTCTATGTCACGACATCACTTATCTTCTGAGACTACAAAAATAAATATTGTAGTCTACTAATATCTCGGAAAATTTAAGTGCTACAAACTTGAAATTTGGCAGGTAGGTTCCTAATAAGGAATAAGTATCCGCTAAGAAAAGATTTTTGTTAATCCCTCGGGATACGGGTGAAACCGCGGGGAACAGCTAGTATTTTATAAGAGGGTGTACGTATGAGAACAAGGCATCATAAAAAATAACGGAAAAATGCCGACAAGCATTTTCTATTTTGATAAAAATTACTTCTAATCTCTTATAATAATATCCCATCTTTATCTGCTAAACAATTACACTCATTCAAAATCTGACAGTGACAGTTCGTGATAGTGTACAACGATAATATTATCACGAATCATTCTATCTCGGAAACACTAACATACGCATCATGGATGCGCGTCAGTCTCACTTATTATGTCGACTGTACTAGTGTTTTCGTGTCTGTGAATTGTGATCGTGAAGTCAAATTAAAATGTTATTTAAAAAATGCAACAAATGCCGAAGGAAATGTAATTATTGTTTTTTTATTTGTAAAAGTTATTCAATTTAAAAGTAAAAGTGTTTTATGTAAGTTTCGAATGTGATGACGAAGCCGTGACATCATTTATGCACATAATTTTGACCTATTGTCTATTTTCCAGTTACTAAGTGTTGTTTTTTTAGTCATACTTGAATTTAACATATTTGAGTTTCTTAGATGTTTTACAGACAAGGAAAATGAAGGTCTTATTATTAATGGTTATTATGATTAAAGTTAATTACGTGCCTAGAACAAAAATACTGTGACTATTACCATAATTGATAGTACCTGGGCTATAGGAATACAATACAATTTTGTTTCTTTGTGTGTGAAAACACGGAGAAAATGAATTTTCCTAAAAATGAAGTAGATAGGTCGATATTTCGCCGCCTAAAAATCCACATTGTATATTTCATCGAAAGCCGTTTTCGAGAACGCGATTATTACGAAATTAATAATTCATTATTTCGGTAAGTAGCACAACAAACTTAAGAGGGAGACACGTGGTCTGGTCACTTACCAAATATACAAAAATGACCTTAGTAAAAGTGTTACCATTTTTCATTGTAATTTTTGTATATTTGGTATATGACCCGCCAACTGCCTCCCCCTTACGTTTGTCGTGCTACTTATCGGACACCCTGTATACCTACTCAATATGTCCATTAAACTAATTATAGTCATTACTGTACTATATCCTTAAAAATAACACTTACGTCGCTTATCATAAAGCTTGTATTCATATGCAATTGTACTCGTAAACTTGCAATAATTGTGTATTGTGTTGCTTATCATGCTGTCTCCTTCTTGCACGCCAGCCCCACCACACGCGGAACTGAGAGGTAAATACCCTGTATTTGGATGTTAACTTTCTTCTAGCAAAAACACGTGGGTATGTAGTTCCATCAAATTAGGGAAATTTATCGCATTTTTTACTAAAGTAATACATAGTTCACAAAATATACGCTTACATTTTTAAAGCATATTTTTTGTTCCATAATCGATGTTTTATACATTGAATATTAGCTTACTTTGATAAGTTTGTATTTGTGTCTACATTTCTATTCTAGTACATTGTATCATTATCTTTGTCAAATTGTCATTTCTAATTTATTTGAGTATTGGTTTCTTATGGTTAACTAAAAGGTTTTGCACTATCGCTTTTTGCTCACCATTGCATATTATAACTTGTTTTTTTTTTAAATGATATTTTTTTTTACATTACGAACAAATCGAATGTAATAAACTAAAAAGGGAGTAGTTTTAAAAATACTAATTTACAACTTATTACCGCTTATTTAAGCTATCAAAAAAATACCTGAGAATTACCGAAAAACTAATATTACATAAGATAATCCTCACTGATTATATATATACAACAAATGTACAAAATATACAATTTATATACTAAAAAAACCTCCACTGAACAAATTGCCCTAAAGGGATGAAACGGGGGCCAAACTTTGTATGGAGAAACGGGACCGCGGGTGAAACCGCGGGGCGGAAAGGTAGTTTATTATAAATAGTGTTGAGTATGACTACAACGTCGCAGCGAACGCGTCTTCGGAAGGTTCCCGAGCGTCCGAGGCTGGTGAAGCGGCGCCTCGGGGCTCGACACTACCTCGGGCCGCGACCTCGCCCGCGCCCAAGTACTCGCCAGACGGCTCGCCGAGCTCATCCGTCACTAGTGAGGGAGGACCGTATGTGTTATTTATATTCTTCTTTTCTTATCCCACGCCGTGGGGTCGGCACAACATGTTTTCATCTTCCACTCCGCTCTATCACTAGGTTATATTATTTAACTAAATATAAACTAACCTGACAGATGTTTTCCTGCGCCGAAAATAAAAAAACTTATAACCCAATTGCAGTGCCACCTACCGGCTCCAATTGTGAATTTTAAACATTCAGGAACCCAGTCCTTTTTTGTCAAAATCGGTCCAGCCGTTTAGAAGGAGTTCAGTGACATACACGCGTACCGATAAATGATGGTATATATTATAAAAATTAAAAATACCACGATAAACATTTAACGTAGAACAAAATTATCAATGTCAAAGAAATATTAAATTTAGTAAGTGTACGCTGCCCTTTGTGTGTTTTAACTCAAATATAATTTGATTTAACATTATAATACCTGCAGACTTTACCCCCATATCAGCTCACAATGCGTAACGTGTGTAACGTTGTTTAAAGTGTGAACACAGCCAAAGTGGACTTTAGGTAGTTGACATAAGGCATATTATAAGCGATCTCATTAAGTATTTGAGTTAGATTCACGTCTTCATCAGATTCCTGTAGATAAATCGTTAAAGAGCTAAACGAATAGTCGATGTAACAGGTACCCAACACAAGCGGGCTCAAACAACATATCGGAGACGACGTTCACAATCAAGCCGATATTGAACGAGCTGCGCGAGCGCAAGGAGGACTACGAGCGGTTAGCTGACAAGATTGACGCACTCAAGGTATGGCTTTTACTGACAGATGCCGCTTTCGTAATACACCGTGATTAGTGCGAACATTCGCCATCAAATGTCCTTCAATAAGGCGCCAGTCCCATAGCGAAAAGGCTAGAGCAACGGTTCTCAATTAATAGGCGCCCTCAGCGTACGTGTCGTTTTCTTTTATCTACAAACCTGAGATACCCGATGAGAAGGTAGCGACAAAACCTTGTGTTTGATCACAATCTCACCTTGGTAAGTGATGATGTGGCCGAAGGCGCTAAGCACACAAAGCCTAGATGGAAACTGGCTCTCAAGTGCAGCTGTCTGAACACACCGATAAGTGCTTGGCGACTGATTTTCAACTTTAGGGTGGTAGCCAGCCAGTCGGGTACTATAAAGTACCCTACCACGTTTCCTCACGATGTTTTCCTTCACCGAAAGCTCAAGCTCATTGTAGGTTTCGAACCCACGACCTTCGCCGCGGTATCCGTCGTCACTACCACTGAGCTATCATCGCCTTATATTTTTTTGCGCCATTTGTCAAGTCGAAAAAATTCAAGGGTCACAGTGACTTATGGAGAAAATAGAGGGGGCATTTGGTAAATCGTTGGAAACCCCTTCTCTAGAGTTATGCATTTAGAGTTAGAGAAAATGGACTCATGAATATGCATTCGCTTTGTCAGATAGATTTTAAAGAAGTTCCCAGAATCCTAGCTACGCTTCATAATCTTTTATAATGTTACAGAATTTATCGCAAGAAGTATCGTTTCTTTCGGCGGCGCTGCAGGAAGAGCGCTTCAAGACTGAACGACTGGAGGAACAAATCAATGATCTCACTGAACTGCATCAAAACGAGGTATAATATACTTATACTCATAAACATCCTTTGATTTTCATCACTGGTTCTGATCATTGAATTAATCTGGGTTTTGTTTAAGTTGTTTTCGAAAGCGCCAGTGATACCTACCCCTTGCAAGTGTTTATAGCGGTCACCGCTTATTTATATAATTATAGGACGTATGCTCGTGTGCTACCTTAGTGATGTAAAAACTGTGTTCCAGGTGGAGAACTTGAAGCAGGCGCTCACAGACGTAGAGGAGAAGGTTCAGTACCAGAGTGAAGAACGAATACGAGATATACACGAGGCACTTGATCTCTGTCAAACTAAAGTACGTTTATATTTTTGTAACCTATAGGTATTCAAGTCATATCAGGTTTGTTTTCTATAAAAAATGACTTTTAATGAAATATTTAAACTTTTCGCTGACTTTTTGAGATTAACTGGAAAGTCACGATACATGCTTAAGTTTATTAGATAAAATTCCACCTATACTTAATATAAAAAAACTCAAAAAACACGATTTTGTTGAAAAACCAACGTCACTTCGCAAGTTCCCTCCAAAACTCACCCAGTCTTATCTCTCGTGTAATTATTTTGGGTTTAAAATTTTTGTACCTACACCTAAATATGTATTGTAATGATTTCAGATAAGTAAAGTAGAACAATGGATGGCTGGTGGTGTAGGCGCGGGCGGGTCGGTGGGCGGCGGAGAGGCGGGCGGCGCGGGGTCTCTGCCCCCCCGGCTGTTGCTCGTCAAGTTGCTTAACGTGGCGCTCACGTTGCTGCAACTCGCTCTGTTGCTCGTCGCCACCGTCGCAGGGGTCGCCATGCCCTTTCTACGCACCAGGTTATTATACCACATATACAGAGTGAAAGGAACATGATAACACAAACTTCGCGAAAAGGTTACACTTAGTGTCATAAAGAATAATTACGGAAGTCATTAATCTCGTTAACGATCGGTTACAGAAATTGGTCATTTTAGAGCGCGCTATGTATTGTAAACACCGCCGAGTCGGTATGAAGCGTTGACCTCAAACGTGAACTTTTGCGAATCAGGTGTTTGAAGTTTTATTTACATTGCATTTTTTGTTTAATAACTGAACTAATTGTTTTTTAATTAAAAATCTCATTGTGGAGATCCTTGGGGGAGGCCTTTGTCCAGCAGTGGACGTCTTCCGCATGACATTGTCTATAAAAAGTCAAGTCATATTTTTTTAAGCGATGATAGCTCAGTGTTAGTGACGTCGGATACCGCGGCGAAGGTCGTGGGTTCGAATCCTACAATGAGCTTGCGGTGAAGGAAAACATCGTGAGGAAACCACAGCACGGTGGTAGGTCGCCAGCCAGTCGGGTACTTTGTAGTACCCGACTGGCTGGCGACCTCATCATCAAGTTGAAAATCTGTCGCCAAGCACCTGTTGGTGTGTTCCGGCAATTGCACTTGAGAGCCAGTTCCTATCTAGGCTTTGTGTGCTTACCACATTTGGCCACGTCATCACTTACCATGTGGTGAGATTGTGATCAAACACAAGCTTATCCTAAAGTAAAAATAGCTTACAAAATACCAACTGTTTTAATTAATTTTCCAGGGTTCGAGTATTAACAACAAGTGTAGCAGTAATGGTTGGTGTGATGGTATTAAAGCAATGGCCAGAAGTGACGCAGCTATCGGAACACCTGCTCAGGCGGCTAAAAGAGTACCTTCTCGACAAACACCACGACAGGTAATGTGGGTAGCGGGTTCGATGCCGTGTGCATCTGTGGACATGTCTGGGATTGCATGAGAGGTGCTTTTGTTATGGAATAGGGATTCATTTGCATGTCGAATTAACACTAAATTACAATTGTGTATTGGAAGATGTTAGTTGCGTTTAAATCAATTAAAACTCTTCTGTATAATTTATGTACTTTTTTTTTCTATTTAAATGTTGACTTGTTCAATTATTTGACAATAAGATATTGTTAGGTACATACTGTAGTACAATACTTCATAGTAATTCAATAATTATATTTGTGAATAACCTTTTTAGTGGATTGAATGTAACAAAATGTTAATACGTTTTCAAACCTCCAGGCATTTCCACAGATAAGTAAAAGTTTAAATGTACCGGTCCAGTTTTAGAGGTGTATGTATATTGTTGCGATATTAAATAAATTATTTGATGTATATTAGGCGAAATGTAGATTTAATTGGTGTTTACAGATGTGGGAATCATATTCAGAAATACATAAAACTTTATACAACTATGTACATGATACAGCTTACAAAAAGTTCTCTCATTTTTATAGTATTCTGTGTAATAATCTGAAAATTTGAAAAACCAGTAAAGTGAAATGGAATGAAAGCTTATATAAGCGTCCCAAAAAGTCCGTGAAAGGCCATCAATTTCACTAAAACCTGACTGGACATATACGGACGAGACTTTACTGTGAATGTGATATAACTTCACTTTAACATAGAAGAAAGTTGAAAATAAAGAACTGAAATTTATACGTAAGACGAGGCAGGCAGTATTGTCATAGAAAAAAAAACAGACAGATCAAGCGCATCACACCCACACGTTAGGTCACATTCAGGTATTATGTACCTGAGAAACGCCCTGTGTGTCATTGTCTTGCGCTCAGGTGGTCTTGTTTAATAAAAATACGTTTTATATAATTCTCACAACAGTTCATGCATTCAAATACATTGGCCCGGGGATTCAACAGTAATTCACAAACTTTGCCTTTGCAATGACTACTAGCATTTCATTTCTCATATCCGTATAAAAGTCTAACAGGTTATTTCCGATTCGACAGATTTTGTTTCGTCAGTTTTTTTGTTAGAAACTTAACAAAATTCTGACGAAATGGAAATCTGTCGAATCGGAAATAACCCGTCTAAACAGAGGTGCTCGTGCTATTTCAACTCATACTAAAACTTCTAGGCATTGTAAAAGGCAATACCTTGGTAATCCACTGATATCGCTAATATCTATAGGCGACGGTAGACCATCAGGTAACCTGCCGGCCTGCTTATTAGACAAAAAAACTCAACTATCGTGCCGTTATAGTCTAGATTATCTCGTAGGTACACCGCGTGAGTGCGAGTGAGAAATGTGCAGTATGCGCGCTCAGTCCCACTTACGGCTACCTTGCTGGTCGGCTCGCCGGCGAGCTACTTAGCTGTAGGCACTTAAAACGCTGCATTAGGAGAGTGACGATTTTGAAATCTGATGGTAATTCGCATCATAACTCTCACACTCTGTAGACATCAATACAATGCAATAGTGTTTATATATTCATTTTCAAGCGCTGATGATAATGTAATATAATTTCTAAGAACAAACGCTTCGTTACCTATATTGTGTATGTATGTATTATAGCTTGAATCATATCACTGTATGGGATATATAATATGTATAGCGATCCATACTAACTATTGTAAAGAGGGTATTTCTGTATGTCCACGATAAGACTAATACTAATATTATTTGGAATTTCATAACTAAAATTCAATTAACTCAAAGTAACAATGAAACAATAACTCTTTCATATAAATACATCTCAACGAGTTCAATTACAATGATATTATCAGTAAAAAAGTGTAGATAGGTTACCTACACAACATTCGATCTTAAGAAACGGTCGAGAAATGGCATTCTAATGCACTCATTAATAACTTGATATTGCAATATCCACACTACATTACAATATCTCATAACACGGTGGCGTTTTTGGTTGTTTTGGGTCACTTTTTCTTTTAATTGCACTTGGTACATGAAGTGCTTCCGTTGATGCCGGCGACGCGACACGATGTCATGTTAGGCTAATCTTTAACCTCTTTGGAGCCTATATAACTTATCTATATTTTTACTTATAATATCATTGGGCGTAAACTAATTAATTTGTATAATTTTATAAAATTACTTTCCTAATTAATGTTTAATATTATGTTTTGTCTCTTTCTCCACTCCAGGTACGAATGCAAGTCTTTATGTGGTTGATTTTGTAATGGAATTTAGTGACGCATTTAGATGGTAGTACAATTTGTGTTTTTTGTGGATCGAACATCAAGGTATTTATTACTTAGTTAAACTAACTGAATAACTCTTATACTAAACAGGGACTCTACGAGTATGACCAATGTTATTGCGGTTCAAATTTACCTAAAATTGATTGTTTTTCTGTCTACAACATTCTGAAGTCCTTCACCCCCAGTTCTTCAAAGGTCCTTTCCTACTAAGACATGACAATTTAAGTTGCACAGATAATAAATTATTTGTAATATGATCATTATTACAAAAGTGACTTCATATACCAAATAATATGCAATAAGTGTAATGTGCTCAAATTAATTAGTTGTTACAAAGCTATGTCTATGTGCAACTCGAATTGTCGCAATTTTCTTTCTCTTTCATTTTCCTAACCATTTATTTTTCTTATTAAATTTTTTAAACAATTCGCAAGCGGTTTTCGGTCGTCCCAAAACTACATTTAAAAATCCATTAATCGCCATAAATTTACGTATGTTCGGTGGTTTGACTAAGTTGTGAATAAAACTTTTTAGCCGTGAGAATTAGTTTTTCCTGATTAGTCCAGAATATATTATGTTCAATGGATACTTGAAAGAAATTGGTATTGTTTTTAAATACATCTTTGAGTGATTGAACACGTTTTCTGAAGTGATGAGCGATTTAGCTAATACAAATGTAAGTATAGTAACTTACTTCATTACAGTGATATTTCTTTACACTTAAGTTATGTAAGGGGGGTTGATGTATATTTGAGAAATTTCTTTTTGACTATCAACAACTAATAACGGCTAATACATGTATTTTATCGCCAGTTTATAAAAAAAATTGGGTTTCTCAAATCATACAAAAGTCCTTAATTTTTATGTGTTAAAAATGTGATTATAATTACATGAACAAGTAATTAGGGCTGGGCCCTCAAGATGAATGTTTGATTATATTATTTAATATTACATTATAACTTTTCATTTTTATCGTTGGTGTGTTCAGTTTTTAAATTATTTGGTAATCGAATTTGGATGGAATGTATATTATAATGGAATTGTTTAGGTGATGGATTTTGTTTAGGTTCAAAATGTTGCGTATTATAAGATGTCTATACGTTGGCTACATTTGCCACAAATATCTTAACTGAAAGACGCGGTAAAACGAAAGACTTTTACTGAAAAATTTAATTAAAACCTTAATTTTAGTCAAAGTATAAACATTTTGTAATTTGTATAATCACTCGTTTCATGCACTTGATGTAAATATTTTATGGTTATAATTTTTTTTTAAATATTTCATTAGCCGAATGTTTAGGTCGATGATTGTATCAGAAGGTTATTTATTTATCGAATGTACATATGGGTTAAGTATGATTTTATATTCGTCGATGGCGATTCCAACATTGTAATATATGCGGTTTGTTTCATAAAGAAGAGTAAAGTTGGTGAAAAGGAAGCCACTATTAATGGATTGATGAATTCTTACTCCAAACTTTCCTCGTAGCTACCCCTAGACGGTTCCTAAAGAGAACTATTAATAGCGTTTTACATATGAGAATCACTCAATTATATAATTTTTTTGTATATTTAACTCGAAACTTTCTTAATTTTTTTACTGGTTAGTCTTCTCGTCATCTCATCTATTCATTAGTTTGGGTAGAATCTACTGTAAAAAATATTGGAAAGCCATCTTTGAATTAGTATTTTTAGCTCTCTGGTGAAATTAATATTTATTTTTATTGTGAATACATTCCAAATTGTCTTAAAACTAATTGATGCTTGTATCTGACGCAAAAGTACTGATAATCAGCACTTAATCTGTAATCAGCTGGACTGATTACATTTATGCAACAATAAACATTTTAGTATCTGTAATTACATTTTTTTTCTTTTTTTTTTCAGATATTTTCTGTTAAATTTGCAATGAACAATATGTATATATATTCAGTATAGTATTGCGTTCACAGAACATAATTATACTTAAATGTGGATTGTTAGAGATTATAATTTAATTTTTAAACCGCATCATTACAATGCAAATAAAAAATGTACAAAACATTCATCATTTCAATACAATTTGTTGTTGTGTATATTATTGTAAATATTTTTTTATTACAAAAGAAAATAATTATTTTTGTGTCAAAAGTTGTATACGCAAGCTCTTGTTCATAGTTGCTCTTACATAATACATTTATTTAAAGGTATATTTACATTCAAATAGGTAGTTAAAGATAGTCAATTTGTGAAAATGGTTGAATTTGAATACACCTTCGAATAAATGTCCGGATATTAAGTACCATTTTAAAATAATGTAATGTATTTGTGTTAAGTTCTACGCAAATAAAATGTAAAACTTTTCGTTGCTGCCTATGGATTGAATTAAATCATCACAATTTTATTCACTTTAGTGTTTCATTTAATGTATTTTTTTAACATTTATGACTTGAGTCATAAATTGTGCATTTGTATGAAATGCAAGCTTAAAATATAATGAAAATATTATTCATCAAAAATCTATATCGATGATATAACATCGAATTTTACGGATCGAGTATGTTCAAAATATATGAATTATTTCGTATCCCATAGTAAACAATCCTTCACCCGAACCTCACTGTACCCAAGATATTGTCACCTCTGACTTGAGTAAAACTGTCACTGCTCCCTTTAGTTGCAACGTAATAAATAATACATAGGTACATCGAATTTCATGATGAAAGTTTTAGCACATTCATCAAAGAACTCTAGGTAGAAACAGTATCAAAACCCGTGCTCGTCCGGTTTTCGATTTCGATAACTGAAATCGGATTATAACCTTTTGCGTAAAAATAATGTCTAATAGACAGACAGAATATGTAGAATAACCGTGAGATTTGATAACACAAAATTAAATGCAACATTTGTTAAAATATTTTAATAATATAAAAAAATCGTTCCTCACGCAAATATAAAACATATAAAAATATAGGACAATCACTTTTCTTATTTTTTTTTTCATTATAGTATTAATAAATAACAAAAACACAAGAAAAAACTATGTACGAAATGAATGTTTGTACAGATTGCAAACATTAATTAATGTGGTAGATGTAAAAGAAATACCTATAAATACTGTCAGTGCCGGAATAGGCACGATGCAAAATTACCTAGTAAATGCTACGGGCTCCGTGAATCCACGCCCAACTGTAAAATATTATTCAATAAGATAGCGTTAGGAGCGTAAATATATTTCTTTAAAATTATGATAAGTAGATAAATTAGATATACAATTTATTGCTGCAACAAGCCAACGTAATGACGTTAGTATTGCACTGAATTGCACGCAAGTTGGCAGCACCGTAGAACTAACAGTTTAATTCCAATAAATAATTTTTGACCATCTATTTTCAACGGGCCCCGCGCTGGCTTAATCCGGCACTGAATACTGGGTGGATACTTAGATAGCATATTTTCTCAGCCTATATTGAATTTATTAAACTGAACAACTATAAGACCAATTCTGAAATAGGTTATGAAAATATATATAACTCGAAATATTTACCCGGTATATTATATACTACCAACACATCTACGTTTCTTTTTAATTCAAACGCTATCGCTATTTAATGTTCTTAATATAGGGTTGTATTTTAAAATGTCCCTAAAATACTTATCACTCACTGGTAACAGAAGTTGATCTAGACGTCGACAAATTTTCAGGCTTTGGCGGTAGTGCTGGTTTCTCAGAAATTTGTAAACTCAATCCTGAATCATCCAGGTCTTTGGCACTATCTGGAGTGGACTCGATGACATCGATTGTTTCCGTAGATTCGTACCCGAAATCTGTTGGCTCTATCGTGGTCCTATAAGTAATAATTTAAATTTTAAGCCAACCTTTATTTAAAGTCCAAAATCTAGTAATTTCAATGGGCGAGTGCATTTACGTACTAAAGGTTGTTTTGCACAAAAACTAGGTTGGTATGTATGTATAAAAATTGTACAATACAATTATATACAAGTTCTAGCATAGTTTATGTTACAGAAAATTTCCAAGTAGAAATCCTTCACCAGAAACATTTAGGAACAGATTATGTGCACCCAAAACCAAAAACAGAAATAAAGACATGACAACACAAAACAACATAGAGTAAATCATACTTACGTCCATTTTCCAGCGACACAGAACAGAACAGCCTTAATACAGCAGTCACAGAAATGCGATGAAAAAGCTTGATAAGTTTATACATATTTATGTAATTTAGGGCCGAATTTCAATCACTGGATAAACCTCGGATAATCTGTTCGTCTGATAAGTCCATACAAATAAAATCTAAATTCAAATTAACAGCCAGTTATCGCTTATCTAGCCATTGAAAAATTGGGCCTTTAAAAGCTAGGAGTAAATATGATAATGTTACACATAAGAAAATAGGTGCACAGTTTTTAAATGAAGGGGAACAGATTGAGAAAAGAAAAAAATATATTTGTTTTACCAATTCCGTTTTATTGATAGGCTTACATTTGACTCTTACATTGCTGACACCTAGCGTACATCACTAAATACAGTGTATAGTGTAATAGTTAATAATTAATTATATTTTGATTTCTTGCTATCTTTTCTCGCTTCTTTGATTATGTTAAGAAATTAAACTTTTTAGCAATAATCAGTTATCGATTCTCGATACCTAAAATAAATCCAAAAATCACGTAGCGAATAAAATTTTCGATAAAACCTTAAATTGTGTAACAAAATAAAAATTTACAATTAAAAAAATATTATAAAATGTAAAATATATCGTTGTTTATCCCTCGGGAATGTTGCCTTATAATAAAAAAAGCTCTACAAAAATATTTCACAGTGCTAGCTTAAATAATATTAGAAATATACATTTCTTGAATTAAAGCGGGTAAATTATACGGTTATAAATGCCAATATGGGGAATGCCGAATATAATGAGGAATGTAAACGCGTAGAGGTACGTATATAATATGATTATATAAATCTTGGTAAAATGGCGTCCCTTATTCAAATTATCACATGAACAATTCCACAGATACGTTATTGCCAATTCCCACACTAAGCAATCCATAAATATTATACAATAATGTATAAACATTAAAAACAATATAAAGCAAGATCAAAAATTGATTTCTAAAATACACCTTTATAAGAATGTCAACTTAATTTTGGAAGCCTTAAATACCTATAATTATAAAATAACGAAATTAAAACTTATTCAAGAAGCAATCTTTTTATGTAGTTATTAACATATTGGATAGCGTTCATAATTTGAATGCGTTCACTCACACGCCATAGCTTTAATTAAGTACCTCAAAATGTATGTACGTAAATCTAAAAAACCACGGTACTTCAGCAGTACTAACTAGTTTATACACTATCTAATCTAAAAACAATAATATTCGTTGTAAAAATGTATAAAAAATCATTGACACATGTATTGTAATACTAATCCTTCATAAGTACTAAGTATTGTTAGCGATTTTATAAAATTTATGGTGTATTTAATAATTAAATAAAATTACGTCATTGACTTTAATTAGACCATGTCAATGAGGGTGCGTCCACTCAGATGTGTGCTAGATCCACATTTACCAACAATGGAGGGACCAAAAAATCAATTTTATTACGAAAGAATAATGAGAAAATATTACTAGCAGCGCTATCTAAATATATTTTCATCTTTGCCTACCAACGTACGCACGATGCATGTTAATATTGTCGAAATACACATAAACAATACCTAATTTCCCGGACCTAAGAAAATATTTCTGTCATTATGGAAATTGGCTCCGTCTCCGTCTAGTCACAAAAATCCCTCATTGCTATGTGCATCAAGCCCTACAATTTAATAATAAGTTAAGCTTACTTACACATTAACATTACGTACACAAATATTGTTACAGTGTGTGTTGTTGTATAGAAATATGAATCACTACATCGTTAAACTTGTTTTACCATCGTCGACTTTCATTTCTTGTAATTAAGGCTGAAACTTTGATGTCAATAATTACAAAAACATAAAATACTCCAGTACTGCTAGTTATTTTGGATAAAAATCACTATAACCTTTATCTAGACGATGTAGCATCCATATTTCTATAACATAATTATTAAAATCCCACCTATACAGCGTTTCTCATTCGAGACATCACAAACATATACCGTCACCAAAATTACTATACATTATGTAAACATTTTGGAATGTAGGACATTCAGTCGTTGAAAAAGCGACATTAATAACACGGAAAAAGTTATTAACATAGCTTTTATTGTGTGGAATATCTTAGATATATATAATTGTAGCAGTAGGTGGGTTTATCTTATAAAGGATATATAAATTATCATTATAAATACATAGTATATGTATATTATTATAATATCCCACATTAATTCACAAACATTTCAATCAGACACTTTCGTTAGGCCTCTTAAATATTTATTGAGTAAACGAAACATTTGGAGTATGTTTTTAAACATTATGTCATTACTAGAGTCTAATGTTTATATTTGACTAAAATCACAAATGTTACTCCCTCCAACGTACGTTGAATCAATAAACATAATGCAAAACACAAACGCCTTTGTAATATTAAAACTTACATTACTTTACGAGCAGAGCTGTGTCGACATAATATTTTCGTGTAATAATTTAAAAAATCTTTCCTCATAAAAGAGTACGATATAATTTCAACATTCAGTATTTGAATAAGGAATATGTATGTAATTGAAAGGTCGATTTCTTTTTTAATAAACTTTATTACTTAAGAATTATGCCTCCATGAATATTTTTGAGAAAGAAATTGATTTTTAAAAAGTGCAATGAAATTTGGTAATTCAAATATTTGAAACTCAACGCTATTGGTCAGAGCGAAGAGCGAAAATAACCTCAAAGTCTTTGACGACAAAGAAATGTCAAAGCTACCGACTTTGACGGCATACACGTCAAAGTCCATAGTCCAAGCGCGGCAAAATGGAATGGCGCCTAATATAAAATAAAGTTCCTGACAGTAATTTTTGTCATTTTTTTTAAATACTTTAAATGAGTTATTTACGCGTTGAATTCTTTTAATATTAGTGGTGTAAACTATTGATTAAAAATAATAATAAAATACATGGATATTCCTTATTGATACTTTGTGTCGACACAGCGTTTGTATGGATATGCACACTTACGCTTGGAGTGGCGCGTCCATGGCGGGTATGTAGTCTAGCGCCATGAGGCACGCGAACACTGTCATGATCATCTTGGGTTTTCTCTCAGTGATGTCTTCAGGGAGAGCGTACACGCGCGCGCCGCAGCGGCGAGCCATCGAGATCGCGTATTTGGCGTTCGCTAGGGCTTCCTGACAACATTATATTTGGTGTCACAATACGACGTATTTGCAACTGAGGTGTATTTTATAATTTAATACTATGTGCAACTGCCGAAACACACCAACATGTGCTGGGCGACTTATCGAGTACTACAAAGTACCCTACCACCGTGAGGTGGTTTCCTCCCGATGTTTTTCTTCACCGATAGCTCAAGCTCATTATAGGATTCGAACCCACGACCTTTGACCTTTTTATACGTCGGATGCCGATGCGACGTATAAAAAAGTCCGCCTTGAAAAGAGGTATATAAATGGGCAACGATAAAACAATCCAGTACTTTGTAACCGACTTTCTAAAAAGGAGGAGGTTCTCAATTCGACTGTATGTTTTTTTTCCTCCTCTCTTTGACAAACAGTTTTATTTTGTTTAGTACCTAGCTATTTGACGAGCTTTAGTGTTAACAAAAAATATATTTTTTTACTAATTTTTTCAAATTCTTATTAGAAAAAAAGAAGTTTTTGTACGAAAATATTATATGAAAAATGTTTCCTAAAAAATCTTAAAATAATAATTATGGTCGAACACTGGTTATTATAAAAATATCGTTGTACGCGTACCTCCTGAGTGCCACCAGGTAACACGAGGTCGTAGTTGATGGATCCAGGTTTGATCGCGTCGATCAGGTCTAGCACCACCTTGCCGTCCGCCAACACTTCATCCTGGGACAAATTGGACACATCAGTTTTATCCGACAATTTGTCAAAGAAACTTTTAAGGCGACTACAGATTAGGCTAAATATTAATAAAATGCAGCGCGGTGCTTTGATTTTCATAATCAACTTGAGTTTTCAGAAAATCGTAATTTTTAATCATCTTTAAAAAATACTAGCTGATCCCCGCAGTTTCACCCGCGTTCCCGTGCTATCTAATCTATTCCAGGGACAAAATATAGCCTATGTTCAACAGGGATAATGTAGCTTTTTAATGGTGAAAGAATTTTTCAAATCGGTCCAGTAGTTTCAGAGCAACAAACAAACAATCAAAACTATCCTCTTTATAATATTAGTATACAGTATATATGTAATCGTTAAGTGTGTCCAGGCGATTATTCCGTAACTATTACACATATAAAAATAAAAAAAACTGACATCGAAAGTACGTTACCTAATCAGTAAAATGACATTGACAATGACTTTTTTTAAATCAAACGAGAAGTATCCAAAATTTTGACATTAAATATAATCTCATACATTTAGTATGAGATTAGTAGAAAGCTTATTTTAAGTGGTCTAGTAGTCAATTTACCTTAATCTCATTTTATAATTACGTATGATATGATAATAATGATTTTCAAGTAGATATTATCATTAACTTATGACGCATTACCTGGAAACTCCTAATAGATGAAGTCTTCCCTGCCGTGCTGAGTTTGTTGTTGACCCATTGCACTATCTCTTTCTCAATGATGGGGTTGCCAGTGTTAGCGAGCCGGGTGAGGACTGACAGCGTGTACGCCCGCATCAATTGCCAGATTAAAGCTGCAATAAGTTATAAAAAAATCTTTAAATAGAAAGGTTTCTTTTGAGATGAGGCGGCAATAATCCCAGAAATTACTATTTAAACAACTTACATTCAATAATTATTATACCCACAAATGAGACAAATCTAATAACCCCATATGTTGAAATCCAAAAGGTTTAGGCTGTAGAACGTGCCAAAGAATTAGACATACATAGCCCCATCTCAAAAACTAAGCAGTAAGAGTTTTATGTGATGATTTAAAAGTCTGTTTTTTTACCGAGACATTAATTTTCATTTTAAGTGTTTACTCAATATTGATCGATAAATATTTGTAGGTGAGGTTTTTAAATATATTTTTGTAATTAAGGTTTGCTTTTTCATTCCTTGCGAGATGATATGACTTATTACTTATTCGTAGCCTATACCTGTCAAATTATTATATCTGTAAAAAAAAACGAGTTTAGCGTGAACTAACCTAGCGTGAGCGTGGCGTTCCCCTCATTGATGTCAGCGCCTGCGATACCGACGAGCGAGAACCCAAGCTGGCGGCCGAGCTCCACCGCGTAGTTGCAGTTCTCCAGCCGCTCCATGAACTTGCGCAGCTTTGAGAACTGACGGTGCACCTACAAGCACAAACACAAATATGAAAGTTTGTGAAGATATTTGTTACACTATCACGCACAAACTTCTTAACGGATTTTGATGAAACTTGGCACACATGTAGATTATATCCTGAAATAAAACATAGGATACTTTTTATCCCGAAAAAAATATCTGAATTATTGTTATTAAAAATCTTAGGGCATGGACTCAGGCGGGCCGTGCGCTTGATTGTTCCTTAGTGATATAAAAAACAGATTCCCATTCCAAACGGCGCTTAAAATCCGTACCATACAGCGCGAATTCTTATTTATAACAATTGGTACCTTCTTCCAGTTGACAATGCCAGGTTTGATGATGTCGTAGAGCTGGAAGATGACGAGTCCGTCGGTGAGGTCCGAGTAGAGCCAGTTCACGTGCGGCGCCACGCCCATCGAGTTCATCCAGTTGCGGTACGCTGGAAACATATACAATATATAATTAATAGAAGAAAAGAAAGAAATAAATATATTTTATTTATGCACGCCATTCGACGCAAAAAATAGCAACAAAAAATACCATGAAACATAAAATGTTCCTTTTTAAATAAAAATATAAAATAATACAAATTCTTAGCTTAAAGGTTATGTATGATTCTGTAATTGAAGTGAATATATACAATTTTCTACCTTTTTTTTTAAATAAAAGACAAACAAAACAAATTAAACAATATTTTTGGAAGTTTGTGCGTCGTATGTGCTTATTAACTACAGTGTTCTACGTTTTTATTACTAATACGCAACGCGAATATTACTGTTATTTAATTGTAAATTTCATTTGATTCATTATCATATCATTCTATGTTTTGGGTCATCAACTAACCATTATCTTAATCTAAAGAGAAAATATTAGATGTTTTTGTATGTTTGTTTATAGTGGAAAAACTCACATAATTTTAAAATTTCTTTCACATCAGATATGCACATTTTCAGGGAGTTTCATGGGCTATATTTTTATTTAATTTCCCTCAGGAACGCGGGTGAAACCGCGAGGGACAACTAATGGAATTTATAAATACACATCCTGGAAAGCATAGATTTACGCAAATTGCAACTCTATGCCACATCATGTTTATAGACATACACGCCGCGGTTTCACATAATAACGATGATATAAAATACAAAAATCATTACACTAAACGTCTTCAAAGAACGAAGCCCGATTATTCGACCATAAATATAGAATTTAGCAACATGTCTTACCACAAATACACGTTGGTCGCAACTAAGAAGCTTTTCTTTACATTAGGTCACACGTAAGCCTGCTTCCGCTATTGAAGCAACCACAAGCCACAACGCTATGAATAATTGACCCAATTTTGTACATATACATACATCTATATGTAATACGAATTCAACTACATATTTAGCTAAGGATTTACTTCTTTTTTACAAGCTTTATATTAGCTTGCAATGTATGTATGTTTTTTCCGGTGTGAATCTTGCAACTCAATTTTGAAGCAGATTTCTTTAACCGATTGAGCTGAAATTTTGTATGCACGTTTAGTTTAGATGACAATGCATGGTTAGCTGTGTGACGTCATTCTAAATCTAACATGGCGGAACACCTAAGATAGCGTACTATTATTTTTTTATGTAGTCCTACAATATGGATATCAAATGAAAGGGCTTGCTGAGAATAACTCTTTTTTTTATTTTTTAATCTGGATAGGCTTGTGTTTGACTACAATCTCACTATGGTAAGTGATGATGTGGCCGAAGGTGGTAAGCACACAAAGTCTAGACGGGAACTGGCTCTTAAGTGCAACTGTCGGAACACACTGATAGGTGCTTGGCGACAGATTTTCAACTTGAGGGTGGTAGCCAGCCAATCGGGTACTACAAAGTACCCTACCACCGTGCTATGGTTTCTTCACGATGTTTTCCTTCACCGAAAGCTCAAGCTCATTGTAGGATTCGAACCCACGACCTTCGCCGCGGTATCCGACGTCACTACCACTGAGCTATCATCGCCTTACTTGTAACTTATAACTATTCAATAATAAGTAATGGCTACTAACTCTTCTCCTCCCTGGTCTCGTCGAGCTGGTGGTACTCGTCGGTCTCGGCGCCGCTCCGCTGCAGGCCCGGGTGCTGGTTGAACAGGTTGGCCACGAACGCCAAGTTCAGCTTGTACACGCCGCCCACCACGTCCGCTGGGGTCACGAAGGCGCGGCAACGAAGCTTGGCCGCTTGCTGCAGCATCAGCTCCGCACGACGGAGGAGGTCGCTCTCCTGAAAGTTTAAGAACCGCAAGATTAAAGTCAAGTCAACATTTATTGAAATAGTGTTTGATTGGTGATTTTTAACACATTTCGAGCATGTTCTTGTTGTTAAGGGTTACCTGACACTTGACCTTGTTATAATAATATCTAAAATTCAAAAATCAATATATAAAAATCTCGAAAATGGTGACCTTTTTATTGAGGTGAATTTTGTATATTTGATAGGCGACCCATCTATCTCCCCCTTATGTTTGTTATATTTATAGGTAAATTATAATAAATAAAAATAATATCAATGTTTCCTCAACACAACTATTTTTAGTGATAGATTATGTAACTGAGACACAACAAATTTTAATTATTATTTTTGCAGCTGTAACTCGCAATTATTATCAGTGAGACTACATAAATAATTATTGAAAGTTCATTGCCGGCTCGTCTCACCAAAAGCAACCTACCGAACCGTGCGTTACAGTCTAGCCTATTCATAAATGCTTTTCATGAACACACCAATACTATTTAATGAATGTTGAAAAATACATACAAAGATACTAGAAAAACTTCTTGATGATTGCCCTATGATTTCATCATCAACATGAAGAGAAATCTCTACACTGTGATATTCACCTATACTTATTGTGACAAATCTCTTTTTTTTCGTATGGTTTTTTCTAATTTTTA
Organism: Ochropacha duplaris; assembly: GCA_951361185.1. NCBI lineage: Eukaryota > Metazoa > Arthropoda > Insecta > Lepidoptera > Drepanidae > Ochropacha > Ochropacha duplaris. The sequence goes on along the minus strand of OX592715.1, from coordinate 3,515,618 downwards.
TTGTTCTTTATTTCATTTTGTAAATTATGTTATTTTATTATTATTTCGCCATAAATAAATTTATTTTCTTTCAGTGCAACCGCCAAGTCCCTTACCCTGAGCGCGTCCAACGTGACTCCCGTGTCTGAGGGCGCGATCTGCTTCAACAGGTGCGAGTATATCTCTGAGTCGGCGACGTCTTGCTGGAAGTTGGTGCAGCGGCGAGTCACTCCTGCCGATTGTAGCTGGTGGTTCACCCAGCGTAGCAGGATCGCTTCTGGACTGAGGGCGAGCAGATCTTCAATGCGCTCCTGAAAATAATTGAAAATTAAATATTTATTTGTTTAAGTAAGGATCTAAAATTAAAAAAAAGCGCTACTCAACACCGAAGTAAAAATAAAACTATAATGAAGAAGGTAATTTATGTTGTGGAAACTTTGGGGAGGCCCATGTCCAGCAGTGGATGTTTTTTGGATGATGATGAAAAAAATATATAACAAATTTTCAGTAAAAAAAAAGCTCCAAAAGAGACCTACTAAAGTCTGTGAGAATGCAGGTAGTTTCCAATACATCGTGTTCCTACAGCCGGTAACAAATAGCCATAGTTAATTATGCAGTAGTTTATTTAACTTGGCAACTTTTTCACATTTATGATAATATTCAGTTTTTTTTTACAACTGCTAATATAATAAAGACACAATGCCTACCATGTAAGATGGTTAGAATATAATTACCTCATCGTTAAGGAGTTCAGTGAGGCCGGGGCAGTGCTCGAGGGTGATCTGGTTAAACAGCCCAATACGGATGATCTGCCAGAGTAGACCCAACACTAAATGGGGTTTACCTGAAAATAATACAAATAATTATTGATTTATACAAAAATAGCAGCAACTGACGTCGGATACAGCGGCGAAGGTCGAGGGTTCTCCTACAATGAGCTTCATCTTTCGTTGAAAGTAAACATCGTGAGAAAACCACAGCACGGTGGTAGGTTACTTTGTAGTATTCGACTGCCTTTAAGGCATTGTAATAAGGTGTACAACACATTGACGGGCAGGTTGGCGTGATTGGTTAACACACTACCTATCACGCCGCAGGTCGTGGGTTCGATTCCCATCCAGGACAGACATTTGTGTGCATGAACATGTATGTTTGTATTGAGTCTGCGTGTTATTATCTATTTAAGAATGTATTTACAAAAAATGTAGTATATGTAGTATATCAGTCATCTGGTTTCCATATTGCAAGCTCTGCTTAGTTTGGGATCAGATAGCCGTGTGTGAAAAATGTCCGAGGATATTTATTATTATTATTTTATTTATTATATTTTTATTGGCGATCCCCTTGAATTGCTAATGTGTATAGGCAATGGTAGTCACTTACCATCAGGTGACCGGCCTGCCTCGTTGTCACTAGTGGTATAAAAAGGTCTATGTCCAACAGTGGACTGATGATGATGATGTAAATCAGTGTACCTTTAGCGAGGTCGTGAGCGTCAATATTGACGATGTTACACCCGATGGCCTGCGAGGAGACCAGCGCCAGCGTCAAGTTCTCATGCTTCGTGTACAACGTGAGGTTCTTCTTGTTGATCGCTCGCTCATCTATCGTGTCAGGGCACGAGTGGTTTATCACTTTGCTGTAATAGTAATTTACTGTCAGTTAACTATACTTCAGGTTCTCCATATAATTCGCCAAGTCAAAAAGGCTTACCATAAAATAAGCCCATCCTTAAGTTTTTCATAGAGCTGTTTCCCCTCATGGTCGATGGGTAGGAGGTGCCGTAGATCAGGGTCGTGTTCCAAATTGCTGTTAATCCAACCTGAGAACGCCATCTGTTCCTCCAAGCGGACTGAGTGTGTTGTTCCTGGGAATATAACGCTTATCATAATTTGGAATTATCGTGCTCTTTCGGACGTGTTTTTTGCTTGTACTAATCGTCAGCCATTCAAATTAAAAAGGTTTTGTTTCTAACTTATTAGTTACCTTATTAACTTAGCAAATACACTGATCCAAAAATAACTATTTATTATTTCCAATGTAGTCTGGGACAAATAATATTCCTTACATCAATATATAATCTGATAAAATGTATTAATTTCAAAAAAATGCTTTGCCAGATTCTTGCCGGTTCTTCTCATAGTCTAAATGTTAGACAACAACTTACCATCACTGGACGCTTCACTCATGCCGCCCAAGTGTTCCAAATTCTCTTTTTTACTAACTGCCTGCTTGAATGTGCTTGACACCTGAAAATAATAATAGTGAAACAACAATAAAATATATGTTATTTTCCGTGTACGTGGGCAGGACGGATAACACTAGACGACTAGTGGGCGATACTTGAGTATATTTATGATCTCGTAGGTAGGTATTTATTAATAGCTCTATTTATTATATTACTGCATCTGAGTGGTGCTGTGGAGTTACTACCAACTCGGCCTGAACTGAATCGTCTTTGTGTCAGAGGACGTAATAATTGTATGGACAGAAAAAAAATGAAGGTAAAGTTGAACCGGTAGGGCCCCTGATGCCTATAAGCGAAACGTCGCTTACTATCAGCTAACGGCTAACGCTAGTTTAGGAATCAGGGCTTGCAATCTAGATGTATAAACCTTGTTGTTGAAAATAAATTATTATTATTATTATGCTCTTTATTTCTTTACAAATCTTAGAAAATATTTTTTATAACATTATCCAAAAAATTAAAACTATTATAAAAAACCTAACCCAATAAAAAAAGAAGATTACATTTTATATAATAATTTAAAACTTAAAAAATAAAATAATGTTACAAAAACTATTCCTAGTATACCGCCAGCAGCGGGGCAGGGCCCAAACAACCGGTGGTTAGGGCTGCAGAGTAAGGAACTTCCTGACAATCCTAGCTGTGGCCAGAATAACTGCCTTCTGCATTTGACCCTTGATCCAACCGCCGAGCAAGAGCCTCTCGAGGTGTTTGTCGAGGCTCTTTGCTACAAGTCCGTTCACTGAAACGACTATCGGGACAACAGTTGTTGAGTCCACGCTCCACATGGCAGTCACCTCGTGGGCCAAGTCAAGGTACTTACTTAACTTGTCTTTTTCGGCCTTCACGAGGTTCTCATCATGCGGGACAGTGATGTCAACAAGTATTGCTCGGCGTTGAGACCGGTCTACCAGCACGATATCAGGTTTATTGGCGACAATAGTCCTGTCCGTGATGATAGAGCGGTCCCAATAGAGCATAGCATGGTCATTTTCAAGAACTGGTGCTGGTACGTACTTATAGTACGGCACCTCTAACTCGACAAGACCGTGTCTAAGAGCAAGATGTTGGTGGATGATTCTGGCTACTAAGTTGTGCCTATGCAAATACTCGCCGTTAGCAAGATGAGAACAGCCAGAAATTATATGTCTAAGGGACTCGCCGGGGCGGCGGCACGCTCGACAGATATCGGTCGTGCCATCCCTCATAATATATTTCCGGTAGTTGTTCGTCTTGATAACTTCGTCCGCAATTGCACAGGCAAAACCCTCGGTTTCTCCGAAGAGGTCACCAAATCGTAACCAGTTTACCGACGCGAGTAGGTCAACATCGGACCCTGTTAGGGTCCGATAGAAGCGCCCGTGCAGCTCTTTGCTCTTCCACACGTTCTTGCGGTCATCAGCGGTAAGCACCGCTGGTTTGCGCCAGTTCTCGTTTGCTAAGGAAAGCGGCGTAAGGTTTTTGTCAACTACAACTAGGTTTTTGTCAACTACAACTATTATTATTATTATTCTTATTATCAGCTTTAGGGCGATGATAGCTTTCGAATCCTCAAGTCTATAAGATTTCGGTGAAGGAAAACATCGCGAGGAAACACGCACAAAACAGCACGGTGGTAGGGTACTTTGTAGTACTCGACTGGCTGACTACTACCCTCAAGATGAAAATAAACTTAAGAGCCAGTTGCCTTCGTCGTTTTCAATTCAACACATTTTCAACCTCCTGGGTCTACAGGCGACGGTAGTCACTTACTATCAGGAGACCCGCTTGCCTAGCTGTCACTTAGACCTGCCTGACGGACCGACCTTATCAGACATCTGACAGAAAAAGGAGAATCTAAGAATCACGCTTTTGACATTACCCAGCCATTCCTAGTCTAGTTTATAAGGAATAAATACTTTACGTTTATACGTTTTAAAAGGATATAATACTCGACTACATATTAAACAACGCTGTTTTTAATAGGCGTTATGTATCTACGTGTTCTAAAAATAAAACGTCCCACTCATTAGCAATTCAACAACACACAATTGCTTTGACAATAACATTATGAATAATTTCTCTGTGGGTCAAATGACGTCATATGATTGACCTCAATCATTGGAATTTATAGCTTTATTGGCTCTCGTCAAACTTAATATATGCTTAATGCACCACGTTAAGCCATTTACATATAGGAGGTTAAATAATTTGACTCTTATTAATTTATCATCGATGGATTTATTATTGATTATATTAAATTGTGTCGGTCAAGAACTCTCATTTTGAATGACCTAAAAACTGCTAAACAAATTTTGATGAAACTTAGTGCCTACACAGTTAGATCAGACAGTTAGATCCTGGATTAAAACATAAGATTACCTTTACCGGGAGCAGAGGTCCCTCGGGAGCACGTAAGACGCGGGGGACATGACATCTAGTTAAGAATATTTCAGAAAAGCGACTTTTTTTATACTAAAATCAAAATTCTCTCAAAATGCGTGGTATCGCCTTTGATATCTAATAACTAAAGATACACAATCAGCGACAAAAAATAGCCTTACCGAATGTCTACCCACTCGAACATTTGGGTGCTCTTTTAATCTAGTAGCATTCAAACGCTCCGACGGTAAACATGCCTCAGTGCTCGTTTAAGATATATTTTGGCTAGCAGGTATGAGTCGTAAAATTTTATTGCCTTTGTACATAGCTTTGTGAATAAAACTTTAAAAAAATAACTAGTATTACCTACCCAACACAATTTGAGACAGTTTTGAGAGAACTTTTGCTTGGGATTGTTTATCTTTAGTTATATTAGATATCAATGGGTATCGCAGATTTATTTCTGCCAAAAGAGCATGCAATGCGTAAAACTACATACCTTGATACTGTCTTTAATTCCGCTCTATCTTACTACTTTTCATTGGCGTTAACAAGATGCCCGCCATGTATCAATCGTCGCCCTACGCTTTCTTAAACCTGATTATATATTTGAAATATTTATTTAAAAGAAATTTAAAAATATATGGCTACCTGTTGTGCCTTAAGGTTGGCACATAGGTCTTCGAACTCGGACAGTGAGATGCCGTTCTTGGGCGCGTCTCCATTGAGGTTTCCGTTGACCCCGCGACCGTGTTTGTTTCCATTGTCGTAGTATTCCTCTATCATGCACCGCACCTGGAATTTATAATTTTGAAATAAATAAATATCCTCAGAATTTTTTCACACACGGCTATCTGATCCCAAGCTAAGCAAAGCTTGTACTATGGAAATCAGATAATTCATGTACTACATACAAATAAACATACAGACTCAGGACAAACAGACATATTCATCCACCCAAAAGTCTGTCCTGGACAGGAATCGAACCCATGACTTGTGGCGTAATAGTTAACCAAATACGCCAACCGCATAACCAATATTGTCTAGATCGATCATAAGTTACCCAATATTTCACAGGTGAATTTACACCTTATTGCTAACACATAATATGAAATGCGATGATAGCTCAGTGGTAGTAACGTTGGATACCGCCGCGCGTGGGTTCGAATCCTACAATGAGCTTGAGTGTAGGAAAACATCGCAAGGAAATCATAGCACGGTGGTGTAATCATAGCCGTGGTAAGGTACTTTGCAGTACCTGACTGGCTGGCCAAGAACCTACAGCTGCACACGAGAGCCAGTTCCCATCTAGGCTTTGTGTACTTACTACATTCGGCCACATCATCACTTACCATGGTGAGATTGCGGACAAACACAAGCCTATCCAGAATTTAAAAAAGATATTACTCATACCTTCCACTGTGGAATTTTATATCCGACGCTATCGAGTGCATCTTTCAGCTCCTTTAAGTCTATGTAACCGTTGCTGCTTGTGTCCAACTGTAAAAAGAAATACAACAAATTAACATACGTGATACAAAATATGAGAGAAAAAGGGAATTTTAAAGTGAGAGCGAATTTAATTAATCTAACTCTTGATCTTTACAGCGGCGTCCGTAAAATTGTATAAATTTCAAATAACATGGTCATCTTCAACGAACCGCATCGTATTTTCTTCAGGGTTGTCAGGTAGCAAGATTTTGAAAATACTCGACTGTAATAAAACATTGTGTCAAAAGACACAGATATCATACACTTTTATTATTCCTATCTTTATTGCCTCATAGAGCACTACGTTTTGCGGTCTTACGTAGACAATTTCTTCCAGGGACAGTGTGTGATGATGAATGACGTAGTGATAAAATTTTTGCTCGATCTTGAAGTAAATTATAACAAGTTTTATTGGTATTAAAAATAGTTATGGAGCCAAAATTAAAATCACAACCTACATAAATGACATCCATTATTGTTGTGGACCCCCAATTTTTCTCACTGGTGGGGTTTCCTTTCGGGGTCGATGTAGACCACTTCGGGTAACAATACCTAGTAACTGGGGACGGTTGTGCAAATATAATTGGTATATAAATAAGGTTCAATTCAAATAAAAAAAGAGATATTCATTCACAATGCCCATTGTAAACCATTAAAATCGAGCGGGCATAACGCTACGCTCTTTAATTTTTTTTTCTTATAGCATAGATAAGTACAAACTTATTGAGAAGGTTGAGGCATACAGTCTAAATAACGTTAAAATGTTACAAAATATTGGTCCCCTTCTCACTCGTCCCCCCTCTGAAAGTTATTATCAGGCACGTGCGTGTCAACCCTATTTCGGGGTGCAAAATAAACAGCATCGACCGCGAGGCGTACCATAGCCAAGGCAAGCATTGTAGACCTTGCTGTACCTTTTCTGTGGCAATGTTAAAGATGCCACGACACGCGTATTTATGGTAATGCGAGGATTCACGTTTTTTGAAGATGAAATACTCTTCTCTGAAGCTAGGATACTCTACATTGTTATCTATGGGTTAAGGTCGCAATTCAACTCTTTAATGAAAGTGAAAAGCCAATGTCACATCAATAGATGCCGAACATCAATATGTTACGAATACATGCAATAAAGTTTATATAACGCCCCTAATAACAGTAAAACTCGTAATAATGTTCACAAACAGCCGTCGTTGTAGTAATAAGAATAAACTATCGATTGAATTCGGTTGGACAATCAAACAATCATAATGTTTATCTAACATTGATTCGATCATTGGTCGACGGTTCGTGCGTTAGTCATTGTTAAGTGACATACAATTATTATGTATATTCTGATGATTTGGGATTTTAATAATAGTGAAGTCATCATTTTTAATCTGTCAACTCGCGCACAGTTTTCAAAATTATAATATTCGCGCCCAATTTTCAAGTAAATGTCATCGTCCCGATTGTCCCATTTGAGAACCAAGTGGTGCGGACTCAGAAACCCCGATTGTCCCAAGAAAGAACTGACAGGTTAAGAAACAAATATACCTACCTGTGTAACAAATTTCCGTAATAAATGATTGAGTTTTCTACAGTTCGTCACTAGCATTTCCCGGGTGAAAAAAAATCCTATGCCGTTCTCCAAGGTCCCATCTATCTCCATACCAAAATTCATGAAAATGGGTTCAGTGGTTTATGCGTAAAACTTCTTACTTTCGCAAAAATATTAGTATGGATTTGGTTTAAGTTAACTAACATTCCATTCGATTTCAGATCAATCCCGATATTACAGGTTTATCCCACCCAGTCCAAATTACATAGGTTTATCCTAATCGTAGCTGATTTTGCATTAAGAACGTTCAGGAGAATTTAGGAAATAGCTCAGATGTTACATAATAGTTTCATAACCCCGTTTTTTACTAAATTCGTATGTAAAATTAACGACTTCATGCTCTGTTTACCGGCGAAATGTAGAAGCAAGGTCGGCCATTACGTACGTGTAGACAAACGTTTTAATTATCACTATTCTATTTTCATTCCAATAATTATGTAGATAATGATAATCGTTGACTATTATAGTATAAACGGTGGTGTACAATACAAAAGTTTTTTTTTTAAAATATATTTTATTTAATTTTTTTTTTAATAAAAGCAGGCAGGCTGTGTACTCAAACACGTACCACTACCAAATGGGGGACCTAAAAAAAGTACCTATATTTGGGGAAAATTTAAAAAAATTGTGTGTTCGTTCGATTTCTATGCGTTCGCGCATGTTGTTGACGCTCGGGTCAAAATCGCAAAGTAAAAAGAACTACGCCTGCCGGGAATTAGCTACACAAGCTATAACTATCAAATTCAACAGCTCTCTTGTTAGGCATAACATATTATTTTATTATAAGCTTTATAATATTAGGCATAAAAGCGATAACATAAACGCAATAAATTCGTAATCTGTTCCACGATATGATTAGTAATAAACATAAATTAATTGATAACAATAGCATGGACGATAACCGAGTGTGATTGAAAATTGAACTGTGACCTAATCAAATAAATATAATATATTCCAATTTAGTTATTAAATTAGAAAGATGTCTTGATAGCTAATTTGACGGTTGCATTTCTAGTAATCTTAACAATTAGGGTCAGTACAATCACAACAATAATAATATTAGAAGTTTTAATTTAGAACAATAATGGGCTATATTATATGCATAAAAGAGTTGAAAATATGTATTAGATGCATGAATAATTTAGAGTATGTACTTTTTTCGCTTTGATTGAACCGCTATAGCTATAGGTGATGATGTCACAGACAGATTGCAATCAGGATAAGGTTACATATGGACCAAAAGTTAACAAATAATTACCGGGAAAAATACGACCTACCTGTTTCCCAAATAAATGTTTCTAATTTAAAAAATCACACGAAATAAAGAAAAAAGAAAGAAAAACATTTACTTATTCTGAACAACACACAAATAAATATTATCGAGAGAAAATAAATAATTAATTGAGTGACATCAGAAGTGGATATCGGTAATTGCCAACCGCAAGCCCATCAGGCATACGTGGTTGTTATATTTTAGGGTTCCGTACCCAAATGGTAAAAACAGGACCCCTATTACTAAGACTCTACTGTCCGTCTGAATGTGTCTGTCACCAGGCTGTATCTCATGAACCGTGATAGCTAGAGTCCGACTCGCACTTGACCGGTATTTTCTCGACTGCCCAATCATCATGGTAACAAAATAAACCTGGGTACAAATAGTTATCGGTATGGTACATTTCTCGCCCGGGTGTTGTGTGTAATGAGTTGACAGACTGGTAAAGCCGGTTACTAATCGTATATCTCGTGCAGTTCTGATAAGGCTGTCAACTTCTGTCTATTTTAATGAACGTTCTGTTTGACGTTATCCATCAACCGAATCTACATTCAGATATAAATGTACAATGTTATTGCACAGAGTGTCCAGTAAGTAATTCGACAAACTTTAGTGGAAGATGGGCGAAGTGGATTCGGCAAAGGTGGGCGGGTTACCAACAAAATATACAAAAATGACCTTAGTAAAAGTGTCGCCATTTTCGAGATATTTAATATCTAAATTTCAATACATCAAATCAGAAGTAACGAAATAAGCCAGCCAATTTTTTTTCGTACACCTGTACATCTGGCTAATTAGGAGTTTAGGACCAAGCATACAATAATAGGGTTCCTAAGTACTCACCTAATTTTAAAATGAGTTTTCGCAAAGTTAAACGAATAAAGCTCATGAACTACCCTCATTTGCTACGATACTTTTCAATGTAACCTCAAGTTCTTGATCAAGCGTTGTAGGTTTTCTGATTTTACATGTAACTCAAGCAAAACGGCCATATCTTCCGCAAACGGTAAATTATATCGAAATGCTGTTAAAAGAACCAAGACCTTTTTAAGCATAGAGATACTATCATTATTTTAAATGTATATGTGACAAATATTTACATTTGCTGTGACCTTACGACGAACGGATCTGTCGAAAATATATGTCCCTACTTAGATTGTAGATATTATAAAATTTAATCAAAGGTTATAATCACATCGTAATTTACGGTAGATACTAAAAACAGCTGTGAAGCAAGATAAACAATTCTATTGAATTTCAATATCTTATCAAAAACTCTGCCTCTTAGATTAGTGGTGTTCGAACTTTAATAAATATAGTCTAACATTATTTAAAAAAAAAGTTAATATTTAAAAAAATGTTACATTTATAACACTAAAATAACATTCCATGCGAGTACAAAATAATTTAGAATAAGGTAAATTAATAAAATAGCATATTTTAAACGAAATATGTACCTAATATGACGGAATGTCCACAATCTGTTATCGATCACTTTTCTCTGAAAACCTTTCCGGATTAACCGTACGTAGATGATTGACCTTATCAATACAAGTTAAGTAGATCATACTTTCATACTTACACATACTTTTTATGGACAATCTTTTATATCTGTGTGCTGAATTTCATTCATATCATTCGCTTGGTGTATGATAGTACCGTTTTGAAAAGAGGGTGTCTCTTCTTAACTCGCTATGCTTGTCTCTTTTTGGCGCAGGCGTTGACAAAGTTTAGTTAAGTTGGCAATACAAATACGCGTCAATCGAGAACTTACGAAGGGACGTTGCGTTTACATTTTATTTTCATTAAATTCGTGTATTTTGAGTTTTATTGAATAATATCGGTGGTGTATTGTCCATTAAGATCAATCTAAGTGCACAAGTAAAGTGAAATGAAAGCGTGTATCGTGACTTTTCAGGTTGTCCCAAAAAGTCCGTAAAAATGTTTTAGTGGAATTTCGCCATTTTCACTAAAACCTGACCGGACGTGCACGGACGAGGACTGTCCTAGACTTTACAGAGAATGTGACAATATAACGTGACTATAACATAAAAGAAGAATATTAAAACTGAAGATAATGTATGCGACTGAAAGACTTTGTATCTATGGTCATGACTACAGATTATTAAAAAAAACTATCGAAAATCAAAACAAGTACAGTATCTACCTAGACTAAGTAGGTATATGACACTTGGCACAAGAAAACGCGCCTACACAATATGACTCATATAAGGTGATTCACGGACAACACTGTTTATATAATTAATATTCTTGTGTTATGTACATTACGGATTATTTACATACATACATACATGACGGACGGAATATATTTTGTTATTGAAACAGCGATCTTTTAGGTATGGATATACGAATGTATTTTCATTTATAACAATATTTAGAATCAGGAAATTTAAATATCTGTACCTACAATAAGAAAAACAGGGTGAAACGTAGAGACTAAACATATTCAGGTTAGATCCTGGTGAACATCACAATAGGGATGTTGCATCCATATCCCAGATATATGGTCCCAGGATATTTTTCCCAGAACCACGGGACAAAAGCTAGTTCCATATATATTTTTGTTTTATCCCGCCAATAGGATCGCTTCATAATTTCTATGACATGCTTGGACGGTGGTTTATTCGTCCAAGATGACATGCTATAATGTAAAAACGAAGCGTTAGGTACTATTGGCGGGGTAAAATCAAGGTAAAACACATAGATCTACGGTGGAGACGCAGCCTAATGAGTATTCGGCGATGTGTTTTGTATGTAGCCAAAATAACTGAGTGTAAAAGGAATAACGATAGAAAAGTTCGCCGAATCCCGATATTATGGATCCAGGTTAGAACCATGATGGAGTATACCTTTCTGTAGTAAATTGTAGGTGAATCAAGGCTTGTTTAATAATAGAGATAAACATTGACAACAGAATACACTTTTACGCGCTATTAGACTTCCCGTTTAGTTTTTCCTTTAAATAATAGTACATTAACAAACACTAATAATGTAACAAATGAGGATAGGTATATTGATGTCGATATAAAATAACTAGTGGACCCGGCAGACGTTGTCCTGCCCTGAAATTAAAACAAAACTTAGAACCCGATTCCAGCGCCATCTACCGGGTCCAATTTTGTTTTCAAATCATCGAGGAACCCATTGAAATACACACACAAAATTTCATCCAAATCGGTCCTGTTACCATACTCCTCCGAAACGGCTTGACCGATTACTCAAATTACTAAAATGGCTATTAAAAAATAAGGGTTGATCGTAGAAGGGTGAAAATTGGGGATTGTATGTATTTTTGTATGTTGTATCATAAAAAAATAGAAATTAGAAATTTTGTCTCAAAAATAAAATAAAAAATTTAGGGGTGGACTACCCCTAACATTTAGGGGGATGAAAAATAGATTGGCCGATTCTCAGACCTACTGAATGTAAATATAAAGTTTCATCAAAATCGGTTAAGCCGTTTCGGAGGAGTATGGCAACTAAAACTGTGACACGAGAATTTTATATATTAGATAACAATGGCCAAATGGACGTCGAGGAAATAAAGTTCATTACATGCCTAACTAGCAGTTGAATGATAATAAATTGCCCCATATATTGATAATTATTTTTATTTGAAATTGGCATGTTGCCTATTTAAAAAAAAACAATCTAACACTAACAAGTGCATAAAATTGTGATTTTTTGGAAATATCTATATACTTATCTATGACGTCACAACAAGCAAGTATTTCATGCAAAAATCCATATAGGTAATATCGTTTTCACATTATTTAAAAGTCAGTCAACATTACATTACAGGTGGTATTATCATAAGGAATCACATCATCATGAGCACTTTTTATTATGATTTAGATTCATTCAATTGATTTACGAGTTTTAGAGTTTTTTTTTATTTTAGAGATGTGCGCGTTACTTGCCCTTCAAATTATAATTCTGTTCCCAAATGACCAACCCAGAATCGGCATACTCAATTTTTCATCTTGTGAAATTACAGAAATTAAGTAATTACTTATATATAATGATAAAACAAATACAGAAATAGGTACCAGAACAACGAGAACAATCAACCACATTTAGAGAAGACAGTAGGTATATATTTCAGCTTAAAAAGGCTGCGAGAAACAATTCCAATCAATATTCGATTTAAAAATCAAATTTTAAATCGATAAAATACCAATGTTCAATTTCACAATAAATTGTCTTGGATGCTCGTAAAAATGATCGTCTTAGAATAGAGGTAAAACAGTGGTACCTAGGTACTAACGTGCGTCGTCACTGTACGGCAAGTAGAGAGTACACGCTGTAATGAAGGTGAAGGACCTCCGTCGATACTTATGCGATTAGGGGATCATTGACCTCCGCGATCCACGATGTATTTGATTGAATGTCGCTTTTGGCTAAGCTAACTTGCTTTTAGTTTGCTTGAGAGGATAACTTGAGACTTGTCCAATAGCCATGTGTTAGTATTTATGTTCCCCGCGTATCACCCGTATTCCCGAGGAATCCCTGAATGACTTCACATTTTAATCGTTTAGTAGGTGTTATCATGACTGAATTTTAAAAAAGTGCATAATATGCCAGCTGCTGTCACACACAACACATTTATTTTATGTGTCATAATATAAGAAAACAAAACCATGGATATCTCAAAAACTGTTTTTCATAATAGCGTTGGTGGATCTTATGTAGAATTAGATATAACTTATACCTATAGCTGTCCGTCGCGTTTCAACCTCTAGCTTATGACACTCACAAATAACGTGTTAGCTTTCTATTGGTAAAAGAATTTTCAAAATCAGTTCAGTAGATCCAGAGATTACCCCCTACAACCTCACAAACTTTACCTCTTTATCATATTAGTATAGATAATAAATTACTAAGAAGTTCGAGTAATTTAATTAAATAAATTCCAATCCGTTTGAAATTCCGAATGAATTCAGCGAGAAATAAAATTTTGGTCAGAAACTTTTAAAATTGTTGCTTGTTCCGCAATACATAAGTTAAATAATCAAGACGATACTACAACAGCTAATCCTGCTAATGCTTTCAGTAGACTAATCAACTAAATAATTAATCAAAACACATGAGTCACATATTACATAACTCACCCGTCAACAGCAAAAGTGTCGCACCTTTTGCTGTTGACTGGTAGTTATGTCGTAGTCAAGAAACCCTTCAACTCAAAGGGGTCAAAGTTCACACTTATAAGTTTTACGGTTTTTACTTTAACATGAACATAATACACCCTTTAATGGAGAAGCCTATTTGTACTGATTAAAACATAACAAACTGAGTAAAATAATCAGACGAGTCAATATCGATTCATAAAGACCCATGATGTCTATTTATGGTCATTTATGGCAGGACATTATCCATGATACATTTATAAACGATAATGATATGAGAGGTACCTACACCATTAGAAATCACCTTTAACGATGGCATTCGTGAGTCACATAATATTTCATCAACATCTCATTAACTGTTAATCCGGGTATTACTAATGACCAAAGACGATAGCCATTTACAATCAGATGGCCTTTACCCGCTTGTCAGCCTTGTGACATGATGAATAGACGTTCAGGAAAGTAAATAAAAGATTTGGTATTAGTTTAAAACAATGTAGGTACTGCAGTGTTCATAATATCGAAAACATGCTGACTGTAAACTCTTACTATCAGACTGACTGACTCTCCCTGACCAAAAGAAGCAAAGCCAGGTGCCAAGATTGATCGTAAAAAAATATAAAATAACAAGTTCAAATATAAGAACACGTACAGTTCTTCAAAACACCGGACGCTCGTAAGTGGACTATCCTATCATAGTGACGAACTGACGGCTTCCATGGCCATTACCTCGTTATTGTAATGGACAATAAAATAATAAAACGAACGAGTACTATGGGAGACTAAAGGTACATTCACATACATACATAGGTCAAGTTACCGTCACGTCAATTCAAACATTGCGGTACGTTAAAAACACCACGTTACTGAATTAAAAAAAATACCATGGAATACTCCGAAATACTAAATGCACTGATATTCTTGGGATATTTAAAAGCCGAGAGGAAGTCGTTTGTTGTGGTTTGGCATATCAAGAGGAGGGATGATAGTCATGTAGCCAAAAGAGTTATGAATATGAACGTGAATAGATACACGGTTAGAGGAAGACCGAAAAAGAGATGGATGGATTGTGTGAGAGATGATATGAGTAAGAAAGGAGTGAACTCCGATATGAGGAAGAAAAGGGTCGAATGA
This sequence comes from Ochropacha duplaris, assembly GCA_951361185.1. NCBI lineage: Eukaryota > Metazoa > Arthropoda > Insecta > Lepidoptera > Drepanidae > Ochropacha > Ochropacha duplaris. Next base: position 3,500,385 of record OX592715.1, on the reverse strand, counting down.
AGAAAAGTACACATTGCGCCGACCCCAAATAACTAGGAATAGGACAGGCAGATGATGGTGATGATTCTGGGGATATTACTATAATTCTATATTCTCAGCCCGGAGTAATTTGGCGAGTTTTAAAGCATCCAATCAATGTAACAGCCGATATTAATTCCTCCCGGTTTCCATCAAGATCTGTCACACGTCAAAGGTCAGGTCGTCGCATTTATGAACAATAGCATAGCCTATGCGAAGCAGAGCATGGGAAGTTAGCGGTAAACATCGGCGTATGATTATGAATAGATGCTGCGCCCGCGCACTGGAAAGTTCGCACTGAAATCGCTGCTGGGTGTTAATGGTGCGTGGAAGATTCGTGGGTAGTTTTTATATTATTTTTTCTTACTTTGAAGGAACTTAGAAATGTGCATATTTTTAGATTTCACAAAACAATACTTCACGATGAATGAAGTTATATCAATACACAACAACAATGACAATAGTATCCATTCATTATGACAAGCGCGATGTCAACACGTCGAATTTAATCTTGGATCTTGGTTACGAAGGAGAAGTTCTGTGACAACCTTTAGAAGTGAAAAAACATAATGTTCGCTAGTTTTGATCCCTCTCTCGCTGATTATGCTGGTAAATAAGGTTGTCTGTCATTCATATAAAAGACGTCAAGTTACAAAGACAATGAAACCTGGGCTTGCAAAACAGCAGTTTAGCAATATAGATTTAAAAATAAGTGGATTAAACGTGCAATATGCTACTTCGACATTATCCGTTAAGAATTTTGTTGAATTTTAATTTCGCTGTTCGCGTGTGTTGCGAAAGTTTACGTAATCTCGCAGGTATTGTTACAAATTTCTTTTTTTGCATTGTTGCAATAATCGACGGGTGAACCAATTTTTGTGCAAAATCTACAGTATCCTTGATTTTTAAATAAATAACTTGTTTGAGTTTATTGTAGTGATGTATTTTTACCTGACGTATCTACTTCTAGTACAATAGTTATTGATTACATTAATTACTGCTATCATATCATTTTTACCTTACTTTTTCATAGGTGTTGTCTTAAATAAAGCGTGAATTAATGGACCTACTTAAATCATCACTAATTCGTATTCCACAGCTGATTTTTAGGTTCAATTTCAAGAAACACAAAGCTAACATTAAGTTGACATCCGCCACCAGAATTCCTAATGTCCACCACACTTCCAATAAGATAATCCACCTTAATATTTTCTATACCACGTGATATTATGTAGACGCTTAGCAATAGAGCATATATTAGCGATATAACGTGCCTCTACATTACGTAACAATACGATATGAACTTCAATATTATCAGTGGGCAGATAATCTATTGATATAAACATATATTTTATTACAGCTATATTTTATAATCTGAAAATGACATACATTAATGAATGTACATTCCTGACTGTATACTTATAAATTCGATTCATTATCAACTAATTATCGGATATCTCCATAACTAACGATATGGTCCTTCGAGCCAATATATGTTTCAAATAGTATTAAAACACCTGATCCTACCATATTCCAGGTTATTAACAGGCTTCTATTAAGACTTCCATATAAACATGGCCCGAATAAGTACCAAACCATGGCAAGTGATGATATACCCGAAGGAAGCAGACAAAATCTGATCAACGTGTTCAACTTAAAAATAAAATGGACTGACAGACGAGTATCGCACTGTAATACGTACGTAGTATTATTATCGAACTAAGGTTTCTGTCTGAGACGTACTTACTAGACTTATTACTAGATAAATTAGATTAAAGCTTAAACAAAATTATTAATAGTCTGTAGTTGAATACAAGGGCACAATGTAATATATTTTGTTACCACAGCGATAGACGACCTAATGCCTCGTATATAAATGTGACTAATAGAAAGAAACTACAGTCACGTTATTGTTTCAGTGATAGAGGCTCCAGAAAAGTCCCCAGGAGCTTTATGTCAATGGTAAACATAACCAGATAAGTATTTTTTCCTAGTTTATTTTAAAAACTCAATAAATTTGAAATTCGAAAGGGCAGAAGAAGCAAAAGACTCCTAACACGTGACATTCAGGCGATGTGCATTACAGTCAATATTAGGTACTAGAATGGCCGAAAATTGCTGAAATAAAGACACGCATCTTACCCACTTGTTTACCTGGCATACCATAGCACAGAATAAGGATAGTAGTTACTACGGTACAGATGTTTCTTGTCAGTCTTCTCAGTAAACCGGTGGACAAAATTGTAAAGTTTTTAAGTCCAGGCCTAAACCGGATTATATGAATTATGAGTTTGTGTTTGAAAATCTGGCGTTTTCTCACGGTCTCTTGGAATAATTTTCCCGTATTAGAGTTAGTCATACATAGTTCATACAACTGATCTCAATGTTGTTATCTTCCAAGTCATAAACGGTAGGCGGATACGGGATGTAGTCAAATGATAACGAGAACAATAAATGGTGAAACCACATACATACATCATTGTATGCAAAGTTGAGCACAGAACACTGCACACCGTAAAAGGGGAATTTATGTAATAGGAACGGTAAAGAACATAAATACAGCGAAATATTATTTTTCTCGCAATGAGATATAAAACCATGACACGGTCGGGAAGGTTAATAAGAAATTAAATGTGTATGCATTAGAAACTGGTAAATCCCTTTGTTTGATTCATAAATCCAATATTAAAGTCTAGGACAGAGTTCTTTGATCAGTTGCGTCAGTATGAGTCACCAATACATATTTATTTAACTAGCTGTCCCCCGCTGTTTCATCCGCATTCCCGAGGGATCTTATCTTTTCCCGGGATAAAAAGTATCTTATGTTTTATTCCAGGATATGGACCACCTGTGGGCCAAGATTCATCAAAATCCGTTCAGCCATTTTTGCGTGAAAGAGTAACAAACATCCATACATACAAACTTTCGCGTTTATAATATTAGTAGGATAAAGTCCGCAAACTTTTCGATCATAATTATCTTTCCCTTGACAAATCCAAGTAACGATTAGATGCAAAAATGTAACTTTTTAATAAAATAGCTAATTTGTTTGTGCATTTTTAATCATTACCTACTATAAAGCGTTGTTATGAAAATAATAAATTAAATGTGATTTACCACAACACAAAAACAATACAGTTAGGATTCTGGTCGCGTAAAGTTTCCTCATGATCAGCATTAACCAATAAGCGTGTCGCTTTACTACATGGGTCATGGGATTGGGTTTTCCTATGACACGTGCCTATAGCCAAACGTGTTGCCAAATGTCCTAGGAGGCCTAGTTAACGCGTTCTGAAGCAACAGGGGTATAGTGACTAACATATTAATTCAACTTCTTGTCAAAATAATGATTTATAAATATGGAGTTTTGTAATAATTCTGGTTTGAAAAGAAAATTTACAACGTATTCGCTAATTTCGAGTATTTTTAGGTGTTTTATACAGTAGTTAGTGTTAGGTATTTAACTTGAATATATGCAACATCCCTATTGCTCCAATAATGGACGTTTTCTAAATAGGCACTCCTGAAATCTATTCGGCTCGGCAAAATACGACAATTTCTTTTCATTTTCATCTCGTAAATGCATTTAATGACATCCATACATGCAGTTTTAATTAATAAGCCGTGTGGAGCGAGCAAAGCGATACGGACGAACGAACAGACAGTCGTAGATAAGAAAGTTATTTACATTATTAGCATTTACGCTGCGGTCGGATGCTGCGGTGTTCGTTTAGAAAACATTCGTTTGCTGTAATAATCATTTGATTATAAAACCAATTTTCATAACATTATAATTAATGTACAGTTGTTCAAAAGGATTTTACCAAATATCGGTAAGAGCATTAGAATGTCACTTGTTTTTAATAACTCGGCAACCTGCATATGAAATCCAGATCATAGAAGGTCCATTGGTAATCTATTGTGTGTTGCAAGAGTATAACGACCGCCCACTCGGTAGAAAAGGTGTCCAGGTGCCCGGGGCACAAACTGGTACTTAGATAGAATCACAGTCACCACAAACATTTCTTGATTGAAAATAACTTATTTTAATTGTGTATTCAAAGAGCATTGTCTTAAAAGTACTGCCTTCAACGATTGAAGAAATAAAATAAGAATACCTACGATGTATACATAATATGTATGGGACACGCCAATAAAACGACGAAATGAATTAATAACAGTTACATACCAAACTGGAAATGCAATAAAGTACAGAAATGGCAAAGTTCCACTAAGTAACACGGCTACAAGCGTGCAAGCTATTTGTGCACCAAACTTGACCGGCGCACGCGCAGCGTTTCCGCAATGACGGCATTACAAAGGAAAACATTCCAAGATTTTTAAACATTTATTACGTGTGCAATAAGAAGCAAATTCGCTTGAATGTGTAAAATGTACCAAAAAATATAAGCTGTATTACCTTATTGATTTCGACACAAGTTCCATAGTTTATGGTGTTTAAACAACTGGTAAGTTTGTTTACGCTCTGGCTTCAATTTAAACCTTTCTTATCTCGATCTTGGTTTAAAGTTATCATCGGTTGGGAACGCAGCTCAAAGAAATATCCCCTGTAATAGTTCCTGTGTGATTGATCTCAATGGCAGACTTTTCTTAACGCTTCTTTTGATATTGTAAGTAAGCGCATATTGTGTTGTTACTTTATTTTACGACTACACACACTCTCACGCATCCCCTCACCTTTCAGTGTTAATGCGCAGTGAGTCACCGAGTGTTGACCTAACCGAAGAGTACAAAACGATCCATGAGGCTCTTTGTATATGACTTATAGCCAGAAAACATGTGTCCTTGTGTGCGTGCCACACCACTATAAGGTGCTCTTTGGAATTTTATGTGGCCCTGGTACTCGACTCAGCAACCGTACGACTACATAAATCAAATATGTTTTATTGCTGTGTTTTTCTTTGGTTTCGCGACTGAACGATTGATAACAATATCGTTTTACGTTATTTTTCGTCACCATAATATTGTCGATGGCAAATACATTATTAATTTGCATTCAAAGAAGAACAAAATAAAAGAGAGATACATTATCATTTATTAAGGTTCATTTCTAACCACCTCAAATTCAAATATTTTCAGTAAGTATGTTAGTTAATCACTACACACATTTATTCCATAAATTCGTCAATGTATACCTACCTCAGTCCGTTTCTCCGACCTTATTTTCACATGTGGCCTACGCATAGTCCATATTGATTATTTAACCCCTTCTAAACTAATCTGCCTATGAATAGCCGTACCCTTACAAAAGTTGAGTCAACTGTCCGTGTTTGCGTAACCGGTACGGTAGTATCGTGACGTTATATTGGTACAATTCCTAAACAAGTTAGTGGAACAATGACTCACTTCATTACAGACAGACAGAGGGCAAATACTAGTACCTAAGTAGCAAGCGACAAATCTTTAAAGATTGACCAAAGGGTTAAACTCGCTATAATTATAAATTATCAGAAAATATTAATGCTACAGTTTGATAAGTAGCAGCTTTAGAAGCTGCGATTTTGACAAACTTAAACCAACCCAAAGATAAACCATTCTGGTTTATCTTTAGTCTCTTTGGAAAATAGATGCAATGGGCCTTGTACAGGGTATTTTACGAGTAAACTCTACGAGTTATTTCAATAGGCCTGGTCTAGATTACTTTAATTACACTTCACAGATATTTTAATGATGTAGAATCTAATTTCTTAGATATCCTGTAAGTACCTATAGGCAATGGGTATTTACTGGTTACATACATATTGAAGCAACTTCGAGTGGACATTATCTATTGTCCAGATTCTAGATTCGCGAACCTACCTACGTTTTAAATGTATGTCATAACTAGCTGTTCCGCGCGGTTTCACCCACGTTCCCGTGGGATCTTATCTTATCCCGGGATAATCCTATATTAATCTGTAATAATGTAGCATTCAAATGGCGAAAGAATTTTTAAAATCGATCCAGTACTTTGTGAGCCAATTCGTTACAAACATACTTACATACAAATTTTTCCTCTTTATAATATTAGTATAGATAATCCGTTCAAAAAATGTCTCGAAAATAGTCCGGAAATGCTTGAAGGATTATGACACAGAAAGTCGATAAGAATGCAAATAAAAGGCTCCATTTAAGACAGTCTTACCTTGTACTTAATTCTTCACTTCTGTTACTTTATTACCAGCAACAAGTATTGTCAATTATAAGCCATGGCCATCTGAGGAAAGCAATCAGCAAGTGTCGATCGAAAACAGTAACGACATCGAGTTTTTATAAAAAGTATTGTTTTATTTTACCATTCATTTTACATGACCTCCCAGCACGCGTTTAGTTCATAGGCCTCCTCCGAATTAATGCTCGAAACAATACATTTTTGATATAATATTAATAGGGAACTCCTTGATAACCCTGACTCTATTGTCCTATTGGGCAAAGCAAATACCGCTAAAAACTAGGCATCCTCCAAGTTTAAGCGGTAAGTTACGACTCAACAGACCGTCGTTTTTAGAAGAATTGTCGGTGATGTTTTTTAAAGGTTGTCCTCTATCCCCGTACTCTTCAAATACGGACTCTACGGATATTTGGCTCATAGTTTCATGCTAACAGCGAAGGAGTGGAACTCACTCTCTGGCTCTGTTTCCTAACACTTACAGTTGTTTGATAGGTTAGTGTGATTGAGTGAATAAGCCTTTTCTGGGTGTAGCACTACATCTACGGCCTCATCATGACTCCTTTTGGAGCCAGTCGTACTATATTTTTTTTAGTTTCTCAGACATGAATCCATTTCGTTCTGGTTACTTAGTCACAATACAGAATCACGATATAATTAGAGGCCTGGAAAATAAACTAATCAAATTAATCGCTTTATCATCCTAATTCCGGTAAAACCAAGGTAAAACGTAAATTAAGCGTGCACATCACATAATGCTTATCTACGAATTTCGTACTATCGCATGCGCTTATCAATCTGAAATTGTAATTTCACTCAACGCTGCATTTAATTTATTGGAAACTATGAATATTTTTCACGAAGCATGCACGCGAAATGATATGACAGAATAATTAGTGCGCGTTTGTTCGAGGATAAAATGTCATGTGTGTTTAGTTTAGACACAACAAAAAATGCTATATACATGCAATTTCTAATGATGTGTCTGACTCTGGACACTAGTCGAACAATAAAAATAAATTAATATTACAATATAAAGTACAATGAGTCATGACAATAATTAAAATTGGAGAGATATATATATAATTCTAGAAAAATAATATATGTAGTTTAAACGAGTAACAACCAGTAGTCCAACAACATTCTGCGTCATCACAATCACGAAACTGTTACGGTAATCATCACTGATTCATACATTTGTAAAATACCGCAAGTATATCACTGAAAGGCTGTTTACACATGCTACGATTTCGACAAGGCGCGCGGCGATAGAATACTCGCATCTTCGACCCTTAAAATTAATAGATCTTGTGCATCCAGAATACATCCTAATGAAAAACGACAACTATCTCTTCAGTAAATTTTGTTATAGGCTGTCAATGGCTGTCATTTTATTCTATCATTTTCATTAAGAGATTAATAGGCTTTAAAAAACGTTTGCACGGACGGTTTTACTCGACTCAAAACTATCGTTTTTATTCATCTAATCATCGTCTGAAAACGGCAGAACGCTCTATCTAAACTATAGGCTGACTGTATTATTGTTTGTTGGGTATAACCGGATGATTGATTACTTTTCTAACCGCAGTGGATTGTGTATTGTTTACGTAGACGAACGATTTGTTTTGTGCTTTGTTTTGACTATTAAGAGGACGATCGCAAAGACGATTATTCATGCTGTCATTTCATTTGGCCTAATAGACTTTTTCTTTGGAAACGCAAAACTGAAGGTAAATTAAAATTATTCGCCAATATTTAGTATACGGAGAGACCTTTCCCTCGAACAAACATTCAATTATTTTACATTGTGTTATTAGGATTACCAGGAACAAAAATAAAAAGTAATGTTTTTTTATTTTTACTGTCCAATACCCGTGTGGATCGCGGTCCGATAAACCAAAAATTTCATAGTTCTAATTTGAAAAGCTCTAAAGTACGTTCAGACTTTTAGTTTTGTATGTTAAACCGAGCTAAAAGTCCATGGATTATCACCAGTACTCGTAGAAAATACAGATTCATGTAACATCAGTCGAACGAGCCGGTTCAATATACAAATGCTTACATGTTATGAAAATGTCAGTATCATACACAAGTGATATTCAATGTAGGTATTAAGGTAGAGACGAAAGTCTAGACATAGTGGTATGCCTATCGATCTGAATATAAAAGGGATGATTACATCTGTAGAATAGGTTACCCAATTGAACCAGCGTGCAGCGGTAGGTATCTTGAAACGGTTTATTAAAAACAGTTTTCTGAATTATTATTAGAGTAACAGCATATACAAACTTCATTGTGAATATAACCTTTTTCTATTGATTTAGAGGTACATATTTTAATTGAAACTGACTGCAACAAAGTTCCGTAATTCAATGAGAGAAAACTACCGAAAATATACTTTTTGACAATATCTTAAAATATCTCGTAAAAACATAAGTTTTATAAACTTTCCTAGATGAAACAAAATATTTTTTTTTCGCAATTTCAGAGTTGGTCACTTAGCGCATAGTAAAAGTAGTTTAGCCATCTCAAAATATCCATCTGGTCTGACCTGATATTTACCGGTAAACATTATACCTAGAGGGTATAACCTTTTAGTTACACTGTGACGAATTTTATGTCATACGTAACTGTAAAGAAGCTAAAAGACTTAATTACATAATCCAAAGAATGTCTCTTTATGAATAAGATATCTATTTACATCTTCAGATCTCTAAGTTATTAAATTGAAAAGAAACCTTATTTGGTCATCAGCATTGCCAATGGGCATGGCCAAAAATACCAGTAACCTTTTATGGTCAATCAAGTTAGCTTAGAAATAGAATTTATTTATTTACTCACTATTTTTCCGCCCCCGCGGTATCACCCGCGTTCCCGAGGGAACTTACTTTTTCCCGGGATAAAAAGTATCCTATGTTTTATTCCAGGATACGATGTACCTGTGTGCAAAGTTTTATCAAAATTCGATCAGCCGTTTTTGCGAAATTGAGCAACAAATATCCAAACTTACAAACTTTGAATAATAATTATAATATTACTAGGATTAATTAAACTGCTTTGAAGACTTGAGGAAAGATGGGATAAAATCTCTTATTTTAAGGAGCAGTTCTATTCATCAATATATTATAGCAGCAAGATTTGACTGAAGTACCTACCTACTCAATAACGATGTTGGTATATTAGTACAGAGTACAGACAGACCTACCAGAATCGTGACATAGAGCCTTAACTGTAATAATTCTAACTTGGCTACTTAAATATAAGAAACCAATAGTAAATGAGGTTCTCTCGCCTTCAGCAAATGTTGACTAGAAGAATCAATAACAAAACATACATAATTAGAATATGTCAAATAAGATTAACGTTTCGAATATTAGCTAACAATATTAAGTTACTTAAAACTCCATCGCGAGTTCGCGGTCATTGTCATTTAAAACTGTACCGGCCAGAGTATATGGTCCTTCGAGGTCATTCTCATCTGTACTCCTTCGATTCGGAATTATACAACAAGGTGAACGAGATGGGCCAATTTAAACTGGTGGGTCGAAGGCTTTCTTTGCCCAAACTTTTTTATTGGTGTTTTTTACTAATGTCAAGTCAACATGTGAACTATAATAGTAGATTTATGTCTTGTATTGTCAACAATATAATCATGGATCACAGTCAAGTTTTCATAGATTATCCATAAAACTACGTAACTCTAAGAATTTCAACGAGAAATGCAAGTAAAATCTTCTACGACAACTTTGCTATCAAAACGAACAGTGGTGATAACACAATGGTAGGCACTTTAATGCTATTTACGTTGGAGCCCAGACTACACATAGGTGAGTACTAGGTAAGTCTATAATGCCATCACAATATATACCTTAACTCTTACATAATAAGGTTGCAATAATACGCGTGCTGGCGACCACATTCTTCGACCAAGGTCGATGCAGTCTAGTGAAACTTCAAACATTTTTTTCTTCTATGGACCTTCAATCGAATAATAATGGCGGATATTGCTATCACTCTCCCTCAGTTGCTGTTTCTCTTTCTTGCTTCTTCTGTCAAGTGTCAGCCATGTTGTTTGTCAAAACTTCATTTCGAACGATTTGTGTTTTCATATAAATATTTCTTTGATTGTGGATTTTAATTGCTAAAAAAGTTAAATTTCTCTTAAAAATTAGTGACGGGTGATCAGAGGTGTACTTTAATTAATAATTACTTAAAATGCCACTGAAAAGACGGTTTATTACTTGTGAAATATGCGGGATTCGAGCAAGTCGTTCAAATCATGAAAAAAGGATGTTTATGGCAAAATTTCCTTTAGATGAAGCCCGGTAAGCACTTAAATATGATACTTTGCAGCCATATGTAAGTAGAACAGGCTAAAAACAAATAAAATTAACATATTTAACTTATTTCAATTGTTTGCTAGTGATGTACTACGACTTTAATATCCACATATCGATAACAACGTTATTGTTTATCATTGAAAAGAAATAATAAATATAATGTTATATTTGCTTGTATATTTTGTACATTTGTTGTAAATAAAATAGTTATATTATGAAACCAAATTAAAAACATTTTGTATGTTACGTAAAGAGTAGGGGCAGTATGTTTTATATATTTGAATGGCGTGCCTAAATATAAATGAGCAAGGATCGGAATAGGTTATGCAATTTTTCAGGATTTAGAAACATTTTTGTTGTTAGTTTTCACGGGGCTATTTCAGCACTTAGCCTCTTGATTGGGTCATTGTACATATATGATTTATAAACTTAAAATCTTTATAAAAATTTCAGATGCAAACAGTGGGTCAAGTTTGTGGCCAAAGAAGATTTAATATATGTTCCCGTTGAAAAATTGCATGCATTTCGTTTGTTAAAGCTGAAGATTCAAATGCCTACATTATTAAAAGATCACAGCAACAGGGCATCACAAAATAATTTAAAAAAAGAACAGTTTTTATTTTCTTAGAAGACTTATTGTTGAAGTATTAAGTTTGGAGAATACGCTTTAGAGCAACATGAAGAAGACTGATTGTTAAATTGTTAAGTTTAAAAAGTGAGCTATGGAGCAAGATGAAGAATGCTAATTGTTGAAATATTAATCTGTTGAATCCCTTATATATTAAATTATATTGTTATGTTATTGTTATGCCACTTGGGAGGCAACGGGTAAAAAGTGAGCTATAGAGCAAGGTGAAGAAAATTTATTGGTGAAGTATATAATTTTGATTATTATCATTGATATAATAATATAATACTGTAAAACAAAACCAGTGATTTTTTTTTTCTTAGCTCTATAAATCTGCATTCTCAACGGTTTACAATTGATTGTTTCATTTTCGCTGAATAAGTAATTTCATTTCAGTATTAAAATTTTAATTAAATTAGCAGAAAGTTTTTTATTTTATTTCGGGTTCGCATTTAAGTCCAATCTTGTATTAGTACCAAATATCCCCTCGTCAACATTGGAGTCATAAATACGGATTCGATACTTACCTAAAATTAATAAAAAATATTATTTAGTAGTAGCCTCGGTTTCTACCCTGCATATTTTATCGATATCGATAAGAACTATTTGTCAAGCACTATTTGGTTCGCTAGGTTGGTACTCCTGTTGTTTGACAAGATGTCAAAAGATGTTTGTGGTGTCGGTGGTATAGAATTCCACGCAAAGGTCGCCAAGGCTGGTACAAGAGCTAGTATGGGAGTCCCGTCTCTTAATATATTACATACTCTTTGGGTCGATGCACAGTCGACCTACCGCTGAATGTCGTGTTAAAGTGGGCAAATAAAGAACATTCATTATCATTGGATGCAATTAAAAATTATAAGAAGACTCATTATCTGTCTGTAAATAGAAACGTCTTTAAGGTAAATAGTAAATAGGTAGATGTAGGTAAGTACTATTTTTGCAAAAATATCTGATTCAAAAATACATACAATCTTCCAAAGACGAAAAAGGTCAAATTGGTCCCACAGAAGAATAAAACACTAAAGTAAACTTCTTCTAAACTGCTTTTTTGGTTTTATACTTTCCTGCGTAATATTTCACATACCTATTTATACCCTACTTACTAGCTGTTTACGCTGTAGATCATCGATTTGGGATGTAAAGGCCTTATGTATCCTATTAGATATTGTACTATTGCAGCGACGGATTCCTCCTAGTAAGAAGGTAAGACGAATTGCTAAATAAATCAGTTCAAAACATTATTAACTAAGAATGTAAAAAGATAACCCTAGACTAGACTTATTACGACTTATTCATAATGCATGCAAAAAAACTGCAACAATCCCAAACATAGTCAGTAAGTAGTCTACCAAAAATGGACCTAAATATACGTAACGGTACACCAGACCGGTTTACCTTTAAAAACTTCGAAAGACCGTGAGGCAATTAATATATTTTTGATAGCCGCGAGACAGCGGAACTGCTGCGACCTACGAAGGTCAGTCGATGCTAAGTATTCAGAAGATAAAAGCCAAGCCATTTCAAGTTGAGCGAAAAGGGTCAAGTCTTGAACAGTTGCCAATATTTTCTTCTATAACCTTCCATTTCATTTGACGTGACTTTATTACCTGGCTTGTTTCTAAAACTTTTGCCCATTTATATACCTGGCATAAATAAAACATTAAACAGGTCCTTCTACATTTATGTTTGGTGTTAGACGACATTTAGTTGCACAATGCAAAGAGTGATTCTATACCTATTAAGGAATGAGGATATTACATCAAAGTATCACCAGATGAATCAGCATAGTAATATCAAGATATCGACATCAAGAGATCGAAGTCTAATGGAACTGAATCTATTTCTAGCTTCAAGATTTCATTCGCGAGTTGGACCAGAGAAGACACAATGTACGGTGTTCCAAGTTTTAATTCATGAGCATATTTTTGGGCGTTGTTAATTATATCAGTTTCTGTTTTATTTGTATTTGCGATGAAGTAACTGCACTCAACTAAGTATAGCCCAACAGTAAATTCCGATAGGAGCTTCAAAGGCGATAAATGTAAACATATTGAGAAACGCTGACAGCTTTATTATGAGATCGGAGATAAGAGCTAAGTGTGTTTATTATTGAACCAGTGTTCATTTCATCACGTCTTTATATTGGCAAAATATTTAGCAGAAGGTATACGATTTCGAGTTAGTGAATGAATCAACATCTATAGAAAATTGCAGAATTGGAAGACTTCGACATATGTGTCAGATAAAACGAATCCATGCTCTTATGAACTTGAATCTGCATGACTGTTTTTAATATTGAGTGTTAGATTGCGATAGGGTTTATTTTCATTAGATTGCATTTTTTTATAAAACGAGGTCAATACACGAGAAGTACGAGTCGCGTGTTATGGCCTCATTTTGGTGAACATTATTTAGAGTTTTCTTTGAAACCATAAATGACGTGTTGAAGGAAAATGCTTAATAAATCTTCTTTGAAAGAACTAAGAACATATGACTCTTATAGGGAATTTGATTACCAGATGCAGAATTAGAGGTTGTGAATTTGATTCCCATGACATCCAACAAATTCATGCTTGGAATTCTTAATAGAGCACTGTGTGATCATCATCGTGAGTTGCATGGAGATTAAAACAAAACGCTTTGGATTAACATCAAAAAGAGAAACCTAAAGGTAAAATGGGCATGCATTTCTCATAATTGTAAAGGTCTTTCACCATAATCATAAGTGATGATGTCTCCGATGATCATAAACTGGATCTTTTGCAGATTGCTTTCAATTTTCGACATTAATATCAATGGAATAAGGTTGGAAATATTTAAACATTTCTGTTATTTTTATACTTGTTTATCATTGACAAATTGAAGTAAATGAACTCCGATCGCCGTCATTGATAGTTATTATCAGAACATTTGCACAGTTAAAAGCAAAAATAAACACATTTAATGAAGGACATAAAATAATGTACATTTTAAAAACAAGTTTAGACCTACATAATATGTAGTATTTAATTGTAAAATGGAACAAGATCAAATTATCTAATAGAAACATTTATCCATACTAATATTGTTAGCTGAAGAATTTGTTTGTATTGGCTTATCTCAGGAAGCATCTGATCAATTTGAAAGTTTCATTTATGGCTAAGTATTATTTATTGGCTAATTGAGGATTTTTTAACTCAAGAATGCAAGTAAAGCCTGTGCTTTAATGTTAGGTTTATTACCAGCGCCTTATTTAAAGGGGGGCTTCTTAACTAGTGGTTCTAAATAAAAATTAAATCAAACAAAACTTGTATACATTTTTTCCATTATAAATTTCCGTAATAAATATAGGGGTCAAAAACTCGCAAAAATTGTCTTCCTACTAATATTATTAAATGTGAAAGTTTGTTTTTAGATGTTAGTTCCTCAATCACATAAAAACGGCTGAAGGGATTTTGATGATACTTGGCACAGAGGTACATCATAAAATATCCTGGTAAGTATAAAACATAGTATACTTTTATCCCGGGAAAAGATAAAATCCTTTAAGAACGCGGGTGAAACCGCGGGGCGAAAAACTAGTATGTAATAAATGAATGGCCCCATGAATCCAGAAACTAAGAGATATTAAGAAACTACAAATCCAGATCATCTACTATCATAGGATTGTGGTTTTACCAAAATCTAGAACTGCAGTTAAAACATAACATGTTCTAAGAACTAATGGAAGTATCACAATAATTTGATACCTCTGTTAACTTTACATCCAACATGTCAAGGCAACAGATAGCAAGATGTATTCAGAATACTAAAACATGTGGCACGTAAAATGCCTCTTGGGTAATGTAAAATGACGCACGCGCAACATTTTAATGTACCTTTGCTCATGTTATGTATGACTAAGCTATTTAGTTTAAGAGTTTTAAGTATGCAATTTACATTTTTGTAATAATTACTGGAATAGATTTGACTTGAAATTGTGATGCGTTAAAATAAAAGTATAGGTAAGCTGAGCGGACAAATTTGTTTTTGAGACTGGAAAAAATAGTTTTTTTTTTTTTTTTAATTTCTCGATAGGCTTATGTTTGACCACAATCTCACCATGGTAAGTGATGATGTGGCCGAAGATGGTAAGCACACAAAGCCTAGATGGGAACTGGCTCTCAAGTGCAGCTGTCGGAACACACCGATAGGTATTTGGCGACAGATTTTCAACTTGAGGGTGGTAGCCAGCCAGTCGGGTACTACAAAGTACTCTACCACCGTGCTATGGTTTCCTCACGATGTTTTCCTTCACCGAAAATAGTGCGGAAACTATAAAATGGTTGTTGGTACTTTGTTGTACCCTTCTAGCTGGCTACTAGAAAGTTGAATAGAGCACCAATCTAGAGCCAATTGCTTACAACAATAGTGAGATCGTACCTACACAGATTAAACAAAAATGTAAGACGAAATGCTAAGCCAATAACATGTCAAATAATAAAGAGGTAAGTAAAGTTTGTAATTTTGGATGTATGTAGGAAAATTATTTCACTAACAGGATGTCACAGCTACACGAAGCTGTGCCCGCTATTATTTACAATTTGATAAAGTTATTGATAAATAATATTTTATTCACATTTTCTATTTTGACACATCACCAACATATTGTAATTAAAATTTCACAATGCTCAATTTGACAGTGATAAGTTATTTCATCACAGTATTTATTTAATGTTAATTTGATTAGCATAGAAAAAGAGTTGTCTCAAAACATAGTACAACCTTTACTTTGTGCAGTTTAACTATTTTCTGCATATTTCCCATCTTATAAATAAAAAATCCACCAGTTGGATAGTTTTATATTGACTTTATATTGGTATGACTCAGAAAAGATTAACTTAATCAACATCAACAAGTAATGACTGAATTTATTTTCTTTTCTATGCCCTGTACTTCCGTCTGAGACCACCATAGGTGCCAGCTGAAAATCAGCGCTGCTGGTATCAGCAGCACATGCTGAGCTGAGCTGGTATCCTTTTGACAGCACACCTTCCGTTAACGACGCGAGAATTGTATTTGTTTTTTTTTTTCAAATTTTGTTATTATTGTTTTGTATTATCTTTTCTTATTATTATTATTTCTTTAGAATTTATTTTGTTTTCTTCTTTGTTATATTTATTTTTTGCTGTCAATAAATGATTTTCTATTCTATGACTTGAAATTAGACATAAGGTATTTGAAAACCAGAATTATTTGATAATAATAACATCATTTTATACAGGTACTGTTATACAATTCGAGCATTCAACTTATCAATTTATCATTGTTTATAAATCAGATTGCTATCTTATCTATTTAGTTACTTATAAAATTTGACAAATATAAAAAGTTTATATTATGAACAATTTGATGAACTGGTTGGCATAATTCAATTCCCGCCTAGAACTGACATTTGTATGCATGAGCATGTATGTTTGTCCTGAGTCAGAGTGCAATTATCTAAGTAGACCACAGTCTGCTTAGATTGGTATCAAATGGCTGTATAATATAAATTTGTCATTTAAAACAAAACTTAAGTGTTGTTCCACCGTGTAGGTACTTCAACTGATTAAGACATTTCTCCCACCTCTGTAGCAAGAATCCATTTTTTAAGATACACCTTCAGTCAATGGAGCCTTAATCTTAAAAAGGGAAAAATGTCACCAATGACCAAATCAAGCATGTGTGGTGCCCAGACAAAACCACTTTACTGTGACTATTTAATTTTAATCCATTATTGCAGTAGTCAGCATAAATTTAATGTATTTTCAAGTCCACAGCTACATTATGGTTTTATCCTATCAATAATGTCTTAATACTGGAAATAACTTCTAACAAGTACTTAAGGGACTGTAAGACACTAATGAGACACATTATAAACAACTCCTTACAGTGTGAATTATTATCTAGACAGCATGACAAGGTCTTCAACAGTCATGATGTCAACATATACAATGATAACTTTCTTGTATATTCAATGCAATATCAATTCTATAACTACAACTATAACTCTGAACAGGCTATGATCTTAGATTCCATTGAATTTAAAATCAATAATTATTTTACTTAGAAATAAAATAAATGAAGTACTTATCATATCAAATACATTATCAATAGTAGATATAATAAAAAGTGGACCTTAGAAATCACTTGTTACGCGTTTATGAGTAATTTCGTAACAATTATAAAATAATTTAGTATTGATTCCAACTCACTGCTGTGTTTATGCTGTGGTAACGTTTTTCAGACCACACGCGTTGTATGAAATATGAAGTACCGCAAGCATTTACTAACAGTTTTACTAATAAAATTAGAAACATTCCAAGAGCGTTACGCAAAATTGGAGCAATCGGCAAATAAATTAAAAAATGCACATAAATCGATAATAACATAAATACAATATTACAATAATTAGCATGGAAATTACCTGCGCAAACTGTTCCTGGATCTCGGTCCTCTCCTCATCAGTCAATTTTGAATTATCTGCCATGATCACCACAAGTATATTTCACAAATACAAGGATTACATCGACAATACCGCAACTGTAAATGGTTCTCGTTTTTTACACTATTCACTTACTTACAATATTTTAATAAAATGTAAGGATAGAAAAATAATTCAAATATAAAAAATCACAGCACACTCGGCAACTATTTTATAGTATAGCTAACGAAATAAAAACCACTCAATATATTAATATTCCACACAAATCCGAACTACCAAAGAGCGAACTACGTGCATGTGCGCTGATGTGCGCGAGCAAGCAAGCGAATAAGCGTCGCGAATCAAAGATAAAGCAGTTAATTCTACCAAAATGTCTAATTGACAGACCAACAAGTGTTGCCAAATAAAATCTGAGCGAAGCAGTAAAAAAAAAATGTTTTTTATCAGTAGACCGGAGAAAAATTAGTAAATTTTATAAATTGATTTCATAATTTACATGCGCTTATGACTAAGAATGTGTAATTTAATAGATTTCAATAAAAATAATAAATAAATATACACTATATTTCACAGAAAAAACCAATCCGCTAGTAAAAATAGGCATTCGATTCTTTGTATAGTTTTATGGAAATCTGTATCAGTAGGTATTTTCTCATTTTCTCTACTCTGACAGACTAATTTTGGTCAACGGTAAATGCCACACATTGAAAATGATCATAGTAATGATTTATTGTTATATTCTCCTCATTATAGGAATTAACGCGAAAGGATCTTGTTACGGATATTTATTATCTATATAGTATGTAAGCTCCTATGCAAGCTAGCTAGCTAGTATGCAAGTACCTAGTTACCAAAAATATAACAAGTGAAAAGAAATGTGCAAGTCGCATTAGATAATTTTCACCAAAACCTGTAGCCAAAAATAAAGAGGTACTCGTAAGGAACCAATAGCCTTTTTATTTGCTACAGATCTCAACGCATCATTATATCAATAATTAAAATCACGTAGCTAGATTTGTCATTTGGCTGCATGTTCCTTTGCATATTCACTAGATCAATAGAATATTTTAAAATCAGGTAAATCAGGACAGCTACATATCAGTAATCTGTGATCAGGAATTCAGGACACCTGGCAACATTGAGACCAACAGGCAGTTTTTTTAAAATCTTTATTCATGACCATGAATACAAAGTCTTTTAGTCGCATGAGTCGCATAATATGTATTTTTTCTTAAGTTTTAATATTCTTCTGTTATGTCACGTTATATCATATTCACGGTAAAGTCTAGCCCTCATCCGTACAAGTCTTCGAAATTATTAACTTGAATCGCTTATATACAAGATGTATTTTGAGTTTTATTGAATAATATCGGTGCTGTTTTGTCATTGATTATTAAACCATAATACTCAAAGTGTTATGTCCAATAAAAATCAATCAAAGTACAACAATTAAGAGAAATGAAATGAAAGCGTATATCATGACTTTTCTTTCAGGTTGTCCCAAAAAGTCCTTGAATAGTTTTAGTAGAACGGCCACCAATTTCACTAAAACCTGGCGACTTGATGGTACGGATGATAACTAAATCAACTTGTACAAAACGCCACCGATATTATACAATAAAAAAATTTAATACTCGATTTCCTAATGAAAATAAAACGTTACCTCGCAAGTTCCCGCTAACCGTAGCGCTTACATTCTTTTTGGATCCCGCCAAAAAGTCTGACATCTATTAGAATTTTTATATTAACATTGTAAGCAAGAATGACGATGAATATAAAAATAGTACCGCTATTCCTCACTAGATGGCATTAAGATGCACAAGATTTCTAGAGGATTCTCGAATAGCTATACCATCTACTATTGAGTAGAGAAATTTCTAGTACATTCTGCTCAGGGACTACCAATTTTTAGGGCCGCATGTTTGTAATTTTTTAATGAAATATATTATGCGGCGATGTAACATGTGCGCACTACATAATATCGTTCCAAACAAAATTACTGGTTAAGTGACATTATTTTATATATTAAATTAAATGTGAATTTGTGTTTGTTGGTTTGTCTTTCTGTCAAGCAGCATCTGTGGAACGGATCGACTTGATTTATGTTTTGGATTCTTTACAAACAGATAGTTTACAAGCTAGAGAGTGACATAGTAGACTACTATTGAAAATAAGGACGCACGGGTAAAACCGCGGGGCGAAAGCTAGTAGTGAATTATTAGTAGCTTCTTTCAAAGCGGCGATGGAAATATCCCCACGCAGGTGTGTGCTAATGTATTGAGCTATTGTATAGCTTTTATCGCGGGCTTTGAGCGCGTCGTCCGAATCAAGAAATTCTGCGTCGGCGGCTGCCGTCGACGCGCCGACGGCAGTCGGCGGAGCCGCTGACAACCGACTGCTGCAAACAAAAAAAAAACACATGTCCAACAACACTTTTTTTTTTAATATTCTTATTCAGCTATTATTCGGCGGCGCAACTATGGGCCGTCGTACCAGCCAGTCTTTATTCAAACAATATTTGCGTTCGATTTCTTTGGCGCTGATCACTAAGATGTTCCAAATTTAATAAGTGCGCGGCAAAGATAATTGCGGCGCACTTATAAAAGGTTTAATCCTCTTTATTTTACTCACTCTAACTAACTCATTACTGCCCGCTAAAAGTTTCTTATAGAAAACACCACCTTTGGGTGCACTTAAAGGCGAACCAAGTCGTCCTTTACGAATAGATGGGATGACAAGTATTATGCTATGCAATAGCTTTACCGCGGCAGTCCCCGAGTGCCACAGTTAATTTTTATATCATAATATTCATAAAATTAATAAAATCACGATTTCGGTTTCAGGAAATGCGACCCGCAACTTGGTCGCCGCTTACTATTGGACGCTGCCTTCGCGAAACTTCCGAATCTTTCTAGTAGATAGCGTCACTCTCGTCGCTGTTTAAATACAGAAGGCGCGCGCAGTCGTCTTCAGTCGAATAGAAACAATTGAACGTGTGGTTAATTTTCCGGCGAATCTCAAAGAAATAAGAATTTCAACTGTAATTTTCTAACCTAAGCATTAATAATAATAATGTCGCTGCTACCATTCCTCTTGGAAGCGGAATTGGATCGTCCCCGCCGTATGCTGGACCAACATTTCGGTTTGGGGCTGGCTCCTGATGATATCCTGTCTGCGGTCGCTGGACCTTTGATGCCGAGGGAGTATTACAGGCCTTGGCGTCATCTTGCCGCTGCTGCTCAGGACGTCGGCTCCAGCATTAAATCCGATAAAGATAAGTTCCAAGTGAATCTGGATGTGCAGCACTTCGCGCCTGAAGAGATCTCCGTGAAGACTGCGGATGGGTACATTGTGGTGGAAGGCAAGCACGAAGAGAAGAAGGACCACCACGGGTACATTTCTCGGCAGTTCACCCGTCGCTATTCGTTGCCAGAAGGCTGCACTGCTGAGACTGTTGAATCGCGGTTATCATCGGATGGTGTGCTAACTGTAGTTGCTCCGAAGATGGTCCCTCCGGCTGTTCAGGGCGAGAGGAAGATTCCCATCGCTCAGACCGGCCCAGTTCGCAAGGAAGTGAAGGATCATGCTCATGGTGACAAAGCTTAGTTATGAGTAGACAGTGTTTTTAATTTTGATTTAAGTACTTAGTCATTCCACGGTATTATGCCTTATTCATAAGAGGTACTCTTTTCTTTTTGTAAGACTGATTGGTTTTAAGTTAATAAATACCTACTTGATGATAATGAAAGTTTTTTTTACATTCTCCTAATAGTTAGATGTTGTTTCACGTACCTACCTACCTACCTACAACATAACTAAAAAAAACATTTTTAATGCTAAGACAAGATTGCTTTTGATGTATTTATTGCCAGTGCTTACTTACAGGTGCTGTAAAGTAATAAAAATATTTTCTTGTTATTAGGAGGTAAATCTGGGGGCACGGCAGTGCCCCGCCAAGAAAAGCCAGCGAAGCGAAAACGCAGGGGCACTACCTACCATTTCTTAAAGCGCTTCGTCGTATTTTTGAACCCTCATAACTTCGCTTTGGATTATACCAGATAAACAAAATTCTCAGGATATGATGCCTATAGCAGACTTATTAAACATATAAAGTTTCAATTGCATAGCTGTTATACTTTAGGTTTTATTGATATCTAAAAACCCCCGATTTCGTCACTGACTGATGATCATCAGAACTCATAAATGGTACTTCCTGAAGTCATAAAAAGCTGAAATTTGGTATTAAGGCTAATATTAGTAAGTACACAAACAACAACAAAAAAATTAAAACTTGAAGCCACATCTTTTGACTAAGGTGTAGAGTTTGTGAAGTTAGGGCTTGTAGAGTTAGGGCGTGTAGAGTTAGAAGCTTGGCTCTACATGAGATCCTACAGCTCCTGAGCTCTACATTCCCATCCCAATGTGTATAGGCAGGTAGGTAGGCTTTTCTTCCGTTCGGCCCTTTATTTTCTATACCCTATTGGCTGTTGCTGTGCTTTTAGTTAGGCAGGTGGTACTTTACATTATACTTATTATTACAGAACATAAAGCCGGGTCCAGAGTCCAGACGAGTGTAACGTGTAATGTAAGATTACGTGTAATTTAGCATCAACAGTGTGGACGGCACACGAACTCAAAGCGAATTGTGTACGTGAAACTATTTCCCACTCAGTTTCAGCCTTTGTGTTCGCGCGAAAAACCGACAGCCGATGGATCAACCCCGAGCGCCGCGCGAGCGTTTATAATGCTCCGCGCGAGCGTTTATGATGCTCGTAGTGCCGTCCACACGTATAATTCATGTTAGAGCTCGTTCACCGGCGGCATTATATATTTTTTTATTACCGGCAGATAATTTGTACTGTTAGGTTCTATTATAATTAGGGACCTACATTGAATGTAGGTTCCTAGTACATTCCTGTTGTAGAAGTGAAGGAAAGGGAAACGGCGCGAATTTTTTTGTATTCTCGAGAAGAGTGTTCCCGTAAGTAGGTAGTTTTGTTAGGTACAGTCGAGTTCATTAATATATGGGCACTTTCAGCACAGTATAAATATATATATCTTTATACTGTGCTTTCAGGCTCCAAAAATATATGAGCGTCAAAAAAGTTCATAATATTGTGAAAACTATAAGCATCATTAGAAATCCTAAATTGTGGTCAAGATTTGGATTCATTAATATGTGCCTCCTTTTTCTCAATAACATCTATACAGCCAAAGGCACATTATTATATGAACAACATTAAGATCATAATTATCTGAACAGTGTAGGATTCATAATTATGTATGCACACAAGAATACAATAATATATGAACAAGTTAATGTAATTCAAATTCAACCTTATTACTACTTCATAAAGATGATTTTACTAGCATAGGTCAAGGAGTTTGTTACATTTTTTAACACTGGCTAGATTTAATTCAAATGACGATAAACTTTTCTTTTCTAAAATTATAACTGACGCGCATATAGGGGAAGGCAGGGTAATTACGAACACCTACGGGAATTTTGAAATAAATCAAAAGATAGTAGTATATGTAGGATAACTTTAATAGTTTTTTCTGAATGGTAAGTTATCACACTTTAGACTACTACAATCGACAATACAATTTTTTCTTTATATTTGGTCTTTACCTATGAAATTGCTGTTTTGTATGAAAAAATTTAAACGATTTTTTTTCATGTATTTTTTATTTGTATTAATCGAAGTAATCACCCATGCAATCAATGCGTCTTTGCCAACGCAGTGGCAGTTTATTGATGCCGTTCTTAAAGAAATCTGCTGGACGGGAGGCAACAAATTCTTCAAAGGCATTTTATACTGCCTCTCGGGTATTGATTTTTTTTCCCGCCAAGAAGTTATCCAAATTCTGGAAAAAGTAGTAGTCTGTAGGCGCAAGGTCTGGTGAGTAGGGCGGATGACGGAGAGCTTCCAACCCCAGTTCTTGCAACTTGGAGACCGCAGTATGAGGTCGCGCGTTGTTGTGCAGGAGCAGCGGAGACGAGCGATTGACCAATGCTGGTTGGAGATGTGCCAGCTTCTCCATCATTGTGTTCAGTTCTTCACAGTACACATCTGCAGTAATGCTCACCCCGTTTGGTAAGAAGCTGTGATGAATCACACCGGCGCTAGACCACCAAACAGTGACCATCACTTTTCTAGGGGTAAGTTTTCGTTAAGGGCATTGTTTAGGTGCTGAACCAGGATCCAACCAACTTGCTGAGCGCTTGCGGATAACCGCAGAAAGAATCCATTTTTCATCGCAGGTAACAATGCGGTTCAAAATTCCTTCATTTGTGTGTCTGTTGAGCAGTGCAAGGCACGTCTCGACGTGTACTTCGCGCTGGCGATCATAGAGTTCGTGGGGCACCCATTTGTCAAGCTTTTTTACCTTGCCAATTTGACGCAAATGGACCAATATTGTTTTGACGCTAACGTCGAAAGCTGCTGCTAGTTCAGCCGTAGATTGTGTATCATCAGCTTCCACAATCGCCTTTAATTCGTCATTGTCGACCAAAGTCTTCGGAAAACCGCGAGGTTCATAATCAGGTCGAAATTTCCAGAACGGAAGCGAGCAAACCAATAACAGGTGGTGCGTTGGTTTGTAGTGTTAGCTCCGTAAACTTCGTTGATGTTGCGTGCCGCTTGTGCCGCGTTGCTGGCACGACGGTACTCATATTCCATAATTACTCGAATTTTTAACGTATTCATGATGACGAAAAAGATTGAAATTCGATGAAAATGTATCACTAATCAATAAACAAATGACTAATTTTGGAAATAAAAACCATGTCTTTAAAATAAAATTAATTTGAAATTAGAATTCTTAACCAAACAAAAATTATTTTTATTTGAAATGGCCAGTACTGCAGAACGGCAATTTCATAGGTAAAGACCTTGTTTCGTAACCATATCCCTGCTTAGATTTAATTAATTTTAGTATCTTATATCTGATCATTACTTTGGTGTTGCATCAATAACGCACTTACGTCTTGAGACACTTCCATTTAATTGACCAATCGCTGAGCGTCAATTTTGATGCTCACACGCACGGGCCAATGGGAAGCCTGAACACGGTGGAGGTATTTTTTACTACTTCTACTTCGCATTGACACGACTAACAGTCAAAAACCGAAGAACGTTTTTTCCTCCGTGCACGGAACACTGGACCCATTGCCAGGATTAGAAGATATTAAGGTGAACCTTGGTCTTTAACGTGAGTCGCTTTTCGTTTGTTTTATGGTGGTGGATCAGGACAAGGTGCAGATGCAATAATCACTTCATCAATACCTATTCGAATCGATCCCAGTGTGCTATCGTTGCACAGACCTATTATAATCAAATTTTGTTACAAAAACAAAACCTTTACTGTACTTTCAGTGAAAGAATTGATTTTTATTCTATGGAGGGGCAATGCCTAACATTCGTAATAAACCCACTCAATTCGTTCGCTAATACTGGTAATATAACTAAAAAAATAACTGTGGCACTCGGGGACTGCCGCGGTAAAGCTATTGCATAGCATTTTTATCAACTTATGCAATTAAAATTATATAAATACTTAATTATGACATACTTGTGACCGAGGTTGTCTATTATTGCACGGCGTTTAGCATCCTCGCTGCGCTCTGGCGCTAACTTCACGCCGTGCAATAATAACCTACCATATCACGCGTATCGTAATAAATAAATACCCTCGGACATTTTTCACACACGGCTATCTGATCCCAAACTAAGCAGAACTTGTAATATGGAAACCAGATGACTGATATACTTCATATAATACTTTTTTTTGTAAATACATACTTAAATAGATAATTACACCCAGACTCAGGACAAACAGACATGTTCATGCACACAAATGTGTGTCCTGGATGGGAATCGAACCCACGACCTGCGTCGTGATAGGCAGTGTGTTAACCAACCACACCAACCGGCCCGTCTAATACTATTTCATTCAAAACAAAGCCCGCGATAAAAGCTATGCAATAGCTTAAAAATATGTAGTTATAATTAAGAAATACGTTAATAATTGAGTAAATCAAAAATTAACTTACTTAACAAAAGTTGGTTACGCATTTCTCTGATCTATATATATATATATATATATATATATATATGTATAAAAGGAGATACGCTATAAAATAATACCAACCGGGTTAAAATAGTTGACTAATTGAAAATAAACTATAATAATAACTCAGAAGTCGTAGTATTTATAGAAATATCCACAGATTCAGATGACTTTGATCTAAAAAGGTTTCGCGATTTCTTATCAATATTGCGCTCGTCCATTTTTGCTCGATGGTTGCGGTTGGATTTGAACATTCGACTTCCGATTCGTTAGTCTGTACTTGGATGGAACCATTAAACGAACTGAGTTCTGACTGATAAGTCGAAATTTAGGGGAGGCATGATGCAAAATTTGTAATTACTCGAGCGTCTATGGGACCTAATGGAATTTGAAGATTAGGTGGTAGAAAGAAAAAAAGGTTATGTGATATTTTCCCCTTCAGCGGTGGGGGGAGCGTCTACAGGTTTACAAAAATGTAAAAAAAAATCACAAAGAAATACTCTAGCGCGTCAGATATTAATAGTGTAGTCGCGCCACCTCTGTCTGATAACGGAAATATAATAATCTGCCGGGGTGGCCGTACGAAGGGGTTGAAAATATAAAAAAAATACTCGAGCGCGTCAGACATTGATAAGGTATGTTAAGTGAACCCTCCAGTAGCTCCTATTTTAAAGACTGACGATTTGGAATCAGGAATAAGGAGCGAATTTGTCAATCAATCAGTTGGTGATAAATAATGTTTTATTACCCTAGTCTATCTCTTATTGTTTATATCGTTGTCTCTTTCTAACGACTATTCTGTAGCACTTTATGGTTTTCATCGATTTTCTTAGGAAATGGCTTTCCTATCACATAAGACCTTATTTTATTACATAGGTTACATATTTCTACACATTTTATACAAAGAATTATCACTAGAAAACATGAAACGGCTCTCGACAAGGTAATGCTTCGTTTAGGTGTCCAACATTCTGAGATTTGCCTATCCTAACAATTTCCTATTAATTTATTTCTTATAACATATACAAGGACCTTATCTATTTACAATACATAATATGAATATCATTTTCATATCGCGTCGATGACAAGGTACCTACCAACACGCTCAAAATGTATAGGGATCAGCTGATATTTTTTTTATATTTCAGGGTTGGTTCCATCGTAAAAGATTTTTTTTTTTTATTCTGGATAGGCTTGTGTTTGACTACAATCTCACTATGGTAAGTGATGATGTGGCCGATGGTGGTAAGCACACAAAGCCTAGATGGGAACTGGCTCTCAAGTACAGCTGTCGGAACACACCGATAGGTGTTTGGCGACAGATTTTCAGCTTGAGGGTGGTAGCCAGCCAGTCGGGTACTACAAAGTACCCTACCACCGTGCTATGGTTTCCTCACGATGTTCATATTTATGGATAAATTCACCCCCTTTCGGGAAAACAACCATTTAAAATTCACCGTGTATAAATGAATATAGTAAATATAGTCATAATATCGAAAACAAAAAAATGGCCGGGGCTACCCCCCTCTCCCCTACCTAGCATACGGCATCGAAAGACACACAATACAAACTTAAAAAGCAAACGCGAGAAAACAATGAAAACAACTGTCATATCTGTAACAATGTAAACTAGATCTTATTTGCTCCAGCAAATAATTGACTTTCCCATGCATGTAGAGATAATTAAGAAGCTTAGCCTGCTCAGATATTATTGAAGCCAAAACAGTATAGATATTTTTGAAAAGGGTGACTGATCACATATTATTGCCTAATGCAGATCATATATTATTGAACTGTTCACATGCGGACATATTTTAGATCTATATGTTGTATAGAATTTATTGAGCTTTCCAACGCTCACAATATTTTGAATCCTTGACAGTGCCAATATATTAATGAACTCGGCTGTACCTTCCCAACTACCTAATTCAGACAAAGAATTTGAAAGTTTTGTGTGTATAGGTACAATTATTAAATTGCATCCAATACTTACTTACATAATTAATTTTATTTTACCACAAAATATGAAAATACTTTTTTTCGATCAATAACAGAGTCATTTGTACAATTGATTACAAACTAACATTTATAACTATGATTTTGTCGTCATACATAATAACTATCTGCGTGCCGAATTGTGCGCTATTGGGGTAATCTACTTAAAATGTTCCGGTTATAAGCTCGCGTTACATAACTTATTTTAAAATCTTGATTTTAAAACCGGTTGCCAATATTTTTACAATTCTGATCTCACTCATGTCGCAGCGTTTTTTGAATCTCGATGTTTCAGAACATACCCAATGTTTTATTTTTTAATAGATACCTACTTACTACGAATACGTCTGCTTTTTTTTACTATTTTGGCTTGGGTTCGACTTTCTTACTCGACCGATTCCTTACCGCCTTCTTACTAGTGAAATAATTTTCAAAATCGTATCAGCAATACCTCTTTATATTATTAGTGTCGTGGTCGTGGTTTCGAATCCTACAATAAGTTTCGAGCTTTTCGTGTAGAAAAAAAATCGAATAAGTAGTCGAATTGAGAACCTCCTCCTTTTTTGAAGTCGGTTCAAACATCCTCCATAGTGAGGAAACCATTGTATGGTCGTAAGATACTTTGTAGTATCCGCAAGCTGGTCACCATCGTCAAGTTGATTGGATAACGAGCACTTACCGGTGTTCTGACAGCTGCACTTGAGAATTTTCCCTACTTGGCTTGTACTTTTGCCACCTCATACAAAAAAAGCATGGATTGGAACTGTCTCCGCCCAATAGGTACTTTTTTTTTAAGAAATAGAATTTTTGAAATCGGGCCAGTAGTTTTTGAGTTTATTCGTTACATACATACAAATCTTTCCTCTTTATAATATTAGAAGAAAAGATGTGTGTCCGTTGATGCTTTAAATTAACAATTGAACCCGGTACGTGGCGCTGCATTCGGACTCTAGGTTTTTTATTTTCAGGGCGTAGCGTAACAAATACTAGTTGGTACATTTTAAATTTGTCTGTTATTGCAGCATGACGTTTGCAACCAGTCTTTATCAATATCTCAGGATATGCGACGAGTATGAGCACTTGGAGTTTTGTTTAAAAGAGCACAGATGTGTTGATGTGAAGTGTGTAAAGTGTTCCATAAATAAGTGTAAGATTCTATGATAGTGTATTTGGAAAATTGAAAAACAAAAAAATATTAATCTTAGTGCTAAACGTATTCTGTAAATTTGATCTGTGACAGACAGACGATCGGCAGCATTGGCTTCGATGGAGTAGAGAGATGAGTAGTAATAGAGATTTACTCAGTACCGGATCTAAGGGGGGTGGCAAACCGGGGCAGTATCAGCGGGCACCAAACTCATGATATGTATTATAAAATATGTTTGAAGAAAAATCTAATGAAAAAGCTAAAAACTAAAATAATGAGTGCTTCTTATTCTCCCGGTCATCTAAATGGCTTATTATATTTGTGAGATTTTTTGATAATTCATTTCAAACGCTGGAGACAGGGGGCGCCACTGTCAAGTTTCTCACCCAGTAAAAAAATCGTAGATCCGGAACTGGATTTACTGTGATAGTTTGCTCCTATCATCCTTTCAGGTCGGATAAAAGCTCCACACTAACTTGGGCAACTTAAAAAATCTGTCATTTATTTAGAAATAACAAAATAAAAATGACCAACAACATTTTTGGATATCTCACAGGAGGTTGCCAATCGCTTCATATTTACAGACAGGTACCTATGCGTTTAACTTTAGTTTTTAATTACTTTGTTTTTTGCCAGACGTCGGTAAGCAAGGAGATGGGTCATCTGATGGTAAGCGGCTTCCATCACCTATAGGCATTAATTATACCAATGGGATTGCCAATGTGTTGGTTGTCGACCCTTTACTATACCTCGAAGGAGATTAACGAATTATACACCAAAACCTTACTCATGAATCACTCCATCCATTGATGAAAACCGTATGACAATCCGCTAAGTAGTTTTTGAGTTTATCGCGAACATACGTGAAATCACGGGGAGAACTAGTAATATCTATTGTCTATTGTCTAATAAATATTCTCATGAATCACTCACTGGGTCAGTGGTAAAGAATATACTTCTTTACTCCGTGCACTGGGTCCTTAAAGTTTAGTATTTTTACGATACCTACTACTGGTTCCTAAGATGACATTTTTTTTTCAGATTTTAGCAACATTTGCATCTTGTCTGCTCTCGTTATCTGGGGGACTAACCTTTGGGTACACAGCTGTCCTACTTCTTCATCTCCAGGAAGATGACAGCTATAATTATGACAAGGGCTATGACTCTTGGATTGGTATGGAAACTTTATTTACTCACTAGCAGATTACAAATTAATCCTTAGGTTACAGCTTATTTTATTGTTTACAAACTAAACTAATTTATTCTCACTAGGCAGGACATATTTCTTTGTAGCAAAGTTAGTCCAATAACGTATTTTCAACGACATAGTCGCCACCAAAATTTTACACAGGCTTATTTGACAGCTTTAGGAAGAAAGATATTGTGAGATTACCACCACTATACCTATCTACCATCTGTTCACAAGAACATAGTGGTAGCTATGACTGGGGTATTACACATTGGCAATTCCCTGGGCTTGCTAATGTCAACAAACATAGGTAGTCTACCTAATCTTACGATCAGGTAACAGGTAGGTGGGTTACCTAATCTTACGATCAGGTAACCCACCTGCCTGCTTGTCAGACTGACATGAAAGAACTGGATAGTGATTGTTTTCTTAAATTATGCTATATATTTATGTCCTCTGTATTGTTTTCTTTCCCAGCTTCCATGTCTCCATTAGCCATGATACTGGGCTGCTTAATCGCCGGCCCTATGACTGACGCCTTTGGGAGAAGGACTAGCCAGATGCTCCTGATCTTCCCTTTCATATCTGGCTGGTTCATCATGGGCTTCGCAAACGGCACTGGGGTCATGCTTCTTGGAAGATTCATCACAGGGCTTTGCACTGGAGCTGTAAGACCAACGACCATGGTTTATATAGGAGAAACTTTAGATCCGAGGTATAGATCAATTGCATTATTCTCTCCGTCAATGGCAGTCTCCATAGGTTCTTTGCTCTGTCACTCGATTGGAAAGTATGTTTACTGGAGGACATGCTGTTTTATATTTACACTACCTAATGTATTGTGCATAATTTTACAAATGTTTTTAAAGGAAAGCCCACTGTGGTTGATTTCTAAAGGAAAAATAGATGATGGAGTTTATGCTTTCAAACTCTTTCGAGGAGAAAGTGAAGCAGCGAATCAGGAGCTTGCTGCATTATTGGAAAAGCAAAATGAAAAAGCAGAAAAGACTACTTACAAGGATCTGATGAATATAATATTAAGTCAAGCATTCATGAAGTCTTTATTCACGGTTCTGCTATTATTCTCAGCGGTACAGCTGTGTGGAATTAATACATTATCTTTCTATGCTCAGGATATTTTCAATAAGACATTTTCTGGTGAAATTGATGCTTTCATGCTAATGTTAGTCAATGACTGTATACGCATTGTCACAGGTGGTGTTGTTTGTACGCTAGCCAGAGTTGTGCCGCGAAAATTATCGTTTTTGGTATGTTGTTTTGGTACATCTTTTGTTCTGGTTTTATTAGTAATCTACCTTCACATACAACCTGTAGGCTTAATCGGTTTAGCTATAACTTTCATGTTGGCTTATATAACTATAGCCAGTGCATTAACTAGTTTCTCATGGTCATTTATTTCTGAAATATTCCCTGGTAGTGTTCGGGGTTTTGGTTCAGGCTTGAGTTCGGGCATATCCTTCACTTTACTGTTTGTTTCTGTTAAAATTACACCCAGCATTATGGAAAACTATGGTAAAACGGTAATGTATTCATCTTTTGCTATAGTTGCATTTGTAAATGCATTTATTTTGAGTTTTATTTTGCCTGAGACGAATGGCAAGAGTTTACAAGAAATAGAAAATCATTTATTTAAAAAAGAACTTAATACCGCTGGTAATAATGATTCCAATGAGAGCATTAATATGGATGTAATATGTCAAGCTAAAACCTCTAGTGTAAAATAAACTTGATCGTGTTGTTATTATACATATATTAAGTAGAAGTAGATACTACCCGAAGTCCAATATCCGTATGCATCATGACCTGGTCTGACCAGTGTATCGGGCTTCTGCATCTAGGTCTTTTCCCGTTTACTTTGCCACTCAGCAGTAATTTTTCGAGATTGTCAACTCTCCTTCTCGCAATGTGTCCAAACCAAACACGAAGTCGCGCGTCGATATAAAGCTTTTGTCGACCAATTCATCCCATGTAGGTAGACCCTAATACTCAGGTATGATAATATACCACTTCAGCTCAGCCCCTTTACCTTTCTGCTAACAAAAAGTCGGAAGCTCATAGACTTGTTACCTGCGTCCATTTTTATTTTATAAATTGTCAAATAGTTGTTATAATATAAGTAGGTGTTTGTTTTTCTTATTTTTATGTGATTGTGTAGATGTGTTAACAAATTTTAAACTTTACAAATTACTCAACACTTTTGTTTTAACATTCAAAGATTATGTATACTCGTAGTTACATAAAAATTGCTTCAACATTTATGTTTTTCATTTCGTGTCACTTTGCCAGTAGGTACTAATAAATATATTACTAAAGTCAATAAAGGTGACCAACCTGTCACCTTGGTAAGTCTTATAAATGACTTATCTCCATAATAATAATAATCCTGGACACGGCTAAGATCGTCAGGAGGACTCTGAAGCCCTAACCACCGGTAATGTGGCGGCCGGTTGGCGTGGTTGGTTAAGACACTACCTCACCGCCACAGGGTTCGATTCCCATCCAGGACACACATTTGTGTGCATGAACATGTCTGTTTGACTATGATCTATTTAAGTTTGTATTTACAAAAAAAAAGTAGTCTATGTATTATATCAGTCATCTGGTTTCCATATTACAAGCTCTGCTTAGTTTGGGATCAGATAGCCGTGTGTGAAAAATGTCGCAGGATATATATATTTTTTTAATTTAGGCTCTGTCCCGTTTTTAAGTTCCATGCTAGTTATCCCCCGCGGTTTTACCTGCGTTCCCG
Organism: Ochropacha duplaris; assembly: GCA_951361185.1. Classification (NCBI taxonomy): domain Eukaryota; kingdom Metazoa; phylum Arthropoda; class Insecta; order Lepidoptera; family Drepanidae; genus Ochropacha; species Ochropacha duplaris. Next base: position 3,467,608 of record OX592715.1, on the reverse strand, counting down.
ATGGAATCCTTTACGGGTTGAATTTACAAAAAATCTTTGTAGCATTAATAGTTTCTGAGATTTCGTGATTAATGAGTGAGTGACCTAATAATAAGATTTAAAGAGATAATAATAATAACAACATGACATTTTTTTAAATTGTGTCAGTCCGTCCCGTCTGTACGCGATAAACTCAAAAACTACTGAACAGATTTTCATATGGTTTTCACCGATGGACGGAGTGATTTATGAAACGCTGAAATATGACGATAATTGTTGAAGATGTCCGAATTAATCATGCCGATATTTTGATAAAAAAATGTAGCACTAGTCCCGTTGTTGTCTTTGCCCGTATCTCCTCAATAGCACAGGTAAAGGTAGTTCTATTGCTAGATGTACAGTACATCCCACCCTACCCACCCAACAGGGGCTTCTACGTGTTGTATCCTTATTCCCACGTACACCTCTCAAAATTACCAGTGAGTGCAGAGATCGGGCAGCAAATACAAATATAAAAATAGGTATAATAATAAAACTAAAAATAAACATTTTAATAAAATATTCATTTAGTAATTATAATATAATTACAAGCTGTATTACAACCTACTACCTATTGCCTACAACGTTATCCGCGTTGAGAACGAGTATAACAATGATGGGGCTCCCGCGGTATTGTATTGTAGCTTCCAGGCTATAATGCGGAAAAGGTCTGCATCCCTGATGCGTCGTGGAGCGCCAACAGTATCCTGAGAGTAACTAGCGAGAAGCCTTACTGTCCACTTCTGTGAAGTTCTGTGGCACTGGACCCGTATGCATCGCTGCGGGTCTGGTGCACCAGATGGTGGACACAGGTTTTTGAATTAATATTTATTTAATTTATAATAGTTTTAGGTTACTGACATAGTCTGTAAGTTTTGTTGTACTAATCTCATATGGACAATTGTCTGATTTAAACTAATAAATAAATAAATAAAATAAAAATTACACATATCTTAATATATAAAATTCCCGTGCCACAATGTTGGTACGCGATGAACTTCGAAACTACTAAACCGATATTGATTAAACTTCGCACACAATTGTTATGCTGGAGTAAGAGAGAGTATACTTTTTATTGTTAATAAAACTGGGGAAATCGTTAATGAAATAATTTAGTACATTTATAATTGAAATTCATACTTACACAATAAAAATATAGAAATTGGCAGACCTGAGATATCTAAGCTTTAATCCGAGGACATCATTTGCCAATATTTAATACTCTGTATAAAAGAAATGCGAATAAACACTAAGAAATCAACTTCGTATTTTTATAAACATCACCACCGTTAAAAGTTCAATAATAACACTATCACATAGTCTTCAAGCCTGGGCTTCACTCTTCACAGCTTCTTCAACCTTCCTCACAGGCCCTGTATAAGTAATTGGCACTGACCTTTCACCCTGGGCCAACTCGACCTTCGTAGGAGCTGTGACACTTAGCACACCATCAGAGGACAGTTTAGATTCCACACCATCAGGATTCATGCCTTCTGGGAGCTTGAATCTCCTTACGAACTGTCTAGACACAAATCCATGTTCATCTTTCTTCTCTTCATGTTTCGCTTCAATCACAATGTATCCATCCACAATTTTAACAGTTATTTCATCAGGTGCAAAGTGCTGGACGTCTAAGGTGATCTGCCATTTGTCCTTATCAGTTTTTATTGAAGAACTCACGTCATTCCTCCACCACGGCGTATAGCGAGGGATGATCGGGCTAGTCGCTGCGGTCACGAGTTCATGTGGTGTTAGAGCCAGGCCGAAGTTCTGATCGAGGAGTCTCCTCGGCCAACGAGGGACGTCGTAATCCAATAAGTAAGGCAGAGACATTGTAATTGTGTCTGTTGCCTCGACTGGATTATAAATGCAAGTGTTTGAAGAGTGTTCCGTTTATATATAGAAAGCGTCATGTGGTACGGGAGTACCCATTTGTATTTATACTCGGGAACTTTCTGGATGCACGTAGGTAGGTAGGTGTGTTGTTTTCAGTTTATTGGTAGGCGGCTGTAGAATCTATAGAGATGTGTATTGTTTGCTATTTATTTGATTATCGTACTACCAGAGATAGAGTTAAAACTTTTAGCACCGGCGGAGTACTAATCGGCCAAAATAAGTTTGCAGCTGTGACCTTTGCTGCCCATAACGTTGTAACCGTAAACTTGATTTGACGCATTTTAAATAGTAATTTAGGAATAGGCCGATAAATATTTGATAAGTCAGTTATGAATGTCGAATTACATAAGTTACCATTGGTTCGGAAGTCAGCCTTCAACTGAGAAGAACCCCAGCAAGGTTACATTTTTTGAATATTTTTGGACCATCTGTCTATATTGGCTTTTCATTTCAAATGTTATAGATAGACAGGTAATTCCTAGACGTGTCGTAAATGGCACCAGGTCATTAGTCAGGTAATTATTAGGACATAATGACGTACTACAGCTCTTTACTATTATAGGAACGATTACTCATTATGTGAATGAATGAGTTTATCTTATTTATGTTTCCATTTTTATCCCATAGCGCCCACTCAAGATTCTACTGAAATATTTTTGACTCACTTCATTCATAGCTATTTTTGTATCTACTTTGGTGTGAACTATGTACGATATACAGAGAATATTGACCCAAATATTGGCCTTACAAACTTTTTAGCACATATATTATTGTATAAGGGCCTCGTTCACCATCTCCAAGTAAAGTGTTGATTAGTTACTTCTTGGTTAACGTTAATTGGCAAGTAAAAGTCACGAGTATCTTTTGTCAATTTCACAAACGAAAATAAAGCTTCGAGTAACAACTCACTGGTTAAGTGAATGACATAGCATATCATTCGTTACATTCGTTCAATAATACGTCAATGTTACTCTTCAAACGTTTCTTGGCAGTTGTCAAATGAAATTTGTGTTTTTGTGTCTGGTTTGGAAAGCGTGTGATTATTTAATTTGTAAATCGACTTCAGTGTGTGGAAGGTATTAAACGTATGGGTATCTATTGTTCAGAAGTTTAGTAGATTTGATATTTTTTCATTTTAGGTTTACTTTCTATTTATTATTTTATGTGTACATTTGTCGTTTATCTTTGTATTATACTTGTATAATTGAATAAATTTTCAAATGCTAACTATATTATTAGTAAAATCACTTGAATAATGAAAAAAAAATACCTTTGCGATTTAGGTATTATTTTTAAAGTCACTTGGTTCTCATCTCTCGTCATCTAAATCGAAATCTAGCAAAAAAAAAAACACCTAGGTTCATAAAATAATCAATACGGAATTTAAATACACGAATCCTTGGTACCTAGCGACTCGTTGCGTCGTAGAATGTTCTATTTCATCAAATTAATGATCAATCAAGTCAAATAAATCCATTTTTATTAATAAACTTTAACAATTGTTGTCATTTTCGTAAGATAACATTATGAAAATGACAACGGACAACTTATAACCGTAAAGTAAACTCGTTAATCGGCAGATGTCGTGGCAAGTAAGTTACGGGTCAGTTTATCTTCTGATTAGTGCTACTCGAACGTCGTGAAATTCGCATATGAAGTTACGGGTGACTTTAACTGGCGGTTAGGCTACTCGACACTTTACTTGAGGGTGGTGAAATAGGCCCTAAGTCTATTCACTACTTCACTATCTGATTTCACAAAGCTTTGAGTAAATATTAATATTGTCATAAAAGAAAAGTCGAAAATTTATGCATATACTTAGGTATTTAAAATATCATTGGTCGCAATTGTCTTCCGGAGAATGGCGAGGAATAGCTGTACCTACTGACAGATTGACAAAAATGGCCATAGCAACAGGAGAAGTAAAGAAAAATACCCTACGACCTTTATATAATGCTAGACGATGCCAATGTGTGCAATGAAAAACAAAATAAATGCGAATCTCACAATTTATACTCAACACAATATCGATCTTATTAAAATACGAGCCACAATTCATACAGGACATTTAGGATCCTCCGCACCAGATTTTTTGTTTTTAGGGTCCGTATATTTTGTGGGTACTAAGGTTTCACATGGAATATCAATTTCGCAATGACTTCTAGGAGCTGTTATAGTCAGTATCCCATCTGGAGACAGTTTAGACTCCATATCCTCAGGTTTGCAACCGGACGGTAGCTTGAATTTTCTCACAAAACGTCTCTGGACATAGCCTTTGTCACTCTTTTTGACGTGTTTCCCTTCTATTAAAATATATTCTCTTCTAGCTTTAACCCTAATGTCTTCTTTGTTGAATTTATTAACGTCTAAGCTTAGTTGAAAAAGATCTTTACCAATTTTTATTGATGGTCTCGTTTGTCTTAGGGTTCGTTGTTTCATTATAGAATACACAGCCGGTTGTAAATGGGATTTTATAAATGAGCTTAAAATCATGCTTCTGGAATTTAATTTACATACATTATTATAAACAAAGAAAATATTATTTATTTCCTGATCACATTGGCTATGAAACATATTGCAAATTACCATAGTACATAAATGTTTTCTACACTTATTCTATTATTTATGATTTTGTTTTCTGTCTATGTTTGACCTCATTCGTTATAAGATTATGCATAGATAATACACTATTGATCTTATGATATAAATAAAATTGGCACATAAATAGATTATATCCTGGAATAATACACAGGATACTTTTTATCCCGGGAAAACATAAGATCCCACAGGAACGCGGATGAAACCGCGGGGGACAGCTAATCTCATAAGTTCGTTCACAGATATCTCTGAATTTTGCATTATTTCTAGTGTCTACCCGTTCAATTATCTCCGCTAAGAGTTAATATGTTAGATTCTAACTAATCTAAACCTAATCCGAGAGTAGATATTTTTGTGACAACGAAGGCAGGCGGGTCACCTGATGGTAAGTGACAACCGTCGCCTATAGACATTGGCAATACCAGGGGATTGCTAATGTGTTGTACACCTTATTACAATGCCTTAAAGGTGAACTGGCTCTCAAGTGCAATTGCCGGAACACACCAACAGGTGCTTGACGACAGATTTTCAACTTGAGGGTGGTAGCCAGCCAGTCGAGTACTACAAAGTACCCTACCACCGTGCTGTGGTTTCCTCACGATGTTTTCCTTCACCGAAAGCTCAAGCTCATTGTAAGGATTCGAACCCACGACCTTCGCCGCCGTATCCGACGTCACTTACCACTGAGCTATCATCGCCTTAGATAGACGATCTATCTATCCTCGGATTAGGTAACTTTGTTGCAGTTCAATTAAAAAAATATCTTTATATCAATAGAAATATTACTATATGGAAAAATGGTTCAATTCTCAATGAAGCCTACTCATTATAAATGCTAAATATGTTTCCATCCCACCATCTCGGAAAGAGTATTTTTGCTATTCGATATCCGAGTGTAAAAGCCGATATTATCCTCTAGAGGATAAAGTAAATAGAACAGAGGAGGAGATATCCTCTAGAGGATAAACACACGAGTGCACTAAGTTTGTGAATTCAAATCATTAAACCTATTTACTTATCCCTCCATGGTTCCGAATTTATCATACATCAAAGTTAAAGCCAAAGTCAACGCCAAAGTCAAAGCCAAAGTCAAAACCATTTATTCAGTTTAGGCCTTAGCAGGGCGCTTATGAATCGAATTACCGGTTCGGAAGTCAGCCTTAAACTGAGAAGAACTGGCAAGAAACTCAGCAAGGTTACATTATTTAAATATTTTTGGACCATCTGACTATATTGGCTTTTTTTTTCCAAATGTTTAACAATTTTATTCTTAAACTAATACAAAAATTATTATAATTTTGACAAATTCAAAAATGAAATTAAAGAATAATTTTTTAATTTGTCAAAAACTCAGACTCGGAACATTCTTGGTGTACTTTTTTGCGCGCGCCATTTTCTTTTTTGCATTTAGTCATTTCCTCACTGAGGTGGGATGAAAAATTACGTGTTGCACTCGAGTGCAAAGATTTTTCACCTCGTGCTCTTTTGATTCCCTCGCTTACGCTCAGGATTCTAATTTTTGAATCGCTCGCTGCGCTCGTGATTCAATTTTAGAATCCTTCGCTTGCTCGGTCATCAAAATTGAGCACGCGGTTAAAAAACAACTTTCCACTCTTGTATAACAAATAACTATTGTGTCGCACTGTGTAATATTTGTTTACCTACCTAAACACACACGTCTATAAACCGAAGAACTTCTTAAATTTTTTATTGTTTTTTAGGTCTGGTACTCGTAATTCAGAATAGAACATTGGGTAGGTAGTTTAGGTAATAATGTATCGAAATTAAAGACAATAAAATACAAGTAAATTATATTTATTGAGGACGAAATCAAAAAAAAACTTAAGTACCTAGTTACCTACATAGATAAAACCTAACCTTGATTATCAAAACCAAATCAGTCTCACATACCAATACTTTCGATTACAAAAAACCTTAAACTAAAACATCAAACCTACCTACTTCTTATCTACTTTGATTTCACTCTGATCTTTGATCTCCTTGCGCACGGGTCCTGTCTGCGCGATGGGCACCGCTCTCTCACCCTTGATGGCTTCTGGAACCTTCCGTGGCGCGGTGATGGAGAGCACTCCGTCGGAGGAGAGGCGGGACTCGACGGTCTCCGGCGCCGCGCCCTCGGGCAGCGCATACCGCCGCACGAACTGCCGAGAGATGTAGCCGTGGTCGTCCTTCTTCTCCTCGTGCTTGCCTTCCACCACGATGTATCCGTCGGCCGTCTTCACTGAGATCTCTTCAGGTGCAAAGTGCTGCACGTCCAAATTAATCTGGAACTTGTCTTTATCGGTCTTGATGCTGGAACCGATGTCACGTGTCGCAGTGGCTAGCTGTCTCCATGGTCGAAAGTAGTCGTCAGAAAGTACTGGGCAAGCAGCAGCAGTGAGGAGGTCGTCTGGTGTTAACGCCAGTCCGAACTCTTGGTCCAGAAGGCGGCTGGGCCAGTAGTTGCGATGGCGAGTGCAAGGGCTGTCGTAGCTGAGGACGAATGGTAGAAGAGACATTGTTGAACTTGATTTATTTGAGACTTGCTTATATCAAAAATGTGTGTTGCGGTGCGGTTGCTTTGAGTTGAGAAAATCGGTAGTTGTTTACGCTTCGAGTGCTATTCAAATTCCATGCTCGAACAGGACTCGCGGCGCGAATTTATACTCGCGGCACAGCGACATCTAGCGTGGAGTAGAAAATTCTCGAATGTGCCCGATGGCCGACCGTTTCTGCGCGCATTACGCACACGTATATACAATATATCGTATACAAACACGATGCAATACAGATTGCGTCAGACAGCCAGTTGTAAACAAATGCTGAATATTCGGGAATGTGCAAGGTCAAGTCTTTCATATTTTGTAAACAACGTAGGTAGTCAAGTAACCTACCTACTATTACATGTCATACTTACCCGTAAAATGTACTTACCTGTAAAATGTACTTACCTGATAAAATATGTTTACTGCCTATTACTTATTATTATTGTTTAAATGGTACGGCCGTACCTACCACTTAAGTAGGTACCAACAGGTTATTTAAGTTTTAGGTTAGGAATAGTAACTACAAAAACATATTAGGTACCTACGTACCCAACGTAGGTAGTAGGTACCTAATCCACGATCCACCTAATCTTCTTCATAACCAAAGAAATTTAAATATACATAGATACATAAGTTTAAAGGCTCCAAACACAATTGGAGTTTCTGGTGATATCTTTTCTGTACCTATCTTAGACTGTAAGTAAGATGTAACTTTTCTGTAAAAATGTTTTTTTTTTTTTAATTCTGGATAGGCTCCTGTGTTTGACCACAATCTCACCATATTAAGTAATGATGTGGCCGAAGATGGTAAGCACACAAAGCCTAGATGAGAACTGGCTCTCAAGTGCAGCTGTCGGAACACACCGATAGGTGTTTAGCGACAGATTTTCAACTTGAGGGTGGTAGCCAGCCAGTCGAGTACTACAAATTACCCTACCACCGTGCTGTGGTTTCCTCACGATGTTTTCCTTCACCGAAACCTCAAGCTCATTGTAGGATTCGAACCCACGACCTTCGCCGCGGTATTCGACATCACTTACCACTGAGCTATCATCGCCTTGAAAATATTAGGTAGTAGGACCTACCTAGGTACAAAATGTTGATATAATCGGACAACAATGAAAAAAAAGTATGTGAATTATTTATCTTTCCTTCACCTGAGTGCACCCTTCAGTTGAGAGGGGATCTTACTTGATCCCTAAGATAATGATGAAAGCTTGACTAACCTAGGTACCTACAAAGATTTTTATAAAGCCATCCTATTTTATCTATCCAGTAGGTATTAGGTACATTAGGTAGATTTTCGATCTATTTTTCCTGAAAACTTCAAGAATGTGAAATTTATATTTTAGTTTTAAAATTTATATTTTAGCTTTAAGCTATCCCCTTTTCCCGGGATAAAAATAATGTGTAATTTATTATATCTTTTTAGGGTTCCGTACCCAAAGGGTAAAAACGGGACCCTATTACTAAGACTTCGCTGTCTGTCCGTCTGTCCATCCGTCTGTCCGTCCGTCTGTCTGTCACCAGGCTGTATCTCAAGAACCGCGATAGCTAGACAGTTGAAAATTTCACAAATTATGTATTTTGTTGCCGCTATAACAACAAATACTAAAAACTAAATAAAATAAACATTTAAGGGGGCTCCCATACAAAAAACGCTATTTTTTAGCCCTTTTTTGCTTGATATCAATAATGGCAACAGGTAGGCACTTGAAATATTCACAAAATACTCAGTTGTATTTTTACTTTAATAATAAATAATAAAATTAAAATAAAATAAATATTTAAGAGGGGCTCCCATACAACAAACGTGATTTTTTTGCCTTTTTTACGGAACCCTTCGTACGCGAGTCCGACTCGCACTTGGCCGGTTTTTTTAGGGTAAGGTAGGTAAGTAATAAGTATATTATGATAGTAAAATAGAAGTAAGAATAAAAAGTAGCCAATAACTAGGGTACCATAGCCATTTATTTATTCGTGATTGAATCACAAACTGCTTTCAAATTCAAACATCCAATTCACATTTTATTAGTTAAGTAGGTAGGTACGTTGTTGGTGATAGGATAGGGTACTTTTTAGTAGGTATTCGACTGGCGTAGGCTCAAGTTGAAAATCTGTTACCAAGCACCTATAGGTGTGTTCTGGGCTTCTGGCAGTTGCACTTTAGAACCAGTGTCGACAACGCATTGCCAATCCGCCTGGTTTTGCTATGTCTATAGGCGACGTTAGACTTAGCATGTGAGCGGCGCCTGCCAAAAACTAAAATAGAAATAAGATTCATAACTTAAACCCTCGAATGTCTGGTACCAATTTTCAGCTTATCAAAAATTATTTACCTACTTATATTTTATTTACAATATACCTAAGAAAATATTATTTGATTAAGGTATCATGCATATTATTTACCTATACAAAAGGTAAATTATAATTTTATTTACAACAAATGTACAAAATATACAACTATAATATATAAAAAACTTCTTCGAGGCTGCCGCTGCTGCCGATCGGCAAGGTTCCTAGAAGGCTGGCAGCGTTTCCTCTTTGGATGGCCAAGCTAATGCGTTAGCGGAAAAAGCTCCCCGCCCGCCGGTCACCCGAGGCCTCGATTAATTTTTTACATAAAATATTTGTGAAACGACGAGCTTCAGACCCCCACGGACCCATGGTCTCAACCGCAAAAGGCATAAATTGATAATTTGGACCAATACAGGCGTACTTTTTTAATTTTGAATACCTAAGTATGATCTAAATTGATCTGAAAGTCGAAACAAGAAACGCAATGTTCTGGAACTTGACCTACCACAATGCGTACATAGGTACGTAATATTGCTCTACAAGAACAGTAAGTACCTATAACCTACTTATATTGTGCATTAAAGAGGTCTCAAAGTACTTCATAAAATATTAAGTATCTATTTTCCATCTATGAACGGTAAAATAAAAAGGGTAGAACCATTGATTAAAAAACGTCGCGCCGCTGTAGAACATTCGAGCAAACTGCACATTCAACATTTTCGAGACGTTTCGCGAAGCTAGCGGTCATTGACCAATGATAATGAAACGTGTGCGTATGCAGCGGCGTCCAAGCCTCGGTCCGCATTTTTACTAAAGAGTTATTAAAGTGGAAGAATACGTGTAAAATGTATACTTCTGTTTACTTATTTTATTGGTGGGGGGTCCATGCATTTAATAAATAAAATCAGAAAACTGGAGAGTTTGTATGTATTTTTGAACGCACGAATCATGGAATCATGAATATAATTTTTGCATTAGATGCTTGTTTACTATGAATAAGTACTATGTTACTTCTATCATGGGGGTATTTTATATCTACCAGCAAATACGTTATATTACTAAATAAAATCAGAACTACACGTATAAATACGTATAGTAATTGGGTATTGTTTAGGGTACTATACTAGAAGTAACTCCATATTACGTAGCATTCGTTTGTTTTTGCTTTGTGTGCTATTTATGATAAACATATTTAAATTATTTCATTTGCGAAATCTTGATAGCATAAGAACAACTGATATCAAAATATGCTTGTTTCATAAGCTATAATGTTAAAATTATAATTTTGTTAACTAGCTACTAGCTATATTTGTATTAATTCAGATTGTTTTTTATTTCATCATGAATTGTAAATCATGAAACTAGCGACTAGCATCAGACCACGCTGTATCTAAAGGTAATCTTTCACACACATATAAGATTTGGTCATTACCAAATGCAGGGTCTACGCTCGTAGTATACTGAATAAGTTGAAACTATTAAATAAATAAGGAAGCACGAGGGGTACACTAAAGTAATTTAAAGGTCATTTCTGACATCCGAAAGAGATAGAAGAAAACTTGGTCATTGTTTGTTTTCAACGTTAATATGGTCGTTATTACAAAATGAGCGCGACTATTAATCCCGTACATGAAATTGGTATTATTTAGCATATACTAATTTGACAGAACATATTTTCTTCTCCTTTTCTTGTTTTTAGAGAAAGAGGTATAGTTTGAAATAAAATTAGTTTGCAAACAATAAAAACGACATCAAAAATAAAATTTTTATTGAATGTACTGACCGTACGGCCCCTAAAGTTTGACACATCTGACAACGGTTCTTCGAATGTTCGTGTATTTTCTACTCGATGCTAGAGGGCGGTGTAACGAATATAAAAGCTGATCAAGTCGCGCCTTCGTCAGTTTGAAATTGGTTGGAAGGAATTCATACAACAAGCGAGTATCTATATCTCAAGTTCTCATCTCAGCGCTCTTTAATTTACATAGGTACTACGCGATTTAAAGTTCTTGTTCTTTTTTAATTTCGATAGAAATATATTCCTACTTTAAAATGTCTCTCATTCCGTATTTCTTCGACGACTTCGGCTTCAGACGCCCTCGCCGTCTTGTCGACCAGCATTTCGGCCTGGCGCTTACACCCGACGACCTTCTAACTATTGCTGCTGGACCAATGATGAACAGAGAATACTACCGGCCTTGGAGACAGCTTGCCGCCGCAACACAGGACGTTGGTTCCAGCATCAAGGCCGATAAAGACAAGTTCCAGATTAATTTGGACGTGCAGCACTTTGCACCTGAAGAGATCTCAGTGAAGACGGCCGACGGATACATCGTGGTGGAAGGCAAGCACGAGGAGAAGAAGGACGACCACGGCTACATCTCTCGGCAGTTCGTGCGGCGGTATGCGCTGCCCGAGGGCGCGGCGCCGGAGACCGTCGAGTCCCGCCTCTCCTCCGACGGAGTGCTCTCCATCACCGCGCCACGGAAGGTTCCAGAAGCCATCAAGGGTGAGAGAGCGGTGCCCATCGCGCAGACAGGACCCGTGCGCAAGGAGATCAAAGATCAGAGTGAAGCAAATGGAGTGAAGAGTGATAATTAGGTTATTTTTTTACTTCCTACCTAGTATGTAATTTCTTATTATTGATTCATTGTGTAATGAACGCATCTAAGTCTGCCATTTGACACTGATTGTTAATTTTAATTAAGTAAGTAATAAAAGCTTTAAATCTAATTTTTATGTTGTTTGTTTACAAAATTCTATTTCTTGTTTTTGACAGAGGTCCCAAAACTAAACAGGGTTTCTCTTTAACCTTTCTGTTGTCATTATATCTTCAAGCTTCTGCCACAGTCAGTCAGTAGGTCTTCTGACGAGACAAAATTAGGATTTCAGATTTTAAATTGTACATAGCATAATCTTTATACTGTGGCATAATGAACTTCACTCTGGCCACAAAATAATAATTAATTATTTTGTGCTCTGGCCTTGAAAATCCCCAGATTGGTATTGGTAACCACACATAATTAGACGTCAAACAGAAGAGGCTACACACAGCACAGCAGTAATAATGCTGTTGTGACTAGGACAGGTACCTGCTATTTTACTATTTTATGCACCTACTTTGTAGGAAGCAGTCCCCTAACGTAACGACACTTGGACCAGGGGCGTAGCTACCGCTGCATTAATGATACGGGGCCCCCAGGCCCCGAACGTGTAAACTCTTAGGCCGTAAAAATATCATACATATTATCTTATCATACGTGGATTAGCGATACAGCACAGACAGCGAGAAAAAAAAAACAGATAATTTTGTATGAATCTTTATTTAGCTACAACAAAATGACACCGCCACCAGCTGATGGTGGCTTAAATAATACAATTATTCACGTAAGTTTATAAAACAACTGTAATTGTTTAGAAGCTCAGTTACGCATATCACTACAGTGCTGTGTATTCACATTACCTTTTAAATATTATTTTTTATTATCGGCTTGGAAAATAAAAAAATAAAAAAATTTAATTTAAATATACAACATATTTATTTTTAATTATTTATAGTTGTGTATTCAACGTACATGTATGGTTATTATTTCATGAACGTTATTTCCAAGCCGATATGAAACATAATCTAATTACATTAATTAATATGTATTGCTATACATTGAAACTACTTAGACAGTAGCTGCAACGGTTCACTAACACATAGTTTTAAAAGCGACCTAAGGACGTTTACATTAAACAAAAATCATTTTTACATCGTCCCAAAAACCAAGTTGATAAAAATATATAGTTTTTTTATTTTTGTGTGTAACCCACTTTTTAAATTATAAAATTAAATAATTAGAATACGTTTGATATGTAACTATTTTTAAAGATAACCTCAAATAATTTATGTCTTAACAATATGAAGTCGGTTTTTTAAATGGTTTTAATTTTCTTGTATGAGAAAATTCAAGATAAATCAAACGGTCCTTCTAAAAATGTTTACGTAGTTTACTGGCACTTGGTAAAAACTATTTAACAAAATAGATGAAAATAAAATATTAATTACAAAATACAGTTACCAGTGTAAAGTGCAGTTTTATTAAATTATGTAATTTCTATATTAAATAATATATCTTTACCAGTGTTTTAAAATTACTTGATTATATTTTATTTATTTACATGGAAGGCATGAGGCATGTGCACGAATTTTATATTTATTTTATGTTTTCCAATGATTATAATGTTCTGAATAAAAGGACGTTATTTTTCAATTAACCGTTCGTTTTCTAAATCTAAACAATCAAATATTTTAACATCATCAAAATTTTCAAGTACATACATATAAAATTTTAGCAAATACAAAATGAAAAACACGTCAATTGTTCGCGTCACATCTACAAACAGAATTTAACATTCAGTTTAGAAATATTTTTTCCTATTTTCTTTGTAAATTTATTTTTATTTATATATATATAACTACATTTTCTCTAATATCTAAGCTACATAAAGACGTACGCGATTTTTTGCTTTGCAACATCTAATGCTAGAAATACAATAGGTACAAAATTGAGCTTTATTGATATGTATCGTTAGATTAAATTTCGCAAATGTTTCGTGTTTTAAGTGAATTCACATTTTTATGGACCATTTAAATTAATAAAAGGACAAAGAGATAGTATTAAATTAATATGAAAGTGCAAAAGTACGTACCTACCGCTATTTCTTGCAGACTTCATATATTTTTCATATGATTTTAATTTGTATGGTTAAAATTCATAAATGTTTTAACATGATCCATTAAATTTATATTCAATTTATTTGTGAAAAGATTACAAGATAAAATATACAAGTGATGAAATATAAGTTCACTTGACGTTGGAAGAAAAATAGATTTAATTTCTTAAGGAAATAAATATCCTGGGATATTCTTTACCAAGATCCCAAACATGGCAGAGCTTGTACCTAGTACTAGTACTATGGGGACCAGATAACATATATAACTACTACCACAGGTACTACTTTTACAAATTATTTTGTTCATTAAATTGCGTTTTAGTATGTATCTGCTACGGCTAAAGGTAGCTGTGAACATAAATTAAAGATTAGCCGGCTTAACTTAAGTTTCTCTTCGAGGAGAGGTTAGGTTAGGTTTAGTACCGTCTTTACCATAAGGGCACATGGAGCTCATGCCCAGGGCCTGGACCTCACGGGGGCCCTGGAAGGCTGATACAACACATGCGCGTATTTCACCGTCAACATTTCCGAATGGAAATATTAATCGGACACCAGGTCAGCAGGGTGACCGCAGACACTTAAAGTAAACGTGTTTAATTTAATAAAATAAATATAATTTAATCATACTAAAAAAAGGATTTTTTTGTATTTCACTTTTTTATTTTCCAAAGGGGCCCAAAATTGTTGTGTACCAAAGGGTCCGTGGCAGGTTAGGTTAGGTTATAAAAGCTGACTAATCATAAGTTTATGTTCACACCTACATTTAGCTGTCACATTTATTTATTTAGTCGTATTAAATCTTGTCGTATTTAATCAGGTTGTTCATGTGATTTAAGTAAACCGTGGAGATCCTTGGAGGAAGGCCTTTCTCCAGCAGTGGACGTCTTCCGGCTGACATAATGATGACTATGAAGTAAATTATAGGCGCGGGCTAGTCAAATTTCTTGCTATACGATGAGATAATACTCATAATTACTATATTTCGTTAGGTTATACAGGCTGCGGGGTCGTGATCCCAAATTTCTTATTTAACTCCATATTTATTTTTTGACCCAATTACAGCAAAGCATTTTAATAATAATACACAGTAATAATTATAAATGCGAAAGTAACTCTGTTTGTCTGTCTGTTACTTTTTCACGACTGAACCAATTTTCATAAATTTAGTTTAGATGTGGCCTTGGAGTTCGGCATAGGCTACTTTTTATCCCGGGAAAAGATAAGATCCCTCGGGAACGTTAGGTGAAGCCGCGGGGGACAGCGAGTCTTTTATGAATCCCAAATTAATTCAGAAATTGTGGTCACCTTACATTTCATGAGACATTAAAACCTACATGAAAATAGATTAGTCAGTTTACTAAGAAATTGTTAATAGATTCAGAGGTAATATTTTAATGTGTAGAGTGACCATGATTCTAAATCATTAAATAAAAATGTTTCAACTCTATTACCTACGTTGAGTTACTAGTAAGTAGTTATAGTCCGTTGTATTTCATATCTCTACACAATGAGTGATTAATTTTCTCAATTAAAGGTGATTCATGGAAGTTTTTTTATATTATAAATACATATCTAGTTAAGCAGAAATAATATTAAAATTTAATTAATTTTCGTAACGTGGTATTCACTATAATAGTTGCATTTCATTTTTTTGAAATAGGTTTAACTCGGATAAATAATTAGGAACTCGAATTTAACGACCAAATAATATAATTTAAATGTTTCCGAAATACCTACATTACAGATGTTATTGAAGGCTCCAATTACTTCATATATTAAGTACATTAAATATACAAAACAAACATACGAATAACATATTTTTCTAACCTCCGCTAATATTCGTTTAAAACTCTTTGAGAACACAAAAATCTATAGCTACATCAAATTAAAGCTTCTTTCTTTACCAATTTAATACATTATATATATTCTAAATCATGAAGTTTCAGAAATACATTTACCTAAGTGTCACCTAACTAACATTATGTAAATAAAGCGAAGCGGACAAATATTTATACCACTTTTCAGAAATTATTGATAACCGATAAAAATATTTTAATTTGAGACACAAAATAAAAATATTACGTAGCAGTTGAAAGTTCCTGATGCTTCTGTTAAGTATGGTATTACCAAAATAGATAGAAAAGTCTCTAAAAAAGGTCAACAAAGTTGTTTAAGTTTATTCCTAAACTGTAAATAAAAGAGACCTTGTTTGGTCAAACTTAATAAAGAAACGTTTTCTGTTAAGAGTATAATTAAGAGAATACATTAAACCGAACAACTTTTATTTTACGACTTTACTGTGTAATAAAAGTGAGAATTATATGAAAAAAGTAGAAGTTACAGTAAAATACTATTTTGAATTATAACTAAGAACACTTAGCGAACACATTCTTAGACTGTCTGACCTGACCTGACTATCTGACCTATCAAGTCAAAGGGTAACCCGCTAGAGTAAAAAAATAATGAATTTTTGCACACGGGTTTCTTTTATAAATTGCTGAGCGAGAAATATAAGATCGAATATCAAACCACAGAGCAGAAAACTAGCTGCTGTGTAGAGATTAGGATAAATATAAAATACTCTTTAGGCTTAAATGAATGTTACTGAAAGTTGAATTTTGTCCGCTCGCATATTTCCTAATCGTGCATTCACATTGATGAGTAACTGCTACATAACAGTCGTCTATATAACAGAAAGGCATATTTACCACTACTTCAGAACTACATTCTTAACAATTAAAAGGAAAAGATTCCATTGCGTCAGATACAGACTATTAAAATATATGAGAGATATCCATAAGGCGTCTTGGAATTACCTACTTATATTTTCGATACCACACATTTTCCTATTAACTAATGATATGTATTATCAAACAAAGTTGCTTATTCACAATATACTGCAACCTGTTTACATTTTGACGCATTTATGGATAGCTTCATTGAAGAATTCTAAACGCAGGAAATTTCACAATCGATTAATAATATCCATCTGTATCTGCAGCATGAAATAAACAATCTATAGAAGAATAGAAACAAATATTTAACAGTGTAAAAGGCGTAATACACTTATTTACAAAACCCAGCCTTTAAGATCGACCTACAAGCACCAGTTCTAAGTCGAAAATAAAACGAAACACATTTATCTATGATATGTTTAGTTCATCTCAGTCTTCAGACTACTACTAGAGTCAGTCCTAAGCTAACGGATTTTACAATCCCATAAGAAGAGAACGCGATTTTTTCAAAATTAAAATCACCGAAAAGCTTAGTCGAATCATAATTACAAGTACATCCTTCGTAATACACATCTCTAGAAAAATATTTAGGTATAATTGCGTCAGCAACGAGTTCATTAAAATTAGTATATATTGTAATACTCACAGCTTCTATGATATGTTTCATTTCCTTATAATTATTTACATCTAGATCACTTATACCTACATCATCTGTGATATGTTCAGTTTGTGCGTTAACTAAAGCGAGTGCATCGTGCGAAGTGTCAGTATAATTTACAACAACTACAGTATCGATATCGATAAATTCTTCATTACTCTCCAATAAAGATATAAAATTGATATTATAATTTGAAATATATCTCTCTTTAACAAAAGGAACAATTTCCATTGAAATTTTAGAAGAACAACCTTCTGCTGCATTTATCTTACGATCGAATAAATTCGACAAACAATTGACGATATTCCTGATGTTGAAAAAAGCGATGGATAAATTGACGTTGTATAGGAGTGTGATAAAAACGAGGATAATATAGAAGATCTTGTTGGGGCCGTGGCTGGTGATGGCGGAGCTGGGAGGCGCGGGGTACACCACGTCCACTTCAGCTATTTTGAAGATGGAGAGGAGAAGATGAGAGGAGATGTCCTCGTGTTGAGAGTTGATGCGGGACTTTACTATCTTGAGTACGTCAATGCACTCCTCCTGTAATAAGTGTTATAAAACTATAGTAATAATAGAAAAAAAATACACAGACTTTCATCTATTTAGTCAAAACTCAATTTGAGTGATCCCAAATTCCATACCTTCTCTCTATCAAGCAGGGCTTCCCCAGCCTCCTTCAGAGACTCCTGCTCTTTCTGCGGCACACTCGCAGATATGATCACGTTTTCATTGCTTATATTGAAGAGCGTCAACGTGCAGTTCGTCTGAGAATATCACAATTATTTTAGCTTGCATCTTTTAAGTAATTCTGGATATTTATTTATGGACTATCTCAATAGGATTGTTGCCTATATTGAAGAAAAAAGGTTACGGGGCCATCAACAACTGTCTTTCAAGTGATGATGTTGTTATGCTTACCCCCTCACTGTGTACAGTGTACATGTACTGCTGGAGTAACCTCACAGCATCTTCAGCGCCGAGGCCAGTGTGAGGCCTCAGTAGAGCCTCGTCTACTGCACTGAAGCCAAGGAGCAGGTACACTCCTTCGGGAAGCTTGTATTCTCCTGGAAAAGTTTAGAATGGGTGTTACTTTACGGTCGTGATAGCTTATAGATGAAAGCAAAAGTTCCGAGTTAGCTTAAGTAGGATTTCTAAGAGCTATCTACTGGAGATAAGTAGAAAGAAACCATCGTGACATAACCTGTAAGGCATTAAAAGGAATGTAAATTCTGCCAATCCGCACTAAATAGGCCTGCGTAGTCGACGGTCTTGATAGCTCTTTGTTAAAATAAGTCCCTTGAAGCGGACATAACATGGCTAACTATATATCAGCTCAAATAGCAGCACCTACCTGGATTAGGCCTCATACAGATGAAAGAGCCGGAGTAGCAGTAGCACCGGCCGCGGTAGGCCTGGTAGGCGGGAGCGGCGTGCGAGTAGTGCGCGAGTCGCGAGGAGCACGGAGCCCGTGGCACGCACGCCACCTTGCACGACACCTGTAGCGACGACTCGCACACGCACAGGTCCGTGCATTCTGCCAGCTCCGCTGAACGGTACAGCTGGAATTTTAAAGGGACAAAAAATATTAGAAGAAAACCACATTACTCGAAGAGTCGATCTGAGGAATAGACCTCCGGAGAAGCTTGCATCGCTTCTCCGGCGTCGAGACGATGATCTCTCTCGTCGACTAATTTATTTTGATTTACACACAGATGGTCGACTGGGAAATTGGTGAGCCCTTAGAAACCGCTGGATACAAGCAGCCCAATACATCAAACGACACGCTTATGTTCTGCTTATACATCCCCGGCCTAAAATAAGAGAGCAATTAGAAAAATAGGTACCCGTCTAGTTTCTCCCATTTTGATAAACTGCGGTTGATCATCATTCTCAGGCTTCTTCACGATACAATACTTCGTAGGCTCCAACGTCGTGGTTGGCTTCGGGGTAGTTGTAGTCGTTGTGGTACTGGTGGTCGTTGTTGTGGTTAAAGTGGTGGTTGTAGTTGGGACCGTGGTCGTTTCTGTAGTTGTTTCAACCACCGGCTCGGATATTTGGGCCACTTCGTTGGGAATGACTGTCTGTTCTGACATGGTCGTGATTGGGCTGTGGTCTTCGCGGTGCTCCTGAAAATTAATAATAGATTTACTGTAGGTTGCAACTCAAAGTCTCACCGTGGAAGAGTGATAAAAACAATATAGGGAATTATTTTTGATGATAGAAAAACACTACGACTCGCAGAAAGAAAATCTTTTACCAAAACATCTTTCTTTGTAGTCACAAGAGCAGCCAAAGCCTTAGCATCGAAAAGGATATAAAATGTCATAGAATTAGTTTAAAGAATTTCTGGTCTCAGAAACCTGGTCTTTATGAATTTATTTTAGTCTTGTATGTCTAATGGAGTGGAGACCAGTTCCAAAGAATTTTACCTGCATAGAATCGACTTGCGAGTTCCCACGCTGCGTGGTATGCCGATGATGGTGGGTGGTGGTGCGGTGGTAGATCGGTGACTCTGGTGCCACAGTGATGTACCTGATGCCGTTGTCGAATGGCGTAGAGGTGAGGAGAGATCCGTATGTCTTCACATGGTAGTCACTTTGGGATTCCACTGGAAATGGAGTTATTATTTATCTAAGCAAAGTCCTATAATGTACTTTGAAATATTTGAAAACTAAATGTTCATATCATTAGGTTTTATAATAATATTACTTTTGTAGGTTTGTTTTAATGCCAGATTATATCCAAATCAGTACAATTTCACCAATTTCAGTGTGATTGAGTTAATAATTTTTTTTATTCAAAGATGCCTTCACATGCACTTAAAAATAAAATTGTCGGTGGAAATTTCTCGTAACAAACATCTACATAAATATTCCCATTCAATATTTCTTTGTACTGTAAATAAATCGAAAAGACTTGCTACAACCTTTTTCCGACCTGGACGAAAGTGTCCTAGTCAGTCACCTCCACAGAAAGCGTTCTAAGATATCACCTACATCTTCTGATTCCCCTATCAACCAATTTCTGCTCACCAACACAAGGGTTCAGCCAGAGCAGCCGCTGCCAGCCAAGGCAGTCATACAGCTGAGCGAAGTCGGTACCACGGCATGCGCATGCGGCGCGCAATTGAGTGCCGAGTACGGCGACCACGGCAGACCGGCAAGCGGCAGGGGAGCCGGCGCAGCCTTGAGTTACGGCATCTACGGCGCACCATTGTTCGTAGTTCTCGAGGCGGATCCTGTGGAATAATTTTAGGGAAAACTTATTAAGATGTTGTTTTGGTTCGGTTTATAAAGTAAGTAATGAACATTAGGTTTATCTTATGCAATAATATTATCGAGCTGTTATATTTGAAATCGCGTTCTGGTTCTTAACATTGGTCTCAGTTTATCTGTATTCTGGACCGGTGGTAGAGTCATAAGTGCCTTAACTGAATCAATGAGTTTTGATGGTATTTGGACGAATAAACCTATTTACAGTATAACCGAGGCAATCGATTGAGCTAGGTTTAATATCTGGGAAAATTCTATTTCTTCGTATTTTCACGTACACGTACAAAGCAATTGTGACTTGCCCGTACCATTTGTCCTGAACAAAGTTCGGTCGCCTAGGTGAACTACGAGCAAATATTAAAGTCAACATACTAAAATAATAATTTTTTTAATTTATTTCTTCTTAGTTTGATTAACTAAAAATTTAAACTAAAAAAACATTAAACATAAACTAAAATCAAAGTTAGTAGGTAAATACTTAACTTTTTTATCGCTTTAGTTTCAAAGTATTTTGTATCATAAAAATCTTTATAAAAATCAAAACCATTTGAGCAAAACTACTTACCTACGTATCTTCATAAACCTATTTAATAAAAAATGTACAAACATTCGTCTTTATTACATAGCCTAACTAGATCTATATGTACAGTTGAACTACATGTTACCGTTGTCATGATGTACACAGAGATTAGGTCACTCGCACACAAGCATATAATCTCCGATAGCATAATTAGAATGGAGTTGGAGTATAAGCTGAAATTAGGGGCAGCTATTCCGTCTGCGGTCGACTGAAAACCGATAGGTAATCTACACCATCCGTGGAAATGTTGTCAGTGTTGCCAGATCAATGAAGTAGTTTATCGGTGGAGATTCTGGACCATTATAGAACGTACCGGAGTTTTCCTTCCAAAGATTTTAGTGAGGAAGTTAGATGTAACAATAATGTAAACTATATTTTTCTCCAACTTTTTGTGGACACTCCAAACGTTTTAGAACTCGTCCTTCATTTCGGACATTGAGCGAAAAGTTCAAATTTTTCGGCACAGACGAAGGGGTTTTGTCACATTGTTGGATGTTCTATAAAATATATGTATTACTAGTTTTCCACCCCGCGGTTTCACTTGCGTTCTCGAGGGATCTTACCTTTTCCCGGGATAAAAAGTATCCTATGTTTTATTCCAGGACATGAACTACCTGCGGGCGGTAAGCTAGTTATTTCATATTCAGGATTGGATATTATGTATACTAACCATAAAGTCATAATCAGAAACGAGTATCAAAAACTTGAAAAGAAAACTAATAACAGTCAACCAAAAAGTAAAGATTTTTGTGTTACATGTCAAAGGACCAGAGTGGGAATGCCCACTAAGCCTAATCTAAATCTGTGGTAAATAACTACCGTCGCTTAAAGATTTTAGCAGTACCAGGGCAGGGCGATTGCTAATATTTGTCGTCCTTTTGCAATGCCTTGAAGACGATGGCTTTTAAGTGCCACAGCCGGGACTAACTAGAAGACGATAGATAAATGCCAACGGTTAAAAAATGATTAAAGTTACATGGCTCTTATCTCGTAAACAAAATAAATAAACCAATTATCAAATTGCAGTTACTGTTTTGAAACAAAAATTCAATAACATCATCTCCATTTTATATACAACTATATTAATTAATTACAAGAGAAAATTACGTGATACGAAATTGCCGATCAAATTAACCTGTACAGAACTATAAGCCATAACCCAATGTGTTAATGTCTATAATGCATTGGCGAGTGAACATTGCCATCGGCTGATTGAAATTGGTGAAACAATGGGTACTAGATTTTCGAACGTTGATAAAAACATAAACATGGTTGTATATTATTGATTTTCTTTCCAATTAACTATTTACATGTGGGATATTAAAGAGAACAGTAGTATACGAAAACAATTTGATCAACCTCATGACTATCACAATGCTATGTGAAATCTCACACCAAATTATCCCCTTCCCGCTCAATGGTAAGCGTTATCGTAGCATATAGATGCTAGCAAAACCATACTAAGATATTTCTCTGGCGTTGAATATGATTGGCAGGCAAGTACTGACCTGCACTCAGGCTCTTCACGGCAGGCGTGAGCGAGGGTATGGCAGGCGGGGAGAGGAGAGCCCACGGGTGGCCGCTGCGCACATGATGGATGCAGCCTCTCCTGAGCGTTCATGCACGAGTCCTCACGATTGTCGGTTTTCCTAGAAATATAATTGAATCTAGGCCTTGGAATTCAGGCACAATAGAAAATGTATACATGAACGGTGGGTTTTTTCATCAGTATGCCTTTAGTCATGCTGTTAGTTTTTTTTTACAGTTTTTTTAACGATTTGATTCGACTCCAATTAATTTTCTACTTGGCACCTCTACTGATTGGTAAAGTTGCTCATATTTTGGGCTCTCTATAAAATGTTCGTTATTTACAATTACATTGTGCAATCCATCATCTACCTATTTCCAATCATTTGGGGTCAGCCCAATGTAACCTATTTTTCATTTAAGAGTTTTTATGCGTCATTTCTTTCTTATCCATCCATCTCTCACGTACACTTACTTGCAAAGACAAAAAGCGATCTCCGTATTCCAATGGACACCAGTCTTCCTGTAGAACCCCCTCAGCGCCGTCATGCAGCCTTCCCTATCGCAGTCGCTGTTGTGGCACTTCTGGAGCACCGGTGTTAGTGACATGACACATTCGCTGTCCTTGATGCAAGCATCCAGGGCGACGTGGCAGGTCGACTGCAGCGCCACTTTCTCATCACCTGCTTTACCGTTCTCTTTGCCAATCCTCTCTGTTGGTTGTTGTTTGTGTTAGTTTGTGTGTTATGGTTGTTATGTCCGTGTTAGATTAGTAATTTCTAAATTCCAGTTTTTATTGCGAGTCCTTTATACCTCTTAATCGTCGGAAAATTCCGTTGTGTAATCACCCTTCACTTGAACTGCAAGGCTAAAAAAGCTGAGTTTTGTAAGAATGTAATTGAATAAAAATTTGTTGTATTCTGCATTATTCAAAATTTGTCAGGAAATGTATACCTATTGTTGGTTATCTGAAATCTGAGTTTCGAATTGTGGTGGTAAATTTACTAAGTCAAATACTCATATAGAGTGTTTTCGCTTACGGATCTCTATTTTTTGTGAAGTTCGTAAGGTTTAGATGTGTGCCACTCAACAACCGGAACATGAAAATAATTATGATTATGTGAGTTGTGTGTGATTCTGATGTGTGCATATGAGTGTACTGCATTTTTTTACATTTTATTGTGTTTTTCTTACCAGAAAGTTAAGTACATACGTTGATATTCAGTTACACGAAGCATTAGTTACCTAAACAACCTTAATACCTGTACTTTGTTAATATCCGCATTGACGCAAATAAGTAACACTTTGTTTTATTAGTTTCATAAAATAAATAAATATATAAAAGGTAACTCAAGCAATAAAAAATATGTTAATATAATAAAAAATATCGTGTGGGAATGTGATTGATTAATGAGATATATCATGCCAAGACAGTTAAAAATTTACATATTGTGGTAGAGATAATATAATATGAGAGAACTTGTGAGCAATTGTTCCAAAATAATACTTGGTGTAGTCAAAATGGATTGCCAATGATTATAATAATTCCATGAGAAACTGTACTTTAAATACAAGCAATAATTGTTTAAACCATGCTTACGAAGGATTTAATTCTCTGAAAATGGAATACAAAACTTGTATTATAAGATTAAAGTGTTATGATAAATGCATAAAGGTAAAGCTCTTATTCCTCTAACCAGAAAAGTTAGGATAAACTAGAGCTTAAACCCCTTACCCATTTTGTTTGTGCAATTACAATGTTGGATCAGTGAGATTGGTTATATGCTCGTGGTTATAATAATATGAATTTTCCGAGTACTTAGCGAATGACAAAGCTTCGCGGAGATCTTCTTATCTAAGCGCCTTTACTAAATCGCTCCTTTACTACTAAACCATCTACAATTTGGACGAGGAAAAGGAAGCACTTCGGGGACTTTAAAGCATTAACTAATTCCAACACAAAGCTTTACTCTGTGTTGAAATTTGACAAATAAACTATCAGTTCTTTATACCTATAACACTAATAAAAC
The DNA here is from genome assembly GCA_951361185.1 of Ochropacha duplaris. Lineage (NCBI taxonomy): Eukaryota > Metazoa > Arthropoda > Insecta > Lepidoptera > Drepanidae > Ochropacha > Ochropacha duplaris. Next base: position 3,442,728 of record OX592715.1, on the reverse strand, counting down.
TGTGGGATATCTAGACAACTAAAGTGCTCAAATTACTGGGGATGAAATAAATAAGGGTCTGGAGCATGAGCACTTGAAATAATTACATAATGATAGGTGCTATATAGTAAAGAATTAATCAAATCACCCGTGTCTCAATGGTTGTACACGTCCCATCAAGTACTGTACAGTATTGAAGCTTGAAATAAGTGAGTGTAACTTACGATATCTATGGTTAGTTGTTTTGTCTGTTTATACTAGTGTAAAACATTTTATGTACCACCTAAATCTTTAAATGTGCCGACTGATCTTTCTTGTTCCAATTAATTAACTTCATTCCATTTACTGTCAAGAATAAGATACTGAATAATTCGATTTACGGCGAAGAATTAGAAAGATTAATCAACGTTGAAAAAAAATCAACCATACGTACGTTTCTCATCTATGTATCCAGGGCCGTAGACTGTCTTGGTGGCATAGAGGGGGTCTTCGCTCCCTCCTGGTTCATGGTTCCATCGGTGGTAATGGTGCCCGTGTGGGTTGTAGTGGGGGCTCGCGTATCGGTGAACATGAGTCATTATTTTGTCCGGAGCAATCAGGTTTCCATCCTGTGTTATTGACATACCGCCGATCCACGACGTCACACCGGTTCCGTTTCGATTTGCGGTCCGTCCATCCGACATCAGCTTTACTGGAATTTCATCCATCATCGCTTAGCTCGGGCAAGCTCGCCGACCGAGTCATAGCGCGACGGGACTCCGAAACGGTAACATCAGAGGTGATCGCGCCACTCGATCGATTAAAAACAACGATCATAATACTGACCCTACTGACGGTAAATAGAAAAACGACAATCCATACAATCAACAACGTTACGCAAACGTCACGACATATATCGGGCAAGAAGTAAAGGTTAACATTTTTTTAGATTAAAAAAAAAATAGTCCCGTATAGGAAATGAGAATAGCAAAGCCTTCCTCGGATGACTGTCCCGCTCGAACTATTTATCAAAGCCAAGTCTATGCCGCGCAGTAACCATAGAGATCGTAGAAAATAGGAGATGCAGAAAGTATACATGCAAACATGCACATTGCAAGTGTGTCCAATGTAGACTTTCAAGGTATGTTAATAAAACAACTTGATAATAAAACAAAACGATGAAAGTCTAAAGTGGTCATAAGGAAAAGGGAAATAGCAGTCGACTAAAAGCATGCAGACATAAAGTAGGAGCGAATATTTTAGAAATGGTTGACACTTTATAACTAAATTCTTAAACTAAAGTTATCGCAAATGTAGTTAACATGGAACTGTTGTTTTGTTCTCACTTCTATTGAGGATTTATCTATACTCAATTGAATGTCTTGATTTAATAATAAATAAAGTTAAGCAGTTATAATAAAAGCTCGTTTGACTATTCCGTGATACATTGCATGTGAGAGTAAAGATAAGTACAAAATAATATTCAGTTGATTCCATACATGGAGCTGATTCCACGCTCCTACCTTACTAAGCGTAGTGCGAAGCGTGCAGTGCGAGAGGCGACGGAATCCGACAGAGACACATAGAGAGAGAAGATGAAGAGAGGGTGCGGCGCGGCTCACCGTGGCGGGGCCGAGGGGGGCGCGGGGAGAGGAGGGCAGCGCGCAGGAGGCTGGCGGCGGCGGCGCGCGTCATCAGCCTGGTGCCGTTCTCGGTGAGGAGCAGGATGGTACCGTCGGGCGCGGCGTACCGGGTCAAGGACGGGGCGCGCACTGCCGCCCGCCGGGGGGCCTCGAACAGCGCGCGGACCGCCGGCGGGCAATCGCCCCACGTCACCGCTGCCCCACAACCACGTTACCAACAACTACCCACCACCCGTGCTCGCGAGCCGCACAACGAATACCCTCAATGGACCTTAAATCCCTTGAGAGTACTCTACAGAGACAAGGTAGATGCGACTAAGGTTGTGTTTGCCGCTCGGATAGACTATTGTCAGCAGTCCAAAGACCATCGACGGCCGAAGGTGTCGGAAGCCAAGAGTTGAGGTAACTGCGGGCATTTGTACGGTGTGTGAGGTCAGGAGTACACTAAAAAGAAGCGTAGTGTCCAGTGAAACATAAAGTCATACAGCCTTGTGTGGTAAGTAGTGATCTAAGTCAATCCTAAGGCCTAGGCATCTAATCGTGTTGGAACAAAATAGGCACGTATAAAGAAAGTAATAGAAAAATAAAAATAAATACGTAAAACAACTAATTTAACACTTTGACGGCTATTTGAAAGTGAGTCTAGTACTCTTTAGAAGCGTTTTATAGTGTTGTGTGTTATGTTTTGATGATTTTGATGTATTGTTTTGGCCGTACGCTTTGTATAACCATGTTGTATCTTCAAAAAACGTTATTTTCATTAATTATTCTCAGTTGATTATTAGATGATCACATAATTATACATTTGCACTGGCGGTGTCCCGCAAGGCACGATACTAGGGTACAATGTGTTCGTCAGACATAAATATAATACAATTGTTACATTGAACAGTGTTGTAGGTTACGCGTGTACCTATGCGTTGAAACACTTAAAGCTATGCTATATAGTACTGTAATGATAAGAGTTTGACGGGTTCTGAGTGAGAAAAAACGTAGGTAATTTCCTAAAATATTTTATTTTTTTATTATTTTAAACCGATTATGATACAAGTAAAAGTACTTAAAGTACTAGTACTAACGGCGTGTCATTTTCAGATTAGCACTTGAACATAACAGCGGAGTTGTGAAAAGGTATTTTTCAGCTAACACCTCGGATATTTTTCCTCGGTTTGGCAAGTTAGAGAAAGTAATTTGAACAGTTGTATGTGTTCCCACGTTGTGAAAGCAAGCCGGCTGAGGTTACCATGTCGGATTTAAAGTGCGGAAAAGTAAGACTGGAGTCTTATTTTTCCGCACATTTATTAAAACATCCTTTTAAAGTTCAAGACCTTTCCGTTAAATAATAATATGATATTAAGTTAACATTTTAAAGTGCACCGCAACAACATCTTAAGTCAGATTTTTGAAGTTAACCAGATATTATTATCTTAGTACTAGAATACATTGCTTTAAATTGCACATTTTAGTTCCTTAATTCTAACTAAGTATACTAAGCTCATTGTTTCCAACATAAAACAACTACTATACAAGACCTTGTTTATAGCATACAGTCAAAAGTACAGGAGTTTCATTAGCTTCATGAACCGTGTACTCTTCAGAAGAGATTAATGTTCATTTTCCGCTTCCCATTGCGCTGGATTCGAGAGATAGTTTCCTCAGAAAATCGTTTCTGAAACTACTAGCAGGAAGATTTGGACACCCTTCCGTAACGGATGAAAGAGTGCCACGATTCGGGATCATTGTTCGACCAATATTCTATATAGCATTGTTGGAAACGAATGTACCCTGGAAACTGGTGACAATGTTGTTTTAAACTTCACTACTGTGTAGAACAGTTGCTATTGTTTCTGTAACACTAAAATTATGTTTGGGAACTTTGGCCTTTTGTATAAATTCAGTTTGGTTCCAACATTTAATTTTATGCTGACTTAATTTTATCGATTCGCTATTTAATATTCGCTTGTATTATGTAGTTTTAGAATAATACAGAACTGGCAACTAGTTTCGGTTCTGTTAGTAAATATTGTGGTATCCAGTCTATTATTTATTATACTTTTTATGTTTAAAAGAAACTGGCTGGCTCAAAATCTCAAGTTAAAATCCGTAATGTATATATCGAAATTCTCCGAGCTTATCTTGAAGCCAGTTCCCATTCCCTTCGGTTGGATTATTACTTACGATGAAAAAATGCTATAACTATCAGACAAATGTTCCCAAAATTTATTCTTCTAATTTAAAATATAATAACTAAAGCTTTTACCATAAATAACATCATCACAGAATAAAGAAACGGTAAGAAAGACTGCGTCAAAAAAGAAATCTTCAAAAAGATTTTCGTAGGCCCGTCCACAAAGTACCCTTTGCACAAAGGGTCGGGGTGAATGGATTACTTCCTTTTTGTTTCGGCATTGTATAGGTGCTTGACTTTTGGAAATTAATATTCGATTGAAGTTATTGGCACTTGGCGAATGTGGGAGGGAAGCAAATAGCGATGCAGTAACATAAAAAAGGTTTTAGCGATTTGCTACTTTTTGGTGAGGTGAACACTTTGATTATTAAACCTGCTCATTATTCAGAATATAAATTACTGACACTTTTTTCTGAATAATTATTCGTTTAAGGAGTTTATATTATTTCTATACTTGTTGAACGAGTTTAAATTTCTTGAGAACTCTAAAACTCTTTGTTTTGGTCACACCGAATGAAATTCTTAAATTCTAATGACTGAGATCCTAGATCTTAGCTCAGTGATAGTGACATCAATAGCTATGACGCAGGTTGTGAGTTCGAATACTACATGAGTTTGAGCTTTCAGTGAGTGCTAAGTGGGTACTTTATATTAATCTCCTGGCTGGCTGCCACCCTCAAGTTACCTAACAGTGTTTTCAGGGAGCTGTAGTTGAGAGTCTAATTCTCTCTATTTTCTGTGTACCTTCAGCCATTATGCATACTATGGTCAGCATTAGTACCATAGTCAAAAGTTTCTCAGTTACCTACAGAGGTACGCTGAACTCTGTCCGTATATAGGAAGTATTATTCACTGTCCAAAACACTTTTCCGATTCACTAGTTCACTTGCTGCAAACATATTTGGCTTGCAGTCATTTGTGAATGGCATATAAAGCCGACCAGCACATATAATATGAACGTTATTTTGTTGCTATATATTTTTAAAATAGCCTTTCTTAGGGACCTTTAATAGAGACAATATAATGAAAATATTGTAGATGTCATAACGTAATTGGGTAATTGTAAAATCGCCATATGAATAAAATTGAATCTGATTGCAATAAAGTTACGTAATAAGGCCACATAGTACAGACAAAGGAAATCATTTCCCACCAAAACTGAAATTTGTTATGTGCAAATGTTAGTACAACGGAATTGCCAACGGTCTAGCGTACACAAACAACGGTTTTGTTCGGGCGTTTAATTTATGGAAATGACGCGAAAACAAAAAGAAAACAAGAACTTGAGTTCATTTTAATTGTAATGTCTGATATTTGTTTTTTTTTAATATCATTTTGTTTGAACGGATGTGATTAACAGTTTCTCTATTTGTTTTCCGTTCTCAGTTATGAAGGAAGGCAGAGAAAACAGAGTTTTAATGAAAATCCTTTTCTTTAATGTCAATTTCATGTAATATTTTCATAAGATTACATAATCTTGCTCCAACCGTTTTTATCGTGCGCTAACTAACATACGCGGACGAAGAAATTATTTATGTTAGATCTGATTTTAGTTACCTACATAAAAATATATATATTAGCTAAAAAAACATATATTTTGCCTAGCAGGTATGAGCCGTAAAATTTAGTAACTTAGCTTAAAACATAGCTTTGTGAATAAAACTTAAAAAAAAAACTAGTATTACCCAACACAATTTGTGAAACTTTTGCTTGGGATTGTTTATCTTTAGTTATTAGATATCAATGTTACTATTGTAATAATAATAATTAAAGAGGTTTTCCAGAAAACATTTCTTTACCGATATAAAAAGGAAGACAGAATCTCTACAGAATGAACGAAGCTATGAAGGAGCTGTGAAATATTTCGAAAATAGGCAATGAAACTCCACGTATGAGTACACCCAGTGTCTGGGTAATCTAAACCTTAATCTTTTGACATCAAAACAGGTTAATGATTTTACATAGATATAATTGGATGGACAGAAAAAAACAAACAAAACTAATGCTAGGTAATTTATATTCTCATTAAGAAACTAACTATAAAATGTAAAAGAAATATTATTGTAATCAAACAAGTAGTTCAGCATAAAAGCGGCGACGTCAAGGCGATAAAATATACGTAAAGTATACAGAAACATTTTAGGGGAAAAATATTCAGAGTTCACTTAGAGACTAACTGGTAGCGTAGTCGGAACATGAATGTTGCCATTTATCTCGAGTACGCCATGATAAATATGAGAGTGCTGTAATTTTTTTCAATCCTCTCGTTTTTGATGGCATAGGAGTTGAAACTAAAGGCCACTCGAGGAACATTTATCATGAATTGATATTTCATAATAATTTGGGTCATTTTTTGGTAGATAAGAATGCGTAGTTTCACAGACCAACTCAAGCTCATTTTACAAGCTAATAACACAGCTTATACTGCAAAAAATTTAAACAGAACGTTTGATCTTAATATAAAATCCCTTAATAAGGCAAATTCCAACTAAGCAAAGATAATGGTAAACTGCTAAATAAGTTAGCTAACAGTTAAAAATGTAGCCGATTTAAATAAAATTGGGTAAATAGTAGCTTGTCAAAACAACTATAGGTACCGACTTAAATAGTCAGATACAACAAAACAAAAAGAATTTTGAAAATCGGTTCACAATTGGCGGAGAAATCGATGAACATACATAAAACAAAATACATAGAGTCGAAGAATAAGAATATTTTATTTTGCATGAAAATGTGGTATACAATTAGCTGTTGTGTTATTTATAATGAATTATAGTTATATGAACATATAACCTCCTACTTTTTTGAAGTCGTTTAAAAAGTTAAAGGAAACAAAGATTCCAAATCAAATACTTTAGATTTTAAACCAAAGAAAAGTTAACTAAATAACACCTACCGATAAATCAACATCAAGTTTTTACTCCATAATCAATTCTCGTTGATTCGTTTACTTTTATCGTTTGGGTTATTGAAGGACCCCCGGGAGGTCCAGGGACGCTTCTGTTTGCTGATGCTATTTGTCCTAGTTTCCACGACGATAGTTTCTTGGAATATTCAGTCTATTGGGTAAATTGAATGACTTGCGCTGAGGATTTCTGTATTTGCAATTTATAACTGTTACTGGTGATAGTGACTTTTTAATGAAAACGTTTTGTTCACAATAGTTTGATGAGCGTCATATAATTCCATAGTCTAAATTCAGCTTTGTATAATTTGATTTACCATCTAACTCTACTAAATCAATAATCTCCGTCTGGCATCCAAGAACTGGGAAAGGGAAAAGATGTTGGCAGGAGGAAAGATGGGAGGAAAGCTATGGACGAAGATTGCAAAAGATAGGATGAAATGGAAGAACTAGGAGGAGGCCTATAGGCACGCAGACAAGATTGCCGGTGTCTACAAATACAATAAAAAAACCGGCCAAGTGCGAGTCGGACTCGCGCAAGTAGGGTTCCGTAAAAACGGCAAAAAAATCACGTTTGTTGTATGGGAGCCCCCTTAAATATTTATTTTATTTTAATTTTATTATTAAAATATTATTGTTATTATTAAATCAATAGCAGTAAAAAAAAACTCGTATAGACCTTCGGAAGCCTTTGTCTAATACCGTTTTGAATTGTGAAACCTAATAGTCATCGTAATCGATAAAAAAAGAATTTTGAAATCAAACCTTGGGTTGGTTTAAGCTTTTGAAGCATAAATAAATACACTGAATAATCCTACACAATCAACATCAATTCAGAATAATTTCCACTCAGTAACAGAAGAACACATAACCCAATTGGAAAACCAACCGAGTATGTCAATGTTGTTGATGATTATTTAATTCAAATAAACAATGTTAATTTCGATTGTGTAACCGAATCGAAAATGTAATCTGCTTAAAATTTTATATTAACTTTCACTGATTTATCATCATGTAGTTTCTTCTTTTTCTTCTTACTGTCTTTATCCCACACTAGGTGTGGTCGGCACAATATCTTTCCTCTTCCACTCCGCTCTATCACTAGTCGTCTCAGTACTCACACCTTTTATATGCATTATCATTCTTCACCCAGTCCATCCATACCTTCTTCGGCCTTCCTCTATCTCTGTATAAACTGTATGTGCCTAATTTTAAATATAAATCTATTATGATGTCAATAAGCATCAATCGCTCTGTAGAATTAACGAATTCAAAGTTATTAAAGCTACCATTTAAGATGATAATTATACGTAACTAGTGGGCCCGGCAGACGTTGTCCTGCCATGAAATGAAAATAAAAAGAAACTTGGAACCATCAGTTTTAAACAATATTTGCGTCAACTGTCACACAACTGGCAGTTATGTCAAACGCCATGTTTATATTAAGGTTAGGAAATTTAATATGGTCGTTAAGTTTTCTTAAATTTTCTAATGTTCCGCGCAACTTTCATACTTTTTTCTTTCCTAAGAACCATCTCCTTACAATAACAAACACAACAAAAAAATAATTTGCGAAATTGGTCCAGCGTGATGCCGTGACCAAGGAAATAGGGATTCATTTTTATATAATAGATTAAATCAACATATCATATTATAATATCAACAGATAAGTTCCTAATACAACAGAAAGCCTCATAGATAATGATATGCAAAACGTTGCAAAATTATACGCCAAGTTACACAAAACAAATACAAACAACGTAATTATATACGTCATGATTAATTTCAAAACATTAACCGCACGATGCTCGCTAAACGATACGTTTACCTCAAAATATGATATTCAACTCATTTTGTGTTTTGTTTGTAATCGTCGCTGTTTTTAATGATATTTGGATGGTCGTTATTGAAAATGTGGCACTATATTATCAATAACAAATTAATATTGTTATTGATTTACTGATAATGGTATAATAGAGTGATTTAGAGGAAGGCCTAAGGTATGGATGGATTGCGTGAAGAATGATATGTTTTTGAATGTTGTGAGTATTGAGATGACTAGTGATAGAGCGGAGTCGAAGAGGAAACATGTTGTCCCGACCCCACCTTGCGTGAGATAAGGATAAGAAAAAGAAGAAGATATAATAGAGCGATTTTGACCTTATTATTCACACATGATATAATTGGAGATAACATTTTCAGTTAGTAGATTTATTTACTGCGTTGTTGTAAATTGTTGATGCTGATTGAGTCAGTCTTGGACTTGGTAGCACATGTCAAAACCCTAGGAGAGCATTTATAAAGGTGTAAGCCTCGTGCCTCGTATTGGTCGGCGAGACTGCAAAACTAGGACCGATTTAACATTAGTTTTTACTGTGTTTAAGCATTCTGTATCGTACCACAACTGTGAAAAGTTAAATAAAACTATATAAATAGGTTTATATTAGGAAAATGAAATGTAAAGACCTCTAATTCTATTTATATTATTACGTGAAATGACGTCTGTTTAGGTCCCATAGGGAAGTAGAAGATTTAAATTACGTTTCCTATTTATATTTGTTTGTTAAATTCTGCTAATCCTTAATCCGTCGCTTCGTGTTACAATTTGAACTCCTTGAGGACCGCTCCAAGATGTGAGCGGGTCGCGACTATACAGAGATGTAGGTACATGGATTCTATTTTAGCCGTTAGGGTAATTTTTTGTTGCGTGTTGATTGAACGGTGCTCTTGAATTTAATACTTCCTGTTATATTTTATAAATAAATATCCTGGGACATTTTTCTCACACGGCTATCTGATCCCAAACTAAGCAAAGCTTGTAATATGGATACCAGATGACTGATATAATACTACATACTACTTTTTTTTGTAAATACATACATACTTAAAAATAGATAATTACACTCGGACTCAGGACAAACAGACATGTTCATGCACACAAATGTTTGTCCTGGATGGGAATCGAACCCACGACCTGCGACGTGATAGGCAGTGTGTTAACCAACCACGCCAACCGGCCCGCACCGCGACCATATAAATATAGTCTTCAAAAGAACCAATAAACAGGCGAATGTCTATCAAACAGATATTTTACTGTTTTTTTTTTAATTTTTTATTCTGGACAGGCTTGTGTTTGACTACAATCTCACTATGGTAAGTGATGATGTGGCCGAAGGTGGTAAGCACACAAAGCCTAGATGGGAACTGGCTCTCAAGTGCAGCAGTCGGAACACACCGATAGGTGCTTGGCGACAGATTTTCAACTTGAGGGTGGTAGCCAGCCAGTCGGGTACTACAAAGTACCCTACCACCGTGCAAATATATGATATAGTAGATATAACTTGTAATTTACTAAAATTGTTAACTACAACCTATTCATATAAGATCTTGCTCCATCTAAATATACCTATTACATTACAATATCAACTCTGTAAACGACAACCAAAATCGGCTTCAGCTGAAAGACGTCCACTGCTGGACATAGGCATCCCCCAATGTTTTCCACAACCACCGGTCCTGTGCTGCTCGCATCCAGCGGTTTCCCGCAGCTCTCACTAGGTCGTTGATCCACCTTGTGGGGGTCCCACCCACGGTGCGTCTTCCGGTGCGTGGTCTCCACTCCAGAACCTTTCCGCCCCATCGGCCATCGGTTCTTCGAGCTATGTGCCCCGCCCACTGCCACTTCAGTCTACTAATCCGTGGCTATGCCGGTGATCTTTGTTCGTCTACGAATCTCCTCAATATTGTTATTACAATCATAAAAAACAAATACCACGCTATAAGTTTTTAGCTTGTCCCACAACTTTATAGACATTCAGTTTTTCTCGCAAATCTGACTTCCCTTGGATTTCCACGACTGCGACTGATGAGATTACATTTTATTCTTATTCGTTCCGACGGATTTCTAGTGTCACGCCATTATCGTAAGTGAAAAACGTTGCTTTTCAATTATACGTTTATATTCACTTGCCCTTGTGACTTATTGATATATTTTTCATCTCTGCTAATTTGACGGCCCAGTTGGCGTGGTTGGTAAAACACTGGGATTCAATTCTCCCTAGATTTCCGTTTATTCTGATTCTGAGTGTAATTGTTTATTGAAGTATGTATTTAGTTTCCATTGTATAAGCTCTGATTAGATCGGGATCAGATGCTCGTGTGTGAAGAACGTCCCAAGATATTATTATTATAAAGCAAAATAGATTTTCTTTTTTTCACTGGTTCATTTTTTATACCACAATTGACAACCAAGCAGGGGGTCATCTGTTGGTAAGTGAATACCGTCACCTATAGACGTTAGCAATACAAGGGGACTGACGTCTCACCATGGCAAGTGATGATGTGGCCGAAGGTGGTGAGTACACAAAGCCTAGATAGGAACTGGCTCTCAAGTGCAATTGCCGGAACACACCAGTAGGTCCTTGGCGACAGAATCAACTAGCCAGCCAGTCGAGAACTACAAAGCACTCTACCCCCGTGCTAGATATAATTGATCGATGTTGTTCTAAACAAGTAGCATTCTATTTTTTTTTATGTCACTAGTTACAACTAGGCAGGCGGGTCACCTGATGGTAAGTGACTACCGTCGCCTATAGACATTAGCAATACCAGGGGGACTGCCAACGTGTTGTACACCTTATTACAATGCCTTAAGGGCAAGGACAACTGGCTCTCAAGTGCAACTGCCGGAACACACCAACAGGTGCTTGGCGACAGATTTTCAACTTGAGGGTGGTAGCCAGCCAGTCGAGTACCACATGGTACCCTACCACCGTGCTATGGTTTCCTCACGATGTTTTCCTTCACCGAAAGCTCAAGCTCATTGTAGGATTCGAACCCACGACCTTTTACCGCGGTATCCGACGTCACTTACCACTGAGCTATCATCGCCTTTAGCTAGATATGTACAGTACCTATGATTTTTAAGTTATCAGCATTACTTGCACGAGTGGAACGATATAACAAGCACCGCAACAGAAGAACGAAGCATAGAACAGCTGACTTAGTTCCGTGATTTCTCAATAGTAAAGTTGTCGAAATCGATGATCAATGCCTCGTTGGCATCAAAATTACCTTGTAGTTTTCAACTTTAAGTTATTTACGAATAGTAAAAGTAATTACAACGTTCTCTGTCCTGATGCGCGCCCAACAAAAGGACCGGCCTTCGGAACGAATTATAATTAAACTAGCTGTCCTCCGCGGTGTCACCCGCGTTCCCGTGGGATCTTATCTCTTCCCGGGATAAAAATGTTGCCTATTTTACTCCCGGTTTCAATGGTGAAAGAATTTTTAAAATCGGTCCACTAGTTTTTAAGTTAAATCGTAACAAACAAGCAAACAAAAAATCGAATCTTTACCCTTTATGATATTAGTTCTGATTAAAAGTTAATCCTACTAATATTATAAATGTGAAAGTTTGGATGGATGGATGGATGTATGTATGTTTGTTACTCATTTACGCCAGAACTGCTCAATGGATCTGGATGAAATTTGGCATGGAGATAGATTATAGTCTGGAATAGCACATAGGCATTTTTATCCCGGGAAAAGATAAGATCCCTCAGGAACGCGGGTGAAACCGCGTGGAACAGCTAGTAATATATATTTATATCTTTTAAGAATGATATCGGTAGGTATAAAAGTAATCAAAACAATAACAATAGAAAATCGAAAAAAGTCACGATCAATTTATAGATTAAAGGCGTTCGAAGAGATTGAAAGTTGACGCGTCCCGTGCCGAGATGATCCCGGGATTACCACGGGATTAGGATCCCGGTCCCCCCGGACTCCGGGCACTCGCAATAAGAACTCTGCCGAGATTATAAGGAATGAATCAAACGCTCTCCAATATTAAATCATAGAATAAAAATTCAGATGGGCAATCGTGTTTTGCGGCGGGCAAGATTTTCATATTTTCAGTTTTTATACGATGGAAGACCTTATCCTACTCCTGGATTGATCAATTTGTTAAAAACGTGTTTTTTTGTAAAAATCATGACAGGGAGGTTTATAAAGGTTGATTTTTGGGCTGAAAAGGTATTCTGTGTCAACCCTAAACAATTAAATTAAACATGGCGGCTTACTCGAGTACTATAATCGATATTTTGCCTCATCACTACGTTTCCGAGTGAGCCTTAGGATATTATACCAGATGTTTTACACCAAACTTCTAATTACTATAATATTAATATACCAGGCTTCTAAATTTTGTAGGGTAATTGATAATAATGTTCAACATCATCAAACTGTATAGCATTATAATTGAGTTCGTATTCCTATATGGTATTTCATACATTAATTATCTCAGAAAATATCTAATATCATTTTATTATTATCTGTTACCTATATATGTACCTATGTTCATGGGACTTTTTGGCGGGAACTTGCGAAGTGTCGTTGCGTTTTCGTTTTATATTGAATAATATCGGCGGTGTTTTGTCCAATAAAGATCAAGTACAAGTGGAGTGAAGTGAAATGAAAGCGTGTATCGTGACTTCTCAGATTGTCCCAAAAAGTCCGTGAAATGTTTTAGTGGATCGCTCGCCAATTTCACTAAAGCCTGACCGGACTTGTACGGACGAGGACTAGACATTACAGTGAATTATAAAATATAACGTGACTTTAACATACAATTAGAATATGGAAAAATAGTTTAGGCTTGATAGTCTAGTAACTAAAGCCTTAAAAGAAAACTATGTTTAAATCGCATATTAATATTAAAATCGGTTTCGTTTAAAGAACCGACCCATCTCTAAACTAAAACATCTATGTAGCTCAAACGAGTGGTTGTGTGTAGCTATATGTATTGTATATAGGTTTCCTTGATATTAGTCTGTCGAGAGTTTATCCAATGATACTTGTGCACAATAGCCCGTATTGATTTCCGCCGGTCAGCTAATGAAAATAGTTTGCGGACCCCGACCGAGCTCGCTTGATTGCTGAGTTTTGTAAGCGATGTTATTGATATGGTTAAACTCGTTCATCTACAATAATATAGTAAAAAGTGTAGATAGGTTAGGTAACCTCTACACTTTTGACTGCAGTGTAGGTTTGTTTAGGTACACAAAATGAAATGATTACGATATATTATAGCACACGATAGCATTTTTGATTGTTTTGGGTCACTTTTACTTTTAACGCACTCGGTACGTGAAGTGCATCCGTTGATACCGGGTGACGCGTAACTAGTAGGCTAATTAACTACTCTTTAGCCTCCCTTTCGGTGCGCTTATAACCTATCTACACTTTTTTATTCATTGTTCATCTTCGTATCTTTAATTAGTTGGTTAATTTTATCTTGCAAATGATAATTCATTTTAGGCTCTTCAAGTAAGAATTTACCTAGTATTTTTGGGTTTAACTAATATATATTCCTACTAATATAATAAGTGAAGTAAATTCGCTGTTTTAATATTTGCATAGATTTTTTATAATGAACCTTGCTACTTATACATTTTCTCACTCAAAACCTGCGCACACAATGAGCGTTCAGCGCAACATAAAGGCGTACTTACCAACGCACGGATTGTGGTTGACGACGGCAAATATTCTGTCGCAGCGCTTCTTCATATGCGTATTGGGACAGATGCAGCCGAACAGCGGGGAGAGACGCAGCCCGGCCCATGCTTCGCGGCAAGATTCCCTGGGGTATTGAGGAAATATGTTTTATTCAGACTCTGTTTGGGCCACAGATGAAACAGATATTTTAATCATAATTTGACTGAAGGCAAGGATGTAGTCCGACGAGCTGAGTGAATTTCAAAGAGCGTAACATGATTTTGTTTGTTCTAAATGAAAGTTATGTAATACGTTGGAACGTTTGGAGCCTCAGCTTTTTTCAGTCACGTGATTTGCTAATGTTTTTAGAGATGCCTGGCAAGCAGACAAATCACCTGATGGTAAGTAAATACCGTCATCTATAGAATTTAGTATTTGCCGACCCTTACAAAATGCTTTCAAGGCAACTGCTATGAGAATAAAAAGCTAAATGATTACCTGTCCTCCATACGACATTCACCATCCCTGGCCTTACAAGCATTCTTGAACCGGTCGAAGAGTACAGAGCAAGCTTTTTCGTTGTGGCAGACACTCAGGGCATACGTGCAGGTTGGCAGGGTCTCAACTGGGTACGGATCTTTTTCTAAAACAATAAGTTGGCAATCACGATCACATATTTTTCACCGGAGACAAAAAATTATAGAATACGTAAAGGATAGTAACAATTGGTGTATTATTTCCAGGAAGTCAGTGCACCACTGATGGAATAAGCCGAATAATAATTTTTAGGTGAACATTTTCGCCAATTATCTATTTACCTACTTAGAAATATTATTTAGAAAAAACGACTTCAAAGGCAAATGTTGCACTAAAAACCGAAAAATAAACTGAATAAGACCTTACTCACCGCAGGAACACAACACCACTTGGCAGTGTTATTTGGCTGCGATATTCTGTAAGGTGGAGGTACTTCCCCAATCAGACGGCCCCAATTATGAGCAGATGTTATGCTATGTCCTACCTCCTCAAACCGTACGAAGCCTATTAAACCTATTAGGCTTGGCACCGACTTCAAACAGATCAAAAGGTATTTATAGAATAATAATTTGAATAGGTGCGTAGGTAGTTTACATAATTAAAGTTTTTGGTCTATTTAGTTATTTAAATATTTTTTGTCCATTTTATTTAATGTCTTATTCAGTTTATTTTTCGGTTTTTAGTGCAACATTTGCCTTTGAAGTCGTTTTTATTTTTTTATAAAAAGTTTTATTTTTCCATTTTTTTAATTTCAATGTTTTCAAGAAAAATTTAATTGTTTTCGAGCAAATTAAGCCTATTATTAATTTACATTATCTGTACTAATATTAGAAAGCTGAAGAGTTTGTTTGTTTGTTTGAACGCACTAATCTCAGGAACTACATAAAATATATGTGTTGGATAGCCCATTTATCGAGAAAGCCTATATATATATCACGCTATTAGATGAGGGAATACATAAATAGATAAACTTTTAAAGAAAATAAAGAATATATATCCTAAATGATTAAGGCTTCTTTCTCAGCAGCTACTTGATATTGCGTTTCATTTCATATCTAGGACAACGTATATTCTAACACCTAACCGATAAAGATATTACCTTCTATCATTAGCTCATTTTAATATACAAAGAGACGACGATACGAGTCTAAACGTGACTATAATATTTAAAGAAATATCCCCTAACTCCTAACCTTTAAGGAGTTGTACCTTCCATCATCAGCTCTGCAACATAAGATGATGACTACCAGATGGAAATAGCTTTGATAAGTACGTATATGAATGAAAAATACTGTAAATTCTTATAAAATTTGAAGGTTGCTCTCATTTTCCCCAGGATCCCATCATCAGATCCTGACTTGGTGACAGTAAGACTACCGCCGAAGTATACTCTTTCAAATGAAAAAAGAATTTTGAAAATCGGTTGTCATTTCTTATAAAATTTGAGGGTTGCCCTCGTTTTCCCCCAGGATCCCATCATCAGATCCTGACTTGGTGATAATGGAACCACCGCCGAAGTGTACTCTTTCAAACAAAAAAAAAATTTTGAAAATCGGTTGACAATTGGCGGAAAAATCGATGAACATACATAAAAAAAAAAAATATACATACAGTCGAACATATAACCTCCTCCTTTTTTGAAGTCGTTTAAAAATCTTCATACTAGAAAACAGACCTTTAATTTATCACAAAGCGTTTCTTCTCATCCAACTCTAAGCGATTGTAACGTTTTTTGTGATATCTCGGTCAATCGATTTATCCCCGTCAATTGTGTTCTTCAAACATATTGGCTACAATAGGATCCCACGTGAGGTAGCTGGAATGTCTTACTTTAAATTCAAAAATTTTATTAAACTTAGGTTAATGAACAAAGCCTACTATAAGGTGGCTCATTACATGGAAGACAGAAATATATGGTTGTAGTAGCTTCTCTCTGCACCTGCATCCCCCTGGCTTAGTGTAAAATATTTGAAAATGTACCTAAATGTACTTATAAAAATGTAAGAAAGATCCACTGTTAAAAAAAAATTGCCTTTAAATATATAAATAATAATAATTGAATAAATGAGTTTTGAGTTTGAGTTTGAGTTTGAGTTTGAGACTCATTACCCTCAAGAATTGGGCGTTTATACGACGTTTTTTATAGTCACAGTTGACAACCGTGTCGCAACACCTGATGGTAAGTGACTACCGTCGGCTATAGACATTAGCAATACAAGGGAGATTGCTCATTGCCGGAACACACCAGGTGCTTGGGTGGTAGCCAGCCAGTCGAGCACTACACCTACCTATCAGGTACCTAACCTGCTACCGTGATGTGGTTCCTCACGATGTTTTCCTTCACCGAAAGCACAAGTTCATTGTAGCATTAGAACCCATGACCTTACCACTGAGCTATCATCGCCTTAAGGTTAAATTACTCACCCTTCTTCATGACGAACACACATGGATGGTCGAACAGAAAGTCTCGGAAGGAGTTACACTCAGGATCCACGTTCGGTTCCCGACAGAGACACGTGGGTTTAAAGAACGGGAACGCTTGCAGGGTCTTCAGAGCAGCTTGGCACTTGGTCACGGTTACCGTTGAGCATGCCACTGAAACAATATTTAATTATCAACGGTTAGAGATATATCAGACAGAGTGAAAGATGTATCAAATAACTATTCGCACAATGGTTGAAATTCGACCAAAATCTTTTTGGGGAACAAAACTGTTATTTTTTTTTTATTGATAACACTGCAAGTGTAAAAAAAGAGGAGGAAAAGGGGTAAAAAAAATCTTCACTTATTGATTGCGGGGCACGAGAGTGCCCCGACAAGACAAGCCAAGCGAATATAATTATATGTACCTTGTTAATTATTTTTCTTTATGATTTTGTATACGCAACAGACGATCAATGTTGGTTTGTTGCAATTGTTTTGGGTACTTATATTGTTTAATTTTAGAAACTCTTTATATTGTTCGAGAACTGAACATTAAAATCATGAAGTCTGTGAAATACGAAGTAAGGCTAGTCTTAATACCTACACATGTTGCTCGATTATCTAACTCCGTAACTACTAAACTAATCTATATAAAAACATTGCATATTGAATATTACATCCTGGAATAAGAGATAGAATAAATCTTATCAGTTGAAGGCTGACTTCCGAACCGGTAGTAACTTCTGTAATTCGACCTTCATAAGTGCTCTTCTAGGGCTTATGACTTTGAATACTTTTTATCCCGGAAACAGATTAGATCCCACGGGAACGCGAGTGAAACCACGGGGGATAGCTAGTATAACTATAAACTTGATTCTAATCTAGACACATAACTTCCTAAGCACACATATTTCTAATATGAGATGTGCGTAAAACCCTTCGATCCAAAGGGCTCCCAAAGGTCACAAGCTCTTAGCTATGTCTCCACGCCCTAACACAGTCCCACAAAAACTTGGAGGGAACAAAAAGTAGCGCACGCGATTATCTCACGAATTAGAACGGGTTTTTGTGTCACGGAGACATTAGGGAGTGGCCGGGTGACAATATTAGATCTTTTTTCCTTCTAACAGTTTAGTGATGCCCTTTTGGAACAAGGCACTTACTGATAAGTTGATAAAATTATGTTGAGAATTATGTTATTTGATTTTAAGTAGCTTTTTCAATGTGGATTTAGATACAAAATTACTGAAGTAATGGACGAGGTGTGTAAATTGCGTTAAAATCCACACTTGGCTCTCTCTGTGTTTTCTACCGTCTGTATAATGGGGAGTGTTCTCAACTTTTCGGCTTGGTGCCATCATCACCATCACCATTCTACCATCGCACTGCTCGCCGGCGATGTGGAGCTCATCCTCATATCCTCGAGCCGCCTCGATTGTCCACCGACCGATTCAGCCGGACGTTCCTTCTGCGGACTATGAGGATGTGGAATGAGCTCCCCATTACGGTATTCCCTCCACGCTATGACATGGGGTTCTTCAAAAGGGGCGTAAAAAGAGCTCTTCAAGGTCGGCAACACATCGGCAATCACCCTGATATTGCAAATGTCCATAGACGGCGGTGACCACTTACCATCAGGTGGACCGTCTGCCTGTTTGTCAACCTAATAACTATTAACACTTTTTTTTAAATCGACTCCTTGGTGTCGTTGCCAACAATAAGGGCATGATAAAATGGTTATAACGCGCGACTAGAGTTATTCGGTTATTAAATTCTAAGCGGTGTCATAGATTGTGAGGTAAAGCTTAGTCGACACTCTCGTCATGATGTCCCCGGCCCCAGTGACGAGGGTAGACGTCTCCCCTCGCTTTATCGATGCTAATGCCCAAAATTTTCTCAAACATTCCTCTTAATTTGCCTCTTGCCCTTTTTAGCTAGTGAATTATTGCCAGCAATTTTTCACTCGCCAAATCTCCCAGCGTAGTTACATTCTGTTTACATCAATTACGTTTTAAGTGGATTTGATATGTATGATTTTATTTATTTGGAATTTTAAAAAAAGTATCGTGTATATAAAATGAGTGAACCAATAAAATATCAATCTCCTGTCCATTGGATAATTAGCGCACCTTAGCCCAGATTAATGTAGAAACGACGGCTTCCTACGACGCCATAAATTTTCGACAGGGTAAATTTTACTATGGAACAAAGCAATCACACCTTCCTTAACATTGTAAATCCCCTGGGGCCCGTAATTAAATAACCTGAAGTGAACTCACTCACCCTGGCGTATTATGTTGGCAACGACACCCAAATGTTCGAAACCGATTTGATTAAACGTGCCTTTGATTTCTAAATGTATGGATTGTTTTTTGCTATTTTTAATAAATTCAGGTTTGTTGTTAGACTACTCATATTATGAATCAGGCTACGAATAAGTAATAAGTTAAAATATATTTTAAATTATGATACTTCTATAAGTATTAAATATCAAAATATATTTAAACCCACATTCATAGATCATACATAGTTCTATACAGTCACAGAGAAAACCATTTGTATACGTGTATAAAGTTGATTAGTTATGTATGTTTGAACGCGCTAATCTCAGAAACTACCTGTCTGATTTGTGTTATTTTTACTGCAATAGATGGCCCGTTATTTGAGGAAAGTTATAGATTAAAACTATCATGCTACAGCTCTGAGGAGCGGAGCAGTATACAAAAACGTAACGGGATCGAAATTGCATGAAACTAGTAAAAAATAACTAACTTATAATAGCTTCACATCTCAACTGCCATTAATTTCTTAGAAGCTAATGTTCCATTAATCAATGCTAATTTGTTCCAACGTTTCCCCCTTTATAAAGGCTGATGCACAATGACTGCTATTATCACGGCGTGACTTGACGCTTCCTTTATGTGTACTCACCTTTATAATTATAGCATTCTGTTGGTTACTTACTGCAGTATGCGAAAAAAGGATTCGGTAAGTACCTAAAATAAATTTTTGTAACTTACCGAATCTTGGTTTGATTAAAAACGCAACGTATGTGTATTACTATGGTCATAACTCGATAACCGCTCGATATTTTGGTTGAATTTAGGCAGTGTATCATTGAGCTATTCGATGACATCCCACTTGACAGTTTTTTTTCTTTTTCACAATATGGCGTCTGGTTGCCACCATATTGAATTCTGTTTACTGTCATGTCTTTAGTGACACTTGCGCAATAAAGACGAATCTAAGGCCGAACGTCTTGCTTTCGTAAGTTTTATGTAAGTAATTACGTTGTATTGTTGTAATTAAATGTAAGTAATTTACGGCTGCATTTAAAAGTATTAAGAAATTACTGTAAGCGACTTTATATTTGAAAATGTATCGTAAGTTAATTACGTAAGTTACTTACGTGAGTAAAACTTACAAGTGTAAGTGCGGCCTAATGATATATCGTTCAACAAAATCGGTTCAGCCGTTTAGTAGTTACGAGGGAACATAGGGATGGACAAACATACATACATATTGTTTCATATACCACAAGTGACAACTACAGTCGCCTATGTTATATTAGCAATAGCAGGGGGATTTCCAATGTGTTGTACACCTTATTACAATGGCTTAAAGGCAACTGGCTCTCAAGTGCAACTGCCGGAACAAACCAACAGGTGCTAGCCAGTCAGTCGGGTAGGAACAAACCCCGTGCTATGGTTTCCTTCACTGAAAGATCAAGCTCATTGTAGGATTCGAACCCATGACCTTCGCCCGACTTTAATACCTACATTTTTTTTTAATCTGCAATCGACTAAGTTGTCGTAATCAGATGTTTTCATGTTTAACTCTCGTTGATATGACCCACGCTCCAGTGAGCATAGTCAAAATATATATACCTATAGATACCGTTAAAGTCTTCTATCAATATCTAGGATATTGCACTTCTTCAGGCGGGGTTTTTGTGCTTTACCATCTATAAGTGCCCTTGCAAGGGCATTTTTCTATGTTTGTAACCTTTTTTTTATATTTAGTGCAGCAGTTTAATACCTACAGGCCTATTTGGATGAATAAACAATTTTATTTCATTTCATTACATAAATAAATAACACAACAAGCTAAGTATTTCGCCAGATATTTGTTAACGATATTTTATCAGGTACCTACCGGTGAACAATCCCCCAGGTGGTTACTCACTCATTTGTGTGCTGCGTACATTAAATTAATTACTTTGTGCGTGAATCTGACGTATTTGATACGAGGGTAGCGTAACAAACAATATAAATATAAGTAGAAGTAGACACAATAGAGAACTAGGTTACGCACAAACAAAGAACATGTGAAAATGTACGTTGTAATTGTGTGAAAAACTGGCTAATTGGTTGTCACCCTCACTCACACTTACAACTAATAGAATAGAATAGAATAGAATAAACTTAAATACTACACCTTATGATGTTATTGCTGTGTTTATCATGCGAACAATTTTAAACAGGTAGGATCTATATAAAATTCTCGTGTCACAGTGTTAGTCAAGGACGTCAGAATGTATGAACAAAAGTGACAAAAGCCTGTTATATACAATATCAAAGTCTCCTGACGGTTAGTGAACGAAAAATCGAATGAATGCTGTATTTCCATTGACATAATTTAGTATTAAAAAAAGTTATAAGTTAAAAAAACTTTTTTATAAACAAGCTTTGGATTCAGACTGACGTCACTCAATTTTTTGAGTTATTCTCAGCAAGCAATTTGATACCCATATTGTAGGATTGCATTAAAAATAATAGTCCGCTATCTTAGGTGTTCCGCCATGTTGGATTTAGAATGACGTCACACAGCTGACCTTGCATTGTCATCCAAACTAAACGTGTTTACAAAATTTCAGCTCAATCGGTTAAAGATATCTGCTTCAAAATTGAGTTGTAAGTTTCACCCCGGAAAAACATACGTACATACATTGCAAGTTAATATAAAGCTTGTAATAGGAGTAGGTAGTTCAAAGATTAGATAACACTTTTGCCCGACTTTCCTTTTTCCCAGCATCGATCTGGTGGAAGTTTTCTAGTAAGGAATTACCCAATATTGGTCTCCCTTACATTTGACAGTGATAAGTCGCTTTAGACCGCTTCAACGTGAGTAATTAAGATAAATGCGAGTCGAGGAAGGGAGTCAAACGGCATTGTTTCCTTGAAAGGGCTCCCCCTTTAAAACGTATAAAACTGTGAGGTTGCTAAGGTATGCACCCCACCGTCAACGAGTAGCGATTAAGATTGTAGAGCACGTACGAGTGAACAGAAGCTTGGGATGAAATAACTACACTCGACGGAAAAAAAAGTGCACGCGATTTTAGCCTGCACTTATTTACACTCATCTGCATTAAACTGCTACCGAGATTACTGCACTTGCAGTGTATACAGTTCACTAGATTTTGTTTTTTTTTTATTACAACCTCCCGCCCCTCGTTTTCATCCGCATTTTCGAGATGAAAAGTAATCTATAGTACATAAGCTATGTAGCTTCGTAATGGTTTAGGGATTTTTAAAATCATATCAGTAGTTTCGTAGATTACATCCTACATCCAAAAATACAAATGTTACCTCTTTAAAATATGCCTAGCTTTCCGGCCGTGGTTTCACCCGCGATCCAGTTTCTCCAAACTAACTTTGGATCCCCTTAGGGTGTGAATTTTGAAAAATCCTTTCTTAGCGGATACCTACGCCATATCAACTATCTGCATGCAGATTTTCAGCGCAATCCGTTCAGTGGTTTAAGCTGTGTTTTGATAGATCAGTTAGTCAGTAACGATTGCCTTCCTACTCAAAAAGACTAGCTCCTCGAAAGACGAAATAATTTTTTAGTTAAGTTTTTTATTAGTAAATAATTATCATCAAAAATGGATCAGTAGTTTCGGAGATTACCTACCTATATCCAAGAAACAAACCTGTTTATAATATTATAGCGTAGATTACATACCGGTTGATCGCTTATCCGCAAGTGGTGGGACATATATACCAAAAAGGGGAGATTTTGAAGGCATTACGTGTGACAAAACGGCGCGGTGTCAGAGGTCAGTACAGTCCCTCGTCAGGGCCGGGTTTATTGTGTATGTCGTTCATCGTGACACATATCCCGGCAGTGGATACCTAGCTTTATGAGGTGTGATCCTTTTTTTTAGAGTTTTGTATCCATTGTGACTTTTATATACGTCCGCATTACATCCTTTTCAGGATAAGGCTTGGGGTATATTAAAGTTGACACGGGATCAGGTTTACTATAAGTGAATCGGCTAATATGATCAGAGATGGGTTTTAAAGAATATTATGAGCTATGTAGTTACGCTCTCTGAATATACTAGTAAAATGTGAATGTTTTTGATTTTAGTCTCCGTTGTTTTACAAAACTTTTTTTAAACTTTGGATTAATTTTATGGCCTTTGACTACATTTTAACCTGTGAATGAAGGTAGTAAGCACACAAATGCATGGAAAGGAACTGGCTATCAAGCGCACGCCGGTACTTAAGTAAACGTCTATAATTACCGTAGTAACTTCGATCAATTTAACTAAACTGAATAAATGACTTTGAATTTGAATGGAAACTCTTTAGCTACAGTTCAATAATTATACTTGCCTGAGCCCGCGGCTTCACTGGATAACTCAGTCGCTGCCGTCAGAGTTCTGTTTGTGATTTCCCTGTTCAAAGAGCGCTCGATTACAAACTTTGCAAGTGACAAGAAAGCGAAAGCAAACCAATTATTTGCGCTTCGTAGTACCGCCGTTGAAGCCTTTGCCGCAATCGTAGCGCGTAGCTGATTGCTACGGCGTAGCACAT
This sequence comes from Ochropacha duplaris, assembly GCA_951361185.1. Taxonomy (NCBI): domain Eukaryota; kingdom Metazoa; phylum Arthropoda; class Insecta; order Lepidoptera; family Drepanidae; genus Ochropacha; species Ochropacha duplaris. Next base: position 3,418,755 of record OX592715.1, on the reverse strand, counting down.
CTACGCATTAGTTTATTATCGCGTGGAGCTAAGGGATTTTTCTTTAAGTCCTGCCTTATCCAGACTACCACCTACTTAGACTACCATCACTCTGAACGTAGAATCAAAATTCAAGTCATCTTAGACAATTTAGATTGTGCTAATAGAAAATAAACCTTATGTTATACGAATTTGTTCCAAATTTAATTCTTTCATCTATAATAAAACCTTCCATATATTATGAATGCGATGAATGCATCAGTTTACTGTATCCTTGAACCTTAAGAAAGGGCATAGGCCACATTTTGATGAAAAAAGGGGTGCTATATGAATTTCACGCGGAATTAAAGCTAGTATAGATATAAATGAATTGCTGAAATCCACTCGAAATACAGCTCCACTGAAAACTAACATTATAATGGAAAGAGGTAGGGTTGGGAATGAAAAGGTCCATTGTTATGTCTGCCATTGTTATGTCAAGGTTGCAGCGATACAACCCTTTAGATTTAAATACGTTTTGTCTAGAAACTAGGGATTTTCCGGTCCAAGTACGTATATAAATGATTTTGGTAAAAGTGACATCATTTTCGAGATAAGTATTTAATATCTAAAATAGAAATATCGAAATATCTTGAAAATTGTGACACTCTTACTGAGGTCATTTTTAGGGTTCCGTACCCAAAGGGTAAAAACGGGACCCCATTACTAAGATTTCGCTGTCTGTCCGTCTGTTCGTCTGTCCGTCTGTCCGTCTGTCCATCTGTCCGTCCGTCTGTCTGTTACCAGGCTGTTTCTCAAGAACCGCGATAGCTAGACAGTTGAAATTTTCACAAATTATGTATTTCTGTTGCCGCTATAACAACAAATACTAAAAACAAAATAAAATAAATATTTAAGGGGGGCTCCCATACAAAAAACGCTATTTTTTTGCCCTTTTTTGTTCGATATCATCACCAGGCTGTATCTCAAGAACCGCGATAGCTAGACAGTTGAATTTTTCACAAATTATGTATTTTTGTTGCCGCTATAACAACAAATACTAAAAACAAAATAAAATAATATTTAAGGGGGGCTCCCATACAAAACGTGATTTTTTTTCCTTTTTTACGGAACCCTTCGTGCGCGAGACCGACTCGCACTTGGCCGGTTTTTTTGTATATTTGTTAGATGTCCCGCCCACCTATTTCCCCCTTAAGTTTGTCGTACTAATTACCGGACATATGTATACAGGATATGAGGGGATTAATATACAACTTTTATTTTTGCGTAAATTCATGCGTTTTGTTTATCTGAATCTAATCTAACTAATATTACAAAGAGAAAAGATTATATTTTATACATGTTTATTTGTAATTGAGATACTCAAGAAATACTTAACCGATTTTGAAAAATCTTTCGCATATACACAGCTACATTGTCAGAGTATAACATCTATACTAATATTATAAGTACAAAAGTGTATCTGTCTATCTGTGTGTCTGTTACCTCTTCACGATTAAACCGCTCAACCGATTTAGGTGTAATTTGGTATAGAGATACATGAAACCTTGGAGAAGGACGTAGGATACTTTTTATCCCGGGAAAAGATAAGATCCCTCGGGAACGCGGGTGAAACTACGCGAAAAACTAGTGTAGCAAGCGGGGGTAATTGTGGGGCGTAAAGCGAGTTGAAAATAAAAGAACAGTTTTTTTTATACCACAACCACAGGTGACATCTAGGCAGGCGGGTCACCTGATGGTAAGTGACTTTCGTCGCCTATAGACATTAGCAATACCAGGGGGTTTGCCAATGTGTTGTAGACCTTTTTACAATGCTTTGAAGGCTTCTAACTTATACGTACTAGGAATTATCTATCGGCAGAATTGATGTTAACCCTAGTCGCAGCTCACAAATTAGATCACGTACTGGGGTGTATACGTTTCCCTAAATTAATTGGCGGATAAAAATAATAAAAAAGTCAAATGTTTCCAAAGTTAACGTTCTAAAATATACTTAGTAGTTATAGATATTTTTCAGGACAATAAATTCGTGATGAACTTTAACAGTCAGGTAGCCTGGAACGTGGAGAAGGACTGAAGTGACTTATCTTGAAAAAAAGCACGATTTAAGGTAACAAAATCTACGCTGGCAAAAACTGATGAATACAGTCCATATTATTTTAGAATAAGTTTTAATTAGTATCGGCTTTTCAAAAACATATTTACTCACAATGATTATTATGCCTGAATATCTATATCTACCTATACATATAATAAAAATGTTACGGATCGCTGTCTGTACATGGAAGACATATGTGAAAAAATATTATTGGGACCTTTATCAACGCAAATAGCACCCAAAACAATGATTGTTAGAATTTTTGTCTGCTTGTCTGTGCGTTTGTGCACGCTAATCTCAGAAACAGCTTATCCGATTCAGATGTGGTTTTCACTAATATATTGTGGTAAGCTTTACTTAACATTTAGTGTTTGTTTCATGTCAATCGGTTCATTAATAAAAAAGTTATGCCAATTTAAAGAATCACGTCGAACATTTGTTAATAACATTATAGACGTGAATGTTTGATACTCTTTCACGCAAAAACGGCTGAACGGAAACTTTTTACCCCGGGAAAGGATAAGATCCCGCAGTAACGCGAGTGAAACCGCGGGGGACAGCTAGTAATCCAATACGTTTCGAAAAAAGTTAATATTATGATATATACTAGCTGTTCCGCGCGGTTTCACCTGCGTTTCCGAGGTATCTTAACTTTACCCGGGGTAAAAAGTAACCTATGTGCTATTCCAGACTATAATCTATCTCCATGCCAAATTTCAACCAGATCCATTCAGCCGTTATGGCGTAAATGAGTAACAAACATACATCCATCCATCCATCCAAACTTTCACATTTATAATATTAGGAAGATAAAATATCCGAACTCGTGGTCGTCAAATTTCATGGATGGTATTGAAGTGAGCCCCCTCACCCTCTCAAGTGTCACTTGAACATTCCAAGAACACTCCAAATGTTATTTAAAAACAAGATTGTGCCATAGAAACAGATTTTATGTTATGTATCATGATAAAATACAGGGATTTTCCACGTATCAACCTTGCTAATTTGAAATGTTATTTATTTTTCATCTGTATAATGTTTACCGGAGGTTGTTGTGATTCCAGCTTATGTTGGTTGTTTTTTACACATAAAATACTAAGTTCGGCGATGATAGCTCAGTGGCAGAGACGTTGGATATCGCAGCGAAGGCTGTGAATTCGAATCCTACAATGAGCTTGAGCTTTCGGTGAAAGAAAACATCGTCAGGAAACCATAGCACGGTGGTAGGGTACTTTGTAGTAATCGACTGGCTGGCTACCACCCTCAAGTTGAAAATCTGTAGCCAAGCACCTGTTGGTGTGTTCCTTGCCTTTAAGGCATTGTAATAAGGTCGACAACTCATTGCCAAACCAATACCAGGGATTGGTAGTAGAAATAGTCAGATCATAAAAATATATAATAGTACATAGATATAGAGGAAGACCGAATAAGGTGTGGATAGACTGCATGAAGAATTATATGCTTACTAGCGGTCCCCCGCGGTTTCACCCGCGTTCTCGAGGGATCTTATCTTTTTCCGGGATAAAAAGTATCCTATGCTTTATTCCAGGACATGTGCCAAGTTTCATCAAAACCCGTTCAGCCATTTTTGCGTGAAAGAGTAACAAACATCCATCCATCCAAACTTTTACATTTATAATATTAGTGGGATGAAATTAATGGCTGACTACGACTGGGTGCTCTCCTGGGCCTAAATTGCATGAATGACTTTTGAATTTGTGCTGTCTTATATAATTATAATTTGTCTTCAGAGTTCAAACTACCTTTCGAGCAATTTTCATAGAATTTTATTAGTATAAAAACTGTTATCACAAACAGAGCTACAGGCAAAGCTGAGTATTTAACAAAGATGTAATTAACAAATCAAAATTGAAGACTTCTCAACTAATTATATCGAACAATCGAATCCAATCAGATTATTCGACTATAAATGAGATTGATCTAGTTGACAGATTGTTTTAATTTCAAACAACTTGATTTGGAATAAACGAAATAACATCGAATAAGGAATCGGGCTTATCCTCAATAAAATTGGTAAAATCGATATTCGATTTCAAGTTTAGTCGAGTTACTTATCGCATCGGTGACCTCCTTCCCCCATTGTTAGGCTCAACGTCCACTTACACATGTACTAGTATAGTATATTAATGTGACCATTAAAATTACTTTTTTTAGGACATTCTTGTTAACCTCAAAATGTTTATTGTTGTCGGTACAACATTGTGTATAGAGAATCATAAAGAAATGCGGTCGAGGGGTTTATAGTATGCCTGAACGCAGTAATTCGTCATACAAGGTATATGTAGTTCAAAGATTTTTTAAGTTTGTTTTTTACATTTTTTTAGTTATTTATTTGTTTTATTGGCTAGCCGTTTGGCGTGGTTGGTAAGATATCCAAAGGATAGACATTTATTCGCATGATCATGTCTGTTGATCTTAAGTCTGGGTGTATTTATCTTTTTTTTTTATATACTACTCGTACAAGTGAAAACCAGGCAGGCGGTACCTGATGGTAAGTAAGTGACTACCGTCGCCTATAGACATACCTAAGCAATACCAGGGGGATTGCCAATGTGTTGTGCACATCACAATATCTTAAAGGAAAGTGGCTCTCAATTGCAATGCAATTATTGGAACACACCCACAAGTTTTTGGCGACAGATTTTCAACTTGAGGGTGGTAGCTAGCCAGTCCAGTACAACAAAGTACCCTACCACCTTGCTGTGATTACCTCTTCAACTAAGAAGAACCGGCAAGAAACTCAACAAGGTTACATTTTCTAAATATTTTTGGACCATCTGACTATATTGGCTTTTTTTTTCAAATGTTTAACAATTATAATACTTATTAGAAATTTCGAATCACTGTTACAGTCTAGTCGACTTCTATTGCAACAATTGGTGTGTCGTTATTTTTATTTAAGTTTAGAATAAAGTCCGTCTTAAACCCTTTAATATGGTCACCAATGTTTATTATACACGTAGGTATAGACCTTCTTTAACGTGGAATATCGGCCACCTATTGTTGTGACCCTTTTGTTATCACTTGTTGGTTTATTTTTTACTTCTATATATTGTCTATGGAGAAATTTAGGTCGTAATAAAGGATTACTATAAATCAAAACTGACTTTAGTTGATAGTTACGGTGTAACGAATAAGGGTTCTAAGATGATGTATGATTTTCTTTTTAATAAACAGTGTTTTTCGTAGACATTATTAATGTCTGTATAAGTAAGGAAAATATGACGGTATTCTCTGTTACTTCTACAGGGTGATTGTGGTTTGGTGTGTTTGGCTTAAAAAAGGATCGATATCGATGGCAATTGTGTAGATCATTGGATTCATATATCTCGGGGAAAACGTATCTTTTTGAGCTACTCTTTGAAAAGTAAAGATTGTACTCTAGGTACCTACTATAATTTTCATAACAGAAAATGGGTTGATAATGTAATTATAATAATTAATTTACCTATCGGTAAATCCCACTAATATTATAAATGCGAAAGTTTTGTTGGATGGCTGGATGTTTGTTACTCTTTCACGCAAAAACGGATTTTGATGAAACTTTGCAAAAAGTCAAAGTCAAAGTCAAAACCATTTACCTATTCAGTTTAGGCCCTAGAAGGGCACTTATGGAGGTCGAATTACAGAAGTTACCACCGGTTCGGAAGTCAGCCTTCAACTGAGAAGAACCGGCAAGAAATTTATTCTTAAAATTTAATTTTAATTTTATTCTTAAAGTAATACAAAAATACATAAAAAATTATAACCCGCATAAGTAAAAGGTAGATCATATCCTAGAATAATTACATAGGATACTTTTTGTCCCGGGAAAGGATAAGATCCCTCCAGAACGCGGGTGAAACCGCGGAGGGCAGCTAGTAAACTTATAAATACTTCAATATTTTTTAAGTAATAACATCAAAGTTTTTCGACAGGCATTCTCAATCTAAACTTGAACGTTACTCAAAAAAGAAAAATAAACACTTAAAAACTTTTACATTGAAAGCTTTTTGATTTTCAAATGAAGGTAATGGAACATACTAATGGCTAAGGTAATAATAAATAAGTCACTTTCAAGAAAAAATTAACTCAAATAAGGCTGGCAGATGGGTCACCTGATAGAACTCTAATATTATAAATGTGAAAGATTGTAAGTATGTTTGGATGATTGGATTTTTGTTACTCAATCACGCAAAATTAACTGAAAATAGGTTGATAATGTATATATCAGTCAATCCCACTAATATGTGAAAGTTTGGATGGATGGATGTTTGTTAATCAATCACGCAAAACCAGCAACGGATTTTGATGAAACTTGGCACACAAGTATATCATATCCTAGAATAAATAGGATACTTTATATACCGGAAAAAGATAGGATACCTCTAGAACGCGGGTGAAACCGCGAGGTGGAAAACTAGCCAGGGGATTGCCAATGTGTTGTTGACCCTTTTACAATGCCGTGAAGGGAACCAAAAGATATTTCATTGGTTCATCATTTGGCATAGTTTTATTTGTACAAAAATGCCTTAGTTTCCAAAATAATCGTGACTTTTTTGTTAAGGTCTTTCTAATATTATAAAGAGGAAAGATTTGTATGTATGTATGTGACGAATAAACTCAAAAACTACTAGGCCGATTTCAAAAATTCTTTCACCATTTGAATGCTACATTATTCCAGCAGATTAACATAGACTATATTTTTATCCAGGGATAAGATAAGATCCCACGGGACAGGACATATAGGGACAATGCAAAACCGTCCTCGAGTTAAAAATCTGTCGCCAAGCACCTATGTGTGTGTTCCCACGGTATCGAGGGACTTAGCTTCCAGGCTTCATAAAAGCACGCAAAGCATTTGGGTTAGCAATGAGGTTGAGAATGAGTGGGAATCCCCCCATACATACGTCTCACGGCTATGTCACACGGAGAGAAAAGTTCTTTAATAAATTGTAACTTCAACTAAAGTGAGACTTTATTTCTTTAAAAAAGAAAGGTGCCTAAATACATTCATAGATTTTAAATGCGAAATGTAAAAAGAAACATCAATTATTTTTATTTGTTTGCATTCTTCAGGCATTGTTAGCCGTCTGATGTAAAAGTGAACTTTAATTATAAAAATAATGCACAATATTTTTTTCCTCGTTAAACTTAAGGTTCTCTTACAATGAAGGATAATCCACGCGGCATCAGTAAGTTCGATAATAAACGTAGAGTTTTCTAGAAAAACTTTAAATTCTCTGAAGCTCCAAGTATCACGAAAGTCAAAGCTATTAAAGCTGAACATATCTAAAGCCCGGGTAAGTGAGAAGCTTTTTTATATGTAATCATGTGAAGCAGAAACTCGTAAACGCGTAGATTAAGAAAAAAACTTTGCGAAACTTCTTGGTACGGATTAAAGTTATTGCGCACTTCAAAATATTATGTGATTTAGAAATTGTTCCTATTATACTTTAATCTCGGAGGTATTGTCTTTTTGTCTCTATTTTCTGCTTAGTTTAGACGATTTTTGGATTTTTCTCCGCTCCGAATAGTAGAATAACTATTAAAATATAAAAAAAAATACGAAAAAAATTATTTTTGTTATACCTACATTTTGTATTTTTTACGAACTATAACCTAATGTACTTTACTTAATGAATATTAATTCATTTTCAGCTTCACACACACATCCATATTCTATTTCATATCTCAAACAAATTATAATTATAGACATTCAATTGTAAAAAAAGTTCGGAGAAACCGACATGAATAAGTTATGTCAAACGAGGGGTAATGCCAGAGGTTAATTTAGTAATAACAAAACGATTTTTCTTTCATCTGAGTTCTGTTTGCTCTTGAATAAATACTCTATTGTCATAAATAACTAACATTATGGACAGCATAGATATTTTTCCGGAAACGAGCTATGTGTAGTATAGTCTCATTTATTGCTCGTGTTTCATTCGGTAAAGTTAAGCACATATTTCTATAGTCTTTTTTTGTTACACCAGTAGTATATTTGTACTTAGTATATCAGTCATAGAACCTCTCAGCCTTCGGAGAGATATTGGCTCTCTCTGTGTGTTCTGCCGTCTGTATAACGGGGAGTATTCTCAAGAACTTTTTGACTTAGTGCCATCGTCACCATTCTACCATCGCACTGCTCGCCGGCGATGCGGAGCTCATCCTCATATCCTCGAGCCGCCTCGTTCGTCCACTGAACGATTCAGCCGGGCGTTTCTTCTGCGGACCATTAGGATGTGGAATGAGCTCCCCATTACGGTATTCCCTCCGCGCTATGATATCGGGTTCTTAAAAAGGGCGTAAAGAGAGCTCTTCAAGGTCGGCAACACATCGGCAATCACCCTGGTATTGCAAATGTCCATAGGCGGCGGTGACCACTTACCATCAGGTGGACCGTCTGCCTGTTTGTGTCATTACACAGCTATCATCGTCTTGCAAATCGACTTGGTAGCCTATCAGGCGGGTACTGTAAAGCACAATAATAATATTTTTTCCGGATTATATCAGTAAGGACGTATGTGAGACGTGCTCCGACTAACTTGAGCCCATATGTCATACTGTTGATTATTTGATGATGTTTCACTTAGGCAGCAAGCTTGTGATGTTTTATTCCCTCTTCCCTAGTGTGTCTGTGGTGAAAGGTCAAAATACTTGATGGCCGTCTGTTACACCGACGTGTAATAACAATATAATGTTATTAATGTAACTAGTGTTCGCCCAATGGTTGAAATTCGGACGTAATATTTATTTGTTTTTTTTTTAAGAATACAACACTTTTTTGATAACACTTCAAAGCTCGTACCTAATAGCTACTAAAAACAGAAAATCGGTTGATAAACGGAAGAGAGAATAAGGGATACAAAGGATTTTCTTCGCGTATCAATAAAATGATTATTATTTGCCTGAAACAGTAATATGGTCATTTTTTCAGTCGACTAACAATAAGTCGATATCACAAAAAATGCATTGAAATTTTTTATGGTATGTTTATAAATGCAAAAAGTCAATAAAGTATTTTTCAAAAAAATATATATGGCTCTCAAAGAAAGATTATTCACATATCATCTTCGAAAAGTTATTAATTTGTGAGGGTAGTCAATTTAAATATAATTTTGCATAAAAATAGCATTTTATGTTTGAAATCTGATCTACAGGAAGAAAATACAAAAATATTTGCATAGAAAAAAAATATAAAAAACAGAAACACTTCTTTCTAAGATTCTAAAATACTAGATCTTTATACGCGAACGTTGATTATAGAATAGTGTGACAAGCAGCCGTAAGTTGTTTGAGAGAGGACGCCGCGGTTAGACTTTCGTATATGTTCTCATGCATAATAGCTTCTACTTAACAAAAGAAACGCGTTTTGACATCGTATATTTTCCTTTCAAAACCTATTGTAAAGAAAGCTTCGGAAACTTCGGAAGCTTAACTGGGGAACTTTCGTTTTTGTGTGCAGACATATTTTTAACGATGTCAAACAACTCTCCATTTATAAATGTATGCCCATCCATGGGTTATCATGTTTTGGAGCGCTGTTGACCTTTAGATCTAGACTTAAATATTTTATTACTAGCTGTCCCCCGCGGTTTCACCCGCGTTCCCGAAGGATCTAAATCTTTCTCGGAATAAAAGTATCCTATCCAGAATATAATTTACATGTATGGCAAATTTTTATTAAAATCTATCCAATCGTTTTTGCGTAATGGGGTAACATCTTCACAATACATAGTAGTAAGATTCAGGATTTTTTATCCTAAGTAATTGAATAATTCAAAATGAAATACTTACGTATCCTTTGCAGAATAGTATGAAGTACCGCGAGCCATTTTCTTGCAAAATAAAGTACTTTACTATGCTGCTAATTTAGACATCTAAGTATAAATTTTACTGAGACTTTTGACTTAGATTAGTATTTAAAAAATCAGATTTTTGCTGAATTAGAAAGTATCAAAATTACAAGGGCTTTAAAAACTTAAATGTTTAGATCGAACCCTTATTTAAAAAAAAAAACAAGTCGCGAGAGAGATAGCGGCTTGTCGAGAATGTTCTTACTTACCAAGTTCAGAGCCACAGACGCGCGGGATGATCTCCAAGATGGCAGAGCAGGAAGCGTCTTCGAAGCAGAGCTGGCGAGCCAGGAGACAGTTCAGAATCGCCATGGTACCCTTTATACCGGGCCCTGGGGAAGAAGAAAATTGAAGTTTTAGCTTTATTTAAAGTCAATTACAATTTGTTTTGCCATATAAAGAGATTTATCGTTCATCCAAATAATCTGTTTGAAGAATAAATATAACACTACCAAGAATTAATAGTAAGTTATTGACTTTTAAAATTTGGCGAGTTATATGTATATTCAATTTCAAAAAACGTTTCAATGAATTGATGAATGTTGTTGATTCATTAAACTTTTCGAAGTTTGCGGCCCTTGCGTTCTTACACGACGACAACCCCAATCGTCGTTTGAACTGAACTTCGGCCCTTTTTCACATTCATATTTTTTGTGGGACAATATTAAATAATATCTTAATATATAAAATTTCCGTGGTCCGCGGTGAACTCCGAAACTACTGAACCGATCTTGATGAAACCTGGCACACAAATAGATTATATCCTGGAATAAAATATACTTTTTACCCCGGGACATAAATAAAACAATATTATACAATCTCGATTTCTCTATCTCTTTCAAATTAACTCCTTTAGTACCTAAACCTACAGTATCTTAACTCCTTTAGTACCTACAGTATCTTAACTCCTTTAGTACCTACAGTATCTTAACTCCTTTACTACCTTCGTAATACCTACTTTAAAATCGTCTATTGGATCGAATAGACATAAGTATGTTCTTACAGTATTATTCTAAATAGTTTAAAGTCCGTTTCATGTCCAAATACGTTTATGTGTGAAACACACAACACAAATAGAGTTTAAATATGGAATATGATTTTATTCGCCGGCCCAGCTTTAGCTAGTCTGCCGTCACGATAAAATACGTTGCCTTCAAACGCATTTCAAACAGTTTTGAGCTAGATTTGGAACAATGAAAATCAAATTCCGTGGAAATTCGTTCACAGCGTATTTGGTCGACAAAGAGTTTCTAATATTATGCCGAAATAATACCTTCAATACTATTACTGTTTTTTTTCAGTTGAAGTGATAGGTAATTAATACTAAAATGATTATAATTTTAACGTTAAGAAAACCTAGTTGGATTGATCTTATGTATGAGTAAATAATATACAATTAATGCCAATATAGTGAGTATAATGCTATATGTACCTATGATGCAGCAAGATCCAATGAAATATTTCAATCGAAATCAATTCAAGTCAATAAAGACATTGAGGCAAATCTAACAATATCTCTGTAGCAGAAATAACTCGGCAAATCAGAGGGTCTACGTAACTTTGTCAATCAGTTTCAATTAGAACCGGTTCAATATAAAAATACTTGCAGTGAGATAACTTGAATCGCTTATATACTAGATTCTATTGTTATCTTATTGTTTTCCTGGGACATCTGTTCCTTTTATAGCCAAGGGAATAAAGAAACTTATGAATTGAAATGGACTATTTTCGACATTTTAATATTTCTATCGACTTAGAGCATTTTAATATTTCTATCGATTTAGAGGTTGTTTCAAATTGAAACTGACTGCAATACCTTACGTAATACACGTGGATGGATATTATTGATCCGTCTGTGAATGCAGCTCCAAATGTAAGCTAGATCGTGGTGCTACATAACTGAGTAGATACATTTATATTCCGGCTATTTTTCCGGGAATTTGGTCAGAAGATATACGATGGGAAAGTTTTAATTACATTTTTAACGAGAGAATCTTTCTGCGGAATACGAGTTGCAAATGGCAGAGTACCTACCAATTTAATCATCTAAAATTTATACCGCAGCTCAGTCAGATTGTTTTAGCCACTTTTGATGGCCTAAATGTTTCGTAAAAATGGCGTAAAAGTTTAAAATGAGAATGGATGGGCGTGGATTTGTTGTAGAACGATGTATATATAATACTAGTTTTTGGTCCCGCGGATTCACCCGCGTTCCCGAAGGATCTTATCTTTTCCCGGGCATAACAAGTATCCTATGTTTTATTCCAGCATATGATCTACCTGTGTGCCAAGTTTCATCAAAATCCGTTCTTGCGTGATTGACGAACAAACATCCAAACTTTCACATTTATAATATTAGTATGATAAATACAGATTATTTTATGCTCTATCACCTGCTCAACTTATTTTGGAGTCTCTCAAGACCTCACCTGATTAAGACCACGTAGAATCGTAGGCATAAGAACAAGAGTATCAACATATAATTTTATCTGTTTGCAATTGATGAGTTTATTTATAGATATTATTATAAATTTCATAACGGAAGTGGGAGAATAAAAAATGCGTTGTTGCCGGCAGTGCGGTCGTCACATGATTTATACTAAAATAACTGTATTATTCTATTATTTTTTTGAAATTCAAATAACTAGATTTTATCTGTTGGATTTTGTTGAACTTATCTTGCAAGTATAATGTCAAATTCTACAGACTTCATAACTTTATATTATCTATACTAATACCACAGAATAAATTAAAAAATCACGTTTGTTGTATGGGAGCCCCCCTTAAATATTTATTTTATTCTGTTTTTAGTATTTGTTGTTATAGCGGCAACAGAAATACATCATCTGTGAAAATTTCAACTGTCTAGCTATCACGGTTCTTGAGATACAGCCTGGTGACAGACAGACGGACGGACGGACAGACAGCGAAGTCTTAGTAATAGGGTCCCGTTTTTACCCTTTCCCTTTGGGTACGGAACCCTAAAAAGGTAAAAAAAGCATAGGTAGGTACGTAGTAGAAATCATATGTGTATGAGTGCTACAGTCATCACAAATACGTAAGAGAGTTCGAGATTGGTATCCCAATTAATATTGCCAGTGGGGACGCATTGCACATATCAAAGCGATGCCGTGGCGTAGTTTGTTGGTTTGAATCCTACAATCAAATATCGATCAAAGAGAGTTAAAGATGGATAAGTTAAATGTCTTTGCTTTCGTTGAAGGAAATCAATAGGGATGACTGACATATCAAATCAGCATCTTTTTATTAAATGTCAAAACGATAGCTTATATGGAGTTTTGTATGAAATTCATACTTGTGACGTCATAAATACACACCATCAAAGACCCTCTTTATTATCTATCTTCTATCTAATATTATAAAGAGGAAGAGGATTTGTGTGTAGATATGTATGTGTGTGTATGTATGTAACGAATAAACTCAAAAACCATTGGGCTGATTTCAAAAATTATTTCACCATTTGAATGTTACATTATTCCAGATGAACATAGGCTATATTTTTTATCCCGGGATAACATAAGATCCCACGGGCACGCGGGTGAAACTGCGGAGGACAGCTAGTCTCTTATAAAATTCTAAAAATAATAACAAAAGGTTAAGAAAAATGTTTTGTAGCCAACAAATTGTGACTTACAGTCCGAAAGTGTCCAACTGTCAAACGTATACCTAATAAAACTAAGAAACACAATATAAAAGTCTAGAAAGTTCGTTTGATCGACAAAATCCATACATATTTGAGTGCAACTAAAGTTTTCGATAAATGCTCTTTCGGTTTGACAGACTTCAATATTGATCAAAGTCTTTAGAAATTAGCCCGTGAGCAATTTTACGCGTTCTTCGCCTCAGAGTGATGTGGCAGACATGATAGGATTTAGGATTATTATAATCCTCTGGGATTTTATTTGAGTTTTAAGATCGACAACCTCGTCTTTTGTTATAAAGATTTGACAGAAGTTTTGAGCCAGATAGGGAGAGATTTATGACATCAATTAGTTATGATGTAAGTCAGATTAATGATAGGTCTCTGCGCGCGTCGTCGCGCGGGTCAGCCAGCCAGTCAAGTACTACAAAGTAATTTACCACAGTGCTGTGGTTACCTTTACCTAAAGCTCAAGCTCATTCTAGGATTCAATCAAACTCACCACCTTCGCCCGGCACTACCACTGAGCTATCCTGAGACCTCCGTCCGCGGAAATCGAACTCACGCAGTGTATCGTCTATATGGAATACTGATCAGAATTGAACCATGTAGGACTACTTAAAATCACTATGGGAAACATTGGTCGAACCTCTGATGGTCGAACTGATAACAGTAGTTTTGTAAAGGTAAAACGAACATGAATTTCATACCCGCAAACAATGATAATATTATAAGTAAAAAGGGTGTAGATAGGTTTTAAGCGCTCCGAAAGCGGGAGGCTAATTAGCCTAACTTAACCAGGGTCACGTCGCCGGTATTAACGGATGCGTGAAGTGCATCCGTTGGTGCAATTAAAAGTAAAAGTGTTTTCATGTGTTATAAGATATTGTAATGTGGTATGTATATACATTTTGTGTACGTTAGAGTGTCATTTCTCGGCCATTTTAGAAGATCGAATGCTTGTAGGTAACCTATCTACACTCCGCGGACGGAGGTCTCGGGATAAAAGAAAACGATAAAGGCGATGATAGCTCAGTGGTAGTGCCGGGCGAAGGTCGTGAGTTTGATTGAATCCTAGAATAAGCTTGAGCTTTCGGTAAAGGTAACCGCAGCACTGTGGTAGGTAAACTACTTTGTCGTCTTTTCCCTCAAAATGATACATTGTATATAAAAGAGAACATTAAGCATGACACATTATACAAATAGCATCGGATATATTATTCAGGGCCCGTCGGCGGAGTGCACTACACTACAGTAAAGCCACTTATTTTGAGCTTGTCTGGACCAGGCCCGGCTGGTTGGAAGATCCTATCTCATGGACTACGGTTGACATTTGCTTTTCAGCTATGAATAACAATTTGTCGAGCGTTTTGTTTAGGAGATAAAATGGTTTTGTCGACTTTATATATAGCACGTTAGGTTGACAGGGATATGGGTAGATTATTTACATATTTGTGGCCGTGATACAGTGTGGAAGTGAAGTGTTAATAAATAAATAAGTAGGAAAATTGAGAGAAAGCATAGCATTTTTCATCTCATATAATATGCTAGATGTTTGCCTGATGAACTTATTTCTAGCCAAACAGTATATTGTGAATGAAAACTTATTTTGCATTGTTTTCCATATAAGCAGGTAAGTACCTACCTAGGTAACCTACTTTTATATTTCATAACCAATGATATTATAATTTAAAAAACTGGCCTATTGCGAGTTGAACTCGCTTGGAGAGGGTTCCGTCTAATGCCAAAGTCAGTGAACGTAGGTATTACCTATATTGAGTTTACCACTATTTTCAATTGATAGAATTCTTATAGGTTTTCCTGTAATCTACAAGCAACGATTTTTTTATAGGAACCTCAATATTTAAATGACTACCTACCTACCTATAAATAAATAACCAACATGACTCCCAAGCTGCGTACACACCTAGCAAAGAGATCGCTAGAAATAGATAAATAGACGTACCTATTTGCTAAATGTGTACGCCTTAATCAAAGTAAAACTTTTATAAGCTTGAACGAATATAATAAAACGATAAAATAAAAAATACAATATAATACCGCAAGTCTTAACAAATTTAATGGTCTAGTCTCCTTCGTCACCACCTTCTTCCTCCTCGTCAAATTCACCCTCTTCTTCAGCCGTGGCATCTTGGTATTGCTGGTATTCAGACACCAGGTCATTCATGTTGCTCTCAGCTTCCGTGAACTCCATCTCATCCATGCCTTCACCAGTATACCAGTGCAAGAAAGCTGGACCAGGCCCGGCTGGTTGGAAGATCCTATCTCATGGACTACGGTTGACATTTGCTTTTCAGCTATGAATAACAATTTGTCGAGCGTTTTGTTTAGGAGATAAAATGGTTTTGTCGACTTTATATATAGCACGTTAGGTTGACAGGGATATGGGTAGATTATTTACATATTTGTGGCCGTGATACAGTGTGGAAGTGAAGTGTTAATAAATAAATAAGTAGGAAAATTGAGAGAAAGCATAGCATTTTTCATCTCATATAATATGCTAGATGTTTGCCTGATGAACTTATTTCTAGCCAAACAGTATATTGTGAATGAAAACTTATTTTGCATTGTTTTCCATATAAGCAGGTAAGTACCTACCTAGGTAACCTACTTTTATATTTCATAACCAATGATATTATAATTTAAAAAACTGGCCTATTGCGAGTTGAACTCGCTTGGAGAGGGTTCCGTCTAATGCCAAAGTCAGTGAACGTAGGTATTACCTATATTGAGTTTACCACTATTTTCAATTGATAGAATTCTTATAGGTTTTCCTGTAATCTACAAGCAACGATTTTTTTATAGGAACCTCAATATTTAAATGACTACCTACCTACCTATAAATAAATAACCAACATGACTCCCAAGCTGCGTACACACCTAGCAAAGAGATCGCTAGAAATAGATAAATAGACGTACCTATTTGCTAAATGTGTACGCCTTAATCAAAGTAAAACTTTTATAAGCTTGAACGAATATAATAAAACGATAAAATAAAAAATACAATATAATACCGCAAGTCTTAACAAATTTAATGGTCTAGTCTCCTTCGTCACCACCTTCTTCCTCCTCGTCAAATTCACCCTCTTCTTCAGCCGTGGCATCTTGGTATTGCTGGTATTCAGACACCAGGTCATTCATGTTGCTCTCAGCTTCCGTGAACTCCATCTCATCCATGCCTTCACCAGTATACCAGTGCAAGAAAGCCTTACGTCTAAACATGGCAGTGAATTGCTCAGAAATTCTCTTAAACAGTTCTTGGATGGCCGTTGAGTTACCAATGAATGTGGCAGACATCTTCAAACCTCGAGGAGGAATATCGCAAACAGCAGTTTTCACATTATTTGGTATCCACTCGACGAAGTAAGAGGAATTCTTATTTTGAATATTCATCATTTGCTCGTCTACTTCCTTCATAGACATGCGACCCCTGAAAACGGCGGCGACGGTCAGGTACCTTCCATGGCGAGGGTCGCATGCAGCCATCATATTCTTAGCATCAAACATCTGCTGTGTCAACTCTGGTACTGTTAACGCGCGGTATTGCTGGCTGCCTCGAGAAGTGAGCGGTGCAAATCCGGGTATAAAGAAATGCAGACGAGGGAATGGCACCATATTGACAGCGAGTTTTCTTAAGTCCGCATTTAACTGTCCAGGGAATCGAAGACAAGTAGTAACTCCAGACATCGTCGCAGATACCAAGTGGTTCAAATCACCGTATGTTGGTGTGGTCAGTTTCAATGTTCGGAAACAAATATCGTACAGAGCTTCATTATCGATGCAGTATGATTCATCAGTGTTTTCCACAAGTTGATGAACAGATAACGTTGCGTTGTATGGCTCTACAACTGTGTCTGATACTTTCGGAGACGGCACGACGCTGAATGTGTTCATGATGCGATCTGGGTATTCTTCTCGAATCTTCGATATGAGCAAAGTTCCTAGTCCAGCTCCCGTACCTCCTCCAAGAGAGTGTGTTAGTTGGAAACCTTGCAGACAGTCGCAGCCTTCAGCTTCTTTTCTAACGACATCTAGTACAGAGTCTACAAGTTCTGCACCTTCAGTGTAATGCCCTTTAGCCCAATTGTTACCAGCTCCCGACTGTCCAAATACGAAGTTGTCGGGTCGGAAGATTTGTCCAAATGGTCCCGAACGTACGGAGTCCATGGTTCCCGGTTCCAAATCAACCAATATGGCTCGTGGTACGTATTTGCCACCGGTAGCTTCATTGTAGTACACATTGATGCGCTCCAGTTGAAGATCGGAGTCACCGTGGTATGTGCCAGTGGGATCGATCCCATGTTCGTCAGATATCACCTCCCAAAACTGGAACAAAAGGATAAAGATCAGTATTTTGATATTATAATGACCGCAAATATCGTGATGGCAACATGTGGCAGGAGTCTGTCTATCTTATGAAATCTAGGCTTGCGAATACTCCTCGATTTACTGTTTATTATTATTTAGCCAATAATTATATGTCTATTATTGCAGGGTTTATTGCAGACTCTTCTCAGCAAAAGCTACTTTAGAGTCTAAAAAATGCATAAGTGCTTGGAAAGGGCTATTCGATTAAAAAATATTTTCATTTTCATTACTAATGTTTTTTCCAAAGAGCTGGCTTTAGTTTGCATTTACTATGTAAGTACATAGATTATGCTAGAACTACTCAAGAATATAAAGTATTTTTTTCTCTTACCTTAGCACCAATTTGGTTACCGCATTGCCCAGCTTGTATATGCACTATTTCCCTCATTGTAATTAATTAAGCTTGATTATAATACTTAAACAAAACTGTCTTAAGAACGTACGACTAGAATACTGAATGCGCAACCTACTAGACAGACAGACTTAAAACAAATGCACATTTTCCATTATTTAAATCGGTATCGTTCGATTTAGAATATTCAAATGTTGTTTTCTTTCTTTTTGGCCATGATTAATAACTTTTTTGTTTATATTTGTATATTTGCCACCACAGTTTCTCGTACTACGGCAGGCACTTCACATGCCTGTTTGACAATAACAAAGACGCGTTACCGCACTGCTGTCGGTTTTTCGGCGCGCATCAAAGGAGCCAAATAGACAAATACGCAACTACCGCAACTAAGTACACATTGCAAACTACACACGCGTTTTATCATGGATTGTGACAATACAACCGTTCTAAGGTTTTTAGAACTTTATCCCATAAATGAAGAATGTTAACTAATTTTGAATATTGCTCTCCATATTCTTTGTCAAAAATAAAAAGTGAAAGAATTACTTCGATACGTCAATTAGTTTCCGATTTATAGAAGTAAACGTGCGATGCGGACTCGTACTCGATTTGACGGTGTGACGTCATCTCGCAACACTCGCTCATAACGGAGCGTTGTAAATTGACGTCACATGCGGTCACGTGACTGTTAGCGGGACTCAGGACACACTAACAGGTGCTTGGCGACAGATTTTCAACTTGAGGGTGGTAGCCAGCCAGTCGAGTACCACCTAGTACCCTACCACCGTGCAAAAAAGAGGAATCGTGAGGAAACGTGCAGTGGTAGGGTACTTTGTAGCCAAAAGCCTACAAAGTACCCTACCACTGCACGTTTCCTCACGATGTTTACCTTCACCGAAATCTCAAGCTCATTGCCTTACCATCGCCGCGGTATCCGACGCTACTGTCACTTGATTTTTAAGGCGATACCTAAAAATAATTGAGATTTTTGAAATATATATATTTTTTTGATAATATGCTTATTGACTATTTGATTAATTTTCTGGTAGACGTGAAGACACGATTGGATTGTATTGCCTCGATAGAATTTAATTCCGAAAAGACCTCTTCTTTCTTTTATTTTTGTATTTTATTCTAAAATCATAACGAATTTCATAGCTTAACTCCATTCAAAATATGGGTATTAGGTATTTGAAAACTCTGGTCGAAAATCTTTTTGATAAATAGCGTAATTAATTTTTAATCAATTTTTATTTGGTTTGGCGCTTATGTTGTTTTATTTTGGGAGCGACGCATTGTTGCGCTCTCTTTCTTCGCATATGGAAGTAAATAACTCTGTCACTTTCGTAGCTCCGCCCAGTCGGCCTGCCATCAAGCTTTTTTACGTTTTATACGTCTGCTGGAACTACGATGGTTACCAGCCTGGTGCAGTGACTTACTAGTTGGTGTTCTACCACCGACTTATATGAAAGAGCCCCGGCGCTGTTGTCACTACAAGCTCTGATACCATTAAGTTTTGCAAATTATACTTGTAGTACCGTATTGATATTGGTGGTAAATGGAAAGTCATACCAACAATTTTGTGAATTAAAATTCGCATCTGCCCGCGAATATGGACATCCAATTTTCATTCTGGATGATGCTCATTTGGGCTCATTTTAATGAATTTCAAACAATATGGCTCTAAAAGCTTTGTGGAATCTTTACGTTATGATAACCTATAGTAAACATAATGGATAGTGTGTTTCTGTTTATCATAATGCTGAATAATATAAAATAAATAAAGTATCGCAAAGGAAAAACATTAATTCGGGGGAGTGGTTGTAATACTCAAAGCATAAATTCGATCAAATTTATTTGTCTTTTACTTTTTTGCTTGAGCTTTTGGTAGGCTTTTGCTAATTGTTTAAAAAAGTTTTAATACCCAAAATTCAAAGTTAAAGTAGTATCATTATAAAATTATCTAGAAGCACATGCTTACAAAAAAAAAACTAGTAGGCAGGTAGCATTTATCTGATTTCCATAGAATTCTGCTTAGTTTGACATCAAATGGCCGTGGGTGAAGAATCACTGGCTGGATATTTATTTATTTATTATTTTAGAAACCTCTTTGCTGATGTTCATCTATACAGTCAAAGTCAAAACCATTTATTCAGTTTAGGCCGTACGAGGGCACTTATGAATGTCAAATTACAGAAGTTATACCACCGGTTCGGAAGTCAGCCTTCAACTGAGAAGAACCGGCAAGAAACTTAGCAAGGTTATTTTTTTAAAATTGTTTTGCGACTGACTATACTGGCTTAAAGAAGGCTATAAAGAGGTAAGGTTTGTTTTTTGTTTGTTTGTAGGGAGTATATCTTTGGAGCTATTGAACCGATTATAGATATTCTTGCACGTTACTAATGGAAAAGCTACATGATCACTTTCTGACATAGGTGCATAGTTATATTTTTGTTCTCTCGATTATTTTAACTTACACGGGCAAAACCGCGGTGCGGAAGCAAGTTACTAATGAAATACTCAACGTACTTTAACGAGCTAACACTTTTTAGACTAATACTAAAATTATAAAAGTTGACTCATCGCATTAAAACTTTTCAAATAATTTGGGCTTAAATATTGATTCTGCCAAGGGTTAGCAAAGTTATAAAGCAAACTTGGACGGCTGATCGAAAACCCTTTAACTTTTAGGAGGTTGCAAAAACAAGTTATGATAACAGTGTTATGATGATTAAACGACTATTTTATGGAAGATGAATTTTGATCCTGTTTGAGAGTACGTTAATAAATGGAGCTTCTTAATAGTAGTACCTACTTGAGGGAACCAAAGATTTTCTTCTGAGTAATAATTAAATAGTGAAACTAATATTAGGGTGGTAAACTAATACAAGGTCGGCAAGGCGCTCGTGACGCCTCTGGTGTTGCAAGCGTCCATAGGCTACTACGGTAACCATCAGGTGGGCCGTAAGCTTGTTTGCCACCTAGTGGTATAAAAAAAGTGGTAAAAGTAACATGCGTTTTGAAAGATTAAAATTGTAAAGAATTTCAAAGAGATTTTACCTTGACCGAAACTGAAGATAAAAACGCTTCCACAGAAAAAACCTATTCATTCTAGCTTTGAAGGTTAAAAATAAACAAACTGGAAATAACCACTATCCATATGAATCAAGCTATCTAATTAAAAAATAAAACGTATGAAGACACTTGTTTCTCGCCCCGAGGGATCTTATCTTTTCTCGGGATAAAAAGTATCCTATGTTTTATTTCAGGATATGATCTATCTGTGTGCCAAGTTTCATCAAAATCCGTTGAGTCGTTTTTGCGTGATTGAGGAACAAACATCTATACAGCCAAACGTACAAACATTCACATTTATCTCGATCCAAAATCGAGAAAGACTTTCTTCACTTATATAAAGAAGTCACGAAACACAGTGGACAATTAAATATTTCTTTTTTAATTGCAGCGAATTAGTCCGAATGTGCGAGACGCTTTTAAATAGTATATGAGTGTCCGTAGGTTGGGTGACTGCCTTTTGAGCCAGTTGCCCCTTTCGCGGTAACTGTATAGAGTTGACAATAGTCCCTGAAGAAATTATATATAAATAAAAATTAAGTACTTTTTACGATTTGGCAATTGTTTGTCTTTAATGCCTTAGAAAAATGGAAAATTTGGGAAAACTTTTTGTATGGTATTTTTTGAACAGTTTGAACGTCTGTTGGGCAAGCCAGTTTATAATAAAAGTTTTGTCGTACTTTCTTTTATGTTTTTAACTATGCAAATATTTAGGATGTTTTTACTGAGGATCGTAGACCACAATCCTCGGTAAATGATGATGTAGTCGTAAGTGATAAGAATCCTAGAAAGGAACTCGCTCTTAAAAGCATATGAAATATTACGGGACATGCTTGGCGACAGATTTTTAATTTGAGGGTAGTAGCAAGGTATGTGCTATGTTTTCTTTACTTCATTTTTAGGGTTCCGTAAAAACGGGACGCTATTACTAAGACTTCGCTGTCTGTCCTTCCGTCTGTCTGTTACCAGGCTGTATCTCAAGAACCGCGATAGCTAGACAGTTGAAATTTTCACAAATTATGTATTTCTATTGTCGCTATAACAACAAATACTAAAAACAAAATTAAAAATAAAAAACAAAAACCGACTTCAAAACTGTAACCTATACCTATGTACAAACATAAACTAAAAAGTAAAGAATAATATTTTAATTTCAAAGCAAGAGCCTTAAAGGACAATCAACAAAATTATTGATATTTATATATCTATTTAATATTTATAAACAGTTCTTTTTGGAGTCGGTGCCAGCCAAGAAGAAGGACAGTTTTGAACTGGACACGAAGTGTTCATACGAGAAAACGTCTTACGACACCTCTCCTTACGGTAATGTTCCTTAGGTCTGCGCCGTCGCTCCCCTACTTTTCGAAAGTTTGTTACAAAGGCAGAATTAAACTGTCCTTCTTGGCTGGCACCGACTCCAAAAAGAACTGTTTATAAATATTAAATAGATATATAAATATCAATAATTTTGTTGATTGTCCTTTAAGGCTCTTGCTTTGAAATTAAAATATTATTCTTTACTTTTTAGTTTATGTTTGTACATAGGTATAGGTTACAGTTTTGAAGTCGGTTTTTGTTTTTTATTTTTAAAAATAATTTTATTTTTTAATTTTTAAAGTTTATTCCTTATTATATGTTATCCTAGGCAAAACTAGTTTGTCCTGAAATCGGGTCTGGCCGGTAAAATATAATATATAACTAGCGGGCCCGGCAGACGTCGTCCTGCCCTGAAATTAAAACAAATCTTGGAACTCGATTCCAGCGCCACCTACCGGGTCCAATTGTATTTTAAAACCATTGAAGAACCCATTGAAGTATACACACGAAATTTCATCCAAATCCAAAAAGTCACGCTCAACGACTCAGTTTGATTCACTAAGGTTTATCAAACGAGATAGATTTTTTTTCGTTTTTGTTGATTTTCTCAAAAAGTGCTTAATCAATTTCGACAAAATTTAAATGGGACCACCTCTGAAGTAAGATCTACCAAACAAAAAAAGAATCATCAAAATCTATTCATAATTGGCAGAGAAATCGAGTAACAAACATACAAAAAAAAAAAAAAAAAAACATACAGACGAATTGAGAACCTCCTCCTTTTTTTTGAAGTCGGTTAACAAAATAAAGATTTAAGGTGGGCTCCCATACAAAAAACGCTATTTTTTTGCTCTTTTTTGCTCGATATCATCACCAGGCTGTATCTCAAGAACCGCGATAGCTAGACAGTTGAAATTTTCACAAATTATGTATTTCTGTTGCCGCTATAACAACAAATACTAAAAACAAAATAAAATAAATATTTAAGGGGGGTTCTGTTAAGAACTTAACACACGCACGGGAGGCGACGCGCGGCCGGGGAACAACGTCGCCGTCGCCGCGCTCCCCACCATCTCCGTGCGACGACAACGCAGCAGCGAGCCGCCACACACTCACTCGCGTTTCTGGACACGATCGGCGACGGACGATTACTTTGATAATTTTGGCTGGCAATAAACGAGCCCTACAGATATTACAGTCCACTATTTTATTTATTTTAACATCATCGGACCCTAACAGGCTCCCATACAAAAAACGCTGTATCTCAAGAACCGCGACCATCTGTCAGCAGGCTCGCCGTAACCGAAGGGATCTGTCGACATGTTGGATAGATTACAAGAAGGCCTACGACTCTGTGCCACATTCATGGCTCATGAGGGTGCTGGAGTTATATAAAGTTGATGTAACTCTACGCACCTTCCTGTTGTCATGTATGAGGCAATGGAGAACAGTCCTTCTCTGTCCAGGATCTCGACAGATTCTTGGTAACGGCGATCCAATAAAGATAGAGCGAGGCATTTTCCAGGGTGATAGCCTGAGTCCATTGTGGTTTTGTCTGGCCCTGAATCCTCTAAGTACGCTCTTAGAGGGGTCTGAGCTGGGCTTTCGGTTGCAGAGAGGAGGTCTGGTAATATCCCACCTACTCTACATGGATGACCTTAAACTGTTTGCCCCCACTGAACTCCAACTGAGAAGCTTACTGAATGTCACCGAAGCTTTCAGTAACTGTATCAGGATGGAGTTTGGTGTTGACAAATGTGCGGTCATGCATGTAAAGCGGGGAAGGATGGTGGAATCTGATGGTATCCAGCTGTCAGATTCCACACAACTAAGATCGCTCTCTGAAACCGAGACCTATAAATACTTGGGTATGTCTCAGGCGCTTGGCATCAATGAGACTGACATGAAACAGTCGTTGGGGGAACGCTTCTTGGGGCGCCTGAAAAAAGTACTGAAAAGTCTTTTGTCAGGCGGAAACAAGGTGCGAGCCTACAACGGTTGGGTCATGCCGGTCTTGATGTACTCTTTTGGCATACTCAAGTGGACTCAGACTGAATTGGACGCCCTGGATAGAAAAGTCCGTACATTGCTGACTGCTTACCGTATGCATCACCCACGATCCTCGGTGATGAGGTTATATATCCCGCGGAAATGTGGTGGTCGAGGCTTTTTAAATGCTAAGACCCTCCATAACCGCGAGGTGTATAACCTCAGGGAGTATTTTCTCCAAGCCGATGAGGGAATGCATGCGGTTGTTGTAGCAGTGGACAAAGGGCTGACTCCTCTATCTTTAGCTAGACAGAATTGGCGCAGGCCTGTGGTGCTCACATTGGACGATCGCAGGCAGGTATGGCAGGACAAGGAGTTACATGGAAGGTACTATCGGGCACTTCACGGTCCCGATGTGGACCTTACAGCCTCCGTGGCCTGGCTGCAGTTTGGTGACCTTTTCGGGGAAACTGAAGGTTTTGTTTGTGCAATTATGGACGAGGTTGTGATGACGAACAACTACCGGAGATTTATACTGCGGGATGGCACCGTCGACATATGTCGAGCCTGTCATCGCCCTGGTGAATCCCTCAGGCATATAATCTCCGGTTGTTCGCGTCTCGCAAATGGTGAATACTTGCACAGGCACAACCAAGTAGCCAGGATAATCCATCAGCAACTTGCCCTGAAATACCATCTTGTGACGTCTGAGGTACCGTACTACAGGTATGTACCAGAATCTGTTCTTGAAGATGGTCATATCACACTATACTGGGATAGATCTATCATCACTGACAGGACTATTGTAGCCAATAGACCTGACATTGTATTGATAGATCGCCAAGAGCGTCGTGCAATGATTGTAGATGTAACTGTCCCTCATGACGACAACCTTGTGAAGGCGGAGAAAGATAAAGAAATCAAGTATCTTGATCTGGTCCACGAGGTTGTCGACATGTGGGATATTGACACGGCAGTCATTGTACCAATAGTCGTTTCCGCCCATGGCCTATTGGCAAAGAGCCTCGACAAACACCTTAAGAGGCTCACGTTAGGTGGCTGGATCAAGGGCCAGATTCAGAAGGCAGTACTCCTGGAGACGGCACGCATTGTGAGGAAGTTCCTCTCTCTGGAGTCTTGACCACCGGTAACTTGGACCTTGTTCCCGATGCCGGTTGGATGTTGTTTTTTATAATTTTAAATATAAATATTGTATTTTTTATATATATATTTGAAATTGTAATTAATAAGTTAAAGTAAAATAAATAAATGGAATAATACTAAAAACAAAATAAAATAAATATTTAAGGGGGGCTCCCATACAACAAACGCTATTTTTTTTGCCCTTTTTTGCTCGATATCAATAATGGCAACAGGAAGGCACTTGAAATATTCACAAAATACTCAGTTGTATTTTTAATTTAATAATAAATAATAAATTTAAATTAAAATAAATATTTAAGGGTGGCTCCCATACAACAAACGTGACTTTTTTGGCCTTTTTTACGGAACTCTTCGTGCGCGAGTCCGACTCGCACTTAGCCGGTTTTATTCTTTATTGTAAGACTCGAAACGACGAACTCACTTTCTGACATTAGGAGGTTTTATAATTCTTTGGAGGTTATTTTTTTATGTCATTAGGTTAACAAACAGGCGGACGGTCCATATGATGGTAAGTGGTCACCGCCACCAATGGGTATATATACATTTTCAATACCAGGGTGATTGCCGATGTGTTGCCGACCTTGAAGAGCTCTTTTTATGCCCTTTTTGAAGAACCTCATATCATAGAGGTACCTAAAGGTTATCGTATTGTTTGAAATGCACAATTTTTAATCATTTTCCAAACATGATAATTAAGGTAATGCAATTTTGGGTAATTAACAACTCCATAAATTTTCTCAATTACTCGAGTGGGCAATTTCAGAAGGCTGAAAGTCAGCGGGGTTCGTGCAAAAGCCGCTCATCTGATGTGAAAATGATATGCCAACAACCGTTCTTTTCTCACATATGACGTATCAGATACACCCATTCCTCTCGCACTCGCTTATCACATGACCTTTTGCCAGGGTCGCTATTCATAATGAATTATAGAAGGTAACAGAGGGAATCCTTTAGTTCAATTTGCTGTAAACTTTAAGGCGAGGTATTTGGTAAACTTTTTGACGTGTAATATGGCTTTTATTTTAGTCTGGCCTAATTTGAAGTAGAACTGTGGAAAGCTTTAATGTTACTAAATTTGTATCTAGAGTATTGATAGCACTATTGAGCAAAATTTACAAAAGTACTTGATGATTAATATTACTTTAAAGCCTAGTTTCATGACAAGCGATCCATTTGTATTATTTTATTATAAGCTATTCCCCGCGGTTTCAGACTCACGTCGCACAGGAACACGATCGGCTTCTTTTTTAAAATTCGGATTCCTTTATTGTGCTACACTTTAAGTGTCCGGGACTCTGTCTACCTTTTTTATTTAATCTGAGTTATAGGTATGTTTATAGATATATGTTTATAGATAGATAATATTTTAAGGCGATGATAGCTCAGTGGTAAGTGACGTCGGATACTGCGACGAAGGTCGTGGGTTCGAATCCTACAATGAGCTTAAGCTTACGGTGAAGGAAAACATCGTGAGGAAACTATAGCACGGTGGTAGGGTACTTTGTAGTACCCGACTGGATGGCTACCACACTCAAGTTGAAAATCTGTCGCAAAGCACCTATCGTGTTCCGACAGCTGCACTTGAGAGCCAGTTCCCATCTAGGCTTTGTGTGCTTACCACCTTCGGCCACATCATCACTTACCGTGGTGAGATTGTGGTAAAAATAAAAAAGATATTCAATCTATATAAATAATCCGTGAGTTGGATACCAACAGGTTTGAAAATTATATTTATCGAAAATACTGAAAAAGGAAAAGATAAATCGAAAAGGTTTGGCTTCAACCTTCAAAGAAAGTGTTCAAACCTCAAGGGCTTCATGCATCTTTTTTGGGTCGTTACTTGCTTCGGAGGCGACGGTCCCTAAAGGGCTGACTTCATTCAGTAGGTACTTTTAAACGGTTAACTTAACATGATAACTTTGATATACATATACTGTGAATATGTATTTACTTTGGTATTTTGTATTGTACTGGCCGTCACCCGCGATCCCGTGGGATCTTATCTTTTCCCGGGATAAAATATAGCCTATGTTCATCAGGGATAATGCAGCTTTCTAATATTGAAAGAATTTTTCAAATCGGTCCAGTAGTTTCAGAGCTTATTCAATGCAAACAAACAATCAAATCTTTCCTCTTTATAATATTAATATAGACGTAGGGGACTTGAGCAACAATTAGGTTATAGTTTTAGCAGGTCACTCAAAGAAATACTAGGCAATTGAATATTTGGTAAAAATTTAAGATGGTCCTTCGAGCCAGATAATATGTACAATTAAGAATGTGTGTTAATCCCACTAATATTATAAAGTTTGGATGGATGTATGTTTGTTACTCTTTCACGACAGAACGGCTCAACGGATCTGTATAAAATTTGGCACAGAGATAGACTATAATCTGGAATAGCACATAGGCATTTTTATCCCGGGAAAGATAAGATCTCTCGGGAACGCGGGTGAAACCGCGGGGGACAGCTGGTGTATCATTAAACGGATACATGTAACGATGTTTTTCTTTTACAACATGGGAGAGAAGACTTCCAAAAATAAATATAACAGATTGTGCACTAGACCCTCGTCAAGAACGAAGTTTCATTTTTTTCTCCCTCTTTTATTCAGCTCTGTGTCTCTCGCTCTCTATTTGTATGTTTTTTTTATCATAATAAATATATCAGAGAGAAAGAGAAAAACAGAGAAAGGTCGCCTAGGGGCAATACACTTTTTTCTTACGTGACGGTTTCTGCCAGTTCACACTACTGTAGCCGCGTAAAAGATGTTTGTTTCAAAAATATTCTTATTTTACTATAAAATATGTCCTTTACTGGGCTCTAAGTATTGTTTCAATCCAAATTTTTTGTTGGGAATCCAACAGCTTCGTATAGTCCGTCATAATGTGTGACTAATACTAAAAATACCTTTAACCTACTATGTAATGAATTTTAATGCCAGTGCATATGTACATTCAACGTCATCAAATTAATTCCACTAATGCAGTTCACAAAAGCAGGTCACACTGAACTGCGATAAAGCTGTATCCAAATATTGTTAATCCTTTGATGACCGACGTTTAAAGTGCTTGTATTGAAACCTATTAAATGGATTTCGGTGATTAAGTGACCTATTTCGTTATATTTAAACTTTAAAATCGAAAATTAAATTTTATTATGAAGGTTTTACGAGTACATTTCTGTAAAAGTTGATTAGCTCACCGACAATCATGAGGTTCTTTTTACAAAATATGTAATCCGCCATTTTGTGGCGGCGGCCATCTTGGTCCGATTTGCGTCGTACAAGTTTACGTTTGACCACCAACTCGCCTGGCAAGCGACGATGTGGCCGAAGATGACGCACGGATGATGTGCGTAAATAAAGGACTTAAATTCACTATTTCAAGGACTGTCGTTAGAAATCGGCGAATAAATTATTAGACGTATCATTCATTCAATGTCATTTCAGCCATGCCTTTTGTGATGAACGGACAATGGACATACCAATAACAAAAGCAATTTAATCGGAAACGTGACGTTATTGACACGAGCTTCAGTGGTGAAAATTATCGGAGAAATTTAATGGAAACCTGGATTCACAAAACAGTGCTCAATAAGCGTATAAACTAAATGTTGGAACTATTCAAGATACCTATATGCATATTGAAACGTCCGTCGGTTTTTATTATAATTTTAGAATTTACGCACGTATGTACGTGCACGTAGTTTTTCTGTATAAATATAAGTGTGGGTGGATTTAGAGGTTGAGGAAGGCCCAAGAAGGTATGGATGGACTGCATGAAAAATTATATGTTCATGAAAGGTGTTAGTGCTAATTTGACTTGTGATAGAGCGGAGTGGCAGAGGAAAACATGTTGTGCCGACCAACCCTAGCGTGGTATAAGGACGAAAAAAAGTTGTGCTATGATTAAAAAGAGCAAATAATTATTTTTAAAGCGTCATTTATAAAAAAAACAAATGTGTATGTTTTTTTTTTATAAACGTCGATGTCGATCCCAGAACCTCCTCCTTTTTTGAAGTCGGTTAGTAACCATCAAGTACCTAATACATCTTATAAAATTTATTCTATCCCCAATCAGATAAGCAAGTAAGCTCAATAAATCATAGGACTACTACCATTTGATTGATAATCCTAATTATTATATATGGCTTGATCAGATCTCTGACTAAAGATAAGCAACTCCTTAATGTGTCTTTGGCGTGCCGAGGGTTATAGTCCAACGCCGACGAAGTTAATAAAGCTACAACTAATATTTTGCGGTTCAAAACACGTTTTATAATAATTTCCAGAGCATTTTGTGTGAGAGCTCACAAAAAAATGTGTTTACCAATCAATTTTCACTTCTTAAAATGTTTTGTTGGTTCTTATTACTCTTGTAAGTGTTTGAATAGGCTTTCGTGTTTAGGTAATACGTTTTTTTTTAAATATAAATAAAGAATAACTGCGTAAATGATAACAATTTGGTGTACTACCATAGAAGTTCTTTACTCCGTGTGTACTACCCATAAAATTTCCTAGTTTGTTCCTGACACTATACCGTACTATTTTATTCGGTAAAATGGAATTACTTATGCGAACTTTATACGAGTTGTTGCCACAAACTGCGGCTTCCGATATTGTATCGAAATGGAACGGAGCTAAAAGTTTACGGCTACCAGAATGGGCATAGTCCTTTATATTTATGTATATATTACGATAGTTTTATTCGCGGTATATTTATTTTATTTGATGAGTTGTTGATGTGAATATCTTTTTTATTTGATAGGGTAATATAATAGGTAATATAACTGAAACTAAATAAAATAATTTTAAAAAGGTAGGCCCCCTCGGCATGTTTCCGAAGATGCTGAATATATTAGGTGCTTATATGAAAATATCATATAATATTAGGTCTTTACCTACGAAATTGCCGTTCTGCAGTACTGGCCATTTCAAATCAAAATAATTTTTGTTTGACTAAGAATTCCAATTTCAAATTAATTTTATTTTAAAAACATGGAATTTTAAGAAGCGCATCATTAAACTTCCACTGCGTTGGCAAAGATGCATTGATTGCATGGGTGATTACTTCGATTAATACAAATAAATAATACATGAAAAAAAAAATCGATTAACTTTTTTCATACAAAACGGCAATTTCATAGGTAAAGACCTAATATTATATGATATTTTCATATAAGCACCTAATATATTCAGCATCTTCGGAACCATGCCGAGGGGGCCTACCTTTTTAAAATTATTTTATTTAGTTTCAGTTTTAAAATCTATTTAAGTATTTAATTATGAATAGTTTTTAATTAATATTAATCTACCTCATATATTTAATGTATTATCTTATTATACCTATAAAATTGGCGAGTTGAACCGCGATAAACTCCAAAGCTACTTAACCGATCTTGATGACACTTGGCTCACAAATAGATTAATCCTGGAATGAGACAATCACAAGAAGTTCATAACAGGAACTTCATATCAGGTAAAATATGAGATACTTAGTTTATTTTAGATTAATAAATAAAAAGTACCCAAGTATTTGACTGCAAATAAATATGCTAGTTTTTGCTCGGAATCGTTTTAGCCGTTTACCAGTGAAACCAAACAAACAGACAAACAGTTACTTTAGCATTTATAATATTACTAGCTGTCCCCCGCGTTCCCGTGAGATCCGCGTCCCCGTGGGATCTAGCGACATGAAATATACTTTAAAACCTATTCTCAGACCTACCGAATATACACAAAAAGTTTCATAAAAATAGGTCAAACCGTATCGAAGGAGTTCATACTTATAGGTTGATTTCAAGTCTTTGAGTATTAATAATCAAAGTTTCAAGTCGATTATATCTCAAACTCGATACAAAAATAATTCTTCGCCGCACATTTTTTTTTAATTTTTAGCTATATAATGTTAATATCTATGTTAGTTTATATTTCAGTTAAAATTAAAATGTAAAAATATTAAGTAACCAAAAAATATGAAAGGTTAATACCTAAATACAATTTTTCACTAATATTTTACTTTGATATAAAATTTTAAAGCCTAATAAAACTTATTGTACGAAGATTTTAAGTCAATGTCAGTAATGGACACCTGAATAATATATGAAATGGATGAAAGCTTTCAATTTGTTAATACTTTACAAATTGTATTGTTTTGAGTTCACCTTCAAAGCGTATATAAATCTAGAAATATCGTACTGTCTGGCTTGTTATTGACCTTCTTTAAACTGGTATTAGACTTCTTTAAACTGGTAGTATTAATGAGTTAAGAGGACTACAGGAGCTAAACGCAAGTTTCATAATCCCTAAAAGTACATGATTCACTGCAGTAAACAAACTCAGAAAAATATATGATATTTTTGAGGATATATGCTTGTTAGATAGTGTGCTGAAAACGTAATACAAGTAATTTGATACGATAGAAAAAAATCACAATTAACCTCTAAAAAAATATTTTAACGAATAAAAACCATGCAAATATTCCATGCTTTTGATTTTTAGTCAGACAAGTAAAATACTAGCGAAAGTGTTTTTGTTTTTTGGTAAATCGTATATTAAGTAAGTAAGTAACAAAGAACCTAAATGCGTGTTTGTTCATAAAAAGTTTAGACAATAAGCAGGTTTTATTTGAGTCAATGTCTACTGAGAATAAATTGATTAGGTACTTTGTAAATTTGGACTGAAATCATAAATATGTAAGTAGTTTACCTGAGTACCTACATTTGTTACTCAATCATGCCGTAATGGTTGAATGTATTTTCCCGTGCTATCTTATCTTTTCCCGGGATAAAAATATAGCCTATGTTACTCAGGGCTAATGCTTTCTAATGGTGAAAGAATTTAAAAAATCGGTCTACTAGTTTTTAAGTTTATTCGTTACATACAAAAATACAAATCTTTCCTCTTATAATATTAGTATAGAAGTATAGATACCTAAATCTAAAGATAACTCGTCGTAACACAGACACACCTGCGGATTGAGTTAAATTTCGATAGGTACCTGCGATTATATTAGTCAGGCTCCGGATAAAATCCCTTTTTTCACTCCCTTTTCCAATATATTGGAGTCCCGCACCATTTTCCTCAAGGGCGTTCGTTTAGGGCACGTTTTTTGAATGCTAAATAATTTAGGAATGTGTGTATCGGCTTGTATAAAGGTAATGATGGAGTTAGGAAGAACCGATAAATATAACCCACTTTATTTACACTCAATAAACTTTTTTGTTTTGATTATTATGAATTTAATTTTCTAGCTACTCTGTTTGTCTGTATATTTACATATAAGTCATTGTGTATATTTATAAATGTACCTAACCTTTGATTGTGATGTTGCTTACATTAAAGATCTACCACTAACCAGTGAAAATATATAAATAAAATACTCAAAAATTGCTAATACGAGTACGTTGCAAAATTCAAACTTTTTATAATTTATAATTACCCACTCTACCTATATAACTACATTTTCTTTACTAAATAGAAGCTGATTATAAATAGTTGTTTTTAAGTTATGAGTACGTAATATGATCGATAAAACATTATTTATAGTTCATAAACAGTTAGAATATAATCGAAAATGGAACAATAATTGCTCTATACATAATTAAATTGGTAATTGGTTTATGTTGTAAGAAGTATCAACGTTTCAACGTATCTAATTGTAATGTTAGTATTTACGTAGCGAACATTATTGATGATACTAATTTATTTCCTATAAAATAAATAAATTATAATACTTTTTTAAGGATACTAAAGTATTATCGTATCAAGATTATTGACCCTTAATTATTAAAGGCCTGTTTCACAATTGCTTAACCTTATGCCTCGCTGGTGGGACGGTCGTCCCAAAACTACCAACAAAAACATAGAATTCAGGGAATCGAGATTGAATTTATTAAGATCTCTTAGCCATAAAAGTAAGTTAAATATGGTAGTTATTGCACTACAGAGGCGATGATAGCTCAGTGGTAGTATTTTAAAAAGATGAATGAAATCAATAAAGTCGTTCTCAAGTCGAAGGGAAATAGGGATTCAGTTTTATAATATAGATATAGATAGTACCATCAACGAAGTCGAGCCTCACTGTTTTTCCTAATCACTTACTGTGCAAGTAAAAAAAAAACATTTTTTTTTAACCTGTTGCCTAGCGAAAACAACCTGTCAAACATCTCCAAAATGGCGCAATTTTGAACTGTCAAACGAACACGCGCGCCTACTTTGAAATTTTCGCTTAGCGCTCCCAAGCCGCTCATCCGTTTAAAAAACAAAAAATACCTCTAGAATCATAGATAAATTGCCTACGGAAACAATCCTACCAACTGTAACATTCTAATAAGACCGGAACACAATCTTATTGGAAATATCGTTGTTCGGAAAAAAATATACTTTTTATTGAAGATTTTACGTAAATTTCTAGATACCTTGCTTTATCGATGTAAAACTAATTACTTACAGTCAAGGTATCATTGGAGAATGTGTTTTTTTGGTTTTATTTGATCCCATACAAAATGAATAAGAAATTCGAGTGCGAACATGACTCGGCATGATTTTTGCCAACTTGCAAAAAAATCGGGCAAGTTTGAAAAAAAAATAAAAAAATTTGACGGCTCAAACACGGACGTATTATATATCACTGGATAGGGAATTTAAAGGCCTTTTCACACATACCATTAGATTTACAAACATCAGTGTCCACGAAAAGTTATCGCGGTGAAAGTGAAGAGCCTTGAAGAGAGTTACTAAAATATAATTTAATACGTAAGCAAACCCCTAGGTTTCCTAGTTGGATAGATACATTTAGGTGCATTTTATAGTTTGTGGAATTCAGTCCAGAATAGAATTTCAACTGTGAACGAGTTGAGGCGCAAGTTATGAGGTGTAGCCAAAAACAATAAAACTTTAACGTAAATAAATTTAAATTAATGTTACTGCTAAGTTTTGTATACGTAAGTCTAATTATTCAGTCATAATTAAATTCTATTGATTACTATTTTTGACGCCAAAACACGCAAATATTATCAGTGAGACTAAGGTGAGACTAGATAAATAATAATTGAATATAATAGATGTACCTAAGTTGTTTTTGAAAATAGTAATTATAATATATAATATATATATATATATAATAATAAACACGTCTCACAATGCCGCAGTGTGTATTCAAAAGTTGCAAAAATAATGCAATTTAACGGTCGGAGTATCTTACTTTCGGTAAGAACATAAAGAATAAGAGATATTTTAAGCTTTAAAGTAACAAATAATGTAAAATTTTGAACAAAATTACATATTTTAAACCACGCTACCAACGCTACAAATGTTTGGCCAAACTCGCCAACACACGCACAAACTTCGAAGAAGAAAAAATAAACGAAACAAAACGATGTAGCTGTCAAGGCGAGAACGGGAAAACATACTTTATTCGTTGCATGTTTAGGTTGATTTCACACTAAATGTTCTTTAACTTATGTCTATTTCTTTTAAGTGACAGGAGTTTAGTTAGTTAGTTTATTGCTTTGCTCGTTTTATGTGACTAATGATCGTAAGTATTAGATAATATTTTGAAGATTTGTGACTTTATTACTGGGTGCTATGGTTGTAATTAGGTTGAACTTAAAACTGTTTTAAAACATTTCTCTCCGTTTGTTAGTAAACAAATGTAGCTGTAAAAGTATATACTCACGCGGATAGCATTTAGCTTGGATTTTGTACGTGACCCTTTATCTATGGCTATACCTATATCTATATCTATGTTCCAACCCGTGCATAAGAGCCTAAACTATTCATAAGTGCTTAGAAAGGTCTATTTAAATAAAAATATTTTCATTTTCATTTAACAAGTTTGGCCACACTGTAACTTAACATGGACAGATTGTGGTAAAAAAAGATACCCTCTTAACATAACTTACCTGACAAGATAGCAATTAAATACATCTCATGACTTGGACCATACAACAGCAACAGTCCAGCTTCCTAGCACAGTAATATCTTTATACTGTGTTCCTAGCGAGGTTTGAAGCCAAATTGCAGCATCTATAGTAGATATATCTACTAGCCTAGACGTTAGCCTGGATAGGCGACCTACTTGCGGATATTTTAGGTACCTATTCCTACAAGTTTAACTTTGGCCTTTACGTCGATATATCGAGATATATCTTCACTATATTAGAAGTACTTTTCCAGGAACAATATTCATTTATATAGCAATACATTGGGACTATTTGTGCACATATTCTGATATTATTATTAAACTAGCTGTCCCCCGCGGTTTCACTCGGGTTCCCGAGGGATCTTATCTTTTCCCGGGATAAAAATAGCCTACGTACTTCACTAAGGTCCCATCTATCATCTAACCAAAATGCATAGAAAATGGTTCAGCGGTTTATGCGTGAAAAGGCTTTCGCATTTATAATGTTAGTATTTGATTAGTATGGATGGAGTCCACTTTAATCCCCGCCGTTTTAGTCCACTCGTGCCCACAATCAATTGAAACGTCGAGGTTATTTAAAAGTTAAGGCGATAATAGCTCAGTGGTAGTGACGTCGGATGCGGCGAAGGTCGTGGGTTCGAATCCTACAATGAGCTAGAACTTACGGTGAAGAAAACATCGTGAGGAAACCATAGCACGGTGGCAGGGTACTTTGTAGTACCCGACTGATTATATCCAGGATTAAAATATAGGACACTTGTATCCCGGAAAAAGATAGATAATCAATCACACCCGGATTTGGATGAAAAAGTCACCTTGGAAAAATAATTGGATAATTCACGAGCAAACTATGAAATATTACTAGTGTAGCCTGGAATGGTAAGTTTGCATAGAAAAGCGGTACTTACACCGGAATGATTATGGGCTATTTACTTACTACGGTTCAGTGACTTTGTTTGATTCCAAGCGCCTCGGAGTGAGGGAACGGAAGAATGGATGTAACTACGACAGTGGAAATGTGTTAGATTAAATTATTATTCATAGTTTTCGTGGTTTGAGATAACTTTATTTCTCATAAGAGTTACATTCACTTACATGAGAATAGTATATTTCATTACAAGTGCGGAAAGGCTGTCATTGCAAAGAGTTCCGACAAATCCGACAGTCGGAACAAGTTGCAATGACGGTTCCGCAAGTGTACTGAACGACTATTTTTAATACAGTTGCGAAAAAATGAAGCTAAATTGCTTCTAATATAAAATAATAAAAACACAATAAACTCAACTAACTAATCATTTATTTCTTATAAAAGTTATAGTACACATGTACATTGAAATTGGTACAGTTTTTTAAACTTACTGGGGAAGTTTTAGGTTGCATATTTACTGTTTGAAACAAACTATTATTAATTTCGTATGATTGTTCATGTATATTTGTCATACAATGTTTGTGCAATTATAGTGATTCCGGTGGTGTTAATTAAAAAAAAATAGGGTCGAAATTACTCATTTTGTGCAACAAACAACTAAACTCGCAAAGAAAATTTCTGGAAAATGGCGCCAACCGTAGAATATAAGCAGAGTTTTTTTTTCTTCACCCAAAGGGAACTATCCATACAGCTTAGTCTTCAGTATATTTTTTTTATTGATATGAAATGAAATTTAATGAGATGAAATGAAATGAAACCTAACCTAACTCATTCAATTAAATCATTAAATCTGATATTGAAATAAATTAGTAGCTTCTTTTTAGAAATATACGTATTTGTATGAATCACAAAAACTCTTTAGTAAAAACTTCATGGTTGGTTTTTCTTTTTAATAGACATTATTTTGACAGTTGGGAAAGAGACGCACGAGTTCGGGAAAGGTAAAAAAAAAGCACTAGTATGTAATAGCCCACATCCCGAACGCTATACGTCCCTGCAATACACCACTTTTTGAGCAACTGTATTAAAATAGTATATTTCATTACAAGTGCGGACAGGCTGTCATTGCAAAGAGTCCCGACAAATGTCTACCCGAGCCGAGGCGCAGCCGAAGGCGAGGGTTGACAGTCGGAACAAGTTGCAATGACGGTTCCGCAAGTGTACTGAACGACTATCTTTAATACAGTTGCGAAAAAATTAAGCAATTTAATAAAATAATAAAAACACAATAAACTCAACTAACTAATCATTTATTTCTTATAAAAGTTATAGTACACATGTACATTGAAATTGGTACAGTTTTTTAAACTTACTGGGGAAGTTTTAGGTTGCATATTTACTGTTTGAGACAAACTATTATTAATTTCGTATGATTGTTCATGTATATTTGTCATACAATGTTTGTGCAATTATAGTGATTCCGGTGGTGTTCATTAAAAAAAATTACTCATTTTGTGCAACAAACAACTAAACTCGCAAAGAAAATTTCTGGAAAATGGCGCCAACCGTAGAATATAAGCAGAGTTTTTTTTCTTCACCCAAAGGGAACTATCCATACAGCTTAGTCTTCTGTATATTTTTTTTATTGAAATGAAATGAAAATGAAATTTAATGAGATGAAATGAAATGAAACTTATTCAATTAAATCATTAAATCTGATATTGAAATAAATTTGTAGCTTCTTTTTAGAAATATACGTATTTGTATGAATCACAAAAACTCTTTAGTAAAAACTTCATGGTTGGTTTTTCTTTTTAATAGATATTATTTTGACAGTTGGGAAAGAGACGCACTAGTTCGGTAAAGGTAAAAAAAAAGCACTAGTATGTAATAGCCCACATCCCGAACGCTATACGTCCCTGTAGTACACCACTTTTTGAGCAACTGTAGGTATTAAAAATACTATTTTACAAGCTTTATATTTACTTGCAATGTATGTATGTTTTTCCGGGGTGAATCTTGCAACTTAATTTTGAAGCAGATATCTTTAACCGATTGAGTAGATAGTAGATAAATTTGTACTTAAATGTCACATTAAAATATAATATTCGTGCATTTCGCCAATGTCGAAATCGTCGCAAGATGTTTTCTGTGACAAACTTCTAATTACATTCTACATTAAAATATTTTAGTTATTATTGGTTTATATTTTCATTCTTCCTATCCTATTTCGTTCTCAAAAATAAATGAAACAACTAGATACGAGTGCCACAACTACGATAGCTTTTTGTGCCAAAGTTGACAACCCTAGCGTGACCGCCGAGCGTAGGTATGAAAAGTGGGGTACATACATGTGATTGACTTCTGTAAGTTTTATTTTCTGTGGTTTGGATGACAATGCATGGTCAGCTGTGTGACGTCATCCTAAATCCAACATGGCGGAACACCTAAGATAGCGGACTATTATTTTTAATGCAATCCTACAATATGGGTATCAAATGACCCTTTCATTTGATACCCATATTGTAGGATGCTGAAAATAACTCAAAAAATTAAATTACGTCACTCTGAATCCAAATCTTGTTTTTAAAAAAGTTTTTTTAACTTATAACTTATCTCCTTGATACATACACTTTCGTTAGGGCCCATTTCCACCGCCTAACTAAACTGAGAAAACTAAAAACTATTCACGATATTAATCATCTAGTGCCCAATTATATTATACCTAAGTAAAAACGTGTAGATATGTTACCTACACAGCATTCACTCTTGAAAAATGGCACAAAAATTCAGCAATCAGAAAAAAAAATCCTACAATGAGCTTGAGCTTTCGGGGAAGGAAAATATCGTGAGGAAACCATAGCACGGTGGTAGGGTACTTTGTAGTACTCGACTGGCTAGCTACCACACTCAAGTTGAAAATCTGTCGCCAAACACCTATCGGTGTGTTCCGACAGCTGCACTTGAGAGCCAGTTCCCCGCAGTATCCGACGTCACTACCACTGAGCTATCATTAACCACTTATACTTGTAATAGTACCACTGCTTCCAGTCTATAATCTAGAGTAGATATCTTTATACTGTGGTTTAACTGAACAGACTCAAGTCGTGTGCACTCACTCAATATATACAGCGCACTGTGGCACTACTGTGCACACTGATATCTAGTTACTGGCAGTTGGACGAGGATTTGTCTATTTGGAGATAACAGCATATATCTACGTTAGTTGTTTTGTGTTGAATAGGTAGGGGCGCTATTAAAATAGCTCTGTTTAACGTGTAGAATTTTCATTTATGACGTTCTTTTCTTTTATATTTACACTAGCTGTTCTGCGTGGTTTCACCCGCGTTCCCGAGGGATCTTTTCTTTTCCCGGGATAAAAAGTAGCCCTTGTGCTATTCCAGACTATAATCTATCTCCATGCCGAATTTCTTCCAGATCCATTCAGCCGTTCTGGCGTAAATGAGTAACAAACTTACATCAATCCAAACTTTCACATTTATAATATTAGTAGGATTATTGAGGGTATTTTTAAATGGCATTAGACTGTAAGTCTTTCTAAAAGAAAATATAAATATGGTGTAATGTTATAATGAGAGTAGCGCAAGA
Source organism: Ochropacha duplaris (assembly GCA_951361185.1). NCBI lineage: Eukaryota > Metazoa > Arthropoda > Insecta > Lepidoptera > Drepanidae > Ochropacha > Ochropacha duplaris. Next base: position 3,378,468 of record OX592715.1, on the reverse strand, counting down.
GCCATCGTGGAGATCATAGGGGAAGGCCTTTGTCCAGCAGTGGATGGCTTCCGGCATGAAGATGATGATGATGGTGCAATGTGCTATGTAATCGTGACGCGTCTGGTGTTGCAAGCGTCTATAGGCTACGGTAATCGCTTACCATTAGGTGGGCCGTAAGCTTGTTTGCCACCTAGTGGTATAAAAAAAAACGAATTGAGAACCACCTGCATTTTTTACTCTGATAAATATGGATCTGTATGGAATAGTACCTACCTAATCGTCCATTAAAATTCAATCCGATTAAACTGAATTCGTTTTGTGTTTATTATAGAAACAATTTAGTTTTGGATTGTGACTACCCTCGCTTATATACATAATTCGTTTCAGGAGATTGCTAATGTGTTTCAATGCCTAAAAATACAATTGCCAGAGGTAGCGAGCCAGTCAGGTACTACAAAGTACCCTACCACCCTGTTAAGGTTTCATCTCGATGATTAGTGATTTTTAAGTTGGTCCTATTTTTTTTTAACACACATAAGTTTACGTTTGACCACCAACTCGCCTGATGGTAAGCGACGATGTGGCCGAAGATGAAGCACGCAAACTTAGAAGATACCTGTTCACCCTGACCTTGAATAATCCAGTTATATTTCTCAGGAAACAAGGAAGCCGGTAGTTTGTTCCATTCCTTGGCAGTACGGATCAGGCACGTGGAGTCAAACCGTTTAGTACGTGTCCAAGGAAAATCCACAGTGTACGGGTGGTAGTGGGCGGTCTTTCTACTTGTCCTGAAGTAAAAGGGGGATGGAGGGATAAGGTCGTACAGCTCAAACATTCTCCGAAATGTATCCTGTAGAAAATTGACAGACTTGTACCTTCCGGCGGTATTCCTGGCTATGAAGTTTTTTAGCGACTAGCTTGTCGTCACCAATATGTCGAACATTCCTATTATACAAATTAATAAGTACTTTTACCACTGTATCGATCGTTTAACATGTCACCGTGTATAAAAGTCGTGAAGCTACAAAATAAATAATAATGTACAATACTGTACAGTTGGTAGGACGCCATGGACGCCATGAGTGTGTGATGTGAGTCAATTGCCTTCCAATTCCACCGCCATGCATATGTAAATAGGACGTGTTAAGGGGAATCTAAAAGCACACACAGCCAAAGTACAAATAAAATCATGTTAAAAAATTAAAAAGTCAACGATAGACATTGTACTAAATAAATAAATAAATATATCCTCTGTTATTTTTCATACATGGCTATACGAATGATTCCTAACTAACAACCACACCAACTGGCTTGCCAAAAAAAATGCAAATCTAACGACAGGATATCATTCATCAAAATCGGTTCAGCCGTTTACTAAGTTACGAGGGAACATAAGGACGGACATACATACATACAAACAAACTTATATACATACTGGTCGAACACATAATCCTCTTTTTTTGGCTTCGCCAGCAGTCGGGTGATAAAACAGCCGGTTTGCGTGGTTGGTTAACTCACGAACTTTCAAAGACCCTTCAAACAAGTCATGCGTTCGATTCCCATCCAGGACAGACATTGAACATGACCGACCGGTCAGACGAGCAGCCATCAATGACCACTAAAGTCAGATATCCAGTGACACAATCCAGTGGGTGTATAAAGGAAGCTTTCTAATCAGACTGTCATGCCAAACCCTGTCAAAGGCCTTCGAGATGTCAAGGGAAACACTTACCACTGAGCTATCATCGCCTTAAAATGATCTGACAAAGCGTACCGTGGCCGAATATTCGGTATTCGGCCAAATCACTATTCGTGGCAACTCTACTGATGATCATCAAAACTCATAGTTTCACACTTCCTGAAGTCCTGGAAAGCTGAAATTTGGTATGTAAGCTAATATCAGTACTGTGGCGGTCCCCTTAGAGGGTCGACCAACATGTATAGGGGTTCGTAAATAATAAGTAGAACTTTTAAATAAAATATCCGTTATTAGTGCCTAACATCTAATGGCCGCCTCACGTCCAAAGTAAAGGCTTAGGGTAGAAAACACTGGCCTGAATAGTTGTCAGTAGGGTGGTGATGGCGAATCCCCTGCGTTTCAACAACCCCGACATGCGGGAGTCCCAGGCAGGATTGGTTTTTAAGTCTGCCACGTCTTCGGTCCCCTTCCACACGTCGTTGCCCGTAGTAGTAGGACCTCGGTGTTAATTTAAGTAAATCCTGGAAGGCCAGAAATAACAGCATAAGCCATCGGTCGAGCGCAGCCTGCGTACGTAGCGTGGGTTAAAGGGTCGACAGGCAAAAAAATAAAGTGACAGCCAATGAATGCTTGTGTTAATCATGAACACCTTACAATCACAAACCAAGTACATTAATAATATATGGGAACTTACCCTAGAGCAAGTAGCACAGCCGTCACCTCCGTCGTGTTTATCAGCACTGATCACGGTGCTATACTATAGCTTAGAACAAAAGTGTCGACAGCATAACCGACCAGTTTGGGTAGGCTTCTGCTCTTGGAGATACACTATTTAGTTCAATAGATTTTTAATTTTTCCGTACTGTAGTATCAAAGTTTAATTCCAAGTATTGATAGATGCCGCTATTCTCAAAATGTTTTACTCAGATTTTGTTAAAATAAGAGATGGCGATACTAGTCGTTTAAATTGCGATATGGTTTCGTTCTCACTCAAACGGTATATAGGCTTGAACATTTTAATTAAAATAATATGTAATATAAAAGTAAAATTGTTTTTTGTACTCTTTCTTTAATTTATTTTATTATTGTTATTGTTATACCGTTCCGATATCTATATATAGCTAGCTATAAGTATATTGCTTGATGGATTTTTCTTGCTAGAGGGCGCCATAAAATGTTCGAGTGACGCCTCTATCTCAGTATTTATATACTAGGTACTCTGTGGCACTGATTGCATTGCAGGACGTTCTCAAATGAATAGATTAATAGCACATCGTCGCGGATCAGTGTTTTAGGGATGCGTGACCGCACGCGCAATAGATACGAGAACCTTTAACATTAATACGTACTTGAATATTTGTAGAATTTATTTTTATGTCATTTAGTTTTAATTTTAAATGTAAATATGTATTGTTTTTTTATATTGTAAAGTGCAACGTTACAGTACACAAACAACAGAAAATTCTAAAACTTGGAACTTCTATCCCCCAACCCCTTAAACTAGGGGATGGCACCAACCTCTACTCAACTTGAAAGATAATCCTAATGCGCCTTTGTTTTATTTTGATAGACGTCAAATGTTTAACAACTGGGGACAGAGTGGTTTGTATGAAAAAAAAAATATGTTTTCACTATTTTCCCTCGTATTTTTTTTACGTGTTTTCTCTCCATAAAAACCGTCCTCAGACTTCATCAAACTCAACAAAAAAGAAATCAGCCAAATCGGTTCAGCCGTTCTCGAGTTTTGCGCTTAGCAACACATTTAGGGATTGGACACCCCTGCGTCTTCTGTGCACAGTATTACTTGCTTCCGCACCGCTCGAAGAGCGCCGCCGCCCGCGGCGCCGATTCACGCGTAAAGAAAACGGGACAAAAACGGGAAAAGGAGCAGTACGGGACACGTCATACAAATAGGGTGACAGTTCCGTATATACGGGACCTATGGCAACCCTAACTGTAGACCTCAGTATCTGGTATAAATTTCAACTTGCTAGGTCCACCCGTTCCTGAGAAAATCGGTGGTGACACACGGACAGACAGACGGACAAGAGTGATCTTACAAGAGTTCCTTTTTTACCTTTTGAGGTACGGAACCCTAAAAATGACCAACAACGTGATTAGAAGTAGGCCCATTTAATATTTTTATCACCTGATAAAAATGTCTAGATACCTAATATCTTTCTGATAAACGACCTACATATTAATATCTGCTTTTAATCATCCATGGTTCTATTTTATCAGTCCCGAAAAACATTTATAACTCACAACATCGGATAATTATAAAATATTTTTCAAAATGTCACATTCAAGACTATTGTGGGCTTTGTTAATTTGCTTCATTATACTTTTATCCCGTGAAGTTTATTCTGCGAGAATTCTTGGAGTGTTTCCAACACCATCAATAAGTCATCAGTTTGTGTTCAGAGCATACTATCAAGAATTAGCGAAGAGAGGACATGAACTTGTCATTATTACTCCGAATCCCGCTCTACCTAAGGACAGACCTCCAGACAACATCACTGAAATCGATGTTGGAATGTCGTATGAATTATACAAAGACCTTAATACTAAACATAAAAAAACATTTAAACGAGGGGTTATTCAAGATATAGAGGAAATGTACAAGAATCGTGATGGAATAGAAGATTTCGTTAAAATTGTAGTGAGTCAATTCGATTTACCCGAGGTAAAAAAGTTGATTGAAGATAAAACGCAACACTTCGATTTAATTGTTGTCGAAGCATTTTACAACTTCCACTTGATTGTAAGTGAAATATTTAAGGCACCTATGATATTGTTCTCATCATACTATGGCATGGTAGAAACTTATGAAGTAGTGGGAGCTGTTAGCCGTCATCCTCTGTTTTACCCAAATTTTTTTAGGAATAAATTCTCAAACCTTTCATTTTGTGATAAAATAAAAGAGATATATAACGAGTATATAGTATGGAGTATGTTTAAAACTATTACGGATATCGAAGATAAGTCATTAAAAGAGAGATTTGGACCAAATACACCAACTATTAGTGAACTCAAAAACAATGTTGACTTGTTATTTCTAAATTCACACACCACATTTGCTCAAAACCGTCCGGTGCCGCCTAACGTTGTATACTTGGGAAAACTGCATATGAAACCTGTGAAGGATCTGCCACTGGTAAGAAACTTCAAAATGTTACTGAATAGAAGATTTTTATAGCTTTTTTATGATTTTTAACCGTCTAGTTTTTGATTATATTATTTTCATTCTATACATATTTAGTAGCATTCTAAAATGTGATAAAAAATATTCTAAAATCTTGGGCTACTATTAAATTAGACAATATTAAGAGTAAGTCCTTCAATATAATTTCCAGGATTTAAAATCATACTTAGATAACTCAAGTCGAGGAGTGGTGTATGTAAGCCTGGGTACAAACGTCCGTCCCTCAGAAATGGATAAAGATTTCTTGGATGCATTTTTGGATGCATTCGAAGCATTACCATATGATATTTTGTGGAAGTTTGATGGTGATAATTTAGATAGAGTTCCTAAAAACGTGAAAATTGAAAAATGGTTTCCACAAAGGGATTTATTAGGTATGTATTAAGCTGAGGTACATATTTGCTATGTTATTGAAATCATATTTTAAAAGTTCATGTTCAATTTACAGTTCATCCAAACATCAAGTTATTTGTATGCCAAGGTGGTCTGCAGTCGACCGATGAAGCCATTGATGCAGGAGTACCATTAGTGGGTATTCCATTCCTTGGAGATCAATGGTTTAATGTAAATAAATATGTAGAACTTGGAATTGGTGTCGCGATCAATTCTGAAAAGATGATTTCTAGTGACTTAATTGAAGCTGTTAAAAAAGTCATATCAGATAAAAGGTAAGAATTACTCATTTATATAAAAAACTTGAGAGGTGTCAAGGGACACCCGGATGGAACGAAGTTATATAAGTCGAGATAAATTAATAATTAAATATAAATAGAACTGAAAATATCTGGCTTGCTTTCTATAAGAGAGAGAGGGAGAGAGAGAGAGGGAGAGAGAGAGAGACAGACAGATAAACATGCGCACGCCGCACAGCTTAATAAACATACATAGTGACATAAAAAGTGTCGGTGACAATTTGTCGTACGATTTTTTTTCCGTCTAGCCCCCTTTCACAACGCGCGATAAGGAACTTCGTTCCAATAAAAAATCTCCTGAATATAATTGTGAAGATGAAGGAGTGCCAATGACTGAGCCTGATAAAACAGTACCTCTTCTTATACAACATTGATTGGTGGTTACTGAATGTTTCTTATATTCAATCAAAAATATTTTTTTAACAAAGGTTATTTTTTATGACAGTTACAGGGAGAACATCAAACGCCTCCGCTTCCTCTTGAATGATCAGCCAGAAACGCCAATGGAGCGTGCCATGTGGTGGACCGAGCACGTGCTGCGACAAGGCGGGGCGAAGTATCTCCGAGCGCCTGCTGCAAACACCTCCTGGAGCGAATATCTCATGCTTGATATTGTAATACCTGTTCTTCTAGCGCTTCTAACATTAATATTTTTAGTTATTATTTTAATTTATTATACTGTTAACACAGTTTATAAATCAATTAATAATAAATCAAAAGTGAAACGAAGCTAGTCACAGTCACAGAGTTTTAATATTTGTAAATAAATAATTGATGTTTGTTTATTATTTTTTTTTGTGATGATGTCATTGTATTTCCTAGTAGGTCAATAACCACTATAACATAATTATTAACTTAGACTCTTAAATGACTTGTTATTGTAATTAGGGTGTGTTACGATAAAATTAAAGAAAATACGAAGCATTTTTTTCTTTTCATCAATCCATCATTATAAAAATAAGAATGGTAGTATAAAGAAAAAAAGAAAGTCTACCACACCACTGGCAACAGCAGTTCTATTTATTATAATAATATGTTGGAACTGCTTGTCATGTCAGTGTTTGTCAGACTCTAATGCGCAATTTTGATGGTTGTTTTTACTATGAAGAGTCGGTAATAAACTGAAAACTGAGACTATATAAATTATTTTTATCAAACTAAGAAATATTATATAAGATAATTCTTAGTTTGTATATGTATACTATGTTTCTGCTTGACACCATTACGAAAACGGTCTTAACACTTTGTTTTTTTTTAAAGAATCCTAGATATTTAAATTGTTCTTTTCGGAATGTCCATAATATAATCTTATTTTTTACTAAATAAATTGGGTACCTAGTGCGAATTTCATTAATTTTGTTTTCTTTGCATTTAAGACAAGGCTGTTCACAGTAAACCAATTTAATACCCAAGACAATGCACTGTTTATGTCACCATAAATGTGTTTCAGTCTATCAGGTCCATCCAAAACGGTGGTAGAGCCAATTGTAAACGTTCATAAGTGCCTTACCAGGGTCTAAACCGAATAAATGAGTTTTGATTTTCAGGCAGGTCACTTTCGACACTTTGAGTTATATCCCGAAGATACGATTTCATCAGATCAAGTAGGTACTGCTATATGATATAGTAAGAGTATGATCAATCAATTATTGGAATATTTTTTGGATACAACAATTCGTCGTAGTTCGGAAATTTTATTAAATTGTTTCAATCATCCCCAGACTTAACTTAAACTAGTATTTAAGTCAGGTGTAATTATCGAGTCCAAAGGAGGGGTCGTGAATGCATGTAAAAGATTTCATAGGATACATATGTGTACCTATGCATTTCAAAATAACCAAAATAACTTTTTCCTCACAGTTAATTCATACACTCTCCCCTCAACAAAGTGCGTGATTGTAACTAGTAAATGTCCCGGCCCATTATACGAGTATCTTAATCACCTGATAAGTCTAGATGATATTATTGGAACGAAGTTCCTTATGGGGCGTTGCGGGAAGGTACCCTAACCGGCAAAAAACGTAAGATTTGTGCGACGTATGTCGTGATGTACCCACGACCTCTTTTTGTGTGCATCGAAGATGCAAGGTCGTGGGTTCAATTCCCATCCAGGACAGACATGTGTGTATGAAGATGTCTGTTTGTCCTGTGACAGGGTGTAGGTAATTCACTATTTTTGGATTTATGTGGATTTGAACATATGTCCGCTAGATCGTGCTTCTTTCGTGGTTTTTTCTTACACCCCGCGACCAGCAGATGTCGTCAAAAATTGATATCGTACTCGTAATTGTCGTATTTTTACAGAAAGAGACTTACCCGCGTAGTTTTAATTAATTTTTTTCTGTATACCTCGAATAGAACTTGAAATAAATATTTTTAGTATCAGATAAAAGGTAAGGATAACTCATTTGTACAATAAGTTCTTGTTGAATATGATCATCAAGGTGAACGAGTGATAATGGCTGAACATGATAAAACAGTACCTCTTCTTATAAAATAAAAGAGAATGAAAAATATAGTAATGTTTTATTTTTCATGATAGTTACAGGGAGAACATCAAACGCCTCCGCTTGCTCATGAATGACGCCAATGGCTAAAACGTGGCGCTTTTAACATTAATATTTTTAGTCTTAGTTTTAGATAATTTTGAAATCTATTGGCTATAAAACTAAAGTAAAACGAAGCTAGTCACAGAGTTCCTAGTTAATATTGTAAAATAATAATTTCTATTGGCTAATTATTTAATCGTATTCCTGTGAATATATTCAAGAATCAGCATTGTCATCCAACGTGGCAATGCCGCCAGCATTCTGGGCACGTTGCCTACTGACAACGACTTTTTTATTTAGATTTATTCTATCTTTTGTTGGTAACTAGTTAACTTTCGCTTGTCTATTTTATGTACTTAGTTTATAATTTTGGTTATAATTTCTTTCACAAAAATAAAGTATTACCTGGTAGTAGGTCATCAATATCACATTATTATTATTTACTTTTAGAATTACTTTAGTAATATAATACTAGTAGTAAATTTAAAAACTTCTAATTTATTTTGTCAATGTTTTGGAAATGTGATATTTATTTATTAGTTTATGTACAAACAATAAAAGAAGAAAAGAAACACAGAACAGATAGAAGAGTAGGTATAAAGGGACAGCTTATTTCTAGTAGAAATTTCTTCCAGCAGCCCTTCGATTGGAAAGTTTGAAGTTAAAGAAAATGACTTAAATACTGACACTTGACAATATTTTCAGGGCGAAAAAGTTATTGGTGTCAAAATAACTTATGATCAACATAACTACATTAGTTCCTTCTGGGAACCTTGCCGATCGGCAGCAGCGGCAGCCTCGAAGAAGTTTTTTATATATTATAGTTGTACATTTGCTTGTATATTTTGTACATTTGTTGTAAATAAAATAATTACTTTCAACTACATTAGATGGCTATTATAATAACTAGCTGTTTCCCCGCGGTTTCACCCGCGGTCTCGAGGGATCTTATCTTTACCGGGGATAAAAAGTAGCCTATGTGCTATTCCAGACTATAATCTATCTCTATGCCAAATTTCATCCAGATCCGTTCAGCCGTTCTGGCGTAAATGAGTAACAAACATATATCCATCCATCCAAAATTTCACATTTATAATACTAGCTGTTCCGCGTGGTTTTCAACCGCGTTCTCGAGGGATTTTATCTTTTACCGGGATAAAAAGTAGCCTATGTGCTATTCCAGACTATAATCTATGTCCATGCGAAATTTCATCCAGATCCATTCAGCCGTTCTGGCGTAAATGAGTAACAAACATACATCCATCCATCCATCCAAACTTTGACATTTATAATATTAGTAAGATGCATGTAATGTAATGTGGCTTAGGGACCTTATAAAGCTTAGATTCTGGGGATCCTCGTAACAGCAAAAAACATGCTAATGTCATGTTGACATGAGAAAAATGCTAATCTTTGTCATGTCATCATGACATTATTTATATTCATTACAGACGTGAGTGTATTATAGTTATCATTAAGATATCATAAGACCTTTTATGCCTCATCATTTTTTATATGACACTTATTATCACTTCAATCTGTAAATGCAAAAGGAACAAACGGAACCACACCAGCTCATGATGTCCGAGATCGGGTTAGGGAAATACAAAAAATATTTTTAAAAATAAAAAACAAAAACAGACTTCAAAACTGTAACCTATATGTAAAAAGTAAAAAAAGCAAGAGCCTTAAAGGACAATCAACAAAACGATTGATATTTATATATCTATTTAATATTTATAAACAGATCTTTTTGGAGTCGGTGCCAGCCAAGAAGGACAGTTTAATTCTGCCTTTGTAACAAACTTTCGGACGATAGGGGAGCGACGGCGCAGACCTAGCGAATCACTTAATAGTAGATAGATGGGTATAAAGAAAAAACTGTCCTTCTTGTTGGCTGGCATAATTGGCAGAATGATCGCGTCACACACATACAAAAAAGAACATACAGACGAATTGAGAACCTCCTCCTTTTTTGAAGTCGGTTAAAAATAGATAGCGTTCTTTGTTGCTGGTAGAAAAAATCCTAGCTGACTCGGTGTGGTGCGTCATTATACCGCAGGTCTTTTATTTTTCATGCAGACTCCCTCATACGATATTCGACGGACTAGGGAGTAGCAAGTGATGCGAAACTCGTATCAGCTTACTCATCCTCTTCGAGACCTTTTGGGTGCTCAGAGCTCCCTCTCCGTTTGTTCACAACCCCTAAGAACCCCCTTTAGTCACCATTTACTATAGTGATAACACCGTGCCTGAAGTCTGCATGTCTTGAGCCATATAAGGACTGGTATAACGAAATAATAGATGATTAAGGTTACGGTCAAGAAGATTAGATAGATAAATACTTATCGCCATTCAATCGCTATCAATGATATTAAAACACGCGGTAGTGATAATAAAAATCACATCTCACTACAACTAAACAATATTAAACAACACCAATATAACCACAGTAGATAAACCGTTCAGTAGGTCGTCTTTAATATTACGGGTTATTATTATAAGTAAATAGTATAGTAGTATAATAATACCTAAGTATATTGCACAGCTGAGATCTTGAACAGTCTTGACGTCTGTTTTCTCTGATCGTTATAATCCGTAGCTCGTAAATAGGCATTTACTAATTGCACGTAGGTACTTAATCGTTGTTGCTTTCCATCAGGCAAAATTGAGGACAAATACACTATCAGTATACATAAAAAAGGGTCTTGACAGACGGACAGACAGACGGAAAACAAAGTGATCCTATGAGGGTTCCGTTTTTTTCCTTTTGAGTTTCGGAACCCTTAAAAGAAAATTCTTTTGTGATCTTCATTTTATTCATATTTATAAAATGAGAAGAAATACGGTACTTAGATTAAACGGTAAATAGGTAATTTAGTTGACGATAGTTTTAGCAATTCTTTCTCTTGTTTCAACTCTCAATGGAGCGTGCCATGTGGGCGCCGAGCACGTGCTGCGACAAGGCGGAGCGAAGTATCTCCGAGCGCCTGCTGCAAACACCTCCTGGAGCGAATATCTCATGCGTGATATTGTAGGACCTGTTTTAATAGCGCTTTTAACATTAATATTTTAAATTATTAAACAGTGAACTCTATTTTTAAATCAATTGGTAATAAATCGAAAGTGAAACGAAGCTGACTAAATTCGTATCACTTTTATTAAAATTCATAAAATTTGCAAATAAATAACGAAGTTCCTTATTGCGCGTTGTGAAAGGGGGCTAGACGGAAAAAAATCTTACGAAAAGTTGTCACGACACTTTTTGCTATAGTAAGCTATTGTAAGCTGTGCGGCGTGCGCATGTTTCTCTGTCTGTCTCTCTCTCTCTCTCTCTCTCTCTCTCTCTCTTATAGAAAGCAAGCCAGATATTATCATTTCTATTTATATATATAAATATAAATATATAGATTTTTTTTTATATGTATATGTATATATACATATATATACTCTCTCGACTTATATAACTTCGTTCCATCCGGGTGTCCCTTGACACCTCTCAAGTTTTTTTTATTGGTATTTGCTTAGACTGCAATTATTAAGTTAGGTAGGTAGGTACCCTACTTCTGTTTTCTACTGTATTTCATTTGGTCCTAAATCTCCTTCAAATCAAATGTAACAAGTAAATAAATAGAATATTACAGCGGCTTCAAACATCGATCAATTTTAAAAATCATCATAAAATAGTATCCAATTTAAATCGGATTCCGGGAACCCGAAAAGAATAATTGAATTGAGGAAAAAAAATGATTCTGATATTTTAATATCATTGAACATTGTTTATCAGCAGCTAGAAGAGCAGTGGGTCATTCATTACGTACCTACTTGTTGTATTCAGTTTCAATTTTTATGTTCAATGTGAATAAATTTTCGACACGTAATATGAAAGAAGAAAGAAAGAAAGAAAATTGTTTGTCAGTCACTTCTAGTAGGGACCCGGTATATATAATTTTGTAGATCCTTAACATTTATAGGGAGCTCAAGTCAATAATTTCTGTGGGTCATTCACCTAACGGCTGTGGATTTTATAGCCATTTCTGGCATCAGATCCTTTGTGGAGGTGATAATGGACATTTCTAATTAATATCAATCCTCTTTTTTAAAATGGAACGCTGGTTTGGGGCTATTCAGATTACTTATACCTGTGATTTATATTTAGTAATTTGAATAATTTTGAATGCGCATTAATTTACTATTATTCCATTTTTATTTCGTTGTATCTTCTTTTAGTTTAATCATAAAGTATTATTAACATCTTAAATATTCCCGAGATATTAAATAAATAAATATCCCGGGACATTCTAAACACGGCCTTTTGAAAACTAAGCATACTATTTTTCTAAAATCACATACTCAGGACAAACAAACATGTTTATCCACACAAATGTCCTGGGTGGGAATCGCACCCACGACCTGTGTAAAATCAATCCACGAGACTCTCATCCAAATTCGAAAAAAAAATAAAACGTGAATATAATCAAAATGACGATGAAGCTACGACAATGCTCTCTCTCTTTGTTTGTGAAAGCAAATGATGTCGGTACAGGTATTATATGATTGGTTTGTAGGTACTTCTCCAAAATCCAACGTTGCCTACAGACTATTTGTAACAATTAAATTAAAATATTTGACCACCGTGGTGAAACCTTGTTAAAAATGCATAGAAATACAAATTGCTCGCAATTGACTGTGGATCCGTTTAAAACTTTGTTAGCATTCGGGAATTTTGATGGAATATCCTCTTATTCAGTTTTAGGATTCTTATTTTGCAGTTAATTTGTGAAATAAAGTTGCGGGCAGTCTTTTTAATTTAGTCCCTTTACCCAGTTGCCGGTCAATAAATATAAACATAGTATTTTCACTCCTCTTGCTCAAAAAGACCGTCATTGTGGCGTACCAGAGCGAAGAAAAAATAGCAATTCTTCCTTTAGGGAAAAAAGTTTTTTTTTTAATTTTTGTGTGTCAAATGACAATGAGCCTACAAAAACGAAAAAGTCTTTAGTCATAAGTAGAATAATCATGAATAAAGACTGATTACTGTTTCATAAAAAAAGAACATCATTTTAATTTTGAAAATGGAACTAATATCGGCGATCTCTGGTAGAATGCATGCAATGTGTTGCGGCTACAGAAGAAACAAAAAAAGACATTATAAACTACATATTTCATATTGTATTGGATTGTTTTATTTTCTCGCAATCGTAGTGAAAAGTTTAGTGCAACACACGGCGCTAAAACCCATTAAAACTCGGTTTCACAACAATCTACTATTTATCTTCTTTTTCTTCAGTCGTACGTAAGTAAAAATATGCACATCATTTACAGTAATTATGCTATAGAGATCAATGATATAATAAGTAAAAAGGTATAGATAGGTTATCTACACAACATTCGTACATCACAACTTAAAATGGCCGGTAAATGTCACTCTAACGCACACATAAATAACTTAATATTGCAATATCCAAACTAAAATAAATAAATGCAGAGTGTCCGGTAAGTAGCACGACAAACTCAAGGGGGGTGATAAGTGGGCGGGTCACCTACCAAATATACAAAAATGACCTGAGTAAAAGTGTCAATATTTTCGAGATAATTTAATATCTAAAATTCAAAAATCAATACAGAAATATCTCAAAAATAGTGATCTTTTTATTGAGCTCATTTAACATTGTCGTATTACTTACCGGACAACCTGTATAGCACACGATGGCATTTTTATGTTTTTTTTGGTTACTTTTAATTGCATTCGGGAAGCGAAGTCAACGCGACACAGGTCAAAGTAGGCTAATTAGCCAAATTTTAACTTCCCACTTTCGGAGCGCTTTAACTTATCTACATCATTTCACTTATAATATCATTGATACGATTGGCTTTTGGTATAAGTAACTAATAAATTACCCATGTTATTTATTGGTTTTTTTATTTGAAAAGCTGTCAGGTGCGTCATCTGATGGTAAGTGACTTATTTCGCCAATGTTGCCGATCTTTTACAAAGCCTTGAAGGCAATAACTGTAGGAAATATCGATAGGTGCTTATCGACAGATTTTCAATATGAGGGTGGTAGCCAGATAAGCGGTACCCTACCAACGTAGGTACTATGGTTTTCTCAATATTTTCCTTCATCGAAGCTCAAGCCCAATGTTGGATTGAGATCCACGACTTTCGTCAAGGCAATCAACATTACAACCACTTCGCTCTCGCGCGTTAGCTATTGCTAATATTTCGAATAATGTCGATTCTTAATTCGAATTCTAATTTAGGTTCCTAATAAAAAAAAAGGCCCAGTGAAACAATTTTAAGATTTAAACAATTACAAATGGTCGAACATTGCTTGACCAATAAAGATTTTGTCATACGCTTTGCGATTAATAGACCGCAATGCGGATATTGAGAGATTGTCGACAATAATAGGACTTATGACTTTAGCAATAAGGTTGTGGTAAATCGTGTAATGTAACATATTTCTGTAGAAGTTGTTCAAAAACAAAAAAGGTCAAGTCACGCACCATTCCGTGACGACGACGTAACGGACTTAGGGCTGCCAAGCGGAAGTATTGATATAAACAGAAATAACTTTAAAAGCAAGTGTACTTGCAATTCTAAGTAATAATCACATAGTTTTGACAGTAGTTTATTTAATAGCTGGTCAGGATTAGTAATCTTGTAGCGACATCTATCAACAACACAAATAGTTCGCACGACTCCTAAATAGATGGCGCCACATTAATCTAAATCGCACAAACGAAGTTTTCCAAGTAATATTTCGTTTTAGAGATTCTATCATCAAAAGTCTATGATCAACATCATCATATCAACCGGAAGACGCCCACTGTTGGACAAAGGCCTCCCCCAAGGATCCCCACGATGGCCAGTCTTGCGCTACTCGCTTCCAGTGACTTCCCGCGACCCTAACAAGATCGTCGGTCCACCGTGTGGGAGGCCTGCCCACGCTGCGTCTTATATCTCATCGGCAGTCGGTTCTACGAGCTATGTGAAAGTTTATAGTACTTGGGTAAATTAGTTACGGTTTATGGTTAATTTATGATAAAATTCCCACAGCATGTATGCATTTGTTAAATAAACTCATAAAATCAAATTCCTAACTCGAATAATGTGTGAAGATCGTTGCTAGGGCAGAGGTTTCACCTTATGACCAAAAAATATATTCCGTCATCCACCATTCTCACACTGCGCCCACAGACATCAC
Organism: Ochropacha duplaris; assembly: GCA_951361185.1. Taxonomy (NCBI): domain Eukaryota; kingdom Metazoa; phylum Arthropoda; class Insecta; order Lepidoptera; family Drepanidae; genus Ochropacha; species Ochropacha duplaris. Next base: position 3,363,130 of record OX592715.1, on the reverse strand, counting down.
AACCACTTTTTCCGTTACTTTGGTCAATTGCTTGGCAAGAAATAAATTAAATACCTGAGAGGCAGTACATAATGCCTTTGAAGAATTTATTGCCTTCCGTGGGACATCAGATATTTTTCATACTATGTTATATAATAGGTAATATTATAAATGTGACAGTAACTCTGTCTATCTATCTGTCTGTAATTTTTCACGCTTTAATCGCTGAACCATTTTTTATGAATTTTGGTATAGATATAAATGAGACCTTGGAGAAGGACAGAACTTTTTCCCGGTGAAAGATAAGATAAGAACACGGATGAAACCGCGGGAGACAGCAGGTACATAACAATACAAACTTTCACATTAGGATTGTAAAAATATCTAAAATATTTTTGACCTTCTTGAATTAAAATACAAATATGGTGATTTCAATTTTCATAGCTATATAATAACAAGCATTGTGGGTTATTTATCATCAAATGCTATGATTTATTAGCCCAAATAAGTTATGGTTGTGAGACAAAATGTATACAATGTATAGGTATAAACTTGTAAGAAACTCGGACTCATCAACGCCCAGCCTAACTCCTTGGACCTAGAAAGTTGATTTTATTCACAGTTGTTCTTTTTAAAACGAAGACGAGGAATAAGAAAGGTTTTTTCGAAAGGAATTTACCCGCGGTAAAACCGTGGGGTGGACCGTAAAAACATACAGATTTATAATTTTATTCAGACCAAGTCCGTTTGTCTTATTTTGTAAATAACAACTATCACCGCACAGACTTTGTGAAGTAGAATATCATTCTACACTACACATACACCCGTATTACACACACACAAACAAGTTCATTGGAGCGTGTCATCTTTTCCTGTTTCAAACAAAAGTGTTCTCTCATGTTCCAGACGTAGTGATGGGATTCAAGCGATATCGATCTTGCGGTATCTTTTGGAATTTATCAATTCGAAAACTCTTTGCTTACCAATATCACACGCTAAGTGGCTTTTTCTTTGAAAACTTATTGAAGTTATCATCGACTTCATTCAATCTATAGACAAGCCTACCAATGTGTTCTGACCGCTGTTTTTTGGGCTAGTTGCTACTAGGATTTGTTACATTAGGCAACAAATTTGCAATGCTTCTGATATTGTTAATTTCTATAGGCGAGGACTATATATCATCAGGTGCCTTTGCTATCTGCAAGCCTTTTGACCTAAAAAATAAATACTCATAAAATAAATTATTCAAATATCGAACAACAAATCCTACAGCGCTACCAGAACAAAGTGCTACAGATATTGACCAATGCGCCATGGTTCACACGGAACACGGACGTGCACGAGTACCTGCAATTCCCGACAGTCAGGGAACAAATAGAAAGGTCTTCTGTGGCTTACAAACAAAGACTGGAACAACACAGAAACCATCTGGCTTCAAAATTTCTGAACACAAAAGACTGCATATTTCGGCTAAAGAAAATGCGACAATCTGAGCACCCAACAACATTTAGAAAATATGAGATGACACATCCCAAGATGTGCACTCTCAAATCAAATCAGATCTGATTAAAGCCTGGGGCTGATTGCAGATTAAAAAAAAATATCGAGCAACAAATGTCGTTTGAATAGTCTTTCCCAGCATTGATTCAAAGTTAGTTAAGAACTCTTCGGGGCAGAACAAACTTCATACAATTAATGCTCGTGGCAGTGTTCCGTACTTCCACAATCTCAACTTAGGTAATGAGACGTTCGCTAATGTTTGTTGAGATATCGATGCGGATGTTAGATTATTAAATTAAACGCCCGAGGGACTTGGCTGGCTTTTTCTTTAATTGTCATTGATTGAGAATTATGATAATGTATATTTCGATAAGTAGTACCTACTCATATAATGAAACTGACTATAAAAGTGAAATTGATCAAAAGCAATTGTAATTTCATAGAAAAATAAACATCGATATCGAGTTAAACCCACTAGATAGGGTTCCTACATCACATGTTTTGGAATTTCCAAACAACACACTGTTACACAAAAACACATTACAAATACTTATAGCGCCATACAATTATTACGTAAGACAATTTTGCCAGTTTTTGACCCCCTCCCACCTATGTAAGGAAAAATAAGAATCGCTTGATAAAATTAATTTACGCAAAAAAAAATTTTTTTTCAAAGGAACAATTTTTAAGGCCGTTTATGTACACGCGCGCTTTTTCAAAGATTGCACATTTTTGAGATCTTACGTAAGACCTATGAAACCTCGCTCCCATCCCGTTGTAAGAAAAAATAAGACCTCCCTAAATCGTCTTAAGTAATAAATGAATAGCGCCTATCCTAACTACAACCTACCTAATTAACCGCAAATAAGGCTACTCGACCTAAACTCCTTAAAAATATCCATATGCATAAAGTTACCAAAATTCTAGGCATCAATCCGATGTAATTCCAACAGCGAACTGATGCTTGTGCCCAAATTGCGGACACTTCAGCACGTAGTGGAGAGCGCTCCGCCTAATGCCCTAATTCGATGGTTCAAGCTTTAAGCGGCTCTGCCGGCTCTACTGAAGGGCTATTGTTGTATTTAGTTGGACATTTCCGATGCATAGGTTTTTTGATAACGTTTGTGGTGTAGGTAGATCTTACTACTATTATAAATGTGATGTTTGTTACTCTTTCAGGCAAAAACTACTGAACGGACTTTGATGAAACTTCGCACACAGGTAGATCATATCTTGGAATAAAAAATAAGATAGTTTTTATCATAGGAAAAGATAAGATCCCTAGGGAACGTGGTTGAGAACGCGTGGGACAACTAGTAGATAATAATGAAGATTCTAAGAAACTTATATCCAGTTTTACAAAAACTTACAGACTTACAGATACGACACATGATAATGAAATTATCATATCGAATTAATGATTTAGAACCAAGAAAGCATTGAAATAACTCCACTGTCCGTACCTACTAATATTTATGAACCAATTTTTATGAATTTTGATATAGATACAGATGGAAGCTTGGAGAAGGACATAGGATACTTTAGAACAACAGTTCCAAAACAGCATATACTGTAAGATGTTCTTGAAGTAACGAAATACGAAGACCTCACCAGCAATCAAGAACTAAGTAGTTGTTGGGTAGTTGAAGCACGCGTGCCCTAACAAGTTTCCATTTGACAAGCTTACAACACTTGCTGGAAGTTTTCTGTTATGTTTTCAGGGCGTGGTTTGTGTGTCGGCGAACTGGGTGTTTATCTATTAACATCGGGAATAGCGTATTTGACTACAATGAAAATATAAAGCTTTTGTTAGCTTAACAGTAAACATTTGAACCAATTTAGCCATCGTAATATTAGAAGTGTTTATAAGAAATCATAAAATGATTAAATTTTCATGTTTGACCACGTGATTAAAAACACTCGGTTCGGCCGATTCTGAGTGTGACGTCACCTGCTTGTAGCCAGCAAAATGCAAACAGTATTATGAAAGAAATTTTGACAACTAAATTTTGTTTACGTGCAGGTGACGACATGATATTACGTAACCTAGGCATTACGGCGTCTTAGCGTTTTGATGGCCTTTTTTATTAACATAAAATTTGATAATATTTTTTAAAGAAAATAGTGAAATTCACAACGAATTGCAAATGTATTATGCTATAATGAACAATTTTAGATTCTTTTCTAAAACCTATCAAATACCATATTTAAGATAGTAAATGGTAGTATGGCGGAGCGATATGTTAGACTCCTCCTTTGAAAAGAGAAGATCTTCCGACAGGATTGGTCATCGTGTCTGGGGACCGCGGTCCAACTGTAGATGTTGGAATATTTATATGGAGATCACATAGAAAACTTCGTAAGCGCAATGTAGATTATTGGGGCGCCATCTATCTAGGAGTCGTGCAAACTATATCTGTATTGTAGATAGATGTCGCTACAGTACCAACATCGATTTCATTACCTAGTTAGAGCTTTCTGTTAGGTATTATCAAGGCGGTAGTGTACTTAACAGTACACGCCTGGCTGTTTTTTTTATTTGCTAGTGACTATTGCTTCAGGACATTTCTGCCTTCAGAACATTTAGTATTATTCTTCTTTGTTAAAGTCTAGTTTTGTTAGTTAGTTAGTCGTATTGGTACAGTCTCGTTACCACCGTTACTAATAACTGTTTCAGAAACCAGTGGCTTCACCTATAACCAAATACCTATAACTATTCCAAATAACAATATAACGATGTACTTAATATATACTTTTTTAAACATAGGCTATTCCACTGCGATTTTAAAATCGCTAATCGCTCACACCAGCAACCCAATTTAGGATTATCAAGAGATCGCAATTACACTTCCATGGCACGTTTGGAATAAATCCAAAACGGATGGTTTGCATCGCTCCACATTTGGAACCGAACCCGTTGACCCAGTGACGTCACACCGCTAACCCCACCGCTGGGAAGGTTGCCAATCGAGATCATACCTAGCCAATTAAAGAATAAACTATCTAAAATGGACTCTATAGCTGTAACTGTATAACACTGAATGTAACAAATACATAATTTATTTGTGTAATTTAAACTTTTAATTAAGTTTGGAGTCTATTACTGGTCTAACAAGGGTTTATGATGTTTTTAACATTGATGCTATAAAAAAAGGGATCAAAAATATCAATTTTAGATAAACTACCTAGAGAAGGAGCGTACGCAAACAATAGTCTCCAATCAAGTGAAGCAACGTGCACGAAGTTGTGTGCGTGAGCTGCACGTACTTTATCACGCGTTACTCGCGTCGCACAGGAACGTGTTCGGCTTCCTTTTTCAAATTCGGCTTCCTATACTGTAGTTAACTTTAAGTGCACGGGGCGGGGCTTGTTTTATTTGGTCTGAGAGTTGTAATAGATGATGATGAAGGAAAACATCGTAAGGAAACCATAGCATGGTGGAAGGGTACTTTGAAGTACTCGACTAGCTGGCTACCACCCTCAAGTTGAAAATCTGTTGCCAAGCAGTTGCTCTAGCCAGTTGCCTTTGATTAAGGCATTTTAAAAATGTCGTCAGCACATTTGGCAAACCCGCTGGCATTGCTAATGTCACGACAAAGAATGTTTATTTTTAATTACACAACATTTTACTTTTTGAAGTGCATTCACACTGACAAAGCAAACTATATCTAATCATAATTAAAAGACTTCAAAAAAGGAGGAGGTTATATGTTCGACTGTATGTTTTTTTTATGTATGTTGTTCAATTTCTCCGCCAATTGTTAAATGATTTTCAATTTTTTTTTATTTGAAAGAGTATACTTCGGCGGTGGTCCCCATGTCACCAAGTCAGGATCTGATGATGGGATCCTGGGGAAAAACTTGGGGCAACCCTCAAATTTTATAAGAATTTACAGTAGTTTTTCATTCATGATTATTCAAGAAAAGAGTCAAACTTACACAAACTAAACCTTGCTAAGATATAAAATAAAAACTTTATGAATATTTGATGTTCGCTTGATTGTGAACGCGTGAGATGCGGCGGCGACCTAGGTCACGATGACGTCACTTCCACGGCTCGTACCACGTACAAGAGTTATAACACGGACGTTCTGAGAACCAATTTAATGAAGCTAGTTGGTTTTGAAGTGATATTTATAGTTGAAAGGGTAATAGCTGGTTATTTTATTTAGATAAGGGGATTTTTCTGATAAGTTCTATTAGAGATCATCTTTTCCATGCGGATTTGTTTGCGTTCTAAGCTATATTTTAATCTAAGGTATGTGCTCTTTTAATGTGGCAACTTTTATTTAAGTCTACGCAAAACCTCAGACGAAATAAAAAAGGTAGACAGAGAAGCACAGTAAAAGAAGCCGAATTTGAAAAAGGAAGCCGTTCGCGTCCCACACACGGGATAACGTACGTGCAGGTCACAGACACAACTTCGTGCACGTTGCTTCACTTCATTGGAGACTTATTTACGTACGCTCCTTCTACCTTTTTTATTTGTTCTGTTCACAAAACTTGAAGTGGATATTTACTAGTTGTCCTTCGCGGTTTCACTCGCGTTTCCGAGGGAACCCTTTAGGGGTAAAATTTTCAAAAATCCTTTCTTAGCGGATACCTAGACAACCTATCTATTAAGAATCTACACGCCTTTAATTCGACAGCTTTTTGTCAGCCAGTACGCAATGGAAATAATCTCAAAACAAGTTCTAATAAGAATGCTTTCTTACTTCAGAGATAATTAATGTGTTAAAGTAAGTGCTAATCCATTACTTTACACAATTCTTTGCGGAGCACAGCGTTCCCAGCAAAAGTTCGCTTCCAATACAATTCAAAGGAACTATTCACATTAGTGACATCTCTTCATCCCCTAACTGAAGACAAATCCGCGAAGTTCGTCGCCCACCCTTACCCTTTTTAAGGTGAGTTTACACAAAGCGGTTTGTTGTAAGTAGAAAAAATTTCTGATTCACAAAATTTGAATGCCCTAAAACTGTTAGTCCTTAGCTTGTTGGGTGAAATCAAAATAAAACCTCATCTATTCAGTTGAGGCCCTGGTAAGGCACTTATGAACGTTACAATTGACTCTACCACACCGGTTTAATACTCTTAAACTGAGAAGACTCCGGCAAGAAACTCAGCAAGGCAATTTTTTTTCAGCATTGGATCTCTCGTAAATTTATTTGAAAAGGGTTCTTTGTTGAAGTACATGTGCAAGTTGAAATTAAAATCAGCTATTTCATAGATAGTGAATATCAAACGTGCGCATATAAAATATTATTCTTATTTCAATTTACTTTTCGATTTTACACTGTTTCAAAAGGACCGCATTCCCGAAGGTCTTACCTTTGTCGGGGATAAAAAGTATCCGATATTTATTTCTAGATTATGATCTACCTGTGTGCCAAGTTTCCGCTAAATCTGTTCAGCCGTTTTTGCAAGATTGAGTAACACACATTTATCATATAATAGGATACTTAACATTTGACATTTTACACTTAGCAGTCAATTAAAATTGAGTTTTAAATTATTTCAGTCGACATGCTTAAAGCCACAAGCGTTTACGGTTAAAAACCGCTTCGTCTAGCCCCGCCATTACACTTTACTGTAGCGCATTCCGCATAAATTGTGGATTCAGTATGGATAAAGCTTAGGTATTCGTTTGGTCACGTAGAATTAATGTAAGATAGAAATTCCCGAAGAGAGTTAAAATAATTTGCATTACTTAGTTTTAAAAATGAGTAAGCTAGTTAGCTTAGCTTTATGTTTACTAAGTTAAGTACGAATAGGTACTAGATGTTCCTTGTGGCTTTAATATTTTTACATAAATATTTTATTTATTTCCTATTATTTGTGATCATGGTCATTGTAGGGAATTGATATTATATCAATTTAAAGTAAAAAGGTGGGGTGACAAAGCTGCTGGCATAACACACAATTTTATTATTTTATATTTGAAGTCGTTTCTAATAATCTACAAACTCGTGACAAACTCCAATTTAAAACTTCAAATAGCTTTAATTGGTATTTTAAGTTTGTCATAACTGTAACTATAAAATACTGAAAACATAAGTTAGTTCGTCATTAAACCCCTCAATATCAATCGTAAATTTGTACTCCAAATGAAACCCCGCCCGGACGCTCCCCGAATGCTTTTTATAGTAGGAAAAATCCGGGGAACCCTGGACGGATAGCAACTCTAGATCGATTGCAAGGCAATTGTAGTTCATTGGTTTGGTAGTGATGTAGAATACCGTAATGAAGGTCATGTTCGAATCTGATTGTGAAATTGAACTTTCGGTGAAAGAAAATATCATAAGAAAACCATAGCATGGTGTGAGATTACTTAGTTCTCTCCTCTGGCTAGCTAAGATAAGAATCAATGTACCTAGTCCATATGCAAAATTACATAGAAAATACTGGATGATTTCACGGTGGCGTGGTTGGTTAACACACTATCTAGAAGAGAGAAAGAAAAAACGTGTGCTATCTATCTATCACGCCAATGGTCGTGGGTTCGATTCCCATCCAGGACAGATACCTATTTGTGTGCCTGAACATCTCTAGTCTATTTGTCCCGAGTCTAGGTGTTATTTAGTCTATTTAACTAAGTATTTACAAAAAATTACAGTTATCTGGTTTCCATAGCAGCTCTGCTTAGTTTGGAATCGGCCGTGTCAGAGAATATTTATTTTTCCCATGCAAAACCGTCTCACATACAAATAAATGTCATTAATTAGTTAGCTAAGATAGTATGTACCTACTTCCAATTATTAAGAAAACTTTAATGTAATACTAACATCTTGATTAAATATAAAGAAATAAACAGAAATGCAGCTTTAAAGACGTTGTTTTTTGTAGAAACATCTCGCTGACTGGCTATCTCGCTACTGAATCTGAAACTAAATAAAAGCAAATAAGAATAAACGCAAGGAGAGGCGATGCAGAAAGAACTGAGTTTATGATTTCAAACAGTATTAAATAAAATGTTAGGTTCGCGCTGAGCTTTTATGATATAAACTTTGCCTTCTGTATTATATTTACATCTTTTTATGTTGCTTAGATTCCACAGAATAATTTAAATTGACATTAAGTGTATTATTAAATAACTAGCTGTCCCTCGCGTGTCATCTTTTCGCGCGATTAATATTCCCTTGTTTTAGTCCAGGATATGATCTACCTGTGTGCCAAGTTTCATCAAAATCCGTTCAGCTGTTTTTGGTGAAAGAGTAACAAAAATACTCACATCCAAACAAACTTTCTCCAGTAGTAAGATAAGATAACAATATCTTGGGACATTTCACACATGGCTATCTGATTCTAAACTTAGCAACGCTTGTACTATGGAAACCAGATAACTAATAGGTACCGTTTTTCAGGGTGCCGTACATCAATAGGAACCATTATACGATCAATTTATTGTCCGACCGTCAAACCCTTTTTCTGAGGAATGCGTGGAGCTAGTTGAAATTAATATGAAATACCTAGGTATGTAATCTCTAGGAGCAGTAAAAAAATTTAACTTCTAACAACGCAAGCAATAGATAGGTACGGCCGTTAATGCACCGTTTTGCCGCCTATTTTGACTCTCGCAAGGGAATCAAAACCTAAGGTACTTTCCGTTGGCCTAGAACCTTGAAATTTGGAATAGAGCAATATCAGGTAGTACAAGTATAGGAATAAATCCGAAAGCCGTTATTTTTTAGTTGGGTATATCAGAAAAAAAACAACAAATCGGAGAAAAAACTAAAAAAAATATTCGATTAGATTATCGTGATGAACGAACTATTTACACACCTTTAAGTATATGTAACCCACGACTTACGGCATGATAGGTGGTACTCTTACCACCCACGCCAATCGGCCCGACGTATTAAGATGAGATTTCCTTCTCTGAATACATTCAGGAACATTTTTAGGTAAATTCTCGTGAACCTACTTATTCTGATTAGTCTAAAACTCGAAGATGTGGGGGACCCAATAACATTAAAAAATCGGAATACGTTTATATACCCATTGATGTTAACATGTATGTTATGTGGTAGCTGTTTGTATTAATTTAAAAGTAATACTTATAATCATTTTGCCTGTGACTTCGTCCGCATGTAATTTGTATTTTGTATACATGTGATTTCAAAATTTAGCTGTAAAAACCAAGCAGACAAACAGAAAGTCTAGGTTACATAAGAATTTATATAATTACTAGCTACCCCGCGGTCTTATCCGCGTTCCCGAGGGATAAAAATATATGCTATCCCAAGCTAGAATTAAAAAACAAACAACCTAATTAAACAAAATATAAAATCAACCCTTCACTTTCAAATAAAAATAAACAGTACCTACTTACCTGTACTTACGGATATTTTAAATTAGAAAAAACCGGAACAGAAAAGCAGGAGAAAAATACAGCGAGGAAATACCGGAGTCTGTTTATTGGAACCAATAAAGAGGGTAGGAAAATAAATCAGCGACAAGAAGTACGGGCTAGAGGGCCGCCCGGTCGTGTTTAACAGGTTATCTGGGACTTTTTAGGGTTCTGTAGGAAATATAAACTGGATTTTTCGCCTCGACCGATGCTGTATTATGTGCACAGGTTCGCAACAGTTTCAGTGGTTAGTTTCATTGTCTATGAATTCATGTCGTCATATGTGGGTAGTTAGATAATTATTTATTTCTACTCTCTCTACTCTACTTTCCTTATGTACGAGTATTGATAATTTTAAATACTGTTGTAGTTTTTTTTTTATGTCACTAGTGACATCGAGACAGGCGGGTCACCTGATTGTAAGTGACTACCGTCGCCTATAGACATTAGCAATGCCAGGTGGACTGCTAACGTGTTGTACACCTTATTACAATGCCTTAAGGGCAAGGGCAACTGGCTCTCAAGTGCAACTGCCGGAACACACCAACAGGTGCTTGGCGACGGATTTTCAACTTGAGGGTGGTAGTTAACTATGGTTTCCTCACGATGTTTTCCTTCACCGAAAGCTCAAGCTCATTATAGGATTCTAACCCACGACCTGTATATATAAAATATATAATTATATTTTATATAGTTGTAGATATAATAGGTTATAAGCGCTCGCGAGCGGTAGGTTAAGAATTGGCTGATTAGCCAACTTTGACCTGTCACGTCGCCTGTGTCAACGAATACACTTCACGTTTACGATAAATGTAATTGCCCCAAAAGAAACAAAAATGCCGTCGTGTGTTATGAGATATTGTTGTGTAGTGTGATATTGCATTACGTTATTTATATGAGTGTTAGTGTGCAATTTTTGCGCCAATTTCGAGGCACCAATGCTGCTCAGGTAACCTATCTATACCTTTTTTCTTATACTATCATTGGTTGTAGCTTATTATTATTATGAAAACAATACTTTTTAACAGCCATTGTATATTGATGTATGTTTGGTTGTGAAATAAAAAATCCACCAAAAAGAACCCAAGAATGTAAATCTTACACGTACTTATCCAGGTTTTATGCTAAGCTTTGTACACCGTGTATATTGGTTTATAAATTGATAAGACTTAGAGTTTAGTTACCTGTAAATGTATGTTAAGAAGTTAGTATTCAAGACTTGTAATCTAGATAAATAGAAACCAAATTGAACTTGGTAATATATACAGAGTGTTTTTTTTACATTCCTATATAGGTTTCTTGTTTGATAAAAAATATATAATTCCAATTTTGCTCTAGACTGAGAGATATAATGTGATCTTGCCATCTCTTTCAGAGTAGTCCATAGGCTTCATAAAATACATATACTACTACAATGAAGAATGTTAACTAATTTTGAATAATAGCTCTCCATATTCTCTGTCAAAAATAAAAAATACTAGTGAAATAATTACTTCGATACGTCAATTTAGTTTCCGATTTATAGAAGTAAACGTGCGATGCGGACTCGTACTCGATTTGACGTACTCGTGTGACGGTGTGACGTCATCTTGCAACACTCGCTCATAGCGGAGCGTTGCAAATTGACGTCACATGCGGTCATGTGACTGTTAGCGGGACTCAATTTTATCGTAAATTTAAATGCCTGTAAAATCAAAACTAATAGCGATTTTTGACTACAGCAAAAACTAGTGTATTTGTATACATACAAGCTTTACTGTAACAAATTTTCAACTGATTTGGCATACCTATTAACATTCTCCAATTTAAAAGATATATGTTCATAGAAATAAAACCGCCTATTGTACAGTAATTGATATTCAAATTTCTTGTTTTTTTTTGTTTGTCATCTGCCTTTGGTGTACAATAAAGAGGAATCTATATACCCATAATCCCACTTAATATTATAAATGTGAATGTTTGGATGGATGTTTGTTACTAAATCACGCCAGAACGGCTGAACGGATCTGGATGAAATTTGGCACAGAGATAAATTATAGTCTGGAATAGCACATAGGCAACTTTTTATCCCGATAAACGATAAGATCCTACGGGAACGCAGGTGAAACCACGAGGAATAGCTATTACCTAATAAAGATTTTTTCTTACAATTATACGAAGAGCACAATTTATTGTACAAGAGCGAATAAACATCGATAAAAAAGCTAATACTGCAACTATACACAATAATAATCATTAACAATTACCTAACACTTACATAAATTATATCTAAATGATTCTATCATCCAGTAAACACGTACTTACCTCAGAGTCGGTATAAACAAACAAACAATAAAACAGAAAAGAAATGTACAATTGTACATGTCTACTCCGCTTTGTATTCATGACTTTCAATAAATAACGGCTCCACAACGGTGTGAGAAAAAGAACAGCCCCTACTATGCGTCTGTTAGGCAATAGAGTGACGACTCGAATTAAATTCGCGTAGAAACTCGCATGGTACACGTTTTATGAAGCCCATCCGAAGTGGATATCGATGGAAAGGATATAGTGATCTCTCGGCTAAATGTGATGAAGTATTTTAGAACACAAATAACAATTCCAGAACTATAGTTTTGCACAATAATCATTATTATTAATCGTATATATTTAATAAGTAATTATTAAATATTAATAATCCTAAATTATGGGATGAGGCAAAGAGGAATAATATTTTTAATATCGACCCAATGGCAATAAAACTTCTACCAACATCTTTCTTTGCAACAGATGATTAGAGAGAATGTAAGGTTAAACTTTTATTAATACTTTATTCATAATGGTACTAATTTGTAAAAAGTGTTAATTTGTAAAATATTGGCAAAATAGTCAGATCATAAAATCAAAGAAGATGACTTGTTCAGTTTCTTTGCCGGTTCTTCTCCGTCGAAGGTTGACTTCCGAACCGGTGGTAACTACAGTAAATTCTACCTTCAGAAGTGCCCTCCTTGTATCTCTACATCTAAACAGAAACAGAATAAATGACATTGACTTGTCATAAAATAATAATATTGTATGACTGATAAGTGAGTTTTTAAGGAGAAAAAATAGTAATAACTCTACAGGAAAGTAGGGTATAAAATTTATTTAAGGTTTCCTCTCGATTTCGATTAATATTTTTAAGAGCCTTGCATTTTATCCATTGTTTTGTTTTGATAATATTTCTGTCACACAAAATACTTCTAAGAAAGGATCAAATAAGGATAAAGTCGTTTATACGTTTATATTAACGTTCAGATGAGTTAATTGGGTTTCAACACGACCAACTCGAGTTTGAAATATGAAAACAGAAATGTGACATATTTTACCCATCTCTCATAAAAAATGCACTCAATTAATGAACACTTACGATGGCAATAAGTTACGTAAATAGCAGTGCAGCTAGTTCTGAAGTCTTGAAATGTCACCAAACCCTACGAAATTATAATTAAGGTAACAAATTTACGTACCCCGTTGCACTCTTTATTTTGAAACTGCCGCCCTATATTCGGGGCTGAATTCATGGATATATATTAGCTCCATTTAGTAATATCTACTGCTGTATCTAGTTCATTTTCGAAATTCGATAATCCTATTAAAATCCAAGAGGAATCGAGCACTAATTTCAAGTAGACATCTCACCATTAAGCAAGGTGTTACTAAAGTGAGGGAACGTTTATCGATAAATCAGGATATCGATAAAATATCGACTCTGTCGGCCGCCTACGTGGCTCGATGCTTCCCCGAGGAGCATGCTAATGAGCACCGATTTAGGCTGATCACAGATGCCCGATTTGTCGTGCGATCATGTTGAATAGGTAGGTCATGATAATTTGTTGAAAATCGCGCTGTCTTCAGACTCTTCTTGCGTGATAGTATTAATTTTGAATACTATTGTAATCAATACTTGCTATATATACTAATTGTGAAGTGTATTTGTTTGTTTGTCCTTCATTCACGCAGCAAATCAACGTGATTTTTACAATATAGTTTACTAGCTTTCCGCCCCGCCGTTTTACGCGCGTATTCCTTTTTTACCCCTCGAGGTTGAATTTCGAAAAATCCTTTCTTATTCCTCGTCTACAGTTTAAAAACAATACCTGTGAAAAAAATCAGCTCCAAGGGTCTAGCGTTGATGAGTCAGTGAGTCAGACCATCTCTTTTTATATATATGTATAGATGACCGGTTAATGACGTAGGCAATAAAACCGACTATTAACTATTAGATAATCGGTTTTGGCTACCATGTTAATATGACAATAATTAAATAAATTTGATGTTTAATCATAATAATGTACCTATTCTTGTCGTAACTAAAGTAACATTTAATCACGGCTCATTTTGTTTATAACATACCTTTTACTTTTACGAGGTTCTTATCGACACGAAAGTTGGAAATTAATCTAAACCTGGTATTATAACTGGTAATAATCATTAAATGGAAAGTAATGAACATGAATTCTGATTCAGTTTTAGTGGTTGCTTAGTTGGAATTAGTTTAGTATGCAAATCGAACTAATAATTATGAATGCGAAAGTTTGTGGGTGTGTGTGTACGTATGTTTGTTACCCTATAGCTCTTAAACGGATTTGGATGAAACTTTCTACATAGATAGATCATATACTGAAATAATATAAAATAAACTTTAATCGCGGCGAAATAATGACAGTTTAAAATTGTACTATACTAAAAAGAAGTTAAATCACAGTGTGTAACTGCCCTATTTTACTTATATCGATCTCGCTCCGCTATCGACAGCTAATAAATCTGTTTCCAAGAGGAATCGATTTAAAAAGTTAGTTTCAACTCCATTGAAGGGGAAAATAACATTTGTTACAAGAATTGAGTCTTAAAGATCGAAATGTATTAACAATTACTGAGTTTTCTCGTCGGATGTACTGGTTTCGATTCCCGATGCAACTGGCGTTTCTTGGTAAATAGAAATAACCACCTATTCTTTTTATAAATAAATCTATCTATACTAATATTATAAAGAGGTAAAATTTGTGAGTTTGTGAGGTTGTAGGGGGTAATCTCTGGATCTACTGAACCGATTTTGAAAATTCTTTTACCGATAGAAAGCCACGTTATTTGTGAGTGTCATAGGCTATATTTTTATCCCAAGAAAAGAAAAGATCCCACGGGAACGCGCGTGAAACCGCGGGGGATAGCTAGTTGTTCATAACTTTGTAGTGGTTATAATTATTAGTAGGTTTATATAGATTTTATATATTAATATAATATAAATTAAAAAAAACTAATAAAGAAACTATAACGGTGCCTTTTTGATATTCATGGAACCCGACAATTAAAGCGTTCACACACATAGAAAGTTTCTTGTCGCCTACTCCTTGTAAAGTACGATTAAATCAAAACGCGACGATTACGCGACCATAAAAATAGAGTGAGCGGTCACAACTCAACACGAATGGACTGCAACTAGTGTTGTGACTAACCGATATTTGTTAGTTAATATGTAGGCGATGATAGCTCAGTGGTAGTGACGCTGGATACCGCGGTGAATAGTTCGATTCCTACAATGAGCTTGAGCTTTCGGTGAAGGAAAACATCGTGTGGATTGGATACCAAAGCACGGTGGTAGGGTACTTTGTAGTACTCAAATGAATTTCTGTTTGATTTTTATTGATCATATAATATTCATCTTAAGCCGACTTTATAATTATATGAATAAGATAGTGACAATGATCCAATCTGATGTAAGTCATCTTAGACAAAAGTTGGAATTAAAAAATCTACTAGTATATTACATTAAAAATTGTACAAGAGTGTTCCTCCTCCTCTAATCGTTGGCTCACTGCTGAGCTTCGTGATGTTCCCGCTCTTTCTCACGACAGAGCCGCTTCCACTGCTCTCGGTCTTTGGCGTGGTGTAGGGCGTCTGAGATTTTTGTGTCCCAATGGTTCGTGGTCGCCAATCAAGAACCATACTGCCCCATCGGCCGTCGGTTCATTTTATCAGTGACAAATAGACCCAGAACACAGACCTTTAATCTAACAGAACGATATTTCATTCTGATTAATTGATCCCAAACGATGACGATCCGTTTAATTTAAAATGCATTTCCAATTTTGTTTTTAATGGTTCCCAGTTATCACTAAATCTTATCATTTTATATAAAAATACATTTTATACTGGATATCCGATAAGTAGTACAGTAAACTTAAGAGGAAAATAAGTGCGTGGGTCACCTAACAAATATAAAAAAATGACCTCAGTAAAAGTGTCTGTATTTTTTAAAATGTTTTAAGGTTAACAAACAAGCTGACGGTCCACATGATGGTAAATAGTCACCACCGTTTATGGACATTTGCAATACCAGGGCGATTGCCGATGTGTTGCCGACCTTGAAGAGCTCTTTTTACACCTTTTTTGAAGAACCCCATATAATAGCGCGCAGGGAATACCATCATGAGGAGCTCATTCCACATCGTAATGGTCCGCAGAAGGAACGTCCGGCTGAATCGTTGTGTGGACGATCGAGGCGGCTCGAGGACATGAGGATGAGCTCCACATCGCCGGCGAGCAGTGCGATGGTAGAATGGTGACGATGGCACTAAGTCAAAAAGTTCTTGAGTACACTCCCCATTATACAGACGGTAGAACACACAGAGAGAGCCAATATGTATCCAAAGGCTGAAAGGTTCTATACCGCTGCTGAGTTCGGGGTCGTTAACTATCTACCTCAAAAATACTTACATAATTAGTGCCCGTATTTGTAGATAAAACACTTACCTGTAAAAAGAAAAAATAAAGGTTATGAAACATGTAACTTCATTATATTAGTAACTAGCTGTCCTCCGCGGTTTCACCCGCCTTCCCGTGGGATCTTATCTTTTCCCGGGATAAAAATATAGCCTATGATACTCAGGAATAATATAGCTTTCTAATGGTGAAAGAATTTTTAAAATAGGTCGAGTAATTTTTGGCCTAAATCGTAATAAACAAACAAATCTTTCCTGTTTATAATATTAATTTAGATAATAGGGTCCGGTTTTTGAGTACGAAACCCATAAAAGGCTCACCCTAAGACCTAAAACTGCGCATCTTAAAGATTTTCCTTTTATAATGTTATGTTTTATCAATTAATTTTTATGAAAAAGTCTAAATTTCTATACAATTTAACATTTTGTTTATACAAAAGCTTTCTAAACTAAAATATAGAAATACAAAAGAAAATATGTACAGATAATGAATCTAGTTTTTTATATTCCAGTACCTACATTATCATCGCCAATGGTTTCACCCGCGTGCCCGAGGGATGTTATCTTTGCCCGGGATAAAAAGTATCCTTTGTCCTCCAACCATCAATCTCTGTGCCAGAATTCATAAAAATTGGTTCAGAGGTTTAGGCGTGAAAAGGTAACAGAGACAAAGTTACTTTCGCATTTATAAGTTACTAGCTTTCCGCCCGCGTTTCCGAGGGATCTTATCTTTTCCCGGGATAAAAAACCTATGTGCTATTCCAGACTATAATCTATCTCTATGCCAAATTTCATCCAGATCCATTCAGCCATTCTGGCGTAAATGAGTAACAAACATACATCCATCCATCCAAACTTTCATATTTATAAATATATAATAGTAGGATTATAGTAAGGATTAGCGTTAACAAACGCACAGACAAACAGACAAAAATTCTAAAAATCATTGTTCAATCATTTATCTTCCATGTACAGACAGTGATCCGTTACATTTTTATTATCTATAATATATAAAATTCTCGTGTCACAGTTTTCGTTGCCATACTCCTCCGAAACGGCTTAACCGATTTTGATGAATTTTTTTGTGCTGATCCGGTATCTATGAGAATCGGCCAACATCTATTTTTCATCCCCCTAAATGTTAGGGGTAGTCCACCCCTAAATTTCTTTTTTTATTTTTGAGACAAAATTTCTAATTTCTATTTTTTTATGATACAACATACAAAAATACATTCAATCCCTAATTTTCACCCTTCTACGATCAACCCTTATTTTTTAATAGCCATTTTAGTAATTTGAGTAATCGGTCAAGCCGTTTCGGAGGAGTATGGTAACAGGACCGATTTGGATGAAATTTTGTGTGTGTATTTCAATGGGTTCCTCGATGATTTGAAAACAAAATTGGACCCGGTAGATGGCGCTGGAATCGGGTTCTAAGTTTTGTTTTAATTTCAGGGCAGCACAACGTCTGCCGGGTCCACTAGTATGTATATATATCTCTAATAGATACTATTTCTAGAAATTCTTTGATGTAGAATATATTTATCTACATTGTACATAAATAGATACAAAAGGTCAAAGCGCATTACTCTAGTTGTTCATAAGCCCTGTCTAGGATACTTCAAGTGTAACATGAAGGTACTCAAAGTTGTAAGTAGGGATGAGCCAGGTTTTCTTTAACTTAATTCCACTCTCTTTAACTTAAAGAGGACTTGAATGTTTCTCGAGAATCACTTGTGCTTACGTTTGATATCTTAATGTACGATTTAGTTTACGATTCAAGTATATCCCTGTTCTATTCAAATTTATGTTTTAACAAGCTTTTCTTTTTTTTAACTTTACTTATTAGTTCGCAATGATATTATAAGGAAATAGGTGTAGATAGGTTACCTAAATAACATTTGATTTAAAAATCTGGCCAAGTGCGAGTCGGACTCGCGCACGAAGGGTTCCGTAAAAATGGCAAAAGAATCACGTTTGTTGTATGGGAACCCCCTTAAATATTTATTTTATTCTATGTTTAGTTTTTTTTGTTATAGCGGCAACAGAAATTCATCATCTGTGAAAATTTCAACTGTCTAGCTATCGCGGTTCTTGAGATTTAGCCTGGTGACAGACAGACGGACGGACAGACAGCGAGGTCTTAGTAATAGGGTCCCGTTTTTATTTACCCTTTGGGTACGGAACCCTAAAAAAGGCCGATAAATGGCACACTAACGCATACGTAATAATCCACAGCACATTACGATATCTCATAACACACGATGGCATTTTTGATTGTTCTAGGTCACTTTTACTTTTAATTGCACACACGTGAAGTGCATTCGTTGAAGCCAGCAATTTAAGCCTTCCGCTTTCGTAGCGCTTATAACCTATCTACACGTTTTTAGTTATAATATCATTGTTCAGTTCAAATATAATAAATTTGGATCGAATCTTGCTATTGAATTTTTACACCAGTTCCACCCAATCCGAATTTTATGTATTCATGATACTTTTCACCCTGGGAACGCAGTGGACAGCTTCATTTTTAAAACAAAAAAAAACACGTATAAAACTCAACCCCCACCTCAACCCTTCCAAAGATTTAAACTACCATCCTGTATACGAATAAGTCATAAACATACCCTGTATCAAGGGTACATCGTCGTCACACCATCAACCGGGCAGTATTCTGTACAGTTTCTACTCGCCTCCTAGATTTGATGGCGCGATATACGACCGATCCCTAGAAAGGTCAAAGGGCTGAACTGTAGTGGTAATAAACAAAAACTTATACAGCATTGGGGGGGGTAGGATTCCGTATCATATTTTGTGTTATAGTATATTAGAAAGTTGGTCGTAAGAGCGGAATTGTTATAGCCAGTTTTGTAACTTTCTATGAATATTTACTTTGTTTATTTAGACGTAAGTTGGATACCTAAACTAAAATATATTTATTTTATTATGAACTAGGTTCTGCACTGCGGTTTTACTTGCTTTCCCAGTATAAAGAATAGCCTATATCACTATCCTAACCATGAACTATATCATACGCAAAACTCATTGCTCAGTGCCATAAGCCTTACCCGATATTTTTCTATTCGAACTAGTCGTTCCTGAGATTAGCGCGTTCAAACAAATAAACTCTTCAGCTATATAATATTAGTATAGATGTTGGAAGTATTCCAGTCCCGAGTGAATAGGTTACTTCTAGGTAAGCGTGCACCATAGTAGACCACATCTTCACCTAACATCAAGTGAAATAGTGGTCAAATGCAAACCTATTTTCAATAAAAAAGTTGCGAAGATAATTGACAAATATTTTTATCAATTTGATGTCCAAACGTCCAACGATTATTTATGCATTGCATTATATTTATATGGTTTCTTACGATTTTTAGGGTTCCGTAACTCAAAAGGTAAAAAAAGGAACCCTAATAAGATCACTTTCTTGTCCGTCTGTCTGTCTGTCTGTCTGTCCGTCCGTGTGTCACCACCGATTATCTCAGGAATGAGTAGACCTAGCAAGTTGAAATTTATACCAGATACTGAGGTCTATAGTCCCTATTAGGGGTATAAAAATCAAGGTTCTGAGTCAACACGATAAAAAGATATGGAAGACCAGCGTTAGTTATTAACAACTAGCACTATGCTGAGCTGGGACCGTTTTGTGGCAATATAATCTATTTTTTTTTTTTACTCTTATAGTTTTTTTTTTTTAATTAGTTTTTATTTTGTATCATATCATATTTTGTATTATTTTTTATAATTATTTTTTTTGCCACAAATAAATTTAAATTTATTTTCTTTCTTCAAATTTAGCCAAAAAATTTACCATAATTTTCAACTTTTTTTATTTTTCGGAATTTTCCCTTTACTTGTGCTGTAAGACCTTGCTTTGAACCAAAATTGACAATCAACGGGAAGTACCCTATAGATTATAAACCCTATAGGAAAACCTATATGGTAGTTCCCGTTGACCTAGAATCACGAAATTTGGTAAAAAGCTCGAGACTTTATTACCGTGATGAACGAACTATTTACAAGTTTGTACGGAACCCTCGGTGCGCGAGTCCGACTCGCAATTGACCGGTTTTTTTGTTGCAAAAATCTGGTCTCCAAAAGTCTGCTACAAACTTTGTACTACCACTGAAAGCTAAATAAATAAACATCAAACAAGTTAGTTGTGTTTCATATTATTTAATAACTAGCTGTCCACACCGGTTTCTCTCGCGTTCCCGTGGGATCTTATCTTTACCCGGGATAAAAATATAGCCTATGTTACTCAGGGATAATGTAACTTTCTAATGGTGAAATAATTTTTAAAACCGGTCCAGTAGTTTTTAAATTTATTCGTTACATACATAGTTAAATATAAAAAAATACAAATCTGAATATTAGTGTAGAATTGTAGATTTAAAACGAATGTTGATATTCGTGATATATCATACCGTGAACTAAATTAAACGCAACGAGCGTAGGTAATATTACGAGCATTTACGAGCATTTTCATCATAAATAAATACACGGACTCTTTATCAGTGTTGCAGTATGAAAAGCAACACAGGTAAACCTCAATTAATATGAAGATAATTATGCTTAGAATAAATTACTCACATTATTTAATGGTAGCACTTAATGTAGGATTATTTGTCTATCTTAATAGTTTATCAGCGGTTCTCAAACGTAAGTAGGTACCTACTAAGCACTTCAAAATGTATTTTTAAATTGAATAGCGAACACTTCTTAAGCAGATGTATCCAGGAAATAATTTAAAGAACGAAAGAAAAAAAGAAAGAATGAATTGCTTTTGTAATTTTGGAGGGATTTTGTTTTGGTACAAACTTATATTTGAAAACTTAAATTTATAAAAAAGCGCAATATTTGGTGACCAGCAGCTAAATTGGTGGATTTATTTGAAGCAGTATTTGAACATCATTGACCTTTAAGCCAATCCTTAAGGGTAAGGTGAAAATTGAGAACGGAGTTCATGAGATCATCAGTATAGACCAATAGTTGAACTTGATGAGAGTAGCACCACTAGCACCTCAACGGTCGAATTTGTTTAGTTTTAGGAATATAGTTTCACATGTTGTATATCCTACTAATATTATAAATGTAAATGTTTCTATGCTTGGATGCATATACTCAATCATGTAAAAACTACTGTACGGATTTTGATGAAACTTGGCTCACAAGTAGATTATACCCTGAAACATAAGATATACAAACATACTTTTTATTTCGAATACATTCGATGGAGGTCAAACCGCGAGCGATATCTAGTATTCAACAATGATATTGAAAACGTACGGGTATATTAAAGAGTTTTAAAGAGTGAGTCAATACAAATTTCCTCCAATTAATATACCAGTTTACAATTAAAAGCAGCATTTTAAGTCGATGATAGCTCAGTGGTATTGACGTCGGATACCACGGCGAAGGTCGTGGGTTCGAATCCTACAATGAGCTTGAGCTTTCGGTGAAGGAAAATATCGTGAGGAAACCATAGCTCGGTGGTAGGGTACTTTGTAGTACCCGACTGGCTGGCTACCACCCTCAAGTTGAAAATCTATCGCCAAGCACCTATGGGTGTGTTCCGACAGCTGCACTTGAGAGCCAGTTCTCATCTCGGCTTTGTGTGCATACCTTCGGCCACATCATTACTTAACATGGTGAGATTGTGGTCAACACAAAACAAGCTTATGGAGAATAAAAAAAAACCTCAAAACTCCAGCTTCCTAACTAAAACATCCATAAAGTAGCATTTCTAGTGACTCAGGCGATTAATCTGTATCGAGTTTATTAAGATTAACTGAGTTATTCGAGCCGGCGCATTAAATAATTACGAAGGAGCTATCAAAACTGAATTACCTTCAAATTTCACTTGGCGGAGGTGGTAAATCGATCGATAGCTTTATTTCTGTTGGAGATATTCTGCCTATGTTATTATTGCCTCAGAGAGGTTTATTTTTGACATCCAAAACATATCACTGTCGGCAACTCATCAATAATGAGATATATCATAACTATAACGTGTTTCCTTTTGCGAAAATAGGTATATTCTATATCACATTTTATCCCACATTTCTGTTAATAATATGAATGCTAAACCTTGTGTGTGTAACTCAATCACATAGTAACAGATGAATGGATTTAGACTAGCTGTCCCCCGCGGTTTCACCCGCGTTCCCGTGCTATCTTATCTTTCCCCGGGACAAAATATAGTCTATGTTCATCAGGGATAGTGTAACTTGCTAATGGTAAAATTATATAGAAGTTATTAGATCATTCGGTAACGTGAGTAAAATCGCGACATAAATGTCAGTTTGCAATTAACAGAAATAGACATAGGTATGTATTTATATAATTTTATTTACATGGTCCCTATATCCCTAAAAATGTGATATCTATACTAATTATTATAAGGAGGTTATCTATGGAACTACTGAACCGTTTCTAAAAATTAATTCACCAATGGAAAGCTATATTATGACTGTCTAGCATAAGCTGTATTTTATTTTAATTCCCCCGAGAACGCGGATGAAACCGAGGGGCAGGTGCTAGTATCTAAAATACAAAATATCAGAGTTTAAGGGTTCACCACTATACATTTTAACTAATAATACAATATTGCCAATTCAATTGGTACTATCTTTATTATGGACTTAGTCTTTCATCACAATTTCAAGTGAGTAAGAAATGAAGTGACTGAAGTATATAAAGTGGAGCTCAGTCAAAGTCAAAGTCAAAACCATTTATTCAGTTTAGGCCCTAGAAGGGCACTTATGAAGGTCGAATTACAGAAGTTACCACCGGTTCGGAAGTCAGCCTTCAACTGAGAAGAACCGGCAAGAAACTCAGCAAGGTTACATTTTTTAAATATTTTTGGACCATCTGACTATATTGGCTTTTTTTTTCAAATGTTTAACAATTTTATTCTTAAAGTAATACAAAAATACATAAAAAATTATAACCCGCATTAGTTACCTACATAGTAAACTAAAACAAAAAATACCAAGCTAATAACAGCGTATTAAAAAAAAATAAAAATGGTAATTAACAGTAAAAAAAAAACAAAAACAATGTGTAGGTACTTGTACAGAGTGCAGCTACCTCCAGACATCTTTATCCTCAATATATTGGGCTACCTTGTAATAAGCTTTTTCTTTCAAAACTTTTTTTATGTACGATTTGAATCTAGAATCAGTCATCTTGGTAACAGATGCTGGTAATTTATTATAAAAGCGAACACTATTCCCAAGAAATGACTTTTTAACTCTAGCTAATCTAAAATACGGAACAACTAATTTATCTTTTTGTCTTGTATTGAAATTATGAATCTCTACATTTGATTTATACAAATCTACATTTTTTCGAATGAACATAATATTTTCATATATATACAGTGAAGGTAAAGTCATTACGTTTATTTCCTTAAATATTTCCTTTAATGATTCACGTGGACCCATATTGTAGATTGCACGAATGGCTCTTTTTTGTAATACAAAAATTGTTTCAATATCTGCAGCAGCTCCCCACAGTAAAACGCAATATGATAAAAGACTATGGAAATATGCAAAATAAACTAATCTGGCCGTCTCAACATTCGTCAATTGTCTAATTTTTTTAACAGCAAATACAGCAGAACTCAATTTACTAGCTAAAGATTGTACATGAGAACCCCACTGTAGTTTAATATCAAGTGTTATACCCAAAAATACAGTTTTATCAACTAGTCCCAGGCTGCTGTCATCTATTAATACCCTACTGTCTACTTGCGGTACGTTTGGAAGAGCGAATCTTAAACATTTTGTTTTCTTTGAGTTTAATAAAAGATTATTTACAGCAAACCATTTAGAAACTATTGACAAAGTATCATTTACTCTAGTAAGTTCTTTGTCTTTTCTATCTACTTTAAAAATGAATGAAGTATCGCTATTACTTATTATATTATCTATGCAAGTAGACGAAGTGGGTGTTGACCGTGTTGGCTCATTGAACAACAAATCTAAGTTAAATGATTTTAATAAAGCAATAAAGTTACATTTTTCATTTGAGTTGGTTAGAATATCAATATTAAAATCTCCACATAAAACTATGGACTTCTGAGAATTAAATAATTTGTGGAGAATATTTTCCATTATATTAAAGAAAAGTGTTAAATTTGATGCTGGAGGTCTATACACACAAACAATTATGTAGCTATCCAACTCTGCACAAGACACCTCACAAACGCGCTCAACCGAGAGACTACAAATATCTTTCCGTTCTTTGAATTTAATATTATTATTCAAAAGAATAATTGAGCCACCGCCTACAGCGGATAATCTGTTGAATACACTGGCTACTACAAAGTTTTTAATATTAAAAAGCATAGTTTCTGGTTTGAGCCATGTCTCCGTAAAACATAAAATATCTAGATTAATTTTATATAATAATAAATCAATATCAAGAATTTTGCCAAAGAAGCGATTAATATTCTGGTGAATTAGTACAATGGAACTACTAGGCTTCTCTGTTGTCGAAACTAACCGTTTAAATTATTATTTATATTAATGGAAATTGTATTATTAATTAATACTGTACCATTCCTTAACCTATTAATATTATATGCTACAAGGGTAGCAATAAGTTTTTTACATTTTTTAGGAATTATTAAAGTATCCCGAGTCATTTGTATATTACTAACAAACTTGTTAGAATCAAAAAAAGTAAAAACGTCACTATGACGAAATGTCACGTTGTACATTAAACTGTTGCTGTTGTTGAAACAACCCTCCTTTTCTGGGTTTGCTGCACTTGATGTTTCTTCGAGCTTCGACAGCCAGGGGGAAGAGGGAACATGCGTTTACTACAGATTCTAGCGCCGAACGCGAGTCACTAAGAATCCCGAAGCTAGCTTCACCGCATTGGAAGATAAACCTCGTATATCCAGGAGTTCTGCCTGATAAATCGTGCAGTGCGGTGGCTGCTTGGCTTTAGTTTTGACCTTTGGTTTCTAAGGTGATGGTAGCTCATTTGGTGACGTCGTGCATTCGAATCCTACAATTAGCTTGAGCTTTCCACTTCTCCACAGAGGATGCTTGTAGGGAAGTATATCAGATTGGCAGAAAATAGGTAGTACCTACCTACAAATTACTCTCGTACTTAGTCTATGGTCAGGGGGAGGGGGCGATCAGGGATGAACTCGGAAAGTGCCGATGCCCGGGATTGTATTAATAAATCCAACCTAATTGCAAAGTTGACAATCTTCCGTAAACTGAATATTTTACAAGTGTCCCGGCGAGGGGTGGGAATGTTCTGAATACATTATTAATATTTTTTCTTAGAAAATCAGCGTGAAAATAATGATGGTATGTGTTGAGCTGAGTCTTGGGGTTTTTATCACAACATAACACAAGTATCATCATCATATCAGCCGGAAGACGTCCACTGCTGGACAAAGGCCTCCACGATGGCCAGCCTTGCGCTACCCGTGTCTAGTATAGACCTGCTTATCACCTTCGGTCAAATCATCACTTAATATATAGAATACAAAAAAGAAGAAAATAATATCCCAGGTTATCATTGATAGATTCTTCTTCGTTTTTGTTTGAAGTTTGACAAGCAAACAGGCGGCTCAACTGATGGTGAGACTACCGTCGCAGTAATGTTTAGACAATATTAATACCAGGGGTATTGCCAATGTGTTCCCAACCTTTTGCAATGCCACTGAACAGACCAGTAGGTGCTTGAAGACATGGCCAGCTAACAAAACAACGGTTAATAAAAAACTTCGTTTCATACTGCAGCTTCGACAGTTCATATTTGTAATATAAACACATATACAAACGCACGCATACATTTGAAATCACGATCATAAATTAAGTTAACATGTTCACAGCATACTTTAGCTACGACACGCAATAATTTACAATACACCAACTGACCGCTGAAACTGATCCATTATTCACTAAGCTGTGGCGAGTACTTGCGAACTACCAACGTAGAACTGACTATTCTATGTGTAGATAAACATACTATAGATTACGTGTGGTTATCATCAAAATTTGCAGGATTTTATCACGTAGAAATTTCCCCATGAATTTTCAAAAATCCGTTTTTAGTGCTCTCCTATAGGTTTTATAGAAGGAAGATTTGCGCAGAACACGTTCCTAGTCCCAGAAATTTGGGCAGTCTGACAGTCATTTTTAAAAGCTTTTATAAATAAAGATTGAGCTGTAATTTTGCATACACCTTAAGTTCTGGTAATACAATACCCAATCTTGCATTTTTGCTGGCGGATGACGTTTTTTTTGCTATACCAAATGAAAGGCCTTGAAGAGTAGAAAACGACAAAGTTAGTGACATCACACTAAATTCAATATGGCCGCTGCTTTTTTTGCTTTTCAGAGCATATCAACAAAATAACTTTTTAATATTAATTTATTCTTACTTAAGTATACTCAAAATTCATAACTTAGAGTAGTACTTTGTCATAATTCGTTGAGTTACGCAAAGTTTTATGATGTAAGGCGTTGATAGATCTGTGGTGGTGAAGTCCGATACCGCGGCGAAGGTCGTCGGCTAGAATCCTAACTGAGCATGAGCTTTCGATGAAGAAAAACATCGTGAGGAAACCACACCAAACTAGTAGGGTACTTTGTAGTAGGTACCAGACCCTTTGGCTACCACCCTCAAGTCATCTAAAAATCTTTAGCCAAGCTATGTGTTGGTGCGTTCAGTTGCACTTGAGAGCTAGTTGCATTAAGGTATTGTAATAAGGTGTACAACACATTGGCAATCCCCCTGGTATTTCTCATAGTCACTTGTGTAGTCCTAAAAATCCTAAACTATTAATTATGATTGTGTTATTGGTTGTGATTGTATTTTTTCTATGGGCTTACTAAGTACATAGTACTCGACTTTATCGTATGTAATAAATATACGTATAAGTATTGTTGATGTAACGATCTTTCGAAACATTTCAGGTACACTCAAGGAAAGAACTTGGTTGACTGTTGACCTACTTTCCCTCGCCGTACATACTTAACTAGTATTTTGATTGGTCAAATGTTTGCTGGTGTTACGTCAAAGCGTAAAACGTTTATATTTCATTGTTTACGAGAAACACTATTAAGTCCATAAAGTATTTTATAGCAAAGGGTTTGTATTTTACGTGATTTCATTCAAATTTATTACAATTGTTCAATTGGTGTTTATTTTTTTTTTCTGGTTAAGCTTGTGTTTGACCACAATCTCACCATGGTAAGTGATGATGTGGTCGAAGGTGGTAAGCACACAAAGCCTAGATGGGAACTGGCTCCCAAGTGCAGCTGTCGGAACACACTGATAGGTGCTTGGCGATAGATTTTCAACTTGAGGGTGGTAGCCTGCCAGTCGAGTACTACAAAGTACCCTACCACCGTGCTATGGTTTCCTCACGATGTTTTCCTTCACCGAAAACTAAAGCTCATTGTAGGATTCGAACCCACGACCTTCGCCGCGGTATCTGACGTCACTACCACTGAGCTATCATCGCCTTGAAATGAAATGATGTTCTTTTACTAAATGACAAATGTTAGTTTGAGGTGAACTATTCAGTTTTGATTCAACTAAGGAGATACATTTGTCCCCCGCAGTTTCACTCGCATTACCGAGGGAACTTATCTCCCACGATAAAATGTATCCTACACCTTATTCCAGAATATATTCTATGTGTGTGCCAAGTTTCATCAAGATCAATTTAGTTGTTTCGGAGTTCATCGCGGACCAACATCGTGACACGGGAATTTTATACAACTCATTCCCAGGAAATTTTAAGCACACACAAACAAAGTACCAATCAATATTAGCAGATAAACAACACCAGCGCTAATACGATACCTAGCGGGATGATTACGTCATAGTGAAGACGGCAGTAAGTAGGAATATTCACTCACACTAGCGCCATAATTACTATAGTGGCGTTTTATGGTACTACGTAATTACGACTCATTTCTTAACTCATTGGGACATCATAATAAACTTAAATATTAACGCATGCGTAGCAACAGCTACGTCGTAGACCCTCGTAGCGGTACGTAGCGCTACGCTCTACGATCCGTAGAAATATCTACGAGAATGCGCGTAGTAAACGTAACATCTTGCATTCGAATGTGGATTTTATACGTATGAGTTAAGGATGAAAATAATATGCGTGTTTTATTATACCTGCCAATCCTTAAGTAGTTTGCTAGCTCAATAGTTTGTTCTAAATTATTCAACTGCCCGCTTTCCGTTTAATATTTTCTGATTTAGGTTTGTTTATTTTGTTCTGTAACTATTGTTTTTGGGGAAACGTTGAGTTTACTTTAGTATTTGAACAAGCGTTTGCTTTAAGGAAGTTAGGTTTGAATATTATTATTTGTAGGGTTCCGTAGTTAAATGTAACAAATGGTTATTGCTTTTTTTTCTAATTACCGATTACTCATAAAAAAATCACAAAATATGTCAGCTTAAAATACAATGGTAAGTCACAAAATCCCATCCATAAGGCACTGTGCACACCCATTATCTTTCACATCACTCTTCATTACCATGGAAACATCAAGAGACGTATTTCCATCGTACGACACGATACGATTCCGATAAAAAACTGATACTCCATTATGTACCATTAACGACAAACGACAATGGTTATAAAACATTGTAATATTGCTTTGTTATTCTAATGTGTACAGTATTGTTTTAATTTGCAATGTTGAATAACAAGGTTACATAATATGGATGCTTTGATATCTAATAACTAAATATACACAATCAGCGACAAAAAATGGCCTTACCGAATGTCTACCCACTCGAACATTAGGGTGGTCTTTTAATCTAGTAGCATTCGAACGCTCCGACGGTAAACATGCCTCAGTGCTCGTTTACGATATATTTTGGCTATCAGGTATGACTCGTAAAATTTTATTGCCTTCGTACATAGATTTGTGAATAAAACTTAAAAAAAATAACTAGTATTACCCAACACAATTTGAGACAGTTTTGAGAGAACTTTTGCTTGGGATTGTTTATCTTTAGTTATTAGATATCAATGTGTGGACGTATTATAAAACACAAGTTATATAACAAGTTACGTAGTCTGTACGCACCTGCAGTTTAATTGTGCACCCATTCAATAGTCTACGACGGCTTGTGTTTGACCGCAATCTCACCATGGTAAGTGATGTTGTGGCCGATTAGGAAAAAGAGTGGGGCGCGTCTTTGTGAATAGCACTACCTACATTCCTTTCTATGCTGTGTGCCTTATGCCGTTTCATCGAGTTTCCTTCTTCTAGCTTGTTCCTAAAATGTACTTAGAGGCATTGATAGCTCAGTGGTAGTGACGTCGGATACCGCGGCGATGGTCGTGGGTTTAAATCCTACAATAAGCTTGAGCTTTCGGTGAAGGAAAACATCGTGAAGAAACCATAGCACGGTGGTTGGGTACTTCGTAGTACCTGACTGGCTGGCTACCAGTCTAATATTAAAAATCTGTCGCCAAGCACCTGTCGGTGTTTTCCAACAGATGCACTTGGGATCCAGTTCCCATATAGGCTTTGTGTGCTTACCACCTTCGGCCACATCATCACTTACCATGGTGAGAAAAAAAAACTCAAAGTTTTGTGTTATACTTAAAGTGAAAAGATTATAACTAATAATGCCACCCATCCAGTCGCAACCGCAGTCATTCTCGTTTATCAATTCTTATGGTAGAGTCGATAATGTGATCTGTTTTTAAGTTTCCTTCCTCATTGTTTCATATTTTTTCATAATCAAATGTCTTTATTTGCTTCACTTTTAAAGGTACAATCAGGTATAAAATAGTATAATGAGGTCGCAATTCACAATTTACTCATAAAACAAGCCTTTAGTTGCCTGACAGAACTAATTTAAAACTAAAAACAATAATAAAGACCATAATTCAACATAGAAAACACGTTCCACACACGCAAACATTCGTTTAGTCTCGGAAATGGGTATACGAAGATGTATCACTTATAGATAGATAGGCCTAAAACTGTTGTAGTAAAATTGAACCTTATTACTATAGCGATACAGTACAAACGCTCAACACCCGGGATGAAAGTCCTTGCAAACAATTTTTGACCTTTACTTCCTACGCCGAAAGTGCAATTTTGTAAGAGTTAGGAAATCCGCATTGACGCGCATCTAGGTAATGCAAGCAATTATGATATTTTCACATTGCGGATGTTCTCAATTTAAAAATCATAGATAAACTTACCATCCGTCGTCGACGTTATATTCATCTTAGTGCTAACTGCGAAGAGCCTTTACGCACACGAATTCGATTAAATGTTCTAAATTAGAATTCAAAAACACAGTTCGTAATTCAAATCTTTAGCACTAACTGTTATCTGCGTGCACCGCCCCGCTCACGAGATTTGCCGATTGCCGCACAGATGACTGCGGTTTTGCCGTATTGCAGATAAACGAGGGAAATCCGCTCCCGATAAAAATCAACTAAACACGATAATCACCAAATAAAAGTATAAATTCACACTTCAAACACCAAGTTTCGAATGTTTAAACGTTCGAAAGCACGCGGTCAAACGTCAACTATTGGCGCGAACTCTTGACAGGTGCCCGATTGATTCGCACGTTCGGAAACAGGTAAACACCGGTACATTAGCTGATTGTCTTCTAATAGGATAGAATGTGTTCAGAAACCTGGAAATTAGCAAAGAAGATGCTACTTTCCGAGCAATCCGAAGCTTTTTGATAGTGTAACGACAAAACAAATAGTCCGGAATGAGTGAGGCCCGGACATGCGCAGTAGGCATTGCCGTATGCGTACATTGTTAGGCCGCGATATCAATTTTGTAGGCCTAAGTTCAAAGGCATTTTTTTTTAGTTATAAGTAGTTAGTGTTTACTAAAATTTACAGATAGATATCTATCTATCTATAAATTTATATTATTTATATTATAGCTAATCTCATATAACTATTTAATTTTCATTTTTTATATAAAAAAAATATAAACAGTACGGTTTTTTAATCACCATTAGTTCTTTTTTCATATAAAACATTATAAAACACAAAATATATATTTTATCTAAAAAAATATCGAGGCCTCGGAAGACCGGCGGGCGGGGATCAGCCTGGCCATCCAAATAGGAAACGCTGCCAGCATGCTAGGAACCTTGCCGATCGTCAGCAGCGGTAGCCTCGAAGAGGTTTTTTTTTATATATTTTTTACATTTGTTGAAAATAAATTGTAAATTATATATATTTTTAAACCGTCATTATTAAATGCCACGTTGTGAACGTATCCCTACATCTGCAGCGAGCCTCGCCGGCACGTACCGCGCAGGGTTCAACTCTTGAGATATTTATCCGCTTGGTGACGGATACCTGACTTACATACACACATTTACATATTTTTCAGCTGGGACAAGTTAAGGCGCTTGCGTGTGCGAGTGTACTTTATTGGAATTCTCTTTTGTTTAAATTTGGAATTCTAATTTTAAATTTAAAGGTTTTTTTTTAAATAACCCCGTAGACCTCTGAAATCTTTTAATCAGTTGATATTTTCGTATTTGTCAGCCTTCGTTTATGCGATTTATAATTTCATATTCATAGAAATTAGAAATCTATGGTAATATAGATTTCTGTTCTATTTATATAGTCAAAAAGTTGAATTTCAATTCCTATAGTAATAAAATAAAATATTATCATCAAAACATCGTGAGGAAACATAGCACGGTGCTGGGTACTTTGTAGTACCCGACTGGCTGGCTACCACCCTCAAGCTGGAAATCTGTCGCCAAGCACCTATCGGTGTGTTCCGACAGTTGCACTTGAGAGCCAGTTCCCAACTAGGCTTTGTGTGCTTACCACCTTCGGCCACATCATCACTTACCATAGTGATGTTGTAGTCAAACACAAGCCTATCCAGAATAATAAAAAACCCTTGAATATTAAAAAAGGCAGCTTACAAGTGAATAGGTATAACATTAAGAAAACGTGACAAAGAAAAGGTTTCAATAAAACTAAAATAAGCTCGTACATTATAATATGCAAAACTTCATAACCTAACAGAGGTCGATGTTGTTAAACTTGTCGATGTCGATGTTTTGAAGAATACTCAACTTATACACGAGTTTTATTTACTCCTAGTGTTGGTACCAATGATATTAAAAGTAGAAAGTTGTAGATACGTTATAAGCGCTCCGAAAGCGGCATGCTAAAAGGAGGCTAATACTTTGATCTGTGGCGCTTCGCATCAACGGATGCACTCCACGTACCGAGTGCTAACTAAAAGTAAAAGTGGCCCAAAACAACCAAAAATGCCACCGTGTGCTATGAGATCTTGTAATGTAGTGTTGATATTTCAATATTAAGTTATTTGTGTGTTAGAGTACCATTTCTTAGCATTTTTTAAAGGTCGAGTGTTGTGTAGGTAACCTATCTACAACTTTATGATATCATTGGTAGGTACCAAGTTTTATCGATAAACTTGGGAAAGTTCAAACTAAACTCCTGGATATTTTTCATTTGCATTTATTATATTGTTTTATCGACATATTTTATGCTAGCTTTACGCCTCGGGGTTTCTATCCTCTAGGGTTTAGATTGATTCGTTTATAGGATTCCGTACCTCAAAAGAAACAATGGAACCCTCATAGGACCACTTTATTGTTCAAATGGATGGACTACTATCTACATACAAGATCGTACAGAACCTCAGTGTGTGAGTCCGACTCGAGCATGCTCGGTTTACTAAGGGGTTTAATACTTTTCACACATGTTTAAGGACTTTTTGGCAGTAACTCATAATATCGTAACAAAGATTGCCAGTAAAGAAAAAAAATATACGATTGAAAATAAACCATATTTTAGTGCAGTATAAAATTCATACTTGTTAAAACAGATACCCGTTATATGATTTATAAATACCAAATAACTAGTTTTATTATTTGATAGTAAAAAAAAAAATTTAACTTTTTGCATGTTGGTATTTTGCCATGGCCAAAATAAAACCAAAGGTTCCTTTTGCACGACCAAGACGCCCCTGCCAGTGGAGACTATTTGGGACGGGGCAAAAATGCCTTGTTAGGTACTCAATTGTGAGCTATGGGATGATGTATATTTGAATTTTAACAACCAACCAATATTCATCAAATATGGGGGTTATTTTGATGCCCACAATGGACACTGGGGCAGTTTGGCCCCGATTGATGTATGCCCACTGTGACACCTTGGTCGTGTCAATAAGAAATTCTGTTCTTATTGAGTGTGGCGTCGAAGCCTTGAATAGGCAACCTATTTCCAACTTAACGCGTTCGAGTCAGCGTCTATTTTAGCACAAGTTAACCGATACGTCTTGTTTGTGGCAGACGTTAATTAATTAAGGTCTAAGATACACTCAAATTATATAGACAATCCTGTACCATAAATAATGTTATACAGTTTCTTTTGTGGTTTCGTAAATCTGTAATCGGATCATAGCTTTTGTATTATTTTAGCCACATTTCAGGTAAAAAGAATACCTAAGTTGTGAATAGAATTTCAATAAAAACATTCATTATTTATTATATTCAAGATAAATATTCGCCTATTATACAAAATAATTGCTATCTGCTTCTATTTATTTAAAAAATAATGTCCTTTTTTTACTTTGGATAATCTTGTGTTTTACCGCAATCCACCATGAAGTGAGGCCGAAGGTAGTAATCAACAAAGCCTAGAAGGAAACTGACTCTCAAGTGCGACTTTTGTAAAACACCGATAGGTATTTGGCGACGGACTGTGGTGATTTGGTGATAATATATTTAAGGGCTCGTAGTTATTAATATTATCGTCTGACTATTACCTACAAAAAAACGATAGATATTGATCCTTTATCAATACCTTTCCTATGTTTTTATTTGACTAAACCTACAAACAATGTTTTACAAAAAAGTATTTTATCTAAATAATCTAGGACTCGGCGGGCGGGGAGTGAGAGAGAACACTGCCAGTCTGCTGGGAGCCTTGCCGATCGGCAGCAGCGGCAGCCCTGACGAAGTTTTTTTGGAACGAAGTTCTTTATCGCGCGTTATGAAATATGAAAGGTGAAATATGAAGATGAGCTAGACGGAAAAAAAATCACCGACATGATATTTATGTCGGTGATTTTTTGTGTCGGTGACAAGTCACCGACCGCTGTGCGGCGTGCGCATGTTTTTCTGTCTGTCTCTCTCTCTCTCTCTCTCTTATAGAAAGCAAGCCAGATATTTTCATTTCTATTTATATATATTGTTTTTTTTTATCGACTTATATAACTTCGTTCCATCCGGGTGTCCCTTGACACCTCTCAAGTTTTTTTTAATTTATTGTATATTTTGTACATTTGTTGCAATTTTTTTTTTATAATTACCAATTTTTTATTTCACTAAAGATTTTACTTGCAAGGATTAAATAATTTTTAAACTTAAAACTTAGCCTCTTTAAATGCAAGAAATATCATAAATAAATATTTAAAAACTACCCACAGGGGAACCCTAAAAAAAGTAATTATCGTGACACCATTCCAGCCCAGTGTGCCGCACTCGACAAAAGCGCGGACAAAATATCCGAACAACAAAAGCTCCCAATTTAACCGGTAAACTAAGAAACGCTACCTATGTTCTCGAAACGATTATTTAATCTTTGATTCCACACGCGATCTGAACGCGCTGATCAAGTTTAATATCGTTTTAGCCTGATTAGTACGACATAAATCGTAACTGATTAAAAATCACAATGTGCTATCAACAAAAACTTTTTAAGCTACTTTTTAACTAGCAATAAAATTTTGATTTGAGTCCATTCCATATTGGCAATAAAGGTCATTGACTGTCCTTTACCATGTTCAGTAAACCTGTCGCTCGCCATACAAAGTTGTCGCAAAACTGCTATCGCTTGATTATCACGGTACAGGTTTCGGTACAGGTAACGGACTATATTATAAGTTTAAATACAATTGAAGTGCACGGATACTTTACTTACATAGTTATTTTATGCCTCCGGTTTCAAATTTAATTAGATTTTTTTAATTAGTTTTTATTTTGTATCATATCAAATTTTGTATTATTTTTTTTTATTTTTTTTGCCACAAATAAATTTATTTTCTTTCTTTCTTTTCAAAGACTACTCAATATTTTTTTTATTCCACAAGTGATAACCATGCTGTCGGGTTACCTGATGAGCGAATACCGCCGCCTATAGACATTAGCAATATCAGAGGGATTGCCAATGTGTTGTCGACCTTTTTACTATGCCTTAAAGGTTGTAACTGCCGGAACACACCAACAGCCAGCCAGTCGAGTACTACAAAGTACCCTACCACCGTGCTATGGTTTCCTCACGATGTTTTCCTTCACCGAAAGCTCAAGCTCATTGTAGGATTCGTTACCCACGACCTTGGCCGCGGTATCCGACGTCATTACCACTGAGCTATATTTGCCTTAAAAATTCAAAAATTTCACCGATGCTTTAAAATACGATACTTTAAAGTACTCAATCAACAATTGGATGATCAACATATGTAGCGGTTGCTGTGGCTCTCTGTTGTGTGCTATGGTTCTACTGCTTGTTAGTTTATATTCATATTATTATTTAATTGTACTTTAATTTACTCGATCTTATTGTGATTTTCATTTAAAGTAGCCAAACTTGAATGTACTTGTCTTATTGTTTTTAATTTTTGTGTAAATTTTTAATTTTATTTTGATCTGGCCAAGATATCCGTGGCGCCACTAGCTGGCCTCAGCAGAATACCAGCGCTGTAGCACAGATCTGTGCTGTCGCATAATGCTGAGCTGTGGCCATATTTGTCTTTACCTTATGTTTTTACCATTATATTATTGTGTTTGATGATTGGCAAATAAAATTTATTTCTTTCTTTCAAAAAATATACTCACACTAGCTGTCCCCCGCGGTTTCACCCGCATTCTAAAAGTATCCTATCTCTTATTCCAGGATGTAATCTATTTGCGTGCCAAGTTTCTTTGGATCAAAACGATTTAGGACACGGGAATTTTATGATAAGATGTAAGTAAATAGCTCTTATAACCTACGTATAACCTACGTATTGAAAAGGCTAAAAAGGCCAGGTAACACAAACTAATCAAGCTATTGTAATGACGTAAACCAAAATTAATTTTCGAGACCCGAGAACCATTAGTAGGTACCACGTTTCTTTTTCGTTTTCTAAAACTCGCTTGTAATTAGCTATGAAACGGTGCCTATCGCGTGTATAAGACGATTTATTAAAGTGTCAAAACGTTATTAACTTCGAGTTTCATGTCAAAACGGCGCCAGTTAATTATTTATGAGTGTACTTATTAAAATAATCGATAATTGTTGTTGAGATCTACATCTTTATAGCCAGGGAGTAGACGTTGATTTTCAGGTCATAAGCTGCTTCTGTTCTTCTATGGCTTTCGATGAGGAAATTGTGATTAACTTTATTCTCATTTCTGGGCTGACTACATCGTAGGTATATAGTAATAGCTCATAGTATATTATCTAATCTTAGCGGATTACCTACTCTCTATCCTATTTATTATTAGAAAGCCTTGCAAGTTTCTATTTGGTATTTCACTTTAATTATAATTTTATTTTTGATTGTTATAATCGTTTAATGTGCATGTGGTGTTAGCCTGTAAGTAATTTGTTACACTCGAAAATGGTATTAATGAAGATATTTCTGTAAATGTATTGTGTAAACAATTGTTGGCTGACCTAATAAAATAAATAATTTATAGATTAGTTTTCCATTCCGCGGTTTCGTCCGCGTTTCCGTATCTTTTCCCCGGATAAAAAGTATCCTATGTTTTATTCCAGAATATGATCAATCTTTGTGCCAATTTCTATCAAAATCTGTTGAGCCGTCTTTGCGTGAAAACAAACATACAAACGTTCACATTTATAATATTACTAGCTGTCCCCCGCGGTTTCACCCGCGTTCCCGAGGGATCTTATCCTTTTCCGGGATAAAGAGTATTGTTATGTGTTATTCCAGGATATGAATTACCTGGGTGCCATGTTTCATCAAAATCCGTTCATCCGTTTTTGCGTGAAAGAGTAGGTAAACATCTTCACACACATCCAAACACACTTTCACATTTATAATACTAGTTTTCCGCCCCGCGATTTCACCCGCGTTCACGTGTGATCTTATCCTTTCGCGGGATAAAAAGTATCCTATGTGTTATTCCAAGATATGATCTACCTGTGTGCCAAGTTTCATCAAAATCCGTACAGCCGTTATTGCGTGAAAGAGTAACAATCATCTTCACACACATCCAAACATACTTTCACATTTATAATATTAACTAGTAGGAAGGATAGTAAGATAATTTAAGTAAGAGCATTCTTATACAAAACTTTACATATCTCTCACTCTAAAATCACAAAATTTTCTGGATTTACTTAATTGCGTATCGATATATCCTCACTTTAAGTATGAACATAACTCAAGTAAGCCATAGACCACCAACTTTAACACAAAACTAAGTTATGCAGGAAGGCATTGTGTTAACGGTATCCATTAAGTGCTAGGGCTTCAAGAATAGGTTTCTAGGACAACTTCGTGCATAATACATCAGGAATTAAGTTAACACGTATCCCTTTAGCTGAAGGCTGTGTATACTGATTAATTCAGTCAACGAGACAACCCTTACGTCCGATATGTCACACAGGTAATAACAGCTCGCTGTCATCTCACAGTGGTGTGAAACAATATATTGTCGGCTCTAAATTACTTTTTCATGCTACCGTTTGGACATGATTCAGTGTGAAGAGAGTTTTGGAGAAAAAATATTAATTGACCGACCGAGCGGAGCGTCTACGTTTCAGTGTCCAGTTGTTCTCCTTTACAGGTCGCATTTCTAAACCGATTGTCGTGAAATTTTGTGAGCAGGTCCAATATTGGTACTATGGATTTTTACTGTTGATAAACTTATTTTTGGAATTTTCTAAATGGCGGAGCCATTTCACAAATCTTTCGCGAGGTCTACAGCTCCCAGAGTACATCGACACAAAGTAATTTGTTCACTACACAGAAATTCAGGAAAATAAGAAGACGAAGCTGATCTCACAGTCATCACCAGAATGCTATTTTGTTAGAACGTCTGTGTATCTCGAAAGCTGAATCTCAGGTGAGATATCAATTTCGCATTCTGTAAACTTCGATTGACACTTCACTTCGCAAGAGCCTACCAAATGTTTATAGGATACCAAATCAAGGTCGTGTGAGTTCGGTTTCGATGTGAGTTCGGTTTCGATGTGAGTTCGCTCGCCTGAGTGAGACTTGACATCGAGTTTAAATTTATTTACTAAACTCGCGAGGAATTTCTAATCAATTGTTATGCCATTGTTGGATTGGTACGGCCGTCCCACTTAAGAACCAACAAGAGGCATTGCAGTATCGAACGAACCGCCCCGGCTAATAAGTCTTTTACCGGAAAAAAAGTACTCTATTATATATCAAAATCCGTTGCGCCGTTTTTGCGTGCAGAGTGTTTAGATGTTTGTAGAGCAACAAACATCTAAACACTCTGTGACTCAATTCAAAATGCTTTTCCACATGGTTTTCTCTTGTGCCCAAAACAAATCAGGAACAGAATGTAATAATTACATGCTTCAAAATATTTACATTAATTAATAAAATGTTGGTATATAAATTAATTTGTTTCTAATTTGTTTTTACATTGTAGGTTTACATCATTGATTTGACTAGTTGAATTTTAAGGTATTTATTTATTTATGTACACACAATAAAAGAATAGAAAGAAACACAGAACAGATACAAGAGTACAAAGGGACAGCTTATTTCTAGTAGAAATTTCTTCCAGCAGCCCTGCGACTGGAAAGTTTGAAGTAGAAGAGAATGTAGACACAGTGTGTGACAAATAAAAGAAAAGCAATAAAACAAATATAATATCTTAAATCTACTTAATATATATATAAAAATATACTACAATAATATCCTACAATAATATCAATACAATATCAATAGGTATAGCAGTTTAAAGCCTTTGAAAGGTTTTCAGAATTTAATAATACCTACTAGGAAAGGAAAATTAAAATATCCGGCGCGGCGTTCAAAGGAATTTCGAATTTGATTCTAAGAATCTGAAGTCTAATTGCTTAATTATTTAATTTTCTCTAGAATATAAACAACTTATGGCTTACGGGGTTTTAACAGGTTAAACACAAGATTCAGTAAGATTGCTCGCATTTACAATGTATAAATATTCAAGAGCCCGTAAGTACATCTCAATTATGAATGTACTACTAGACTTAGGAAAATGAAACCACCGTGCCAAACAAATTAAATTCTATTCGAAATTTGAACAAACTCCGCCATTTTTTTTCTTGGCACATGACAATGGCCTTCATCCTCCAGGTTGTTCGTGTTAGTTTATCCTAAGATGTAATTATCTATTTAAGTATATCAGTGATATGGTTCCCATATTACAAGCTCTGATTAGTTTGGGATCAGATAGCCGTGTGTGAACAAATGTCGCAGGATATTTATTTATTTATAGCTAATGCTCTTTCTTTCAAGATCATCTGCCTGCCCTGTTCCCAATTATTTGGTCCTATTTTTTTTTATACTTCTGGATAAGCTTGTGTTTGACCGCAATCTCACCATGGTAAGTGATGATGTGGCCGAAGGTGATAAGCACACAAAGCTTAGATGGTAACTGGCTCTCATGTCTGCTGTCGGAACACACCAATAGGTGCTTGGCAACAAATTTTCAACTTGAGGGTGGTAGCCAGCCAGTCGGGTACAACAAAGTACCCTACTACCGTGTATTAGTTTTCACGATGTTTTCCTTCACCGAAAGCTCAAGCTCATTATAGGATCGGATATACCACTGAGCTATATTTATTTATCCATCATATCGGATATCACTCCTTTTTTACTCATATCAACTCTCACACAACCCATCTATTTCTTTTTCGGTGTTCCTCTAACCGTGTATCCATCCACATTCATATTCATAACTCTTTTGGTTACATGGCTATCGTCCCTCAGAACATGCCTATACCACGATAAACGACTCCAAAATTAAATGCTCCTTCTTTCAAGATATCCAATAAAATTAGCAATAGTTCATAGATGACATTTGTATGTGAAACGTTTCGTTCACTAAACATCAGACAATCAGAGCGAGCTAGAAGCGGGCCAATCATTAGAGAGAATTGTCGCCGGCGAGGCGCAGCCATGTTTACTAATCAGTGTAATCAGACGAGGACGCGCCAGCCCGCCTAGCCGTACTATTGGTGTTGTCAATTTATTACCAGAGGCACCCAAACTTGGTTATTTGTCACCCCGGGATTTAGTCAGAAGTTTGATTAATTTTATCTTCTACATATATAAATATGTACCTATAGTA
This sequence comes from Ochropacha duplaris, assembly GCA_951361185.1. NCBI lineage: Eukaryota > Metazoa > Arthropoda > Insecta > Lepidoptera > Drepanidae > Ochropacha > Ochropacha duplaris. The sequence continues at coordinate 3,322,177 of OX592715.1, read as the reverse complement.
GATGTCCCCCGCGATTCCGAGAGATCATAGTTTTTCCCAGGATAAAAAGTATCCCATGTTTTATTCCAGGATACTACTTGTGTACGTAAAGATACAAACTTTCACATTTATAATATTAGTAGGATAATAGGATAAAATAGGCATCAATTAAAAAAAACCGGCCAAGTGCGAGTCGGACTCCCGCACGAAGGGTTCCGTAAAAAAGGCAAAAAAAAACAAATTTGTTGTATGGGTGCCCCCCTTAAATATTTATTTTATTTTAATTTTATTATTTATTATTAAAGTAAAAATACAACCGAGTATTTTGTGAATATTTCAAGTGCCTACCTGTTGCCATTATTGATATCGAGCAAAAAAGGGCAAAAAAATAGCGTTTTTTTGTATGGGATATGCCCCCCTTAAATATTTATTTTCTTTTGTTTTAGTATTTGTTGTTATAGTGGCAACAAAAATACATAATTTGTGAAAATTTCAACTGTCTAGCTATAGCTGTTCTTGAGATACAGGTAACAAATAGACTGACAGACAGCGAAGTCTTAGTAATAGGGTCCCGTTTTTACCCTTTGGGTACGGAACCCTAAAAAGGTGAACCAAATAACCCTGTCAATTATTCATACGTGCCTACAGTGGTTTATTTAGTTAGATAAAACAAAAATAGAATAATACGAAACATAAATAATAACATAAATAGAGAAAAAAAATCTACAATTTATAACTTCATTTACATCATTTATTAGTAGGAAGAACACAAAGTAAATCAAAATCTTAAAATTCAGGGATAAAGTTGTAAATCCAATGAATATTTCAGATACAAAAAGGAAGTGTGCCATTTGTAATCAAGCTAGAAATTAAGTCGCTAACAAAAATTGTACAAAGGGGAATATTAATGTTTTTGAGGTCTTGGTGTTTTCAAGGCAAACGAAATTATCTCACAGGTTTTAAATATGAAAATATCAGTCTTTGCTCGCGACAATGTTTATCGCGGAATCGTAACCTTTGAACCCTTTTTCTCAATTGGGGATTTAAAAAAAAGTTGCTCCTGCCCATGGGATCAATATGTATACCTATACCAAATTTCATCAAAGTTCATAAGTACTGCTTTCTACCTGATAAATTTCAAGGCGATGATAGCCTAGGACTAGACTTCATAGTGAATGTGAAAATATAACGTGACTATAACATAAAAGAAGAATATTTAAAATAAATAAATAGCTTAAAGGTCGAAAACCTTAAAAATAATATACCCTATGTCACTCCTACAACTGAGACGAACCTAAAGACACCTCTCAAGCTAAAGTCCATGAAGCCCATGAAAATGACGGGCCGGTTCGCGCTACCTATCACGCAGCAGGCCGTGGGTTCGATTTCCATCCAGGACAGATATTTGTGTGCATGCACATGTCTGTTTGTCCTGAGGATGGGTGTAATTACGAGTATTAAGTACAAAAAAAAGTAGTATATGTAGTATATCAGTCTTCTAGTTTCCATATTACAAGCTCTGTTTAGTTTGGGATCAGATAGCCGGGTGTAAAAAATGTCCCAGGATATTTATTTATTAATTATTCAACACATAGAAAAGGCTTTAGTGACCAGGGAACCCTAAAAACTCCAGTAATCCAACTAAAATCGTGCCTTCCGATTAATAAAATTCGTGAATAACCAAAACGAGGTCAGGTCATGTAGTCAACGTAATCAAACCCGCCTTCAGGCAATCGTGCTCAACTGTGTCACATCGATCGTCGCACCGATACCTACACTTAAAACGTGTAACAGAACAATAGCAGCAATGTATGATAAACTACTTTATTCCGTAGTAATTTGTGGGTTACTCGTAAAAGGCATAAAGGGTATTGCGTGATTGACCTACCGCGCACAACACTTAAATAGGGAGGTAGGTACTTTGTCAAAAATATGGTATTTATTTGTGTACCTCATAATTTAGGAACGATAAAGAAAGTTTGCCGACTAATAGATCGTTGTAGAGTTCGTATTTGCGATTGTCATTTGATAGACGTTTTATTAAGATGGATTATGATGAGAATTCTTTTCAACTTAGAAGATTTAGGCTGTAACTAAACGAGCAGGTAATCTAGGTCTAACTGTATTATTTATTTAAAAAAAATTTATAAGACAGCTTAAACCCTTGGACCGCGGATGGGACGGTCCCAAAACTACACATTTTTTTATTTCATTAAGTTTAAGCAAAGAGTATCAAAATCGTAATAATAAATAATCAAAAGAAGAAAGCCAAAGAAGGTAGAGATGGACTGGGTGAAGAATGAATATGCATATGAAAGGTTTGAGTACTGAGACGACTAGTGATAGATCGGAGTAGAAGAGAAAACCATGTTGTGCCGACCACACCTAGCGTGGGATAAGGACAAGAAGAAGAAGCAAAGAGTATCACGTCAACCACAGTTCGACAAGTATATGTACAAATAACAGAAAAAAAGTATCAATATAGTATTGCAGTAATCGCGATCCAGTTATTACAAAGGCTATTCCTACATAAGCTTCTTAAAATAACATTTCATTTTACCCGACTGAGTTTTCTATGGGGCATTACTTAGCCTAAGTTTTACAAGGTACATGACGAAGCCTAAAAGGTCTCGACTTGTACTGCCGGACCCAAGTGTGGTTGCCAGCCAGGCGGGCAATAAAAAGTACCCTACCACAGTGCTTTACTTTACCTCACCGACATTTATGTAGTACTAGATGTCCCCCGCGGTTTCACCCGCGTTCACGGGGGATTTTATCTCTAGCCTATGTGCTATTCCAGACTATAATCTATCTTTGTGCCAAATTTCATCCAGATCCACTCAGCCGTTCTGGCGTAAATGAGTAACAAACATACATCCATCCATTCATCCATCCATCAAACTTTTTATAATATGTTCCGCGCGGTTTCACCCGCGTTCCCGAGGGATCTTATCTTTTCCCGGAATAAAAAGTAGCCTATGTGCTATTCCCGACTATAATCTATCTCCATGCCAAATTTCATTCAGATACATTCAGCCGTTCTGACGTAAATGAGTAACAAACATACATCCATCCATCCATCCAAACTTTCACATTTATAATATTAGTAAGATTAATGGGATTAGTGGGATGCCTAATTTTAAAAACAAAACCTATGTAAAAACCGAGCAAAACCCCAGTGATGTTATCTAAATATAAAGCCACACTAACCACTTGTCTTGTATTATAAGATCAGTGACAGAGGTAAAAGTAATCCCCGTAGAGGAAATTTGTCGCCTTCGAGACAAACTAACAAAGTGTTGTTGACTCCGACAACAAACTTGTAAGATTTGTTGTTGTTCGACAAACTTTGTTGTTAAAACAAAAATGGTGACCGCGCCGATGTTATATTAGAATCAATACATGGGATGGTGCTTTGGGCTTTAGGGTTATGCTATGTATGAGGTCTATAATTCAGAAGTTAATAATTATTCGCGAGGTTATTGTGAGCGTTGGAGACTTGGCGAGGTGGAACAAGGTTTTAAGGCGATGATAGCTCAGTGGTAGTGACGTCGGATACCGCGGCGAAGAACGTGGGTTCGAATCCTACAATGAACATGAGCTTTCGATAAAGGAAAATATCGTGAGGAAACCATAGCACGGTGGTAGGATATTTTATAGTACCCGACTGGCAGGCTATCACCCTCAAACTGTCGCCAAGCACCTATCGGTGTGTTCCGACAGCTGCACTTGAGAGCCAGTTCTCATCTAAGCTTTGTGTGCTTACCACCTTCGGCCACATCATTCATTCATTCACTTACCATGGTGAAATTGTGGTCAAACACAAGCTTATCCAGAAGTTAAAAAAAAAACAAAAGATGCACAAATAAAGGGTACCCACAACAGCAAATATTTAGGTACTACGTCGACTATGGTCAGGCGACATCCTTATGGTTAAGAGAGGTCAGCGACTACCATTAAAATAGGACCAAAAAGTATGACGAGATGAGGAGATATGTTATTTAAACTAGCGGCACGTTATGGTGACTGTTTTGACAGACGGGTATATCTTCTATCTCGCCATGCTTGTCTCTTTTTGGCATGGTAGACGGATAGTGTTGTAACGTGCCGCTATTGTAATTACTCCAATTGCGATACCGGTTTTTTTGTAGTTCTAGGACAATTTCCCACGTTCCCGGGATAAAAAGTTGCATAAACACAGAAACAGTTTTCCTTTCGGCCCATAAAGTACCCACTTGAATGCAAAAATCACGTTGATCCACTTTTCCGTTGCTGCGGGAACCAAGAAACTGATAAACCGAAAGACCAATTCAAACTGAATTGAATTGATAGATTTTTCGTGCCAATTGGGTATTTTGGTATGCAATTTGTTGATCCACATGTCTAGTTATGTTAGTGTGAAGACAGCTGTCAAAACGGGCCTATTAGATTGTGACGACTTTAACAAACTCGATGATGAATTTGCGCTGTCAATATTGCTCTCTGTCAATAAGTAAGCAATGAAGTGAGAAATCCACTAAGATATTTATATAGGTAAATTCTATAGCAACGGTGCCGTAGTTCTACCGATTCTAGACTTTCCTGGACCAAGCTAAAGTACGCTTGTACAAATAAGTACACCATAAAATAGCCATTACTCATTTCCTAACGTGACTAACTAAAACCTAGACATTCAAAATGAGTAGCCTAAAATAACACTTTATTATAACATTCATTCGCCATTAGCGATTGCGATTGGTTGTTGAGATTGCCTCGCACACACACACACACACACACAAACAGGTAATGTTTAACCTACATTTCTTTATCAGATCCTGTGCTCGTGTGCTTGGCAAGCTTTCTGTGACGATGCAAGCAAGCTGTGGGTACACTTGCGACTGTATTATGGAGATGTGGCTAATGTTTCTTTGACGATAAATTAATATAGAATTTTGGTAAATCCAATATTCATTCATCCATACTAATATTATAAATGCGAAAGTGTGTATGTCTGTCTATCTCTCTGTTACCTCTTCACGCTTAAACCGCTGAAGTGATTTAGATAAAATTTGGTATAGAGATAGTTGGAACCTTGGAGAAGGGCATAGAACACTTTTTATCCCGGAAAAAGATAAGACCAGATTTTAATGAAACTTGGCAGGCAGGTGGATCATATACTGGAATAAAGCATAGGATACTTCTGTGTGGGGAACGCGGATGACACTGCGGGGGACAGCTAGTCAATTATAAGGTTATAATTTTGTCAACGTTCCCGAGATAATGTTTTCCCGACTCAAAGAACCATAAAAGAGTATGACTTATCTATATGCTAAATTTCATCCAAGTATGTAGTCTTAACGGCGTAACTGAGTAACAAACATAAAAACACAAATTATTCATGTGGTGTTTAGAAAATTGTCTATGATGAGATAGATCCTTTTTTACGATGATTTTATGCGGTAAAATTAAATTACAACATGTCTGAATTTTACCGGCTCGTTAATCGCGTGATAGTAGCTTTTATCCCGGAAAAACATTATGTCTCCAGGAAACGACGATAAAATGGCGGAAATTTGTGTTTATTATAAAATATCAATGGATTATACTAAAGAATTTAAGCGTATAGACTCTTAAAAAGGTATCAAATAATACCGGCGTTGCCAGTCATTTCATTTCATTGAAACAAAAATCATAGTCCACTGGTCATAGGCGTATCCTAATGTCTCCTCTACACGTCAGCTGATGCGTCTGCGGATGTCACGTCCGCCGACGTGTAGACAGGGTGATCTGAATATTTATTTTGCGTACGTACGTGTTGCGTCTGTCGAGAACCAACACAGACTGATCGACCTACAGACGTGCGGACCATCGTGGAGATCCATAAGCGGATGCATCGCAAGACGTCCGCGGACGCATCTGTCGACCATCTGTGTAGAGGAGCCATAAGGCGCGCCACTGAGCCCGGTCTTCAGCTATTCAAAAAGATATCGAATAAAAAAAGTCGGAATAGAATTCATGCACATGTATGAAAAAGCCTTATTTGATATTACAGTACCATGTTTACGAAGAAACTTATTACTTACAATGTTTAACTAGTTCGCAGGCAAGTTACGAACAAGTTCGAACGTAGTACACTATCGACACTTGTGTGCCTTCCTTATTTGATTATAACCCCCACTCCACATAAGTTGATTAGATGAGAAAGGAAGCTAATTCAGACACAATCGCAGCTTCATATCTGAATTGATAATTGTAAAGCTACAAATGAAATAAACAGGACGCGCCATCTGATCCCAAACTAAGGAGAGCTTATAAAAGTTTTTACTTTTGGGTAAGCTTGTGTATATCAGAGGAAGTTTGCAAGTAGCACCAGTGACTGAAAAGTTGAAAGGCAATAGACTGGCTTGGTATGAACATGTAATGAGGGATGAAAAACATTTAACGAAAAGAGTACTGAGTATGAGTGTGGATCGATATAGAGGTAGAGAAAGGCAGAAGAAGGTATGGATGGACTCACACCTTTCATAGACATTTCATTCTTCACACAGAATGTTGCAGACCTGTCGATATGTCTATATCAATTTGTATGTGTCGATATGCAGCACTACAACACTAGCAAAAGGATGAACTCTTGTACTGTAAAGGATTAGGAAAAAAAACGGGGCGCGTCTTTGGCTATATCTATATCGAAACCGACTATAAGAAACTCTCAGGTATTCGTAAGTTTGTTTTTACGATAAAGGCAAGGTACTGTAGTAGCTGCAAGGCGAGAAAAACTGCGTCGATAGTCACGTCTAATTCCGTGACGAAGGTCGTGGGTTCGAATCCTGCAATGAGCTTGTTTGTTTGCAGTTGAATTTCTTTGTTGCTAGTAGGTACTTTTGGCCATATCATCACTAACCATGCTGAGTCATGGTCAATCACAAGCCTTTATGTTCTTCATAAAAATCAGCCGGGCTTATTTTGGGGGTAGTTGTTATTTAAAATCTATCGCCATGCACCTTACAATGTATTCCGGCAGCTCTATTTGAGAGGCTTGCTTCTTACCATCTCCGGTCAGCGGTCACATACCTATTTACCGTGGTGAGGTTATGGTAAAAAAAACATTCGATTTAAAAAAATTGCCACTTAAAATAAAGCATCCGAAAATCCTTCCAAATTGCATTTAGAGGGGGTGAATAGCAGAAACTATAAAAAATACAATATGGCGATGTAATAAGACAAGAGACTCGAGGAGCGTGTCGCCATGTCTAGCATGAAAAGTAAGATGTAGTCACTGATGATTAGTTGCTAGATATGGCATTAGTGTTGAAGGAATTCATTCCCTCGTGTTTGTGTATATGTTTATTTCTTAGTCATACCGTAGGCAAGTAAGTATAACAAAGGAATTCGGCACATTCTACTTATAATCCTACTAATATTATAAATGTATTTTTTTTATGTTTGGATGTTTGTTGCTCAATCGCGCAAAAACTACTGAACGGATTTTGAGGAAATTTGGCACACAGGAAGATCATATCCTGGAATAAATAATAGGATACTTTTTATTCGGGAAAAGATAAGATCCCATGGGAAGTGGAAACGCAGGTGAAAGCGAAGTGCGAAAAACTAGTAGCTATTATTAATATTAATAGCTATAAATCTTAAAGTTTGTATGTTTTCATGTTAATTTCTCAATCATGTAAAAACATCTCGAGCAATTTTGATGAAACTTGGCATAGGTACGAGAAGAACATATCCTGGAATAAAATAAAGGATACTTTTTATCCCAGGAAAAGATAAGAGCCCTCGGGTATGCGGGTGAAACCGCGGACACAGCTAGTAGATCATACAGATAGCATAACAAGCCAATTAGCATTATGTAGGCTTTTACATTGTCAAGTTCTCTACGATCTATTTATTTAGCAATAATAATTGTCATATAAAATTATATAAAGTAACATGAAGACGTCTCAACATTTATACTCCAATAAACCGATATAATATTCAAAGTTATATAACTCGACCCAATATCGCAATAATGATTTCTCCATTGGAATAATACGATTTTTACGGTTGTACGTTCCAGTAACGGTATATCTGTGATAGGCGAAACGTGGAATGGTCCCCTTGAAATTAGCAGAAGCGTCCACGTCCTTGCTTTTTTATTGCAGACCTCTTAACGGGGATATTCGGTTGTTTTAAGGATTGTATACACTGGTGTGGAATTGAAGTTGGTGCTGTTTTAGGCCTATTCGATTTAGGGCATGTGAAAACAAGATTATGATAGATTTCTAAATGCCTGGACCTTGTAATTGTGTCGGTGGTAAACAGCTAGTCAAACGTCCGAGAATTTGTTTAAGCACACTTAAGATTGTGGTAAGTAAAAAATAAGTTCAATGTAAAGTAGCGGTAACTGGCACTCGTGTGCCATTTTTATCTGTATTTTTTCGCGATTTCAAGAGTCCAACATCGGAGTGTTACTTCTGATCTCGTAAGTTAGTATTCTGTGCTCAAATGAGGACCTCAGAGCAAATGAATACTAATCACGACTGTATTCCAGTATTGACATAGAAAAAGACATTAAAAAAAATATTCTGGATAAGCTTGTGTTGACAACAATCTCACCATGGTAAGTGGCCGGAGGTGGTAAACACACAAAACCTAGATGGGAACTGGCTCTCAAGTGCAGCTGTCGGAACACACCGATAGGTGCTTGGCGACAGATTTTCAACTTGAGGGCGGTAGCCAGCCAGTCGAGTACTACAAAGTACTCTACCACCGTGCTGTGGTTTCCTCACGATGTTTTCCTTCACCGAAAGCTCAAGCTCTTTGTAGGATTCGAACCCACGACCTCCGCCGCGGTATCCGACGTCACTTACCACTGAGCTATCATCCTTTTCGTAAGTTTGAACTGTCAAAAATAGGTAGGTATAACTTTATTCGACTCAAAAAAGGAGACAATTTGGTTGTATTATATTAAGTGACCATAAGACCATCATATCGTTTTTACGTAAGTCCACCCAAATCCAATACAAATGTACACTCACACTCAGAAACTCAAGTGTGACACAAAGCTAATATTGTTTAATTCTCAACACGTCCTGACAGCGCAGCGTAAGACGTCGATTTTAGGAGGGATTTGTCCCCTACGAGATTATTTTACCCCTCGCCGCTAGATGGCGTCTAATCGAATCCGTTACGTCATAGTTACATCAAGTAAGATAGCGGTTTTCTTAATTAAGTCGCCTAGCTACCTTCGCTGATATTTGCATGAACCTTTCGCTACGAGTAATAGGGTTTATCGGAAACGTGTTTGAGTCTGATTGTAATAATGAGTAGGTATAATTGCGAAGATAATGTTCAGTTTATAATAGACTGTTCCCGCGGTTTCACCCGCGTTCCCGTGGGATTTTATCTTTTCCCGCCATAAAAAGTAGCCCATATTCTTCTCCAAAATGTTTAAGGGAGTAGATTTAAAATATTTGTTTAGCATTCTAATTGTGAAATAATTTTTGAAATAGATCCATTAGTTTTTGAGTTTATTCGTTACATTGAAAAAATACTAATCTTTCCTCTTTATAATATTAGTACCTATAGATAATAGATATAGGTAGATGAGCTTTTAACTTATCTGCATATACTATTTTCACCTGTGCATAAACCTGTGCTAAACTAAATAAAATTTATTGCATTTCTATATGGGGTTATATTTTTGATTGCTCGAGGCAATGCAGCAAATTCTATATCGTTACAACAGCTTTTTTTTTTTTTTTGGTGACCGGGTGGAAAATGCGTTACGCATACCCTCCGCACATGGGAGTGGCGGAGGGTTATGTGGGACTACACTTCGCCTCTCCTTCCTCCGAGTGAGGAAGGGTAGGGAGTGCTACCCACTAAAAACCACCCGGACGTGCCCTCTTGCCGGTTTTGTTGGACACCGTGGTACCTGCGAGGGCATAGACCACGGTGTCCACCGACGGCCCCCAGCCTATGCCGGGGCTTCCCGCGCCAAAGGGGAGATGGCCGAGCACGCTTGGCCCCTCTCCCAGACCGCTATGTGGCTTGTCACCGCAGGCAGAGGACTCCCATCCTCCACCTGCAGCCACTATGGGTTGAGTCTGGCGGCAAACCGCCGCCTTCTCAACCCGAGCCGTCTGCGCCGGAGGGGATGCGCGAGAGGATCTTCCTCGCGCTCCCGCTCCGCGGTCTCCTTTTGCGAAATAACTGCTTCGCAGAAGGAGACCACAGCCTCCCAGGACCTCTCATTGCTCAGCATTGCCTCAACAATGCTTTGGAGCGAGAGGTCCACCCGCTGGATGGTGCATATCGTTACAACAGCTAGGTTAACTGTGTGTAACTTTTATTTCACTACCTCTACTTTTCAAGCTTTTATTTAATACTGGCTATCTCCCGCGGTTGCATCCGCATCCCCGAGGGATCTTATCTTTTCCCGGGATAAATAGTAGCCCATGGTCTTCTCTAAAATGTTTAAGGGAGTAGATTTAAAATATTTGTTATTGTTATTAGTTTCTTAGTTCTATTTGTAGTCTATTCTTGTTAATTTTTCCATAATTTAAATAAATAAAAAGGTCTCATCTATCTCTATACCAAATTTCATTAAAATTGGTTTAGTGTAATAAACTCAGAGACTTCTTTCCCATTAATCTCTTTTATTAACTGCTAGTTTTCCGCCCCGCGGTTTCACGCGAGGGAGAGATATCTGATCTTATTTCCCGAGATAAAAAGTATGCTTTGTTTTATTCCAGGATATGAACTACCTGCGTGCCAAGTTTCATCAAAGTCCGTTCAGCTGTTTTTGCGTTAAAGTGTAACAAACATCTTCATTTTATAATATCAGTAGGATGCAATCACGCAATAATAAAGTCCGCAAATATGTTTTGAAGAATGAAGGCTGACTACACTTGAAGTCCTTTGATGTAAACGATAATCTGTTTTATGTACAAATTCATATGATTTATATTCCCTTAAGGTTTGTAATTATTTATTTTAGTAATTCACACAATTGTACAGTGAATTTAAAACTAATATTAAGTACAGAATAACTTATTATGTGCTTATACATAAAATAGAAGATTACCAAACTACAAGTTTCGCTTGAAATAACTTGATGCTTACTACAAATACTAAGGTTTAAAGTTAGGTCATAGCTTAGCATTAATGTTAACATGGGTCGGGATGATGACTATTTAAGTAAGCTAACTTAGTCTTTATTACTTGAAAATGTAATACATTTTATATCGTTTCATATTAATAAGCCGCCAGTCGTGGGTTCGAATGCCACCCAGGACATGTTTGTTTGTTCTGAGTTTGGGTGTAATTATTATTTAACTAGCTGTCCCCCGCGGTTTCACCCGCGTTCCCGAGGGATCTTATCATTTCCCGGGATAAAAAGTATCCTATGTGTTATTCCAGAATATGATCTACCTGTGTGTCAAGTTTCATCAAAATCCGTTTAGCCGTTTTTGCGCGATCCATCCATCCATCCAAACATTCACATTTATAATATTAGTGGGATTATGTATTTAAAAATAGTAGATATAGGTTTATATATATTTAATACTGGATAGGCTTGTGTTTGACTACAAGCTCACTATGGTAAGTGTTGATGTGGCCGAAGGTGGTAAGCACACAAAGCCGAGATGGGAACTGGCTCTCAAGTGCAACTGTCGGAACACACCGATAGGTGCTTGGCGACAGATTTTCAACTTGAGGGTGGTAGCCAGCCAGTCGGGTACTACAAAAATGTAGTATATCAGCTATCTGATTTCCATAGTACAAGTTCTGCTTAGTGTGAATAATGTCTCAGAATATTTATTAATTAGGAATTTTTACACTAGCTTTTGCCCGCGACAACGTTCGCGTGGAATGCTTCGTGCATCGTGCTTTATCACTCGTTTTCTCCCTCTGAGGGATTGATTTTTTTAAAGTATCCCATGCCCTATTCCTAAGGTTGCAAGATTTTGATGTCGGTAAGTCAGGGATAACATGTTTAGTGAAAACCAAACACACATTATATATTCGCATTAACAATATAGTCATAAAGACAGAGACATAAAGTCCATTTTCACGTGCAGTTGTCAGATCAATGACCTCTCCAGAACATCTGTTTAAGTTCATGTAACTTGTCTAACTTATAAACTTAAGTTTCAAAGATATAATACCTACATTAGAAACGATGGTAGGTCTTTGCATCATACTAATAAGAGTAATTTTGTCTTTAGTCAACGTAATCTATACTCTATATCTATTATTATATATATATAATTCTTGTGTCACAATTTTAGTTACCGTACTCCTCCGAAGCGGCTTGACCGATTTTGATGAAATTTTGTATGTATATTCAGTTTATCTGAGAATAGGTTGTTATCTAGTATCGGTCACAGTTTCATAGTTTTTGTTACCGTACTCCTCCGAAACGGCTGGACCGATTTGGATGAAATTTTGTGTGTGTGTATTTCAATAGGTTCCTCGAAATTGGACCCGGTAGATGGCGCTGGAATCGGGTACTAAGTTTTGTTTTAATTTAAGAGCAGGACGACGTCTGCCGCGTCCGCTAGTACTAATAATATAAAGGTGAAGAGTTAGTTCAGGAACTATAGGTTCGAATTGAAAAAATATTTTTGCGTTGGATAGCCCATTTATCGAGCGGAGCATCAATGAAAAGTGTTACAAAAACAGGGAAAATTTATTCCTTTTGAGAGCTTCCATTGCGTGCGCTTTGTAAACGGTTAAAGTTACCCAACAATTATGTATGACGGAATTGTTCCTCTTTAAATGTTCTAAAAAAAGTATTTTTAAGTTGGCTCACTATAATCTTTTTATTGGAAAAAAAATGATCTCAAATAGTACATTATTTGTGAAGGAGTTTTTATAAGCCGATCGTGATGATACTTGACACACAAATAGTTTATATCCTGGAATAAGGATACTTTTATCCCGGTAAAAGATAGAATCCCACGGGAACGCGGGGAGAGCTAATGTTGTATAAAAATTCATACACATAAAAATAAGCAGGCAAATATTGTTTCATAACTCAGTCATAAGTTCCTATGCTGAGATAAGCCCGACAGGCAGTGTTGGCTCGGCCTAGGAGACAATTCAACCAGACTGCGAGACAAATGAAACGTACATATACCGCGACCCGCGCTTGAGCGCTCTCCAGGCTACGTAGTAGTTATGTGCCTTGTGTCGATGACTTGTTTTGAGTGATATCGATAAAAATTGTGTTTCGAAATCATCAAGAGGTGAAGACAATGAAAATAATCTCATGGATTCCGTTAGGCTGGAATTGAATGATTCATCAAGGGGTGTCAAAAACTGGCAAATCGTCTTACGTATAATAAATGAATGCCTGTTGTATAAACAGTGGTTCCCTTACACATTTATATTTGGGACTGGTTGTAATTCTTATAGACTTTGATATTTAATAGTGCCACAGATGCAATTCCATAAATGTCTTTGCCTATAAAATTGTAAATAAATTTATAATTTTTATGAAATAAAAATAAATTATTTACAAAAATATGAACTAATGAAAAATTTTGAGTGGAAAGTAGGTACTTTTAGGTTTGTTTATTAAATATACGTAAACGAAACGTTCCTGTTTTATTATTTTACTGATGTAGTTAAATTGAATTATTAACTTATCGACAAAATAAATGTCCAAAGCTCATCACTAAGATGAATACACGATTGCATAGCGCAGCGCACAAACACAAATGCACTCGGTCCAAACACAATGAGGTATAACAGTCAACAACGTATGTGTTATATATATACTACAGAACTCACGTAAGATGCAAGAACAGAACGCTTCTATAATTTTATTGCAGCGCCATTGCGATGTTATTCGGTTTTGGTCAGAAATATAACAGATAAACTTGCACTGTGATTTTATACAACACTATAATCTGATTCGCGGATTCATATGTGTAGGTACCCCTATTTTACCCCTCTAGGGTCAATATAAAAAAAACCAAATAAGGCAAAAAAGTATCAACACTTTTTACATGTATAGAAATGGGACTTTTTGGCGGGAACGGGAATTCGTGTATTATTGAATAATATCGGTGGTGTTTTGTCCAATAAAGATCAATCTAAGTACAAGTTAAGTGAAATTAAATGAAAGCGTGTATCGTGACTTTTCAGGTTGTCCCAAAAAGTGAAGTTAAAAAAAATCCATGTTATGAATATCACATTGTGATTCCACGAGTAAGGAGTCATATTATATTATTTGAAACCACCCTTGCGGGGATATCGAACATTGTTTATAATTATATCGATAACATTTTATCGAGTTATTGTAACAACTGATTTGGCTGTAGTATTGTCGTAAACAACATTTTACAAACGTAAGGGTTATATTTATGAGGGGTAACATCTTGTATTACATTTTACTGGCTGTAAAATACGTATTGTTGCCATTTCACTGGATTTCTTTTCATTTTATTTTCACGTATGGATTTGAATTATTTTTCACGGGTAATTTAAGTCTAAAATATTTTATAGCACAGTGTGACCTAAACCCGCACTTTACGCACGCTTTTCCGTGACCTAAGTTGCCTATTTCTGCACGGAGAAGCATGCGTAAAGTGCGGGTTTATGTCACACTTGCTATAAAATAGTATACGATACGTGTGACCTAAGTTGCCTATTATTGCACGGTGTGAAGTTAGCGCCCGATCGCAGCGAGGATGCTAAACGCCGTGCAATAATAGATAACTTTAAAATGTACTATTTCAAATCCGCATAGGTACTAGCATAACTTATTTGAGGTTATGTATATTAGATTATTATCTATAAACGCGTGCTATTTGTTGCTTGGCTAATTCGATAATTTAATCCTCTGTAAATCGGATAAACCTTCAGTGTGGGAACTAGTATTGATTAAAACTTATATCCAAGAAGTATAGAGAGTGTGCATCCTTTCGTCAGCGTTGTAGTGCTGTCGATATGTTCCTATTATATCGATATGCAGCACTACAACACTAGCTAAAGGTATACACTTGCACTGTAAGGGAATAGAAAAAAAAGTGGGGTGCGTTTTCATGGATCGCATTATTTTTAAGTGTTTATTAAAAAAAAACACTCAAAATTTTCTAGTAAAGTCGTTTCAACACGAACTTATTAAGTTTTAAAACATTTATCAAGAACTCTCTCATTCATTCTCGTATCAGTAGGAAAGGGTTTTTAAATCAGTAAACACTTTATCGAGGTCAGAACGACCAGTATCTTTCCATCGCATCAATCATCGATGGATTCCTGCCAGTCATCCTGGACACTTACATATATTACTCACTAAACAATATACAGAATAAACAGACCAAATCAAAAGAGTAGACAGAGCCCCGCGCACTTAAAGTGAAGCACAGTAAAGGAAGCCGATCGCGTTCCTGTGCGATGCGAGTCACGCGGGATAAAGTACGTACAGGTCACGCATACAACTTGGTGCACGTTGCTTCACTTCATTAGATACTATTGTTTACGTACGCTCCTTCAGGGAGTGTCACTGTGTTTTCAACCTTTTTCACAATGCCTTAAAGTGCAGCTACCAAATCACAGGTTTTCAACTTGAGGGCGGTAGACGGCTAGTGGAGAAAAGAACCTACGTGCTATGGTTTCTTCACGATGTTTTCCTTCACCGAAAATTTAAGCTCATTGTCTTTCTACTCGGTATCCGATGTCACTACCACTGAGCTATCCGACGTCAGCCATAGCTTGTGTTAACCACCTGCTGGAGAGGATTTTCCTAAGATTCCTTTTGGTCCACTGTTTTTCCACTGGCGGGCCGGATCGCCACAGGCTATGGCTTCGATTCCCATCCAGGCCAGATTTGTGTATGAACATGCATGTTTGTACTGAATCTGGGTGTTATTATCTATATATGTATACAGGGTGTAATCGTTTGTATGTTGATGCGTGTATGTAGTGTATCAGTTATCTAGTTACCAGTACAAGCTTTTCTTAGTTTGGAATCAGATGGCTAAATGTAAAGTCCCTGTAATCTCTCCCATAAACTAAAGATTCAAAAGTAAAAAATGTAGAGCTACGATCAATTACATTACAATGGCTGTCATTAAAAATATACAAAATTTCAATCTGAATAATAATTGGAACAAAAAAATATAGAGTGTTATGTTCCAGCGCTTACCTACTTAAAGAGATGTCTTGTTTTTAACTAATGACCCGAGAAACGTGATCTGATTTCATTTCCGAGCCTCTATCAAAGAAATTTGTTAGAATAAATAAATAAATCATGTAATTGGAACAGATCACGAAATTCACCGGGTCTTAAGGCTTTTATTTCATTTGAATAAAGAATAACATTAAAGATTTGTTAAAGAAATTTAATCCATTGCCTAGTTATAGTAGGTAGCTGGGTGACCGAGTTTTTTAAATGTAAAATCACTTTTTTTTACAGGAATAACGCCTATAAACTTTATTATACGCCTATTGTTATTCATTGTCTACGTCTTAGAGCTTGTACATACGAGCAGCATGTTGCCGACTGCAGCCGCCTACACGCGCCGACGGCCGCTGCCGGCTGTTGTCGAAATTTCAACGTTTCAGCCGACAGCAGCCGAAAGCAACCGACTGCAGCCGACAGCAGCCGTCCGCAGCCCCAGCGGTTTCACCCACTTTCCCGTGGGATCTTTTAATTTTTTGGGTTAATATATAGCCAATGACACTAACAAATAACGTGGCTTTCAATTGGTAAAATAATTTTCAAAATCGTTTCAGTAGATCTAGAGATTACCCTTACAACCTCACAAACTTTACCTCTTTATAATATTAGTATAGATACAATTTAGTTTATTTTATTATTTTGCCAGGTAACAACTTAAATAACGATATAAATGTATACCTAGAGAAACGATTACTATTATTGTTAGGTAAGTAGGTACAGACTTTATCCCCCCTTACTCCTTCAGTTCCACAATCTGCTTACCCACTTCTAAGAAGTCTCGGAGGCTTTACCTTTAATAAGCCGATTGTCAATAAGCAAATAAGGAACAAACAAAAGATGTAAAGAAATATCGGAAATCATGTTTGAACAATATTTATTTATCCGACAAAATCGAATGTCAATACGATTTGAAATATTGTAAATTGATAATAAATTGTGTATTTTATTACGTTGGGGATGAAGTTAACAAATAATAAATAATGAGATGAGATAGCTACGAATTTCTTGTTTTATTTTATTGGTAGACATTTATTTTGTTGAAGTAAATCGTAGGTCCCTTTTTATAAAGACGCGTTATCAAGAGCAAATAAATAAAACATATATCTACGTGCTAGTTTTGTATGTGTCGTCTAGAACATTCTCAATAATCATCAATCATCATCATCAATTCATGCTCGTTCTCGTCTAAGGTATGACCACAGTATAAAGATATCGTTATACTGTGGTATGACTCAAGAGTGCTAAAAGTCAAAGGCTAAAAAAAATCACGGGTCACTTGAGTAAGTAGTACATGCAGTAAAAACAGATAAACTATCTAAAAAAGGCGATGATAGCTCAGTGGTAAGTGACGTCGAATACCGCGGCGAAGGTCGTGGGTACGAATTCTACAATGAGCTTGAGCTTTCGGTGAAGGAAAACATCGTGAGGAAACCATAGCACGGTGGTAGGGTACTTTGTAGTACCCGACTGGCTGGCTACCACCCTCAAGTTGAAAATCTGTCGCCAAAACACCTATCGGTGTGTTCCGACAGCTGCACTTGGGCCAGTTCGCCTTTAAGGCATTGTAATAAGGTGTACAACACATTTGCAATCCCCTGGTATTGCCAATGTCTATAGGCGACGGTTGACACTTACCATCAGGTGACCCGCCTGCCTCGTTGTCACTTGTGACATAAAAAAAAAAAAAAACACGGGTCACTTGATCTAGCGTATTATATCCAGTAAAAACAGATAAATTAGTACCTTAGCTGTATGTATAACAAAATATTATTTATCAATGATTATTATTTATTACTATTAAGTATTTGTTTACTTATTAATGCAGTAGTATGGGATGCGGCGTGTTATCTAACACAAAATAAAATGTGAGTATAAGTGATATTTACTAAGTAAAATATTTTTCACCTTTTTATTTACACCTGTCTTCTATCTTATATGTATATCTTCTATACTTGATTATAGAGTGAAGAAGCAAAATCAGTACATTTGGGATATTCCGATCGTTGATTTAATGCAAAAACAACGAACTGCCCGAATTGTGATTTTGAGCTATTGCATATAGAACTCCTATAGAAAGGTAATGATAGGGGCGACAACTACTAACCTAATGCCTGCTATTTAAGGCGATGATAGCTCAATGGTAAGTGACGTCGGATACCGCGGCGAAGGTCGTGGGTTCGAATCCTACAATGAGCTTGGCTTTCGGTGAAGGAAAACATCGTGAGGAAACCACAGCACGGTGGTAGGGTACTTTGTAGTACTCGACTAGCTGGCTACCACCCTCAAGTTGAAAATCTGTCGCTAAGCACCTGTCGGTGTGTTCCGGCAATTGCACTTGAGAGCCAGTTCGCCTTTAAGGCATTGTAATAAGGTGTACAACACATTACCTATACTAATATCATTTTCCAGATACGTTCATGTCACATGAAACGGATCGGAGAAGTCTTTGTTTTCAATTTGTTGGTTCAATGAGTGCAAATATAAAGAGAATATGTTTCTGATACACGTACAGACAACAGACAACTGTCACCGGAGGGAATGTATTCATGCACAAAGCCATAATAAAACAACACATAGGTACGGTCGGCCAAGAAAGTGGTGTACCAGTTTTGATTTAGTTTCCTAGTCATCGAAAATTACAACAAGGTTCAAACTAAAAAGATATCACTTGAAAGAGATGCATAATAATAACATGAGTTGTCATAAGTTGTCAGATTGATCTGCAAGCGAAACTAATCTTTATCACCTATGAATCTGCAAGCGGCCTTCAACCTTAGGGTGGTACACCACTTTCTTGGCCGACCGTACATAGGTACATATGTTTTTACATATACAAATCGCTTCATTGAGTACTTGTAACAGATATCATTTTTTTTTATTCTGGATAAGCTTGTGTTTGACCACAATCTCACCATGGTAAGCACACAAAGCTTAGATGGGAACTGGCTCTCAAGTGCAGCTGTCGGAACACACCGATAGGTGCTTGGTGACAGATTTTCAACTTGTGGGTGGTAGCCAGCCAGTCGGGTCCTACAAAGTACCCTACCACCGTGCTATGGTTTCCTCACGATGTTTTCCTTCACCGAAAGCTAACAAACTCATTGTAGGATTCGAATTCACGACCTTCGTCGCGGTATCCGACGTCACTTACCACTGAGCTATCATCGCCTAATCATAACCCCGCACTTACACTTGCAAGTTTTACTCACGTAAGTAGGCTTACGTAATTAACTTAAGATAAATTTGCAAATGTAAACACGCTTTGTAAGTAGCTTACCGTAATAACATAAAACTTACGAAAGCAACTTACAAGTGTAAGTCCGGCCTTAGAATCATGCACACAACTTTATCTTGTATTCTGATATTTATGATTTAAACCCAAAACTAGAATAAGTAATAAAGTATTGTATGGAAGAAACCAAGCAAGATTTTAGATTCATTATCTGTTTACGGCAAATATGTTTCTGTTTGTAAGTGATAAGCGGAAACGATATAATCATATGTTTTATTTACACTTCTCATGGCGACGAAGCTATTTTTAACCTTTATTTTAATTTGATGTTCAGCTCAATCTAAAGCTTTTAATCTGTCGCCAAGCACCTATCGGTGTGTTCCGTCAGCTGTACTTTAGAGCCAGTTCCCATCTAGGCTTGGTGTGCTTACCACCTTTGGCCACATCATCACTGACCACGGTGAGATTGTGTCAAACACAAGCTTATCCAGAATACAAAAAAAGGTTTTCAATAAATCCTAGCAAACTTTTACATTCAAATGACGTTTTCTATATTTATCTTCGTCATTGACGCTACCTCACTTAGCGACTGGCTCCACTAATCGCTCCCGCTCTTAACTTAGTCCGCACTCCATACTCTATTAGTCCACCCGACAAATTTCCCCAGGGTCCTACTACGTCGGGCCCAATGCGACCGCCACCAAAAAACGATCCCTTATGTTTCATGTGGGTTCATTGGCACTATGGATAGGATTTATTTAATTTTCCCGTTTGTACATTGTTTTATGTAACATAGATACAAACTGAGGAAAATAGAATCACTTTTATTTATATTCTTGTTATTTTGTCTTAAATTTGAATATGCAAGCGTTTATAATATGTAAAGCGTTTTAAAACATTGTCAAAATAGTCCATTCATATCCTAATTCCTATCAATTTTATAAATGTGAAGTTTGTAAGCTTACTACTTAGTTAAAGACGGGTGAAACCGCGGGGGACAAATACGGACTATATTATATGAACAGGTTCGACCACAATATACTGGAACACAAGTTAGATACATAAATAGTGATCATTTTGACCTTTGGCTCGCTAATGGATCGTTCCAAAACTGCATATAAAACAAAACGATTTCAAAGACATTGATTTCGTAACAAATTAGTTTTCTTTATATTTCAGTTGTTTCTAGTTTTGTGTGTATATATTTAGTGTATTTTTTGTTTAAAAAAAATATTTTGTGACATACAAATAAGGACAATTTTAACAACTGAACTACAATTTTTTCAACTTTAGTTTACTTTTCTTCAAATTTGAATGAGGTCACAAAAAAAAACCCGACAAAAGACGAACAACAAATTAATGAAGGAGTTCAGAGGTAGCAAACAAAAAAAAACAACCGAATTGAGAATCTTTTCTTTTATAGAAGTCAGTTAAAATTGTATTCCAGGATTCACGATCCTGGTTGTTAAAATTCCGCGAAAACTTAATTCGTATAAAATGTTTCACATTGCACATGTGGAGTGGAGGCTGTTTGACATCCGATCACACGAGTGGCTGCGTTTTTATTGTGCGGACGTGATATATACTCTGTTTTTATACCCTTTGGATGCTTCGCGCCGCATTCTGCATTTGAATGTTTCATATTTTTTTCAGATCCATATTTTTTATCCTTTTGCTACTGGTGGAATTAGAAGTGAAGTATCGTTGTATATTGTTTTCATTGATATCAGCCATCTTCAAACATGATAAAAAGCCACAAATTACTATGCCAAATTTGTATACCTAAAAGCGATAAAATAATAGTTTTTTTTATCTTATTTTTATTTATTAGACACCCATAATCATTCACAATTGCTGAATACCTCTATCTTTAAGTATAATAAATATTTTAAAAAACGTACTAGTAATATCTGACACCTCACCTTGTTAATACCATATCTCTCGGAAAATAATTTGATACTTATACTAAGAGTTTATATAGACTGTGCTTATACTATAAGAAATCAATCAAATATTCAACTAATTAGTTAAATGTACCTATGTACCATAATTAAACTATTTTATTATTTACAACAAATGTACAAAATATACATGCAAATGTACAATTACAATACATAAAAAACTTCTTCGAGGCTGCCGCTGCTGCCGATCGGCAAGGTTCCCAGAAGGCTGGCAGCGTTTCCTCTTTGGATGACCAAGCTGATGCGTTTATGTTATAATTATATAATAATTATAAACATAATTATAAATATAACTAATTATGTTTATAATTATGTCTATCTATAGACAAAATTCTTAGCCAGAATTCGCAGAGTGCTTCGGAAGAACTGCTCACATTTTCTTACAGGGTGCTGCATGTTCCTAATCGCCAGCAAAATGAGATCTCTCTAACTCAAAAAATAAAAAATAATTGTTCACATCCAGAATTGGCCTCAATTCCAATATATTCGAAAAGTCAATTTATCAATCAGGCAAACCCTATTAGAAAAATTGAAAATAAAGCCAACGACGGCGATTTCAAGGGAGTAGCACATCTTTTATTTTCAAGCGATGTTGTCGCTGCAGACACACCTGAAACCCTCTGTGCTTTAAGGTCTAAACATCCACCTCCGCTCCCAAATATAATTTTTCCGGATCCCCCTTCATCTGACCAAACCAGTCTAAATTGTACCTCCAAAGATCTTCTAAATGTAATTTTATCCTTTAAACCTGGCTCTGCTGGCGGCCTCGACGGTTTTACACCACAGCATTACAAAGATCTTGTTTGTGGTGCCGCCGGGGACGCTGGCACTAAATTGTTATCGAGATTAACCTCTCTTATAAATTTTATGTTGGCAGGAAAGGTGCCGAGCCCCATCACCGAGATCATTTATGGGGCCAACCTTTGCGCCCTTTCCAAAAAAGACGGTGGTATAAGACCGATCGCGGTGGGTAATACTATCCGTCGTATGGCTTCCAAAATTTGCTGTCGTCACATTCTCCCGATAGCTACTGATTTATTTCAACCAATTCAACTTGGTTTTGGCTCAAAGGGAGGTTGTGAGGCAGCGGTACATGCGGCTCGGACATTTCTTTTAAATAACGGAGGTGATGTTCTGCTTAAGGTTGACATAAAAAATGCATTTAACTCTGTCGATAGGGCCGCTATGTTGACACAAATTAGGGATATTTGTCCTGACATATATTCTTACTTGTGGCAATGTTATGGCCATCCTACAAAACTTTTTTATAAAACACAACCGATCATTTCCGGTGTAGGTTGTCAGCAGGGCGATCCTCTCGGTCCTGCCATTTTTAGTTTGGCCATTCAACCAATCATATCTAAATTACAGTCTAAATTTAATGTTTGGTATCTAGACGATGGAACTCTTGGAGGTGATGCGACTTCTGTTATCAGAGATTTAAAATCTCTAACTGAAAAATTTAAAAAAATTGGTCTTGATTTTAACTGCTCCGAATGCGAGATCCTAGTTTCAGATTCTGTTCCTGAATCTGAGAAATCCAAAATTATTCAAGATTTTAATTATTTGGCACCAAATATTAAATTAATCTCAAGGGATTCGCTTCTTCTTCTCGGAGCCCCCGTCTTAGATGAATCCATTCCTGGGTTTTTTGAGCAAAAGATACAAAATTTTAATGAATCCTCTCATCGACTTTATGACATAAATTGCATTATGCATTTTTTATTGTACGACTATGTCTTTTTGTGCCGAAGTTTACGTATTTACTCCGCTGCACCCACTTATTCAAATTCGATCAATTATTAGAAACTTTGGACAACATGATCAAAATTTCTCTTTCTAAAATCCTAAATTGTTGCCTAGACGACAACAAAGTGTGGTCTCAAGCCACCCTACCCGTACGATATGGTGGCCTAGGAGTGCGTAAAATTTCTAGCGTATCACTGCCGGCATTTCTGTCCTCGGTATACAGTGTGAGTGACCTCGTCAGAACTGTTTTGGAACCAACTATTGGATCTGTTGAGGTTTCTTACCTATCCGATGCCAGAAATGCTTGGCAGGTAGCTTGTCCAGGCACTAATATTCCGACTTTGAGTCACTCTCAGAGAGAATGGGACAAACCTCTTTGCGAAAAAACTTGGCAAATTTTATTTTCTGATTTTTCTACTGATTCGGACCGGGCACGTTTGTTAGCTGTCTCTCAGAGTGAATCAGGTCACTGGTTGCAAGCCATTCCATCTAGTAATATCGGGACTTTGTTAGACCGCATAACATTAAGCTTGTGCATTTGTCTTCGTCTTGGTTCCAGGTCCAATCATCCTCATCGCTGCCGCTGTGGGGATCTTGTCAATGAGCTCGGCCATCATGGGCTTTCGTGTTCTCAAAGCGCCGGTCGTATTTCACGCCACGTGGCTCTTAATGATATTATCCGTAGGGCTCTTGTTGTCGCCGGCGTGCCTTCTGTACTCGAACCAGTCGGTATTTCGCGTGGCGACGGCAAGAGGCCGGATGGTATGACTTTGATCCCGTGGAGTGTCGGCAAGCCGTTGGTGTGGGATGCCACTTGTGTCGATACACTTGCGCCATCTCACTTACCGGTGACTTGTAAAGCCGCGGGAGCGGCTGCGAAAGGTGCGGAAAATTCAAAATTCAAAAAGTACGCCTGTATTGGTCCAAATTATCAATTTATGCCTTTTGCGGTTGAGACCATGGGTCCGTGGGGGTCTGAAGCTCGTCGTTTCGCAAATATTTTATGTAAAAAATTAATCGAGGCCTCGGGTGACCGGCGGGCGGGGAGCTTTTTCCGCCAACGCATCAGCTTGGCCATCCAAAGAGGAAACGCTGCCAGCCTTCTGGGAACCTTGCCGATCGGCAGCCTCGAAGAAGTTTTTTATGTATTGTAATTGTACATTTGCATGTATATTTTGTACATTTGTTGTAACTAATTTCAAACAATTCCAAACAAGTCGCGATTATGATAATAATATGTCTATTATTTTTCGGTATATCGCTTTCGCGATACATCGAAAAATTTACATTCAAATTGCAACCTAATCAAAGACTTTTTAATTGTAGCAAGAATATAATGACACCGGAACATGATACTTAGCACTGCACAGCCATGCCGACTGATGCGTAATTACTAAGGGCCCGAAGGTACCCCTTTGAAACCTCCTTTGTAATTTGTAAAAGGGCCTTAATTACTTTACTTTTCACTTGCCAACGTTCACGCTTATTCTGTCGAAAACCTTTTATTCACGAACATTATTGTTCATGTTTAACAATCTTTGCTGCGGTTGTTAATATGGATGTTATTAGCTTCTTTTTTATTAAATGTCAAAACGGTAGTTCACGGAGTTTTGTATGAAACTACTATGAAGCTGTGACGTCGTAAATATAATTATACATATACACCGTTAAAAGATTTATAGGTTATTGAAAATTATATAAATGGATGATTTTTACAACGTATTTGCTACTTTCCGCTATTTTATGTTTTATACTAGATGATATTATAAATGTATCTTTGTGCGTAATGAATAAACTCAAAAAATGCTTTCTGTCACCTTTTAAAGTAATTTTTTTTAATTCCCTCGGGAATGTGAGTGAAACCGCGGGGCGGAAAGCTAGCGTTAATTTTTCTGAGTATAGGCAACATTTCAATTGCATTGGTGAACTATAATTTTGTCGATATAAATGTAAGATACTTTTGCTAATTGTCTTTGTTTTCGTGAAGTCTATTAAAATGACAATATAAATTTTAAAATTAATTATCCAAATGACTTCAAATGCATAAAGGAAAACATCGAAAGCTTTTATTTAAATGAGTTCTGATCTAATGGAGAACATAATGAATCGAAAGCTAAAAATAACTTTTAATAACATGTCGTCGCTAATATTAATATGTGCCTGTTGTGTTATTTGACAAATGTTTTTGTTACTTATATTTAATATCCACGATCGAAGGCGATGATAGCACAGTGGTAGTGACGTCGGATACCGCGGCGAAGGTCGTGGGTTCGAATCCTACACTGAGCTTGAGCTTTCGGTGAAGGAAAACATAGTGAGGAAACCATAGCACGGTGGTAGGGTACTTTGTAGTACCCGACGATGGCTACCACCCTCAAGTTGAAAATCTGTCGCCAAGCACCTATCGGTGTGTTCCGACAGCTGCACTTGAGAGCCAGTTCCCATCTAGGCTTTGTGTGCTTACCACCTTCGGCCACATCATCACTTACCATGGTGAAATTGTGGTCAAACACAAGCTTACCCAGAATAAAAAAAACCTACATGAAGAAAAACTTTGTACCGAAAAACGATATCGGTTGAAAAACAGACGATAAAATTTATTTATTAATGTTTATTCATGACCATAGATACCAAGTGTTTCAGTCGCATACATTTTCATCTAGTGCATTCACAACTAGTGTTAAAATAAATAATCGATTTGCCGTTGAAAAGTTAGATTCATTTAAGCATAAACCTCGAGAACTACCCTCACTCGAGCTCATTGCGTAACGGTCAGATGTCGCAATTTTACTACCAAGCCCCGACACGCCCGTTTTACGGCTTCATAAATTCAGCAAACTTTGACGAGATCATGTATGTGTTGCTGTCAATGAGAACAAGCTGGTATTATTTAATGTTCCTATTTTAAATCTTTCATAATGACAAACAAAATAATGCTAATTTTAAATTCGAAAATGTTCGACATTCGATATTTGATTTATGAAGCAATACTGCAATTTCATATTATTATTAAGTTAAATAACAAAAATAAGGAACTGTAAGATACGAATCTACAAAATTGATTAACTAATAAAAATGGAAATGTGTTTCAAACAAATATGAACTCAATAAACTTGATATTTTAGTCTCTAACTTGACCTACTAACTAAAATATTGTTCTATTAAATATTTGCGAGACCTTACTTCCTTTCATTATTTGTTTAAACTTAGTTGTGTTTATTGTTAGTAGAAAATCACGCTATTTTGTATTTAGGACGAATATTTTTAACAATTCTCTTGAAATGGTCTAAAAAAATGAACGATGAAAAACAATTTTTTAAATGAATAATTCTTCTTTGTTTTGTAATTTATTATTTGATGATCTCGAGGGTTTTTTTGGCATAAAATGAACAATATCATACGCGATATGATCTAATATAGGTAATATATATCAAGATTCTTTGTGGCTAAAAAAACATTCGTAAAATTATAAATACATATTTTTTTATTCTGGATAGGCTTGTGTTTGACTACAATCTCACTATGGTAAGTGATGATGTGGCCGATGGTGGCACACAAAGCCTAGATGGGAACTGGCTCTCAAGTGCAGCTGTCGGAACACACCGATAGGTGTTTGGCGACAGATTTTCAACTTGAGGGTGGTAGCCAGCCAGTCGGGTACTACAAAGTACCCTACCACCGTGCTATGGTTTCCTCACGATGTTTTCCTTCACCGAAAGCTCAAGCTCATTGTAGGATTCGAACCCACGACCTTCGTCGCGGTATTCGACGTCACTACCACTGAGCTATCATCGTCTTAAAATACATATATTACAAACTAGGCATTTTTCAAACATCCATTGCAATTCCACGACATATACATAAGTTCGAGTAGGTATGTAGCTATTCGTTCAGTGACTCTTACATAAAACGTATAAGCACCTATATAGTAATTTTAATTTTACCATGGAAAGGTTATGGGTTCATTCAAATAGGGGAAACTAATTGGCAGTTAAACATATACGATATTATGGGCAATATTTTTTATGAGCAACCTATTAAGTTTAATCGAACCATTTTAATGATTTATGCGTATTTTAACGTAGCACATACAAATTGTGACCAAATTACTTTACGCCTAATTTTCCTGGAGAAGTTGACAAAGAGTATTAGTAACTCACCTAGTTTTCAGTCAGACTATTATCAACTAGCTGTCCCCCGCGGTTTCACCCGCGTTTCCGCAGGATCTTATCTTTTCCCGGGATAAAAATATAGCCTATGACACTCACAAATAACGTGGCTTTCTACTGGTAAAATAATTTTCAAAATCGTTTCAGTAGATCACCCCCTACAACCTCACAAACTTACCTCTTTATAATATTAGTATAGATGATCACACATGTACCTACAAATGTTGTAGGTATTTAGATTTAAGAAAACGGCCCTTATTAAATAGACATTCCTCACACTGGCCTTGTCTGACCCCAAAAACCAGGTAACTGATATTCTACTCCTTAAAATACTTAAATAGATATTTACACCCAAACTCAGGACAATCAGACGCAACGTATGCATGTCCTGGGTGGAAATCAAACCCACGACCCGTAGTGTGACGGTGTTCTTAGCGTCGCGCGTCGTCATGATTCCACAGCGTTTGGGAAAAGAAAGCTAACTCTAACTGCCACACTTTTACTGCAGCATGGATACTTCTCAACACAAATCGATTACAATCATGATTGTTCAATAAATAAAAACAATATAAAATAGTCTTTATATAAAGGATCTCTATATCGAAAGGCAAGGGTCCAAACCTGTTACATTAGTAAACAAAAACATACCTTATTTTGAATGTATAAAAGTTTACTACCGTTTGGCAGCCGCATTATGAGTTATTCAAAGCCAACCCACAGCTTTTATTCTAAAGAGGTTTTATTGAAAACGTTACGTTTTTGTTTTATTTTTATTTTGATATTGTAAAGTAACTTTCATCGCGTCGAAATAAGGTTGCTAAACCCGTGATTTAGCTCAAAATGTAACAGAATGTTGGCCACGAGAGGGCCTGAGAACTCTGTCGACCACTGGACCAAGGGGTGTGATGATATTGCTAAGGTTACTTACATGAAGGCAGTGGATTCTGTAAAAATATAACTCATTTACAATTTTCAATTTTAGCATTCAAATTATGTATCCGAAGTATTCCGAAGCTTATGCAAACCAATACTAAATAATTTCTGAATACTGAAATGAGGTAAAATTTAATATTTACTTTAGTGTCCGATTTCCGTTTAAAATGTATTTAGAATTTATCATTGCAGTTCCTGAAATCCTTTGGAATTACACAATATTTGCACGAAATGTTTGATGTAGGTACGTTATGAAAATTTGGTTAGAACTCACTAATTCGGAAGATATTTAAATGCAGGCTGGCAGCGTTTTCTCTGTTAATGGCCAAACTAATACATTGATGGATTAAGCAAATATACTAGGTACTGTGTACATTATATTTTCCTTCATCCAAAGCTCATTAAATCATTCTAACACAGTAACCTTTATCCATCATCGATAAACACCATTAACATTTTTTCCAACACTAAATTTATCTATACTTACAAATAAATAAATGTGAGCAAATAAAGTCTATCTGTGTCTAATAAATGTGTGCAAATAATGTATGTCTGTGTTTTTAGTATTTTGCCTGTCTGTCTGTTTGTTTGTCGCTAATCTTCGAAACGGCTGTATCCATTTTATTGGCAGGTACGAGTAAGTCTTTTCATAGTAATCTAAGCTACTTTTTATGGCGGTCATGCCGGTCAAACAGCTAGTTTGAATCCAAAATATTTCTCCCAAAATGTGCATTTCACTAAGATTAGTCAAGCCAAATGGTTTGAGAATAGTTAACAGCAATTTGGTAGCGGCTATTACACGGAAGTGGACCGCAGGAGCCACTCGGGGCCACTAAAGGCCACTTTCATTTAGAGAAAGGCCACTAAGCGTTCGTTATAATGTCACATGTGAAGTATTGTGTTGTCCGTTTGTAAGGAATCAGCGAGTTTTCTGTTTTTATCAATTTTTGATGTAATTTTACTTCCGCTATATGTTGTCATTTTTATTACATTATATATGCTGTAAGCACTTTTCATCTCGAAAACGTGCGTGAAACCGCGGGGCGGAAGCTCTATGGTCATACATAAAATTTGTACAGACTTTTCCCGTTTACACCATCCTTCCACCCAAATTTAACCCAAGCAAATAGGTACCTAGTTATAAGCAGTTATTTACCTTGAGACAATAATATTTTCAGCTTGAATGCCATTAACTGCAACTTCTAAATAATAAAAGCAACTGCAGAATTTACGGGTAGTGTTAAAAGTTGATTAATTTTACTAGCTTTCTGCTACGCGGTTTATTCCGCAATCGTCTATTTTACCACCTGAGAGAATAAACAACTATAATGAAATATGGACTAAAATAAAGAAACAATAGAGTTTCGTTATTAAATCTTTTTGGTCACTATCGTCTATCACTCATATTTCGTTTCAATAATAATACCTATTTTATTATCATGCGAAATCTTTAAGCACTTTAAAAACAAAAGGGAGTCGAGAGCGGTTGCGTAGAGTTGGCATCACGGCATTACAGCGTCATACCGTTTGCCGTCACGGCATAAGAGTTGGTATTTATTACTGCCAAGGCGCGCCTATAGATGTTTCACATCTTAAGTGGAACGTATGCGACGTTACAAAAGGAATTTACGTGCAAAATTTCATGTTTCTAATTCTAATGGTTTAGGTCAGGCGGGTCACTTGATGGTAATTGACTACCGTCGCCTATAGACATTAGCAACACTAGGGGTTTTCCCAATGTGTTGTACACCTTATTACAATGCTCTAAAGTCACCTGGCTTTCAAGTGTAACTGATCATACCAATAGATGCTTGGTGACAGATTTTCAACATGAGGGTTGTAAGTAGCCAGCCAGTCGAGTACTACTAATACCCTTTATACAAGAACCCTCGACCTTCGGTATCCGACGTCACTACCACCGACCTATCATCGCCTTCTCATCATTGTGGTCAAATGGAATGCCTATTCAATATCCTGGGAATATCCTGGATCATTTTTCACACTTGTTATATGGAAACCAGATGACTGATATACTACATAATAATATACTACTTTTTCTTTGTAAATACATACTTAAATAGATAATCAGACCCAGACTCAGGACAAACAGACATGTTCATGCACACAAATGTATATCCTGGATGGCAATCGAACCCACGACCTGCGGGTACGCAACCGCAATGACTGCTTTTTTTTAAAATGTTAATTCTTGACACTTGAGGCTGTTAAGCAAACAAAACGCAAATCAGTAAAACATGGAGCAAATGAAAAAGGCAGGCGTGTGCGGGGCCAGCGGGGCCGTAACGTGACAAAAGTGACACACGGCAGGATGACGTGATGGGCGTGCCGGCCTAATGTCTATGTGTGGGACAAGTTACAACATGCTCGCGATTTGTACATCAGCCGTACTGTGCTTTTCATAAACATAGTCAGGGGTAGCTCAAGCGAACACGTAAACATGGACGCCGGCAAGGAATGCCCTCCAAGACCATGATTTAGATAGTGCCTTTTCATTTTATTTCAATCATTCATTCATTCATTCACGAAGATGCACCCGACTCTTTTTCCTAATTCCTTACAGTGCAAGCATTATTTCACTAGTGTTGTAGTGCTGTCGATATGTCTATATCCACAATATGCCCTATAGATATTAATTGGTAAGGACACTACCTATTACGACACAGATCGTGGGTTCGATTCCCACATAGGACAGACATGTGTCTTGTCGTGAGTCTGGGTGAAATTATCTGTAAATCCCACTAATTTTATACATGTAAAAGTTTGGATGGATGGATATTTGTTACTCTTTTACGCAAAAACGGCTGAACGGATTTTTATGAAACTTGGCACACAGGTAGATCATATCCTGAAATAACACATAGGATACTTTTTATCCTGGGAAAGGATAAGATCCCTCAGGAACGTGGGTGAAACCGCGGGGGGCAGCTAGTGTAGTATAAACTTTGCTTACTTTGGAATCAGATGGCCGTGTGTGAATGAATGTCCTAGGACTTCTTTGTTGTTGTATGTATAAAAGTCAATCGTTACCGACTGATTGACTGATCTATCAACACACAGCTCAAACCACTGAACGGATTGCGCTGAAATTCGGCACGCAGATAGTTATTATGACTCAGGTATCCGCTAAGAAAGGATTTTCCAAAATTCACCCCCTAAGAGCATGAAACGGGGTTCCAAAGATTGTCTGGAGAAACCATATCGCGGGCGAAACCGCGGGGCGGAAAGCCGACTTAAAAATACCTTTAATTCCATTAACTATGCCTAAAAGAGAGACTTAAGTAATGTTAGGTAGGTAATAATTGTTTCCGCTCTCGCTCCCGCTACCGCTCATCTCTTGACCCTACCTAAATGCCGGCTCGTTTGTCTGCAGCTATCAAATTAGCCGGCAGATTGCCCCTTTGCTCCGCTAACTGAGCTTAATGTGCTGCGGCCGAGTTTACGATGCGTTTACTATGCCATAGCCATGGTCACATAGTCGCCTAGCCACCATAGACAAGGATTTCTATTTAACACGCCATGTGATTTCTGTAAATTATGTTTTATTATCTAAAGATATGAGATAACACATTTCTTGTCGTTATAAAACGCAAATGTAGATAACATTGGTCTCACTGATAATATTTGCTACCCAAAGTTACCTACACAATGTTTGATAAAAAAAAATGGCCGAGAAATAGCACTCTAACGCACATATAAATTGAATATTGTAATATACTACATTACGATATATCACACGATGGCAATTTTGGTTGTTTTGGTCACTTTCACCACAGTATAAAGATACTTTTACTTTTAATTGCACTCGGTACGTGAAATGCATCCGTTGATGCCACGCCGGCGACGCGACACAGGTCAATATAGGCTAATTAGCCTCCAGCTTTCGAAACACTTATAACCTATCTACACATATTTTCTAATAATATAATTGAGTAAAACTAGATAAATAATGGTTTATGTTGCTTTTAAAAAGAGTAATTGCCGAGTTGATTGCCGGCTCTTCACAGCAAAAGCAAATTCCGAACCCTGCGTTAGAGTCTAGTGTAGACTCTAGACTATTCATAAGTGTATGCCTTTGAAAATAATTAGATATTGAGTTTGTTTATTTACAACAAATGTACAAAATATACATGCAAATGTACAATTACAATACATAAAAAACTTCTTCGAGGCTGCCGCTGCTGCCGATCGGCAAGGTTCCCAGATTAGATATTGTAAGCAAAATAACGTGAGTAATAAACATAAGTTTCTTAATAGATTTTCAATGTATTTTTATTCGTACACTATAGTAAGTGTTCACCACCTAATTAAACTTGTCTGTATTTAAAAGACCTCAGGTTGGTGGTGTGTGGTTACTCTTAAGATGAGAACGTGCTATAAAAAAACTTCTACTTTATTCCAGCGTTCTAGACATTTTAAAAGGTCGTCCAGACATTAGAAATCCCCTTGAATTACTAGCCTATTACATAGGCGAGGGAAGTCATTTACCATCAGGTGACCCACCTGATCTTGTAAAAAAAGTAAGGATTTCGTACACTAATGCCTCCTGATAACACGTTTCATTAGAGCAATAGGCCCCAAAGAGCACAACATCACAGATGAAGTCCACCTTTTAGTTGTCCCCAACATCATTCAGTGGGAGATGTCACGAGTGTGTATATAAGCCTTAAAATGTCACGTTTTCGTCGTAACAGAGGCTTAAACTACTTACTAGTTTGTTGAGAAATAGGCCTTTTGTCCTCACAATGTAATGGAGGACTTACGAAAGTAAAGACTCCTTTGCTTTCAACTATTTGTTTTGTTTTATTGTTGTTTCATTTTATTGATAGATAGAGATGTTATCAAAATTCCCATTTCACAATGTTGGTACGCGATTATTCCGCAACTACTAAAACGATCTTGATGAAACTTGGCACACAAATAGATTATATTCAGGAATATGAGATAGTGTATTTTTTATCCCGGTATAAGATACGATCCCTCGGGAAAAACCAGGTAAAAACATATTTATATGTTAACTTGTAAACATAAGGGCTGTACACTGTAGTCTAGAAACAAGAATTCTTTCAGGTGATACCTACTTCTGAAAATAATCATACATATTGTTTCCATCATTCCCTTATTCAAAGCACTAACCATTTATTTACTGTCTTACAATTTTAATTGTTCTTGGCCGTCCAAAACGCCAGCCTGCTGAGAGCCTCGGCAGCAGTGGTAAGTCTAATAATATTCATGAAAAATTAGAAACTTTTTTTAATTTTTAAAAAAAAATTATCTTTACAGTGAGTAACAAGTATCTACTTCAGAACATAATTATTACCGTAATTATATTAATATAATTATTTTCCGGTTCCCAAAGAAGTTCAATTGTGCGATGTTGTTTTTTTAATTTTTTTTTTATTCTAGATAAGCTTTTTGTTTGACCACAATCTCACCATGGTAAGTGATAATGTGGCTGAAGGTGGTAAGCACACAAAGCCTAGATGGGAACTGGCTCTCAAGTACAACTGTCGGAACACACCGATAGATTTTCCACTTGAGGGTGGTAGCCAGCCAGTCGGGTACTACAAAGTACCCTACCACCGTGCTGTGGTTTCCTCACGATGTTTTCCTTCACCGAAAGCTCAAGCTCAATATAGGATTCGAACCCACGACCTTCGTCGCGGTATCCGACGTCACTACCACTGAGCTATAATCGCTTTATTACATTGATGTTCCCGAGTCTAAAAAGAGATCAGACACAATCATCTTCCATCACGAGTATTTGAAAGGACTTGACTTTCCTTCTAGTTAGCCCTTCTATGCTTTGAATTTGACCGTGATATTATACCACGCTTGCTTTTCGTATGTGAATTAATTTGGTGGAAACTAATGATGAGGTGCAAGGTTTTAAACTCACCAATTCTTGAAGGGACATGTTACTCGAGTACAGCTGCCGGAACGCATCGGTAGATACTTGACTGAAGTTACCAGGTGGGTACTGTACTCTACCATATAATTAATATGCTATCGCGCAGTGGTTAATTTATCTGATAATCATTATTCAATAGAATATTAAAGCGTGATCCAACAGTTGCACATTCTAGGCATGGAAAAAGGTCGGCAACGCATTCGCAATCTCCCTGCTATTGCTAATAGTTATGGTAATCACTTTACCATTTCTGTCAGACATATGAAATGAAATGAAATGAAATGAAATTGTTTATTCATCCAAATAGGCCTTCACAGGCACTTATGAAAAGTCAGACTCTAAATGCTCGGTTCGGAACGTTGTTTTTGCTGAGAAGAGCCGGCACTAAACTCAGCAATTACTCTTTTCAAAAACAACTTACACCTATTTACATTCAATAATTATTATTTATCTAGTCTCACTGACAATATTTGCGTGTTATGGCGGCAAAAATAGTAATCTATAGAATTTAATTATGACTGACTTAATAAACAACAAACTCAAGCAGACCAGCCCCCACAAGCAGCACCTGTTCACAAGTATGACGCGTGTGGCAGCCATCGCCCTCCTCGCACATTTTATAGGGAAGTGAGCGACCCCCCACACGACGCCGCCACAAGCAAAAGCCTTAAAGCGAGCATGACTAACTTAAACTTGCTCCAAACAAAAAGAAACATTAAACTAAAAGCAAACGAATTAAAACACACAATATGACATAAAAAAAACCAAATTTACCAAATCTTAACAAAATCAGATTGGATTTTTTGTTGTAACTATAAAGTTATTTTAAATATGGACCCAGACGAGCCGTCTACTAAGCGGTCAAGGTTGTAATGGCTTTTCGTGTGTCCCGCTAACTAAAATCGTTCGAGTAATGGGGTTCGGTCGCAAACAACATAAAGTCGGTGGGACAAGTAGGTAATTACTGTACGTACCTACCCACCCTGGTATGATCGATAACCTTTGTTGCAGGCGCCAGTAAGTCTGAAACGTGTACTATACTTTATAAGTGTGTGAATTTGTGGTTTAATATTGTTTTTAATGGATTCTTGAAGAGAATATGGAAAGATTAGGGTCTATTTAATAAATGAACGCGGGAACGTTTTGGAGCAACTGTTTTGGTTTTGCTCATGGAACCACTACCAAGGTCTGGAGCACTAAGGTGCACTCCTCAGTGACTCTTACCGAGCTCTACCACGTAGGTAAGGTGAAAATAACAGTGTGACGACCAAACCAAGCAATTAGGCTGTCCATTGACCGGTGCTCTGCATCAGGAGTCCCACTAATATTATAAATGACAAAGTTTGGATGGATGGATGTTTATTACTCTTTTACGCAAAAACGGCTGAACGGATTTTGATGTAACTTGGCACACAGGTAGATCATATCCTAGGATAACACATAATACTTTTTATCTCGGGAAAGGATAAGATCCCTCGGGACCGCGGGAGACAGCTAGTATATGATTATAATTAAAAAAGAAAATAAACTAAACTCAATAAAGGGCATTACCTTGTTAATTTTAAATTTAAATTAGCCTCGAAAGGGTTTACCAGCATTTATTGCGATTCAACTCGGTCTGAACTGAATCGTCTTTGACAATTGACAGAAAAGCAATAAAGCTGAACTGCCATAAGAGTTGGTGGCAGGGCCCCAGGGACGTGTTCTGTCTGACTCACTAAGCGTGGGGCCTATTCATCAACATCTGTCTGCAACGTTCCTAAATATTTGGAGTTGTCGCAAGGTGTAATCTTCTTCTATACGTCAAAATTTTAGCCAAAATCTTGTTTTTTACACGGTAAAATCTGTTCATCCTGCTAGTTGAAACTCGGGGTTCTGTTCATTCTCGTCACTCAATAAACTTATTAGTAATGGACTCTTCAAATGATGCAGTCTTCCAACTTCTTATTCAGCTTACCGTCTGACTCCACGTGCTCGAGACATGTTCTGAATTAAGGCAGTGTTCATATTTGTAGATTATACCGGGTCTATTCGCG
The DNA here is from genome assembly GCA_951361185.1 of Ochropacha duplaris. Lineage (NCBI taxonomy): Eukaryota > Metazoa > Arthropoda > Insecta > Lepidoptera > Drepanidae > Ochropacha > Ochropacha duplaris. The sequence continues at coordinate 3,286,021 of OX592715.1, read as the reverse complement.
CACAGAATAATCAAAATATAATTTTGACTAACCTCGACGTTTCGATCACGTTGCTTGTCCAAACCACTGGATTGACCCAAAAATCCTTTCCACTGATCGTCATTTCTATCCCAGAATTGTTCGACAAGCGATTGAAATAAAAAAACATCGTAATTTCAATCGGGAAGATGGTTTCAAGTTATCTGCTGCGTAGAATCCAGTGAAAATAAAGTGTTCGCACCGCCGTGAATTAAGTTCGAGTTCGAGAGTGGCTACAGTTAGTACGGTGTACCGAGAGCGTCATCGTTACGTTTTAGAAGACCAACTGCGGGTAGTTGGAGATAACTCTCGCCCCTCAAGACGCTGATACCCGCCAGTTCAGTCCACTCGTGACTACGGTCAATGTAACTTGATCGAAACGTCGCGGTTAGTCAAAAATATATTTTGATTATTCTGTGCGCGAATAGACCCGGTATAATCCACGAATATGAATTTAGTTCGCGAAATTTTAAAAGTACTAAGACAGCGTTTATCAACATTGAGTCAATAGTTGGAGACGTTTAAAATGTATTAAGGAAATTAAAACTATATTTTTAATAACTAGAATCACGATATCTGGAATTCTATGTATTTTTGTAGGTTGTTTTGGATTCAGATGATTGACGATGGACTTAATATTGGTGAACGTCGATCATAATTGTAGATCAAAGCAAAACACTGTGTGAATATCAACTTGTGTCTAATGAATTTAAATTACAGCTTTATTGATATATACTGTATAATTGACTGGTCGATTGTTTTTGGCTGGAAACTTACCATGTGATTTGATATTTTTTGAATGTAGAATGTTCTTACCTGAAAAAGAAAACAAATTACTTATTATGGTAAATAAATAGTGTCTCGTTAAATTAACTGATATAAAAACAGCGATTAGAGATTGTGTAATGATCTCGGAGTCAAAGATAGAGCAGTCGTTTCTATACTTTGACGGAATTACGTTTCTTTTTTCTCTGCGCTTACGCATCTTTTAGGTGTTATTTACGGTTAAATTATGGACAAAATTAGATCCGAGCAGAATTTACAAAAATAAGCACTTTGTTTAATTAATCTCTTTATTACGCTAAAATGCATGTCTATCGAACAAACTAAACTTTTTTGGGATAAAATATTCAAATAAAAAAAAACCTATACCTACTAAACTGGCTAACTAGGTTAAGAATGTTAACCACAGGAATATCCGAGATGAAAGACGGACGAAGGAGTGCAGCCTTTCCGCGCACTGAAAGGTGTTTGTCTACTTTCTCTTTGTCTGATGACTTTGCCCCTCCGGTTGCTGGCAACATAGGACAGACAGACCCCTTCATTACCTGGCAACACTTTTTTTGTCTACTTCCGACTTCCTACTTATTACACTCAATGTCTGCATGTAACTTATAACATAAAATACCTAATCTTTTACCAATAAAACCTTTTTTTTTTACTTTGAATAAGCTTGTGTTTGACCGCAATCTAGCACACAAAGCCTAGAAGGAAACTGGGTCTCAAGTGCAGCTATCGGAACTCACTGACTTTCAATTTGAGGGTTGAGTACTACAAAGTATCCTAGCACCGTGTTATGGTTTTCTCACGTTTTCCTTGACTCAAGCTCATTGTAGTATTAGAACGCAGGACCTGCGCCGCGGTAGCCGACGTCACTACCACTGAGCTATCATCGTCTTAAAATATATTTATTTTATTTGTCCGACATGGACATTCGGAAATAATAATTTCACATTTCTATAACACGTAGTAAATAAATTAAAGTCACTATTGCTGGCACAATAAAATCTAAAACGACACCAAATAATTTTAATGCTTAAGGTTATAACTTACTCATGTTACCTTATAGATGACCTTTTATAAGGTGACTCAAAAAGGTTGAAACTGTAATTTTTACCGTAATAAAAAAATGCCACATTAAAATTATATCGTCTGACGTCGCCAAGTTATTAGTTAGCTTACAACGGGACATTCTGATCAACTAAAGTCACAGAATCTGCAGAGTTAGCTGGCCAACATGGAAAGGTGATGCCTGACAAGTATGAAGACGGTCAATAGACATAGCAGAAAAGGTAGACAGAGCCCCGCGCACTCAAAGTGAAGTACAGTAATGGAAGCCGATCGCGTTTCTGTGCGGCGCGAGTCACGCGGGATAACGTACGTGCGTCACGCACACAACTTCGTGCACGTTGCTTCACTTCATTGGAGACTTTTGTCTACGTACGCTCCATTTATCTTTTTTATTTGTTCTGTGGAGTAGGTATAGTAAGACTACATGAAACAGTACTAACCAAAATGGCCTCTTAATTGATAATTTGGCTTATAGACTATTTATTGTATACAAGCCAGTTTTCAATTTAAGTTGCCAATTTATTTCATTATATTAAAATGGTGTTTTGTTAACTAGTATTTATATAATTAAAATGATACTACTAATGGTAATGATACATAGAATAATATAGCTATCTGTAAATATATCATTTGTGTCTCACACAAATGATATATTGGGGTGAGAAAAAGTAACTCGTTACCAACCTCTTGTGAATACTCGTATGAATAGACTTATTGGAGTACCTCCAAGCCTTTCTTACGCAGTATTGTCAAATATATGAAAATATATTATATAATTGTATGACCGTATGAAAAGACCTTTTGTTGAATGGTAAGTTAAGTGGTTGGGTAAAATGGGATGACGGAACAGGGCCGCATTAAGGGATGGGGTCCTTGTGTTTAGTTGAGAAGTTTTGTATGAAATTCTTTTTTTCTGAACTGAATCCGGGCAAAGGTCAGAATAATTATGTTATTTGACAAACAGGTAAAATATGGCGGTGACTGCTTTCCTTTTGGAAACTTACTTCCAGTTAACGTCACGAGAAGTATTTTTTAAAATTTATTTATCTAAAAAAACCTACGGTTAAACCAAAAAACCTAGAAGTTTATAAAATAGAGATATAGAGCATACTAATTTCTGGAATTTGATAGATAAAGAATTATAATGGTTATATAATATTATATAAAATTAATTAAAAATATGTTTTGTTCGTATTCATGTTTCATTTTTTTTCGGTCCAGTAGAACCAATTAGTTCTGGCCTTAATGTTTCTTGATTGTGATAGTCAAGTAACATATACTTGTATGTGTTGCAACTCTGTTTTAAGTTACCTTGTTGGTGTTTTTTTTAATTTTATACCGCAAAACCATTTTGATCCGCTACGCAAAGTGCAAAATTACCTCAAAAATCACAGATTACTTATACCTACATATTAACTCGGCAAACCCAAAGCTTTGAATTTAAATTCCCATAAATTATCACCCCTGAATTCCGCCCTTCTTGCTGATAATATAAGCTTTAAGTTATTTGTGGATATAAATATAGAGTGGCATTTTCTCCCTTTATTAAATTGATTTACTTATAAATTAATAAAAATTTATCTAAAATCTATAAAAATAATGTTTTTTTTGTTATATTTTATAATAATTCATGCAGAATACGAAACGTAATCGTTATTGTTTTTATGAAAGTTTCAAAACATTTGATTAGGTTTTACAGTCTATGAAAGGGTCTTTCAAGGTCTTGATAGCATATCACGACTTGGTTTATAACTTAAAACTTCTAACGTTATCAGACGGACTAAGTAAGCAAAAAAATTTTTTTTTTAAATAAAATTCAATATGAAAACCTATAGACTTAATATAAAAAAAACCCCTTTGTACATACATATTTACAAATCAATGGCATTATATTGGGGTCAAATCTACATACTCAAGACATTCACAAACTTAATCATAAAAGTTATTTGCGTTCGTTCTTTACCATACAGTCTTTAATGACACTTTCCCAAAGCATTTGAAAAATGAGATCTCCTTTAGAATATCAAATAATGGAGTGAATCCACAAAACGTTAGGGCAACTCAAGCTGCGTCTGTCAGGAGATAGGCCTCAAGTGAACCACCAAAGTAAGAAGACCCCCCACAGTCCCCTGAGCACATTAACAATCTTACAAGGCAGGGGACAAGCAAACTTTTTACAAGGATCTCTTGAAATTGGTACCAGATACCGAAGCAGGCTTGGCCCGGGGAAGGAACGCAATTGCATGCCAGTTTTCCGCGCTGTTGATTTATTTCCTCATTACGATGGATATAGAGTGGGTATTACCCCAACTTTATTTTAACTTTACACTCAAACGCTGTTACTGTATCTTTTACATACCTTCAAATTATTGTTGACTTAGCTTTTTATCATTAATACTTTTTATTAAAGTTAATGTACATATTTGTAAATGTCTATTCACTATCAATATTTTCATGAACTATTTTTACCGTCACAAAATATTGAGTCTAACTAAATAGTAATGAAGAATCAAAGGGCGGTGGCTGCCACATGCGTCATACTTGTGAACAGGTGCTTCTTGTGGGGGCTGGTCTGCTTGAGTTTGTTATTTACTTAGTCAGTCATAATTAAATTCTATTTATTATTATTTTTCCGCCTTAACACGCAAATTTTATCAGTGAGACTAGATAAATAAATAATGATTAAATGTAATAGGTGCAAGTTGTTTTTGGAAAGAGTAATTGCTGAGTTTATTGCCGGCTCTTCTCAGCAAAAGCAACCTCCCGAACCGAGCATTAGAGTCTAGACTATTCATAAGTGCTTGTAAAGGCCTATTTGAATAAAAAACATTTTCATTTTCAAAGAGCCACCAATGTATGATGAATTTATTGATATTGTACGCACGAGACCGACTCAATCTTGATGAGTTTTAACTCTACTTAAACAAAGGAAACTTTAAAAAAATGATCGAAAAGCGAACCTTTCATCGATTAATCATAAAATCTTGGAAAGTATAAATTCTACAAACTTGAACTTAGCCAGGTAGATACATCGTAGGGAGTAGGTATCCGCTAATTAAAGAATTGAAAACTAATTTTCTGCCCCGCTGTTTCACCCGCATTTCCGTGGGATCTTATCTTGTTCCGGGATAAAAAGTATCCTATATTTTATTTCAAAATATGATCTACCTGTATGATAAGTTTCATTGAAATCCGTTCTGCCGTATTTGCGTGATTGAGCAACAAACATACAAACTTTTAAATTTATAATATTAGTAGGATTCAATCACTAAGAATTCCCTCGGGAAGGCAGGGGACAAATTAATATAATCATCGACAATCTTTCATCTAGATTAAAATTAGCAGACATCCTACGTTTTCGCACGACCGATTTGGAGCCGCCCAAAATATCCTACATCAAACTCTTGCCTATCTCAGAACACTTCGCCAAAAGTCAGGGGCAAACAAATGAAATTGGTCCAAGTAGTCGGTAACTGCCGGCGGGCACGCGACACCGCCGATACACCGCGACATTGAGCCAGGGAACTGACAAATTACCCTGCCATTATCAGTCCATAGGTAATTTTTTGCGATTGTAGTGTGATCGCGTAGGTTTTGCTGCGAATTAGTTAGTACAAACTAAGTTTAGATGAACGGAAATAGTACTAATATTATAAATGTGAAAGTTTGCATTTTTGGATGTCTGGTACTCAATCAAGTAAAAACGGCTGAATGGAATTTTGATGAGACTTGGCATACAGGTAGATCATATCCTGGAATAAAACATAGGATACTTTTTGACCCGGGAAAAGATAAGATACCTCGCGGGTGAAACCAGGGGAGAGAACCAGTTCAATATAATTTTACTTGAATTAATTTATACACTACGCTGGAGCTAACCTTTCAATAAAGTCAACACAATGCCTTATAATAAAATAAATAAAATTAGACCTCTGAGAATAGTAAAGCCAGACTTAACTATATACAAGCTGTCTTAAAACATCTAGGGTCCAACAATTCCGTCGGGGCCATGATCTGTCTTGAATCCAGATACACACGGGAACTTGGGATGAACTAAATTATTCAACCAGTCGACAATAGGCCGTCAACCCACGACCCAAATCGGACGAGTGGTCATAACCAATAACGGCAATCGCAAAACTGAAATAAAAATCGAAAAATATATATTTTCAGAACGATTTGGTTAGTTCAGTATAGGTATAAGTATCTATAGTTATAATAGGTATAGTATAGTTAAAATAAAATAAATAAATAAATATCCTCGGACATTTGTTCACACACGGCTATCTGATCCCAAACTAAGCAGAGCTTGTACTATGGAAACCAGATGACTGATATACTACTTTTTTTTTTGTAAATACATACTTAAATAGATAATTACACCCAGACTCAGGACAAACAGACATGAGCACACAAATGTGTGTCCTGGATGGGAATCGAACCCACGACCTGCGGCGTGATAGGCAGTGTGTTAACCAACCACGCCAACCGGCCCTTCAGTTATAGGTATAGTACCTATAGGTAATTAGGTATAGTATAGATGTTGTAGGTTCTATTCTAGTAATACTAGCACTTTTATAAAGATATTTTATTAAGAAAACATTTGTTCTAAATCTAAGAAGTTTAGTTAAGTTGTCACAAAATTTAAATTGAAAATTAGGTGAAAAGTGCTCTCTTATTTAATTATTAAAAACCATATCCAGTTATATAGTATAGGTATGGGGCTCCACAATAAAAGGACCTATTTTATAAAATCTGTTTGTGTTTACGTCCACCTTTAATTTCGTTTGTAGGTATTCGCAGAATCCAACAATTTCACAGAACGTAAAATCACGTTTGGACAAATAATAAAGTAAAATTAATTGTAACCACAGTTTTTTATCTACGTCACTATGTGAAATTGGAAACATAATTGTTACCCAGCGATAAGTTAACTATGTATTTGTAGATATACTCTGAGTAAATACTATATAATTATTACAATAGTTAGTCTACGCAGTTTCACGCGCGTCAAACCTTCAGACATAAATATTATAAATCTGAAGAGTTGTTTTGAACGCGCTAATCTCAAGAACTACTGGTTCAAATAGAAATTTATTTTTAGTGTTCGATAACCCATTTATCAAGGAAAGCAATATGCTATATAAATCCCACGGGAACGCGGTTGAAACCGCGGGGGTCAGCTAATGCCAATAAAAAAACATGAAAATTATTAAGCGATTGTGTAGCTGAGTGACATAATAGAACCGGTTACGTATCTCGCGACAGGTTGGCAACAGGCGTATATTTCGCGATCGCTGCTGTCAAACGTCATTTTTGTATTAGCTTAGCGCTACGGATCTTCATTGCTTTACTCACTCCATAACACAACTCCAAATCTAATGTAACAAAAATCAAAAGACTAATACTTAATAGCCCCCTTTGCGAAGCGTGAAGGCAAATTCAAATTGAATACGAGTAAAGCGTAATGACGTAAAAGCTCAAGTTGTGTCAGACACGCACGAGTCACGACCCAAATAAATAATATCTTTATATTTATATTATGTAATGATCCACGCTACGCCCTTAACATATTTTTTTGTTGTATAGTAATTTTGGGATAGCAAAATAGACTAAAATAACATAGAAAGATAAACATTCTCAGTTGTTTTATCTACATTATCTTGATAATAAAATTGGGGATGTATTTTATATAATTACTTTTGTCATTAGACAATATTGAACCCAATTAAAGTATGATCAACGTAGTATAGCGGAATAAGCGCCAATGGGGTGCTCATGCCGTAAACTTCTATGATAATAACTAGCTGTCCTCCCGCGTTCCCGTGGGATCTTATCTTATCTTCGGGATAAAAATATAGCCTATGTTAATCTGGAATAATGTAGCATTCAAATGGTGAAATAATTTTTGAAATCGGTTTATAATTTGAGTTTATTCATTACAAACATACACACATACCTATGTACAAATATTTTCTCTTTATAAAATTAGAAAGAAGACAACAATAGTAATAATTATCTCGGTCATTTATAAAGTTTATTTTTATTCTGGATAGGCTTGTGTTTGACTACAATCTCACAATGGTAAGTGATGATGTGGCCGAAGGTGGTAAGCACACAAAGCCTAGATGGGAACTGGCTCTCAAGTCGGAACACACCGATAGGTGCTTGGCGACAGATTTTCAACTTGAGGGTGGTAGCCAGCCAGTCGGGTACTACAAAGTACCTTACCACCGTGCTATGGTTTCCTCACGATGTTTTAGGATTCGAACCCACGACCTTCGCCGCGGTATTCGACGTCACTTGCCACTGAGCTATCAGAAAAAGAAAAAGATAGTTTTTATTGTAATTTTTCCAAGATCTACTATGTATGAAGGTACTTATTTTAAGTGTAGTAGGTACCTATAGTAAGTAGTGTATATATTTTGTGCTAGCATATACCGCCACCATTTATCGTTTGTTAGTGTCTCTGTTAGTGATAAGGCTACCCATTATCACATTGTCGATGTTATTACAATTATTGTTCTTTTTCCGTACATACCAATAAAGACATGATAGCTCAGATACGAAGCGAAGGTCGATGGTTCGAATCCTAAATTGAGCTTGAGCTTTCGGTAAAGGAACCCATCTCGAGGAAACCATAGCACGGCACTACTTTGTAGTACTCAACCGGCTGGCTACCACTCTCAAGTTGAAAATCTGTTGCCAAGAACCTATCGGTGTGTTTTGGCGGTTGCATTCGAGAGCCAGTTGCCTTCAAGGCTACTAAAAAGGTGGACAAATGTCCGTAGTCAGTAGGGTCTTCCATCAGATGACCTGCCTGTTGTAAAATTTCCGACGTAAAAAGAAAGATCAAACTAAGTAGTTTGAAGAATGATTTGAGAAGGCTTATCGCCAGCTGTGGAGATCTCTAGAGTTATAAGGTTAATAGTTAGTAGCATAGCAATACTGTGTAAAAATGAGTACTGAACACTCCATATTTAACACTAGCTGTCCCCCACGGTTTCACCCGCGTTCCCGCGGGATCTTGTCTTTTCCCGGGATTAAATTATAGCCTATGACACTCACAAATATCGTGGCTTTCTATTGCTAAAAGAATTTTCAAAATCGGTTTCAGTAGATCCAGACAAACTTTATCTCTTTATAATATTAGTATTGATGAAGTTTCTTAAAAAAACTGTACCATTAATTGTATCGAAAATTTACGTTATCTTGATGTTCCCTCCGTGAAACTTTCTCACACAACTTTCCTGCAGGATATCAAAATACAGGGCATTTATTATGAAACACGACTCGAGTTTTGAATAAAACTTGTATATTTATCAGAGTTACTAACCGTTAGATGTCTAGCTTAGAGTTGTTTGACTTTCTATGGAAGTGCACACGTTGTGGTCTACTTTACGTTGTTTAGTTTTAGTTGTTTTTTAGAGTTCTTGGATAGTTAGTACCTAGGTATATTCCTTTATGGAAGAACGGAGGTGTTAGAGTGCCTGGGGACCGCGGTCCAAATGTAGTCTTTTTAATAAATGCATATTAATAGTCTAAGATCCGGCTGCAAGATTACAACATGAATTGAGTATGTAATGAAAATATAATTTTTATAAATGGGAGAACATATTTTTGCCAGATTGCCAATCAAAATGTGGCCGCTATTATTTTTAATTAAAATAATATTAGGAATCTAGTTGTATTTTCCAAAAAATTACATTCACGTATTTTTAAAACAAACTATAATCCACGTTACGTCTACTTAAAACAAGAACTTATTTCAATTTTTTTGTCTGTCTGTTTGCCGATCTGATTTGGATGACAAATCAAAGTTAAATAAAAAAAAACAAAAATATAGTATACTGTGAAACAATTGGACTACGGAAAAACCGTAAAACACCAGCAAGTGATGTTGAAATGACGCCATCTAATTATTCTGTACTCCGCAACACCGCCTCATTTGAAAGGCACCACGACGCTAATAATCAGAGCCTACTACAACTTAGGCAAATTATAACGTAAATATTGATTTGGGATCTGTTACTTAGTTTAGCCAAGTTAGTTAGTCGAATATAACCTTGTTATTTAGGTAGTCATTGTGATGTGTACACAGTCAGTTTGGCGAGCGTGTCTTTTAATTAAACCGCATAAATTGAATATGTTAAAAAACTTTTGTTTTGCAAAACCAGTCAAGTACACTTTAGAATTTTGTCGCATGAACGTGGATGATGTAAAACATTATTTTATAATATTGTTAATATTTCTAAACTAATATTATAAAGATAAAAGAATGATTTCAATCGTTTAATACGTAGTAAAAGTTAAAAAAACCATGAGTATTATTCAGCACAAAAATTACATCTACATTCACTCATTCATTAATTTTTGATTGAGTAACAAAAATCTATACAATATTCACAACATATTGTGTTGATTATTTGTTGATTATCAAGTAACTCAAGGGCTGCCTTAAATCAATTTCATGGTATAAGACACGCGCACAAGCCCTTCGACCTAATTTGCTTGCGTGTCACTCGATTGTGGCAAAAATGGCCCGATGGATTCGGATTGTTGAAACTTTACACTAAGCCTCCATTATGTACGGATTATATATATCACACTTTTAATTCGTTTTGTGTCCTCTGTTACATTCAACAGGTTAAGTTAAGCCTGGTAGAGTCGTATGAGTCAGGTTTAGAATTTTAAAAATAATATTCTACGCTATATGTACATACATTACCATGATATTGTGGCAAATCTTGTCTTATCTTTTTTTTATTCTGGATAAGCTTGTGTTTGACCACAATCTCACCATGGTAAGTGATAATGTGGCCGAAGGTGGTAAGCACACAAAGCCTAGATGAGAACTGGCTCTCAGATTTTCAACTTGAGGGTGGTAGCCAGCCAGTCGGGTACTACAAAGTACCCTACCACCGTGCTATGGTTTCCTCACGATGTTTTCCTTCACGGAAAGCTCAAGCTCATTGTCGGATTCGAACCCACGACCTTCGCGCGGTATGTCCTATGTCACTACCACTGAGCTATCATCGCCTTACGAGGTTTATTAGGATATGTGGATAAATGTATGTTACTCTTTCACGTAAAAATTATAAAACAGATTATAATGATTTTTTGGAATAAGACAGTCAAGACAGCCTGCACACAATTTAAAATAAAACCAAGGCATATCAATGCTTACCTCTCGAATAATATTATAACGGACAATTAAGGTCATCATAGCAATGAAATTTAATATAACAAAGAGCGGTCAAGCAAAGTCACCTCTGTAATAAGATAATGTTCTGTCTCATTATCTAAACAATTTAATTTCAAGTTACAACATTATTCATTTAAGGTCTCTAAATTATACGTCAACTTAACGTCAATGCAACAGACTTAACAGATAGTATACTTTAAACAGCAAGCCCAGAGGCTTGCTGTATAAGTCAGAACTTATTAATAATTTATGCCAAATGCTATCATAACAATTTTGACTATGGCCTGTACAACCCAGAGCTCAGCCACAGTAAATATTCAGTTTAGTACAGTAACTCAACAAGTTTGTACGTAGATTTAAAATATGATGAAAGTTGCGACATCTGTCAGCACATTCAAAGCGAACCGTCAAAGAAATGTTTTTTATACCACTAGGTGGCAAACAAGTTTACGGCCCACCTGAAAAAAAGGAATAAAAATAATAACAATCTTCAAAATGTTGTCAAATTGATCGTACATAAATAACTAATAGAATCTCTTTAAATTTCAATTAGCTTATCTCATACTATGTCGAAGTGCCACATCTAGACGCTGTAACTTATGCAAATTCTGTATAACCTCCGGCGAAAGATGATTGTGAGTGCTGAATTTAAACTTAAAAATCTAAGAATATCAAATACTAAGATTGTATCGAGAGACAAGCCTTTGTTAGTTGTTGGAATATTTGAAAGTTTGATTTTAGATTCGATATTTTTTATCGTTGAAATTATTAATACTGAAAATATTTATTAACGTATATACATATATAATACGTTACACGTGCATATATTTATATAGAAGTTTTTATTTTTGATTGTAGCATCAAATTGGTGTAAACATTTGAAAATATTTGTTCTAGTCTAGATTCTTGATTACGCTATATTTTTCTGATTAATTGCACAATGTTTTATAAAGTACAAGCTGTCTCCCGCGGTTTCACCTGCGTTGCCGAGGAATCTTTTCTTTTCCCGGAATAAAAATCATCCTATCTCTCAAGTTGGACCAAACTGCACATTGTACAAATATTAAAATCGGAATTTGTTTAAATGAAATGAAATGTTTATTGATCCAAATAGACCCTTATGAACTGTCAAACTCTAATGCACGGTTCAGAAGAGCCGGCAATAACTTCAATTACTCTTTTCAAGACAAACTAAGAATAAAAACATAAGATATGTCCTGCAAGAGAGAGCGCTAAACCCAACCAACCTATTTAGTTTACGAGTTTTCAGGGCTCAAGCTAGTTATAGTGTGCAAGTTAACTCTCGCTGCAGCACACGTGTAGCCAACCCTAAATAGCTGGCTTCATTTGTATTCATAAACGTAAACCGATGTATTGCGCCGATAGACCGCGAGGTGGGGGCCCTCTGTCGGCGAGAGGAGGTAATTTAAGACTATTCAAATGTGACATACTCGTAAATTTTAAATTAATAGCGACGTCAATCAATCTTAATTTATTTATGGTGGGTTGTTTTATTATTTGATAGACTAGATTGCGTTAACCGAGAACACAAAATAAACGTTACTTCATGAATTGACAGTATTTTTCACTTTTAGTTATTTTATCAGTAAAAATATAGATTATGGTAAAATTTGCCGGATTTCTATTTATCACTTCTTAATAAGAAATAAATTTACTGTAAAATCGTTTAGTAAAGTCTGTGGAATATATTAGAAGCTCATTACACGAACACAAAATATAATGTAACTCTGTGAAGTGTAGACATGACTGCCGCGCCCCTCATCTTAACCAAGGGACTGAGCTTAGCGATTACCCACAAAAAAATGGAAATTACCTACGTAAAATATTGTGTTTTATCGAAGTAATTTTACCGGTTATCCCTAACCTTAACCTTTTTTTTGGCCCCAACGTCAAACAATAACATTCATTGTATCCGTTTTACTCGAAAGTGTTATTAAGGTTTATTTCTGAAACACTTATGAGTAAACTTTTCTTTTTTTATATTGGTATTATTTTTTTTACTTTTAGATAAGCTTATGTTTGACCGTAATCACACAAAGCCTAAATGGAAGCTGGCTCTCAATTGCAACAGTCGGAACGCACCGATAGGTGCTTGGCGACAGATTTTTAACATGAGGGTGGTAGCCAGCCAGTCGGGTACTATAAAGCACCCTACCACCGTGCTCGATGTTATACTTCACCGTAAGCTCTAGCTCATTGTAGGATTTGAACCCAAGGCTACTGAACTATCATCGCCATAGAAAAATGCATAATCGCCGTGAGTGTGAACCCACCACTAATGTTTGCGAACTGATTTGTTCGTGGAAATAACCCTATAATGGCCTCGCCGGTTCCAACATGTGCTATAGTTAGCTGGCCGAGGGCAAAAATGCATTTCGCAATGAAAACCTTTTTTTAGACTCTACTCCATTATACAAATAGCATTGCAGGTGTGTTAATGTAATTAAAATTGAGATTTTACGTCACGAGCATGTTGTTGTAATCTTACTATATCTCTATTATATAATTATGATCAATTATATAAATATAATAGCAGGAATATTTATTATTAATAACATTTGCACACCGACTATAATATGCGGAATTATTTATGTATATCAGATATGTTGTATATCAGATATTCTAGTTTAAAAGAAACTCTTGTCTCATATCCGTTGACGATGACTCTCAGTAGGTACGTCAAAGCAGTTGTCCTTGCGTTATTTTGTATCAGATACGAGTAGAGTATATCTCCTTGAGAAAGATTAAATTATATCCCCGAATGGAGAGCTTTATTTCACAAAAAACTAAAGTTTTACGTAACATCAAATGATTTAGGCCAGAAAAGGGCCGTCCATTTTCAACAAGAATATTTTTACATTTCAAATATTGTAGCATCACTTAAACAAAACTAAAAAGTGTCATGTAAATCGAATTTGTACAGAAATATACGCCTCCTATATTTTATTTATTATTTAAGCTTTTATGTTTATATTTTAACGCCGCGCCGGTAAGTTGGTATTACCACAGTATAATACTATACAGTAGTCTGTTGTATTATTGCTATTTTTTCTAAAAGCGATGATAGCTCAGTGTTAAACTCAAATATCTTCGAAACTACATCCGTATAGTGTGGACACTTCAAATACATCTCTGTATTTTACTGGATTTTAACTACAAGCACCTTCTGACAGCGTCTTGTGAGAATTAACATATGGGCATAATAAGAAACACGCACCAAGTCAGTTTTCCATATTTCCTCAATTTATTAAGTTCCACGACTTTGTATCATTAGGAAAGAAATGTCGGAAGTATTCGAACATTTATTTAAATATGTACCGTTTTTTAAATAGAACTACGAAGTTTTCTGAGTAAGTTAATCTAAGTCTATCTCTTTCTATCGTAAAACAAAAATATCGGACTAAATGTCTTCCATTCTTTTCTAAAGTTTCTTGTTAAAAAGAGGTAGTTAGATTAAATTAGTTTAGTTTGAAAACAGCACCATTATCCAAGTAATTGTAAAAAAAAAAGTCTAAAGGCTACATTTAATACGTCAATTAAGTTATAATGATTGATTTATCTTTGACCTATCTTTATACAGTTATTTAATAAATGATGATGGATATACTTTATTGGATGGATTCAATCATTAAATTATAATTGATGTCTCTGAACAACTAAGTGTACTTAATAATATTTTTATGTAAATAATATCCATTGATGTCAAAAATGCGGGCGCTACAGTCGCTCTCGCATCGGACAGTGCAATCATTCTAAAGCCTGCCACACGGACGCTGCTGTTTAGATCGTCTAAGGCTTTTAGAATATCAGGTAAAATAGCTTTAATATCAGAAAGTGTTGCTATGGCGATGATAGCTCAGTGGCCTTGGCGATTGTCATTGGTTTGTTTCCATCAATTAGCATGCGCTGGTGAAGGAAAAAACCACCGTACTACGGGTACTTTTTAGTGCTTGACTGGCTGGTTACCACCCTCAAGTTGTAGGATTCGAACTAACGACCTTCGCCATAGCACGTCACAGGCACTGAGCCATCACAGTGATCATTTGTATAGAAACTAATAGCCAGTAGGTACTAAAACACCGAGGTCACACATTTAACACCGATTCTACAAAAGCGATCTCAGAATCAATTTGGAAAACACACTTTTTTGTCCAATTTGTAACTAAAACCAGCCGGACCACCAGTCATGGTGCACGCGAAGCGGCTTTCAGTCCCATTTGTAACAAAAACAAGTCGTTACACTATAACAACAATATTAATTATGAAAGGTGACACTTTCCATAATGTGGACATTAGAAAGTTTGTGTAAAAATCTAGTTTTTTCAACGAACTTCCATTGTTTTGTGATTTGTTGGAATCAAAATATACCTGTTCTTGTTTTTTTTTTCTCTGTTAGACAACGTTTACAATAATAGTTAAAATTTTAAAGGTAATTTGATTTTAAATATTGTGTAATTATTCGATTACCACATTTATGATACATTTCTCAATTATAAAAAGTACGCATTTACAAGAGTTTTCTTGTGATCAAAAACAGTAACTCGAAAATATAGTCTACTCTTGGAAGTATCCTTAATGAGAACACTATGTAATATATACATCTGTTTCGGAAGTCGGTTAAAAAATTATTACACAGTAGCTGTACTTTTTCGTAAAAAATTCGCTCAATTGTTAACTAAAAATAAGTAAATAATACATTAACGATAAGTAAGATTCATATTGCTGTAAACCTAAGTTATATTTTGATGGTTTATTGGTGAACCGCCCACATAATCCAAAAGACCAAGGAGGCCTTTTCATACTTAAATTTTTCACGAGTTTAAAAAGCTTTTAGGGTTAAGATATATTTTTCAGCATCGATTTATAACTTCCTACCGTCGCGTTGTACTAATTTAGGTGAAGTATCTTGCATCTCGCTCCGTCTTGATGCTCAATGATGAGATGCACAATTATCCATTAGCAGTCGATGCGGCCACGTATATAAAATACCCTTAATCTTTGGAAGGGAATATGTTTACTTAACCCTTCGAGCTAGGATTACACGGTGGTAGGGCACTATGTAGTACTCGACTGGTTGGCTACTCTCAAGTTGGAAACCTGTCGCCAAGCACCTGTTAGTGTGTTCCAGCAGTTGAACATGAGAGCCAGTTGCCTTTAAATCCGACAAGACATTATCGACCCCCCTGGTATTGCTAATGTCTATAGGCGACGGTATCACTTACCATCAGTTGTCACACAACTACGGTTTTACCTCAAATTTCGTTTTTATAGTTACGTGAGTCTTGACGAAAATATCGATGAATTTATTTACCGAAATATCCATGCTTGGGCTACTGAGAAAATCAGTCTGTAAAATGAGGTAAATATATGAATTCCTATTCAAGTCTGACACATGTAAGGAATACTGTTGCCGCGTCACCCGTCTAGATTCCTAGAAAACAATTTGAATCACAGTGTCACTTTAATTTCGTTCTCGACTGAACAACAAACGCAAAATGCAATGTAATTCCGAATATAGGTAAGCTACCTATAACAGAAGTTGAAGATTCAACCTTCGGTCTTACACATACAATACAATTCAAGTAAACAGTATGATAGTCGAATAAAGTAACAAAACTGATAAATTACCTACAAAATATCATTTAAATTTATCAGTGTATCAAATTTTGAATATGGTACAATTTTAAACTACGGACAAGAAAATCAGGACTGATTTTCACCTCGGCGGGTAAAGCAGCCATGTTGGTTTTAAGACGCTTATTGGCTGGCCATACTATAGTGATGCCGGTCGGTTGTCATTCCAAATTGAATCGTCAATAATAAGAATAAGGTTTTATTTGACATTTGCAAGTACTGATTTTAATCCAGAGCAAGAGCATATATTATACGTCTACTTTTCTCTCTTCTCTATCTTTTATATCAAAAGTATTTTATGTCGTAGTGTTCTATCACGACATATAACTCAATTAGTTTACGCGGCGCTTGCCATTAAAGCTCCCAGTCAGCTTGGTTTTTTCCGACATTTTCAACAATCATCGTAATATTTCAGCCAATTTACATAAGAGCTAAATGAATTATACACTTAAAACTTCCTCATGAATTGCTCCGTCGATTGATTAAAAACAAAGAAAAATCCGTTAAGTAGTTTTTTCAGACAAATTATGTAAGGATATAGTACATACCTGCCATTTTGCTGGTCATTGGCGGAGTGATAGGCGCCGCAGCAGTAGTCGCCGTATTCGGGGGATATACAGGATCGCAGCATTCTCGCTCGGGGAACTCGCTTCCCCCCACAAACGTCACCAGAAGTATCACCACACCCACCGCCAACCATTTTCCACTTCTCAAACATCCTCGCAACATCGATGTTGAGTTAATACCAATAACTGTCCTAAGTTTCGTGGTACGTCTTTTCGACGTGGACCTGACTTTCGATACAGGTAGTATTTTCGACGAATGTATGTATTTTACTTTTGCAAGACTTTGTCGTAACGAATTCACTTTTGGGTTAGGTTTTTTATTTTTTTTATATCGCAATAGAGTTGATTTCTGAGCTTGATTAGCTAACCCCACTTGTTTTTGCACTCGAAGTGGAATCTCCTCCTTATTTTCGTCCCTCTTTGTTTTTCCTTTGTTATCATCGCAACTGTCCCTTTCTTCTGTCATCTGACACTGATTTCACATCACTTTACTACAGTTACATGAATTTTTCTACTTAACTTTAATGATATGTTTTTTTACTTTTTAGAAACACTTACGATACGAATAGATACATAATTGACATTTAATTTTACATGGAACTCCAAATTTTGTTGCTGAGTGTATATCTTTTAATAAATGTTTAAATTTATTTAAATCTGTAATAATTTATCCATTTTTTCTCTGTTAAAGGTACAAACGAAATAATTGCAAAAGAAAAAGGGAGTAATTCAATTATAAAGGCAGTAGCACACAACAGACATTCCTCTCCTAACACACTTTTTCATTAAAACTCTCTTCCTCATTATTCAAGTTTTTGCATATCTTTCACGCCTTTGTACCAATTTATATTTTATTATGCGCTCACTTTTCTTTGGATATTTATGTAATGATGAATAGGACTGTGAAGATTTGCTAAACAAAGATAGAAAATAATAAATAAACTTGACTCCGCCGCGAGGTTTTACTTGCTCTCTCTTTATTATGCTTTTTGGAAAAAATGCTTTATTTAAGGGTATATATTTATTTACCAAACCGCTCAGCCATTACATGATTAAGTAACAAATATTGACACAAACACTTAAATTTATAATTTTAGTAGGATATAACAAAAAATAAATGAAAAAGAAGGTATGGATGGAGTGCGTGAAGAATGATATGTTTATGAAAGGTGTGAGTACAGAGACGACTAGTGATAGAGCGGAGTAGAAGAGAAAAAAATGTTGTGCCGACCATATCTAGCCTAATAAAGATAGAAGAACAAAAAAGATTTACCTTAAAATAAATTGTGATTTCAAACAATAAACTAAGTAGGTACATAGTAATATGAATACTCATTAAGTGTATTTACTATAATTATTTAAAATTAAAATAAAATGGTAAATGTATTTGTAGGATTATTTATAGAACACAACATTTTACCTTAATATAATAATTTTATTATAAACCGAAATTTCAAGTATCTGTTACGTTCGTTACTCCAAAATGATAATTATAACCATTTACAATTGTAATATCTGTTATTAAGTGTCATTATGCGATGTCCATTTAATTATTCAAGATTTCTAAATGAAGGAACACCAACCTGTGTAGTTGGAGACAAACATTTTGTAAAATAATTTACGTAACGTTATTTTTAATGACGTGCCATGTACACGCTTATTTATTTGTTTTATACTTTGATATCTAATAACTAAAAATACACAATCAGCGACAAAAAATGGCCTTACCGAATGAGAACCCACTCGAACATTTGGGTGCTCTTTTAACCTAGTAGTAGTCGAACGCTCCGACGGTTAACATGCCTCAGTGCTCGTTTAAGATATATTTTGGCTATCAGGTATGAGTCGTAAAATTTTATTGCTTTTTGTACATAGCTTTGTGAATACAACTTAAAAAAATAACCAGTATTACCCAACACAATTTGGGACTCTTTTGAGAGTACTTTTGCTTGTTATTGTTTATCTTTAGTTATTAGATATCAATATCAATGGTTTTATAGCATTATAAATTGATTACATAAATGATATTAGAACAGTGAATTATTTTTATAATAAAAATAGGAAAACAAGTTCTCATTCGATCTCAGTGTGTACCCAGCCTAAATTTAAGAGGGCATTAACAAAATTGAATCCGTAATATGCTATTTAACTTTTTGTTGGAAATCTTAACGCTATATTACTTTTGTTCTTCAAAACTTCTTCTATTTAAGAGGAATTTCATTAAATGAGCTTAAAAATCAGGTATTACATCGCGTTTGTTTTATACAAAAAATCGAGATGTTATAATTTAGTTAATTGTTTTTTTTTTTATTTAGAATGAAAAAGTTTTCCTATCACGTTTTATTAATTTGAGAAAAAGATTTGGAATAAATTATTTTGTTTAAATCTGTTTAATGTTCAAAAGGTTTTTTTAATTCGGTCAAATTTTACTTAACAATCTGCGAAATAAGTTTTTCATGTAAATAATGGCGTGACTTGTTAACTTCGTTATTTTGTTTCGAACTTAATGAAAATAATCACCAAAGTATGAAGGAAAAACATAGCTGGAAAAATGAGAAGAGAATTTTACAAAAAATATAACGACCTGTGTGCCTTTTAATCACCAATTTATGTATAATTCATATCGATATCATATTTTTACTTGGACGATATTCGTCGTGGGTGTTGCCAGGGTACGCTTTATTTATAGTTACTACTTTTAGGTATATATTTTGTTATTATTAGCTATAAATACAAATCTCATTAAAATAAACTAATAAAATAATTAACAAACGAATATTACCTGCCTACACAATAAATATATCTATTTGTGGTTTCAAGTTCCATACAAATAATACACCAACCTCCCTTAATTTGGGGAGAATTAAAAATACCACCTTGTATGGTGCCATACGTAAGACAATTTAGGGGGGATGGAGTCGACCATGTCTTATTTTTTCTTACGAGGGGGTGGGAGAGTTGACGAAATCCGCAGGCGAAACAAAGTGACCGACATAGCCCGAAGAATTTCCAAACTGAAGTGGGCGGGGCACACAGCTCGTAGAACTGACGATCGAAAGGTTCTCGATGATTTTTTAGCTTGACTTTTTAACCCGGGAATTCGGGTGAAACCGCAGGAAACATCTAGTTTATAACAAAATAAAAATTAAATAACTTTTCACTTAAAACATAACTAATAACTGATTCTCAGCTAAAAGCTATTATTTTACTAAAATACAGATAGAGTCATCGCAAAATAAAAAGAACTTAAGTATAATTAATACCGTTTTAATTGAAACTTAAATTTAAGTGCCAGCTTACTTACTGATAAACAAAATAGAACCTCAAGCAATCATTTCTTTTCAACATCAAACAAAAGTTAGGTAAGTAATTACCTAAAACTATTTGGATTACTCGGCTTGATACTAAAAGTTTCTTCTACTGACTACGCTGTTAAATTGGTGGATTTATTTCAAGTGTAATTGATAGATAGAGATAGCAAGTTTTGGAACAAAGTTTCATATAATTAGCTATATATAAAAGTCTATATCTGTGTCGGCGCTCAATCGTACTAAGATTAAATGTGAAAGTTTGTATGTTTGGATGTTTCTTGCTCAATCACGCAAAAACGACTTGACGGTTTTTGACGAAACAGGTAAATCATATCATGCAACAAACAATATGATGTTCATGTAAAGTTTTTTTTTCTTTTTAGGATAACTTGAGCGTGGTAGCCAGCCAGTCGGGTATTACAAAGTGTACCACCGTGCTGTGGTTTCCTCACAATGTTTTCCTTCACCGAAAGCTCAAGCTCATTGTAAGATCCGAAACCACAGCTTTCGCCGCGGTATCCGACGTCGCTACTACTGAGCTATCATCGCCTTAAAAAGCCAAGCCAATGTGTGGCAAATTTCATCGAAATATGTTCAGTAGTTTTTCCATGAAAAAGTAACAAACATGTTTACATTCAAACAAACTACTAATAACATTTTGAATGGTAGTAAAATATTACTGAATCCAGTTTCTTCTAAATCCAAACGTTTCCCGAACACATCGGAAACGTTAATCACGTAATGAGCTTGTAAAAGACTAGATATTAAAATATTTTATTTACTTGCTTTGACAGTCTAAAAAGTCTATCCCGACCGGATTTCAGGGAGAACTGTACCACTTCAATATACCTAATTAGGTAATTAAAACGTTAAAGACTATTTATGATAAAGTCTGTATTATTGTGTATTGTGTATTCTCAAGATCGGAAACTTTCATGTATTGAAATTTAACTTTTATTTTATAGTTTCTACAAGTTAAATTATAGTATATCAAAATCTATAGATGATTGAATAATCCACGAAGTATTTCGGCAGCTGTACCATCTTCAACCACATCATTAGTTACCACAATGTGGTGAGATGTTGTTGTGTTCAAACACAAACACTTATTATGTATATAAACAAAGGATTCTATAACATAACTAGATTCACATTACTATATTATACTATCCTCAATTGATTACCATACCATACTCGCAACTAGCCGTATTCAAAATCAATAATCATAAAAGGTCTTGGGGGTTATTTTCCCGCCCGGCGGTTGGTACACCTGACTATAAATAAAATATGGCGGACTTCCGGTCAAGGCACGCACCGGCCCTTTCGCTAACGCAAACCTCCCTTGGGGTGAAACGATTTTCACTAATAAATACGTCCTCGTACCCTTTTTTCGTTAAATAATTATTTACAAACAAAACTGGTGATGGACCGTTTTGTTTATTTTTAGTATTCCTTATGTGGGAAACAGGGGCATGGAAAGAATGAAATTATAAGGTAACAGTATTTTGTTCTTTTAGGTACCGCCCCGCAGTATTATCCGCAATCTCGATTTCAAAAGTGTCACTCCGTTCCATAGACTATCACTATGCAAAAACTCACGTCAAGTCGTTGCTCCGTTGCAGCTTGAAAAGCAGGACAAACCAACAAACATTCCTATCGATAGTCATTCCTTTTAATACGTTAGTTTTTTTTAATAAACCTTGTTAACATTTATTAACTTACAATCCTAATCTACCAATACAATTCTGCAAAACAAAAAGACAAATACAAAAAATACGATATTTAAACAACAAATAAATGACGGGAGTTAAACAAGAATAAATTACATATCTACATTACAGAATAAAGTTCACAGTCATCGTAAAACCTCCAACTTACTGTTTACTTATCGCCAGGTAGGCACCTAAACTTCAGGCATAAGCTAGGTTTGTTAATTCACTAATTATTATGGTAGCTTCATGATAACTCTCGGTAAAGTCGTTTAGTTATGTGTATTACAAAGTATTGAGGTTAATTACTAAGCTGTTTATGTAATGTATTAACATATAATACTGTTGTGGAATAAATGTCACATACAGTTCTGAGAATGTAAAATATTGTGACATTGTTCACTGCTTTAAAATGTATTAGATTTTTTAATAAGCCTACTAATATTATATGATAGCTCAGTGGTAAGTGACGAATGATAAACATCGTGAGGAAACCATAGCACGGTGGTAGGGTACTTTGTAGTACCCGACTGGCTGGCTACCACCCTCAAGTTGAAAATCTGTCGCCAAGCACCTATCGGTGTGTTCCGACAGCTGCACTTGAGAGCCAGTGTCCATCTAGGCTTTGTGTGCTTACCACCTTCGGCCACATCATCACTTACCATAGTGAGATTGTAGTTAAACACAAGCCTATCCAGAATTTAAAAAAATAATTGTGAATGTTTGTATGATTGGATGTTTGTAAAAAAAACGGTTGAACGGATTTTGATAAAACTTGGCAGACAGGTAGATCCTGTCCTGGAATAAAACATAGGATACTTTTTATCTCGGTAAAAGATAAGATCCCTCAGAGTGAAACCGCGGGGAAAAAACTAGTAAATAAATACCATCACGCTTATTATTAAAATGATTTCATCGAACATGTTGACGATCATAATACACTTGTCCAAACTGACCAACTGATGGACTAAGTGGTTCGTCTATCAAGCTTTACCTGTGATTAGAATCTTTTAATTGTGCTCAATGTTCTTGTACAGTTAAGTTTGCAAATATGCATACTGCCCGCTTGATAGTAATCGGTTACCGTAGCTTATAACGACAAATAAAGTACTTTTTAAAACAAAAAGTCGTCAAAACAAAAAGACTAATGGCGATGATAGCTCAGTGGTAAGTGACGTCGGATACCGCGGCGAAGGTCGTGGGTGGTTGTAGGGTACTATGTGGTACTCGACTGGCTGGCTACCACCCTCAAGTTGAAAATCTGTCGCCAAGCACCTGTTGGTGTGTTCCCGCAGTTGCACTTGAGACCCAGTTGCCCTTGCCCTTAATATGGTGTACAACACGTTGGCAGTCCACCTGGTATTGCTAACGTCTATAGGCGACGGTAGTCACTTACCATCAGGTGACCCGCCTGCCTCGTTGTCACTAGTGACATAAAAAAAAACTAATATTGCGACAAAGAACAACGTTATGAAATCTATCTCTGAACTTAATCATCCTACTAATACTAAGGCAGCATGGATGTCAAGAGACCACGGGGTAGGTCCCTGACTAGATGGTCCGACCTCATAAAGTCCACCACACACTCCACCA
Organism: Ochropacha duplaris; assembly: GCA_951361185.1. Lineage (NCBI taxonomy): Eukaryota > Metazoa > Arthropoda > Insecta > Lepidoptera > Drepanidae > Ochropacha > Ochropacha duplaris. The sequence goes on along the minus strand of OX592715.1, from coordinate 3,262,113 downwards.
TGACCGAATGTTCTCGCAATGCTTTCAATAGAGCCAAATGGAGATGCATTGCTAGAGCCGCCACTCCAGACTTACCGTAACCACGACAACTCTGTCAAGAGTGTCCGACTGAGAAGAAGAACTAATATTATAAATATGAAAGTTTGTATGTTTGGATGTTTGTTGCCCATCACGCAAAAAATGGCGAAGATAAAACAAGATACTTACTACTAGAAGAACGGAACTAAATAGTATTAAATCAAAGCAGCTAGCATTAAATAAAAAGGAATGTCGATATTTAAACAACTGACGGGGGTAAATAGGGGCTGGCGGGTAAAAGTGTGGGGAAAACTCGGGACAGCTAGTCTATACTAATATTATAAAGAAGAAATATTTGATTGTTTGTTTGTTTGCATTGAATAGGCTCTGAAACTAGGAGACAGATTTGAAAAAATCTTTCACCATTAGAAAGCTACATTATCCCTGATGAACTTAGGCTATATTTTGTCCCGTGAAAAGATAAAATCCCACGGGAACGCGAGTGAAACCGTAGGGAACAACCATATTCAATAAATGAATAGAAACTTAAGTCATTTCTGAATATAAAAATTCAAATGTATACCGATGGCCAAAGTTCAGCTACCTACGTTATCCAAATGTACCTTTTGAAACATAAACCTCAACGACTGTCTCGTATTGATTCATACGAGTCTTGCCCTTGCATTGTCCCTGAATCGATAAAACCTTCCGATTGTACACAATTTACGTTGTGATTTAAGTACAGTTATTTCATTCGCTGAATGTACCGCAAGTCGCGTTTAGAGTTCTGTAGAACAGTAGGTATATTAAAGTAATATCGAATAATCTGCAAAATGATCAATCGGTTAACAACGGTAAGAGCTTGTAATGAACATTAAAATGTCGTTAAAGTGCGTTATATTTTTTCAGTATCTCTCATATTTATACTTATTAAAAATAAGACAATTCATTCCCATTCACATTTTTTTTAAATGTATGGGAATGAATTGTATTTTTTTTAAATATGTTTAATTAATTTCGTATCGGTTTCAGCATTAAAACGTACTAACCAATATATTACAGCAAAGCCTTGAATGCGGACAAATATGTACTAAAAATATTTATAATAGGCACAATGTTTGACAGTTAATCTGTAAACGACCGACGAGTCGGAACCATACTTGTAACAAGCATACAAACAATAAGGCCAACACATCAGCCTGGCCATCCAAAGAGGAGACGCTGCCTGCTAGAAACCTTGCCGATCGGCAGCAACGGCAGCCTCAAGGATGTTTTTTATATATAGATTGTATATTTATTGTATATAAATAATTAAATAATCTGAACATGTTCATCTAACCCTCGCATTTTTTATAGAATAGAGTATACATAATAATAATTAAATATAAATATAATAAATAAATAAATATCCTGGGACATTTTTCACACATGGCTATCTGATCCCAAACTAAGCAGAGCTTGGAATATGGAAACCAGATGACTGATATAATACATAGACTACTTTTTTTTGTAAATACATACTTAAATAGATAATTACACCCAGACTCAGGACAAACAGACATGTTCATGCACACATATGTGTGTCCTGGATGGGAATCGAATCCACGACCTGCGGCGTGATAGGTAGTGTCTTAACCAACCACGCCAACCGGCCCGTCTAGATATACATATTATACATATTAGATATAATACATTTAAATTAGATAATTCACCAATGCGGGCAGTGCTCATACAATTATATGAAGTACTTTGTTTGTATACGTTCAAACAGTAAACATAACCGAACTTATGTATGTAAGAAAAAGCACTAAAATATTTAATGATTTTGTAGAAAGCGCCATTTTATTTTGACCATCTACATAATCTTTTTATCCATTAAAGTTTATTTAAGTTAAGTTAATTTTTTTATTTTAGATATAAACATTAATTTAACGAAATGAGTTCATATAATAAAGATGGATAGTTATTTTATTAAAAGATAAGATTAAAAGAAACCTATTTCATTTAAAAGTAACAGTTTTTCTATATGTCAACTTTTATTGCTCGTCTATCTACGCCGTAGCACTTGCTACGAACTTTCGTAGACCTTCGCATGTGACATTAAGTGCGCATATATCTCACTATTTTACAATCGTAAAATGTCGAACATAAAAATAAACGTGATATTTATGTTTTTTTTCTTTTATATCGACACTCGGACTCATGACGTAACAAGTCTTTAGGGTTACGTAACATAAAAAAATATATAAAGTACATTCTCTGTTAGCGGTTTTTCCAAAATATAAAAAAACAGTCATAAGCTTTTCAAATACCTACTTAGCTCAAACTAAAATATATTTTAAAACATTGTATGTAAATGAAAATTTCATTAAAAGTTGTGCATTAATGTTACAGCTTTCAACAATTTCATTATTTCTATTTTGTATGCAACAAACTTTGTTCAAAAACAGAGTTGTTTCAGTTTATAAATACTTGTAGTTTAAACTGGAGTGACACTACATTGTTATTATGGAACAATGAACACGGGGAACTGTACCATAATTATTTATATAACTACTAGTTTAATATTTAGTACGTAAAGTGGTAATACGAATATGTATTCTACATTTAAAACAACACTCCGTATATAGGCCATAAAGTAAAGCATTTCTTCATCTCCATGATAAACTTAACAATAACGTGCTATTTAATATTTTAATCCCCAATTTCCCTTCGGCGTGGTTCAGTAGCTTTCAGGATTACAGTACAATTTTCATTTTAAATTCCACTTGAAATTTTAATAAGAGAAACATCCTCTTACGCACTCCTCCGTCGTTCCCGCCATTTTAACCCTAGCCGTGCACGATTTCCCGCGCTTTCTCAGCGCTGTTCTATTTTCGAAATCTTCATATCGCATTCCATTCAGTATTGTTATACATTCTTTTTAAAACACCTCAACCGGCCAGGTTTACATAAGTAGGTCATACATCAGACGTTATTCGATTCGTACGATACCATCTATGCATTCACATTGCATACACAAATTGGCACAGATACACACGCACACACGTGTAAAACTTATAGGTCTAATGAAAATATTTGAGGTTAGGAATAGAGGTGGGTAAAGAATTTACGCTTTAAAAAAATCGAAAAGCGCACGCGCGTCGCCGATCGCGCCATCCGTGCGTACGTTACGGCAAACGCGGCGGTACTAACGTTGTAGACCTGGAAAGGCTTTAGCTGCCCCTACCTCCCCCCCTTCACGCGTCTCGACACCCCTTTCAGCCCTCGGCCGTGGCTACTACCCCATTTTCAGAAGTCCACAAGTAATCCGCCACTGGTATTACAATTTAGACTTATAACGACAGCAGTTAAGGGTGAGTTTTGGTTGCAGTAACGGAAGATTTTCCAACTGTAAGATTGTGTGTCGGAAAACCGAATGCACGCCGTCCCACGAGTCAATAGGTTGTACAATTTATTTTAATCATAATCGATTTTCGACTTAATAAACATTGCTACAAGGATTATTTTAATATTTCGCGTAACATAGGTGAGTAAAATACGTTATAAATGTGTGTGTCGTACACAAATGTCCGAATTCGATTACGTTATAATTGTTATGAATATCCACTTTAAAATCATCTCTACGCATGTACAAATAGAGTTTGTTATGACTTTAAATCAGTGATGCTTGGAATATACTGTTTGCTTTCCAGTTCATATTAGCTGGTACAAAGCTTGGGTGCGCTCTTATTCGAAACTCCACTTTATTACCCTTACATAAAAATTGCTTTTTGATCATTAGAAACGACAAGACAAATCGAAATTTAACACCAAGAGACTGTTATTAATGCCGACTCGGTTTTTTGTCAAATATAAAGTGCAATTTAGCACTCCAAAAATGCATTTTGTAACCGAGCTAAGTCTATGTAGGACCTACAGCCGAGCGTCTCTGAACATAATCTCTTGGGAGAAATGTATGCATTAGTAAACTAAGGTCGGGAGGCGAGTAAGTACCCTTCTACCTTCTCAACTAACAAAATTACTTGCTAAGTTTGTGTAGAAATGCTTTGGTAGCATTATGAATGATAAAATTGCAAAATAATGAATGCGATTCTAGTACGTATCCTGACGTCGGATACCGTGGCTAAGGTCGTGGGTTCGAATTCTACAATGAGCTTGAGCTTTCGGTGAAAGAAAACATCGTGAGGAAATAGCACGGTGGTAGGGTACTTTGTAGTACCCAACTGGCTGGCTACCACCTTCATGTTGGACATCTATCGCCAATCACCTGTTGATATATTCCGACATCTAAACTTTTGTGCATCATCAGCCACATCATCACTTACCATGGTGAGATTGCGATCAGCTTATCCAGAGATTTAAAAAACGCTATACAACTTACTAGTTTTCCGAGTCGCGGTTTCACCCGCGTTCCCGAGGGATCTTATCTTTTCCCGGGATAAAAAGTATCCTCTGTCCTTCTCCAAGGTTCCATCTATCTCTATACCAAATTTCCTCTGAATCGGTTCAACGGTTTAAGCGTGAAGAGGTAAAAGACAGACAGACACACTTTCGCATCTTACTAATCCTACTAATATTATAAATGTGAAAGTTTGGATGGATGGATGTATGTATGTTACTCATTTACGCCAGAACGGCTGAATGGATCTGGATGAAATTTGGCATGGAGATAGATTATAGTCTGGAATAGCACATAGGCTACTTTTTATCCCAGGAAAAAATAAAATCCTTCGGGAACGCGGGTGAAACCGCGCGGAAAAGCTAGTTTATAATATTAATATGGATGTATAACAGCGTATTTACTAGAGATTTAAACAACAATGACCGCGTCGAATGTTGTAAAATCTCACTCAATAGAACATTGAATATTTTATATTAGTTGAGGTGTTATCGCGGATTGAGGTCAGCCCGTCTGGGTCGTAGGGTTAAAATAATATGCACAATGCACTGCCAATATCGACTTAATTACATTAGCGATAAAGTTGCAAGTGCTTTGTTCTAATTATGCTAAATCAAAATATTTTTCAGTTTTCGCAATGGATCATTTTACGTTTTATTTGTGAGATGTAATTTTACAAATTATTTTTGTTTGGAATTCTTTATGCTTACGTATGTACTTTTTGGTTTTATTAAATTAGTATTTTTTCACAAGAGTTTTATGTCTAAGTGATGGTAATTTAAAGGTTGAAGTGATCTTAATTATTAATAAACAAAAAAAGAACAGATGTTTGAACATCTGAGTTATATGTAAATATGGGAGAAGTATCTCTATAACCGCAGTTTAGAGTTCACATCTAAACATTGACTTTATATTATTTGTGCAAATCCACAATGCACTCATAGTGCGATGCTATGCTGCGTCCATCACGTAGAGTTTGTGGTGCTGTTAGCTACACATACATTTGTCAACATCATCTTAACTCAGAAATAGGGCTGGGAAATGTCGATCAAGTCGTATCGACTGTCTGGCTGTTCTCCTCTACCATTCGCATTTCTCAACCGATTCTCGTGAAATTTTGAAAATCATATGGAATTTTTTTGTCGATTCAGTTTTCGTAAGATTTTCAAAACGTAGAGGTCTACAGCTCTCAGAATATTAGTGTAAGCTAGGATAGGATTATTACTCTAGGTCATTTTATAGGACCACGCAGCAAACCGAAACCGAAGCAAAAATTAATAGTAAATAGTTTTCAAGTAATAATACAGGACCGGGAAAGTAATGATAATAAAACACTTATATTGTATATCAAACACCTTTGAACATGTACATGAATAAATCAAATTTATAATTTAAACTTTTATTAAAAACGTTTCTGTTATTATCATTTGTAAATCTATACTAATATTATAAAGAGGAAAGATTTGTTTGTTTGTTTGCATTGAATAGGCTCCGAAACTACTGGACGATTTCAAAAATTCTTTCACCGTTGGAAATCTACACTATCCCTGATAGGCTATATTTTATCTCGGGATAAGATAAGATCCCACGGAAACGCGGGTGAAACCGCGCGGAAATGCTAGTAATTAATATAATTGATTGATATTTTTTACTTTTTGTGCCATAATAATAATAATTATTATTATAATAGTACCTAGGTAGGGTACTTTGTAGTACCCGACTGGCTGGCTACCACCCTCAAGTTGAAAATCTGTCGCCAAGCACCTATCGGTGTGTTCCGCTACACGCGATAGCTACACTTGAGAGCCAGTTCCCATCTAGGCTTTGTGTGCTTACCACCTTCGGCCACATCGACACTTACCATGGTGAGATTGTGGTCATACACAAGCTTATCCAGAATAAAAAAAAGAAGAGTGTATCGATATTTCGCCGACACTATCCGAGTGCGCCTCGAGCGCGACCGATGTTTCGGATTTAGCTCGCACCGCTTCCGACTTGAAACTTTGCTAATTCCAGCCATTTTTAGCATCCCAGTTGGCTGTTCCAGATTTATACTAATTTGCTTTTGAAATTCTAAAAAGTTATTTTAATATTTATAAATATAGGCACTACTTAATCAATACGACTTCCGTTAAATCCTACTAGTATTATAAATGTGAAAGTTTGTATGTATGGATGTTTGTTCCTCAATCACGTAAAAACTTGGCAAATAGGTAGATCATATCCTGGAATAAAACATAGAATACTTTTTATCCCGGGAAATGATAAGAGCCCTCGGGAACGCGGGTGAAACCGCGGGGGACAGCTAGTATTTCAGATAATACTGATACAATTCTGGGACATTCACACGGCCATCTGATCCTAGACTATGCAGAGCTTGTACTAAAAAAACAGGTATCTAATTGGTATTATAATATAGACAAGGCGGTGATAGTTCGGTAGCAGTGACGTCGAATACCGCGGCGAAGGTCAAAGGTTCGATGTTCCAACGAGCTTGAGCTTTGGAGAAAAACATGGTGAAGAAACCTTAGCACGGTTATTTGTAGTAGATATATATCCGAGTAGCAGGCATTATAAAAATCGACAATACATTCACAATACGATCCTAGTTGGCCTGCCTACTTTTAAGACTTGATATAAAAAATACTTGCATGTTTATTTTTGTCCTAGGTGGGACCCGAATGCTGGACTTGTGGCATCGTAGCAAGCGCCATTATTACATAGCCTATACTACATGTAAACAAAATATACAAACTATAACGTAGGTAGGTACTTAAGTAAAAACGTCACGTGACCAACTTAAAACTCATTGCTAACACGCATGATCATAAGTTTCTTGAATTATGAACACTGGCGATATGTTAATAAAGTACATTTTTAAATAATTCAGACATAGCTTAGATCTGAAGATTACAGAGGATTGGTTGTATGCGGCAACTACTCTTGGTGGTAGTTCAGTAAAGTGAATTCTTAGACCCGTCACAATTATAAATGTCAATGTTTGGATGGATGGATGGATGAATGTTTGTTACTCTTTCACGCAAAAAGCTAAAGGGATTTTGATGAAACATTTTGGCACACAAGTAGATCATATCCTGGAATAGCACAAAGGTTATTTTTTATCCCGGGAAAGGATATTATCCCTCAGGAACGCGGGTGAAACCGCAGGCGACAGCTAGTAGTTAATATCAGCTCAATTTTCAGTTCCATAAAATTAAACAGTTTTGATTAAAACTTATTGTTATCTAAGGTCCAGTAAAACTTCTAATCTAATATTAAACAGAGAAGATTCTATTTCTTATATTTGTTTGTAATGGATAAACTCAAAAAATACTTAACAGAATTTAAAAATTCTTTCACCAATAGAATGAATTCATTGATCGTACAAGCGACTCACACTTTAACTTGGGCACTAGTTTTAATAAATGCGTGTGAAACTGGGGGGCGGAAAGCTAGTGAAACAGTACACAAACCAACATCGTTTGCCAGATCAATATCATCTCCTTAATGCAAACTCTCATACATCATCATCATCATCATCATTTCAGCTGAAAGACGTCTACTGCTGGACATAGGCATCCCACAAAGTTTTCCACAACGACCGGTCCTGTGCTGCTCGCATCCAGCGGTTTCCCGCGACTTTCACTATGTCGTCGGTCCACCTTGTGGGGGGCCTGCCCACGTTGCGTCTTCCGGTGCGTGGTCGCCACTCTAGAACCTTTCTTCCCCATCGGCCATCGGTTCTTCGAGCTGCCCACTGCCACTTCAGTTTACTAATGCGTAGGGCTATGTCGGTGACCTTTGTTCGTCTACGTATCTCCTCATTTCTTATTCGGTCGCCGAGCATAGACCTCTCCATAGCTCTCTGAGTGACCTTGAGCCTTCTTATGAGGCCCATAGTTAGCGACCACGTTTCAGTGTAAGTCATCACCGGTAACACACATTGGTTAAAGACTCTCATACACCGAGTATAAAATAGAGTGCCGCAAATAACTGCTCCTCATTAGGCCTATTTCCAAGTATTATATTTCGAATCCCAGCATTAAGTCTAAAAGCTTTCATGCGAAATATATCATAACCCTATATTTAGAATGGTAGTACCAAATAACATTGTTAGTCCGAAGTTCGTGATGAATAATTTATATATAGCCGATACTGACAAAATAAAGCGTGGGTGTTAAATAATATAATTGAGTTTAACATTAAATCCCACGCGGAGTCTAAACTAAGACATAAGGTAAACCTTGAAAGCTGAAAATATACAGGATGATTACTTCATGACGTATTGGGACGTCCCATTCGCATAATACCATAAATGGGTCACAAAAAATTATATCTATACCTACCTACTAGATATCTAGGTTATTGAACAAAGCTTACTATAAGGTGGCTCATTAATCATTATTTATTTTATCATTACCTCATTACCACATTTGACAATGAGGTAGGCGGGTCACCTAATTGTAAATGACTGTCGCCTATAAACATTAGTATTGCTAGTGATTGATTGCTAGATACACAGTGATTTCCAGTACCAAGTGCTATACACCTTATTACAATGCCTTAAAGGCAACTGACTCTCAAGTGCAGCCTGTCGGAACACACCAACAGGTGGTTTATATAAGTACGTAATTTGATGGGCATTTATTACTCGTTAATAAACTCTGACTAAAACATCTTTATTTAAATTAAATTGAAGCTAAGAGATGAGAATTAGATGTAATATATTTATTTATATAAATCAGACTTATCCCACCGTCCCTATTTTTACAAAAAACTACAAGATGCTGGGAAAAATTCCACCACTATGTTGTTGGTACATACTTACCGATGATCTTATGGACACATCGTATTGCATCTTAATTTATAATGCGGACAGCGAAGCGGTGGACCTGTAAATAGTTTCTGGCGTCTGTGTTTCTTCGTCATCGTTCTGTAGGTCGTTCCAATTGGAGTTTTCTCATAAGTTTATCAAAAGCCTTCCTTCCAATTAGTTTTCAGTTTTGATTTGGCCTACCCTAATCGTTTCAGCTTACTGGCTGTAAGATACATAGGTATATTAATAATTAACTGTTATGAAAAAGATCTCAATAACTTTATTTACAACAAATGTACAACATAAAAACATATATATATAAAACTTCATCGAGGCTGCCGCTGCTGCCGATCGGCAAGGTTCCCAGAAGGCTGGCAGCGTTTCCTCTTTGGATGGCCAAGCTGATGCGTTGGCGGAAAAGGCTCCCTAGCTATTCATAATTTATGTTCTCTTATGTTGGATTACTAGGTACGGTAGGTTTTGACTTACACGTAGACTGAGGTGCCCACAGAGTGTCATGTAGAGTTTCTTCAACTACTCTCGGTTGATTTTGTTCAATCAAATCACCGCTGATTCATCGTCGCCCCGCTTGCAATTTGATTGATGCTACGTCAGAAATAGAAGCACTTAACTTGATAAAATATAACGTTTTTCTCGATCGATAACTACAAATGTAGATAAGTGCAGGGGTGTTCTAAAATTACGTTTTCACACAATCCGTACGTACCCAATATAATACTGGATATAGTTATCCTTGCAGCCAGAGCTGTAGCTATCAGCATAGTTTGATCTGTTCGCCGCAACACCGTGACATGATGGCGCTATTGTGGTTGACCTAATGACTTGTTAAAATAATGTTATTGTTTGTGCTTTAACGGTATCTGGGGTATTTGGATCCATTTTGAGGTTTTGAATCCTAACATGATAGTCGGTTAACATTTTTAATAATGTTGATCCTTTATCTATATATATAAAATTCTCGTGTCACAGTTTTAGTTACCATATTCCTCCAAAACGGCTTGACCGTGTATTCAGTAGGTCTGACAATAGATTGTTATTTATTTTTTACTAGCTGTTCCCCGCGGTTTCACCCGCGTTCCCGTAGGATCCGCGTACCCGTGGGATCTAGCGGTACCAAAAATAGATAACAACCTACTCTCAGACTTACTGAATATACATATAAAATTTCATCAAAATTGGTCAAGCGTTTCGGAGGAGTACGGTAACAAAGGACCGATTTGGATGAAATTTTGTGTGGGTATTTCAATGGGTTCCTCGATGATTTGGACCCGGTAGGTGGCGCTGGAATCGGATTCTAAGTTTTGTTTTAATTTCAGAGCAGGACAACGTCTGCCGGGTCCGCTAGTTTATAGATAAAACGTTGGTAAAACAATAACTTATTTATTTATTTTCACAATAATATTGCACATTATATGACTAGAATAAATTATAAAACAATATGTACGAGTAGGCTACGTACACTAATATCTAATTAAATTACAAATTATTTTCAAAATTACTTATACCTACATTACTATCTGTGTCCAACAGGTGGCACTCTTCAAATTCACTCCGTTTCTCAATTACTTTCTCAAAATTATTCTTACAAAGAAAGTCACTGTCACACACGAAATCTCCCCTGTCTTCCATCATAGCATCCTCGAAACCTTGCTCCCTAAATCGTTTCTCATTCTCATTATGATACTGATACCTCTGAATTTCAAAATCTGGTGAAATCGTCTGTCCCTCATTCACAGTTTCTTTACCAAGTATATCTTCAGCTTCTATAGAAGTCGTTTGTACAGTCTGTATTTCACTGAACGTAACTCTGTTTTCATTTTTCACTTCATATTTTATTTCTGCCATTTCAATACCCTCTCTATTTTCAAGAAGAGGTTTTAAATTCATCAAATTAAAGTTCGGTATCATTCTTGTATCCCATTGATTTGTATCTTGGACATTTTCAATTACTGGTTCTAAATCGAGGTGAACATCTTCTCCTATCTTTTTAAAGGTTCCCATATTATATTGGAGCGGTATGGAGAAAGATGGAAGATCCATTTGTTGGTTATGTCTGGTTGGCAACGCTGATATGTGAATGGCTGGCTGTGGTTGCTTCGTTTTATTGTAATTCTGGGTCGTTTCTGTTAGATTTATCATTTGGGTTGATGATACTGGAAAATAAATAAGAATTGGTTTTGCAAGTTCGATTTTATCAGGAATTTATATTAAATAAGATACTTATACTCAATACCAATCGCATCGCTCTTAAGTCTGTTTCGCAATCTCCATGTCTGAGTAATCCGTAAAATACTTTAATCGAATAGTCATATGTATGCACGCGACAGCTCTTTCCTTTAAAGAGCGATATGAATAAATTACTCATTCAAATTCCTTGCTTTGTGGACTTTTATTTACAAAACTCGATAGGCCACTTGAATGCAGAGAAAAACTATTCTACAAGTATGGATGATTTCACAATTTAGTTTATAACGAAAATTAATGATAACTCATATTCGGATAATCTATAAATCTTACCAGGTATAGTTATGAAGTCTCTCATCTCTAGAGCAAGAGTTGAAGGTGATCTTGCATCAGGTGACCTGCCTCTAGGAGGGTAAGTCTCACAACCAGCTTTCTGTTGCTTGCGCCATTTTGCTCGACGATTTTGAAACCATACCTTTATCGTGTTTTAAGAAAATTTTATTAAACCGCTTCACGTGTCTAGCTAGGTTCAATGTGTGAAGAAACACATTCCTTGGAAATTATTCCAAATTGGTTAAGTCATGGTCCGTTGTTTTTTGACTATGTGACCTATCTATTGCTATTTTAGCTACTGACTTTTTACAATGTCTTATAAAAAAGTAATTGTCCCCGCGGTTTCCTCCGCTTTCCTGACAAATCTTATCTTTTCCCGGGATAAAGTATCCTATATTTTATTTCAAGATATAATGTGCGCCAATTTCATCGAAATCCGTTAAGCCGTTTTTGTGTGAATAAGTAACATACAAATTTTTACATTTATAATCTGTTATTAAAATAATGACATTGTTACCTGCACTCTCGCCTCAGTAAGGTCTATTCTCATTGCAAGCTCCTCTCTGAAGAATACGTCGGGGTAATGCGTTTTATGAAAGGCAGCTTCTAGTTGCTCCAGCTGGACGTTTGAGAATGTTGTTCTGTCAACATTTGATTTTACATGTCACAATAATACTTAAGTTTATGACTACAATAATGGGGTCTCTCAAGGTGGAACATTTGGGTCAAAACTATTTTAATTGTTTATTTAAACTAAATAAATTGAGAATAATATAATGATAACTTGTTATCTTTACCTGTACCTCCGTTGCTTACGTTTGGGCACATCACTCTTTGAGCCTGAAATAATTATATATTTTATTTAAAAAAAAATGCTAATGTATAATTGGAAAATTGTTTATCACTCGTTTATCATATACAAAATCTGATCAATATTATAATAGAGCCGTGTATATTTACTTGCTTTCGGAGAATATTCTTCATCTTCTTCGAACTGCTGCTGTTCAACAGTTTCTTCGACAGACTCAGTATTATTTGGATAAGTCTCAGATGGTTCTGTTTCCGTGCGCTCGCATAGAACTGATCCTGGACCAAGACTGAAAAGACGTAATCTTCACGTTAAATTACTTAGGCACTAGAAAGTAAAATCATTGTCTTCATCAAGTTTAAAGCTTAAACGGGAATAGGCAAATACAAATAGAAGATAAGAACCCTGAAGGTCAAACTACAATAGGTACCAACCCTAATAATTGACGTTCACATCAATCTAGACGGAGTCAGTAAAAAAAAGTAAAGCACAATACGTCATACGTCTGTGTGATTAAAAACAGTCCTATTACATATGAAAATAACCGGCATTCTATCGATAAGCTTCTTGAGGCCTGCTTCACTTGATGATTAGGCGAAACTCCGTCATATCGACGTTATCTATCGCCAGGCCATTATAGAACTCATTCGTTACTAGTACACTACTACATCAAGAGTTATCTTAAATATACCTACCCATTAAAAAGGTTGGGTATATTGTAACAGAAGCTGGTGGTGGGCGAGACGTCATCATTCAAAATGGTCGCGGAATCGAAGCCTGATGCGACAGCGTTGCTTTCTCGACCATCCAGTGATTCTTCCATTATCGTCTTACCAAGAATAGAGAGCATATTATTAGACACGAAGCTTTATATAGCTTAGGTATTAATTACATGGTAATCTATATTCTGTATAATAAAAGCGAAAAACCACGAAATGTCAGAAAGTTTAAATGCTACAAACGTGGGCAGGTAGATTCTAATAGGGAGAAGGTATTTGCTATGAAAGGGTTTTTGAAAATTTAACCCCTTAAAGGTTCTCTCGGGAACGCGGTTACATCGTTTTCCTTGAAATCTGGGAACCTCTGTGGAAAATTTCAGCTTTCTAGGTCTAAGGGCTTTGGTGAGCGTTTGACAAGACAATCAGGATTTTCTTTTTATATATCTATAGGTACTTACTAATTGATATTTTATTTAAAGTTACATACAAGTAATAAGAATATGAAAATGGTTTCGATTCGACCGAAACTTGGTAAAATCTTACGTAAAAACGTAAATCCGCCTATAGCTTGTAATCGCATTCAATTTCTAATAAAGTAACTTTTACTAACTTCAAACGTAGCGTATAATCTTATAATGATTCTCATAATTATATCTACTCACAAACCTGAGAAAGTAAAATAATATTCTCTCCATAATTCCCTATTTAGTAATACATCCGTGATAGGGTCATTGACCGCTCGCTACTCACGACCATCGTCGTCGACAGAACTAAATTGAATTAAATGCCTATAATTTAGTTAAGTTTATTAAATTACCACTAAATGAGTATAATTTGTGTCGTGTTTTTTTCTCTATTTACCTGTGCATCGGGACAGTTTTGTTAGCGCGTTCGAAGGGACTCGATGCGGTGTTTTCGCGCCAAACTTTTTGACAGTTTGACATTTTCGCTGACGTAAAAAATTGTGCGAAGTACCTACGTTCAGAAATGTTTGATGTCTCGTGTTTGGAAAAGTGAATTAATTATTTATTTGTCGAGAGTGTTTGTTTAATGTGGAACTTTTATTTATTGTTGTACCTATTTAATATTTTTTAATATGCAACAACTTTCCTCTCACGTTCCTGCCATCTGTGGGACTGATTTCGAGAAAAGGGACGGAATTGTGTAACAGGAAGCCGGGTTGTCAGATAGAGACGGAAGGGTGTAATTTTATTTCCTCTATTGTTGTGCAGTCATTAGGGTCTTAGGCCATACAGCCTCGAACTCAAAATCAAAACTTATTTACCAATGAGCGCGCGCGGGGGTAGAGTTGGCTGTCAGACCTGTTAGGTCTTTCTTGGGAAAGTAGTGGTTTCAGACCGCCGACATTCAAAAGATATTCAAAAGTTTTCTTGAAAATCGCGCGCGAATTTTGAATCTTTGAAAATCGCGCGCGAATTTTGAATCTTTGAAAATTGCTCGCGAGTCAAGTGATGATTTGACATGTTAATGTCGCGAGTCAGTGGTACGGTCGGCCAAGAAAGTGGTGTGCCAGTTTTGATTTAGTTTCCTAGTCATCGAAAATTACAACAAGGTTCAAACTAAAAAGATATCACTTGAAAGAGATGCATAATAATGACATATTAAGTTGTTGATCAGATTTTGTGATCAGATTGATCTGCAAGCGAAACAAATCTTTATCACCTATGAATCTGCAAGCGTCATTCAACCTTAGAGTGATACACCACTTTCTTGGCCGACCGTACCATTGATTGGTCCGAATTTACAATTTCGTTTAAGCTAGTGAGTTAAAGTTTTGACCCGAGATAAATATAACTGAAAATTAACCATGACACAATGTCATAAGACTAATTATGTTGCAGCTATATTCTATACAATTATATTCACTAACTAAAAGATAGTAGGTATAATTACTAGAGTAAAGGTGATTTTTTAACCTGTCAGTTCTTTCTTGGGACAATCGGGGTTTCAGAGTCCGCACCACTTGGTTCTCAAATGGGACAATCGGGACGATGACATTTACTTGAAAATTGGGCGCGAATTTTGAAATTTTGAAAACTGTGTTTGACAGGTTAATGTCGCGAGTCAACAGATTAATATATTTTTGATTATTAGAGATATTGGGTGCCTTTTGGGGACATGAGTCTGTAATTCGAATCTATCTTTCCCACTATTTATTAAATAGTATAGGTAAGTATCTATAATATAACTGTTTAGCAGTAGTTACACAACTTTATTTTTAAGGATAGGTAGAGGCACGATGCACTACGTAAATCTGTGCAATAGGCAAAAATAAAGAAAGAGAAATAAAGGTAGTAAATATCCCAAGCGTTGTAGTGTCCACACTTAGTAGGAACAGGCTCTCAAGTGCACATTCTGAAACTCATCTTTATAATTTTACGCCACCCAAGTCATGTCTCTAAGTATTTTCATTATTATTAAGGACCTAGTACTTACGTAGGTACAAGCTATTAAACTATATAGATACTTAAATGAAGATGGTAGGTATGTACTAAAATAAATTTGATGCCAAAAATTGGGCTTATTTTGCAATTTATAATATTATTACTGTAATTAACAAAATATCAACTAGGGCTTATTTGAAGCTGCAAATGTATTGAAATTTGTGTTATTTTTAATAATGTGAGATTCTATTCTATACATTATCTACGTAGGCTTTAATGCACTGTATAATTAATAATAGGTATTTATTAATTATTAGCTATGTAAGGAAGGATACTTCTGTTTCCCTTTAATGTATTAAAATATAAGTGTTTACTTACCTCTTTCTAATCACATGTACAATTAATATCTTGTAAATAATTAGGTAACACATATAAAATTGGAAATATCATTTACCTGCGAACCAAACTTTTATTAACACTGCTTGTATATTGTATTGTATTTTCTGAAGAAAAAATATGTAGGTATGTAAAGCCTGAAGGCTGTAACTATTGTCACGTGGTCACTTGAACTGAAGTGAATACCCGACGATCGACTGACCGACGGCGGATAGAGAAATCCGTAGAGCTGTCACTACATTCCACTTTTTGTACATTAAGTTTGATAGATTGTTTTTTTTTTCGATAAATTCTCCGAGTCATTTTTGTATTTGTGTACAATACCTACATGTCATAGAAATAAATTAATTTCTGGGAACTTTGTCGATCGGCAGCAGCGGCAGCCTCGAAGAGGTTTTTTATATATTATAGTTGTACATTTGTTTGTATATTTTGTACATTTGTTTGTATATTTTGTACATTTGTTGTGAATAAAGTTATTTAAGTAGAAATAAGTTTGTTTTTATATTTAACTAGTTTTCCGCCCCGAGGTTAAACCCGCGTTCCCGAGGTTTCTTATCTTTTCCCGGGATAAAAAGTATCCTATGTTTTATTCCAGGATATGATTTACCTGTGTGCCAAGTTTTATCAAAATCCGTTTTTGCGTGATTAAGCAAGAAACATCCAAACTTTCACATTTATAATATCAGTAGGATTGTTTTTTTTTCACATATTGTTTGAGATTCATCCATTATAGCCAATTGCAAGACTATGATGCGAAACATCCAGTGTTTAGTTTAAAAAAATAGACGATCCTCTCCACGGCTTTCCCAGTCCTCCTGCCTAGAAAACTCATGACGTATTATAACAACACATACAGAAAAATCAACGTATCTATACATACATACTGATACGTAAGCAAGTAAGCACGGCTTACCCTAAGCTGATGGCAGATGAAGCCATATACATGTGATGTATCGCTAACAGAACCATTGCGGCTTGGGAAATCATTTTATATTTTACTGTCTTTATAACTATGAAAAAGAAATCCAAGGTAAAAAAATAGATAGAACTAAACATTACAAAATTATCCGAGTAATTGCGCATTGAATAATTTAGATAACTAGATAGATAAAATATATACTTAAGGGGGGATAGGTGGGCGGGTCACAAAATGATCTCAATAAAAAGGTCACCATTTGCAAGATATTTGGATATTTCTGATTTTAATGTATTGATTTTTGAATTGTATATATCAAATATCACGAAAATGGTAACACTTTTACCAGGGTAATTTTTGTATATTTTTACCCACCTATCTTCCCCTTAAGTTTTTTTTTAATTCTTTAATTTATATAAAAGTAACATGGTTTTACATAATTATCTACCAAACTGCATTGCAGTTTGTCGGCAGTCAGTCCTCATGTCTTAATTTAGCAAATTTTGTTAATTAGTTTTGTTTGTTGTACTTACCGGACACTTACTTACCTGTATAGGTTGTAAAGAAAATGAATTAAATAAAACAACAAAATTTCCTCATGAATGTTAATTCATATTTAATAAATAAATACATTTTCATTGTTTTTTATTTATTTTTTAAATAAAACTATTGTAAGTGACTTAGTTGTAGCAACTCTCAACAACGTTATCGTATGATACATAATAAGGTGACGCTCGCGCGTTTATTGCTTAATGCTAAAATATGTAACAATTTTATAACTAAACCATAATATATTAGAAAGTACTCTTCGATATACACAAACGTTAAAGTATAATAAGTTAGTAAGTAGGTATGTTACAGAAAAAACCTTTTAACTTAAATATTAATCTAAAATTACAATGAAACACTCATTAATAAATGTTGTCTAAATATTTAAACAACATTTATTAACATTTTTATAACACGTCTCTAAGTGATAGAGACACGTAATGACTTTCAAATATGTTATATGTTTATAACATAAAAACAAAATTTGTTTAATAGATACAGTTTTGCGTATAGTTTTGAACAAAAACAAAAATATTACATCTTTGGCTTCAAGCGAAATTTACAAAAAACCTATTAAATTCACACTGACTTTGTGCTGTGCTTTAATTATGTTTTTCAAATATAGCACAAACTCCGAAATATGTTAAAAAAAACCATAGAGCTAAAAGAAAAATATTTTTACAAGATTACGAAATTAAAATATTCTCAGCCTGTATAATATTATCATAATTAAAACACAGCACGGCTATCGCAACATCAATTCTATCTCTAAAATAATAAAAACGCATTTCGCTTGAAATACGCTTACAAAATTACACTCGAGTCTCTCATTAGAAATGAAAAAGTTAATGAATCGAAATTAATACATGCCATTATTACAATACTTGTAAGGTTCAAAATCCAACGAAGAAACGTGTAATCAATTCCTTTCTTGTCATGCATTACATTTTAAATTTAGAATAAAGATAGACATGCAATTTTAAACAACGAACGTTTGAGTACAGTCAATCACACCAAGATTTCATAATTTAATTTTACGTTTTTAATTAATTCAGTATTAACAACCGCACAAGTTTTCAAATCACAAGAGAATACAAAACATAAACATACTAGCAATCGCAATATTATACGAATACAAAATGGAGATTCAATATATTAAATGTATAAAATCATGGACAGATTTGAGTTCAATGAAGAGCATACATAGATTGATTAGGAAATTAGACAATTCAACCAGGAGTCTATGGTAACTCAAAGAATAACAAATTAAAGAATTAGAAATTCACTTATTTCAGAGTTTATAACACTTCTCTCAACTCCTTCGTCAGTATACAACAAATCGTTTATTTTTTTCTATCTACCCACGTATCAAATTCAGTAGAAACAACAAGCCTACGTAACCGGTACAAAGTCAACAGTGCTACAATTAGATTAGTCAATATCAGGTTAGTGGCCGGTCCCTTTTATTTTGAAAACTTACAGACGAGCGATGAAAACGCGGCGACTTTTTACTACCATTGTTACCCCATTACAAAACCGAGATTGCAAGTGATTAAAAAAAAAATAAGGCATTGATAGCTCAGTGGTAGAGTCGTCGGTACCGCGCCGAATTCTATTCTACGAGATTGAGCTTTCCGTGAAGGAAAACATCGTGAGGAAACCATAGCACGGTGGTAGCGTATTTTGTAGTAATCGACGGTTTGGCTACCCTCAACATTAAAATCTGTCACCAAGCACCTATCGGTGTGTTTCGACAGCTGCATTAGAGAGCAAGCTTCAATTGCAATAGGTCGACAACACATTGGCAATGAACCTGGTATTGTTATATAAGACAACGGTAGTTAATTTTATCTTTTCATCAGGTGACCGTCAGGCAGGCATCTCGCAAGAAGACATAGTTTCAAATACCTAGTTAGTAGCATGCTTATATTTTAATTAACGAATCATTTAAGTATCTTGTAAAGTTTCGAAAGCTGCGTTCTCATCGCTCGTCTACAACGGCTACACGCGATATCTTTCAACTACCTGCGTGTACGCACGTCTAACCGGCCGCAGTAAGTCATGAATTACAGTTAAGTACTTATATATTACATATAAATATAGGTATACGTTAAGGTAAGTCCATGGGAAAAGTCAAATAGGTAACTTTAAGGTATATAATAATGACTAATTTTTTAACAAATTCAGAAGCAGCCTTTCCATAGTCGAATAAAAAAGGGGGATATATTTGTGGAAGAATTCTTATTAATGCTAATATTTAGTTCTTTTTTAATAGATTTTAATTATGGACTTTCAAAATGCACCGACGGCTATGCGTCAAAACGATGTACGATATAATAATTCAATTCTCTCGAAAACTTCTAATAAGGGATACAGGGGTACTAGTCTATTTAAAATTTTCCTCAAATTCCCTATAAATGCTAATAAAATTCATCAACAATAGGTAGTGAATAAATTCGTATATTTTTATTTAAATATAATTTTGAATGTAATAAATCTATTGCTTGTTTTGTGCTGAAATGAATCTATTGTGATTTTATTTATCTATTGCATCCTCTAATCCGAACGTATGTACAATTATTTCTAAAGAAAATGTGAATTTACGATGTCTACAATAAAGTTCTTTTTTATTTAACAATGAAGTAATTTTAATAGATTCTGATATCTGGTAACATGCAATGAAATTATTAATATATTGAACAGTTATGAAGTACACGTCTATAATGTTCTTCCTCGCATTGAATACTCATTACTTGTGTTTACAAAATATGCTCATTAAATAATGTTATTTTTGAAGAATCCAATCTCTTGTAATTTTTTTAATGTAAAATAATTGAAATTTACCTGACACCTACCAATACATGGAAATACGTGGACCCATGCCTTCGATTCATTTACGACTAACCCACTATCGATTGTAAATATAATTTATAGTTGTCTATGGACAATTGTTTTAAGTACGTAGGTATCTTTTACGTAGCGTTACCACGCATCGATATCGATATCGATGCGATAAATGATAAATTATTTGCTTGTTGATGTATTTCTTTGAAACAGTTTAAATAACAGTGCAACTAAATATTGTACCAATCAAATCTTTGCTATTTATTAATTAAGCATAGGGCTTTTCACGAAAGTTTCTGTCAAATTGACAAAAATTATGTCAAACAGTGAATTGTGTAAAAATTCTAGTTCCTCATAAAATTGGCACTTTTTTTATTGGAAGTAGCCGCATACCCATTTCAATACCTATTAAATGTTATAACCCTTCATACCCTGATTAGAATATACCGCAAAATATCATACCACTTTTGTACACCATAGTTACGTTAAGTTATCCGACCCATAGCGAAAAGTAATTTAATTTAAAACTTAAGTATTTTTAAAGTTGCAGTATTCCAAATGATTACACTGAATTCATAAACAGCATTGTACTAAAACATTTTCGAGATATTTTTTTCAATTGACAAACTAAACACTTTCGATGTGAAGTGACAATTGTTTTACATTACTGACTTGTCATTTTGACACTGTCAAACGTCAAAGCGACATTTACGAATGTTGACGTAAATGTGATGACAGCAGCTAATTACCCGTTCCATATCATGCAGACCGTAAAAAAAAAAGATGGCACTAAGAAAACCCGAATACAATCCATTAATGAACATATTTCTACGCTTTAAGCTTTGTGAACTTGTTTTGTTTTAATTATTTTTAATATTAGATCAAGGGAACGTTAAGTTATAATATTACAAAAATCAAATTCACAAAACTTAACACCGATCAAAAACATTGACAAAAATATACAACACCAAAACCTTCGTATACGAACGTCATTCGCTCGTAACGTTTGAAATTCAAAACAAACCAATCAGCTTTGAGAACAAAGCCAAATCATTCGGCGTAACAATGCCGAATAGTCTCGAGAGACGAATAACAAGGTGTTACCGGCAACCGAAGTAGTTTATACTTCGGTGCTCTTCCCGACCTGTCCGTGTTTGGTGTCCGGGATACCGGACGCACTCAGTTTTCTCGTGCGTCCGGGAAATATGCCGCCTAAGCCTACGATGCCGCTGAACAGACGACCTGTAATAAAGGACCAAATTTCATTAATATTAATACATGAAGAAAATACTTTATACCCCTTTTTCTCCTTTATTTGTCAACCGACTTTCTTCTTTTTTGGTTAGTAGCTATTAAAGAGCAAAAGCAATAAAGAAAATGAAACAGATAGTTTTTGTTTTCCTATTAAAAATATCGGACCAGAGAGCAAACACTAGTTTATATTTAAAAAAAGTAACGAGACTCCATCATTATTTAATTTTAGGTAGTTCCAAAAACATTTAATTATATTTTAATTAATTTCATATTTGGGTCGTTACGTTGAACAATTTTTATATGATCAACTGAATCTCAAACAAAAATCAATAACAATATTTTAGTTACCTGTATCGCGGTGATCGGGCTGGTGTTGGTGCTGGTGTTGGTGTTGATGCGGATGAGGGTGTCTTGGCGAGGTGGCGTGCAGCTGCTGTAGCGCTGTGCGGCTGCCCTGCTGGAACGACACCGACATGCCGCTGTCCAGGGAGCCCACTGAACCGCGGCGCTGCAGCCGCTCCGCTGCTAGAGCCACTGTAACATCAACGTGATTATCATTTTTCAACGAAGTTCCATAACACGGTTTGCAGAAGGAATTGCCTGGTAGGAACCGTCACGTAAGGAAAAAGCGTTACGCACCCTCTGGAGACGTTCGGTGCCGTCCGGAATTATCGTCAAGCGCCGTGCTTGTTTACAAATGGACGTAATGAAAAATTACAGATAATTCCTACATCGCGCTAACAAAGTTTTCTCGGCCCCCCGGGCATTGATACCTAGCCCGGTCAGTGGAAGATCTTCCCTTTTCGCTGCAACAGTTGCGGTCAAAGGTAGGTAAGATACGCAAGTAGTAGGTACATACCAGGGTCATTGATGTCGACGAGCGAGTTGCTGAGCACGTTCCGCTTGATGATGGTGGTAGGGGGCGGGTTGTGTGAGCGCGCGGTGGCCGCGGGAGCGGCGGGGGCCGGGCACGAGGGGGGCGGGGGGACCACCACACTGTACACACAATACCATCACCATTAGCTGTACTATTTGAAAATTACACTGATAAAGAGTACAAAGTACTCCATGGATTGGTGGACTCTCCTGAAACACTAGAACGCTTATTATTCTCGATACTGAGTCCTTGTAGCCGCCTACAAAACCTAGATTAGCTGCAGGAAATAAAACATCTAAGTCGATAAAGTCTCAATATGTATATAACACTTACCCATGCATGTGGACGTGTTCCATACATTGTTGGTGATCTATTTCCACGTCAGCTACCCCGCTGTCTCTGTTTTCCATTACTGCAGAACAAGTAACAATTCAATATACCTAATAGTTCTTGGAACAAACTTGTTTAGAAATACTTAGAATAAACCTCACTTTAATAGTAGATTGTTATACAAGGAGCTAAAATGACCCATTATATACGAGGTAGTTTTACCGAGGTAGTTAGAGAAATAGAAACCGAGTTTTAATGGGTTTTAGCGCCGTGTGTTACACTATACTTTTCACAACGATTGCGAGATTGCGAAAAATCCAATACAATATGAAATATGTAGTTAATGACGTCTTTTTTTTTGTTTCTTCTGTAGCCGCAACACATTGCATTTTTTTATGGAACAGTAATAAGTCGAGTCTTTATTCATGATTATTCTACTTATGACTAAAGACGTTTTCGTTTTTGTGGGCTCATTGTCATTTGACACACAAAAATAAAAATAAAAAAACTTTTTCCCCTAGAGGAAGAATTGCAATTTTTTCTTCGTTCTGGTACGCCACAATGACGGTCTTTTTGAGCAAGAGTAGTGAAAAAGTATTTAGATTGTAGAACTAAAAACAGACGCATTATACGATATAACAGAGAATAGAGAATAGAATTTTGCACGCTGCCATAGCGAAACATGAAGGACTTTATAACATTTATTTACATAAATTGCAAAATAAATTATCTTTATAACTGTTTTGTTTCATATGCTGTGCCTCTACACTCCATAAATGGAGTTCCAAAAACGGGCACTGTGCGGGTGGTGGAATCACTAAGGCCTCACTCACCATTCCTGCCAGTGTTGACTCCGGTCCTACCCTTGCCCCGGCTAAGCTCTGACTCGATCCTCATGGCCTCCATCTCGTCCATCTCTGCGATGCTCTCGCGCAAGTCCTCGGCGAACTTACAACGGTCGTGCTCGTTCCGTGCGTTGAACGTCGCCAGTCGACGCCCGTCCACGCGCCGGGACAGACGTATACCGAACGGGTAATCTGTAAAACATAACCATTACAATGTGTTTTTTTTATTGTTGAAAATCTTCCGCTAGGACATTTCTAAGCCATCGACCCTACAAGTCAGGTCAATATGTTTGTTTATTACATCTGAGGTAGACGGACGAGGACGACAATAGTGTTGTCTCTGGCATCTTCATGAAGTAAAAACGAAATTTTTTGTCACAAAAAAATCCAAATACAGGTATATATTGCAATTAAGCACATAAACATAAAAATATAAAATGCATTTAGTAGGTGTGTGACCGACAGAGTTTAGTTTTAGTTGTGTACAACCTTTACAGTATTATAAACTCCTCCTTTCGGGAAAAACCTGGGAAAATTCAGATCAATCCTATACGCTGTTCTTGGATTGGTTGTAATACGAAACACTTGTTAATCTAAACAACTTTAACATTGAAATCACGATTAAATCGGCAATAAAATTACTCCTAGCTACCTGACCTTTTATTACACAAAATAAAATTGCAATTTAAACCATACATCTACATAAATAAAGTCCAAATTCATACTCACGCGGCACGGAGAACAAATTAACGAGCATGCCACACAGCGGGAACGATTGTCGGAACGTATACGTCACTGAAGACTTCTTCTTGCTGAAGATCTTCGTTATCACGAGGAGATCGTTGAATAGGAACACCTGGAAGACAAATGGATGAATGGTGATGTGAGTGAATGGTAACATTCACTAGGTTCAATTCCCATCTAGGACAGACAGTTGTGTACATGAACATGTCTGTTTGTCTGGATTCTTAATGCAATCCATAAAACTAATAATCTGACTGTCTGTTAACTTTTCACGCCTAAACCGCTGAATAACTTTTTATGAGTTTTGGTTGAATTATGACCTAGGTTGTGGCGGCTCGACACTAGTCGTCGCGCGCAACATTTCGTGCGAGCTTTCATTGCGAGAGATACGTCATTCTTTTCTACTGCCAAATATTTTCTGTTGCATCGCAATATAACCTTATATCTACTATTATAAACGTCTTCATACACATTATTTATTAATTATTTCCTATCTAAATATCCCCATCCCGGGTAAATCTAAGAATCCTCGGGAACACGGGTGAAACCAAGGGGGACAGCTAGATATCTTTCTTAATATTATAAAGAGCAAATATTTGTATGTATGTATGTTACGAATAAACTCAAAAACTGGGCCGATTTAAAAAAAACTTCCACCATTTGAATATTTTTATCCTGGGATAAGATAAGATCCCACGGGACGCGGGTGATATTTAAAACTTAGTCCTATATCCGTTTTCTAGCTTCCATAGAACAAGCAGTTCTTAGTTTGGGATCAGATGGCATTGTGTGAAAAATATAGGTGCAAAATGATATACCTCTCTCTGATGAACGCCAGGTCGTTCCTTCTTATGTATATCGGGTATTTCGTACAGTCGACAATAACAGACCAGGCGACGATGCGGCAGCGCTAGGTGAGGCTTCTTGCCCACTATCGTCGCTTGGACTTTCATCACCTGCAAATATGATCATATTCATTAAAACGTGGAACCTTTTTTTATGTCATGAGGTTGATAAACATGCACACGGTCCACCTGATGGTATGTGGTCACCGCCACATATGGACATTTGCAATACCAGGGTGATTGCTGATATCTTCATCATCATCATGTCAGCCGGAAGACGACTACTGTTAGACAAAGGCCTCCCTCAAGGATCTCCACAATGGTCGGATATATTTGTACTTATCTATACTAATATTATAAAGAGATACACTTTGTTTTTTTTTTTGTTTGGGGGTATCTTTGGAACTACTGAATCGATTCTAAAATTTAAACTAGAGGGATTTGCCAATGTGTTGTACATCTTGAAAAATCTCAAGTACAACTGCCTGAACACACCAACAGGTGCTTGGCGACAGATTTTCAACTTGAAGGCGGTAGCCAGCTAGTCGAGTACTACAAAGTACCCTACCACCGTGCTATGGTTTCCTCACGATGTTTTCGACCGAAAACTCAGCTCATTGTAGGATGTGAAACCAATCGTCGCCACGATATCCGATAATCACCTTATTGCTTGACTTTTATGTCAAGTTACGCAAAGCCAAAACCACCTTTATTACCTGTGTAACATGATCGCTTCCCGGCCTGAACTCGCTTGCTTTCACCCTGTCGTATATACCAGCTAGCATATCCCGGTCGATGTCCCCGCAGTCGTCTATACCTCGCAGGTTTCGTACGAAGTCATCCAGACACATTCGGGCTTCGGGCTTTAGATTCGGTGTATGGAGATCGGTGTTCAGCATTATTATTGCGAAGGCTAGGACGAATATCTGGAGAAAGGTATAACATTTCACTGCTATGCTAAAGTACGATTAGAATCCATACTAATATTATATGAAATGAAATGTTTATTTATCCAAATAGGCCTTCACAGGTACTTATGAATAGTCAGAATCTAAATGCTCGGTTCGGAAGGTTGCTTTTGCTGAGAAGAGCCGGCAATAAATGCGAAAGTGTGTCTGTCCATCTGTTTGTCTGTCTGTTACCTCTTCACGCTTAAACCGCTGAACCTATTTAGATTAAATTTGATATAGAGATAGATGGAACCTTGGAGAAGGACATAGGATACTTTTCATCCCGTGAAAAGATCCCATGGAAACGCCGCTGAAACCGCGTAGGACAGCTTGACTATAAAATAATAGATGCTGTCTCTTTTGCACAAGTTATGATACTGTTTTTTTTTTTCATACCACAAGTGAAAACGAGGCAGGCGGGTCACCTGATGGTAAATGACTATAGTCGCCTATAGATATTAGCGATACTATGGGGATTGCAGGCTCTTTTCAGCAAAAGCAACCTTTCGTCCATTAGAGTCTAGGAAATTCATTTTCACTATTGCAAAAATCTTGGTAGTTGGAGTTGTATAAAAATCAACCTTAAACACATATAAATAGAGTCTAAATCACACTGACCGTATCTTGGGTGCGCAATCTCTGCACAAAGTCAGTGTTGCACACGCAGTATCTCCTAGCGAAGGCCTCGACTAGTCGCTCTATCTTCTGCGCCTCTCCTGGCAGTCTGAAGTGAGCCTGGTATCGACGTAAGGCCACATCTACCGCCATGCCAGATAGATCCAGCTCGTTTACGAAGCATCTGTGCGTTATGAAAACAGTTAGATAAATAAATGTGGATCTGGACTAGACTTTTGGGTTTGTAAGTGAGATTAAGGAAATGAAAAAGATAATGTTTCTAGCTAGGAGCTTTGGAGTCCATAACGAAATGCGATTTGATAAATTTTGATCCATTATAACAAAAAGTAGAAAATGTTGTAGGGTATATCAGTCATTTGCTTTCCATATTACAAGCTCTGCTTAGTTTGGGATCAGATAGTGAAAAATGTCCGAGAATATTTATTATTACTATATTGTTCTAACATCACTACTATTAAAACATGTATAATACTAATACTCACTCCAACACTGCCATATTGAATGGGTTCTGCAGATTACCCAAGTATTCCCCAATCATTTGTTTACTTAGTCCCTTCCTGGTGATCAGGAACCGAGCGACACCACGTGGCGAATTCTCTAAGAACCCGCGAGCGATCAGGTACGAAATGCCTCGTTCTGGCTTCTTGTTAAACAGGTTCAATCCTACGCGGTATTGGCGTTTGCGGGCCGTTTCTGAGACCTGGGGATAATAATATTAGTTTTTAAATTGTATTTTTAGATATCTTGCGGTCTATGCTGTGTCAAACAACATCTGTTATGTAAGGAGCGTATTTGATCGTAATAACGTATCCGACTCTACGCTTTCGGTTTCTTTCACCTTTCCGGTAATATGAAATTAAATGTTTATTCATCCAAATAACTTGCTACACATAGTAAACTGGCTTACAATACAGAGTATATATAACTTAGTATAGCGTAGTTTGTTTGTTTCAAGGTTAATTATATTACTAGTTATCCCGAGGAAGCCCTTTAGGGGTTAAATTTTCAAAAACCCTTTCTTAGCGGATTCCTACACTCTATTAAGAAACTACCTGCCAAATTTATAGTTTGTAGTCAGTGATATTTCGTTTTTAGGGTTCCGTATTCAAAGGGTAAAAACAAAAACCCTATTACTATAAGACTCTACTGCCTGTCAATCCGTCACCTGGCTGTATTTTCACAGTATCAAATTTTCACAGATGATGTATTTCTGTTGCCGCTATATGAACAGACACTAAAAACAGAATAAAATATTTAAAAAAAACTACAAAATTTTTACAGAACCCTCGATGCGCGACTACGACTCGCACTTGCCCGGTTTAAGCAAGCTTACAAGCTAACCTTGATAGGTTGATGCGTGGGATGGTCGTGCATAGGTCGGCAGCACCCTCCAGGCGGTTCATAGTACGGCGGCGCGTCCTGCCGCTTCCACACTGCGTACGTGCCCGCACCAGCAACCGCACCGCCCGCAATGACGCCCGCACCCGCACTAACACCCGCACCTACTGCGGCAACCGCTGCGGCATCGTACAGCGGACCCGACGCTGACGACGTGCGCTGGTGCTGATACAGCTGCTCTTGGATGTGCACGTGCGGCTCCTGCAATTATTTTTTATTTGGTTAAGCTTGTTAGCGCCCGATGGGAGGATGAAATAAAAAAGTCGCCCAAAGTGGTGGCAAATAGCACAGGATAGAGAGAAGTGGGCATCAATGGGCCTTTAATCAACCTTTAATAATTAGTAAAAGTGAAATATATAGCAACGGGCACATAGCTCGTAGAACCGACGGCCGATGGGGCAGAAAGGTTCTCGAGTGGCGACCACGAACCGGAAGACGCAGCGTGGGCAGGCCTCCCACACGGTGGACCGACGATCTTGTGAGGGTCGCGGGAAGCCACTGGATGCGAGTAGCGCAAGATCGGTCATCGTGGAGATCCTTAGGGGAGGCCTTTGTCCAGCAGTGGACGTCTTCCGGCTGATATGATGATGATGATGATATAGCAACTAGTAATAATAATATTAGCTACGAGGAAATGTAGCATGGTCAAATAAAAGGCTTTTTTAAATTTATTTATTAAGCTTGTTTGACCACAATCACACCATGGTAAGTGATTGTGTATGTAG
This sequence comes from Ochropacha duplaris, assembly GCA_951361185.1. Classification (NCBI taxonomy): domain Eukaryota; kingdom Metazoa; phylum Arthropoda; class Insecta; order Lepidoptera; family Drepanidae; genus Ochropacha; species Ochropacha duplaris. The sequence continues at coordinate 3,233,095 of OX592715.1, read as the reverse complement.
GTGGTAAGCATATAATCCAGATGTCTGAATACTCTTCAGCTTCTAGAGTCAGCTGCCGCATACATTTCAGTTGAGTGGTTTTCTTTTAAAGAAACAAGGTTGTATTTTGACGGGCCGGTTGGCGTGGTTGGTTAACCCAATATCACGCGAAAGGTCGTGCGTTCGATGCCCCAGGATGTATTAAAAAAAAAAGGGAGTATATCAGTCAACTGGTTTCTATAAAGCTCTGCTTAGTTTGGAGTCAGATGGCTATGTATTTAGAATATCCGAGGATATTTGTTACCCTTTTTGGAAAGACAATCTTTTAATACTTACAGGTGCTCTCGGCTGGTAAGGCTGATGGTAATGATGTCGGTGTTCTTGCGATGAGGATGATGATGATGACTGCACCGAGGACATAGACCCGCCACGGACTACTGCCCCGCATTCTGCACGACGCAGGGATACTGGACTCTCTGCACTGTTAGCATAGAGTTCAATTTAGTAACGCTTATTTTTAGGAGTGAAATAGTAATTTAAACAGGCTTCGTTCTTTGAACAGATTGAGTTTATTGCCGGCTCTTCACAGCAAAAGCAACCTTCTGAACCGTGTGATCAAAGTTCAGACTAATCATTTTTTATTGGATTAAATTTTTATCAATATCAATATTTACTTTACTAACAATCACTATAGGTAGTACGTAAAATATACATTAATACCTGTGACAGTTGTCAGAGTTACGTGAAACTGAACCTTATTGCTCTACGATATGGTTCATTTGTATTATTATCATATATAATTAACCATACATTATATACATGAACCTTATGCTATGGCAATAATGTTTATTGTTATGCAAGTCTAATAACTGTCACAAACGACAACACACTTGACATTCAAATATCAACCATATCCCCATCATCCAAGATACATACTTGAGTGTAATACTGCTGGTCCTTTTGGGCACTTCTGGCGGGAATCGCCGGGCGTTCGCAGCTTGAATTGCGGCAAGCTGTTGCTGTTGTCGCGCCGTTGGTGACGATAGTGGCTTACCACCTGATGATAGCAGGTTGCCGTATATTGGACCTGGAATTATATACAATATCATTAGATTTAAAAATGTTTATACATAAATTTTGGACAACCCTAATGATGTATGAAGATAAGAAATTGGATTGAACGGATTATTCAAGTTACGAGGTGAGTTAAAATCTACAGATACCATACGTGACAGACTTGTAACACCACAGATAAAAAATATTCTCCCATAATTTTTTTATGGGCGTATTAAAATATACGCACAGAAAATTGTGTCCCCGCGGAAAATATTAATACGTGAAGAAAAAAAATTGAACCCCTTTTTACGATAATTACTCGGACGGAGGAGTATGAATTTTGGCATAGTTAAAATTTATATGGAGAAGGAGTGCAGAAAGCTAATATTTTTTGTGAAATATGCTTTAGAAATAAATTAAATTTGTAAAAAAATCATTACACACACTACCATGCGTTTTACACACACACACATATCATTATTCTCCTTTGTTTGCCGATTAACTTTTTTTATTGACAGTTATTGAAGAGACTTTTTTCCTAAAAACTTTTTGGTCGAATTTCGATCAGAGGGCGAGCACTAAGTAGTATATGTAAATGTATGTGCTGTGAAATATAGAAACATTAGACTTACCGGTATTATTCAATAACTGATGATTGTGTAGAGATTCATTGTGCGACGATGACGTCGATATATTGGTAACTGATCCGCTGACAGAGCAACTGCAAACCTGTAACACAGCAAATAAAGTACATTGTAGTTTGTTCAATGTTTAGACAACAAAAAATCGAGATATTAAGTTAATAATCTAGAAGAAATCGTGATAATCGAAAATAAACCATACGACATTTTAAAAGGAATTGAATTCAAGAAAAAACTAAACAGAGTCTGTTTTGGATGCGTGCTCCATTTAAAACTTCGAGAATATAATAGATACTCATCCGATGTAATCTAGATTTTGTTGGATTGAAATTTCACTAGTAAGTAACAAAAAAAAATTTGCTCCAGTAAAAAACTTTACATTATATTTCCCCGAGCCGAAACTCCACAGCCTTATTCGTTTAACATTTTTCAATATAAAAACACTTTTACTTTTTATAACTCTTTTCAAAAGATTTTTAGATTTAGCGCGATCCATTTTCAACGAATATTATATCTATTATAATTAACAGATGACAAAATCTCAGTACGTTACTCTCTGGCGACGTCATGACCAACACTGATAAGAACTGATAACAGTGATTACTTTGCAGATATTTTGATCAACTATTTTTTTCCTCACCTCCCCAACATGGAGGATTTATGTCATAGACAACCATACTGGAGCAGTGCGGATTGGCCTAAAAAGTCTAACAAAACCACAAAACAAAGAATAGTTTTTTAATATATCCGAGAAGCGCTTTTCCAGAAGATTATTTACTTTAGTCTTGATAATCCCTAGTTCAATTAATTTGAGTGTATCTGGTCATATTCGATGGTTTCTGTACAGGTTTAAAAAAAATGCTATCCTTCCCCGATAATCCGACTAAGTTGACAAGCCGACTTGTGATTTCGATCAGAAACCTCCACTCTCGAAACGCCAAGTAATTTAATGATATCATACCCCACTATCGGCATCACCGCGATGATGAGGCGGCAGATCTGATGCTATCATGTGGATCTGGTGAGCTGAGTGCTGCACCCTGGCGACCATCGCTTCCACTTCGTTTGAAGTGTCGCATTGCAAATGGTTGCTGAAAAAAATTTAAATATTAATTGTATTTTTTTAATAGTAGACCAATATACAATCTGTAGAATATAATTCAATTTCTGTAAATCGACAAAAATAAACTGCTCAAAAAGATTAAATAGAAAGCATCTTTCATCATCATAATGTCAGCCATGAGACGTCCATTGCTGGACAAAGGCCTCCTCCAAAGATTTCCACGAAGGCCGGTCTTGCCCTACCCGCATCCAGTGGTTTCCGACGACCCTAAAAGCATATTTACAACCCGAATAATACTGTTAAAGGTGGCAACCCTAGCAACTTACCAACAAGTCGAATCGTACAAAAATATCCAAGTTTATCCTAAGGGATTGCTTGAACTTGTAATATAACCTGATAAAACCTTTTCATCGGGTAGTTTTTATTGTTAACCTTCTCTGACATCTATTTAGATCGGAAATATTTTACTTCTAGAAGGATTTTAGGTGAAAGGGGAATTTTCGATTCTCGGGTATTTGAGGATACGAAGAATAAAGTGGCATTGATTCGATTGGATACAAGAAAACTGATGGTCTCTGATCTAAATTATAATTGGATTACCCGCGCTTACAAAGCGTCTTTTCAGTCAGCCAACGTCCCAACTAACATTTGGAGACCACCAAAACGTCCTTTATTTGGAGCCTTCTATCTATCTTCTATGAGAGATCAACGCAAGGCCTAAACTTTCGGACTTAGACCATATTTGGAGGGTAGTTATTATAGCGTTGGGAACCTAAGAAATAATTTTGAAACCCCAACGCGCGGGAAACTAGTCTCGTATACAATTTATCAGAGCCGGTAATATGTTAGATCTGTAAGCAGTAGATATTAAACTGATGTGGTAAAAAGATGGTATAACATTCTGATCTCACCTCATATCCATATCGTGTCGTTCCCGCAACGACATGGATCTCATCGGCCTGGTGAGAGCTAGTACCTTCTCTGCACCAGGGCTCTTCTGTAGATGTGTGTTTGCGTATATATCTGTACCTGAAAATACATTTAATTTTATACTAAGATTCTCTGATAGAACATTTTTTTATTATAATTATTTTTATGTAAAATAGGGTGGTTTATTCGTCCAAGAAAATGAGCCATCGAATGCCTCCAAAAGGAGTTTTGACGAGGATGCATGTCTCGAATTAGCATTTTCATTCTGGCCTTCAAATGACTATTTAAGTAGAGGCCCGAATACTGTTTAATACCTGGCGATTGTTTGGCCATATTAAATGGGCATTTGAGAATATCGATAATCTTTTGTGGAATAATAATAACTATTCGCAAAGTAATAAAGTTACAATGTTCATGTAGCCCCATAAAATTGATTTATTTTACCCAACGAATATTAAAAATGTATACAACTAAACATACCATTGACTAGTTGCCCATGTTCCGGGCCGTCTTGCATCCTCCTCGCAGTGGAATCAGCCGCTTTCGCCATTGCAGTGATGGCACTGAACTTCTTCAACAACTGTCTTCTTCTAAACGCCCTTTGTATTGTGACGGCGGCTCGTCTCGCCCTTAGGCCTCCGTACCTCCTCTCTAATATCTCAACTTGCTTGTCGAGCAGGTCTTGGGACATTTCATAACGGCTGAAGATAATAAGTTAAAATAATCTTTATGGTACACGGATAGGGTTTGGTTTTGGGGAGTTACGGTTATATTAGTTGCTTATATTTTATTAATTTAGTTGTTAAAAGAGATTATAAGGATTAATAACATAAATTGAATTCATTAAATATTTAAGATAAGGTAAAACTAAACTAATCTAATTATAAATAAAAAAATTGCCCCAAATCGCTGCCCAATGGAAGCGTTCCAAGAAGACTGGCAGCATTGCCGCGCTGAATGGCAATAGCAATTCTTTGGGCAAAGTATATGCCAGCCTTCTTGTCACGAGAGGTTTCAATTAGGCGATGGGAGAGCTCTTTGTTTTTAAAATAAATTGAGATGGTAATTTCCCAAAAATAGTAGATACTTTTGCCCCATTTATGGGTACATGTGAACCATAGATGGTTACCGTAACTCCCCAATATTAGGTGTGGATGAGTTAATCATGTTACTGATTCAAGCGATTTTGGCAGGTCTTTGGCTTAGGCATGGTTTGTTTGGTATTTGGAGATAATATCGATCAGCGGTTGCACAGATTGCACAGTTTACACAACTAAGGTGACTGAGTGAACAACAATTGGAAGAAATTTATGAATATAGAATATAGTTTACTATTTGTCTGTAATAAGAATGTTTGGGGGTTTTTGAAACTCGAATATCTAACTACTGAATTTTATTCATCAAGTAATTATCTAATAGGTCGATGGAAGTACTATTGCGAGAAAAGATAGTGATCAAAATAGTTAACTAACGAAACTAATCAGTAATAAATTACTTTTTAATAGTTCACTAGAAGACCTTGATACTGTAGAGTTTTGAGTACATGCTGTTACTGTATCATTTACTTTATATTTTTGCTTGAAACTACACGATTTTTACCATCAAGAATCTGTTTCACTGTTCAACGATACCAAAACTTCTTTTTTTATTTCAATAGACAATAGTCTATGATGTTTATACATTATGTTGAACAGTCAAATGAAAGCATTCGATTTTATTTTGAAAATAAGCATGCCTTTTATGTCACAAACTGTAAAAATATAGTCAGCTGCTGCAAAGCAACATAAAATCACTATGTTTGCATCAACTGCAAAATGTTTCTTTCAGTATTAAATAAATGAGAGAGAAAGAAAATGATCGAGTTATTTCATTGCAGAGGAGAGTTAAGTGTTATCTAGGTCAAGGGCTGACAAAACAGGCATTCCTGAGGTTTTGGGACATACCCTCTAGTTAGTTTGCCCCTTTTTTGGGGCAAAGATGGATGGACTTTTTGAGTAAATCCTGATGTTCCAATGATAGACACGTCTGTGCCACGCCTAAGAAAGGAATAACATTTTAAGAAAATATGTTTAATGAATTTTATCCAACATTTTCTGATGCTAAGGTAATTATAATTGGTTAGTAGGTACACAATATTAACACACACATTTAAAAACAAAATATATGTACATTTTCATTGAAGTAGAACAACACTCATATAATGAACATAGTAAACACATATTATGATATATATATTCTTTATCACACGCCAGAAAAGTAATGATCGAAAAGAACCGTGAAATAGATCACTTAAAAATCAATTTTGCCTTCACGCGAGCACTATTGAGGTCAGATTGAGTCAAGTGGCAACCAAATATCATGTGATCTTATCAAAATAATAATATTTTATAACACTGCACTGATAATATGATCCAAAGTAGTCGTGCGAAATATTTGCAAAATAACTGATAAATTCCCGTAAATATCTATCGTACATGGAAATCTCTTCAACGGTTCCCAAAAGCAAAGAGAACAATATCCACCGACCTGTTGTTGTGAACAGCATGCCCGAACCCCTCTGGCGGCGCAGCGATGTACTGCAGCGGCGCTGGCTCCTGTGCGCCCGCGCACAGTCCCGCGCCCGTCGACGCGTTGGACGCCGACGAGCATGACGAGTTCGAGTGGTTCAGTGCTGCAAGTGGAAGAACCACGCCAAGTTTTAGGGTCGAGGGTGAGTGTCATATCTATCTACTAAATAAAATCTATCCAATGACGAATTAATCTCCAATAACTAAGGCGATGACAGCTCAGTGGTAGTGACATCGAATACCGCGGCGACGGTCGTGGGTTCGAATCTTACAATGAGCTTGAGCTTTCGGTGAAAACATCGGGAGGAAACCATAGCACAGTGGTAGGGTATTTTGTAGTAGGTACCCGACTTGCTGGCTACCACCCTCAAGTTGAAAATCTGTGGCCAAGCACCTATGGGTGTGTTCCGACAGCTGCACTTGTGAGCTAGTTTTCATCTAGGCTTTGTGTGCTTACCACCTTCGGCCATATCATCGCTTTCCATGGTGAGATTGTGGTCAAACACAAGCTTATCCAGAATATAAAAAAATAAAATTAAATATGACATGCATCTACACCGACGAAGCCTGTAATGCTTAACTGATTTTATATCGAATACTTACCATCTTCGGCCACATCATCACTTACCATGGTGAGATTGTGGTCAAACACAAGCCTATCGAGAATATAAAAAAAAATCGAATGAGAAATTACAATACTTGCGAATTTATTCACTGTCGATATTTGCTTTGAAGTCGAACCATCTGCATGTTTAAGAGATTTTCGCGAATATTAATTTATTTAAGTAATTATATTACTTCGAGTTTGGAAGAAATTAATTTCCATTTGTAAGCATCGCTGACATTTGGAATTTATGATATTCGAATGTCGAAACTTTCGATTGTAATTAGGAACGCCAATGTAATAAAATTATTGATGCATCTTTCGCTTACTTCCTCTGTTTGTTAATGTGAAATTCGAATTGCATACTTCAACTTCATAAAAATTGGGCAATAACCCGAATAAATTATTGATGACTTTGAGAGTATATAACCTTAACTGTCGAGTAACCTGATAAAGTTATCCTGAATGCCAAGTAGGTACTCACCAGGCAACGGCCGGTGTACAGCCGTGACATATCTGTTGCCCTCCATGTAACCCCGGTCAGGTTCAGCATGGTGGCCATGGTGTCCACTATGGATGGAGTGCTGGTGGGAATAAAACCCGTCCGGTGGATGTAGAGCCACACCACCGCCGCCCTCTTCCTCGTCTACCTTCTGCGAGAAGCTGAGAACAAAGAAAAGTTGCAGAATTAAGATGACGTGTAAACAAAACAGCGAGAAAATACGTATTAACATTAAAAGATTATGGGGCATACAACGAACAAAATACGAGATTCATGTATGTCAATAAAATGTCCCACGAGACAGGAAAATCCAAAAGTTTTAATTGCCTCACAATCCTTATCAATAGTATGTATTCACAGTAAAAAATATATCACAGTATAAAGCATATCTGTATTTCACAAAACAACAACTACAGATTTGATTAAGTTCTACCTAAATACTTCTTTGATTAGGTACACCAGATCAGAGTGTTCATGTAGCCTATAGTCTCTATTTTACTATTACTAGTTTTTGCTTTCGTAGCCTGTATGTTAGTTTTTGGTATCTGGTTTGTCCGCTTAGGAGTTGGAACCTTGCCAATAATAAGTCACAGATATAGAGGGTTGTAGAGGTTTATACATATTACATCAGTTCTATCCAATAACATAACAAATATGAACAGTGCAAAGGCATAATTTTTTGCTCTGTTAGTTGAACCTCCATAGATTTTATTGTGATTAAATTGTTTTTGTATAATAAACTATACGTTAGTTAGTCCTTTTTTGCGAACCTTACGAATTGAAAGAACATCTTACAACATTTTCTGAATCGTCAGTGAAGCAGATACAAACAATAGCTTGAAAAATACCTTATTGCAGAGATAAAAAACAAGGACATTTGTTTGCGGATGACGTAAAAGGCAACACTATCATTATCTCTTAATATGGCGTTGCATCTGAACTGAATGAAGCATTTATTTCAACTTGCATCTTAGCTGTTGAACGTTTGATACAAGAAAAGCCTCTTTAGTCATTATAATAGAACATTGAGTTTTCTGGCATATGATTTTAAACAAGCATTCTATAACGTATAATAAAGATGATAGCTCAGTGGTAGTGACGTCGAATTCTGCAGCGAAGGACGTGGGTACTAATCCTGCATTGAACTTGAGCTTTCGGTGAAGGAAAACATAGTGAAGTAACCACAGCACGGTGGTAGGGTACTTAGGAGTACTCGACTGGCTGGCTACCACCCTCAAGTTGAAAATCTGTCGCCAAGCACCTGTTGGTGTGTTCCGGCAACTGCACTTGAGAGCCACTTGCCTTTAAGGCATTGTAGTTAGTGTTCACATTGGCAATCCCCTGGTATTGCTTATGTCTATAGGCTTGTCATCAGGTGAAAAAAAAAACCTCCCAATCGTAAATATTTTCCTCGCGACATCATCATTATGTTATAGGAGAAACAAGCGTCACGTTCCTCATGGAGAGAGTGATGATGTAGCTGGAGATACCTTCCAAGATCTAAATCGCCTCCATGGTGGGTGTATCCACCATGGAGGCGATCTACCATTTTCTTGACCTCCATCCATACCAAGCTATTTCAGTTGCGATATTGCAAGTGCGAGTGTTCTAGATTAGTAGACTTAGATCGAATATAATCATAAATGCGTTACGAAGCATGCACTCTACATAGATAAATACTTATCGTACAATCCAACATCTTTCGTAACATTGCGATATGAAAATATTTTCATTATCTTAATCAAACATTTGCGCCGCCAAGGGTATCTGGGACACTTTTGTAAGATGCTGACAAATAAAGGCATTCCTTTTACAGTATTGGTCTATATTTGTCTCTCTCGTTCTGTTTTCGCAACCACAGTTCGAGGGGGACGGAAAATACATAAATATTTTGTTCTTATAATTGTTAGAATTACATCCGTTCGAGATTATTACTTTCGATTGTTTGGGATTTTTATTTCGTGTATTTATTCTCTGATTTTCTTTGCGTATTTTTTTAGTTGATAATGGCGTTTGCCCTAATATTTTTTGCTAGAATAAAAAAAAATACACTGTACAAAGACAATAAAGTAGGTATTTATGTGTCAATATATGTGACCACAAAATGCAATAATTCCTCAATAATATGATGACACATTTATCCAACTCCTATCCTTTATATGTTAGCTCAGTGGTAGTGACATTGGAGCGAAAGCTCCAAAGAGCTTTCGGTGAAGGAAACATCGTGAGAAAACTATAGCACAGTGTTACACTGTGACTACCACCTACTACCCTCATGTTGAAAATCTGATGTCAAGTATCTATTTCGGCAGTTGCACGAGAGCCTTTAAAGCATTGTAAAAAGAACGACACATTAGCAATCCACCTATAATTCCTATTTTTATATGCGATGGTAGTCACTTACCATCAGGTGACCCGCGTGCCACTTGTCAAACTACTGACATAATGAAAGAAGCAAGTCTAGGTATGACTATAATTATGCGATGTTCAATATATTGATTGTATTTCATCTGGGGGCACGGCAGTGCCCCGCCAAGACAAGCCAGCTCTGTTTATCTTATGAGCTCATATTATCAATAACAAAATATGCACTTTATCTTGTAATGAATACTTACGTAATTCGTAATTAATGTAAATTACGTTTCCAAGAACCGTCTGTCTGTCTTGGGTTAAGCTCTGTCTTTTAGGTCCTAACCTATTTAATAAAATTGCGTAAATGAAGAGAAAGGATAATCTAGTGTTATTTTTTATGTAGAATGGCTACATAAAAAATACCGCTGGATTATCCTATAAAGTTATACTTTGTTTAAATTTGATATTTTGTGGAGATACATTTTCAATATACCTAGCCACATTTCATACACAGCCCATATAATTAGATAAATGGGGTAATTTTAAAACTATTAACAGCCCCGTCACTAATTTATCACACTACCTTATTTCGGAGCTCAGCAGAGCGTTGTAAAATTACAGTAACATTAGTACACTCGTTTACATAAGTATCAAAAGCCTATGCTTTTATTATACCATAATTTTAATTAATAAAATGATTAACCACCAAGATCGGGTTACCAAGAACATTTGTTAAATAATCTTAATAATAAATCTGCAGAGGAACGTCGAAAGTCATAATACAAAAAATGAAAAAATTATTTAATCAAATTGACTTTTCTAAGCACTTATGAATAACAACTCTAACTTACTGTTCGGAAGGTTTCTTTTGCTGAGAAGAGCCGGCAATAAACAATTACTCTTTTCAAAAATCACAATCTAGTATCACTGATATTTGCGTGTTATGGCGGCAAAACAGAATAATATGTTACTCATAGACAATGGCAGTGTAACATGTACGTACGTACCTATATTTTAAAATGCACACAAGTGAGTTTTATTATTTTGTGACACAAGTGTACGTAAAACAAAACGATGCGCGGGCGCACGCCCCTTGACAATGACCGCCAAGTCGCCAACCAACCGCGGTTCACAAGTCGGACAACAAAGTAAGCATGACGGTTTCATGTTGTTTTATTAGCGCCACCAGAACGTACCTCGACTGTTTGGAGAAAATGCCAACGTGTTTATTAATATGAGTAATCGACATCCTCTGACCATAAAGTGAGGTGGCAGTGGGAAGGAACAGATGACGTTGGGGAAGACTAGTGGGTGACCTATTGGTAAACACCTATGTCCTATTCATTATGGAGCATAGAATACGTGCTTATTATCTTATCTTGCTACTCTTACTTAATCCTACTAATAATATGATAAATGTGAAAGTTTGGATGTTTGTTACTCATTTACGCCAGAACGGCTGAAGGGATCTGGATGAAATTTGGCATTGAGATAGATTATAGTCTGGAATAGCACATAGGCTACTTTTTATCCCGGTAAAAGATAAGATCCCTCGGGAACGCGGGTGAAACCGCGCGGAACAGCTAGTAAGAAATATATAAAACAAACGCCTAAATATTACAGACCATCTGCGGAATCGGTCTTAAAAAAGATACGCCGAAATCAACGATGAAAAGAGAAATAAATAAGAGATAATACAGAAAATTACTTACTAAAATCTCGAAAAAAAAACACATTGAAATTCGTTGTTCCGCAAATGTATAAAAATCTTCTTATAATTAAACATAAAGGTTAAAGGCAACTTGCTTTTCAGCTTTCTATATTAGGCAAGCTTTTGGCCTTGATTCCTTATTAATATTTACGGAAAGGTCAATATTGAATATCAGTTTCAACTTTTCCTTCTAGGCTTGAGCTCATAAAGTAGTATTATCATGTTTTGCTAGCTAACAAAAGTTATTCGGGATCTAAACTTTGACGCAAACAACATTCATGGGATATAGATAGTGGAACGAGAATAAGTTAAGGGGTCGGTCACACGGAGGACATTTTTAGCTTAAGGCTGGATCAAATGCGAGAAAAAGTTATCTGACCTCAAATATAGTTGTTAGTCAATTCTCGACAAAGTAACAGAATCGAAGAGAAAACACAGGGTCAGGAACGGATAGATAGAATAGAGAAGAATTGAAAGTTCACCTTAATATTATTTTAATTATGACCGAGACACGTGGTCATTAGCTAGACGATATAAATAATAAAAAATAATCAATTGATTTGATTACACTAATGACTTAAGCATGACGTTATCAATAGTCAATACCAATTTACAAGTACAGTCAGTCAACAAAACACTATTAATAAACGTTTTATTTAAAAGCTTAGTTCTCATCTGTATATGCACGTTCAGTAAACATAGGCACTACTGTTTGTTCATAAATAACATTAATACTAAGAATCGTGTCTCTCAAGTTACCATAGAGAACACATCCATCGCTGTCTGTCACGATTACAGAGAGAAAGTTCGAGAATAACTACTATTTTATATCTAAAGTTACGGTAGAGTATCGCGGAACAAAATAATAGGTATTCAAAATGCGTGGTTAGAAACCGGAACAGCTCTTGTGGTCTATACAAGACCCTTTATTATTATTTAATATTTATTATTACTAACTCACAACTCTATTTAAAGTAAATAATGTTTGAATGGCCTGGGATTTGTTATGTAGTGTATATATATAACATGAAAAACCATTTAGACAGTTTTTACCAAAACATTTTAATCTCGGACTTAAAAAGCATTGAAAAATTCTACGACCTATTTCTGAAGCGTTTGAAATCAGTTTTAGATTCAAACAACAATTCAAAACATCCAAGCGTATTTAAAACGTACAATATTTAATGGAAATTCCATTCGGAATATACTTTCTAACAATATCTGCGGAATTGTTTTTCCCTGAAATAACTATTAAAACTAACTAGCAATTTATTAAATTAAGTTTAACAGCATACAATACATAGTTTAAAAAGTAAATAGAGTAACAAATAGCGTCATAAAACAACACAATGGTGGTTAAAAACAACAAAAAAGCGTGAACAACGAAAACGTTACATAAATTGTAACAATAGGTCACCATATTCCAGCTGTTATATAAAAGTAACAACTTCAATCTCAACGAATCTTTAAACGACAGCAAACAAAAATGAACCTTAGAGGAAGATATTTTCAACGAGTTTAAAATAGCAAGTCAACATGAGTTAAATGCGCAATCAATGGAAAACCCTAACGGCCCTCCCACGCAGATTTGCAAGTGCAGCCAAAAGAAATGTGATTCCATTCCGTACCGCGCATATAGTCCTGAACGAGAGCTCGTTACGGAAAGTTACAATGGAACAGAATATATACCAGCATATTTTATATAGTGGTTGGAGAGAAAATAGACTAATTGGTTCCCGTGCTGAAATATTAAATTAATTTAATGGATATTCCGGATTTGTACACGTGTAAAATACTGTACTGTGGTAATTGAATATTTGGAAGCTAATTAGCATAACTAAATTCCAAATGGAAAATGTGGGATTGCTATATAATGATGATGGGTTAGATACGTCTTGGTTAGCATTCATTATGTTAACTGTAGGTCCATTGGTAGGGCCATAAAGAGCAGTATTAGAAACTGTATTTTTTTCTTTACTTTGTACTAGCTGTTCTAGCTGCTTATCTTTTCCTTTTTGGTAAAAATTTGCCCTATGTCCGTCTCCAAGGTCCCATCTATCTCTATACCAAAAATTATAAAAAATGCTTCAGCGGTTTAAGCGTGAAAAGGTCAGATATACAGAGTTACTTTCGCATTATATTATTAACATGGATTTCTTGTTTTTATACATGTCCAATATTTTATTGTTCAGCTACCTATATCAGAAGCTTGTTCTCTTCTATTCTTTGATACCCAATAAGCGGTGACATAGATAATTATGAGAAGACAAGTTATCTAATAATAGATTTATCCGTCTGTGAGTAAATTGTATCTAGAAATTTGACGATTATAATTACCAGGTAGTAGAAATACTCTCTTGTTTATCAGTTCTTAAAAACGACTCTAATCATTGCAATAAAATAGAGAAGTAAGAACTTCCGAGAAAACTCAATAATCAACCAATTTTATACAGCCCACAACGCAGCGAAGAAGCAAATACAGAACTGTGGACTACGCAGTTTCAAGATACCAACTTCAAACAAACTTTAATTGCAGACCAGTGGCAATACTTTATCTTTTAAAGTTGATTTCATGTTAAGTGGCAGCAAATACTTAGAATCGCATAGGAGGACTAATCAACCAGTCATATAGATTAATGATAATCAAACAGTTAGTACGAGTGGTAGTTTTTGTATGGAAGAAATTAGTTTGAGTATACCACAAGATGTCGTTTACGAAGTTAGTAAACGCTACTAATATCTAACACTTGCACTAGCTAATCTGAGATGACAGCGATTTGCATTTTCTAATGTACATCACAAAATTTAGCGAGATACCCTGAGCTAATTAAATCGCATATTACATTCTGAACATCTCAATCTACACAGTATATCACACAAAGGACCTTGAACGCCCATATACAATCCTTCTGCTTTAAATGTTATTGCCATTTCTTTTAGTAAGAAAATAACACCAAAGTTACAATCAGTTTTGATTTACTTATTAAAATAGACACTTATGAGCTCAGGTGAAATAGCAGTCGTATAAGCACTTAAACTCAAAACTTAAACATTACAGACTCGACTCAATTCCTGATGGGGGTTGTTAACAATATCATAATACTTTATTACACATTTAACTCTCGCGATAAAGCTCACCAATTACTCTGTTAGCTTCACTTGTTTTACTGGAACTGTGCCAATATAACTTGAAGCGAAGTAACTGTATCGCTGACGATGAGATTTGATGTAAAATATTGCTTTGAGACTAATAGAGAATTCGAAAGCTTACTTTATGTAGAGTTTGCGATACAAACTCGAATGAAGAACGCTCTAAAGTTTCAGTAGCAGTAACTTTTAGAACAACTTCTAAGAAATAAGGGCGACATCAACCTGTATCAAAAGGTAGTCATTAATGAAACGAGACTGCAGAATCAGATTCAAAACAACAAATCAAACTCCGCTAACTCAACTGAGTGCATTAAGTATAGTGCAGTTTATTTGTCAAATGGAGCGCGACAACCCCCCATTGTGGCCTAAATGGGGGAGGGTGGTATTCCCCCATTCAGTTGCAACGACTTGATTAATACGCCTGAATGCGCCCGCTCGTTGCAAAAACGACCTAGTTTACTGAGCCCAGCGAAAAATTGTGGGTTATTAAACCGGGCAGCGTCTGTATGCGAGAGGCCGTGATTGCGTGGTTTCAGAAACAAAACGGGCTGTTTCTTTCATCATTCACATTTTCACTGCAAACAATGCGACGGTGTGAATTTTAAAATCCCCCGTATTTAAAACGAGACCGTCTAAACAATTATTTGCATTTTCTGCGATAATATATTCAGAAATTATATAAGTTTGTGCAGTGTTTGACACCTCTGTTGATATTACAGAACTGGTTGCAAAGAGACCTTGGGTTGTGTACCTTTGTATTCATAACATATTTAATTAACTATGAGAATGTTTTCTTACTGCATGGACCTTGCCCTGTTGTTGTAATTGTAGCCAAGATTAAGTGATATGTCATGACGAAGTAACCTTTACGAACCGTGGTATACATGGTGAATTATGACCTAGACCGTCTTGAAGGCAGATAGTTGTTGCACTACAAATCTCCACATAATCTATATATATAAAAGAAAGTCGTGTTAGTTACTCCACTTATAACTCAAGAACGGCTGAACCGATTTAGCTGAAAATTGGCAGGGAGGTAGTTTAGAGCCAGGAGAAGGACATAGGATTAAAAAATATGAAAAAATCACAAAAAAAAGAATAATGAAGAAAATTATTTTGTCATACATTTTGTATAGAACGACTTTTTGACATGTCTCGAGATCGGACTGACAGATGGTTTAGTTTCACAATTGGTGGCGCTGGAATCAGGTTTTAAGTTTTTTTTACAGGGCAGGACAACGTCTGCCGGGCCCACTAGTAATATAATAAAATCGTACAGTAGTATCGTTCCAGTTTCAGCCGCTCACAAAAGTCTATTTTTCATTTTGCAAATGCCAACATCATACAATTTCAAAACATAAGCGATTTTCATTGGCTTGCCTCCAGATTTCAACCCCTTTCACAAGCCTTTTCCAGGAAATAGAACGGTTTCAGACTAGATCAAGATTAACTGGTACATACATGCGGGATGTAGGTCATGATATGAGGGATTGGATGTAACAAGTTTCCAACTACACGAGTAAATACACAAATCTCCAGATTGCGAGAGACGTGGGTTTAAAGGGATTTAGTTGGATCCCGGAATATTTCACGTGAATTTAGTTACTTTGCGTGGAAATCCCGCACTTCCAAGAAGTGTTTGAAAAATAGTGTTGACAGATTTGAATATTTGATAGAAATACTGCATGGGTTTTACAAACACGTATTTAGGTAAAATTAAAACAAGGATAAACGATTGCTCACAATGGAATATATCAGTTAGGATTATTTGGTCACGACAAAAATGCCCAATTACATTAGCAATAAAGTTTAAATTCACCTAAAATAGTAAATCTAGAAAAGTATTAAAATAACAATATTATCGTTTTATTATTTAAGACATTAAGTTCATAATTCATATTATTGAACCAAAAGATAGTTGCTTAATGACTTCCTTCCATATGAATCTTTTGATCGACAAAGAATGTCAGAAAGCAGTAGTGTTCAAAACTTTTACAGATAGCCGCCATGGTTCTGTTAATTACATTACTAATTGAGGTATAAAGCTCAGGCAAGTCGCAAATAAAACAAGATGCAAAACTAATCAAGATAAAACAAATGAACGTACGCAAATACGCAGATATCCACAAAGATAAGAAGCGATGGCAATTTCATTTCCCTTCACATCGTTTTCTCAGTTAATTTAGAAGCAACTCAGACTGAGTAAGGTTTAATTAAAGTTAGTAAAACACGTAAAAGGTGAACGTGGCAATATTACCGTTGGTAAAGTTAAAAACTTGAATTTATAATAAGATGGAGATAAAATTAATTTTACACAAGAACTTTACATACATTTCGAGTTTATGCATATTTAATTTGAATGGAATATTAATGACGCATGTGATTAGGAACAACGTAGGTGCTCAGAAGTAAAAATAAAACGAATTAACTAAATATACCTACATTGATATTATTGCTATGCCATGAGTAAGTAGAAAACATCTTGATGTTAAAAAGATCATCAAAGTAACATCATTTTGACCAACGGTGACAATAACAACATCACAGTCAAAAAACTTCTGCCCATTTTTATTCTAATTCTTGGTTCCACAACTCAACTTACCCGTATCCAGGCTTCTGGCAGAACCAGGATCTAGTGAGCTTGGCAGCTTCAAGCAGCACACTACCGAGGTCGATCCTCATGCCAGAACAGGAGCAACACCCATCACCTTCGCCTTCCACTAACACCACGCGGGACTCTGACTTCGCCACTTTGAACACTTTAGATTTATTACTACTTGTTCTTCAAAATTGAAATTCCATTACTATTGCTCTTATGTCTTTAGTTCATAATGCTACCAGATTTTCTTAATCATTTACTTGATTATATAACTTTCACTGTTCTGTTTTATATTTCTCGTAACTATTAGCAAATAAATCTATATAAGTAACAATGTAATAGTAAAAATACAATTAACGCCGTCGACAACACGAGGCCGTAACTCGAAATAGTTGCCTATAAAGGGAATTGTATTCGTAATGAGAATCGATACAAATATCTGTACGGCCCATTAGCGGTTATGGACTGTAATGAAATAGCATATTCGACATTGTGGCCTTGCTTAATAATGGAGCGATCGCAAAATCATATATTTAACTGAAATTTGTGGAATCTGTCTATTCAGAAAATACTACAATTTTACAGAAGAAACACGATTTAACAGAAGAACAATGTTATATAAAAATAAACACGAGCTGGTATATCCTAATTAAAGAATGGCAATATCAAAAATAGAAAACGAAACAGATAAAAAGTATTTCCAATAACAACAACAATAAACATCATAGTAACTGCAAAATATAGAAAGTCTAGACTTAATGATTCCAAAGAAATACACGCGTTCCGTAAATCAAATGTCAGTCTAAGAATGATAAATTGGTGAAACACAAAAGATAATCAAAGCAGATCGGCGAGCGGACGATGATAAAGCAAAACACATCAACTTTACATTACTGAATGATAAAAATGCAGAAATCTTTGCAATCAGTCAATGACGGCTAGCAAAAACACGTGAATGACATGATATACCTACTGACCAACTTTATCGTAATGGATGATAAAGTGTTTGTATATAAAACTGATCCAAATCTCAAATCCCGCAGCTTTTCTGCACGATGAAATCCTGCATCCTCAGTAAAAAAATTGACCCACAATTATTGATGAGTTACTGATGTTAATAATAAGAGATTTCAGAGACGATATTAAATATTCAATAGTTGAGATTCTTACAGCTTTATCGTTACAAGAATAATGCGAAAACACTGATGATTACAGTCTACGTGAAAAACTTGTCAATAACAACTTCTTAACAACAAGAATTAGTAAATAGAAATGTCTGACTTTCAAGGTATCAACAATCGAGAGCTCTCAACAAGTTACCCGAATTAAGGATGTTAATAAAGTTATCGGGATTACTTCTCAGGGATACTTTGCTGGTGTAGAAATTAATGAGCTTAGGTATATTTTAGCTGCTGTTAAAACAAACAAGATTATTCTATTTTTATGTTCACTGAATATTAAGATCCTAATCGAAAATAAGAGGTTCTGCAAAAGTCTACGATATACGATGCTATGATGACGTCTTATAAACAACCAACTTAAGTTAATTATTATAACCGTGTGACTTCACACACAATTTAAATTATATTGAACTAGCAATTCTCACCTTAGAGAGTTATGTTTTGAAACAACATAGAGGCGGATGAAGGCATACTTATCCAATTGATACTTGTCTAATCTTTTACAAATAACTAATCTTGAAATCATGTAAAAGCAATCAAGTTCAGTCGAGACTGATGAAGACTATGCAAATGATGATGAAACATTATGAACCCTGTTCAGCTGTTCACCCAAAAATACAAGATAACAACAATAAATCACAAGAAGTAATTGGACACGATTCAATTGACTGATTCACAATAGATTACGTACGGACTAAGCTCATGATTGTGTGACTAATGAATACCCTCTATTGTTTAATTGCTACTGATATTAAAAGGTAGATAGGTGGTGATTTTCAAAAGAATAATTAACGAATCTTCTTTGAAATTTTTTTTGGTGCTGAATTCATTGTCCGATGCAAAGTAAAGAGTAGAGTCAAGTTCATTTTGTTATATTCAGTTTTAGATAAATAATAAAAATACAGAATTTTGTTATTTTTTCCAGCTCATATCGGTTTGTTTGACTCCGAGTGTAAACTATGTAATAAAATATTGATAACTGGCTAGTTTGGGGTCAGATGGCTAACAACATATTTATTGGAACAGTTCTACGAAAAATCTAAGGGATTGGCTGGATTAAAATATCCCAGAACCTACTTTCACAAATAAAGTCACAGCTTTAGTTGTCATTGAACGAACACGGGATCCAAATAAAATAATCCGTAATATCACTTTCTGTCGGCGTGGCCATATACTAAGCCCGGTATTTGGGTTGGGCCTTCGGGACAATGGCCTTCGGGAAACTAGGATTTTTATATATTTACTAAGAGATTACGAGGAAAATATTTTTTTGTTAAGTATAAAATACAATCGAGTCATGGGACTAAAAGAGTCATGACTGTTTGTGGATATGGCACATGGGAAAAAGAAGACACAAGAAATTAATGAGGGAGAAGGAAAGGAATGGGTGTAATGATAACGGATCAATACCTTGATTTCCATTTAAGAAGCGTACCTACAATGAAGCCTGAAAAAACATATTTCGTCATAGTTATATGTAGACAACTATGACGAAATATGTTTTTAGAAGTTTACATAAAAATACATAACACCGACATAAGCAATCATTTTATCAGAAACTGCTACTATGAGCAACGCCTCTTCAAAAAAACCATCGATCGTTTCGTCACTCTACATGCATCGTACTTTGCATATAGTAATTTAACAGTTGGCGAAAACTTGGTGCAATATTGCACGCTCGCGAGAATATAGTTTGTTATTATGTATGTGCACATTGTGCGCATAGTCAGTAATGTCGAGCTTAGCGTAGCTTCAATAACTTTGATGCAATTATCACCCAATGTAAGCAATCGAATGCTAAAAACATCGCTGACAAAACCTGGTATTCCAAACAAAAAGCCAGTGCCTCTAAACATTTTCAGGCGAGAGGAAGTCGCGGAGTGCAGCCATGCGGGAATCGAATCAAACACAATAGCGTAACTACAAACTCGTGTACCAAATGGAAATCGTTTTGTTTACGTGTGATGCTCCATATATTTTTATCTAATAAAAGGAAATTTACATTACATTGCAGTATTCGTGAGCGACCTTAATGCACCTCGCTTTAGTACTCTGACAGTTGGTTGATTGCACAAAAATGAGGTGAAAATCTTTACGCGGATCAAGAATCTCGTCGAGCGTCATGTCGTGTCACTATGCAGGATTATAACATAATTATATAACTGTCTGTCTTATATTAGATACCAGCTATTAGATTTGGCGGATAAAACCGAGTTCACGGATCATTAAGTCAAAAGCAGACCATCTATAGATATTTGACTATGAATAGTTACAGGAACTACAATATCTGAAATCAAGAATGATCATGCAAACCACTATAGTCCCATAAAACTGACCCAATAAATTGCTTTTGTGTTAGATCAACGAATTTTCCACTTTATCTTTAAGGCTACAAAACTGAATTTTGTCTCTCCTAATCCATTGAGAATCAAAGGTTGTTTGAAAGGTTTAGTGTTTATTAGAATTGTTTAACCTCAGGGAACATTACACTAAAGTTTAATGGCTATGTATGTAGATTGGTCTAGTTTCACGACAGTAAGTTTTATTCGATCTGAACTCAAGTATTTTATTTTTATTAATATTTTATAAAAATGATAATCTAAACATGGGTGAAATAAAAGGCGGACGGAAGACAAACAAGTATATTTGACATCTATGATTTATTGGTTGATCTAAATAAATTATGGATTCTTATGACAATTATACGAATACGTTAAAATTTACATTTGAATTTGAATAAACTAGATACTAGTCTATTCACGCGACTCCATCCGCATAGTTATTCTTGTCTGACTAAAGCGGTCAATTTCATCAAAACCGGACCAAAATCCATGAAGTTTACGAGATAAAAGCACACTATCGGACAGATAGTCGTCTCATTTTATAATTTGAATAAGGATGTAGGTATCGTTTGCGTTAATTAGTTAGCCGGAAGTGAAACCGAAATGCAAAAAAAGAAAATAAGATTATGTATGATACAGATAATAAAATATACAATGCATAATTATCACTGATTAGGTTACATTATCATTCGTTTAAAAAAAAGACTATATAACACAGATCGTGTCCATTGATAAAATCGCAATATTAGATATTTTCATTTTGAATTATTTTACGTGGTCAGAAGCTTAGAATAAATTAGGTAATCTAAAACTAAATTATTTTAAACTTAACACCTACTTTTTTTTCTTTTTTTTATTCTCGATAAGTAAGTAAGGTAAGTGATGATGTGGCCGAAGATGGTAAGCACACAAAGCCTAGATGGGAACTGGCTCTCAAGTCCAGCTGTCGGAACACACCGATAGGAGTTTGGCGACAGATTTTCAACATGAGGATGGTAGCCAGCCAGTCGGGTACTACAAAGTACCCTACCACCGTGCTATGGTTTCCTCACGATGTTTTCCTTCACCGAAAGCTCAAGCTCATTGTAGGATTCGAACCCACGACCTTCGCCACGGTATTCGACGTCACTTACCACTGAGCTATCATCGCCTTAAAATTAACGTTGTTTTTTTTTATATTGCTTATCAGTACTATCAATAGGAAACCGATTTAATGACTAAAGATCGCACTGAGAATGACAGAACATTATAATGCACTCTCAAATCAGTAGGTATATTAAAGTACATACTTAGTGAAAAATATTCATACGACATCATGCTATGCCAATACATCGATTATTTGCAATGTCAACCATCTCTATTAAAAAAAAATCGCTGTAACCGTAAATTTTCTATAATCAATTACTCAAACCCCTAATTAAAACCATGACAAAAAATCACTTTGTAATTATGCAAGTGAATAAATCACTTTTTGCAATCCGGGTCATAGCGACTCGAGTGAAACGGGGAAGCTTTGCACAAGGCCATTGCAATCAGTTATGTCACTATCGAATCAGCTGATTGTACAATTGTTTTTCATCGATAGTTTTGTATCGGTACTAATGTGGGAAAGTCAGGGCTGTTTTTATCGTGTTTTTTTTTTATTTCGGGCAACTTCGTGATTATTTCCACATGGTCACATTATTATAATTTAGTAGCGAATTCATTATCTACTATAATACGTTTATCAATTATGAAATTCTTGTATTAAAAACGTTTTAACATAAAACTAGTGAGTAATTCATGAGGTCTAAAAGGAAAAATGACTGGGTATAACTTTTATATTTTTTTGCAGACTGTATGATATTATTGCATAATTAGATACTAACAGAATGAAAGAAACTTTTATAATTTTAAAGAATTACGAATGAAAAAAAAAACATGTTAGATACAAATTAATGTACCACTTAGCTTGTAAAAGTTAGAAATTAGCAGTTAATTAGAAACTAAAATATAAAAGCTGAAAAGAATATGCGAACAAAAACTAATTCACAAAGTGGGTCTATTCAACCTAGGCCCACCTATCAAGTGTTGAAAGTGGCTAGAACATTAGTGATAATCTAACCAATCTAATACATCAAACTGATAAACTTTCCAATTCTATTATATAGTTGTCGCCCCGCGGTTTCGTCTGCATTCTAGAAGAGATTATTGAGATCAAAAGTATGCAATATACATCCAACCTAAAGGACTTTGTGACATAAAAACAACTACCTATTAGTAAAACCGACGTAATAAACAGGCAGATATTGGTACTATAGATTCTCTTAGTAAAAGATTTATTTAGCATAATAATATGCTAATAAGCGCGCTATAGTCAAGAAAGTGCAATTTCTCCTAATGCTCGAGGCATGTTTGACAGCTAGAGACAGACACTTAAATTGAAAGATTTCAAATTGTGTCGTCTGTTCCGCGAGCTTAGGACTTTTCCTGATAGAGACAATTTTAGGGTAAATAAACATAAATAAGGGGAAGACGATGGTTGATGGGTGTAGGACTTTGGCTATCCAATATACTTTCACCTCAATACCAACTTTTAATAAAACAACCTGCCTATATCTTGCAGTTAGCGTATAATGCTTGATGCTATAGTCGTCCTACTTTCCTTCATGTTTTACAAATATTTATCGACACTCGATAAAAACATTACTACTGTTTTGTAAGTATTCTATTCTTATAATAAACTAACTCATAATAGACTATATATAAGAAGTAAAAAATATATATTCAGTGGTATTCAATAACTCTAAGCCAAGAGACGTTTAATTCAACAAATCGCTTAATATCGCTGTTCAAACTGGAATCACAACAAGTCACACTCACAAATTAGGCACAACAAAGGTGGAATAATTAATGTTGATACTTAAAATTTTTAATTATCAAGTATTCTTCATGAATTCTGTTTGTTTATTCCATTGGAAAACCTTTTCACATAAAACGTTTGTACACAACAAACCTCCACAGCAATTATCTTTCACCAAACACTGTTTAACGATATAGAAAGGTTAAGGTGTACTAAAGGTCCGCGGGCGGCCTTCGCAGCCAATCAAGGCTTTATTGCGTTAGGGACTGAGCTAGAAGAGGTTAGCGGGGTTCCATTTTATGTACCGCTTTGTTGAAGTCAGTTTATTCTAGGGGATTGTAACGTAGTATTCGTGACGTAGGTCGTGGATTCCAAGCTTATGCTTTCGGTGAAGGAATTAATCATGACAATTTTAGCAACTCGTTTCGCTTATCGCTATTCGCTTATGATTTAGGTCTATATTTGAACGTAATCGGACACAGCGATACAGGCCCGAGCGGAGATGTCGCTGCCTTACACAGAGCAAACGAAACATAAAACGAGCCCAATTCAATACGCCATAAACTCTAATATATTCAGTATAAATGCAAAGAAATTAGAACTTAAATCTAATGTCGCATAACATCTGTTTTGCATTATCAGTTAGTTGGTTGGTTTGGTGGTTAATAAAATGTGATATTTATAGCAAAGGGTTTAGGTTTGATATTAGATTGTTGATGGAAATTTAGGGTTGTTTTGAGCCTTATGATAATTAATAGATGTAAGTTATTATATTGAGTCGACGATTCACGTACCGTTCATGAGATTTCATTAGAGAGGTTTGATTAAAATTTTCTGTTTGAACAATTTAATTTGATTTTCCAGTTAATTCGTTATCGGTTGTGAAATGTAATATGTGTAGGGTAGGTATGGGGTTACATAGCAGTATGAAATCAAATTTCAAAAAAAATTGAGAGAGAATTTTAGATTGGTTTTGAGGGGCCGGTTGGCGTGGTTAGTCAACACCATCTATCACGCCAAAGGTCGTGGGTTCGATTCCCAACCAGGATAGACATTTGTGTACAGGAACATGTCTGTTTGTCCTGAAGCTGGATGTCGTTATCTATTCAAGTACCTATATATTTACAAAATAAAGTTATATACTGCAGTATAGGTATCAGTAATCTGGCTTTCATAGTACAAGCTCTTCTTAGTTTGGGATCAGATGGCCGTGTGTGAAGAATGTCCCAGGATATTTTTATATATTATTATTAGATATTTATGATATTTTTATTATTTTTTATATATTATTTTTGGTGCCTCTGCAATTTTTAGTAATTCACTCTATCTAAATTTCTCGGATCGCTATTTAACATAATTTCTAAATATAAGTAGGTACGAAAAAATAACTTCTACAAGAAGTACATTCGATCCTTTTTCGTTTCGATTCATTGTTGCTACAATAATACATACCCAGTAGATAATTAATGATACCCCAAAAATATCACAAATCAAAAGGAAGCCGGCCTGCGACGGCAATGTATCAAAATGTTTACATCCAAACATAATTTCATCATCTAATACAAAGATATACCTACGTATATCACATAACCCGCGTTTTAGTAAACAACACCACGCCATATGATACGTTAAAACAAATAGCGTAAGGTATAAAATTACACGCTCACGCTCCGTTGGACATGGCAATGAGTGAATATTTGCACAGATTGGCTGATGTTTTGTCGTAGAGACCATAAACAAATTGGCAGACTTTATTTTGCATGTTACTGGTGAATCAAAGCCTTATTTACCTTGTAATAATGTCTAATATTATTTGACGGGGCGATGAAGTTTCAAGGTAAGGGTTGGGTGTTTGCTCTATACTAATGGATATGGTAGGTTTTCTTCAATTAATAGTCTCTTATCATATTTTATATTTCTATGCACGGAATTCAGATTTGATTTTGTTTATGCCCGTAATTTTACCATAAAGTTTTCCTAACTATTCCATATAACTACACCTTTCACCCAAATGCGTTTCGACATTACGGCGTAATTGAGTTACAAACTTTCTCATTTTATCCTATCTACGTTAGAAAAGGGGTGAATGATTTATATGTATAAAGCCTTATTCAACACTACAAAACACAACGCTAATCTTGTGCCTTTACACAGTGTTCGTGATAACTACAAAATCTAGGTTTTCTGTGTTCAAGCACAATACATACATTAGTAAACATGGCCTATCCAAAAACCAAAGGATAAGATCCCCTGACCACAAGCATCAGGAAATATGAAAATATATAAGATTTCGCTTACAAAAAAAATAGTCACCTTCTCCGTACCCTAGACGTTTTAACTATTACCACAAAAACATATCTAATAATCCTCTGGAGCGACACTTACGTAGTTTGACAAATTAGAAACACCCATACAATTTCTTTCTTATCCCAAATACATATCGTCTTCTCATTCTTCGTTCCATCATGGGAAAAAGACAACCATCAATCAACCCTTGGAATAATAGTGGTTTATTCGTCCAAGAATCAACCCATGGAATAGTTTATTCGTCCAAGAATCAACCTCATCATTATTCTACAGTAATAGCAGAAATATATAAACATATTTTGTGAGTGTGATAAGACGCTGGTTCAGTCAAGTACACGCCGAATTTAAAAGCGTGCCAAATTACGCAACTGCATCAAGTAAAAGGGGGATAACTGTACAATTTGTTTCACTGACAATTTATCAAATTACAAGGTTTGTTACTGTCAGTTTATTTTTAATCGTGACCTTGTAGATATTATCTACGATTATCAATTTTATGATCCAATTCGATTGTCCTTTCTGAATCGACATAATCTGTTTATTAATTGCTGATTAGCATTTCACTTCGGCTATCACTTCTATACAGGGTGGAACCCTTCAGCGGGGCAGTAAGGGGAAGTACCTTATTCGATGCAGCTTTTTGTTTAAGCTTAATATTAAATTAGAGTCGGTTTCGGCGCTCTTTTCTTTTTTTTATTCTCCTGTGTTTGACCACAATCTCACCATGGTATGTGATGATGTGGCCGAAGGTGGTAAGCACACAATGCCTAGATGAGAACTGGCTCTCAAGTGCAGCTGTCGGAACACACCGATAGGTGTTTGGCGACAGATTTTCAACTTGAGGGTGGTAGCCAGCCAGTCGAGTACCTACTACAAAGTACCCTACCACCGTGCTGTGGTTTCCTCACGATGTTTTCCTTCACCGAAAGCTCAAGCTCATTGTAGGATTCGAACCCACGACCTTCGCCGTGGTATTCGACATCACTTACCACTGAGCTATCATCGCCTTAAGTACTCTGTAGGGGAAAACCTGCTGCCAAATACTTATAGGTACCAACCAACCAGGTTTGTCCTGGCAGCAGAACCACATCCCCTCTAGATTTTGGCCACAATTCACCGAACACGTTAAAATACACCAAACAAATGCAGAATCAAAACAATTCCGCATAGAAAACTGTTATTAAAAGCAATTGGTTTCCCAAGTTCTCATGAGTTGCTTTGACGGGTGAATGAAGATCCCAGCGCGAAGATAAGTCTAGATCTAGATATCGTGATTTAGAAACGCTGCGCAGATAATTAAACACCGGATGGGGGACCAGTCATAATTGCTAACTAATGTTTGTATTTTTCCATGAAACGTATGTAAAATAAGGGATCGTCCATTAATCACGCGAGGCTCGGGACGACAGGCTACGGAAAAAAATCAAATCACTTTTTCGTTGAACACGCAATTTCGAAACCGAAAATTAAATTAGATTATACTTGTATTAAATAAATTATTCTGTTTGCTTAATATACATAATTTTGGATAGGGACAGGATTAGTCTAAATCCTCACCACATAAAACCAGGCGAGGGGGCAGTTAAAAAGTTGCTAAAAACATCACGTGATTAATGGACGACCCCTAAGAAATTTTCTGAGACGAAACCTGTATGCTCAAAATAAGCGAAAGTTGGTATGTTTACGTTTTCACGGCAATTTTTTTGTGACAAATGACACGGGTAGCTTGGAACATGAAGATATAGATAGGGTTTTTATCGCAGAGACCCGAGTGAAGCCTTCGCGAAGCATCCATCGATGTGTTCTGACAGCAGCACTTATGAGCCACTTTCTTTGGCTTTGTGTGATTACAACCTTGTACTTGCGTGATGCGATTACGATCAAATACAAGTCTACCCATAGTAAGAAGATTTCCGATTTAGATTTCCATTCCAGAAACGAGGATTGAGTATAGGCTCATTAAAATACGGTATTTTTTATTATTTAAGATAAGATTGGGGTTAACCCAATCTCACCATGGTAAGTGATGATGTGGCCGAAGGTGGTAAGCACACAAAGCCTAGATGGGAACTGGCTCTCAAGTGCATCTATCGGATCACACCGATAGGTGCTTGGCGACGGATTTTCAACTCGACCAGCCAGCCAGTCGGATACTACAAAGTACCCTACCATCGTGATGTGGTTTCCTCAGGATGTTTTCCTTCACCAAAAGCTCAAGCTCATTCGAACCCACAACCTTCACCGCGGTAACCGTCGTCACTACCAATGAGCTATCATCACCTTAATGTTTTTTAATGATAGCATAATTAGTTACAAGTCACAACCAATATCTAATAAAGTATACAAATTACATGGTACTGTCAAATACAATACGAACATAACAACCAACATGGCGTATGGCTAAGTAATAAAATTGTAAACACATGAAAGTTACAATTGGAGCGAATCGCAACGAAACGCTCACGCGACGTGATACGTACGTAAACTGGATAGGGGTGTCAAATTCACTTTAAAACATGTTGCACGACAAAACCTCTGCTAGTGAAATAGCATGCGGTTAACACAAGGGGGTAAGAGCATCGGCCGGTACTTCAAGAGAGGTAAAAGGATACCAAAAGCCGTTTCAGCGCATCTAGAAAATCGTAAAAATTCCAACTCAACGTTCTATGGGAATACAAAGTTTAAAAGTAAAATAAATTTCAGCTAGAAAGACTCGTCTTATTGCATTCAGACATTCAGTTAAAGACTTCTATGAATAAAACAATGGATGACTTTTCTTTGACCTTGGTAAAAAAAAACAAAGTGTAGTGTAGTCGATAACCCTAATTGAGGCGCACGCGCAGAGAAAACGTGCTCGATAATTATAGACTACGTAAATATGGCGGATGGATATCATGGCAATTGTCATTGCCCAGGTACCTACCATTATCACCATATGGTCTACAGAAAATATCAACGCAAAGTATTCGGATAAACTCACAAAGTATTTCTAACATAAACTCTAATAAATAACTTTACTTACAAAGTAAAGAAAAAGTTGATTCACAGGTTGATTGATAAAACATGGTCATGAAAAGAGGCAATGGATAGGTTGTGTAAAATCCTACTAATATTATTAATGTGAAAGTTTGTATGTTTGTGCCTCAATCACGCAAAAACGACGAACGGATTTTCATGAAACTTGACACACAGATAAGTAGAAACGTAGGTGAAACCGAAAAAGACAGCTAGAATATTATTAATCAAAGAGCGATTGCAGAGTTGTCTTGATAAAAAGAAATGTGTAACGCCAAGCTTAAATGATGGTATATAACCAACAGATGAAGTAGCTGATGATGAACATGAACGGTAAAGTCGCTACTGTAGTATAGTTAAGTAATTGCAACAAGGAACGACCTAATCAGTGTGAAATTAACAATTAACAAATGATCAACTTCCGAGGTATTCACAAACTGACTCTCAAAGTTTCATACTTCCAAATCATATTCCAAACACTAAGCATACAGTAAAGTTACGTTTGATCAAGAAATAATATTATTGCTATCCAGTTTGATAGCAAATGATTGAACTCATCCTATTGCCAGATGACCTTTACCCATTCAGCTTGAATGAACAATATGCATATTATTAATCTTGTTGAAACAATACCGTTTGTCAATCTGGAATTGCTAATGTAATTTATAAGGTAGCTGGTTAGAATAATTATGACGATAATCTATAAATACTAATGAGAATGAGAAAACATATAGGGGACCCTGATCCCTCCCCTATCTCACAGGTAGATGAACTCATAACAACTTTACAAGTTCATCGGCTATAGCTTCATCGGCTATTCTTTGATTATGGTAGGGGAGGCAATGATGCTAAATTTGTAGTTACTCGAGCGTCTTTGGGACCTACTGGAATTTGAAGATTAGGTGGAATAAAGAAAAAAAGGTTATGTGATATTTTCCCCTTCAGCGGTGGGGGGAGCGTCTACAGGGTTTCAAAAATGTAAAAAAAAACAGTCACCAAGAAATACTCGAGCGCGTCAGATATTAATAGGGTAGTCGCGCCACGTCTGTCTGATAACGGAAAAATAATAATCTGCCGTTTTGCGTGGTGGGGGTGGCCGTACGAAGGGGTCGAAAATATTTTAAAAAAAAATTTACTCGAGCGCGTCAGACATTGAGAAGGGATGTTAAGTGAACCCTCCAGGAGCTCCTATTTTAAAGACTGACGATTTGGACGCGACCATCAGTCAGGGCCGATTTTTGAAAATGCAAAAAAAAATCGTGACCTTGATTTACTCGAGCGCGTCAGATTTTTATACAGGCGGTTCTTCTTGATGGCCTTGTTGTACTGACCCATAATCTGACAATTATGTTGAGGGATTTCCTTAATCTGACGGTTTGAAAAAAAATATATATAAAAAATATCGAAATCTCGAAAATGGTTCAAGATATCAAAAAAATGTTTGCACAAAAGTTGTAGAGAATTTAATCTTCTACAATATTTATTATGAATACATATCCAAAAAACCCATAGGAAACGAGATATTTGCAATAAATGATTTTTTGACCTTTGACCTTGAAAAATCAGTAGTCGCGGGCACCCTAAGATAAGTAGATTTTGAGACAAGTTTTAGGGTGTCAAAATAAAGGTTTATACAAGTTAATAGCTGACTATCTCTCATTCTGAGGTGAAACTCATAATATTCCTGGACTATACACTTAATAATGATTTTAGCTACTTCGGCTTGTGCAAATCGGCAGATTAAGATATTTCCGTGATTCGTGACTAATTTCCAACAAAATAAAAAAAAAACTAATCGCGCTCGAGAAAATCCAGGTGACGTTTTTTTTTTTGCAACTTTGCGAGTCTCCAATTTTCTTTCGTCACGCCCAAATTGTCAGATTATTGAAATGTACACTATTTTGCATGTAACTAACTTACCTTACTTTAATCTGACGCGCTCGAGTATTTCAAACCATCGATTTTTTTTTACTAATCTGACGAGCTACCCTAGGCGTTCGACACTACATAGAGGGCTCAGATTTGGTGAGAGTACTTCACAAGGTGCAAGGTTGCCCCCCTTATGTTAATCTGCCGCGCTCGAGTAAATCCCGAAATCCCCTATTCGCCTCCCCTACCATTATAATGGCCCTGTATTGCGATTATTGTAGGCAACATATTGTATTAATTGATAATGGTAAAATAATTAAAAATAAATAATCTGTCGATTTTCTCGTAGACTTTAGTTGAAACCACTCATAACGTAAACGGAACAATGAAGACAGCGAGCGTTTTAGTTCACTTAAAGCATCATTACATCAATCATCATCTGAACCTCTATCTTATGATCTAAAGCGGCACCAAACAATTATTATAATTCAAATAAAAAAGGAAGTAAATCATTAACACACAAAATTCTCTCGCTAATTCGGCAGAAAATTAGTAACAACAGAGGAATTAAGCAAGATTATAATGACAATCTCACACGAAACTGTGGCCCATCGCACTATTGTTTTCCCATTTGACACGAGGGCAAACATCTGTAACGCTGGTAAATCGCGTAACACCCGTGCGAAGCCAGTGTTACTCCTATATTGTGCAATAGAAAACACGAACAAGGTGCTATTAAATTTGGCAATACTATCTAACCTGTGTTATTGTTGTGTGATGTAAATTGTATGGGTCAGTTTGTGAGTTGTGAAATAAGTATAACAGTTTCACAGTTTCTAAACGGGAAGTAGAGACTCGAGTTAGCTAATATCGTGACAAGACTGGTGTTATTGAGGTAGAAGCTGCTTATTGGAAGATAGGTATCGAAGAAATCATCAGCTGTTTTATTTATAGTAAAAATAAATAAAGTACAAATAGATAGTTAAAGCACATTCACCTTATGATAGACTGAGTAATATACTTCCAATACAATCCATAGCATGTTATGCTCTATTTAGCAATAATATGATTACTTTGTAAGTTGGTTGCTACTTTCTATCCTCTAGTCTAGAAGATGCGAGCTGGAGAAAATATTCTATTATATTATACCTACTA
The DNA here is from genome assembly GCA_951361185.1 of Ochropacha duplaris. Taxonomy (NCBI): domain Eukaryota; kingdom Metazoa; phylum Arthropoda; class Insecta; order Lepidoptera; family Drepanidae; genus Ochropacha; species Ochropacha duplaris. Next base: position 3,201,230 of record OX592715.1, on the reverse strand, counting down.
AATCCTCAGTTTTAAATTTAATTATAAACAAACAAAATGACGCAGTATTTTCAAAATAACCTAAATATTACATTAGATTTCGTAGCCAGCATAAAGTGTGAAAACTAAAATCATAACAGCGCATAAACTATTTGAAGCTATATTTCGAAAGAGTAGGTGTGATTTGACCTAAAAATATCAAAAAAAGACTAAGTGACGTAAAATATGATAAGAGAAATAAACCATGCGCGTAATTACATGGCGTCCGCACTCGGCGAGCGTTAGATCAGAAATAGCAGCCTATTGACCCGAATCTCACGCACGCGCCGCAACAACCATAATGCGGGCGGGCACCTGCGTACGCGCAGGGAAAGGTGCAATGTTGTTATGATCTTACGTGATTTGGTTTTAGGATTATCGTAAACATTGGCTATGCTGTTAATAAAAATGTACGCGTATCTGACGAAATTTTTGTGTATTCAGGCCCATTAGCTTACATTATCTGTACGTAAAGATGGATTTTTTGTTGATTCTATATTGAAGGCTCAGTAGGTTTGTTGACGTATTAATCTTTATGCAACATAGTTAAGTATTTACTATTCTGTTTTTGTACGTGGTGAAATCACGTGTTTCTCGACTGTATCGGTAGTTAATTGGATAGTCCACGTATAAGGAAATAAACGGTTAATGATAACGGTGGAGTGGTTTTACTGCAACCATTTGTTTATTGCAGAAATTGAAGTCGTATCCAGTTTAATTTAAAAATATTCCTAAAAAACAACATTATCGCGATTTGTAGTAGACTGACTGAATTTGACATAAGATGACTTTTATACTGTACTTCATATCAAAATAATTATAGTATAAGCTGTATACAATTTACAAGTTCCTTTAAACTCACTCGTCGATGAAACTGTTTCAAAACAAGATTCTGGAGCCTATCATTTCAACGATTTTCCGGGTTTTACTCAATAAAATCTATCGCTATGAGCTAAAGTAGAAGTAGAACAAGCAAATAAACGTCCTAACAAACTTCAAAGGAGCAATATGGAATAGTTCTCAAAGTTCTCATAACAATAACAAAATCAGTGAAGCGGATTGATACGAAAATAATTCAACGTGAAGTAGTTGATAAACGTTCCTAGTTACCGCAACTCGGTCGCTTTCTGACAGATTTGTTACACGGGAGAGAAATATACGATGAAAGGAATAACATTTACTTTTGTGGTTTATTTTTAGATTTATTAGAGAGGGAAACTAAAAAATTTTCTTTGGAGTACCGATGGATGATTCAGCTTTGACCAATGGCTTTTTGGTGAAGAAATTTTTTTTGTGGAACCCCAAATGCCCAAGGAATTTGGACTGGACATGCTCCGTACTGATAACACTATGGCTTTATAACACGTATTATCAGGAAAAGGTTTAGAACTGCCCTTTCTATGATATCATATAAAAGACTTGTGATGATAAGGAATACCACATAGTTAATTACTTGCTCATCGTCTATTAATGTCCTTAAGTAATATAAGACGATAACTATAAAATGTCCAAAATATTAACGAATAAATCGACATAATCATTAGCCAAGATCCGGCTTAAGCAAGTCGATCATGGAAGGTATTTAACCTTCGAGCGCATCTTAAGCAGACCGCGAAATATATCCTATAGCCACTAGGTCAAGGCATGTCGTGTGGTCACATTTGCTTTCATGTCGCCATTTAAAGTGTCCAAGCATGCCTTCTATGTCACGTATGTTACCGATAACGGTGTTCGATACATCTGCATCGTCTCTATGTGTGAATTGTTCATTATTTATAAAACATTCTTTGTTTAAAACTACAGCCATCTCAACATCTCTTTCAATAACTTCATCGAGATTTCGAAGATCAACACAGTTTCTAGAATCTTCTTAGATTGACACATAATTAGTCGAGTAAACGATGGTAATTGAAACATGCTTAAAAATGGTATTGCATTATTTTTGAAGATGATCAAAATAAAACCAACACGTAATACACAAAAACGATAGCGAGTCACCGAATAACCGGTAACAATGTAACCAGGCGATCATACCTTCGAGGAACCAGTTCTGATGCACGCCCAATCACGGAGTTGAGGTCGTTCTTGAGGTCGAGCCGGCAATGACCTCGGTAGGTCGCATTATTGGTGAAGATGATAATAATAACGATTTCGTAACATGTAATTATGGGTCAGATTTTGAAAGTATCTCGGGGATCTTTGGACCGTGAAGAATTCGGTACGGACGAAAAAGGACGAACGAATTATTTTAAGCATGCATAATTCCTCAACTGCTTTATGCTGAAATTATACATGCAACTAAACGTCGTGTAAGTAGAATTGTTAACGAAAAAGATTCGCAAAATCTTGGGAGAATCCATGAAATGTGTACTAATGGATTTGACAGCTAACGATTAGCACAAGTTATGGAACTCCACAATACTTTATCTTCCTTTTCAGTAATTTAGATGACCTAAGCGCTAGGAAGGTCGAAATCATATCTCAGTCAGTCACCCTTGATTTAAGCTGCAAGCAAATGTCACTTAGGACCAAGGTGAGACGTGCTAAACGAGATTTATTATTCACGAGTATTACCCGCCAGAGGTCGTGGTTAAACTATGACCTTTTGAACAAAAAAATCCTGATAAGTATAAGGAAACAATTCAGTTTCCTTATAATAAACTGTTAATAGTTAAAATATGTTGGTTATAACCTCACGATAATATCACAATTCAGTTAAAACCCACGATAGCTATTATATTATTTATTAACCCGTTTATAGGTAAAGTTAAAGGCAATTCTAATTCCATTTAATCAACCTTGCCTGTTCTTCAATAGTTGATTATCGAGCCGGTGGAAATTTCTGTCGCTTTGACCTCCAATGCTATGACTTGGACAAAATCAACAATTAGTTAATTTTATGGCTTAATTTCCGGATTAGAATACACCAATGCATCTCTCTTTGTTAGTTTAAAATTCCATACAAAAACTATAACAGAGTAGAAATGCTGCTTATGTGATTTTATTAAAGTGCAGACAGTGCATGATAACTTATACAGACTGACGTCTTTGTGAATTTTTCACAAATGCAATTTATTTGGTAGCGTGATGAAGAATATTTAAGTTTCAGTATAGACAGTTGACGTCATTGTGTCGTACACAGGTTATACATTTCAGTAGCTAGCGTACGATGCGATGTATATTGAGGTCGTAACATTAACATATTCATTAACAATTATCAACACAGATAAGCTCGCTTCTAGTAATTTGAAATAACACATAAAACTGGTTTTAAAGAAAATAAACTTCGACTTAAAAGAAAAGATAGCGTTTGCGGTTTTCAATTAATTTGGAAACAAAAAATGGAACGTTTAAAAAATAAAATAAAAGTAACATTTTATTTTTCGAATACCCGATTGGTCGGGTGAAAGTGAGAGCGCCATCTGTGCGAGTTACAGTGACGTAATGTAACAAATCGGCCATTGTCCGTTTGTCTGTTCGTTTCGACACCCGTTGATTAGCAAATGAGCGTTCAATTATCGTCGTCAAAGTTTCTTGAACTCGTTTAGTAGGTTATTTATTTTAATTTCATTTTAATGTTTAATTCTTGTTCAAACGTAACAATCCAACCAATGTCGTTGTTGTTTGTGATATAATTTTTGCACAATATATGTAAGTCCAAAATCTGCAATAAAGGAAGTGGCGATGATAGCTCAGTGGTAAGTGACGTCGAATACCGCGACGAAGGTCGTGGGTTCGAATCCTACAATGAGCTTGAGCTTTCGGTGAAGGAAAACATCGTGAGGAAACCATAGCACGGTGGTAGGGTACTTTGTAGTACCCGACTGGCTGGCTACCACCCTCAAGTTGAAAACCTGTCGCCAAGCACCTATCGGTGTGTTCCGACAGCTGCACTTGAGAGCCAGTTCCCTTCTAAGCTTTGTGTGCTTACCACCTTCGGCCAAATCATCACTTACCATGGTGAGATTGTGGTCAAACACAAGCTTATACAGAATATAAAAAAAAAAAAAAAAAAAAAAAAAGTGGCGCCCATAAAATGGAAAGTATAGGCTTTACATAACGTTAAGAGGCTATTAAGGAAATATTTTTATTACGATCAGTTTCAGTAGTCAATATAAGAATAACATATTATATTTATTCATGTATGCCTTTTATTTCCTTAATATACATAATTATACTAAGATATAAAAATATATTAAACTTAAATACATACATCGATATGTTTAAATAACGAGCCCAATTTTTATGTTGCTAATGATTGCTCAGTAGTAAACGTCATTTAGATAATTATCCTTCAAAACCTTATTCGTATGCATAATATACCTTCTGAGAATACTACCGAGTAGAAAAATTAGGTTACACAAACTATTTACAACAGCCCACCACAAAAACAACCGTAACAAGCGACAGACAGCCAAAACCTTCAAATTAGTCCACTTCCAAAGGTCCTTCAGAATTCGGAATTGTTACCGATAAAAAAGCTCCGTTGCAAATATCTTAATTAGTATTCCCGTCAGATACCGACCGCTTTTATTGTCTTTCGAGGACTTTGAACTGGCTGAAAATTTTACGCACGCTACACTTTGAATAATAATACAATTTACGCATTGAACAAGTGACAGATGACGGAAGGCTGCCTACTTTCACAATAAATGCAAATGCATTACAATATCGAGGTAACAGCACCTAAACTAATGATCAAAGACTAAACATTGGAATTAAAACGAACGCAATAGCTAATGGGGCTTAGTCAGGTACGATACCGCAGAATAATAAAAATTAAACGATCCGATACTTTGTTTTTTTGCTTTTCATTCTGAAAATAGCGTATTTGAACTAAACGCTAATTGGTCTGTGATTAATTCTGTACCTACTGATCAAATACAGTAAATTCTTTATTCACTTGTTGATAATAATTACGTCGGTTTAATGCTCTAAGACTGCGGGTGATGAAAGTAAATTGCTAACGTACCTTTAAACCTTAAGCGCCAATCAAATTCCAAAACCCCTGAAAATTATACAGTCGACTGTCCTATTTGCATGTCTTGTGGTCCCGTTCAGCAATATTTCAACAAAATCCCTGCACTCGCTGAACCGTGATAGCAATGCATTCTAATAAATAAACAGAATACGATATCTGTTTATCTTTCAACGGATTGCAGAAAGGAGTTTGTTCTCAATGCATATCTGATTTATTTGTATGATGAAATTTTGCCATTTTTAATATTCGATGCTAAATCTCAAAAAATAAAATTAGGAAACAAGAATTTCGATTCTATTTTTAAAGTTCCGAGTTACACGTCCAAAAAGCTCGGTAAATATTTGAAATAACCATGGTCCATTTCCTTTTGTGTGCATTACTATCTATTTTTAGTTCCAATGCGAAGCTATGTCAACCACCCACTATGTGAAGGGAAAACAACAGAGGAATTCTAAAAACGGTCAACTTAATTAAATTCTTCCATAGTTCATACACAAGACGGTTGGTTGGTAAATGTCAACACACCCTTAGGGAATGCTGGTACACGTAATGCTTGTGTGGGTGAACAGCGTAGCCGACAAACGACCTAGATGTCATAACGACGCAACGTGACTCTGACAGGTTTGGTTCTTGAGCAGCGATAATGGTCCTCGAATATTCTGTGAGAACTGCAAAGATCAGGCTATGTGCGAGGCAACTCAACTGTTTTTAACACGCAACAACTAGGCTCAATAGTCCTTCGAAGGCTTGCTAACTTAAACCGAAATGACGTGGAGGGAAAACAAAAGCCAAAATGAACAATAAAACGAATTCAAGAAAGCTAAACGCCTTTTATAGCCCGATTTGGAGACTAAATAAATAAAGTAACGCTATTTGGATCATGCTTGAGTCACATAGTCGTAGTTGCACGTGGTAGATATTAGAGTAGATATTATTTCACCTGAAGTCGTAGTAATAATAGATAGTATCTAATAAATGGACAGTGACAGGTAAAGCTTATAAAGACCATCACCAGTACACAGATATCTCATACAATAAGTATCAATGGCAGACATACTCATAAATCACTTGTAGTTCAGAAGCATTACCACTACCAGTGGAACTATTGGTTGATCTAACGAATGTTCTGATTGGAACGAGCGAATACAGTGTGAGAAGTCTACGATTAAGGGACAAGTAAACTAAGAAAAAGCAGACGGCAAAAACATGATCACTGTGTATTCTTAATATGATCTTAGAAGTCAGAAGAAATGTACCAAATACAATAATGCATTGGGATACTTCGGATGTACTTGTAATTGACCAGTCTCTAAGTCGTACGTGGTGGGTGAGCATTCGAAGTCTAGATAGAAGGGCTTCTAAATGCAAGACTACTACATAATTAAGAATATCACATTGAAACCTAAGTATAGTTCTTAATGAAAACTGATATTCTTTAACTAGTTGACAATTGTAGCGAGACGCACTCAATATCTTAAGTCATCGTGACTAACGAGTATACCAGCTTTCTACAGACCTGTAGCATTTTGATTAAAAAAAAACGAGAAGAGTCTAAGGGAGTAAAACGAGAATTTCTCATGGTACCAATGCCATGGAACATTTATCACTGTGATATGGGAGGTAAATGTCGGCTTTCTAACAATGGTTCGTTAGACTCGGGAATTCCTCGGGTCTCTTACCAAATGTCCAGTTAAAGATGTCTGTCATAACATACATTTAGTATGAAATAAGCTGATTCTCCAGTTAAGGTAACACTGCAAGCAATTGAAACAAGAAATTGGAAGTTATATATTCAACCATTACTGATCCAAGTTCCAATTTTAAATAAATCTATTCAATTCATTCTGAACGCACATAAAGCACAATCTAAACATTGAGGCTTTCTAAAACGATAAAACAAAAATTGTTTTGGCACACTAAACTATTAATAAAGAAGAAATGGAGTTCGTGAAAGTAAACCGTAGATAGCACAACCTTTTGAAAAGGGAGCCTTTGCTTTCTTTGTTATAATAATAGGTCTGTCATGAGAACTTGACAAAAGAGCCAAAAAATAATCGGGGTGAATAAAACGGGTCCTTTTATAATTTTTGATAGGCAGGATAAAACAATTAAGAAACAAACAGAGGACGTGATAAGGGTCGCGAAAATAGGCTAACGAACTACTGATTAACTAATATAATTTTGTTATTTAAATAAACTTTTATGGTATGTCTTTAAGACCAACCTATATCTTCTATTTGCATTAAAAATATAGATTTCGTTTGTTACGCATGAAATAATGGCGTAAAGTAATCTATTAACATTGTAATCTAATTTGACCGAGTTTGGTAACGATTCGTATCAAATTATTAATAGGAAGACAGTTGCTATAATCTTAAATCTGCGTATCGTATAATATCAAGTGACCTGTTGGTCGGTTAAGAAAGTTTTTATGCAGCAATAAAGTTTTACGGCGGCAGTTGGCACGGAGCTAAATATATTGTTGGAGAGGAGTATGCTAAAGTGGTCGTATGGAGGCTTAGTAAGCACATAAATGAGTAATTCTAAGGGGAAACAAACTGTCGGTAGTATCATTGGTTGGCGCGTTAAGATTCCTCATAAGGAGCTAGGTATATTTTATTCATCTGCATGAGACGTTTACTTGTTGGTGTCGTAAATGCAGTGCAGGTACTTGTTTAATGCACTTTGGGTCTGAAACAACGATATAAATTTTAAACCTAATCGAGACCAAATTAATATTAAAGGGGATACATTAATGGAACTGATAAGTATTTTTACTCGATTTTTCATACGACTATTTCAACTAAAAATGTTCCATAACAGCAAGTATATTTTCATCCACTTTATTTATAGGATAGTCGAGGCGACATCATCGCTTCTAAGATTGAGTAAATTTTTTATCCAATACGTCACGTATGACGCACTTTGAAGTTTAAAAGAAGTCTGCAGTGTACGAAAAAGGTCTAACGCGAAGTATAGAGTTAGTTATTTATAAATCTAATATTACTAATAGTTCGGTTTAAAAAATCGCGATCGCTCGGCTTGTGTAACGAGTTTCTGTACGAGGTCTTACCGCAATAGTGTAATGGGACTCGTCAAAAAAAGTGTGAAAAGGTTTCAGCACGATGAGCGACGCTAAGTGTCCATAGGTGACGCGGCCGGTAACAATTCAACATGAGATGGCCAATATGCCTGTTTGCCGAAATAATTTACTTTATGATGGAGCAAAAATTGCTTAAGCTTCTAATTTGCAAACTACGCCATGACACGACTAAGTCGTCAAACCAAACAAAAGTTGTAATAAACCATTCAAAACTTCAACGGACCCAAACGAATGTCTTTTATTAAAAACTGACAGCAAATAATTGAACAAAAACTCCATTTCCTTCTTAGATGACACTGGTGATTTTTATGCGTATTTTTCCTCTAAAACCGTCACAAGAAGAATCGACTAGTTTTTAATACTTACAGAACATGGGACAGATTGACGATATTTATCAATGTAGTGTAAGAGTTACCAATTATAGATAATCGAGATAGATCAAAGAGTAATTTCTGTCGCTCGTTAACCTTGCAACTATGGAACCCGCAAAAAGTTGGAGAATCCAAAGATTATTAGTGTTACAATGTTTTTGGCATAATAATGATTCGGATAAGATATATGGAGGCATAAAACAACTTAAATAGATAGCGTCATTAATAATAAAGCCATTTCAAACTTTTAAAGCATAAAAGCATTACTTAAATCCAACGCCCCCAGTATAAAAGCCAAGTTTATTCAGATGTTCTCAAGCTCTTTGCCAATTATAGAAACTTGTAACCACAAATACTGCCAATGTTGTAATATTACTAATGTCAGATAGAACTTGTAATAATGTACCAATAAATCAAAGAGTCGTGGTCTTCTGAATAAAAAGGCAGTTAATAGCGATCCGGAATTTCTTAATTACTAACTAGAAATAGCGAGAAAGTCATAATGTACAAGAAAAAGTAAGACCATCAATCGTGTAGTTGTTATACAAGTTGTTGTGGAAAGGTGAACATGTTTCACGACTTTAAGAACACGGAAAATCTGCAGCGAAATTTTATGGAGCCGCTACTGGAAGAGTTAACTAATAAAGATGTTAAGCATGAAGGCAGTGGAGACTGACACTTCAGTTAATAGTCGTCATCTGCCTGGCCTGTTCCCAATTATTTGGGGTCGGCGCCATGTGTAAATTTCTTCCATTCGGTCCTTCTATCCGTCATATCGGTATTCACTCCTTTCTTATCATCTCTCACACAATCGACCCATCTCTTTTTCGCTCTTCCTTCCTCTTCCAATTCAATTCATAGTGTGGAATCAAAATCTAACAATATCAAAGATAAGATTCTGCAAGCATTACAAAGGTATCGTATGATGCAAAAGTGATCAGAAATACTAAAAGATTTCACATAGATATTAGTTACTATTTACGAAGGAGTCGTTTTGTAAATTTGTGATTAGATGATGATGATGATGATGAATTTTAAAGTATTTTTTTGTGGATGAAAGAATGGTCGCAAATGAATATAAATAAGTAAATAACAATAATAATATTATAGTTGTACATTTGTTTGTATATTTTGTATATTTGTTGTAAATTAAGTTATATTAAATAGGTACACAATAATTTAAGACAGTAAATAACCATTCAGCTTTTTATGACAATAATTCATAAGTGTAAGAGAAAAAATATCGTTGAATACAGCTTGGACTTGCCAATAGACTTGCTTCTTATTTTCCTCAATTAGGTAGTGAACATTTGTAAGACGTCACCTTCCTTTTTAGGTAGTATTTCTCTTTTAACTATAGCATACGTTAAAAACATATAAAGATTAATATAATGTTTAATAGTAATAACAAACAATATATTTTTTGGAGAGGAGACAGGTAATTCAAGGAAGTACATTAGTTCTTTTACTACTGACCTATTTTAAAGAGTCAACAGTTGTTGTTTATATTCTCGATGATTCCAATCTATCAATTTGTTTATCTTGACATTATCATCACACCTGTGAGATAATGGCGTGTGAAAATCGATACAAATAACTTTATAGATAAAGTTGAGAATGGAAAAATGAGAATGGAGTATGTGGGTCAAATTATGCGTGGATGGCGACTAAAGGAGCAACAGTTGTTGAAATTCGTGTCTACAGACGTCTGTGGTTAAACAAAACATTGTCATTTCGCTTATCTGCTTCACGTTATAAATGCGTGACAGGCGTTATTAAAGTAAAACTAAATATCGACGTTAATAACGTTAAAAGTAGGTACTGTGCAGATTATTTCACTTTTAACACGTTCATCGGTTCTTGTGATGTCAGATTCAGACTCCAAGGTGATTTAGTGCTTAAGCTTCCTACTCAAATCTTGTTTGTCGATGCGAATGATTTATCGTATCCTTTAAGGCTTTTAGACTGCCTTAAGTTATGAACATGTTTAGAGAAATAACAAAACCACAATGTCGAATACAAAATTACTTAAGTCAATAGATGATAGAAGAATTACACGACCAATAAAAAGGTTCGATAAATAGACCATCCTTATATCAATCGAGAATAATTACAATCACAAATTACAGCAATACGAACCGATATAAAAAAGAGTCAACGCGCGTGACGGTAACAGAGAAAAAACACTTGAGATCCTCCTGTTTTTTGCAATAACACAACACTGCTAACCTTGGCAAGTCCAAGTGTTTGATCACTTTTTTTTTGCACTGTGGTCACTTTAACACATCGATTAATGAGGCAAACGCACCGGGACGTTCAATTGTTTATGAAATCAGCGGATTCGGTGACAATCGACGTGCGGCCGCACCGAGAGGCCGTGAGCGACTGGTTGGGCGCATGCGTATAGTCAGCGTCACATCGCTTGAGAAAGCAAAACTCCTGCACATAGAGCTGTAGACCTATCGTTTACTTTGTTTTGTAAAAGCGCTGTTATGCTTAGTGTTAATGTAGAAATGCTTTCTAAGATATGGTCAATTTCTTTCCTCGATGGACTGTAAATACTTGTACATATTGATGGGAGAAAAGCGATGCATTTCGCATGAAATTATTTATTTACGAGGCTTCGTATTTTACTTTTATCCTTTCCAAGTCTGCCATATGCTCTTCCTGTCCAACTATTAATCTGCGAAGCCTTACACGGCCATCTGTCGTCAAAGGTGGTTAAACCAAATGTTTGCCATGCGTCATATTAAACAAATAACCTGAAACACCTGTGACATGGCAACAATAGACTCTACCAAGGTGATTTGCTTCTTCGCGAAGGTCAATGGCACGTAGGCAATAAATAATGACGCTGACTGGCATCAGGTTCATCTACTAAACGTGTATTACAATCATTATTTTAGTATTCACACACATCATTTGTAATATAGTAGTTAGTGGTTGCAATTTGTTGTTCTTGTAGCATAATGACAAAACCTTGGAAGACAGGTGTTAAAATTCAACGTTCAAAAATCCTATAGCTATGAAGTATAATGTCGTTATAGAAATTAAACCAATCACCTTATTAGTGCAGAACACACAGCCAGCCAATAAACAAAAGTTACGAAGCCTCAATCTATAGATCAGTAAGTGAACGTGCGCGGGCGCAAGGTCGTTTGGGAACCGGTCCCCGGCTAGGCTGGTCGATTCGTTCTATATCGGATTTTAATAGCATTGTAGAAACACTTTAGTCACTAATAATTTATGAGCTGTTTATAAATACTATAAAACACAATACTTTGCCCAGTTAATTAGTTAGTAATCAACAAAATTTACTACCATTTTCAATTTAGTTATTTTCACTATAACTACATTTTGAGCTGCTGTTAAAATATAGAGCTACACTTAACGCTTAGTGTTTCCATCTATGTCAAACAAACGGTGGCTGATTGCCATTAGCTAGTGCATAATCATCAGCATCTTACTCGCCTTAACGTTGTATGGGGTTATTAATGTTTGTAACTTTTCAGCCACCCCATCATTTTTTTACTTTGGTTTCAAATGTTTGACCACAAACTCACAATGGGTTATTGATGTGGTTAAACAAAAGTTCACACAAACGTATCACAAAATTCAATTATAATGGTAACAGGTACCTCCTGTTTTGTTCATGCGAGAATACCAAGTTTAGATCCTCCACCCTCAGTAGATAAAAGACATAAAAAAACATCAAAGACAAGATTGACAAACGTAGATAAATAGCAAATTATTAATAACATACCAGTCTGTTTCCATTCCAAGGATCCGATGTTAATCATACAAAGCGAGCAATACAAGAATCAATGCGCGGGCGCAACGGCGCCGGACCGGACTGCGGTTGACCCACTGTTACAATTACCCGGTTGTGACCACTATCCGTAAAGAGCCGTTCGCTCTACAAGTGCTTTTTGCTATAGACAAGAACTTAGAAATTGATGCAAAACATGCTGATGCAGATTTAGTTACTGTAATTCTTAATGTGAGTATTGATATGAGAGCAATGTATTCAGACTCCATTTCAGATCAAATTAAAATTTTCTGAAATCTCTACACTATTTCTTTAAACCTTACATTGGTTGGATTGGATGGAAGCAAGATCACCTATGCATACAAGTTATATTGATACATATTAACAGGTGTTTTTTCCCACCTGCCACTTTAACATACTAATTTCAGAATGTTTTAATAGCTTGCTTGCATCAGCTTTGGGAACGTTAATGTAGGGATTCGCTGCGGAACTCCAAATAAAACTTGATATTTTTTATTCAGAAACACTTCTTCAATCCATCGTTTTGTCTTTTGTCCTTCCATCTTAAATCTATCCCTTCATTTCCTCAATCCATATTCATTCTGCGAAAGAAGAAGAACAAACACACTCTCGCATTTTTAAAAGGAGGAGGTTATATGTTCGACTGTATGTATTTATTTTTTACTACACCACGTTCTATCTAAGCATCTGGGGCACAGTGGCGCGAACTTCACGTCAACACGAAGCTATGCCACTTCTAGCATTTATTTTATCTTGTCTATGCTTTGGAACGGATGGCAAGTGTTGAACAACGGTCCAGCAGTCCAACACTGTAAACTGTGTGAGCGTGTGGTACTGCATTGACCGTATTCCATACAAGTCGATTTCACTCATCGAGTCCCCAATAACTGTATGTATTGTTTGATTGGTGTCATTTTGGAACGTAATTCAGCTTTTATGCATATTTAAATAAAATTCAATAAATTTTTGTTTAAGTACATCATGTACAATATTACAAACAGAAGTGAATAATTAGTGATTAATTAAAATAAAACCTTTGTTAAAAATATGTTTGTTTTTTTTAGTTCGGTGCAGCCACTAACTAATCTTGTGTTTGATGAGTACAAGGCGTTGAAATTATCATGGATTGACCGAAAACGTTAACCAAAGTAGGAAAATAGAGTATATTTAAGGTAATATTATTCTTATAAAAATCTGTCATACAATATTAGTCAACATTTAAAACTAAATAATAAACTTAAAATATTTACCCTACTACATCTATACAACTAATATTTAAGAAAGATCACTGCTGAAAAAAAATGCCTTGCTGAGTTTCTTGCCGGAGTCTTCTCAGTTTAAGTGTATTCCGAACCGATGGTCGAGTCAACTGTAACGTTCATAAGTGCCTTACCAGGTCCTAAACTGAATAAATGAGTTTTGAGTTTGAATATTATAAAGAGGTAAAGATTGTGAGATTGTAGGGGGTAATCTCTGGATCTACTGAAACGATTTTGAAAATTCTTTTACTAGTAGAAAGCCACGTTATTTGTGAATGTCATAGGCTATATTTTTATCTCGGGAAAATATAAGATCCCATGGGAATGCGGGTGAAACCGCGGGGGTCAGCAGGTTTTTACAACATAATAATCAGTATGTAACGGAGCCAATTTTATCGACAGCAAGTAAATTGACCCAACTGGAGGTGAACCACCGATCTAGTTACATACACGCAACCATTACACAGACAGACAGACAGGTCTCACTCAATACGTGCTTACATAACCTCACTCTTGTACTAAAATAACGATTCAGCGCTTGAGATGTATCGTCGTGAAAGACTGATGGTAATGATGCAATTGCTTTTGTTACGTCAAGACGATGGAACTAATTTTTAGTTTATGCTCAGTGATGACTAGAATGAGGTTGTTGGCTTCATCTGTTGAAGTATGGTCTTAATATTTTCTGATGCTATGTTATGTGTAGAGGTTTTTTTTTATACCACAAGTGACAACGAGGCAGGCGGGTCACCTGATGGTAAGTGAATATCGTCGCGTATAGACATAAGCTTTACCAGCGGGATTGTCAATGTGTTGTGCACCTTATTACAATGCCTTAAAGGCAGGCAGAGGTTTGGTGTGTACCGCATAATAACTTTGTCTCTGCTATAATTAAGATAGATAATAAAGAACTATCCCCCCTCATTAAAGGTTTTAATTGCTAATTGAATCCTTATTAATATAAGAGCTTACCTCTTGTAGCCACATTCACAGCCATAGTTCGCACAAATCAATTTAAATCTAACTTTCTTTGGCTTTCTTGATAACACATTCATGTCTTCAACACTTTTTTGTTTTGATGTGAAATTCTGTCTTTTCAACTAAATTATGAGAATGTTTCAACAGATACACACATACTGTTTATCAGAGGTTATTCCACATTATATTTGTAACACTATTTACATTTCAATATTACAAATTATGAATACATAATACTGGAGCAGTACCTATATTGAATTTTCCTGGTTATTACATCACACACATATAAGCAATAAAATTAAATTGTGACAACTTTCACCGTTCTATTTGTAAGTGTTGAACGGACAGAATCGATTATCACTCTGCAATATGTGGGTGGTTTGATCATTCGTAACAGCTAGGGTCACCGCCACTGAAATATTGTAACATTTTTTGGTTTGTGCGGATGACATGTTATTTATGTTCATTGTCTAGCTAATCAGCACTGAAGACCTGATGTGGATGTCGTACGAACCCAACTTTTTATAAGTTTATATTATACCCCTCAACTTCGATTTGTGCATTATATTTAAAAAATTGGTTGGCATGATGAAAAATAACTTTTTTGACGTATACGAAGAGTTGTCTTTCATAATTTGAATGGCAACCCTAAAAACTATACAGTGTAGTGGGCGGTTCCCGCTTGATAATAATGTTAAATACACGTGAATGGAAAATGTTTTCTTTGCATAATGATATGGAAATACTTAGTCTAGACTTGCGATGTTCTAGGCACAGATTTAAATAAACACATGCTTCATTATTGAAAATTAATAGTGTTGATTTTGAGGCATTTGTTTGATTAAGATCTACATAGTGTTAATTTATGATTTACGTTGAAATTTGGATTGAAAAGAAGAGAAATCGGGATTACAAAAAATAATAGTATGTAGGTTTCTAGGCTAAGTAATTAAAATTATAAAAATGTTTAAAGTTTCGTGTATTGTCATAGAGTGAAATAATCCTCTATACGATTAAACCCATAAATAAAGAAAAAAAAATGTAGGTACGTTCCAAACCAAGGATTGATGAATGGGATGGCGAAACCAAAACAAACGTTGCAGGGACATGAATCTATGTAAAGCATTTCATAAGGAATGCCCATGGATGCGTCAAGATGGGAAATTGGAACGGCAGACATATTTCCTTTGATGTGATGATTCTATAATATTATTGTCTATGATAACGAGAGGATGTTGGGATAAAGGAAGTATTTCAATCTAGGTATCTGGTGTTAATTGCCCATATGTCACAATTTGGAGAACTCAGCATACTAAACATTGGAGTAACAGCAACTTAATGAGATTTTGAGTTAATATAGAGGAGATAATCATTTATAGAATTTAAAAAAAAAGATTGTAAACTCTCTTTTCATTACAACGCATTTTCAAAGATGACAGACGTCACTCATAGAAAGCTTCAGGTTGTGCTAAAGCAGTAGCTAAAGTGCCCGGAGCTTAATAAAAACATTATGTCCCTCCGTTCAGCGATGTTCGTCAAAAACATTCCCAAGAGGTTGCGCCTTTGGCCTCAGACAGGCGAAATAAGCCGGTTGCCTACGCAATTAAGAGGACAGGCCTAAAATGCCACCTTGGAACTTTGTCATTACCGTCTGACTGTGTGTTTGTGACGAAATAATGACAGACGTTTTCAAATACTGCAATCATATAATTACTAGTTTTTCGCCCCGCGGTTTCACCCGCGTTCCCGAGGGATCTTATCGTTTCCCGGAATAAAAAGTATTGTATGTTTTATTTCAGGATATTATATTCTACCTGTGTGCCAAGTTTCATCAAAATCAGTTCAGCAGTGTTTACGTGATGGAGCAACAAACATCCAAACATACAAACTTTCACATTTATAATATTAGTAGGATAGGATTATTTTACTACTTCTATTTCGTTAAAAAGTGTCATTTTATTGCCCAAATTTCTAGAGTGCTTTGTTTGTAGTATTGTGGGCGAATATTCAATGTCCAGTCAAATATAATGTCTGGAAATATCAGAATAGCTGTAAGGCTTTTGTGTTTGATTTACTTTGGTTAGCTTTGGTTACCACTGAGGTTTGAATGTACTTAGAACAAAGAGATGACCGAAATGGGACTGTTTACATGGTCACTAAAGACCACATGAATAGAGCATTAAAATGGTTTTACATGGACCATTTAGTTGCGCGATCAAATATTATTTTTCATCCCATTTATACCATAAATTCTTCTGTTCTGTTATACTGCTGCTTACTATAAATTATTGGTTCGCATCTTTTTATTTTACTTTTGTTTGACTGCAATTTTACCATGGTGATGATGTGGCCGAAAGTGGTAAGCATAAAAAGCCTACATGGGAACTGGCACTCAAGACTCATGGCAGCTGTCAGAACACACCGGCACGGCGACAGATCTTCAACTGGAAGTAGCCAATTCATCTTATTATTATTTTATCAAATATTTGTTTTGTTCTCAAAGCTACAACAATACATTCCGTAATCAATATGGCTGGGGATTAGGTACAATGAAACTGAGATGAGGGACGAGGAGTCAATATGCTTAGCAGAATTTCGTTATTGAAAATTATTTTTCCTTTCACTTCGGGAATATGGCGCTATAATTATGAATACAATAAAACTGAGCATTTAGGAATGTTTTCCAAAAATAAAACCAAAAATAAATCTATAGTGAAAGTAAATCTTAGAAAAAGTAGAACGTACCGAACAGCTTTGTAATCTTTAAAACCGGAAATTACTTAAAATATTCGTTCTTTTACTATTGGCATTTAGTTAACATAAACACTGGTATTCATTTGTATGAAGTAATTCCAAGATTTTCAAAATGATCAAAAATGTTACAAAACTTTCGCGAGCCACAAGTTATAAATTTGATGCAATGAAATACGGAAATCATAGCTTATTACCAGCTTAATGATTTTGACAAGGCAAAAGCATGTTGTCCTTGGCTAAAACATTAGAACCCACACAAGATGGTCTAATATTGTGGCAATAGGCCTCACCCATATCAAATAAGAGAGGCCATTGGATGTGTAAATTTAACGTTAGGTTAAGGTCATAAACCTTTTGGAGATGGTCTTAGCACACACCTGTAGCAATCATAAATGACCACATAATTAATGTTCAATTTGTAAATCGAATGCAATGTTACCTCTATTTGATAATGCTTCTGATAATGCTTTTATAATATTGGTAAATAAATATGAAACGATCATTGGAGTAATAATCATTCAGTTATTAGTTATTGTTAATGTACCTACACTTGAGTCATTTTCCCTTTGTAGTTGGCTCCACGAAGATTTGGAGGCGATGGTAACTCACAAGTGACGTCGAATCCCGTGGCTACTGGTGAAGGAAAACATAATGAGGAAACCATCGCACGGCCAATTTTACCAAGCGGTTGTTCTGACAACTACACAAGAGAGCCAGCTTCTATGCTTTGTGGTTATTGCCTTTGACCAGATAATCACTAACAATTGTGAGATTACGGTCGAATAAAAGCCTATCCAAAGTATTAGCTATATCTTGTTGGTAGGCACTTAAAACATTTTAGCCATCAACCTTACAGATAGTTAAAGTTTCGTAATTGTGAGGGCAGAGATGAATGCAAATAGTATTTAGCGACTTGCCGTCTTACTGCTGTTTACTGTTTGTGGGTGTTGAGTTATACAGGTGTCGGTAAGCAGTACGACACACTTAAGGGGGAGATAGGTGGGCGGGTCAACTAGCAAATTTACAAAAGTGAGCTCAATAAAAAGATCACCATTTTCGAGAACCCTGATCGCAGATCACCCTGAAATGGTTATGTCAGAAATACTGTACACCCTCAGGTGACGTCATTTTGTATTCACACATTCATTCATCATTGTTTGACATTCGATTTTAAATAAAATACGAGTTTGATTCCTACGATGTAACCTAATAAACACGCCCACCTTCGGATTTGGGACCAATTTCGTTCATTCAAAATGCATCGTTTTACGACAGCGCAACAAACGGGACAGAAGGGAATATAATATTGATGGAGGATCACACACAGCTTAATTTGTAGGAAGACAATTATGAAACCCTTTACTTCAATACGATATCCTCTAACTATTGCTAGTCTATTTTTATGTAAAATTATTTTTGTCCATGGTCAGTGTGACGTCATTAATAACCTACCCACGCCTGAACAAGTTTTGGTGGCACTAAAGAAGGCTTGTTATCCAACATTTATTGATATATCGCTATTAATAAACTTATGCTTAATTATGTGGCTTTTAGGCTTTATTTACATATTTTTTGTTTATTATGTAATGTTCTTGAAGCGACACTAATGGCAGAAGATTGAGCGGAAAGTCATCCATATTTAATACTATGTTACGGACATCTGTTCCAATTCAAAGATAAACCTTTGCTTATAAAACATGTGAACTTTTTAGTAGAAGAGGAACGTTAGAAGTAACTCATCTTTAGGGTACAGATTCAGGGACGATACAGGAGAAATGTAACCAACAACGTTATTTTAACCTTTCTTGAATGAAGTTGTGATACGAACGTCATAAAACTATCTTCTAAAAATCACCTCTTTTTTTATACCACAATTGACAACGAAGCTGACGGGTCACCTGATGGTAAGTGACTACCGTCACCTATAAACATTAGCAATACCAAGGAGATTGCCAATGAGTTGTACACCTTATTACAATGCCTTAAAGGCAACTGGCTCTCAAGTGCAACTGCCGGAACACACCAACAGGTGCTTAGCGACAGATTTTCAACTTGAGGGTGGTAGACAACGTGCTACTCTACATGTATCGTATCCAAAACGAGTGCAATGAAAGCGTCATTGTTTATTTACATTATTAAGTAACAATATGCAAATTTCATTTCACTTTCACAATGAAATGATGACTGTAATGCAAATCATTAGCCACCGTGAAGTGTGACCGTTTGTTGGTAAAAAGGCACATCAGCACATTTAGAAAGTTCTAGAGATTAGTATCATAACATTATGTGTCTTTGTGAGATGACGTAAAATTATTATATTATGTAACTTGATGTGAAGACGTCTGATGACATTTCAACAGCTGGGTAACATTTTATTCCTAAATGCTAAAAGAAAAATTGATAAAATTGAGCCTTGAGCCAAGTTTCTCGAACTTTCAGTCTTCAAATATGACAATATAGAAAAGCAGCAATCTCATGGTAGTGGATAGGAATATAGGTTATAATAATTTCGCTCTAACGTAATGTGATTTATGATTATTACCAAAATCGATATGTATTAGATAATGTTATTAAGGACATCCATCCATCACACTTAACGTGCGATATTATAACACTATATTGTTTTAGCTTTGTAGGCAGAAAAAATTATTTGAAACTCGAGAAGGAACAAAAAAGCTCTTTAGAAGAGTGATATTTTCTGAAAGAAGCATACGGCTCTTCAACAGCGTCTTTTAAAGCAAAAAAAGATCATTGTTTATAAATTCTATGCACCATTGTCATTATATTCAGCTCAAGCATATTTTTTCATAGCTTTTGGGCTGCTTGCAACCAAAGTCTTCCAGTGAGTTTTACAAGATAGGTTATTATGTGTAGGAAGTAAATAGCAGATAAAATCCAAGAGCATGTCAATATTTTGCAACAAAACAAAAGTAGAGACTGGATAAATGCAGATGCTGCAAATCTTGTGCCTATCACGGCCACGTATATTTTTTTCGGTACGGCGAACTCAAAAAAAAACACCGAAACTGCAGATTTCATACACTTTTCAATGCGGATTGCTATTATATAGCGCATTGCGGTTTGCGTTTGGCTGTTATAAGCAGGTACTCGAAAAGTAACTACAAAAATAATTGAATGGTCGGGCAATGCCCCTTGTGAAATAGTCGCAATCTCTTATGATTAGTTAGTTACCATAATTTTAATTCCGTTATCCACGATAAATCCACGTGTTAATGTTCGATAATTTATAAATGTTTTGAAGCTAGAAACTTTGAGGCATATCCCGTCAGTCCCATAATTGGAAGTACATCATCAGGAACTTTAATTTTCTATAGCTGTATTTGCTGAATGCAAACCACGTCACGTCACATTGTGAGTGTTTTCAAAGAGTGCAAAGGACCTTCTGACGTCATCGTCGGCGGAAACATCTTCGTGAACAATAGACGTAATAGGCACGTGTATGGGTGTGGCTATAGGATAAGAGACAGCGGAGGTGGCTGCAAAAATATTAGCCCTAAATTCACTTATATTTATCTGAACTAATTTTATTAAGAGGTAAAGTTTGTGAGGTTGTAAGGGGTAATCTCTGGATCTACTGAACCGATTTTGAAAATTATTTTACCAATAGAAAGCTACGTTATTTGAGGCTATATTTGTATCCCGGGAAAAGATAAGATTCCGCGGGAAAGCGGGTGAAACCGCGGGGGATAGCTAGTGATATTATATTACAGTTATGAATTGATGTCATAACGTAAATAGAACACTCGAAGCTGCAGAAATCTTAGGCTAAGTTAATAGATTCATAATCATAAAATTAAAAAAGTTAGCCTCACGGCATATGTTCACTTAATTTCGCTGCTTACTTGTACCAAAAACTGTGGTGTGAGAGGTCCCCGACGAACTGTCGAGCCTTTCAAAGGACCAGCAAGACGTAGGCACCCTTTGTTTGCTCGGAAACGTTATGTACGTAGGATGTGTGTTGAGAAACACGTATGTGAAATTATCTTGATTCAAAGGGCCTTTTTAATGACGTACTTAATTTAACACGCCACTCACCTGTCATCCTGCAAGTTTTTCAACTCGCTGAGCTCCAACTCCCTCCGCAAGTTGGACACTTCGCACAGAAGCATGTCCCTCTCAGAGGAGACCTTTTCGAGTTCGGCCCGCAAGCGGACCACCTCGTTCGTCAGATCCATCGTCGCCATCTCGACGACTAACGATAACCACTATCGAAGCCGTACATCACTCATCACAATGATACACATCACACAGACTAACCACGTTCACACATTTTAAACTTCGAATAGCACAAGTGGTCGTCGCTCCCCGGCAGAATAAGGATTGGAAAATTATAATTGCGAAGTTGCCGGCGGTGGAATTTCGTTAAACTTTTTCAGCATTCAAATGTTTGAAACTCGTTGCTCGGTCTACATCGCAGGCATCTGAAACAATAAATCATTCCGTTAATGTCGGGGCGAGAAAGAAAATTGCTCAGCCGGTATGAGAACCCGAAATATTCAGTTCATAAACTGCGGAACTCACAATGGAAGCCGTATAAAGTTAGAACTACAAGAGCTATGATAATACGGCGCTATGAATATCTGGAATTGCTCGCTTTATTGGTTGTTTTGTGCAAACAGAAGTATTTCTTCATATTACTCTATGTTAGTTCGGCCGAGTGAGCGAGTAGCTAAGGCGTATTGTTAGTGACTTGCGTGACCCCAAAAAGTTCGGGACTAACTAATTAACTTGGTGGATACTTTGTAATTACACAATAAAAAGCTAACTTCAACCGACCAGGTTCTATTATTGATTATGCCTTTGAAAATATCAACATTTTAATCAATTCTAGTAGGTATATTAAGCTTTATTAAAAGCTAACGGTTATTTTAAATGTAATCGAGGTCAAGAATAAGATCATAACGTGTTACGAAACTAAAACGGAAGAGTGGGTGATAAATAAATACAAATGGTAAAAGGCTAGAGCAATTAGCGATTTTAAAAAGTACAAATATTATGTATTTTTACTTCATGTAGGAATTAATCAACTGGATATGATACTTTAAACTAAAAGTTATTATAAATAACCTCGTTGAATATATTTACAACAAATATACAAACTTACAATCTATTTCGAGGAAATTTTCTATACCTTCATAGACAAATGTAAATAGAAAATTTTAAGTTGACGCTGTTGCCGATGGGATAAGCTAATGTGTGGCGGCATAAGTAGGCGGCCAGTCTTTAATTAATTAGTAATCCTATCCAAATTTATTAGTCGGAGATATTCACTTATGTTTTTTTTTCTGTCTTGTCTGTTCGTAACTACCACAGTTTGGATGGATATAAGATAATTTACTACGAAACTAAATAATCTTTATAATTACAAAAGTAATAATTTTAATTGTTGAACCTATTGGCTTATTGAAGACGATAAACCACAATTACCCGCTATATGACTATCGCTTGTACCACAACCATCAGCCATCGATTCCGGGTAGTTCTCCTTGGACCGGCGACTTAGATCAATGAGTTAACAATTACAAGTGAGAAATTACTTAATTTAACAATTAACACGGCCTTAATTGTCTGCTAATGTG
The DNA here is from genome assembly GCA_951361185.1 of Ochropacha duplaris. Classification (NCBI taxonomy): domain Eukaryota; kingdom Metazoa; phylum Arthropoda; class Insecta; order Lepidoptera; family Drepanidae; genus Ochropacha; species Ochropacha duplaris. The sequence continues at coordinate 3,178,376 of OX592715.1, read as the reverse complement.
CGTGTAGACTCGTCCATTTCAATTAATGGCGATATTTCGCTTTTAAAACCGGCACTGAATTCGCTGGTAATTTTTAATGTCAGAAGTCAAGTTACCTTCCGTCACTTACCGTGACTAATCGCCTATAGATATCATCATTTCCAATGTGATTGCCAATGTATTGCCAACCTTTTATAATGTCTAAAAACTGTATCTCAAGTGCAAAAGCAGGTACAGAGGACCACCGTGTTATGGTTTCCTCACGATGTTATCTTTCATCGAAAGCTCATGGCATATAGTAGGAATCGAACCAGCTTCCGTCACTTTCACGGCATTCCACATCGTTTTAACCGGTAGGTTACCTTTACAGTATATTATTAAACCACAATGTCATAAGAGTAGATAAATTTTAATCTTTGTTAACGTCAGACAAGCAAGCAGATGGACTGAGGGTAAGTGGCCACGGTCACCTATGAACATTAGCAATACCAGAGAGGTTACCTTTACCTGATGAATAGGTGGCAAATAAGAAGAATTTCATTTGTTTAGACAGATGCAGTATCACCTGTATCACCTAGTTTCTTGATACCATTACCGTGTTACTAATTTTCTGTTTACTGGAAACTAAACACTATTGCGATCACTTTAAATGCTTATATCGTTCAACAACTTAATAGGTGCAACTGTAGTTAAATGTAGAAAAAAATTGACAAATATAAGTAGGAAGCGAGAAAATGGTGCAATGCAGCGTGATATGACTGGTCTAAATAAAATTCAGATTGAAATCTACGTGACTGGGCTATTGGTTTGAGTGCTGAAGGCTCATTGAAATGCTTTTATGCACATAGGGTATTTTATATGAATAACTGATAGCGCATTTGTCCTCCGCCTGATGGAAAGCGACAACGAGGACGAAGATGAAGCTGGCAATCAGTAAAGACCTATTACTCTAGCCTTCAGGAAAAATAGTCGTCTCGGAAGACTTCCACATCTCAGCTGTTAGCATAATGAAGCTGGAAGCAAAGCGCCATGTGCGTTTACATTGGGCATATATTTGGTGAACTGCTAGTTTAAAAAAAAAATACAATCAAACTCCTCCAAATGGATATTCACTAGTAAATCCGAGTTGAATAATACCAGTACCGCCATCTATGAATGATCTAGCGCAACGATAACGAGTGTGCGAGAAGTCAGCTTATCGAGCGTCATATTAAACATGTACACTCACGATAGATGTCGCTACTGGTTTTACAAAGCAGTACTGCAGCAAGTTGTACAGCAATATGTACAACTAGAGATAACACCAATCAAAAATAAATAAATTCATGTTATCAGTCATTTAAAAGCAGAAATAAAGTAAAAATTATAGATTAGGATTCAAGCAATTACAGAAAAAGAACATTTTGATTTCAGTTGAATAAAATATGATTCGCGTGAATGATTGAGTAAATTACAGACAAATGCTTGCTTTGGTTATAGAGAACTAGTTGTCCCCCGTGGTTTTAGTCGCGTTCCCAAGATATCTTATCTTTACCGGGGATAAGACATACCTAGCTAAAGACAACTTAATAGATATTACACATGTTTCAAATGGTATTTTATCGTTGTTAGGGTTATTGTTGCAGTTCATAGTAACACAAATATCGGTAAATAACATTCCCATCACTGCCTAAGCCACGGAACAGCTGCTGACACAAAAAGTAAAAACGGTCACCCACCACCGCCCTATCAAAATCCAATTAAAAAGTTTCATCTACCGTTCGGTCAGGTATAAAAGTGAAATTGGGAGACGTCCCCTTTCCCCCCCCCCTTTCTCCCACTTTCCCCGGGTAAAGTAAACATAGTTAAACTATCTGGAATTCTGGAGCATTGTGAACAGCGCTTTTATAGTTCCGTTGAAATCTGGCGATGTAGGACGTAACGTTTGCGCTTTGAAAATAAAAGAGTTTAAGATTTTTACAAATGCTCTATAGATACCATTATTTTAGTCATAAAATTAGGGTTGAGTGTCAGTTCAGTTCCACAAGGTCATTTCCTTGGATGAAAAAGCTTTTGTGTGTCTACATGTCGAAAAAATAGTGATCTTTATGTGAGCAGAGATTGAGTTGAATGTGTGCCTGATGGTCGGTATGCTTATTTTTGATAGCAACACACAAAAAAAACCCATACGCACAGAGTTACCTTCTACTCCTTCATCAAATGCATAGAAAGAAATCCTGTGTAGGAAGGCGTTCCAATTAATTATTTGAGTTCAACTGCTTCTCTGATTGGTCTTACAACATTAATGAGAATAACATTTAATACTTAATTTTCATTACAGACCACACGCCCTATAATTGAGTTGAAGCAGTTGTTTGTTGAGTCGAGAGGTTCATTGGATTTATTTATCTTTTTCTTATCTTGAACATGAGGATAGAAGAGATCGTCTTTATTCGGATGGAGTGATCGTTGACAAGAAAGATATGTTGGCGAAATTGAGCTTTTGGTAAGTGACAATGTGAGAAGCGACTGGCTCTTTCTAAACTCTCCAAGCACCTAGTTCAGTCCCAGTTCCCTTTTAGGCTTTGTGGTCAAGACTAAATGTGTAAAAAAGATCATCATAACGATAACAAGAATCATTTGTAAAATGGTTCTTATGAAACCTGCATTAAAGCTTAAATACTTTTTTTTTTGTTAGAGTTGTGAATTCTCGAATGACCTCCAAAATAATTCCAAGAATATGGACATACTTTTCAAAAGAAAAAGTGATAAACCATAACTGACATAATCACAGCAATTTTGACTGAACCAACTATTGTTTGTTTGGTAATCGTAAACGTTGCTTCACAATGGTCGATTTAGCAAATTGAAAGTGAAAACGAAACGAAAATTGCCACTGTCATAACAATAATCCTTTTTTTTCTATTCTGTATAGGTTTGTTTGACTACAATCTCACTATGGTAAGTGATGATGTGGCCGAAGGTGGTAAGCACACACAGCCTAGATGGGAACTGGCTCTCAAGTGCAGCTGTCGGAACACACTGATAGGTGCTTGGCGACAGATTTTCAACTTGAGGGTGGTAGCCAGCCAGTCGGGTACTACAAAGTACCCTACCACCGTGCTATGGTTTCCTCACGATGTTTTCCTTCACCGAAAGCTCAAGCTCATTGTAGGATTCGAACCCACGACCTTCGCCGCGGTATTCGACGTCACTTACCACTGAGCTATCATCGCCTTAAATCCTTCATGGATTCCGAGTAGGCTGACAACACATTGTACTTATATTAGGAAAGTATTTCGTTAATTCTTAATTTAATTTAATATATCAACTTTATCCTGTTGATGGATAAAGCAAAGGCACTTAACACTCCAGCTAGTCCGTTGCATTTTTACTCCGACTGTGTCACTTACTTGTTAAGACTTCCGACAGAAAAAAACCAACGACAACCTAATTTGGTGAATATTTAAACAGAGATAGCCTGAGCCATACAAGATATTTTTTTATCGAGAGCACCCAGGAGAAGCCGCAAGTGATAGCTAGTATAATCTTTAGGAGGTACATCCTACTAATATTATAAATGTGAAGGTATGTTTGGATGTGTGTGAAGATGTGAGTGAAGATGTATGTGAAGATGTTTGTTACTCTTTCACGCAAAGACGGCTGAACGGATTTAGATAAAACTTGACACCCAGGTAGTTCATATCCTGGAATAACACATAGGATACTTTTTATCCCGGGAAAAGGTAAGATCCCACGGGAACGAGGGTGAAACCACGGGCGGAAAACTAGTTAAACATATAGCGGAACCTATATTGTGGGAATTATTATAGTCAAAACACATGTTTCTTTTATTGCTGGGAAATCTTCGAATCCTTATAAACCGCGTAACATTAAGCGGCGATTGCTGACCACAAACTAAAATGTATTGTACATACAATTCCCATCATATCGAGGACGTGCCCTAGCTTTATTATGCTACTATTACTGGCGATCTCCCTTTGATCTTGTATACATAATAAATTTATTACATTGCAATACTAATAACAAAAGAAGCCAGAAAGGATCTTCAATTATCTTCGGTTTTTTTAATAACTGGACTACTGTCGACTTCCAGGTTACCCAGCACCCTGTATACACACAAAATATGTTGTTCTATTAATGTATTATTTACCTAAGTTTTTCTAACACTAAGGTGATATCACGTAGGTTTTTGATAAGTTAAGTTTGCTGAAATGGTCAACATAAATTTAATATAGACTCTAGGTGGACACGTATTGCATAAATACATCTGATTAAGCCTACAATCTACCAAAAGGCTTAACACTAACCAAAGTGCTACCTACGAACAATACGTAATGATTTACCAATTTACTTGTCGGTTTACTACGGTTACACCGACAACAGATATAATTTTAGATTATTTATCAATAAATGGCGAATGTGTTTTTGGATTACAACACACGATGGCTTACCTACATTAGCCTTCATTAGTAAATTCATTATCATCGAAATTAATAAGATAATCCTATAATCATATCAATGAATGGCAAGCGGAACGACGCGTCGGGATACTTTTACTCGCATTCCTAATACGTATTGGTACTGCGCGGGCGCAGTTTCACTCGATGCGCAAGCATGTGCAGCATACCAACCAGCAAAGTCCACTGATTTACAACCGGCGCCGCGTTGACAGGCTATTTTCAATGAACGGAAGGATTTATTTGATGCTTTTATTGGATTTAAATTGGATCTTTGCCGGTTATTTCCACATTATTGTTGTTGTGGCGAAGATAATTTGCCACATTTTCGGTTTTGGAGTAATCTGAATTCAGGAAATGGTTTATGTCTTTAATAATTCAACAGACTATTCAAAAAGTTATCCAAAGATAACTGGAAAAATATTTACACAGTTGGAGAGATTGCAAACATTAAAATAAGTAGAGCAAATGTACACAATGAAATTTTGATCAAATACCTACTCACATATAGAGCACGGGTATCGAAAGTCTTCCACATATTAAAACTTGTACACATAATAAACTCTTCGCTAATAATATACTTCTCTAATAGTTTTTTTTTTTGTAATAATCGTTGATGTACACGATACGCTAGCTAGTGCCATAAAACAGAACATAAATACAGATCAAAAAGCAGAAACATAAATTTTGCATTCATCAAAAGATAGTTATTATTCCACCCTAATAAGTATCATTTTCACAATTCCCCTGATTAATTGACTACCAAGTCATATACAAGTTGGTAATATTGTGAATCTGATCACGTTTCTTATAGTCGGTGATTAATCGCCTTGCAACTAATATGGTTAACCAAGGGGACATTTTGGAACCGCAACTATAACTATACTATTGTGTTGACACATTTCATTATTTATCATGGTAATATTAATAGGTATATTATTAAAGTGTCATGAGGATTATGGTAAGTATAATGTATGTTATATGTTTTATTAAATAATAGTACCATGGCATTTCATGCATTCGAAAAAAAAACATATAAGAAAATTTACCGTGTAGATGTCATTATTTAAATGAATTTACGAAAGACAAGGAGTTTGGAGACATCTTGATCATGTATTGTTCGTAATGTATGTAGCCCTCTCAACCTTGTACCAAATGGATTCAATCACATCGATGGATATACAATAAAAACAATGATCTGACAAAAAAGAACGACTATCCTACTAATATTACTCGTATAAATGTGAAAGTTTGGATGGATGGATGTATATTTGTTACTCATTTACGCCAGAACGGCTGAATGGATCTGGATGAAATTTGGCATGGAGATAGATTATAGTCTGGAATAGCACATAGGCTACTTTTTATCCCGGGATAAGATAAGATCCCTCGGGAACGCGGGTGAAACCACGCGGAACAGTAGTATTATAAATGTGAAAGTTTGGATGGACGGATGTATGTTTGTTACTCATTTACGCCAGAACGGCTGAACGGATCTAGATGAAATTTGGCATAGAGATAGATTATAGTCTAGAATAAGTGCCTGTGAAGGCCTATTTGGATGAATAAACAATTAAACAAAACAATTTCATTTCATAGCACATAGGCTACTTTTTATCCCGTGAAAAGATAAGATCCCTCGGTAACGCGGGTGAAACCGCGCGGAACAGCTAGTATGTACATAAACGTAACATATACATGAACGTAACGTAACATAAACGTACAGTGCGATTTGAGAGACATTTTCTCCAGCGCACGATCAGGTTGTGGAATGATGTTCCCTGTAGAGGTGTTCCCTAGAGACTGGGGCTCTTCAAAAGAGGAGTAAGACGGTTTATGCAAGGTCGGCAACGCGCTCGTGACGCCTCTGGTGTTGCAAGCGTCCATAGGCTACGGTAACCGCTTACCATCAGGTGGGCCGTAAGCTTGTTTGCCACCCAGTGGTAAAAAAAAAAACTCTGTCAAAACTAAACTGTTGTTATAATAAATAGTTACTTCAACCCTGCTACATCACATCGCGCGCGAATGTACAATAGATATCTCGCTAGAATGATGAATGATGAAATATTACAAGAGAGGACATTATGCGAGAAAGGTCACGGCCGGAAATATTAGCGTTTCATCCCAAGGACGCGGAAATTGTTAGTTATCTTCAAGAAACTGGAAAATTACAAGATGCTGGTTCCTGTCCTGACTACTCCTCCAATGCTTGGACTCAAGATTTAACATGTTTAAATTCACAGATAATAAAAAGATATAACGTATTGTTTCTTTTCGCAGAGCACATACATAGTTTTTACATCACATAACGTACCTATACCGATGTGTGAAGGGAAGAAAACATAAAGACGGGCTATATGAGACCGAAACCTTATGAATGAACCCAAAACAAAAATAAAAGAACCGTCGAGCATACCCGCAAAAATTTGGATCACAAGAGAGAAGACCAAGATCGATTCTAACCAAAAACTATAAATTTTTAATATTTTCAAGGACATTGGATCTATTTCGCTCAATAGATAATAGCGTAACAAATTCTGAAGCACGACTACGATATAGACCAACAAGTGTGACAGATAATTTACATGACAAATCGTTAAATATATTAAGAGTTCTCATTATTAATATAACAAAATTTAAATCACTTTAAACTTCACTTGAAACGTACCCGTTTCATTTATTTTAATAGTTTAGCAAGCAGGCCGATCCTACTTATGGTATGAGATGTATTGTGGTAGTATTATCATCACGACTAATGTTAGTACCATCTCTCTTTAGGCCCTAAAGTTTAGGGGATGAATTTTCAAAAATCTTTTCTAGCGGCTATCTACTTCCTATAAGGAATCTAGCTGCCAAATTTCGTGAGTTGCATTTCACTTTAACAAAGATTATAATTAGTAGCAGAATTTAGAAAAGACAAGGAATTAAGAGTCACGATGACATTAATATCTCCTTTGTAATCCTAAGTTTGGTGTACTAAGTCTCATCTAATTTAATCAGATACTATGGCTTTTTGGTTGGTTGAAAAAACTAGATTACGGTTCACTGTAGCCCGAATTTTAGGATCATTTGATTTTTCACATGGTAAAAAGTATCGTCTGTCTATATCAATTCTTTTGCAAATATGATACATTCAGTAAATGCGGCGCGATTGTGTAATAATCTTCCACTTTCACATTTACAAGATTAGCAGGATGCTACGAATATTAAATACAGAGATGTAACGTTTTGGAGACCGCTTTCTGAATTTATATTTCTTACCTGAATTGAAAACCATCTTTCTTAGAAATAAGGAAAACAGCTCCCCAAAATGGGAAATGGATGGAAAAACGTTTTGGGCATTATAATTTCAAAGACCTGTCATATTAGAGGCAACTTTCGAAATGTTTGTTGAGTTTTAGCAATTTGTTTAATATTTTACTGATTCGTGAAATCCTCCACATACACCACAAATGATGTCAAGCTTGTACATGGTATGTAAACAATATAGCTGATATATTACATATACTATGAAATCATATACTTTATATAGATAATTATAACCAGACTCGTGGAAAAAGACAAGTTCTTGTACATGAATGTCGGCCTATGTTGGAAATTGAACCCACCTGGAGCGTGAAAGGTATTGTTATCTTACCATCAACCACAACTACTGGCCCATCGCTTTATTTTATTCGATTGGTTTCTTTCTCTGTATCTGTATTCATCAAGTAAAAAAGTCATATTAACATTATTATAAGTTTTTCTAATAACTTAGCGAATGGTATTTCAATGTACAGATCTAAAGTTACAGATAAATTTGTACTATTCATTGACCTTTGTCAAACACAAATCAAACAACATTCACTGTAGATTGTAACATTACAAAATGTTACAAGAGTACGTTAAGAATCTAATATCTAGTTAACATGATCATCATGATTCGTCACAATGATAAAAAGAAAAAAATAATAATGAGAATGAATTCATATTCACAAAAATCAAACACGAATATTTCGTATCTGTTTACACCTCAGTTCGGCTATTGACAGCAAATATGTTCCCGAAGAAAGGAAAACAATAAATAATGTAAATACAACAAGTTTCAGCGCATTTACAGTTAGTGATAACAAAATTGCTCTTCCTGTATCCCCGGAAAGGGAACCAATAACTACGAAATAAGATTCAACAAGGAAAACGATCTTTTGGGTGCTCCACATCTTAAGAGCGCTCAGGAGGAATCGATACTGAAATTGTTAAAAAGAAATATTGTATCTTTAGGCGAAGCGAATGCGGACACAAATGTAGTCCTAATTAAATTGAAAAAAAAAGAGAGAAATGCTCGTAAATCCGCTGTCACCATTGGCGCTAAAAATGGCCTCGATTAGCCAACTTTCAGCCTTTTTTCAGCTGTCCTTAATTAAGAATTAAACAACGGAAAGAGGTTTATGGGACCAAACCATTACAAGGGTTATTTCAATAGAATTTTTGGATTGCTGTATTTCAAACGGGATAATAATAAGTAAGGGTTTGTTTACATTGATTTATGGTTTGGTAAACCACAGGAGCTGAAACATGTTGAATGTGTGATCATGAGAATACATACATGAGCCTCTCAGCTAAATTCAAGATTGAGGTAGGATCAACTCTTAAGGTGTCCCACTCAGCAAGATAGTCATCGTGACCAATTTGCATCACAATAAAGTGGGAAGATCTTGGCTTTATTGTGCGATAAAATTTAATATCTCGGTGATTCGTTGGCTTCACAATCGCGGGATATATAGCAGTCGGTTTGTCAAATCTCCTGAGAAAGGGAGGATTGAAATGAGGTATGTACCTATTTGTAAAGGTTTGCTACTTTAGGGTTTTGTTTCTGAAACTTGGGATTTCCTGGGTGGTGATAGTGAAACAAAAACTTTTGAAAATATTACCCTCAATTCTATTCAACTTTTCAGAAGTGAAGTTCGTTCGGTGTAAAATGAGTCGTTCATAATAATGCTAACACTGAACCTTTTGCAGATATCAGCTTCAATAGTATGCTACTTATCCATTTCCTTTCTACTAGTGGACCTAGTGGAGATCCTGTTGGCGAAGGTTTGGCAGGTTCAAAGCTCGGTGATCTTACCTAGAACAAAAGACAAAAATACATTAGTTATTTTGTTCTACCCACGGTAGAGTGATTAAACATCATGATTCAATTTATCTTATTTCTTAATCCTTAATTTTAAAAAAAAAACAATGTTCAGACATCAAACGACATTTTACAGTACATCCCAGAATGTAACATCCACTTTACGGGCATTCGGAATAAAAATTAAAGTTGGAATTATATTTTAACCTCGGGACATTCATGTAAAGGAGAATCAAAACGGAATGTACGCTTTTGAGTTAATGCTTCTCTCAAAGAGATAAAATCAGTTGGTACATTTGCGATAAATTGACTTAAAAACCTATTGTCTATAAATAAATGAAGGTAAAAGCCTCCCTGAGTTTCTAGAAAATCAAAGTCAAAGGCATGTTAGCTATGAGATGAAGCATTATCGATTCGGATTATATAAAAAGCTCCATTATTTCAGGGGTTATTAAATAAAACGTTCCATATTTTCGCAAACAAATTAAAGTTAATAAAAAAATATGGTATCCGTTTCCACACCACCTCAGGGGTAGAATACCCAGCGCGTTTTTTTTAACATGGTATCCCCATCGAGGCCTAATCCATGCTCAATTATTTTGCAAACATATTCTGACTACATAATACGATTTACAAACAATATTTTGTGGGTAGCACATACTCAACAGTAAGTCTTTTAATATTAATATCACATAAACGAAATAAATTCAATTATCGTTTATAGCGTGATCCAATAAGCTGCTAACCTGTGCTCACGTCATAACCCGTCAGATAAACAATTCACAAAACCGACCTTTTGATAATACCCGTTGACCGCAATCAAACCCTTTTGGTATTTTTGTCACGTACATTTTTGTTCCTATCTTGTCCAATTCTGCCGATCTTCGTTTGAATATGGAATTCTTTCAAGAATCATCAAACAACTGATAAACATGAAGGACTTAACTTTATGATTCACAAGCCGTCTGCCGCCCGCTTCGCTGAACATTACAAATCATTTAAATTCTCGGCTTTTCTCTACTATAATATGCATTTATTATACACCTAAAACTTCCGGGAAAAAATCTCTAAAGATAGTGAAAACCGTATCAAATTCCGTTGCGTGGTTTAAGAGTTAGTGGAGAAACAGACAGACGCGGAAAACGACTTTATTCTGTGTAAGGATGAAGCTGTGGGAATTTACAGCATTCTTCAATTAATATAAAGATATTGAAATTACAAGTTGGTTTGTTCTTAGTACAGAAAAGAAAAACTAGCAAAACTACATAGGTATACATTTCACGTTTATGTTTTTGGTAGAATCTAATTTACTAGTTACGTATGTAAGATGTAAGAATTAGATAGTGAAGGAGTCTTGTTATATTTGGTAACACAAAAGAGGCTAACGAATCTAATGGATTCACCAAGTAGTGAGACAAGGTATGTCAAACTACAAATTACTTGTTATATTTATTCTTTTCACGACACAATAGACCGCGAACATGACTAATGAACATAATAGTCACATTTTCCCGGTAAAATTTTGACTAACACGTGTGTTTTAGTAAACGTATATGTATACCTGCGTAAGGCAATGACAGCTCAGTGGTAGTGAAGTCAGTTACCCTGGCGAAGGTCGTGGGTTCGCATCCTACAATGAGCTTGAGCTTTCGGTGAAGGAAAACATCGTGAGGAAACCATAGCACGGTGATAGGGTACTTTGTAGTAGGTACCCGACTGGCTGGCTACCATCCTCAAGCTGAAAATCTGTCGCCAAGCACCTATTGGTGTGATCACTGTTCATCACTTACCAAGGTGAGATTGCGGTCAAACACAAGCTTATCCCAAAAGTACGTGTGGATCATAACCACCAAATATTTGTTAAAGGAATTTAAAACCCACGCAAATATTCTTTGATCTTATGTTTCGCTAGAATACGGTAAATTAGCAATTTAAAACACAGAGTATATCTAGCGATGATGATTATGCATACCTACTTCATTAATCGTAAAAAAATAATCTTATTATTATAGACGAATAAAAATGCAACAATCACAGAATGGAACAAAACAGCTTCCTGATAATTTATCTTATCACAAATACTAAAATGCATGTATTATCCACTCTAGTGAGTTCCTATGGCGCTATAGGGCGTGGGTGCCAACTGGGAGGTCACTCAACCTTTAGGAAGTTCAACAAACAATGGTAAGCGAGCCCATCGCAAACTCTGTAGTTATATTTAAAAAAAACATTACAAGACTCGAAACATAGGCAGCGCTTCATACATTAAGCGCGATTTTTAGTAACGCGTTTAATCCTCGAGATACCAAACAATCTAAACTAATATTATAAAGAGGAAAAATTAGTTTTTTGTTTGTTTGTTACGATTGAACTCAAAATCTAATTGACCGTTTTTAAAAATTCTTTCACCATTATCTCTGCGTAACGTAGGAACGAAAGCTACATTATCTGTAAGTGACATAGGCATTGTCTATCTAATAACTAAAGATAAACAATCCCAAGCAAAAGTTTTCTAAAAACTGTCTCAAATTGTGTTGGGTAATAGGTACTACTCGTAGTTATTTTTTTTAAGTTTTATTCACAAAGCTATGTGCAAAGGCAATAAAATTTTACGACTCATACCTGCTAGCCAAAATATATCTTAAACGAGCACTGAGGCATGTTTACCGTCGGAGCGTTCGAATGCTACTAGATTAAAAGACCACCCAAATGTTCGAATGGGTAGACATTCGGTAAGGCCATTATTTGTCGCTGATTGTGTATCTTTAGTTATCAGATATCAAAGAACATAGACTATATTTCATCCAGGGAAAAGATACGATCCCACAAACGACCCCGCAAATATAATTATTATATAGTACATAGTTACATACATTTTGTATTTGTATTTTGTATAGTTTTGAAAAAATATACTACTTTCTTTCTTAGAAAGAAAAAAAAATGTATTTCATGTATTTTTCTCTTTCTTTAATAAATAAAAAAAATATACTAATGAGTATATTTTATAACTCTGAGTAGAGCAGGCGGTTCTAAAATAAAATGGGACTAAAATTTTATATCACTTTGAGATATAGCACTAATTTAAAATTAATAAATTACATAGAATGCACATAAAAATGCGATTAGCACGGTCACTTTAATTCTTGATCCACCAACACCAGCCGACAGTCGACAGTCGACACACATGGCGAAGGATAATCTTGTTCTCATATCGGGGAAGTATTACGTTCAGAAATCGAGTACATAACATAATACGATTTTTGATACGAAACACCAACCTTAACGAGTATCTGGTAAATATCATTTGTCAAAAATATACTTAAAACTAGTTGTTATAATTGTAAAAATATATATCTTTGAATATTCTTCACACGCGGCTATCTGATCCCAAACTAAGAAGAGCTTGTGCTATGGGAGGGAACCAGATAGCTGAAATACATTTTTTTAAATACATTCTTAAATAGATGCACAAAAGTTTCCTCTTGAATATTCTGTGCCAGGACACGTCACAGGTCGTGGGTACGTATCCTCGTATACGTATCCTCGTGCGCGAGCCTGAGTAATAATACCAACCTCGACAAATGGCCCGTCAAACGATATTATCTATCTATACTAATATAATAAAGAGGAAAGATTTGTTTTTTGTATGTATGTAACGAATAAACTCAAAAACTACTGGACCGATTTCAACAATTCTTTCACCATTAGTATGCTACATTATCCCTGAGTAACATGGCTATACATATATTTATCCCGGACAAAGATCCCACGGGAACGCGGGTGAAAGCTAGTGTATGATAAAATCATATGAAACTTATACACATATATGTCACATAATACTTACATACTATTTTATTTAAAGTCGGACACTAGAATTACAAAGGCATTTATGAATTGTCAGATTAAATGCACGGTTCGGAAGGTTGCTTTTGCTGTGAAAAGCCGGCAATAAACTCCGTATGCAAAGAAATTTAAATATAGTAATAAGTTAAATGTGTTTGTCCGTATGTAATCGTGACGTAATCGCCGAAAGGAGTGAACCGATATTTTATCAGTAATTGGAACAAAGTAGAATAAAACCTAAATAAGCTAAACATTGAATAACTCTAAAAATCACATTCTTAGACCACATAAAAAAGTTAAACGATTCTAAGAGACTTTATTGAAACCGCGATTACACAGTAAATTAATGGCATGCGAGTTCAATGACCCGTTTGTCCATTTGTTATGGTTCAGATTCACTACACTGTAAAACGTATAGGAGGCGGACACATATCGATTTTTAATATAAAGTCCAGTTGTCTAATGAGCAGGAAGGTGTGTGTTCATTGATATTTCTTAGTGTTATCCACGTGGTTATATCATTTGTTTTGGTTCATATTTTTTATTGATTTTTTCCTTTTCAACACACCACATCAAATTGGAATAAGAGCTTGAATTATTTGCGATCTACCTCGTCGGCCATTTTGAAAAAGTATGTTCAAATATCAAAATATCCCTCGCCGTCATGGTCATGCTATCACAAAAGATTGCTATAAACGACGTACCCTAAACCGAAAAAAATATATAAAGCATATGATACTATAGCCACTGCACGTGCGCGCATATCTCGGTAAACAAGCGGACAGATGCGCTCGCGCACCTGGCTCGCACGAAGACGCTCCGAACACCTCCGAACGGCTACGTTGTGATGTGCATGCGTTTCCAGAAATAGTATAATGAGCCCGCGATCTGACCGATTTTGCCTGATGTTTCTGCTCAGTTTCATATTATTTTGGAACACTAATGGCCTTATTCATATCGATAATATTTAGTAAGGGTTTAGCAGATTCTAAATTCAAATTCTCTGTAGAAAATTTTAATTAAGAATCTGCTAAACAGTTGCTCAATACCGTCAATTTTATAATGAATATGACCATAAATATTTTTTTTTTAAGCTTAACGGTTAATATCTATATATTAAACAATACGTGTAGCAAGGTATAAAGTTTCATTATCACAAAGTGACAGACTCACAGTACTTCGTTCATTCGCAGACAGCGGGCATTGTCTCTCGGCCGAAAATTAAATCTTTGTTCGCACAAAATACTTGGAATGATCAAGCCACTGATTCTGCCCTCGCATATTTCCGGAACCTTTGTTTATTAATTCACCGTTCATAAATGGTTCAATGTGTTGTGTTAATTACAGGTGTCATGATATTTGAACTACTGTTCTTTTTGAGACTAGGGTCTGATTGAGTCTGTTGTTAGGGTTGTACAGATATTTTTATACATTTATTAAATACTAGCGTCCTCCGCGGTTTCACCCGCGTTCCCGTGGGATCTTATCTTTTCCGGGATTTAAATATAGCCTGTGTTACTCAGGGATAGTGTAGCTTTCTAATGTTGCAATAATTTTTGAAATCGGTCCAGTAGTATTTAAATTTATTCGTTACATCCAAATCTTTCCTCTTTATAATATTAGTGTGGATTTATCATCTGTTTTATTAACATTAGCATGCTAAAGCTTTGATTTTAAAGGCATAAGTTTTTGTTAAAAAACAATGCGAATACAAAGTGCTAATCATTAACGCACACGGTAAGTCGTGCAAGACCTGAGGAAACATGAGTCATTGGGAAACACAATCATTGATATAAGTCGTCTGTCATATTCATAACAGCGGAATATGATAATATTTATTGAGGTATTAACTTACACGTGTATCAAACAAAATGTATCTATATAATAAAAGCCAAATACCACACACTGATTAACCAGGAAATCTGAGAAAGTATAAATGTAACAAACATGAAATTTTTAAAAGGGACTTTTTATGAAAAGATTTTTGAAAATTCCAACCCTAAATGGTTCCCTAGGAAACGCGAGCGCAACTGCGAGGGACAACTTTTATAGCATACATTGTTTAATGGAGTATTTATGTTTACAGACATTATTGTCTGAAATTCAAAATGGTTCTAAAATTCTTTTCAGACTTATTAGTTTCGCGTGGCACCAAAACATATTGAATAATTCAATTAGAACCAAACGCGGCGAGCATTGACACAGCGCACTTGCTAAAAATAATGCGAATGATAAAAATAGTCACTGCACGGATTGATTAAACCCGGCCCGTTATCACCCCTAACCACCTTTCATCAACTTCTCAAACAACAAAAATAAACATTTTGGAGTCAAATACGTTATAAGCGCGCACACATAGTCTGTGGTCTCTAGAATGGCACTGGGACCATTGACCATGGCACTTCGACTGGTTCACAATCAGTTGGAATCTGCTCATAAAGAAAGGGTATTTTCAGTCTCTCGGAGATGGGACAAGCATGATGATCTTAATACAATACAGAAATTATACTATCTTTCCTGCATCGATGAAGGTCAGCTAATGTTGCCAACCGTCTGCTGGCATGGAACTTCTTCTGTTCTGTACTATTCTTCCGAACCATGTCGATACAAATAACAATTACACATTTGGTTCACTATTAACTTATTTCCCACTAACGAAGGCGATGATATCTCGGTGGTAATGACGTCGAATTCAGTGGCGAATCCTATTATAAAGGGCTTGAGCTTGTGTTTGACCGCAATCTCATTATGGTAAGTGATAATGTGGCCGTAGGTGGTAAGCGCACGAAGCCTAGATGGAAACTGGCTTTCAAGTGCAGCTGTCGATATAAACCGAGCTTGGCGACAGACTTTCAACTTGAGGGTGGTAGCCAGCCAATCGAGTACTACAAAGAAGCACTGAAGCTCACTGTAGGATTTGAACCCACGACCTTCGCCGCTACATACGACTTCACTACCACTGAGCTATAAAAAATATCGTTAGGAAACCATAGCACGGTAGGGAGTGCTTTTTAGTACTCAGCTACCATCAAGTTGATAATCTAGACTTTGTGTGCCAACCACCTTCACCATCATCGCTTACCATGTCGAAATTGTGGTCAAACACAAGACTATCCAATATAAAGAAAAAAAGCTGAACAAACAAAGGACTTCCCATAAAATTTCACTACGTCATAGTCTTATTTCAATAATCAAATCACAAAGCACTAATTAAAACTAAACTCCAATTTAATAAATTAGATACGCACTAAACAAACACGTCAATGACGAAGTAAGGCCGTATTCACAATGAGCTGTCTCCCGGGACCTAGCCAGGGAGCCTGGGCTAGCCCTGGGCTCGGTCGATGCAGCAGCCAACTCACCTTGTACCATTGCATCCCTGCGATTGCCCATATAAAGGTGAGACTACACTGACCAACTAGCTGTTTTCGATCAAATTGAATATTATATTTTAATGTCAGGTGGGTGATGGTGTGGCCAAGGGTACCCAGAGCCCTGAAGGCAACAACGGAATAAAAGTTTGTTTAAAAGATTAATAATGTTCAAATGTTTATTTCCATGAGGATTAATAATGTTCAAATGTTTAATTTCAGGCTGCGCTAAGAATTTGACGGTTTACTCTTCCTCTCTTTCGTATAGTGTAATCACAAAATTAATTTTGCTCGTTGGTAGGGTAAAGGTGTACCTACACAGACACCTGCACTAGAGTCATTTTAGGCTTTTTGCGAACCTACTCTTTCTGTGCACTTATTATGGCGATATTAAAAAAATAACATTTTTTATTTCAGAAAACTCTAGAGGGCATAATATTCTTTCTTTCATCCGAGAAGAAACATTAAGGTTCTTGTCGTCTTATCTTTTGAAAAACCACCATATCAAATTTTATTTATAAGAAGATTACGATACGTACATGGCCTAACATTTATCAGCCACAGGGCATTTCCTGGGGACTGAAATTAATTTCATGGAAAATTGAACTTAACTAATAGAGATCTTAAGTCTTAGTGTAATAGCATAATGTTGATGCACTTCCGCCGTTTGGTAAGTGAAATGTGAATATTCGACACTAGTTGCGTCGGTTTTCTATCGACATGGTACAGGGGTGTATTTAATACGCATTTTCCTGAAATTTTTGATTCAACTATATCAGAACGTTGGAAAGGGACAGTGCATCCCTGGGACATCCGAGATGCTGTATTGATTTATGGGTTCGATGTTATGCCTGTTAATGTATGTGGTTGCATTGCTCTTTGTTACATAAATATACAATTCGAAACATGGTTTAAAAAAAAATTATAATACCTACAAGGCGATGATAGCTCAGTGGTAAGTGACGTCGGATACCGCGGCGAAGGTCGTGGGTTCGAATACTACAATGAGATTGAGCTTTCGGTGAAGGAAAACATCGTGAGGAAACCATAGCACGGTGGGAGCTTTGTATGCTTACTACCTTCGGCCACTTCATCACTTACCATAGTGATATTGTAGTCAAACACAAGCCTATCCAGGGTTAAAAAAAAAAACAATATTTCGATTTATTAGAAAAAGAACTAAATGTAGAATAGAATAGCAATATGAAAAGAAAAAAATCATGTCATCAAATCATTATCATCATCGACTTATTGGTACTTATAATCGCAATGAGCTCACGCAGTCTCAAACCAATTGAGGTGTCGAAAGCATGACTGGTCCACTTTTCATTGCAAATATTCATAAAAAAGCAAATCCAAACCATATCCATATAATGATTTAAATACAGTAGGTATTCCAACACATACGAGTACATTAAAATCAAAGTAGACATCGCTAAAAAAAGCACACGAAACCCGTTGAATAATTGACATAGTAATTAGCAGGTAGCTAAAGCCCTGTCTTTGACGTTAGCCCAAATTGAAGCGTCCAGGACCGTACTTAGACCCTTTGATGTAGCTACACCCACAATTTTAACCACAACCTCATGGAAGAGTCAACGCGTCAATGATCTCGGTATAGAAGATTTTTTTTAACTTTAGGATAAGCTTGTGTTTGACCGCAATCTCACTCCTATGGTAAGTGATGATGTGGCCGAAGGTAGTAAGCACACAAAGCTTAGATAGGAACTGGCTCTCAAGTGCAGCTGTCGAAACACACCGATAGGTACCAGGCGACAGATTTTCATCTTTGGGTTTTTTTTATGTCATTAGTGACAACGAGGCCGGCGGGTCACCTGATGGTAAGTGACAACCGTCGCCTATAGACATTGGTAATACCAGGGGATTGCTAATGTGTTGTACACGTTATTACAATGCCTTAAAGGCGAACTAGCTCTCAAGTGCAATTACCGGAACAAACCAACAGGTGCTTGGCGACAGATTTTCATCTTGATGGTGGTAGCCAGCCATTCGAGTACTACAAAGTACCTTACCACTGTGCTGTGGTTTCCTTACGATGTTTTGCTTCACCGAAAGCTCAAGCTCATTGTAGGATTCGAACCCACGACCTTCGCCGCGGTATCCGACGTCACTTACCACTGAGCTATCATCGCCTAAATAGCCAGTTGGATGCCAGCCACACAAGTACTACAAAGTACCCTCGACCTGACCGTTTACAAAGTCTAGGCGGCAACTGGCTATCAAGAGGAACTGCCGAAACACACCGATGAGTGCGCGCATTTTATACTCTTAGGGATTGAGTTTTTACAAACTTGTTCTTGGTTTACAGAAAAAAGAAACAAGTTTCTAACTTCAGTGGTTAAAGTTAGTTTGACAAGAAAATATCATCTGTCAAAGATGTCAATGTCAATCAGTCAGATTCTTCATTTACATATTGAATTTAATGTGACTACGTATATGTATAAGAGTAAAACCAGATAACAGATTTATAGATATCGGTCGCACCTTCGATAAGTTGGAATTAGGTGGCTTGTATCAAAAAATATAATTAAGCAAATGTTCCAGTCCACCTATAAACTGAACTAAGTCTTATATAACTCGTAGGCCCAGTGATTTAAAGAGAGCTTTTAATTAAAGTTACTTTATTTATTAACAGTAATAACCGTCTTTCAAAGTACTCAGGCTTTTCGTTAACTCCATTTTTTCTTCGCAGACTAGAATAAATCTTTTCTATTATTTGGGAGGTACGAATTCACGAAGTGTCACAATGACTTTATGTAATAATTTTAATATTTTTTTGTAATGACATGACTGTACAAAGTCTTTCAGTCGCATACATTTTCTTCAGTTTTAATCTCTCCTATTATATTATAGTCACATTCTCACATTCACTGTAATGTCTAGTTCTCGTCCGTACAAGTCCAGTCAGGTTTTAGTGAAATTGGCGGTTGTTCCACTAAAACATTCACAGACTTTTTGGGACAACCTGAAAAGTCTGTTACCAAAGTGTTGCGGGTATGCATGGTCGGTGGGGATCACTTAACATCAGGTGACCCACATGCTCTCTTGCCCTTATGACATAAAAAGGTCACGATACACACTTTTATTTCACTTCACTTCTTGTGCACTTAGATCATCTTTATTTGACAAAACACCACCGATATTCAATAAAACTCAAAATACACCAATTAAATGAAAATAAAACGAAAACGCAACGTCACTTCGCAAGTTCCCGGCAAAAAGTCTGACTTTATGTAACACATTCCATTAAACACTAAGTCCATCCCTGTAGTTTCGGCTTCGCCACAAAGCTTGGTAATAGACCCGGCTGCCGTATACACAATGCATTCACGTTGTATATCCGATAGCTATTTGGTCAGACGTGATTGCATTTGATATAGAATGAGCATGTGTGATTGAGGATTTCTTTTGATATAGTCTACGAGTAGTATAAGTAATCTGTAAACAAAAACATTTTGAAAATTCTTCGCTGTGGTTCACGGACATTTAACTGTGTAGATACTTGAAATATTTCTTTATCCATCGATAAATTAATTTTACCCAGTCAAATTAGGTACCTAGGTAAAGTACATGTTTCTAAAGAAAACTAAATATGTACCTATCAAACATGATTTGAATGGTTATTATAACTATGTTTTTCTTTTGGATAGGCTTGTGTTTACCACCATCTTACCATAGTTAGTGATGATGTACCCGACGGAGGTAAATATTAAAGTTGAGACAGCTACTAAAAAAAACCGTTAAACTATCTGTCTGTCTGACCACACAACATAAATACTTAAATACTAATTTACTAACTGCCCCCCGCGGTTTCAACCGCGGTACCGAGGTATAAAAAGTATCCTATGTTTTATTCCAGAATACGATCTACCTGTGTGCCGAGTTTCAACAAAATCCATTCAGCCGTTTTTGCGTGAATCAGGAAAAAACATACATACTTTCACATAATATTACTAGGATTTGTTCTTGAGCAATACCTAGTAGTTACCGACTTGATACTCCCATTTGTTTAATAAAAGCCTTGATTCTCCAAAGCGTTTCATTCAATCCACGAAACCATTTGTTTCCGACATCACGAGAAGCACACTAAAGAGAGAATAATTTATATGTCAATCCGATTCCAAACACCGTTTCCTTTCCACTTTAACAAAGTTGCAAACACAATTCCCAAACACCAATCAAAACGGCTCGAGCAATCAAACAACAGACAAACTGTAGCCCAAGCACGAATTTTTTGACATTTCGTAACGTAACCGTCTCGAGTTTACCATACGATGACGATAGTTGGTAGCACAAGTCACTTACTGTCGACTATCGAGAAATCGATACCATTACGAAGATGACGTCATACTACGTTAATAGGGACAGGCTTGATTGAATGAAAACTATCAAATTGAATGTACGAAGAACGAATCACTCGTTCGAAAACCACGTAAAAATATACAATATGTTAAAATATATACATTTTTTCAATGAAAACACATGCATACATTGAAATGGTTTATGATTTATGAACGATCCATGTTTGACACATTTGATTAGTGGGACATCTCTTTGACATGTATCCCAACAAGAAGAAAAGTTTATTTCCAGCATTATATTAGCAGCTTATGATGAGAACTAGTCACCTCCAGTATTTGACGATGGTGGAGTTTATGGAGAAGTAAGTATATACATATTTTGATTCCTTCTCTTGTGATTGCAAATTACATTTGATTGATAATTTTATTTGGCTTCGTAATGCCATAAACAAACAATGTTTATAAATGTACACTATATATTTTCCAGGCATGGAGATGTATGGAACCTTCTGGGGGTCCTCTCACAACAAGGGCAAATATGATAGTGTACCAAACTTGCGTGAGCACACTCTTGTATGGAGCTGAAACTTGGACGTCGTACGCAAAGCAAGAAAGAAGATTAAACAACTTTCACATGCGGACAAGTGTGAGAAGAGACACATGAGTGCGAGAGTCACTTCAGCCATCAAGCGGCCCTCAGTTTAGGTGCCAAATATGTGGACGCTGCTGTCGCTCCCGTATCGGACTGTACAGTCACTCTAAGGCCTATCACACGGACGCTGTGTAGATCATCTATTTAACATGTATAAGGGCTTTATGAGTTTATGATTATATTCCTTTTGTAATAGTTAAAAAATGAGACTTTGGCAGACTGGGACTGCAAGACAGGCAGATAGGAAGTATAATAATAAGTTTATTGATACATTTTAAGTTATGTAATGAATATCCTGTCATGTCCATAAAAATATATTATTATTAATTAAGATTGAGAGAGGAAGAGTTAAGATTGAGAGAGGAAGAGTTAAGATTGAGAGAGAAATGTAGAGCTTGGGTTACAAGGGCAATGGCTGGAATTTTTGAGAGAGGCTATGAATGTTTTTTTTCGCTTTATGGAAAGGCAAGAAATGAATGAAGTATGAAAGAGGATATGATTGTAATCAAAATTGTTGTATAAAATAATAAAAGGTGTTTATATCTTATTTCTAGTTTCTTATTAAGATTGTTTAATAAAGGCTATCAATCATAATGCACATACATGGTTTTATTGTAGGTTTATTTTTAGTTTTACATTATTTTATTAACAAGCAAACATAATCATCAAATCAAAAGTTATTTATTTAAATAAGGCACTTATAAACGTTACAAATTTTATCTACCACCGGTTATTCAGTTATGAGCAGACAAGCATCCTTCCATTCACACTCTTTTTGAAGAACCCCATGCTGTATTCCCTTGAGAAAACCGCGGCAGCTCATTCCACAACCGTAGGCCTCCCCAACGAGTCTTTGATAAGACCCTGTCACAAAGAACCTGTAAGAAATAACCATTGCTTAATACACAGAAACATATCGATAGGCCACTGAAACCCTTAAATATATTATTCGTAGTCTTCATACCTTGAGTTCTAAAGGGATTCTTTCGCTGGAATGAAGAGAAGTTTTAAGTTTCAGCTGCTCACAGTTGCATATACTTAAATGCCACTTTATTGAGGCGATATCTATTTTTGAATTCTATATCCAAGAGCTCCATGGGTTTAAACACTTTCCTTTTTTTGGCTCTACGCCTAATTTCTCTACAAAATTAAATTAAAATAATTAGCCGAGTATAAAACAATAAAAACATACAAGAAATATTATAACCTAAAAAACGAACTCACCTTGTGAACCCATCTCTTTGCTCATTTATCGCTATTTCGGAGAGCAAATAGTAATGTAAAGTGCTCCGTTGCATTATATTTATGAAAAAACACCAAATGTATTAATTTTATCGATTTATAAACTTGTCGAACCTTTTCTCACTGACAAATTTATAGTGAATAACCTTGCGTACGTTCTCGACAGCACGACGATAACCAGCCTTCGAACAAATGTCAAAACAAAATTCGTGCTCGCGATTTGATACAAAATGTGTCAAGTGACGATACGATGGCGATACGAAAGTAAACCAAAACCCTTCGTGCTGCCAAATTTAGTTCGTTTTACGTCCTGTAGGGGCGCTGATCAATTTTCATACAATTTTTACTCGATGACGTTACGAATAACTTTTCGAAAGAAATTCGTGCTAGGGCCACTGATATGCCACAGCTTACGCCCGAAACCTAGTTTCTATTTGTCATGAGTATACGATATAAGGCGATGATAGCTCAGTGGTAGTGACGTCGGATACCGCGGGAAGGTCGTAGGTTCGAAATAGTTCGAATCCTACAATGAGCTTGAGCTTTCCGTGAAGAAACCATAGCACGGTGATACGATGCGGTATGTCGCCAAGCATGTAGAATACAATAGAATAGAATAGTTTTATTATTTGACAGTATTATAATAATAATCTAAAACTATTACATGATAATACTAAAATTATTTAAAAATACTGCCAAAAAAAAAAGGCAACCGCTCAGCAATATAGTTGCGGAATAAACCGGCAACGCTGATTTTCAGCGGCAACCTTAGTTGACGTTTGGACGCCCCTGCGCCAATATGGATGCACCTCAAACCGCAAGATAGTAACAGTGGGGTCATAATCCAGTATCCAGTATTGTGTGTCGGTATGTATCGGTGTGTTCCGACAGCTGCAGTTATAGCCAGTTCTTATCTAGACTTTGTGTGATTACCACCTTCGGCAACATCATCACTTACCATGGTGAGATTGCGGTCAAACATAAGCTTATCCAGATTAAAATGAAATACCTGCCCCTGCACTAAACCTGTAAACGGCCAAAATGCCATTTCATGCTATTGAAAATTTTACGGTCATACATGACATAAAAGCCACGTCAAAAGACAACGAAAGCAATTTGCGGATTGAGTGACATTTAATTTAGGGGGCCATTTTCGCTTTCAGTAAGTGTTTAGTGGAGGTAGGGGCATTCAGACTTACTGAAGTTAAGATCATGTTCTCTATCGACTGTTATTTAAACTGCATAACTTTCATATCTTATCCCCAGAACAAATAAAAAGGTAAGAGCGAACGTAAACATTAGTCTCCAATGAAGTGAAGCAACGTGCACGAAGTTGTGTGCGTGACCTGCACGTACGTTATCCCACGTGACTTGCGTCGCTCAGGTACGCGATCGGCTTCCTTTATCCCGGGAAAAGAAAATATCCCTCGGGAACGCGGGTTAAACCGCGGGGGACAGTTCAGATTATAGGTATGTATAACTAATATCGATTGTCGTGTAACATTAAGTTCTGTGTTTTAAATATGACAGTCCTGAGTCTGGGTTTAATTACCTATTTAAGAGTGTATTTACAAAAAAAAATGTACAAACATAGTACATTTTTTTTTTGTAAATACACTCTTAAATTCATATTGGTTTCCACACTCTTAAATTCATATTGGTTTCCATAGTACAAGCTCCGCTTAGTTTGGGATCTAATGGCCATGTGTGAAGAATGTCCCAGGATATTTATTTAACCTGTTGGTTATAATATGGGACTGATGTCCCAGGAAAACAATAAGATACAATAGAATCTAGTATATAAGAATTTTGGCAGTGCCAAGTAGGTATCTTAGCGTGAAAAAATCTGTTAATCAATACACGAACTTTGTATGCAAAGTAGAATAATTATCTAAACACGCAAAGTTTCTAAATCCATGTTCAAAACAATTTACCGAAGGCCTGCCGTATCGATTCTTACTTAGTGAACAAATTACAGGAAACTTTTTATATTAACTGAACTGCACCAGCACCCAAACTCTGTGGTTGGCAATCTGGGATATGTACAATAATGTACGTACATAATTGTAATTACAGTATGTAATTATTTTTAAATGCTTTTAGAGCTACCTTCACGACTTTAAAGTATGAATGTTATTTTAAGTAGGATAATTCCCTGGTATTACTAATGTCTCTAGGCGAGGTAGTCACTTACCACCAGGTGACCCGCCTGCCTCGTTGTCACTTGTGGCATAAGAAAAATCTGCATGGGTAACTTGATTAAGTCAAGCTTAGGAGTACTTGTTGAAAGGTAAGCGTGTTATTGTTGTTCTTGCGGTCAAGATCATCACGAATTGGCCTTCTGAATCTGAGTCACTTTCAAACACTTATCCGCACTTACAAGTGATCATGAATGCGAGTGTAACTCTGTTTTTTTTTACGGCAAAACGACTGCGTCAAATCATTTAAAAATTTGTGAAAAGTAACAAAAACTCAGGATTCTTCCAAGTACCTATAGCCATTGAACTTGTATCTGCTTAAAATCAAATAACGAATTGTAATTTAAAAATAAATAAGCAACGGAATAACATTCACTGACAACTTTTTAAACTCATCAGAATTCAAATACGGAACCCTAAAAAGACAAATTGTTGCGAAAATCTTTTTTATTCCGTTTTTTCACGCAGCGTCTGCTCATTTAGAATGTCAGCGTTAAGGCTGCGACTCCACCAAAGCTGAGCGGAATTTCGTTATTCACACATCTCGTCACCGCTCAGCTATTCTATTGGTTGTTTAAAAAACATCTCCGCTCCGCTCGTCTCCGCTCAGCTTTGGTGGAGTCCCTGCCTAAAAGCTGCGGATTAAAAATATAACCACGACTTGGATGGAATAAAAATAGTACTTCTAACTTCACAGTGGTAGTGCCATAGTTTATTTATTTATTTATTTAAGCCTCCTTTCAGATTATAATGTAAGTAACAATAACTCTTATTTCATTTTCTTATCTATCTAAAATCGAATCTGTGTGCCCTTTGGCAAAAGCCTCCTCCAACCGTTTCCATTTATCTCTATCTTGTGCAATACTAGTCCATGTTCTGCCTGCAATTGCAGTGATCTCGCCATCCCATCTTTTCAGTTGTCCTCCCTTCTTTTACCCTCTCTGCCATAGTAGGACACCGCGGCGAAGGTCATGGGATCAATTCCTACGATGAGCTTATGCTTTCGGTGAAGGAAAACATCGTGAGGACACCATAGCAAGGTACTTTATAGTACGTACTCGGCTAGCTGGATACCACCCTCAAGTTGAAAATCTGTCACCAAGCCCTATCGGTGTGTTTCGCTGCTTACCATCTTTGGCCTCATCACCCGCAACAAAAGTAAATATCGATGCATATTAGATGCCTATGCAGTGTTTCCAAATGTTTCCATCATAGAAACACCCCGTTAAACACAAAAAATCGATATTCTGTTGTAAATCGTCTCGGGGGTGTAATCAACTGGGATGCGAATGGCTCTGTCCCTAATGGATATTACATTTCCTTCTTTTCATATCTTTATATCTACGTTTTAATTTTACAAAGTAATTGTCCGCTTTATATTTCTACTTAACACATCGCTAGAATTTAAAAGCACATTCAACATTTTCACAGATAAAATATAGCCTAGTTTGTAAATATATTTAGTACATAAAAACCTGTCGAAACTGAAATAAAAGCCAGGGAACTCTTTATGTACCCATTGAGTTTAAACCTTCACTTGAGAGCCAGTTCCCATCTAGGCTTTGTGTGCTTACTATCTTCAGCCACATCATCACTTACCATAGTGAGATTGTAGTCAAACACAAGCCTATCCAGAATAATAATAAAAACAACCTTACGATAAAAACATCGCTTTAGCGTGCAATCGTAGAAAAATCCGTGTAATCTAGCCAGTAGCCATAATTCCATAATTGATGGTCATCCCATCTGGAAGGGGGAAATCTCGTCAGTAAGGCTCAGGGGATACTTAAACGATATTTTTACTTAACACTATCTCAGCTGAAGTAGCACCAGTGACTGAAAAGTTGAATAGCAATAGATTGGCTTGGTATGAGCATGTTATGAGGAGCATGACCTGAGCATGAGTGTGGATGGATATACAGGTAGAGGAAGGCCGAAGAATGTAAATGTGAATGAATATGAAAGGTGTGAGTATTAGTACTGTGGATAAGGACAAGAATAAAAAAAACTGTTCCTGATACTATAAAGAGATTTCATAAAGCAGATGGAAAAGGCCAAAGTTGCTACGACGTGGCCTTTTAAAATATGATCCTCAGAATTTCAGCGCTGTAAAACGCTTTTAGTAACTGTAAACCAAGACTTAAGTCACAAGGGAGTACTGTTGTTACTTTTGTAACTTAAGAACAACTTAATTCATCTAGCGGTGCTCAATTTTATTTTAAATTGAGAATTGGGTCCCCTTGCCGTTGCTTCTTAGTACGAAAATATATTTTTTATTTCTTTGACACATGTAGGTTCAAAACAAGTATCTATATGTATATAAAAAGGCCTGACTCACGGACTCATCAATGCCCAGCCTAAATCCTTGGACCTAGAAACTTTTGGCACAGGTGTAGTTTTTAAGACGTAGACGAGGAATAAGAAAGGATTTTTCGAAATTCAACCCATAAATGGATAAAAAGGCGTACGCGGGTGAAACTGCGAGCGAATCCTATGTACATTTTGCATAAACTTTTGCAAATTACGATGCTTGTTAGGTATCAAGTGACAAAACACCTGCTATACTGTCTCGTTAAAAATTCACAGTACGGCACGAGACACTTTCCATTACATTAAGTCATACACGCACCTATCTTGAATAGCATTATTAAGAGAAACATCATGCATATTTCAGTGAGGCAATCAATAAGCTAGATTAGCTTCGGTATAAAATATTCAATTAATAACTGGACCCTTAGGTATTTTAAATTGCAAAGTAATTTGGATTACCTATTTTACTTTTAGACGATCGAGGTTTATCAAGTTATTTATTCATATGTTTTTGTAATAAGGATTACTATAACAACGACCACGTTCGATGTGGTTTCGGGGAAGACGTTTTGAGAAGCATGACAAACTTTGCAAGTACTTTAAAAGGCTAAATTCTTACTTCTTTCCTACTTTTTACGACAAAAAGAAAAAAAAATATCACACAAATTCCATTAGCATCGTTATTTATTTAAACACACAACTTTAAACAGAATTGGTTATTTCCAGGGATCCTTTTCGTCTCTGCATAAAAATTAATTAAAGAATTTGCATTCTCTAATTAGAATGAGGTTTTACATTTCTAACAGGTCCGTCCTCTCCTAAATATTTTAATGTAACGTGGACAGACTTCTGTGGGCGAGATTTCTAGCTTATTTTATTTAGCTGACAGAATTTCGAAGTAACATAATGTGAGTGGGTAGTGCTTCTATTGAGAGCATAGTCTTCATCACTAAAATGTTTAGAGAACAGAAATCAAATTATATAACATCTAATGTTAACAGGATTGAATATAGGATAGAATTCTGACCAATACATTTTTCTGAAAACGAAACAACATGAGTAGGTACTACAATTGTATGTATACTACATAGCTATTAAATCGACTGAAACCAAGACATTTTTTTCATAAACACTGAAAATAATAGCTACACGATCGTACGACGCGTATTGCGGAAACGTGCGAGACAAAAGGGGGTAAAAGTGGGGGGTTATGGGGAGACAAAGATGGCTCCCAAGGCAACGCTTCCTTGTTACACGGGGTGATATGTAGTGAAGATCACATTATTGGTTGGCGCTTGAAATTGAAACGAAATCATTGATTGCGATGTGCGCTATTGATAAGATTTCACGCTTGGGTTGGTTTTCACGCCTAGTATTTGGAGTGTCGAAACAAGTAAACAATGTGTGAAAGACAGGGTATGTTGCGTGGAGATTTCATCCTTGAGACATGTCTAACAATTGGGATGGAAAAGATTTTTGTCGTGTTATTTTTATAGACAGTTTAGAGCCATTGGCTACTTACACTTCTATCAATAATCGATTTGATATCAAACCAATAATTCATCCGAGTCTTCGACATCATTTAAGTACTTATTTAATGTTTTTCGTTACATGCTACTTTTGTTGTCTATGTGTTAATTGATTTTTGGGTTCCATAGCTAAATTGCAAAAATTGGAACCCTTATAAATTTCATCCTGTCCGTCTGTTATGGCTGTTTTATTAGGCACTACATTATGGGGTATGTGTATTCAATGAACCGCTAGACAGTGGTGTTGAAAATTGCGTTTTTTAGTGTCTTCTTAAAAACTTTTGGACTAGGTTTTTTAAGTTGTAGTAGTTTGGGCAACATACTACAACTTAAAAACACTTCATGAAAATTCGTTTGAATATAATATGCTTTTGACAATAGATATAATATACATCTTCGGTTATAACGCTATTGTTACTTAATCGATCGCAAAAATAACTTATTAAAATGAATAATTTTGATATGGGAATAATTATTTTCTCCCTATACTTTTTATTAGGACTTACGTGTACTGTGCAACTTGGTACTATGGACATTAAATTCAAATACAACACGACCCGACTGCACACCCCTTTGCATCGTATAAAAGTACTAAATACAAAAGCGACCTCTGCGATACCACTGTAAGTAAACTGATTTAAAAATGGCACGCATTTAACGTTTCATTCATTTGACCTTATCATAAGGAAGACTCTCCTCTGCGGGCCTAATAACAAAAATTCGGATAAAAATACATAATATTAGTATGTATTTTTATAATCTCCAGACCATACTGTTCTGTAATATAACGTGAGCAACGTAAACATTAAAACCGTAATAGTCCCGACGTGGGAGACTTCGGGAGAGGCTAAACTATTCATACTCATATACAACAAAGAGAAAATTACAATCAACAGTAGCGATTATCCATCATGCTGTATTGTTGAAAACTCGTTAGAGTGTAAATTATCTGATGTATAATTTAAGGTCTGTTTTCCATTGATGCGTATCATTTCATAAAGCCTTTATACGCTTGCGATATTTATTAGGAATTTAATGAACACTACGTGTTCTGGCTTGTGTTTGATTTCGGACTATTTGATTAAGTGATAGTGCTAATAAATCAACCTATTTAATGCTTTTTATTTTGCGACAAAATAAGTTTATTAAAAAAGCAATTAATAATACTTAATCCATCTGGTTTACTGATAAGTCTTTAACACTTGTGTTATTTATATCATTCTATAATTTTTGATTAGATTCTCAGTTAGCCACAAATTCTCTAATCCAGAAAATTCTTGAGTTTCAACAAGTATTTAATACTTACATTCCTATTCAGCACAACCCTTACACCGATAACTATAGATAGAGAGAAACAGATTTACATAAAACTAGCGTGACACCTGAGACAGTGATAAATTACGGAACATCATAGTAAAACAGACTCTTCTTGGGATATCACGACCGACGGAGCGAGTAAAACTAAATAAGTTGAGTTCAGAGAGATACTTTAAAAGATTTAAGAATTTTAAGTCCTGTGAAAAGAAATTCTTCTACATTTCCTTTATATTTGGGTACGGGTTTTATGATGAGATTGACCAAATAAGACCTTGGCATCGGGTTGGATCTTAGAGACGATGTAGCTGGCACTCTGTGATTTCTGAAGTCATTGTGCGATCGTCATCTTTAGACATTGGCTGGACAAAGACTTCATCATCATACACCTACATTTGAAATTTAAATAAAAGATTACGTACAAAACTTATCCCACAAAAAATAGAATGGTCATCACTCATCACAGTAATTTTGTAACTATGAATATCAATCAATACAAGGACGCTATATTACATTATTTCAAGTTTTGTTGACGTGTGGGTGTTAAAACTACAATGTTGACCTAATGTTCCAATGTGTGAACTGAACTCAACGGCCTTTAGCGTTGGCGAAGTAAAATGTATGTGTGAGTACTTTATATAACTAATTTATCGATTGCATTAGCACGATATAAAGCTTTCAGGTAAAACTTGGAATTACATTCTCAAAAAAATTAAGGGACTTTCTATCTATTGATGTGTCAATTCGGAGTCAAAAAAATACGTGATTAGTGTCCTTTCATAATCTCAGATATGCATCGCTCACGTCAATACGGAACGGAATACCGGTTGATAATGAGCCGTTTTACCGCTATTGCGGTAGTGTGACGTCACATCCGAACGGTGCGCGCGCGCATAAGACACGAGGCGTGCACGCGGTTCTTTATTGACAACCGATGACAGGATTGATAGACGGTTGTAAAAACACCAGAATGTTTACATACAAAAGGTAATGGACGTGAGCGGACTAAGGGGCCTTTAAATTATCGACAGATTTTACAACTTAATCGTCTACATATTGTGTCATCAAAGAGGTAAGTTACGGAAAAGAGGTACCTGAGAAAAAACCTCAAATAATTTATGTAACATATTTATACTAAAATGATTTATGTTTCTGTAAATTTTGTGACTTATCCAGTTGCCAGCTTAAAGTACACAACTCAAATATTTTATTCCATGCAAATTAAATAACCGTGTCTCGTTTTAAGAGAAATGTTCAACTTAAAATATTCAGCTTTTCAGACGTTCTTATACAAAAACTTATACTCACAGAAAAGAAAAATGTTAAATTAAAATGCTATTCGCTTAAAGAATCTGGAAAGACATCTGAGTTGTGATGTCATGATGTTTTTACGATTCATGCACCACTTTTTTCTTATTTTCTACTCTAATGAATATTATAAGCTATAAATGTTAAATATATAAAGAAAGAAGTACCAACATTAAAATACTTAAACTCATATAAATCAGGTTACTAAACGAATCGATTTCCAAAATTTTCTAAGAGCTTTCTACCCAACAAAACCTTTATTATGAAGAAACAAAATTAACTTTATAAGTACATCATTGTAAAATTATATAACGCTAAAATTTACTTCAGACGGTTTTAACCAATACGCAACGTCGTAGATAACTTTCAATTAATCCTAAAACAAGAACGTCAAAATATAAACTCACTTAGAAACCACCATCCAAAAGTGTTAGTAAACAACCAATTTCACTTTCAAAAACAATGTAACGGTAAGATGTTTTTTGCCAGCCTCCTGTCATAACAAGCGTATTTAATAAGGTCGAGAACCGAACCCCGCCTACACCAGACGTACCATAACAGATGGATTACGTCACAATGTCGTGGACATTCGAGATAAGGAAACACACTTATCTAAACGATAGCGATATGATGAATGGAGTCAGTTCTATTGTGAAGATTGCTGGAGAAAAACAGGCAATGGGAAGATTAATAGCTTATGATCATAGTTTTATTCAGGTTAGAAAACCAATGTAGGACCATAAGGATTAAAACAATGTCCAAATAGATTTGAAGGGATAAATATAAAGAAAAGCAATAAAAAGTAATTTTTAAATCACAACCTGTAGCAGATAAGCAATTGACCCGGTCAAACTGGAGTGCGTACACAAAACGGTGCGTGCGCGCAGCCCGTGAAGTCACTTTCAATTGAATGATTACTCCCGGGGTCATACTAATTGGACGTTTATGCGCTTAATCAGTGACATGAAGATATTTTGTTGTTTTGAATGACGTGAGAATTCATTCGGTCCCTTTATATTAATTATAGTATCATTCATTTCCTGGTATCTTGATTTTTAAAACTAACATCTGTATTATTATCATGGCATGATAGTTGAAAGGCTATTTTAAATTCAGAATTTCTACTGCAACTGAAAATCTATTTAAAGTCTTCGTTCCGGAGGATAGTTCAGAATAGCTCAATGTGCTAAAAAATAGACGTGATAATCTCTTCAGAGATGATTAATGAATATAATATTTTTGGCCACCAACGAAGTTAGTTACCAGCAGAGATATTTGAAAAGAAGTATATCTTGCATAATTTGAAGACAAGTCAGTATTCAATATTGAAGTGTGTATCGAGTCAATGTGCTATGAGTATGTTAGTCTTTTGAATTTAAATGTAACCATATAGGGAAAGCCAGAGGTACTTGAAGCTACTTTAGAATTTGATAAGAAACTAACATTTATGAATTTAGACTTTGTTGGATTAGGTTATTGTTAAGTTGAGGATATACTAATTAAGGAGATAAAAGGTGATGTAATCAAGGTACAAAATAGAAAATAAACCTTTATTTAAAACAAAGAACGAGGTGTAATACCTACAGAATTTATTAACATAAACGTACACGGTCAAGTTTAGCTTACGTAACATTAAGCAAATTGTTTTACCTCAGGGGAAGGTTGTCTACCGATAGTCGCTATAAATGTGTTCATTAAAAAAAAGTATTACACGTGGGCAGGGAAAATCAATATGAAGCCGACTATGTCTCCACTTTATATGGGTCATTGCGTGGCCGTCAGCAGAAAAGCGTTACCGAGAAATAGAAATAGCTTTTGGCGTTTTTATGGTTTATCACATAAGATGCTACGCCTGAAATTTATGTATCCGAAATACTGAATCGTCTTATCGGGGTTTTATGACAAGTGTAACATATAATATAAGTATATTTGGTAAGAATCTCGCTGAAAATGCGTTGTGAATTGCGTTGAGTACTGTACTGAATATGAAACCAAGTTTTGGAGCAATAAAAAAACATAATGCCCAAAAACTCATCGAATTATCATTTTTAACTTATTGGGGTACAATCTGAGTTAATTTTGTTTGAGGAAAAACAACAAACGGTAAAGTTAACATAGCTTAGATGTATCTACTCTGGCATTTAGATGATGCATTTACATAAACCGATGTATAGTCATAACTTTTAAGGCTTTTCGTATTTTTTATTTATTCTGTTCATAGTTATCACTCGTGATAGCAATAAATAATAGAGAAAAAATTACGATTAAGTTCATGAGATTTCTTGAGCTCGTTACTAAAATAGCTAACTTTGTAGATGCAACTACTAATAGACTTATGAGTATATTAGTAGTTGCAAATAATGATGACAAAAAGTCAAATAAGTCTATACAGAAATTAAAACAAGAACGAACAGAAATGGATTTTACTGACCTTACTCGTATAAACTTTGCCTTCAACCATTTTGCTTCGGGTGGTTCATTTTAATTTGCTTTTTTTTTCAAGCTACGTTAGGTCTGCTTGCCTTGCTATTAAATATGCAATTACAAGACTTTCTACAGACGCAAATGTTTTAGCTAAATACATATTATCGTGAGAGTGAATATACAACCAGTAATATACCAATGTATGACGCAGTTTGGACTAAATTATTATTATATGAATATTCCTGTATCTCAATACGGGATAGACAGCAATAATGAAAGTGATAGCTAAAAGACATTTCATGACTTAAACTACGTAATCATAATTGACATCAAGGTTTTTAAGGAAAATACAGAGAGTATAAAAATTATCTGAAATGTTTTGTTAGAAATAATTAAAACAATGGCAAACCTACATTTGCGTGAGTGGAATTTTTTAATAATTACATTGTTACCTACATACACCGGATGAATTCAATAAACAAGGCAGTTTGCGGTTTTAATACTTGTTGTGGTAATTGTGAACACGGTATTAAAATACAAAAAATAATAACATAGGGCTTCTAAAGGGTGACAGAAAACATATTTCCGTGACAATAATAGAAGAAGCTCTTAAATAGAGAAGATAGGAAAATTCAATTTTTCTATTAATTGGTGTTGTAAATAATATG
Source organism: Ochropacha duplaris (assembly GCA_951361185.1). Taxonomy (NCBI): domain Eukaryota; kingdom Metazoa; phylum Arthropoda; class Insecta; order Lepidoptera; family Drepanidae; genus Ochropacha; species Ochropacha duplaris. The sequence continues at coordinate 3,143,646 of OX592715.1, read as the reverse complement.
ATAAAAGATATCATGTACTAAGCTCTTCCTAGAACATAAATTCCTAAATTCAAGATCAAACATTTTACTCGCGTCACTAAAAATATTACTGTACCTATTACTTTATCACAAAATGGTAAAACATCAAATGGTGCCAATAAAGTTGTTATCTCAATATCTTTATCTCCACTGATATTGTCGGTATAAAATGTTACATTTATCATATTGCCTATTGAAATTGTATAATAATCCCAATACTTCATGAGGCGGTAGCACGCGGTAGTCTGTTATAAAAAGATCCTAAAATGAGAATTTTACGAAGATCGGATTATCAGTTGACAACAAATGTCTATATTATGTTCATTCAAGTAAACATATTACTAAAAGTGTTTGACGTTTTTATATAGAATCTGATTTTGAGCATCGCGCGTCGTCATTGTGGATTACAAACTAATAGAGATGTAGTTACAATGTAGCGTGAAAAATATCGTAAAATGACTAAACAAAATTTCATCCCCGTACATTATAAAACGAGAAATCTTTTACCCGTTGACATATTTACAAACAGCGTTTAACGCACGATTTAACATAGACTGTAAACGATCAAAGGCGCCGAAGTGTGTACGCGTATAAAGAAACGCCTGAACGGGTTACCCTTGTCTTTGTTATTAATTTCATAACAAAATTGTTGATTTAACAAGCCATTTAAGCATTAAAATAACTTTGGAAGCGCCTCTTTAATGGAGTCTTGAGAATTTACCAAATAAATAGGAAACTCAAGAACGTTCTTTTGTTAGAACCGGCTGTTTCGGTGAGGCAGGTTTATTCTTTTTGATCTCTTTTGAGGATAATTTTACACTTTAGGGCCAAAAAAAATCGCAGCGACTGCTTTTGTTAATATTTTATCAATTTGTTAACGAAAACTAAACCATCTTGGCATGTATAAAAACCGTTGACTAATTGAAACGGACAGGGTTCAATAAAACCCACTCGGTAGAAAATAAACTCGGAGATAGCTTTCGTCCAAGAAGGTAATATTACTCAGGTCTCCCACGCGATCAACCTTGCTGAACTTTCAAGTGTTTGCAATATTAAGCCTACAAATTTTAATTAAATGTACTTTGTAAAGTAACTACGAAAATACCTTATGGGAAAGATGTTTATTATAAAGATAGATGCAAAATGCAATGGACTTTCAAGTAAAATTCATCTTTGCGTACGGAAAATTTTGTGCTTCGTTGAAACTGCAATTAAGACGGGAAACAACAGCTGGTCGTACAGTAAGAAGCAACAACACTTGGCTAAGGAAGTGTTTACAAACATTTAACACTCATAAATTGTCCCTCGACACCACCATAACTGGCGCCCAACATGGGGCCACGGAGCGCGCCTGAAGCAATTTTCCATTACGTTCCACCGTACAATTGAGGAACCCTAAACTTCATTACATTAAAGATCAACCTCCTTTGTTTCGGTTCCGATTCTGTGATTATTTCCACGATTTAATAGAAAATGAACTTTATTAATCATGTAACAGAATTCAAAATTGTTGACGACGCGTTAGGTTTAATAGAAAAGGGTCTACGCCTAAGTACAGACAGGGGAAGAAAGTACGTTTGTGAAAAACGGGAATAACAGAGGGTTCAAGCCGTTCCGAGTCTCGTCAGTCTGGAGTAGAGAACTAGAGACTTTTGTTTAGGAACGTGAAACAAACATCGTAAATAGTATTTACAACTTCATAAGAGCGAATCGAAAACAGAGGTGGCGTCAACACGTATTGTAAATAAGAGTTGTATAGTTGTTTATTCTCTATTTACGGTCCATTTAACGTGTATTATTTTCAAGATATGGTTGTTGTTAATATTTAAAACTTATTAGCAACACACATTATAGCAAATTCAGGAAAACACCGAGAAAATCTTCACTCACTTGTTGTTATTTAATGCTTTATAGTTCCATAGTGTATTATTGTGTTTTTAAATAGAGCAAAATGGAAACTACCTATATTTATAAACTTTTGCATGTTAAAATTTAATCTCACTGTAAAAAACGAGACACTTATTCGTATTCACAGTCAAATAAACCAGTTTAAAACTCACCTCTATACCAAAATCTACTCCCGCAGGTTACAAACGACACCCCTACCTAACATTTCCAACACGCTGTCCACATTCAAGGCCCCCCGTCTGGCTTCGAGGCAATTTGTCAAATGCCCAGACCTACCCTCACATCCCCTCGTATAAAAAGCATTTGAATAATCGAAATGATGACGAAGGCCTCAATATTACCAATATCGTACAGGTGCAGTTGTAATTGGGGAAATGGAGTTGAGTTTACGATGACAGGTCACGTTCTTTCGACGTTATTGTCCCGACCTCGGGTTATTATCTGTTTTTGAAGGCACATTTATTTTGTTTGCGTGTATCTAAAATATAATACAGCATTTCAATGTCATACTTCGTCCAGGAAATGGAGCTGCCTTATTAACCGACTTCAAAAAAAAGGAGGAGGTTCTCAACTCGACTGTATGTTTTTGTATGTTTGTTATGCGATTACTCTGCCAATTATGAATAGATTTTGATGATTCTTTATTTGTTTGGTAAAAATAATATAAAATAGATTAGTATTAAATAGATATATAAATATCAATAATTTTGTTGATTGTCCTTTAAGGCTCTTGCTTTGAAATAAAAATATTATTCTTTACTCTTTAGTTTATGTTTGTACATAGGTTTAGGTTACAGTTTTGAAGTCGGTTTTAATTTTTAATTTTTAAAAATAATTTTATATGCTGAATCAATTTCGTATTGTTAGTATTACCAAATGGCTGCAGACAAACGTCGTACGGTAAAGAGTGTCATCCAAATAAACAAGGGTATAAAATAAAACATTCAAGTCGTGTTTTCATTGAAAGGTACTTTCACTATAGAGGTGCATATTTGCTCTGTTGTCATTTGATGTCCGAAAGTATGGAATAATTGTGGTAAACTTTCAGTGCAAAAGCTAAAAAAAGTAAATGTTGCTGCAAGAAAATTGTTTAAAGTCTCATTAGATTGGTAGTCATCAGCTAAAATTCTTATTGAAAGCAATATGTATTTCAGTCGCATTATCATAATTACAAGTCGATTAACTAACAGTTCTACAATTTGAAGGAAGCCAACAGGCATTGTAACTTTGTTGTTGATACACAACACGTCGTTATTCTCAACAATAGCTTTTTAGTTACGCTTTAAGACTTTTCTGTAGCGGGAACAATAGTTCTAATACATGCATACCACCACCATATTTATACTTATGGTTTTCTATATTAAGACATAAAATCTGGAAAGCAGGAAAGTTTATAAGGCGTTTGACTCTTCAGCCTAGTTTATTGATCTAAGATTTGCTTACGATCTTTAATGTTGTGCAAACCTGTGTATAGAAAGTCTTTTAAGCATTATAAAAATCATTGGAAATCTCAACCGTCTGCAGTTTCTTTTTTATGAAGATTTGTTTTAGAGTATAAACGACGGTCATCGTCATTTTGCTGCGAAAGATACCAAGAATATTTTTATAGTCTGTGCAAGTCACAATATAAAACAACTATAAATCGCTATAAATAATCGATTCTCTGTCAGCAAAGGCCACCCTCAGCGTTTCATGGTGACTCATGTCGGGGGTAGATTGTTAAAATAAATATAGAATGTGCCACTGGCAGTGCCAGTAGCGTACTACAATAATCGAGGAGTCAAGTGCCATGTTTATTAATAATCATTTTTTCATACTTAACGACAGAGAAATGACTTATTGTAATAGTGTATGAATAGTATAATACTACAAGTTAGTCCGAATAATGCGGATACTGCATATTAGGTATATCAATATCCCTCCAAAATATCAGGATCCTGAGCACTACCATTACGATGTTAATGCAATCAAGTTTAGCGAAAAGCTCTGCTTCTTATTCTTCTTCAAGTGGCTCTTCAATTCTGAACGTCAGCAGTCAACTTTTTTGTATCTCTGCTAAGCAACACTAATTCTCAAAAACGTATCGATAAGATAGTGAGTTAGAATGTTAATATTGTTAATAATAATATCTACATTATTTTTTCATGAAGAACGAGTCGGTTTATCGTCTCTATTAGATACTTTTCCATGTTCCATTGTTGTATTCAACGAACATATTCTAAGTAAATTTACAACAAACGTACTTTACGCATACCAAATTAAGCAAATTAAGATATCAAAAACTAAATCTAAATACGTGTCCGAAATGGTAACGCAGTTGTAAGCAAGCGTTACGGGATCGTCAACGGTAACGGTGAAAAATACATGATTTCATTCATTCGGGTGCGCATGCGCAACTAGTTTTTATCACATTCCCACTGAATACGGTTAAAAACGAAATTCACATACGCTCGTAACTGTACGACGCAAATTGAAGTCAACAGATGAAACATCGGGGATAAGTTTGCAAAACGTTCATTTGAAAATTATTTTGCAGACTTAAAATCTTGTATGATGAAATCATTTTTAGCATACTCAAGGACTGTTTATGAGTGAAAAGAATCGACTGCTCCATTAGGGTACATCGTCCACACAGAAGGTTCTTTGAGTTTAGTTTGAATTAAATTCTTACAATAGTTGCTTTATCATTTCTGTAACTAACATAGAACTCAGCAAGAAAAAGAACAATAATTTTATATTAATTCTTGGATTACCTACAATATTGTTTTACTTGACCATAAACCATCTCAACCACACATTAGTTAAACCAGTTAAATTACTATTTGTCTTCGTTGATGTAGCACAAAATCACTGGTTGCAGTCACTAGTTCCTCCCCTTTTATCAATTAGATAGACAATAAGAAAGGGTACTCGCTCGTTACGTTCCTCATGTCTTCTTGTCGCTGGAGTGGAAAATGGTAGGGGATTTGATCGTAATTTGATGTTGTGACGGTAGTTTTATGATTATAAATATACATTACACACCAATGATTAAGATTGATTGTCAAACAGGATATCAACGACAGCAATTATCTGGTTTGGAAATCACCCCTATATAAGATTTCGAAAGACTTTTAGAAGCATTGTCATTCACAGTACATCACGCTATTATTTGTTACTAGTTTTCCGCCCCGCGGTTTCACCCGCGTTCCTGAGGGATTTTATATTTTCTCGGGATAAAAAGTATCCTATGTGTTATTCCAGTATATGATCTACCTGTGTACCAAGTTTCATTAAAATCCATACAGTGGTTTTTGCGTGAAAGAGTAACAGACATCTTCACATCTTCACAGACATCCAAACATACTTTCGCATTTATAATATTAGTAGGAAGTAGGATAGGATAGGATGGTCTTCTTTTATCAATATTAAAAAATACTGTTTATTTTCTGTGTTTTAAAATCTATACATAATGTCAGTACGTGCCAAATTGGAACTGATTTGGACGTTACAAACAATGTGAACCAGAAAAGCCAAAACAAGGTTAGGTAAATAATTGAAGTAGGTAGCTCACACAAATTTACCTTCATTATACTCAATTTAACCACCCACAAACAAACAGGATAGCTCATACACGACATTTACAAACAGAATGCCGAGAAAGCCTCAGAACATGTTTATCATCCTACACAATTCTGAACGTCTACGACGAGTCATGTCAAAATTTTTCCACCCCTAAAGCGATTGCCTTGAAGCTTTAGCCATAAAATATGTAGAAGATAAGGTAACAATGGATGAGGAAGTTGGAGCTTTACCTTACGGCGATGAGACAGAAACATTTATCGCAATTACAGCTGAGCTAAATCCTCTGTAGATTTTTGAACCTCCTGTGGTAAATTTAAAGGGCAAGGTAAGATATTATTAATTTTTATTAACCTTTTAAAAAGGCTAATATCCATTTTCACTCATTAATGAGGATATAATGTTACTCCTTGGTTAACGTTTGGAAACAGCTATCAAAATTCTATTAGAAAAAAAAAAGGAGTAGGTGTATCTTAGATCCATGGACATAAAAGCCAAATAACTCGACTCCTGGCTGGTACAATAACTACTTATCTTAATTGGCTGTTGAACGTAATAGTCCAGTCAATGCTTACATCATCCTGCGCCGAACCAAACATCACTAACCGTATAGATAAATACAGTTTTGTACACGTAATAAATATCAAAACGTATATTATAGGAAATCCCTTAAAAGAATAACGAATTGACGTATATTTATATACAGACATATAATGTTTATCCGTCGAAATGGAATAACCGAATACGTTAACATAAATTTAATAAACCGCCCCAGGAGGTCAAAATAAGGCATTCGTACAACGTTGTTATAAATATTAAACAAAACAAATCTCATTCAACCGTAATTACAGTAAGAGGCATAAAACTAGACATGAACTAAAGTTATGATTTCTAATTAAATAAGTAATGATTTTAATAAATAAAAATATCTAATAAAATTTCATATAACAGTCACACGCTATTTTGCTTAGAAGTACTTTTAAAAGGCAAAGTTGAGGATTTGAATTTTGATGTTAATCTTTCTCTGGAATTTTAAATAAATAAACAACTGGATTCCCAAAGTTATGTACAAGGTTAACTTAGAAGCCGAAAACAATGATAGAAAAGAAAACAAGAACAATTATGCGGAAGTTGATCTTCCAACTGTTGCCGAAATTGAGGTTTGCGTGGAATTTCTTATTAAAACTTATATTTTACAAAGCAAAGTTGGGATGCCTGTTTCTGGAAACATTAGGGAGATTAGAGGCTAGTAACTCAAATTTTAATTAATAGACGCTACCTCTTGTAATTCAAATAAGGTAATTACAACACCTGTAGGAGTTTTAGGTATTAATTAGAAAGCAATTTCAGTTCAGTAAATAATTTTTGTTATTATGAATTCCTTAGTTTATTTAAATTCATCAAATAAAGCTGAAAAACGGTTAAGTGTCTCGGTAAAATGTCGTTTTGGATTAAGATTAAGAGATATTTAATAATTTCAAACCCACTTTACTTACCCAATAATCAGCATTTCCTGAAACAAACAAAGGTTAATTTTTAATAAACGGAGAAGATACAATATAAAATGCAGAAAGTTCAATAAAAGCAAATGAATTCAGAGTAACAATTGATGCCCATTTTGTTTTCGCATAACATACTGTAACGAGAGTGCCGTAGTTTGAGCCCAGACAAAAGGAGTATTTGCACAGCGTACTATTCAAAGAGAAGATGGGCTGTGCAGGTATATTCAATATCAATATTTCCAATATATTCAAAAGTAACAAACAATTAATCCAATTATAAGAATTCATGAAATATTTAATATCAGACCCCCAAAACATTTATAGCGAACAAAATACTTGGTTCTAAATCCAATACAATTTTTAGCGACCACTTAAAGGCAGACACACCTAAAAACATGTCCCTAAAATCCACAGAAAAAAGAGATCACGCAATAATGCATGTAACACGTGGGTCAAACCCCCAGCTTATTTCCCCCATTGGTTCTTATAATATACTTTATACTCATGTAAATAGAGGTGATAGTAAGCAAGTGCATGCGATAACGCCCCTTCCGTAATAAATTACTGAAAGCAGTGCAGTTCTAGGGTGCAGCCCGCCCGATCGATAGAGCTGCGAAATATTCGGATCTCGATTTTAGTAATTGGATGTGATGCGAGTGTACCTCGATTGATAGAACTCTGTGTAACTCAATAACTCACACCGATTCGGTAAAGCTGAACTTTCTCTAGATACTAGTTGTGTTATGATAAATTATCATGATAATAGTCATGTTCCTTAGGTTTACTTTGAATTAGATAAATGATAATATACTCGTGAGTAAACTGAAAGCTGTGTGTTCACGAAGCACCTGGACGGAGAGAGTAGACATTAGAATAATTGAAACGCTACTAACAAACAGATAATTGGAAATTATAGTTCGTAGTTTTGAATATGTTTTATGGAGTATAATGCAAAATTAGGTTAATAACAGAGAATATCTGAAACATGGAAACGTTGATAGATCAGTGGTAGTGACATCATAGGTTCAAGTAGAAAATCTGCTGCTGCTTCCGGCAGTCGCTCTGGAGAGCCAATTGCCCCGGCAGGACATTACAAAAGGCCGGAAAAACTTTGGCCATCCCCTTAGGATTGCTAATATCCACATATGACAGTAGTCACATGCCATCAGGAGACCCGCGTGCCATCTTATCAGTCTTCTTTATGTCATGAAAAAAATGCTAAACGAAATTTTGTATGGAACTCAATCAAATTCAAGGTTATGTTACAACATAACATAACACAGATTCTTCGGTCTTCCTCATTTTCCTACACTGAACTTTGTATCGATTTCCAGAAAAGAGGGCAACGTCCTGTGCTAACTTTTTTGACATTTTGTAGGAAAACATCGGATTGATGTTTCGTGTCGGACATTTTAAGCACATGTCAGTGTTTGGAGCAATAAAAGAAGCGTCAATAAATATGCTGTCACGTTGCGTCGTAAATGCTCCCATAAAGCATTGGTTGGCTTTCCACGAGACCTATTAGGATAGGGCTAGTGTGCCACTTTGTTGAGACATATGTATTATGAATTTCCATTTTAAAATTTGGCATAGCTATACGTTTTATAGATTTACTAATAGGTCACTATTACGCGATTTCAATAATACCTAATCTTTGCACTTGTGCGAATGGATTCGTATCTTCTCCAACATTAACTGGAGACTAAGTTTGAACGTTTTGCAATTGCTGTAGACGGCATTGTCTCGTTTTACGACTCCTTAAAGTCCAATGCTGGCTTTGTTTGAAGTTGTTACAATAAAACTAGAAGCTAAACGCTCACGGGGGAAAGTGGAGATCTAAGTTTCACGCCTAATTAGGGATGGATTAGGTGGTTCATTTTACGTTAGTAATTAATTTCGAACATAATGTAGTATTTTGGTACTAATGTATTTTTCAAGTCCGAAAAATCATATAAAGGCTAACTCGTATATTATGTAGTACAACTGTTGTTTCTATGTATGAATGGATAAAAGATATGGAAGCAAATACAATTTTCATTGAAAATAAACAGACACAAACTAGAGACAGGGTGGCAATATAAATCCACTGGTCGCAAATGCCAAACATAGTTATTTTAGAGTACCTAGAATTCTAAATGAACCTTAGGGAAAAGCGAATGGACATCGAAACACATTTAGTGTTAGGAAATGAAATTACAACGGCCAAATCTAGAATCCCCCAAGCAGTACTAGTAGTTCAAAGCTTAATTTTAAATTTATGTAAATCAACGTTCAGTACAACTTGAGTTTGACACTTGTGACTACGGGAATTCTTCACCCTTTTAAATATCATAGGAACAGAACACATTTACGACAAATGCTTATTGCAATATAAGTATTGTTGAGTTGTTAATACAACTATAAAAGGACCGGTAACATCTTGAGACATCTTTTTGGTTTTAAAAGCAATAGAAAAAGTTTGTTTTTATAGCAATATATATTTTTTTAACCCTTTAAGTACATTGTTTCTAGCTCTTATTTTTTGCATCTTTATTTATAAGTAATCGCTGAAATTAAACTGTTACAATCGATAAAGGTTTGCTTTCATGAATGATTTAATAGATACATATTCTTATTCAGATTCAGTAAGTAATGTTTAATTTATGAGAAAGATTTTACTTATAAGTAAGATGCCGGTTATTGACGCGTCTCGATTCATATTAAATAATTCAGTGAGTTATATGGGCAATATGCCTGGTTGATCTGCGTGAAATGGTATAGTAGTGCCATGTGTTGTAAATTAGTGACATTTGGGTAATCCTGTTCGAGGAGATTATTAATAGGAATGTCTAATTCAGTTCGAGTATTCAAGTTTACTAATTACCTTCTATACGGTTTGGAGCTTAATATTTAGAATTGCTCATTGTCGGTGTTTTTGTTGTCTCACTCTTAGTTACCATCATCAATTGCATCGTATTTAGTTAATATCCTGTTAAATACTAGTACTTCATCTTAAATTCTTTCAGATATAGACAAAGGTATTATCTGATACAAACGAGTTTTCCAGTTTCATGAAACTTTATTACATGCAAAATCACAGACAGATGAATATTACACGAGCAAACAGCCATAAATCTTCATGTGTTTATTCTTATTAGATTATACTATATTTTAAGCTGGTTGGGATATTTTTACGATTGGCAATAAATTTCCACGGCCTTGAAACTTTTACAGCCCTGAAAAAAAGGGATGGAACCAATTGAATGATTTTCCAATTCACTGACCACCCCTTAAGTAGGTATAGGTCTTCAATCGAGACATTTATCTTTACAGATACGAAATTTCATTTATTTCGTCCATAAATGATTTTTATCTAAAACAACTTGGATGTGTCATGAAAAATCTTCAAAGCTTTTTCCAAAGAGTCATTTAAATTTATAACGTCAGTGAGCATTTGTGACTTCTCTGACCCCATGTTCACACAAGTGTCCAGCCACTTCCTCTTTAACTGACATTGATTTATTGAATACCTTTTACTATTTATCAAGCGGGACAAATCCCAATCAATCCTGTTCGGGATCTTTGTTCGGGTACTAACATTTCATTCCCAAAGAATTTGACGGGCCGGTTGGCGTGGTTGGTTAACACACTGCCTATCACGCCGCAGGTCGTGGGTTCGATTCCCATCCAGGACAGACATTTGTGTGCATGAACATGTCTGTTTGTCCTGAGTCTGGGTGTAATTATCTATTTAAGTATGTATATACAAAAAAAAAAGTAGTATATGTAGTATATCAGTCATCTGGTTTCCATATTACAAGCTCTGCTTAGTTTGGGATCAGATAGCCGTGTGTGAACAAACGTCCGAGGATATTCCCAAAGAATTATAGCTGTAAATGCCATGGCACGGATTTCGTGAGTACCATCACAAGGAGCATGAGCAGGAATGCATAATGATGAACGCTCTGAATAATAAGAGCAAAGTGGATTAGAACAAACGAAGTTTGATCGGAATATTAATGGCGTCCTTTATTCTATAATACTTTATTTTTAGTGTTCTTACTTTAATGGATAAAGAAGAAGATGGACTGGCAAGTTGCAGGCTTATGATGTTAAAATGAGGAAGATGGATAGTACCTAGGTTTATTACACATTAACAACGTTATAAATTAATGCTTCAGCGGTTGGATACGACTAAGAAGTCGTTTCGTTGGTCTTTCGATTTATTATGAAACTAGCTTACCTCTGCGGTTTCTTCGTTCCCATGGGATCTAATCTTTTCCCGGGATAAACTCTCAGGGATAATGTAGCTTACTAATGGTGAAAAATTTTTAAAATCGGTCGAGTAGTTTTTGAGTTAAATCGTTAACAAACACACAAAAATACAAATATTTCCTTTTTATAATATTGGTATGGACTTATACTATTGATTAGAGAGATAGTTTGTTTTGGAAATGTACCTATGGGGAGACCAAAGGATTATCAAGAGATAAGCAGATCTATCGAACGAAAATAACTTGCGGTTTTATGTTTGTGCTCTAAACATAACGGTCATCTAGGTTTGGTCAATCATATTCATATTTAAGCTTTGTGCGTTATTGTATAGGTTTGTTATTTTTATAACCTTTAGTTTTTTGCCTTCTGTGTTTATGTCATCAATCAAAGACGCAAACCTGTTTCAAATGCATCAACAAACATAACATAAGCACAAACAGTAAGCAATCACAACACTCCCTCAGTATTGAGTGCAGTGCCCGCGACCGTGACTCATCTATCAAGTATCAAGTGCATGGATGCGCACGCGCCGGTCGGTACAGATTTAGACCGCGGGGCAAGTTTAACTTGGGTAAGCTTGATTTATTTTTGGGATCGTGGTTTTGAGGGAAGATTTTGTGTTTACCGCGTTCGGTGAGAAACTATGTGTTGATTATTAATAAAAATACCCCTTCATATACGTACTCGTACTATATGTTTTAGACCGAAACTAAGTAGATAATACGGTGTAATATACCTATGTATTACCTATCAGCGCTAGAATTTGAACTGTGAAACAGATTATACTCTTTGTTTAAGTTTGTGAATGAAAACTCCGTGCCCCAGTTCTAATTGAAGTTATAGACTAACTAAGCCGTTGTGATCTAGTTTTACTGAGCCTTTCTACAAAATAATTATAATTTACTAGAAATTGAGCGTCCTGTCTGACTAAAACAAGAGAAAACTTTAAAATATTTTCCATAACTTTCTCTAATACCTACTGAATCACTTATAAACAATAAATTCTTACTGTAGTTTACTTTTCCAGTACTATTCGTAGTAAAACTTTCATTCTACGTACTAAATCCATTATTCAACTGAATGTCCTCAAAATTATATTTCTCTTGAGATACGAGTAGGGTTGTGTCAACCGGGCAAACGTAATAATGATCTCAATCTATTGACGATTATGAAAGGGATTTCTAAGGTACGAAATGAAAAAGTTAACTTAAAAGTTAACGTTTTTATATGCCAATCTTGTTCTAGAACAATAAGTTTAAACGATTAAAATATTACATAAAAATTTACCACTTCTCTCTTCATTTGTCTTTTCTAATATTTACATAACAGCAATTTAAAAACTATAAATTAGTGTTTTATTTTTTTCTAGCAACCCTAGCCACAAATCCAACAGTCTGCGCTCGCGCCGGTGGGAGCGAGACGTCTAAATATGGGTGTACCAACGCGGTGTTCGGATTCAATCTTTTTGCGAGATGATCATGCGAATGAAGAATACGTCATATGGTATAAATAAAGGTACAGCCTACTTGTTTATTTTGTAACTAATTGATTCACAGTAAATAACTTTATTAAAGTGAATCCAGTTTTGGGACTATAACTTATTGTCTAGTTCCTTTACTACTTCCTTCAATGGATTAACATCTTTGTTATCATAATAATAATACGTAAAGAAAAAACTTTGTAGGTAGGTACCCCTTTTTACGATAATTACGCGGACGGAGGAGTATGAAATTTGGCACAGTTAAAGTTTATATGGAAAAGGAGTGCAGAAAGTTAATAGGTTGTTATCTATATAGATCCCACGGGAACGCGGATCCTACGGGAACGCGGGTGAAACCGCGGGGGATAGCTAGTAAAAATAGATAACAACCAACTCTCAGACCTACTGAATTTAAGGTACTATATAAAGTTTCATCAAAATCGGTCAAGACCGATTCGGAAATAATTTGTTACCACACTCCTCCGAAACGGCTTGACCGTTATTTCTACGTATATTGGACAGCAGACCCCAAACGTGATTGATATCAGTATTAATATCAAGTAATTAGCAGGTCCTTGACATTATTTTTAAATTTTATAAGTCGGAAGTGTCATTGTAATAATCTGATACAAAATTTATCAGAAAACCAACCAATGCAACAATGTTGTATTGTTTTGTTCATTTCTGCAGTCGTGCATTAAATCCGGAAACAATAATTGGATAATTTTAAAATGCGTAATAATAAATTTATCATTCACTGTTTTGATTGGGTTTAATTATGCATTGGTGCTGATTCTGTTGATAGCAAAATTAATTTATTTCTAAAAAGACACAACTGAATACTGGGTTCCCTTTACCTTAACCTTCTTCTACGCCCATTGCAACTGATGGCAAGATGTTCTTAGGCTCATTATTTCAGCTCTTCGGATCCAGCCTACTTCTACAGAGCACTCACACATTCAAGTCAAATCAAGTCAAGTTTTGACTTATTACATACAATTATATTTCTTACAAGTCGCACCAATTCCTTAAATTGCTCAAAATCCTTAGTCACCGACCTTTAAATCGAATAAAACGCTTGTGTCATGAAATTATTTAAGGCTTGTTTGAATCGGTCACAGAGCAAAGCCGATTTCACGCTCCAAACCTCTGACCGCTATCGAGCTAAGAAATTTTAATACCAGTTAATAGCTCTAATTCAAATAAATTATCAGATAATATGGCTTTAATCAGATAATCTTTTATTTCAGATACACTATATTTTGGATACCATTGAGGCAAAAACATCAGTTTTCTGTTGCAAAACATTAATACATGTATCCTTGCCAAAATCAGCTCTCATAAAGTGTCATATCTCAGCGCAATCTTTGCATGCCTGCCACTATACACGGAGGTTCCATTTAGAATGCAATCAAGATGTTATTCCCATGGGATCAGGAAAAACAGGATCAAGATACGCGCTACCATAATTAAACTGAACCATATTGAGCTTAAATATTCTATACAGCATTACTGAAGGTTTTAACTAAAGGGATTAAACCCAAGGCTTCTTCAAAGTATCATTAACTTAATGACTTACTGAGCCCTTCTATTCCAAAGTTATTGATAAATACGACACTTACCGAAGCAAATAGTTTTCCATTTGCTACTAAGAAAAAGTTGGAGCGAAGATAAGACGCGAGCGGTTGGTTACGACGAGCATCGATATATATGAACTACGAGCGATTTCATAAGCAATGCGTTTATTGTCTTGTGTAGGCTTTCTTTTATACCACACGCAGGCGGTTCACCTGATGGTAAATGACTACCGTCGCCTTTAGCAATCCAGGGGGATGACCAATGTGTTGTACCTTATTAAAATGCCTTAAAGCTCTCAAGTCCGCTTCCCGCTGATACTATTGCTTCGGCCCAAAGTGCACATTAGCGAAGAGCTGTTACTTTATGTCTGTCGCTACTTCCACGTTCAAGCTTAAGTTTCGCACTAGTTTCGGACAGTATATTTTACTTAGTAAAGATAAAAGTTAAGTTTTTGAAGTAGAAAATTCCACACGGAAAACAGCTTCCATGTTTTCCGTTTGGTATTTTCTACACAATTTGTCTTGTATGTGATTCTACTAGCCAGTTAATTGTATCCTTACTAACCACGGTGCAACGCAACTTTTCTAACAAAATTATGTTACAATTGTTATATTACTCTTTAGTATAATTTTTATTGAGTACTTTCACATACCAAGTTGTCAAAGTAGATAAACAAAGGAGATAACAGCAGAAATAATATTTTATTATCAATCACATAACGATAGGATTTACCTGATTCACTGTTGATATGTTTTTGTACCTACAAGATTTTTTTCCAGAAAATATCAACTTTTGGATTTTGGCAACGGTGTTTTTAAAAAACCGTTTTAAATTGAACGCGCTCCGAAGCGGGGCAAAATGAACGGATGGCGGCTCTAACCTACATATTACGCGGCAAAGTTAAAAATAAGCGTATCCAAATCAAGCCCAAGTTATTTAAGATGTCCACTTAACCCCAAAATCAACTCTGAAGCATAAATTGTTTATTCTAGCGTAAAACAAGCAGGGTGTCCCGAGACCGCAACATTGTTCACCACAAACAATATTGCGTAAATCCATCACGTTACTTACTAGAATCTAGAATATAATGTTTGGTAACCGCGATTTGGAGTTTTGTAAACGCCATCACCCAAACTGTTAAAACAATAACCATACAAGCAGAAGTAACACTTATGCAACCAAACACCAATTACCTAACTGACAATTTTAACATCAATGGCACGAAGACAACTAAACAAACATGACAAATGTCACACAATTGAATGAGCTGCTGTGATGCAACAGTCATTACCACTGCACCACACCATTGTTATTGTCTACAGACCATGACAATTCGACCTCCCATCTTCGAGGCATCATTACAATTAACAGGCTCAATTTAAACTGGACACATTAATACACCTGCACCAGTCCTGGGAGATCCATCATACCTCCCACGTGCATAAAACAACAGGAACTTATATTCTCCGCGGAATGGTTCCTGGTTGGCTGGTCGTTAAACACCGTTGGTTGTCGCTCTTGGCCTCTTTCGCAGAAACACCAAGCAAGGGATACGTTATCAAGATCGTACTGATTCTATTCTATTGTTTATTTTGCATGAACTCACACACGAGGTTCATAATTTACTTCTGATGGAAAAACATTTGGAAACTGTTATCTTGTGGGGGATCTCTGATTGGATTATTTCTAATGTAGAAGAGTACCTCGGAAGCGTGCCCAATCTTTTTCTACCAGGGGCGATTGTATTGTGCTACATGGTATTGTAACTCGAGAACAACTAGATCGATCAGGTGTCGTATCACGCACCAAAATTGCTGACAAAACCTGACAACTTCGAAAATTTGGTATACCTACTTAAGTAAAGTATTTTATATTTACTATTAGTAATATAAAATGTCAATAAGAGATGGATGAGAAGATGTTAGTTACTCTTTTACGCAAAGCACTAAAGAACGAATTTTGCCGAATCCTGACACACAAGCAATTCATATCCTGGAATTAAACATAGGATACATTTTATATACCGGGAAAAGACAACACTTCGGGAACGCGGGTGAAACCGAAGGGGACAGTTGGCTTAAAAATAATAATGCTTTGGGGTTATTTTTTACATTTCAACCGTTTTACCGATTTATCAAACGCGGTAAATTTACAATCATTGTTAATGAATCAGCAGTCATTATTAATGTATATATAAGCCATTTATTTACCAGTCACGGTATTGTAGTGATCAAACCTGCCGCTTGTTGGTTGACTCATTCAATCATTTTCTCATAAAAAAACATAAAAGCTCAATTTAATTATTTTCATTCTGTCAGCACCCGCTTTTTTCAAGTCCGCTGACTCGTTCACCAGTTAATTTCCACTCCAGCGATTTATTAGACATGCTGAACCACTATGTGGTACGTATAGTAGCTAAATATGTCGTGATAGATCCAGTTTGATTATGAACATTATTATTATCATTCATTTCACTATGAAAAGACTTCTTCAGAAAATTCGTTAAAATAAGGATATTGCCCTCAAAATTACAATAACAAACATTTTCAACGTGACGACTAAAAAGGATAACAGAATGATGTCATCTCAACTTTCCATCCCAATATGGAAAGTGTAAAGGTGCGTACTCACATACCGTTTTACTCTATCGAGCTAAAACGACGAGTTATCTACGTCCACACTCCACACATACCACCGTTTGGGCTAAAGTCCAAGTCAAAACCATTTATTCAGTTTAGGCTCAGGACAGGACACTTATGAATATCGAATTACAGAAGTTACCACCAGTTCGGAAGTCAGCTTTCAAATGAGTAAAACCGGCAAGAAACTCAGCAAGGCAACATTTTTTTAAATATTTGACTATATTGGCTTTTTATCCCGAGTAAGTAGGTGGAAGGAAATTGCATTTGTATAATTCCATCGAGCCGGCTCGATCGATGCGAGCCTTCGAGCTTACGGTTTTGCGGTCCACATAATAAATACGTGCAATAAAGCAAGCATCTTGAGTGCTGGCCAAACGTGCTACATTGGTCTCTCCCCAAATGACAACGGTAAAAGTATTTCCCAATTCAGAATAACAATGTCGTCGCGATTCTTTTCTCTACTGATATCATCGCCTTGAATTAACTCCACCACTCTGCGTTGATGTAGTGAAAAAGTAATTGAAATGGAAAGGACGCCCTCGTCAGGTTTTTGCACGATTTCGCAGCGGAATCGCGAGATCTGACGTCGGATAAGTAAATGTGCAACAAGTGTATCAAATGATGCTCTTGAAGTGATATTGCTTATTTCTTTAGTAATCGGAGGATTTGAATTCGAACGGAAAAGATTTGAAAAAACAGTTCAGCCAAAACGTAATCCTGCCCGTTACCTTTTGGTCTGCAGTTATTGTGAATTTCTGCATTCTAAAAACGTAACATAACTCGCATTAATGAGTTGGTCGATCAAAGGGACTAGAGGAGACTATGTAGGAATAAAAATCTGGGACTAAAATAAATGAATTTAGTTCGCGAAAGTTTTAATAAGTAGGCAAACCAGATCCCACATTCAATCTTCAAGTATCACTCCTCAATAAAAGATACGATACAACTCGAGATATAGGTATTATCTTATGACGTCACGATTGATTCAGACGCCCCAGATGTGGAGACGGCATTGTTCAGGCTTGTTTTTAACGATGCGGTTCGGTCGCATGTGTGATGGGCCTTAACAAAGAGGGAGAAAAAAAATATCAACGGGGTAGGGCGTTGCCCCGGCTCACATTTACGTAGTAAACGTAGTATAAAATACTTAGAAATATATCTTCGAGAATTTGATATCCATGATCGTATGAAGGATTAGTATTTAGGTGCTTTGTTTTGCCATAAAGGTTTTTATATATGAGGCCATCATAGCTCGTCGTAGGATGTGAATTCGAATCCTAAAATGAGCTGTCGGTGAAGGAAAACATCGTGAGAAAATGGTAGTACGGTAGGACACTTAGTACTCGCCTACCTACCTACCACCCTCAATTTAAAAATCTGTCGCCAAGCCAAGCATAAGCAAGAGAAACCTGAATGATTACACACTTTGTGTAGTTTTGCCCTTGCCCTTAAGGCGACGATATACGTGAAATGACGATTTTCGATACAAGATTTCACTGCATTCTTTATTGCAAGTGATTTATAAAAAATATATGTTAAACCAGAGGATACACGACATAAAATGTCTTTTTTCAAATTTTAATTTTATCATCGAGAACATCAGAAAAAAATCGCGAATATGAGCCTTTTTGAAATTTCAAACATATTTCTCTCCTATATTACGGATTCAAATAACATGAAATTAATTACAGATATTCTTACACCTAAAACAAATAGAACTGTCTTGTTGTTTTTTCAAAAAAAGTTATTGTTATTTTTTAATTAAATTTATACTCGATTTTTAACTCGGTGACAGCTTTGGTCCCCTCGTTCGCCCGTCATTTCAGTGCGGGACGGGACGTTGTGCTGATCGGACCTGTGCTACTTTTTTCGCCACTCGATACAATATCATAAATGGTGTAATTAAAGCAGTGTTGTATATTTTAGCTATACATCGCGATGCGGTTGCTAGGGCTCGTCCATTAATTAAGCGATGTTTTTTAGAAACTTTTAAAAATGTTTCATGGTATTTTAGCTGAGGCGTCGAAAGTTCGTTAGTTTGTAGAACTACTCATATGGTTGATTATAGTATTAGAAAAATTAATTAGAATTAGAAGATTATACCTTTAGAAAAAATATGAATTCATTAAGTTACACAACTTACTTTTTTTTTGCAGTATTCGACATCCACACGGATGAAAACATATTATAGCGAATGTTAATAATTATACCATTATATAACCTATATATTACATAATAAAAATAAATAAAGACATTTTTTAAATTATTACTTCGAAATATATTATACATATACTAGCGGGACCGGCAGACGTCCTGCCCTGAAATTAAAACAAAACTTAGAACCCGTTTCCAGCGCCACCTACCGGGTCCAAATGTCAGACCATCGAGGAACCCATTGAAATATACACACAAAATTTCATCCATATCGGTCCAGCCGTTAGGTGACAAACACACGTACAGAAGAATTATATTTAATAAGATAATAAAAATAGATTTTTTGATAACCAACAAACTTGAAATTGTTGTTGGACTCACCCTAAGTTTTATGCGGCACTGGAGTAACCATAGCTTGTACAATTCGTCAAATATACTTTGAAACCTGTGATACTTGAAATTGGACCTTATCTTATAGAAATAAGGTTCATTGTCACGTAACTCCTATAACTATCACGTTTCAAGCTGTATTATGAACTTTTAAAATATCTGTTTTGTCTCGATTCGAGTTGCGAGGGAGAGCGTTGCGCGTTCTTTGTGAGGGCGCGCGGGGGGTGCAGCGCCAATCGAGCAAGGTCATTCGCGTATATCGTCACCTTAAGGCATTGTAATAAGGTGTACAACACGTTGGCAGTCCACCTGGTATTGCTAATGTCTATAGTCGACGGTGCTCACTTACCATCAGGTGACCCGCCTGCCTCGTTGTCACTAGTGACATAAAAAAAAAGTTTTCTTTGTATCAGAGCTTACTAGTACTTTAAAATCAATGTGCTAGAAGCTGGTTGAATTGATAGATGAACTAGATAGCTAGTTGATGGTGAAGAAGATTATATCCAGTAGTAGCTGTATGTAGCTAGAACATAGATGATAATCGTAAATTAAATTGTGACAAGGTTATAACTATTAAATGAATGCGTCATTTTACGATTACCTCCACACGACAACCTGATGACTCAATCATGAATATGGTAACAATCAGATTACAGAATCAAGTCATTGTTTTTTTTACCTTGTGAACTTGTGATATCAAGACAATCTACAAAAAAATCCAGGAGGGATTTGGGACTACCTAGACAGGTAGGTAATGTAACTTCATACTTCGTAATTTAAAAATATTTTATGTACCTACCTACCTAATTAACAATCGATCATCACTGCCCAGTGATACTCTTTTCAAAAACAACTTAAAAAAGTACCCTATTACATTAAGTCTCACTGATACCTATTTGATGTTATTTGATTTAATTAGATCAAAATGTCCAAAAGTACTTAATAGAAAATATGTCAAATAAAGAAAATCAAGATCCTTCCTAGCTATACTATCTTGTGTTGAGATCTAATGTTATTATTTATTTTCTTTTGATAGAATAAAAAATCTATTAATAATAAGCTTAAAAATACCATGAGCTCAATATCTCAAACTTTATTAAAAAATAGCTTGTGATTACAGTTGTGCTATGAGATGGTACATGATATGTAATGTTATACAATGTTTTATAACCATATGTGACCATATCTTGTGAAATTACACTCAGAGATACCTCATAAAAGATTTCATTCAACCATAACAAATGAGAAATCTTACAAACACCACATGTATACGAATATATGTCACATGTACTATACAGCATGCGGACTTTAGTGGAGTGAATTTAAACAACCAAAAACTTAGGATTATTCTTACTTTATACTTATAACTATTTGGCACTAATAGTAGACATGACTAACATCACTTTAATATTATATGTTTTATCAAAATAAATCAACAAAAAATACTTTAAAATGAAAACCGAGCACAGATAATGCTTTAAAATTATTGATTAAGTAACAAAATATAACCAAATCAAATAACATAAAAAATAATTCTCAGAAAATCAATATTTAGCCATAAGTACTTTA
This sequence comes from Ochropacha duplaris, assembly GCA_951361185.1. NCBI lineage: Eukaryota > Metazoa > Arthropoda > Insecta > Lepidoptera > Drepanidae > Ochropacha > Ochropacha duplaris. Next base: position 3,122,590 of record OX592715.1, on the reverse strand, counting down.
AACTATTCAAAAATTAAACATAATTATCACATCAAGTTACCCGTCAACATTTAATGGCAAATTAAATTTATACTTAATCCTATCACCTGCAACAATCATTTTTGGCGTATTGAGAACTTCCACTATTTGAGATTCACTTACTATACTAATATCTTTTTCATTTTCTTTAAATACAGTTTTGGTTTTATCACAGCTTACCATAACTTCAATCTCTTTTCCCGATATTTTTTGGACAACGCAAAGAAACTTGTGAATCTTATTTTTTCCAGGAAAGTTAATAATTACATAATCACCAGGCATGATCTTATTTTTGCTATGATAATTTTCTTCATCTGTTTATAAATTTTCTTCTTCATTGTCAATCTCAAGCTCGTCAGTTAGATCATCTAAGCTATCTCCAGATTCTATCCATTCCTCTTCAACACTTGAACCACTCCATATATCAGTCTTATTAGTTTTATTTTTTAGAACCTTTGACTTTTCTTAGCTAATTTCTGCACAGCCTTAAGTTTTCTTTCTTCTTCATTCTTCTGTTTTTTCTTCATTCTTTCTTCTAATCTAATTTTTTTCTTTTCTTCCATTTCATTATTTTTCTCCTTGTTTTCATAATATTGTTGCCATTGCGTGGAAGACACAACAGAGGGTATTTTTATATCTTTTTTTTAGAATTTTCTTTAGGTGTTGGCCAAACAAAGCTCTTTTAAAGGGACTGGGAATGATTTCACACATATTATGCGAGAGACTTTGTGGAAATTGTGACGTGGATGGCATTATCAGGCGATCTGCACTGATAGTCATACTGTCAGTATTATGTTCGTTTATTTTAACTGGTGTTTTAAAGCCAGATTGTCCAACGTGATATTGCCTTCATTTAGATCTAAAGGTAAGTTGTTATTATGAGGTAGTTATTTTTGTATGACTTGGTCATCGTTTCGGTTGTTTAATGTTGCATCAGTATTGTTGTCATTTATAAGTATGGGCGCTGTTTCAGAGGCACTGTAGGGTTCTGGTTGTAAATTTGGACTTGTCAAGTTGTTTATACATTTCTCAACATTTTTGTAGAATTTAAATAATCTATGTCTTCTTTGGGTCCAATCCATACCTCACAATTTTTAAACTCAGCAATTTTATCGTTATCTATGTTCTTTTCTAAAAACTTTTTTCCCAATTCCAGTTCTTTAATCTTCGCCATTTTCTGAATCTGTGTTAATTCAGTTGATTCATGGTTTAAAGGCTCTTGAATACAGCACACTTCATCAGGATTCCATGGCACTAGCCCGCACTTACGAAAGCCATTTTGAAATATTGTGGGTGCTAATGTATCTGTTAACACTTTGTTTAACAAAGGATAAAAATTTACTTTACGTAGAATGGGCGAATCAATATTTTCTAACCGCCAAGAATGCACAGCAGCTTTCCATGATCCCTTAAGGCTTCTAAAAACTGCGACATCCATAGGCTGGAGTAAATGCGTCGCATTTGGAAAAAGAGCAATCAAAATAATGCCATTTTCAGAACAAAATTTGCTCACGTGATAAGAAAGGTGTGACGTATTTCCATTGACAAAAAGTATAACTGGTTTTGGAATATTGTTGTCTTCTAACCATTTGTGAAAAATATTACATATGTATTCGTAAAACGTCTCTCTAGTCATCCACCCATTATCCGAACGTCCAATACCCCATGATGTGGGTACTGACAAACTTAACTCTCGTGGTATCCTCTCATATTTGAAAACGACCATTGGAGGTAGAACATCTCCAGCAGCATTGCCACCTAAAAATACAGTAAAACATTATTTTTCATCCGTGTTAATGTTTTGGTACACATTTCGCTCTCCTTTTGGTGCTCGGACCTTACTTCCTTTGGGGTTCAGGAAAAAAGCGGTCTCGTCCATGTTATCGCGCTGAGGTGCATTAAGAATATCTGTATGATTATTACTGTTTAAGTAAGTGCTATCTTCTTGAAACCAGTTTTTTATTTGAGATGTCGTTACAGATGCTCTGGAGGCTGTTAAATTTTGGGGTTGCCTTATTATAAGGTCAGGGTGACGCTTTAAAAAGCTGTTGTACCATCTCTTCCCTGGTCTACCGTTCTTGAAGGGGGTTTCAATCTTCAGATCATCAACTATTTTTTTAACACTATCTTTTAGGTTATCTTTACTTATTGGGAACCCTTGTTTGACCATAGCTTTTGCCCATGTTACAAGTATTTTTTCAATATATTCGGTCACATAACAGCTTCTTCCCATTTTTCGTCTAATAGGTGCCCTTGAATAAAGCCCTTGACTTTATTTAATAAAGTTACACGTGGAACTTCAAATTTCTTCGCCGCTGTAGCTGTCGGAACGCCCCGCCTGCATTCTCCTATGGCTGCTTCCATATTGGCTTCAGAGTATCGAAACATCTGACCCTTTACTGGCGGCATCGTGCTCGAACCTTAATCTGAAATTAATGGATACTAATAGTTGACATCTAGTATACCCTAATAGTTGACACTGTCTACTTTTAGTTAGTATAGTGTAAAACAAACGAAACTGAGACATGAACTTTATTTTTACAACATAAAGGATAATTTGCATTAAAATGAGCTAGCAAATTCATTTCGATGTAACCCTAGTAGAAAACACATGTGTCATCTCTTAGGTTTTGATTCATTTCTAGTACAAATAGTAGACACCACTTAAAATTTATACAAAAACAAGCCAAAATAACAAGTCCTAATAAATCAATAATTTCATACATTTATAATATCGAAACCAACAGTAGCCAATAATCATATATATATTTATTTATTTTATTTAATTTATTTAATATATATATATATATATATTAAATGTCTTATATATATATATATATATATATATAAGACAAAATCATACCTGTTAATATCAGTTGCCTTAAAAAAAAACGCTAAGAATTACGCGCCTAATGTCAACCTGCTCACATTGTTTGTTGTCGACTGATGCCATTTTGAAATTTGCTTCTCACAATATACGCAAGCTTTTAGCATGAATCATAGATGGCACTAGGTGTCTTTAACATCAGTAACAATAAACGATTAGTTTTCTTATTAGGAAAGATTTATTTCGAAAGTGTCATCTTTTAGTTCAATGTCGGGCATTAGTGCTTTTACCTTAGTTGCCTATTGCTTGTTATCAAATGTTATCTTATACTTACATAGAAATACAATTTATTTTTGTTTTAACTTAGTTTTACCCATTATACTTAAATTTAATACGTAATGTATTCAACAAATAGGTAGTTGAAAACATTACGTAATGAGTTCATTTTGTTATGATAATGTAACAAAATATAGCCAGGATAGCTAGGTTAGACTGACTTCATTTTACAAAAGATAAAGATCAACTTTTTGATATAATTACTTCATTTTTAAATAATTTCCATTGGTGAGGGCTGTGCTCTGAATACTACAATGAACTTGAGTTTTTGGTAAAGGTGAACATTGTGAGTAAACCCTAAGATGGTGGTAGGGTACTTAGCGATACTAACTTCACTGGCTACCACCCTCTAAAATGAAAATCTGTTACCAAGCACCTACAGTTCTGGTAGCTGAACATAAGAGCCAGTTCCCTTCTAGGCTTTGTGTGCACCTTCGGCCATATCATCACTTATCATGGTGAGGTTGTGGTTAAACATAATACTCACCAATTAAAAAAATCATGAGAGCTTTTATACAAAAATCTATTCATTAGGAGACTTACAGACACTGAAACTGCATTCATCACTTCACATCTAATTAAATCTAATTTTAAACCACTGCAGTATCACATCACACTCTGGATGAGAAATAGGGTGTTATGAAGATTACAGATGTTTATGTTGACAAGCAAGGGTATTATCATGTCTGATATTCAAACACTTTTTTTCTACAAGATTTTTAGCTAACAATTTTTTAGAATAACTTGTATAATAATACATCTTTACTAAATTGATATTTCATTCTAATACGCATCTAATTGGCCGGAACTAATAGTAATGCATTTGTTTGAATAATACAAACAGTTTCTTCGACGCCTTTGTTTCCGATTTGCCCTTACACAAATGTTCATCGATTTACAAGTATACAAACGGTTATTGTAAATAAATTGAAATTGGTCAAGAAATAGAATAACCAGCTATTGTTACAATGACAAAAAACTAACCGAATGAACTCTAAAAGGGGGTAAATATCGATCATACACTTACCACAACAGAGGAGCCGGCTAACTTAGTAGTGTATTCGTGAGAATCTACAGTTTATCGTCACGATTAAACACACAAACGTCCACTGAAATGCACTAACGATCACTTCACAATAATCGCCCGCTCTAAACTCGAGATGCCCAAAGAATTTCAGTCACTAAATAAGAAAAAATACACTTTCACAGCATTTTTCCCGATGAACGCGATCGCTCAACGAACACGATAACTTCTCAAAGCAAAAGCGGCAACAGACTGACGAAAGCAAAGTAAATTCGCTCGCTCCGCTCGTCGTTGGTTGGCTGGCTGGCTGTCGAAATATATTCTGTGCTGTCGGCGCTCGACCGGCCCATAGACTATAAAGACAACATATCGACTCCATTACTTTAACTACAATACAGCCAAAATTAATACGGTATCAAGGTGTCGTTTATTTCAAAGCAGTAACGAATATTTACCATGGTTGGATTATAAACAATGGCCGTCTGTAGATATTTTTCTGTACAAATTAACTGAAAGTTGTAACACTGCCATCTAGTACAATATTATCATGATAGTTTGCGATGATTAAGTACTGACATCTAGCGGATTTATTCAAAACTATTTAGTTATGTGTACGTGATAAACAAGACAAATTAGAACAATCAAAAAGTTTTCGAGCATTGCTAATAGATGTCTCTGAAATTTATTGTACATTTTTAAAATTTATTTTAACCCTATGGAAGCGTACCGTCCCAAAACTACCGCCGCGCCGTCGTCCCAAAACTGTCTACAACATAATAGAATTAGGAACCACGATAAAATTTATAACTTATTTAAGAAATTAGATAGGTATGTATAATGATGTTATTCTGATAAGGTATCCTAGGAGATTATAATACATTGACTAAGTACCTACTTAATTTCTTTAGATAAGTAATTTTAGGCGATAAATCTACGGGCGAAAATGTATCAATATGTATCAATCAAGCCAGATATAAGATTTATTTGTCCCATTTTAAGTTCTCCAGAAAAAATAAAATTAAAGACATTGACGTACCTATATACTCGTACCTACAACTTACCAAAATATAGGTAAATCCAATATTGTGACCTATAGAAAAAAAGTCGATAAAGTGTCCACAATTAAATGAAACCAAACAACTTAAATTTTTACCTATTTAACAAAACCATTCCCATAGCCGGACGGTTCGAGATTACGCTTTTTTGTATCTTTTTAGCCCATAAACTTTCCAAGAAGAGGTGAGTGAAAAAAAAATCTGGGAGTCGGTTTGAAAACTCAAATGAACAGTTTTGGTAGACTTCCGCCCGTGATGACCGCTGGATACAAGGGCATTAAGGTGCGCACTGAAAATCTATGGAGGTGTTGGGATTAATTAATTTATTTTTAACAGGCTTTAAACCGTTTGTAAAATAACAATTGACTTCTCCACAGATCGAAAGACGCAATAAAGATTTATCGAATTGTATGAACACAATAGTAATAAATATAGTAAGTAGATAATTACACTTATATGTAGGTACTTATATTTAGGTACATAAAAATAAAGCTCTCATGATATTTTAACTGGAACAATAGGTACCATGATGACACATATGTATGAGATTTATTGTGAGGAAGTATGCACACTAAAACAATACAGGTAAGCGTAGTAATACGTGAGATACAATATCTGAAAATTTTCCTACTTATAAACATTTTGTTGTGGCGTATTATATGTTTACAGTTACAGTAAGCTTTATATACTTAATTACTGCCATATAATATTTGTACTTGTTACTAGTTGTATAATATTTGTATTAGCTTGGTAATTTTTGTTTTAGTTTACCTAATATGTAGGTAACTAATGCGGGTTATAATTTTTTATATATTTTTGTATTAGTTAAGAATAAAATTGTTAAACATTTGAAAAAAAAGCCAATATACACTATATTGACTATATTGGCCAAATATATTTAAAAAATGTTACCTTGCTGAGTTTCTTGCTGGTTCTTCTCAGTTGAAGGCTGACTTCCGAACCGGTGGTAACTTCTGTAATTCGACCTTCATAAGTGCCCTTCTAGGGCCTAAACTGAATAAATGGTTTTGACTTTGACTTACTTAGGTAAACAAATGCCGGATTGTGGAAGCGCGTAATGCATTCATTATGTAACTAAGCCACGTACTCTGCAACCGTTCTTTGAAAATCTCTACCAGGGCCTGCAGAGTGCGTCTGGCAGTCTGGCATGATGCTACGTGTTCTCGGTACTTCTGTACGACGTAGAGTCATGAGTAAACGCATAGAGACATTCGAAATGTGGGTGTACAGAAGAATCTTGAAGATATCTTGGACGGATATAGTAACTAATGAAAGTGTTTTGCAAATAATGAACAAACTGCAGTACTTGGGTCATATAAAGACAAACTGCTCTAGCTGCTTATACATGCGAAAATCCAGGGAATGCAACCACCCGGAAGATGGCTTACCTCGTGGCTCAAAAACCTCAGAACGTGGTTTAACTTGAGCACCAAATCCTTATTCGGCGCAGCTGTGTTCAAAATAAAGATAGCCGACCTCTGGCAGGACATGGCACCTAAAGAAGAAGAAGAAACATAATTTCTCAGAGATATACAATACATACATATACAATAAATTTTATAACTACTATTTACCAACGTAGCAGTAAATCTTTTATCAAAGTAGTAATTAGTTTCCATTTGAAAATCAAAACACTCAACAAAAAACTTTCTCTTTTCCAGATAATTTGCACAACATTTCGACTCCACTGCACCTGTGTGCTACAGCGTGAAGAATGTTATTAAGTGGGTGAGTAGAAAAAACAAAAATATCTCTATCGGGCCGCGCTGGACGTGATAATTAGTAGATATAGAGAGTAGAGCCGGGGCAGGGGCACATCGTCAGCGTCACGGGCAAACACGTTTTTCTAATCTTATTCATTGAAAAACTACCCTTACATTATTTTAAAATTTAGAGCGTGTCTAGACCGTAGAGACCTATCTTAGAAATATTCACTGCTTATGGTCCTTATGGAACAAGCCCGTATAGCAGAAACCAGACATTTCTCGCTTGAAAATTATCTTTATTATGGATTTGCTATCCCCGCGGTTTCACCCGCGTTCCCGTGGGATCTTATCTTTTCCCGGGATAAACATATAGCCTATGAAACTCACAAATAACGTGGCTTGCTATTGGTAAAAGAATTTTCTAAATGCATGAGTTCAATAGATCCAGAGATTACCCCCTACAACCTCACAAACTTTACCTCTTTATAATATTAGTACCTATCGCTTTTTTTATTTTGGCTTCCATAGGCTTCCATTTTACTATCAGAAGGTTAGATGCTAGCTTAGCAAAGAATTTGATCTAATTTAGGTCATAAAACAAGGTACCAACGCAGGCGTAGATGTTAGCTATCATCGCCCGATACCTCTCGAAACGAATCCAACCTTACGATCAGGAAAGTATGATATGATACCTAAGCTTATAACGTTGACTGACGACATTATTATGACAACGTACATATCTTTAGCAACTGTATTTGCATCTATTTGCAGTAATCGCTGTAAGAGACGGCTTATATGTCAACAGACAATAGCTTATCATAGACAATAGGCAGTCTATGATGCTAATTATTATATATCAGGTAGCTAAGTGGTTATTGTATTTTTTAAAGTCCTCTTTCAAACTCAAACTCTAAATATTTGTATTAGATACTTACACGAACTCATATTACAATCTTACATGCGTCTCGACATATGAAAATTTAGACTAATTCACGGTTCGGAAGGTTTCTTTTAAAATTAGTAATTATCTAGTCTTTAAAAAAAAGCTACTTAGACCAATAATTAATTACCTATCTAGCCTAATATTGCGACAAAAAAAGAATAAATAAATAAAATTTAGTTATGAGTGTGTAGCGACATCTATCTACACATAGATATAGTTCGCACGACTCCTGACTCACCGCGCTTCCTGGTCCTGCAAGGCTCATCGCTCAGTCTCGACTCACTGTAGACTACGAGCAGCACTGGCACTTGCAAGCTACATTAGCACGACCAGCAATATCGACCTCTGGTTTTGGAGGGGAGTGATGTAGCGACATCTATCTACACATAGATATAGTTCGCACGACTCCTAGATAGATGGCGCTTCAATAACCTACATCGCGCTTACGAAGTTTTCCATGCGATCTGCATATATACAAGATTCCAACAACAACAGTTGGACCGCGGTCCCCAGGCACGATGACCTAGCCTTGCGGAAGATCTTCCCTTTTCAATGCAGGAATCTAACACCTCGCTCCTCCATAAGTGATTTAGTAAACAACAAATTCAAGCAGACCAGCCCCCACAAGCAGCACCTTTTTTATGACAAACAAGCTTACGGCCCATCTGATGGTAAGCGGTTACAGTAGCCTATGGACTCTTGCACCACCAGAGGCGTCACGAGCGCGTTGCCGACCCTGTACGATACGTGAGTCGTAACCGCTCAACATCACGCGGGTTACTTTTTTGCCAAAACCTAAATGTAAGAAACCTTATTTTTTATCTGCGGATGTGGTTGAACTGTCCCTTCTGACCATGTTATATTTAAATAAGTACCTAGCGGTCTGTTTTGGCTTTTTATCATGTACCTAATATAATAATATAATCGGAAATAATCCACAGATTAAGTAGGTACGTTTCTAACAGGTAAAACTAGCAACTGACTCAATTCAAAAGTCAGGAAAGAGGCGGAGTCAGAGGCGTGCGCTTGTATGTAAAGTGGTTGCAATCAGCAATAAACCTTCCGTTACATGGATCGTTGTTAAAATAAATTGGTTCAATGTTAACAAGGTATTTCTTACTGGTTTAAAACGCATAACCCGCCTTTGCGTCGCGCAGTCGGGTGATTTAAATGGCCGACAGTGGTACTAACATTTTTAGGTAAATAGTAATGGTAGCGGGATTTTGATTTGGTAGGGGCTTGGTGGCTTGACGCCGCTGACAAAAACGCACTTTTAAACTTGTATTTTAGACAGCATAATAGGTATTGCTAAAACCTTAAAATTGAATAATGTCACGGTTAATTTAAGTCACCGTAGGAACAGGTGCTTGGCGACAGATTTTCAACTTGAGGGCGGTAGCCAGCGAGTCGAGTACTACATAGTACTCTTTCAATTCCAACCCACGACCTTCGCCGCGGTATCCGTCGTCACTACCACTGAGCTATGATCGTCTCGAATGATTACACACTTGCCCAGTAATCCTATTCGCCAGGTACCGTTTATAAAGAGCAAATAGGGCATTAAATTCCGCCTTCCTATAATATTATGCATATCGAAGCCTAAATGGTACATGCACTAATCAGGCCCAACCTGTCCATGACCCGCCATAAAATGTCACTATTAAATTAATTGCCATTTTGCCCTTACCATCCCAGTTTTAATATTATAGCCAGGTTAATGAAACTAACATTTTCAGCTGGAATTTGCACAACATGCAGCTATGGTTAACCCTTCTTCACCGATTAATATACAAAGTCAGTGTCTAACGGGGTCTAAATGACCAGTGCGAGCTTGCATTATAATACAGTAGAGTTCTCAAACAATGTTAAATAGCAGGTCAGTAGGTATATGCGAAATTTTCAGATGATACCTATTTTTACTTAATTAGAATGATTATAAGTATCCCTATCTGATTCAAAGCAAAGCAGGTCTTATAAAATGCCATTTTTATTATATTAATAACCTTATATTAAAATCAATTAAATTTAATTTAAAAACATCTTAATATCATGTATTCGTCAACAATACTCACGCACACACTTCACGGGGAGAAACGCAATCGTAGTCCAATCGAGAAGCAATAAAGACGACAATATACAAAAATAACAAAGTGCAGAAGAGACAGAAAGATATAAAGTCATAAATATGGCACAGCTGGATTCCCGGTGGATACCTTTTTCTCCAAAAACTTAAGATTTGTAAGTACATCGTTTAAAGGCGAAGACAGTCGCGTTCAAAAAGCTTCCGAGAAAAGCTTATTTTTACAAAAATCAATGGCGGCTAACTGTGCGAAATGCTTTAGAAATCTGTGACACATTCTTGTGTTGGTAATGATGAATTCGTAGGAGATTGTGTGTGAGTAATACCTGATCTGTAGAAATGAAAGCCTATATATTTTCTGCCTTCGAACAATCTTGGAGCAGTTGACTTCAAGGCTTTGTACAAATGTAATATGCGACGGTAGTAACTTACAGAGGTTTAATTTTACTCAATTACGTAACTAGTTTCAAATAATTTCAATCTGAAAAACGGTTTATTGAAACAGTTTTCTGAAAGTTAGTTAGAAACATCGTGAGGAAACCATACCACGGTGGTAGGGTACTTTGTTTTTTTTATGTCAATAGGTTGACAAACAGGCAGACGGTCCACCTGATGGTAAGTGGTCACCGCCGCCTATGGACATTTGCAATATCAGGGTGATTGCCGATGTGTTGCCGACCTTGAAGAGCTCTCTTTACGCCCTTTTTGAAGAACCCCATATCATAGCGCGGAGGGAATACCGTAATGGGGAGCTCATTCCACATCCTAATGGTCCGCAGAAGGAACGTCCGGCTGAATCGTTCAGTGGACGAACGAGGCGGCTCGAGGATATGAGGATGAGCTCCGCATCGCCGGCGAGCAGTGCGATGGTAGAATGGTGACGATGGCACTAAGTCAAAAAGTTCTTGAGAACACTCCCCGTTATACAGACGGTAAAACACACAGAGAGAGCCAATATCTCTCCGAAGGCTGAGAGGTTCTATAGTACCGGACTGGCTGGCTACCACCCTCAAGATGTAAATCTGTCGCCAAGCTCCTATCGGTGTTTTGTGTTCCGACAGCTGCACTTGAGAGCCAGTTCCCATCTAGGCTTTGTGTGCTTACCACCTTCGGCCACATCATCACTTACACAAGCTTATCCAGAAAAAAAAAGATGGTGAATAAGTATTCAAAAGCTTATGTATGCAACAGTACAATTAGAACAAGTCAATAAATCCAAATAGGCTTTATTGGAAGCCCTACAGAGTTACCCGACACGGCGTCTATACCGATGTAGTATGTTTTATTAATTATATGTCGGGTCTCATCGATTAGTCATAGCATTATCGGGTTAAGAAGTTATTTGTCATTCTCTTTTTAAATCCCGAAACGTCATTCATAGATATAGCTATACTTATGTTTCTTACTTACGACTTTATAACTCCTTTTGCGAATTAAATTCATGTTTATAGTAATATCGGGTCTATTCGATATTACTTGACTGACCTACGAGTATGCACAACCAAACGGTTTCCTTTTATAACGTAGGAATCCATTAGAATCAAGGTTTTGTAAAATTCATTCCCTAAAGGGGTTAGCAATCGCCTGTACAAGTCAGGTCAAGGGTGACCGTTCCACTAAAACTTTTCACAGACTTTATGAGTCAACCTGAAAATGAAAGTCACGATGCACGCTTTCATTTCATTTCACTTCACTGGTGCGCTTAGAACTTTATTGGTGAAAACGGCCGATATTAGGTAGGTATTCAATAAAACTCAAAATACATGATTATAATGATAAATTTAATGAAAACGCATCGTCATTTGGCAAGTTCACGCCAAAAAGCTCCTGCGATTTTTTTAGATAAGATTTTTAATTTATTGTGCATTAGGATCCAGGGCCGTATTCCAACACAAGGGCAAACTTTTGTTGATCCAAATTGTCAGGGCAATATCTTCCTATAACCTCTTTACCTATAATACCATATTGCAGGATCCTCCTTATTGTCACACGGAATAAACTCAAATCGTCGCTCCTGGACAAAAAAAAAATATGTCCACCTTCAATTAACATAAATTCCATCGGCCGTGCTTTTGTGACACGTTACTCTTATCAAAATTTTTTGTTTGTTTTTTATGTTATCCTTCTTAATAAAATTGATCGCTTATTCCTCGGGGACCGGTTAGGTGAGATTGGGATACCATTTTATGCGTTGGGAATGTATTTTTTTATACATATAATATAGGTATGTACTTTGTCATATTTTACTTGAAAATCTATTTTTTTCTTTTATTTGGTAAAGCTATACTTACTTATTAATGTTGCTAGATAAGTTACGAGTTCATCAATTTATCTTATTATCAGTAGGTACCTTTATAAAATAAAGCTATTCCGTAGTAAATTACTGAATAAGTAAGAAACATGAAATATAGAGGCTCGTTCCTCTTATGCAATGAGAGGATTTTTTGTAATTCAACTCGCGAGGCAACAACAATATTAGATTAACCTAAGAGTAGGTGTTTCATTTACCACACACCACCTAAAAACATTATTGATTTAGATGGTAAGAAAGTATATACCTTGCACTTGAGAGCCAGTTCGCCTTAATAAGGTGTACAACACATTAGCAATCCCCTGGTATTGCCAATGTCTATAGGCGACGGTTGTCACTTACCATCAGGTGACCCGCCTGCCTCGTTGTCACTTGTGACATAAAAAAAATTAAAATAAAATACCTACAACCTTAATTTTCAAAGCATTTAAATTATCAGGGTTATTCCGACTCATGTTTCCGTTTTGCGATCCATATTTCCATTCGGAATGAGGCAGTCAATTGCTAACGATGACGATTAATGAAGACTGTGTCTAACACAGCATTGGCATAAATTCAATTACATGAAAATTGTTTCAAACGATTGGAATGGCAACCAATTATTATCTATGAGGTTTAAGCCATTATTGCTGGGCTCTCTCTAATTAACTTTAAGGTGGCGGAGCTTTCAGTAAAGGAATTTCGGTGGTAGGGTACTTTGCAGTACCTACTTGCCGGGCTGGTTACCACCTTGGATTGATAATCTGTTGCCAAAGGCCTGCCAGATTGTTCCAACAGCTGCAATAGAGTGCCAGTTTCATTCTAGACTTTATGCCACATCATCCTACTCCATCATATTTCAATTTCATACTCAATCTTTCACTGTATACTGGATAAGATAAAGAATGAGTATATCAGAGGAAGCTTGAAAGTAGCACCAGTGACTGAAAAGATGAAAGGAAATAGATTGGCTTGGTATGGGCATGTCATAAGGAGGGATGAAAGGCATGTAACAAAAAGAGTATTGAGCATGAGTGTGGATGGATATAGAGGTAGAGGAAGGCCGAAGAAGGTATGGATGGACTGCGTGAAGAATGATATGCATATGAAAGGTGTGAGTACAGAGACGACTAGTGATAGAGCGGAGTGGAAGAGGAAAACATGTTATGCCGAACTCACCTAGCGTGGGATAAGGAGAAGAAGAAGAAGAAGACTCAATCTTTCACTGTGCGTCTATGGCATGGCATCACACACCATTTTCTCTCAAATTATTTCACTCTGATTTCCGTGAGAATAATATTTAACGTTAAGATTAAGTAATGTTTTGCAAACATAAACAGTCACACGAATCTCACTGTACTAACAACAATCATCATAAACCTAATCAGCAATAATGCACGTGCAACTAAGATAAAGTGAATCGTTGTTCCTTTTCGTTAGTATGCAATAGTTCCACTTATTGTCTCATGTATGTATGTTAGGTATATGTGAACTCTATTTGAGAATTTGTTATTCCAAAATGTTATCTTTCAAGTCAACTTTTCTCTCTCTCTATTTTTGTTCTTATTGTGCAATTTTAAGATTCGATTAGGTTACATCATCTGGATTTTATGGAAATAATTTGTTCTTTAGTCTGACTCAGTAAGTGGCTAATATTTTTCTTCATTATTTATTATTTTGTAAGTTGGTAATATTCACCTTAAAGAAGAAGTAAAACTGAAATATATTACCAGTTTATGTAAATCCCTATTCTGCAATAAGAATTTAAAATGTTACAGCAAACCAATAACAATAATTCATATAACTTGACCGCAAACACAGATGCGCTAAACTAAAGAAAACATTTTTTCTGGTGCTGACAACCTTGTAAAAACTTTATGCAAAGCAAACCATTTAAAATTATTCATTCTCAGCTCAAATCTTTCACGGTATGATTTCAAGAGGTGCCAGTAAAGTTGACTCTTATTGTTATTTCATTATAAATGCACAAAATGTCTTAATTAAATGATCAAAACCGGCATAATAACTCAGAAAAAATACACTGCCTCCAACTCTGAGACGCTTGTCTGCTCACTCGCTCTCACGTATGGAGATTCATGCTGCATCTCTTTTTGCGCCAGACGAACTTGTAAATTGTTCTTTTTACGTTCTTCTCGGAACGGAAACAACTTATATTTTTTGTACAACTAGATTTCAAACTTTAACACCGATGAATAGAGTTGTTTTAAAGTTACACTTTGCGTTTTAAGATTTTTAGTTTATTGAGAAGATGATCAAGTTATCTCGCTCAGACAAAACAAAATACAGCTCAAGTCCTTTGAGCTTTCGAGTTTAGTTGCTATACCGCGATTGCTTTTTGTAGCCCTGTCCCTTTTCTCAGAGCATTTCATTCGTAACGAAAACGGGTTTGTCTCACAAATCCTTTTAATACGTAAGTTATGTAAATAATACTATACTTTATTCTAGTTGTTTTAGAGGGAAATATCGTGTGGGAATGCTTGGACAGTTAGGATGTTTACCATGTTATCGTGAAGATGTTAGTGTCACATTCGACCGATGCGGGATGTCATGTATCTCTTTTTGTTTTGAATGTGCATTAAGACATGCATTGCACTGAGTTAGTTCCCGAAGGCCTCGGTTCAACTAACTAATGCATGATTCATACGGAACCCTTTGCAAGTGATGCGATTTCACGCACGACGTTGACAGGAACATTCTTTTGTATGTGATAGTATATGTATGTGGGGTTTAGTTCACTTCTTTTTTATTGAATTACTATTCAGATTACTTGTATAGATTCCTTTTGAAAATCGATATCGTTTTTAATGTGACACAACGAATCTCTCGTAAATTTTTTTGTCTTCTGCTATTTTACTTCAGTAAATACTGATAAAATCGAATATAATATCTGAAAGTATGTGCCTATTTCCTTTCTATATTTTCTCAAACGTAGCTCCTGTTTGACAAGACGCCTTCCTAAATTGATTAAGTACTCTATCTCATCGAAAAGTAATAAACTGCAATTCAAATAAATTCTTTGGTATATTTTTTATAAAAATGTTTTTTCGCGGTGATACGAAACTTTCCTGTTTGGAATATGGTAGGGAAATTTTTAAGATATCGCAATGATAGAATATAAAAAAGAAGGCAGCCTCGAAGAAGTTTTTTATATGTTATAATTGTACATTTGCTTGTATATTTTGTACATTTGTTGTAAATAAAATAATTGTATATATAAATAATAAAAAAAAGAAGGTATTTAAAATAAACTTGTAATTACAAAGAGTCTGTCGTATACCTTTAACTCGTTGACCATTGGAAATAAGCAAACTGCATTTTAAATAACATGAATAGGCAGGCACATGGAAATCTGGAAACGGACTAAATAATTATCTATTTGTGAAGAGATGGGCAAACACTCACGGCGACTGTGTTTGCCCTGGTGACTGCTCTGCAAATGTTTGTTCAACGATGACAGGACACTGACGACTTTACCAGTGACGCTTTCTGGGAATCTCTACAAAAATTCCTTAGTTATACAGAAGCTGGACTACTTCACGTAATGCTTTCGAGTCAATAGTCTGATTGATGGAAACGGAGTAGGTATGTAAAGTACTAAGGTCTTCAGATCAAGTTTAGTATGTACTCATTACATCTCAGGTGAAAATTAGGTAAGCCCAGTTTACTTCCACCTTAAATGCAGCCCTGGTGATTGATAATTTTATTGGTTCCCAAATAAGCATTACTTTTTAAATTTTGTAATAACCTGATTATAACTTATTTTATTATCCCCTCTACAGATTGCAACAAGTAGCTAATGTGAAAAGCATTCTTTTTTTATGAAAATATTCAACATTGTTTTCAGTAACATTCGTTCATAATATAAAAATATATCTTAGGACATTTTTCACACATCTATTAGAAAATAGATAAATTGGATAGGTAGGTACGTAGTTAATGAGATTTTATTAAATAAAGCTACTTAATTAATAAGCCATAGCCTGCACGGCAAGTAGGTACAACGCCAAGTTTCGCAGGTTTAGTACTTATACTTAATTGACTAAACTTGACTGAGATTAAAATACATTCATGTATATTTTAGGTAAACCAATGTTCTAATAGTAGAACTTAGTCCAAATGACATCCATAATGGTGTCAATGTTTCAACAAAACTTTAGCTCAGCTTTTTATTTCTTGAAATAAAATGAGCAGTAGGTAGGTACTCTACAGATAACAACTCAATTATGTGGACCTCCCACCAAACATATTTATATACTCATCAAAGTAGACTCAATAAAAAACCCTTTATCGTTTATGCAAATCCATGAATTATCATTGTTTATGTTAGTGCATCAGTCAGCATAGCGCTAAGAAAATGCGATTGAGACATTATCTGGTTAGCACTATCCGCGCGAGAACGAGACAGAACACAAACACGCCCGCATATAATTTGTACGGAAATAACTTTCAGTGCGAGCGAGACGGCGCGATTGAAATGTCAGCATCGACGAGAGCATAATGAGAAAACTGTTGTCTCTTTCACACTTGACGTTTTACAATCGTTTATTGTCATGTTACTGTCTCGTTTCGACGGGCGAGATTGAGATGAAATCGCCGTTGGCGCGTTCCAGTCGTGTCCTCCCGCTATTACCGCGTTATATCGGTTCGAGCCGCGTTGCTGACGGTCGTCGTCAGATGATTTTTTATTTCGATTTTTTTTATTAATCAGTCGTTAAATTAAATTGACATTAAATAAACATTTTTGGGATTCGAGTGTATGTGTTGTGACTGGATGTTGATTTTACAATTTTAAACAGTGACCAAAAAGTTTATTTATAATACGATTGACAAGTGAGCATGTGTTGTGCCTTATTTATTATTATGCGAATGGATTGCTTTTGCTACCGCATCGATATAGTTTGACACAAGATGACCTGAAGAATCAAGATTATCAAATTAAGTAAGTGACAATATCAGCTATATTACTTAATTATATTGATAATACTTGATAACAATTTTCTAACTAATTTTATCTAATAAACCGATCACGTTATCCCTGAAAATATTCCCTTCATTATTATAATAATAAAAAAACACCAGTATAAGGCACGGCAAGCTGCAGCGTAATATTTTACCAAATACCCTACCCGACGGTATTTTCAGCCGGTTGTTTTGACAATGTGACAAGTCTTCGTTTTAGGCAAAAGTTCTCAACATGTGGCCGTAGGAGCATTTTGTACCTGCCTCGGTCAGAATGAAGGAGAATGAAGGGGCTGACTTTTTGTATCTTCAAAAACAAAGAAATCCCAGCGTTCGGCGGGGAGCCGGCCTGTGTCGCAGTTTAGTCACGTTTTTAGTCTTTCCTGAGAATTGCTGGAAAATATTTATTGCCGGATAAGTGTCGTTACATGTAAACTAAGCCTTTGCATTTTTATTAGTTAAAAGCTTTGCTTTCAATATTACCACTGAGTCAATTTAGGTATAAAATAAAAAAGTCGTAAAATAAATAATTCCTTGTTCCTTAATTAACAAACGTCAGCCCCAATATTCAGTCTTTCCTTTCTTTACTCTTTTATTTGCCACTTGTTGCTGCTTGTTTTGGCTGCTCTGCTTACAATAAATTGGGGTAGGCACAATATTTACGCCATCTATATTCAAAGCCATTCAGTTGAACAGGTTGATGCTACTAAAATTATTATCCATTTGACCGTATGCTACCGTTTACTACTTTTCTTCTAATATTCTAGCATTTTTTCATGAACACGCTCATGAAAATACAAACAAAGATAAACTCATCCTAAAATTAAAAATAAGGGGGTTCTGGAGAGGTAATAACTCTTTTCAATAGTTTATGTGAAAGATATTTTCCAAATAACGAACAAGACAATAAACACTTAATTAATTAGTTCTCAATATAGAATCTTGGTTAATATTATGTATGATCCATTAGATATCCTTAATGCCAGATAATTATTTTTGTTTTTACTTTTTTTACTAGTTTTTGGAACATACCGTTAGAGGTTGGCGATAGATTTTTATCTTGAGCGTGTCAGCCGTCCAGACGAGCACTAAAATTTACCTTGGTTTCCCCAGGACGTTTTCCTTCACCGAAAGCTCAAACTCGTACGATTCGATTCAACTTTTGTTACGATACACAGCTATCATTGCCATTTTTTTAAATTTCAATACACATTACATCAGAAGTAGGGTCAATTCTTCAGCTATAGCCGTCCATTTATGCAAGATTATATCTGTGAACCTCATCAGCCCCTGTTCTTTGTCTGCAGAACCTCAGTCACTTTTCTCGTAACAATTTGAGGTCTTACTTGTGTCAATTGCGCTTACGTACTTGGTACAAAAATCTCAAGCCACATAATAATATAGTGGTCGGTCATATGAATTAATTAACAACCCAACCAATTTTTCATATTATTGTATATCTTGTACCCAGTATATTATTGATAGTCAGATTAGACTCTCACATCCGTCTCATTAGGATTATTTAAACGCATCGTGCGAAGTTTCTTCATTTAACTTGACCAACATTTGCATAGAAGATACATTTACAACATAATGCCATGGAGATTAATTGTCTGAACTTCACGTTGTGACATCTCCTGGTTTTGTAAAATTCATAGATTTTTGAACCGCCAGTCAAGTCCTGGTTTTATGTCAATAATATGTAAAAAGTTACAAAATGATCCACAAATAATATAGAAAACTATATGAACCAGACTTAACCTTGCATTTACATATATTTTTTATTCTGGATAGGCTTGTGTTTGACCACAATGTCACAATGATAAGTGATGATGTGGCCGAAGATGGTAAGCACACAAAGCCTAGATGGGAACTGGCTCTCAAGTGCAGCTGTCGGAACACACCGATAGGTGTTTGGCGACAGATTTTCAACTTGAGGGTGGTAGCCAGCCAGTTAGGTACTACAAAGTACCCTACCACCGTGCTATGGTTTCCTCACGATGTTTTCCTTCACCGAAAGCTCAAGCTCATTGTAGGATTCGAACCCACGACCTTCGCCGCGGTATTCGACGTCACTTACTACTGAGCTATCATGCTTCATATACCAAAATAGCACTTCCCAATCTGGTTTTGTGCAGTTTCCATCAGGAGCTTTATTTGCTCTAATTATCAAACCAGCAAATAAATTCAAATAAGGTAGGTTAAGTTTTATCCTCCCAATATAACTCAACAAATTTAGCATTATAAACTTTATTGCGTTGCTATAAATTCAACTTGTGATGACTTCTGTGAATTCAATAAAAAATATTAGCCCTAATAATAATGGTGCCTACGTCATGTTCTGTTTTGCTGGAATACTAACAAACTGTCTGTAAATGGAGATTATTATATCAATCGTGTTTTACTACTCATCCAATTATTGTATGCTGTTGCTTGACAGACCTTAAAAAAAATCTGCACCTACATAGCTATTAGCAACGTGTACACAAAATTGACTCGTTTTTTCGAATAAAACGATGTAGACTAGGTAGAGACTAATTTAGTCACCCTATCGATTTTAAATACGGTTAAAATACAGTCGTTTGATTGATAATGAGATTAACCTATATGAAGTGCATTGCTACAGATTGTAATAAAACTGGCCACTAATCATAATGTCATAAAAAATCTATTACTGCAACATTTTTAGACACGTTAGTCTTGCCCAAAAAACTAGCAACACTAGAACAGTTATAATTTCCGCCTAGTTTATTATATCTTGTGCTATAATCTACGAAATTAATTTAGCAAGGACCACTTTTTCATTTCAAATGATGTTCATGTTATAAACCACTGTAATTACGTTGAATTTCATTGTTCAATTAGAACGCAAATTGACGAACTTCTAGACGATCACCATTTGAATTATGTTTTACTTCTTATCTAGAATTTATGTAAGTATAAATAAATCCATTGAATCCAATTGAAAGCTTGAATAGTTTTGCTTTGATACTATAGATAGAGTATGTTGAAGAAATCAACTATTGTCAAAGCATTTTGATATGTTTTTGTTTCATTATTTTCATTCACACGGCGATATTCTAGATTCTCATAAATGTTTTTTTTTTAAATATAAATAAACAACCGTAAACTGAAAAAGCTTTAACGTCCCTACACAACTTCTGATAAAGGAGCATTAGGAAATTACATTTCCAACGACAAAATGTGTGTAGTCGCTAAAAACAGGCGGTAGTATAAACAATCGAAGATACAAGATGAAGCCACAATTCTTAATTTCAAAATTGTAAGCGGTAAAATTTAAATACAGAACAATACATGCGGCCAATAAAATTTCACGATTAATAACTTCACATTTCACGAGGCATGTCGGAGATTCACGAGTAACGCCGAAGCGCTCCGAACGGCTTGTATTGACCCGATCGTCTTGATCACGAAGACACGAACAGATAGAGTAATGATTTGTTTGCATCGCACAATCGATGCCATAGACCTTCAGTAATAAGAGCAGCCATTGTTGATAATAAATAGGTAATTTGTCATCAGTAATTCTGTACCTATATAAAGATTAGTAATATACGCCGAAGAGAATTTCTTTATCTACTTATATTTATTCATAATTTAAAGATTTTCAATCTTTCTGCAGGTAGAAACCTGGTGGATTTTAAAGCGCATGATTTAAGAGCAGCTGCTGGAATATACAATTTTGATTGATTTGGTAATGAATTATTTGAATTCATAAGCAATCACTTGTAATGACTAGGCCTAGACGCTTATTAATCTTAATTTTCTTTAATGTACGCTGTTAATTGCTAATGCCTATAAGCTAATTGATAAGGCTGTATACGATAACATATTGAAATGAAATGAAATGTTTGATCATCCAAATAGGTAGGCCTTTACAGGCCCATGAGAATTGTCATTCTCTAATGCACGGTTCGGAAGATTGGTGAAATAGTAATGATATCTAGAGATCTAAATAAACCACTGCGCATCGGTATCTCATATCTAAAAGAGACAAAAACAAATTTATAAAGAACGATGTCTTACAAAGTGTCTACAAGATCAAACTAATGGAATTTAAAATACCTCAACATATCAAATTAACGAAAATTTATGTTCGCTCACAAAAAATCCTCAC
The DNA here is from genome assembly GCA_951361185.1 of Ochropacha duplaris. Classification (NCBI taxonomy): domain Eukaryota; kingdom Metazoa; phylum Arthropoda; class Insecta; order Lepidoptera; family Drepanidae; genus Ochropacha; species Ochropacha duplaris. The sequence continues at coordinate 3,101,172 of OX592715.1, read as the reverse complement.
AAACCGCATCTATAACAATTATTGGTCTATTTACTTGATATCAACTCACGCGCACCGGTCGTCGACTTAGAAGCGCCGGCTCGATCTCTCTATTGATCTCCAATAGAGTTGATTAAGCAATTACCAAAACTATACGTTTCTTCTCTATCACCGTGCCCCGCGGCGTTTCTTGCGGTTTTTCTAGTTGTAAATCATCTTTTTTTATTACATTTCAATGGGTTCGTTTCTATTGAAATAGTTTTTTATGATCATATTTTAGAAGACGATCTTCATCGGGTCAGTAACATGTTATGCGTTACAATTATTGGCTCTGTTTTAACTGATCTGATCTCAATATGTGTTAGTTAGTTGGACACAACTACTTAGGTATCAAATTGTAAAATTTCACATAATTTAGATCACCTATATTCTGGTTTTCATTTACTTCCTGACATCAGATTTTTTAGAAAAGCAATGACAGGAATCAACACTGACCAGCCAGTGGTTTTGCTTGATGATCAGGATATTGCTCCAAATTTCTCTTTTATTTATTCGTACTTGCATCATAGAATTTCTCTCATTGTCATCATTGCATGCGTCGATTAGAATAATACCTAATGTATTTTCTTCTGGCTTCTTTACATTATAATTAATTTCTTCTTCGTCTCCTTGTAGGTATGGTGAATCTTAAGTATATTGTATATATATTCTGTTTCTTGACAGTTCCATGATATTTCATCCCAGGCTTTTCAACGAAGTAGTCATATAAAACATAAATTCATAACCTCCCAGCTCACATTTCAAAAATCGTAATAAAACTTCATTGATCTTGCTATAAATGCAGACCAATACCAAGATCAGGGCTGGGTAAAATTAAAAAAGAAACCTCTTCGACCGGTGGTGCAATTTCGCCGATATCGTTAAGTCGTTTAGTTATTTGGTCGGAGTTATCTCGGGAACTGGTCGGGGTACGTGGGGTCAAGTGCGGTCACGGCCTTAAATGAAGACATTCGTGTGGGTTAGAGAACGATGTTGAGCCGCCGGCTGTGAAATCTTGGACAGTCTAGTTGATGAGGTGGAAGTTTAACAAATACTTAATATTTGATATGGATTTCCATGATGTTCTAGTTATATGCATCAACCCCCAAATTGTTTAGACCTAAGTCAGGGAGCTTAAATTGATTAAGAGTTTCTTCTTATAAATTCAGTAAGTAATAAACGTTAGAAGAATATTAATGAGAAATTTGGTAAACCATTCTTAACATTCTGCTGTTCTGATAAATTTACTAGAGAATGCATCTTTAGAATTTTTATAACATTGATTGATTACCCTTGCTAGAATATTTTGCTATTTTTCATTCTTATCGATTCCCCAAAGAATCGATAAGAATGAAATTAAAAAGATCGCGTCCTCTTAGTTTTTCTCTTGTCCGATCCATATATTTCTCTATTCCCATACTACTTTTTTATTAGGAATCCATAACTATCGACTCTCCAATATAGTGATATATTATCCCCCCTTTGTATCTATGTAACTCCCACAGCTTCATCAATTATAGTTTCAACGTATGCTACGCTTCCATCAATTATAATCTCAACAGAATTGTTTAAATCTAAACCCTTTATGTCTTGCTTTACAGTTGAGAGTGCTTTATTGTCTTTTACAGCTGACTATATAGTTATTTTGAACTATAAATTTTGTTAAAGAAAATATGTTAAGTTCTAATGTAATTATCGGGTTGGTGAGATATTTTCTTTTATGGTTGTTTGTTATTTAATTGTTTGGAAACAAAAGTTTATCGAAGCGAAATACAATATTTGATTAATAAGTCTACGATGTTGTTGTGTGGGTAAGGAATTTGTCAAACAATTCTCTTTAAATGAGTATTTTGTTTAACAAATTTCTTTGTATCCGACTCCTGGAATTCTATTTCTGTTAAAAAGGTACATCCGAATCACAGAATATGCCCAAAAAGCAGTGCGCAAAGAAAATTATGTCTTCAGTAGGGTCTAATCATCGTTTATTCTTTTACCATTGTGTGTTTTATTCCTTGAGTTCTATCTAAATTGCTTCAGGCACCGTGACATGACCAGAAAATACGAGCACAAAATATTTGTACAGTCAGCGCCGTAATAAACACACAGAAGCGCGACGAATCACCGACCTTTTTCAAATAAAAATTTCCGAACGTCCAACAAAAAATGTGAGGTAAATAAGCGACGACAGAGCCATCTCTCCGGGTAGAACTAATTGGCGTCCGTTGGTTTATACTTAAAAAAAAGTTATTTGTTATACTCGTAACACTATTTTGATGTCCGAGGCAGGAACGTGAGTTTTGTTCGGACAAAAAACAACAACGGATCTGACCGTCTGAGTAGGTACGCCATAATCTGTGATTCCTTTTAGACACCGATGCCGATAAAATTGCTTTATAAAAATGTGATCTAAGATTTTGATAAACTCCACTACTATATTAAAACGAATATATTTTCATATATATTAACTATAATAAAGCTCTTTAAAGTTTTGCGTGGGTTTTGATCAGTTTTTTTCCCAGTAATTTAGACCCAAAAATTACAGTAGAATTATTTTATGAATTTAATATATTTTATTATGATACTTAAATGCCGCAGTTTTATTGTTCGTTTAGAACGGCAAATTCATTGTACCATCTAAAACTCGAGTGATAAATATAAAATTTATATTAGCTATTGAATTATGTATAAAATGACATGTGGAAGTAGTCCCTGTCGAGGCTAAGTTATTGGTATAATAAAGTTATCAATTACTATAGGATGTTAGATGCCAGATATCATAACTACATGGCTGGGCTTAAGATAAAACACCTGTACGCCTACCTACCCACTTATAAATATGTAAACCCCATTGTCCTTACAAAAGGAGATCTGCCCGTGGACTTGCTAACAAGGGATCGGGAAAAAAAGAACTTCACAGATTCGAATGCGCACCAGATATTATGTTGACGAACAATAGCTTCGAGATCAGACGCTCAGGTAGAATAAATTTCCTATTGTCGAATGCCGTTTCGATGTAATACTCAAGATTTTTCGGCGTAATAAAATTCGGTAAAGTATTTTTTTTCTTTCATGCTTAACGCAAAAGTTTACGTTTACCATCAGAATTTTTATCTTACGTTATAAGCTAAACATTATGGTATTCGATGACATTTAGAAAAAAAACTTTTTATTGGTTTACTAAAAACGAATCTATTTTATCAAAAAAAGGAGTAAAGCTATTAATATTCACGTCCTGATCAATTCCCAATAATCAGCCATCGAATTTATTAATAAAAATACAAAAAAAAATCTCTATGAGGTAACAAATGACTTGCCGGACGCCCCGCCCGTTAAAATTAATGACATTTTCTTTTCAACGGTGCTAAGAACAGTGTTGGTTACCTTATTCCCGTCTACCTGAACCCTGTGACGTGTCTATTTAGACATCAAAATACGCTTTTTTGTTCTCTATATCTGTGAAACTAGTTTCTTGAATACAAAACAATCTTTTGTAGAGTTATTTAATGATTTTTCGACACATTTTAGCGGATTGCAGCAGGGTCCATTCTGAGAAAAATGCGCGGTCTACTTTATTTATGAGTTTAGAAACGCAAGGTGCGTTTTGATCTGTCAAACGGTGCGGTAATTTACGGTTTTAGATGCAAAACGTGACAGGCCCAATGTAAGCGATACTTTTAGATGTAAGTTGTATAAGCCTTCTGTGATGAACACGGTGCGCTGTGGTGAGCAAGTTTATTTTACTTGCCTGAATACTGCACTCAAATTAGAAATGTGTCGCTAAGCAGTTCTGGCAGTTACACTTGAGAGCCAGTTGCGGTTTAGGCTTCCCCTGTTATTGGCTTACTTACCACTTGTCTGCTTGACACCATTCCGACATTTAAAGAGTTTTTTTTATACTACGATGTTAACTTCTTGGTACTTACATAATGTTTTTAGTAGGATAAAAAATATATCTCAACTGAAGCACCGGAAATCATATAACTCACGTATTAAACAATCAAGCAATGGAGTATGTTTAAGTATTATCTTATCATGGGACAGACAGACAGACAGGATGCTCGTGTTAGCCCTCGTCAGAGTGGCAGACGAATCTCGAAGCAAACACTCCTTTTAGTGAGCAACTGTGATTGCTTAATGTTTACGATGAAATTTAATATTATTTACGAACGGTTATTGGTGTTGTCACCCTAATCTGCACTAGACTACGATCTGATCAAATATCAAAAGGAATGGAGTCGATATTAATACACATTTGTTTACTATAAATGGGATGAATTTAACTTGGCTTGTTTAAAAATAAAGTATTAATTGTTTCATTTCTTGGTAGGAAAACTACAAGTCATGAAATACAAAACTAGGGTTATACCTACATTGATACGCTGCTTTTTCCAACATCCCTTTAGGTGCATAACTTTCAGATATCTTGCAAGTATCTTTCCCTCAGTAAATATACGGACACTTTCTTAGTTCAATTATATTTAGAGCTTATTTTTCAATGGCTAAATAAGCGACATGAGACTGTTTATTAAAATTAGAACTTGTCTAAACGTATCAGCGAAAAAAATACCTTAAAAAGTTAACTTCTAATCAATCTATTTTTTGGTAAATCTAAAGCGATCTTACATAACATCCAGCACATAACCAGAACAAACACATTACCCTGGTAGTTGCAGGTGATAATGATAGTTTGCCCTGTCAGTTAACACTGCAGTGCGAGCCACTGGCTGCGCCCGCGCACCCAATATTGTTTCACTTGTGTTTGGACATTATTATCATGACGTTGATTTAGGCCGCGTGAGCTCTGGATTATGGTGCTTCGTTGTGTAAAGAAATAGGGTTTTTTTTGGATAGGTTATCTTCCTGTGGGAAGTACTGTACCTATGTCTTTTAAATTGTTACTGTATATTGGTAAAAAGAAGCTAAATTTCTTGCCAGAGATCAGGAAGCCTAATTCAATTTATTGTAAGGCATTTTATCACCGAATTCTGATCTTAATTTTAAATTATTTTTAGTAGTTCTTTTTTATCTAGATAAGCTTGTGTTCGACCACAATCTCACCATGGTAAGTAATGATGTGGCCGAAGGTGGTAAGCACACAAAGGCTAGATGGGAACTGGCTCTCAAGTGCAGCTGTCGGAAAACGTCCATTGGTGTTTGGCGATAGATTTTCAAGTTGAGGGTGGTAGCCAGCCAGCCAGTACAAAGTACCCTACCACCGTGAACTACTATCATCAATTCATCTATGAAAACGTATCCAATCGCCTTCATTCATGTCAGAAGTCTGGCAATCAGACATCAACCTGATAGTAAGAGGCCACCGTTACCTAAGAACATTATTACAGATAATAACCCCCTGGGGGTTCAAATCAAATCATTTATTTATTTCCAAGAATATGGTACATTAAGATAGTCATGTCATTTAGTTTAGCATATTTTTTTTATTCTGGATAGGCTTGTATTTGACCACAATCTCACCATGGTAAGTGATGATGTGGCCGTAGATGGTAAGCACACAAAGCCTAGATGGGAACTGGCTCTTAAGTGCAGCTGTCGGAACACACCGATAGGTGTTTTGGCGACAGATTGTGGCAACTTGAGGGTGGTAGCCAGCCAGTCGGGTACTACAAAGTACCCTACCACCGTGCTATGGTTTCCTCACGATGTTTTCCTTCACCGAAAGCTCAAGCTCATTGTAGGATTCGAACCCACGACCTTCGCCAATAAAGGTTAGATACATTAGGTTGCCTATGTGGTGCACATCATTGCTAAACCTTGAAGAACTCTAACACGTACAACTGTTACAACCAAACTAAACTTTCTTCTTGCAAATTCCAAGACCAGCAACTTGTGATACAATTTCTAATACATTGTGTAACAATACGAACTGTGTCCGAAACGTAACGTTGTCCAAACAGCCAGGAATCGAACCTTGCGCCCACTCGCATTCCTACTAGAACTGGTTTGTGCCTACGGACTTAACCACTTATTAGTGCTATGAGGAGGAAATATTATATGCCCTAGTTTATATACGTCGCTTATAAACCGTACACTATTTTGTCAAAAATTATCATACATTTTGATTAAGACGGCACGTCACCAATCTGTAAAAAGATCGGTTTGAAAAATATAGTTATGTAGATCCAAGCTTCCTTCCTACCGGTAGTCAAATTAATCTTCTGTTATTTAATTCTAACGTCATCTGCTCCAGCAATAGAAGAATCAATGTTCTCTTAGCAAGAAATACCATCTTCATTCAGTTGGTTATTCCTCGCGCGGTAATTTATCGTTTATAGTCTTATTATATCTTCACGATGGATAATCCAATACTCGATCTCTTAATTTGGTCGAGGCATGTAGTTCTGCAAAATATCAAAGGTCCTGGTGGAATTTATATAACTTGATGCCAGAACACCTCTGTTTGAGGATAAGGATTTTCATTACAAGTGACGCCTCGAGGGTTCTACGTTTACCTGCTACCTACTTACAGTTAGTATAAACAGTGATGATTGTACCTTTCATGTTTAACTTGATTATTACCTTGTGATGGTGTATCTTATGAGTTCAAGTATTGTTTTCTAAATATTGTTTCGGTAGTTTTGACTCTTAGTCAATTCGATTTCTAGCAAGATTTATAAGGTACCTTTTTGCAATTGCCCACGAGTCTTCCTACCACTTTGTTTTATCCAAGATATGTTCTATTTCTGTGCCAAGTTTGATCAAAACCTGTTCTGCTGTATCGATGTGATTGAGTCGCAATCCATATTTTCCTATTAATTAATATTCTCTGGAGGAGGCCCATACCCAGTCTTCAAATTAATACAAATTGATATTTAACCACTGTTTTTTATACGTTTTTTTTCACACACGGCTATCTGATCCCAAACTAAGCAGAGCTTGTACTATAGAAACCAGATGACTGATATACTACATATACAACTTTTTTTTTTTGTAAATACATACTGAAATAGATAATTACACACGACCTGCGTTGTGATATGCAGTGATTGTATAATGTGATTAATTGTAAAATATAAGCTGACGATGATCTATGGATCATCATATAGATCATAGTTCTAAAATTATTAGAGAAAGCCAAGCACACATGTTCAGTATAAATTATAAATCGCATAAAGTTTATTGTAAAACTAAATAACGTGCTGCATAGCAAAATGATAGCGGTGAAATCAAAGTGGTAAACATAAATTCTGTACCTTATACGATTGGACTTGTATTTTACGATATTATATACATAAGTCGTAAATACAAAAGCGGCAATTAATGTCCAGCCCTGGGCATGGAAGTAACGAGCTTGCGAACTTTGATTGTAATTTCTTTATGTAGTTGTGTTAGGCAATCATCACTAGAAATGATGGTCGGTGACCAATTACCTTTCTATAATTAAAATACACTAATTGTGTATCCATAAATATTGCAATATTGGCTAAACAACCTATGTTCCAAACACTTTGAATAAAAACTTATTATGTACTTCCTCAAATTCCTTTTTCTTTGTTGCCAGTATTTGCAGCACTTAAGAATTTTTGAAAAAGGAATACTTAGATTAAACATATTTAATCCCAAATAGGGTATTGTGTGAACAAGTGGCTGTCCCCGCTTGAGTGTCGTGAATGTCCCTATTGTCCTACGATGGCCCACATTGTCCCATATTGTCCCAAATGCCGTACGACAAGTTAAACAGTCCCACTGACAATGGGAAATGAGGATTTGTGAAAATTATAAGCTTTAATATTTGAAGAGAAAGGTTCTTTGAAATTGACATGTGTTTTTTTTATTCTTACGTAGGTACTTTCTTTGTGTTTTTTAATGCAGTTTAAGGCTTTGGCGCTATAAAAGCGGCCAAGCTTACGATTACAAAAGGAAATGGACTCTTCACGTAGATTATCTGATACTAAATGACGACTTAGACGTTAGATCAACTACTAACATTTCACTCTCTAAGGTAATTAACCTTAGTAAAAATCTTTGTACATGATTTAAAATCTTTATATAAAGACATTCAGTTAACAATGCAGTGTTTTTATATAAACTAAATAAAGAAATCAATATTATTGATATCATAAAAATCGTTAGTCCGTATGTCAAAATCTCATAATAATAAAGTTTTTATTGTGAAGATACAGCTCTATCTCGTAGACAAGGTTTCTCAATGCATGCTTACTGCTTTCAAACTCTCCTACACCTACACTTCAATTAGTGTCGACCACTGTGTTGTACTCTCTTTATTACTATCTGAACTCTTTAAAGAACCTTATTACAAGTATATAGAGTTCACAATTGACTAGCGAGTGGTCCTGGTGAGTTGGACAGTAACAAAACTCTAAATAGACAAGGTTTGCTCACAATATCTCACTGTAACACTAAAACTGATTCCAGGAAAATGTTTTAAGTATATCTAATATTGACCGAGCGAGTCCGAAGGGCGTACAGTAGCTTATTGGTATTTTGGATTCTGGTTCTGGTAAATATTGGTTCTAACCAGTTTCAACTGTCAATAGTTGGTATATATGCCACAGTTTAGTTACAGCTCTATGGCCTGATTTTTCAATGGCTAGATAATAAGACCGTGTTTAGTAAGTGCTTAGCAGATTCTAAATTCAAATTCTCTATAGAACATTTGAATTAAGAATCTGCTAAGCAGTTGATAAACATCGTCGATTTTTTTTTAATAAGGCCATTAGCATATACCTAATAATATTTATATCCAAAAAAATGCCCGAAAATTTACTTTTCTTGAAACAACTTTTAGACCTGCCACGAGTGTAAGAATTAGAATTCTGATGAAACAAGAATTGTTAGTGAATTTATTATTTGGTCCTAATATTTTAATGACGTCACTACCACTGCGCCGCGGCGCCGTCAACGCCTTTATTGAAAAGTAAAATCTGATTTGTCTCAATGGTAACACGTTACATTTGTGAACGGGCTTACTTCTTTAGACTGTTGTAATACATAATTTAGAGAAGGAGAAATATTATGTGATATACAGTCAGTAAACTATTTACTGTGTAGGTACCTACGTACGTATAATCGTACCTATTGGTATGTTTAGATAGAAGGTAGATATTCGGTACTAATCTCACTATTTCTCATACGACACTATTACCTACAGACTGAAATTTGGCTATAATAAAAAAAACCTCTTTCACGATTAGTTTTATTTCAAAGATGAAGACAGAGTTTGAAGTGAAACTATCCTAGTGTTAGTGATGTCGAATGCTTTGTCGTACTCGTGGGTTCGAAGCCTACAACCTTAAGCTTTCGGTGAAGGAAAACAGGAAAAGGAACTAACTTTGTAATCATTAATTCTGAATGTTTCTCATTACAATACCTTATCACATTACCTTTTCTGACCCAACTCAATGGAATCGTAGTTTTTAATTGTCATTTAAACCCCACATAATTTCTTTAAAGTTATCACCTACATAAAGATCGTCACTAATTATAAGGAAACACGAGACGAGCCGCAGTAAAAGCTTAGTAAATAAAATTCATGTGTTATCTTAGATTCAGGAGATGCCATGTCATTTAAATAAATATTATTTCTAAAGTAAATTTCTATTCAATACACCTACTCAAATAGGCCATTGCGAGCTTCCAAATGAATGCAAACATTATGACGTTTAAATGAATTGTGACAAATTATCGCCATGTTTCAGTCCAATGCTGAGGCAGTGCGTGTGCAAGAATGTAACTATCATATTGAAAAAAGCAATGGAAGATAAATAATAATTTATATCATAGAGTTTGCTCTAGAAACGATTCTCTATGTTTTGAATAGGGTTGGCACTCGTACACAATTCTTTTCACCAAAAAGTAAAATATATTTTACTTTTTGGTGAAGATAAAGAGATAGCTCCAGACATCTGGACAATATTAACTGATGATTATAATTATGAAAACCTATTAATTAAATTCCATATAAATACTTTGCAATATATAGGAGATAACGGTAAATTTCGATTTAAAAAAAGCCGCTCCATAAAGTTAGATTTACCCTGTGAAAGCCCTGCCTGCGCGCACGCATGTCCATGTCAATATTGACGTAAGCAGTAAGCTGCAGCGGGGCGTCACGGCAAACCCATCACAATGTCAACATTTGCTTGTTTGCTCTAAACTCTATAGCATCAACGTAATAATGCACTGCCATGATACTTTATGGAATTCCCGAATCTTGTATGTAATTTTTCGAAAGATTAAAAAAAAAGTGAATTATTGCTTCTTCTGCTTGTGGTATTCAGAAGATTATATTCTAGCTTTGAGGTCTTACTTACTAAAACAAAACATGCGTTCAGGGATGTTGGGCTTTTATTAAATGATTTATTACTACTTAATGTATGAAATACATACTTGTGACGTCATAAATATACACCATCAAAAGACCTACTCTTTGTCGTTAAATTGGTAATTAAAAATCATGTAAAGGCAGAATTTCACAACGTGTTCGCTATTTTCGATTATTTTTTAGATGTTTTATGCACTAGTTAGTTAGTGTTAGGTATTTTTTCTTGAATATAGTCAATGTTATCTATTAGTTTTTTTATAGGTACTAATTATTTTATTATAATTTAAGTTAATGATAAATTCTATATTTACAACAAAGGTACAAAAATGCAATCGGCAAGGATTCCAGCAGGCTGATCTAATCTATTAGTTATACTCGAGATATAACTTGTAAGCATACGACAATTTCTAGGTTATTTAAAAAAACTCAATGAACAGCTAAAAACTGAAAATTAGTAACATACTTGCTTACCTTTGGAATAGCTCGTAGCTACTTTTCTCAACTGGATATTTATTAAATACCAATAAAAGTCAATAAAACTATTTATACAGAAGATAATATATTTATAAATAGTAAAATATGTGTGTGCAGTGTACATGTTTCTGTCCTAAGGCGGGTGATAAAGTCGCCGCATGTGTCCGAACCCCAGCTCCGATCTCAGTCTCAGGTCGACGTGGTACGAGCCTGTTGGCCGTCTTCAACTCACTAGGGTTGCCCGATGGAAAAAGTCGATATCTAAAATATGAGAGTATTTATTTAATTTATTACAGTTCTTTTTAGTTGGTAATGCTGCAGTTTATTTAACGTTAAGTTTTATTGTGATATTTTCATTTTAGTATTTTATAGCAATATACAATTTGGACACATTTCAATCTTTATATACTAGCTTTCCGCCCCACGGTTTCACCCGCGATCCCGTTTCTCCATACAAACGTTAGACCCCGTTTAATCCTCTGACCCCTCCCTACGCCATATCTAATAACTGTCTGCGTGCCGTATTTCAGCGCAATCCGTTCTAGTGGCTTGAGCTGTGTGTTGATCATAGATATCCCAAGCAAGGTGTTGATAGATAAGTCATTCAGTAAAGATTGATTTTTTTATATGTATAGAATATAGATGTAGGTAGATAGTGCTGGTTTTATAATGGAGTTTAAAATCAAATACTTGATATTTATTGACAGTAAAGATAAAACAATACCCTGACAAAACAAAGCAAAGCACAAAAATACTAGTGCCGTGCGCACATTATCGATAATCCGAACCCTACACTTTCTTCTCTCACAATAATGGTCTGGGCGTGGTAAAACGAGCGAGCGATACAAAACGAAAACCATGAAAGAAACAGGTATATATTGTTATTACTACGTGACGAATATGTGTAATGAACACACGCACGATTTGTGTGCGCAAATTGATAGGTGTCCGACGGTAAACGTAAGATGAGACGTCGTAAGTGGTTCGGCTCCTTGTATTGATTGAAATAAGCTAAATGTGTGGGCCTGGTGATGTGACAACACCGACTCGACATAACCAGTGTATGACAGTTATCTTGCTTGACATATGAATATTACTGTTAAACAGACGTTTACTTCAATCATTAAACTAATCCGTTTAATTTACGAGCGCGATCTATGTACATTTGTATGGAAATTTATGTATTTAGTGTAATAGCAGACTGGTTGTTGGAGCTCAGCTTGGTTATTAAGTCTGACATTTTGTGTTTCTACTTGGTATTAATTTTCAAAAAATATTTTCAGAGATAATTCCAAAACATAGTTATTCTTTAAATAAAAATGGCGGCGTCTTTTTGAGTTATTATATCAAGGAAAGAAACAACGTCGCGGCCGAGAAACAAAAAAATATATTTTCATTTCAAAGCATCGCACTGCCTCACGTCGAATGAACTTTAATGATAGTGATGTGCACCACTCGGCTCTATATAATTTAGTACGGATTGAGTTATTAGTACTACGTCCGTTGGTACCACTGTAGTACTGGTTTTAATGTTGGAGGTTTTTGGATGTCTTAATGTTATTTTGATACGGTGAGTGCTGAGAAGGAAACCTCTGAGTATCTCACATTAGTTCTGATTGTGTTTCTGTAGTGCAATCAACATGTTCCTTGGATGTTTTGAAGTTGGATTTCATGAGGATCATATTAATGAGATCCAATGTATCTTCTATCTACTCATGAATTGATTTTGAAAAAACTGACCCAATTTTTATTTATTAAACCCATAAAATTTGTTTGTAACTTGTAAGTAATTCACTGCGCATTATCAAATAGATTTTGATGAGGAAAGATTTGCATCTCTTATGTCTGTAACGAGACCTCGTTTACTCAAGTGTACTAACTAACACATTAATCAATTTGGATATGTTATAGTAATAAACTTATAATGATTTTCAAAATATCAAAGGTTTTCCATAACAGCTGCATACCTTAAAATGTTCTATCGGAGAAAGTTTTATCATCAGTACCTATCTAAGATCTCAACTTATCGTATAGATTACAAACTTTATAAACATCATAATGTGAAAGCAGAATGGGACAATCGCTTTAATTAAGTGTCATGCTAACGTTTTTTTTCCTCTTACAAATTACCTTATTATTCCATGGTCCTGTTCGTGGGCGTAGGTTTGTCGCGTTCTTATAGCCCTCTTGAATTGATTAAGGCATTTTTTGTCTCGCATTGTAGGGTAATCACCGCTGTCTTTATCGCACTTAATGATCTCATATTAACATGTTCAGATGACTGGTGTGATGGCCCATGATGACTGGCCCGAAAACCAAATTGTGTTTTTAGAATACAATCTTAATAATGCCAGCTTTCGTTGGAGCGTCTGGTTTTTGTTGGTGCTTATGATTATGTAATCGTGGATCGTGATGCTTGGCGTTAAGATGTTTTTTTTAAATGTTTACTGCTAATTTGTCTGTGGTTTCAATTGTTTCAATTTTATTTTTCCTTAATGTATAATTTTCATTAAATTAATCCAGTAATGTCAAAGACGATGAACAAAAATAAATTAAATGTGAAATCGATATGTAACTTCAATTACATCAATAAATTTCATCGTTAACGGCGCGAAACACACCGCTGTTATTTCGATGTCTTCATTTTTCTCATAACATAAAGCCATTATTTTTTATTAAACACTTCATATACGGCCACCTATTAATATCACATAAAATAACTTACGTACTTATGTGGAGTAGCGTAATGAAGAGTTCTCCCGTCCCACAATATGCATTCCTTATAACGGATGTTGCATGATTAAGAAATAGTTTACTATGTATGTGTAGGCTAGACATGCTTTGTCATCCCGTGTTTGTTATTTCTGAGGTCCGACGGGTTCTACTACTAATGACGACGTGAGTTGCTCTTTCTTTATAAAGAAGCAATTAATTAATATTTTCATACGATACAATTGTATAGCTTTTCGAATGCGTCGATTATTACATCATTAAAATTCCCGGTATTGAGATCTCACTCAATACGATTCGGGTGCTGCTAGCACTAGTTGACGACCGGTTAACCGTGGCCCTCGAAACCAAAATAAAAGCAGCCGAATATTTGAATTCGAAAGCGAGACCGCGAAACGAGTCCTAACGAACTTAAATACCCTTTTTTGATTCTTTTTCTACGCTGGCAAGACAGCATGTCGACGCACGAGAGTTCCTCCGGGCGATTTGGGTATTTTTTTTACTTCCATACTCCGTTGCGTTCGGGCAAGCTTGTTCTTGCGGGTAATGGCTTCATTATACCACTCGGAATCTTGGAAAGAAGCTCGAGGGCCGCCGCAAAAACTGGCCGCACTTACAAACCCGACGCGATCGAGATGCACACAAATTTCACGTGTTTTAGCAGACTGTCCAATAATAATAATAATACTCAATCGAAATTGTTATAGTAATCGCTGTTGAGTTATTACGCAATTATGGTGTTCAGTTTTATATTTTCTGAAATAATACGTGTATTGTTGCTGCTGTACATTTTGTGGTTTCCTTGTTCAATTTATTTTGTAACGAATTCCAGTGGCTTTGAACTCTCGTAATCTAATGAAAAAGTATTATATACATATATCGGAAAATAATCAGCATACCAAATAAGTATATACGAAATTAGGATGAATTTATAATTGATCGATAAACAGTGTCTCCGCACTGTTTAAGTGCCAATTTACCGTCACGGGGGTCCTCAATCGGAGCTGGTGTAATGACAGGTTTTCTCGTAAATTCGTTGAAGAATTGCCTTCGAATTTCTCATTTTAGTATCTGGTTTTGAAGCGCGATTCGTTTTATTTTGCGCCTTGTAATTAGGTGTGCCGTTCCTTGCACGGTACATTCGTTCGAGGAAATGATTATTTGTATCATGAGAGCATGTTTGTCTTTAGATTCTGTTTGCTTAAGTTACATGAAGAAACGTACAAAATATTTGTACGACTATAAAATATGTTCTAGCTTCTAACTAGATTACAAATGCCAAACTGTAGGACCTGATATCAACTAAGATGCTTCGAGCTCAAGTGTGCTTATCACAAACAGGGGCCAATCCTTTAAATGTAATTTATTGTAACAATATTTTCAACAAATATACTATCAATATAGATTTTCTTCCTTTAAATTATACATGTACTAGTGGACCCGGCAGACGTTGTCCTGCCCTGAAATTAAAACAAAACTTAGAACCCGATTCCAGCGCCATCTACCGGGTCCAATTTTGTTTTCAAATCATCGAGGAACCCATTGAAATACACACACAAAATTTCATCCAAATCGGTCCTGTTACCATACTCCTCCGAAACGGCTTGACCGATTACTCAAATTACTAAAATGGCTATTAAAAAATAAGGGTTGATCGTAGAAGGGTGAAAATTGGGGATTGTATGTATTTTTGTATGTTGTATCATAAAAAAATAGAAATTAGAAATTTTGTCTCAAAAATAAAAAATAAAAATTAGGGGTGGACTACCCCTAACATTTAGGGGGATGAAAAATAGATGTTGACCGATTCTCATAGATACCGGATAAGCACAAAAAATTTCATCAAAATCGGTTAAGCCGTTTCGGAGGAGTATGGCAACTAAAACTGTGACACGAGAATTTTATTATACATGTATAAGCATATATTATTATGTGAATCAGTAATTTCCGGGAGTTTTGGGTCGATTGTCCCAACGAAGCAAGTGCAAGCCGAAGAGTTGACTGATAAATAAATACACTTTTGTTCCTACTTTGTATTTAACAAGTACATATAATAATTCTCTCTCATTTTGTCAATGTTCTATTTAACCAGCCGCTAATTCATTATACATGGCATAAACAACATGTGCATCTTGCAAAATGACAAATTAGTACCAATTATTACAACATTAAAACTGATGTACCATTAAAGATAACAATATAACCAATGCCTTTACAAAAACAACATTAATCTGAACACAACGCGGTGTTTATCTCTATTCAGGCATTGAAAAGGTGCAATAAATATAGTGAGAGTACGTCGCACAATTGAATCGTACACTACTTAATAATCGCTGGCACGCAGCTATGCCGTCCGCACACGATCGCGCTACGTGTGGCCAGCTCCACGCGGGCCGCGACAATTTATCGATAACTTATATTACTTTTTATCGTAACGCTCACATCACTATTTTATTGACAGCGTTTGAGATGTGGTTTTTAGAAACCCAATAGCTTGATTAGGCTTGATTGTTCAGTCCTTCTTTTAATCATGTGCCTATTATAATTTCCTTGTTAACTTGACTTGGTATGTATTGATATTTTAGAGTTAGAAATTTATAGTTGGGTACCTAATTCGATTTCATGAATTGTGATGAATTCGTGTTTAATACGGTTCTATTGCATTGTATTGTAGCTATTCTTACATCACTGGAATAATATTCATCTACTATATAAAAATAAGTCGGGTTTTCCTTCCTGACGCTATAACTCCAGAACGCACGAACCCATTTCCACGGTTTTGCATTCGTTGGAAAGGTCTCGGGCTCCGTGAGGTTTATAGCAAAGAAAATTTACGAAAAATTCACAAAAAAAAAGAATAATTAAGAAAATTATTTTTGTCATACATTTTGTATAGAACGACTTTTTGACATGTTACGAGATCGGACTGACAGATGGTTTAGTTACACAATTGGTGGCGCTGGAATCGGGTTCTCGGCTGGAGTTTTATTTTCAGGGTAGGACAACGTCTGCCGGGCCCACTAGTGTAATATAATAACTTGCATTTATTGTGTGTATTTAACATTTACTGGGTTTAAGGAAGTAATTCCAAATTCAATTTTATAAAGTGCCAGTTTTGTGTGTGCAATGATTTAACACTCATATCGATTTACTTGATACCCGATTAACTCGATTATAGAACGTCACGTGTGGTCATAGATCGTAAGTATCGATATCTCGCGCGAATACACAGTTTACCCTCAACGCCAATGCTAGTTCGTTCCCGCCATATTTAGCTTGTCGATTATGATATTGGTTCGCGCAATGTCGTTTTATTGGAATTTAGCTGGATTTTTATTGCGAGATTTCGTATTTAAGAAATATCTTTTTTAACACCAATCCTACTAATTTATACCTAAATGTATAGATAGGTATCTTAATTTAATAATAGTATTAGTAGGTATGTATTTAACTTAATTTTTATTAGCATATCTTTTTAAACCGATGGTTGTTAACAATTTTAATTTTGTATTCAATAGATTCTATAATAAAGTACTTCTAAGGCTCAGTGGTAAGTGACTTCGGATACCGCGGCAAAGGTCGTAGGTTCGAATCCTACAATGAGCTTAAGCTTTCGGTGAAGGAAAACATTGTGAGGAAACCATAGCACGGTGGTAGGGTACTTTGTAATACCCGACTGGCTGGCTACCACCCTCAAGTTGAAAATCTGTCGCCAAGCACCTATCGGTGTGTTCCGACAGTTGCACTTGAGAGCCAGTTCCCATTTAGGCTTTGTGTGCTTACCACCTACGGCCACATCATCACTTACCATAGTGAGATTGTAGTCAAATACACGCTTATCGATAATTAAAAAAAACATAATTTTCTCACCAAAAATAAAATGGAAATATTGCCCTGAAATTTTTCTCCTATGTTTTTATTATAATACTTAACTCTAAATTCTTCTAATTCTGACTCAGATTTTTTACTTATATTGAGTTTGACCATTGATCTGTTCGTAAAAAGAAGTGACGAAGCCAAGTACCTCGAAATTCTGCATCACAAACGAAGATGCAAAACGTGTCGGAATTACAGCATTATTTACTTTCAAAAACAACTCAAAATATTAAGTGTTAATCCAGTGTTTGAAATTCTAAAAAGCCGTAGCCGTACATGCTATGTCTGCAGCCACTACATTGATTTGTCTGATTTGTCTCATCTGAAGAGTACAAGAAACGGTAATTGAGTATTCCAGCATCGCTCAAGATCCCCATGTATCTAAGTTTTTACCAGCCGGTCCCTTGTCTGCCAGGCGCGATGAAACTGCTAGATATTGGCAGATAACGTACTTGTATCAAGTTCCTGCTAAGATCTTAATCGGGAGATGTATTAGCGCAGTCCTTTACACTTGGCCTAAGTTGAAAGCGATTTGGCAGTAAAAAGTTTTGATCAGCTGATTGTTTTGATTAGCAATATCAGGGGGTTTGGCAATGTGTTATTACCATGCCTTATAGATAAACTGGCTCTCAAGTGCAATTGCCGGAACACACAAACAAGTGCTTGGCGACAGATTTTCAACATGAGGGTAGGTAGCCAGCCAATCGAGTACTACAATGTACCCTACCACCACCTTCCACCGTGCTGTGGTTTTCTCACGATGTTTTTGCTCACCGAAAGCTATTCATTAATTCTCGACCTTCATAAGTGCTCTACTAAACTGAATAAATCGTCACGCCACATGTCATTGCCACGAAGGATAAGATATTTGTGTCCATTATCCTTTGAAAAAATATTCTAAGTATGCAGTATTTATATTAGGAATCTCGTTTCCTTACTTTCGTCACAGTTTTCCTGCACCTCTAGCTAAAAGTGACGATCAACCCAAAAATCGCCCTCTGTTCAAATATTCCACCTCACTCTAAACTCGTCCCATACAAGCGTCCTTAAACACTTATAAAGCATTGTGCTGGCAGTTAATTAACCCTCGCAAGATTTATCGCACTCACTCCGGCGAGTGTCATTCGTGATATAGTGGGCACTGGGCACATATGACCCGACCGGTTGTTTCTTAAAACCGATTTCGAATCAGGGTTAATTGAAATATAGAATGATTAAAAATATTTTTGATTGCACGCATATTCGATGAAGTGACGTTGAAAAATAATTGATTTATTGGCTGAATCGACTAATCAATCTATTTCTGATTTTGTTTTTTTTTAACTACATATTTTATAAGTCACAAGGTAAAAAGTATTCTATCTCTCCATGATATAATTTATATTTGTGCCAAGTTTCACCAAGATCGGTTTAGTATTTTCGGAGTCCATCGCAGACCAACATCACGATGACACGGGAATTTTATATATTAAGGGCTGAATGATAAGTTGATCTTGTGAAATGAACACTTTTTAAGTAGGTATGTGAAATTCCTACCCTAAAATGTCCCAATATAGTCCAAAGATATACTCAATGGATTACATTGATACCTTCTTCTTGTACTTATCCCAAGCTAGGTAAGATCGGCTCAGCATGTTTTCCTCTTCCACTCGCTCTATCACTAGTCGTATCATTCATCATGTTTTAATTAATCGAATCTAAATACCTATAGATAAAGCATTAATTAGTAGAAATCCAAACGCACTCAAAGATCATCCGAGATTAATCGATTATGCTAATAAAATAATTAACTACTAATTTAGTAACATAGTCGATTGTGACGAAAAGTTTAGTCGATCATTAAATCTACTAATTCGTTCATCACTATTTAATGAAATCAAAGCAAACGACTTTATTACATATCTTCACAACGAACGAATTACTATTTTATGATATATTTATCGATTATTGGAATCGATTTATATGATAAATAAGTACCAGAGAGAATTACGCTTTCTCGGTTAGAAGAAAATAATCTGACATTGATTCAATTGATTTAAACGGGTCTTGGTAGTAAAATAAAGCATTGGCCTAATAATGTACTGGTTTGTGTTTATTGACAACACAATATATTTACAAAAAGTGAAAATTAAAAAAAAATATTTTCTTTAAAAATTAATTTTCGAGAAAACCCACCTTTAATCATTTAATCAACTGTTCAGTACATTCCCTATTAGTACATCAAATAAATTACAACATAAAATATACAATCATCAACTGACTTACCGCAATCATAATCGTCTGAAAAAAAAATTAAAGTAAATTGAATCTGTCAAAAATTCACCCCCTCATAAGGTGAAACGACTTTATAAAGCTGGTAGTACACCGGTGTGGCGTTAAGGCGGTGCACACACCGGACCACTCGGTTAATTAAAGAGGCCACTGGATGATAAATAACAGAGTGTCCAAGTTTTTACCACAGATGTCATTATCTCGGCCGACTCTATCAGCCGTCGCTCGATTACGATGTTGTAATCATATAGAGTGATTTTCGACTCTTTAAAAACCACATTCAACAATGAGGTCAGATTCAATATATTTATTTTTCATTCAAAAGAGGAGTAAGAAGGTTTATGCAAGGTCGGCAACGCGCTCGTGACGCCTCTGGTGTTTCAAGCGTCCATAGGCTACGGTAACCGCTTACCATCAGGTGGGCCGTAAGCAAGGGCCGTAAGCTTGTTTGCCACATAGCGGTTTAAAAAAAATGCCTATCAATCAGAAATATTGTAGGTATTGACAAAAATACACAAAATTATCATTAAATCAACATTTTATGTAGGTACGAAATATCTTGACCGTATCCTCGATTGAATATAAAAGAAGCTTATATTCCACCAAACAAATTCACAGATAAAAGTAAAAAACAGACAGTGACAGCTCTATAAAGATCCACGAGGCTTGTGACAGCGTAGCGCATGAATAATCGAAAGGTCCGAGTTGATGAGAGCGCGTGAGAGCTTTTTTGTCGTGACCGCGGCCGGTGTAGGTACCCTCACTCAGGACACAAATTATAATTGACCGCTGAAAAACTATGTCCTTTAATTATTACCGTTGTACACTCGTTCATTTCTTTAATATGGAACGTTTGTTATTTTTTAATCACCTGACATTTTTCTTTTAATGAGTTTTTGATGTTGTCAACAATTTGTTTCGTTCTGTTATGGTCGTTGAGATAATTTCATCTAATATCATTATCCCACTAATATTATAAATGTGAAAGTTTGGATGGATGTCACTCTTTCACGCAAAAAAGGCTGAACGGATTTTGATGAAACTTGGCACACAGGTAGATCACATCCTGGAATAACACATAGGTTACTTTTTATACCGGGAAAGGATAAGATCCCTCGGGAACGCGGGTGAAACCGCGGGGGACAGCTAGTCTTGAATAGTTTAGCGTTTTGTACAACGAAGGTGGGATAAATCCAGATGTCATGTACTCTGGGACAATCGCGAATAAAAACCTTTTTAATTTACATACCTACTACATTAAAATAAATAAACACCATCCATCTAAATAAATCCGTGAATTAATTCTTAGTCAGTTTTACCATTGTCACTGAACCCAGTTTTTACAAAGTACCTATTATTATAATTAAAGAAATATAATATGTCACAAAATATATGTATATATTTTGTGTAATTAATCATTGACAAAGTCCGAAGATAATGTTATCAGTTTGTACATTACAAAAATTATTGTGAGAACATGGCCATTCAAAAACAATTTAAAGAATATAAAAATAATATTATATAATAGACAAGTTTCAGTAACCTAATTAAAGACTTAGATATTTTTTAGTAGAGTAACCAAGGTTTTAGGCTGCATTGTTAATACGTACTCTATTTATTAGTAACCACCTATTTTTAAAGGTAAATAATGTTGGTGCAACGTACGTACATGTGACAGCTGAAACGTAAATAAAGACGTTATCGATCATAACAATTACTTTATTTAATTTTTGAAACTAAGTTATTTGATGATTGTTGCCGACTATACTTCGAAAATAGAACGTTGTATTTTAAAAGTTTATAAATAAAACAATTTGCAGTTTACTTAATTAACGTGGTATTTTGATGACTTTGTTAAAACGATACTCGATATGTAGTTTTTCTTATGACTGCATTCAATGGAATACACAATTAAAAATGCATTATTTTATTTACAGATGTTGGTGGCAAAGTTCTGGGAGTAATTTCGAGGTAAGGCTCTTTTATTTTTTTTATTCAAGATAATAATTAAGTCATAAATTACGCTAGTTTATAATACAAATGTCAGGTAAAGTATATTTTTTGTAGACGTCGTACGTATGTAATGATGGAATTCTTTACGATTGCTAGGCCTTGCCGGCTGCCTCGTCCGCTTCAAGTAATGACATTTCTTTAATGAAAACATTTCTTTAATAACAACAAATACTAAAAACAAAACAAAATAAAATAAATATCTAAGGGGGGCTCCCATACAAAAAATGCTATTTTTTGCCCTTTTTTGCTCGATATCATCACCAGGCTGTATCTCAAAAACCGCGATAGCTAGACAGTTGAAATTTTCACAAATTATGTATTTCTGTTGCCGCTATAACAACAAATAGTAAAAACAAAATAAAATAAATATTTAAGGGGGGCTCCCATACAACAAACGCTATTTTTTTGCCTTTTTTATTTTTAAAAGATAACGGTAAACATGCATTAAATAAAGAAACATAGAATTTTGAATCTTAAACCGACATTATGACGGTAGTTAATGTAACTGTAATGGAGTAACTAATATTCTGACTAAAGTTTAAACTACAATAAACATTAATGTTTAGATTTAGCAAATCGTATAATGGTTGAGATAAACGTCGGTTTCATTTGTAATCAATAAGGTAGCCAGCCAGGCGGGTACTACAAACTACCCTACTACCGTGCTATGGTTTCCTCACGATGTTTTCCTTCACCGAAAGCTCAAGCTCATTGTAGGATTCGAACCCACGACCTTCGCCGCGGTATTCGACGTCACTTACCACTGAGCTATCATCGCCTTAAAACTGAAACTTAGGTACTGAAAACACCCTAAACTTTAAAGAATTTAAAGTTGTGTGCCAGAGTCCAAGTGGGCATTACGGAGTAATATATCAAACAGACAGTCAAACAGTTTTATGATCTCATCATAATTACCTACTAGAACTATCTTAGACTTGTGACTTCTGCTTCAATCCTGTCTTAATTTCATATCTATAATTATCTGGCTAGTCATTTAAAGCTCAATAATTATTGTCAATATGTTAAGTATAAAGCCAAGATTACGATCGTTATTTCACGTTATCAGTTTTTGTTAAAGAAATCCCTACTGCGCTGCGAGCGAGTTGGACTCACGCAGCGTGATATACCACGCAATTTATACAATGGTATGCTAGGTACGAGTGTTATAGGTAGAATCAGAAGCATATACCTAAAGATGATCTGGAAATATTCAAAAAAAATATCTTTAACACCAGCATTTCTTGAAATAAACTATTAATAATGCGTATCTAATAATGAGATTATGTAAATAAATCGTAAAATACATGACTGGGAATGTTCTTAAATATGTTTGAGTGGCGATAAATCGCGAGTTATCCTTTAAAACCTTGGTATCATGGTGGATCAACATAGCGTAAATAAATTCATATACCCAGTCGAAGAGTAATAAATCAACAAGCTAAAATGTTTTGGCAAGCAAGTTAGCGTCACTTCAAATTCATAGTTCAAATCTTTCTATGCTCTTTGGGGTTGGATGATGGCCATACCTACCTTATACCACAAGTGATAACCAGCTAGGCGAGTCACCTGATGGTAAGTGAATACCAGCGGGATTGCCAATGTGTTATACACCTTGCATTAATGGCAACTAGATCTCAAGTGCAACTGTCAGAAGTGCCGGAATACACCAACAGGTTCTTGACAACAGATTTTCAAAGCTCATTGTAGGATTCAACCCATGACCTTCGCCGCGGTATCCTACGTCACTACCACTGAACTATCATCGCCTTAAAACTGATCTGTGGTGAAATCTGGCAGTTCCACTTGAGAGCAAGTTCATATTTGTAGTCAAATCTAATGTAAGTTTTTGGTCAAAATTGGAATTCGCTAAACCCAAGCGCAATTCGAAACTATTCCAGCGCCATCTCTTATTATCATTGGAAGTAAACGCGTAATAGTCACTTTGTTTCGCTAATAAGTCTCTTTGTGTAATAAGTCATACCCTTTCACAAATAACTCAAAAAACACCACTTTTATTCCTCATTGTTTTCAAAACCAACAAAGTAAGCCCTTTGAATTTCACATGAACTCAAATGAGTATTTTTAAGTGACTGGCGAGTGGCGACCGGTTACATTGTATGGTTGCAGTTTAACTGTGAGTTAAGTCACGCACGCCGTGTTTTATTAGTGTGTTTACTAAATTAAACTGTGTATAATCCTTTTCTTCATAAACATTACTTTTTAGTCTCTATTTATGTATATTTTTGGATACTTAAGACATTGCCCTTTGATTATTTGCTTAGCTAAATAGCTGAAGAGCAATATGGTGGTCATAAATTCCATTTATCGAATTATCTTGTAGAACAAGAGTGTAGTTTATGAACAGCTATAGCAACGCTGCGAGTTGCATTTCAATATTAATTGTACACATTTTGTATAGTCCTAATCTTAGTCAAGCATCCTATGCCTAAACATCTTCAAATCATCTATCTGGAAGAAGGAATCTGTATTGGTGTTGCGAAATCCTTTCTACGATGATAAACCTTTTTTATACCAAAAGTGACAATCAGGCAGGCGGGTCACCAGATGCTAAGTGAATACCGTCACCTAAAGGCATTAGCACCAGCGGGATTTCGCACAACACCAACAGGTGCTTGGAGATAGTCAATTGATAGCCAGCTTTCTTCGTTTTTTTTCGGATGTTTTCTTCACAGAAAGCTCAAGCTCATTGTATGATTCGAACCCACGACTTTCGTCGTCCTCCTGGACCCACAATCTGACTATTACAATAAAAACGTATATTGTACTGTATCGGGTAAACAACAGTGACATAAAATACCAACATTTATGCCAACATTCAGATAATGTCGTGTTGATGTGTTGAACATGAGATGTTGATCGAATAAGTCACAATGTTTATTTACATGTGTTGGCGCGCCGTCGGCGTCGTGTGTTGGCTTCGACGTTGGTTCAAATATTTGACGTCTTGGTAGAATGTGACAAGTGATAATGCTATTTCTTTCTTTTCTTATATTAGCGCCAATCCTGATAAATATGGTTTAAATAAGTTACTTGAAGTAAACAAATAAGTAAGCTATAAGATGAAAACCTAAAGTTTTCAATCATATGTGATGCATGCAACGATAAACGAAATCGTATAAATTTTTCTCTATACTAATAATAATAGAGGAAAGATTTGATTGTTTGTTTGCATTGAATAGGCTCTGTAACTACTGGACCGATTTGAAAAATTCTTTCACCATAAAAAAGCTTCTTTATCCCTGATGAACTTAGGCTATATTTTATTCCGGGCAAAGATAAGAACCCACGGAAACGCGGGTGAAAACTCGGGGGATAGCTAGGGTATATAAGATTCAGGTTATCCTAAAATTTACTATAATTTCTACAATATGAGGTTCAATAAACTTTCGCCATATAAGTTTAAACCATAATTATCACAAACGTGTTGATCTTATTCTGAAACAGAATCGTAATATTTCCAACCTCAATTCATACTGACAGCTTTACTCGGCCAACATTTGACCCAACACACACATTAACCACATGTAAAATAGAACCAATAATAAAGTTCATTTCACTTTCCGAATGGCCATTGGCACCGAGGGTTTATGGCGAGAGTACAGGCGGATGCAATGGGCATTTGTTTACGTTTGCCCCAAGTTTTTGTGCCCGCCATTACCTTTTTATAATAATGAGTTACTACTTGTCAAAGCTTCAAAGTTGATGCCTAATTAAAGATCTGTGTATCTTCGGTAGTTTTTGCTTCAGGTCCACTCTTAGGCCTTAGTTCTTATATATTTGGTACTTGTGGTTTCAAATTCAGCTCTATTCCATATTCGTGTCATCGAGGTATTGGTAATAGACGACCATATTTTTACTATTGTACTTTAAGATAATAATAATCATTTGTTGGAATTCTACCAAAGAAATAAATTAAAAAAAAACCTTCATCAAAAATATTATGGTTATGTGACGAAACGGAACAGTCTCACATATTCTTAGGGGATTCCCCTTTAAATTAATTTGCAATCTTTCCAATATTATAAAGAGGAAAGATTTGTATGTATGTGTGTATTACTGTGTATGTAACGAATAAACTCAAAAACTACTGGGCCGATTTCAAAAATTATTTCACCATTTGAATGCTACATTATTCCAGATTAACAGAGGCTATATTTTTATCCCGGGATAAGATAAGATCCCACGGGAACGCGGGTGAAACTGCGGAGGACAGCTAGTTATATTATAAGCTCTAGGGTTAGTAATAGTACTGTTATTATGTAACTTTGACGTTATTGTATGAATATAGAACAGTGCAGGTACCGATGCGCAGGAGTTTCTTTCCGATACATCGTGTCAAATATCTAAATAAAAAAATTACATTAATCATTACGACGTCTCCCAAAACATTGTCACTGTAAAATAGGTTGTTACATCTAGGTTATAAAGTAGATATTTGTGCGTTCGTTGAATAGTAAAACCAACTTTAACCATTGTCCACTGTGTTACTTATATTATAATCCAATAACAAATGATTCACGCCGCATGTTGCATTCATAGAGTGTAGGCAACGCATGTGTCGTTAAGGCGAAGCTACATAAATAGGTTTCGTAAATCATAACAATAACAATATCATATCGCCAATTTTATTATCTAAGGTGTTATCTTCTCCTTATTCCATACTAGCTGTCCCCCGCGGTTTTACCCACGTTCCCGTGAGATCTTTTCATTTTTCGAGTTAATATATAGCCTATGACAATAACGTGGTTTTCTATTAGTAAAAGAATTTTCTAAATCGGTTCAGTAGATCCAGAGATTACCCCCTACAACGTCACAAACTTTACCTCTTTATAATATTAGCATCTATAGACCAGTATAGATATAGATACATACTGGAGTGCCACAAGGATCAATACTCTGCCCTCTATAGTTGTCGGTATATACTAGCGACATACTGAATTCCTATTTATAAATTGCTTTAATTTGTTATGTGTGAAAGTTTGATATCCCTGGCCACGATGCTACAGGTCAGCTACAGATCAGGGAGGAAGGGAATTAAGGACATAACCCATCAATTCACCTCATCACATGTCGCCACATGTTGCCACATTGGTCGACATATCACTTTCTCATGAAAAGTTAGGTACTTAGGATTTGCTTGTTAAAATTGTTTTAATCATTATCTGAAAATAGCCAAAGCATTTGTTCAATACAAAGGGAAAATAGTGTCTATTTAATTAGAATTAAGTAGTAGTACCTAACATTGAATTAAAAGTTATACCTTTAGCAAAACGTCTAACTAAGATTGTCTTACATCACAGCCAGTGGTCTCCGACAAAAAATAAAGCCAGCAGTAAATATCGTCGCCTTAATCAGGTAACATCGAGTTCGGTATGCGCGCACGCAGTCCGTAGAACCACTTCTAAGAAACGAGATAAAAACCGCCGGCGACACTCAATTTATTGTGCTTTTTGAATAATTTTCCCCTTTTTCTATCTATCCCTGTGTAAATGCACGTTTCTTTCGATATTACGATGTTATATTTTGTAGGATTATTGTAGAATATCTGACATTTCTATGAGGTTATGTTTGAACAAGAATTCGTATTGGTATCCGTGAATAATAAAATCTGTAATATAAAATTACTTATCTTAACTTTCACGTGAATCTTTTTATTACAAAAGTGTCATATGTAATGAAATAAGATAATAAAAGGTCTTTAAAGATAAAGCTGTAGAAAAAGTACGATGAAAAATCCCTTCCATATCATAGTATTAGGCCAGAAATATGATTAAACATACACAAATTTTCATCCTCCAGCTTCCATACTTCATAGATTCCACAAATATCATATAAAATAATAACTTAATCTTCACCTAAGCTCTGCGGTTACAATTTTCACGCTCAGTTTGAATTAAAAGCGAAAAAACAAGTACAACAAAATGGCTTTAACCGCAAACTTAAGCTAGTGCACGCGCAATCGAGCAAGTGTAAATTGTAGTGCGCGGTTTCCATGGAATTGAACTGCTCTTACCGATGATTGGATGCACTTATGGACTATTCGTCTTAGGGAATTGTTGTAAAAGCCACGTTTATTATGTTTTTATCGATATAAGTTCTGTATGTTGATTTCCGTGTTGTGCCTATCAAATCTACATTCAGACATATTTTTTAAATCACAATTGCCACGCGATAACAGAATGTCATATTACGTTTATTAAGATATGATTACGATTTCTGGGCTTATGTTTTCGTAGTCACACAAAGTATATTCTACTTATTATGATAATTATAAATAGATTTATGTTAATATGGGCCGATTCTATGGATTCTTGATCTTTATTTTTTGACTACTTCGGGTAGTCAAAAAGTAAAGAGATTCTTATAATAATGGATATTTCCAGTTTAGTTTTGTCTTCTGTTGGTACTACGTATACTTAGTAATTAGTATGTAGCTCTCGTTGATCAAAAGAGTTTAAAAGTACCTAATGAGTTATAAAATAGTACATCAAGTCACTTTGGTTAGTAGGACATAGACTATTAGGTATTCAGTTTCAATACAATTAGACAGGTGCCTAAAGTTTATGGCCAATGAAACTTGAATCTCGGCTTAGAATACTAGTTAGTTTTTGTCTTGGGGGTTTTTTAGGAGTCTTCACTGCTTTTTGGCTTGTAAATTTGAGACCATTATGATTTTACTCAATAATTTTTCGCAGTTTGCATAAACAAGTCAGTTACAAAAAGAGATAAATCTCAGTCGTAAATAAAATAGATTACAGTACCTAGTATTATTTATTGTAATTATTCTGCTTTGGCTTAATCTTAAGACTAAAATATCATTTATACGGAATACTGCAAACTAAATGGCGCCAAAGACATATGGACAAATTAAACCGATAGTACGTACTGTACATGACAATTATATAAATTTAATGTTCATTTTAACATTCACAGTGTTGCACCGACGATTTATATATCGATTGCCGAAAACGATGTTCCGAATCTTAAATCGATTACAATTCCTAGACAAAGAAACTTCATTGAGGAATGTTAATCGATCTCAGGTGAAAATCATGATTCGATTAATTGTTTGCAAATCGATTCAATTGTCTGAATGGTTATTGAATTATTTATATGTATATTGCTGAAAGCTCGATTGAAATGTTTGGGAAGAAATTGTAGGACTAATTTTAATAAAATCATACCATGTGTATTTCAGATCTTAATGGAATTCATTATTTCATTGAATGGAATTCATTTTTCTTCACGATATAATTTGAGTGGAAACCGTACCTAAATCCACTAGGAAACCTGCTACAACCATAATAATATTCATTTTTCTATGTATTTTTTTAAATATAAAATTCCAGTTACTTTAGACGGAATCTTATTGAGCCAGGTTCCCAATTCAAATTGCTATAAAAAAATATTAATTGACGTTCTCAAGTACCTACCTAACATAATCATAATACTTGTTGTATTCAAAACTAAGTGAAAAACACCTAATATTTGTCTTACAATCAGTTCAACTATTGAAAAACGGGAACTAATTGAACGTTTCAAAATATTTTGTGACAATGGCCGTTCGGAAATATGCCGTCAGTTCGTGACGGAAATATTCAACGAAATGTTTGTAATATTTACTTGTTATTTGAAACAAAAGATACATTCTGGGCTACGAGACTTGACCTTTACGAATTGAGAGTGGGATTTTTCTATCTCCGTAGCATTTGCCTTATCGTCCTGCTATGCTATATATATCATGTCGTATTTCAGGATTTTAAAAATTTTCCTCGAAATCAAAGCGTAAAATTGGAAAATTACCTGATAAACATGAAACAAATACGAATCCAACATGAGAACGAATTAACATGTCAATCCATCCTTTGAGGTGAAGACGTAATAATGATAAACATGTCATAAATAAAAGGAGATTGAAATTACATGTAAAGGTTATTTTGTTTAAGGCATCAAATAAATAGCTCACTGGTAGAACGTTGAATGTCGTGCCGGAGGCCGTGGATTCGAATCCCACAAAGAGCTTTCGGTGATGGAAAAATCGTGAAGAAATCATGGCACGGTGCTAGGGTACTTTGTATCACTTGCGCGGCTAACCTGTGTTCCGATACTTGCACTTGAGAGTCAGTTTCGATCTTTTTGGTAGTATTATATGGCGTTAGAAAGTGACGGATATATTTAAAACCTAGGTTTTTAGACTTGCTTTAAACCATCTCACGTAATGAGACCGAGAAAGTGTATTACATGCACTGTAATACAAAACACATGGCGAATTGAGTGAAACATCTCCTTATTTTTATGATCGTTTGAAAGTGTCTCTATTTGAAGAACAAATAAATAAATACATTGTCGATGTAAATGTGTTAGCGCTGTATGGAGTTGAAGAGATAAAAATCACTCCATCGTTTTGGCAACGATCCACGCAGAATTCGTTACGACTTCCTCAAACTTTTATTTGTTTGAGAATTATGTTTGTAAAGATATCATGGCGATCGACTCCTACATTGAATTCATTATGTACATAATATTTTATAAACCTCATAATTTTTAAAATATTTTTAATAACAATAACAGCATTTATCGACTGTTGCAAAGTATATCTAAGTAGAACTTCACACTTTTATTCCGGGGTACGAAAATATGTTATCCATAAGTGCCTTTTTATTTTTTTTATGATACTCTGGTAGCGCGTTTATCCTCAATTCTTTAGTTCCAACTTTTTTAAATATCTACAAAAAGAACGTTAGACAATACTGACCCATAACAAAATGACACGTAGGTCTCGCTTGGTGTTGGTGCTATAAATAAATACCCATATTACTTTTTAAAATTGTTTGTCAGTTTTCTCATACATAGTATATGTTAACTTCCTATTCGTTGTCGTCACAAATTCCATCATTATGGATCCTTCGTTACCAACAAATTTGAGTGTCAAACGGCTATTGAATAAATGTTTATCTAAACCAACTGGTTATTCATTCAGATCTAATACAACAAAATTTATAGTTTCCAAAAACACTGCCGTAAACTAAACCATAAAATAGCTCGTTATAACGTCTATAAATCCAGAAATGACTGCCCAATCAAGGTATAAAAATAAATTAAAAAATAAATAAGTTTCACCTAAACATTTTATTATCTAACTTTATATTCGGGTGCTAGTTTTATTCTTTACTTCCTTCAACCGTGTCGGGAATACTCACCTTTTGAATCAAAAATCTATTTTCGACGTTAACAGCTACAAATTAGGTGTTAAATTTGTATTTACGGCAGCAAAGATAAGTTTGTTCAGAAGCGTCATGTCATTAAGCAGTCGACGCCAAAATGTAATAAAAAGTAGAAAACATAAATAAAGCTGTGTGAATGAGCGGAGTATCTAAATACGCGTCTCAAATAATAAAAGGACAATGTAGCTTATTGTACTGTCGCAATAGAATACTATTTGGAATGCTGCGTACACGGCGAATTACGCAGGACGATTTGTTAACCACCGCGTCTGTCGGCAAAATTATAGTTAGGCGAATATAGCAAAATATAGTTGGTTTTAACGTGATTAGAATATGAATGAGATTTTAAAAATTATGTTTGATTTTAATCGCCTTATCAGATAAGTGACCGGATATATGCTTCCTATTATTTATTTTAGGTGAGTAATTGCGGCGTAGCATTATGTATATAGGACCGATCCGGTGGCCAAAGCTATAAGTCCGGAAGTTTCGACCTCCTATGCCCTGCTAGGGCTTAGACTGAAATGGCTTTGACTTTGAATAATGAAAAAAAATACCGGAAAATAAATAAAAATGTTAAACTTTACTTTTTAATGTCATAATACTGACAAGCAAACGTTTGACCTGAATACCAGAAGTAATGCCAATATTTAGACACGCTGCAGAATACCTAGGCACCTTTCTGCAATCTTTGTCCAACAGTTAACTAATCAGCCGTAATTAAGAAAAGAGTAATTGCCGGCTTCTCAGCAAAAGCAACCTTCCAAACCGTGCATTAGAGTCTGACAATTCATAAGTGCCCGTGATGGCATATTTGGAAAAATCTCTACAGCTTCCAAAAAATCCAATTAACGCCTACGGTTACACAGTAAAATAATTCAAGTTCAACTAACGTAACTAAAGCTAGCCATAGACTTCTATCGTATGTCGCACACATTAATACAGAACTAACACAAGCCAGCCGGACGCACGTACCTTCAGCTCATACCGCTCCAAAGGGACACGAGACAACGCATCGAAGCTCATTGTAATTTATGGTTGTATCCACGTTGTGCCCTGCGAATGCTAAGAGATACGATGAAAGGATTAGCCGCTTGAGTTACTTTACTTGTGGGCTGTTAATGTCTCTGTTGATGGAGGATTTGTTGCTTTGAAAATATAGGGTTAGTTCTAGGCAGTAGGATCTGTTTTTGTATAGGCTTAATTGGCCACAATCTTATCATGGTTTCTGATGATATGCCTCAAAGTGTTACACAGAGCTCTGAAGAGAACTGGCTCTTAAAAGCAGCTGGTGTAATAGACCAATAGGTGCTTGGTGAAAGATTTTCATTTTAAGAGTGGTGCGGCATACGGCCATGCTATGGTATTCTCACAATGATTTTCCTTCTCCAATAGTTCCTGCTCATTAGGTATACGTTCGCGACCATGATTATTGCCACGGTACTGTCTATAACTGGGCTGTTTATCGATTTAAAATGAGAGGGAAATTTTCAGTGAAGTTTTCGAATGGTTGACAACCAATTGCAGTAAAAATAAAAAGCGTACTGAAAAATAAAGTCAATCAAACTAAGTGTCAGTCTTCAAGTGAAATTAAACACAACATGGGTAAGTACGCACTTGAATAGACTTGTGACACTTCAAACTGACTCACGCTCGAGTACTTATAGGTGACGATGATGTCAGATGGATTAACCAATCACCTATGGCTATAAATCACTCCAAAAACTACAGTCAACAAAGCTACGACGATATGAAGAATGATGCCAAAAACGCGTGTAAACCGTATTTAACATTTTCTATGGCGGGCATAACTAATCATAAACACAGTATAATGTGCAGACAAGTAAAACACTCTCTAATAAGACGATTCGTGTTCACTACATGCCGTCAGCGGGTAGAGGCCATATCTAATGATGGGTGTCGCTATTGTCCACGCTGACTTATAGGTAATGTCAGAGGAATGACTCCGTGAGTGGGCAGACTAATGGTCGACTTATGACAAAGTTTGGCCGGCGCGACTTACTGTGTGCATAATTGGACCTACTGATTTGTTGCTGCATATTAATTAACAGTTTTATTGCTGCGAATATCAAGGACTGCATAAGGTCACAATGACTTTGATGAAGGATTTGAACTGACTGCTGAAGGTGTTATTGCAGATGATAAGGGGTCTGTAATAAAAATAATAATTAAAAGCGTTTACTTAATTCTTTCTGAAACCCAAACTGTTAAGTTTTTTGCTCGAACATGGTACAAAAAGCGTTGGTGTAGATTTCTTTTATTTGCAAAATTTTATTTAAAACGTAAAAAAATATATAACAGTGACTAGGTGTCCTCCGCGGTTTCACCTGCGTTCCCGTGGGATCTCTTTATAATATTAGTTTAGATTAATCAATTACGAACGTTGCAACTCTAGTATTGTCAATTACATATTATAGTGATGTGGACATCTAATAAATTATACATTTTATGATATCGATATTATTTCTGTTTTTGGGGGATTGGTTCAATTAAAGCATTATATTTGTATTTATTTTTAAAATAGTTCTCATAAGAGAGATGCCATACTACGAGTATACTAAAAAATACCAAAACACGGCTAATAAATAAACTGAGACATTTATCTAGCTGGAATGAAACGTAGGCGTGCGTAAGCTGCGTGCGAGTAATTTATAAAAATGTCCACAATAATTTATCAAGGTACACATTATATGTAGTAATCTATACTTATGTGCTTAGTGGTGAATTACTTTTAAATGTAACCAAATGGCTGGTCATTTAATAAATGGCTTTTGCTACTACATTGCTGAAGTTGTTTTTGTATTAATTTTTAAAGTAATTTTCTGATTAAAAATATAAAAGATTACTTAACTGTACACATATTTTTTTATTGACTCGCATTTTTTCGTCATTCGTCGATTAATTTTTTTTTTAATTTGGAACATCGAGAAAGATAAAAATCTACAATAAACAAGCATATGCAATCAATGGTGGTGAAAACTATAATAAATTTAAAGGATAATTAATATTAATTAAAGATCGATGGTGAAATCTAAAATGGTTACAAAGTAACACTAAAAACACCACCAATCCAGTTGGGATCGTTTCCAAGAAGACTTCGAAACAATTCGACGACTAAAAACAATTAAATCGTAATTAAGGGCCGTATTAAGAGAGAAGGCATGCGCCTTCGCATTGCGCAACTCATTTTTAAAGCCAGTGATGTGAGATTAAATTTCAGTAATTAAAAAGTTATCGATGATTATGGTCTCATTTTTTATTATTATTTATTTACACAAATATTTTGAAACGGAAAATTTAAATAATACTTAATAATGATTTTAATCTAAAAAATTAATCGAGGCCGGTGGGCGGGGCTTTTCTGCCAACGCTTCAGCTTGGCCATCCAAAGGAAACGCTGCCAGCCAGATCGGCAGCAGCGGCAGCCTCGACGATAATTTTTGTATTTAATATATAGATTGTGTATTAGATACATTTGTTGTAAATAACATAAAATAAAAGTAAAAAAAAATGTCACATGTGTGAATTGAATGAAAAATCGATCATCATCATTTTAAATTATATTTGGAAGTCCACAATCTTTTAAATCATTTGACGCTTACATAAAGCTGTAAAACAACGAAAAAAAAAAACACCCCATTAATCCGATACATTCGAAATTCACGATTCGATTTTTGAATAGCCGATAAAACCCGACACTCGAAACGCCCGCCAATTTCGCATGCATAAACATCGTAAATCTCATTGAATGAAAATGAGTATCGATATATCGATATCGAGTTTTACGATCGATTCATTACGCGACTATACGTCGGGACCTTATTAAGGGGACAATGCTCGGGTAGCGTCTGAAACAATCACATCTTCATTAATTACGGAAGGAATTTTTCTGATGGTAACTCTTTATATGGTGTGGTGCGAGTGAAGCTTTTAATAAGCATATTTATAAAAACATGCCAATTTATAAGCGTTTTACTGAATAAATATTTTTTTGTGTTCAATGATTGTTCGCGAATATATTTAGTCAGTTTTATTTTTCTTGGACACCACGGTCTCGCTTGTCGTCGCAGTGCAGGTCGTCTGTCACGCCACGCTGCCCTAAACGATATCATCCGTCGGGCGCTTGCTTCCGTCAACGTACCGGCCATCTTAGAGCCGAGCGGTGTCTTGCGTGACGACGGTAAGCGGCCCGATGGTATGACACTTATACCGTGGAAGAGAGGCATGTCGTTGGTTTGGGATGCGACCTGCGTGGATACTGTTGCTCCTTCTCACGTGGTGGGCTCATCTCGTGAGGCGGGCACAGCAGCCACCGCCGCGGAGGACCTCAAGCGGCTCAAATATTCATCTATTGGTGACAATTATATATTTGTGCCGTTTGGGGTAGAGACCATGGGCTCATGGGGACCTTGTGCCAATAAATTCTATAAAGACCTTTCCTCCAGGCTGGTGGACACCACTGGTGACCGGAGGGCTGGTAGTTACCTCGGCCAACGCCTCAGTCTGGCTATTCAACGAGGTAACGCCGCTAGCGTCCTCGGCACGATTTCCCCGGGCAGCAATTTAAATTCAGTTTTTTATTTGTAGTTTAGTTGTTATTTATTTTTAAGTTATTTAGGTTTTTAGTTTTAATTCAGTTAGTTGCTTAGATAATTAATAAAATAGGTATATATATTGTTTTTGTTGAATTGATTCAATAGATATTTTGAAATTCACCTTTCTGCAGCAACAGCGATAAATCTAATATCGAATACGCGGTCGGTCAGTTTTGTGGCATTTAAATTATAATTTGACTTTCATATGTAACTTAAGAACAAACACTGAAAATCCACATAAAATATGGGAGATACTTAAATACCAAATTAAGATGCCTCGATCACTTACAGTGGACATATCAAAATGGTTTTATGCTCATACTTGGTAGCGTTTCAGTTATTTAACTAAACTGAGATGTAGGTATTCAGAAATTAGTATGGCCCAAGTTATTCGTGACTATTAAATACGTCAAACTTATAGGTACATTCTTTGAAGAAAATATTACTTCAATCTAAATAATGGAATATTTAACTTAATAAATCAATCTATCTGTAATCACTATATGATTTCCTCTCCATCCTCTTTTACTTCATTCAATATGAATAATAATATATTATTTTTTATTACTGATTTTGGTCTACAATCAAGAATTATCTATCTATCTAAATCAGCGCTACGGACCATAATTATATTGATTAAATAGTGAAATCTTAATCATTAGTTAATATAGTTCATGCAATTGGTAGCTGGCTGGAGGATTCATTACCCCCGCTTCATCCCATCACCGGTACCACACAATATCTCTTCATGTGCTAATGGCGATCCATCCAACCGGCCAGTAGCCTCAATTTGTCGCTTCGCTTTTTACTGAATGTTGTCGACATTTGGTAGTATGTAATTAAGATTCGCTATTTCATATTTAATTTACAACATTGTTATTTACTAATTTCATGTAAACAGTGATTACATATCTATAGAAGATGCACGTTAAAGCCTTCTCAAACTCAAAACTCATTTATACAGTTTAAGCCCTGGTAAGGCACTTATGAACGCTACAATTTACTGTACCACCAGTTCGGAATACCTTAAACTGAGAAGACTCCGGCAAGAAACTCAGCAAGGCATTTTTTTTTCAGCAGAGGATCTATCTTAAATTTATTTACAAAATACTTCTAAATTCTACACTACATACGCTCAACTATTTAACCTTTAATTCCTATTTCTATGTAATTCTAATTCCTATCAATCATTAGCAAGTATAAAACATAGTCACTTTCCGCGTCTGTCTGTTTATCCGCTAATTCCTAAACCACACAACGGATTTTGATACGATTTTCACTATCATTTAGAGAATTTCTTCCGGAAAGTTTATAGACAGACAGACAATGAAGTGATTCTATAAGGGTTCCGTTTTTTTCCTTTTGAGGTACGGCACCCTAAAACCGTTGACCGTTCAGAGAAGTTCTCAAAAACGTTAAAATAATTTATACAATTCAGGAAAATTTACAAATCAAATCATATTTTTCAAACATAACGTCACAAGTAACAACAATATCAAGAGACCATCAGTAAGTAATGCAAAACAAAACGCTAAAGTAACGATCCACGTCGAATCAACATGAGATGGTAATGTCCAGCTGACCTATGAATCTGAATAAAGTTTAATGACCAGATAATGTTGTTATTATTGATGAAATATATCATCGTAGAGTTTAATAAATTGTAAAAAGTGGTGAGCATGCGTTTGTTAATGCTTTAAATGTTACTTAACAAGTTGATTATAATGGTACCCATTCTGTTGCTGAAAAACTTATATCTCTTTCTAAAGAGAGGGATAGAAAAAAATTTGACCCGTCAAATTTGCCCGATTGCTTGTTCACGACGTAAAATATAGTCACCATAAAACATAGGCTCGACATTTTTTTTTCTATACATTGGCATTGGAACCAATGTATTAGCTTAGAAGATATTTATATTTGCAAATCTATATTATATCTTTGATGGTGTTAAGACTCCGTAATTAAATATAGTGATTTAAAATTAAACATCTTTCGAGCTTGAGATAGTAAAACAAGTTTCTTGGTAACATAACAACTTATTGTGGCGGATAATTCGTCTCACTCACTCGTAAAATGAAGACATAATGGTGGCAATTGAAGTAACAACAAACGGACACGCAAAGTTAACGCAGGCAAATTAACTCTTTTTGTTTACACGTATACAAAAACAACCTAATTTAACAATTCCAAAGCGGCTACCGTATTTAATAAAGGAAATATAATTAAAAATAATTATCTCTTTGTTTCAGGTGGTAAAAACGGAAGAATGACACAAGTGGATTTTGACAGAACACAAGATTTTGTAATCAACGATGCAAGTATTTGTAATTTATAACAAAATAAACACAACGATGAAGAAAATGAATGAAATAAGAGTGGAATTGACTTGACAAAAATTTTATCCGGTGATAAAGTTAATAAAACTCGCAGTTGTGAAAGACATTTTGGTTAATATAGTGATGTTATTGACAGTTGGTTAAAGTGTAGGACTAGATGATGTCACAGTGCTAGGACTCTAAATAATGCCTGATCGGGAGTCGGTTGGAGGTCCTGGGAGTGCTGGCAGCGGTGGTTTTCTGCCACTACAGTTTCCATCGGCTTTCGCTGCGTTTCATGCTTCCACTCCTCCCGGTGCACCAGCATCAGCCATGCATCACGCGACACATTACCACCATCATGCCCAGTAAGTACTTAGACCTAACCTTCTGATTCTCAAAGTTATAGAAAAAAATTAATGAAACTTAGCACACAATTAGATCATATTCTAGAATAAAACATAGGATACTTTTATCCCGGAAAAAGATAAGATCCTTCGGAAATGTGAGTGAAACCGCGGGGGACAACTAGTATCTTAATAATGCATGAACTTAAATAATCAAGACCATGAAAGATATAAAATTAACTCCAAGTGTTCCAAGGAACGATTCATCTGTAAAAACTGCAGGTATTTTAAGTGCATTTTTGTTGTTTGTATCAATCGTGTTACTGTTTTTACTTAACATGACTATAATAGGCTACCAGTAGTCGTTTATGTATCTCTTTCCTTGCGTGCTGTAATTTTTACTTATTACCTTCACCCAGTAGTTTTAATTTAATGACTTACTACTCGAGCACTTGCTAATTCATATTTATTACATACCTCGCAAACAATTTCATTATTACTGTCATTTCCATCGTACACATTAAGTTAATTATCTTTTTAGTACGAAGTTATCATAATCTATCGAGTGATTGGACGAGGACTTGCATATTGGAATCTACATTTGTAATTTTATTATGATTCGCCTGCCCTTCTCGGCAAGTGTCCTTTAGTATTATGATCAGTCGCGTTGTCCACTCGCTCCTAAACACCAGGCTCGTTTATAGATCCACCTCATAAAATAGAGTGGTACATTTAACATGTAACACCAGTGCAGTATGTATATGCCACCAGACCTTTTATTACATAATTGCATGTACTATTTTAACCGTTTTTCGAAACACCAACATTGTTGTATTCGGTTCCCAATTAATACACGACTTTTTTTTGCATAAACAGCAATTAAATTCGTATTTGTTTCACTCGTACCTTTATGCATATGCCGTTCCATTAGTTCTCGTGCTTTTATATCTGAATCGGCTTTTTATATTCGACTATAAGAGAATTTTATATCGGGAGCAGGTAAGAATTTTTAGATTAGATTAGAGTCGGCGTATTAACCGTGGTTTACGGTCGACGGACCATAAACCCAACGTCCCGGCGCGGCGAGACAAGGTGTTACTTAATGATAATTTATTGCAAAACATCGGACACGTAAGCTGGTCGATTGACGACAGCATTAATCTTCCGTAACTGGCCACAATAAAACGCTCTCGTAAACTTAAAAAAAAGGTTCGATCGACACCTGAATCAATGGGCCGCTGACAAATGACGAACAGGAAGTCATCAAAGGAATTGAGACGTTTACAATGTTAGGTTGAACGTTAATAAAAGCAGGACGGTGCGTTTCAACAAATGAGTTACTCGCCGCGCTCAAAGGGTAGGTGATGTATGGCTCAGCCGAGGCACAGTCGGCCGACTCAGATGATTAATGTTTCAGCATCGAGCCTCGGGCGGCACGCCAGCGCTCCCCTCGCGAAGCACACACAAAATTAAACTTTTAAAAGGTTAATTTACTAAGCACTTTCGAATTCAACTGATGAATGTGACTGCATAATTATCGCAATATTTTCAACTCTATTATCGTAAGTGATTTTGTTTTAAAAGCGCATCGCTAAAGCTATATTCCCATAACACCATCTACAATATCTTTAATTTAGGAAGAGAAATAAACCGAGAAGATTAGGACCGACCCAGTCGATTTATTTCAGTATTCTTGCGGTGTTCAATAAACATGTTTTCTTTCTACGTCTTATTTGTAGTGATTGCGTAACTCGTTATGGAAAATATAAAAGCAGGTATGTAATCGGTGGTATAGAGACGTCAGCCTTTCTCGGAAGTCCAGTAATCCTTTATCCATGGACCGTGGCGAGGGATTTCGTCGCCGGATGGGTACACCCATTAACGACAGTCTCTCGGTGCCTCATTTAACCCGCTGCTGCGATAATTGCTACCACGTGTTTATTTTCAAGCATTCTAATTATAGCACGCACAATGGGTTGGACACGATTGGTTATTTTGGCTGCATTCGCTCCGTCAAAGTCAATTTTGTCCGGCCACAAAAGAGGTGTTGCGAGTCGGCTGTCGTTTGATTCATTAACTGGAACCCTTTGAACTGATGGATAGGTATCGCGTGCCACTTCGCCTATTAATTCTGCTTCAACCTTTTTAGCTTCGGCCTAGTGGTTGCTTTGTGATCGTATTCCGATCGGTTGTTTTGCATCATTTGCATTGTCGGTACCATTCCGATACGCTTCTCTTGTTGTAACATACGTCTTATGTTTCCCATTCACTATTTTAGTATTTGAATTGTTTCTATTATAGGAACGAGTCAATTTTATCGTAAGTGTTGAGTACATTTATACATACCTTAGTACATTCTATCAATTATTACGAGTTTATTATTAGTTTTGTTATGTAAATTATCTCCAGTATGTGCTATTGTGTGGTAATGTGATTAAGTTTGAACTTAGCTCAATAAAATGAGCATTTTTATTCACAATTTAAACTCTAGATAGAGTTCAACATTCGTCTCGAGTCTTCCAGGTTCTATCCCTAAGAAAAGAAACCGACCATCTAGCACATGTGTCGGCACAAAAACATTCAACAATACGGCACCATTCTGTCGCCCGCATCCTACTCCAGTCATTGTATTTACGTCCTGTCTTCACAAATCATCGAAAAACCCATTATTATATTGGTCGAGAGACAAAGCATTATCGAGTTTTGATTGGTCGTCGTGTGCGGCGGCTATTGTTTAAAGAATATAACACCAAGTGCAATTAAGTGCAATAACTTTATCATCGTCATCATGAACTTTATTTTCAACTTTAATCTCGATATCTGATACTTTGAATGTTGTGACCGTAAATGTTTATTTTTATGTATAAAAGAGACATGACTGTTTGGTGATTTGATACGTTTTTCTATTAGAGTTGTAACGACAAGATCATATTTATGATATTGAAAGGAACTCTTGAAGTTTTTACAATTTTATTTTAAATTTTAGTTTATTATTGGGTTTTGTTATTTGAGAACGTTATTGCTTTTCTTAAGAATTATGAGAATGTTAGAATTTATTTTAATTTTAACCATGTCTTTATTTTCTTAAGTTTGTTAGTTTGCAGTGATAATTGCGATTTTACTTATAAAAACATCGTCAATAGGTTGTTTGATGAGATAGTAGACAAAGATTTGACATTCAATAAAAAAAACTATGGTGATTTGATATTTCCGTTCTCAACTGCACAAGCTTAGTATCATTATTCAATATTTTCCTCAACACCGTCAAATTATAATTTATAGTAATGCAAAATGCTGAAT
This sequence comes from Ochropacha duplaris, assembly GCA_951361185.1. Taxonomy (NCBI): domain Eukaryota; kingdom Metazoa; phylum Arthropoda; class Insecta; order Lepidoptera; family Drepanidae; genus Ochropacha; species Ochropacha duplaris. Next base: position 3,059,664 of record OX592715.1, on the reverse strand, counting down.
AACACGGCAAGTTCCTCAGTGATTGATTTATTAGTTTACCTTCACGTTGAGGTTCATTCCCGTCTGAAATAAATATAAACGTCAAGAAACTAATTATAGGCTTTTGAAAAACGCTTGAAAATGAAACAGAAATTTACGGTGACTTTTAAAGTAATATCGCTTTGTAAACTGATAATAATATAGGTCTTGGAAATATGTACAAACACACAATACAATAAGCTTTTCTTTACGTATTTTGCGTAAACACTTTTAGCCATTCATCAATCGAAATATTTTGTAGTGGCAATACATTTTTAGTTTATGTAACACCGCTCACAAATATAAATAACAGCAAAAGTGTCCTGAGGCTACTTTATTCGTGTATGTTGTAGCCAAAATTAATGTACCTCACTGCTAAAAGTAGTTCTGTATCGAATCTGACAATTTAGAAGAATTGATGGTGTAAAAAAAACCAAATGGCCAAGCAATTTTAGTAATCAGCATCTGTCCTAAAACTGCCCGAAAATAACAAGAAAAAAGAAGATTCCGATCGGTCAATCGTGCCCATAAACGAGTTCCGGTCATAAATTGCCCCTTCCCGGCATCCTGTTTGGATGTCATTATTGTCCTGCGCATAGGCATAAATAGACCGACATCGGCAATAGCCATGGGAATAGAGCTTGATTTAATGATTGCCATCGCTGTCTTCGACAAATTATCGTGGATTTGTATCTACACTCATCGACTCTGGTTTGCTGGAGCAATCTAAATGAAACTGCACATATTTCAACTATTTGGATACTATACCGCAATAGAGCAAAGCAAAATTGGACAAAGTATTTATGTTAAGATTGTATGACAGTGCGAAAGATACATAGCTATTTAAAAAGCCATAAACATTAAAATTCTTCACAGTAACATTCCAAAACTAGCGAATCGAGTTCTTTTCCTCTTTAACTTTGCATCAGCTAGTGTAGAGCATAGTTAATTCGTACCATTGACATTTTTTCTAGCGTTTTTTACCATCGGTCGATGTTCCAAACTTCAAACGTCAAAGATGTAGGTTAATCACTCCTATCTCATCACATCTTAGTCTTACCTCCCACTTGGCGACTAAAAATAGCTGTCGACTATTTATTTTACACTTATTGTAAGCAAATTGCATGTCACCGCGTGTGTTACGCCTTATGCTATGAATATTTATAATTATTCTAATAGTTGTGCGTTATCCTGTTTAGAAATGGTTAAGCGATTAATTATGTAAGCAAGAAGATGGTCCAAATGTGGGTATGAAGTGACATGTATTATATTTTAATGTTGTTTTACAATTATGCGGGCATTGACCTAATTATTGTTTTGGATTAATTATTTTTATTTGATGAACCTGGGATATGCTCACTTAAACACGTTTTGCATACGATTTTAATTTATAAACTAATTTTCGTAGGTTTTTTAACAACATTGAAGTGTTCTTGAAAATTTATCGTTGTATTTGTTTATTTTTTGCTGCAACCTGTTAATAGTTTAGATGGATAAACTTCCTTGCTAAGCTCACTATTCCAGCTTTTATGTTTCATAATAAAATTGAAATGAAAAAAATAAAAAAAAGTCAGTAAAGTTTTTTTAATTAACGTAAGAAAGTACTATATCACACATACTACACGTACGCACAGAGCCTTCATCATCCTTCAAAAAATTAGGGCTAACAAAATGAAAATCAACCATTTTTAATTTCCAATAATCGCCGAGCAGGCCATAAAACAACCTTAATAACAAAGGAAACGAGAAAAATCCTTAGGTCATGCAACGTCGCGTGCGCACACCGCACACTGCACAGTAGCCGAACACAATCGCATCGTGTGCGCCCGCGCTGCCAGTCCCCGGGCTCATTAAAAACGTAAGGTGCGTGCACAGCCTTAGGAGCGATTTATTGGATTGATCGATTGTGGGATATAGGGGCTGGCATAACGTATTGAGAATTTTGAACACCTATTATTAATTTCACGTGCTGGTACTTATTAGAAACGGATCGAACAGTTTAATCTGTCAATCTTAAAGTAAAGATTAACTAACTATATCATTTTATGGATTACCAATTAATCTAAATATCAGTTTATTTTAGTCGCCTTATCTTTATTTATTTATTTATGGTTGCTTAGTTACTTAATTTGATTTGATTCAAAGGATTCCAGATATTTATGTAACACAATTTCATTAAAACTATATTATTAATGACTTACGTCTAATTTCAGAGAACTATTACTTACCTAAGTGTAATTCCAACCACTGAAATGACGTCAAATAAAAGCCATATTTCGTTTCAATGTAAACTGAACGCACATAAAAAGCAATAAAACGTTCATTTTGCATTAAATACATCGTTTTGTTATTTCATTAGGGGCCGAGTATTGAGTCGCGGTGGATGGTTGAGGACAATCGAGTGTAAATCTGCAATACGATTTATAGTTGCGCGTCGGTTAGTGTGGCAACGCCTGTAGCTTTTAATGTTATGTGTTTGGGGACATAGAAATCATAATGAATATAGAAGTACCATTTTTCAATGCGAGCTTACGAATGTTGTCGCCTAGGTCCCACTATCTCCTTCTTATAAATGCGATGTTTTTTTTTGTGTATGTTTGTGTGTTCTAACGACCACACCCTAAAATAAAATAAGATTTTTTGATGTGAAGCATCTACATTTAGCCGCGGGTAAAACTGATTGTTGACGCGGTGACGCATGGGATGTATAATGTATACAGAAATAATTATATCATTCAAAATTGCGTTAAAAACTGAGAGGAAAACTGGAGCTACTATGAAATAAAAACCATAGAATAACGCCTATGAAATAAAAGCTTGAATTAATTAATATGCCACATAGCGAGATTGCCAGTTCTAACCTTATATGATTAGGTTTCTATGTTATAGGCTCAAAATCCAACTGGTGTACAAGGATCATAATTCTCCTGCTGGTTTATTTACGTAGATATTTAATGACGCAATCAATTTGTATTTTTTTTACAGCAATAGTTAGAAAAGTCTTAGAAAATTGTTTTATATTGCTATCAGAATTCCATGTGTGTGAACAGATTTACCATCTTGAAAAAATATGGTTTAATTTTTTCTGTATGTAGTTGTTACCTAGTTGTTTTCTACACTATTTCTGAGAACAAGTAAATACATTTTCTCAAACGACCATTACAATGTAAACCATCGTTTAACAGCGTAGTCAATGATAAACCGACCTTATGGAATCTTATTAGTAAAATGTTAAAGATTTTTCTAACAATGTTAGCCCTGTAACACAATACGCTATCAAAGCGCGTCAGTTCGGAAACGGCACACCTGCTAATGTTTACAGAGACTACATCGTGTTGGGATCATTAATGCTTCAAGTCATGACATGTAGCGGGAGCGTTTATGCACAAAAATTCTGACAGTTACACAGTTATAACTCGAAAAGTTTAGCATACATTTTCACAGTTACTGCAGGAGTTTAAAGGTTTTAGGCTATGTAATATTGCACTGTTACTAAAGGAAGAGAGTGACCATTTCAGTCTTTAAGACTAAATACGATTGGATTGGCGTGAATAGACTACAATTATATTTTTAATTAACTAGCCGTCCCCCTCCCGCTTCGCTGAACGACAACACAGATCATTGAAATTCTCGGCTTTTCTTTACTATAATGAAAATGTATTATATAATATAAACCTTCCTCTTGAATCACTCGATCTATTGCTGAAAACTGCATTAAAATCCGTTGATTTTCAAAGATCTAAGCGAACAGGCAGCGGAAGCGATTTAATTTTATACTATGTAAAGATATGTAATTATATTAACCAGTACCTTTGAGCCCGCTACAGCTTATCAATTGGACCATCTCAAAATGTAAGAATGGAGTAAATATAGGCGCGAAGGGTTAAATTTGTTCACGATTTCGTTAATGACGACGCCAGTAGTGACGGAGGGTTGATAGCTTCGATAAAAAAAAGATTTTGGGGTAAATGGGAGAGAACTTTAAAATAGATTGTAGTCGGTGTAATATTATCTTATAAAACTGTAACATTTCTAAAAGCTGGATATCCAGTTAACTACTTTGTAAAGGTTTCCACTAATTACAATTTTTTTATTATAGCTAACAAAAACTGAAGAACACACCAGAATTTGTAACGGACTTTGTATTAAGAAATATCAGTTTTACATTACCTTTACTCAATTAAAATAAGCTGATTTCTTATTAAGTAAAGGTACATATTCGATATGATAATCACGAATGAAACAAGATGTCAAAAAACATGTCAATAAACATCAATACCTTCCAAATTCCTTATTACAGATAGACATTTCATTACAGTCAGGTATAAAAAGGTGAATAACATATTTAAAAAAAATTGAACTGGGGAATGACAGCTAATAAAAATAAAATGCGTTGATTACGATTATCACTTAAGGGAATGACTCTCATGTCTATATTTTTATCGCGACGAATAAAATATCTTACAGTTATATTCTGGTGTATGTTTTTAATAAAAATGTTATCATTTTGCTTGGTATATAATTTAAAAGCAGAATATAATTATTTGAAAGTAAACAAGGTGTTGTTACGTCAAGTAAGAAACATTATTTGAATGATCATTGATTAAGTGTATACCATTGTAATTTAATAATGTTTATTACGTTATAACTCAAAAATGTCTAGTCTTTGATCATAGGCGTTACAAATGGAGTAACAGAAAACCTTTTCAAGCTGCTTACATTAAGAAAAAAAATTGCAATATTAATCTCTGTCCGCTTTACACTTGTACCACACATGTAACAATTTTGTGACACCTATACGGTTGTTTGCCGAATGCGCCCGAATTTCGATAAAACATAATCGTAAAACTCCGTTTTACAATTTCATTACGACATCGCATTCGGAGCATCGGCTGTATAATGTGATATTATATTGCTCGAATTTATATTATACCTATTACTGGTCAAATAGCGTGGGTCCGAAGCAATTTGTTGACAACTTGCTCTGAATTGTAACATAAATGAGGCACTTGTTTTATCCTGTGGCATTGCTGGTTGGTTTTAGGGTTTAAATCCTACCTTGATTGATATCTATTCATGTAATCATTTTTAAGCTATTGTATAGCTTTTATCGCGGGTTTTGATGGCGACCGAATCAAAAAAATTCGTAACGAAATAACCTGACACCGTAACCATGACAACAGTCATGTCCTTAGGCACCTAGATATGTTTTTCGTCGTCGACAACGTCGACCTTTGCGACGACGCCGACGGCAGTCGGCGGCAGCCGTGGGCGCGTCGACGGCTCCCGCTGACTGCCGACGGCGGCAGCCGTCGACGCGCCGACTTTCGATAACCATGACAACAGTCATGTCCTTAGGCATCTAACTAAGGTACTGCGTCGACGGCAGCCGCCGACAACGCGGTTGCAAAAAAAAAAAACTAAAGACAACACACTTTTTTATATTATTATTCAGCTATTATTCGGCGGCGGGACTCCCTTGTCGCTATGCGATAGCTTTACCGCGGCAGTCCCCGAGTGCCACAGTTAATTTTTTTTTACTCACATCACAATCAATGCATTGTAGACACACCTTACGATAATCCCAAAAACCGATTCTTCCGGATATCCGATTATCGGACATATTGCGCAAACACATTATTATCGATTTTGACGAAACTGTCTGTCAGTCGCCTGTTCCCTAAATGTAAAGAATGAATGTTGGTTGTTTAATTAGTTTCGTTATTATTCCGCGAGAGGCGCTTTGCTAATTTATATAAAGCGTAAACGCAAACACCATAGTTACTATTTCAACGTCAATTTCCAAATAGTTAAAGTCATATTCGCAACTTAGCTTATAGTAATGACAGCAAAGCGTAAAGTTAAACTGTACCTACGGGGAATTTAGTTATGGTCGTAAAAAGTTCATAAAATATATTTTTAACCCATAGTGGTAGTGGATGCAGCCTATATCTGGAGTAGCCATAATGATTTCAAGTAAAGTGACTTTCAAAAACAGTGGTGAAACTTTTTGTGTGGGTAGGCAATTGTTAAGTCACCAAAATTTTGGTACAAATGGATCCATATTTTATACAAAATGACCAATAAGATAATATTTAGGTATTATTATCGATAACGTCATCCAATCGCGTGATATTTATACAAAAAGTCGAAAGCTATTGGTTCAACATTGATGTGTAAATTAATATTTATGTAGGTATAAAATAAATATGAACGTATTTCGAGGTATTACATATCAGGTGACTATTTTTTTCCAATGAATCAGCAACCTTTATCCTATTTACTTTAGGTTTTAATTCCCGTGCTAGTAATAAGACGTACGTCCTCAAGTCTAAGTGATGTAGGTACTCTATAAAAATATAGGCTGTTTATTTTTACCCTTCATCTGTTAATACTAAAGTTCAAAAACCTCTGCAAGGGGCTATCCGTGGCTCGTAAAGCGGCCATCTCAATAAAAAAATACCCTAGTCCCGTACCCGGCCACTTTTACGACTCATTCCGACTTTTATAACACCCTGTACGTATAAATACAGCGTGTGTATGTATGTAAATAATTACTGATGTAATTAAACTGCACAGGCGCCTAGGCTGCGATCGTAACGAGCCTTGGTGGAAAAACTAGTTTTATTTATAAGATGCACGCTTCATTGAGATTTTTTCGTGATAAGTTGCTGGTGAGGTCATTGGTCACCTTTAAATTATGTGATTATGTTATCAGTTCAGTAAGAAAGGCTTTGTAAAAAAAAAATAAGGAGATGTTGCCTCAATCTAAAGTATCTAAAAGTGTGTATAAAACATCTAAAAATACCTCATCCTCCTCATTTTAATGACCATAGATATTTATTACACAATATTAACATTTATAAATTATTATAACTACAATTAAAACTAATCTAATCTAAAAACTACCTAAAATAAACTATAAAAGTGCGTCGAAGAATTCCTCCGCATTGCCGTCGACTGGTAACGTTCCCAAAAGACTATCAGCATTGCCACGTTGAATGGCAATGCTTAATCTTTGGTCACGGGAAGCGTCAACCAATCTTTTGGAAATATCCTTAAATATTAATTAACTATTTAACGACAAATACTACTCTTTTGATGGTGCATATTTAACACGTCACAAGCCAGTATTTCATTCAAAACACTATAAACTTTTTGACATTTAATAAAAAGAAGCTAATTCGATCAACATCCCTCCCTATGGATACGTTCACAGTTACGTTGGCACTTCAAACTATAGTGAAATGTGGGACCTATTTAACACACAACTTAACACACAAGTAATTCTGCATTTACTTTATGGTATCTACTAAAGAATCAAGACTTGTACTCGTGATATCAATTGTAGAGCAATCGATGGAACGCAGTTGGACAGTTATACCGCCCTTGTCCTGTCAACGTACCTATTGAACTCGTCACAACTCACAAAACGGTCACTGTTCGCAAACAGTATATTTAGATTTCAAGTAGTTGACGGTTTCTACTCGGAGTGACGTCATGTTGAATTGAAATGAACTTTAGTGACATGCTTGCATACTTAGTGATACAGGTTGTGTTTTATTGGTGAAGATGGAGGAAAAACATTACCCATGTTTTTATTTACTATATTATATTATTACATTACGTAGATATTATCTTTTTCCCCACACGGGTTTATTTAAAAATATTGTGTCCATTCAAAGGTCTCAATTATCCACATACAAATGTAAAAATCTTTAAAGCCTTTATGCCTATTATATATTTTTTAATCTGTCGCCAAAACACCTATCGGTGTGTTCCGACAGTTGCACTTGAGAGCCAGTTCCCATCTAGGCTTTGTGTGCTTACCATCTTCGGCCACATCATCACTAACATGGTGAGATTGTGGTTAAACACAAGCCTATCCAGAATTTAAAAAAAATCCGTTGAATTTATGCTATAGATATACATAATTTGGTTAGTTTGATGTATAAACTAACACATGATGTAAACAATCACGTTCGATCAGTGGCTTTGAATACTCAGTCCAAATTGGACTTTATGTCATAACACTAAACCGTATAATCAGAAAAACTATCGATTATCTGATTAACATAATTTAAACTTAACAGAACCCAGAGCTTTCCACCTTCAAGACCGAATCAGCCAATACTCACAAATGCCATCTATACTTCTATACTTAATATTATAAATAGGAAAGATTTGAGTGTTTGTTTGGATTGAATAGGCTCTGAAACTACTGGACCGATTTGAAAAAATCTTTCACTATTAAAAAGCTACATTATAAAGATAAACATAGGCTATATTTCGTCCCGGGAAAAGATAATATCCCATGGAAACGCGGGTGAAACCGCGGGGGATAGCTAGACATTAATAAAGCCAACAGTCTGACATCACCATGTACCCAACGATCAATCTTCCTCAAGACCCCGTTTCGAAGATTTGCAAGCACATCCGCAATGTCCTTTAGCACTCCGACCACGTCACGTGGAATTGGAACGGAAGCTAACACTAATTTGTGCGCGCTGCGTCGCCTGCAAATGTCTCCTGCAACTCTGCTAAATATCACCGCTAGCTAATAGTCTTTATGGAAAGCAGATACAGATATTTTGGTGCGGAATGGACTTCTGTCTAAACTTAACATGGACGTTTTGATGTCCTGCTACTTATTTAACGATATTCAATAAGATTGAAAAGTTTGTATAATTATTGACTGTTAAGAATTACAATGGTACCTACGAGTACAAAAGAAAACTATTTTTGTTACGAGTTTAATTTTGACAGTTTCTTTTTAATAAAAAAACTTGGATCATTCTGCTATCGAAACCTAAAAAAAATATAAATTATTTAAAATTAGAAGGGCGGCCAGGACCAATCTGCCACCTAGAGTCGTAGAGTATTTTGGTTACTTTATGAAAATATTTGTAGGTAATCCAATAATGTTCCAATTAAGCTGAGGCGCCGTAACGAAACAGCGCAGTTTCAATATTTATCACTCTCTTTCAATTAACGTAAAAACGAAAAGAATAGCAACAGATAATTTGGCGATAGACGCAGGTACAGAATACTTAATAGTACTGACGCAGGAGCGGCCTTATGAAATGAAATGTTTATTCATCTAAATAGACCTTCACAGGCGCTAATGAATTGTCAGATTCTAATGACTCTAATGATTCTAGTGCACGGTTCGGAAGGTTGCTTTTGCTGAGAAGAGCCGACAGTAAACTCAAACTTAGATTGGACAGTTATGGATTATTAAACTGTGACAGTGTTTAGCCGTCATCCGTTTGTCATGTTTCCATATATTATAGCACATATCATACATACCACAAGCGATGGAACTTTCCCAAGATACCATGGTTTGTGTAACAGCGCTTCTGAAGATTGTTCTTAGTTTCTCTACCCTGTGATTGGTCAGTAGTCAATGGAAGCAAAGCCGTGTGCAAAAAATAGTTTATATAAAGCTGTCTCTTATCTATCGGGTCACCACCAGATAGCCCCCATTAATGATATTGATTACAAAATAAATAATTAACAAACGTACAGTTCTCGACGCATGTAATTGTGAATTGATAAATATTTCTTGGAATTTTTCTGCCGTTTCGTAATTGAATTATTAAATTTTAGCTCCTCTGCTATTTGTTCCAAAGTGCCAACCGCATCTAGGATCTGAAGTAGCTAATAAACTTAACCGTATAGGAATCTAACAATATTCCGTGCGGATCGGAGTGTGTGGGGTCATCTACAATATCAATAAAAGGTCATCATTTTCGAGATATTTCGATATTTCAGATTGTTATCATGTCGTATTGTTTCATGACGCTGAAATTGCGCACGCAAATTATTATGACGTACCTAGGTATCCGCTAAGAAAGGATTTCCCTGGGGGGATGAAACAGGGTCCAAGTTTGTATGGAGAAACGGGATCGCGGGTGAAACCGCGGGACGGAAAGCTAGTCAATAATAAATAAATCAAAATTCTTTCACTCCAATAAACCGACAAAACCGGACACGACAGTAAACAAACAAGGTTCTATTATCATCAGGTCTAGGAAGACTTCCTCCCATACATCCGCGCCTTAGAATAACCCGAACATCATAATTCACGAGCGCACAGTCCGATGACCTGTACACCGCCGGGCGGAAGTGACCGTAAGGCAGTACACCGCGCGGCGGTGCTGGCGCGAGGTAGTAAAATAATGCCTGATGATTTATTTGTAAACAGTGCGCGAGCGTTGTGTGTGCGTGTCAGCGCTGTGGAGCAATATTGTTGGTACAGACGCAGGGTGTTGTGGATTATCCATGAAACGAAAGTGGGTTTTATAATTTTTTTGTCATTTCATTATAATCGAAAGCTAGGCCAGATAAGGGATTCTCCATTAAAATCTACCATACTGTTTATGAAATAACTTGCGATGGAATGTATAAATTTACACATGGAAAATGCTAAAAACTGTAAGTAAAATAGCGTTTCATACTTAATCTCGTTTCAATAAAACAGTTCGCCACATTTCCCAGCGGGTGTACACCAGCGCACGCGCATGGCAATTGTTTACAATAGCTGATCGTGTTTATTTTCGCTACATATGGATTAAAAAGCTTCCAAACTCCATTTTAGGCGTTTATCGCCTTTTTTATTTAGACATTGTTCACTAAAACATTACATTATGGTTTTTAATTGTATATACCTACTAGATTTTATGGTGCATTTGAGATAGAACTGTTTAGCAGATATGGTTCGCGTCTATGTCTCTTAACCTTCTGTATTTCTAAACTTCTAATCATATACTTTCAAGGCCAAAGCAAAAAGGTCACGCAGAACCATTTGATGTAACCACTTTTCATTAAATTTTCAAGTTACAAAATTAATGAACCAATAAAACAAATAACCAATAAATTGTAACATAATAAAACGTAAACTAATAAATCAGCCCTATATAGTCGGATATAAAATTAATTTGGACACATGTCCCAATCAGTGTCATAAACTAAATTACACTAACACGCTGTATTTTATGGACATTTTAATTCCTAACTCGTTATAGTCATAAAACATGAACTAGGGCTGTCAAAATGTGCAACGATGCACTGAAGGAGATAGAATTATAGCGACAAAACCTTGTAAAGATATCAGAACGTTACTCTTTTTAGGGTTCCGTACCCAAATGGTAAAAACGGAAACCCTATTACTAAGACTCTACTGTCCGTCTGCCTGCCTGTCTGTTTCTGGAGGTTCACCTGATGTTAAGTGACTACCGTCGCCTATTAGACATTAGCAATACTAGGGGGATTGCTAATGTGTTGTACACCTTATTACAATGCTTTAAAGCGAACTGGCTCCCAAGTGCAATTGCCGTAACACAACAGGTGCTTGATGACAAATTTACAACTTGAGGGTGGTGAGTGGTAGCCAACCATCGTGTTGTGGTTTCGTCACGATGTTTTCTTTCACCGTAAGCTCAAGCTCATTGTAGTATTCGAATCTACCTTCGCTACGGTATCCGACTACACCTGACTTAAACCACGCCCAACGGCCTGTCAATCATACATGAAAATATGAAAACGAAAATATTTTTATTGAAATGCTTTTCCAACGACTTCTGAATAGTCTAGGAAGGTTGCCACAGTTCGGAAGGTTGCTTAATTGATAGACCTAATCCATTCTCCAGAACAAGAGCTGGGATAACCAGTTAAAGATACAGTTATGACATGATATAATAGTAAAAGTTTTATGACGCCAAATGAAGACGTCGCACCGGACGGTTGGTTAACAAGCAGATTCGGGTGTTTTACGATTTATTCGGTTTATGGTTTCATAAAGTCCATCCATGGGGGCGGGTTAATTATTGGGTCAAAGGTTTTATTGTTCTTGTTTGTTTATAGTTGAATCGTTGCTTCATTTAAGATGGTATCAAATGGTTTTAATTATACCATAGGTTTATGGATCGACCATATGGTATGGTAGCTTTGAATTTAATTTTATTTGCAGATTTTGTGGTTTCTTTTAATTAATGTTTGACATATTAGTAAAGAACGCTATTATTAGGCTTTGTTATGTATAAAGTTCTCTGTTATTAAAACTTATAGGCCGATGCTACTGTAACACTGTATTTTCATTTGGTACCATCTAATCTCTCCACGGAGACTTGTTGGCAAGAATGGTTGGTGAATTGTTTTTTTTTATGTATTTGCGAAATATTAAAAACATGTGTTTTCAATTTAAATGTACCAGTGAAGTGAAACGAAACGAAAGCGAATATCGTGTCTTGGAGACTCAAAGAGTCTGTGAAAAGATTTAGTGGAACGGCCACAAATGTCGCTAAAAACTGACCTGACTTGTACGGACGACAAAGTTTACTGTGAATATGATAACACTTAACATAAAAGAAGAATAATAATAACTTGACACTGGCAGAAATATCCTAAAGGACTATTGCCACTTGCCAGCAAAAAAAAGTCACCAACCATAGCTCTGTTGCTCAAACCTAATATCCCTATTTTCAAAGGTTCATTCACATTATTACGTCAGTCATTTGATACACCAATTCTCAACAATGTTATGAATAGAAGATTTCGTACTTCCTTGATCTTTGCCCCTTGTCAACTCATCTATAAATTACTTGTAAACATATGGGTCAAACGATAAAATAATAATGACCATTAGGAAATTTAACTTCAATATTATTACTCAATAAATATTTTGAACATAATTTATCTTATTTGATACTAAAGAGGTCAGTTTTATCGAACATTGTAGTCAGATATCTTCTGTGATTGACACGCTTAATTAATTTTATTTACATTTTAAGTTTTTTTTTTAATCTATAGCTCAGATTAAAGAAGGCTAATACTTCCCGTTTACTTGCCTGTCAGTTTTGTATTGACATAAACAAGTAATTTTATAGATTAGTGTCATCCGCACACATCCGAAGACGCGCCCCACCCTTTTCCCCAATCCCTTACAGTACAAGTGTGAGTCTTTTCACTAGTGTGTCCCACTTTATGATATCCTTTCACATATAATAAAATAAAAACAAATAAAAAAGCCATTTATTCTACTAAATTTGAAATCTAACATTTTGTATTACATATTTTTGCATGCATCTTATCTTAATTTCATTCAATTTCATATATTTTCTACTAATTGATTACATTACAATAATATATAGTAATAAGCATTTTTTTAAATATAAATTATTAATAGCTATTAAGGTACAATTTAAATTCATATTTATAATTTTTTTTTTTTTTAGTTAGTAGTTTTCTCATATAGTATAGGTACATATAGACATATCGATAGAACTACACACATACATACATACAACACTCGAAAGGATGCGCACTTACTAGGTATAAGGGATTAGGAAAAAGAGTGGGACGCGTCTTCGTAGATGGCACTATACATACTAATATTATAAATGCAAAAGTGTCTGTCTGTCTGTTACCTCTGCACGCATAAACCATTGAACCGATTTAGATGAAATTTAGAGATAGATGGAACCTTGGAGAAGGACATAGGATACTTTTTATCCTGGTATGAGATAAGATCCCTCGGAATCAAGGGTGATACCGCGGGGCGGAAAACTAGTTTATAATATCAGAGTTATTCATACTCATTTAATTTGACGTGTCCAAGAGATAAAAGGAATATGGAAAATTTTCGTTCATATTATATGAAAATTCGTACGAGATTTGACTTTTCTTAATTTCCTAATTATTCCTTGGGTTCAAGGGAATCCAAAATACTATATATTTTTTATATATATATTATAGTTGTACATTTGTTTGCATATTTTGTACATATTATGTCGTAAATAAAAAAAAATATAATTAATGAAATAATTATCATTTCCATTATACATGTGTATCCATGGTGAGTGTTTTCACGTATCGCAAGTTCATAGAAGTATCACAATAAGACAGCGTGTCAAGTCATGTGTCACGGATTATCTTGAAAGTAATGAATAAGTTATTAACTTCTTATAACTTTGAAGAAGGTTTTATACATCCGTGGAATGATTTGCATATTGTAGGTGAATCTGATACATGCTTTCATTTGATTGTTTTCTTAAAATACATTTAAATAATTAAAAGTAATAATAATATAATTAATAGATTACAAATCTACCACCACCTTCTGTTTTGGATTTTGTTTGTCAGTACAGATGCCTAATGAACACAAACATCTATTTAAGAAATTAAAAAAAATATTTAAAAAAGTATGCATAACCCTACACTACATACCATTTTTTTTCATAATCGCATATTATCCATATAAAATTCCACGATGTTAATCCGCAATGAACCCCGAAACTACTTAACCTGTGAGGTCTTTCTTGGGACAGTAGGGGTTTCAGAGTCCGCACCACTTGGTTCTCAAATGGGACAATCGGGACGATGACATTTACTTGAAAATTGAAATATTGAAAATTGCGCGCGATTTGACGAGTTGTTTGACAGGTCAATGTCGCGAGTCAACAGAATAACCGATCTTGATGGTAGAGTCAATTATAACGTTCTATACATCCGTCAAATGAGTTTTGATTTAGATTTTTATATTGTTGATGAAAATTGGCACACATAAGAGATAGCATATTTTTCCCGGGTAAAGATAAGATCCCTCGTAAACGCGGGTGAAACCGCGGGGGAGGACTAGTTGGAATATATATTGCGATACTAGCATGCGCGTTACATACCAATTAGCTTAATAAAGCCCACTATTTATAGTCGACTCAAGAGTTAAACGACTTAAAATAATAATGTTCAGTTAGACACGTACCAATTATCCGGGACCGCATTATTATCCTGAAGGCCAAGTCGCAAGATCTAATTGTATGGTGTGAATCCACGCGTCGAAGTCATATTTTATTCTGTATAAGCTTGTGTTTGACCACAATCTCACCATGGTAAGTGATGATATGGCCGAAGGTGGTAAGCACACAAAGCCTAGATGGGAACTGGCTCCCAAGTGCAGCTGTCGGAACACACCGATAGGTGCTTGGCAACAGATTTTCAACTTGAGGGTGGTGGCCAGCCAGTCGGGTACTACAAAGTACCCTACCACCGTGCTATGGTTTCCTCACGATGTTTTCCTTCACCGAAAGCAGTCATGTTTGATGTTAGAGATTATGTTGGTGCTATCGATTTTCATAATTAATTTGCAGGCGCTGAAAAATTGACCAATAGTTACTGTGAATAGTTATTTAAGTTCTTAACCTGCTGACATTTTAGATTTGTTTTATTTTTTCAGTAGCTTTTCTTTGTAACTTAATAACACAAAAAGTTGTTTCGTTCGCGACAGTAAAATTCGATTCTAATAAATTCTGTAACTAATGCCAACTAATCCATAATCTTAAGCTGGCATATCATAACTTCATTGAGAATTCCAATGGCCCCGTATTATCGCATTGTCAAGCAATTTGATTATACTTTAATCTATTACTTTAACTTTACCTCTATATGTATAAGGATTCACTTAGATGTAACTTGAAATCGACACATAATTGTCTATTACTTAAAGCTATTCTATTCAAGCTGATAGTCTATAATTGAGTGAAGTGATTCTCCAACAACCGTATCTGTCTATTCTTCGTTAAACTAGCTATCCTCCGCAATTTCATTCGCGTTCCCGTGGGATCTTATCTTATCCCGGGGTAAAAATATTGCCTATGTTAATCAGAAATTATATAGCATTCAAATGGTGAAAGAATTTTTGAAATCGGCCTGTAGATTTTGGGTTTATTCGTTACATACATACACACATACATACAAATCTTTATAATATTAGAAAAGATAAATACATTTAGCCCCTAAGTTTTTGGTGCGGCCTCATATTTTCGGAGCTTTCACCTGCTGAACAACAAAAGACTTATTCCCAAAAAATAATAACCCAACCATAACTCACCTAAGCTTGAACTCAAAAGTACTTTAACACTGAAAACATCACTATTCCAAGTAATATGCTAAACAAAATTCTGCAATAGCACATACAAAGAAAACCCGACGCTGTCTATTAAGGCCGGGAGCTGTAACAGGGCTCAACATGTTCGCAATCGCCACCGAACCTGTTTGCTGCATAATGCAGGAGGACGATTGACATGTCACAGGCTCACAGCACGGCCGATTGAGCCGATTGGTATTTTAAAGTTTGTACTATTGTATTGTGTTAATTCTTCATGTAAGTTCGTTAAAAATTTTCCGTTAAAGACCAGCCGGCAGACGGTTCACCTGATGGTAAGTGACCACTGGCGCCTTCGGATATTAGCAATGTTTGTCGATACTTAATTTGTTCCAGTTTTCGATAAATTATTTTGAAAATGGGTCATAAAATAAAGGTTGTATGCGATGCGGTGTAATAAAAATGCTACCTACTATAGTTCGCTCAGCTCTGAACGGTTTTTAACAAAAAAGTTTTTATACTTAAATATAATTTTTATGTGCTTATTATAATGCAACGGCATATCTACAATTTATAAATTATTTCGCAATTAAAAGCCTGATAGTTCATTTATACTTAGCATTGACAATAACATCTGCCGTTTCTAAAATAACATAGGTAACTAGAATCAAAAAATAAAATATTTTTTCTAAGTAGCATGTTAGAAAACCATAAAATATAGCCGTCAAATAATATTCCTACTGAACATCACCCGCGGTGACCACTTGAGGCCTTCTCGGAAGGATAGACGCTATACAGGATGAGTCATTTACGTTTATAATAAAACATTGAGAACAAGCGCAGTGCGCAGACCCCGGTTGGTTTTAGCACTTACTTAAATTATGTCACACGTTTCGTTATAGCTTTTTATTTTGTGACGGGTGTTTTTACAGCTGTCGAGCTGTAAGTAATTTATTTTTATGCAGAATGAATTTAAATTTAATTCATATAAATACCACATGTAGCTGCAGTGACTAAGTGTCAACCAACGGTAATGTTCAATTAAAAAAAATATCCAATATCGATTCTGATAGCTTTTAAGGCGTTGTTAAAGTTAACAAAAAACATCAACCTGTGTAAAATGACCATTTAAAATTTCGTCGAGTTAATTCTCACCATTCGGCACCAAAAGGAGCTTAGTGTGCTCTTTTTATCCATTCAACCCAGTTCCACGTTGAGACCTTAATAAATCTGTCATTTGGACACTTAAGGGAGTTGAGAATTAAGCATTTTGCATTATTTGCCAACGGAATCCTGATAAAGTGGTATATAATTTGATGAAAGGTTTTTTAAGGCCGTGCCATTATGTGCGCATGATTTTTACGCGCATAATGATTTACGATATGCCATATTAAAACTTTCCAACGGTTTCTGAGAATAGCCTGCTGTACCTAACCTGCTTGTTTTCTTTTGATTAAGGTCCTCTTGTTTACATACCCGTAAAATACACGGTTTCTTTGTTTTAAATCACACAAAATGTTCTTTAAAATTGCGAAATACAAAGTAAGAAAATTGTTAATTAGTAAAAACTGAAAAAATGTTTTTATATATTGAAATAATTCGTTTAAATTTTCTCCAAGACATCCATGTTTCTGCTCATCAACCACGCGTCAGAGTGTAAAGATAAGGCGCCGTGTACATGTTACAACATGACAGTGAAATACAGACGATGCGTATGCGCCGTCGACGAGTATTGATTACGGTTTAACAATCACGTATGATCTTGTAAATATTTCTTTCCCAAAATCTTTATTAAGCTCAGAATTCAAAATTTCTTTAAAAAAAATATTTTTCTGTTTGCGGGTAAATAGCGCAATTAAGCCAATGTAGCCACATCTTTGACGAAATTCTATCGAAAATTCTGTCGCAGAAATCTTACCAGAAATACCGAAAAAGCTATGAATAGCACTTTTTCGTGTATGTAGATAATGTTACAGACAATAAAGACTAATTGGTCGTTTGGCGAAAAAACCAAATCTGTAAAACATGTGCAACGCGGAGCAAGAAAGCAGTGTAATTGCCAATTGACTGGTTTTCATGAAAAATTCATGATCCAATGATTGAGTCGCTCACATTGACGGACGCAATTAGTGAATAAAGATGGCTGAATGTCATGATCTCGGCAATAGCGTTGATTACTCGCAAATCAAAGAAAAAAACAATTATGATCGGAAATTATTATTTAATATCCATTTATTTCAATTACAGTCTATGTATGTCATTAAATGTTTCGAGATCTCTGAGATTTTATAAAATATTTCCGATTAATTAATAGTGTATGATGTTGGCTTTGCTTTTAATAATTTATTTTTCATCAAAACTAAATTCATTAATTCGTTAAATAAAAATCTAGTAAAATATTGTTTCTTAAACAAAACAAAAATAGGATCCGAAAACTCTCTCTCATAAAAATGTAAATAAACCATCACACCGAAAAATTGGTCTGCGCAAAATCTGTAAAACTTGTTTTACTACCAGTAACAGTTTCAAGACTTTCTTCCCTATTCAGGATGCAATCTTTGCATATCTCTGTCCCTGTCACACTTCTGTGACAGTGCCGACGTACCAAGTGTGTGAAAAAGACGGCCTACATGAAGACGTCACGCGGACGAAGCGCGCGAGTGTACTTGCACTTGTTTTATTTATTTTGTGAGCCGCCATCTTTTTTTTATTCGTTTTCTCAATGCTACGTCTTTGTTCGGGTCCGGTCGGGGGGCGAGCAATCGTCCGTGGCCGGTAAGTTGGATAATTTCTTTATTCTACTCAGGCCACCCGACAATTTTCTGGGGCCACATTATTATGAGCTTGATTTGTTTAATAATTTTATTACTGGGCGCATTGTGCATGCGCACGCCATTATGCTTTCATTTTGATAGGTTTGCGCTTTTAGTGGTTTGTTTTAGATTTGATTCACATATAAACGTGGGAAGGGTCTATGTGTGTGTTGACTCTATTAGATATTGGGTATTAAAAAACGTATGTTATTACATATTTGAGCAGGACATGACTAGAATAAACTAATATGGTTTAAAAAATGTAGTCTGTTTTGAACACTTGACTTACCCTTATAAACAAATTCTGATATAAACAAAGAGTTTTTGGTACTAATAAATAATACAATACAAAGCACTACTACAATAAAAGCCTACACAATGATACATTTAAAACCTTTTTTTTACCCTGGTAGACCCTTATTCAAGGCATCCGAAGTATCGCCGAGGACATCTCGGTGCGAATATCAAGGCCTAACAGTGGGGTTCCGTGGGCAATAAAAAGAGACGCGTTGCGACCCAACGGAATCCGTGACGCAACATGTCTGGGCGTTTCGAGATAAAAAGCCATTTTACAAACAGCTGGATATTTTGAAGTGTGTGGTGTAAAGTATGACAATTGGGATTGAAATGTACCTACAAACATTAGGTTTTAATTAAGCTTAAAGATAATTAATTGAAATAATACCTAATTTTATGATATTCGTAATTATTTGTGAAATTGTTAAACATTTGAAAAAAAAAGCCAATATAGTCAGATGGTCCAAAAATATTTAAAAAATTTAACCTTGCTGAGTTTCTTGCCGGTTCTTCTCAGTTGAATGCTGACTTCCGAACCGGTAGTAACTTCTGTAATTCGACCTTCATAAGTGCCCTTCTAGGTTCTAAACTGAATAAATGGTTTTGACTTTGACTTTGGTTTCAATTTATATATCGAACTAGCATAACCAGTATTTTGGACACTAGCACAGCTAGCTAAGTTTTTGTGGTTCTCCGGGATTCAAGGTCGTTTAGCCATGGAAACCAATCAGACAATAAAACATAAAGCGATGATAGCTCAGTGGTAGTGACGTCGAATACCGCGTCGAAGGTCCTGAGTTCGAATCCTACAACGGGCTTGAGCGGTGAAGGAAAACATCGTGAGGAAACCATAGCACGGTGGTAGGGTACTTTGTGGTACTCGACTGGCTGGCTACCACCCTCAAGTTGAAAATCTGTCGCCAAATATCTATCGGTGTGTTCCGACAGCTGCACTTGAGAGCCAGTTCCCATCTAGGCTTTGTGTGCTTACCACCTTCGGCCACATCATCACTTACAATAGTGAGATTGTAGTCAAACTCAAGCCTTTCCAGAATAAAAAAAGAACATACAGAATTACTTACACATTTAAAATATTAATATGGATACGTGATACTATAGTAAGATTAATGTATGTTAACTCTCTTCAACAGGTTAGCAGCGGCAGCAGCGGCAGCAGCGGGCGCCACCAGCGAGCTGACGTACCACCTGGCTGCTCTCCACCCGGCGTATCGGCCGGTCACCTACGACCACCCCCTGTACGGCGCCAATACTTTACGAGGTAAGAAGAGTGGACAATTTGTATAATTACTATTTTTGTTATAGTGACTGCAGCATTATGTGGGTAATTTGTTCCGCGCGGTTTCACCCACGTTCCCGAGGGATCTTATCTTTTCCCGAGATAAAAAGTAGCCTATGTGCTATTCCAGACTATAATCTATATCTATGCCAAATTTCATGAAGATCCGGTCTGCCGTTCTGGCGTAAATGAGTAACAAACATACATCCAAACTTTCACATTTATAATATTAGTAAGATTAGTAAGACTCTGCGATTATCGAGAATCGCTTTTTAAACAATGTCTAATCTACATCCTACACTAATATTGTAAAGAGGAAAGATTTGTATTTTTGTATGTAACGAATAAACTTAAAAACTATTGGACCGATTACAAAAATTCTTGTACCATTAGAAAGCTACATTATCCCTGATTAACATAGGCAATATTTTTATCCCGGGGAAAGATAAGATAGCACGGGAACGCGGGTGAAACCGCGGAGGACAGCTAGTTAAAGTATATTCATGTAGATATTATTAGATGTTTAGAAACTAAGCATTATGAATGTTTATAAATACAGCTCAAGCATATTCTCAACTAATATAAAAGCTGAACAAAAAGCCGTGAAGCTCGTTAGTTTGTCACTTGTACTTACACAAAGACAATGAAAAACAATCCGATAATTCGCGATTGAGCCTGAGAAGTGAGACTCGCTATCAACTGCACTTCTCTGTAGGGTTACCACGCATTTATTGATGATTTCATTTTCAACTAGTTTTCCGTCCGTATGGCTCAATGAAATTTATTTCCTAAAACAACAGCCAAATTCTAAATTCCTCAATTTCATATATATTTAGACCTATAAAATATACAAGCAAATGTACAACTATAATATATAAAAAACTTCTTCGAGGCTGCCGCTGCTGCCGATCGGCAAGGTTCCCAGAAGGCTGGCAGCGTTTCCTCTTTGGATGGCCAAGCTGATGCGTTGGCGGAAAAAGCTCCCCGCCCGCCGGTCACCCGAGGCCTCGATAAATTTTTTACATAAAATATTTGCGAAACGACGAGCTTCAGACCCCCACGGACCCATGGTCTCAACCGCAAAAGGCATAAATTGATAATTTGGACCAATACAGGCGTACTTTTTGAATTTTGAATTTTCCGCACCTTTCGCAGCCGCTCCCGCGGCTTTACGAGTCACCGGTAAGTGAGATGGCGCAAGTGTATCGACACAAGTGGCATCCCACACCAACGGCTTGCCGACACTCCACGGGATCAAAGTCATACCATCTGGCCTCTTGCCGTCGCCACGCGAAATACCGACTGGTTCGAGTACAGAAGGCACGCCGGCGACAACAAGAGCCCTACGGATAATATCATTAAGAGCCACGTGGCGTGAAATACGACCGGCGCTTTGAGAACACGAAAGCCCATGATGGCTAAGATCATTGACAAAATCCTCACAGCGGCAGCGATGAGGATGATTGGACCTGGAACCAAGACGAAGACAAATGCACAAGCTTAATGTTATGCGGTCTTACAAAGTCCCGATATTACTGGATGGAATGGCTTGCAACCAGTGACCTGATTCACTCTGAGAGACAGCTAACAAACGTGCCCGGTCCGAATCAGTAGAAAAATCAGAAAATAAAATTTGCCAAGTTTTTTCGCAAAGAGGTTTGTCCCATTCTCTCTTTGAGTGACTCAAAGTCGGAATATTTGTGCCTGGACAAGCTACCTGCCAAGTATTTCTGGCATAAAATAGGTAAGAAACCTCAACAGATCCAATAGTTGGTTCCAAAACAGATAGATCTGACGAGGTCACTCACTCTGTATACCGAGGACAGAAATGCCGGCAGTGATACGCTAGAAATTTTACGCACTCCTAGGCCACCATATCGTACGGGTAGGGTGGCTTGAGACCACACTTTGTTGTCGGTTAGGCAACAATTTAGGATTTTAGAAAGAGAAATTTTGATCATGTTGTCCAAAGTTTGTAATAATTGATCGAATTTGAATATGTGGGTGCAGCGGAGTAAATACGTAAACTTCGGCACAAAAAGACATAGTCGTACAATAAAAAATGCATAATGCGCATTTATGTCATAAAGTCGATTAGAGGATTCATTAAAATTTTGTATCTTTTGCTCAAAAAACCTATTGGGCTTCTCACTTTATAATTCACAAAGCATTCTTGGCTACCTTTTATTACACCACAAGTGACAACCAGGCAGGCGGGTCACCTGTTGGTAAGTGACTGCCGTCGCCTATAAACATAAGCAATAGCAAGGGGCTTGCCAATGTGCTACACCTTATTACAATGCCCTTCTTCTTAATACACAATTTTCTTAATATCAGACTTTTCTAAATAAATAACTTTTAAGTGGCAACCCTAGTCCGTGTGAACGAGGTAATTCTACACTGAACCCACAACGATAAATCTGAAATACTAAACTGTTATAGCAAATTAAATGCATTCGCAGACAGGTAATGTTTACCTGCATTCCGTGATGTTATTGTAAACATCTATTACAACTTCTTACTAACTACAATATTGTTTACATCTAGATGTTAGTTTTATGCTAATAACGTCTACCATTGATCTCACTGATTAAGAGTAGCTAAAATATAGATCTGTGTATTACAAAAACGTCGTATGTAGTAGAAATAGTCCAACGATTAAATAGGTATTTTAAACAAAACCAACCAAAGTCTTTGCTCCCTTAACTCAAGTAGAGTTAGGGTTGTCACATGTTCTTATCAATGCATGCACCCCACTCCTTTCTTCTTTTGTAAATATTTACATAACGTTTTTATATTTCTGTCGCGTATAGTCATTAGCAATCCGAGGGGTGTTGCCGGCAACTGGCTCACAAGTGAAACTGCCGAAATACATCGGCATGTCAGGGTGGTAGCCAGCTAAGGTTTTCCTCGTGCTCATTGTAAGATTCGAACCCTCTACCTTCGTCATTCGACTTTCGATAGACTGAGCTACATCGCCTTAAACTTTTAAAAGCCGCCATTTGAATACATGAAAAGCTATAAGACGTTTAAATGAACCCTTCCAACGCCCGTAAAAATAAATAGAATTATACTTCTCGTGGTTTCACTGAACACAATTTCTCCGCTTCGAAATCACAATGACCAAACCGTACCGTGCATATCTCACAGAACCCAGAACCCACAAACGCGCGCTATCACCACAATTTATCTATCCTCTGAGGTGTTAATTAGAATTTGAACTCACGACTGCTACCATTCCTTCTCCTGCACCTTACACGCAACTTTCACACTTACGCCTTGGTTTTAAAGCATAAAATGGCATGCAAAACAAGAGATGACAGATACGTAAAAGGGGCTATTAAAAGAGCGACCATGCCTAAGTCACGGGTTAAAATTGGCATGCATTTGAGTTAGTGAAGGGTTGAGATGTCGACCTTGCTATTAAGACATTATTTGGATTCGTTTACCATTTACGGGTCGATTTAGTTATATTATTAATTAAGTTTCCAGATGTTAGGCTTTGAATATAGTCTGTAGATTTAATCAAATCAAATTATATATTTCTGATATTTTGTTTTAGCTAGTTCAAAGTTTTTGAAAGATCTTATCTTCAAATCTTTATCTAAGAAAATAAACTTCTTTTTTTACTCTAAAAACTTCAATTCAATTCAAATTATGACATTAACAAAACACATTATTTAAATTAACATTAGACATAACTTCGACGTTGTAATTACATAAACTAAATTCATTGATAACAAGCGTGATCAATTCTATTATAAAAGCCTTTTATAATTTCCTTTATAGGACAAAATTTATATTTTAAAGTGATTCCTTTAGCCTTAATTCTTTCAGAACCGTGGAAGATGCATTTTACTTAAGACGGCTTAAGTTGTAAGCGGATGGCCTTAGCTTCTATGTACTTGTTAATCATCACCTACCGGGAAAGTTAGTTGTGGTATAGAACTAAGTAAAAAAAAAATGTTACAAAGTAAAAAATATCTGAAATAAATTAAAAAAATAATAAAACTGCCTCTCAATAGTATTTTAAAAGTAACAGCAAAAAAAAAACTCAATTCAATGTGAAGCATAAATGAAGCAGCAAATGTGGCAAAATTAATCCCCTCTGCTGTACTCATATAATATACTAGTCTACTATGTAGGTACATATTGTTGCCTTGTCTTTGAACGATCTGTGCCTAAACTTTGATTATTTTTATGATAATTACAAATAAACAGCTTATATCTATACTACCACTGCTCCTCGCAACAACAAGGGTTAGTGTTGCCATTATCATCATCATCATCATGCCAACCAGAAGATGTCCACTGCTCGACAATAGCCTCTCCCAAGGATCTCTATGATGGCCGGTGTTGCGCTACTCGCGTCCAGTGGCTTATAATTATATTAATAAATATTTTTAAATTTAGAAATTATACCTTTCACGATTACGGCAAAGGTAGATTTCAGACTACCAAATAAACCCTTGAAGAATACACAATTAATATTTTTCTCCCGCCAATCCTAACGCTTGGGCCATACCCTAAACGCATATTGCATATGAGTTGAGCCCACGGTACGCATTAGCGATTCGACGTGGTTCTGGTTCCATATTATCGTCTATTGAAACCCTTGAGGACTTCGCGGCTATTCATCATATGAGCAAATAGGATGTGAATATATAACCCTACCATATAAGAAAGTATAGATTTTAAGGCGATAAGAGTTCAATGGTAGTGAGCTTTAACGGTGGTAGGGTAGGGTCAGCTATCTATTGCTAAGCACCTAATGGTGTGTTCCGGGAGCTGCACTGGAGAGCCAGTTCCCATCTAGGATTTTTGTGGTCAACACCTCGGTAAGGGATACATGGATTCGAACTCTGTGTCTACCAATTACCACCTGAAACCATATGATAGAATCATCAGCTTAGAATAAATTAAAGTACCTACTAACTATAGTGCGATTGAAAACAAAAATGCAACAAAACTAAGTTTTTTTTCTTCATTTTAATATAACGGGTCCTTTTGCGAACTGAATGTTATCCAACTATTATTTTGGAAAAAAATATGAATTTAGCTCGCGAATGGTTTAAAAATACCACTCTATTTTACACTTACATGATATTCTAGAGCTGGTCACCATAAATCCCCAACACCATTACCTATAACCCAACCCGCATAACACTCGCGAGGCAAATATGACCAAGTTTTTTAATAAAAATATATTTTCCAAACCCATATATTGTACAATTTGACACGCGAGAAACATAACCCCTTCACGGGCGGCAGTAGTTTTGTACCCAAAAAGAAACTGTTTATGCTTTAATAAAAATTGCAAGCGGTGTCTGTTTACTTTAGCAGCCAGGGTCGGCTTACAAGCGTCTTTAGATAACGCTCAATTAGGTGCCATTTTTTTGTTATAATTTTTTGGGACCGCTTAATTCGATATGGAGACAGTAATTAATTTTTCACGGAAGTTTTGAATGGTTGTCGATTGTTATGTACGTGGTTGGTGGCCATGATGAAAATGGAATTTATAGGTAACGATATAAAGTCTTACATGAAAAAAAAAAACAACTATATACCAGTTATCAATAATACAATTATTAAATACAGTTTTATTTTTATTTTATATGCATCATAATAACCAGGGACATGCGTCACATACGGCCGTCTGATTGCAAAGTACAATGGAAACAAGAAATACATACTCTGTAACTGTAGTGTATCTAATCAATCATATCAACTTACTCGTACTCGGGTATAATCGAATCGAAATCATAAAATAAAAAATTTACTCAGCAGTGGGCGATTTATACCAAAACTATGTGCAATCTCAATAACTAAGAATAGTGAAATAACTAGCGAGAACTCCAATAGAACCAATTACGTAAATTAATTCAAGAATTCGTCTTTGATCTTAATTTTATTCAAGAATCGAATAGCTCAGCCTTAATGACTTTATTGCAAAACGACTATTGCTTTTTTGGATGCTTTTGAAACATCTTAGTATGCGAAGCATTCTTTGAACTAGATTTTGTTTAAGGAGTAGCCGATAGCCGTCGATTAGTTTGATATTTTTTATTTTAGACTATCACATTTTTTGCCAAATGACGTCATTATGGAGCTGCAATCAACGTGTGGGCCATTTAAGTAGGTATATATAATTAAAAAAACACGAATAAAAATAGAACTTACCTCTAGAAGCTATTAATGCACTTAATACTTTCTGAGTATCTAAATCTAGTTTTAAAGGGATATAAATGGAAAAGTGATAAACAACTTACCGAAGCAAATAAAAAGCCTGGCCTTACATGGAATAAGCTTAAGCCCTCAATCCCATATTTAATGATCCTCATCACATATTCGTTTCCATTTTTTACGTTTATATAGTTCCAATTCAAAGTACCTTGCAGTATCTTTTTGCATTTCTAATTGGAACCATTAGCATATAAATTAAGTATTACGGTATTTTATAACAAAAACTTTATGAATTTGTCCCTTTTGCATGAAACTCGCGCTTAAAATGTTAAAATTGTACATTATTATGCTAACTACAGCATTCGCTTGCAATTTTGCTCATGTTTTTTGACACAGGGGGATTTGTCGTTTAGTTGGTTGCGAAATTCTTATTTTATTCATTATTCGCTGTTTTTTTTTACATTTGTAAGCGTTTTGTAGAGAGTTGGATCTTTAAAACACAATTTGTTCTCAATAATCAAATAAGGCTTTTACTAAAAAAATATTTAACATTAATTAGTAGGCTTCATCCCGCATAGTCCTATCCAGACGTTTTATGGGGAATTATGACGGTGAGTTGACCGCACTCATATTACGTCTACTGCACCGGATGGGCCCAGTTCTGTATGTCACACAGACCTATACAAGTATGGCCTTCAGATCATATGTGGACTACCTTCAACTTGAGCATTATATTCTGACTAAAGATACAAATGGACTGGGAAGCTAAATATATAATTTCAATACGAATTGATATCGGTAAAAAATGGGAATTTAATAGCAGGAAACAAAACATAATATGTAAATTAATATACTCATACACACTGAAGATTCAATTTATATTAAAATAAAACCTGATGATCATAAATTGCTAATTAATGATATTATAATTGCAAATGTCAATAATAATTATTTCGATACAACATACAAATTGTTAAATGTAAAATACACTAAGATAGATAACATCTATTGAGAGATAAATTATGCAAATATAACGAGCCTGACCTTACACAAAATGGTCTAATAGAATATGTTAATTTGTAATCTGCACACCTATATTGAATAAATAATGACTTACACACATCAACCTAGATTCACGCCTTAAATTTAAAAATAAAAAATGAAGATGTAACGCCTTCAGTGGACTGCAAAATTTCGCAAGTGAAGTGACAAGCCGAAACTTAATAACTTACTCAGAAATGCACCAGCAAATTGGGAGCCAAGTCGTCCGACCGGCTTTGTAACCCTACACCGCCTCACCGAACTCCCCGACACATATAAATTGTATTTTTATTCAAATCGAGCCTACGTGCCGCGATAAAGCCCCCTTAAAACAAATAACTGCTCGTTCACGGAGAAAAAAACGCACGAAAACCTACCCTAATACCATGAAGCAGAGCTGAAAATTTCCCTGACAAGATTCAAGATCGAGATACAGTCGACAACAAGCTTTACAGTGGCAGTAACAGAGTTGTAGTTTCTGAAATATTTAGTCTTCGAACACCACTTTTAACCAAACCCGTAGATACTAAAAGAAACTATGTGCCTTATGTAAACAATGCAAATGATACTTTAGCTGTAAACATACAAAAATTATAATTGAATGAGTTAAAGCTTCCGATAAGGCGACTGATAATGATATAAACGAAGATCGTATTCTCGAGACATATATAGAGAATAATTTAAGGGTTCATTGGGATACTTTTTCACTAAATTTGTAGCCTTTTCATTATTGTTGTTCAGACAATGTTGACCAACAGGATGTTCGTGATATGTTTAAATTAGCAATGGATTTGGTGATATTGTGCAATAAGATTTTGCTTTATAGGGTCCGAGGCTAACGAGATGGTCGAATGATTGACTTCTCGTGTTTGCCTTTTTAATAAAGTTGTTCGCACCGATACCCTTCATTATACAGAGTTTTTCTCTCCAAAATGTTAATAACCACATTTACCTGTTCCAAGTTTTTTGCTGCCCGGTATCTTATGAAACACTTTAATAAAGTTGCTAATGATACAGCTGCCAATCACTATCAAGTTGATAATACACTTAAAATTCTCCGCATGAAACACATAACCATAAAAATTAATGAACAAAATAAAATCTCTTAAGTCTCTGAAATCGGAAGTGCTATAATTTCAGAAACATATAAATTTTATGCTGAGAATCAGAATATAAAACCTTTCAAAACTAGGTACCTCTCGTAAATGTCGATGCATCGGGAAATTATTATAACGATTCACATATACAGATTTGAATCGATACCTGTATATGTCTTCATTGTCGATAATCGTAAATTAGAGGCCAACTCTGGTTTAACTGAGCGTAAAAACTGTGAGCGAACGATTGAGAGTTCATGTTACTCCAAAAATGAAAAAGGAAAAAGGTTTAGAGCTTCAAACGTGTGAGAGGGTCAGAACGATCGAAGATGTCAAAGAATAGAAAATGGAGAAATCTTCGATAGAATTGAAGTGAATGTCTCAGAGAAGAACTAAATTAAAATCATATTTAATAAAATAGGTTACATTTACTGAACTTTTTTAATCCACCTTTTTTGCTAATTCATTTTCTCAGCAAATTCCAATTTACAATGTGTCAGAAACTCAGTTGACACGTGCAATTTCGTTTTTTTTTATTGCTTTTGTCAAACTGTGTCCCGACCCGAACCTTAATCTTTGTCAACGAGCAGGCGAGAGAGGCAAACCGGAACGGGTTTTAGAGTGAGATAGAAGTACTGCGCTGGGGCATGACAAGTGACCGGATTAATGCATTTTAAACGAAGAAGGCTTAATTTTGATCTCAGATCCCTTAATTGAATGAGTTTCATTTTTTCTTTGGAGGTTTTAAAAATCACATTACAAACGTCGGGATTTCTCTACTTTACCTTTTATTTAAGTACATTCATTTGACATCAATTCAATTTGAAACCAGTCTACTTTGTAACAATTTTAATGAGGTAATTTGTGAATATTGATGATTTACCTCATATTATGTACAGAATAATCAATCAATTGAGATTAATTTTACCTTGTAAAATTATGCTTGGTTCTCATACAAAATTTTGCACCGTCAATATTTGAATGATATTTTTTTCAGCCTCCATTTTTTGCCAGGGAAAATACTTACGTCTAGCTGAGAATTCAAAAGCAGCCGCATCTGCAAGATTAAAGGCTTTAGCCGACACAAAAACAGATCTGAAAACTAACAGTGACAAAGTAATTGATATGGAGACGGTTGCACACATAAATAAATTACAATCTATAATCTATTTATCACTCAACGTCTTCGTGGGTTTTATTTTCAAGAGCCCCCGAAGACCAACTGTTAATAACTCGTTCTTGCTTACATGATTGACGAGGTACGTCTTCCACTCCACGATCATTCTACCTGCTGAGTTTGAACTTTATATTATAATAAATATCTCCATTGCCCTCGCTAATAGCGATGATTTCTTCACTCAAGCCTTTGTGTGTTCATATAAATTGCTCAATTAATATTTTATCACTTTTACTTATTGTTGAACTGTATGTATTTGGTTTTGAATTTATCTGCAACCGTTTTAAGATTTTATTCATTTGTTTCCGGTAGTAGTTTCTTTACCTGTTTTGATTATACTTGATAGCAGTTTGTCTATCATTACATCGTCATAATCATAGTTCCTTTCTGGGTTTATGGTCAATGACATTATCAAAAGGTGATCTATACCTGTCAAGCAGTTTTTGTGAGATACGGTACAAAAAATAGGTCACTATTAGTAGGTGTGTGTCTTTGACCATATTATTTTATGTTAACGATCCTTCTGGTTCTTTATTTGGCTACAACAATATTCTCAAATCTATGTGTATGTGTCTATCTTATTTTAATTATTTCGTCAGTCTCACTTACTTTTATATTAAATACCCCTTTCATAAAACATTGCATGCTTTAGTCGTCTCCTAGCTAGAGTATTGAAAATGGAAATTTATCAGCAATTGACCTTTGCCTGATCATCAAATTATAGAAAAATAAATATTACATAAAACCTTATTGAAGCTTCGAAATAAAAAACTAAAAACCTCTAAGTGCAAAGAACGATAGTCTATAATTTGTTAGTATCGGAAACCAGTTCAATCATATTCGATGAAAAAAAGCCAGTGGGTCGGTACCGATTGATCCGGTCTCTATCGAGATTGAGACATCTCGAAACAAGTCCCGCCCGTTGGTGTAGGCAATTGGTTTCAGTGTAAGAAAAAAGCGATAGCGGGCTAAAGCAAATTAGATTTTGAATGAAGATGTTATTATGCTGCTCAATTATTATCACAAGTTGAAACAAGGACGTTATTTTATTTTCCTATTTATTTTGTGAGTTAGAAGTAACATATAAGTATCCTATGTTTTATTCCAGGGTATGATCTACCTGTTTGCCAAGTTTCATCAAAATCCGTTCAGCCGTTTTTGCGTGACAGAGTAACAAACATCTTCACACACATCCATCCAAATATACTGTCACATTATATTATTTGTATGTAATAAGGGTAATCCTGGTCGAGCTAAATACACCGTGCGGTGCAACCCGCAAGAAATACCTTAAGTATTGCCAGGATAATATTTTTAAATTTCCTTAATTTTTATTTATGCTGTAATACCCAAAAAAATATGCGTACAAAGATATATTCACGTTATTATAACTTTATGTCACTAACATGATGATCACTCGCTCCCGCTGACGCTTGTGCTTATCGCATACGCGCATCACTTAAACCATCGTAACGCCCACGCACACGTATAATTGTTCCCAAAAAACTCAGATTCTATGTTTTTTTTATTCAAACTCAGATAACGACTAATTGCTTTACGTGTCATATTGTAACGTATTGTTTCAATATGATATTATGCTGGTGTTTGCTGAAAACGTGTTTGATTTGAGTAAAACTATAGTGTTAAGCAAAAAATGTAAGCCTGTTTCAAGGGTCGGCAATGCCATCAGGCCCGCCATAAGAATTATGTTTGTTCTCACCTTATTGGTATGAAAAATAATCTTATAATACACTGTCAATTTCATTGCTTTGTTAAATAAAATAAGTTTGTTTAAAATTGACAATGAGATTGAAGAGTTTTCACCCATGGTTAAACAAATATAATTTTGTAGCCGTCCCCTAGGGTTTCACCCGCGTTCCGGAGGGATCTTATCCTTTCCCGGGATAAAAAATTATCCTATATGTTATTCTAGGATATGATCTACCTGTGTGCCAAGTTTCAGCCGCTTTTGGGTGAAAGAGTAACAAACATCCATCCATCCAAACTTTCACATTTATAATATTAGTGGGATGCAGCTATGAAACTTCGTTTTGAAGGTAAGTTCTAAATAAGTTTCAAATTGTCTTATCTTTTCGAATAAGCGAAGACATTTCAATAGTTTATTTCAATATGAAATATTAAAATACATCAAATCTCAATACCGTCACATTAAAATGGCCTTAGGCATTTGTAACCAGATTAAAATAGTTATGACTACTAATTAATAGTTAGAGTAAAATGTTAGCATGTCAACAAAAATATGTGGCGAAGGAAACATAAATCAAAGATTCGGGTTCGAATCCCGTTCCGTTCCATTCCGAGAAAGTTAATTAACAACTTAGCACGTGTTTTTGTGTGCAAATGCGATGCGGATCGACCATGTGGTGACAATATTTTGTAAAACTTATGCTCATGTTTTCTCACGTGGTTCTCTCGCTATCAGTTCTTACATTGAACCATCAACCTTCTAGATGAAGTGCAGTAACGCTTCCATGATCCTTCTGTATCGGTTTTTCATGTCTAAAGTCTGACAAGCTGGCAGGCGGGTCACCTGATGGTAAGTGACTACAGTCGCCATACAAGGGGATTGCCAATGTGTTGTACACCTTATTACAATGCCTTGGCAACTCTCTCAAGTGCAGTTCGCGGAACACACCGATATGTGCTTAGCGGTGATACCCAGCCAGTCGGGTAACTAAAAATTACCTTACCACGATGATTTCCTACTCTCCATTTCAAATTGCATTGATGTCACTATTCCTGTGATACTTCCAGATCAGTTATATCGACTCATAACAACTCTTCTTGTCTCTTCGATGATGAAACAGAGAGCTAAGCCAAGTTCTTCAGTCTACTATTACAGTCACTATTATTAGCGGAAAAATACCCTGACATATTTTCTGATCTATCAACACAGCAAAGACTTAGAATAGAAACATGTTTTTTAGTTATTTTAGCATTGTTGGCAACTAATTATCAACAGTAAGATGCCCAATTTTGTTTGTCATGCTATAACTAAACTAAACAATTAAAATTTAAATTACATAAATATATTCTGTTGCAAAGTGATGACTTAAATAAAGTGTTAAAAATAACGTCATATATAATGTTATCAACGCATAACAAGAATACATAAA
Organism: Ochropacha duplaris; assembly: GCA_951361185.1. Classification (NCBI taxonomy): domain Eukaryota; kingdom Metazoa; phylum Arthropoda; class Insecta; order Lepidoptera; family Drepanidae; genus Ochropacha; species Ochropacha duplaris. The sequence goes on along the minus strand of OX592715.1, from coordinate 3,026,724 downwards.
GGCACAACGACGACCCGTTTCGTCTCATTTATAAATAAATCACATTTGGGGACAGTCCCGGACTCATAAATTGCCTTCAGGGCATGTCGCCGACGATTTATTTGTGGGTACTTTAATAACGTGAAAGAATATTTAAATTATACTTAAGAGGATACCTACAGGGTACAGGGTAACAAATATATACATAACTTCTGATCAGGAATTTTAAGAAACAATTGCCATAGTTTGTATAAAGGTAGAGCTAAGATTTATCAGTAAATATCTTATCAAGATGCAGCTTGAACTCAAAACTATGAACTTAACTTACAACTTTCAGAGATCTGTTTACAAATGTGTAGAGACTGGTACCTCAAGATGCGAGGCGATGATAGCTCAGTGGTAACTGACGTCGAATACCGCGGCGAAGGTCGTGGGTTCGAATCCTACAATGAGCTTGAGCTTTCGGTGAAGGAAAACATCGTGAGGAAACCATAGCACGGTGGTACTTTGTAGTACCCGACTGGCTGGCTACCACCCTCAAGTTGAAAATCTGTCGCCAAACACCTATCGGTGTGTTCCGACGGCTGCACTTGAGAGCCAGTTCCCATCTAGGCTTTGTGTGTTTACCATCTTCGGCCACATCATCACTTACCATGGTGAGATTGTGGTCAAATACAAGCCTATCCAATATATATAAAAAAATGCAAGAAAAGTAGGCTTCTATCTAGCTCCTACAGTATGGGAAAGCCGCTGGTGATGACGGTGATGATGATGCATTACCTAAAATAATCCTGTAACTATTGCCGCCACTAAACGCAAATATTGTCAGTGAGACTAGTTCAATTATTGTACATATGTGATATGCTAGAACGTAGAATGATTCAAGTGATATGTCTAAGTTGATTTTGAAAAATTAATTGCTAGGTTAATTGCCGGCTCTTCTCAGCTAAGGTAATCTTCCAAACCGTCAGAGCCTATACTATTTTCCTTTTTCTTTTTGATAGGTTTATTTAGATTACAATAATGTCTCTTTTTCCGTATCACTAATTCAAACAAAAATCTATTTATATCTTTGACTCATTAAATAAAGTTCCCTTTACGAGTAATTAACTCTACAACCGGAAGGGCATGTGTGCAGCTTTGTGGTTTCGAATTTCTTCCGATTTACCCTCTCTTTCTATCTCTATCCATCTCTCTCAAACACCAATGTAACTGGAGCCCTATTTGGACTGGCGTCTTAAGTGATTCAGTGTCAACAGCGTGTGGTTGAATTCACGCCTAATATTTTGACTTCTATAATTAGTGAGGTCGTAATTCTTGATTGGAATTGCTGGTATGTCCAATTATCACTGTATTTGGGAGATGATTGGTGTGGGTACCTATATCTTTTTTTCCTATATCTTTTATCCATATTCTCATCTGTAATATTGTAAATTAGATTTTTGAAAATAAGGAACAGCCATAATAACCTCACCTTAAGTTTTACATGGACATACTTACTAGGTTACTATAAACTATAACACAAATTATTAAAACCCAGTAGTTCAAAAGTTTAAAGCCGTTTTAATAACAAAAACTCTGATAGAGATAATTTCAACCAAGACTCATGAATAAATCATCAACGATCATCTCGCAAAAGACCGAAAGGTTCATTAGAGAGAGCTGGCAATAAAACACAACATAGGAGTAAAAGAGACGAATGTAACTAGATCCTACGACCTGTAATTATGCTGTTAAGAATATAATTTCGAGTTGTTAAAGCGATGGATGCGTCACATTATGTAATTTTTTTCTTAAGATTGAGACATAACGACGATAATATCGTTTAATCGACCTAAACTATGGCTGCGGGATTAATATGAATAATAATTCAATAAAATAGAAGCTATGTAGACAAAAATAACTCATAAGCTATTCGTTTTAGATATATCTCATATCTCGCAGATAGATTCTCATAGATAAAAACTTTGAAAAAAGATGACATTAAAGATTTCTTATCACTGTCATGCATCATTAATAGGCCCACACTATTACTAGTCATCTCATTCCACTAGCACTATTCTACAAATATTATTTTTAAAACTAGCTCAAGTTCCTTTACAGCAAGCACTATACTTCCCACAAGTATGATATCATTCTATTAATTAAAAAAATAAAATGCACCACAAAACAATATCGAATCGAAGACACTTGCTATGGCGTCAAAATTCACAGAAAAAAGAACACGTATTAAACCATCACATGTCATAAAACGATTAGTTACTTTTAAGTTAGGACACTGCAAAAAATACAAGCTTATTACTAACGAGGTTTTTATACTGTAATCACTGGTGATAAAAGAGTGTGAGGCCAGGTAGCTGGGCTGAAGCTTGCTTCTAAGAAACTAACAAAAAAGATAAAGATACCCCGTCATTTAATTTTGATGGAGTTTCGCTTGATTGAAAGATTCATTTGAGGTCTGGTTGTGTTAAAAATGAAGACTTTGGTGTGTGAAAAAGGAATGAATATGAATTTGGAATTTTAGATGTATGAAGCAATATGTATCTAGTTTTACTTTTGAATAAGAAATGTCTGTAATTGTGGAGTGGAGATTTAAATCCCATCTAGGCTTTGTGTGCTTACCATCTTCGGCCACATCATCACTTACCATGGTGAGATTGTGGTCAAACACAAGCCTATCGAATATAAAAAAAAAAAAAAAAAAAAATGACGGATTTTTTAAGACTCGTGACTTGTAATACTTTATAGAATTCAGGATTTTAAATTATTTGAATATACGTTGGTTACCTAGTCTTGAATCTGAAATTAATTCGATTGAAGTTAATCAGAACATCAGAAATAGAATTAAAATAAATCTAACAATAAATGACTAATTCGAAACAATAATTAAGAGGATAGGTGGACAGATTATCTAAATTCGTTTTTTATCACTTTTAAAAAGGTGAAGCCGTAAAAAATACCTACGCGGACATTACAAATTCACGACGCAACACCTTCATCTCGCCGCACACTGGAACAACGGCTAAACTCATAATTTACAGCCGTCTCATTAGTATACGCAGCTACAAAGTCTCTACAAGCGGAACGTCCAAAGCCGCCGCCCAACAAAGACATTTGACATTCATATTTTAACGCAAAACGTGACCGCGAACTCACTAGATGTCGACCATCGATACTAATTTTACGCCCAATCGAGTCACATAAAAATTAATACATCATACTCAATAACACAAGCAAAACCCGACTCAATCGAATCAACCAACCGTACAATATTCACTTATTCTTCAAGAGCATAAGGACAGTTTTCGAATGCGTTTTTTGCATGCGGTTATTCGAATGTCGTCAGGGTGACCATCACAAACTAATGGAATCCGGAGCGGACTCGATTGGACTCAAATTCGATCAATGATAAGTTTTTGTTCCTATTTCAAAAGACACGAATAAGTTTCCGTCCGCGGTCGTGGATGAAGACATAAAAATTTTAGGAGTCGAATAGCGGCGCGTCAAAAGCGGACCACATAGGTTATTTTAGTGTTTTGGGATTCTCGTTTGGTCGAATGTCTGCCAAATTGGTGGTCTCTCACGCCTTCTGCATCACCCTATTATTTCGAGGTAAAACGGCCGGCTCAGAACACCGGCAAAGGCGCGCGTTCAACAAATCAAATCGTTTTTACGTTGTTTTGGTCTTGTTTTATTTAAGACCCGCGTCGTGTTTGTTTTCGTACGTATAAGATGTGATTATTACGAAAATTTGTGGCTCTTGATTACGCCCTTGCGTTGAGAGAACACTTTAATTAACGTTATTAGTTTTGACTATCTATAAAAAGTTTATGTCGAATCTTAAACCTTTAGATAACGTGTTAGATTTTTTGATAGTGTTTGGTAGATTAAAACCAATCCGTTTTCTGCGTTGTGTCAATGAGCAGCATTCGCTTCAAATCAACAGTTTATACTAACTTTACAATTTAACAATTATCCTCAAAGGAATCTTGCCTAAAGAGTGTAAAATCACTTAACGTCCACTATTTAAGGCTATTTCCTCTCCCCACAAAGTAACAAATTCGCGGAATATTTAAACATATCCAAATTTAGTAAGACCAAGATTGCTTCCCGTGAAATAGCTCGTTAAAGACACCACATATTTATTATTAATCACAAGAGCAGCGTTAAGTGGCAATTTTATATACAAACTGGTCCCAACATGTTGACGACTCAATCTGCAGTTATTAAAACCTAGGGTGACTAACGCAAAACTTGATTTGTGCGCCTTAAAAAGATACATTTCATGTAAATTAAGTTGGCTATGATTGAGACATTAGTGTGTTTATTGATGATATTGTGTTTGGACATTTTTATGGTAATAAACAACAGATTTAGTAGAAGAAATAATTTATATGTGCTTTTAATTAGAAATTGGAAGTAATATGAATTCTATAGGATGTATTGCAGTATTTCTGATGATAAAAATACTAATTTATTCAATAATGGCTTGACACGACCCTGATGGATATATCTATGATCACGAGTGGAAAAAGATCTTTAAGCGCTAGTTGTTGTAGAACAGTTAGAGATGGAATTCGATGCAGTTGCCTAGGTGTTAGCTCTTAGAATCAGCTTCTCTCTAGTCCAGCTTAGCTGAGCATTCAGGCGATGATAGCTCAGTGGTAGTGCCGTCGGATACCGCGGCGAAGGTCGTGGGTTCAAATTCTACAATGATCTTGAGCTTTCGGTGAAGGAAAACATCGTGAGGTAACCACAGCATGGTGGTAGAGTACTCGAATGGCTAGGCTCAAGTTGAAAGTCTATTGCCAAGCACCTATCGGTGTGCTCCGACAAGTTGCACTTGAGAGCCAGATGCCGATGTATGCCACGTGTCTATAAGGGCAAGGCAAGGATGTTGATTCATACAGATTCGCGTTGAATTTTATGTGTTTGTGTTGTTGTTGCAGGCCTGGAGTACTTCACTGCGGCGAGGAGTCTACATCCTGAGCTGCATGTTGGCAGCACGCTAGCCAGCCAGGACTTCCAACTTAGCTTAGAAGGTAAACAACAATCTAAAAACTACGAGTAGGTTCTTATATTAAACCTAAAAAGATATTTTGTAGCAGGATTAATAAAATTACCTCTAAAAATCAAAAACTAATTTATTCAGTTTAGGCCCTGGTAAGACTTATATTATTACCTTTTCTACAATGCTTCAATAGCTACCAAACTAACAAAAAAAAAAATCTCTTGACAAATGGAGAAAAAGGGGTAGATAGGTTTTACAAAGTTCTTTCTTCACGTATTATACTGATTACCTACTAAAAAAAATTAAACCTTAAGTGAATAATTTGTAAATATAAAAAAATGGAATAGCGCAATTCTCGGGGGAGGCCTTTGTCCAGCAGTGGACGTCATCCGGCCAATATGATGAAAAAAACATATTTTATAATTTTCATGTCCTTAGGATCAAGAATAGCCTCACCGACCCGGCTAAGGCTATCAGGTGGTGCCATAGGTGCCTCCGCGAACCGCAAGAGGGCGGTCTCTTGGAGCCCCTACTCTGCTGAGTCCCTAGACCTTGCTGCTGTTATCAGAGCATCTCCTGCCAGTTTGGCTGTAAGAGCACCTTCGGCTGCTTCTACTGGTAGCTATGGGCATCTTAGTGCTGGTAAGTTTGATAAAATTAATATTAAAAATACGCTGAGTAATAGTATGATTTCAAATGGATATATTTTTGCCATTTTAATATTTATTTTAATTTAGAGATTGTTTTTAATTGAAACTGCATTAAATTGTCGTAACCAGAGGGCTGACAGCCATAAAAAATTCTCACAAAGTCCGCTACATTAAAAGTCTTCGTCTTTCAATAATAAAGTTGTACGTACAAGTTAATAGTATTACGTATAAATAAACTTGTAGTAACGTGAGCCTGATACCAGCTTAGCTGACTGCAAAATACCTTGTCGTGGAATGTCAAATGGCGACAAAATCAATTTGACATTTAATTTTGTTACGCTCGCGTGGAAATTCTCGCGCCACTTAGGTACCGCTATGTGTGAGCAACGTCTAGTCACGGTAAGCATGATCGAGCTGATGAATATCCATAATGTTGCCCTTAACACATGCATAGGTAGTTAGTGTTACCATACATGCATTAAACAGATTGTTGAAAAATGCTACGTTGTCCTGGTTAAGAATTAAGCTGGTAGTTTATTATGGTTTGATAACAATTGGGCAAATAAAGGCCACAATAGAATTTCTACCTATATTCAGTTTAAGCCCTAGGAGGTCACTTATGAAGGTCGAATTACAGAAGTTACCACCGGTTCGAAAGTCAGCCTACAACTGAGAAAAATCGGCAAGAAACTCAGCAAGGTTACATTCCGAATTTATCTTGATCGATAAACCTTTAAAACTATCTATCAAAGCCAAATCTATATGATCTACTAAAACCTTTAAAATATCAACTACAATTTATTCGACTTCAAACTAAAACTACAATAAGCTCTCATAATTACACTGTAGATCAACGAAACTTAGAACCGATATTATTTGTTTCAGGAGCGATTTCTCCCGCCCTATCTCTCTCCCATGCATCTCTCGCTCAGCAACTGCTGGCTCGGGGTAGCGTGGTGGGCGGCAGCGGGGTACTAGCAGGTGGAGTGCTGCTAGACCCCGCACACCAGCAAGCAGCCGCTGCAGCTGCGCATCATGCCGCTCATGCCCATCTAGTTGCTGGGATTCATAGGTATATTCACGAAGGATAAAAAGATGCAGAAAATCTCATTTCAAAGCACGTAGGACATATACATCGTTGACTCAAACAATGATGACTTAATTTTTTGCCATGGAAAATCCTATTATCTCACTGTTTAGATACAGATTAAATTTGATGACGATACGACCGCAGCAGATACATTCAAGGGAATTATTGGTAAATAGGAAAATCGAGTGCTTTTGTGTGAGAGACCTATGTTGACAATTGTTATCATGTTAGTACAGTTATTGCACGTAAAACGTTATGTTTTCATTCTACCCTCAGATCTCACATATCATCACCAACTCAGCTACTAATGGGCGCACCAGTGGACGTCAGACCAGGCCTGGGGCTGGATGGAACACCACCCCAACATCTACAACAACCTCAGCAACAAGAAGTCACCAGTATCATGGAGGCCGATAGGTAAGGTCTATAAAGAATTTAGTTGTCACCACATTATGTCAATAGTAATTGCAATTGTGATGGCAATTATTCTTAGATTTCAAAATAAAATATTGCTTTCTGTAGCTTTGAATAGACTTAGGTTTAGTAGTAACACACAGTAAGTGATGATATGACCATGTGAATAAGTATGAAGATCACTTTTTTATTTTGGATAAGCTTGTGTTTGACCACAATCTCATCATGGTAAGTGAATATGTGACCGCAGGTAGTTAGCACACAAAGCCTAGAGGGAAACTAGCTGTCAAGTGCAGCTGTCGGAATACACCAATAGGTGTTTCGCGACAGGCTTTCAACTTGAGGGTGGTAACAAACCAGTCAAGTACTATGAAGTACCATATCACCGTGCTTTGGTAACCTCTCGATGTTTCCCTTCAGTTTCCTGTAAGAGTTCGAAGCCACGACTATCGCCTTAGTATCCGACGTCATTCCCAAGCAGAAAAACTTAATGCATACCAGATCATTTGCCAACTAAATTGTCGTGTTCCTGTAAGCCTGCTTCGCAGTCTATAAATTACGGGTAGACCTTATATCGCTATCTCCCAACAGCGCATCAGGAATGACGCAGAGGAAGTCCCCACAAAGCCTGATGTCCCACCGCGAGATGCATCACAGCAATAAACCGCTATCGGCAGCTGCTGAGAGCACCGTCCACGATGGACTGGATTCCAAGGACGAACCAGGGGATTTTATTGAAACTAATTGTCATTGGGTATGTTACATTACTATAGTTTATAGCTAACAATTTTGGCTTCTATAATTAATGTGCAACAATTTTAGATCCGACAAAACTTTACAATTTATGCATTGCTGACGTACAGGAAGACAGGTCTCCTGATGGTAAGTGATACCGTCGCCTAAAGACATTAGCAATGCCAGCGGCATCGCCAATGTTCTGTCGTACTTTTTACAATGGCTTAAAGGCAAATGGCTCAGCCAGCCGAGTACCACCGTGCTGTGGCTTCCTCACGATGTTTTCCTTCACCGAAAGCTCACGATCCTCGCCGTCGTATCCAGTGTTGTTTAATCTATTGTAATTTTTAACGTAAATTTTGATACTACAATTAAATTAATCTCTTTCAAGGTGGATTGTAAACTAGAGTTCCCGACTCAAGATGACCTCGTGAAACACATAAATACGGATCACATACACGCGAGTAAAAAGGCCTTTGTCTGCCGCTGGGTCGGCTGTTCAAGAGACGAGAAACCGTTTAAGGCCCAGTACATGCTTGTTGTGCATATGAGACGGCATACTGGAGAGAAACCTCATAAATGCACCGTGAGTACTGATTATATATTTGAAACTGTTGGAATTCTATGTAGATGAATTAGTGTAATTGTAGAGGCAGATAAGCATCTTAATGTTTTATCGCAGTAACATTTTGTTTCAATGATAATATTTGACCGGCCATAATGCAGATCCTTGGCGCGGCTTTTGTCCAGTAATGGACGTGGATGATTATAATTTTTAGATTACTTGTAAATTAATAAGTATCAAGGGACATTAATCACACTGTTAAGTAATTACAATTTTTTTGTAAGGTTAACTTTAATCATCTGTGCCATGTTCAATTATTTGGAGTCGGCGCAATGTGTAATTTCTTTTAATCGTCCTTTTTATCCGTCTTACCGGTTTTCACTCCCTTCTGACTCATATCATCTCTCTCATAATTAATTCATTACTTTTTTATTTTGTCGATAACTATAACCTGAATTAATTATTATCAGAACTAAAATATAGAAATTTTATCAACTGATTAATATATTTCAAAATAGCACTAAGACAAGATTTTCTATTACTTTTTTGGTCTATCTTTATAACTATTTGCTATGAAACATGACTAGCATTCCTCTTCATACAAGTAACATGCCCATACCACGACATACGACTCCTTCAACATTAATTAATAAGGCATTCAAAATAAATCTTTATTTTCTTTCCCTAACTAATATTAACCAATATATGAGAAACCAAAGACCTATTACCTAACTAGACGTTCGCGTATCAAAAATAGACAATTTGTCTCCTTTCTCGCCGCTTCATTTAGTCCGCGATCGACCGTTATACCCTTCGGACGTCAACCGACATCTAGAAAAATGACTGGTTGTTCCGTATTAAGTAAAAACTGTACAGGAAAAACCAAACCCAAATAATGGACATGTTTCCTACCACAAGTAAATTGACACGTTAATTGACACCAAAAGTGACACGGTTGGTCTTCATACAAATTGAGGTACTTAAGTTGTCTATTTAGATAATAGGTCTGTGTCAGAAACACTCCTAACTACATTATTAACATCAAAACTGTCTCCTTCCAGTTCGAAGGCTGCTGCAAAGCCTACTCCCGATTGGAAAACCTCAAGACTCATCTCCGCAGTCACACTGGTGAAAAACCTTACACCTGCGAGTATCCTGGCTGCGCAAAGGCTTTCTCCAACGCTAGTGATCGTGCTAAGCATCAAAACAGGACGCATAGTAATGAGGTTTGTATAGATTTAAATAACAATTGCTTATACAGCATGTCCGGTAAGTAGTACTACAAACTTAAGGGGGAGATAGGAAGGGGGGTCACCTACCAAATATACAAAAAATGAACAAAGTAAAAGTGACCACCATTTACGAGATATTTAAAACCAGAAATTCAAAAATCTTTGTACAAAAATAAGAAATATCGAAATATCTCGAAGATGGTCAAGCTTTCAGGTCATTTTTGTTTGTGACACGCCCACCTATCTTCCCCTTAAGTTTGTCGTACTACTTTCCGGAGACCCTGTATAAAACGCATTATGATAATATAAATCATTTGCATTAAACTTTCAGATAGTTGCCCTTACTTCGCACATTTTTTTTATTTTGAATAAGCTCGTGTTTGACCGCAATCTCAACATAATAAGTTTAATTATAGCATTGTGCAAAATGTGATTAATGAAGCACACAGCCTAGAAAGAAAGTGCAGCTGTTGGAACACTGATAGAGTTGCTTGGGACACTTTTCAACTTAAGGGTGGTAGTCAGCCAGTCGAGTGCTACAAAGTACTCTACCATTGTGCAGTGTTTCCTCACTATGATTTCCTTCACCAAAAGCTTAATCTCATTGTAGGATTCGAACACACGACCTCCGTCGCGGTATCGGAAATCGCCTTGAAAAATGTATAAATATATCGGTAATTCAGTCAGTAAATTCTGTGCTAACTTTGGATATTAATATAATAAATGGATTTTACTATTTCCAGAAACCGTACGTATGCAAAGCTCCGGGATGCACGAAGCGATATACAGATCCGTCATCACTTCGGAAGCACGTGAAGACTGTCCACGGAGCTGAATTCTACGCCAGTAAAAAGCATAAAGGTAAAAAATACTGTTGGTACTCCAGAATTGCTGGTGATATCTGAAGTTTTTATAGGAACACCCTTCATTTTGCTAATTCAAATAAGTTATAGGTACTTTTATGTAGATTAATATATATCTTGGGACATTCTTCACACATTCTCTTGATCCCAATCGAAGCATACCTTGTATTATGGAAACTAAACAGGTAGACAGAGCCCCACGTACTTAAAGTGAAGCACAATAAAGGAAGCTGTTCTCGTTCCTGTGCGACGCAAATCTGTCTATAAATAAAACAAAGTCAGGTTAGTTACATCTCAAACTGGATGAACGGATTTTGATGAAACTTAGCACACAGGTAGAATCACCCACTCACATTTATTTAAATAAAGAGTCTAGTCGTCGTCTTTATAAAATTTCCCCCATTTTCACGTACCCAGGTTGCAGCCGTGGGGAAGACTCGGCGGAGTCAGGTGGTGGTGGCGCAGGCTCGTCACCACGCTCGGAGGAAGGTGGCGCGCCTCCTATCCGTGGTCACACATCCTCTACCTCCGTCAAGAGTGAGAGCCCAGCTTCACCACCACACGCGCTGCATGCTGCTCATCAGGTATAGATATTACATTTTAACATTAAGAAATATACACTACAAAAAGATTTGGCCTTATTCATAATAAAATCGACGATGGTTAGCAACTGCTTAGCAGATTCTTAATTAAAATTTTCTATAGAGAACTTGAATTTAGAATCTGCTAAGCACTTATTAAATACCATCGATTTTATTATGAATAAGGCCATCTTCTACTCTTTTTCGTCAAAATCGGTAATTTAAAATCATTAAAAGTACTAATTTTACAACGTGTTCGCTATCTTCGAATATTTTTACACGGGTTAAAGTTATATATTTTTTCTTGGTCTTGCTCTATTGCAACACATTTTTTTTTGTTAGTTAATTAAAGTTAATTAATTCCTTACAGCTGTCTGCTCAATGTGGTGGCGACCTGGACTTTGGTGGCGCTGTTCTCAGTGGGTTCGGTGATGAAAATGGTGCACCTTACTTCCGACTAGAAGGAGAGGTACGTTAAAATAACATAATTATGTTTAGTTTGTGATGCTAAGCAACTGTTACTTTGGGACCTATTCTATATTACAATTATTTCCGAGATTCCTCAAAAATAGTTAGGTATATACTCATGGCCTTATCTATAATATAAAAATGAATCGCAAAATGTGTTGGTAAGCGCATAACTCAACAACGCCTGGGCCAATTTGGCCAATTCTTTTTTTTAAATGTTCGTTGAAGTCCAAGGATGGTTTTTACGGCGAGAAAAAATCGAATAATTGCCGGGAAAACCCTAAAAACAGCCCTTTTCTTTTTCCCATACAAACACCCAGCTGTCAAACATTTGACGTCAATCGAAACAAAAAAAAGACGTGTTTTAGAGAAATAGGGCAGAACAAGGTCTGCCGGGACAGCTAGTTCATAATAAAATCGTCGATGTTTAGCAACTGTTTAGCAGATACCGTCGATTTTATTATGAATAAGGCCATTAGACTTTTCATTGTAAATATCTTGTTCAATATATGTTGTTAAATATATACAGGTAAGTAGTGACAAACATAGGTGGGTTACCTACCAAATATACAAAAAATACCTCAGTAAAAGAGGCACCATTTTCGAGATATTTAGATATTACTCATTTTAAATATCTCGAAAACGGTGACACTTTTACTAAGGTCGTTTGGTAGGTGACCTATTTCCCCTTTAAATTTATCGTACTATACCGGACAGCCTGTATATAAAGACTAATGAAATATTTCACTATTCACAACTTTTTTTTTTCTATATTTGCGATTGGTCTCTCATCATTACTAGACACGCCGTAAAAACATAAATGTTACCTATATACAGGTGGAACAAGAAGTGGTTGGCGAAGTGGGACAACTACCACTGATGCTACGAGCGATGGTGGCCATCGGAGAGCCTCGGGCTCACCATCACAACCCTCGCTTCGGCAACAAGATGGGAGTGGGGAGACTGATGCCTCCAGGACATGTTGGTGATATCGGCGGTGGTGAGTTACATGTTTTAAATTATTTAATGCCAGAAAATGCAGTAAACTCATTTTTTTTGTTTCAAAACAATAAACCTCATTATGTACTAGCTGTCCCCCGCGGTTTTACCTGCATTCCCGAGGGATCTTATCTTTTCTCGGGATAAAAAGGATCCTATGTGCTATTCCAGGATATGATCTACCTGTGTGCCAAGTTTCATTCAAATCCATTCAGTACCTAGTTTTTGCGTGAAAGAAAGGCGATGATAGCTCAGTGGTAAGTGACGTCGAATGCCGCGGCGAAGGTCGTGGGTTCGAATCCTACAATGAGCTTGAGCTTTCGGTGAAGGAAAACATCGTGAGGAAACCATAGCACGGTGGTAGGGTATATTGTAGTACCCGACTGGCTGGCTACCACCCTCAAGTTGAAAATCTGTCGCCAAACACCTATCGGTGTGTTCCGACAGCTGCACTTGAGAGCCAGTTCCCATCTAGGCTTTGTGTGCTTACCATCTTCGGCCACATCATCACTTACCATGGTGAGATTGTTGTCAAACACAAGCCTATCGAATATAAAAAAAAAAAAAAAAAAAAAAAACATCCATCCATTAATCTATACATACATCCATCCATTAAAACTTTCACATTTATAATATTAGTGGGATTATGAGACCATTTATGTTAATAGAACTACACAACTGATAAAAGCAACAGCTATAACCTTACAACACAATTATTATACGGTTTTCAGTCATGAATTTCTCGATGACCGCTATAATATTTTTAGACGTGATCGTAGTTCTACTTCCTCAGCACAGGCGAAGAAGGATGGTGGTGGCTTACTGGTTGCTTGCTTAAAAAAGTATGATGTGCTCAGAAAAGTCCAATGGGAATCTTCGAGCGAAGATCTCTGGATATCTGTAAAATTTGATAACTCTTCTGTACTTAATATTTGCGTTGCTTATTTTCCTCCCCCCGTAACACAAGATTACATAGATATATTTTTAAATAATGTTAGCAAAATTGTCAATAATAAAATTAAAACGGGCTCCGAGGTTCTTGTGGTAGGAGATTTCAATCTCGGCAATATAATTTGGCAACATGACGGTATTTCAAATAAATTATCACCGATAGCTACCAACAACAATATTGAATGTTCTTTCATAGATTTTCTTAATTTTAATGATCTTCATCAATGTAACTTAGTTCGCAACCAAAACCAGCGGATACTTGACCTGGTTTGTTCAAACAAACCTCACAACATTTCAGTAGATGAAACAAAATTTCCTCTTATCCCGATTGACAATCATCATCCGGCCTTAGAGATTAAAATTGCGACGTCTACTCTTCGTCAATTGAAACATAAGTCAAATACATGTCTTAATTTCTTTCTGTGTAACTACGATGCAGTAAATGAAGAACTGGCTAAACTTGACTGGTCAACACTATGGGTTAATACTTTCACTGCTGATGATATGTTACATATTTTTTATGCAGTGATTCATGCGATTATAAAAAAACATACACCAATACGTAAAACACGCGATGCCAAATATCCAATCTGGTACAGTACATCACTTATAAAAGTTATAAAAGAAAAAGCTAAATTTCACTCAAAGTTCAAAAAATATAATAATCCAAGAGATAAACATACTTTCGATTTATTACGTACCCGCTGCGACTCAATGATTAAGGATTGCTATAACGTTTTTAAAAATAATGCAGCTCAATACTTAAAAAAGAATCCCAAGTATATTTGGAAGTTTTTCAAAGGACAAAAATCCAACAATACTTCCATACCTAATGAAATGATTTTGGGCCCCAAATTTGTGACTGGTGGTCAAGATATCTGTAACCTTTTTTCTGACTACTTTCAGACCGTTTATAAAATCAATGACGTTGTATCATCAGGTCCTATGAATTCTCAACCCACACCAAATAATATATTACCATTCGGCACCTGCTTTCTTAGTGAGGGTGAGGTAAGGAAGCAGTTAAAATCATTAAATGTTGACAAAGGACCAGGTCCTGATACTATTCCTCCGATCTTCCTTAAGAACTGTGCAGATAACCTTAGTGTGCCACTTACCAAAATATTTAATGTCTCCTTAAATTCAGGCACTTTTCCTAATTTATGGAAAGTAGCACACTTAACCCCTATACACAAAGCAGGAAGAGTTGATGACATAAGTCAGTATCGCCCCATATCAATTTTGTCAGCTTGTGGGAAATTGTTTGAACGTATCATAAAGGACAAAATTTTTTCCCATGTTGACCAATATATCAATCCAAATCAGCATGGTTTTCGGCCAAAAAAATCTACAGCAACCAACTTGATAAGCTATGTTACTGACATATCGAAGGCTTTAGATGGGAAGAAAGAAGTACATTCTATATATACCGATTTCCGCAAAGCTTTTGATCTCGTAAAACATGATTTGCTTACTCGAAAATTAGCTGCTATGGGTATACATGGATCTCTTCTGCGATGGTGCGCATCTTATTTGGAGAATCGCTCACAGTTGGTGTCAATTTACGGCTACGAGTCTGCAAAGAGAGTGGTGCCGTCCGGTGTTCCGCAAGGATCACACTTGGGGCCACTTTTCTTCATTATATTTATTAATGATTTATGTCACAGTATTGAATCGTCCTTTACGATGTACGCTGACGATTTGAAATTGTACCGCGTTATCCATAGTGATATCGATGTAGGAGCTTTGCAGGCAGACATTGACCGGGTCCAGGATTGGTGTGGTCAGAATCAGATGGTACTCAACACTGACAAATGTTACCACATAAAATTCACAAAAAAAATACAACCAACCCCCGGTAATTATTTTATTAACGACACTCTTTTAAAGGAAGTCACCACTATTAAGGATCTAGGAGTAATTATCGACAGCTCGCTTAGTTTCCGATTCCATATTGATGCTATAATTAAGAAAACATGCCGACTCACAGGTTTTATAGTAAGGCAAACCAAAATGTTCAGGGACCCTAAGATTGCACTTGTCTTATTTAATAGTCTCATCCGCAGTATTCTCGAATACTCTAGTCCCATATGGAGTCCTAGTTACCAAGTCCATTCTGACAGACTTGAGCGTGTGCAAAGGCGATTCTTATACCACCTAACTTTTCAAGATAATAAATGTCGACTTCTAACTTCATACGAATCCAGACTGTTTCACTACCGCTTACCGTCATTACAAAGTCGCAGAAAGTACTTAGACATAATGTTTCTTTACAAATTGTTGAATTACCACATAGATTGCCCGCAGTTGCTCATTAATATCAATGTAATTGTGCCGCGAATTGGAAGTCGCTTGCAGAATCGAAAGACTTTTAGTCTCCCCATTTGTAGTACCACTCTTGGCCAGCATTCTCCTTTATATCGCTTGTGCTCTTCTTACAATGCTATTAGTAGTGAATTTGACATTTTTTCTGGTTCTTTGGCCTCCGCAAAGCGTTTGGTAAACAAAATAATTTTGTAATTACCCAATTTATGTATTTTTCATGTACTGTTTTGCTTTTAATTTAGTTTCCTTTTTCCTTAGTTAGATGTATATTTGTAACGCTAACTTGTGAGTTCCTTTATGATTTTGCAAGCTGCATTCACATCTAGTAGGCTACAGTAAACTTGTTTAAGTATGTTTTTATAAAATTTATAAACAAAAATTATTGTATCCAGTTTTGTGAATCAATAAATAAAAAAAAAAAAAAAAAAAAAAAAAAAAAAAAAAAAAAATTTAATGAATATACAGCAGCAGAATCATTTTTTTTTACTTTGTAGAAGCTTGTCATGACTGCAATCTCATGGTAAGCAAAGCTTATCAGAAAACTGCCTCTCAAGTGCAGCTATCGGAGCATATCGGTTTGGCGATAGACTTTCAACTTGAGGGTGGTGGCCAGCCAGTCGAGTACTACAAAGTACCCTACCACCGTGCTATGGTCTCCTCACGACGTTTTTCTTAACCGAAAACTCAATCTCATTATAAGATTCGATATCCGACGTCACTACCACTGAGCTATCATCGCCTTACATACTAATGTAACAAAAATACCATTAATCTTAAAATCTGAGCCTTACAAAACTCACTTTAAACAATCTAACTTAGGAATACATTATTGGATTCACATTTTTTACAAATATTGTATTTGAAAGTGTTTTTCATCACCAGGTGGGATCCCCGGACGAACTGAACTAGGCAACACAAGTGTCGCTGTCGAGTTGAAGACTGGAGTTCCTAACACGAGGCGAGATTCAGGAATATCTTCTGGCAGCAGTCTGTATAGTGCCAGGTAAGTTGTTGGATATTTTACGTTCTAAGGCCTAAATAATCGCATAATTGTATACTACTAGTTTCCCCCGGTTTTGCGCTCAAGGATAATGTAGCGCCCTAATAGTGAAATTCCAAAATCGGTTCCCTAGTTTCAGAGATTACCTCCTATATCCAAATTTACAAACTTTAGAAATGTTGAAAAATTTTTGATCATCCTTAGGAATGATCCACATGAAAAAGGGCCACATTACGCCGACCCCAAATAATTGGGAACAGGGCTTGCAGATGATTCAAGAATCTAATAGGGCTACCTTTAAATGTCACTTTGCCTTTCTAACCATAATCATGGTACCAGGTCATCAGACATCTCCCGCAAGAGCAGCCAAGCGTCAGTAGTATCGGGCGCAGTGACTGCGGGTGCGGCGGCCGGTCCGCAGCGGCACGTGCAACAAACTGCTGCTTATGACCAGTTATCACCTGATAGCAGTCGAAGGTATGTCACCATTATTATAAACCACGTCAGTAAACCCAGGAAAACAGCATCAGTGATTTTATATTGGATTATGACAGACTTGAGTTGAGGTCGTAGATTTTCTTGCGTCCAGTATCAAGCCAAACCTGCAAGGCTTTTTATTTTGTGTAGGTTAAGGCGATGATAGCACGTTGGATACCGCGGCGAAGGTCGTGGGTTCGAATCCTACAATGCTTGAGCTTTCGGTGAAGAAAAACATCGTGAGGAAACCATAGCACGGTAGTTGGGTACTTTGTAGTACCCGACTTGCTGGCTATCATCTTCAAGTTGAAAATCTGTCGCCAAGCACCTATCGGTGTGTTCCGATAGTTGCACTTGAGAGCCAGTTCCCCCCATCTAGGCTTTGTGTGCTTACCACCTTTGACCACATCATCACTTACCATAGTAAGATTGTGACTTGTGGTCAAACAGATACTTATATAGAATAAAAAAAAAGGTAAAGACTTTTTTATTTTATGTCAGAGTGACAACGGGGAGGCTTAACACCTGATGGTAAGTGACCGTGTTGCCAACTGGCTTTCAAATGCAACTGCCGGAACTTTCAACTTGGGATGGTAGCCAGCCAGTCAAGTACTACAAAGTACTACCACCGTGCCATGGTTTCCTCCAAGCTCAAGCTCATTATTATAGGATTCACATTTTCCTCATGTTATTGTTGGGCTCTACTTTATAATGTTTTTACCTTTAGCGTGTATATTTATTTGCAGATCTAGTCAAGTATCATGCGTGGGATATGCACCGGCTCCATCATCAGCGCTCGCCGCTGTTCAAGCTGTTAGAACTTCTCAAGGAAATCAGGTATTTATATTACACTAGCTTTTCCCCCTGCGGTTTCGCTCGCGTTCCCGTGAGAATTTAAATTAAATCTACTCCCTTAAACATTTTTCACTAAGAATTATATTATTATAGCAAATATTAGGGTGACATACAATCTAAGATAGAACGTTTGCCCAGAAGAAACCTAATCACTCTGCTTACAGTTAACAATATTGTTTTTGTTTTTCTCCAGGCTGTTCTTCTCCGAGGAGTAACTTGTTCAGAAGTCAGGGCTGAGGAGCTGACTTTAGAACTGGATCCTAACGTGCAAGTGAAGGAAGAAGCTAGGAGATTGTCGGAGCAATCCAATTTGAGCGATCAGACCCAGAGCTACCAACCGTACCCTTGCGGAACTGAAGATGTAAGTTCATTCTTGTATCTATAAAAATAAATCTTATGGTACATAGAAATAAGGGTGATTAATATCGAGAGTTTGTTTTGAAATCTAAAACTGAGCCTTAAATAATGTGCCTTACAATGTGTTGTAGTTTTAGAGGAATACAAAGGTGATGATAGCTCAGTGGTAGTGATATCGTGTACCGCGGCAAAGGTCGTGGGTTCATCTCCTACAGTGAGCTTGCGCTTTTGGTGAAGGAAAACATCGCGAGGAATCCATAGCACTGTGGTAGAGTACTCTGTACTCGACTGGTTGGCTACCCTCAAGTTGAAATCTGTCGCCAAGGACCTGTAACGCATTGTAATAAGGTTGACAAAACATTGGCTCCTGACATTGCTAATGTCTATAGATAGTATTCATTTACCATCAGGTGGTTACGTGGTTGTCACTTGTGGTGTCAAAAAAGTTCTTAGTAAATTAACAACCTTCCGAAACGTGCATTGGAGTCTGACAATTCATAAGTGCCTGTTCGGATGAATAAACATTTCATTGATTATCTTGCTTTCTACCGGGCACTCTGTATATATATTTTTTTTATTCTAGGGTGACGCTCCCTTCCCCTTCAAGACCGAGGATGACCAAGACACGGTGACGTACAAGGAGTCGCGCTCAAACTCCACAAATACAGTCGTGGTCACGGCTCAAGTCCACCATCCTAACCAAGAGGTCAATCTTGAACAGGTAACATATCTCTTATTTGAAACTTCGTACTGTTTGTGTTGTTTCGATGATGCTTAGGACATAGATAGATCCCCTGGAATACATTTTGGATCGGTACTATTTTGGGATAATATACGATCCCATATGTAAAACCGTGGGAAAATAGCTAGTTCTTTCCAATTGATCCTTGGCCAATCAACTTTTCAGTCAATTTCCATGAGCAAAAATTACCTTTAGTCCTTATTTATGAAATTCGTAACTCTAGAGAAATATAGTTAATCCTATCCTATTAATGTCATAAATTGTTTGAACAGAACTGGATATATAGGGTACTTGTTACTCTAGAAAACTATTAGGTCACAAGGAAACGCGAAAACGAATACATAACAAAAAACATTTAAAAACCAAATATCCTCTTACTAATCATGTTATTAATTCTTAGGTTGCTGAAGGAGAAATGGTGGAGAACAAACTGGTAATACCAGACGAAATGATGCAATATCTTAACCAATCAATATTGGCAACCGAAACGGTAACACCAGTTAAGACCGCCTCCACCAACCAGCCGGACCCGGATGTGACCAACAAGAATAAAGACAATTCTACCAAAGACACAACAACCGGTGAACAAAATACGAACAATTCCAGTGACAAAATCAGTGATGTAGCAACCAGTGACGATTCTCTACTCAAAAACCTAGGTGCCATAGGAAGTGATCTCAACATAAGTGACATTCCAGTCGATTTAAGGTCGTTAGACGTTAGCATGTCGGGAAACAGTGGCTCACTCTTAGCTACCAAGTCACCTGACGAAAAGATTCCTTCTCTACAGGATCAAGTCATCCCCGAAGTCAATAATGAAAAATGTGAAAAAGAATACACCAAACCTCCAACAAGCAACGTAGCAACAAATCCTTTGCAATCATTACAAACAATGGCCGCTAATCAAACTGAGCAATCTAACAGGATGAGGGTCAATAATCCTCAACCTCAGAAACAAAATCCGATGAGTCCTAAAACCGTAGTAATGACGTCACAGAATATGCTAAGTCCCCAAAATCTGGCACACAGTATGCTCAGTCCGCAAAGTTTACCTCACAGTGCTATGAGTCCACAAAGCGTTATGAGCCCACATCATATACCGCATAATGTAATGAGCCCGCCAAGTATTTACAACGTCATGAGCCCACAGAGTGTCATGAGTGTTATGTCTCCCCAACATAATGCAATGAGCCCACAAAGCATGCAGAGTTTAATGAGCCCGCAGATGCCCAATCAAATAATGATGAGTCCACGTCATAATAACATGGGCAGTCCTATGTCGCAGAACATGGCTAGTCCAATGGTGAACATGGCGAGTCCAATGGCACAAAATATTCCCAGTCCAATGAGCCACGGCATGCTAAGTCCGATGCATCCAGGTATCCAGAGTCCAATGGCACAAGGTATCACCAGTCCTATGATGCAGAATATGCCCAACATGTCAATGAATGGGCCAATGCCGAATCAGAGCCAGATAATGAATATGAATCAAGCGCCTCAAATGAATGCACCACCTAATTACATAAACCGCCAAAATTGCAATCCAAATCCAAAGATGCCCAATAGAAACAACGTGGCGCCACAATACCACAATCAAAATTACAACCAGCCTCCCACATATACAGTTCAAAATCAACAAAATCAACAGAATATCGTAAGAAACCAGAACATGCAACAGTATCAAATGATGCAGCAGTACAACCAAAATCAAATGATGCATCCTCCTCAAAATCAAAACATGATCTACAATAACCAGATGATGGGTTACCCACAGCCTGTCAATTATCCCAACCAAAGCAACCAAATACATCCATTGCAAATGTCCAGATCTTCAGTGATGAGTGTCGACAATAGCGGTAATATGTCTCGAGGTGTAATGAACAACTACTGCGATCAGCAGAACCAATGTCCTCCAATGCAGAATCTACAGTTCAGCCAAAATAATATGCAGTACCCCCAACCGCCTCCATATAATGCTGCGGTGAACGCAGCAAACGTTATGGGTCCTCCACCACCGAAGAATAACCATCAATACAATCAAGCTATGATGAACAATAATCAGTATTACAATCATCAGAGACCATACAACCAATGGGACTATCCAGGAAATCAGTTTAACAAACATAACATGCAGAAATCTGGTCAGAACTCTGTAAATATGTCAACTGGAAGTCAGAAACCGATAAACGGAACTAGAGCGTCGATAAACTGTAATCAGGTGAAGGGAAACGAACAAACTGACTGCAGTATGAACAGTTTGAGGAGCCAGAACAACCAGCCTAGTGAGGTTCAAGTATGGGACATATCGCAGTCTCAAATAGAAGCAACAAATGGTCGAAAGAAGAATCAAAATAATAGTAATAATACAATGAGACAAGATACTTATCAGCGAACTTTGGAGTATGTAGAAAATTGTGAGAACTGGAAGAGTTCAGAAATGGTGTCGAGTAGCACCCATCCATTACAAGGCGGTGACAACATGATTGTGAACGATCTTCAGACTTCGCTGTCCTCGTTTTATGCAGAAAATCAATACCTCCAAATGATTCAATAGTTTTAAGGATTTACATGTTTTTATGACAATATTTCTAGATGCAAAATATGTTCAATGGTGCAGAAAATAAAGGTTGTTATATTATTCTCTCATGGAGACTGATTAATTTTAAAAAATTTAACGTAAGGTTTTCTAACGAAATTTTAAAGTACAGATACTTAGTTCGTTTAAAAAAAGACAGACAGTAATTTTTAGCGAATTATTTGTACATATCTCTTGATAGTCTTCCAAGTAATTAAGTACAATTAAGCGATCATTTTGTAATGCATTTATACATAAATGCGTTATATAGGATGTTTTTGAATTCATATGAACATGTACATAAAAATGTTTGTACAGACATACTTGTGTTTTAGAAACAAGGGATGATATCAGTGCCTTTTTTATTAAATTTGTAAGATTATTACTATTGTTAATATTAAAAAGCATACATATTTTAGAGATCTGCTAATGTATTGAAAAACGAAATAAAGATTTCAGTGTAAAGTGATCTTTGAGATTATTAGGTAGATACATGGAAATTGTACAAAATAGGCGGATGTTTTCTAGAATTTTTACATAGTTGTTGAATTTTAGAATTAATAACACTTACTTTATTTTGATTAGCGTATAATTTACTTAATGCAATATATTGTTCTTTGTTTAGATGACATCGAATCTCCTAGCTTAAAAATATTATGAGATTACTAGTGTTAAGTAATTGTTAATTCTTTTTTATTTAAATAACCCGTCGACGCACAAAATAATTGTAATAGAATCAAGGATAATGTATTTTGTAATAAATTATTGTTTTTACTGTTTGTAAAAGATACAACATAATTGTGAACACCCTGTGACAATACTATAATGAAAATATTAAATAAAATTTCTTATATGAAACATTGATTTCATTTATAAATGGCTCTACCCTGTTTGCAACTAAAAACGTAAGTGTTTAAGAAATCAAATGAAAGATTGTTTGATTCAAATACGCCTTTACAGATGAATTATCATGCTTTGAATTTATTGCAAACTTAAAATCGCTAGTTAGTTGACAGTCTGGTTCTAAAACTGAAAAAACTTTAGTGATTATCTTACATCATACATAATATACCATGGAGTTAGGTTGCTCTCTAACATCAAAACAAGGCAAGAATCTACCTAAAAAACTAATTTATTAATTTTGATATGTTTCGATTCGCTGGTGACACTGCTATTAGAAAGGTCACAGAAATCAGAAAAGCGGCAATTAAAACAATGTAGCCGATCGAGAATATTCAAGAGTACAACCGTTCTTGAATTTTAGTTGGAAACCCGAAATAGCTATCACCGTGTACATTCCATGAGCTTACGTCACGAACAAGCATCAAAATAGACAATTATTTCCGACCACGTTGCCAGCAGACAGCGTCAATAAAATAGGTCTCCATGAGAGATTGTGCCATTAAATATTGGTGGATAAGATCCTTTATAAAAATCTCACATTTAGACTAAAAATCATTGAGTAGGTAGATGTTTTCTGGAAAGGAATCCGATTGCGTTGTTGCTGAGAATTCCAAATAGAAATAAAGCAAGCAAACCTCTCGAAACTGAAACCCCTATTATCCCAAGTTTTTGGTTATGATAGTGACTGAATCTCTAAACAGCTTGAACTTTCGTTAGTGGAAAACATCGTGAGGAAACCATATGGTAGGGGAGGCAATGATGCTAAATTTGTAGTTACTCGAGCGTCTTTGGGACCTACTGGAATTTGAAGATTAGGTGGAATAAAGAAAAAAAGGTTATGTGATATTTTCCCCTTCAGCGGTGGGGGGAGCGTCTACAGGGTTTCAAAAATGTAAAAAAAAACAGTCACCAAGATATACTCGAGCGCGTCAGATATTAATAGGGTAGTCGCGCCACGTCTGTCTGATAACGGAAAAATAATAATCTGCCGTTTTGCGTGGTGGGGGTGGCCGTACGAAGGGGTCGAAAATATTTTAAATAAAAATTTACTCGAGCGCGTCAGACATTGATAAGGGATGTTAAGTGAACCCTCCAGTAGCTCCTATTTTAAAGACTGACGATTTGGACGCGACCATCAGTCAGGGCCGATTTTTGAAAATGCAAAAAAAAAACGTGACCTTGATTTACTCGAGCGCGTCAGATTTTTATACAGGCGGTTCTTCTTGATGGCCTTGTTGTACTGACCCATAATCTGACAATTATGTTGAGGGATTTCCTTAATCTGACGGTTTGAAAAAAAAATATATAAAAAATATCGAAATCTCGAAAATGGTTCAAGATATCGAAAAAATGTTTGAACAAAAGTTGTAGAGAATTTAATTTTCTACAATATTTATCATAAGTCCATATACCAAAAAACCCATAGGAAACTAGATATTTGCAATAAATGATTTTTTGACCTTTGTCCTTGAAAAATCAGTAGTCGCGGGCACCCTAAGATAAGTAGCTTTTGAGACAAGTTTTAGGGTGTCAAAATAAAGGTTTATACAAGTTAACAGCTGACTATCTCTCATTCCGAGGTGAAACTCATAATATTCCTGGACTATACACTTAATAATGATTTTAGCTACTTCGGCTTGTGCAAATCGGCAGATTATGATATTTCCGTGATTCGTGACTAATTTCCTTCAAAATAAAAATAAAACTAATCGCGCTCGAGAAAATCCAGGTGACGTTTTTTTTTTTGCAACTTTGCGAGTCTCCAATTTTCTTTCGTCACGCCCAAATTGTCAGATTATTGAAATTTACACTATTTTGCATGTAACTAACTTACCTTACCTTAATCTGACGCGCTCGAGTATTTCAAACCATCGATTTTTTTTTACTAATCTGACGGGCTAGGTATTTCGATATAGTTTCTTCACGATTTTTTCATTAACCGAAAGCTCCAGCTTATTGTAGAATTTGAATCAACAACGTCAGTACCTACGTTAAGTTCTTTATTTGATTCTCGGATATAGGCCTTACTTCATGAATTTAAATGAATCACGCTATGAGGTACCCATCCGTACAGAACTGCAACTGTGGTAATGGCATGTACCTATTCACATGCTAATATAACAAAAATTTACTTATAACTTATTTTTCAGTGATTTTACCTTGAAAATAATAACGTTTTCTTCATTGAAATAAGCACTGCGCTAATATTTGGCAAATGGTCAGCAGGTAAATAGGTACAACGAAAAAAAGAAATGGCCTCGGTCTTTCATTAGGTCTCAAGGCTTCAGCTAACAGAAGGTAAACAGTAAAATTAATTAGAACCCGATGAAATGTATGACTAATCAAAAAAAATCCTTTTGTTGAGAAAAAATTATGTAAGAAGCCTGACAAGCTGAAACCTCCGCCAACGTTTAGGGTCGGCAACGCACGAGTGATGTTGTGTCTATAGCTACGGTAACCGCTTACCATCAGACGGGCCGAAAGCTTGTTTATCAAAGCAAGTAAATAAAAATTTGCTGCTGATCTTTTCGAAGCCTTTAAAGTAATTAATTAGTTGTAGCCTGTAGGTAAATGGCATGGCGACAGATTACTATTGTAGGGGAGGCGAATAGGGGATTTCGGGATTTACTCGAGCGCGGCAGATTAACATAAGGGGGGCAACCTTGCACATTGTGAAGTACTCTCACCAAATCTGAGCCCTCTATGTAGTGTCGAACGCCTAGGGTTAGGTAATACCCAAGTATTTCGTAGTAGGTATTCGCTGGCTACCACTCTCAATTTTAAGAATATTTGTTTCGGCAGCCGTACTACAGACAAGAAACTTCCCTTTTCTGTATTGAATACCTACTTAACACCGTCGGCCACATTATCATTACCATGGTATGATAGTAAAATTAAGAAAACCAAAAATCTTAATTTTCTTTGATGGTGAATGGTTTGTTTCTCAATGGAATTCTGTAGCTTTCTATCAGCATTTTAGCAAACGTCAAAATTGGATGACGCTAATGCTTTTATTTATTGAAGAATGACTCCCAACATGTCAGTTGGTCCCTGAATCAGCCGCAAAATTATAGTAGGTAAGTAGGTATAAATGCTGGCCAAATTACTATAAATGCAATATCTGTTTTTTTTAAACGATGTTTAGTTACACCTTTGTAACTCAAGAGCAGCTGAATGCATTTTGATGAATCTTGGCCCACAGGTAGATCGTATCTTGGAATAAAAAATAGGATGCCTTTATTCCGGTAAAAGAAAAGATCCCTCGGGAAGCTTGACTAAAACTGAGCACCTGTGTATGTAAAACTAAAACCTATTATTAGCTCGACAGAAATACACTGTCAATTAATAGCTAGTGAGAGAACAACAAAAATATGTACTTGGCACAACAGACCAGCGATTTGATGCGTTGGTTTTCAGCACATATTTACACTGAATGATTTAAGAATACGAACTTTGCAAGATTATGAGCATTATCTCATATATAAAATTCCCATGTCACGTCACGATGTTCATCCGCGATGTACTCCGAAACTACTAAACCTATCTTGATGTATTTTTGAAAATGTACCTAAATATATTTAAGGAAGCTCGACTGCAGAAAAAAAATGTCTTGCTGAGTTTCTTACCGGAGTCTTCACGGTTTGGTAGAGTCAATTGTAAAGTCATATAAGTGCCTTACAAGGCCTAAACTGAATAAAAGAGATTTGAATTGAATTTGATGAAACTTGGCACGCAAATAAAAAGCTTATTATATCTACTGGAATAAGAGATTGACTTTTTATTCCGGGAAAAGATAAGATCCCACGTGAACTGAGGGGAAACCTCAGGGGACAACTAGTTTTATTATAACACTAAGAGTTTTTAAAATAAAATACTAAGAATTATAATAATTTCTTAACTTACGCAACCGGAAACATTGATAGAGAATCTAAAACATTATAAAATATTTTATTATGAATAGAGATTATTTTATGTAATGGTTGTAAATGAATGGCGCACGAAACGTACGGTTTTCACGAACGATTTAAAATGACGAGATTTAAATTAATTTTGCATATCCTAGGAAGTGAATTGCGTATTTTCGATGGCACAGATTTCATAGTGATTTATAAGCATACAGTTAGTAAGTAAAAAATTAAAATAACGTTGAAAGATTTATGTTTTGAACAAAACAAAAATATGCTTGTTTTTCACCAACTTGGATCCGTTTCTTTCAACAAGTTTAGTTATTCATGATATCGTGTTAGTTATCCATATTAATAGATTAGAAATGGGAAATAAATTCTGACTGGGTACTATTAGAAATACGTAAGTAATTCTGTCTGTTTGCTTGATTATTACGTTTAAATGACTGAGCAGATTATAATGTAATTTAGTATAAGAAGACATTGAAACCTGGACATAACTTTGGAAAGTAAGTGTATTCCGAACCAGTGATAGAGTCAATTGTAACGTTCATAAGTGCCTTACCAGGGCCTAAACTAAATAAATGAGCTTTGAGTTGAGTTTGATATCAACCCCATTTTTATGAAAAAGGGATAAAAGCGCATGACTCCACGATAAAGGAATTCCACGTAAGCAAAATCATTAGGTAATTTATAAACCTACAAGTTACAATGTCAAAGAGTTTGGAAAGATATAGCCAGAATCCGTACGACTACGAGCCTAAAAAAGCAATGGCTTTCATGTACACATTTTACTACACGTTCAAAAATTATTCTTAAGAAATAAAAACACTAACATATGTAAATCTGAACTCTATTTCTACAACCAACATTTGATTTATCTAAATCATTCTGATGCATATTATACTGCCATAATAGCTATGGGCACAATTACCCCCATCATGACGGCAGCCACTGATGCTATTTTATATTTATGTCTTCTCGCATTGACGTTCATATAAGCTTCGAATCTATGGATTCCCTTCACGTCATAGTTCAATTTCTGGTACTCTTTCAACTGTCCAACAAACCCAGAGTTAGGGTTGATGAATTTTCTCTTCTGCCGCACATACATGAAGGCCTGTTCAAACGTCAGCTTATACTTTTCCATTAGGTATGCTATAACGAGTGTTGCAGATCTGGACACTCCAAAGTGACAGTGCACGAGGACATTCCCTTTACGGATTCCTTCATCAATGAACGAGTTAGCCAATGGGAAGTAGGACAGGAGATGGGTCTGAGGAGTGTCGTAGGCCCTAATGAAGAGGGAGCTAATATTGGTATCCAGGAAAGTGGTTTTCGGTAGCCGATGCGCTTCAATCGTGAGCACATGGGTGATGTTAAGATATCTAAGGACATCTTTATCTTGAGCGGCTCTAGCATTGCTCAGATATAAGTGAGGAAGGATTTGACTATAACAAGACTGTGTGCAGAGGTCGATTTTTTGGTAGAGTGCTTTCCTGGACCAGTTCTTGAACCCCGAGAAGGCGACGATAGGGCTCGGGATGCTGAGGAAGGCCACGATAAAGGCGCTTCTCAACATCACAATAAATAATCCTCTGACACTTATCATAGTTTAAACTATTTGGATGTCTCACATGTTTCGATTTTTTTTATTATTAATTTTATATAAAAAATGTTACTTGTTAAAATTTCGACATTGCACTCGCAGTGTGTGACAGATGATTTAGTTTTTTCTGTCAGTGCCGTTTAATAAATGCTTTGATCCTTCTTGGTTGGAAAGTATTAATAAGAAATTTACTTCGTAAATGACGGGAGCAGCTTTCATTTGAGACAAAGTTACAACACAAATAAAATAACTATGCCTGTTTTTTTAAATGTAATACTATAGAATTTGCACCAATTATCCGCATTGTTATCACTGACAACGTGTCGGCTCTACTCGAGCCAATATTGCTAGAGACGACGGCAAGAGACCGGATGGGATAGCCCTGCTGTCATAGAATTTGTGAAGTTCACTGGTATGGAATGCTAGCTACTGTTTGGACACGTTGACCCTTTCTCACCAGCAATCAACAGGCGTGACGACCCTTGGTCCGTGGGGACCCAGAGCTAATAGTATTGAAGAGCTGGCAGTTTCTTCGCACAACGTATCAGCATGCGATACAGCGAGGAAACGCTGGCAGCGAAACCATGCCTCCCACCCCCTGGCATTGTTTCGTCATTTTATGTATTGTGAAATAATATTATTGCAGATGAGAATCTACAATATATTCGCCTCCCTAGTATAAAATGTTATGTATAATTTGATGTAAATCAATAATATTAAAGTTTAAAATATATCAGAGTCATACTCAATAAAAAAATATGATATAGCAAAGCCATGCTTCACAAAATACGGGCAAAATTATCCATTCTTAAAAAAAGCAACTGTAAATATGATCTTCGCGTATCGTCCCTATCCTTGAGTGCATTAAGTACTTGCAGGTAATCTCGTTTCTTGCAATAACACAACGTGCGAACACTCTGACCTACTTCGTATTTAGGTCATCTGGAAATGAGTCGACATTGAATAAAATCTTCGATGCGTTAACATTTCGTTGCGTTATATGTCATTGGTATTATGGGTTTTTATTATTTATATTTATTGCCTTATCATAAAAATTTGTTGGATTTACACCAAGGGACCAGTGCAAATTGGTTTATTGTAACATTCATAAATATCCTGGGACATTTACTTTGTCCAGCAGTGGATGTCTTACATGTCGGCTGACATGTGTTGATGATGATTAATTGCTATTTGATTGCTTGTCCTTTGGAAACCAGATTAGTGAAATACTGTGGAAGGTTAGACGGAAAGAGTGTACCTGTATTCCCATGTCATAATGTTGGTCGCAATGAACTCTGAAACTACCAAACCGATCTTGATAAAACTTGGCACACAAACAAAACTTTATCCTGGAATAAGAGATAGGATTCGTTTTATTCCTGGAAAAGATAACATCCCACGGGAACGCGGGTGAAACTGCGGGAAACAGTTGGACTATACATAATTAAAATTAACATAGTAATCAATCACACTGGGTATTTATTAATGTATCATTCAAAAGTCGTTATTTGAATGGTAGTCATGATTATGTAATCAAACGAACGAAGCGAGACGGAAGGAAAAGTTTCATGTTGTTTTACCCTACTTTTCATGAGAAGTAATGTCAATTTCAAGCCAGTCTAAAATAATAATTTAAGAGTTATTCTTTGAATAAAGTTCTATGCAGAAAGGTCTTAACTAATAATCTTTAATAGGTCTCAACCTAATAATCTCAAATCCATAAAATATTAGAGTGGCGCCAATTCTGTTGTGCATACTTAACTAATCTAGTAGTTTGCCGTTTGTTATAACTTCTGAGACTTTGATCCTTATTAGCAACATTATCGGATAGTGTAATAACATAGGGATACTTTTTTCAAAATCAAGGGGTTCGATTCCAGACTTGGAAAATTATTTTATCAAAAATACAATGAAGTTTTAGTTTTTATCAAAATTGACTTCTTTCAGCATTTTTAGCTATTCTATTATTTTTAGTTACGGATATGGCCATCCACGCCCACTTGAAGACATAGAAACCTTTGGTATTCTCTGCCCAGCCCACCGGGTGCCAGCCTTACCTAACATACAATCGTAAAAGAAATAACATCTCCAGTTTATATTAGTCTATATTGCATAACATTTCGCAAGTCCAAGAGGATTTGGCACAAAATACAGGCCGATGACTTTTTTATTTGTGAACGTTAATAAACAGAAATTCGCACTTATCGTCGGTTTCGATCAAATATCTAGTATAACTTCTATTATATGAACGCTATTAGCCTAGTGAGGTGTCGTTTAAATAGTAACATTATTACATACAGCCTAAAATGTCTTTTTTAACGGCGATTACAGATAACTTACGGTATTTTCGATTTGTTAAAACGGTTATAGGTATGAGTGATTTAATTTGAAACTAAATATTATATCGTTTCTGAATCCAATTTATTTGATTCCCTTTTTAATCATGTTGCGTATTTTTGTTCCAAAGGATGTAATTCTTCAGTCGTGAATTTTGAGGTTTAATTTTTGTCAGTCAATTTTGTTACATTTTCTCGAACCTGAAATAAAATTTGTACGTATTGAAGTTTGTGAAGCTGTTTAATTATTAATTAAATGTTTATTTTCCAAATAATAATTACAATATTGATCAATCGTCTAAGAATTATAAAGCTCAGCGTTGTTCCTTCATGGATTAACAAAACACGTTCGCAGTGCTTTTAATAATCATTAAATATTTTTTGGCTTGGGTTAATGACTTCAAACTTCTTACTATCAATTACTCTAACCTTCAGCTTGGTGATAAGGTACTTTGTAGTAGGTACTCGTACGGCTGGCTACAATCATCAATTGCCAAGCACCTTACTGCTCTATTCCAGCAGTTGAGAGCTAGTAGTAGGCTTTGTGCGCTTACCACCTTCAACCACATCATCTACCACGGTGAGATTGTGGTAAAATAATTAAAGTGTTCAAAAAAGGTTAATTTGGAAAGAGGTTCGAATATTACTTAGACTTGAGACTTCTTTTGTGATCTATATTTCAATTGAGCCTAAGAGTTCTCTCAGCTCCATAACGGCTGAACGGATTTTCATGAAATTTGGTATTTAGTTACATTAGGTCTTGGAAAACGACATAGGGTGCTTTACATTCCGAGAGTGCTGGTGTAAGCGTGAAGTGGAAGCTAGTAAAAAAATTATATTGCGCAATTAGTTGCAAATGCTTTTCTCTATATACTAATACAGTTAGTGGTTTATGGCCTCATTTTGATTATTTAGTAATTGTTTAACATTTTATTGACAACTTTAAGTGTCTATTGACTTTGACCACCTGCGCTCAATATTGTTCAGTACTAGTTGAATCTAGGTCAAAGAATCATTTAGGTTAATAGCATGTAACTGCAGTAAAGAGTTCCACACCTTAGCCGTATCGAACCCACACTATTTATAAAGTTTCCCGAGATTTATACTAAAGCCTAGGTATTATAAGTATTGTGTACACAATGAGGGGTATTTTTGGAGCGTCGGCCGGCGAGTAGGGTCCGCTTGGAAGAGTTCAGTTGCGCTGGCGCCGGCTCGCGAGCGCTACCGTACCACTCACCACTCGTGACTCGCGAACGATCTAACCAAAAGTGAGCAGTGATCTAACGTTCAGTGACTCCTCAGTGTAAGTGATGAGTGCTTATTAATCGATTTAATGCTTCGGGTGTCGCTCAGTGCTTCTCAGTGTCGCCGCAGCGCCGCAGCGCCGCAGCGGTGGATCAAGTGAAGTTTTAACACGCCTAACAATGCAGGGCTGTGCTAACACACTAACGCATGCTCGGGCCAGGGGTGGCACGCTCACGTTACACGCTTGTGAAGCGTCCGGCGACCGACGCGTGGGCTGGGTGTGGGCAGGGAAATTTGATAAGGCGGGTTGTTCGCCGAACGGCTGACTACATTTGTATGCAGCGAGCAGGCGGACTGGTTCACCAGTGTACTATTTTTGAACGGGCGTCGGCGCGCCGATATTCCGGCTATTTTCCGTGCGTAGCGCGCGACGGCAGTCGTGGCCGCGATACGCTCGAGCTGCTTATGACATTTTTGACGTTCCGCTGCGATGATGTGACCCATGCTTTATTTAAGGGTAGCTAAAGGGGTGATGGGTGACAAAAAGTGCTTTGCATGTCGTTTGTATAATTTATTTTTCAGATTCAATAAATAAGATTTAAGAAAATATTACAAATATAGAGGGGAGGTACAAATGAACCTACCAAATAAGAATATAACAACACCTAAAACATAATGTTTACAAAATACCAAAAACCGATAGATAGATAAACATCACTATATTTACATTGTATAAGGCTATTTAAAAATGATGCGTCAATATTTACTGATTAAAATTTAAAAAAATTTAAGCAACAATTAATTACGACGTCACATAGCTGCATCATTAATTTCATAGTTACAAAACATTTCATACAATCTAATGAGATCGCCAATTAAAAGTAAAACCGCTTGCCAACAAGTCAAAAATAAATGACATTCATAAACATGATAAACATGTAAAATAATTATATTTTAAACAAAATAACTACCACAGTTTAGAGGCTAACATTTGTTAAACAAATAAAATGTTGTCTCGTACATTAAGTCCAATCATATTTCGGTGTGTTCATTAATTTATTTAATTACCTCTATTTACTTATAGGTATAGGTTGGTAGTAGGTATAAGAAGCATTGTAACAAAAGAAAACAATTTCATTCATATTTTTTTAGCTCAATAATGTTTTTTCTACGTTTTCCTTTAACTTTTTTGGTTATGTATCACACAATAAAGCTTTATTTATTAATTATCTTACTAGTCCAAGGTAACCCAAGTATTTAGGATGTTTTGAAGAAACGGTCTGACAGTGTTTATTCATATTATGATGAAAGCATATAGTGATTTTCTTCCGCGTCGTGGTGGAGGAATGTTTTGTTACACCAAGGTAAAAATTAGCAAGGTTAATTTTCATCTATATTTGATTGAATATCAAACATACACATAAACATAACATACAAATTACAAAGTGATGCGAAAGAAATGTATAGGACGGGACAAAATAGTACTATGTGATGAACTCATTACAGGTATTTTTAATCGTCACTTGTTTCAATTATCTGTCTTTTTATGTAATCGTATCTTATTTTTAAGTTTCACAAAGTACAAAGCATAGTTTCATATAAAGTAGCTTGTGAAGGGAGCAATTCATTCAAATGCGTTCTTGTCATCTACAAACATCACAAACTTTATAGTACCCTTTTAAAATTAGTTAAAGATAACTTTTGTTTAACTAACTAACTTTTTAAATCTATACACAGATAGTTCTTGAATTTCTTTGCCCCTTGAAAGAGTCCCTAACTTTACTGAGCCGAGTTTTTGGTACAGCAAGATTGTGCTTAATTCTAGTGTTCTGGCTTTCCTAAATTTTCATATAATGTACTGTGACAAAACTGTCATAATATTAATAGATTTGAATTTATCTCTAAGAGAGTCTCTTTGGTCTTAAGTTATAAATTACGCGAATATCTCTCTTCTGCAGAATAAAAATTATATTGATGTCGGCACCACTACCCCAGAGGAGAACGCCGTAAGACATCAAGCTGTGAATATAACTTAAATAAACAAATTTTGCCGTACCTTCGTCTGAAATTTCCTCACTGCATAAGCCAATCATATGTGGGCCCCAATTTAGCTTATCATCTAAAGTTATAAACTCCTATAAAGCAAGCTCTTACTGTACTGTAGTAGAGTTAGTAGCACTCAAAATTTGCCCAGCGTTATGTACCTACGTGTTGTTGATTAAACATTTACGTATTTTCTATACACTCATCATCATAATATTAATATGTGAAGCAAAAACTTTTTGCCCCTTTTTACGATAATTATGCGGACGGAAGAGTATGAAATTTGGCACAGTTAAAGTTTATAGAGAGGAGTGCAGTAAGCTAATCTAATATATAAAATTCTCGTGTCACAGTTTTCGTTGCCATACTCCTCCGAAACGGCTTAACCGATTTTGATGAAATTTTTTGTGCTTATCCGGTATCTATGAGAATCGGCCAACATCTATTTTTCATCCCCCTAAATGTTAGGGGTAGTCCACCCCTAAATTTTTATTTTTATTTTTGAGACAAAATTTCTAATTTCTATTTTTTTATGATACAACATACAAAAATACATACAATCCCCAATTTTCACCCTTCTACGATCAACCCTTATTTTTTAATAGCCATTTTAGTAATTTGAGTAATCGGTCAAGCCGTTTCGGAGGAGTATGGTAACAGGACCGATTTGGATGAAATTTTGTGTGTGTATTTCAATGGGTTCCTCGATGATTTGAAAACAAAATTGGACACGGTAGATGGCGCTGGAATCGGGTTCTAAGTTTTGTTTTAATTTCAGGGCAGGACAACGTCTGCCAGGTCCACTAGTATTTTTATAAAATTATTATTATTATAGCCTTCGTTCGGACACGGTACACTTCTCTACCACTCGTAGATCGCTCCCTTGTTCCACCTTTGTGTGTCCGTTTGCCAGGTGGCAAAGGCCTCCTCCAATCTTCTCCATTCTGGCCTTTCTGTGGCCACTCTACCCCATGTTATTCCCGCGACTTGTCGTATGTCATCGTCCCACTTCCTTTGTGGTCTACCTCTCTTTCTCTTTCCATCTCTTCCATTTTTATAAAATATGCTTTAGAAATAAAGTAAATTAATAAAAACACACCATTATTACACACACTATCATGCGTTTGACACACACACACACATATCATTATCCTCCTCTGTTCTTCAACCGATTAACTATTTTTTATTGAAGACTTTTTCCTAAAAACTTTTTAGTCGAATTTCGATCGGATCGCACTAATCTATATATATATAAAAGAAAGTTGTGTTAGTTACTCCACTTATAACTCAAGAACGGCTGAACCGATTTAGCTGAAAATTGGCAGGGAGGTAGTTTAGAGCCAGGAGAAGGACATAGGATACTTTTTATCTCATTTTCGTGGAATAAAAATTAAATAAATAAAACGTGGTATAACAAAATGCAACTGACATGGAATAAAAAAATTTATGTTTGAAAATTTGACAATTTAAAATGTTGAAGTTGACCGGTTGATGTGTTTGTTTCGAGTTTCTTTTAGCTTATTGTGCCGATATTATCATTAACAATACCACGCCGCGACCAAGACGATCAAATTTTTCCCGACAAAGCCGTAATGCAACTAGGATTCGAAACATTGAGAATGAAAGGACTGAGAAAGAACAAAGTCGGGTTTGTTTCTACATTTATAACTCGAGAACGGCTGAACGGATTTTAATGATCTTTGATTTGTTAGCATCCAGAATAGCAGAATAACTATTAAAAAATACAAAAAGTACACTAAAAAGAATCATCATCATCATATCAGCCGGAGGACATCCACTGCTGGACAAAGGCCTCCCCCAAGGATCTCCACCATGACCGGAAAAAAAAATGAAAAAAAATATTTTTACCATACATTTTGTATAGAACAACTTTTGACATGTCTCGAGATCGGACGGATGGTGGCGCTGGGTCGGGTTCTAAGTTTTCGGGTTTTAATTTTCAGGGTAGGACAACGTCTGCCGGGCCCACTAGTAAATACTAAAATAATAGCGAAATTCCTCATTCACTGCTATCTAAACCCAAACTAAGCAGAGCTTGTACTATAAAAACCAGACAGCTTATATACTACATATACTACATTTTGTAATACATACTTATAATTATTTAAACAAACACACAAGATAATTGTAGAGTTTAATGTTCAAATGATAATACGTGGAAGTGGAGAAACGTCAGAGTTGAAGCGTGAAAATTCAGAGAATAGCACTGTTAAACATTTAACATGCATATTAGTTTATAAATAAACATGTTTATCATTCCAAATTAGTTTTCTGTGAAACATAAATAATACCATTTGAAGAATGATAATGTGAATATCTTAACAAGTGATCAATAGCTGAATAAATCTACTACATATCACAGATCTATCAGTAGAACTAAGAGTAACTTTAAAATTCATCAAAAATTCTCATCTTGATTCTATATTCTTAAAGATTTGTCGTCAGAAACATCAAATATACAATTTAGTTGTTTTCCTTATTAATTCTTGCTAATATTCATTTAATGCCTATCCTTCCCTAATTCCTACTAAAACTCCTAAATGTGAATGTTTGTATGTTTGTAACTCAATCACGCAAAAACAGATTTAGATGAAACTTGGCACACAGGTGTATTCCAGGTGAATAAAACATAGGATACATTTTATCCTGGGAAAAGATAAGACCTTTTGGGATCGTGGGTGAAACCGTAGGGCAGAAAACATAGTACAAAATAAATTCGCTTTCCGCGTCTGTCTGTTTATCCGGGAACTCGTAAACCACGCAATAGATTTTTTTATTAATTAAACATTTGCTTTAAATAAAAATAACTAAAACTTAAAGTATAAATTCAAACTCAATAGTCCACAACCCATTAAGAACCGTAGATAAGAAACAGTTCGTAGTCCAGTGCTACGAATCTCGTAGCAATTCGTAGAGGTAATATAAAAACATATAGGTGATAGGTATTAAGAACTGACTGATGAGTTTAAAATCTGAGGTCAAGCATTTGCTGGAAGATATCATCCTTGGAGAGCGAGATTAGGGATTAACGCAACCTTATTCTAAATTACTGTAGTAACCAGTAATTTGGTTTCAGTAAAAGCCGAATCTATTGTCTTGTGTACTGTTGTCAAATTACCCTCCATCTGGGGCAGTTGAGTAAAAAATAGTACCGTAATTTTCATACCCACTCGAATTGAAAGTCAGGATATAATAAAACTTGAACTTGGGAAATATACGGTTATAAATTACATTGTGATACCTGCCTAGCTAGCTTCTTTTGCGTCGTGGCCACTGTTCATTAGTGATGGTGTTAATTAAATTCACAGTAGCAAATGCGTGTATTTATTATCCAAGTACAAGTTATATGTGACGCGAACAGGGCTGACAATTTTTTTTCGGCTGAATATAGTATTTTTCATAATAACGATGTGAGTCTCAATCAGGAATGGGGAATATGCACGTATTTTTTTATTGTTTTAAACGTTTCTACGGGTTATTTATTACGTTACCAAAAAAAAAATACTTACCATACCAAAATGTTAACCATTAAGGTAAAAAATATATATTAAAATCACTATCATTTCCGGGTGATTCAAACGCGGCCATTATGGCGCGCTTATTTTGTGATGTGAGATTAGACGATTTCTATGTCAAAAATGAAGTGTTTGGTTCACAAAGTTACTAAAATCATTTTATTACCATGGAAAATCACAGAAAACTTTTAAATTACAATAAATTTGAGCGTAGTGGTTACAAACTCTGAGGTCGAGTTTCCAAGTGACGTCACGATTACAAACGATTTTGACATGGGGCGATTTGGAAATTTGCGTGGGAATTTAAAAACAGACACTTTTTGATGATTAAAAATAGCTATTAAATCATGTTTTTTTTGGAAATAAATATGTAGGTATGTTTTTGAATATGAATTACATAAAAAAAAGTCAATTTTGAAGTCACGTGCATATTCCCTATTGTGTCACGCATCTCTGATGACGCCTGAAGATATCGTAACTATCTTTCAAATGTACATTAGAAACATTCTCACTTATTTCAAAGTATTTATTTAGCGTCATGACTCACACATTAGACTCTCTGACAGTTTGATAGATTGACACAGATGGACAAACAGACAGGCGTATTTTGTTACGGAACCCTTATGAGCGCGCGTATCTAGGGCGATGTGATCTGTCGGCGGATTGTATTTTAAGTCTATCGTTGATTGATACTTTAATAGATCAATGAACTTTATAGCCGTATTGAATAATAATTAGAGGTATGATAATGCATGGGCGGTGGTGGATCAGAGGTGAAAAGTCAAATAGCTTATTCAACTAAATCTTACGTTGTAACGTTAAACTAAAGTTTTATTGACAGTTTCAAAGTCATACCAAGTTTCAAGTTCTTTTTTTTATATGTATATATTTTATTTTAATTTTATTTTTACTTATTCGGAAAACTTACAGCTAGTACATACAAAAGAAGTAAAGGATAAATATCTGAAGGCCATTTAAAAGTTTTCACATATAAAAAGAAAGCTAATAGAATATAAAAGTATATAGTTGGCAAACAAGCTTACGGCCCACCTGATGGTAAGCGGTTACCGTAGCCTATGGACGCTTGCAACACCAGAGGCGTCACGAGCGCGTTGCCGACCTTGCATAAACCTTGTTACTCCTCTTTCAAGAACCCCATGCTGTAGTCTCTAGGGAAAACCTCTACAGAGCTCCTTCCATAACCTGATCGTGCGCGGGAGAAAATCTCTCAAATCACACTGTACGCTACCGATTTGGTTCTAATAAATGAGGATGAACCATGTAATTTGTGATATGCGATGATATGGCAGTCAGTCAGTTCACTCACTGACTAATAACAAAAAGTATAAATGCTAAATGACATTTGGCAGATAGATTCCTCATAGGAAAGTAGGTGCCCGCTAAAAAAGGACTTTAGAAATTTCAACCTCTAAAAGGGTCCCACGGGAATGCGGGTGAAACTACGGGACTAGTATATAGTATAGAGCTAGAAAGTATGTAAATAAATCATAGGTGGAACAATCGATCTGATGATGACAACAAAACGGGTCCTCACGGTTCGTCTGAGTTTTCTAGACGGCTCCATCTTTTATTTGCGTTGGCGTCCACCCAAGAAAGTTTGATCCGTTTAGTTAGCGGGAATGGATTCTATCTAGGTTGGAGTTTGCAACTCTGTCTGCGGCTATGGACTCCATTTTAACGATGTCCTAATTTTTAAAAGCAATCTGAGTAACATTTTAAAGAATACCGATGAATACTTCCCCTATTCCAAATAACACCAACGAATTAAATATCTACCTGATACCTATCATCAAGGCGATGATAGCTCAGTGGTAGTGAAGTCAGTTACCCTGGCGAAGGTCGTGGGTTCGAATCCTACAATGAGCTTGAGCTTTCGGTGAAGGAAAACATCGTGAGGAAACCACAGCACGGTGGTAGGGTACTTTGTAGTACCCAACTGGTTGAAGTTGAGAGCAGCACACACCGATAGGTTTCTTCTGGGCTTTGTGTGCTTAGCTTGCCCTATGTCAATACTTCTAAGAATTTGATTCTTATAAGCAACAGTATCAGATTAATATTTTATTCAAATTCATCGGGTTCGATTCCTGGCTTGGGAAAATATTTTTTCGAAAATGTAATGGTTCAGTTAGTTTTAATCAAAATCGGCCTCGAGACTCGTTTCAGCATTTTTCGCTATTCCCTTTATTTTAGGATTTGGCCATTTCAAAAATTCTGTATAATCCAATCCATCAGACATAAGAATACTGAAAGTCCTCCCGTGAGGCCGTGACTAATCTCTATATATTGGTATCATGTTTGTTGCCAGATCAGATAAAAACAATACGTCAGGACCAGTGCATTCTCTCGGACATTGTACGTAATGACCTGGCATCGCCAACACAATGTAATGTCCCTTTATATTAGTTAATTAGGCAAATTTTATTGACTTGTATCTGGGGCTAGGTCAGAACTAAACAACAGTTGTTTTATAATTTTCTTTTTCATTTTTTTTCTACCTGTGCCCCTGTACTTCGCAGCATACGCAAAATACCTTACCAAAGATTCATCGCATTCGGATAAATGGTATGGTAATGGTAGCATAAAATACCAACAAATAAACATAGATTTTATATGAGAAGAAAGAGTTAGAGAAGAAAGAAGAGTGCTATGATTTCCTCACGATGCTTTCCTTCAATCAAAGCTCAAGATAATTGTAGAATTCGATCTCACATTCAACAACGTTTACCACTAATAGTTTATTATAATAAATATAGTTTGCATTCGTGAAGTTATTCGATTGTGATACAAAGAAAAACCACAGATTTCCACATAAAACAGCGTGTTGAGCTAAATAGGTAATAAATAGCTTACGAAACAAAATAGCAAAAAAATATATTTGTACTTTATTTGTTCTGGGGGCGTTATTTTTTCACATACTCGTAGTTCCATTAGAGCAATGACAATTAAACATGCTCGGAATAGCTCACTGAACTGAAAAGAGAGATCTTTTTGATAAAACGATATATCATTTAGTTCATCTATTTCATTCGCTCGGTGATGAAGCTCGTTCAATTCAAACTTCTCTCGCTCACATTCTCTTTCACTCCTTCTCATTCGTTAGATATTTAACTCTATCGAAATCCACTCTAGATGGGTAGGCCTCTAGTGTGGGACGCAACGTGTGTTGACACTCTTGCGCCATCCCATCTTCCTAGCACAGCGTGTCATGCCGGCGGTGCCGCTGCATCCGCTGAGAACCTCAAGCGGCGAAAATATAATAGCCTTATAGGTAATTATATTTTCGAGCCGTTTGGGGTTGAAACCCTCGGGTCGTGGGGCCCGAGTGCTGATTTCCTATTTAAGGATATTTCCCAAAGATTGGTTGACGCTTCCCGTGACCAAAAGGCTGGCTTTTACTAAAGATTAAGCATTGCCATTCAACGTGGCAATGCTGCCAGTCTTTTGGGAACGTTACCAGTCGACGGCGATGCGGAGGAATTCTTCGACGCACTTTTATAGTTTATTTTCGGTAGTTTTTAGATTAGATTAGTTTTAATTGTAGTTATAATAATGTAAATATTTTATTGATCTTATATAGTAGTAAATAAATATTACTCTATCGAGAGTTATTTTTAGGGACTTAATAAATTGAACCTAGATTTATTTCAGCATAACATGCACTTGGAGAATTAGGTTGGCGTGTTTAAAAATCTATTTCTAATATAACATCTATGTAAATAAAATGATTTTTAAAATCAATATCTATGTACAACGTGTACATTGACACATTTTTTTTTATTCTTGATAGGCTTGTGTTTCACCACAATCTCACCATGGTAAGTGATGATGTGGCCGAAGATGGTAAGCACACAAAGCCTAGATGGGAACTGGCTCTCAAGTGCAGCTGTCGGAACACACCGATACCGTGCTATGGTTTCCTCACGATGTTTTCCTTCACCGAAAGCTCAAGCTCATTGTAGGATTCGAACCCACGACCTTCGCCGCGGTATTCGACGTCACTTACCACTGAGCTATCATTGTGTCGGTGTTAGTGATATAGTTATTTTATATCACTTAGAGCAGCCGTCGACGCGTGTGTACGAAGCGACATGCTGCTCGTGTGTACGAGCTCTTACTCACGAAATACGGAACTCTAATGATAATTACGAAGTCGATAATGTAGCACGTTACACTTGAGAGCCAGTTGCCTACAAGCCATTGTAATAAGGTGTACCTACAACACATTGGCAATCCCCTTGGTATTGCTAATGTCTATAGGCGACGGTAGTCACTTACCACCAGGTGACCCGTCAGCTTCGTTGTCACTTGTAGTATAAAAAATAGCGCTTGCTCCAAAAACAGCTTATTTAAACTGCCCTTGAAATTCCATAGATTATAGAAGTCAGCAATTATCTGTCGAATGAACGAAGCAACTCGTAAATATTATACAAACACTGGGTAATCCCCGTCCAAGGTCTGACATAAACTCAAATTATTTAACATGACATGCAGCAATAACTATATAGAAATAGCTCGTGTAACGTTACATAATTTTATATATTTACTGGTTAATTCTAACATCTATAAAGTAAACGTGGAGTAATTTTACTTCATCGTTAAATAATCTTAATATTTTGATGGTTGAATCTTGTTACATTTAATTTTTGTCTTTGATACAGCCGAGGTGTTTTTGGGGATTTTGTATGTTTATAAGTTAGTTTATAAAACAATTTTTTTGTATCTTAAAATTAAAACATTTGAACTGTATTATGTAATAAAAATAAATATACTTAAAAATCTTTTAAGTATCCTTGGTTCACTTTTACATTTAATTACTTTTGCCCTGACCCAAATAATTTCACGTCTGAATATTCGCTGATGAATAATATCCAACGTCTCAAGACTCGTTAGTAACACATATGTAACCTAGCATTAACAGGTAAACGTATTATAATAAATAATCAAAAATATCAAGATAAAACATGACATTTATTTGTTAAAAAGAAAATGTTCGAACCCGATGTTACCTAACCTTCAAACAGCGAAACAAAAATAACCATCCTCTGAACCGCTTGCGCCTGTGACTATTCATAGATGAATTCATAGCAACGAAGGCCTTAGCATAAATATTTTTCACACAAGATTATCACCTGTTTCGCTCGCACCAGAGCGTTTAAATATCACCGTCTCTGTCACCATGGCTTTTAGCCAACTGGTCGCGGGTTACGAAATATGAAATCTAATTATGAAAATTATTATTATTAATAAAAGTGCATTTTATAATCGGTGTACATAATATATTGTGATACATTAATATCAATATATATGTCATTTATAAATGGGTACAATGACCTCGGCAGAGAATAAGGCCTCCTGAAATCATTGGCTATAGATATCGCTCGTTGAAAGCGATAGTGATAATGTTTATTAAGGATTTTAAACTAATACATATGATATCGATGCTGTGAATGTTGGATACAATTATTAAAATATATATATCGTGGTTCATAACTCGAATCGCGATTCCTGGTTTTTTTTTTGTAGGTAGTATTTGGAATGCCGATTGGATATCGGCGATTCAAGGGGTTATATTTTACCATCTTTTACCGAAAGAGGTTTCAAATCGTTACGCATAATTTTCTGTCAAAAAAATAAACTGCTAAAATTTTTAACTAGCTGTCCCCCGCGATTTCACCCGCGTCCCCGTGGGATACTATCTTTTCCCGGGATAAAATTGTAGCCTATGATAATCACAAATAACGTGGCTTTTTATTGGTAAAAGAATTTTCAAAATCGGTTCTGTAGATCAAGAGATTATCCCCAACAACCTCACAAACTTTAAATACCTCT
Organism: Ochropacha duplaris; assembly: GCA_951361185.1. NCBI lineage: Eukaryota > Metazoa > Arthropoda > Insecta > Lepidoptera > Drepanidae > Ochropacha > Ochropacha duplaris. The sequence continues at coordinate 2,983,428 of OX592715.1, read as the reverse complement.
TTAATAAGAGATAGATATAAATTCTCATATTATAATTTAAATATCTTATGCATCGAGCGTCTAACAACTCCGACTGTGGAAATGGTAAAGCTCTCATCATCAAGTGCAATATGTACTTTTCTTGCATTCGGTCCTTCTATCCGTCATATTAGAATTAACTCCTTTCTTACTCATATCATCTCTCACACAATCTAAATGGTAAAGAACTGTCTTTTTACAAATCTTGTTCGGGGATCAAAATCTGTCGCCAAGCACATGTTTGTGTGGTCTGGCAGTCTTCACTTACCATCAGATGACCCGCCTGCCTGGTTGTCACTTGTGGTAAAAAAATAACATTCTAGATAATTAAAGCCAAATTCCTAAACTCTACAAAAACAATTCGGTCACATAGTCCCGTTCAAAATAAATGTATTCGTAATGAGATCAAAGTCACATTAACAACTAGTGTTAAAGAAGTCGACACCTTAGGTATGCACAAACAATAAAATATCGATGAAACACAAGCTGCCAACACTTCAACAGAAAATCTTTAAAATATAGCCAGTGAGTAATGTTTTTTAGAAAGCGACCATGTGACAAATCGTTAGACAGTTAAGTCATTTGAATGTGACTATTCATATCACTGCCAGAAAGGAAAGACAATCGTTTTAATTTGTTGGCTGATGTTTCAAAACAATTGTTTTCATATTACGCGAGTTTAGTAGTAGGGGACATTCGCAGTGTTTTGTTTTTAATGTCAGGATTAGGTTTTGGCACCGCACGCGCACAGTTGGTGTGTGCGAGCCACAAAACACTTTTACTCTTGGTGCGAGATTCTTCAGCTCATTTACCCTTAGAGCCACAGATCTTATCTAACTAGATAACGCTAGTGCCTCAATTTGTATGAAGACCAAACGTGTCACTTTTTGGTCTAAATTAACGTGTCAATTTACAGGAAAAATGACCATTATTTGGGTTTGGCATTTCCTGTACAGTTTTTACAACTTAATACGGAACAACCAGTCATTTTTCTAGATCTCGGTTGACGTACAAAGGCAATGAAGACAAATAGAAAGCAGTCAAATTGACTGCTTTTTGACTAATTTTGGCACGTTAAGTACGTACACTCGCGACTTCTATATAGTTAGATAATAGGTCTGTGCTTAGAGCGGAGTTCTTATGTCATTCTATCTGAAGCTTCTTCTACAAAAACCTGCTTCCGATACTTGAATTATTTGATACTATGGTTGCCTGGTGATGTTTTCCTTAACCAAATCTCAAGTTCATTGTAGGATTTGAATACACCAGCTTTCACAGCATCACCACTAACTTACTGAAAGAAGAATAAGTTTTCCAAAGTGCAAAATATTTATGTATAATGTTTCTCCAAACAGTTTCTTTTAAACTATAAGAAGGATTGTTTGACGAGCGCTTAGGGCACACCGAAAATCAACATTTTATGTATAGGTATCATCTTATTTGCCTTTTCCATAGAGTAGTGATTTATTCGGTCGGCCAGTCAATCCTACTAATCCTACTAAAATTATACATAAAAGTTTGTATGTTTAAATGGTTGGATGTTTGTATGTTTGAAGCTCAATCACGCACAAACAGCTGAATGGATTATGATGAAATTTGGCACATATCCTGCCTTGGGACCCATCGTACCCTGGAATAAAACATAGGATACTTTTTATCCCGGGAAAAGATAAGATCCCCCGGGAATGCTGGTGAAACTGCGGGGACAGCTAGATAGACTGTAAATATCGTTAACTGTACTGTACATTAATTACAATTTAACGAACTGTATTTTTACAGGCACAGTAAAGTTTTATGTTCCCAAAGTCCAACGTGTAAACAATGCACTGGTTACCATTTGATTCTAATTATCTACTACTGTTTAGCTTTTTATGTCAGAAGTCTGATCATGCAGACTAGTTGATGGTAAGCGACTACCATCGCCAGCCTTTGGTAATTCCAAGGTGATTGCCAATATGTTGCCGATCTTTTAGGCACAATGTCTTGAAGGCAAGTGGCTCTCAAAAGTGCAACTGCTGGAATACTCTGATAGGTGCTTGGTGACAGATTTTCAACTGTATTTGTTTAGATCAACAATAGGCTTTAAAACATTTTATTTTTAAATAATGTATGATGGGTTATATTCTAGTAGTATTATTTATATTACAGATCTTTGATTTTGATTCTTATTATGGTTAACAATACTGTAAAATAGGCGTTAGCGGCCGTGAAACAAAGCAAAATGATAATATAATATCTAGCTTTCCGCTCCGGATTCCCAAGAGAATTCAAATAAAATATATAAAACAGCCCGTGTCACTCGCTGATTATATTATAACTTTTTGTAAGTGAAATAATTGTTAAAATCAGATAAGTATATTTTGAGTTTATCCATTACGGTTTCACCCGGGTTCCCGTGAGATCTTATCTTTACTCGGGATAAAAATATCACCTATGTTACTCAGGGATAATGTAACTTTATAATGGTGAAAGAATTTTTAAAATCGGTCGGGGTTTTTGAGTTAAATCGTAACAAACAAATCTTTAAAGCTAAACTAAACTAATAATAGGTAACTTAACTTTACCTATGAAATTGCCAGTACTGCAGAACGGCAATTTCATAGGTAAAGACCTATTATTAGTTTAGTTTAGCTTTCACTCACTCTAATTTACCGTCTTAGAGATTGAATTTTAAAAATCCCTATGATATTAAAGTAACCAAAAATTCAAGTTTCTAACTCCAGTGGTTTAGACTACGCGTTGATATGTCAGTCTGTCAGTCAAACAGGACAACTCTTTTTATATCTTATATCAAACTCAAAACGGTCGGAGTGAATCAAACTGAGAAGACTCCGGTAAGAAATTCAGCAAGGCATTTTTTTTCTGCAGTAGATCTAGTAGTAGGAGGATGCAAGTAGAAACAATAACGAAATCTATACCATTAGCCCAAAAAGCTAAATGTAAGTGTACATAGGTGTTCACAATATATACAGAACCCACACACAGCTGCAGCGGCGTGGGCGTGACGCATTGTTGATACATTCGAAGCTATTTCAGATCGAAGTGCATGTTTAACCATTTTACATTTATTTATAGAATATCGCCACGGTCTGACCTAGTATTCGCCGGTATTAAACATGATGATCGTGTATATTTATAGAAATAAAAAGAAAAAGAAATTTAGGTAGAAGGTAATTTAATATAGAAAACTGAGGCCCTAACTCTTTTGCGGTTTGTTTTTCTGACAATTTCATGTTAGTCAATACTTTATGAAGTCCTTTGACACAAGGATGATTCAGTTCTGGTCGAGTTAAATTTCAACAAAAATTGGAGTCAACCCCACTAAACATAGACTTATTGCAGACCCAACAGACGTTTTGTTCAAAAAAGCATTAAACCTGAATTGTAAAATTTTCCAAACAACTTTAATGTTCTAAAGTCTTTATTACAAACTTAAAAAAGTTTACTAAATTAGTTCAGTCATTCTCAAGTGATGTCCTTACCAACCAACGAACATAATTGAATCTTTATTTGTAGATTTCTAATGATAATCATTTTGTTCTCCATCTAGAAATCAGAGGCAATGTTTTAAATGTTAAACTAAATAACTACATTGCAATTTATCATAAAAATCACTGCTTGAAGATGAAAACAGTTGCCCCCAGTTTGATAAAACAAATGCACGAGACTCGCGTTAAATATAACCATTTGGGTTGCAGCGTTGCCTATAACCTATCCGAAGAAACGGACCATCTAATCGAAAAAGATTTTTGTAAATTAAATAAGTTCCTAGTTCTTGAGATAAATGCGTTCAAAGTAGTTCAAACATACCAAAACTCAATTCTATTTGCCCTAGGAAACATAAGTAAAGGTAAAACTGTGGCGCGGAACCTAGCCAATAATTATACAAAAATGATATATATTTATCCTAATTTCATTAAAATGCTCAACGAGTCAACGATCCTGCTTAGTGTACCTAATAATGAGAAACCAGCCCACTCAGACCGAATTATAAATGGACACTCAGTACGAGTATTTAAGCAACATAATTGGACTACGTGACTATAATGCTGTAGCAATATTGTAGTCTCGTGCCAACTGCTACAATATGTATATTTCTACTCGAGGAATTTTGCCTTTAGGTTTTTCTTTTATACTTCTAGGTAAGGCAGCTAACAAGCATAACCGGGATATTGCTCGGTTGTAGAGTACTTTGTAGTACCCGACTGGCTGGCTACCACCCTCAAGTTGAAAATCTGTCGTCAAACACCTGTCGGTGTGTTCCGATAGCTGCACTTCAGAGCCAGTTCCCATCTAGGCTTTGTATGCTTACCACCTTCGGCCACGTCATCACTTACCATAGTGAGATTGTGGTCAAACACAAGCTCATACAGAATAAAAAAAACCGGGATGAAAAGCGGATAGTGTAGCCTTTGCATCGCTTGAGCGTTGCCAAACACAAAAAATTCTACATTTTTTTTATTGACGAACCCGGTACTGAAATTCGATAGGATTCCCTAGGGGAGTAGTCCATAACCTGAGCTTTTTATAAATACCACAATTGGCACTTGAATATAGTGGATATAGTTTCGATAAATTTATTTCCAACAGAAGTACTACTATGATATACCTATAAAAAACTTCTTACCGCCGCTGCTGATCGGCAAGGTTCCCAGCAGGCTGGCAGCGTTTCCTCTTTGGATGGCCAAGCTGATGCGTTGGCGGAAAAAGCTCCCCGCCCGCCGGTCACCCGAGGCCTCGATTTTTTTTTCATAAAATACTTGTGAAACGACGAGCTTCAGACCCCCACGGAAAAATAAATAGAGTTCGAAATGTAATTCCTACTGTAAGTGATGTTAGCGGTAATGAGTCACCGATCCACGTTTGAATAGATGGGATATCAGCCCGGTCGGCGCACGCGGCGCACCGCCCGTTGCCAAAACTAAACAGTAATCGATCATGTTTGGTACCGGTCTACTATCCGAACTGAATCTTGAACAAACATTGGTAATGTTGCTTTACTCTGTTTCTATTTATCTTGTACTCAGTGTAATGGAGAGTGATCATTTGATTTCACTAGTTACTAATGAGGTGTTTTCCAACTAGTAACGATATTGTGTTCTTAGTCATGGAATAAGTTTATTTGATTCCCAGAGTTTTACAATTTTTTTCTATGCCATTTGTGGTTGTGATGTAAAGAAAGACGTCAAGAGGTAATTGATTATCTTGTGTATTATATGAAAAGCAATCGTTACTGACTGATCTATCGACACACAGCTCAACCCACTGGACGGATTGTGCTGAAATATCGGCACACAGATAGTTATTATGACGTAGGTATCTGCTAAGAAAAGATTTACCAAAATTCACCGCCTAAAGGGATGAAACGGGGGTCCAAAGTTTGTATGGAGAAATAGGATAGCGGGTGAAATCGCGGGCGGATAAATGGACCGCTGGAGTTAGAAACTTGAAATTTTTCACACAGACTCTTTTAATGTATGTCCAATCAACCATAGGATATTGCAAGTAAAACTGCGGATCTGAAAGCTAGTGATTCTATAACGGTCAATAAGCACCTCCGCAGCTAAAGTTACGTCATGTTTGATCAACTAGAAACAAGACTTGATCCTTAAACAAACATTTGGTGTCATTCTATAGTAATTTGTCTATCTCGTTTTAATAACATTTTCAATTGTGTTTGTAAGGAATCCCACGACATTGAAAGGTCAATTATTACCTATTATTAATCGACTAGTCTGTTTTTTTTAAACTACGGTCCGCATTTCTACTTTATTGATTCATAATATTCATTGCTGCCTCGACCGATTTTCCTTGTTATTTTTGTGTACGAATCTAAATACTTACTCTCTTTTGATTGATCCATCATCATTGTAGTTGTTTATTTAGTTTTGCATCCAAGACGTTTACTTTTTGTGTCTATGGTCTCCTTTTCTTCACACCCCAATTGCGTCCTACTTAGAGCATTAAGCCAGCCGAGAGGGGGCACTGTCAGGCCTTCCCCTCTGCCAAAGGTACGTGATTACCAATCACGTCGGTTATATAAAACTGCACGCACTGAAACGTTGTCCCTGTGTGTGAATGTACTTGTGTGCGTATGGTTTATGCTAGTGTTTGATAATTTTGTCGTGTGCATGCGTGTGCTATTAATGTGTACGTTGCCTCGTCCCCTCCAAAAAGTAACAGACTTTATTGCATAGACATTAGTGCGCGTGACGTCTCCAGGCTGGCTTAATACTCAATCGCGTCCTACCTTGTACATTTAACACAACATCTGTCCACCTTATAGCGTATACAAGTAGATGTCTGTCATATCATTGAGAAAATGTATATTGATACTCGTATAGGTATCCTGCGTACTTAACGGATTACATAAAAATTTTCCTTGTCTGGTTACAAAAATGATGTATTTTCAGTTGCACTTATGTTTGTCATTTGTCTGTCAATGCGGCAATATCTCTGAAACAGTTTGACTCAGGCTCGTGAATTTGGGACGGAGACAGGTTTCAACAACGAGGTCGTTTATTTGTCTTCTCTGTTGCCAATGTCAACATACTTTTTCAGCGAACAGCTTCAGCGAAGTGATATAGTTCTCAAAGGGGAAATATGTTGTGGGTTGAATTCTGAAATAAGCTTGTGATTTTGGTTAACAAATAAAAATCTTACCAGGCGATGATAGCTCAGTGGTAAGTGACGTCGGATACCGCGGCGAAGGTCGTGGGTTCGAATCCTTACAATGAGCTTGAGCTTTCGGTGAAGGAAAACATCGTGAGGAAACCACAGCACGGTGGTAGGGTACTTTGTAGTACTCGACTGGCTGGCTACCACCCTCAAGTTGAAAATCTGTCGCCAAGCACCTGTTGGTGTGTTCCGGCAATCGCACTTGAGAGCCAGTTCGCCATTAAGGCATTGTAATAAGGTGTACAACACTTTGGCAATCCCCTGGTGTTGCCAATGTCTATAGGCGACGGTTGTCACTTACCATCAGGTGACCCGCCTGCCTCGTTGTCACTTGTGACATAAAAAAAAAAAAAAAAAAAACCAGTGTCAGTAAGTAGCTGCTTGATAGAGAAGTTATTTCTAATACCGACATGGCAATGATAAAAAATATTCTGTCCAAGAATGTAGCTATTTGTACTCCAGTAGGTAGCTCATTCGATACCATCATCTTTATCATAACTTGGTAGTTGTGTTAAAGTCTAGAAAATTGTTCGATATGATATTTTGAAAGATAAGAAGACAGTTAGATTCTTTAGATGTCCTAAAATCCCCCAGTAGTGGCTCTTCATAGATAGGCTTTGTTTGATGGCAACTCGTTATGGGAAGTGATAATTTAGCCAAACCCACATACTTGGAACTTACGCACGCAATAGGACTTAATACACAAGGGTGGTAACAGGTCCTTTAGGTACCACAATGTACCTATGGTTTTTCCTCGCCGAAAACTCACGCTCATTATAGGATTCGAACCTGTCCTTAGCCACGGTATTTAACAAATGTATTCTCGCACATAAACTCATATTCAATGAATTTCAGCTTGTTATCTCGTGACTTCCATGACTCGTAAAGAGACGCCAAAAATACACATTAACTTTGACGTCATATCACTTCATAATAAAATCTACCCTATGATTTAAGAGTGGGATAAGAATTTATGATTTGCTATATTAATGCAGTGTATTGTGCACAGACTATTTTGTCTCATGAAATTGACAAGGATGTGGCATCTTCTCATGAGAGACTAAACTAAATAAATATTTCAATATTAGAGATAATAATGAATTGTAAACTATTCTTTTTCTAGAATCAAAAGCAATTAGCCAAGGACATTAAAGCTCCTGATGATAATATTTTTTTTTTATTCTGTATAAGCTTGTGTTTGACCACAATCTCACCATGGTAAGCGATGATGTTAAGCCGAAGGTGGTAAGCACGCAAGGCCTAGATGGGAACTGGCTCCCAAGTGCAGCTGTCGGAACACGCACCAATAGGTGCTTGGCGACAGATTTTCAACTTGAGGGTGGTAGCCAGCCAGTCGAGTACTACAAAGTACCCTACCAGCTACCACCGTGCTATGTTTTCCTTCACCGAAAGCCATAGCTCATTGTAGGATTCGAACCACGACCTTCGTCGCGGTATCTGACGTCACTTACCACTGAGCTATCATCGCCTTGCAGTAGATTTAAAAACAATTCACCTTGAAATTATTAAAGATGTAAGATTACGAACACATTGGGGGTAGTGAAGTCTCAAGACTTAAGTGGCTTGAAGGGATTCATAATGACTACATCAGATCGAAATGATGTAAGTAGGTTCTTAAAACTATTTGTTCAAACGGGATGTTTTGTCCCGGTGCTGGCCAAAATATCCATCGTGTGCCGAGTGGGAGGTGAATAGATGTTTGTTTGTTTGCTCGGGTAGCCGTCTGTTTGAAATGGATTTCCCGTGATCTAATCGATCCATTCATAGTTGTTGTCTATTAATAATTGTTATGCAATCATATTCAATGCATTCGAGATATAATTATATTAGTAAAATAAAAGAATTAAGACGTGCAAATGTTTGGAATGTTGCACTTCCTTTGGCAATCCTTCTCAAATAGGTAAATATTAACAGCACGAAAAGCATTGCTTGATCGAACGTTTAATTTTTTCTTACTATCTGTCTCCCGCGTTTTCATCCGCGTTCTCGAGGGATCTTCATAAAGTTTCAACAAAATCCACTCAGCCGTTTTTGCATTTTTTTTGATTGAGTAACAAACATAAAAAAAAAACAAATATTAGTATTATAATGATATGTAATAAGTTTGATCAAATCATTCTCAGAAGTAAATTAATAGGTCTGCCAGGCTTATGTTTCGGAAATGCTTATTTTCATACGTTGTTACTCATTTCCGTTGACATTTGCATCAGGATGATTAGAAAGATAGTAATAGCAATCATTTAAATGCATGTACTAAATGTAAGTGCTATCTGAAATATTATTATTAAGTTGTAAAGCTTTTAAATACTACTCTTCAATTTATTACATTGATTGACGTGGCTAATTAATTTTGATTTTAAATGTACAATAATTAATAAATTAAAGTTAAAATAAAACTAGACTAATTATAAATAAAAAAATTGCCCCAAATCGCTGCCCGATGGAAGCGTCCCAAGAAGGCTGGCAGCATTGCCGCGCTGAATGGCAATGCCTATTCTTTGGGCAAAGTATATGCCAGCCTTCTTGTCACGAGCGGCCTCAATAAGGCGATGGGAGAGCTCTTTGTACAAAAAATGAGCATCTGGTCCCCAAGGCCCTAAGGTTTCAACCCCTAACGCAGAAAATATGTTAGTCCTTTGTAGATTAGCATATTTGCGACGTTTGAGGTACTCCTGTTTCGCAGCAGCAGCGCCAGCGGCTACAGACGTGTCTGGAAGGTGGGATGGCGCGAGGGTGTCGACGCATGTAGCGTCCCACACCAAGGGCCTATCCAACTTCCAGGGCACCAATGACATACAAAGAAAGAAAGAAAGAAAGAAATACATTTATTCTTGACAACACACAACATAACATTAAAATAAAAGGAAAAGAAATAACATAAAAAGACATAACATACCGTCCGGTCTCTTGCCGTCGTCGCGAACCAAGCCGTTTGGTTCCAAAACGGCAGGTACACCGACGGTAACAAGAGCCCGACGGATCAAGTCATTGAGTGCCGCATGTCGTGAAAACCTCCCGGCACTCCTACAACACGATAAGCCATGGTGACCTAGCTCACTTACCTTGTCCCCGCAGGGGCAGCGATGTGGGGCATTGCATATAGCACCCAAATGTAGGCATGCGCATAACCTGAATGTGGAGTTATCCAATAACGTGCCCGTATTGGTTGATGGTAAAGCATTTAGCCAATGTCCGGACTCCCATTTCGCAACAGCTAAGAGACGAGCTCGCTCAGAAGTGCTGCTAGATGTCTGCAAAAGAGAATCATATGATAGCCTACTGAGCGGCTTGTCCCACAGTCGCTGCGAATATTTGGACGAGGGCATATCTGTACTTGGACAAGCCATTAACCAAGCATTTCTGGCCTCAGATAGGAGCGTAACCTCAAAGTCACCGAGTGACGGGTTTAGAATACTTCCGATGAGGTTTCGCACACTGTGAACTGAGGAAAGAAATGCTGGTAGAGATACAATCGAAATTTTGCGGATCCCTAGGCTTCCAAACCTGATGGGTAAAGACGCCTGGGACCATGAACGGTCGTCCAAATTGATTTTTAGGATGGAAGTGAGAGTATTTTTAATAATATTATCGAAATTAACCAAAATGTTTTCATGTTGCCAAAGAGGGCAGCTGCGTAGCACGTATGTGAATTTTGGGACAAATAAACAATGCCGAATAATATAGTAAGCCATATGAGTGCGAATTTTTTGTAACCGATCTAAACATTGGCAAAAATTTTTAATTTGCTCTTGAATAAAAGGGGAAAAAGAATCCTCAAAAATAGGTGAACCTAGGAGTCAAAGCGAACTCTTATTTAAAAGTTTTAAATTTGGTGCCAAATGATTGAATTTAGAAATAATTGAATTTTGAGTCTGAATATCTAACGAATCTGAAATAAAAAGTTCACATTTTGAGTAGTTTAATTCCAAACCAATTTTCTTAAACTCTGTGGTAAGTGTACTTAAATCACATAGAATTGTGTTCACATCACCACCTAGAGTGCCATCATCAAGGTACCAAATGTTAAATTTAGAATTTAGTTTTTCAATTATGGGATGAATAGCGAGACTAAAAATGGCTGGTCCAAGCGGATCACCTTGTTGGCATCCAACTGCTGAAGCTAAAATATTGTTTTTAAACATTAATTTTAACTAACTTGTCCTTTAATATTAAAAATGCGATAATTTGTTTTTGTGTATGTTTGTTACAACTTAGCTTGCTAATGGCTGAATGGCTGAACGGAATTTATGAAGTTCAAATTTGGCACAGAGACACATCCTTGAATAAAACATATATTTATTATCCCATGAAAACATAAGATCCCACGGGAAATATGAAACCACGGGGCGAAATGTAGCAGCTATAGAAATAACGATTTCATCCAGTTAATTGACTGTAAATTGAAAAAGATCTAGAATTTATTAACCGAATATAGTTCTTACATTGACGATCAAACATAGTGTGCATGCAGACATCAATAAATAAACGAAGCAACTAAATGGCAGATGCAAAACTAAGCATCAACTAATGTTTAAGTATAAATCATTTGTCTGTGACAAATTTAACTCTATCAATCATAATTCCAAATGCAGAATACCGGTGAGAAGATACACCTGTTGGTTTATAAGTCACCTGACTCTGTTCTCCAGTTGCCAAGGGGCGTCGTGAATTCAGTTACCGAAGAAAAATTTACGACGCAATCAGATTTACGAGCAAATAAAACTAGACCCACTTGTTTTTAAATATTGCAAAGTGTTCAACAGAAAACATCAATTTTGTACCGTAGTTTGAGGTCTTGGAATGAGCGCTGTGTAATATGCCGTGCTTTTCTAGAAAGATGATAAATACATTACATATAGGGAAATTTAACTGTAGGTAATATTTAAAATATGGCTGAATATGAAATCTCAAACTATTTACAAGATCCAAATAGTATAAATAGAGCGGTTTGGAATGTAACCACAATCAAAAATATTTAACAGCTTATAAAGAGAACGAAATAATCCATAATAATGGTTCAACAGTAAAGAAACAATAATGTAACACGACTGTTAGTCATGTTACATTTTACACGTAGCTTAAAATAAGAAAACATCACGGTCCATTAATTTACTCGACGGAAATAAACCCTTTCCAGAGCCAAACCCTATCTCAATATTTACAACAATACTTATCCTCAACATTAGATCAGCTCTATCTTCAGCGGAAAACACCTCTGCAACGGAAACGTCATAAACGTGACGAGTTCACGTTATCCAACCGATGCCTGCAGCGGCCCACGCGCATTCCGGTCCGCCCGCCTCGGCCACTCGCCAAAATTTTCATAGTTTAGTTACGATTTCGAAAACGACCCGACGCGTCCCGCCGCCGGCGACAAAACCGCCCGATTTCTCTGACGAATCCAGTTTCTATTAGCCTTCGTCAAGTTCTCGAACGTCTGCTTAACGATTGCAAGAATACTTTAAGTGCATGTGTATTAGTTACTTACTCTAGTGTACTGTGACATATTTGGATTTTTGATTTTTAGTTTTGGTATGTAATTTTTGATAATTTATTATTATGTTTAGATTTGAAGCTTAAAATCTAATGAAATAATATTTATTCATAATTTACAACGATTAATCAAAGATAACAATTTTACAATTAGCGGACCAAATGTACCTCCTTGAAGTGTTCCTGAAATACTATACCAAGTTTAGACTTTTAAGTGGCAATAAATATAGGAATGACAAGGGCTTATTGAACTTTCAAGAGCTCGAACCTAAAATCAAAATGCGTCGTAAAAAAACAACATAAAACCAATGGGAACTGTTAGGTAATCATTGTAAGTTGCAAGTTATAAAACTGTTTCGGACCGCTCGAGACGTGTGGTTTCAAGAGGCCTTCAGCGGATACAGAAATAGAACGAGACGTTTCGTTCACACTCGTGAAAATTTTAACACTGGACACCCACTCGCTTACACTTCACCTTGCTGTAGTAGATGGCGCTGACCGCGGTGAGTCACTAGCGTGAATCAAAGTACTGTCGAGTGGCCAGGATTACAGTGGCCGGCTACAGCCAGCGGTTACTTTGATGTATGATTCGCAAATGTGGTTATCGATGATTGACTACCGAGACCTCGTGTTATGATTGGTTTTGTCTATGATAAAAAAAATGAAATAAATCGTTTTTATAGATGTGGTCGTTTGTGAATAATTGTTTTGTAAAATAAACCAAATATTTATTCTAAGAAGTATGTGGTTCTGAAGGACACTGAGCCAGTGGTATTCACAAATAATTTAATGAAAATATAAAGTAAACAATAACTAATACTTATAAATAAAGTATTAACCCGTACAGGAATTATAAAAAAATAAGAAAACAAAACCCTGATGTATTATTCGTTTTTATCGACTTTATTTGTCCAGCAGTGGACGTGTTTCGGCTGATATGATGATTCTTTTTTATATTTAATGGCAGGCTATAACAATATTTAGTTCCAACTTTTAATGTCTTTTTCAATTTCGGTTAAAATTATATACCGCAGTGTAATCAGTAATATACAAAAACATGAATTGAATGCTTTATTAGCCTCGCCACTAAACTTGCCTGTCCTACATGACTTTATTCTAACATTTGTAACTATATCATCTACAATATCAATGATATAGACACCCAATTTAATTACTTATATCTTTTGTCAACAGGTCGCTGACCTTAACCCCAAGACGGCAGTTTGTTCCCGGCCGTGATGACCCTTAGTTAGCGCGATGGGGGTTACAGACGACTTAGCCCCAAGCTTCACGCAGAAGCCGCAGCTACGCCAGGAGGATGACGGCAACAAACTCGTGTTCGAGTGTCAGCTCCTCGCATCGCCAAAGCCAGATATATGTTGGTACCGCAGCGATGAACTGCTCAAAGAGGATACAAGGACTAAGTTCAAGTGAGTATCAGATTCCGTAATTATCGTTATTTTTAAAGGCCTTTAAAGTTACTTATGAATTGTCAGAATTTAATGCACAGTTACGTTAAGTTAAACTGGGAATTTTAAGTTGTAAAGTAAATAAGTGTAGATTCTAAAATGTATGACCCTAATCTCAACATGATAAGTGATGATGTGGCTGAAAGAAAGTAATCTATACACAAAAAAAGAAAACACATATAAATGTGATGACAGAATGCAGTGATGCCTAATAAATAAAACTTCTGTAAATAATCTAGAATTTGTATAATGATCTAGGTAATACTGTCACTTTTTTATTACTCTTGGATAAGCCTGTATTTTACCGCAATCTCACCATACTAAGTGTTGATGTGGCCGAAGTTGAAGTTGATTCAACCTATAGTTACCTAGATAAATTGAAAAGTTAAGTAGAAGCTTAGAAATGTAGACGCAATTTGCAAAGCCGCGTTACAAACAAAATAGTATCAACGTTTAACATACTTTAAAACTATATTTTTAATGATTCGAATTGTCGATACGAAAAATTCAATGAAATATTCCCTATGTTTCATTGAATTTTTCGTATCGACGTTCTTAAAGAGAATAACTACAAAAATAGACCCATCACCTGTTGTGACATGTGATTAATATAAATTGTATTGGGTCAACGTTATGCGTCAGTACGTACTTTACGATGTTTGTCCTAATATCTCCTTTGATATATGGCGATTGAGATGGATAATACGTACTGTGCTGACACAGTTGGCAATAACATTATTACTGATGTGGAAACTAAATATTTCCTTTTGGAAAATTTTAGTAGGCTAATCAAGAATACCAATTTAGTAAATGTAGTTAAAATAGAGAAGTAGAAAGAACGCATTATACTGTCGACGCGGAGGAATTCTTCGGCGCACTAATATAGTTTATTGTTTTGTAATAATTAGGTTTTACATAAGTTCATCGCATAGATATAATTATGTAGATTGTTCATTTTATTAACAATGATATTATAATTAAATTCAAATTGTGTAGATAGGTTATAACCACTCTGCGAGTGCAGCCGCTGTCATAGGATGCACTTCACTCAAGTACCGAGCGCAATTAAACGTTGAAGTGACCAAAAACAACCAAAAATGCAGTCGGGTGTAATGATATATCGTAATGTAGTGAGATATTGCAATATTGCGTTAGTGTACAATTTGGGAGGCATTTTTGAAGAGCAAATGTTGCGGCAATAACGTCGAGGTTGGTCAAAATTATATTTTGATAATATCCTGTGCGCGAATAGACCTAGTATATTTTACTATAAATATGAATTTTGTACGCGGTAGTCTTAAAAGTACTAAATCAAAATCGATAAATATGAGGTGATGTATTGTTAAAAATGCAGATGAAATTACTACATCATCATCTGCCTGCCCTGTTCCCAATTATTTGGGGTCGGCGCAATGTGTACTTTTCTTCCATTCGGTCCTTCTATCCGTCATATCGGAATTTACTCCTTTCTTACTCATATCATCTCTCACACAATCCATTCAACTCTTTTTCGGTCTTCCTCTACCCGTGTATCCATCCACATTCTTGGTTACATGACTATCATTCCTCCTTATAACATGCCCATACCACGATAAACGACATCCTTCCAACTTTTCAGTGACTGGTGCCACTTTCAAACTTCCTAATCTTATCCATCCTTGTCACTCCACATTTCAATTCAATGAAATTACTAGGTAGGTACTTAAGTAATCCAAATAGAATATTATCTAATCATTCGTCTCACAAAAGCCAACTTTCAACATAAAATAGTAGGCAAGAAATTCGACAATTTCAAAGGACAAAAGCATACCTAATAAAAAAAACAAATGAACAACACTAACTAAACAATAAAACAATTTCAGCTTTTCAAAGCTAAAAATACTATAATTAAACAAATGAATCACAATTTACAATAAAAGTATCAAAATTAAGATCACCTCAAAGAAACAAAACTAGGAAACTTAGTTCGTTTGTTCTTTATCTATAGATCAAAGCACTTCACAACGACGTCGGTCGTATATCCATCTGTTTATTGCTAAAAATGTTATCTTTTCTTTTAATCTGTAATGGTATGCAAGACTTGAGCACTCTCCAACCTAGAAAAGCAAATTGGCTGGGTAATAAAACGTGAATAAAACGCTTAGGAATCGTAGAAAATGTACATTTTTGTATCATTTTGAAACATAAATAAGCATATTGAAATAGGCATTGATGATCAGTGAGACAACTGTTGCTTGTATATTTTGAGGCAGGGTCATTGTCCGTTTATTTGGGAATCATAAGTAGAATTTAATGATTGACAAACAGGCAGACGGTCCACATGATGGTAAGTGGTCACCGCCGCCGATTTCCGATGTGTTGCCAACCTTGAAGAGCTTTTTTTTACGCCCTTTTTGAAGAACCCCATATCATAGCGCTGAAATTCTGACACTAGCTTGAATAGTCAAGTCAATACGTAATTAGTCACTTTGGATATTTGTATAATTCAAGATTTTCATTTGGCATTTAGGTTTTAAAAGAAGCTATCAAATGTTTTTATCAGTGCGCTGGCTCAATTCCTGTGAATTTTGCAGGATACCTTTGTATGACAATTCGTAATTTAGTTAAAGCCTTTAGTAAATTTTTTTGTTATTTATTTTTATTTATGTAATAAGATTATCTGTAATATATTAGTTAGTCTTAGTTTAATTAAAATGTATTTCATAGTTGTTAAAGCCTTTATAATATGTGAATGATTTGAAACAGTAATTTTACTTTGTTATAAGTTTATCCTTGTAACTTAATTATGAATAGGTACTTCTTACTTAAAACAGACAGAACTCAGATAAACTACAAGAACGTATTTTCCTATAATAAATGAATTAAGGTCATATTCTCTAATGCCGGTTCACTCACTAAAATAAGAAATGACGAGTGCGTCCAGCCTGTCACGATCTATGGAGTCGAGATGTGGACACTGACTGACTCATGATTTGGTCCAAAGATTCAAAATAATTCAGTAATATATGAATAGAGCTAAGTTCGGGGTTGAAAGAAAAATGGACCAACAATGTAAAAAAAGTGGGAAGGATTTGTAAGAAGGTGGGCTGTGTTATGATGATGATGGGCTAAATCTATCCAAAACTTGTACTATGAAAACCAGAGAGCGGGTGTAGTTTGGTATCTATTAACTAAAATATAGCCGTAACCTAACTACACCCGAATTCAGAATATACAGACATATTCATACACATATGTACATCTTCATACACATAGTATGTCTTTCGTAGATCCTACAAACTGTGTGAATTTCCTACACCAGAAAGTCCGTAATTATTTCACAGAGCAAAATATATCAAAATTTGTTTCTCTTTCCTTAGGATCCAGAGCATCGCCAACAGCAAGTTCCTGGTGGTGCTCGAGTTAGATGACGTGATCGAGAGCGATGCGGGGCTCTACAAAGTTAAGGCTAAGAACAAGATGGGTGAGGTGGCCGCCTCCATCAACCTTAACTTCAGCCGTGAGTTTATTTCGTTTATTTTTAGTGCCTGTTGCTCATAGTGAATCAACAATAAACAACAGCTTCAGTAAGATTAATGAAAGTATTGTGGCTATTTCTTCTTTAATAGTTTTTTAAAATCATGAACTAGCTGTGCCTAGCGTGCGTTTTTTTATTGCCTATAACCGTCGCGTAAAATATGAACAAACAGAAACAGGCTAGTGTTTGGCTATATTCTCACTATGGTAAGTGATAATGTGGCCAAAGGTAATAGGCACATAAAGGCTTTGGAATAAAGCTGCAGGAACACACCTTGTCGATTGGACTCTTGGTACATACTGATTATAAGCACAATTCATATTAAAAAATATAACTTATTACTATTAAGACATTACGGATTACGACATTTTATGCAGTGTCAGTTTCTTTTCATGCGAACACATAACTCCGGAGTTCTAGTTGTATTTTGATAATAGTAAATGAGTTAGCACCAAGATGCCAAGCGGGAGGTCATACGTACAAATCTGACACCCAACAGACTATCTCTAATCCTCCTTCTTCCTATGTTTACAATATTTAGAAGCAAATACACAAACATGTGTCAAATATTTGTCATAAAGCACCGTAATTCAATACTGGGCCAATAAAAATACCTTCACAAATAGCAATATTAGTCATAGACAGAAATAAATGAATATGTGAAAAAATTAACTCTTGGACACTATCCCACGCTTTCTGATCTGAGCCAAGAGATTCGTGCGCCTGAGCACGTTGGCAGCTCAACTGTCAGGCGCTATACTCAGAACCTTATGACGAAAAACGACAAAACTGAGTATTGTAAACATTGTGACAAACATGATAATTCACTGCCAAGGTTTGCAGTAAGATTGAAAGAAGTTTAAATGTATTTATCGAGAGAGATGGTAAAAGTGATGTAAAGCTTAATATTGATGTCATACATTCTAAAAAAGCTAAAGTAATAAAGCCATTACAAATATAAAGCTGATGCAAGGATACACAAATTTATGAATACGATTGAAAATAATGTATTTTGATATTACATGAAAATTATAAGGACGCTATGACAAAAATTTGAGAGACAATAACAATATTAGTTAAAAACATTAAAATTTATTTAGTTATAACATGAATAAAATGTTACCGTAGCAAAATATCTAGGCAAGCTACAGAACACCTTGGATTATTTTCAGAGTTATCACCGTTAGTTTATTCCAAATGTTTACGTCTGTTAGATGTTATGCAAATTATAAACATTTTGCTCGAATGATCTGCAAAGATTCTGCTCTTCTGAGCAGTGTACTAATTTAATTGAAAAGATTTAGCTGGTAACAACCGCGACGGTTACACACATGTTTACATTGGAAGAAATAAAATTTAGAAATGAAGTATAGTTCGTTGAATCAATGCTGAAATAGGATCAAATATAAACATTGTAATGTTACTGAATAATAATGACGTATCTATTCTTTTTCAGCCGCTGACGAAGAAAAACAGAAGTAAGTATACGAAAATAAGTTCCAGACTATAAATATGTGTTATATAGATTTATTCTTTTAAATAATTCAAACCTAAATCTAATATTTGTTGCTTAGACGTTTTGACAATGGGATACAAATTTAAAGGAAGTCCAAATCAAAGTCAAAGATGATAAAAAACGCGTACAAAGACTTTGAGCTGTGTTACTTAATAATTTGAATATGTTTCCTAGACAAGTGGACGGTAAAGCGCCAACGTTCGCGCGCAAGCCAGCCATCAGACAAGAGGATGATGGCAAGCGGCTGATCTTCGAGTGCCGCATCGAAGCCGAACCAGTACCCAGTGTCTCCTGGTTTCACAATACAGCAGAAGTCACACCTGGATCCAGGCATAAGGTCAGTCACCGATGATAGGTCAGTTATAGTGACGCCGGAGACCACGGCGAAGGTCGTGGATTCAAACCCTAAAATGAGCAGTAGCTTTCGGTGAAGAAAAATCTCGTGAGGAAACTATGGTATTTGGTAGTAATCGACTGGCCGGTTGCCTCCCTCAAGTTGAAATCTGTTGCCAAGCACCTATCAGTGTGTTTCGGCAGTTACACTTGAGATGTATCATATATGGTTCGGAAGTTAGCTTTCAACTAAGAAAAACCGGCAAGAACTCAGCAATGTTAATTTTTTTTTTTATTTGGACCATCTGACTACATTGGCTTTTTTTTCGAATGATTAACAATTTTATATTTAAATGATTACAAAAATACATAAAAAAATATTACCCGCACATAGTGAACTAAAACAAAAAAAATGTTATTATATCAGTAAAAATAAAGTGTACTTGTGCAGAGTGCAGTTCGAAATAGTTCGACAGCATATTGACATTCTAGAACTCAACCAGATAGACAACAAATTTATTTATGTTCATGCCTTTATTCATATTTTTCTTTATGTCAGAGATTTTACAACATTAGTAATACCAGGGGACTAATGTTTATGGGCGACGGTAGTCACAAATCATTGGGTCACTTGAATATTGTCAAATCTCTGAAATAAAGGAATATATTAATAAATGTGTTGTTAGGCATGAACATAAATAAACTTGTTGTCTATCTGATTGAGTTCTAGAACATACTGTCAATGAAACAAAAGTCGAGGAGCTTTTAGCTGAAACTACTTATATAATTGACACGAATAAAGAGCACGATGACATTAAGAGCATTAACAACTCACAGCGACATTTCAAAGGTGTGAAAGTAAAAATAAGAGTGACTGTTACAGATGTTCTAGTTTTAATAGTACTCAGAGATGGCCTTGACCCCGATCTAGTTGGCTAGGAGCGCCGCCAGGTGGTGACGGTCTCGCACGATGACCTTTTGTCTTAAATCTCACTATTAATGACATCTTTCTTTTAAATATTGATGTATTTTCAACATTTTCATCGCAATGCTAATTTCAAAATGGACTAGCACTTAATGTCTGCTGCTATCTGATCTAATAATTTATATTATATGAGGATTAATATTTTACAAAGCAAAGCAGCAGATGTATATTTAACTGACAGCGTCTTAAACTAGAGTGATAGATACAAATGAACTGTCAATGTTTGGCGTTTATGCATAAATAACTCTCGTCTATTCAGTAACACCGATATTTTAATGATATTAAAGCTATGTTTATTAACTTGTTGCACTTCTGGAACTTCAGGTCATGCGGTATTCGGTATTTGAAGATACTAAATTTGATTTTACACCATTTGATTTTTTTAAATTTTCACTCCGCAGTTGACAGTGAGCAAGGATGGCAAATCATACTATGCCTCATTGGAAATTAACAACGTGACCGTGGAAGATGCTGGCAAGTATCGGGTAACGGCCAAGAACGAACTTGGCGAAAGTAACGCCACAATCAGCTTGAACTTCGACAGTAAGTAATTTACGGTTTTTTTCTTTTTTGATGTTAGAATAAATTTGTGGGTCCAGTTTAGCAGAAACGATATACATAGACACATTGAAACACTATGCAATTAATAAAGCAATTAAGCGTTAGAATTTTAAGTGAACAGTATCTAGATTACGCTTCAAATTGTCGTAACAATTTGCTGTTTTTATTGTGTGTTCCTAATCCTTTAATTTTTATATCCATAATATGTAATTTAATCAAATACGTAGATATTGCAGCAACGCTTGTATAATCATCAACTAATTCCTTCAAATGTCAGTTACTCTACAGACAACACTTATAGTTTTTTATTCGTTATTGTTAATATCTAAAACAATTTAAGATGTTTTCTTAATTTTTATTATTTTTAGGATAACATCACACATTGCACACTCTGCACACAAATCACTAATTTATATATTGCACTTGATACACAACTTCTACCGACATATTTGTGCACATAACATTTTTCTTTGTATGTTTCTATCATAATCACCAAGTACTTATCATTATTTTGCAACAATGCTTTTATTAACCTTACTGCCCTTGCACATATATTGTAGTTAAACATAACAATATAGCAAATATGGTGCTTTAGCAAATGCACAATTAACTTAATAACCTAGCAACTGTCATGCGTACTGTTTGTTATAATGAAAGTAGTATGAAAATTACACGTATAATCCAAATTGTATTTATGTATTCTATTCGATTTATCATTATCTATTCTCTTATACATTCCTCGATTAACTCTAATCGGACTGATTGCGTATTGTTCTTAATCAGTAATACACAAAACTAAAAGAAAACATCTTAAATGCGACACATAATAATTGAGCGGCTGCAAATCTTCGCGTATATGATAAAACTGGTGGTATTATTAACGTGTGAATTGATGAAATAGGCGACGAAGCGCCCGTACCTGAGGACTTTATCAAACCGACATTTACGGAGAGACCCGTCATCAGGCAATCGGACGATGGTACCAGAATCACATTCGAATGTCGATGTGTTGGCAAACCGAAACCAACCATGACATGGTAAGGATTTATACTCAGAACAAAGTAGTTCACCTACAGCTGAGCTAACGGTATTAACATTGCACTTGATGATGCAGGTACCATGGAAAAAAAGTTGTAAAAGAAAGTAGTAGACATAAAATAACGTTAGAAGAGGACCAAACATTATACCACATGGCGCGACTCGAGATTATAGGCGTAGAGAATTCGGACAAAGGAGAATACAGGGCAGTAGCAAAAAATAAACATGGTGAAGGCGTAGCGAAAATAAATCTGAACTTCGAGGGTGGTGACAAGCCAAAGTAAGATTCGCACGAAAATGTAATAGAACGGATGTATTGTAGGATTTTATATTAAATATTTTATGTTTTGAACAGAATCCCTGATGGCAAAGCACCAAGGTTTCCTAAAAAACCTACAATTAGACAGGAAGGGGATTTGTTAATAATGGAATGTATACTTGAAGCATATCCCGTTCCGGACATTACGTGGTTCCACGGAGATAAGGAAATAAAGGACGGTGCCAGAATGAAGATGTCTAGAAAAGCTATTGGAAAAGATACATTTAATTTAACACTAGAAATTTTAAGTCCTACAAAAGAAGACGGTGGGAACTATAGGTGCAACGCCTTCAACTTGTTTGGTGAGAGCAATGCCAACATTGCTCTCAATTTCCAAGGTAAAGCAAGATAAATAAATAAAATCAAATAAAATAAATTATTTAACTAAAATTATGTACGCATACAGTAGCATAAGCATGTAAAGCTTCGTGCTTTTGAGCTGCATGGAGCTTATTTGTTGTGAAGCTCGTAAGTGTTAGTAATTAAACTGGATTATTTCTTTAGGTGGGGATGACGAAAACGGTTTCGCACCTTCATTTGTGGAGAAACCGCGAATCATTCCCAACGAAGATGGCACACTCATTACGATGCGTTGTGTCTGTAAAGCCAAGCCGGCGGCCGAAGTCACGTGGTACAGAGGCACGACCGTTATCAAAGCTAGCAGTAAAATTGAAATTAGATCATCTGTAATGGAAGAAGACATTTACGAGCTGTCATTGCTTTTGACAAACCCGACGGCAGCGGATGGTGGCGCTTACCGCTGTCACGTTCAGAATGAATTTGGAGAAAGCAATGCAAATCTCAATCTTAACATTGAAGCTGAACCGGAACCGGAAGGTGAGGGACCGACTTTCGTCGAGAAACCCACGATTCAGTCCAAAGATAATGGCAAACTAGTAATTATGGGATGCAAGGTCAAAGCTAGCCCGAAACCGACGATCGTGTGGTATCATGAGGGTAAAGAAATCAGAGACTCGTCGAAAATTAAGACCAGGATTGAGGTGAAAGAGGATATATACACAATTATCCTAGAACTCATCGACCCTGGTATTGAAGACTCCGGATTATATAAATGCAACATCAAAAATGAACTTGGGGAGCTCAATGCAAATCTTACGCTCAATATTGAAAGTAAGTTTATTATTCTCAATGATCATGGATTAATTTATTTATTGCTCATACTTATTAAATAGAAGCTGTAATATGTATGTTCTCTGTTTACAGTCATTCCAGTTATCAAAGAGAAACCAAAGATCATTAAGATAGTTAAAAAGAAGACTGTTATTGTTGAATGTAAAGTATTAAGTAAATTTGCACCTGCGTGCACTTGGTTCAAGGAATCTAGCGCCGTCAAAGAAGATTCAAGACATACCGTACTCATTGAGCCTTCTCGTGAGGTAAACTTTTGAATTCACTCTAATCTTTGATGCTTATTTCTTAATCAAGTAGTACAGAGTAAAATAAAATAATTCACTATGTTACAGGGCGAGTTCACAGTTAAATTGGAAATTTCCAACATTTCCCAACACGACAAAGGCTCATACAAACTCGTTGCCAAGAACGAAAAGGGTGAGGCATCGTCGCAGATGGTCGAGATCACAGATATACCTGAAGAAAAGGGTGACAAGCCACAGATCATTAAACACTTCAGAAGCTTGGTATGTTTCTATTTTGCATTAATTTAAGATGACTATCAGTGATATGAAATTGATTTTAGTTGTTTTTATATTTACCTAAAATATATAACGTAAAAAATAATAAGTGAACCAAACCGTGGATTCAACAGCGGTAGTTTACGAATTGGTGTCAAAATGAAAAATCATTAAATATTTAAATTTATGTTATTTTTATAAATCTTTCATTTATAAATGAATACTAGATTATTTGAAGATTTAAGTAATGCTAATTAAAAGTAAATCACAAATAACTTAGTACATATTACGGAAAACTAGTAGTTAACACATAAATAAACCACCATACAAGAATAAAACTAATCAACTGAATTGCATGTGTATATTTTCAGGCTAAGAAAGAAAACGAGGAGGCCGAATTCATAGCCGTCCTTAAAACATCAGACCAATCGTGCAGATGTACATGGTACAAGAACTCAACAATCATCAGGGAATCCTCTGAAGTAAACACCTCCTTTGATGGCACGAACGCAAGGCTAATCATTAGGAAGGTGTCATCCAAATATGTCGCCAACTATAGAGTGGTGATCAAGAATGAATTTGGAGAAGACGAGTCTAGTGCTGATCTGACTCTCGTCGAAGAAAAGGTATGTTAGAAATAAGATATGTAAGAGACGTGAAACTGAATGAGAATCAATGTAAAGTAAATTATACAACAGTGTGAGCTCAACTACGGACGTCCATATGGACTCATTGCCGGTGTTCATGAGGTGTATCATTGCTTCCATAACAAAGTAGTCATAATTATAGTTTTTGTCTTGTAGTAAACATTGTTTCGCATAAATTTTATTTTAAGTATATCTATATTATTTTTATTTATCTTATTTTTATAATTAGGTATTATTAGTTTGATTCTAAAAGCAGGTACATTGTTATATTTGTATGTGTCACTTGTTCGTATAAGTGGTGTTTACCTTTAATAGTTGTGCATTTAGTTTTTGTTATTTTTATTTTAATTTTTTGTATAATTATCAAGTATTAATGTAGCAACTGATGGTGAACCTTAAATAAATAAATAAAGTTTCAATCATAATACCTAGACACACGGAACGTTATTTTTATAAAAAGCATTAAATATGGTTAACCAAAAGTTTTCATACATTAAATATGCATAACAATAGTTATATTTTGTTTAAAATTTGGTACAAACAAGGTTTCCTCCGTATAACTTAATAATCGTGCTCACCATTCATCAGCAAGTGGTATACCACATTTAAATTAGATTTTAATAAATTTTAACGATAAAACAATCTTTATGAATTTAAAGTTATACTTTGGCGTACTTTAGTTGTGCAACTTTATTTTTATTATATGAAAATGTGTCTATGTTGCTAATTATTTTGTACAATTACAGAAAAAGAAAAAGGAAGAAGAAGAAGAGGAGGAAGAAAAAACAGTCATCGAGGAATCAGATGAAGAAATGTCGATTGTGGAAGAGAAATCCGTAATCGAAGAAAACCATGTCGATGAAAGAAAGAAGGTTAGTTAATCATACTAATGAAAGCGAAAAATAGAGTAACATGTATGTATATGTATGTGCCAGTTAATTGTAATAGGTCGTGTATAAAGTCAGTTAGTAAATGATTACTACATTTTCGTTATAAATATATCCTCGATTCTAGTTTATCCTATGTTTCAAGTACCTAATATTATTTGTATTATAAATATGTAATTTGTAAATAAAAATTGTTTATGAAGGAGGAAGAAAAGAAAATATCAGCTAAGAAGGTATCAAAGAAGGAAGAAGTAAAGATCGAAGAAAATAAACAAGAAACTACAATTGAGGCAAAGAAAACCGAATCTAAAGTTGAAGCTAAAAAGGTTGAATCTAAATTAGAGGAAACCAAAAAAGCAGAAAAAGAACTTGAAGAAACTAAAAAGGTACTTGAAAAGAAAACTGCTAAGACAGAAGAAGAGAAAAGGGCACTTTTGGAGAAACTCGAGAAAAAGAAAACTGAACCTGAACCAGAGGCTAAGATTGAAGGCATTCCAAAACTTAAATCTGTTAAACCAAAAGAAGAGCCCATTGAGGAAAAGAAAGAAGTTACAAAGAAAAAAACAGAAGAGAAAAAAAAGGTCATCAAAAAGAAGGTCGTTGCAAAGAAGGAAGAGGTAAGACTTAAATTTTTTTTTCATCAACTAATGCAATCTGTAAAAAGCTTCTAGTGTACATGTTTAGAAAATCGTAAGTACATGTATGTATACTGTATAGTATTATGTCCAGTATTTTGGCAAATTTTAGATGTTTTTATAGTAAACGGCATAAATGTCTAATTAATCCATTTATCAGATCGAAGACCATTATTACTTCTAGTGGTTGATCTGAAATCTATGTTTAGACTGTGATTATAATTATGTGATAACAAATTTTCAATTGTGTGTTGTGACGTTGTGCTAAAATGTATTTAAACATAGGATGTTATGGAGTTCGTCGACGATTACGAGCGACCAGTTTTGGAGAAATATGAAAAGATTACACCAACGCCACTTGCTAAAAAACCCAAAGAGGATGACACACCGAAGGTAAAAATATTACAATACACTCACAAACTTTACACATAATAACAATTTAAATATATTTGAACGTAATAGTAATAATCGTAAATCTAATTCAGTCGAAACGTGCTTCGGTATCCGAAAGTGTTAAAAGTGAACAAGAAAGTGAAGAAGAACCCTCAATTGCTGCACCGGTTCCAGAGAAAAAACCTAAACCTGAACCTAAGACAAAGGTAATCCAAGCGACTTATATTTATAAAAAAAAATAGATAATTTTAGACTCAAGCGAGTATTTAAATATATATTTTCTACAAGGTCGATTTTCTTAACTTTATACAAAATATAAAATTAAACATTTAAATATATTAAAAAATGTCGGTAGGTTGAAGAAGAAAAGGTAGAACCTAGGAGACCAAGTATTAAAAAGGGACTTCCCAAGGCTGAGGAGCCTGTAGATGAAATATCTCAAATTAAATTATCAAAGGCTCCAGTAAAACCGACTGAAGAAAAGTTTGAGGAGCCTCAAGTTGCCAAGACTAAAAAACCGATTAAGAAGGTAAATTGATTGCTAATCAATTATGAAAATTTATATCACGTTATCTTTTCCATAAAATAATTTCAAATGTTCTTTTAAAGCCGGAAGAACAAAAAGAATTCATTGATGATTACGAACGCCCAGACCTTGAAAAATACGATAAAATGACACCAACACCTTTAGATAGAGCTAAAAAACAAAATGGTGTTGCTCAGGTACAAAAGTATTTCCATATTTTTATATAATATTATTACATTGTAAAATATATATTGCAAAAGGTTTTAAACTATCTCTTGTTATCAAATACTAAATATAGATATTTTATAGGCTGAACCTGAATTTATTGACGATTATGAAAAGCCTGAACTTGAAAAATACGAAAAGTTTACACCTACACCAAAGGACAAACGTCGTCCTAGTGATACACAGGTAAACTAAATACAAGTACAGTTTAAGGTATTCAAAATAAAAAAAAAACATAACTTAAATCTTGAATAATAATTAAATCTAAAGTATACAAATTTTTGCTAGGATGACGTTGATATGATGACGGGTAAGATAAAGCCCAAGGAAAAGGAAGATGAACCTGAAATGCCTACACTCCGTAAACGCTCTGTCGCTAAAGACAAGGTATTATTCCACTTTAATTTAACAAAAAGATAAAAATACACGGAAAAAAATATTTCATATATTGTTAAAATTGTGATTTAGGAGGACGAGAAAAAACCAGAGGAAAAACCAAAGGCAAAAACAGCAAAGAAAGCCGAACCAGATGCTAAAAAACGGCCATCTCTTAAAGAGAAAGAGGTAGATTATTATAATCAAACATAATTATGACAAGAAATTTTACAGCTAAAATAACAAAGTTTGATTATTCATAATATCTATTTCGCGGCTTAAACTCTTATCTAATCTTCGATTTAACTGCTCACATCTCCAACACATGCATTATAAACAAAACCACATTTAGGCCATAATACTCTCTCTATGAATTACTATTTAAAATCTTCAGCTCTTCATTTCAGAAAAAAATGTAAGTTTTTGTAGCTTTGGCCGCTTGCATGATATAAAGTGAAAACGCTATGCTTAATGTTACATTTTCAGCGTTCCTGACGAAAAGGTGAAACTTTGTGAAAGATTATTTAATATATTTGTGAAAGGTTTCTTCCATAACATCACATTACATTCCACATAAATGCAAAAACTTCTGTTTTCATTAATATTTCTTTTAATTATACTTCTTATACTCTCTACCGGCTTATTATCAAAAACATAGATGAGAAGACTTACCTTAAGTTTTCTCATTTCTTCTATATCAGATATTTACACATTTTTCACAACAGGTCGTCGAGGAAGAGTTTATCGATGATTATGAAAGACCAGTACTTGAGAAGTACGAGAAAATCACACCAACACCCACTGAAAAAAAGAAAAAGGTACACACATTATTAAATCTAACATTTGCTTACACGTATACATTGCTTTATGACACACACATTATGTTAAAAATAATAAAAAAAACATTTGATAGGATGACAAAAAGCCTGAAGAAGATGTATCTTCAGCCACGGCAACTGCCAGACGTCGTTCAGTTAAAGACAAAGATAAACCAGAGGTAACAAAACAATTCAACCAATAAGCTCACAATGTAATTAAGTAAATGATATTTTTAGAACTAAACATGAAACCTTTCTCCAGCCAATGGACGTTGATGAAAGCATCAGTTTGTCCAAACCTAAAGAACCGGTTAAAGAACCTGAAGATGTTTCGCTCTCACATAAAACACCAGCTGAAATCAAACCTACGGTTTGTACATTTTCTCTTAAAATACCAAATAGTTCAATTCTTTACTCTACATATAATAATATTATCCACATGAAACTCTTTAGGAAGGTGAAGCTGAAGCTAAACTCAAAATTAAGAAACCTGAAGTCGTTGAAGAAAAGACTCTTAAGCGACCTTCGGCTAAAACTAAGGGCGAACCGAAGGTATCAATTACATCAAATTATACATGAATAGTTAATAAAATTGTAGGCACAACTATTAAATACTTAAAAATGATTCGCAGACAGAAGTGAAGTTGGTCAACACTAATGTCCCGATTTTATCAGCCCCGATTCATAAACGAATATCATTACTTGTTAAGGTATTATACCAACCAAATAAGTTGTTATTTTAGCAGTGATTGCAAATATGCAATTAGTAGAAATGAAAGCACCGACAGTATTGTTTTAACGTTTCAAATTATTCATTGGGCTACAGTTTACACGACAAAAAAATATTCTATTTCCTCTATCCGATATTCCCAAAACATTATGAAAATGTTAAAACTGTCTTATAACACACTTTTCTATAACAACTGTCGTCACATTTTGTGCATAGTCACTAAATCTGAGTGTTTACGGGGTTAGGGAGAGGACACAGAGGAAGATGTTAGCCTCACCAAACCTCGCACTAAGACAAGCACCACTGCTCCAGGGGAGGCAGAACTTACACAAAAGACACCAGCTAAGAAAAAGCCAACGGTATACATTTATTTTTCAAATAATAATATTTATTTCAGACTTATGTAGTTATACTTAAAATTTTCAATGAAAACTTTGGGAAATAAAAAATATTTTTTAAAGAGATATGCTGTTTGATCAGAATTTTGATAGATTTTTATCTTAATAATATAAAGATGGATATTAAAGAATACTTGCATTGATATTCTATAGGAGGGATCTGAGGAAGCTAAACTCAAAATCAAAAAGCCTGCTGTGGTCAAAAAGGAAGACGATGATGAGGTAGACGATTTTCAACGCTTGAAATGCTGCTATAGTAAAAAAATAATTTACAAATGTAGATTAATATTTGAAAAAGTAGACGCAAAATGGTGGTATACTCGTAGATAAAAATGTAAAACAGTTAGAACTAATGGTTTTTAGATTAGTATAAAAAGCATGCTTTTAAATTTACCATTTGGAAGAAATCACACTAATACAATAGTGATCCGCAAAAGAAAATGCTTATAGTAATATTTCCATTAAAATCATTACTTGATTCTTTAGGAACTACTGACTCCACAAGGTGGTAAATTTGAAAAGCCACAGCTAAAAAAACCTGTTAAGAAGACAACAGAAAAGCCGAAAAAGGCTGAAGTTGGTGCCAAAGTGAATGAGGACGGGGTAATCACCGTTTCGACTTGTCAATGTATTTCTAAGTGACGTCCACTTTCCCCTTATAACAATCTCTATTACTTTCTCTTTGTTACACACATGTTTGCATAATTTCAAAGCACAAAACTTCTGTCTAAAGCTCCCAACACTAATCAAAATACACCTCGATGGCACCTTCATAATATTACACTGCAAATAATAAAAATAAAAGGTTTTTTGGGTACTATTTGGACGTCGTTGAAAAAGGTTCGGTTTTTGTCGCATGTTGCTTGATTGTATGCTTTTCATGTTTTTTAATTCAAAGGCTTCTTGATTGGTAAAGTATGTACCTAGTTAATTAATATAATAATATCCTGCAACTATGGACACTAGATACCTGATAACTGAACTTATAAGTATACATACAAATGACTGTCCTGAATGGGAATCGAACCCATGACCTGGTGATAGGTAGTGTGTTTATCCGACCACAGTCAATTAACGTTTATACTTGACGTTAAATATAATATTTTAATACAATTGTTCTACTTTAAAAAAACCCGATGTTTATTTATCCGCAGTATTATAAACTGTAATGATTTATTTTAAAATGTATCGATCGATAGAGATTGTAAGTATGTATAATTATCAATGGTACAAAAAAATGCGTTTGAATAAAACCATTAAAATCATATTAATATTTTTTTAACCAAATATTTTCAGCTGGAACTCGATTTTGTCGATGACTACGAGAGACCAGTTCTTGAGAAATATGAAAAGATCACACCAACTCCCACCGTTCGGGAGAAGAAAGAAAAGGAACAGACAAAGGTACCTAAGACTTTTATATTTCTTACAGTTAAAAAAAACATAGTTAATCACGTCCGTTCCACGTTGGTGATATTGAACGTGATGGAGAAGATTGCTTTTTAATAGATAATTAAAAAGAGAATTTCAATAAAACAGGTGACGATGATCGCCCAACAACAACAGCATCTTGAAGTTAAGGTAGAAATGGAAACACTGAATCAGAAAGCTTGTTTTTCCCTATCTAAGGATTAATTTTACCACCAACACTTTAACTAACAGTATCGTCATAGATAAAAAAATATAATGAAAAAGACATTGCAAATTTTCTTTGGATATACAACGTGTTACAAAATACCCCGTAAAAAATATAATTAATTATAAAAGCCAAAAATTTTGTCAACCCTAGTAAGCTGTCATGTCAAGGAACCAGATTATTTAACAGAAAGGCCGACGTACCTATTTTACCTAATAATTCTTCTACTTTACTTAGATTTTCTATTTTTCATTCATAAATGTTTGCTACCTCAATACAAGGATGTCATTATACTCAAGTACTGGCTTCCTACAACTGTTTCGAGGTTTTTTTTCCAACGTTTTTTGCAATGTAGGTACATTCTGCGTAGTTTACTCTTTAATTTTACTGAAATAGGGTTTACACATCAGTGAAAGTAATAATATTTTTTATTTTTTTGGGGTATGTTATACAGCGTTACTACGGTTCTTAAATATTGTAAATGGACTCGTTATAAGGCCCATATAACCTCCTTTCGGCTTTACGGGTAGTTTTGTAACACCCTGTATTTTGAGATCCATGCAAAATATTTTTAATGTATTCTCTATACGTGGTGATTTTAATCTTTGTCGTATCCACCATATTTTAAGGAAAATATGGCGACTTTTCATGACTGTATATAACTACACAACATTATGTATTATATGTACCACAAAAATGCTTAAATTTCGTTAAGAGTGCCCCTTTGTTCCTTTGAAAATCATATCCCTTTTTATATGTTGTCGCCTCTGTAAATTATATTCAATATGATATCTGTGCTAATGAAACTGAATTTTGTTCCAATAGACTGAGAGCCGAAGGACATCTTTCCAGAGCGAGGTTTGTTATCCTATTGATAAATGACTTAATATGATTCCAGCTTATTAACTTTGGAAGAGTCTACTTGATCTAGCGATCATCGATCCTTATTTGCTTCTTGAAAATCTCGTAGATATAATTTTTTGAATGTGTTAACTAACAGTATAATATTGTGTCAACAGGTCAAGGAAGAAATGAAATCAGAGAGTAGAAGAAGCTCTATTATCGAAAACAAAGCTGTAAAGGTAAGTTTTAACCTTCTAAAGATACAAAATAAATTAAATATTGAACGATAAACAATGATAAGAAGTCGCAAACTAAATGGAAGCTAAAAATTAGTGCACTAATAATTTATTTAAAATATCAATATTTCGTCCCCTAGCTTACAAAAGAAACTGCTGAAAGCAGAAAGTCTTCAATTTCATCTGTGGCGGAACAACAGGAAGTTTCGACACTGAAAAAGACTACCCAAAAGGTAAGACTTACATAAAAAATAATCTTGAAACAAATGGGGATCTAGAATATTATAATCAAAACAACCCTTTGATTTTAAAAAATAAGACGTATATAAGTGTGATTTTATATATTCTAAGCCCCATCGAAGAAGCAAATTCCATTGCAATTAATGCAGATGTAGTCTCTTTATCAAAAACATCAAGGTTTTAGTTTGGTAGTTAGTGTTGAAATACAAGCATATCCTGAGTATTGTAGTGTTTTATCTGAAGGTTGTTCCCAAATGCTTTGTAGACCCTGTGTGATTTATGCCAAAGGTAATTCAAGTTGTGAGTGATAGTGTACAGAAGGATTTTAATGCTTTGTAAGAGTAGGTAACGAATACAGCTTAAAAATTCAAGAGGTTTGCTGAATTTAATGCAGCATCAGCAGTAACGTAAAAGTTTTTAGTAGTTAAATATAGCATCTGTAGATAGCATTCCTATGAAACCAAGTATCCTATAGTGAAAAAGATTTAGAGGCACCTTAAACGCTTATTAACTTCCCTATATTGGATTTTAGCCTACCATCAAACAAGCAGAATCAAGTGAAGTGGGACAAGTTAAACTCAAGGTAAGTTCTTCTACAGGAACCGTGCATGATTAATAAATCTGAAAATCTTGATACAGCCGAAAAGATGAAGTTAAAATTTATGTTCTTTTGTAAATACAAGTTTATATATTATGTTAATTTCATTTCAAACAATATTGACTTTAGTTTGAAATGGGCGCTTAGTGAATAACTTTATGTTGTCTGTAACATGAATAAGTATTGTTATGTTGTTAAATATGAAACTTTCGAAGGAGTACACAGTAGGATGAATAGATGAGTGCCAATAAATTCATCGTATATTTTTTTAAATAGGATAAATCTAAAGAAACTGTTGGAGATGTGGTAGAACAAGAATCTATCGATAAACCAACAGATAATACGTATCCGTGGCGACCTACGAAAACTGACACACAGGTATATACACACACACATGCACACTCATATACATTATAGTTTATACTGCTACATATTGACATAGGTAAATTATTAAATGAATGTTATTAGGAACCGGTACCAAAAGTGGAACCTAAACAAAAGGAAACCGTAGAAGAGACTGTGGAAACTAAAAAACCAAAGCGTCGCCCGAGTAAAACTGAGGTATATTTGACATCATATTATCTCGTTTATCTTATTTTTAATATTCAGTTTAGTCAAATATTAATATTAATACATGTAAAAATTATAATAGGTCATTGAAAATGTTGAGGAAATCGAAGAAGAGAGAGAAATAAAAAGGAGAGTTTCAATTGATAAACCAAAAGATACTGATCCTAAACGCCGGCCAAAGAAAGTAAACGAGGTAGTTAAAATAACGTGACTTTTAGGTTTTTAAATTAGTTTTTATGTTATTGAAATGATAAAATTATTAAAATAAATACGTTGAACAGGTACCTAATAATGTAGAAGAAACTAAAAAAACGGAAAAGACTGAAAAAAGAAGAGTGTCTATTGATAAACCTACTGAAACTAAACGTAAACCAAGTAAAACAGAGGTAGTTTTTCTTCTTTAATCTAATTTATTTTTTATTGCCAAAATCATAAAAACTTGTCATCATGTTTTTTTGTCATGATTTTGAAAATATTCAAATATTTTATACAGGACGAATTAAACACTACAGTAACAGAAATATCTGAAGTCAAAAGGAGAGTTTCTGTTGACCGTCCTACTGAACCAACCTATCCTTGGCGTAAACCAAGCTATGCAGATGAGGTAGCTAAAAAATAGTAATAGTTAATATTAAAATTGCGTTACAGTTTTGTTATATACTTAACGTATTTATAATAATTTATTCAGGATGAGGTAGAAAATAAAGTGACAGAAGTTAAGAGGAGAGTATCGGTTGATCGGCCAACGGAACCTACTTACCCTTGGCGAAGACCAAGTCAAGTTGAGGTAGTGACAATTTAAAATTTATCTAATTTTTTGTTTATTTTACGTTAAAAAATATTGATTCAAATACAATCGTTTTAAACAGGATGAAGTAGAGACTAAAGTTTTGGAAAAAACTGAAATAAAAAGAAAAGTATCTATCGACCGTCCTACTGAGCCTACGTATCCTTGGCGAAGACCAAGCAGAGCTGATGAGGTAGTAACTTTTTTTTTTTAAATACCTACTTACATAGTTTCGAAAGACATTACAATATTTTACATTAATCGTCGTATTTTAAAACAGGAAGAAATGGAAGTAGACATTCCTGATGAACCTAAGGAGTTAACTAAAGAAACAAAACCAGAACCAATTACAATACAACCTGTCAAAACCAAAAAAGTAGAGGTAGAAACAAGTTCAATTTTGTTTTACTAATAGCTAAAATTGCGAGTCAAACTAAGTGAATTTTGTTTATCTAGGATGCTATGCCCGAAGATAAGGAAATACCTAAAGTTCTTAGTAAACCAGAACTACCAGAGGAATCCAAGTATCCTTGGCGACGACCTAGTAAACATGATGAGGTACACATTATTATTCTCTTACTTTGTTAAGTCTACAACAAATACACTATTCATATAAATACTAAACATGTACTCATAGACACACAAATACACAGTAAAATAAAACATTTTATAACTAATTTGAAAAAGGGTACACAAGATAATCTTAAGAAAGATGATACTGTTAAACCAAAAGACAAAGACAAAATGCTTGAAATTAAATCTAAAGATGCTAAGTCTCCTTGGGTATACCTAGTTATACAAAATGATAACAATGTAAATTTTAAACAGGATAAGAATGTCGTGGTAGATGAGGAAGTAGCAGGAAAGCCTAAAGATGAAGCTATTGATCAGAATAAACCTTTACTTGAAGTAAGCAAGTCTGAGGTAATGTCTGACATAATATTTATACATACATACATATAAATCAATTTATGATAACTTAAGAATCAGCTGCTAAGAATATAAAAGCTGACATAACGAAAAAAAAAGTTGTTAAACCTAAGGATACTTTATTTTTGTTTTCTATATTTTCAACGAATTGTAACTATTTTATTAGGAACCGGAAGTTGTATCAAAGACTAAATCTCTTAAAAAACCGGAGGGTTTACCATTTTATGCCAAGAGAAAAACATTACACGAGGTAGGGGCTGATAAAATTTAAAGTTTTATTTTATTTTATTGTACACACAAATTATAATAGTACTTAAAATAATTATTATAGGAACCTCAGGAGACTAAAGCTCAAATAACGAAACCTAGAGAAACAACCAAAGAGACTAAGGTAGTTTATCATATTAAAGTTTATTTTCAAAGTAAAAGATTTTATACTAATGATAAATCATTTCGATAGGCAACTGACGAACCAAAAACAGAAAAGGTCAATAAAACCACTCTACCCTTTTCTTCTAGAAGAAAACAATCTGATACAGAGGTAACACCGATACACCATACATGCATAAAACAGTATACATTAATATATTTTCTAAATACACAATGTCATCGTTTTACACTCTATGCACCACTGTAAACTAATATTATTTATATACACACAATAGTATTCACATGCACATAATATTACAAAGCACATTTCCTCTTTTACTTATTGATCTAAAATATTTAATCACTTCCAATCTTGCTCCTAAAGAATTTAGTTTGTTCTTTTACAACATAATATTAAATGAAATCAATGCATTTAATTACTTAGGAAGTTGAAGTACCAAAAGACGTACATCAAGTCTCTGACATAGCTTCTGTGGAAAAAGACAAGGAAGTTACACAGACAATAAAGGAACCTAAATATGAATCTATAAATGATAAACCACTTGACATTCCTCAACCTAAATATCCTTGGAGGCATCCCCACACAGAGGTAAATACACTGCTCTCTAAACACAACTTATCAAACACTACACACAATACAAGTATTACACTAACTAAACTGAACATATAAACTCAAATGATAAAAATTATCAGGTACCAATTTTGGCTACTCCTGAACCAGAAACAAAACAAAACGAAGTACCAGTACCTTTCTCGTGGCAAGTCATTCCTGAAATACCACAGGTAGATAAAATAAATTTGATAATTTGAACGAAAACTCAATGTTGAGTACATTGAGTTTTCGTTCAAATTATCAACAAAAACTTTTCCAAATCAGGCCGAACAAACACCAGAATTAGAAGACAAATTCAAACCTACACTACTTGATACACCTGACACTAACGCCCCATGGCGAAGATCTCGGTCACCACAGGTATACACACAACGCTTGTACACCACGATTAATTCATTCACATTGCTTCCGACATCATTCGAGAGAATGTAATACTAATAAATGTAAAACTCATACATCGTATGGTCGCCAATAATTGGATTTTACTCTATAGGCTGAGACGAGAGATGAAAATGATGAGCTTGTTCAAGCTACATTAGCATTTCCACAGCCCGCTTTTAGCAGCAGACCTCAAACGCCTGAAGAGGTACACATTGGCACCACCCTAAAAATAAAGGCACTATTTAGCACATGCGTTCTTCCACAGGATTTGAATGTAGCACTAGCACTCAAATGCATCGGCACAATCTTCTATCACTGCAATATATTTAGAACTTTAGCATTACTATTGACTACGCTTTCAGTCTATAGTAGATGTTGTCGTAGCTTAGTCGATTATAAGTCAATTAAAATTATCTCCAAGCACAATACTTGTTATTTTAATTATATTTTGTTGTAAATACTTATGTACATTTTAGATATTTGCTTGCATATGTCTCTATTTTATTTAACAACATACAGCAATGTTTGCAACGTAAATATGGTAATATATCTTCACATGTGAATTTTCTCACGTTTCCCGCCTTTGCTTTGCTTATTAATATGCACACTCATATCTGTAGATATAATTACATATTATTTGTGTTTTACTTTACGAATTATGTAGGTTTACTGCAACAAAGTTTAGGTAAGTATAATTGGTTTATTATAACGGAATGCCAGTAGAAATATGTTGAATATACAGAGAACAAAGACCAGCTGAGTAAGTGGTTTAAGAAGACTTTAAATGATGATGACATGATTTTAAATGGGATAAGACATAGTTATTAAGATAAAATAATACTATTTGATAAGTAAAACCCGCATAGTTAAGTTGAATTACTAATCTATTAAATATTACAGAAGGTGGCGGTCAAAGAAGAGCATGTCGAAGAAGAAGCCAAAAAGGCTAAGATCACAACAGTCAGAAAGAAGGCAGAACCGTTGCCTGAAATTGCTGATTACGACAGGCCAGATCTTGAGAAATACGAAAAGATTTCACCAACGCCAACAACGAGGGAAAAACCCGAAAAAGATCAGGTACATGAATATATAGTCTTAATTAAAGAAAAACTGACATCAAACCGCTTTGGAACAATCTAATGAAAAAAATATAATACTCATTTGACCATTTTAAACAGCCGGTACCTAAAGTACCAGAAATCAAGGCACCTGAAGAAGACAAGCTAGCTGCACCAAAGATTGAGGTCGTTCGGGAGAAATCACCAAAACCGGAGATCCCAAGGAAAACATCATTGGTGCCTGCTGCCCCAGTTGGTAGACGTGGTTCCCTTATTCCTCCACCAGAGGAAATGGGTAGACGTCCTTCCCTTATTATTAGCGACGAGGTATGTATCTTTAGTTTTCATATTCATGAAGTAATAATTTTTTTAAGACAAATTTTATTTTGAAAGATTTTGTACCCTGTTTTCAAATGACTTCAATTTCAATGAAGGTATGAATATCCCTTTAGATTTATTTAATTGTGCTGTCTTATATGTAGATATAGTAACATTACAATTTACTGTCCAAGCAAATATTCAAATCACTCTTTGAAAAATACAAATCAAATGTGTGATAATTTGTTTTTGTAAATAATATTGGTGTCCAAGTCCAATGAATACCTACATTCCTGTTTTAAGTAACACGTTCTTGCATTGTCACTTATATACAAATTTCAATTATATTTGAGCTGTTTGATGTTCATATAACGTAACATCAAGAGTCACCCAGAAGTCAAAGAGTGATTTGTCAGATATTTGCAAACACACAATATATCAGCCCTATCTAGTAGTGTAGACCCTATTCTCTCAAGCCGAACCCATAACACTAGACTGCCGTAGATCTACTCCCCTAAGAACATATTCATAATCATCTATAAAAAGACGAAGCTTCATAATTTACAGCCACGACCGCTTTAGTAGTATCTGGGAAGTTCGTTTGATTTTCAGTGATTGAGCTTAGACTCCTTAATTTCCCCGCTTATAGAACAGCATTCTCCCACACAGCGAATTGTGAGAACACTGATTTTGAATCGTGTATTTAGATATTAAGATCGTGCAAAACGTAATCCACAGGAGAATAGAAAACTAAGACCTGGTGAGGTGATCGAAGAGAAGAAGGTAAAAGCAAATGAATGCTATCCGTTCTATTGCCGTGATAAGTTTTTAACTGTATCTGTAAACGGAAATATTAATACATTTGCATCCGACGCGGTTTATAAACACTATATTACACGTATTACTGGATAATCACATAAGCAAGAGAAGCCTCACGTTGTACATTCGAGAATTTATCAAGTTCATGTAATTATCCAGGAATTATTTTCAATAAAACGTTTTGTCGTCAAAAGCACAAAGCTAATACACACACTTGTGAAGTAAATGCACAAAGATAAAACTGCACAGCTTGTTAGCACGAATCGCACACAATAACGGTTAGGGAGGTTGGTATCAAAGGGGAACTTTTTGGCAGGAATGGTGTGTCCAAGGAGGCTTTCTTACATCACGATCTTAAAACGGACACTAACATAAGAGATTAACATGAAGGCGATGCAAAATGTAACGTAATAACTTCTGCACTTGCTGGTTAGGTTACTGCACCAATAATAAGCTCTTACGGTAGGTAGGTAGGTGGTACAGGTTCGGCAGCGGAGATTTAGGTAGGAAAAATAGTTATTATCAATGTTTTTTAACAACAGGTCACCAAATTACGTCCTGGAGAAGTTTTAGACGAGAAAAAGGTGAGATCGATTGGGTCTGGTCAGTTTTAGGTGGACGCTGCTCGCTTTTGCAAAGCATTTTGTCTTTAGTTTTTTGTTCTTCTTTTTTTTACACACTTGACATCACGGACGACAATTAATAACTTGTTATATCTCTTTTGGAGAATATATTAATTTATGGACAAATCTACCCATTTATTGTTTCTGATAAAATGATTACTATCAATACACAAAGTACATACCCCATCATAAACATTTTCAAAAACTGTTACACTTTTGATAATAAAAGGACATAAAAAGTGTGTCAATGAAATAAACAGCTAAAAATATTGAATCCCATGGTCCGTATCATTAGAAGCTTTGAACTCTAAGCTATATTAGATGCTCCTTTAGTCGCAAATACTATGTCCAAACTACTATCACGTCTTTTAATTCTCTTTATAGACGTTCTCTTAGAGTTAGTTGCCGCTTTGCCGACCAGCCGGAAAAATGTGATAAACATCGCTGCGCTGGCGTAAATTGTTTGTCTTTGGTTTGTTGATGAGATACCCAAAATACAATACTTTACTAATTTTATATTGATTAGATTTTGTGAACATAACATTATTTTGAAGTCATGTCTTCTATTTTTCTGTTATTTTCTTGAAATGGAGATAAAATAAACGTTATTTTTATCATCAAGATTTCATGGGTCTCTCATCAACAAAGCTTTTTAGTTTTACTCATAGAATGGCTTTAGTATTCCGTTTCCGAATTCCTTGCAATATTTTAGTTTTAGTTTTTCTGCTAATCCATTTTATTTTAGAATGCATATTCCAAGAATTTACTCAACAATAATACAACCGATGTTAACACTAATTACGTTTTACACACCTGACATAACATATTATAACATTAGTTTTGTTTTATTTGCCTTTTAAAGAGATAAATAATTTATAAAATGTAACTTATTAAACTGTAACGACACAATAACAGTGCACACACAATAACACACCTGACACACTAGAGTTCCTACATTTTATTAAGCACACAAACGCACAAACTGAAACATGTACAGACATCATATTTAATTTATAAGTTATGCACAATTAACAGAGAATGTTTTACTAAAAAAAAACTTTTTTTCCAAAAAAGAAACGCGGCCGACCGGGTGAAGTCACTGAAGAGGTATACAAATGTGTGAAACAATATATATGTTTAGATTATTTATGTTATAGAAGGAGATATCCATTTAGATCCGTGGCTAACATAGTTTTTTACAGTGATTAATTTTAAAGTAAATAATCGTTTCACAGAAGGAATAAAGACTACAGAAACGGCCATAAGACGAATCAAGAATCCGTCCAATGGCTGATTTCTGAACGACACTTGAAAATACTTTTTTATACTTTCGTCAATAATTGTATATAGAATAAAAAAGTAATGCAACTAACACCTTGTCAGGCTAATAAAATTTAATAAACTAGAGCATGGATCCAATTAAATGTTAAAATATGTCTAACAGCAAGATTCAAGCACATTCCTAATTATATGTACGGAAAATAATCTAACAATGTTGATTAATATTTAGCATTCAAGAATCCTATAAGATGATTAAATAAATATTGCAAGATTATTTTTCAAATTGCATGAAACAAAGCAATATTTGAAACTGCTTTATCATCAGTATTGAATGATGACAATAACAAAATAAGATTTATGATCAAAATATCCTGAAAATATTTAATATATTAAAACAGAATCAATAACAAATACAGGAATTTTGGCCATAGATATTGACAAACTAAAAGATGCCACAAAACATGTAAACCATTGTATATGCAAAACACCTACTGAAGGATCTGAATCAGCGAAAAGTGATTCTATTTCAAATACATTTGTTAGAGAAGAGGAAGTTCAACTAATAGTATTTCTATAATTAACAAGCGATGTGATAGATTTAGAGCCAATGTTTTGTATCTATGACGCAAATAACGTAAACACTAATAATGTCAACTGAAATAGCCCAACTGGTTTTGTGATATGGAATGTTGTACCGATGGCTATAGTAAATAAAGCCGAGCTAAGCTATAGCCAAGTAAAATTTAATGTAGATAAAAAATTAATAACTTGAAAACAAGAAGATGCATTGTCACCGAGTTATGATATACCCTGAAAGTTTCAGCCTAATGATAATGAATGTTAAAGCCTAACTGCTTAGCTAGCTAATCGAAATTTGAGTTGTAAGCTTCCACCCCGAAACGACAGAAAGACAAACAAGAAAGTGACTTAATAGATAATAAGAACGTGTTAATCCTATCTCATTGGCTGAATCTAGAAAATATTATCACTGAAGCATATTCTTAAATTCAATCAAAGAACTCCATACAAACGTTATTCAATAGAATTCATAATAACAGTGAAAGAAGCTTTAAGTAAATTTTATGACTATAAAAACTATATGAGAATACATTTCTAAAAACGTGGTTCAAGAAGTCATTCACGAATGAAAACATGAAATAATTACAATGCAATAAATATTAAACGTGAATCTGCACCTGTTAGTAAAGCTAACGTATGTTGATGACGTTAGCGAGTTTAATGAAGCAAATGAACCAAAATCACAACCGAGCCAGAATTGTTGTAAGGTGTGCTTATGATTGATCGTTATTCTTATAAATATGACTGTAAGATTTAGGCCAAGAGCGAAGAATAGCGATCTTGAGATGTTCTCACCCTTAACGCTTCATGTTGCCAGACCCGTTGAGTTATAGCCGAAGTGGTGTACGATTAGATAGCCATGTATCTTCTACCGTGGTCGACTGTCCAATAGATCGATCTGTTGGATTCATAATTACACTTTGAAATAAAATGTTGTTATAATCAATCATTCAATTAAAATATATAGACGTTATTGATGAGCTATTGTTAGATACAGATTGTTATCTGATGCAAGCTGGCACTGTTTGATTAAAATTAAGCCTTGAGATTTAAGTGCTTCGTTTAGGCATTTATAATTAAAATGAAATAAATAGTTTATTATGCACGGGTAAAATAAATGTTCTCTTCATACATATAGAGGTACAACTGTTGTAACTATCTTAAAATATTGTGTTAATGAATACGTGATGGCATGTAGATAACGGAAATAGCTCGGCTATCAAAAGACTAGAATGAATGGAATCCTGACGACAACAGCATCTGAATTAAACATGTTATAAATAGCTACAAAGGGCAGACCAGAAATAGAGCAAAAATGCAACATGATTGATATAGTATATGATGGATGGTAAGAGATACCTGAGGAGGTGCGCGTGGGCACCCGGTCACTACGATAGTGGGCGAGAGAGGACAGTCAGTGTCGTGTTAAAACTTTTGGCAATGTTTCTTAACATGCCAATATTTTGGCTTTCTTAAAATTAATCAATCACTTATGGACATATTTATTTTTGTACAAAAGAAAATTCTAGTTTTACAACTTTAATAAAACCATTTGAGCCATACAAGCAACTTAAAATAAATAACGAAAACGAAATTGGAATTCAATAGATAAATACGCGCTGTATTTATAATCGTGCATCGATCGACCGAGGTGTCATCAGATGTACTCAAAACTCATCGGCTCGGTAACAATGTCCCAATACCAGGCACTGAATCGTTTGCCAGCGATGACAATCATCTGAATTGTATGCATTAATATGAGGGTGCCAATCAATCTTTCGATCTACTTGCGCAACTCCTCAATCTTAGATTATTTATTGATCTAGACAAACCCACTCGTCCCTACTCTGTCTTCGAACGCCTTATCTTTGGCTGTGACATTACTATATTCTCTCTTGATGTCAATAGTGACTTCGAAGTATACAATGCAATAACGATACTGATCAAGGCAATTGAATGATTTGTTTTCATCTATTTGCAAATTAAAAATATACTATTTAGCAAAGTTATAAAAAAGTTTTAACGTGATTTGATTTCCTAGCTTTAAAGCCAATAATATCATCTAAAAGAAAGCAGATTTCAGCAGGTGCCTCCCTCCATACGTACATACTATCAGCGACAACGTCCAAGAATATGCAACACGGATGGCTCACCTTAATCTGATAATAAATTGAAATGGTCTGCTGATTTGTGCTGTGCACAAATAGAACCGCACCGCCCCCTCTCCCCCCCGATAGCAAGGCAACCATGTCTACGCGACCCCTTCTTCAGTCTTTTGACATTCGCGCCCATTTTTAGATGGAACGACATTAACGAACAAACCAAAATTCGAAATCCAACCAACGACATACAACATAAAAAAATAAAATTAAAAAAAGACAAGGTGTAACACTTAAAAATAGTATTTTAGCATTTAATGGCAAAGCTTTTTAATAAATATGGATGACCCCGATAGATGAGAGAGTCTAGTTGAACTGTTAATTAAGATATTTTATGTTGCGTGAGAGTGAATTTGATATTTAGTTAAAAATGAAGCCGTGATATTGAGTAATGCAGTTATTTGAACTTTAGTCAAATAAAAAAATATTGATAAATTATTTTATATGTTAAAGTACCTATTGTTTTGTGGCATCTAAGTAATTTTATGTAATTACCATAATGGCGGCAGTTGCTAAGAAGCCACTTGCCGTTCCTAAACCTAAACCTGACACGGTAAGTATACAACTTTTTATGTATTTCTCTTCGTACAAAAGTTATTGTTAAGGTCATTTTTATATTATTCTTTAGTTCTAGTATAATGTAAACATTATTGTATAAATAATAGCTAAGCAATCACAATATATTTCATAAGTAGTATCAGCTGCTAAGCGAATATTTCATTAGAACTTGTATTTTGGCTCTGAGTTATGATGTTCTATTATTCAATCCATAATTTCACACCTACTTCTTCATTTTAGCTGCAAATGAATCATTTTAAAAATTATGTCTTGAATCGCAAGTGTATTTAATATTAGTGTTAAATAACGTGTCTTATTTCTACTATATCAACACTTGCGCTA
This sequence comes from Ochropacha duplaris, assembly GCA_951361185.1. Taxonomy (NCBI): domain Eukaryota; kingdom Metazoa; phylum Arthropoda; class Insecta; order Lepidoptera; family Drepanidae; genus Ochropacha; species Ochropacha duplaris. The sequence continues at coordinate 2,939,233 of OX592715.1, read as the reverse complement.
CATTTATCAGGAAGTTCTAGTTCTTCAGTCAGGTCATTTGGCTAACATAACAGGCATAATGGAGTGCATCTGTCACAAAGTGCTAATGTATTTCGTTACCTATCTACTATATAATTTTACACTATTATTATTGAGAATATATTCAGAGTAATATTGAAATGACCTTTGATTTGTTACACTAGTGTATTCGTTAATAATTTAATAGAAATAATCTTTCGTACTCCCAAATATATTTTTATTCTTGTCTATAACAATGACCGTTGCTAGTAAAGTAAATGTATATAAAATAATGTGTAAAGACTTCAACGACAAGCTAAAACTTTTTTTTAAATTATCTTTGAGAATACAGATGAAATATCCATTTACTCTACAATTTATATGTCGATTTAAACGTGATTAACCTTATTGTCTTCAAATAAAATATAAGGATTTTTACTAACTGAATCCTGATGATATAGCGGCGTAAATCTGGAGACGCCAGGAGGCCTTCAATCCAAGATCTGGAGGACCTCATCAATAAGCCTTCAGTACCACTGAAGCCTATTGGAAAGGGTGGCCCACCTGTCATTGTTGATGTACAAGAAAGCTATTCCGCAGTTGAAGGTCAGAGTCAGCTTGCTTATCTTTTTTATTTTTTTTATTCTGGATGAGCTTGTGTCTGGTTAAGCTTATCCAGAACTGATGATGTGGCCGAAAGTTGTAAGCACACAAAACCTAGATGGGAACTATCTTATTCAGTTTCGATTGTTTTGTTGTGTTTGTAGTCTCATGGATGAAAAGAATAAATGGTTGAAAATAGGAAACGTAGATAGATCTGCAAAATTTTGCTATTTTAAAGGCTTTGTGGGAACATCAATAGATATTGATTCTATTAGAGTAGCAGATACTTACTAATATACTACTCTGTAGTATTACGGGTAATAATACGTAGGCCAATAATTAATAGTTAGTATTTTTTCTTCAAAAAACAGACCAAACTGGCTACCTCACGGTACAAATCGAAAGTAACCCACCACCAACGTTCAAGTTTTACAAGGGCGTGGGTGAAATTATCGAGGGTGGCCGATTCAAGATGGTTACTGATGGTGATACTGGTCTCATCACACTGTGCATGAGAAAGGTTAAGCCAAACGATGAGGGTAAATACAAGATTGTGGTCAGCAACATCCACGGAGAAGACTCCGCTGAAATGCAGCTTTATGTGTCTGGTAAATATTGCATGAATTTTCAAAAGCGTTTTACTTTATACAGCCTCAATTATTATACAAAAACAAAATAGTGTGTTTCTAAGAGCATTTTTATTATAAAAGTCATTCATTTAGAAATATGTCAAATTTATGATAACAAAAGTCCAAAGTAATGAAATACTGATTGATGTAAAACAGACTCCAGTGGAATGGACTTCCGAGCTATGCTCAAGAAGAGAAAATATAAATCATGGGATGAAAAGAAGGAGGATCCAAACTGGAACCTCAAGGAAACAGAAAAACCGATACCACCACTCAAGAAAGTTGAAAAGGTAAGGTCTACTTAACTTTTCAATATAGGTACTTGCGTTTTAACTACAGTTGAAGCTGGTGATATAAAATATTAATTATTATAAACAAATTTAAAACTCAACATAAAATTATGACGCAAGGCGATGTAGAAATTATTCCTAATGAATCTAACATTAATAAAAATGTCATTGAAGTTGTTTCTAGCGTCAAAGCATTGGCACCACTTCCATTGATAATTTTAACAGATGCTAAATAAAATGAGACAAATATAATTTCTACATTGTAATGCAGTCTATTTAAAAGTAATCCTATAAATAAACAGACATCTCCATCGGGCTTGTGTCAAGTAGGTGTACTGTTCAACAAGTGATCGACTATTTTTTAAATTCTTCTTTTAAGTTTTTAAAAACGGTTTAATCATTACATTGTTCCATGAAAACAATGCTCTAGAAGTCTAGAATTATAAAACATCTTTGTTGAGGTCTGGTATGTCGTAAGCTTTGGCTTCCGGTATTGTTAAAATTACCGAAAATAATTGATTTACTGTATCACATAATTTTATTAAAAGCTAGAAATGGGAAGATCTATATCTTGCTAGAAAATGTTTTGAGGTTTTCAGTTATTTTAAAACAGGTTCATAAACCAATTTATTAGCATTTATTATTAATTTATGGCGCATTTAATTTCTTCAGCGTAATGTACGTCCATTGTCATGGAATGCATCATGATATTTGGTGTTTAGGGCTTAGAAACTGGATATTTTGAAGAGGATGGCTTCCTTGTGGTCGTTTCTGAGGGTGTCGAGATGGGTAGATTTCCCGCTAACAGACGCAGGAGCTCTTCAAACTGGTCATGGATTAAGGTCATCAGTATTTAAGAATATAGCATCATTCTTTCCATCTTACAATAGCACAATCTCTATCATTACTATACTGAACAGTATATGTAAATCATTTAATGCACTATGCAGAAATAGTGTTTGTTTTTAACAACATCATTATTGCTTTTATCCAAAGAGATGTTATTTAAAAATTAAATATTTTTGGTGACTTCTAAAAAAATATACATACATCGTCAAATGTCAATTTAAATGTCATACCGCATTGGCCATGGATTGAATATAGATTCATTACGTTTTAATATAATTATTACAAGAGCTCAATCAAAAAATAAGTGAGAATTATGGCTGGAGATTACTTTCGAAAGATGATAAATTTTTTTCGCGTTAGTACAAACCATTTGGAAACCTTTCGCTTCTTTCTGTGTAAATATTTCCTTGAAGAGATTTAGTTTTAACATATCAGACCATGAATCACAGCTTGTTAATCTGGCTTCTTCATCAGACCATAGAATTTGTTACGTATTGTAACATCTATTATAAATTCTAGGAGGTTTACGAAATAAGAAGACGAAAGTCTTTACCAGAAATAATACCTGACTGGCCCGCTTTGATGGAGGCTGTCAAAGTTAAGGTTCGATAAAAAGGACGACATAAAGTAAAATGAAATAAAAAAGAGATTCACTGTCCTATTGAAACTAGGAACAAGTTATCTACTCGTGCTTGCCTTAATTTGTATTATTCAAAATGTTCTTATTTGTGCTGTTTTATTTTAAAAGGACAGTTTTTCTCTTCTAAATAAATTAATGAGTTAAATTAAAATCATGAATGATACCTAAATAACTAAATCTAAAATAAATCCTCTGAAATTAGTGGCACCAATTAATGTTTTAATAGCCCTATTAGTTATCAGATAAAATTTTGATGACACCTATTTCAGAGTGATCTAAATAAACACAGCATTAAAAACTGAATTAAAAATTAACTAACTCAAAAATTTTGTATCACCACTTCACGTTTCTTCAACTTAACATGATTTTCAGGGAATGTAAGTGGAATGAATTTGATGACTATTATTTTTTGGATTTTGTCGATTCTGTGTAATTATAGGTTTATCTTTGACGTCGGATTGAGGAGCTTCTGTCACGTCATATAATAATTAAATTATATTTCTATATTCATTTACATCATTAATTTCAGCTGATGCATCCGATGTTAAGCAGATTTTGGAATTTTTATCTGATCAATGTGTTGATTGCAATTTCAGCAAAATGCGATTGTAATCAACGCGATCCTTTTAATCGATATAATGTACATTGCGATTAATTTAATCGATTTATTATCAATTGTGTAAAGCAAATCTATAAATTCTGTATAAAATTTAAGAGGCACTTAAAACCCTGTGCAAATTGAGAGGTAAATTTTAGCAGTAATGATTACGTTGACAATTTAAAAAATATGTCGATACAATTCACTAAGAATGATGGATATTTTATAGAGATCCTCTATTAGAAGACCGTCACTTGCGGAACTGATTCCGGATTGGCCGGTGCTGCACTCGTTCAAAAGAGACGAGGTTTGACACCGAAAACAATAACGTTAATAGACGACACAATGCATCTTGAATTGTATCACCAAATGCAATATCTGTCGCACTAGAGAAACGTGTTTGCAATGCACAAATTATCCAGTAGAATACAAAGGATCTTCTGCGTTAATAACTGTTTATTATTCAGTCCATAACATTGAATTATTTCAAAATTGAAGTACCTATTTTCGTAAGATTTATGTCTGGTTCTTTGAATATAAACAAATATGAATGCAAGAATGTCTCCTAAATTCTGGATTATTTGATCTTTAGCGACGAGATCAACACAAACTAGTCAATATTTAGTTAGCACATCTGTTGTACTGTATTTTCTTCTTTCTGTGTCAATTCTTATGTGCACCTCGTCAATATTGCTATTAGCAGCACAGCGCACAGGTTAAATCTGCACAGTCAAATCAATGTTTCTAATTTCTATTCCTATGAAAAATGATGAACATATTTAATTTGTTTTATCTATATGTTTGCCAATTTATGTGTTTCTATCGTATATTTATGGTTCATAATTTTTGTGTATCCAAATTGTGTATATTATACTTCAAGATCAACGATATGTAATATATTCGTTATTTATTAAGATACGCCCACTTTCGCACACTATTTCTTAGAAAATATTATGGAAATTCCAATTTCTGTAAAATAGCATGGAGTTTACAACTGTGTGGGTGATCATAATTAAATAATGGCTGTTGTTTCTAATGCTCCGGTTACTATATATCTTTATTTCTATTCTACTGTTTTCGTTGACTTTTTGCATTTGATTTACTGTGTGCAAAAGACCGTTGACAGCGGTAAGGAGTAAGAAAAACTCAATGGTCGGCACTTTAAAGCTTTTTGTATGAAGAGCACTTGTTTTGTAATTGCACCAATATCGTAAATTCCAACTGCAGATATACTTATTTCCACGGACATTTTTTTCAGAAACAAGATTCGTTCTTGAAGCCCCTCGTAGATCAAAACGCAAAAGAAGGCAAAGATAAGAAGGTGGTATTTGAAGCCATCTTCACTAAGACAAATGCCAAACCAAAGTGGTTCTTCCGTAAGGATGTATGTACCCATGAAACTTAATCTAATAATTTAAAAATATTATACCCACTCATATTGAAACTATTTATTAACTTGCGTTTTTTAACCAGGAACTTTTCGCGGGCTCTAAGTATAAGATGACAAATGAACAAGATTCATACAAGCTTATCATTATGAACCCTAAAGTAGAAGACACGGGTAAAATTACAATTGAAATTGGAGGCACTACATGTAATGCTTTCTTGCAAGTAGACCCACCTGATCCAACCTACACCTTCACTAAGCCACTGAAGAAGAGCACGACTGGTTTCACGAAACATGAGCTTGTCTTGGAATGCGCAGTATCCAATAGTCTGGCCATCGTCTCCTGGTGGAAGGGAGATCAGAAAGTAGAAGAAGGCGACGTATACCAGATTTCTAAAGATCTATCTGGAGCATGTAAGCTCATCATCAAGTGTGCCAAGTTTGAAGATGCCGGCAAATACTCTTGCAGGATCGAGAAGCAACCTGACAAGACTGAAACTGAAGTTAAGATTGTTGGTAGGTGTTTGACATGAAGGACTATTTAGGTCCTGCTTATTATTTAGGAAAACAAGCCAAAATATACTTTATCATGAAAACGTGGATCTTATTTCTTTTCATGATTTCAGAATACCCATACAAATTCACCAAGGTGCTCAAATCACAGCAAGCCTTTGAAAAGGACACCATCACGCTGCTCTGCGAGCTTGACGATGCTGGTGGTGATGTCCAATGGTTAGTCAAAACATATTATTGAAGGTTCTTTAAGTTCTTCACAAACATGGGTTGAAGAAGATTGACTATTACCTATGAGCTAAGTGTAAAATAAATTCAAGGTACAAGTCCCAAAAATATCGTGATAAATTCATAAGATATATGTTATCAAACGATGGTCACATTACTTTTAATCGCGATTTTTTTTTTCAATTGACAAATCATTCCCCTCTTTGATTCTCACTTTCATTTTCATTTCAATTCAATTGAGTTTTTAGCGCAATGCTTCTATGGGATTCTGATAATGCTTTTTGTGTACTTATGCTTCTAATCTAATGATGTGCTTCATCAGGTTTAAGAATGATGAGCCATTGAAGACAGACAAGCGCATCACGATTGTGAAGGAAGGTCGCAAGCGCAAGGTTGTCATCAAGGACGCTAAGGTCACTGATGCTGGAAACTTCAAGTGCGTTAGTAATGCCGATGAAACGACCTGCGAATTGATTGTCAATTGTAAGTAAATTTTTTTAGATTCCATTCAATCATAATATCTATCTAATCAAAAGAAACTGTAATCATGGGACTCTATAGCTTTTTTTCTATCAAATTATGTTAAATAATCGGGGTAAAATAAACATCAGCTCAATATTGTTATTGTAACTTCTGTTTGATTACAATTAATCAAAGGCGATGATAGCTCAGTGGTAAGTGACGTCGAATACCGCTTGAGCTTGAGCTTTCGGTGAAGGAAAACATCGTGAGGAAACCATAGCACGGTGGTAGGGTACTTTGTAGTCCCCGACTGGCTGGCTACCACCCTTAAGTTGAAAATCTGTCGCCAAGCACATATCGGTGTGTTCCGACAGCTGCACTTGAGAGCCAGTGTCCATCTAGGCTTTGTGTGCTTACCACCTTCGGCCACATCATCACTTACCATAGTGAGATTGTAGTCAAACTCAAGCCTACCTAAAAAAAAAAACAATTTCATTATTGGTCTAAGTAATCCTTTACAAGTATATAGATATTATAATGTGCCCTGAACACAATAGCCTATTGTCTGAAATTACTAGACCTAGACTGTATCAATTACTGTCAGTTAGTCACAAGAATTCTTATTCTACGAATAGGTTCTGATAGATTCGGTTGTCGTTGATTGCAGTAATTTTAAGTGGCTTTTGTTTTTTGTTCTTTCCAGACTCGAATCGCTTCAATAAGAAGTTGAAGGACACCGAAGCAATTGAAAGGGATAGGGTGGTATTGGAAGTAGAGTTGCAGGATCAGACGGCAGAGGCCGTTTGGTCTTTCAATGGACAGCCTATTGTACCTAATGACAGGTGAGATTTACTTAAAATGTTACGAAATTTGACGATTTTATTATAACTATTCTTAAGTTACCAGTATACAGTGCAGTCTTTTTTTATTGAGTACATGCATAAGTTTAATTATTTATGGGGCTGTTAACTTTTCTGTCTATGTATGATAGCTGGTACCCCCAAAGGTTTAATCAATTTCATAATTAATTTTACCATATTAAATTTACATATCTACTAACGACACTTTTCTCATCAGAATTGAGATCAAGAACTTGGGTGGTGGCAAGCATCAACTCATCTTCAACAAGTTGGAGATGGAAGATGATGGCGAGATCCTCTGCGAATCAGGAAAACTGAGCTCGTCTTGTAAACTTACTGTCAAGAAGGGCGAGTCAAAGCCAGTCATCGAGGGCCCGGATGAATTCCACGGACCAGCTGGACAACCATTCGTTATTGAGGTGCCTTATAAAAGTAAGTAGAAATTGTGTACCTGAATCAATTTTGTACCAAGGTTAAATACTAGATTAAAGACTTCTCATATATTCTGTAACAACCTTTTTATTTTAGTTACCGGCACCCGTGTGTCACCAATTGAAGCTAAATTATGGAAAGATGGCAAGGCACTACCCGCCAAAGAAGTTGAGGCAGTCGTAGAGCAAGAAAAGATTCTGTTCAAAATTAAGAAGCCTACCAGAGAAGGTTCTGGAAAGTATCAGATTAAACTGTCTAACGCTCAAGGCGAGGACTCAAAGGATGTTACTATTAACATGCAGAGTGTGCCTACAGAACCTCAGAATGTTGAAGTTACAGAAGTATTCCAGACATCCTGTGTTGTTGCATGGAAAACGCCTAAGGACGATGGTGGTTCACCAATCGTCAAGTATATTATTGAAAGACAGGTAACATTATTTTATATCACACTTTACTAAATTTCCCATGAAAAGACAATTAATACTTAAGGTTAATTTATTTTCCAGGATATGTCACTTAAAGCCGGATGGGACAACGTAGCCGAGGTGCCAATTGGTGAACCTACCAAATACAAGGTCGAAGATCTCATTCCCAAGAAGACATACAAATTTAGGATTCGTGCTGTAAACAAAGTTGGCTCCAGTGAGCCTGGTCTTTTTGCCAAGCCTGTGCTGGCTAAAGACCCATGGGGTAAGCAATTGAAGCCATATTGTTAATTCCCTAGCTTATAGAACAAGGTTACTAATATCATGGTATTTCTAGATGAACCTTCGAAACCAAAGAGCGTGGAGCTTGTCGATTGGGACAAAAACCACGCAGATCTCAAATGGCAGAAGCCAGATAATGATGGTGGTGCACCAATCACTGGCTACGTTATTGAATATAAGGTAAATATTTTGATTTCACAAGGATTTTAATGATCTCTAACAATTTGATATTAATCTGTTTTTTAATTAACAGGAGAAATTCGGCAAAGACTGGGTAAAGGGTAAAGAATTACCCGGAGACAGTCTGTCAGGTACTCAAGATGGTTTGAAGGAAGGCTGCACGTACGAGTTCAGGATTCGTGCCATTAACAAAGCTGGTCCTGGTGAACCTAGTGACAGCACTAAGCCTATTGTTGCTAAGTGCAGATTTGGTAAGTTGAAATCTAATCTGTCAAGACCCGCAATCTATTTTGCGAAGTAGGTACCACTTATTTGATATAGGAATTTCAGTTGTTTCATAAACTGATAATTTTATACACAGTCAAACCATATATCATCGGAGAGGGTCTCCAGAACATGATCATCAAGAAGGGACAGGTCATCACCTACGATATCAAGTACGGTGGAGAGCCAGAGCCCGAGGTTAAATGGATGAAGGGTGAAGAGGTAAATATAGATATTTGATAACTTTTAGCTGTCTGATGAATGGCTAGATTATTATGCAGTTTTTGGTCATCGTTAAAGGTTTCAGTAATGCCAAGGTTATATAGAAGAAGGCTGTCTCATAACTATTATCTTTATATGTGTTAATTTACAAAATATACGTTTTTATGACTCCACAATTTTAATTCATTCATCAAATACGTAACATATTTAAAACAGCGATACATTTTAATATGCATTTTTATTTTTCCAAAAAAGAAACGCGGCAAGGCGTACACGGAGAAGGTCAGATGGTTGAAACTAGATGTTGTCTCACTCTATATGTTCTAAACAATTTACTCATACAACTATCTTATTTCTACACTTTATAAAATGTGGCTAACACAATGAATGACACGAAATACAAATTACTTTATGTGTTTTATGATGTTGAATTGAATTTAATTCACAAAACTGGTGGTGATGCTACTTAGTGATTTTAGGTATTCATACATTAATACATATCATGATCATCAATTTCGTCTCAGAGTGGCATCGAAAAATACATTATTTCACAATACCCAGCATCTGCACCAGATTAAACATTTTGTTGAGCCTATTATAAGTACTAGGTTCAATTCAGCATCTCACCAATTCTCATTAAATTATTTTCAATTTACCCTACATTTGGTATCAGAACAGATGTTTATCTATTGGAACAAACGTTTGTTCAAATGCCAAATAATATAGAGTTGGTATTGGCTTTAAATGTTATAACAAAGTTTTATTCAATCTATTTCTTTGGTAAATATGGACCTACCATAGACTATCTCTTAGGTGCACAAAAATCACTTAAATGTGCTTTATATTTGCACCATTTAGTACCTACCTACTTCTGAACATCACTGTCAATAATAAGCGATTACACAATAATATTAATCGAACACTGTGATAACTTTGACAATTTTGTCAAACACTTAACTGTAAAAAAACATAACTTTCTAACACTTTATCAAAAGCACTAAACACATTAATTAACTGTCAATTAGTTGGGGTTGCGTCTGATTTGTCATAAAATACACAAAAGATTAAAGAATATTCATAATAATATAGGTGACTCGTTTAACTGAAACGAATACTGCAATAGATGTTCATTCAACTATCCTCCTTCAGAGGCTGCATCGTTAAACGGTTTACCTATAGCTAAAGTAGCGGTACGTTGCGATGGCCGTTTTGACAAAAGGGTGTCTCTTCTTAACTCGCTATGCTTGTCTCTTTTTGGCACGTACATAGCGTCAAAATGGACATCATAACGTGCCGCTAGTGTAATTTCTATCGGAAACTCATTATCATTTACATACCTACAATAAGGGTATATTCACATCACAAAGCATTTCACAATCCTCAATATAATTCATAGACAAACCATGAAATCGGACGCACTCTTACATCATACATCTTCTCTCGCTACCTTAAACTAACGTTCTGCTCAACCATTAGGAGATTCGTGACGACGGCGAACGCATCACCATAGACAAGTACGAGAAGAACACGGTGATCACCGTGAGGAGGACCACCAGGCCCGACAGTGGAAAGTACAAGCTGGTACTCACTAACTCGTCTGGCACTTGCGAGAGCATCGGCGATGTTGTTGTGCTTGGTAAGACTCTTTCATCTCAATGTACAGTCGTCAAAATAACAGCTGCATGACTTATTATCCCTGAAAGTGATCTTCGGAAATCTTGATAATAATTATGACATTTTCAGACAAACCTAACCGCCCGAACGGCCCAATTGAGGTGACGGACATCCGTGCCGAGAAGGCGACTGTCAAATGGCAGAAGCCTGACGACTGGAAGGGATCCGATATCACCGGATATACACTTGAGAAAATGGATATGGTAGGTTTTACTTAATTTTGTAAAATAGCTAGCAGGATATTTCAATGTATCAAAGGACATGAGCACCAATTTAAATAATTGCAAAGAATTTTGTCGTGATGTATACCTAATCATCACATTCTACTCTTAGTGACATCCCAGAGCCTATCATGTCCACGTCAAGGGCTTCTTTTAGGAAAAATATAGTAAGCATAAGTATCCTGGGACATTCTTCACAGACCCCATCTGATCCCAAACTAGGTAAGCTGTTTGTCCAATGGAAACCAGATAAATGATATACCTACTACACAAAGGGCAAACTAGGACAAACACACAAGTCAATGCACTCAATTGCCTGTCTTAGCTAGAAATCGAACCTAGGGTATTTGCCAACCACGCCTACCGGCCTTCTTTCTATCTTAACCGTTAAATTCCATATCCGTTGTTTTATTATTTCCAGGATACTGGCAATTGGGTACCGTGTGGTGAGACCGGCGCTGAGCCCAATGAGTTCACGGTAAAGGGTCTTACGCCCAACCACAAGTACAAGTTCAGGGTACGCGCTGTCAACAAGGAGGGCGAGTCTGAGCCTTTGGAGACCGATGGATTCATCGTTGCGAAGAATCCATACGGTGAGTATTTGAAAATGATATTAAGTCTATCTTGCTAACTAGATTTATCCTTAAATATTGCACATTGCAAACTGCAACGTAAACTTTTATTAAACAATTAAAATAGGTACCTACAAATTATGAACTATTCACTAAAGCTAAAAGAATAGTTAATTTAATAATCTGTTGGTAACTACTTATTTTCCTAATCTCTTTTGAGCTAGTCTCTTGTTCCAAAGTTGGTCCTTCAGACCGCGTTGGCTCTTCTGTATCCATGGCCAAAGAGAAAATGACTACTAGCCTACAACTATTAAGATCAAGGCTCATAAAACAATGTTTCCAAGCCAAAGAATAAAAACAAAAAATGTTTATGTCAAAACGAACTGTCAATCAAGTTGACGTTACAGTAGCTGACAGCTGTCAAAACAACAGTTTTGTTTACAAACAAAAGCGCGGGCGGCATAAACAATGTCTTCAAACTTTAAATTTGATGATTTTCACCATCAGACCCACCGAAGGCGCCAGGAAAGCCGAATATTGTCGATTATGACAACATGTCGGTGACCCTGCAGTGGGAGCCGCCGTCAGACGATGGTGGTAGACCGGTTCTTGGCTACGTTGTCGAGATGAAGGATAAGTTTACTGCTGATTGGATAGAGGTACGGTTCCACTGCCCTTAAGTTTCCTATCTACGGCTTTCTGAGCTTACAACCTTTGACTACCAACTGAGATTGTAGTCAAATTAAAAGCTTAGGCTAAAACGTGGTAAAACCTCATTGGTACGTAAAAAAAACTAGAAATAATAATTCCCGACGCAATTACTTAGTTTTATTTATAACAAATTATAAACAATTTACAATTAGTAGTTTTTCATTATTAAGTACTTAGTTTATAATAGTTTTTTTTACTAAATTAATTATATAATTTGTGTGCAGGTGACCAAAACAAATGACACTAAGACAGAATACAAGGTTGAAGGACTGAAAGAGAAAATGGTGTACCAATTCCGTGTGAAGGCGTACAACAAGGCTGGTGTTGGTGAGGCCTCGCAGCCAACCGACAACCATCTCTGCAAGCATAAGAACTGTGAGTATCATTGGAATCACTTATCAAATATTAGAAAAGCCCAAGCATGTCTCAGAAAACATTTCAATTACATTTGTGCTTGTCTCGGAACTAGGGTAGACAAATGCATTTAAAACCACAGGAAATTTTCACAATGTTGGTTTGCAATGAACTCTGAAACTACTAAACTGATCTTGATGAAACTTGGCACACAAATGTTATTTATTATATGTTGGAATAGGAGATATGATACTTTTTATCCTGGGAATGATAAGATCCCACGGGAACACAGGTGCAACTGCAGGGGACATTATATAAATTAAATTATGTTTATAATGTGAAGTATAATATTGAAAAACATTTGAAAAAAAAAGCCAATATAGTCAGATGGTCCAAAAATATTTAAAAAATGTAACCTTGCTGAGTTTCTTGCCAGTACTTTCCAGGTTATGGCTGACTTCCGAACCGGTGGTAATTTGTAATTCGACGTTCATAAGTGCGCTTCTAGGGCCTAAACTGAATAAATGGCTTTGACTTTGACTTTGTTGATGGTTTGTGAGAAATAAATGAGTATCAGTCAAACACTTAATATAACTACTATATCATTTTCACAGTGAAACCACGCATTGAGCGCAGCACATTCAAGTCTGTGATCATCAAGGCTGGCCGCACTCACAAGTGGTCGGTGGATGTTACTGGTGAACCAGCGCCCGAAACTACATGGTGAGTATGACGTGAACAAATTAGGTTAAAAAAGTCTGACTGCTCACAGTTGAAACTAGTATAAGTCCAAAATGTAAAAAAAAAAACATACAACACATAATTTCCAATAAAGGCTTTCATTAAAATAGTTTTAAAAATTTGATTTGATTCTTTATTTAAATACAGACAACAATGCTCACAGAAACTATACACGATGTAAGAAAACGGCATTTAATTGGTTTAGCCTCTGTATTATGTACTACAATTTTTGTTTGAGTTATTTAGTCTCTGAAATTAAAGATTTATCAAAATAGCGCTCCCTTTGTATGTAGTCAGATACTAAATTACGCTTTCCTCTCCTGGCGATTCAGCTGATAACATAATAGTTACCGACCCCACCTAGCGTGGGATAAGGACAAGAGAAAGAAGAAGTTACAAAAACATCCGCTAGATATCGCTGCTCGTGTCGACCAAATATTCTACATTACGATGTTAAGAGTCTCCTGCGTTTAATGACGCGATTCCATTGGACGTAACGAAAGCATACTTACCTGGCGTAGGGGACACCGTGATCACAAAGGCGGTTCCCCCAGAGCGAGGCCCTTCCATTGCACTGCGGATGGGTTGACCTCTGTGATTATCCCTAATGTGGATAACTCGGACGCGTAATTTTTGGTAGTGGGGACTGCGTACGCGCCGTCCCCTTTATTAGAGTTATTAATTGGTCATGCATGCATGGATATTTATGTAAGATTATGTATGTCGAAAAAAGATTAATTTCAATCTCATTGTAACATTAGTGAGATCGATTCAGAAAAATCAACATGTTTGTATTTTTAAACGAAATAAAAAGTTAACAATTAGTAAAAAAGTTAATCAGAAAGTAAAAAATGTTGCTCGTGAATAACAGTTATTTTAACTAACACAAATAACTTTTTGTTGTAGTAATATTGAGATGGAATAAATGGTTAAAAATGTCGTGCCAGTCGATTTTTCGAATATTCCCTGATATGCGTAAATATAACACGATTGGAAAGTAACTTCCAAAATCTTTTGTGATCAGGTCATGGCGCGAAAATATTAAATTGGTGAACACAGAGCGCATCAAGATCGAAAACAAGGAGTATCACACAGACTTCACAATAGTGAATGCGGTCAGACGCGATACTGGAAAGTATACACTGCGCGCTGAGAACTGCAACGGTTTCGATCAAGAAACTGTTGAGCTGACCGTGTTGAGCAAACCTGGCTCGCCGAAAGGTAATATAAATAAAGCAAGATTTAAATTTTCAACACCCAAAAGACAGGTTTTTAAATTAAAGTAAAAGAATATTCGACCTTAAAGCCGATCGTCCACCGTCAGCTAAACTTAGTTAGTTTAGCTCTCATAGTTGACTTAGTTGGGCTATTGTAGTTAGCTTAGCTAGTTGTATGAAATACTGGCGGTGAATGATCGGCTTAACTCTAGCAATTTAGAACCGATTTGATATTTAATGCTTTTGTTTGTTTAATTTCACTCGGGTTTGCCCCACATTTCTTTATCGAGTCATATATAGTTTCATGCGTTTTCTTCCAAGGGAAACATCCGTTCACACTATAAAACTAAATATTAATTGTTTTAGGACCTCTTGAGATTTCCGATATCCACGCCGAAGGCTGCAAAGTCAGGTGGGAGAAACCGGAAGATGATGGAGGCTCTCCAGTCAAGGAGTACGAGGTTGAGAAAATGGACCTGGCCACCGGCAAATGGGTCAGAGTTGGCAGGTCAGACAAATAAACCATTTTCATTTAATTTGATAGGATGCGATAGAAAATTCAAACCGTTGTTGCAATGACTGAAAGGGGCCTGATGAACCGTTCTCCTATTTGTAATAGATTTTCTGAAACTCACTCTTAATTTCCATCCAAACTAAATACAAATTTTCATAGATTTATCATCAATAGTTACAGATTTTCAAACAAATCTAATATTTAATGCTTGGTGGTTATATCAAAAATCCTTTCTTAGTCGATATTTTTATCATTATAGAAAACTACTGTCCAAATTTAACGTCTTTCTTAGTCTTTAGTGGTATAGGCACCTTGATCCATTATCAGGATAAAACAGGAGATAAAACTGGCAGCTATCTGAATAATTAAATTACATTATACTTATAGAGTGGCTGGTGACAAGAAGCCCTTAGAAATGGACATCACAGGGTTGGAGCCAGGCCATCAGTACAAGTTCAGAGTGACCGCCGTCAATGATGAAGGTGACTCCGAGCCTCTGGAGGCCGAGCGAGCAATTCTTGCCAAGAACCCATTCGGTAAGATATGGCCCTCTTCTATAGGGTTAGAATTTATATTGCATTTTTAAAAAGATAATGTTTCTATAGAAAGAACACACTTATACTAATACCGCCCCGCGGTTTTAATTGCGTTCCCGAGGGATCTTAATTTTTCCCGGTATTAAAGTATCCTGTTTTATGCCGAGTGACATCAAAATCCGTTCAGCTGTTTTTGCGTGACTGAGCAACAAACATACAAACGTTCACATTTATAATATTAGTGGAATTTACTGTTCTTTTATTTTGTACCTATTTAAAGATTTTTCTACTGGGCTACCACCTGATAACATATAAGCAAGTCAATAAAAATATTCTTATTCTTTAACTTAATTGTAGACGTAGCCGACAAGCCTGGCAACGTAGAAGTGGTTGACAATGACAACAAGAGTGCTACCATCAAGTGGGAGCCACCCAAGTCGGACGGTGGTGCGCCGGTACTGAAATACATCATCCAGAAGAGACCCAAGGGTGGAGACTGGGAGAACGCTGCTGAGGTACACATTAAAATTTGATTATAGGGTACCGTTTTTTTTTTTGCCAAAACGTATCAATTTTAGTTATCGTGATTTCTGCATTTTTTTTTTATTTTATCGAAATTGTTAAATAAAATTTAACGTAGTTATCAAATTCTAGCTTTTCGCCCCGCGGTTTAAAATTTAGCCCATGATACTCTCTGATAATATAGCTTTCTTAGGGTAAATTTATTTTTAAAATCGGTTAAGTATTTTTTCGAGTTTATCCATTGCAAACAAACATAGAAAATATTATTTTTGAAATATTATTATAGTTTAGATAAAATATTATAAAAAGCAATTTAAGAATAAAGAAAAAAATCAAAAACTGAGTTACAACATTGTTCTATGTGGCTATCATATTTTACAAACGTGTCATTTCTAAAACAAATTGTTTTCTCCTACAGGTACCCGGCACAGACACATCAGCTAAAGTGGATGGCCTACCTGAGGGTAGCGAGTACGAATTCCGCGTTGTGGCTGTTAACAAGGCCGGACCGTCTGACCCGTCAGATCCTACCAAGATGACCACAATTAGGCATAGAGCATGTGAGAAGAATTTTTTTTTAAATAGGGATTTGATGTAGTAGCTACACGATTCTACAAAGTACTCTATGGTTTTCTAACTTACAATTTTCTCTGACTTTTTTCACACATGGCCATTAGATACCTACCAAACTAAACAGCGTTCCCAACGGAATTAAAATTAAATATAACCTATGTCAGACAGATATAATTTGTATCTTTCCATTAGTGAAAGAATTTTTAGAATCGTTTCAGTAGTTCCATAGACAACCCCCTACAAATAAAAACCTTTACCTCTATAATATTAGTAAAGACAAAATGTTCCATTGTATCTATTCGAATAACAAACAATTTCAAATATTATTACCACAAATTTAAGGACTTTTGGACCAATTTTTTCCATCAGTGAAACCCCGCATCGACCGCACAAACCTGAAGCCGCTAGTGGTGCGCGCGGGCAAGCCCATCTTCTTCGATGTCAATGTGAAAGGAGAGCCAGCGCCCAAGGTGCAATGGTTCCAGAAATGGAAGGCTGATGAGAAGGAGGTATTTATATTAATGAGTAGATACAGCTTGATGTTGGGTTGTGATGGAAACAGCAGATGTAGGTCTTGTTTTATTTGGGACATACTGGATTTTTATGTCAGAGATTGGTTTTTGGCTGGAGAGTCACCTGTTGGTAAGGGACTACCGTCACCTTAGGCATTAGCAACACCAGAAGGATTGGAAATGTGTTGCAGCCGAAAATATGCAACTGCTGGAATACACCGATATATGTTTGGCAACAGATTTTAAACTTGAGAGTGGTAGCCACATAGGTATGTACTACAAAGTTACCTGCCACCATGCTATGGTGTCTTCACGATATTTTGATGACCGATATCTACGGTGGTACTCGTCTGGATGGCTGGTGCTAGTAGAAGTTGAAAATCAGTCGTCAAGCACCTTTTGGTGTGTTCCGGCAGTTGCACTTGAGGGCCAGTTGAAAAAAAGGTAGATTACACATTCGCAATCCCCCTGGTATTGCTAATGTCTATTCGGCGGTATTCACTTACTATCAGGTCACCTCCCTGCCTGGTTGCGACTTGTAGTATAAAAAAAACTCTGCATTAACTAAGATATAAGACAGATAGTTCCTAAAAAGCCAATTTTCCCCCACCAGGTAACAACAAACGTAATAAACGTGGATTACAACACGAAGTTGGACGTCAAGGAAGCGGAGCGTCCCATGACCGGCACGTACCGCATCCTAGCCACCAATGAGCACGGCACCGACGAAGCTGAAGTCGAGATCACGGTTTTGTCGTCGCCTTCCAAGCCGGGCGGACCGCTCAAGGTCACCGATGTCACCAAGAACGGCTGCAAGCTGGCATGGAAGAAACCTGAAGATGATGGCGGTATGTGCTCATTTATTTGGCTTTTTTTTTTTAATATTGAGGTCTTCTTATCAAAATGATGAGGACTCTTCAACAGTTCCTACTATTCTGCCGGTCTACTTGGAGTTGCTATTTACTATATTTTGAATAAATTTTCTTAATTAAATTAGCACGCAGTTGTTTTCAATGAGTGTAAATGTAATTTCAGATTTTATTGACAAACAGATTTCTGAACTAGTATGAGTCAGAATGACAAACAGACTTCCATACTACTATGAGTCAGAATATCGTATGAAACAGAATTTCAGAAAATTAAGTGCTTATAAGCGGATATTCTATTATATTATTAATTTCCAGTCCTTTAAATTCAATTCAATTGAATTCAGACTCATTTAATTATATTTGTAACTAGCTGTCCAGTGCGGTTTCATCCGTGTTCCTGGGCTCTTATCTTCTATCTTATCTATCCACAGGCAAACCAGTAACCGGCTACGTAGTGGAGAAACTGAACAAGGCTACCGGCAGGTGGGTGCCCGTCGGCAAGACTGACGACACCGAGATGGAGATCAAGGGTCTGCAGGAAGGCGAAGAGTATGAGTTCAGGGTCAGGGCTGTCAACGATGAAGGAGAAAGCGAACCGTTGAAGACTGACCATTCTATAATTGCTAAGAATCCTTACGGTGAGTGGGTTTTTGGGATGGAATATACTGATAATATAATTTATTTATTTTAGTTTAATAGTAGCTAAATTACGCTGCAAGAATATACGGATAGGCGCATGGTGACATATTTTGTACTTAAGAATGGGGGTGCTAAAGTGGATACTACAAAGTGGGGTACTTTCCATCATGGCAATCGTGATAATCTCCGATCAAATATACTTTTACTTTACAGACATTCCTGGGAAGCCGTCAGTGCCGACCTTGGAGGACTGGGACGTGGACCGCGTGGACCTCAAGTGGGAGGCTCCCAAGAACAACGGTGGTGCGCCCATCACAGGGTACATCATCGAGAAGAAGGAGAAGTACGGACAGTGGACCGAGGCACTTACTACCACGGTATGTACTGGATATTGTTCACTGAAGAATGTTGATTCATCCCTTTTTTACTTTTGTATAAGCTTGTGTTTGACCGTAATCTCACCATGGTAACTGATGATGTGGCTGAAGCACACAAAGCATAGATGGGTTATAGGTCCCAAGTGCATCTAGTGGAACACGCCGACAGGTGTTTGGCGTAAAATTTTCAACTTAATCCCTTTGTCATCCCTTTTTGCTTACATCCGAAGATTCACTAGAAATTTCCTCGATCATATCGTGGATAAACATATGAATAATTTAATACTTTGATTTCGCGATATCATTCAATTTCTCACGTAGGAACTAGTCTCATGTAAAGATTACAGCATAGGGTTCTTCAAAATAAGAGTGAGAAGGTTTGTGCGAGGTCGGCAACACGCTCGAGACGCCTCTGGTGTTGTAAGCATCCATAGGCAACGGTGGGTCGTTAGCTTGTTTGCCTTCTTCTTCTAGCCTACCTACCTAGTGGTATAAAAACATGCGTGTCAGTAACTAGTATTATATATAGTCATGTATTTCAGACGCCAGAATGCAAGGCCCGCGTTCCGGACCTAAAAGAAGGAAACACATACCAGTTCCGTGTGAAAGCCGTCAACAAGGCGGGCCCTGGAGAGCCAGGAGACGCCACACAGCCACACATCGCCAAGGCTAGGTTCTGTAAGTATACCTTTTTAAGTGAGTGTTTTCGAGATAAGTCTTGTGACAAGTTTACGATGTGAGTGATGAAGTGAACGAAAGTTGGGAAGCCGTAAGTCTAGAAGGGAACTGCCTCTTAAGAGCAGGTGCTGTAACAACGGTTGGTGTTTGCCTATATACTTTCATCTTGAAGGTGGTAGCCAAACAATACTTGGGCATTTTTGGGCCTAGTAAAACTTAAAGTCGTTTAGGCCCAAGAAAAACACAAAAGTTAGCCTTTAACTTAGAAGAACCGGTAAGAATCTTAGAAAGGTTTAGCTATTTTGGAAATATGTTCTTCTAAAATTTAAAAATTTCCGCTATAAATTAGTTAGAATTTAAATTTAACTATGACTTGAAAAGGCCATAAATCTTATCCATAATTTCTCCCTTCTAGTGAAGCCGTTGATCAACCGCGACAAGATGACCGCTATAAGAGTGCGCGCCGGCACCACGATCAAGTTGGATGTCGACATCAAGGGTGAACCGCCACCAACCAAAACATGGACTTTCGCCAAGAAGGTACAGTGTTTCATATTTAAATACGTACCTAGGTCGCGTATAAAGTACTTGTTGAAGTGTCATTCGGTCCCTAAACCGGAAGACCCCGGATGATTATTTATTCCCTTTTTTTTTTGTAAGAAAAGCTATAAAAAATTTACCAAAAAAAAAACGAGCAAAGTTCGGTAATCCAGGTACTGTATTTCAAATTAGTATATCATTTATCTCGTTTCGATGGTACAAACTCTGCTTAGTTTGGGATAAAATGTGCGTGTAAAATGAAAAAAAAAAAGATTTTAACTGAAAAGGTCTATATGTTAATAGCTAACTCTTGGGATACAATGAATAATGAATGAAGAACATTATAATAGATCTAACAATCTATAGGCCGCTCCTTACTTAGCCAGTTATGAAATTCCTGTGTATTAATGGAAACTCGTACCCTCTGTCTAGGTCCTCGAAACCGGCCCCGGTCTCAAGATCGAGAACGAGGACTATAACACGAAGATGCAGATCTTCGAAACTACGTGGAAGAACTCCGGTGTGTACACACTCAAGGCTGAGAACGACTCTGGAGTTGATGAGGCCACCGTTGAAGTTACTGTTCTTGGTGAGTGCCGTAGAAGATTTCGTAATTAACTCTTTGAGATCTTAAATAAACATACTCTGTGTAGGGGTACTAGATGAGGATAAATCTATGGGCTGGGTGGACTAAAATTAAATAAATAAATATGTTGTATGATGGCCAACATACGTGAATGATACGCCTTATATGGCCATAATATGCTGTTATTACAATCTTTAACTAGATTTATTGTTGTAATCTTATTGGAGCCTGTCCTGACTAGTCAATGACTATATGACTCCCCCACCTGACTAAAAAGAGCAATGGAAGGGACCATATCACGCTCGAGGACTTACGGATTGTTGAATTTTTCATGCTTTGTAAGGCTTTCCGCATGATGTTGTTTAGACCCACCAGCAATGAATTATCTTGTCAAAATGCAATTTTTGATACTAATCATAACATCTTTGTACACCCAGACAAGCCAGGTAAGCCGGAAGGTCCGCTAGAAGTGTCAGACGTGCACGCGGACCACGTGAAGCTGAGCTGGAACAAACCGAAGCATACAGGAGGGTTGCCGCTCAGCGCCTACCTCGTGGAGAAGATGGACACGATCACCGGAAAGTGGGTTCCAGCTGGAACTATCAACCCTGATACCACTGATGCTACTGTCACTGGTGAGTATGGGATGGATCCTCGTTTTGATGTTGCTGGGGTATTGCAATTTTAGTATTTTCGGAGATCTGATGTTTTATGTAAGTTATGGAAGCTAGGGTTTTTTTTATTAGGGAGTATTTCAGTCTTTTCTAAAATTTTGCTGATATTGGGGATCAATTCAAATATTGATAGCCATAATGGAAGAGCTATGCTAGATTAAAAATCAACGTAACCCCCATTACGTTGATTTTTACGTGGATCACGTTACTTCTTTGCAATCAATTTCAATTTGAAACAACCACTAAATCGATGGAAATGTGAAAAATTTGAAAATAGTACCATTTCGTGATGGAGTACTGTTTGCACAATAATATGCAATTATCAGAACGTAAAAACAACTCAAGAAATCGCTGTATTCAACCAGTTTAAAAAAACTTGCAAAGAAGTTACATAATAGGCCCGTTGTTCTCTTCTAAGCTAATAATAGTGGACCCCATCTTTGGCACTCGTTACCAAGCATTCAAGTAAAATAATACATTAACATTATCATCCACATATATTTTAACAGGCCTAGAAGCAGGTCACACCTACCAGTTCCGCGTGAAGGCCCTCAACGAGGAAGGAGAGTCAGAACCTCTGGAGACAGACCACGGTATCCTCGCCAAGAACCCGTACGACGTGCCAGCGCCGCCTGGCCTCCCTGACATAGTAGACTGGGACGAGAAGTCGGTCAAGTTGAAGTGGGAGCCACCCATCAGGGACAACGGAGCTCCTATCACGGGATATGTTATCGAAGTTATGGATAGAGATAGGGGCGAGTTTGTTAAGGTGGGCTTATGTTTTTAAAATAATAATAAAAAAAATGTGTGCAGTAAGATTACTTATCATTTTCGAATAGGTCTGCTATAAAATTATATGGAAATACTTGAAATAAATTTATTCTACGCTAAAGATACAGCACCTTCAGTTTACGGTCATAAAATTCTTGCCTTGAAAAGAATGGGTGGTATTTTCAAGCTTTCTATGTATTTCTTAGATCTGGTTGTCCATTCTATCCACAGGCTGCCGAGATCCAAGGCAACATCTGCCAAGGCACCGTGCCTAAGCTGGAGGAAGGCAATCAGTACCAATTCCGCGTACGAGCGGTCAACAAAGCTGGACTGTCTGAGCCTTCGGAGAACACCAACTGGCATACGGCTAAGCCCAGATTCTGTGAGTATATTGTAATATTTGGCAAATTTTACCCAAATATCTTAGAAGATTTCTTCTGGTAAAAATGTTAACTGTAATAAAGACTTCAAATGTTTGGAAATTTCGAAGAATCGCCATTCTTGAATTCTCAAAACAAATTGGATTCTGTAATGACATTAATTCGGTTGCATAAATATGTTGTAAAATATCTCGGCCTAACTCTATTTCTGCATTTAATAACCCCGTAAACTTTACAACACTTCGTCAGCGTCTCACAAAATATATTTCCAACAGTGAAACCAAGGATTGACCGCACAAACCTGAACCCGCTAATCGTCAAGGCTGGTCTCCCAGTCTCACTGGACATCAAAGTTTTCGGGGAACCCCCAGCTACCGTCACTTGGTATTTCAAGGGCGAGGAGCTGAAGAACCGAGAGAACCTGGAAATCATCAACGTGGACTATAACACTAAGTTCCTCATGACCAAGTGCAAGAGGGCCAACAGTGGAAAGTATGTCATCAAGGCCAAGAATGAAGTTGGGGAAGATGAAGCCGAGATTGAGATTACTGTTCTTGGTGAGTTTATTAAAGTTTAAATTTGACTGTTGATATTCCACTTAATATACGAAGCATTTTTTTTTTGCTAAAAAAATCCTCATTCACTTTCATAATATGATCCAAAACTAAGCATAGCTTTTATTATGCAAACCCGGCAGCTAATATGTGTACTACACATTTTTGAAAAAGAGCCAGACTCAGGGCAAAAATACATGTTTATACACACAAATGTCTGTCCTGAGGGGGAATCGAATCCACGATCTGTAACATTTTCAACATAGACTTTGTATTTTTCATTTTGAATGAGAAACTTGGTGCAAATCTATGAAATTTGATGAATACTCTTGGACCTAATATGCGCTATCTCATCTGTATGGTCAAGTCATCATAACGTGATTAAGCACTTGCACAAATGATGATCTGTTTCTGTCTTAGCCAAACGGCTTTCCAGCTGTTTGATATGGTAATGCAATTATTTAAAACCCATTATTTTATCTCAGGCAAGCCTACGAAACCCAAGGGTCCCTTGGAAGTGGCGGACGTCACAAAGAACGGCTGCACACTCACATGGCAGAAGCCGGAAGACGACGGCGGCACTCCCATCGAGTACTACGAGATTGAGAAACTTGACCCGCTTACTGGTAAGTACTTAATTTCTTTTTTCACTTGGTATGAAAGTATAGATACATCTTGTATGCGTATTTTTTATAACTTGCTATAATTGCAACTTCCTGATGATCTAAGATCAGTCTCAAATAAGAGAATCTTTGGTGAATATCCATCTGAGTTATAATCTTTTGTGCTTCAGTAAAGGTTTAAGACCAGCAATGGACCTTATGGTACCCATACACCATTAAATTACTACTTCCTCAGCCTAGTAAAAATCCACGCTGTATAATCGTCTTGCAAATCTAAACCACTATGATATATCTCTCTCTTCAGGTACTTGGATCCCATGTGGAACAGCCAAGGACACGAAAGCCAATATCACTGGTCTGCAGGAAGGCAAGCCCTATAAGTTCAGGGTCAAAGCCGTCAACAAGGAGGGTGAGAGCGAGGAGTTGGAGACTGAGAAGCCCATCATCGCTAAGAATCCATTCGGTAAGTTAATTCCACGATACATAAAATCTTTGGTACAAAAGCCATGTTTGGACATGAACAAATTATTAATATACATACATGTATTCCTCCTCTATACGCCCCCATAAGGAACTTCTTTCCAAAAATATGATACACTAACTGTCCCCTGCGGTTTCACTCGCGTTACCGAGGTTCTTATCTTTTTCTGAAAAAGTATCCTCCCCTTCTCCAAGGTACTATATATCTATACCTAAATTCATAAAAAAGAATCAGCGGTTTAGGCGCGAAAATGTAACAGACAAAGCGACAGACAGAGTAACTCTCGCATTAATAATATTAGTAAGGATTGTTTATTTTCTGTGTCAACAGACGAGCCCGGCAAGCCCGGAAGGCCAGAGCCCCGCAATTGGGACAAGGACTTCGTGGAGCTGGAATGGGCCGCACCCAAGGACGACGGTGGTGCCCCCATCACTGGGTACATCGTGCAGAAGAGAGAGAAAGGTGGCAGGTGGGTCCTATATAATTTAATTTGACAGTTGTGACCTTATATGGGGTTTTGTAAGTTGCTGGGCTTTATAGTATGCGACTTCAGTGATCATAAATCACTGAAGTCGCATTTAAGACCTTATTTGGTAATCTTAAAGGATCAAATTAAATAACATGTTCTTAATAAGTGTCTATAATTTGATTTATTTATTCCACATGCATTCTGGATTTAAAATAGTGTAAATTGTATTTCGATGTCCGAGTTACTAGGCCACATTATTTGTCATAATAAATAGTTTGAAAAATATCATATTATGACCAGGATCTTAATCGAAGCTTAGCAATAAGTCACAACAAAATGTTTACAAGATTTATGCGTCTATTGAAAAAATATTGAAGTAGCTTAAATAGTAGAAGTATATGCAGATTTACTATTCGTCCTATAAATCAGTTAAGAATTTAAAGTAATTGACATTTCGTCTATTATGGTAGAATATACGAATTATATTACAAATTCGATCTGATGCATCATACTCTTGTGAATAAATACATTTCAAGACCATGCTTATATTATGATTAATCCGATTTTCCTATTCTAATCCCAGGACATGGCAAGACTGCCTCAAGACATCAGGCGACAGGCCCACCGGGCGCGTGACGGATGTGGATGAAGGCCACGAGTACCAGTTCCGTGTGATCGCACTCAACAAGGCCGGCCAGGGTGAACCCTCGGAGCCGAGCAAGTCTGTCATTGCCAAGCCAAGATTCTGTAAGTGCATCCATTCTAGACTTCGGATTAGGTTTCTACGTCTTGTAAAGGCCGTCCTTTAAATTTGTCGCTCAGAATTTCACCTTTTTGGACCCCATCCCTCCCCCTTATTTGCAAATGTATTTTATGGACGGCAATGTAACGTGGTCCTAGAGCCTAAAATAGAATAAAGTATTTTGTCATTGGATAACCACCTTTTGGTTTCTCTTCCGACCAAATACATAGTCTTTCATATTTAGTCTTACATTATTTAGTCATTGAGAGAAAAGAGAAAATACAAAATACCACTTAAGTTTTTATTAAGACTATTGCCCATTTGATATTTCTAGATAGGGGTGTACCAAGTAAAGGTATTATTGGCAGTAAAAGTAAGCCCAACCTAAAAAGTCCTATTTCACAAGAGAGTGTTTTCTTACCACATATTCTCTTTTTGTCATATTGATGTATATGGGCTGTCTGTCTGTTTGAACATTGAAGGGAGAGACTCCCTTCAATGTTCCGATCAGGTACAAAAACATTAATTTCGTGAATGCCTCCACAGTGGCACCAAAGATCGACCGCAAGGATCTACAAAAGAAGAAGATCAAGGTTGGCTCTCCACTCAAGATGGAGGCCGACGTCAAGGGTGAACCCGAACCTACCATCACTTGGACTTTCAACGACAAACCGATTAAGGTATCCATTGACTTACTAACATTTTCCCGCGACTTGGTCCGCTTCAAATTCGTTTATAGCTGATTTTCAACCATTGCTTACTACTCTCTCCTGCTTAGCAGCTAAGCCGTGAAACTAATCTAATCACGTTGTATTTCTTGATATGCTGTGGATTTTTGTAATCAACTTTATAGAGATGGAAATTGTTTACAAAAGATAATAAGATACACGTAGGGCGTACTCCTCACGTCAACTATTTTTGTATAGGATAAAGACAATTTTTACTCAAAAAGTGGGAAACTGATCTAAATCTCCATTTACTATATTGAATCAGAGAGAGAAAGCAGTTATATTATGAGCTCTTTACTTTTTTTATACCACGACTTGATAAACAAGCATTCGGCTACCTGATGGTAAGTGATTACGTAGCATACAAATACTTCTCTTAACGTCATATTAAATATGTCTTCTTTTTCCAAAGGTGGAGGACAGGTTGAAGATCGAGAACAAGGACTACCACACGTCCTTCGCTCTGCAGCAGATGACTAGAGCAGACGCCGGCAAGTATGTGGTGACCGCTAAGAACGATACTGGCACTGATACCGTCGAGGTCGAAGTTGAAGTCGTCAGCAAGCCGTCTAAGCCTAAAGGACCATTGAAGGTTTGTCGTTATAGTTTAAAATTGATGAGTAGAAAGTATTTTAAAAAAAAACCCCAAAATGAATAATTTTGATTTGGTGATGTATTTTTAAGCTTGGATTATTGTCAATTTTTTTTCCATGTATTATAGAAAATCATAACCCTTACAATTCTTCTTCCACATTTTTTTTTGCCTCCGAAATTTTCGCCTTGTTTTTCCACTACTTAGACATATTTTTCCATATTCAGGTATCAGACGTGAAGGCAGACGGCTGCAAACTCAAATGGGAGCCACCAGAAGACGATGGTGGCGAACCTATCGAGAGCTATGTCGTAGAACGTATGGACACCGACTCCGGCCGATGGGTGCCGGTCTGCACCACGAAGACGCCCGAAGCTGACGTCACAGGGTTAAACGAGGGCAAGGATTACCTATTCAGGGTTAAAGCTGTTAATCCTGAGGGTGAGAGCGAGCCGCTGGTCACTGAGACCGCTACTACGGCAAAGAATCCTTATGGTGAGTTTAGGTTATAATCGCACAAATTAGGCTGATATTATTCTTTTCACTTCATCATATGACGGAAAGAAAATTTGAGAGTTGTTAACAAATATTAATGACTAGCTTCCATTTATTTCACCCTCGTTTTTGAGATTAAGTTACTAGTCTTTAACACTCCGTTTTGAAGATGACATCCTACATTCAAACTAACAAACGTTAGCGCCTTTGAGTCTACTTTAAAAGAAAAAACTTGCCCAAAATTTAAACTCTTTATTCGTGGACCCCAGGCGAGCCCGACCCGCCAGGCAAGCCTGAGTTCAAGGACTGGAGCAAGGACCACGTGGACCTCAAGTGGGAGAAGCCTGCCAGTGACGGTGGCGCCCCCATCACCGCGTACATTGTCGAGAAGAAGGACCGAGACACCGGCAAGTGGGTGAAGGCTGCTGAGGTGAATATAACATAACTTTGTCATTTTGATACACTGTTAATCAACAGCAGCGACCTGTTTATTATATTGTAGGAATCTGTCATATTATGTTTTCTAGTCAAAAAATCAATAAGTATAAATATTTATGATGTCGTTCTGTTTTAATACAAGATGTTAAAAAGATTATTGGATGCAAGCATTGACTTCTTTGTCTATGGTTTTGAGTACTGAATGCCTACCTTTCCACAGGTCCCCGGAAACAAGACAGAAGCCCATGTGCCTGATTTGATTGAAGGAAAGACATACCAGTTCCGCGTAAAGGCGGTAAATAAGGCTGGCCCGGGGAAACCATCCACGGCGTCCGAGAACCTACTCGCTAAGGATAGATTTGGTAAGCATGAACTGAAAATTCTCATAAATATTGCCAGGGTATAAAACCACAACCAAAATTCATAAAAACAGGTTCAACGTAACAGATAGAGTTAATTTCACATTTATAATTATTAGTATGGCCTTTCGAGATGAAAAGTAGTTCCTTTTAGAGAAACAATTTCCAAAATTTGATTTGTAGCTTCTGAGATTTGATTTTAGATTAATTAAATACAAAGTAAATAAAAATATCATATTATATCCAAACAGCCGCTCCGAAGATCGACCGTACTAACATGCGCGACATCACCATCAAGGCTGGTCAGCATATCAGGTTGGACATCAAGGTCACCGGTGAACCGCCACCGACCAAGACTTGGTAAGTTACCTGTTAACGTAAAGGTTGGATTAAGAAACAGAGGTGGAGAAATAGAGGGGCGGAACTTGTGATGAAAATCGCAATAGTTTATTCCTCTACTGACATTTCTGTTCAAAAGATTTGCTCAGCGCGTATGTGCGCGCTAGAGAAAACTAGGCATAGAGCTAAATTTTGAGGACTAAACTAGACTTATTAGGCCAAAATTCTAATCTTGCAAAAGCTATTTATCATCCTGCTTGCCCTGTTTCCAATTATTTGGGGTCGGCACAATGTGTACTTTTCTTCCATTACATCCATACGGCTCTTCTATCCGTCATATCGGAATTTATATGACATGTAATTTTTATGTATGTACGCAATAAGACACCCAATTATTTATTTATCTAACCAGGTTCCATAACAAAGAGCGTCTCTCAACAAGAGATGACCTCACAGTCGATGCAGAAGAGTATAAGACGAAGTTATCAGTCATCATCGCTTCCCGCAAACACAGCGGCACTTACACGCTAAAGGCTGAGAACAGCAGCGGAAAAGACGAGGCCACCATTCAAGTTATTGTACTTGATGTGCCCGCTAAGCCTGAGGGACCGCTCAAGGTAATTTGAACTTAATGTATGTAGTCGTAAGGGGTAATAGTTATTTGTATAAAGTAGACACATTACATGTTGTATTTATTTGTTTTTCCAGCCATATAAAATATTTTATATCCTAGTTTGTCTGTAGGAGATCGCTTCTTCTTTGTGTAACCTGTAACTTTAGTCGTATGGTGGCAACAATTGTATTGTAAGAAGAGTTAGATGTTGTATAGCGTAGATTTAAAAGAAACAATATGACTCAAAACATGGTATGATTTAATTCAGAGATAAATTTAAGATATTCAAAAAAAGTTTCTATAACTCGATAACCCCTCCCCAGATCTCAGACGTCCACAAAGAGGGATGCACGCTCAAGTGGAACGCGCCACTGGACGACGGCGGCGCCCCCATCGACCACTACCTGGTAGAGAAACTGGACACCGAGACAGGACGATGGGTCCCGGCTGCTAAAACCAAAGACCCTAAAGCCGAGATCGATAACCTGGTGCCTGGACACGAGTACAAGTTCAGAGTGTCTGCTGTTAATAATGAGGGTGTATCAGAACCTCTGGAAGCTGAGCACTCGATTATTGCCAAGAATCCATTCGGTGAGTTGATTCCACTGTTACTAAAAAGTCTTATAAGTAGTATCTACTACATCAGTTGTCTGCCGTATTCCCAATTATTTGTGGTCGGTGCAATGACTTTACTTCCATTGGGCCTTACTATCCTCATATCGGTATTCATCCAACTCTTTCTTGGTCTTCTACCCGTATATCCAAAAAGCAATCATTTCACGATATTCCCTTCCCCAGATGAGCCCGGCAAGCCCGGTACACCCGAGGTGGTCGACTGGGACAAAGACCACGTGGACCTCAAATGGGAGAAGCCGCTCAAAGATGGCGGTGCACCCATTACTGGGTACATCATTGAGAAGAGAGAGGTCGGCTCGCCTAAGTGGGTGAAGGCTTGTGAGGTTAGTTAAACTTATTTAACACTTGCTGTTCCCCGCGGGTGCACCCGTGTTCCCGAGGGATCTTTCTTTATACCAAAATTCATGATAAATATTTTAGCCGTAAAAAGGTAAAAGACTGTTTCTAGTTACTTTCGCATTTATAATGTTAGTATGAATTGTTAACTGTCGCCTTCCGATAAAAAGTGCCGATATAGTTTAGTAGTTTATCCGTAAAAACAGACATGTCTTACTTTTGGTTTCAGAATATCAGTTATGTATTTATATAAGTATGGATACTTATATAAATACATAATTTTCTGTTTTTGCTTTTTTTATACGCTTGGTTTTTTTTTTACTTCCCAACCGACTTGACCATAAAACAGTGAAAGATCTCATCTTCCAGCGAGAAACCTTCCAAAAACTAATCAAAACATGTCAGTAACAAGATTTTACCATCAGGTGGGCCCCAACGACAATGAGAAAGCAACAGTACCGAACCTGGATGAGGGTACTGAATACGAGTTCCGCGTGAAGGCAATCAACGAGGCTGGACCTTCGGAGCCTAGCGATGCCAGCAAATCCGTGGTCTGCAAGCCTAGAAGACGTAAGTGCCTTTGACTAAGACTAGACCAAGAAAAATTGCCATAGTTAATATTTTAGTAGAGTGCCTATATCTACAATCCCAAAAACAAAACAAAATTAAGTGGCATTGCATCGGTTGCCGGGAACAGATTTACGAGTACATATAAAAAATCGTTTCATCGACGCGTTTGTCTTTGATTTTTTTCGTAGCTACGGAAATAATACACAAACATACGTTATAAAGATGATATAGAGTGCTTAATGCGAGTTTTTGATGTTACTAAACGCTACCATCACATACTATGCACACAGTATCAGTATGAAGTCAGATTAGATATATAACTTGTTATTTTTGTAACAGTGGCACCAAAGATCGACCGTCGCAACCTGCGTACGATCAAGGTCCACGAGGGCGAGCCCATCTCGCTGGATGTGAAGGTTTCCGGGGAACCGGCGCCTGAAGTCACGTGGACACTTAACGGAAAGAGTGTGAGCAGTGGCAATGGACTCAAACGTAAGTATATAATATACAGGTTGTCCGGTAAGTAGTACGACAAACTTAAGGAGGAGATAAGTAGGTGGGTCACCTACGAAATATACAAAAACATCGTGAGGGAACCACAGCACGGTGGTAGTGTACTTTGTAGTCGAGTACTACAAAGTTGTAGTACTGCAGTGGCTGGCTACCATCCTCAAGTAAAAAATCTGTCGCCAAACACTTATCGGTGTGTTCCAGCAGTTGTGCT
Source organism: Ochropacha duplaris (assembly GCA_951361185.1). NCBI lineage: Eukaryota > Metazoa > Arthropoda > Insecta > Lepidoptera > Drepanidae > Ochropacha > Ochropacha duplaris. The sequence goes on along the minus strand of OX592715.1, from coordinate 2,908,012 downwards.
TGAGAGCCAGTTGCCTATTCATATAATTTTCATTCATAGGCAAAAAAATGTTTGGCTTAATCATCTTAACGTTGCCCTTATAAAACTTTAATAAATAAACAAGTATTTTGTTCTTAGTGGTGAACGTGCCGTACCTGAGCAAGTACCAGCACGCCAGCCCGCGCCGCAAGGACTCTGGCACCTACAAGATACAAGCTGTCAACAAGTACGGACAGGACACCGCTGAGATTGAGATCGTCGTCACTTGTGAGTATTTACTTGTTTATCACGCCACAGGTCGAGGCTTCAATTACCGCCCTGGACAGATGTGTGCATGTCTTTTTATACCGAGTCTGGTATATTTATCTATTTAAAAAGTAGTACCTATATCAGCTGTCTGGTTTCCATAGTACCCTGCCTAGTTTGGGATCAGATGGCTGCGTGTGAGGAATGTCCCAGGTTATTTATGTATTTATTGGTAAGAAAACTCCCAAGTGCCAAAACTCCAAGTAAGACATTTTGGATCCAAAATTCCACTATGATATAATACTCCACTAAATTCCTTATCAGAGCGACTTATATCCAATATAATTAAAAAGTTGCTAATAAATAGCACATGTTCTTCCGAAGTCCTTTTCATAACTGGTCCTCAATGCTGTAATGACGAGTATTTGGTAGTTAATTTTTGAGCAGCAGCGTATTTCGTTCCCTTTGTTTTTTACTCTAACGCAACAGTAATTGTATTCTAATTACCATATGTTCGTTGCAAATTTCTTGGCTATTAGGGGACTGTATCTAATACCCCAATTTCCCCCACAGCTAAACCAGATAAACCAGAAGGCCCGCTAGAAGTGTCAGACATCCACAAAGATGGATGCACGTTGAAATGGAAGAGGCCTAAAGACGACGGTGGCGAGCCAATCGAGGCCTACCTCGTCGAGAAATACGATACCGAAACTGGCACCTGGCTGCCAGTTGGCAAGACACTGGGCAATGTGCCTGAAATGGAGGTAAGGTTTTTAAAAATAAGGAAAGCGAGGCAATTTTTCACATTGTTACATCCATTGATATTGGAGTTTAACATTATGTGTGGTTTATTAAGGTGGATGGACTTATCCCTGGTCACGAGTACAAGTTCCGAGTGAAGGCCATCAACAAGGAGGGTGAATCTGAGCCGCTGGAGACCTTCGGCTCTATCATCGCTAAGGACCCGTTCAGTAAGTATCTATCACTTGTTGGTAATCGCTTGATTAATACTACAGATCTATGTAACGGATGAACTTCGTGTATTTCCGGTGTTTGTGAAAGTCTATTTAAGCAGATCTCACTTCAAGACTGAAGTATAGAACTCAAGTCTTAAAGGGAGATTTGTGCTCCTGCATCAAGGGCGTAAATGAACTGATGAAAATACCTATGATAGGTATTTTCGACGAGCAGTCCATGTAACTGCGACAAACTGCACGTAGACTGCATACAGAAATCTGCAGATGACAGTTTAGCAATTTCCCTAAGCAATATATTTCCTCCCAATAGCGGTCCCAGATGCCCCATCAGCCCCAGTGCCAGACGACTGGTCTGCCAACCACGTGGATCTCAAATGGGAGCCGCCCATCTCAGATGGTGGGTCGCCCATCATCGGCTACATCATCGAAAAGAAGGACAAGTACAGCCCATTGTGGGAGAAGGCGGTCGAAACTCACACGCCTACACCTACTGCTACCGTTAATGGGTATGTAGAAATTATTTGAGGAGTAAAAATTTATGTATATCTAAAAATTACTCTCCTGAAGTAATTCCTCTTTTGAGAAGTGATTAAGTCTATAAATATCGAAATGCGTGTTTAATATACGGTAAATACTAAAAGATTATACTTCTACCCTCTAGGTTAATCGAAGGTAACGAATACCAGTTCCGCGTGATTGCGATCAACAAAGCGGGACAGAGTAAGCCTTCAGAAGGCAGCAAGAACTTCCTCGCCAAACCTCGATTCCTGGCGCCGAAGATCGACCGCCGCCATCTTCGTGACGTCACTATCTCTGCTGGCTCCACGCTCAAGATGGAGGCCGCAATTACTGGTGAACCAGCGCCTGCTGTTGAATGGAGGTAAGCTCTTTAATATCAATGACAGGCGTGTGTAGTTTGTGATGATATGACTCAAGAACGCTTGACCTAGGAGGCAATTATTCATAACTACAGCGAGTTCGGGTTTGTATCCGACAGTCGAGGTCTTTGAGGTCTAATTCATAGACAATTATCTATTCTGTAACGTGGTGCAATATTGATTTTTGTTCTTGGTATATTTTTTAAACCTATGTTCCCCGCCAGATACCAGAACATGCCTCTCCGTCCATCGAAGGCCGTGTCCATAGATAACCCAGAATACTTCACCAAGCTGGTGATCCGCCCAGTGCGGCGTGACGATTCCGGCGAGTACACCGTCACCGCCGTCAACTCTAGTGGCAAGGACACCGTCACACTCAACGTCATCGTCACTGATAAGCCGATGAAGCCTGAAGGACCACTACAGGTGGGTTTACGGACATTATTTTGCCATAATTTTTGGCAGGCAAACGTACAAACGTTTGCCCATCTTTTATAAAAGTACCCTATTACTTATTCCAAGATTTGATGCCAAGTTTCATCCAAATACATAGGTAGCTAGAGGTAGCTAGACCTCTATAAATTGTGGTACACATAAACAGATTAAACAACGAACTTACACACAAAAACTTCATTTCTAATATTGATAAGATTCCCAGGGGAAAATACTACAGTATATACATTGTAATGTCTATTTTTAGATTTCGGACGTCCACAAAGAGGGCGCGACCCTCAAGTGGAAGAGGCCGAAGGACGACGGTGGCGCCCCCATCGAGTACTACCAGATCGACAAACTGGATACTGAAACTGGATGCTGGGTTCCGTGTGCCAGGTCAGATGAACCCAGTGAGTGTTTCAGTTGTTTTATATTTCCTTAGTTTTCTATAGAAATAAGTAACTTTTTTTCTTTTCTTTGCTGGCATTTTTGGCCTCGTTTTAACACCTTCAAATCTAAAGCTAAATGACTACCCGCTATGCGAAAAAAAAATTGTTTGTTCTAGTACCTCATTAGAAACTTATACGCCGGAGAAATCGAATTTGGGCTGAGTGGAATTTGTTTTATTGCATTTTTTCATAACTAAAATCCTCTGAATATCCAGAATGCGATGTGACGGGCTTGACTCCCGGCAAGGAGTACAAGTTCAGAGTGTCTGCTGTCAACTCCGAGGGAGAGTCAGAACCTCTGACTTCTGAGACCTCAATCGTCGCCAAAAATCCGTTCGACGAGCCTGGTAAGTGTCCAAACAATCTTATATCGTATTCACATCGTGCAATACGGTCCAAGGTTTCAGTTCTTGTTTGAAAATAATATTATTTATGAGTATATATTTTAAGAACATATTGAATACGAATGCGTGATTGATCGCATTTCTCTCGAAAATTCACGCCATTGAAGTAGCCAATATGGTAACAAATGTATCTTGTAGACTCCACATAAGGTTTTATAAACTATAAAATATATTTTCTAACCCCAAAAAACCCCATAAGATGGCAACTACCTAATCGAAATTCAATCATCGAGTCAAAACCTAGTATTTTATATGGTGTTTTCTTTCTCCAGGTGCGCCAGGCACACCAAGCGTCACAGACTGGGACAAGGACCACGTGGACCTCAAGTGGACCCCACCACGTGAGGATGGTGGCGCCCCCATTGAGGGATACATCGTTGAGAAGAAGGATAAGTTCGGCAACTGGGAGAAAGCTCTAGAAGTACCTGCGGATAAGACCACCTGCACCGTGCCCGATCTCATCGAGGGTCAGACTTATGAGTTCAGGTTAGTGAAAAAGACTTAGAACTAGGTAATATTAGATAAGCAGTTTAATAGGATGACTAAAATAATAATTACTGATAGTAAAACTTGTAAGCAGAATTCGTAATGATCTTTTGAACAAGTTGTATATGACGTACGTCATTGTCTCGTACATTTTTCACGGCCTCCGAAAATGCCATTAGGTTCCAAATCTAAAGGAATTGTACTAAATCAATCCATAATTATAGCGAACTGTTTCTACCATAGTAACCTAACCTGCTAGAAAATAGATTCTATTGTTATCTTATTGTTTTCCTGGCACTTTTGTCCCTTTGATAGCTAAGCCAAGCCAATAAGTCCTTTAATCCTCATTGTTTCTTTGCGACAGTTCGGGAATAAACTTTACTTCTTTTGACTGCTTCAAAATCTGCATTTTGTATCCGCTATCATGAGTTTACAAGTCTTTTATATCATAACCAGGGTCCGTGCAGTAAACAAGGCGGGTCCAGGTGATCCCAGCGACAGTACGCACCCGATCGTGGCTAAGCCCAGAAACTTGGCGCCCAAGATCGACAGGACCAACCTGATCGATATTAAGATCAAGGTCGGACAGAAGTTCGGCTTTGATGTCAAGGTGAGGGTAGAACTGTTAAAACTTTTACTGCATCGAACTATGATTTTTTGGGCCTCGGTTTTCGATTCGTTAAGAGTCGGCGCAGGTTTCATAGAATTTCATACAAGTAATTCTAAAATTTAATTCATTCGGCTCCATTGCTTTCTTTGAATCTGATAAGTGTGCCTTTAATGATATAAAAAAATAAAGAAAACCAGATTTTATAAAGCTATGAGGATAGCTATGCGTAGCTGACCTGGTACTTTAATTGTACCTCTAAATTTATATCAACTAAAAGTCACTTGCAAGTAAACTTGACAAGATATTTCCTTAGATTTTGCTGTTACTAATAGTCAATGCAGTATTGCATTTGATGGGCCTTATATTAAATGTGTGATTGATATTTTACTCTTCAAAACATAATACTCCATCTCTATCTAAACAGGTATCTGGTGAACCGATGCCAGAAACCAAATGGTACCTTGCCAAGCGCGAAGTTAAATCTGGCGGTGAAATGAAAGTACAACATTCTGACTATAACACCAAGTTGAACTGCAAGTCGGCGACGAGAGCTGATAGTGGCAGGTACACCATCACAGCCGAGAACAGCAATGGAAAGGACGTTGCTGAAGTTGAGGTTATTGTGCTTAGTGTGCCAAGTCCACCTGGAGGGCCGCTTAAGGTAAGATTTGGATTTTCATAGAAATTGAGTCTTTATATACTTATTTCCAAGTTGTAAATTTGATAAATGTATGATAGATTTAAAAGGTACAATATTGAAGATAGAAGATTAAAGTTTAGTTTGTGACTGATTCAATATCTGACTGGCAATACATAGAACTTAAAAAAAGATGTTTACGAAAAAAAAAAGTATCTTGTCTATCGACTAACAAAAATGGAAGATACATCTTCAAAAGTAACTGGTAACTTTAGTGTCTGCTATAGGTAACTAGTCACTTACCATCAGGCGCTACCTGCTTGCTTGTCTGAAAGTATTTCGAATTTGTAACGTATGCAAACCACAATTGATTAAACAAGATGAGATACTTCATTGAAATATTCTTCTAAACTGGTATTCCTCACTTCAGGTATCAGACGTGCACGCAAACGGTGCCAAGTTATCATGGAACCCACCTTCAGACGACGGCGGGCAGCCCATCGAGAAGTACGTAGTGGAGCGCATGGACGAGGCGACCGGCCGATGGGTGACCGCCGGCGAGACAGACGGTCCGCAGACCAGCCTCGCCGTCGACGGACTCACGCCTGGACACAAGTACAAGTTCAGAGTCAGGGCTGTTAACAGGTGAACATTGTTCCTTATATCATTTGTCAGCTACAATAAGCTTGAGCTTTCGGTGAAGGAAAACATCGAAAGGAAACCACTGACCAACTAGCACCCTCATGTTGAAAATCTATTGCCAAGCACCTGTTGGTGTATTCCGGCAGTTGCACTTCAGAGTCAGATGCCTTTAAGGCATTGTAAAAAGATCGACAACACGTTATCAATCCCCTGATATTTCTTATGTCTATAGGCGACGGTATTCACTTATTATCAGGTAACCCGCCTGCCTGGTTGTCACGCGCTTTTTTTTTAAAGTGCATTAAAATAGTAATTCCAACCAGACATCGCATTTAGACCTTAGGACCGTAATAAACATATTTATTACTTTAATTTTATTATTATTGTTTCAAGTACACTTCTGTATGTTTTTTATTTACCAAGCATTAGTTTTATGTTAGCTTGCTCCACATGCTAGAGCTTAAAACCGCCTTTTTTTCTCCAACAATTACTAAATATACCATTTTACCCCTAGACAAGGTAAATCCGAGCCACTCACAACACCTCACTCGACGGAAGCCAAGAATCCGTTCGACGTGGCCGGCAAGCCCGGCACGCCCAAGGTCAAGGACTTCGACCGAGACTTCGTGGAGCTGGAATGGACCAGGCCCCAGACCGATGGTGGAGCACCCATCACTGGATATGTTGTTGAGAAGAAGGATCGATTCTCGCCTGATTGGGAGGAGTGTGCCCAGGTTGGTAGCTTTAATGTCTTAGGTCATAAGGACTCAATTAAAAGTAGACTTTAAACTGATAGCTTATAAGATGTATGTAGTTAGTATTTTTTTCCCCATAATTATGGTAGGTCCGATGCAACAAACCAATTTTTTTTTTACCAAAATCATAAGTTCTTCGAATTTTTTACTAATATCATCATAGTTATTTTTTCGTTATAAGAAGTCCAAATAGTGCTATGACACATAAATAAAGACCACTCAAAATAGTACTAAAAAGATCAATCAATTTCCAGATCGAGGGAGACGTGACATCCGGCAAAGTCCCGGACCTGATCGAAGGCAACACCTACGAGTTCCGCATCCGAGCCGTCAACAAGGCCGGAAAGGGCGAGCCTAGTGATGGAACAGCTCCTCACTTGGCCAGACCCAAGAACCTCACACCCAAGATTGACAGGAACTTCATGTTTGATATCAAAGTCAAAGTCGGACAGAACTTCGAACTCGAAGTACCGGTTGCCGGTGAACCAACACCGACCAAGGAATGGCAGCATGGAGACAATGTCGTTATTAACACAGACCGCATCAAGATTGTCAATGATGCGCACGCTACCAAATTCAGGGTCATCGACGCTAAGAGAGGAGACACAGGAACCTATACCCTCAAAGCTAAAAATATCAATGGAACTGATTCAGCGACTGTTAAAGTCTTGGTACTTGATGTACCGTCACCACCAGAAGGACCGTTACGAGCTGACGACATTACCAAGTCTGGTTGCACGTTGAGATGGAGGCCACCTAAAGATGATGGTGGTAACGAAATTACTCACTATGTTGTCGAGAAGATGGACCAAGAGAACATGCGCTGGATACCAGCTGGAGAGGTCCAAGCTTGCAGCATCAGGATCGACCACCTCATCGAGGGTCACGATTATAACTTCCGTGTCCGCGCTGTCAATAAACAAGGTGAATCTCAGCCTCTGATTGGTCACGAACCAGTCACAGCTAAGGATCCTTACGGAACCCCAGACAAACCTGGAACACCAGTGGTCAAAGACTGGGACAAAGATCATATGGACTTGGAATGGGTACCGCCGAAGAAGGATGGCGGTTCACCAATTACTGGTTATGTAATCGAAGCAAAGAAAAAGTACGGTCCATGGGAAGTGGCAGCCACTGTCCCTGGAAACAAGACTACTGCTACCGTCCCCGGTTTGCAAGAGGGAGAAGAATACGAATTCAGGGTAATTGCTGTTAACAAGGCTGGAAATGGAGAGCCAAGTGACGCTTCCACTCCTCAAGTGGCTAAGGCCAGATTCTGCGCGCCACACTTTGATAAAATGTTGCTGGCTGACAAAACCGTCAAAGCAGGACAGAGGATCCAATATGAAATACCTATGGAAGCCTCACCAAAGCCTACAGTCGAATGGCAGATCAATGGCAAAGTGGTCCATCCTACAGACAGAATTGACATTCAGGTTCTGCATAATAGAGTAATTCTAGACATTCCATTCTCCGTCCGCTCTGATGGAGGCGTTTATAAATTGACCCTGAAAAACGACTTAGGAGTCTGCTCAGCAACTGCCCAAGTAACTGTCCTCGATAAGCCATCAAGACCAGAAAAGCCTTTGGTTGTTTCTGACATCACAAAAGAATCATGCTCGCTGTCATGGCGAGTACCACTTGACGATGGTGGATCACCAATCTTACATTACGTCATCGAGAAAATGGATCTATCGCGTGGTACATGGTCGGATGCTGGTATGAGCACATTCTTGTCTCATTCAGTAACAAGATTGATTCACATGAAGGAATATCTATTTAGAGTCAGCGCTGTAAATTCCATCGGCCAATCTGAGCCTTTAGAATTAGACCGTGCTATCGTAGCCAAGAACGAGTTCGATGAACCTTCAGCTCCTGGTAAACCAGAAGCTACTGACTGGAGCAAAAATCACGTTGACTTACAATGGGCTCCGCCTAAATCTGATGGTGGTGCACCAATTACTGGCTACATTATTCAGAAGAAAGAAAAGGGTAGCCCATACTGGGTGAACGCTGTACACGTGCCGCCCAGCAAGAACAAGGCAACTGTACCAGATCTGACCGAAGGCCAAGACTACGAGTTCCGCGTGATCGCATTGAACCAGGCTGGTCAATCTGAACCCAGTGAACCATCAGACACCATTACAGCTAAGGACAGGTTCGTCGCGCCAAAGATCATCACGCCGCTTAAAGAAATCCGTATTAAAGCCGGTCTTATCTTCCACGTGGACATCAATTTCATTGGAGAACCAACTCCTGAGGTTACATGGAAGTTAGATGGAAAACCAGTTGCAACCAATGAAAGGACGACAGTAACATCTGTTGGCCACCACACGATTGTACACACAGTAAATTGCAAGCGCTCAGATGCCGGCAAATATAATCTGTCTCTCAAGAATGATTCAGGATCCGACGAGGGCAGCTTTGAACTTATTGTACTGGACGTACCCGGACCACCACAAGCGCCATTTGAATACGAAGAGATCACTGCACAGTCGGTCACGCTGTCATGGAAACCGCCTAAAGACAACGGTGGTAGTGAGCTTACGGCTTACGTAATTGAGAAGCGAGATTTGACTCACGGTGGCGGTTGGGTACCAGCTGTGACCTACATCAACCCAAAATATAACCACGCTACTGTACCTCGTTTATCTGAGGGTACTAAGTACGAATTCAGAGTGTTCGCGGAGAACTTACAAGGACGTTCCGAGCCTCTAGTGACAGATAAAGCAGTCATTGCAAAGAATCAATACACGGTTCCTGGAAAGCCAGGCAAACCAGAGCTGGTTGATGCTGACAAAGACCACATTAAGATCAGATGGTCTTCGCCTATTTCTAACGGTGGATCGAACATTATTGGATACGATGTCGAAAGGAGAGACAAGGCTACAGGTCGCTGGATCAAATTAAACAAAGAACCAGTCAGGTTTAATGAGTACGAGGATGATAGAGTACAAGAAGGTCATCAATACGAGTACAGAGTATCAGCAGTCAACGCTGCTGGACCTGGACAGCCTTCAGATGCTTCCAACGTATTTATTGCTAAGCCAATGAAAGAAGCACCCAAACTCAGATTGGACCACCTTATTGGCAGGAAAATCAAGGTCAGGGCTGGTGAACCGATCAACATCAACATTCCAATTAGCGGTGCACCGACACCCACTATCTCATGGACCAAGGGTTCCGTACCTCTGGTTCCATCGCACAGATTATCTGCTGAAACAAAGAACGATGAAACTAAACTCAGCATTGAGAAGTCTACCAGAGACGATGCTGGCAAATACACTATTACAGCGTCAAATTCATATGGAAAAGACTCTGCTGATATTGAAGTTATTGTTGTCGATAAACCTGGAATACCTAGAGGACCACTTACATGCAATCCTGTTACTCACGATGCTATCAGTCTTACATGGCACCCGCCCTCAGACGATGGTGGTAGCGAGATTACTGGCTATGTCGTAGAAGTTTCCGAATTTGGAATCAACGACTGGCGCACTGTTGCAGGATTCTGTCCTAAATGCTCATTTACAGTCAAGAACTTAACTGAAGGCAAGAAATACGTGTTCAGAGTACGTGCTGAGAATCTGTATGGAGTCTCGGATCCTTTGGAAAGCAAACCGACGGTTGCCAAATCTCCGTTTGATCCACCAGATGCGCCAGAGACGCCAAAGGTCACAGGATACAGCTCGAACAGCTGTTCTCTCGAATGGGAGCCTCCAGCAAACTGTGGAGGAAAGCCCATCACAGGATACTACGTCGAGAAGCGCGAACGTGGTGGCGATTGGGTTAGAGTTAACAATTACCCTACGCCAAACACTTGCTACACCGTCTCAGACTTACGCGAAGGAAACCGTTACGAGTTCCGCGTCATTGCAGTCAACGAGGCCGGACCTGGTAAGCCTAGCAAGCCTACAGAGCCTATCACGGCAGAGACACAGCGTCTTATACCAAGCCCGCCAGAAGCGCCCAAGCCAGACAGGGTCACCAAAGACTCTATCACGCTATCATGGAGACCACCAAAGAGTGACGGTGGTTCTAAGATCAAGGGCTACATTATTCAACAGAAGGGCAAAGGAGACAAAGATTGGAAGGATGTCAATGACGTACCTATCCCGAGCCTTGTACATACTATACCTAAGCTCAAGGAAGGCGAAGATTACCAGTTCAGAGTCATCGCAGTTAACGACGTCGGTAGATCGAACCCGAGCAAGTCTACTGGTGATATCACGATTGCCGAACAAGCGAATAAGCCTTGCATGGATTTGGGTGGAGTCAGAGACATTACTGTGCGCGCTGGAGAAGACTTCTCTATCCACGTGCCATATACTGGCTTCCCAGAACCGACAGCATCATGGTTCGCTGACGACAACTTACTCGATGTGGATAGAGACTCGAGAATATTCCAAAAGATCACGCCAGAATCCGCATCATTGGTTGTCAAGAACGCTAAGAGATCAGATGGTGGACAATACCGTCTACAATTACGTAATCCATCAGGATACGATACAGCAACGATTAACGTACGTGTGCTCGATAGACCAGCTAAACCTGAGAATCTTCGTGCTGATGAATTCGAAGGCGAAGCGCTTACGTTATACTGGAACCCGCCCAAAGACAATGGCGGCGGCGAAATTACAAACTACGTCGTTGAAAAACGCGAAGCTCGCTCACCAAACTGGACCAAGGTTTCTGGATACGTCACAACACCGTTCCTGCGCGTGAAGAATTTGACTGTCGGACGCGATTATGAATTCAGAGTCATGGCTGAGAACCAGTACGGTCAATCTGACCCAGCACAAACAACTGAACCGATCAAGGCCAGGCATCCGTTCGACCCGCCAGGCCCACCCGGTGTACCACGGTCCGTCGAAACCACAGAATCTTCCATCACGATTACTTGGTCGAAACCACGTCACGATGGCGGTTCACCTATCACGGGTTACATAGTTGAAAAACGGTTAATTACTGAAGACAAATGGACGAAGGCGTCTCACGTACACATTCCAGATACAACTTACAAAGTAACAGGGTTAATTGAGAACCATGAGTACGAGTTCCGTGTATCGGCAGTGAATGCTGCCGGTCAGGGATCCTGGTCGCAGAGTTCTGATGCCATCAGGGCCTGCGCTCCGCCCAACTCGCCGCGTATCACAAGCGATCTCAGTCTTAGAGATATTACTGTTATTGCTGGTGAAGAGATCAAGATTACAGTGCCGTTTACTGGCAATCCAAGGCCTAAGGTGAGTTCATATTAAATGATAGCGACCCTTCTGAAGTCTATAATATTTTTCATGATTTATTCCTTCTATGATTGGTGTTTTAAACTAATAATTCCTACTCTCAGGTATCATGGATAGTGAACAACGATGAGGTATTCCCAGACAGCCGCATACGCTTCGTAACGTCAGACGTGAACACCGTGTTCATCAACTCTTCAGCAAAGAGATCAGATACTGGTTCCTATACTATACAGCTGATCAACAGCGAAGGATCTGATAGTGCTACATGCAGGGTACGTTGACATTATCTCTTTTTGTAATGTAACAAATCAAGCTGTCTGTTCTTACAGCCTTTCAGCTATTCATTCTTCAAAGATTTCCGAATAACTGTCGGAAGTTTAGTCTAAATCTTTGGAGGAAATTAGTTAGTGTCAAATTACTATATTTTTTCCAAAAATATGAAATAATAGTATTCACGTACAATTTATTTTCTAGGCTAGACTAAATTAATCAAAAATCACTATCACCAAAGCGCCCATTGGTTATCTTCATAAAAAAGTCCGTATAAGCCATTTGAAGATCGTAATATCTTCATTCTTATACATCTCTCTGAGATCAACATTCTCCCACCCTCAGGTACTAGTAGTAGACAGGCCGGGTCCTCCAGTTGGACCTCTAGACGCGTCCGACATCACACCAGACACATGCACGTTGTCATGGAAACAACCGCTGGACGATGGCGGCTCGCCGATCACCAACTACGTGGTTGAGAAGATGGATAATATGGGCGTAAGTTGAACTCCATTGATATTACGAACTGGAAGTCGCGGGTATCGGTAAAAGAGACTTCACTAATCTCTTACCATGCTAACATATAAGACGTATGTTTTCAATTTATATGAACTGGCCACACCAAAAGCTTATAGTGATGCTGGACTGCTGGACATAAGCCTCCTTAATGCCATTAAGCCTTAATGGCGCTCTATTTCTCCCGGTTCTCAGTCTTCCAACAGAAAAACCTGTGATGGAATTTATATGACTTTTATGCCCTGATTAAATGACAACTAAGGATTTCCAACAGGTATGGTCAAAGATATCATCATTCGTTCGCAACTGCCACTACAACGTGATGGGCCTGGAGCCTAACCGCAAGTACACGTTCAGAGTACGCGCCGAGAACCAATATGGCGTGTCTGATCCGTTGACTATGGACGACTATATCACTGCTAAGGTTTGTTACTTTTATGAAGCTACTTGCTGTCCCCCGCGTTGCCTTGGGATCTTATTTTGCTCTGGATAAAAAGTATCCTATTTTTTATTCCAGGTTATGATCTAGCTGTATGCCAAGTTTGATCAAAATCCGTTCAGTTATCATTATATCATAACTGCTTATTCCAATGGACTTTAGTTCTTCGTAGTATCAATATCTCTAGTTCTTCGTTACTACGTCTGTCTCTTGGAAGATAAATTCCAATATTAAGAATTGATTGGCCTATTTGATTTATTTCTGCTATGGAATATTCAAACAGAAACTATAAATTAAAGGTTCCATTCTATTCAAGCCACTAAATAGAAACTATTATAATTTTAGAAAAATAAAGACATCACCGATGACCCTTATTTGTAACGTGATAATGCTCCACAACTGATAATCAGTTTGTCTTTAACATCTATTCTTTACTATTGATGACTGCAATCTACACGATATTATAAAGTTCAAAAGTTTGGATGTAGGAAATAACCTTCGCTACTAAAGATCCAATTTTTAAAATCTTTCACGCATAGAAAGCTACATTATTCCTCAGTGCTAAAGACTACTTTTGATATCGAAAACCGGGGGAGAAGCTAAGTTATAATTTGTATATTCCAGTTCCCATTCACGATCCCCGAGCCGCCGGGCGTGCCGCGCGTCGTAGACTGGGACGGTTCGACCGCGTCGCTCGTATGGGACCGCCCGCGCTCCGACGGCGGCGCTCGCATCCAGGGTTACAAGCTGGAGTTCAGAGACGTGCTCGACGGAATTTGGAACAGCGCTGATTATCTTGTCAAGGACTGCAACTACCAGGTCAGTAGATGGGATATGAGTTGCAGACCGTCTGTGGGCCGTGCAAACAGTCATTGTTATTTTGACTGGTATGGTATTTTGATGGAGCGATTTCGTGTATACCAATTGTCAGTTTGGGTTTCTTTTGCAGCTTTAATGCACTATGACTGCTTTTGGGTGAACGTCTATGGCCGCTCTAAGTTGAATTTCGTTAATTTCCAGAAATTGATCCTTATTAACAGCAATATCGGATGGTGTATATTTATTTTTTAATCGACGGGTTCGATGTAAATTTTTCAAAAATCCAATGATTCAGTTTTGGTTTTCATGAAAATTCCTTATTATTTAGATTTTGACCATCCACGAACATTTGAAAAAAAAAAGTTCTATTAATAAAACGAATCAATATCACCTGTACTCATTTATCATAAACTTACAGGCTTACAACCTAGAAGCTGGTCACGAATACGAGTTCCGCGTGCGAGCACAAAACGCGGCAGGCTTCAGCAAATACTCGCAGAGCTCACAACGGTTCCGCGTTAAGCCTCGTTGTGGACCTCCCAGGCCTCCACGGGCACCGAGGGTACTGAGGGTCGGTAGGAACTACGTAGACCTGAGCTGGGACCCGCCAGAAAACGATGGAGGTATGGATATTAGGCAGTATCTTGGTAGGTTCTTTATTTCAATGATGGTAATTCACTACCGTGGTACGGTCGGCCAAGAAAGTGGTGTACCCTAAGGTTGAATGCCGCTTGCAGATTCATAGGTGATAAAGATTAGTTTCGCTTGCAGATCAATCTGACAACTTATGACAACATCATTATTATGCATCTCTTTCAGTGATATATTTTTAGTTTGAACCTTGTTGTAACTTTCGATGACTATAGTCACTGGCACACCACTTTCTTGGCCGACCGTACATGAACATCAGCAACACCAGAAAACGACCTTTTACAATGCTTAGAAGGTCATCTTTAATAACCTATCTACCCCCTTTAGGCTCCCGTGTGACCGGATACTTAATCGAGCGCCGCGACGTTGGCAGCTCCGTATGGGTCAAGTGCAACGACTACAACGTACAGGATACCACCTTCACGGCCATGAACCTCAACGAGAAGGCAGACTACGAGTTCCGCATTGTTGCTGTCAATTCTGCTGGTGAGTTTGTGGGATTCAAAAGTTTTTAATAAGAGTTAAACCTAGGATAATGGTGTAACCATGGTCATAAAATGCTCAGTCAGGAGGGACAGTGGTTATAACCATGGTATAGCCAAACCAAGGATCTGGGTTTGGTTTTTGGGTATTTTTTGAAGCCTGGAGCTGGTAATATGACCGAGAGACAGTGGCAGTAGTCATACGCAAGTCCTGTTCTCCCTTTCCAAAATAATTTGTTTTGTAGGCGCATCTTTGAACTACTGAGGCGATTTAAAAAATCATTTTCTAATAAAAAGCTGCGTGCTCTGGACCGCGGGGTCATAACTAGCTTTTTAGGCTATAATATTGAAATCCCCCGAACAGGCAAATCGGAGCCATCCAGTTGCACGACACCAGTGCGGACCGGCGAGGAGATCGGCGGCACGAAGCCGGAATGGATCAAGCAGCTGCCGAGCACCGTGTGCGCGCCACTGGGCCGACCCTGCACTCTCGAGTGTGTGGCGAGTGGCAACCCTGTGCCCACAGGCAGGTGGCTTAGGAACGGACGGGAGATCGTGCTGGGCACCAGGTATGTACTACACAACAACACAACGGGACTAAGTAAATATACCTGACCGGGTTATGTCAGACTCCTACTGCCTAAACCCCTACGGTGTTTCTACATGTCGCTGGATACGAGGGTTCCAAGACATTCGTCTGCGTACCCAGCAGCGACGGCCCGTTGGTAGGCATTTACTGCTATGACGGTGAGGATTGGAGCTGGCATCCTCACCGTCTTGCCTTGGGTAGTGAGTGGAAACACGCACTAGACTACCAGAGCCCGTTTGTGAAGGGCGGCAGACTCAGGGGACGGACTCAAGTAGAAGGGTAATAGTGTCCCTCTCGCGTTCCGCCGTCTCCTTTGCGAGCATAACTCGCTCGCAAAAGGAGTGTATTGCGTTCCACGACCTCTTGCTCTAGACGTTAGCCATCGAGAGGTCATTCCCCATCTAGGCACAGAGTTCGCTCGTTCATTTCATAACTAGAAAAAAAGAAAGAAATAAATTTTATTTGCCAATCATCAAACACAATAATATAATGGTAAATTTAACAAAAGGTGAAGACAAATATGGCCACAGCTCAGCCTTATGCGGCAGCACAGATCTGTGCTACCGCGCTGGTATTCTGCTGAGGCCAGCTAGTGGCGCCAGGGATATCTTGCTATATATATATATATAACTACTATTCCAACCATAAATATATTTCCAATATCTGGTGTCAGGTTCATATCGGAGTCCCGCGAGGGTACACTGAAGCTGAACATCCTGGAGGCAACAGACGCAGACGAGGGTGACTACACGTGCGAGGCCGTTAATAATATCGGCTTCATTTACTGCATTGGACACCTCAAGATTGGAAGTGAGTTTTTGTTGACTTTCGTTGTCTATGAAAATGGTTGATATCAGCTATAGTATTAGTATCTATAGATATTATGAAAATAACCTAAAGAAATACTATTTCGGATAACTATGCAAAGATTGCTTTCATTTGACCACTTACGTGACTGCTAACTAGATTCTGAAGTAATATTTTACTGAAACAATAATCATATAATACATCCCCGCTTTCCTCCAGACCCACCGCGCATCGTCCGCATGCCAGGCGATCTGCATCTCCCCGAGCACGACAACACCAAAATCAAGATCCTGTACACGGGAGACCAGCCCGCTGACGTCACACTCACCAAGGACGGACACAAAGTCTCCGAGTCACAACACCTCAAGTTCACCGTGTTTGATGATTACATTCTTATATTCATCAAGGATATTACTAAGGATGATATGGGTGAGTATTCTGTGTGCTCTTTACTCTTTATAATTTATTCCAGGATTCTTGAGACAGGACCTCATTATAACGATGTCTTATGCTACAAATAAAGATGAGTTGATCTACTAAATTTCTCTCCTAGTGCCTAAAATCAAAGGTGTAAAAATGGATAGTTAATAGTAGTTAAAATAGATGTCAGAATCATTGTTATCCTCCTCTGTCCCATCAGACATTTTAGTGTCTTATGATTTTGAAACAGTCGTTGGGTAAAATGAGTAGGTTTCCGCACAATACCTACTTTCTCAGGTCACAGACATATTTTTTATGAAGGTAGATATTAATATTAAGATTATACAATTCTTCAAAATAGCCCAACTACCATATAAATCAGATTTATGTGAAGTAGTAACAAAATTAACCCCAAAATGCTCAACAGGCACCTACAAAATCACAATCAAGAACAACTCTGGCGAAACATCGGATACCTTCTCCGTCACAGTTACCGGTCTACCAGGACCTCCTCAGGGTCCTCTGGAGACCACAGATATCAACAAACACTCGTGCTGCCTCGCTTGGAAACCACCCACTTACGACGGTGGTATGCCCGTCACCCATTACGTCATCGAGCGCAATGATACATCGGGCACCGCGTGGATAACTATTGCGTCATCAGTGAGGGATACCAAGTTCATGGTACAAGGTCTGACGGAAGGACAGGAGTACAACTTCAGGATACATGCTGCTAACGAGAATGGTATCGGACCAGCTCTGGAGGGTGTTAATCCAATTAAGGTAATTTTTGAAGATTGTTTCAGATTTTTCTTTTTTTATTATGCATTCGCGATCGGTTGACAGACCATAAACAAGTTGTTAGTGATCATGGCTTTACGGTGGAGCGGACATCGCTGTATCTCCTGGTCAAAATATGTGGTCTTTTCTGAATCTTCTGACCACAGTTGATGTGGAATTTTCTAAATAACAGAGTATTAGCTCAACTGCCCATTTGCATGATTTTTTTAACACACTACCTATCACGACACAGTTATCCTGGATGCATTGTCTGCATATTCCATAGCAATTTTTTTATTTATTTAACTAGTAGCACCTTCTAACAGCCCATATGCATTCAGGTGGCAAAGAGAAAAGTATAGCGATACAAGGAGAAACTCCCTCTAATTGTAAGTCGCACTTTGCTGTTTGTTAAGTATGCTTTAGGAATGTCCATTAAATTTTGATGATCACACTTTCCCAGATTACTTAACATTAAAATGGTGCATATGAGATAAACACTTCATAGCAGAACTCCAAACAGCATTGAAATCACATGAGTACTTAATTATCTAATCATGATGACTCCCGCAGGCCAAAGCACCATACGATCCACCATCAGCACCTGGTATCCCCACGATACTGGAAGTTGGAGGAGACTTCGTCCACCTCGAATGGGCCAAGCCCGAAAACGATGGAGGTGCTAGGATTCAGGGTATGTTTTTTTAAAGGTTTTTTTCTACTATTATAAATGTTGGGTGTGAGGATGGATGTGTATATGTTTGTCACTCTTTCGCGCAAATTAAAACATAGGATATTTTTTATCCTGGGAAAAGATAAGATCCTTCGGGAACGTGGGTGAAACCGCAGGGGACAGTTAGTATTTTTAGTAGTTATCGTGAAGCGTGCATAATGACTGTAAATTGATGTAAGTGATAGTTACTGAAGATTATTTGCCAAGTAAGAATATCTTAACTTAAAATAGCTCGTAGAAAAATGAAGCTGTTATATCGACAATTTTGATTAAGTCACAAAATAACATCCAAAACTTAGTAAATCACACAAAGAACATAAAGCGGCAAACGAAAATCTTGCCGCCTTAAAGACGGATGACTACGACTGGCAATTTGACTTTCCCATAATCTTGCGATTGATAATGTACAATCTTGCGCGCTAGTAAACTCTTCCAAATTCTGCAGACGGTTGAAATATTGTCAATATCTATCATTTGGCTTTCTATGCACTAATTCCAATACTCCTGTATCCAGGCTACTGGGTAGACAAGCGCGAAGTAGGCGCCACCACATGGCAGCGCGTGAACCCAACGCTCTGCCTGCCGAACCAGCTGAACTGCTCCAACCTGATTGAGGGTCGCCAGTACGAGTTCCGTGTCATCGCACAGAACGAGGCTGGACTTTCGCCGCCTAGCTCTGCTAGCCAGGAGGTCAAGGTCGTCGATCCTAAAGGTAAGTTTTATCATCGACTTGTATGTTGTTGTAGGTTTTAATACTGCGATCAATCTGCGTTGTTTATAAATGGTGCAGTGGATAATTGTTTGAAGAACATCAACGGACTAGTTAAGTTAATTAATATTCCCATTAAAGAATACTGCACTGTCAAAAGCAATACAAGGAATTAAAATACTTAAAAAATATCCGAGTCCGGCGTATATTACGATAACAACTACCATTCGTAGCTAAGCATGACACGAAAATATACGATTTTTGTATGTTTGTTTGTAATGCATAATCTCAAAAAATACATAACCGACTTTAAAAAATCTTTCATTTATATAAAGCTACATTATATATTTTATTTTAATTCTCTTGGAAACCCCGGAGAAACCGCGGGACGGAAAGTAAGTTATTAATAAATGCGTTTCCACCATCAGCCGCCACACCGCCGGAGATCGTGAAGCCGTTGAAGAACGCCAACTGCATCCAGTACCACAACGCTAAGTTCCAATGCACCATCACTGGATCACCAAAGCCTACCATCACGTGGTATAAGGGTATGTACTCATACAACTTTTTATTAAGTTGAAAATTGTTTCTAAACACTTAAAAAATATGTTCCAGAGCCAATTGACCATGTCGACAACATTATTATGATCAATAATCTACCTTGGACAGAAATATTGAAATAAATACCTTATTTTAACAGAATATGGCTTATTTTAGATTCGCTATTTAGTACTTTTGTTTTGCTGTAATTATTCCTTTAAACTTCTAAGACACGACATAACGCTTTTTTCTTACGTGACGGTTTATGACAGTTCACTCTACAAGCCACGTAAAAAAACGTTCCAATACCAGTATTAAAAAAGTAAATCATTTATGGACAATCAGACGACAATCCATAATAATATTGATATTCATAAACAGGTGCCCGAGAAATAACGAACGGCCCACGACACCGTATCTGGAGTGAGGGTGACAACCACTTCCTCACAGTGAACGACGTGTTCGGTGAAGATGCTGATGAGTACGTGTGTCGCGCCGTCAACCGAGCTGGAGTCAAGAGTACCAGGGCAGAGCTGCTGATCATGAGTGAGTCTTATTGTTTTACAAATAGAGTTTAAATACGGAAGCATTTAGGGTACAAAAATCGCTTCTAAATAATAAAAAATCTTGTTATTTGATGTTTGTTAACTGATTTTGGTATCAGGTGAACTACATACTCTCTTGAAAAAAAAACTGTATACTGCGTAGATCGATAACCCATCGATCTATCTGTCCAAATTATTCATCTGATCTTCTTTAAAACTAGGACTCTAGGAATTTTCCAAGAAAATACGAATATGTGCTAAATTAATATTAATCCTAAGGTATACATAATAATTCTGTTGTTACCATCCAGCTGCACCAAAACTGAACGTGCCACCACGATTCCGAGTGACCGCGTACTTCGACAAGGGCGAGAATGTAGTGGTCAAGATACCGTTCACCGGCCATCCGGTGCCCAAGATCACCTGGGTACGTGAGGGAGAGACCATCGAGTCTGGACACCACTACCATGTCGAGAGGAAAGGTATGTGTATCATTTTAAACCATGTCTGTATAGTATTGGGCCAAATAATTATAAGACGGTTGTTATTGCAAAACGTCTTATGATTATGTTGTTAACAATAGTTAAACAATTGAAAATAGCCAAATATAGTCAGATGGTCCAAAAATATTTAAAAAATGTAATTTTGCTGGGTTCTTGCCGGTTCTTCTCAGTTGGAGGCTGACTTTCGAACCGGTGGTAACTTCTGTAATTTGACCTTCATAAGTGCCTATCTAGGGCCTAAACTGAATAAATGGTTTTGACTTTGAACAAACAATTCTTATTTAGTATCAATATATATTTTCTCTGACATCTCACCTTGGTAATACCATAGATGTACCTCTCGGAAAATGGGTTGGTACCATTTGACAGCCAACTCTACCACCGCTAGCGCTCATTGGTCAATAAATTAGAGTTTGAGGCTGTATGGGCTAAACCTTGCACTACAATAGAGGAAATAAAATTACAATCCGTCCCTTTGCACAAAATCACTGCCACAGATTGTAGATAAGAGAGAGAAAAATAAAAAAAAAACAAAAACAAATTTTGACCTGTAAAAGTAGTCAAATTGTATTCAATGTGAATTTAGTCGTTGTTAAAATAATTCAGGACAATTATTTCCACAAATGTCATTGGTATTGCCTAATTTGACAGTTTCAAGTATTAGATCCCTTCATCAATATTGGAAGATCACGTGAAACTGCTCGCGTGATTTGCAACAGAATCAGGCCATATAATAATAATAATTGTATCATCAGAGCGTCACGCGATCCTGACGATCCGCGACGCCAGCAAGCTGGACTCCGGCCCGTACAGGATCACCGCTGAGAACGAACTGGGACAGGACACTGCCATCATCAATGTTGAAATTAGCGGTCAGTATCAACTATCTACAAATTGTAATTTTTTTATGAATAAAAAATAATACCTAATAAAATTAACTTAATCTGTTGACTCGCGACATTAACCTGTCAAACAACTCGTCAAATCGCGCACAGTTTTCAAAATTTCAAAAGTCGTGCCCAATTTTCAAGTAAATGTCATCGTCCCGATTGTCCCATTTGAGAACCAACTGGTGCGGACTCTGAAACCCCGACTGTCCCAAGAAAGAACTGACAGGTTAAGTCAAGTCTCATTTGTTTTTGGTTAGCATAAAACCATTTCTTTGTTTTTAATATTCTTCTTTTATGTTATAGTCACAGTAAAGTCTGGCCCTCATCCGTATATGTCTGATCAGGTTTCATTGAAATTGGTGACCATTCCACTAAAACTTTTCACGGACTTTTTGGGACAACTTGAAAAGCTGTTTTGCACGTTGGTAGGGTACTTTGTAGTACTCGACTGGCTAGCTACCAACCTCAAGTTGAAAATCTGCCGCTAAGCACCTCTTGGTTTCATCCGGCAGTTGCACTTGAGAGCCAGTTCCCTTAGGTCATTGTAATAAGGTGTACAACACATTGGCAATCCCCTTGGTATTGCTAATGTCTATAGGCGACGGTAGTCACTTACCATCAGGTGACCAGTCAGCTTCGTTGTCACACAAGCTGTATTTCATTTGCCTTACTATTATCCCATGGTGTCCACAGATCGTCCAGACCCACCTCGGTTCCCAGCAGCGGACAACATCGGCGTGGACTCGTTGGCGCTCGGCTGGAAGGCGCCGGTCTGGGACGGTGGATCAGACATCACCAACTACCTCGTCGAGAAGCGGGAACACCCCATGACCAGCTGGATAAGGGTTGGCAACACCAGGTACATAGAGGCTCTTTGAACTGATGTTGGAAATAAAACTGATTTTTAAAAACAAGCTTTGTATATAGAGTGACGTCACTTTGTTTTTTAAGTTATTCTCAACAAGCCCTTTCATTTGATACCCATATTATAGGAGTGCATTAAAAAAATGTCATGTTGGATTTAGAATGAAGTCACACAACTAATCATGCATTGTCATCCAAGCTAAACGTGTATACACAATTTCTGCTCAATCGGTTAAAGATATCTGCTTCAAAATTGAATTGCAAGATTGCATAGATTACTATTTTTGCCGCCATAACACGCAAATATGCCAGTGAGACAAAATTAAGAAATATTTATTGAATGTAATAGGTGTAAGTTGTTTTTGAAAAGAGTAATTGCTGGGTTTATTGCCGGGTCTTCTCAACAAAAGCAACCTTCTGAACCGAGCATTTAGAGTCTTATTCATAAGTGCCTGTGAAGGCCTATTTGGATGAATACATTTTTCATTTCATATGCATTATTATAAAAGACAAATGTGATCATCCAATTTTGGGCCTGAATGTACAGTAAAAATCTAACCACCTTTATTTACCCAGGTTCACTACAATGGCCATAACCGGATTGGTACCGGGCAAGCAGTACGAGTTCCGCGTGTACGCTGAGAACATATACGGCAGGTCGGAAGCCAGTGAGCCAACATCGCTGGTGCAGACAAAGGCCATCGTCAAGAAGGAGTTCAAGAAGAAGGAATATCCAGGTATTGGTCCTTAAAGTAGAGGTAGAATAATAGGAAGATATTCATACACTTTTATAGGTCAAAGATGGAGGTTTGTTGAGGCCAAGAGGATGTCTAAAAGGAAGGATTCGTTCATAAGGTTTTCTTGCTTGGATGCCGAATTGATTTCATTGTTATTTAGCAGAAGAGTAGATAAGAACCCGCAAATGGATATGGGTTTTTATTTCAATAACTCAAGCACGGGAGAATGGCTATAACTATCCTTGGTCATAGATGTAAACTTTTGCACGGTGGTAGGGTACTTTGTAGTACCCGACTAGCTGGCCACCACCCTCAAGTTGAAAATCTGTCACCAAGCACCTATCGGTGTGTTCCGACAGCTGCACTTGAGAGTCAGATCTCATCTAAGATTTGTGTGCTCCTTCGGCCACATCATCACTCACCATGGTGAGTTGGTGGTCAAACACAAGCTTATCCAGAATAAAAAAAACAAATAAAATAAAACTTCATAACACTTAAGTTATTATTAGACTCATAAAGCGCGTAAAAATCCCTTTTGTCCCACCAGGTCAATCTGTTGACAAGTTAAGCTACTATTATAACTACAACGATACCATTCTTACCTCCAACTTCTGTCCCAATAGTTGACGAATCCGGCAAACGCATACGCACGAACGCAGACCACGGACCGATCAAGGACTACGACAGCTACGTATTCGACATCTACAGTAAATACGTGCCACAACCGGTGGATATCAGCACTTGCTCGGTTTACGACAAGTACGACATACTTGAAGAGATTGGTAAGTGTACAATTGTGTGTTTATGCATGTGTGTAGTGGTAAGGTGATGTGTTTATTGGTGCTTTTTGGGTCATATTACCAGCTTACCTTACCGTTGTGGTTTAATGAGCCATTTTACTGTTACAAAAACCAGTTTTTTTATTTGAGTAGGTAACAAGGCTATTCAAATCTACTCACTTCATAAGCCTATTAGGGTTGATTATCTATACTAATATTATAAAGAGGTAAAGTTTGTGAGGTTGTAGGGGGTAACCTCTGGATCTACTGAACCGATTTTGAAAATTCTTTTACCAATAGAAAGCCACGTTATTTGTGTGTGTCTAAAATATAAGATTCCACGGGAATGCGGGTGAAACCGCAGTGGGCTTGTTCGAGACTTCGCTTCTATCGAGACTCCATATTTTTTGATACGGTTTCACAGCTGTTCCCATAATCATAGTTATCCATTTGATATATGCCAGCCCTTCGAATGCCAATGACTTTAGACCTTCGGTGTAGTCCTCCACAGGTCCCTAGTTTTTATTTTGTTGGGCACCTGTTATTAAGATACCTGAAAATGGAAAATATTATTGTATTAATACTTTCACTTTAATAATGGAAATAGTAATTTTGCATGAAAATATAAATAATTTAAACATTTACAGCCGTACTAATAAACGTGGTGTAAAGTTACACTTCGGAATAAACTAGAAATAAGCAAAATGTCAGTGGACATTTAAGGCCCTTAATGTTTATTTGAAATTATAGTTATTGCTTTTATTTTGTACATACATGTTGTCTTTCATCCAACTAAAACAGAAGATATCCGTAACTTTTCGAGATTATATTATTATTAAATTTTTTCCCAAAATAAGCATGATAATTTAGAACTAAACACTCACGAAGTTGCTTATGAGAATCGAGTTTTTATAGTTTTACATTAACATAGCTGACTAACATGAAATAGACCATTATGTACCTTACGCGTTGTAAAATAAGAATGAAATTCCGCAGGTGACTTCGTGAGAGCCTCATCTAGACGGAAAAAGGCCGAAGGTCTGTGTGTGAATAGATCGATGTAGTGCATCTCTCTCTCTGCATCTCTCTGTCTCACACGCATACTATTATTATGTTTTACTATTGTATTTTAGGTGAACGCATGTGAATAATCAATTTTTAAAATATCACAGGGTGATTGGAAAATTACAAAATTGTGTGGTATTTAAGATTTGTTATCAAAATTCTTAAGAACATAAAAAAATTAAGACTGTTTTTAAAATTACCAAAATAGCATATATTTATATGGAATACTTCTTCTTTTGGCACAACTACATATTTCCAGTAACCCTACTTGCAGTACATTATTTTATTATACGTAATATTGAAATAAATATTAAATATATATTTTCATCATTTTATATCAAGTAGTTCGAAAACTGCACGGTTTTAGCTTAATATTCTAGTAAATATATTAATTTATTATGAAAAGAAACATAATTTATATAACGGGAATGCGCATCTTATTTAAATCTAATTAATTTTTGAATTGGCACAGTTATATTTTGAGTAGAGATTGGCACAAAATTGTATTTAGATATCGTGCTTATCATATATCTAGATCATTTATATAGAAATTGTTATATTATAACATATTTATGATTAATAGTTTAGTCATCAAAATAATTTAAGAAATACACATGAAGAACTAAAAACACTTTATAACAATGTCTATATAAAAATCTATAATATGAAATATAAGCGCGCGCGTTCACTATCATTGAGATTGGAATTAAATTTAAAAAAAGAATTCATAAAATTACAAATCCAATCTCAATAGCATACATTCAATTTTAAACCTTTTTCTCCACTATTAAATCACAAAATCTTCAGATGCATAAGGTAACGTTCAATGTTGTAGGCACAGGCGCTTTCGGCGTAGTACACAGATGTCGCGAGCGTGCGACAGGCAATTTCTTCGCGGCTAAGTTCATTCCGGTCACTGGAGCGATGGAGAAGGAGTTAATAAAGAAAGAGATTGACATAATGAATCAGTTGCATCATCGCAAGCTGATCAATTTGCACGACGCTTTTGAAGACGATGACGAAATGGTGCTCATATTCGAATTGTGAGTATTGTAATTTGATTTATTTTTATAGTCAGTATTGATTCTTTAACGCCAGATTCAAGAATTATCTTAGTAATAAGCATACAAAATGTGCTATAAATTAATGCGCTATCTAGGCTTGCATACGGCTATAAAATCAGTTTCCGAACCTTAAAAATAGTGTAAATCCAAAGCTGTTAAGTCATAAACTCTTGTAGTTCTTCAAAAAAGGCTTTAAATGGACTTTTTAAGGTCGTCAATAGATTATCAATAGTTCCACTTATCATCAAGAAACGTCAGCCACTATATCAAGATTTTGGACATGGAAAATATCTTATACCAAATAGTCCGGGAAGTCCCTTGGGAAAACCCCGAGTCGATGACTTGTTTGACCTTAAAAAAATATAGAAATAAAAAGAGCTCTTCAAGGTCGGCAACACATCGGCAATTACCCTGGTATTGCAAATGTCCAAAGACGGCGGTGACCACATACCATCAGGTGGACCGTCTGCCTGTTTGTCAACATAAGGACCTAAAAAAATGGAAATTTTTCAGCCTTTCGGGAGGAGAACTATTCGAGCGTATAAC
Organism: Ochropacha duplaris; assembly: GCA_951361185.1. Taxonomy (NCBI): domain Eukaryota; kingdom Metazoa; phylum Arthropoda; class Insecta; order Lepidoptera; family Drepanidae; genus Ochropacha; species Ochropacha duplaris. The sequence continues at coordinate 2,881,523 of OX592715.1, read as the reverse complement.
AGAACCAGGCTACAACATGAGCGAGGCAGAAGCGGCTCACTACATGAGACAGATATGCGAGGGAGTGAGACACATGCACGAGCAAAACATTATTCATCTCGACTTGAAGCCTGAAAACGTTATGTGCCAGACAAGGACAGGAACTGATGTTAAGGTTAGTGTGGTTATTTTTTACTTTTGGATAAGCTTGTTTGACCGAAATCTCACCATGATAAGTCATTATGTGGCCGAAGGTGGTAAGGACATAAGGTGGTAAGCTTAGATGGATTCTGGCTCTCAAGTGCAGCTGTCAGAACACATAGGTGCTTGGCTACAGATTTACCATTACAAAGTACCCTACCACCGTGCTGTGGTTATATCTAAAACCTGTATCCTCGAGCAGATCGTGTATGTGAAAATAAACTAGTCTAGTAATTCTAGGGTTCAAATTCAATTGTTGACTCGACTCAGCACTGATGGACCTAAGTATCAATGACGAAGGACAAATAAATTTGCGATGGTAGTTTTAAGATCCGAAGTTGTATGAATTTGAGTATCTAACAATCAACAAATTCATCACCATCATTTGACTTCGCAGATCATCGATTTTGGTCTAGCAACAAAATTAGACCCCAACGAAGTGGTGAAGATATCGACAGGCACTGCCGAGTTTGCTGCTCCAGAAATAGTCGAGAGGGAACCAGTTGGTTTCTATACAGACATGTGGGCAGTTGGTGTGCTGTCGTATGTTCTGTAAGTATTTCACCCTTTTTCTCCTCATTTATATGGATGACTAGATTTCTGGCTCGCATTGCTTTCTATAGGTGAGATTTAAAAAAAAATGAATGAGAGATACTTAGGTATATGGGAGCTTGGATAAAGACTTAGGCTACTTTTATCCCAGGACAAGATAAGATTCCTTGGAACTCGGGTGAAACTGCGGGGTCAGCTTGTTTATTATATGCTTTTCTTATGTTCTTTTTTAGTAATGCTAAGGTCTTTATTTGGAAATGGTGGTAACAATAGCAATAAAATGACGTTCAATAAGTGTTCTAAAATTTAAAAAAAATGAAACATTTTGAATTTAGTTTATTTTTATTTTTAAGTTAATTTGTAAACAAAAGAATTTGCTCCAAAATACTACTCACTAATTAATCACCAAATCTCAGAAATTATAAATGCTACAAGCTTTAAATTTTGCAGAGAGCTCCCTAAAAGGGAGTTAGTATCAGCTATGAAAGGATTTTTAAATTCAACTCCTCAAAGGATACCTCGTGAACGCGGATGTCACCGCAAAGTACAGCAGTATTTATATATGCCGTTTATTTTTTCAGTCTATCCGGACTATCGCCTTTCGCGGGCAACAATGACATTGATACATTGAAGAATGTGAAAGCTTGCGACTGGGAGTTTGACGAGGAAGCCTTTGTCCACGTGTCTGATGATGCCAAGGACTTCATCAGGAGGCTGCTTGTCAAGAACAAAGAGTGAGTTTGACTTTGTAATATATATATTTTTTTAAACCACAGATGTTAAATAATGGCATGACTTAAATCATCATTTAGTCCTATATATATTTTTATACATTAACAAGGGCCATTGATAGCACTCATCTACATATACCCTGCAAAACTTTACAGATATAAACAACCTGAAAAGTCAAGATACACTATTCATTTCTTTTCACAAAAAAACAACATAAAATATACGATTTTAAGTTCCTTCAAACAGATCCATTACTATTTTGGTCCATATTTTCAGGAAGCGTATGACCGCACACGAGTGTTTGAACCACCCCTGGCTGTCTGGCGGTGCAAGTGCCAGAACTGCTACCATCGACGCCAGGAGATACGAGGCCATGAGGAACAGGCTCCGGGAGAGATACGAGGTACGTTTGTAGATAAATACACAGAAAGCCGGCTATGTAGAGCTCACACAACGATTCTGTCGGACGTTCCGTCTGCGGTCTTTTTGACACAATATAAAACACGCGATTTTGAATGTTTGTCTAAAGTCTGGGTGAATTTGATTCCCGACGCATCTTGTAATACAATTGACCTTTATACTTCTGTACAGAACTGGTCATCATACTTGCTGCCGATCGGCAGGCTGAGCGAGTACAGCTCGCTTAGGAAACTGCTCATCGAGAAATGGAAGATTTACGATGGACAGTTCGGTAAGCTACTTACACCTACCAGAGCTAATAGAGTGTGCTAGTGTATAATTTTGTAGATATTTGGAATAATATTGTCTGTTCAAGAGTAGTTAATTTATTTATTTTATTTATTTTAATTTTAATTTTGTTTGAATTTTGAACGTGCAGTACTCTTCGGGAGGCGCATTGTTTGTAACAACATTGTACAATTAGGATAAATGTGAAATTATATTAGGATGTTTGTTACCCGGTGGTAGAGTCAAGTGCCTTACCAGGGCCTAAACTGAATATGTAAATGAGTTTTTGATTTTGTTTTATTTTTTAATACAAGATGTATTACTATGATCATATCTCTTCAAATGACTATTGTATACAGATCGCCGGCAAGCAGCCCCACGTTTCGTGATCAGGCCGCAATCAGCGTTCTGCTACGAAGGACAGTCTGTGAAGCTGTACTGTCGCATCATCGCGTGCGCCACACCCACAGTCACCTGGTCCAGGAACAATCACGAGCTGAGACAGTCTGTCAAGTTTATGAAGAGGTACATCGGATTTTTTTACTTGCTGACCTGACAGTCCTGCCCTGATAAGAAAAAAAACCGTGTGGTGCTGTGGTACATCAGATAGGAACGAAGTTCCTTATTATAAAAATATTAATTTCAAGTTTTATTCGAGGTATAAAGAAAATAATCATTCGGGTATACCTACATTTTTTATTATGATATTTTTTATCGATAAAAATAATAAGATGGTTCCACTTATGACCACCAGATGGTTTAATTATCAAATGATATAATAATAATAGTAAACTGCAATAGTAATATGTCATCACGTATCTTACGATTTTTTTAATTTTACGGACGTTTTTTGCCGGCTAGGATAAGGAACTTCAAACCCTATAAGGAACTTCGTTCCAAAAAAAATACTTAGAACCTTGTTGCAGCGAGGTCTAACGGGTCGAATTGTGAATCTAAATCATCACACCCAGTCAAACACACAAAAAACTTTCATCAAAATTGGTCCAGCCGTTTAGAAGCAGTGACTAACTCACGTACAGAAAAAAACATTATTAAAGACTAGTTGACCTGATTCGACAGACGTTGTCCTGCTCAAAAAAAAAGCCTAAAACCGGATTACAGCGCCACCTGCCGGGTTGACTTATGAATCTAAACCATCAAGAGACCTAGTCAACACACGCAAAAAATCATCAATCAAAATTGTTCCAACAGTTTAGGAGGAGTCAGTGATAAACACACGTACAGAAATCACTGTCAGTTTATGATGTTTAATAGGGAATATGCATGTATATTTTTTATTGTTTTAAACGTTTCTACGGGTTATTTATTACGTTACAAAAAAAAACATCATCATCAGCCTGTGTTAGTCCACTGCTGGACATAGACCATAAAAAAATATAACATCCAAAATCTTAACCATTAAGCTAAAAAAATATATAAAAATCACTATCATTTTCGGGTGATTCAAACGCGGCCATTATGGGGCCATTATTTTGTGAACAATATGAATAAATTACATTAAAAAAATCGTCCATTTTGAAGTCACGTGCATATTCCCTATTGGTGTTTATAGAATGTATTTTCTTAATCATAGCCCCTTGCTTCAATCGTTTCCTTCAAAAGCAAAGGAATTTTACTTATGCCCTTTTTTAATACAATAGGTACGCGGGCGATGATTATTACTTCATAATAAACCGCGCCAAGTTGGAAGATCGCGGAGAGTACATCATCAGGGCCGAGAACCACTATGGTTTCAGAGAGGAGGTTGTCTTCTTGAATGTGCAACGTGAGTATACTTATCTATGGTACCATTTCTATATTTTTTCTACATTTGAAGGCAATATAGTCCAAAAATATTTTAAAATGTAACCTTGCTGAGTTTCTTGCCGGTTCTTCTCAGCTGGAGGCTGATTTCCGAACCGGTGGTAACTTCTGTAATTCGACCTTCATAGGTGCCCCCTAATTTGGCCTAAATTGGTTTTGACTTTTACTTTATTTAGCTGTCTTCCGTAGTTTCACCCGCGTTCCCGTGGGATCTTATCTTATCCCGCGATAAAAATATAGCCTTGCTAAACACCGTCGAGATTTTTATGAATAAGGACATAAAAGTATTCTTTATAAAACTTGTGAATAAACTATTTCATTTATGGTACTATTTTCGAATTCATAATTAGAACTAGCACCAACATGAAGTCTGGAAACAGTTTCAACAAATTCTGCCAGATGGCGCTGTATTTATTGCCCATATATTTTACATCGCGATGTTAAGAGTCTCCTGCGTTTAATGACCCGATTCCATTGGACGTAACGAAAGCATACTTACCTGGCGTAGGGGACACCGTGATCACAAAGGCGGTTCCCCCAGAGCGAGGCCCTTCCATTGCACTGCGGATGGGTTGACCTCTGTGATTATCCCTAATGTGGATAACTCGGACGCGTAATTTTTGGTAGTGGGGACTGCGTACGCGCCGTCCCCTCCTTATGGATGATATGCTCAAGATTAGATACAGCATTATTTATATTATACCTTATCTCATGAAACAAACAAATTGATCACAAGTTCGTATTCCTGCTAAATTTTTACAATATAATTCGTATTCCGTACTATCTAGCGCTTTTATTAAACGACTTGGAGTTCCTCAATTGAACCGTATATATATTTTTTTAATTATCCGAGCCGAACTAGCTCTAGCTAGCTAAGCTACGTGGTTAGTAGTAAATAGGAAGGAGTTAGGTAGGACTGAGAACCTGTGAACACATCCATAGTCATCATACTATATAAAAATATAGTACTAGTAGTACTCGTTCACGTTCCGGTCCCAGCGGAAGACCAGCGCTGGTTTATAAACCAGCTTTATGCTGAGCTGGGACCGTTTTGTGGCAAAATTAAGTATGTCTATTCTATATAAGTTATACACTTATTGTTTTTTTGCCATAAATAAATTTATTTTCTTTCTTTCTTTCTTTCTAGCTGTAAAAATATAGCCTTTGTTACTCAGGGATAATGTAGCATTTCTATTGGTTTTTCTTATGACCCTCACCTAACGGCTCGGGTCTCAATGGCGCCTCAGCGGTAATGACCAACTTTACACACTTGTACCATAATGTACTATATTACTGTGTTTAGTGAATCTTTACAGTAGTTTGCGAATACTTTACAAATACATGTAACGGAATCTTTCAAAAATTATTTCACCAAAATTTTAAGTGACGTCGGATACCGCGACGAAGGTCGTGGGTTCGAATCCTACAATGAGCTTGAGCTTTCGGTGAAGGAAAACATTGTGAGGAAACCATAGCACGGTGGTAGGGTACTTTGTAGTACCCGACTGGCTGGCTACCACCCTCAATTTGAAAATCTGTCGCCAAGCACCTATTGGTGTGTTCCGGCAGTTGCACTTGAGAGCCAGTTGCCCTTGCCCTTAAGGCATTGGAATATGGTGTACAACACGTTGGCAGTCCACCTGGTATTGCTAATGTCTATAGGCGACGGTAGTCACTTACCATCAGGTGACCCGCCTGCCTCGTTATCACTAGTGACATAAAAAAAATAAAAAATATAATAATACAGCAGATAAATAAGAGTAATTATTACGTTGTACATAATTATGTATATTTATAGTAAAGATCAGTTCGAATGAGTTTAGAATACCTACTTCTAATTAATTTCTACAAAACTGGGTGTTTGCATAAAATTACTGGCACCTATGGTGCGTTCCGTCCGGCAGTTGCATCTAGGCTTCGTGTGCTTACCACCTCCGGCCACATCATCACTTACCATGGTGAGATTGCAGTCAAACACAACTTTATCCAAAAGTAAATAAACGACCGTTCAGTCAGCCGTCAACTAGTAGAGAAGAACCGACAAGAAACAGGTCGATTATATTTGTATGTAATCCATTTGTTCTATTGTTTGTAATGTGTAATGTTTCCGTGCCCAGCTGTGCCTAAAGTCCAACGGCAACACGTTCCGGAGGCGCCGCGTCGCCGCGAGCCGCTGCCGTACACTTTCTGGCAGGAGTCGAGCGAGACCGCGCCAGTATTCACTTTCCAGCTGCGACCAAGAGTCATGCAGGCCAGGGACACATGCAAACTTCTCTGCTGTCTTAGCGGAAAGCCTACGCCCACCGTCAAATGGTAAGTTTAATGATTGAAAATGTCTAGAGATCAGGCCCTTACCATAATAGTAAAATGGATATAATTGTTCTAATTGACATCTCGGAGTTCATTCACATTGTGTTGGATTCAGGAATGACTATAATATTATTTCATTAACTTTTTTTAGTTTACGTTTCAGTAGTAATTCTCTTTAAAGGTGAACTCACACTTTACTTTAAAGAATCGAATTTTAGAATTACATGTATGAAACCTCGCGCGCTCGTTCTCCGCGCCGAATTGCCTAAATAGGTGTGCAATGTTTAGAATTCCTTATACATATAAGGAATTCTAAAATTTGTTTCATTCGGTTTGTTCGACGCGTTCAGCTCGTATAAGTGTGCGTTCACCTTAAGTGTAGCTTTATTATATGACAGATTTTATTCTTATTGTTTTTTTTAAATTACTAAGAAAATAATAACATGTCAATGTGCTATTTGAAAAAATGTATTTTATTGTATTTTGATTACAACAATAGTGGTTACACATAACCTCAAACTTCCACGTAAAATAACACTTTAAAATCTTAACCCCCAGGTACAAGGACAGAAAGGAACTCTCGAAATATGACTATGCGATGACACAATCTGACGGTGTGGTCACATTAGAGATCATCGACTGTAGACCAGAAGACAGTGGCAAATACACTTGCATCGCTACCAACGTACATGGCACGGATGAGACCTCATGTGTCGTTATTGTTGAAGGTATGTTCTACACACACACACACACACACACACACACACACCATAATATTAAATAAATAAATAATAAATATCCTCGGACATTTTTCACACATGCATGGCTATCTGATCCCAAACAAAGCAAAGTTTGTAATATGGAAACCAGATGATAGATATACTACATAATACTACTTTTTTTGTAAATATACACTTAAGTAGATAATTACACCCAGACTCAGGACAAACAGTTACTCTGATATATCTGATAGTCTACTTGAGTTTGTTATTTACTTAGTCAGTCATAATTAAAATCTATTTATTATTATTTTGCCGCCTTAACACGCAAATATCATCATTTTCTCGAAGCAAAAACTCGAAAAAATTATGAAAAATTAAAGTAACGCTTTTTTCTTACGTGAAGATTTTTGCCAATAAGCTGATTTGAAACGTCAATCAATATCCCTATTATGTTGTGTGTCCCCAGGCGAGGTGACATCACCGGAGCAAGCCCAGATGGTCCACAACTTCCTCCACTCAGGTGATAGGAGGTACATCGAGAAACCACTCAAGCCAGCACCACCACCAATCATTACCAAGACTAAGGTAATCTATACTAATATTATAAAGAGGAAAGATTTGTTTGTTTGTTTGCATTAAATAGGCTCCGAAACTACTGGACCGATTTCAAAAATTCTTTCACCGTTGGAAAGCTACACTATCCCTGATGAACATAGGCTATATTTTATCCCGGGATAAGATGAGATCCCACGGGAACACGGGTGAAACCGCGCGGAACAGCTAGTTCAATTATATTCTTACAAGCATCCCTCCCATTTTACCAGCGTTGCTATGTGCAAAATTTCGTCCAAATCAAGCTTGAGCTTTCGGTGAGGAAACCATAGCACGGTGGTAGGGTACTTTTTCCGACTGGCTGGCTACCACCCTCACGTTGAAAATCTGTCGCAAAGCACCTATTGGTGTGTTCCGTAAGCACTTCGGAGCCAGTTCCCATCCAGGCTATGTGTGCTTACCACCTTCGTGTTCGATTGTGGTCAAACACAAGCTTATCCAGGATTTAAAAAGAAGAATAATAGTAGTATTTTTGCCGTCTACACATTGTGAAATGGCCCTTAGACTAATCATTGAACATCAGCTAATCCGTCTGATTTTATTGCAGGTGACAATAGACCCGCCATCGAAGGCGCAGCCTCGACCGAAATACTCGCCGCAGAGCTCGATGGAGGTCGGCAAGAAGAAGTATGGCGCCAAGTTAGACTCGGATACGTCGTCCAGGTCGAGGAGTGCCACTAAGGAATTAGTTTGTGAGTATTTATACACTTTATAGTAAATATTCAAGGCGAAGGTCGTGGGTTCGAATCCTAAAATGACCTTGAGCTTTCGGTGAAGGAAAACATCGTGAGGAAACCACAGCACGATGGTAGGGTATTTTCCGGCTATTGTACTTGAGAGCCAGTTTGCCTTTAAGGCATTGTAATAAGGTGTAGAACACATTGGCAATCCCCCTGGTATTGCTAATGTCTATAGACGACGGTTGTCACTTACCATCAGATGACCCGCATGCTTCGTTGTCACTGGTGACATAAAAAAAAAGTCCGTGAAGAATTCTAGTGGAATTTGCCGCCAATTTCACTAAAACCTGACCGGACTTGTACCGACGAGGACTAGACTTTACAGTGAATGTGACAATATAATGTAATGATGTAATAATGTAATGTAAAAGAAGAATATTTAAAATAAAGAAATAGCTTAAAGGTCTAGATACCAAGCCAAAAACCTTTATAAAAAAAATGTTGGAACACTTGCACTGTAAGGGATTAGGAAAAAGAGTGGGCCGCGTTTTTATAGATGGCATTATCTATGATAACATGATTGATTTAATTGAAACAGTACCAGCGTCAGACTCGGCGATGTGCAAGCCGTCGTTCGCACGCACTGTGCCGGATGTAGTCCAGGCGCGCGACGGTGCGCCGCTGCTGTTATCGTGCGCAGTGCGAGGTGACCCCGAACCGAGGGTGCAGTGGTACAAGAATGGAAAACCGCTGCAGTCTTCTGAGGTATGTAGCTTTACCCGCGTTCCCGAGGGATCTTATCTTTTCCCGGGATAAAAAGTATCCTATGTTTTATTCCAGGATATGCCGTACCTGTGTGCCAAGTTTCATCATAATCCCTCCAGCCATTTTTGCGTGATTGAGTAACAAACATACAAACTTTCACATTTATAATATTAGTAGGATTTTGCTCGCTGAGAATTTAGTTATTAAAATTGGTCAAACATTTTTTACGAAAAATTAAATCTTTTCTGTTTAATAAAATGACAAAGCGATATGTGGTTAATTTTATTAGCAATCATTACGGATGGTTTAGGCTTGATAGTCTTGTAACTAAAGCTTTTAAATAAACAAATAAAGCAATCATGACGGAGTTGGTGTTGCTGGTAAGAATCTGTCACAGGTTGTGGGTTCGATACCCACCTAGTTCAGACTTTGTCAGTCATCTGATCCATAGCAATAAACTATTAAGATTTAGAAGTTCACAAAAAATATTATTTAAAAATTAAACAGGATATTATGTAACAAAAAAAATTATACTGTAGATGATAGGCGATGATAGCTCAGTGGTAGTGACGTCGGATACCGCGGCAAAGGTCGTGGATTCGAATCCTACAATGAGCTTGAGCTTTCGGTGAAGGAAAGCTGTTTCGCTGGCTGGGTACCACCCTCAAGTTGAAAATCTATCGCTAAGCACCTGTTGGTGTGTTCCGGCAGTTGTACTTGAGAGCCAGTTGCCTTTAAGGCATTATAATAAGGTGTACAACACATTGGCTATCCCTCTGGTATTGCTAATGTCTATAGGTAACAGTAGTCACTTACCATCAGGTGACCCGCCAGCCTCGTTGTCACTTGTGGTATAAAAAATAATGTAACATAATTAACATTATTTTGAATGTACAGGTGGTAGATCTCAAGTACAAGAACGGAGTGGCGTCCCTGGCCATCAACGAGATATTCCCTGAAGATGAGGGTGAATACTCGCTGAAGGCCATCAACAGTCAGGGTGAGGTCGAGACCAAGTGCAAGGTCACTGTCAAACGTGAGTATACTTTATTTCTCAGATCATTGGGTTCACTTTAGAATAGCAATTTGAGTGTCAAGCTCTCCGGGGATGATTATTTTGAAATGAAATGATATAACATATTGCGCCAGAAATGTCGTACAAATGGTGGTAGGAAATTAAAAAGCATCTACACACTTCACTATAGAATAGCATGCACAATTATAAAGTAAGCTTTAGAATGTAAAATAATAAAAAAAAAACCAAATCTAATAAAAATCTACTTAAGCTAACAAGTCAATTCAATACTTCCACCGAACCTGTCTGAATCTGTCCACTCATTTACCATTCATTATATTTAAAGTGATTAAATAAAGCCAGTCAATAAGCTTGGTCTTGAATTTATTTAATGGCATATTTAATAAACTGCCACTTACTTATAAAGCCATGGGATAGCAGTTCGTATGGTATAAATGGCTTTTTATTTTTTTTAATTCTGTAATCTATAAAGACATAGGTATATATGTCATTTTATTTTTACATTATTTATTTACATCAAATGCCTATAAATTGAAATGCGTTAAAATTTAATGCTAAGAGTAGACCGCTTAAGGTACTTCCAAGTCCTACTACTACTAATCAGACTACTAGATCTCGATCAATAAGAAAAACTTTTATAATCAAACTGTCCCACAGCGATGACAGAAACCGGCGCAGCGAGCGACAAACTCAAACTTGGCGACAAACCACCCAGAATAGTGGACCATGCGACATCACAAATTGTCAAAGATGGAGATGCTGTCACGCTTTCCTGCAGGTAATATATAGATATATTTCAGCAGACCAAAAATATTTGCTTATCCTGAATTGTATTCTCAGTTTAAGTGTATTCCGAACCGGTGGTAGAGTCAATTGTAAACGTTTATAAGTGCTTAAACTGAATAAATGAGTTTTTGTATCTCTGAATTCGATGCTTAATATTACCTAAACAATTTTAGTGTAGGTACTACTCATGTTTTTCCGCAGGGTTTAAAAATAGTTTAGTGGTATTTTACACAGTGGCACACACTTCACTGATGGCGCTATAATTGCATTAGTTCATATTTAAGTCGCTAGATGGCGTTGTCACAGAAACAAAAACGCATGAATACGTTGTGTCTTATTAAAAATTTATTTCACTGCATATTTTGGATTCTTTTGGATTTCGTAATAGTATAATAGCTATAAAATATTTGTGGTCTGTGACCTTATTCACCTCTTTACCCAGGATTGTGGGGGCGGAGCGTTTCGACGTAGTATGGCTGCATAACAACAAAGAAATCAAACCTTCCAAAGACTTCCAGTACTCGAGCGAGGCCAACATTCACAAGCTGCACATCGCAGAGATATTCCCTGAAGACGCCGGTATGTAGAACAGCTAGTGATGCATTTAGTTCAAGGTGGTGAATATAGATGGCGGTTAAACTTAAACATTACTGTTCCGATTGTTCAAGTTTACTTTGATGTTAAAATTGCCCTTTTTTTCTCTTTTAGTACCTATCAGAGTATACTTTACAAGTTTACCTCGCATTTTAGTTGATGCCCTTTAGTGTAGGGTATTGAACTGGCTCGTAAGTATACCGCTGCACGAAACAGCGGTCTTTAAACTGTAATTGAAAAGTGCTTCATTTCCTTCTTCATATTTTAGATTAACCCCTTTTGCCTAGTAACTAAACTAGCTGTTCCCCGTGGTTTCACCCGCGTTGCCGTGGGATCTTATCCTTTCCCGGGATAAAAAGTATCCTATGTGTTATTCCAAGATATGATCTACCTGTGTGCCAAGTTTCATCAAAATCCATCCAAACTTCACATTTATAATTTAGTGGGATTGACATTATTTTATTTAAATTCCCAGCTCATTTAATTTCCTAGGTAAAAAATACAAGGTCATCAAATTTCCTAGGTCAAAAATACAAGGTCGTTTCATTAAAAATTTTATGATCATCAGTAAACTAAACCCCCACTATCCCCAGGTGTATATACATGCGAAGCCTTCAACGACGCCGGTGAGTCGTTCTCATCGTGCTCGCTGGTGGTGTCGGTACCCGGGGAGTCCCCGGCCGCGCCGCAGTACGCCGCCTTCCCCGCCTCCGCTACCGTCGTAGCCGCTGAACCGGCCAACTTTAGCGCTGAGTTGGATAAGGTATTAACTATGCTTGATTTTTTTAAAATTCTGGATAATCTTGTGTTTGACCACAATCTCACCATGGTAAGTGATGATGTGGCCGAAGGTGGTAAGCACACAAAGCTTATGAGGAAACTGGCTTTCAGTGTTGCTGTCGGAACACACCGATAGGTGCTTGGCGACAGATTTTCAATTTGAGGGTGGTAGCCAGCCAGTCGGGTACTACAAAGTACCCTACCACCGTACTATGGTTTCCTCACGATGTTTTCCTTCACTCGAGCTCAAGCTCATTGTAGGATTCGAACCCACGACCTTCGCTGCGGTATCCGATGTCACTACCACTGAACTATCATCACCTTAAAATACTCTAGGATATCTATCTGAAAAACGTAGCTAAAAAGAGCTTGCGCCATGGAGATCAGATTAACTTTACAGATTAGCTGTCCCCCGCGGTTTCATCCACCTTATCCAGGATTTTTACTATAGATGAATTCATAGAGTATTTACTCTCCTGGATTATAAGTTCGCTTTAGTAATGTTAAAGGAATTTAAATACTCTATCATCTAAAGCTCATTATGTTAGCCATCAATTATAACTTACAATGTTAGAATATTCAAGGTTGATTTAGAAATTTGGTGCCACTTTTTTTAATACCACTAGGTGGCAATCAAGCTTACAGCCCACCTGGTGGTAAGTGGTTACCGTGGCCTATGGACGCTTGCAACAACCAGAGGCGTCACAAACGCGTTGACGACCTTCTTACTCATCTTTTGAAGAAACCCATGATATTAAAAATAAAAAAACGTTTTTTTATTAACATATTGTATCAATTGATTGAATAAATTATCCCCCCCACAGCCACCACTACAGCTGCAGTGGCTGAAGGACGGTAAGCCCATCGACGAGTCGTCCCCGCGGTACAGGTTCACAATGGAAGGCACCTCTAGATATAAGCTCGAGATCGTCAAGTGCACCAGCGACGACAGCGGCCAGTACCAAGCCCGCGCCGTCGGCACCAAGGGAGACTCCTTTGCAGCCTTCTACCTGAACTGCGCCGACATTTAAAAACAAAAACGACTGACAAATAACATGGGACCCAAGATGCTACCTTGCGGCATCCCCCACATTTTCTCCACAAACTGGATCATAATACCAATATTGAGTATGGATAACGATTTTTTATACAATTCGGAATCTAAGTGTGTAAAGGAGTTGTTTTTTTTTTATAAAATAAATTATTAATTTATTAAGTATCGTTAAGTGTTACACCCTGTCGAATGCCAATGAGAGGACGTTTGGACGATCGAATCCTCTACGCTCTCTAGTCACTGTTAACGTTTAAATGTTAATTTTATTTATTTGAACTCTACTATTATCCGTTGTTATTTTGTTTCTTTTTTATTCGTCCTTACCTAACAGATATTGCAGCTTCTCTTTAAAAAATTAAGCTTGAATTTAATCAATGTTGGCGATAGATTTGGGTTTGGTATTGAAGTGGTCACCGTTCCCGGGATATTTCATTAGCCACCACGGAATATCCCGTGATTGGTCGCCGTCTATTGCCTGCCTTTATCTGTAATACTATTTTTATATACATTTAACTGTATTATTTAATTGTACATAAACAATTTATAAATAAATATGTATACCTAAAAATAAGAATTGTGTTTTATTTATAAACATACAAATACTACCGAATGAAAAACAGTCGTTACTCGTATATTACTCATCGTTTGTGAAATTCGAGTTGAAATTTGAAATTTAAGAAAGACGCAGGAAATTAATAATCAGGTTTATCTATTATTTGGGAGTTTGTTTCGCCGGATCTTCTCCTGACAGGTCTTTATTTGGAAATGGTGGTAATGATAGCAATTATATGTTCCTTAAGTGTCCCAAAATTTAATAAAACATTATGAATTATTTAAAAGTCGCGAAAATTAAAAAGCTATCATTCCTATAGTTTATTTTGTCTTTAGTTTTTGCTCTAAAATCGTGAGTCATGAGCCATTCGAGTAAAAACACGAATCTATTGTCTTTCAATGCCCACACGTCGAATGTGAGTGTTTTTGGATTAACAACCCGAGCACTAGGAACTCTATTACTTTTAGATAATTTAATGCAAGATAAAAATGACACAGCTTTTTTATTTTTTTTAGTTTGGAGCTGACGCAATTTGTATTTAATAATTTTGAAATATCTTGCTAGGGCATAAGTTTTAGGTTGTGTCTATTACTAATATTATAAAGAGGTAATGTTTGTGAGGTTGTAGGGGGTAATCTCTGGATCTACTGAACCGATTTTGAAAATTCTTTTACTAATAGAAAGCCACGTTATTTTTGAGTGTCATAGGCTATATTTTTATCCCGGAAAAGATAAGATTCCACGGGAACGCGAGTGAAACCGCGGGGAACAGCTACTAGTTGATATGTTGAGAACATAACGGCTATCATCATGTCAGTCGGAAGATGTCCACTGCTGGACAAAGGTCTCCTCATCTTATGAGGGTCGCGGGAAGCCACTGAATGCGGATAGACTGGCTATAACGGCTATGCTAAATCCAAGTTATGATTAGTTAGAGACATCGCTTGCTCATCAACATGTCCTGATGTTAGTCTACTCCTCGTGCCGAACAGCTAACAACTTGAATCGGCCAGAGTTATCAAAACAATATTATGTAGGTACGCAAAAAGACCCTGGAAAATGCTATACCTAACTAATAAATCAGAAAAAGAGTTTCTGTCCGTCTAGATTGCTATATTTACACGTGTAAACTACTGAACCGATTTGAATGTAAACTGCCTGTTCCAAATAGGTATTTTTTATGTAGAATGCTAGTAAAAACAAAGTCATAACTAAATAGGTTTTCATGGTATTGATTGATATGTTAATTAATCAATGTTAGCACAACCGTATTAAATCAAATATCTACTTATTAAAAATAAAAAGTCCATAGAATATTATGTAAACTAGCAAAGAACTATAAATACAGGCAGGTAGGTACCTACCTACCATCTACAATCCGACAACATACAATCTGTAACTCTGGAACGTGACTTAGCACTAACTCGTATATTCAAAACACAGATTCTTATTTTAAAATATGAAATCCTCGGAGGAACGAGTTATAACTTATGTTTTTTTTTAAATCTGACCGCGCCGAGGCGATGAGTGAAGTGACGAAGCGGATTGTGGTATCTACTCTATATTACGTAAAGCAAGGCTTATGTAGGTAGGTATAGATTAAATTTGTTTTTTTTTAACAATCCGTATGTAGAATAGACAAGCTGAATGTGGATGTGGAGATTATAGATCGATAAAAAGTTTAAGTATTCGAACTTGAATTGGATTTCAATGAACCTTTGAATTAGGAACGAGTTTAATGTTGCACTAAATTAATTTTCCGCTACTTTTATATATTGGTAGAATTATTTTTGATTGCTCTACTAGACTTTAAATAAGTAGATAAGTTCCCATCTAATTCTTTCAATATAAAAACTTACCTGATGATACAAATTCACGACCTACCTACGTTAGAAACGAAGATATAAAAATACCGTAAGTAAGTACCTAAGTACTAAGTACATCATAATACTGTGAACGGGTTCATTTAGTTAGACATAAAAAACATTATCTTCAAATAAACATAATAATCAACTTAAATATCTAATATTATCATTACATAAAACTTAACGCACCAATCCAAGATTCGTAGATAAGTTATGAGTGCATTCAACGAGGTAAGCAATAAAATTTGTATATCACACCGATATATGTTCCAAAACACGAAACCATAATAGTTTGAGCGCCACTAAAATTAATAGTCAATAAAACGGTAGCGTTCACCGCCCCGGGATTCAGCCATTAACCCGTGTTCACAGCGCCATTAGGAATCGTCAAGTAAAAAAAAAGTTCATCCAAAAGGTCGAAGAGAGAAATTAAAACAAAAAAGTATCGTATCTCCATTCCATATTTCAATATTTATCACGAGATCGTTCGTTTTCGAACGAAAATTCGAAAAGGGTTATGCTTTATGGTCGTTTTTTTTTCTTCAAGTCCGTTCGGTTTCTTTTATTATAAATGAGTACGGCCAGCTGAATGCATTTTTTAAAAAATCATTTCATTTTTGAATTTCTTACGCGGTTCTCGGAGAACGTAAGGATTGACGTTATCCGAAGGTGGATGTACCTACAGAACTCAAGTTCTACTACCTACCTAAATCCAACATAGGATTAGATATAATTAGGATCATAAATTTATTGGCTTGCCATGTGAAAATTGTACCAAAGCAGGAATCACGATCCAAAGTTATTAAAATTATCTTTAGGTATGTAGTAAGAATACTTTAATAATTCTGCCACACTATCCTCGATTCCTTACCAGCATACTTCAAATTGTATATTTTGGACAATATCGATTCATACTGCGTGCTCCATTTGAAAAAGATTTTTCCTAGAAATTAAATTCAAAAACAAAAAGATTAAACTATGTATCTTAGCAATGATACCAGATCCTTAAAACCTTGCCATTTGTATCTTAAATTATATTTGAAATCTCCTATGGGTAGGTCCACGTTCTTTCATCCTTCATTCGAGTCATTTGCATAGTACATCTTTTGTTTCATAAAAATCATTAACCGCCATATTTGTTTTACAATTCTGCATTCTTTTCCAACATTGTTTTAATCTTAATTTTACCATCGGGTAGGTACTGTATGAATCACCAATTCACTTATGAATGAATCACCGATTATAATTAGGTAGGTATATACGGTGTCCCAAAAATAACACGCCATAGTGACACTGGACCTAGATTGGCTTCAGGTCTATGATATAATATCAACATGACCATAGTAAAAGTTTTATGGTTTTCGAGATATTGCCACTTTAAAAAAAATACACTATTTTTTGGTCTTTTTTCGCCTGTTTTGGCTATAAATAACTTCTAACTTATAGGTTTTTTTCCTAGTTGGTTGAGACAATCAAGTAATCATTTCATTTGAAACTAGTACCTACGCTATGCTCAAAAAATAACTAAGTTGTTTCATTTTAAGTCAATGCGAAAATCGTAACTAAAGTTTGACTAATTACTGTGAAAAAGAAATTGTACTGGACTGAATCAACAAAATTATCTTAAAAACTAGCCTATTTAATGTTATTTCGAAAATGGCATCCTGTATAAACATTTTTTTTAAAAAATGTATATTAATTCTTCTATTTAGTCATTAAATGCTTACTGTAAAATTTTGGAGCAATTCTTCGCACACGAAAAAATCTCAGTAGGTATCTAATAAAAACTAACATAAAATAGTTTATTCGGTGATCTTGAAAAACCGTTTAATCTTCGGTCAGCATTGCTGCTATTAAAAAAATGCAAATTGGCATTTTTTACAATAAAATACCCACAGTAATTATAAAATTTTTACAAATCACGTTAATCAATATTAATAAATAAATTATGCTAATTATTAAAAACTAAAAAACTCAACGAAACTATTTATAAATATTTTTACAGAATTCCACTCTTACGCCGTGAAACCAACGGTACAAAGTATAGAAAGTTATTTTTGTATCTATCTTCAAATCTCTTTGGGTATTTACTATTAATATGATAATCTATCTATCAATTCTTATGTTAGCAAAGACACAGTTCGATCGATAGATAGCGAATTCTCCACGAACGTAACATTATGAGGGCGGAGTAACCGTCAAACGCTGGCTATTTAAATAATAAATCTCAAAATATAAAATTACATTATTTTATTTAATATTTATAATCTGTAAATGCGTTTATCTCCTTGTGTAGCGTGTACTGTGTACGTTTTAACTCAGTTTTGTTACTTTAAATCATATCTTGATATATTAGGGATCCGTTGCAAAAAATATTTTAAGAAGTTTTTTTTTTATAAAAAAAGATGACATACTCGTAAACAGATAATAATAATATAATAGCCTCGGACATATTTTTTTCACACACGGCTATCTGATCCCAAACTAAGCAGAGCTTGTAATATGGAAACCAGATGATTGATATACTACATATACTACTTTTTGTTGTAAATACATACTTAAATAGATAATACACCCAGACTCAGGACAAACAGACATGTTCAAGCACACAAATGTCTGTCCTGGATGGGAATCGAACCCTCGACCTGGGACGTGATAGGCAGTGTGTTAACCAACCACGCCAACTGGCCCGTCAAAATGCAGATGTATGTAGGCACACATCTATATCTTCGGCCGCTAGCGTGGCTTCTGTAAAAATATGTAATAACCACTCCATTGCCATCAAATAATAAATTACGAATATACTCTTCATATCTTAAGGATGTCGATCATCATCACGTATAGATAGTCTCCAACAGTTCAAGTGTACAGTGACGGAATGAAAAGGTTCGTCGATTTTCAAATTGATTCGTTCAACGTATCGCGAGCACATATTACCTTTTGAAACTAAGTTACAGAATAGACTCGAGTTAGAGCAAATAACGTTTAACTCTTCGTTAATAAAGTTCAAAATTATTCAGATCAAAGTTGTTTGACTATTAACTTGTCAACAAGATTATTATTTCAGTCAAAACTATTGTCAAGCGGTCAATGTCATCATTGCAAAATATCATCATTGATACTTGCAGTACCTACTAGTGCAAGTGAAAAGCGACTCTAAGGTGACGAAGCTTTTCATTCTGTGACTGTACATCCTTTCGCTAAAATTGTAGTCCTGTCTATATGTATCGACTACATTGCACTACAAAACTAGCGGAAAGATGTATGTATTGATATATGTCGTATAATAAGTAAATAAAGTTTCAGTTTACTAGATGATAAAACTTTTTACTCCTTTCAACAACGTGGGATACAAAAGCGTTGTTTTGTAAACTTATATGCATACATTATTACATAATTAATGTAGTCGTTTCAAAGAAAATGGAAATTGACCAAAGATGTTATAATGCAATAATTTAAAATAATAACTGCATAGGTACATAGTAGAATTCTATAAAAGTCACGAATTTTTTGTCAGTAATTCAATTTATGAAAATTTGTAAGGAACCCATATTGAAAAAGTATTATTCGCGCATGCTTTAGTTAATTTTTCCATATCTTATTCGATTCTTGGAGTCTGAACAGAAAATATATGGAGTCGAGAACCATTTTATTTAATTAGTGAATGATTATTATGACGTATCGCTTTCTTTAAACTTTAAATAATATGGCTTATTTAAAAGACTACGACATAGAAGGAGGAAATCCCACCACTGCGGAGAACTACCCTCGGTATTAACTCGCCAATACCACGACTATGCAACTTATTAAACAAAAATAGCAGCCTCGATATACATTTCCAGTCGCTTGTCTCTTTTCGTAAATGTATACTGAACGACACTAAAATTAATTAATTAAGTACCTAAGTTATTATATTGAAATTTGTTATTGTAGTTTGTAGTCTAGTTAGTGAGTAGCAATAGTTTTAGCATCTCATAGTTTATAAAATAAAATAAAATAAAAATTCAACTCTATAACTATATAAACGAAGGAATATTTGATGTCATTAGTGTGCCTGTATTCGATGCATACGAATTATATAAACAGGCGACAGTTTACTTCTAGTCTAGTTATAAATAAATATTGAATATACCAGTTCCCGAGATGCAATATAATCAATCTACTATGTAATTGTGGTCAATCTACACTTTAGTCAAAGTACTTGACTTTTTTTGTTACAAAATCAACACAGACATGCTTATGCAATTTTATAACACTGCTTTTTTTTATATTCTGGATAGGCTTGTATTTGACCACAATCTCACCATGGTAAGTGATGATGTGGCCGAAGATGGTAAGCACACAAAGCCTAGATGGGAACTGGCTCTCAAGTGTAGCTGTCGGAACACACCGATAGGTGTTTGGCGACAGATTTTCAACTTGAGGGTGGTAGCCAGCCAGTCGGGTACTACAAAGTACCCTACCACCGTACTATGGTTTCCTCACGATGTTTTCCGTCACCGAAAGCTCAAGCTCATTGTAGGATTCGAACCCACGACCTTCGCCGCGGTATTCGACGTCACTTACCACTGAGCTATCATCGCCTTAAAATGTATAAATGTTTTAAGATCAACATTGACTCCACAGTTTTCCTGTCCTTGCACTTACAATACTTTATTACGTCGTCCGCAAAACTCTTTTATTTGCGCGATCGACTCGTACTGATTTAAAACGCATGTGTCTTCGGTTCGATTCCCCGGCCGGGTGCGCTCTGTGATCGCACACACGCCTAGCGATCTACTCAGTGTGCAAACTTAATTTTACATTTGAAATGTACTCTAATATTCAAGAAATAAGATCTATTTCAAAATATCAAAATAGAGTTATATTGGTTTTCATAGCAGTGATCAAAGTTGTGCCCAATAAGTTTACGTATAAGTTTTCATATAGACTTTACAGCATTGATTTAAAGTCGCTATTTCAACGTAGAGTTCGCTAGATAGGTAGTTATCATTGCTACAATTTAAGTAATACCGCATTATCTTTGCGTTTGAATCGAACTCTAACGTGTTAGTAATAGCGCTGATTTTTTAATACCATTTTATGTAAATAAATTGGTTGTCATTGCAACAATTTAAGTCATACCAATTTATTTTTGCGTTTTATATGACCTATAATGTGTAGAGTTTAAGGTTGCTTTTTGAAGTTGTAGGTTATAAATAAAGTGGTCGTATCACAATACATTAAGCATCGACGTAGATAAAGGTTATTGATATATTTGGAATGTAAATTGCTGTAAATTATTTACATGGAATATGGAATTATAGTTTACGTGCTTTTGTTTTTAATGTGAGAGCCCGATTAAAAATAGATCATGATGTAAAATACGTATAAAAGTAACGATTTCAGTAGAATAAATAAAACTACAGGTTATCTGATTGTAATTGTATATCTTTATGTAGAGAAGTTCGTCGCTTTTTAATTAGATATTTGATTTTTACTTTTGGCTAAGCTTGTATTTGACCGCAATCTCACCATAGTATAGGTGGTAACACCACAAAACCTAGATGGAAACAGTCTCTCAAGTGCAGCTGTCGAAACGCGCTTGGTGCTTGGCGGCAAACTTTCAACTTGAGTGTGGTAGCAAGGCCAGTCGAGTACTATCGTTCTATGGTTTCCTCACGATGTTTTCCTTCATTGAAAACTCAACTTTCATCCTACCACTGATCTATCATCGCCTTTGAATCCTATAATATAAATATTCAAAGGTTTGTGTTGCTTCATCACGTAGTAAACTAAAAGTGTTTGGATGAGTCTCAGGCAAAGCTGCAGTGAAGAGCTAGGTACATTATTATAAAAATAAATTAAGTAGGTACTTAGTAGGTCACTTATTTTTACTCACTGAAAGTTATTTTAAAAGTCTTGTTTCTTTTAGTGTGCCATATTTCAAGCATTTATACCTACTTTCATCAGTGAGTGGTATTTCGCTTTTATAGATCTAATATAGATCCAGAAAAAAAATGCAAAGAAATATCATCAAAGAGTTTCTCATCAAAACACTAAAGTTACCCGCATTTCCGATCCAAAAGAAAACTAAAAAACTGTGAACATAAAAATGGAGAGTCCTTTATTTCTTTAAAAGTAAACTCAATTTGAGGCAGACGGCGGAATTCGAGGGTTTTTTTAAGAAATGATCAATGACAGGCCCACAATGATGGAATATTGGATCCCTTTTTATATTTTTTTTATTTATTCTAAACGCCCTTTCATAAGGTCTGTGCAGAGACAATAGGGCCGCGGGGTCATCGGTCGAGGATTATAAAAAAATAATCCTTTGGGCTATGAAACTTAGCTCGTCACTTGGGTTTACTCGAATGTCTTAATAACATTTTAGAGACGACAGAATCTCCATTGTACAAAAACATTGCATTCATATAAAGGAAGAATATTAGATATTCGGAATCAGGACCTGAACGTACGTTTATTTTTTTCTTTTACCATATTTCTGGCAAATACATAATAGGTATTATCATTATTAATATTAATTTTATTACCTGTTGTGCTAAGTTTCATTTAGATCCGTTCAGCCGTTTTTGAGTTAAGATAGTTTAAAATGGAGAAATAAAAATAATTTAAATTTCCCACAACAATAAATACATACAAACAATACAGTGTTATTATTATTAGTGAATGATTTTTGGTCACGGGTTTAGTTATTAAGGATTTATGGTAATTTCCATGGTGATACTTCCTTTGGCGGTGCGCCAGAGTTGCGGTTATTAGTGAATTTGGACATTATGTTTTCTGGCTGAGAATGCAAAATGTTTTTTTTTTTAAACAATGTCAAGTTGTATATAAAACTTTATACGTATCAGTTTCAATAGGTTTAGTTTTAAAAATAATTATGTGATAGTGACGTTAGATACCGCGGCGAAGGTCGTGGGTTCGAAGCCTACAATGAGCTTGAGCTTTCAGTGAATGAGAACATGAGGAAACCACAGCACGATAGGGTACTTTGTAGTAGGTACTCGACTGGCTGGCTACCACTCTCAAGATGAAAATCTGTCACCAAGCACCTGTTGGTATGTTCCGCCAATCGAGCGATTGCCTTGAGGCATTGTAATAAGGTGTACAACACATTGGAAATCTCCCTGGTATTGCTAATGTCTATAGGCTAACAATTAAAAATAAAGTTTTTTTTTTAAATTTCACCCCTGAAGGAAACGGGGGTTCAAAGTTGGTATGAAAAATGAGAAGAAAATCAACGCCCAGCCTTACACCTTTGGACCTAGAAAGCTGTTTTTTTTCACAGGTGTTAGTTTTAAGATGTAGACGATGAATAAGAACGGATTTTTAGAAATTCAATCCCTAAAGGGGTAAAAAAGGGGTACGAAAGCTAGTTAATTAATGTAATGTAAATTGCTCTCTACACATACAATGTAATGTAAGACTACGTACAAACAGACTAACAACAATGTACTCTTATTTATAAGTAAAATATATGGTACATCCGCGCGATTGCATTGCCTTAACCCGTACATATGAATTTTATGAATCGTGCTTAGGAAAGGTGTGCAGTCGTTGTTATTTGTAATAATTTTTAAATTGGTTTTCCATATTTTTGAGCAGGTCTCATCGCTTGAAAGGGAAGAAAAGTTGTCGAGTGGAAACATTTTCACCAAAGGAACTGACAGCCACTAAATTATATACTTAGGTAATTCAGCAACTATAATTATATTCAAATTAAATCTATACGCTGACATAAATACATGTGTCTGTGTCTATGTTTGTCTTTATCACTAAACTAAGATAGCATAGCGGATTAATTACTTAACGAGGCTCAGAGAAGAAAATATATATTTCAATCTAGGAAAAATATTTTGTTCAAAGGGAAACTTATCTTAAAGAACCATTCAGCAGCAGTAAACGTTGAAAATAGTAATACCTCAGTGCCTATATTTATAAAATCGCATAACGACTGATTGGATGCGCACTGCGCAGACGCAGCTCGGCGGCCGCGGCGGGCCCGCGGCGACGTGCATCGATTTATGCCGATACTCGATAATTAAAAACAATCCGCCATATTGCTTTTTGTCTCTCCTTTTATTCCCGTTTTTGTGCGTCCCTCATTTGATTGTGTTACTTTTGGACCTTTTTCCTTTGGACTCCTTAAAGGGCTCGCCGTTTGTATTAACGTGGCTATCAGCTTGTACCGCCGTCTGTAAACCATTGGCATTGGAACGATTTAATTTATATTTTTAACGGATTACGGCCAACAATAGATCTCGACTCTCGATGTTTTGCCAATGGGGAGAAAAACGGAACATCCTTCAAATTTTTTAACAAAAATATATTTTTAATTAAACAATCCATAATTGAATTTAAATGGGCTCATTAGGTAGTTCTGTATCAATAAATTCTGGCTAAGTAAAGACTCTACAAAGTTGTCAGGATAATATAATGCTTCAATGCTCCGGCTCAAAGCTACCGAATTCGATATTCTGATAAAAAAAATTGTGTCATTAAAGTGACACTGACAATTGTCACCTACATCTGACATTAACTGTCAGACACGCATTGTCGAGGTCAAAGAGTAATGGGCTCATTTAAAATAGTTCAGATAACGAACTTCTATTGTGTGGCAACATTATTTGGAGCGAAAAAATCAATATTGACCCCGAAATTTTGCACTTTTTAAAATATTAAACACAAAAACCCCGAAGAGTAAAAAGCGGTCCAGGTGCGGCGAAAGGGTTGAGCTATTTCTATTCTTGTCTGACGCGGTATAAACGTTTGCTGTCTCGCTCTCTAACCCTTTGATGGAGGGTGATTTTTTTCTGTCAAATCTCGTATTTTCTCATTGATTTTTTTTTGTTATAATGAGATATTGTGTTACGGGGTCTTTTGTTGAAGTTTTAAAGTTTGGAATTTGGATTTTTATTAAACGCATGTGTGTATTTTATAGTCAACATGGCAACGAATCATACTGCTATATTAACGACTTCCTCCTGATTTTTTTAATAATGTATTTTTCCATATTTCCCTCCGTCAACTGCCTAGAAATATTCTGTATTGAATAGATCTGCTTTTTTATGGATTGGAACTAGGAATGGCCTTTGTTCTTCCTTCGTTAAGTTAGGACCCCGAGCTCCAATTAAAATGAATAGCAGCTTTCATCAAGCTGTTCTGGTCACCTTATAAATATTTAACGCTGGTTAACCTCAAACAATATTTAATACTGGCATTATATATCTATAGATTAGAACTAATTATTAAGACTGAGTACGAATGAGTTTCAGCTTACTTTTAAACAAAATATATTATTTTATTTATTTTGTTACATTAAAAGTAGGTAGTTAGGTATTTTGTAAATTGCTTGGAATTAGCATGGATAGGATCCCAATGTGGTAAGGTACCAGTTCTTATCATAAGCTATCCAAAGATAATTTTGATCTACAGTGTAAATAAATAAATAATAAATAGTTTATTTCTTCCCACAAATAAATTTCTTATAATTTAGAATAAACCTAATGTTTAGAGTAAACCCTTTCCGCTTTCCTGCAATTTGCGCGAGTGATTTCGTGAAAAACAAGAAGCCGGTTTTTCAGATAGATGTGTAATTTTATTTCCTCTAGTGTAGTAGTTAGGCAAAGGGTTAACCTATACAGCCTCAAACTCAAAACTCATTCATTGACCAATGAGCGCGAGCGGTGGCTGTCAGTTGGTACCAACCCATTTTCCAAGAGGTTGGTATTACCATGGTGGGAGGTTTTTTTTAGATCAAATTAGAGACAAAGTAAAAACTAATGTTTAATCTAAGCTAATCTAATATTTAAATCCGATGGCTACTTTCTCCATAAAATAGTCATAGAATTTCTTAATAATATAACACCTACAATTTTAAATTAACAAGTCAAATTTAATTTCGGCAAGTAACGGCACGCAGTCTGCAAACATGACATTTGTATTATGGTTATACCCGCGATTGTCTTCCATAACTATACGCCACATCTACTTTACTATAAGGGTTGCCTCTCAGCAGTTGACTTTATGGTTTTTTTAAATATTTTTTAATCATTATGTTCATGATCACTTTAAGTAGACAATGTGTTTAATAGGTGAATGTGTAAATTAACTTTAACAATTTACTAAATATAGTTGCGGTACATCGCAGAAGGCTGGCAGCAAGTACGAAGCTGATATAGGTAACGTTTTTTTTTTAATGTCACAAGTGACAACTAGGCAGGCGGGTCACCTGATGGTAAGTGACAACCGTCGCCTATAGACATTAGCAATACCAGCGGGACTGCCAACGTGTTGTACACTTTATTTCAATGCCTTAAGGGCAAGGGCAACTGGCTCTCAAGTGCAATTGCCGGAACACACCAACAGGTGCTTGGCAACAGATTTTCAACTTGAGGGTGGTAGCCAGCCAGTCGAGTACTACAAAGTACCCTACCACCGTGCTGTGGTTTCCTCACGATGTTTTCCTAATTATCGAGGCGGTAGTGTGTAACTGTTGTAATTTTTTGCGATCCACGATTGCGGAAAAGTTGTGATACTTGTAAATGAAGAGACCCACGAGTAAAACTCGAGTCGCAAGCATCACGCTCTCAAACCACGTACCTTGTAACGTTGCAGCGTTGCAGGTACGGTTCGCCGTTTGATTTCAACATGACTTTGTAGTCGCGGATAAATCAAAGCATTGAGTCTATTTAAGTAAATATTGAAATACGTAGAGGCAGCCCTAACATTCTGACTAACACGACGCCCACGACCAACAAATCCTAAATAACAAACGACGCGAGAAAAAAATTATTAAATAGAATTGTAATTGTGTAATATGCGCTTGCCCCGCCATCTTCTGAACATCTGTTATTGTCAACACACCTGAGAACGATGTGGCTACGACCCTCTTTGTCACCAGTTGAGAAAATGCTTAGGTGTGAGAGAGACGGAGACAGAGAGTCAGTTCACGCGAGATGTGGAAGTGACAAAAAACTCACGCTTCCTGTGTCTTTCGTATCATTTGAAAAAGGCATAATGCTAGCGTAGTATATGGAGTACTTTCAGATAAAAATCTTAATATGGCACCCCAATAAGATTTTTTTAAGACTATAAATGAAATCAATCACAGTTTATACGAAATTAAACAATCTTTCAATTTCCACGTATAGAAGGGCTCCTCATTAACTTACAAATTAAATAAATGTGATGCTTTGTGAGAAAAGAAAAAAAGGAGAAGAATTGGTTCAGCATAACAACCAACCGATTAGTCCACCAGGGGCTATCAATAATAACAGAATTAATAATTTTCGTAACCAAAATAATTTACTACACGCACCTACAAATCGTTAAATTTCCATAATTTACTACAGATAGTGCCATCTACCATATATTCATTCGTAATCCCAGTGCAAGTGTACATCTATTTGCTAGTGTTATAGTGCTGCATATCACATAGACATATCACAGCAGCACTACAAAACTAGTGAAAAGATGCACCCTTGCACTGTAAGGGGTTAGGAAAACGAGTAGGGCGCGTCTTCGTGGATGGCTCTTTGATCAACTCAAACTCAAAACTCATTTATTCAGTTTAGGCCCTGGTAAGGCACTTATGAACGTTACAATTGACCCTACTACCGGTTCAGAATACACTTAAACTGAGAAGACTCCGGCAAGGCGATGATAGGTCAGTGGTAAGTGACGTCGAATACCACGGCAAAGGTCGTGGGTTCGAATCCTACAATGAGCTTGAGTTTTCGGTGAAGGAAAACATCGTGAGGAAACCATAGCTCGGTGGTAGGGTACTTTGTACTATCCGACTGGCTGGCTACCACCCTCAAGTTGAAAATCTGTCGCCAAGCACCTATCGGTGTGTTCCGACAGCTGCACTTGAGAGCCAGTTCCTATCTAGGCTTTGTGTGCTTAACACTTTCGGCCACATCATCACTTACCATGGTGAGATTGTGGTCAAACACAAGCTTATCCAGAATTTAAAAAAATATATCAAAGGTATGTAAATTAAAAATACTATTTTAAAAATATCAACTTTCAGAGGTTCACTTTTACATGGCTCTAGCTCAAACAATTGATTTAAATCATGTTCAACTAATTAATCTTGTTTTATCGTAATATTTCACGTTGACTATGCTCACCGTGTATGAAGTTTTGACGTATTCCATACAATGTGGACTTTTTAACAATTCCAAAATAGAATGTTTTTAACTTAACCCTTCCATATTTGACAAAAAGAGTTTTTTATTTTGTATATTTAGAACGCGACGCGGCCGGAATGAGGATTTGGTTCTTTTGAATTTAGAAACTTCAGAAATTGAAGACGCTTGTAACATCGAAATGTGGATTAGATATAATAACGGGCTGTATTCAGAAACTAAGGGAATCGCTTGTTATATTTTTAGGAGTTTCAATTTGCGATTAATTAGGTATTGTTAATTCCAAAGTAAATCAACTACTGCTTAGAAAATGAATAAAACCTATGTATGACTTTTACTCCTTTGATCAGAAATACTACCTACATCCATATTATTATTTTTACTAAAATATAGGCTTAAAAAAGATTGCGTCGAACGTGTCATTATGACTGTTATCTAAGATTGCAAACATAATTTCTTATAACGGCAACCCTTTCAATGCAAACGGAATTTTACAAAAGGGGTATTTTTTTGTCAAAATTGTATACAGTGTAATATTTTGACAAAACTGCGGAGTCACGTTACAACCCGGTGCGAATTTATAAAAAAACATAGTAACAAAGATATTTCTTTTCTTATCGGATATGGAAAAAGTAAATGTGGAATTTTGGATTATCATTTTCGTGTCCATTATCACTATAAACTAAAATCATTTCAAGATGATTTTAGAGTTACTTTTTTACTTCTGGATAAGCTTGTATTTCACCGCAATCTCACCATGGTAAGTGATGATGTGGACGAAGGAGATTCCTAGATAGGAACTGTGCAGCTGTCGCACACCGATATATGCTTGGCGATAAGTAGGGTTGATACAGCTTCGACATATTTTTAACTAGGTTTTCACCCCGCGGTTTTGCCCGCGTCACCGAGGGATCTTATCTTTGCCCGGAACAAAAAGTATTCTATATTTTATTCCAAGATATGATCTACCTGTGTGCCAAGTTACATCAAAATCCGTTCAGCCGTATTTGTGTGATTGAGGAACAAACTTCCAAACATACAAACATTCACATTTATAATATTGAGTAGGATATGATAATTAACAATACTTGTTTCTTTGCCACTAATGGAGCATAATTAAAACGAAGACTGAATTCAAAAAAGAGTAAATCTTTCTGCTCTTGAAAGTCCTTGGACTGTATTTCAAGAAACTCTAGTTCCACGCCTTTGGACGTATAGCATTCCACCCAACATACGATGCAGTCTAAATTAAGTTAAGTCTATACAAAAACGTTCATCTTAATAACCTCTTAAAATAAAAGTAGTTATTATAATAAAATATTACACTATAGAAAATAATGCCTCGCTGAGTTTCTTACCGGAGTCTTCTCAGTTGAAGTGTTTTCCGAACCGGGTGGTAGAGTCAATTGTAACGTTCATATGAGCTTTATCAGAGCTTTGACTGAATAAATGAGTTTGAGTTTAAGAGCCTATAACCTGTCCCGCTGCTTAGGCAAAAGCCTCGCTTCACCACTTTTCTTCATCGGATTCTACGGCTAAAGTTCCTACTGCTTTTTTCTCCCAATCTCTATCTTGTGTTCCATAGTTAATTATTTCCTACAATAATCATTGATAGCTTACGCAAGTATAAAACTGAGAGGACTAAATCAAACAATATAAACGATATCATATTTTATTGTCAAATATAAAATTCTCACCAGCTCACAATTTCTATCACTTATATTTTTACCTCGCATTTTCATGCCAATATGGGGTCCGCAAAAAATGTCAAATCTCAAAATATTTCTAATTAAATGAACGGACGGCGGACGAGCAAATATGTGGCGGCTGTGGGACGTTTATTAATTTTCAAAATTTAAACAAAACTGACATATCTCAGTTCTTCAAGTATGCCGGGTATTTTGCGCGGCGGACATTTTTGCTTTTTTTTATAGTATTTCAAATGAGTGAGAGGAGGGGAGGGTTTTCTTTAATTGGAGCAAGACAGAAGATAACTTCGATAGCTATGTCGGAAAGCTATGTCAAATTGCAGAAATATTTTATTTTATTAGGGAAGTTCAGGAAAAGCTTATATCCTTATATGAAGTAGGTACCTATATCATGAGAAAACAAAGGTTAATTAAACATACTACTAAATAAGCCCGACTTTAACGGTATAAAGTCTGAAGGATGTTGTGTATGGTAGACTATAAGGCGCCATCGATAAATAGAATTGAAAAATATACCCACGTGTTAGGGAGTACAAACATTAAAATTCGATTTTTATGTCTATGTTTAAAGTTAAAAAAGTCAAATATAACTAGATAAAAAAGAAAACAAATTAATATAATAAAATAACTATAGGTACTTCAGAAATGTAATAAAATTAAGTTATGTACTTTTGCATCGCGGACTCCATGACGACCGGACGCGGCAAATTTCCGAAAACGTTCCGTTTTTGTTGGAGCGTAATTTTTGGAAAATTCACATGCGCCCGCGCCGCCCGCTTAGTCGCCACTGTAATTATACCTATTTCGATCGCACACTTTTTCGCTACCGTCTCACGATTGGTAATTGCTTGTATTATTCTCGTTATGTCTCTTCAGAACATCGACATTGCACTTAATTGTTTTAGTTATGTTTTATAAATGCATCTATAGTATAATTTATATTTAACAAATGTACAAAATATGCAATGTGTTTATAAAAAACTTCCTCAGGCTGCTACTGCTGCCGATTGGCAAGGTTCCTAGCAGGCTGGCAGCATCTCCTCTTTGGATGACCAGGCTGATGTGTTGGCGGATAAAGCTCCCCGCCCGCCGGCCTCCCGGGGCAACGATTAATTTAAAATTTAATTTATTTTATAAATACAATGGTGTTAATAATAACAATAAATATTTCAAACTAAGCAGAGCTTGTGCTATGGAAATCATACAACTGATACCTATCTATACTTTTTTTTGTAAATACATAATTAAATAGATAATTACCAGAACACACAGGCAAGTTCATGCACATAAATGTCTGTCCTGGATGGGAATCGAACCCACTATCTTTGGCGTGATGATAGTGTGACCGGCCCGTCATTACAATTGACTCTACCACCGTTTCGGAATACACTTAAACTGAGAAGGCTCCCGTAAGAATAAGGTGGCGATTTTTCCTGTGGATCTGTCTTTAGTTATTCATCATCTTCGTTACCATAGATATTTGAAATTATTTCAAACTTACGGCTTAGATTGAATATTTTGAAATAGTAAATTATAGCCATTCCAATATTTACATAACAATATGATAAAAATATAGATTGAGATTAAGTTCACAAATTAATTTGTATTTTAAATTAAAACTAAAATTAGATCGAAGAAAATAATCTTGATAACCCAGAAATGCGATCGCGGGCCCATCTGACCCACCTGCTTAATCTCAGCGCAGACACAATGCTCGGGGTGCGCTCAATGAAAGGTCTCAACCCCTCGCCAAAGCTCATCGGTTGCACAATAAAAAAAATGTACAAAAAACGGAAAGATGGCAAAGGTGTCTCAATTTTTAACAAAAAAGTTCGCCGAGGTTAAGACCCATGGGAAAGAGTTAGATATGCTCCTAAATCTTCCCTTTTCCCGAAAGACGATCCTTCCGCGTGCGTTTTTTTTCGCGCTAACTGTT
This sequence comes from Ochropacha duplaris, assembly GCA_951361185.1. Classification (NCBI taxonomy): domain Eukaryota; kingdom Metazoa; phylum Arthropoda; class Insecta; order Lepidoptera; family Drepanidae; genus Ochropacha; species Ochropacha duplaris. The sequence continues at coordinate 2,849,991 of OX592715.1, read as the reverse complement.
TAGCAAGGGTACCGTTTATTGTGCGTATTTTAAAAAATTGCTCAAATTCACCCCTTTTAGGAAGCAACAGATGATGCGAGACGCGTGAGATAGTTTTTTTTAAAGTATTTTCGTACTTTGATTTATAACTGTTTGCAGTAATTTGAGAGTTTTATGGATATTGTGCCGTTGTAGGCGATTTTTGGGTGGATTTAATAACGGTTTTTGGATAAAAGATGCGGAGTCATTTGTTATTTTTAGTCTTTTTTATAGTTTTTCTTTATTTGCATTACTTTTATTGATTATTATCAATAAGAAATTTTATTTTACAAAACATTAATGAAGGCTCAGTTTGCAGTTATTGAATACTAAACCATTTAAATGATTCGGCTTTCCCCTTTTACAGTCGGTATTTAGGTGTGTTGGATGCGATGCGGGTAGCGCAAGACTGGTCATCTTGGAGATCCTTGGGGGAGGCCTTTGTCCAGCAGTCAACGTCTTCCGGCTGATATGGTGATGATTTAGTTGTAGTTGCATCTTTACAATTAAATAGGGATAAATTTTGATCAAAAGATATTTAATAATAATATCCTGAGGGAATTCTCACGCAAGACCATTTGATCCCAAACTAAGCAGCCATGTATTATGGAAACTAGATAATATACTACTTATAAATACATACTTACCTACATATAGATAATCCTCCGCGGGAATCGAACCCACAACCTGTGGGTGACATGTAGTGACCTTCCCAACCACAAACTATCAATATATTTAAGTAACTACTTAAAAAAACAATCATATTTCATTTAGAGGTAAAAAATAAGTACCTGCATACTCCCACATTGAAAATACAAATAAATCCATTATTCAATCGATTAGTAAAGCTAGAAAAAATCACACTTCTTTGATTTTTTACAATCGCATTATATAGTGATTGCCTCATTTTTTGCGTTTCACCAATCAGAAGCCATTGTCCGTCCCAAGTCACAATCGTGGTCGAGATGCCCCTTTTTGACCACGCGTAAAAAGAAGAAAAAAAAGCTCACTCAGGTCATAAGTCACACGATTTTGTATTGAGCATTTTTTTAAAAGGGTCAGCGCTGCTTGCGTCTATTTATCAAAATGAGGTCACAGGAATTGTATAGCTGCAAATTTTGTAGATCGAATTCCGGGATTGTGCGGTTTTCTTTAAAGTAATATGATACCGGTGTGACCTTGGGTCAGTTGGACCGATGGGCTCATTGTTTGATATTTTGTAAGACGTTGCCATTGTAGGGTTAAATTGGACTATATTATTTATATTGATTTTCAAAAACGCTATTTCATTTGTTGTATGAAATTGGTAAGTTACTATGTGACTTTTTGAGTTGTGGTTTTGAATTTTGTAAGCCTGATTGTAAAACCCGATTGTGAAATATTCTGAAGTAACCTGCAATATATTTAATAAAGAAATTATATGCGTTATCGCGGGTAAAACACGCCTAAACTGATTTTTTGTGAAATTTGGCGCTCAGATATTATGGTGTGTATAGGTTAATTTTTTATTCTGGATATACTTGTGTTTGACCTAAATCTCACCATAGTAAGTGATGATGTGACTAAGAGTGGTAAGCACACCAAGCCTAAATGGGCACTGGCTCTCAAGTTCAGCTGTTGGAAGACACTGATAGGTGCTTGGTGACAGATTTTTAACTTTAGAGTGGTAGCCAGCCAGTCGGGTACTACAAAGTACCCTACCACCATGCCATGGTATCCTCACGATGTTTTCCTTCACCGAAAGCTCAAGCACATTGTAGGGTTCGAACCCACGACCTTTGCCACCGATCCGACTTCACTATCACTGAGCTATCATTGGCTTAACAGGTTACTTTTTTCCCAGGATCACGTGTGAAACCGCGGGGACCGCTAGTTCAAAATAAGTTAATAGTTACTTGTGTAATGTAGAGAAATATTGTTGTAAGACATTAAAACTATGCCATTAAAATGAATCTTAAAAAATGTAAGTTAATGCAGATTAACCTCGAATTATTCTATTTATTCGCGACCCCAACATAAAATAAAATTTTAAACAGCCAGTATCATTTCCCACGATTCACCCCAATTTTAGGGTTATCTCTTCATGGCGAGCGAGTATCAAAAAGTAGATCACTTAAAAATTGCCAGAGTTCATTTTTTTCCTCCAAAAAAGGTAAAAAACGTGACCCCATTTCGTGATGAGGTTACGACATTGTGAACTAGGTTTAACCCTATGCATTTTTTGAAATTCGATCCAGTTCTTTTAGGTGTTTTTTTTTCTTATTTTTTTAGGTTATTGATGGTTTTTAAGCAGGTAGGTATTTTCTTGTGAGAAGATGAAATGGAATTTAATAGAATATTTTTTGCTTTAACTTAAAACGATGATAAAATCGTCGATACTACGAGTCAATTATGTTAAACTAAATACTAACGTCCTAATAATATTTTATATTCTAATTACTAATTTATAAATTTTAATTTAAACACTTAGGTAATTTTTCAGTTAAACCACGTTTTCAAGTGAAACAACAAAATATGGCGTCTCCATACATTATTATTATTAAATATGTAAAAAGTTCTTATTCAACTGATGAAACACAATGTTCTCGAGAACGAACGTACAAGACGGGATGCCACTGCGCTTAATTGCATTGACACTAAATGAATTAAAAAATTATATATTACCTTATACCGCCCTGCGGCATCGCTTCTTTACTTCAAGTAATTTGTGGTAATATTTCAGGAGTATTTAAAAAAAAAACTTTGTTATCTTTTTAATTGCATACGAGTCGAACTTAGTCTTGTTAGTGTTATAATTTCGTAGTAAAGAAGAATGAAAAATTTAAAATAAATACTAAGGTTTAGTTATGAAATACTTTTTTTATCATAGTCTTCATCATCCAGCAATATGTCCCCACGATATCCTGGGTATCCTCATATCCTTTACCTACCTACCCGTCAAGTCAGCGTCGTTTCCAACTCTTCCATTGTCACAATTACCGATACAATGACCCGGCGATATACAACAAACTCAATTGTAAGAACAAGTATTATTAATACAAAACGCGTTCACAATCTCGAAATAACCATCGAAATACAGCGTGATCAGTTAAAGATAAATACAGACAGAACTCTGAAACAGTTTGTCATATTAATATAACACAATATCTTTGTAAAAAACGTTTCAAAGAGTTGTTTCTTGGTAAAAAAGGCAACGCCAACTCGCATCTGCGGGACTAAAAATAATTTCCAACGTTTAATACAAAAATCGCAATAATTAACTTCGTTACAGACCAATAAATTACAATACGAGAAAGAAATGCAACACGATACACACACTCTCTCATGACATTGTGCGTATACATATATATACACACACACGCTGGAATAGGGTGGGACGATGTCTAATCGAAGCGTCAATAAATTTATCTTTAGATTTCGCTGTGGTTGTACTTTTCGATGAATTTTTAACTTATTATTCGTATTTTAAATTACGTCATAAATTTGACGTGAAAAGCATTTGGAAAATAAAAAAAAATCTTTACACTTGAATGCAATAAGAATCACATTAGCATATCGGTTTTCGTAGCATTCGTAGCACAAGGTAATTAATTTAATAACCAAAGACATCAACGATCACTCGTGAATAAATTGAGATTGATGTTTATTTTTTTTATGTCGATGTGGTTGATGAACTCACTAATATCAACAAAATATATATACCCTTTATTGGGGCTCGTCTTACAAGATTTGTGCAGTTAGATGCGCAGATTGAGTTGATTGTTACCTAAATGGTTATTAAATATAGAGATAGAATATAAAAATACACTTTTTTTTACAAACAAAACCAAGATCCAGTTTATAAAATTATTGTCATCGATATCGACAAAACAATAACACCAATCGACTACATCACTAGTCGTACTCCGATCACAAATACATTCGCATGATTTATTGTTAACACGAGTAACAACTCATGTGTGGAAAGTATCATTCGCTCACACATACACCCTCACTCACACATTCCCACCCGCAGATTATTATGCGAGCGAGCTGCATCGGGGTACATCGGGATACTTCGGAAAATGTTACATTTGTACGAGAAAGGCCCGCGGCGCCGCCCGCGGTTTTTCTTTAATTGCCCGCTGCCCGGTTCCTCTGTGACCTAGCGTGATGATTTATATTACAAATCAGAGCTTTATTATTAATATATGAATTAATTCAATAGTTGGTTGAAATTGTTTCATAGATTATGAATGGGACTCCGTGCTCCTGGATAAGAGAGGAGTTCATTCTTAAAGAGTTGGAAATCGATGAATTATACTTTTTTTGTACCTACCGATATAGTCATGGTACTGGCTTACTAGGTTTTCAGCGATTTTGAAACAAGTGAAGCTTATTTTTAACCGACTGCTGGCGAAGCCAAAATAGGAGAGTTGTGTGTTTGACCTGTATATATATGTAATTATGTATGCCCGTCCCTATGTTCCCTCCTAACGTCTAAACGAAAAGGGAACGTGGAAAACCACTTTAAAAGATATCTTGTTTCTCAATTCCATAAAATGTCCTTCACAATGTCCCTGAGAAATATAAAGAAATTGTTGTAAATTAACAAAATCTGTATTATCACGCTAAAGCCAAAAACTAGTGAGTTCTATTTCTATTTGAAATCCCCTCGATACTGCTCATATCATAGGTGATGATAAGGCGATGATAGCTCAGTGGTCAGCACGGTGGTAGGGTACATTGTAGTACTCGAATGGCTAGCTACCAACCCTGAAGTTAAAAATCTGTCGCTAAGCACATGTTGGTGTGTTCCGGCAGTTGCCTTTAAGGTATTGTAATAAGGTGTACAACACATTGGCAATCCCTCTGGTATTGCTTATGCCTATAGGTGACGGTAATCACTTACCATCAGGTGACTCGCTAGCCTCGTTATCACTTGTGGTATAACAAAAGATGATGGGATGGTAGTCGTCAATTGTGTCACGCCTAAGTGACCGGGCTGCCTAATTAATTGTATAGTTTGTAAGTTTGTATGTAGGAGGTAATCTCCGAAACTACTGATCAAATTTGTAAATTTAAAAAAAAAAAAAAACTTTCACTCATAGAAAGCTACGTTATCCCTGAGTACTTATATATAGACTAATTTTCATCTTGAAAATGGGGGTGAAATCTCGGCATGGAAGCTAAATCAGATTTTTATAATTAAAATTATTCCGAAAATCTTAAATGCGTCTTATTTATAAGCATCTGTCCCCCGCGGTTTCACCCGCGTTCCCGTGAGATCTTAATTTTTCCCGGGATAAAAATATAGCCTATGACACTCACAAATAACGTGGCTTTCAATTGGTAAAAGAATTTTCAAAATCGGTTCAGTAGATCCAGAGATGACCCCCTACAACCTTACAAACTTTACCTCTTTATAATATTAGTATAGATTATATATTTTTTTAAGAGTATATACTTATATATTTTATACTTTGTAAATTTAATTAAATTAAATTAAGGAGAAAATTGAAGTCAGAATCTTATACGGCCTGAATTATAAGACAATCAAATCTTAAGAAGATCTTAAGTCTTAAAAATAGATATTGTTACTTGAAAATAAACCATACCGTATGTCACATAGCGTTGACGTTCAAAATTATTCTTTGATACCTTAGAATAGAATGACAATAGTCCTAAATTAGTATGTAGGTACAATTAGATATTATCGTAGACAAATTAGAAAATTATATCCTAAACATAATTTTTTGTTATTATTTGTTACTAGTTTTCCGCCCTGCGGTTTCACCCGCGTTCCCAAAGAATCTTATCTTTTCCCGAAATAAAAAGTATCCTATGTCCTTCTCCAAGGTTCCATCTATCTCTATACCAAATTTCATCTAAATCGGTTCAGCATGATATAGATAAAATAATTGCTCATTAATAGATCATATTGTGGAATAAAATTAAACGAACTTACCTTTACCTACGTGAATTTCTATTATAATTATAAAAAAGGCTTCGTCAGTTGCAATTCTTAAAATTATATGTTTATAGGTAGTTTGGGACGACCGTCCCTTTCACGAGCGATTATGATGTGACCACACTAGATAACCTTATTGCTAATAATCATAATTTTAAAGTTGAATTGATGAAAAAAGTAATACGTATAAATCTTTTAAATAAAACCCTTCAATGATTGCGCGGAAACTCAATTAGTGCATAATGTTTACTAAATACAAGATTTTTTATTAATTCAAAATTAACAAAATAATAATAAAAATTATAGTCACCTATTTTAATTGACCACTGTATAAATTCTAATGCAAATTTTATTTTGAACTGCCATTATGTATAAAAAAAACTAAAACAATATTTTGTGCAAAGTGCAACATTGGAACAAAGTGCAGTGCAGGTATTTGCGCGCGCGTGCGCTGACGGACACAGACGCTCGGACATAATGTCCCAACGCAAAAATAACCGGTGACATTTTCGCGCCTTAGGAATCGAACTATTTAGTTGTGAGTTATGCGATGTAATTATCTAGTGCAGCCGGCTGCTGATGATTGTCGGTTTTTTTTTTACTTTTGTTCGGTTTTTTAAAGGTTATAACTGGTTTTTGATGGTTAGACGTTTGATTGTTGGTTGGTTAATTGAAAAAGGGTTGAGAATTTTTACGAAAAATAATAAAGCTTTAGCGAACCCAGTGTTTAATATTTTAATAATTAATTACTGAACTTTTAAAAACGTATTTAAAAAATAATGATTTAGTAATACATGCTATTTGAATAGCTTTTTAGAACTTAAAACCCATGTCTGTAAGACTGATCAAACAAAATTTTTATTAGTTTCAGTTTTAACGTTTTGATTTGAGTTTCAGTTATATTAAAAATGGCACAAAATATTAATAATCTCCATAATCATTTAAAATTGTCGGTACATAATATTTTTTAACGAGTATGTGTCATTAAAACAGCTACTACATTACAAACTAAAGCCTTACTAACTAATCTAAAACAAAAAACGAAGTCACAAAAACTTAGCACAACGTCATTCACAGTTGAACTCGATCCGGCCGAAGGTCAATCGGTATACGCTCCAATTTTAATCGCAATCGTTCTTACGCTAATAAAAAAAACCTCCACATTGGACCTTAATACTTAACCCTAAGTTAAAAGGACCCTTTCTTACAGCGTTTTTTGGCAGTGAAAAAAAACTCGCGCCAGATCTCGCCGCGAACTGGGTCCGTATTCGTGGCCGGGCGGCTGCAGCGCGCGGTCGCACCACGAGCATAAAGTAAACACTACTCGATTCCTTATTCAAGTTTCCAGGAGCGCGGGAAAACTCGATGCCGAATTTTATCAAAGAAAAAACCGTAATTAAAAACGGAACTCGTATTCGGCGAACCGATTTATTTTCGATAGCGCCGTTTCTTACTGGCCCGTGTTTATTATTATGATTCGTACAATATTAAACCGTGTATTGTTTTAAAATATTTCGACATTGTCGGAATTCTATTGTGCGACTCTTTAATTGTTTAATGTTTTGCTTTAATCTAGGGCTTTGTCGAGATGAATCCGTTACGGTTAACATTTTTGTACGTTGATATAAACAATTGATAATTTCGCGGAGGAGTCGAGCGTGGTTTTTATTAATGTTTTTGCGTATCGGCCCGTGGTGGGAGTAGGGTGGGGCCTCGTTCGACTCGTCCCTCTCCTAGCGAGTATTTTGATTTAGTTTCCAAGTCTTACGCAGATGTGGCAATTTTTTCAGTCGCGTGTGTAAAGCGCGCGCGGCTGTTGCATTTTCCGTGTTTCGGACGGTTTTTTTTTTTGATAAAGTTTCGAGTATTCGCGCGGGCCTGAAAACTTTTTGTGACAAAGTTTTTTTATAGGTCTCTGTAAATAGAAAGCGTGGTACAAAGGACTAACATTTTTGTCATTGTTGAAAACTGTGCTTTTAAGCCGAGTGTATTTACTGTGAGTGCGAACCACTCTAAGGATTTATGGTGTATGACTTGTGACATTGTGTTTGAGAGCAGTTTTGTTATCGTGATCTTTATTTCAAGTTTGGATGTCTTAGATTAAGGTAAGTTTTAATTGTAAAACAAAAAAAAAACATAATAGTTGAAAACTTAACTTAAATGTTAACTAATTTAAATGTATAAACAATTGTATTGTAGGTATATATAATATATTTTTAAATATTTATATTACTTTTATTTTATTTTTCTTATTTATTGTGTTATGTTTTCAATGAATAGGTACACTGTTATATTAATATTCATTTATTAAATACTAACATAAACTAATTGGTAGTTTAGTAATAAAGTACTAATAATAGTTTCTGTGAGTATATTATACCAACTAATATCATTGATGAACTGTATATTTCAGTTATATTAAATGTAAGTTCTGAAAACCTATTGATTCAAACTTTTCTATTCTGATATGATTATTTAATTGATAAAAAGTATGTAAGTAATTAAACTATTTATTTATCATATTTCAATAGCTAACTAATTTATCATTCAAACTCAAACTCAAATTCAAAAATATCTTTATTAATTAAACTCATTACAATCGTCAATTTGATTAATGTAAAATTCTAACGCTCGGTTCGGAAGGTTGCTTATAACTTCATGATAAATATATTTTACTTCTTAGTAACGTCGAATTACTACTTTACGTTTTAAACTCTTTATTTTTCAAGATATTCGTATTTTATAAGTAAATTTAAGTCAATAACAAAACATTAATAATATAATTGCAATAAAATTATCTTTATGTTTTAACGTTTGTTACTAATTGCAATAATAATATAAGAGTTTTTACAATTTAAAATGTTTGTAAAGGTTTTCCCAATCATCAACTAGTATTTATATGTTTTTATAATGATTCGAATTTCAAACTAAAACATTACCAGTTCAAATTAATTTAATAGCCTACAATATCACAAATTGAGTCATAAATAAATCATGATAGAGTATATATTGTCTCATTGCTAAATGTTTTACTAAATAAAAATATTTAGAACACTACTAACTAAACTAAATCTTAAAAAAATATCGTAGGTTTTATTAATATTTTTTTTTTTATTGTAAATGGTTGACTTTGACTATTTAATCTCAATCGATTAATAGGGATGGTGGGTGACTGACATATCAATGTCAAAACTATGATTTATATGGAGTTTTGTATGAAATACATACCTACTTGTGACGTCATAATAATATACGCCATCAAAAGACCTAATCTTTGTCGTTAAACTGGTAATTAAAAATTTTGATGTTTTGCTAGTGTTAGGTATTTTTTCTTGAATTAAGGCATCATCCCCATTATTAACTGATGATTTGACCCAAGTTGGTAAGCACAAAAGCATTGGGAACTGGTTCTTAAATCTATGGTTATAAGATTAAGGTACCCCTTAAGCGACCCAGCTGCGATTTCCTCATGTTTTCCTTTACAAACTCAAAAGCTTCACAAGAAACTATTAATGTTTTTTTTTACTGGCAACACTGTCTAATTAAGTTAGGTTATAAATTATATCAATGTGACGTCTTGTCACACTGTTACAAGAAAGTAGATTTAACGATTGTCTTTTTTAGTAAATTGACTTTAATTAATGACTAAAAAGCTAGCTCGAACTGGTTAAAAAGATAAGTTAGTTATTATGTTGTTGAGTAAATTTATGTACGAAACATCTTGTAATTATTAGACCTAGTTTTCCGCCCCGTGGTTTCACCCGCGTTCCCGATGGATCTTCCCTTTTCCCGTGATAAAAAGTATCCTATGTTTATTTCAGGATATGATCTACCTTTGTGCCAAGTTTCATCTCAATCCGTTCAGCCGTTTTTGATTAAGCAATAAAATTCAAACATACAAACTTCCACATTTTTAATATTAGTAAGATTTTATTGAATGTAACATAACTTTTTTGTGAGTATACGATATTACATTTATCATTAACTAGCATCTCCCCGCGGTGTCACCCGCGTTCCCGTGGGATCTTATCTTTTCGCGGGACAAATATAGCCTATGTTCATCAGGGATAATATAGCTTTCTAATGGTGAAAGATTTTTCAAATCGGTCCAGTAGTTTCAGAGTCTATTCAATGCAAACAAACAATCAAATCTTTACTCTTTATAATATTAGTATAGATATTCACAATTTATTATTTAACTTTAAAGAACCTACGAGTAACCTACCCATAAGATACTAGCTTCGTGTAGTTTCATCCGTGACCTTGTGAACTTTTGTGAAACTTCCAAAAATCCTTACATGGTGCTTGGTCCTTTAGCCGTAGGCTCAGCGGTTTAAGAACTGAGTTGATCAATCAATCAGTCAGTCAGGACAATAATATTCACAGAAAAGGGGTAATAAACGTAACCTTTGCCAGTTCTTCTCAGTTGTTGTCTGACTTCCGAACCGGTGGTAACTTCTGTAATTCGGCCTTCATAAGTGCCCCCCTAGGATCTAAACTGAATAAATGGTTTTGACTTTAATTGACAACAAACAGTTATGACAATATAAGATATTTAATACAAACAAGAATTAGAAAAATAAGGCAACTACGTTATCCACAGATTACAAAATGGTGTTGTTGTCGATGTGAAGAAAGAATAACAAAACGTACCTAGTCTATCCAATATACGTAAGACACAAGACCATTCGAAAAAAAAAGATTGATCTAACTAAACTAATGAGAATATTTGTATTTTTGTTTGTTTTAAACTAAAAAGTTATAAAAAAATACATTATGAGTAAGTATCTTTACAACAAGTACCTTTTATTAATGTAAAATTTAAAGTTAAAGAGTTTTCAGTACCTACATGAACTCCTTACAAGTATTTTAATCAACTCGACAACTTCAAGCGCATTCATCCTCAAAAAGCAAGGACAATCATTCTTATTCTAAAACTTATTTAATAAGGACTTCCAAATTTTACATTTTCAAGACAGAACAGTAATTTTTTGCTGATATCGACATAACATCAGAATCAGATAAAGGACTGCACATCTAGAATTCGGGGTCGCAGGTCACGTGGCACCGAAACGATATGGAGTTGGAATTCGATTCCGTACGATTTGTTACATGGGCATTTTTTGTTTAAGATTTTTCTCGTGATAAGAGAAAGATGTTTTTCTAATGATTTTTAAATAGCTTCGTGAAATTGCAGTAACAAAGAATGAATGATAATAATAATATTCTGGGTCATTATCTCACACAGATCAAAACGCAGAGGTTGTTCTATGAAAAAAAACAATAACACAACTAGAAATATTTCAATACTTACTTGCTCAGTGGTAGTGGCGTCGGATATCACGGCGAAGGTTAGGGTTTGAATCCTACAATGAGCTTCAGTTTTAGGTGAAAGAAAACATGGCGAGGATAATATAACTCTGTGGTAGGGTACTTTGCCAAGCACATATCGGTGTGTTCCGTCCGACAGCTGCACTTGAGAGCCAGTTCCCATCCAGGCTTTGTGTGCTTACCACCTTCAGCCACATTATCACTTACCATAGTGAGATTATGGTCAAACACAAGCTTATCTAAAGTAAAAATAATTACAAAATCTGATTTGGTAAATTAGGTATACCTAAGATTTCATTAGAATTCGATAAATGTTGCCTTCTAGGACATAATTACTGACGAAAAAAACTATCCAATAAAAAAAAAACACTCTCCACTTTATGCTTTCCTTCTTTGTCTCAAACTTCTTCAAGCACTTGGGAAATCCTCATTCATACCCTCAGCAGCATACTGTGAGTTATGTTTAGTCTGTCGTGCCATAGTCTCTGGCAAATCGCTTTACAAGTTAAGTAGAAAAACTGTGCATACACACATGGTGCATGATGGATGACAGATTTTCATCTTGGAGGTGGTCGGTAACTACAAAGTACCCTACCATAGATTATAGATACATAGATCTATGGTATCTTCTCATTTTCCTTTACTGAAAGTTCAAGCTTGTTCAACTCGAACCCATGACCTATGTCGCGGTATCCGACGTCACTACCACTGGAAATTGAAAATAAAAATCATCATAATCAATAAATATTGTATACCTAAATAACTAGTGAATTTTTTGGCGTCATTCACAACAATAAAACAAATCTTGAATTATGTTTTTTCGCGCGATAATTCTTGGAAACGACATTCGCGGTTTGATGGAATCCCAAATAAACGCTGTATTTATTTTTAAAGCAAATTACGGTTTTTTGTTTGTTATGAAATGTGTGCAAATATTTAAAGGGAGTTTGATGATTTTGAAAATGGTAGTAATTTATTTATTTTCCAAATAAAACAATGTATTTTTTTTTAATGTAACATTACTTCCAATAATTTTATTTTCGCTTTTAATTTTATTTCGCTTTTTTTTGCAACATCTTATCAGTGTCTTTGTACTTAATTTTAATGATGTGCTGTTGTTATTTTGTGTACATTGTGCAATATATATTATAAATAAATAAATAATAAGTACAAAGTAGAGAAAATAATATAATGTAGTATAAGGTAGATACGGCTCAAAAAGGCAAATATGATTTTTCATGTCATTTACGATAAAAAAATATACCTACCATAGAGTCATAGATATTTGCGTCATCTTGTATCCAGCCAGTACCATCATATTAATTTTATAAATGCAAAAGTTTATAATTATGTATGTTTGGCTCATTGATAAATCATAATAAAATAAAGGATAGTTGTAATACAATAGAGCATACTTTTAACACGAGAAACATTATATTAAATCAATAAATATTTTTTGGAAAAGGACGAAAACTTGTATTTTATAAAAAAAAAATTACATCGTACTTTTTATAACTAGACTTTTAATAATAAATGTATTTCATCAACTTAGCTGCTCTATGAGTTAGCAGAAATTCCCTCACAACCTCCGAACAGAGAAAACTCTCAGTTTAGAATGATTTAAAATTAAATAAAAAATTCAGCAGTAGCATATCGACCAAAAATAAAAACATAAAGCGTCAATTCAGACAGAACTGAAAACTGCTGTACTATTTTCGTCTTTATCCTATTCACATAGAGTTGCCAATAAGGACGCAAGATTATGATAAATTAAAGTACGACGGGCTCCTTGCGCATGCGCGACCAGATTTCCGTTTGGTTTGAATATCGAAGCCCGCTAATGATAATCAGTTACGTAGTCTTTAGAAAAAACATAAAATTATTTTTAAAAATAAAAAACAAAAACCGACTTCAAAACTGTAACCTATACCTATGTACAAACATAAACTAAAAAGTAAAGAATAATATTTTAATTTCAAAGCATCTTGCCTTAAAGGACAATCAACAAAATTATTGATATTTATATATCTATTTAATATTTATAAACAGTTCTTTTTGGAGTCGGTGCCAGTCAAGAAGAAGGACAGTTTTGAACTGGACACGAAGTGTTCATACGAGAAAACGTCTTACGACACCTCTCCTTACGGTAATGTTCCTTAGGTCTGCGCCGTCGCTCCCCTACTTTTCGAAAGTTTGTTACAAAGGCAGAATTAAACTGGCACCGACTCCAAAAATAACTGTTTATAAATATTAAATAGATATATAAATATCAATAATTTTGTTGATTGTCCTTTAAGGCAAGATGCTTTGAAATTAAAATATTATTCTTTACTTTTTAGTTTATGTTTGTACATAGGTATAGGTTACAGTTTTGAAGTCGGTTTTTGTTTTTTATTTTTAAAAATAATTTTATTTTTTAATTTTTAAAGTTTATTCCTTATTATATGTTATCCTAGGCAAAACTAGTTTGTCCTGAAATCGGGTCTGGCCGGTAAAATATAATATATAACTAGCGGGCCCGGCAGACGTCGTCCTGCCCTGAAATTAAAACAAATCTTGGAACTCGATTCCAGCGCCACCTACCGGGTCCAATTGTATTTTAAAACCATCGAAGAACCCATTGAAGTATACACACGAAATTTCATCCAAATCCAAAAAGTCACGCTCAACGACTCAGTTTGATTCACTAAGGTTTATCAAACGAGATAGATTTTTTTTTCGTTTTTGTTGATTTTCTCAAAAAGTGCTTAATCAATTTCGACAAAATTTAAATGGGACCACCTCTGAAGTAGGATCTACCAAACAAAAAAAGAATCATCAAAATCTATTCATAATTGGCTGAGAAATCGAGTAACAAACATACAAAAAAAAAAAAAAAAAAAAAAAAAAAAAAAAAACATACAGACGAATTGAGAACCTCCTCCTTTTTTTTGAAGTCGGTTAAAAAGACAACGTCATTGATAGAATGCGTATTGGCAAACAGCGTATTAGAATATTTGCGGCGTCTTGCGGTTGGGCGTTGGCGACCCGGGCGGCCGTGTTTTCGTGTTTCTCATGTCATCTTCAAATGGAAGTAATTAAAATAATTATGTGTAATGTGTCACCAGTTTAAACCATAAATATACGGCGGCCATAACAAAAATAATAAATTGATTAACCAAATTAATACAACATAATATTTTTGTCAGCATTAATTTATTAATAAGTAGGTGTCGAATGATAAATTACGAATATAATTATTATTTTATGCAACACAATATCAAATGGGCTTCATCGGCTGCATTACAATTGAACCTAAAGCGTTACGAGAAAAATTCTCACTCGAGCGGTGTAAGGTCACTCATTCCGTTCATTCGGTCACTCATTCATTCACCCATCGGTCAGGATTTCGACCGGAAGCGGCCCTTATCAGGCGGGCGGAGGTGACGTCACTACCCTCGCGAACACAATCAGAGTGTGCCGAACGTGATTGTTATATAAATAAAATATTTTATATTTTTTTCTCCAACGGCTTCTGAGTAAAACAAAGCAAAACGGGAAATGTTTGAGTTTTACTTACAATAAACATAGCAGAGTTTACTCTTTATGCAAAGTTTAAAGAGGATGTTAGTTGTATTTGTGTTAAAAACAAACAGTTGAAGCGCAAGCAATCTGCGATATAATTTACAATTTAAAAATCTTTACATGTTCATTAAATTATAAAGAAAAAGATGTGACGCGCCGCCCGCAGTAACATCATACATCGATAATATTCAAATACTCTCACGACACTAACTGGAAACTTGTACGTGTGTCATATATATACTTCCAATTGTAATTCCACATGCCTTTCCAATAAAAAACACATTTCCTAATTTACTCGGAGTCGACGTAAGTACACAGTATTGTGTCGGAACAATGGACTTGACTCACATGACGTGATTCATTCAAATATCGAACGCTTAAACGATTTCGATAAAACAATTTTCGATTTTCAAAACCGCCGCCTTAATGTTCCATATTTTAAAAATGGAAATGGAAAATCATTTGCTATTATGCTGTTATCGCCATTGTTTTCCATGATTCATAATTCAAATGTCAAAATTACAATTCAATCGAACATCGTGACGTTCTTTCTGCTCCATTGGAATTAGAAATTGTGTTTCAATTATACCCTTATGATGGAAATTAATATTTTGCAATAGTTTAACTTATTTTTATTGTATAATACTTTCATATTACTGTAATATTAACTTAATTCTTAGAAAATAAATTCAAACATAAATTTAATTTTAAATTCCAATTATTTTAAAATATAATTGGAAAATAAAATAAATTATGAAGTATCGAATAAACAATTTGCTTTAATATTTTTTTTATTTTCGATAGTCAAGACCTCGCGTACAAATATAATTCCAACAAAGATATTAATACAACTGATGGCTAATTAAATATATATAAAGCTACCGCGTCGTAAAAGCACACGTATTCTACAATTTTCCGTACCATAAACGTTTGACGAGGCCCGTCTGTCTGTCCGTCACATCGCCAGCGGCCCTTTTAAGGGCTATATTAACTGTTTACAATTGTAAATAGGCAATTTATTTATTACCGTCAATACCATAATGGAAATAATTCTTTTTGACGTTTGATGTTAACAGTTCAATAAATTTGTTTAGTAAAATCTTATGAGAATTATTGTATTCCTAATGAATGTATAGATTAAATGTATTGTGCTAACAAGAACGAAGATTCTAAATAGAACATTATAATGGAAATCTAAATAAACACACATTGAAATGTCAGTAGTGAATAATCTTAATCTATACAAAATCTTTTACTTGCAACGTTTTACTCGATTTCTAAGTACGACAAATATATACTTCTTCTTCTACATTTAAAATTTTAAAGATGAATAGTTTGTTTGTTTGAACGTGTTAATCTCAGGAGCTACTTGTTCGGATTGAAAAATTATTTTAGTTTAGTTATCGAGGAAGACTATACCTACAGGATGACCCGATTATTGGGGTCCAATTTTTTTTTAGTAAATCTGTTCTTTTGTCGATAGTTTATAGAATGCTACAAGAAAAGTATATAAAAAAGTATAAGTACAGTCTAGAAATAACGCTAGAATGTCTTATTTCGTGAAAGATACACGTTATTATACTACTCCAAAACCAAATTTCATTTGATTATATCGAGTAGTTTTGACTCCAGAGTGGTTTCTGTTTTCAAACCATAGACTAAAACACAATTTATTTATTTTTTACAATTTATAAACCATAGACTTTTGCCGAACTAATATTATTTTTAAATGATAGGTCAAAATTCCCTCTTAATAAAAAAAATTGGACCACTATAAAAGGGTCATTCTGTATAACATAACGCCATGTTGCAAACGCGAGTGAAACCGCGGGGGACAGCTAATATTCAATAAAACGTAGTCATGCATCATTCATACAATTAGGTATGTCATTTATACTTACTGTAATTAGACTTACCATATGCAATCGTTAATTAGATGAAGTTACATATAAATGAAATACTTCTTTAACAGTTGAATATAATGTTTAAGTAATTAAAAACTGCGTTTCGTAAATATCTAGATGACACATTACAAATGGGCTTAATTAATGATGTGACTGACCAAATTTGGTTCATGCGTATCTAGCCTAGCTACTTCCGCTTATTATTAATATCAATAATTCTATTAAATTGTCATCTATAGATATGAATTTTCAACAACGACATATAACATGTTAAACATTATTATCGGTAATTCAATTTTGTCGTCGCATAATTATCATAATAAACAGACACATTGCAAAATCGTGCAGTATCTTCGTCTCGTTTCATTATTGCTTCTATCTCTCTCCTTACACATGCAGTTCCCGTAAAACCAATTAGTAAACAATTCTCACTCTTTACTCTTTGAGATAAGATCCCTTTTTGGTTAAGCAAATAAAATTCAAGAAATACAGCTGTCTTTGTGGGTCCGATCCGATTATTGCTTTAACTCACAAGGATAAGGTTCAATATTGCTCATGCACGTGTAATCAATGAGGCACTCGCGATGAAATGCGAAATGGATTATTTTTTCAAAAATGGAATTAAGAAGAGACAATAACGTTCATTGTTTTTCAAGATGGCGGACGGAACGGGCTTAAATATGAGATTATTACTTGTGTGTCTGGATTATGATAATTTTATAGCTTTAAGAGGCACAATAGCGACTTTATTTTAATTCAAAATTATTTTGCAATGAATGGCAAAAACGGAAATCCATCTTGTTATTCCGGTTGCTAAAAAAATAGTCTTTTATAAACTGGAAACGTGACGCTAAATGTCTTTCTCCGGCGTAACTCAAATAAAGCGGCATTATTTATAAAATAACAAGATTATTTTGCCAAGAATACCGTTATATAGATACCAGTACCGTCAAACAAGCCAACTTTGCCCGTTTTTTTAAGAAAATCGAATATATTACAAGTTTTTTCTATAGGACTTAAGTATATTTTTTCATTTACTACAACTATATGACCATATGCACGCATTTGCTATGTAAAATATTAAAAAAAATAAAATTTAAACCAAGATTTGTTCGATTTTGATGGTGGGCAAAATAATCCGGACTTTTAGCCAACATTGCCCACTTCGATTTTCGACGCAAATCAAGCTCTATAAATACGTAGAAAGCAGCACGACTACAATTTAAGGCAATCTTAACCTTAGTTTTAAAATACTGTTTGTAGTTTAAATATGTTCGTGATAAAAACAGTGGGCAATGTTACCTAGCAGTTAATGCCCTTTTCCATACAAGGCTCAACAAACGGTTTAAGATTTTAAGGGTTGTCACATTCCAGTAAAATGATTAAGTAAATGTTATTTTCACTTTTCTTTTGTGGGTGTTGGGTGCATATGAATAGACGTTAAAATGGTAACTAATTAAATGAAATATTGTGTTCAAAATTAAATGTTTATTCCAATTTCGTTGACAATTCGACATAATACCGTTGTTCTATTTTGAACATTTCAATAGCGTCAGCTTTAAGCTGTAAATGCTATATAAAAAAATGAGATCAATATATGTCCAAACTTTAACCAGCTTTAACATCACGTTGGAGTAATTTTTATATGCTCGGGACCCAATTTCAAGTCTTGGCTTTCTTGGTGTAATTCTAGACTTCAATTTCTGAAATTAAAAATAAGAATAAAATTAAAGCTAAGTGGATCTGCAGATGTATAATAAAAGCTGCCATCTACTCTAATGAAATATACCCTATCCCTATACACAAACAAACATACAGTCCCAAACTTCACCTCTATACATATACTGCGTGAAATTTTAATCAGTTTTCCTCTTACGGGGTCATTATACTCATCATTATGAACAACTTTTACTATGTAGCCAAACCTGAATACGTGAAAAATAAATCGGCTGTTCCCTACATTTATGTTCGCATAACTCGTCAAAATTTAGGGAACAGCTGATTTTTTTGAGTACGTGAGGAAAACGGTGATTAAAATTTCAGCCTGTATAAATATACATCAACTGCACCAGGTACTTATATATTTTATAACATAAGAAATTAAGTACTTTATTTTAAAGTCGTTACTTAAGAAATATGTAATTGAGGTGTTTGATGTTTTGTTTCTGTGGTTTTGCGTTAATTCAACCTGTTACAAAATAACTAAAAGTGACAACCCTGAGTGCTTTTTGATAACGGGCAATGTTGGCCTGAATAGTTTAGGGTAACTTTGCCCATCATTAGAAGTTTTGATTTATAAAGTCCTGAACAATGAAACTATATTTAAAATACTCAACAACTGATATTCTATAGCATACAGTAAAATACACTTACCTGTGTTTTCGCCATGAGGTAAAATCCACAAACGCTTTCCTTAGGAAATTTGCCCGCAAAAACATACACCGCACTCGACAAGCTCTGACAAGTTACTAAATGAACTTTGGAACGAATGCGTTAGATAGTGTTGCCACAAATATAATCAACTTTCCACCCAAATAATAAATGTTGCCATAAAACGAAAATTGTTTCTTATTTAAGCGGTTTTGCTTATAAATTGCTTTTAGGGCAAAGATACCTTGATTGGCAAAGTTGGCTTGTTTGACGGTAGCATTATTATTTATATAATAAAATTGTGAATTTTTTAATGAAGTTTAGGCTAAAAGTATTGCGAGAGGTTCCTATAAGAAAAAAAATTGCCTTATGTAGCACAATTAAAGAACTATTAAGCATACAGTAGGTTAAAACCGTATAAATTCTTTTACTCATAATTTTCGCTACGATGTTGGAATAATAAGATCTCTTTTAAATTGGAATATTTTACCAAACAATAATAACGCAGACACCATTTGAATAGTGTTCCAATAATTTTTAAATTTAATTGGAATTCCAGTAAAATTATTCCAATTTATAAATTGTTCAACTTTATTTTTTATTGTACAAACCGCTCATTGTTCAGCTGCCAGATAGATTAGTGACGTGTCACACGCTTCCAGAAAGCTGAATAGTACGTTACGAGTAATTTAAATAGAGCAGTCCCTCAATTGGGGTTAATTCTCGTGTTTAAGGAATATGTGGACTTTAATTATGAGAACGTGAGGACGTGTGTATGAGACATTATAACGTAATGGATGATATTCAAATGTTTTATTGATTGATTCAGCCAGTTTTATGATGTGAATTGAAGTATGAAGACATCACACAATACTGTACTCTCTTAGTATCCCCCAGTTTTTGTTAGCAAGCATTAGTTGATAATTTTGAATAAGAATTTTATGTCACTGATTTGTTAAAACTCTAAATTGTATGTATTTGTGTGTTGTATATAATTGTGTGTAGCTACTCAACCAGATGCGCTCTGAGGCACTATGTAGAGAACATAATGCGCTCTATATTTATAATTGAGTTTCTTGTAGTAAATTCAATAAAATCAATTTACTGGTAGCTAATAGTAGACCCGTTAAAAACTTTCAAATCAATCCGGAAACTTCAAATTCTAATAACATAAAGAGCACGTTTGCTATCTACTTACATCACAAGACTCGTTTCGACTTTTTACCGAATCGTGATCTGACTTTTTGTGAAGAACACATATTCAAATGTGTAATGACCAATCTCCGGGCGTCGAACAGAAAAAAAAAGAAAGAGATCATTCGAGGCATTAATGCATCAGTTACTAAACCGTCAGGCGCATGCTCTTGCGTATCCTTAACGCATTCATAATAAGAACAAGACGTTCCATTTCCAAACGGACGAATTACAAACACGGGGAGCATTCCTCGTTCAAATGTAACTTTCGGTTCATATTCAAATTTCTGTTTTGAAAATAGAATGGGAACGAAATGTGAGTTGTGTTCAAAAGCCGTTGCGACGGATGACATTTGATGGGTTTTGTTCAATCGATTAATTTGTGAAATCGCTTTACAAATCTTGTTTTAAACATTATAGTAGGATTTCGTTTTTTTATAACATTCACAATTTATTGTGTCTATTGCCAGTATAATTCTAGAAAGCAAATTTTTTATTATTTCCGTACTACTTACAGTTATTAACGTATGTATATTAAAATTATGTATGATAGGAATGCTGACGAACATGAGTAGCTTAAATCTTGAAGTAGGTATCAGCTGCCCGAGATATTTTAATCTCTTCAAC
Organism: Ochropacha duplaris; assembly: GCA_951361185.1. Lineage (NCBI taxonomy): Eukaryota > Metazoa > Arthropoda > Insecta > Lepidoptera > Drepanidae > Ochropacha > Ochropacha duplaris. The sequence goes on along the minus strand of OX592715.1, from coordinate 2,829,033 downwards.
TGTTACAAATCTTTTAAGAACTATTCGTAACAATATCTCATCTCAGAATTATCGTTCAGTCCAGGCTGATTCAGATCATCGTTTGACGAGTTGCGTCATTAAAAATCTGACACGAACAGGAAATTAGATAAATACCAAGAAAACATTTCAAAAACAGTATCTTAAATGCGAAGTGACAGCAAAATTGTCATCTATTAGATTCAATTGCTCATAATTAAAAAAAAGATTCTGCTCGTCTATACCACGGACCACGGGGGCGTACTTGACGCGCTATAAATTCTTTATACATTTTTAATTAAGTTCAAAACATTGTACGGACTAGTCCACGCCGCGATCCGGGGTCAACACACTTAGAAAATAACTCGACCAATTTACAACGACCTCAACTCACACAAATCATCTAAAAACTACATACAATGTTACGCTGGTCGTATTGAATCCACTCGCAGCGCGGTCACCCATCAATCAATGGGATCATATCGCCTCGCCGAAACGAGCTAGCTACATCTCAGATTATGATTTTATAAGTTTGAGTAATATTTTATTCAAATTTTCGGTTGATTGAATGTTTCGGGTTTGAACGCTGTGGTTTTACGAGATCAACTAAATAGCTAATGATTAATAATAAATAACATTTGCAATTCAAATAATTGTGTGATTTAGAATAACTGACATTCAAACAAATAGTAAGTCTATTAGTAAAAGAAAAATAAAATATATGATTTGTGACGTATCAAGATAATTGTGGCGTATCAAGATAATAGTCCATCCAGCCAGTGTTCCGTCCGTCCCGTCTCCCGTCTCCTCACACACCCGTCATAATCCATCTCAAGCCGTTCGATATTTGGAACGCGCGCTCGTAATATGAACTTAGTTGCGTTTCATTTTTCAATTGCTTCACTTAATATTATGAATTTAGAACGACGGCTTTGAGATAAGAATTCCATTTTCAAATATTACTGGCGTTCGGAAATGTAAAACTGTTTTTTATTTTTATTATTTCCAATTGATCACGCATGCTTTTTTCGTCTAGACGTTTTTTAGTATCCAATAAATTGTCTAGCCATTGTATTGTCATGGTTTCATTGGAGTATGGTATGAAAGGTGTGATAGAGAAATCGCGGTTCGGTAATTCTGCGCGCGTTGCGTGTTACGTAAGTCAGTGTATTGTGTATGCTAGGGGCCGGCACGCGCCACCTTCACGTATTCGCAATAAGGCGCGCGGGGTGGCCGCCACATTCTTTTACGCGCGGCTCATAGACACAAAAAACAATCATTCCATTATTTTTTAATATGGTAATGGAATTTGAATTGTCAGTAATTTTACATTGCGAAATTTAGAAAATGAGCTTTTTTTAATTGATTATTATGATGACATAATAATATTATGATGACACATCGCTTATCATCGTACACAACGATCGACATTAAAATAATTACGTGAAGCTTGCAAATCATTATGAAAGCTCAATTGAAACTATGCTTAACAGTTAGACATAGCGAATACGAATTAATAACAGATATAAATTCCATTAACATACCACATCTAATATCCTTATCCACATTAGCACAGAGGTCGCAGCCGAAGACAATGCTGAATGAAGTCACGGGAAGGCACAAACGCTGGGAGGGAGGTGTAATTATTCGCTGCTAGCTTGAGAACCCCGCCCGCCATTGTACGCCTTTGAGGCTAACCATCGGCCTCAAGTGTTGAGGTCTGCTGACGTGCAATATTGGGGATTTTATAGAAATGGTGCTAGGGACAATGCTTTAGTGGAATTATAGATTTCTACTGAGGACAAGAAGCTTCAATTACAGATACAGTATAAAATAGGGCCTAATAGTAGATACAAATTCAGAAGTGGGATGAATGAGAATTTATGTAATTTAGATGTTAAATAGAGTCAACGGAATACTAAAACCTCTTCAGTGACTTCAAAGTTGAACGACTTGAACTCAAATAACTCCCTAAAAATACATGTTGGGATTATAAAACAATTACAGTATTATGAAGTATGGGGCACCGTAAAAAGTATAAACCATTCATCCGTCTGCTTAAAACACGGCATCAATCTAACTTATCTCGAGCCGAACCACTCAAAATATCTATTTTTAAGCTAAAACCCGAAGCCAGAGAAGTTATTCATCGAATGGAAGGCAATTTATGTAAAAATTTCATATCTCCGCGTGTATCGTTACGGGGGAAATGATTGATTTTATAGCTGCAGCGTTTCGTTTCGACGTTTTAAAATACTTGGATTCAAGGGTATGTGTTGTTTTTTCGCTGGATTTTCCTAGAACGTTAGATATGATTGGAATTCTTGCATCGTGATGACGCCACTATGTTTTTTTAGACTTCTTTTATTCAGATAAAGTTTGTTATTTATTTATGATTGATAAATACTTTGGTATTGTATTTTAAAATAAGTTTACCCTAAACTAAAGTACTCGTAATTGTTGAAGATGTAATGTGATTTCCACAAAGTAGAACAGAAATATTTCAGTAACAATTAACATTTAAAACATTTGCCACATCCAATTGTTTTCAAGGAAATTAGCCAAATGCTAAGGGAATTACAATTGACTATAGTTTACGATCTATGTGTCACTGATTTTAAATAGGCAATGAGACATTGAAATCTTAATGCCTCTATACTTTCTGAGATTTCGTGACCTAATCAGTGAAGTTTTCAGAATTTTTTCCAATTTTCTGTGCAATTTTCTTAATTTTTTTTTCCGCAAGAACCTTTTACAAAGTATTAGAAAAGATGAATGGAGTGAGTAAAGTCGTTCTCAAGTTATGGCGTGACGAAGGTAAATAGGGATTCATTTTTTTTATACAGGTCCGGTAAGGAGATAGGTTGGCAGGTCACCTACCAAATATACAAAAATTACCATAGTAAAAGTATCATCATTTTTGAGATCAAATAGAAACAGCCAATTTTGGAAACATTCAATGGAATTATTTTTAAGCATAGGTAATGCTTTTGAGGTTCTTCCGTTATCTGCACCAATAAAATTTTCTACAGATTAGAATATTAAAAACAACACTATATGTAGATGTATTTTTCACGACTTCTACCCATAGGAAAGCGTATAAAGTATATTATTACTTAAATATACATAAAACGGTCTGGGAACCGACAGGGTTTACTCATAAAACGCTTAAGCAAATAAACAATTCGTAAGAATTAGTCATCTTGTTGGAACTCGTACGGTGCGCCTGTTTATTTTCAATATTGGGAAGACATCTGGTAAATTTTGATATTCTTACTTATGATATTGGAATTGGTGTAATTGATCAATTTGTTATTGTCTGGAACATTCGGAAAATCGTAATTGGTGTTTGTGAAAGCTTTTATACAAATCGTTCCAATTTTGAATCTGAATTGGATTATTTTATTCAATTGGAATGTTTCATAAAAAATTTTTTAACACAGTTTTCTTATTATCTTAAAACGTTTGAGATTATATTTAATTGACTATCCATATCAAAACGGTTATCAATTAAAAGGTGTTGATTTTAACATCGTTTAGCAATATCCGAAATGGTTTTACGAATGGAATGTGTTTACTTGTATCTATACAAAAAAGTTCTATTCAATTTTATATGAGAAACAATCCGTAAATGGAACAAAATCAATAAATTTAAATTAAACATTAGGTAAGAGAGTCACATTGAGCAACGTTGAAAATGGAAAACGTAAACCAACAAGGGTAATAATGCCTTAAATAGGAATATCTCGATGGCAATAACGATCTGAAGACTGGATTGGAATTAAATGATGAAATTAACCCGCTTTGTGATTTATATAGCTACCGAATGTGAAATTCAATAATTCATGTAAACGGATAAGTAATTAAGAATTTATAAAATTCCACGCCTGTGCCAGTTGAATTGATTATCAATAAAAATGATTATTCGTTGAAGACACTCGAGTGGCGCTCTCAATCTCACTCACCATCCGTGTTCCAGCCCAGCCCAGCCAGACTCGCTTATGAATCTGGAATTTGACCGTTTTTAGCTTCATTCCGCGGTACCAAATTAAAAATGTAAGAATTCTCGCTTGCAAAAGGAATTTATATTTTATTTCATTTCATTAAATCCGCCATCTTTTGTTTCCACGGGACCGTTCCGATCGGAATTCATATTTTTCTGTGTTTTGTTTCGGTTTGCGAGCGGCGTATTGTTTTATTGTTATGTCCGTTCTAAATGTTTCGTTCTCGGTCCGAACTGAGTATTAATTATTTTCTTATTTTTGATGAATGCGCCCGGCGAATTTTAATACGACTTTTATTGACGATTAAGAGTCCACGATAATAATTTGACTTTTAAAAACTCAATCACGATTTTCATTAATAATTTTGCAATGCCGCGCAGTCGTTAAAAATAATTTAATCCGATCATCACTGAGTGAAATCAGCATTGCCAGTCAACATTAGTCCGCGGCCGACCAAATACTTGCTATACTCAAACTATTAAACGCAACGTCGAATCTGAACAGACAAGAGATACGTATCGTTTACCGAAAATAATACCGGCTGTAATCTGACATTCTCATACGAATGTTCCGAACGTGACGTTACGCAAGTGACTTTCCACCTTCCAACAACAACGGGGATTATTTGTTACTCATCAATCTTAAATAGACACGGACACTCCATTGTTCCCGTGACATTTAGACGAATATATAAATACGCCGCTGAATTAATTCTCCCGCCCATTTATACATTTAATTGAATATAATATTTGAAGGATATTAAAATTGGAACACGACTTACTTAAGTTGAGTATGTGACGCGTTTCGATAAACTTGATTGTTAGTTACAATTTTAATTTATTCTAAATTCAAATGCGGCGTTCGTATTTGAATTTGGAATAGAGCGCATTCCTAATTGTTTGTCGCTGGTTGGTATTTTGGCACACGCTCTAGCGCTATTGGCCGATACGTTTTCGTATTTCGTATGTCGCTTTGTATTCGAATTTAGAAAAGCCGATTATATTGCTTTCTTTCTCGACGTTGAACGTTATTGTGTGCAAATGTAATTGTTGCCGCGTCTGGTTATTGCTGTAAATATGAGCGTGGACGGATAGTTTCGTCTCGCGCTTGCAGTGCGGCATCGAGTCGAGTGTCCATGTCCATAAAGATTACGATGTCGAATGCGAGTCCTTGATAACGTATGCTGCTTACATGCTACACTTTATTAGGTTTCACTTGTCAATTTTTAATACGTTTTTACACTTTATGACGTTTTTGTGTTTCAGAGAAAATTCATCATTGCTCTTCAATCTCATTTTTTTCATGACTATTTTAGTATCGTGATGATGATGATGATAAAGTCACGCCAATGACGCATTCAATATTGCAAAATCGAAATGCAAGTAAACAGAAATTGCATTTTAAATAACGTACCTATTGTAACATTGCCAATGTGATATATTGCCAAAATTCGTGGAGTTTGCTCCGATTTATAGGCTGGCGTTTGATGTGATGTGACAATTATCTGATTTGTGTTTCGCGTGTTTTAATGGGTGTTTATAATGAGAGTCGTTGAGGAGTATTTCATTTGCATGGCTATTATATTATGTAAGGTGTCACAGGCGTGCTTCAAAACAGACAAATGTCCATTAAAATTATTCTGCATATAAATAAACATTTTGTTCCTAGTACTAAGTATTATAATGAGCAGTCATTCCTCGCAATGATAGTCAGCGTTGTCGTGTCGGCAATCTCGCAATGTTTACCGTCTTACATATTTTTCAATATCGAAGCAATTTTGTTTGAATTTAGAATTCCAATATCAACAAAAATAACAATTGAAATTAAAAAGATAGACGGGAATGAGAAATAGTAATAAAATTGAACATGCAATTCTATTTTTGAAAAATAACAAAAAAAAAACAAAATTGAATTCCCGTTCCGGCCAATAACACTGGATGAGTAAAACAAACAGTTGGATGATAATGTTCTAGAATCAAATCTATCTAAACTGTAGTGCGCCGGCTCGAAATAGGGCGCGTTTGCAGCAATTATTTTAGCTCTGTCTTTCTGAAAATTGGCAGCCGTGTGAGATCTTTTGCGAACGGTATTCGGTTGGGAAACCGTTGTGGTTGTGACCAGCCTTGCAAGAACCGTGATGCGCCCCCGGCAAACACAAATTAGTTTGAAATTAACACGGACGATGTCTCAGATAATATTGGGCGGGTTTTATAAATAAAGTGCCCTGATATGCGAATAATAGGTAAGTCTATCTGTCAGTACCCCGACGTGCGTAACTAACTCTACACTATTTTGTTTTAGTGTAAGTTGCATTGGCTCCGAACTCTTTGTTGAGATTAAACTAATCATTCTCCGTTACAAATTATTTTAAGCATCTAATGTTGTACTTATAATTATTTCGTCATGTTTTAATCATCCGCCGAGCCGGTATCTTAAGCTTCGTTTAAAATAATCTAGAATCAATCCCTCGAGATTAATCCACAATTTACCGTCGTTCAGTAATTTTGATATAGAACCGGTCCGCATCGAAGTTAACAATAGAACTTTTATATTAGGTACAAGAGCTATACGACTGTAAAGGTAAGCTATTAATTTCTGCTACAATTTAATACCATAAAGAGAAATCGAACACAAAAAAGGCGACCAACGCCGTGGCGCGCTGAAAATTTACATTTGTAATCAGAGCCATTAACGTCTACAATAAACTGCATTGACATGCGTTAGAAAAAGACAAAGCTATCGCGGGGGAGAGAGGTGGACAGTACTCGCGGAGTCGCGCCAGACACAATAGCGGCGCGTGCACCGATAGAACGAGATCGATGTATCCAGCCAGAGCGGGATGAGCATAATTTTATAATTGTCACCGTGTTTCAATAATAGGTGCGTTTGAATTTTATGCGTTCGCGAAAAATGCGCTCAGATTTATCGTTTCGCTTTCCGCGTAGTCTATTATCGTGCGTGTATGCAGTGGACGCACGATTTTATTGTATCTAATGAACTTACCTAATTAACAAAAAATGTTGCTCTTTATGATCACTGATTAAGTAATTATTATTAGTAAGTAGGATGGTTGTTATGTAAGATTTATTTTGTCAATTTTATTGTTCATTAAAACCCCAAAAAAAACGACGGAAATCGCTGTCGCTAGGTGTCGACAGCGTCCACGTATTATTAAACTGATACTCATATGCAAAAAATACGAATACAATACAATAACTCGTGAAAATCACGACGTGCATACAAAGTGCGCGACCCGCGTCTGCGCCCGCGACATAATAGAGTGCGGGACAGGTGTCCGAGCGCATTCCCGCGCGTTGTGCGAAAACGAGAAACCCTGATTAAAATGAAATACGCAACGTACGCAGGTTAATTAATAATATACACTATTTTAGGTCGCGCGACGAAATATTGTTGTTATTTATCGGTCTGTGTTCCACGCTACAGTACCTGGCGTGTATTTAGGATTTCATTTGAATATTATTGACGTTTTAATGTATCCATTACGCCTATAAAACTGACTTCCTGGCCATTTTAAAAGCTGTATTGTTAAGCATTATTCTAGTACTAGCATCAGTTTATGTTTAGATGTTGGTACCATCAAAGATTTTTCTATCTTCATTACAATCAGTTGCAAACTGATTAATTTGTTTTTTTTTTACGGTGTTATCTATATACTTACCAAAGCAAATACTGATAATAAAGAGGTTGTTTTATTGTTAAAAAATTTTATATAAAATAAAACATTGGATACAACAAAATAGTTATACGTAACGTAACATTTGTGAATTGTATTGTGAATTGAAACAACAAAACGCATCGTCCGCAAATAGCCAGACGTCTGCCGCGTTCGGGTGCAGTCGCCGAACGAACTCCTACCTATTAGCAAATTATTGTTTCACGCTTCGTGTTCCTTTTTTGAAAAGACATTATTTCAAGAATCCCAACCGTTTGCTACCAGTTAAATTTTATTTCATAATTGGAATATCTGGAATTTCAATATTAGAATTTTACTCAATTGGAATTGTTTTCAATAGCCAAATTCAAAATTAGAACAGTTATGGAATGTGAACACTTATCAGAGGAATAGTTTCTTTAGCTTATCTAGCTATTAAATTAACTTTAATCAGCAGTTTAGTTCACATTATAATATGACAAAAACAAGTAAGCTGTTGTTAAAACGAATGAACTCCGCCCTAAGTATTTGAGTGTGTATTGATTTTTATAACTTGAAACTTATTTTGTTCAGACTTTTTTTCAATGTAAAATTAACTGCAATAAGTAATACAATACAACATTGAAATCACAACTGTCTATTCGAGGGAGAAAGACTAAAATCGCTTAAAACATTATATTTTTAACAAATCGCCTGTACTAGAGATGGAACAAAGTGAGAACTGCAGTGTTTATTGTTGGTGGCATCATAAAGTGTTTACAGCTGTTTTATTAACACTTATCTCGTAAACTAGAGAGATTACAAGTAACTCTGGGCAAAATACTTGTTTAATATTTGATTTGACAAGTTTATTAGCGAGATAAATGGGGCTTTATTAATTATCGCTATCATTATCTATCACGTATTCAGTTATACTGTTTTAATTCTTTTCAAAACTAAAAAATAAATTATTTTATTATCAATCACGATTAATGTTATAGATAATCACACACATTCCAGCTTTTGAAACACACCAGAAAATGGGTGGTAGCCAACCAGGCGAGGACTACAAAGTACCATACCACCGTGCTATGGTTTCCTCACGGTATTTTCCATTAACGAAAGCTGAAGCTTGTTGTAGGATTCGAACCCACAATCTTCGCCGCTGTATCCAACGTCACAACATCCAGCTAGGAAATATTATTAGTAACAAATAAAAGTCAACCAACGTGCTATGTCTCTATTATTTCATTTAGGTACCAAAAAGGTATGGACCTCATTGTGGGAATTGATATAATTATATAGCTTCTAATAATTTAACATTATGTACTTACTATGTATGTATACGCACGAGTTCTAAAATAAATAATGTTCAAAAAACTTGGTTAAACACATCTGGTGTTTAACAATTTTTCCCAAAACTTTTTTATTGTTAACGTATTATACGTAATATTATTATGACACCGACAACGTGTGTTCATTTGAACTTCCTTTTTCAAATACCAAACTAATTATACACAATGTTTACTATCCATTGCTGCTCAAAAACGCCGGTTCAAAAGTCATGTTGGTGAACAGCCATCTTTGAAATTGGAACAGTTTTAAGTTCCCGCCGTTTTTGTACGCCACATGTGCTCCTCCCTTCCCAAGGACATTCACCCTGCTTTTTTCTTTGTTTTTTTTCTGAGAAAGTGATCGCTTCCTTTTTTACGTAGTACACGTAGGTTTTTATTCGATTTTAATTTGTGAAGGGTTAAGTTTTTTTTATAATGTTGACAAGTCATTTTATTTAATTGTCTTTATTGTGCTCTTTATTTGAATTTCAGAACGAATTAAACGTGTTTATAGAGTTGTGATCTAGCAAGTAGATAAGATTTTTTCATTTCTGGCAATAAGGTACCTATTTGGAATTAGCTAAGTATTCTGGCTTGATAGTAGAAGTAAGTAAATCTTTGATCTCTATAGAGTCGAGGTAATCTCAAATATAATAATATGCCACATTTTTTAAGAAAGACTCAAGTATTGTTACTCCATTAAATATTCTAATACCTATATTACCTATATAAAAACGTTTATTTATTGGTCTTCTATGCAATCAATCGAGTTGAAACCACAGACTTAGGTAGGATTGACATACGGTTGAAACTTTGTACAGTTTCGCGCCAATTTGTTGAATCCTTAAAATAAATTCAAAACCATTCTGTAAGACAGGTATTGTTATTTTTATCTACCAAAAAGTTTTGAGGGATTCGAAAGATAGATAACTCGATAAAATTTGGAACGTTAATTTTATTTAATACGTGATTCTTTAACATATCAAATTAAAATTATAATTAAATTCACAAAAATAATACAAAGAGTTAAATATAAATCCTAACAGGACGTCAACCCTTCAATAAAATTCAATCAATTCAAAAAATGTATTCCGTCGTGCGCCGCCCGCATGTTTTAAAAGAACATAACATTAAAAATATAACTAAAACCCCTTTTATGAGAACACCCTCGCCCTGAAGCTAAAAATTGCTTCCAGAAATATTAAAATAGTCAAAAGAGTTAAATATAAAATGGAGGGTAATAAGTAAAAACGGTTTGGTAATCCCAAAGCTAACACAGCTGAGCAGTTCTCACAATAACTGGGTTTTTGTGAAGATTTAAGGTCTTTTGTTACTAGATAGGTTTTATTTTTATTTTTAGCACAAATTTAATTCGAATTTTTAAAGATTTTTTTTCATTACCGATCTTAATTCGGAACCCTGTCTAACTTTTCAAATTATAAGATAGAGTTTGCAATATTGGTACGGTGCATGAAGTCGGAGAAGGATGGCTGTGTAGGTAATGGCGTAACAGTTCATTAAAAAACTGGATAAATGCTTTATCTATTATTCTCATTAGTTTTATCCGTGATTTAAAAGTGTCTTGTCTAATTTCTAAGCAGACTTTTTGTTTTGATTATGTTTTTTTGTCTTTATGTAAAATTTCAACCCCTTCATATATTTAATTTTTTGAAGTTTAAACGGATTATGTATAAAACACAATTCAAAAACTATTTTTCTTTGTGATAAATAAAAAAAAAGTAATCCACGGCTTTGTTGTTGCATTAAATAATAGTGGCAAAGGGAGACGGCCATGACGAAAGCAATTTAAAAATGGAAGGGTTTCACTTTTCGTTCCAATTTTATAAAAATGAACCCGCGACGAGTGATTTGACGATTCGGACGGATTGTAAAATGAATTTTATGATGCGAGAGGGAACTAGCGCGTTTATCATTTTATTTTATTATTATTGGGATCCATTTTTAGGAAAAAATATACGAGGTATGGAGATGATACTATAAAACAAATTGAAAATATTTTTATTTGAAAACTAGACTTCACTATTTGGATAAAAAATATTTATAGCGCGTGTAATGTAACTATTACTGCTGTTCGGATGTTGTAGAATATATTAGAGAGATTTTTTTTCATGACATTTGACTACAATCGCATTATAGTTAAGTATGTATGAATGTGACGTTAATAATAAAGGCGATGATAGCTCAGTGGTAAGTGACGTCGAATACCGCGGTGAAGGTCGTGGGTTCGAATCCTACAATGAGCTTGAGCTTTCGGTGAAGGAAAACATCGTGAGGAAACCACAGCACGGTGGTAGGGTATTATGTGGTACTCGACTGGCTGGCTACCACCCTCAAGTTGAAAATCTGTCGCCAAGCACCTGTTGGTGTGTTCCGGGAGTTGCACTTGAGAGCCAGTTCCCCTTGCCCTTAAGGCATTGAAATAAAGTGTACACGTTGGCAGTCCCCCTGGTATTGCTAATGTCTATAGGCGACGGTTGTCACTTACCATCAGGTGACCCGCATGCGTCGTTGTCACTAGTGACATAAAAAAAAAATCTAACTCTAATAACACGGAGGAGGCAAATGTTCAGCAATAGACATTGTAGTTATTTAGGAATATATTAATTAAAACTTTACTGAGTGGATATTTTGAGAAGGCATATTTTAAACCTAAATTGAATTAGTTATCCATACTAAACATCTAGTGGAGGACCAAACTTGAAATCGTGAAAGTTATACTTGTTATTCATTTTGTTCAGGTACAGTTGACGTTTAGGTACTATGAAAAGATTTAACGTTTTTTCCAGATATCAGGGTCCCGTATTAAAAATTGTTCAGCTTGACAAAACCAACTTCAATTATGAATGTAGTTTTTATCTTTCTATTCAAATCATGATAGATATTTTACTAATTAGTAGGCAGTATCATTTCATATTTATTAGCTTACTCCTGACGCTACCCCATGTATGTAGCCGTGGTATTAAAATTAAAACATGAAAAGAAATTGATTTGTGAAAACGTTCCCAACCACTTGAAACATGTTACTTTTAAGTAATTTCACTTGTGTACATAAACCCCTCGACGGCACTCACTTCACGAAGTTCGGAGTTCGGAATAATACTCACGCACACCGCACACACACACACCCGAAGCCGCAGATGTTGATTCCATAAAATAATATTTCATGTAAAGCACTAGCCGACCGACCGAGGGCGGAAGGATTGCGTTCTATTTTTATATTTCGTAGCAATTTAAAACGTGGAACCTGACTCGATGTTTTTCAATTCCAATTTCGATAGTTGCATTCCTTTTTTAACATTTCAAATTTCGTTTCAATCTCATAATAATGCATTAGTAATTAAGAACAAGACCACGTTTCGAAATGTCATGTTAAAATTGACCTCTAAAATTGTTCATATATTTCGCTCGTGACCATTCGTCAATTAAATCGGACGCAGGGACTCGTTATTATAGCATATAAAAAAGAAATAAATCTTGAGGCGAGTTTTAAAAAGCTCCGTTTCGAAGTAAAGAATGTTGTGTACAATCTCGGTTCGGACAAAAAAGTGACAACAAATAAAAAAAGGGAATGCAACACGGCCGAAGAACAGATTATCAGCGCTAAAAGGGTTGCTCCCGCGCTCTCCTTCTTTTGTTCCTGCCAAATTCAAACTCCAGATCCGTACAAGGAGCGTTCGAATGCGAATTCTATTTCTGAATATTCTACCGAGAATTTTTAATTAATGCCGCTCGGCCGTGCTCGTATTTTTAAAATTCGTATTCTGTTTTAAATCGACTCCGATATTCAATTTTTGCGTTCGATTTCAGTGTTTTCCTTTTTTATTTATGTTGTGCGATAATGACGTTTCGCTTTAAGTGCTTTATTCCGATTGCCGATTTTATTCCGATGTTCTTCTTGAAGGTCGGTAGTTTTAGTGATTAATGGTCGAGATATGTGGAGTGCTTTTTAAACGAAATATTGAATTTAATGATGTTTTGTGGAACTCTCCGCGATCTGTTTTTGTGTGGAGGCGCGTAGGCGGTTTTCTATAGGCAAGGCGGTCTCAATGACACAGTAATGTTTCCACATCGTACATATGATAGGGATAGGCTGCACTATCGATCACTTCTGCACTCCGATCGAACGGATTCTCTATTACCCATATTCATTATATTTCCGATGCATTTCGATGATAAAGTTTTATAGGTGCTGTTTAAATAATCAGCAGGCAATTTACTGTTTATTGGTTCATTACACTGAATTGGGTCCTTGTGTGAATCGTATAAGAAGAGACACAGATTAACAAATACCTTACCAATAAGAACTGTATAATATCAGCCTATCGATGATATGAGACATAAAATTCAGTCTGTGGCAGCCAGTGCACTTTAAATGAGTAACCAATAAGTCGCATTAAGGGGTCACTTGACGCATAGCATAGCATCACACGCAGCCAGCATACGCAAGTCGTTGACCCCGATACGCAAATGGGGTCTTCTTATTATGATACTATAATCGATATTTTATCGATTACAATTCACTTTAAGGCGAGAGACGAGGACTAAAATTATCGGGTCATCCTTACGTAATAGCTCAGAAATATAGTATTTTAATAACACGTTGCCTGCCGACTAATAGTAATCATTCGATCGTATAATGGCTTCACTTAATATTCCATTTTGAAAAATATTTGAATCGTCATGCTCGTTCCATTCCTTTGTATCGATGGTTACCAACACGGCTGCAGCAGTGAGGTATCAGATTTTAAATTTGGAAGCGATCGATTCTTTCGGTAAAAAATTATTTAATTGAGGTACCTACTAGTGACTGAATCGGAAATGCATGCACTAATTCGTTCGTTTAAACTTACATTGTTTTTTTTTATTTCCAGGTATTTGGCGGGATGTCATGTTTAGAAATTGGCGCGCATATGGATCGAGAGAAATACGTCGTTGGTCACGATCGCTTCCGAGAATGACTGGTAATTAGATCTAATAAGAAAACATAGTGATAACATTAAAAAAATTCAAAACACGTTTCTAGTTAGAGGGCCCCGGCGTCCCTACGTAATTTTATTACATTCCCCTTCGATGTTAGTCTGGGTTTATTTAAAAAAATGGAAAGCTGAACGCATTCATAAAAATAATTGATGATGGAACTGGACTCACCCCCTTCATAATCTCGTTGCGTTGTTCGTATAGACATGGGATCGGCCAAAGATAAAAGATTTAAATGATGACTATACTGATTTATTTTTACACAAATTTGGGATTTCAATATTACTACCTTAACACTTTGTCTGAATAAATTATTTACGAATCAACTAAAATGCTTTGGGTAGTTTTCAGTCGGTAATAGTTAACAATGATTGTTTATGGGCTGATATTTAAATCGCTGAATATAATAATAATTCTTCTGTAACCAAAGTGCATACAAAATCAGTTCTAAGTTCAAATTCAGAACTTAATAGGACATCAATCACCAAAAATATTAATAGTAAAAATTATATAGGTAATTATTCATGAAACTGCAATAAAATGCATTGCAATAAAAAAAATTAGATTCCTTGCCGCTTCAACTTTTTCCAGTACTTTTCGAGGCATTGCATTGACTCATTAATTAGAACAGATAATCATTCGTTCATAATTATAATCGAATGTGTATAATTACATCTCAGAATCGAATACAGTTGTAATAAAATATGTTTTTGTCCGTCGAATGTTGAAACAAAGCAGCGGTAATTCGTATGAAGTGACTTGCGTTTAGTGCGTTCTTTGTCTGTCCGTCTGTATTCACAAAACGATGTATTTAATTCTTTTTTTTTTCAACTCTGTTTCCGAAGTTAATTGTCGTTAATAATTGCGTTCGCCGAGATTAGAAGTCGATTGTAGCCCGCAACAATGTGTTCGAGAGTTTAATTTAAGAAAATATATTTTTTGATTGGGCAACACAGATGAATCGATACTGGCGACTAATGACTCCCATATAAGGTGGAGGATGAAAAATTAAAAAGTATAAGTTCGAAATTTGAACACAAAAGTGATATTAACCGAGATGCAACAGTGACTAAGTTCCAAAAGTATATATTGTCATGAATAATTTATGAACAACTTTATACTTCCCGGCCGAGGTTTCGCCACAAAAGCGAACGTTTTTGGGAATAAATTCATCGAAAAACGCCTTTTATACGGCATTAACATTATTTATGTTCTGGTCGAATACCGGACACTACGCGAGACGAAATATTATTGTTCGAAAGTTGTCTTGTGAAAATCTTTAAAAAATAATGCATTGTATCGCGGCAGATACCTGTATGAAAATATAGTAGGTGCTGATAACCGCTAACGTTACAATATCACATTCCAAATTTAATCGTTCATAAAACTTTGTGATTACTAAATATGTAAAGGGAAACTTAAACTGGGTAAGCCCTAAAACAATTACCTGTCAAGATGTCTGCAATAAGAGATTTATAAAAAATCAGAAAAAAAAAACATTTTTCATCTTTAGCATAAATCTTATTTATCGGTGACAAAAGTTAATTTTGAACGCTCTCCGCGTCTCCGCGTTCGACTCGTAATCGCTTACGTTCTAAGAAAACATTCGCGATTTTATGAATACCATATTTAGTTACAAAAAAAGTAGGTTTTCGTATGAGTACGTCCCAAAAATCAACCGATGATTGCACCGTGAGATACTTTGTAACAACGTGATTGTTCTTCTCTTTTTAGTAATTTTTTTGACGGATCGAGAATGTAACTCGTTATGGAGAAATTTTTGTTGCATTAATACATTGCTTGACGTTATAATAATTGATAATGACAGCTTAGAATTAAAAAGTTACATTTTAAAAATGTAGTTTTAAGGTTTAATGAGTTAAACACCTAAAATGTAGGTTAATCAAGTCACCTTGTATTCAACGCAGGATATAAGAACCATAAACGAACGTGAATATTGTCCATATAACACAGTAGTGCGCAAAACGTATATAGCCGTCAACAGTTACCATCGGCAAAGAACTAAGCATAAACAAAACGGATATTGTAATAGGCGCGTCCCCGTTGAAACTCAAAAATAAAATAAAAAGAACAATCAGAAAACGCCAACACGTCGCAGCGATAACGCAACGGATTCGAAATTTTAAATAGTTCCATATTCAAACGTGTGATTTCAAATATGGAACGGGCCGATTGTTTCCCGTTTTCGCTCGTAGTTCGAGCGTCGGATTTTAATATGCGGGCTACGCATGCGCGTTATTGAAGTTTCACAATGGAATCAAGTGGCAATATGGCGACGAGGATTGATGTCCATAATGTTCGTTTCTATTTTTTATTGATATTTATAATGGTACATACGACTTATTAGCTTGTGTCATTATGAACGGATACTCCTTAGATTGTTTGATGAGGATAAGCATCAATAGCAGCGGATAGTGGGTGACACAATGCATGACTATTCGATGCTTCGTATTCCATATCCGTGAAGTAAGCCCACTCATCATCTAAACCATTTTACCGCCAGCTGATTTGTATATCTTCGAAAGTGACATCCAATCACAAAGTGCAAGGGCATAAGGTTATGTATTAACCATAGACTCATCCGATGTATAGCTACATGATAAAATCAAAAAGCATAAGTACCTACAACTTAAATATCACATCAAATTATTCCATTTTCAAATGCACCAACAGTTATCAACGTCGCCATTTTAAAATAGCCCGATTTTATTGAAATCGTGTCGTGGAAACATATGCGGTAGTCGGAAAAGTCGCAATAAGTCAACAGCAATCAGTATGCAGGTCCCGGGGTTCGATTCCCGCTCACGTATCAGTGAAAATATACGTTCATGCGTAAGTGTACATCAAATATGTTATTGGCACTTTCTATAACCGTTTTTGGTGTAACTATCTGCCATTATAAATTGATAAAATTATTTTTTGCTTATATACGACGAACATTCAATTCGGGACGCAAAGTTGCGTCATTTATATGATATGAATACAGATACGTAATGAAGTAACGAGTAATAAATAACGATTAGGGTTTGCATACAAAATTATGATTATACAGTCTAGTACCTACTGTTTATTATTTATTACTTGTGTGTTACGTATAAGTAATAAATTTGTTGTTTTAATCAAATTAAGATTGATTTGTATTTTAATGTTGGCATCACAGTTTCCTTTTGAATTAAAACGTTTTCATTTAAAATTTTGGTGATCTTATTTTTTTTTAAAAAGATGGTTGTCAACTATCATCATAATCGGAATTTTAAATTTTCCAGGATGCAGTTTCTTTTGAAGCCTGCATTTCTTCTTTGTATTTCGTACGTTTATTAGACACAATATGAAGATCTTCTCAAAAAGTCTATTGAGTCACTAAATACTAACATACATTAAGTTTATTAATTTAAAAATAGATAAGTACTTACATCCAATAAACGCATCACAAAAGTGAATAAAGAACTAATTTAATTGATTTCATAACATCGCGGCGAAAATACATTGTAATTAAACTCTAATTCAAAGCGCTTAAAGTTGAAATTCATCTGTCACAGCACACAGCGCCTCGTCAAAACGTTGATACAAATTGGTGACTTCCTCGAAGATTTTTATTTTTATTGATAAAAGCGTCTCTGACGACAATTGGTACGGATTTGGTCTTGAATTGGTCGAATCACGGAACGGGTGGCCTCAATCATTTCAACAAACATTATGGTGTTTATTTGTAAGTAGAGTGCTGTTTTGTTTATTTATTTATGTAGGTACATATATGCCAAAAGGATTGAATCTTACAGGGTTTCATACGTGATGTAAATTTTTTTTATAGAGTGCTGTTTTGTTTATTTATTTATGTACATATATGCCAAAAGGATTGAATCTTACAGGGTTTCATACGTGATGTCAATTTTTTTTAGTGGCCAGTACCTATCTGTGATCGAATTCTATTGTTTATGATCAAGTATATTTTTTTTATTCAAAACTAATATGGCGTTTTGATAGAGTAGACGCACGTGTTCTATTCTTCTACATTTGCATATCCAATATTGATTGCAAATATGGCGTCGGATCCCCGAAAACTATTCTGGACACAAACATGCAAAGTTTCACCCTATTTTTTTGAGAGTGTTAGTGTCAAATTTTCCATCGGTCCCCGCGTCCACTTACACAACCCTTCCCAAAAATAAACTAAAAATAAAAAAGCGGGAGGGGACTTTAAAATCGTTATTATAATCTCGGACGCCATTTTCCCTACTATATGGGGACGCGCCCTTCAATTTTAAATCTTTTTTGAGCAAAAACCCCTTTGATGTTTATGCATTTCGGCAATATCTCCCGCTCGGATAGATACGCGATGCGACATTTGGCCATTCCGGGGATTTCGTTGATGCATATTTTAGATTAAAACTTTAATACTCACTTCAACTGCCCACCCGGCACCCGTTCACAAACTTGTTGCCAATTTATTTGATGACAATAAATCATCGAGGTTTCACTTTTGTTATAGGCTCCACTCTATCAAGTCGCAAGTGGTAATTTAATTATATCTGAGGGTATCTTGTCTATGTAACTGAGGACACGCCATGCAATGTTGCTACATCTAGTACCTACACGGCCGTAAAGTGCAAGAACAATCATCGCCAACATAGCATCCTATTAATCAACTCATTTAAAAAGACACTTGAAAAAGAGAGTCGTGTGGGAAAACGTACATATCCAACCGACGCATTCCAAATTCGAATGAATCTGAAAGGCGAGCGAGATTTGAAAAGAGAATGAGATTTGAAAATAGAACACGCCATTAGGAGTGAACACAATGGTCTCATTGGTCGATTTGAAAAAGGAACAATTTGTTAAACGTCAAATATGAACTTTTTTATTTGAGTTGTAATGAAACACGCTCAGTATGATGTCTAGTACAGCATCTTTGAGGTTTTTTGTCGGGATCTTGCCAGTCGTTATTCATTTGTTTTGTACATGTCCGCCGCACATATTAATGTCAAAATTAAAATGAGATTCCGAATTGTGAGAATGTATGTACGAATCGCTTCGGGCGACAAGATTATATTACTAAAGTGGTCCATCTGCAGGCAATGTACTAATTAGTAATCGGCGATGGGCAAATTAGCTTTCCGCGTTTATACGCGCGTGTAGAAGCTTATCTACTGTACAAAGATAAGTTAAAGAATATAACGGCATAGATTTGTAAATATACACACATTTCAGATTAGGTTTTTTAGCGTCTACTGCCTACACGCTATTCTCTCGCGTTCAATTTGGTTCTGTCATACTTTCTATCTTCGTATCGTTTATCGGGTGATCACAACACAAGCAATGACATGGAACTATCAATATTTCTAATAACATTTAAAAACAAAGTATATTAGTTTCTTATACGGTCGACGACGGCCATATTAATCATTGGAACGAATTTCCGTGCGCCATGTCATACGAAGTTCGTTTATTAAAAATGTGACGTATCAAGATCAACATCTCATTGGGAGAGCGGGACGGAGGTACCTGTTTAAATAATGACTGAAAGAGATAAACACGTGCTGACATTTCATCGGGTCATCAACCCTACGGGCGTCCTGCTCTAACGAGAATTCGAAGATTTGATTTGAATTGTTTTTAATTTGAAATATTGGCTCGTTCGATCCGGCCGGCAATTTTATAATGTACCCAAATTGGTGCCTTTTATTTCCCATGGTTTATTAAAATTTATTTCTAATTGACATGATTTTATGGAGCTTCCGTTTTATATTTCTAATGGGTTGGGTCATCCATAGATAATTTTATACTAAGTAAGTATCATAGTGTGTCTATTTTGTATACCAAACAATTTCAATGCTAATAGATATATTTAATTTTATTACTCTCTCATGTTTAAAAATTACCCTTTATAGGTCACTGTCGAAGGACGGGGATCATTATATCGATCAAGAATACAACCTCCTTACCGCCTTTATAAAAGGGGGGCTTTAATTATCCGCAGTGGTTCAATTTTATCCAAATATTCTCAAGAACGCAGATTCTCAAATTTGTGTCAAGGGTTGATAAATTCTATAAATCTTTGGCTAGATTTGATCTAAATACCTAAATACTTTTTGCAACAATTCATAATATTGATCTACTGACAAAATACAGTGCCGGTGGACGCAAGCCTTTTTAAATTATGCTACCTCCGCACTCCGCGCTATCCGCATCCTAATTTTTCTAGAATTTTTCATGAATGTGACATGTCAAATGCCATTTTGAAATCACTGTATTATTTTGTTTGTAGGTAGGTTAAAAAAGTTAAGAAATTATCTATGGCATTTAAATTACATCTTATTTATATCAGAATTAATGTAACACAAAGCAGGCAAAGACATAGCTTAAATCGAGCGGATTTAATATAAATCATGGCGGCCTATAGTCCCTAAGACCGAATTAAAATGCATGAACACAATCCCATACAAAACAAAAGGAACAAAAATGTAAAGGAACAAGTATAGAAGAGTCATAAGCAGTCATAACTGGTTATTCCGTTCCATTTATGGCTATGTAATCCTATTGTAACATCGCACTGCCTTTACAATACATTTTATATTTGTGTGTGTGTGTGTAACACATACATTAAAAAATTGTGTCCAATCATTAATTTCGTCGGTAATTGAGCGAGTTGCGATCTGTGCGCGCGCAAAAACCCGATGTTTCTCCGAATCCAGCCGAAGTATGAAAAGCCGATGTGCGCCGATTGGACTTCGGGGCCCAGACATGTCGAATTTATACGTTCATGAAATTCTTTTGTCAAATTTACGTCGGAGTTCCGAATAAAGTGGACTCACTTGGTGAGCGATGGATTCTTTCCCGAAGTAATCTTCTACTGGAACTTTTTCCCTACGGTTATTAAGTATCGAAACATGGACAAATAGGTTATGGTATTACGCTTTCCAATTATTAGGACAGCTAAGAATTTAACCCAAAAAACGCACAATGTCCTGCTCAAAAGTTCTCATCTCTCAAAAATCGTCCATATAATACATACAATCATCAATGTTGAAGCTTCTAACACGGAGTGACAAATCAACCAATCCAAACAGACCAAACGCAGCCAAAAAGAAAGTACCCACCACAAATTCCATCGATAATTACTTGAAAAAAAAACCTATCTACCGAAAACGCATTCATCATTTATCTTATACCGATATCGGCTACTTGCGACAGTCCAAGTTTTCTATTATTCATTAACTCATTGTTGGACTTCGATAGACCGTGCTGCAGCGACCTGAAATTCGGTAACCGCCTTTACATTAATAATTACTTCTCAAAATAATAGTAAGTCAGATCCACGACCGCGATAGGGAAGTAACGTCGGTATTGCTACTTGTACACATTCTTGCCACAGTCGATAAAAGATTAGCAGTGCGTCAATGGTCGGGCTACTTGAACTACCTACTGTGGAGGGCATTATATTGATAAAACCATGATAGTCTTGTCTGTTACATTTCCATTGAAACATCCCGAGAACTAAGGCAACCAGCAAAAGTTTGTAGGTTGTAATGTTTGTTTCTCAATCACGGAAGAAACTGCTGAAAGTATTTTGATGAAACTTGGCACACAGGTAAATCATATACTGGAATAAAACATAGGATACTTTTTATGCCGGGAAAAAGTAAGGTCCCTCGGGAACGTGATTTCCGGAAGAACGGGAAACCGCGGGGTGGAAAAGTAGTTTTTTATAAATTCATTCTTCATTGCAATTTATTTAGCCCATATAAGAAAAAAATACACAAAAGTTAGCGGTTAAACGGATCTGTTAAGGACGAAAGACTTGTAGATATGTATTCAATGAATTCTGAAAATATTTAAAAAGTAACGCAATTTCTGTCTTCAAAAATATTTGAAAAAAGAATACGACGACTTTAGTGGCGTGCTCGAGCCACATTCTAAGCTACTGTAAATAATTACACTACGGTACATAGAGTTGCCACATCGCTTAATTAATTTCATGCAGTGTCAGAATCGATCACATGGGGATTTAGTCGGCAGTGGCGGCCATAGATCAAAAACTATTTCTGTTTTTGTTGACGCGACGTGTGACATCTATACATACACGAGTCGTGACGTCACGTCTAACAGTTAATCTGATAAGGTTTTTAGATATTGATATTACGATTAATGATTCGCGCAGTAATTGTTTTTTTTTTTTTTCAAATATAGTTTCGTTAAGGTTCGATTCAGAAGATTCATACGTTCCACCCTGGTAAGCGTTGATGAGAGAAAGTGCCCAAAGCCCTGTAGGTAACCGGCTTTCAAGTACAACTCCCGGGACATGCCTAGATGCTTGGCAGCAGATTCTGAGATTTAGTGTGGTAGCCAACCGGTGGTTACTGCAATCAAATATTGTCCTTTATAGTTTGGATTCAAATCCATGACCTATGCAACGGCAGTCATTATCACCTTAAATCAAACCATTTAACTTCGACCTAAATATACTAACAAAATCTTTGGACACGTGTTTAAATCCACCAATTATGACAAATATAAAGATTTCTGTCAATAAAATCAATCGATCGATAATAAACCTTATCGCAAACAATTACACGAAATACCTAAAGCTCACACCAGCCAGCAGCGGGCCGCTCATTACCATAAACAAAACACATTTATATCTCGACGAAACGATATTGCCACGACTACGACTGTAGGTAATACTTGACCATTTATGTAAAAGGTATGAAAAGCCGAAACGTTGTCATCCTTTATTATTTTGTCAATTCCATCATGTATGTCTGTGATTTCTTTCGCTTAAAACTCAACTAACTCAAACTTGAGAGCCCTAACCGTTCGTCTATGGCCCCTAAGGCCTCCCCTTTTTGTCCTCCCCAAAAAAAACAAATTATTATAGTTGACATTTCACAAGTCTTGTATTTTATCTAAAAAAAATATCGAGGCCTCGGAACACTCGGGAGGGGGGAACGCTGCCAGCCTGCTAGGAACCTTCAAAAATCCTCTCTGAGCAGATACTCATTATCAGAAATCTACCTGGCAAATTATACATAGATATAGATTTCAGCATAGCCACATTGGTCAAAACTTAATTTGTTTGTTTTATAATTACAGCATTAGTTAAATATGTTTATTTAAATAAGTTATTAAAGTCGTGTCGACCCCGCACCCCGTCCCGTCATCATGTGAATGGCATTCCGCTCGTTTCTCGGACTTTATTATGTTAATGTAAATATATTATTGCTAACTAACTATTTGCATTAAAATTAGTTATTTAATAACGAAACATAATGAACCGAGACGTTTTTATTTCTTAATTATTTTTTATATATAAATCTTGATATCGGTCTTTTTGTTGTTAAATTAAGTTACATATTATTGGATTATACGCATTATCTTGCTATTGCCAAGGTTTTAAAGTAAATTAAATAGTTACGAGGAATCCAAATAGTAAATAACTACTATTTTTATTGAAACGAACCATTAAAATCATAGACAAAGTAACGCGATACGAAGTAAAAAAAAACCTCTTAAAATAATATTCAAATTAAGAACTATTCACAACATACACAAAAAAGTCATAACAACCAATAATGGCCGAATAATAACTGTTTTCCATCAATGTTGGATTTCTAATCGGAAATCTTTGAAAGTGTGTACATTTGGAGCAACATTTATACCGTAATGCCTGCGGGCGTCGTCGAGTTAGAGTAATAATACGTTTAATTTCGTATGTTTGTATGTGTAAAGTGAATTAACTACTTATACGAGGACTGCCAACGGAAATTTAGATGTATCAAGCTTTTACCTTTTTATAGCTGCTTTTTGAAGAATGATGTCAGCCATTTAGCCGCTAGGTTTCAAACTAGGATAGTCTGTGAGCCTTTTTTAAATTAAAAACATTTGGAATGACTTTGTCTTAGGACATTTTTAATTAGGAAAGATTGTTCTTAAGTTTTTTAAGGTATAAAAACATAACACTTTTTTAAATCTCCATTTAAGTACTTCTTTCTAATTCTTTATGTAAATAATGGATGAATGTAAACGTTAACTGGCGACATCGGAGTGTTTGCCTCAATCTTGTCGCTCGATGAGTAAAATCTTACCATTCCATAGAACAACATTTACGAGTATGCTTCAAGAATCATATTTGTTTTCTCCGTTCAGAAAAGTATCTTGGATATCAAGGAAACATCGCAAGGCTATAGGTTTTATACTTGATTAAACCGCTATTTATTAATATTATTAAATAACATAACAAAATAGGTGTAGTGTTAGACAAAACAATGCAAATAATCGCAACATATAATCTCTATTTAAAATATATTCGCCAAAATAAATGACCGCCAATTTCTCTTGCGAATGTCAAACAACAATAGTTTATTACACAAAATATAACAAAACGCTGCGTCGAGAACTGGATTTGAGAATAGAAAAAAAAACAATGTCTATGGTTATATCAGATACAAAATAACTGGCCACTCTCTCGTTACTGATCAAATCGAACCTCACGTATGTCGAGGAATTTCAAAAACCATAATGATTGATTGTCAACCAATGACAATCGCGTATCTATTCAAATTCTATTCCAATTTGAATGTCGAACGGGTTCTTTTTCCTGTTGCGTTGTATATTGTACGCCAGTAACGTTTCCAAAGGAAAAATACAATGAACAATTATTATTTTAATATCGATTTTTCTTAGAGTTGTCAATAATAAAACTGCGTTATTGTTAGGGATGAGTAAGTTAAGCTCATCGAGTAGGACCGAGCGGCGCGCAGTTATTTTTATTTTTTAAAGTGAAAGATTCACTGTAACCGCAGGCACAGGAAAGTAACCCAATATTCCAGACGAGTACGTATCAAACTTAAAAAAATGATGGTGCGCTTAAAAAGCCATATGTTTATCTTATAATTACTCTTGTGCGTATATGTGTGTGTGGGTGTCTAAGTACGTAATTAAAGTATGGAAATAGTAATATTCGTTTTGAAGTGTTTTCTCTATAAAACATTCGAGTGGCTGGGAACACTCTTGTGTCAATGACCTCGTAGATTTTTTCCCCTTCTGTTATAATAACAGCTCTGTTTACTAACTCGCGTCTGTTACTCCTTTTTTGGTATTCTAGAAATTTCGACTTTATGAAACAGATAAATGTAAGTTTCTTAGAACAGTGATGTAACTATTATAGTTTTTAAGTCGATGTTATACTTTTTTTCTATAATTTGGTAGACGAATTGTTTATGACCAAATCGGTTTCAACCGGTAATTTGTATGTTGCGAAATTCGCCTCGTACGGTTAGCGAGATCATTAATCTTAAGTTGATACGGGACTGTCTGTTTGTTTGAAAAATGTGCACGAATGTCGAAACTGGCTCGATGACGTCACTCACGTTACAACGATAGGTGATTATTAAGTAGCTGCATTACATTCATGCTGTATCATACTAACAATAATTCTATTTTTTAATAGATAAAAAAACACGATATCTTCATTTTTGAATCATTTATCTTTGACGTGAAAATGGTTACCTACGCTCATTTGAATACCTGCCTACACTCCAGCTCACTATGTTCATCACAAAAAAAACGAATAAATAATACAATAGCACATAGAGCTCGCTTCACGACCTACGGTAGGTAAGTAAGTAATCGAAAATAATAATTAAATTTGAATTCGAATACGATATCAGAATAATGCGTTCCATATTCGAATTTCGCGCGGCCGCGGGCCTACGCCGTTTCTTTTATTCCAAACTTGAAATGTGAATTTGGAATCTCGTATGCTTTATTGTATAGCGAAATGGAATTCTTTGTTGTGCGTTGCATTGCCACCACCAACAAGTAAAGATCCTCGTGACGGTTAACAATCTAGCGTTTGACGTTCCTTCTAACACTGGATTTGGAGCAATTTGACGCAACCGCTACGTTAGTTTTGCAAAAATATTATATAGACATAATTTTGCCGATAAATTTTGTTTACTTTAATAGTATTACACAAGATTGCATGTATATAATTTGCTGTTACACAATTTTGACCTAGAAAATAACGAGAAACTATAATATATCTGTGTACACAAATTGAAAGTGTTTTGGATTCGTTCTATTCGATACATTCTAGTTTTTTTTATTTATTTTCTTTCTTATTTATTAGTTTTGTGCATAAAAGCGTAATTTGAGGTCAATTGAGCTTGTATTAAAATTGATTTGATACATCATAGCTGGTCTGTTATTTTTCTTTGACATAGTTTTGGAAGGTTACATAATTTGATAGGTATGTTCATTAATATCAGAGATTAGATTTCTTTTGTCCTCTATTAAAATAAATAAACTAGTGTATCTATATAAAGTTAAATCCATTACGTTCTAGATATATTTCTAATGCATAGACTATATCGTCAGCCTATGCTGAAATTCCGTTTAATGATCTTGCAAACTTTCATTCATTTAACAAAGCATAATTTATTTTTTAGTCACCAAAAAAAAATTCAAATCCATCTTCAGAATTTCCTAGATTCAATTCCTATTCCGAAAGCTAAATGCTCGCTTCATTGATTTTTACATAATGCCATTTCCTACGATCCTTATTAATCAAATTCTTAAAAAAAACACCGTATTGTTATTTAAATTTAGAACACTGCTGTCGTTTCCCGCCGTTTTGTATCCTGCATTGACCTGGCAACACTTCGCTTCCTTTCTTCCATCTATGTCATTCATAATTCACCATATTAAAGTGTATTGACATAAAATGTATGTCTCTAGGTATGTATGTGTGTGTGTGCAATCGGTCGAACGTGATCAGCTTAACAATAAATAGTACATTTACACCGGAAATTTATGAATTTGAATGAGAAAGTGTTAGGAATTTAATGACAGTGATTCGAGGTAAACCATTCTTCCTGGTCGTATGTCACTTGCTTATTGAATTGATTTTATTGTTTATGGATACGCGAGAGGCGCATAGACAATTTTATGTTACTTCTTTTTTAATCGTCATCGTTTCCTCTATGTTTAGTTTGAATAAGGAATTTGCTTTTGGATTGCTTCCCAACATTCATACGAATATGAAATGATTCGATACCTACTTATGTGATTATGCTACTTGATGTTTATTGCTCAATCACACAAAAACGGCTAAACGGATTTTGATGAAACTTAGCACACGAGTAGATAATATCCAGGAATAAAACACATGATACTCTTTAACCTGTAAAAAGGTAAGGTCCCTCGGGAACGCGGGTGAAACCGCGGGGCGCATAACTAGTAACTTCATATAAGAGCTGAAGTACCTATAAATAAAACAGTATTACCTATCATAATACCTAATAAAGTGCAATGGGTTGCCTAACGCACCAACTCATGCCTAATTAGGCTACATATGACAGCTACAAGGCGTGGCCACTATATACCTACCTATGTACAATGACACGGACGCACAGAGAGACGATAATTCTCCTTTGTATGCTAAACAGAGAATTATCTAGCCACTCGAAATTGTAATCTTAAAACTCGCTTGGAATTTCTTCATCTCTTGTTTATGTACGAACGGAGCCCGTGATGGGTATTTGTCAACTTTTGAATTTGGAACCGCTCCGTAGCTTTTTAATTGTAACAATTGGCTTGTCATATGCAATGGTATTAAATGTCGTTGTCAAATGTTTCTGATCTTGGTATTGTCAAAAAGTTGTCGCGGGCTTATGTGACGCAATTGTGCTGAATGAACATGGATTTAAAGTACCTACCCATATTTTTTATGCCACAAGCAAACGGACTGGCCATTTCATGGTAATTAATTGACCACCGTCGTATTAACCAAGGGGATTGCCAACGTTTTGCCACCTTTTAAACGGCCTGGAAACCAACTTTTGAAATTGGAATTTCATTACTATAGATATTCAAATAATTATATCTTTTTGAATTTCGAATTTAGTCTCATAGAGTATTTTATAGATTTTATGTCTTATATTAGAGGCACAATATTCGAATCATAGACCTACAAGTAGGTAGGTACTTTACGTATTCCCTATGATACTGTTTATTTATTCAATGGCATTATATTATAATATCTCACGACGCAATGTCAGCTTTAGGAAATTAATTCCAAATCACAAATTGCGTAACATTAAAACTGCAGTTCTTTTAATTTGTCACCGAAATTCAACGTATCGACACATCAGATCTATTGTCGACAAATCCCATTGTGTATCAAACGGGTTTGTTGCTTAAACTTAAACTTTTATAATAAGGTATCTTTAAGTAGATTACGGTACTAGACCATCGGGTGTGGTGAAATTTTGTGAAAACCAGAGCGACGTTTGACAGTTGGCGTGAACCATAGATTAGGAATGTCAATAATCTTTTGTTTCATTCGTTGATGAAATTAATTTAACTGCTGGTACATCTTTCTACTAAAAATCAGCATCATAGCAATAAGGTTTACTCTTATGCGATTATACTGGCTCAAACTCGTAGGATCTATGTTTTGAGGTGAATAAACATTTTCTATTCTATACTTTTTTAAAGATTTTTGACTTGGTGTTTATACCTTTAAGCCATTTATTTATTTCTTCAGTTTTAATATTCTTCTCTTATATTATACGTTATATCACATTCCCAGTAAAGTCAGTCCTCGTCTGTACGACTCAGGACAGAGTTTACTAAAACTGGTGGCTGGTGAAAACCTTTTCACGGACTTTTTGGCACAACTTGAAAAGTCATAATAAACGCTTTCATTTCACGTGCACTTAGATTGATCTTTATTGGACAAAAAACCACCGATAACAAAAACTCAATATACACGAAAACGCAACGCCACATCGCAAGTTCCCGCCAAAAAGTCCCCTTGATCTTAGTACCTACTTCTAAATTATTTTTTAAACACAAAGTACTTTTATAAACAATCTCAACTAAGTTGATGTGTACAATCATCACTACACGAACAATTGCAGAGCTCGCGAAAATATTTAGGTTTCACAAGTTGTTCAAAACATAATACTTGAGTTTATTTAAACAAATAATAAATTAAAGACCAATTGATACGACGCAATATAAACATGGCGTGTAACTTGACGATATAAACAAAATTGACATAAACAATGAGTGCACTGAAATATCTTTAAAGAATTTAAAGATAAATGTAATTGTAACTTTAACTATATGTGTAACTTAATTCCGCATATTATGGTGTAGGTAAAGAACAAATAAAAAAGGTAAAAGGAGCGTACGTAAACAAGTCTCCAATGAAGTGAAGCAACGTGCACCAAGTTGTGTGCGTGACCTGCACGTACCTACGTTATCTCGCGTAGCACAGGAACGCGATCGGCTTCCTTTACTGTGCTTTTCATTTTGAGTTCGCGGTGTTCTGTATACCTTTTTTATTTGGTCTGAGGTTGTAGGTTACCTAAGTACAGTACCTACATACCTAATCGCACGGTGGTAGGGTACTTTGTAGTACCCGACTGGCTGGCTACCACTCTCAAGTTGAAAGTCTGTCGCCAAGCACCTAATTTAAACATCTAATATTGTGACTAACGGCTTATCAACTAGTATCAACACACTGCTTAAACCTTAAACAATGTAGGCATCCAATAAGCAAGAAATTCTTAAAAAAAGAAGAGATCGATTATTTATTTCTTGGTAAATTACCTAGTTTTTCTGTTTTCGCGCACAATGCTATAATTGTGACTTGCCGTGCCTATCTGTCATTAATCTGTTGACTCGCGAGATTAACCTGTCAAACAACTCTCGCACAGCTTTAAGAAATCTAAATTCGCGCCCAATTTTCAAGTAAATGTCATCGTCCCGATTGTCCCATTTGAGAACCAATGTCCCATTTGAGTGGTGCGGACTCTGAAACCCCGATTGTCCCAAGAAAGAAATGACAGGTTAAAAGCTCGGTCTATAAGTGAAAAGCTAATTTTTTTAATAATTTTAAGTCATGACCATAAATACCTACTAAGTCTTTCAGGCGCATACATTTTCAGTTTTAATTTCTTCTTTTATGTTCTAGTCAATTTCTGACATTCACTGTAATGTCTAGTCCTCGTCCGTACATGTCCAGTCAGGTTTTAGTGAAATTGGCGGCAGTTCCACTAAAACATTCACGGACTTTTTGGACGAACCTGAAAAGTCACGATACACACTTTCATTTCACTTCACTTCACTTGTGCACTTAGATTGATCTTTATTGAACAAAACGCCACCGATATTATTCAATAAAACTCAAAATACACCAATTAAATGAAAATAAAACGAAAAGGCAACGTCACTTCGCAAGTTCCCGCCAAAAAGTCCTTCCGAAAAGCTAATAAAGTAGCAGTAAGTGGCTAGCCTAAAGTGACACATTTTCAACCGTAATCATATTTGTATACTAAAGCTATCATATTTCAAATTAGTATCTACATACCTATGCTATTAAACGCGTAGTCTCGATTCATCTCTTCAGGTGGTCCAATAATTATACTTTAATCCAAGGTACAGTTAAACAGAAAAGGCCACCGTACATGATTTTAATATTAAAACGTTAGTTTTCCAACGACTTAATCGATCGCCATTTTCCTGTCAACGAAGGACGGCCTGACATTCGAGACATGTTGAAATGCGGCCTGATGCAAACTGCGCATAGAATTATAATGTATATATATTTATTATAACAATAAGTCGAATGGTAATTCATTTTAATGCGCACAATGTACATAACCACAGTACCCACTTACCTAAATAAAATTATTGAATACAATGACATACCTATCACGTCGGCGAAGTAAAGTTCCGAGAAATGTCGATTTTTGTATAAAAAATATATAAGTTAGTTTTAATGTAAGCTTGAAACAAACCAATTTGCACATTTGCATAGCAACATTGGCCACTGATAAAAAAATTCCATATAAAGAGCAATAAAGACTTGTCAACGCACGCGTTCCAATTTGAAATTCAAACTTAGAATAAATCTTTAGTAACACAACAATACACTTTTCACTTCACACATTAATTCGATGTCTTTATTCCTTATTCATTAAAACTCATTTTAGAATCACAAGTGAATAGTTAACTGTAAACTAAAGTTGGTTAGTAATGTTTTGATATGGAGAATGCTTCTGAGAAGAAACTTAAGGTCCTCATTTAGGTAGTCGGTTAACAATAACATTTTTGCAAATGTTTACAAGAGCAGTGTTGTGTTACTATGATTGCTGGCGATTCGCAGATTTGTGCGTAGGAATTGTTTATTGCATGCGCGGTAGGTCTAACCGTCGCTCGGTGGTCTCACTTATCACTTAACTCATTTTTAATGACACAGTCGAATATATATTTAGAAGAAACCATAGACATTACTTTTGCTAACAATATCTCAAAACTTTGAAAAGATATAATTTGTTAAACTAATGTATAAAATACCTTAAATGTGTTTACCGTAAAATCTCCCAGTTAAATTAACGACAAAATCTTTTAAAAGTGACATCATTCAAAATTAATCCATGCCACAATTAATAAAGACTATCCATTTGATACCTAAGTCATGAGACTACAAAACATGTGGGCTGGCCAGACGCTGACGAAGTTTCTATCTTGCTATCGCAGCATTGTCTTGAAATAACAACTCTGCACATTCTTACACAAATTCTTTAAACAATGGCACAAGCGAGTGTTAAATTACATAAATAAAAGACATAATGGCTTAAAGCTATAATCTCATAGTTATAAATCAGCTTAATTTCATAAATTAGCTAAACTGAGTGAAAAATTATATAAACCTAAATTTATTCTACCCAAAATATGGGGGTTGGGTGTTTATAGGTAACATAAAGGTGGACATTTATCAAAATGTACCCAGAGTAGAAATTAGAAATGGATTTAAAACAATGAATAAAACGCATCGTTAATAACTTCAGTATAGGTAATAAACATTTTCTTAACAATGAACAGAAAACATAATAAAAACCCGTGTTCCACGACCCGTCGAAAACATTTACATCTCCTAATAAATCTTAAACCACCAAAATCCTGGCCGAAAATGAATTAAAAACAAAAAAGCATAAAACCAGTAGTGGAACCGAAAAAAGAAATTAAAAATTCAAATAAAAGAACGTATTCCGTAAGATAATGCTTATTCATTCCACATTTAAAATCAAATTTTCAAATAAAGAACTCGCGGCGGTCGATCGAGCGCGTAGGCTAAAGCGAGATAAGAATATTGTCGTAGGTATAAGTTAGACAGAGATATATAGCTTATTATGATTGACAGCTGAGAACGGTTAGCCTTGAAATATTTGAAACATTATATTATTATAAAGTACACTATCTTCGTTAGACACGAGAGCTAAGCGGACATAGAGCTTAGAGCTTCGGAAAATATATGAATTGATTATTGCTTTTTATGTATTTATGAAATCAATTGATATATCTAATTATTAATATTGATACAAACAATACTTGTACTTATAGCAACAATTTTTTTTCGATATTTTTTACTATAATACTTTATGATTGATAAAAAAACATATCAGACTACGGCTTCATATTTTTTTATTCAATAAAATAGATAATATTATCGAAAAGCAAGTACCCACAGGAAAAAAAATACTTTACGCTGTCCGAAATGTTGTAGTGTGTATCACTCATTACCCGTATGTATAATGGCGGGCCGTCGCCGCTAGATATACGTTTTTAGGAACGTCGAGTTTCTCCGGAACACGTTTTAAATCATAATTCGACCGTCGTATTTTTTTTTTATTTAGAACGTTGACTTTAGGTTTTATTTTGTTTTCGGTCAGTGTTACACCGAATTAAGCGCGAGAAGCGATTAATTATTTACCATTTCAAAGATTGTTTAAGGAAGTGTTATTAATTAAATTCTCACAAATTTATTCATTTATGTATTTAATTAATAAAGTAGAACATTTTATCTAACTTGAAAAGTCTTTTCAGCTTTGCAAGGTAAAATAAATCTTAATGGACTAGCAACTAAGTTATCAATCACTTTTCATACACAAGTGTATCATCGCAATGCGCTAACCTGTTGTTTTTTGTGACCATTACCTCGACGGGTTAACAAAACACGGCTAACTACTGGTTTACGAATCCAACATACCATAACCGTTGACAGCGGCCTAAAGGTTGTAACATCTAGTTTCCTACATTCGCCATGGACAGTTAACCCATTATCGGCTGTTTTAATTGATGTTATTAACTTTTATTTAATTGTTCGGCCATTAACTCTTCAGGTGCCAGTTGCGTAGCGGCAGAAAATACAGAAGTATGAGTGTTAGAGTAAAATGGGAAACGAATTGGTAATTTTTTTGTGATTTCGGCTTTTAATTAAAATTTTTGGTATGTAAATAATTTAAGTTATCTGATCACTTATATATTAAATTTTATATTTTAGAATCTTAAAAAATATCACTATCCGATTCTGACCTTCATATTAAAAGTGTCATGACACAATAATTGTTAGCAAGAATGATTGATATAAAATACTAATTATGTCTCCATTTAGTTTCGACAATATGACAATAAGGAATCCATATAAGACCAAACGTATTTCATTATGAAAGTTAGCGAAACGAAACTCGCATTGCTTGCAAAATAGACAAAAGCACAAAAGAATTGTGTTACAGAATAAGCGCAACAATCAACCGCTAATAGGCGAGAAAGCTTGCGTACACGCAGTTCCGCTTCTGATGCGCGTAGACCTACGAAACTCGTAGACATGCTACGAGACTTGTAGCGATCAACGCGGACATGTTTGCGACATTTTTTTCATTGTGAAATACTTTTTTTTGTACTATTCAGTTGTTTTAGGCCCTGGTAAGGTAACGATAGAATCGACTCTACACACTCGGTTTAATACACTTAAACTGAGAAGACTCCGACAAGAAACTCAGCTAGGCAATGTCTTTTCTGCGATGGATTTTACTTTCGATTTACATTTTCAAAATTTCCGTTTTAAATTTATACTTTGCCAGGGGGATGCAAGTGCAGAGACAAACATATATTTCTGTCTTCCTTATCAATCAACAATAATAAAATAAGTACTTAATGACATTCTAAAATTGTACATCACAAAGATAACATACATAACTGGTCCATTAAAAAACCGAAAGACTAGAAAACAAACTCAATATTTGTGACAAAAAATTACATCTCATATACCCAATAATAATATAGATTACATCTAACTTTGATAAAAATGAAGTTTTATGACAGTATTTAAAAAAGTAGGTACTACAATAAAGAGATTCACCAATCTTCACTGTAAAGAACCAAAAACATTTTTATTTCATTCACATTTTGGAAGCCGTTTGATATTTGAATTTGGAATATTCAAATAGCCTCTAATCGTTTTTATTGGTGACTTTATGGCCTATAATGATCACGCTATGAATACTAGTCGTTTGAGTTATTTCCCTCCGGCTTCCGAACCGAGGCGTCGTCATCAACGTGTCGACGTTCGATTGTTTTTAAATTGACGCGTTCTACTTGACATTATGGTTATTTTTTTTAGTGATTTCATGCAACGGTTTTAATTTATTCAGCTTAACGAACTACTTTAAAATTTTAAACAAATTTTGTTATCATTTATCTTACAATTATTTTTAGTAATATAACTTGTAAATTGCATGGTTTAAGTTGTAGAGAATGGAGTCTAAACGAGGTCATATTTAGTTTTTTGCTTTCGTCTAATTTATTCGGCAATTTGTTTTCTTTTTGAGCAACGGTATTTTTATCGATTATGAATTATGGACTCCATCGATTTTAAATCGATGTATAATTTAATTAGATCGAATTACGCACGTGGGCAGCAATACCTTATCTATTTTCCATATATTTTAAAGTTATATCAAATCGGCGAGTTTTCTGTTAGCGATAATTTATTATGTGCCCAAGGCGATGTTTTTTGTTTAGAAATAATTATGAATTTTATTCAAAACACTGTGTAGGTAGACATATGTATATGTAGGTATCTAAGTAAGTTGTTATTTTTATATGGTTTAGGACAAAAACGCCCCGAGCTTTAGTAGGTTTCCGTAACATCACAGCGATATGAAGGTCGCAGGTTCTAATCCTACAACGTAATGGAGTTTCCATTGAAATAAAAAGTTGGTATATAGAATAATGTATTAATTTAATTACCTACATGATGAATAGAACAATTATTGCCATCACCATATACTTCATCACCTTGGTCCACTTCATCACCTTCTAGTTAAGTACTCCATTCTTAGACTCCACATAGAGACCTATCAGAAAGTTACAGAAATCAACCCACGACCTCTCGATTGGCTGACTAACCATCACCTATAGTCATTTAACCTTGATAACTAATTTTCGATTAGTCAAAAGAATGTATCAATAATAACTATTGTTACATTGTGATACAGAGTTCTTGTATAAGATAGAAGTTATTGTCTAATGATTAGGCGTTTAATTGAAGTAAATAAGTATCACTATTTCATAATTCCCATATAAAAGGTCATAGCAGTTAATTAACTTTGAAATAATCTTTTCAGAACTGTGAAACATTTAATTGTGATGTAATACGTTATTAAAAGATAAAAGATCAGGAAAGATAAGATAAGAGATACGGTCTAAAAGCGACAGGGAGCTTGCATTCACTCAATTATCTCAATAATACGAAAATTATTTTTTTGTATTTAGTAGGTCATTTCTAACGTTGATTGCTGTCCCAAATAGTATCAATATTTTATATATTAAGTACCTATTTTTAATAATAAATAACTGCTTAAATTTTGGGGGAAAAATAATAATGATGAGTAAAAACATTTTGAATAGAAACCTATAAAAAGTAAAACTGCTTCGAAAATTAAAAATAAGAACTCAAATAAGCCTTATTTAAAAAACCAACAATTAGAATCACTTCCGCCGACCGCATACCGCCGCCATATTGGATTCCCGATCATTATTAATATAATGCGCCCGCGCATGTAATTGTGACGGTTTTATTGTTGTTATTGGATATTGTTCCGTCCAAGGCTGTGTCGAAAATGGTGAGGTTCAACGGTTATGGTAAACTTAACTCACCGATGGCTTTACTTTAGCTATACGTGTGAAGGATATGGAATGAGGCCTTTACTGTTTTTTTACGTCTCATATTTATGTTGGTATGTTACTTTTTGTATCCTTCATTCCTTCACTATGAACTCGGTTTTTGATGAGAACTTCCAAATTATGTAGAAAATCCAGCCAAAGTTTAAAAAAATGTTTGATCCAATAGTATCTCAAACCACAAAATGACAAAGTCGTTTTTTTTGGAAGTACGTCCAACAAAACTAGAAAATAATTTAGATCTTCAAATATCGATATAGATAGTGGATGTCACATCACTACCGTATCGACACACGACATCGACAACTGTCAACATGTCACGAAACTATTTAGGGTGAGGTTACCTGTTATTGGCATAGGTATTCAAATAACTTTTAATTAATAGAAATAAATATTCATGCATGAACACAATTTTGTTTTTAATTTTCACAATATTCTCTATAAATATATAATATATTAAGTTTGGGTCGTACTTGTACCTGTTAGAAAGTAGGAAAATTAATGCAATCGCTTTTATATTACACTGATCTGTTTAAGTTTTTTTTTTTTTTTTTTTTTTTATTCTGGATAGGCTTGTGTTTGACCACAATCTCACCATGGTAAGTGATGATGTGGCCGAAGATGGTAAGCACACAAAGCCTAGATAGGAACTGGCTCTCAAGTGCAGCTGTCGGAACAC
Organism: Ochropacha duplaris; assembly: GCA_951361185.1. Taxonomy (NCBI): domain Eukaryota; kingdom Metazoa; phylum Arthropoda; class Insecta; order Lepidoptera; family Drepanidae; genus Ochropacha; species Ochropacha duplaris. Next base: position 2,792,313 of record OX592715.1, on the reverse strand, counting down.
ACCGATAGGTGTTTGGCGGCAGATTTTTAACTTGAGGGTGGTAGCCAGCCAGTCGGGTACTACAAAGTACCCTACCACCGTGCTATGGTTTCCTCACGATGTTTTCCTTCACCGAAAGCTCAAGCTCATTGTAGGATTCGAACCCACGACCTTCGCCGCGGTATTCGACGTCACTTACCACTGAGCTATCATCGCTTAAGTTTTTAGTTATGAATCATGTCCGAAAATAAAAAAAATACAATTTGGTTTTTTGGTTGTTAAAACGCTTGTTTAAAAGGTCGCCGTGAAAACTCGATATATTTTCTATTTTGTGATCTAATATTCCAGTTTAATTCTAAAATAAACGTCTGCCTGTTGACCTTTGCTAAAATAAAAGACCTATTTTGAAGTTACAGACTGTTCTAAATGCAGTAACCAGCGACCTAGATTATTTGAAGCTTACAGGTATTGAGCTGATGGAAGATTAAAAATAATAGAGTCTATATATACCTTTGTTTTTATAATTTAGAGTCTCATCTTGCCTATCGCGTTCCCAAGGCTTAAATTTTATCCTTATCAGCCAAACTAGCACCATAGACAATCTAAAACAAAAAAAACGTCATACTTTTTGATTTTACAAGATAAAACGTACAGTAACTTAACTCTAAAAGCTTAATAACACCAACAATAATTACATTAACAAATTATTTTTTGTAATCTCGTACACGGACGCAAAGCGTGCCCTGTTATTAGATCATTCACTTATTGTAATGTTAAAACCGGAGATAAAACCGGATGACGACATCAAACTCATTTTTGTCACCTTTAGTTTATGCACGAGTAAATTAAGAGCTATACAATACATACGACTTCGCCTGCCTTAAATTGTAACGAGCAACTATGATCACGATTTGCCACGCCATCAATTATTGTAATGCTGTATAACATAATAAGTTTTATATTTATAATTATTTTAAAAGCGACAACTAAAAATAAATCGTATCTCATGAAATTATTTAAAATGACAGTATTCATTCGAGTATAAATGTCAAATCTATTATAATACTTGCTTTACGATATTTATTTATGATAAGTCATGTCATTATTTCAAACGTATGAGATTAAAAAAGTTACATCACACGTCAAAGCTTCACGATTTAAAAAGTTTACGTTCGAAATTCAAAAGCGTGCAGCAAAGTAGGGTAAACACACCAATTTTGAGACGTTCCAATTCACGATAACGAGATATCGATAGTTATTGTGACCCCGCGAGCGGCGAAGGCCGTATCTTTGTATTAGTTTTTAATAAGTAATTGTACACCCAAACCACGTTACCAATTTCGACATGAATACACGTTATTTTTTTACCTCTCTCGCTTCGCTTGGAGCAATCTCGTTTTCTCGAAAATAGATCTAATATGTTGAATATAATTAATTTCATACCGACTCGGTTGATCGATGCGTGTTACTTGGCTTGGTTTTTTCGTATCATTATTTTTAAATTATAGTGTATTACGTCAATTCGTCTAGAAAACGGAACGGTTTTTTACATAAATTAGATTTACGCAAAATTCTAATGTTTGAAGAATTTTTTTGTAGTGCCGGGTTCCGTGTCAGTGCTGGTTCTTAGCTTCCATTTCATTATAAAAAGTAATTTTAGTTTAATAATATGTAATGAATGAGACTAGACTAGATTATCTTGCTTATGTTTAATAGTCCGCAATAATTTTACACAATTTTGGCGCAAACCTGTTTGGGCTAAACAATTTAATAAGATTTTACTTAGCATTAACATGTTCTTTTTTTCTTGTTTCAGATGATGCACAATCATTGGCTGATCTCGAAGACTGATTAAAATATTTATTATATCAAATAAGAAATGATAGATCCATGAACCTTCTCCCCAGGTAACCGATTTGATCAATATAATTTTGTTATTTCCAAACAATGAAGAGAAAATTTAAATTCAAAACATTCCACAGTATTCAGCTAATCTTACTGTCAACAAAGGACTATTGTTTCTTCTCAATACATTGTTTCAATTTAAATCGAACGAAAATGAATCACTGTTATGATTGAGCACAAAATGTATTGAGTTAATTTTGATTGTTTATAAAAAACTACAAGGTGTCCACATTGTTTTCGCAGGTCGGACTCGTTTCAGGTTGTGATCCCCGAAAGAGTCCAAATTTTGCAATGACTACTGCGATGGCTGCACATCAAGAATCTATACACGAGAGACTGCAGCCCGCTCCAGAGGAACCGTTATACCTTCACCATGGAGCTGCATCGTGGCCCGACTCCTCAGATCATCAAGAGGAACACAGCGCCGATATGTCTCCTTACTACAACATGCCAAAAAGGAATAAGAGAAAAAATTTCAAGCCGCGATGTGCTCCCAATGCTTCTGCATTCTCTGATGACTCAAATGGTGAGCATTGTGATGAAACTGGAAGTCCCATGAATGGAAACGATAGGACTACCCCCGAACAAGCAGACCAAGATAATGACGAAAGTGGTTTTGCAAAAATTGGAGTCAAAAACTTCAGTCTCTTGAAGGGAGGCGCAGTTGACCTTAGTCGGAGATTAAGCACAGACTCTAATGAAAATATAGATTCAAATTACCAAACTAGGTTACCGGAAGATAAGAAAGTAGATTCATTTCAACGTTCATATATACATAGTTTACACATAAATCAGGAACCCGAGAACGATCGGACCGTCCTGAATTTTAGTAATTTACAAAATAAAACTTTCTGTGCCAAAAATCCATTTGCAATATCGCAGTTAATTAAGACAAATTCACCACCTAGGAGAAGGGAGTCTGATTCTGATGATGATAATAAAGGGCAGGATATTAATGCCAATGAGAGGTTAGGAGAAAGTCAAGAACAGCTAGAGACTAGTGAAACGCAACAGAATGGTGACGCCTCTAATACCACAAATAGAATTTTGAGGGATTACGCTATGAATACAATGAAGGAGCTACTCGGTATTTACGGTTTATCATCAAACGAAGTTGCTGATGCTATCAGTGGACAAATCAGGGTTTTAGAAGTGCTTCAAGGTGAGTTCACTGTTAAATTAAACATTGTTTTCATGACAAAATCATTTATCCACATAAGTACATATGTACTGATTTTGCTTGTTTTTATCCAGGTAAACCATTTACGCATCTGCCTCTAAGTTTAAAGAGAAGACATGACTCAGGAATGGAAGATGGTACTAAAAGAAGTCTTCGAAGATCATCATCAGCAACTGAAGATGAAGGTTCTACAAATATTACTCCACCGAAAACACCAGACAATGATATTGAAGCTCAAAGGTGCGCGTAAAATTCTTCTAACTTAAATATGTTGATTAATAAGATTTTAACAATTATATTTATCAACAGACAAAGGGCTCTACAGATTATCAACCAACAATCAATGAGGCTGTTCAATAGATCTCAAGGTCAAGAGGAAGACGGTAGCGGTTCTGATGATGGAGATCAGACCCTTGATCTGAGTGTGTCCAGAGATACAGACGGACAGGTGAGTGATATTTGAAATCTGATGGAAAAGAAACTCTTTTTTCAACATTGAATTTAGAGTTTTAAATCTTTAAAGAATATAACAACGGTACAATATTAAGTGTTGTTGCGTTATGTTAGAACGTATTATTAGAATGATATTATCAAGATTTAACACATTTTTTGCGTAGGAACAATCGACGACCTCGAGCGCCGGCAACAGCGTCTCCGAGTTCGAACAACAAAATCTACTTATGAGGAAAAATTTAGAGGATCTAGCTAATTTACAAATGCAAGTTAGTATTTTTAGAGGATTTTTAATGATAAATTTATATCAATAAGCAGGATTTAAATAAAATCATATTAAAAACGATAATCGTATGATCCCTTCATAGCTGCAGTTATTAAAAAAATGGATTCGTTTCAAAACTCCAAACCAAACACAATATTGAAATATTTCTATTTGTTAAAGGGATTCTTCCAAAAACAATCGTCAATGGACGCGGATGATTCACAAGAAAGAAAACTGCAAGCTAGCGGTAAGTTTATCACCTTTATTTTTTTAGTTATTTTAGGCATCAATTTCGAAAGAGGCAATTTTTAGTAACCTTTACCCTACTGCAAATATTTTTTGAATTAAGAACATCTATTTCATTGAATCGTTTTGTTGCTTGCTACCGCTTGTTTGAAATTGCATAATTTATACAAAACTAGGACGTTTTAGCGGTTGTGTACAGTGACATATTTACATATTCGCTAAATATGACGGGTATCTCGTGACCAAACTAATTAGCAAGTGTTAGTGACCACGTTTCAGTAACTGCTTATTTAGAGCCCTCTCTCATAATATTTACATAGATATTTGAAAGACAAATATTTTGTTTTCACTTTATTCTTCATAATTTTTAATTGCCAGCAGCAACATTTAACAGATGTTTAGAAAATAAAAATAAGTATCGTAATATATACTTTCACAAATACAATTTTTTTTTAATAAATAATTATCAGCCCATAAAATCTACAAGTAAATAAAAAAAATAGAATTTATTATTTTTAAATCAAAATGTCCATCATTTAGCATTGACTTCGTCAAAACCATTTGTTCAGGCCCTAGGAGGACACTTATGAAGGTACACCAGTACGAAACTTAACCTCCGTCTGAGAAGAACCTACCTATATCAAAACATTATATAAATATAATAAAATATTCTGAGCATGTCTGCCATTAAATATCAATGATTAGAATCCGTATGATTATATGCGTGTCTTTAACCATTAAGTAACTACGGTTTAAAAAAAGATAACTGTCAAATGAGATGCGTTCAAGTTAAACAGAATTTAAATAAAATTACAACTAGCCGATACGCCGCGGCGTTCACTTAATATTTCTCCAAAAAACAGTGAATTCTTTACACTAGCCCGTGAAATGTGACAAGTCACTAATTTATTCAATAATCAGTTATATCCTATGTTTCTGTACTAATTAACTATTCCACGCAAATATTTAGTTGTGTACAATGGCTTTTTTCAAGTGCTTTACTTGTTACATGTTTGGTTTCGATCATTAAATTTTAAATTTAAAAGTCAAACGAAATTTTGAAACATGTGAAGAACCTAAATGTTTGGTACATACCACGTTTGGCTGCATCATCGCTTACTATGAGATACTGGTTCCTTTAAAAAAGAACATACCTGTTCTAATTTTGAAAATATTTATTTCGATAAATAAGGTATGTTATCATTTTTATAAATGGATAGCTGTCTCCCGCGGTTTCACCCGCGTTCCCGTGGGATCTTATCATTTCCCGGGACAAAATATAGCCTATGTTTATCAGGGATAATGTAGCTTTCTAATGGTGAAAGAATTTTTCTGATAGGTCCAGTTTCAGAGCCTATTCAATGCAAACAAACAATCAAATCTTTCCTCTTTATAATATTAGTATAGATAGACTTGTTTAACACAATCACATGAAAAGTGCCGAAAACATACCTTTCATGCAGATTTCGAAAGCAATTTCAAAATTGAGTACTAACAAACACAAACTTTGGCGTTAACTATAATAAATGGTACCTCCCCATAAATTTTCAGCCAAATCGGTTCAGCCGTTCTTGAGTTATAAATAGTGTAACTAACACGACATTCTTTATTATTATAGTTAACGCCAAAGTCTGCTTAGTCCCAGGAATAACACATAGGATAAAAAAATACGAAAAATTCACAAAAAAAAAAGAATAATGAAGAAAATTATTTTTGTCATACATTTTGTATAGAACGACGTTTTGACATGTCTCGATATCGGACTGACAGATGGTTTAGTTTCACAATAGGTGGCGCTGGAATCGGGTTGTAAGTTTTATTTTCAGGGCAGGACAGCGTCTGCCGGGCCCACTAGTACCTTATAGAATAAGTAGGATGCACGACATAAATCCCACACAAATAGAATACCATCTAGTTCAGTTTAGTAACTTTTAGGTAGCGTTCCCTGCATACGGAGAGTCCCCTACCAGTAATTGTAGAAACCTCGGCAGCTCTAATCTGTTTCAATAGAGGCGAATTCACTCAATTGAGCGTACTGGGACCCGGTTGACGGCAATAAAATTCAATATTACATGTTTACTGCGTATTGAATGTACTTTGTTTGGCTTTATATTTACTAAAGAGTCGATATTTGAAACGAAGATGCTTATTTAATTATGAGAGCTGGAATATTTGTTTGTGAATCATCGATGCTATTCTACAGAACTTCACCGATTCCAAACTAGCAGAACTTTTGCTATCCAGAGTCAAGGACAGACAGATATGTTTATGCATGCAAATATCTGTCCTGCATGGGAATCGAACCCGCAACCTGTGTAGTCATACGTGTTACCAACCACGCCAACCGGCCCAAATTACTCTATGAGTTTTGACTATGATCTTCATGACGCCTTTATGTTTTAATAATTACTAGCTGTCCCATGGGATCTTATCTTTTCCCGGGATAAAAATTATCCTATGTCTTACTCTGGGATATAATCAATTTATGTGCCAAGTTTCATAAAGATCTGTTAGTAGTGAAACGGAAATTTTATAAATTATACTCTCCATACAATCACTACATCATAGATCTCCATACAATCACATTATGACATAATATCAATCTTACCTTAAAACTTCTTCGCAAACGGAGTTTTCAAGGCTCTAGCATCAACCCGCTACTATTATTCACATATAACCTACATTTACTACAAAAATCACATCTTTAAATGCAACATGTCATAGCATAAAGCACTAGGAGGGGCTTAACTATCAAATAGGCATACACCGTTTCCCATTTACTGTATAATGGTCTAATTTCAGTTCGTCCGGTGCTCACCGATTTGTGTTTTATTATCGTGCGACAGCGTTTGTACTTCAATATACTTGCGTATGTACGTTTCATATATTACTAGTTTCACCCGCGTTCCCGAGGGATCTTATCTTTTCCCGGGATAAAAAGTATTCTATGCTTTATTCCAAGATATGATGTACATGTGTGCCAAGTTTCATCGAAATCCGTTCAGTCGTTTTAGCGTGATTGAGCGACAATCAGCTCGTACAAAATAAAAACATAAATTAAGATTAAAATCTTTGATTTAGTACTACACCTTTGTTTATGTTATAAAAACATCCCCTTAAAATGGTTTAAAGTATTTAATTATGAAGTAAAACCACGGGACAATGACAGTATCACAATTATAATCTTTAAATGCAAACGTTCCAAGTTGTGAGCGGGCATTAATTTTGTTAGAGAATCATTTAGATAATTTGCGCACACGATGAAAGTTTCCGATGCTAATTGCCTTTTGTCTATGGCTAAATGATCTGTCAATGAGATGTTTATAACTCATCTTGTCTATTGTTAAATAAATGAAATTTTAAACTGAATTAATGAGTTTATCCTGAGAAAAAGTTATTTAGGCTTTCGTATCTGAACTTAGGCCTATAGTAATGAGGCCTATGTGCCGCAGTAGACATTACTAGCAATAATATGATAAATCAACGAGTAAAGGCCCCAAAATAGATCAAGAGGCCTTAGAGAGTATGGTCGTCAATGTTATTCCAATGATATTAAAAGTTAAAAGCTGTAGATAGGTGGGAAACCATCCAACATTCGCTCTTCAAAAATGGCCCATAAATTGCACACTAACGCACATATAAATAACGTAATATTTCAATATCACACTACATTACATATCTCATAAGAAACAATGGCATTTTGGTTGTTTGAATCACTTTTACATTTAATTACACTTGGTACGATACGTTAAGTTTATCCGTTGAAGGCAGGCCACACAGGTCAAAGTTTGCACAAAATTAGCCAGATTTTAACCTACCGCTCACGGAGCGCTTATCTATTACTAGTTTTCCGCCCTGCGGTTTCACCCGCGTTCCCGAGGGATCTTGTCTTTTCCCGGGATAAAAAGTTTCATCTATATCTATACCAAATTTCATCCAAATCGGTTCAGTGGTTTAAGCGTGAAGAGGTAACAGACAGATAGATAGATAGACAGACACACTTTCGCATTTATAATATTAGTAAGTATAAGTATAGTAAGTATGGATCTACTACCTTTCTACTATAATATCATTGGCGTATTTCGTATTTATTGAATAAATCTAAACTTAAAACTTTAAGATTGTGTCTAAGACGGAATGAGGAATTCAAAAGATTAATAAAGTTTTCTCAAATACGAGTTAAACAGACACAAAATAAATTATAAAATGACACATCAATTGTTCCATACAAATCGATTATCTTATATTCTTAATATACCTGTCCTTGTTTATGTTCAGGAAAGGCGTATATATCCGTCTCTATTTGAGAAATTTTATTAGACCGTGCGCTCCTGAGGCGATAGAGTTATAATTTATATAAAAATCTATTAATTACAGTAATTAAAGATCGGCTCCTTCTATGTTTTAGTTTATTACAAGATTGTGAATATTTATCAATATTACATTGGATTACGTATAATATCCAGTTATTGTTAGGGTTCCGCGGTATAATAAATGTTTTATTAATCACTTTATGATACAGCCTACATTATATTGGTAAATATTTTGGAAAGAAAATTAATATGACAAATGTTAAAAAAAAATATGGAATATTATTAATACTCTATTAGATATTAATAATATTCCATAATACTTTTTTAACAGTGCGTACTACTTTTTCTTCGCATACTGGCATTACTCATTTGGTATCAAAATGTAAAAGACTAGTGGTTCCCCGTAGATTCATCTTAATTTTTCGCGGTATAAAAAGTATCCTGTCTTTATCCAAGGTCTCATCTATCTCTATACCAAAATTCGTAAAAAGTGGTTTAGTGTTTTAGGTGTAAAAAGGTAACAGACAGACAGACAGGATTATTTTCGCATTTATAATATTAGTAAGGAAGTAGGGATTTAAAAAAATATCAATTGAATTGAAATATAAGAAATATCACGTTATATAATTTCTACCAAATAATTATTAATTACAACAATCATACGGAACCTTTATCAAAGTAATAATTTCATGTTTGACATTATTTTGGAATATAAAGCGTGTGATTACGTGTGTGTATAGTTATGTATGTTCTAATTTGGTAGTCGGGCGACCACGACTACAAATCGATTCAAATCGATTTATTTATTCGATTAGGTTGTTGTACTTTTAAGTAATTAGTTTTATTCGATTGACCACTTCATTTTCATGTATAGTTGTGTCATTATAAAACTGTTTCTATAGTTAACAATTAGTCATATTCATATAAAACGATATTAGAATTATAAATTAATTTTGACCATTATTTCATCATGGTAAGAGATGATGTGGTGTTAAGCACACAAAGCCTAGAAGGAAAGGGATCTGAAGAGTAACTGCCACATCACATTAATAGGTGCTTGATAACAGATTTTCAAATAGAAGACATTAATGAACTTAAGTGGAAAATTGCAACTTTTTTATACGTATATTATGATCTCTAATATCTTTAAAAAAAAGTCAGTAGTTGGAGATGCACTACAAGAAGAAGAATATCTTCTATGACATAAAATGTAAGTCCCAAAAATACCTACAAAAAATATAATTTTAGAAATCATGATTTGAGTTATTAAAGATGTCTTAAGGCTTGAAGTCTTCATAGCTCAGTAAAGGCTAATAATGCGATAGGTGTCTAACAATATACCCTAGGTTACATCAGCATCTCAAAGCTGGATTGTTTTCGATATAAAACCCGACATCCTCTAACAAGATAAACATGCATATCCCGGGAAAAGAGGAACAGAATGGCCATTCAGCATCGTAACATGTGCTCACTTCAAGTCAGTCTTTTGTTAATTAACTTAGGGCCCGACTTGCATATCCTCTCACATATAGGACAGAAGAAACTGTGGAGACGTTATTTAAAAACATATTTTTGTTGTATTCTTTTAGATGTTTAAAGTGTTGAATATAATAGGTAGTGAATTAAACTACAGGGTGTGTGGAATAATGTGCGATCGGCAAGTAGCCGTTTGAGGCTGTACGCAAGTTGTCCATTGCCCTTCATTTGTAATTTAAAAACATCGTATTTAAAAATATTTTAATTCACCTTCACGCCTGTTAGGTCAACAAAAAGACCCGTAGATAAAGAAAGTGGAGGTCACGAGTAAAAAAATAGCATAAAAAAGGTCTCACCTCCACGGATTTAATGTGCGTATAATTTCTTTGTGGCACCGCGCAGAATGTGAGCAGACGTCATAAAATATGCATTTCTTCGGTTGCGTGTACGCGTCACACACACATGCACGTCCCACGCACACCTAGAAATGCTCTAACATCGTCGCGACATAAACCCCGGCGCACACCAGCGTGTTATTACAATAACTCAATTGCAATACACGGGCATCGCTTTTGCATATTCATTTGACTCTTGCAGTTTGTATCTTTGTATAAAATTATAATGCATTATGTGACCCCAGACGTGGTTATAGTGTTCCTTTTTATATTATAAAAGGTAAAAGGTAGGTTCAGTTCCAGTACGTTGGCACCGCTAAGATTTTATGATAGGTAAGTTTATACATATCTTTTTTGCACTATAAACTTTATATGGTCATCTATTCAGTTTATTTTTAAATACAATAGATTAGTGTTGAATATAGGGGTGATTTTTATTTACTTCAAACTCTCCATAGATATTTGTAGTTAGTAGATTATATTTACAATTAAATCTATTAAAATTACAGAAATAGTGATGTTTAAAAGAATTATGAATTCTTGATGCATACCACCATATTGACAAAAATAATACAATACTAATAAGTAACTGGAAGCGAAGATAGTCAGGTCGAATGCCGAGACAAAGGTCATGGGTTCGAATCCAACAATGAGCATCTTTCGGTGAAGAAAAAAATCACGAGGAAACAGCAATGAGGTAGCGAACTTTGTGCGCGCTTGGTTGGCTATAACACTCAAGTTGATTATCTATCACATAGCACACCGTTGTGCACTTGAGAGTCAGTTGTTTGGCATTGCCAACGTACACAGGCGACCGTAGTTAATTTCCACCAGGTTCCCGGACTTTAGGGATCTACCAATAAAAAGGCGATGATAGCTCAGTGGTAAGTGACGTCGAATACCGCGACGAAGGTCGTGGGTTCGAATCCTACAATGAGCTTGAGCTTCCGGTGAAGGAAAACATCGTGAGGAAACCATAGCACGGTGGTAGGGTACTTTGTACCGACAGGTTTTCAACTTGAGGGTGGTACCTCAAGTTGAAAACCTGTCGCCAAGCACCTATCGGTGTGTTCCGACAGCTGCACTTGAGAGCTAGTTCCCATCTAGGCTTTGTGTGCTTACCACCTTCGGCCACATCATCACTTACCATGGTGAGATTGTGGTCAAACACAAGCTTATCCAGAATAAAAAAAGTTAAAAACCAACATTTTCTTGTCTGCATAACTCCTAATTTGACGTCTGCACTTTTTTGTATATGATTGTAATATTGTTAAATATGAAGGCTAAAATGTATTTGTATTCGTAACAAGGAAGGACATACCATGACGTGTTTGTCGCGGAATACATATCGTTCGACCTTTTATATGTAAGTACAAGATTTGTATTAGAATATTATTCAGATTTCATAATTTGTTCGTGGAATTTTTGATACATTAATATACAATCTAACTGCGTTTGCGAGATGAAATATAGTCTTTAGCACTCGGAGATAAGGTAGCTTCTTATTAGTCCTACACCTCTTACATCTAATCTTATCAAATATATAGATTTCCTCAAATTTTCCGATCGACAGAAAGTAGGCTGGCAGCGTTCCTTCTTTGCCGTTCCACTAAAACTTTTCACGAACTTATTGGGACCTGATCGACAGCTCAAATTCCAAAATAAATGATCACACTTCTTACTAGCTCTACATAAATCGTTTTACTAAGAGAATAATTTACAAAATGTAACTTTAAAAGTAATCAAGATGTAAGTCTGTCGATAAATTCCATTAGCATCTTTTAAAACGAATACAATCGACTTGCATGAGCTGCGACTCTACTTGGCAACGTAGATATCACCTGCCGAAACAAAAAAGAGTCGATTGTGATACGAATAAAAAGAATCGATTATCGCCGCATTAATCCACATAATCGATCCGCTGAGTTGATTCGATCCAAGCGCGGTCTATCCATCTTTCAGTCTATATGTGTATATTAAATACGTTTTAACATTTTTTTATTAACAGTAGTTATAATCAGAAAATGTGTTACATCAAAAATGTTAATAAAATCAATTAACCATGTAGTATTTTCGGTGTCTGTGGTCTTTGCTTAAAACGATAAAAAATTGCCTAATTTATCTGGAATTATGTGCTTGAAAACATCCACAAGTATTATTTCTAGACTTCCAAAATAGCAGATCATTTGCCACATAAATATACAAAAAAAAAGACGGCGGTGAAATGTATAAAAGAAACAAATGCTCGAAACTTTGTGAAACGAAACTCTTTCTCTCTAATTGACTACTCGTTCACGTACAAGATATAGTGTAAAAATAAACTAAAAGTCACTAGCCGTCAATTGCGACAGCGTAAACAGAGCAAAAACCAAACAAGATCATGCGGAATCATTTACTCCAATCACTGCGCCCGCGCAGGGGGAGGGACCGACGGAGATGACCGAACAAAGCCGAGGATCTACAGACGGGCCGGTCAATTACGTTTGTTGATAGCGTAGAGATTTCTATTGCGTTAGAAATTGTTACATTATAACAATTATGTGTTTTTCGCATATCTAATATAGGTACCTAGACCTACATTTCTTTTTAACAGCGAAAATATTTACATGAAAATTGGTAAATGAAAAGGTTCTCGGCAGGCTGACAGCTTCCCCTATTTGCTTTGCTAATGACTAGCTAATCTAATTCAGAATTTTATATAGTAAACTGAAAATAAAAGAAATTCAGCTTTTTGATTTTCTGCTTACTCTATTGTTAATTGTAATTGAAGTGTTCGGTAGAAGATTAAAATAAGCAATCTAACATAGCTTTTTAGTGATGTTGAAAGCATAAAGTCAGTACCTACCTACTTGCTATCAGCACACGTAACAACGAGTGATCGCCGGCGCAACATATCTAGATCCCTTATCGATCGATGGATCCCGATTTGATCTACGCATGCGTACGTTCATAATTATCAGTGCTCTTTCATCCGCCGACCAGAGTTTATGACCGCCTGTATCGTGTAAACGTCTCAAATCATATTGCCAAGTAATTAATGGACATACTTGGCTTTAAATATGGACAATTAACTGACACTGGTACAACAAAGCAATGTAATTATACCATAATTGATGGAGTTAATAAGGCATTTGGAGATCATGATGTTGATTTTACTGTTAGTGATGAGATATGTGATATTAATACGCTTTGTAGTGGTATGGTTGTATGATTGTATGATTGAGGAATGGTTGTGGTCCCAATATGTAACCTAGTAGAACACTTAATTTGCATACAATTAATAGAAAGTAATGTTAAATTTTCAGAAATAATAAACGGTTTCGTTTGATAACGTCTTTCTGTATATAAAAATTATATCAAATGGAAGAATAAATAACATAGTACTAGTTTAGTAGATATGTAAAATACTCTCGTTCATTACAATTCTAAATAAATATTAAGCATCTTGGAAGTCTAGTGTGAGAAGTCACAAAGCTATCACTGAAATAGATCAAGAGGAAAATATTAGAATTAAATAACATATGAATAGGTAAATTTAAAATTAGAAGAGTTTTAAATGCCTTAACACACGCAACAAAAAGATCACAAGATACTGATGCAAATAACAACGCGAGTGAAAAAACATATCTATACAGGAAAACGTTAGAACATATTTCCAATCTTGCAGCAACAATACATTAATCGATACAAAGAAAAATAAAACTAGACACCTTATCTGTACATCTCGAAATATTCTAATAAAAAAGTACGTAGCACGTTGCAACTTGAACTTTGGAGCCATCAAAAACATCTGTTACACCAATTTCAGTCATAAATCCTGGTGATACAGGTCAATGTGTTTTGTAAATTAAATTTTTAGCTGTAAACTTAAGATGGTCATACATTGACGTAATGTTACAAGGAATGTATTATGATTCATCTCTCTCATTCTATACAAATTGGGATTTAGATTTTTATTCAATTAGATTTGCTCGTTCCTTATAAGTCGGGAATTGAACAACATGTTTTATTTGGCATCTCGCCATAGTCAAATATGTTTTTCTCGTCATTACTTTAAGTTTTAAAACAGCTTGACTGGTTAATAAACTTTGGTACCTACATAAATATGGATCTTGTCAATAGTCAGATCTTTGTACGTATATACACCCATCGCCCCGCCTCATTACCTCCTCTATACGTTACACAGCCTTACGCCAATGTACTATTACATTGACCGTGCGTACCAGCATAATTTGATCTCCGGTTTCAATAAAAACATTAATAAAGTAATCAACATCACATATCAGGTTACGTTGGTCTCGTATTCCCAAGACGTTACGGATTTGCCATTGGTTTTGTTGAGCTTATCCTTACCGTGGCGATATAGAGTCTATAATTGAATGACAATTCGTTGGGTGGGTGCAATATGTTCCTCTCGTACGTGAATTGGTGTGTATAGTAACCGCATTTACATTTTAGAGATGGTTGTAGAGAGTAAATGTCAATTTAGATGGAAGACGGGCACTGATGCAAAGAATTGATGCAGTTATTGAACCCCTCGAAGATGATAAACTGATTATTGAAGTAGACAATGAAATGTGTGATGAATGGAACTTGAGCTTTTTCATTGATAAGATTATTGGTTGCCTGCAAAGGTTATAGGCCCTTATTCATAACGGTACTATAATATACAAATTGAAACTACAAAGCTTTCACAAAAGCTTATATTCAGAGCTACTTCAGTAATACTCGTAATTAAATAAATAGCTTTTCTATTTGTATCGAACAGATGTTCAATCAACAAAACATCATACCAAAATTAAATCAAGTTGCAATGATTTATCAATCTCGACTACATCCGGTACTCAAGACCGTTTGGTCGCCACTTCAATCCAGTTTCCATTATCCGCATTGACTTCTTAAAATTACTGTTAACTTCCTAAAAGTCAAATCGCTTTTATCTAAATCTGAAATGACATTTAGCTTCAATTAGTCAGTACGAGAAAGATGTGGAAGCATTGACATTTACTCATTTTCCATTCAAATGCCAAAAGGATTATGTTTTAGTTCCCAAGGTGCTGGCTGCTACTCTGTATCAGCTCGGTTGGGTTTTTGTTGTTTTTCATTAATATTACAAGATTGTTTTTTGTTGTAACATCGTCACGATTATTTTCGGAGTTAATGTTATTTGTTATTGATATTGTTGAATTGTTACGAACGTGTTTTATGTGGGAAGTTTTTAAATCAGAATGTTATGTCTTTAATAACTGTATTTAAATTAATGAATTATTTATCTTAATGAGTGAAGAACAAGATATTTTTTGCTTGATTTTTATCATTACATGATACAATAAATACATTATTAATACTCAATTTATATTTAACTTCATTTGATATTTAAAATTATTCAAGCTTAGTCCAGAATTTGTTGTGAAACAATCGAATACTTAACAAACTTCTCAGATATTAAATAAACAGTAGCCAAAGGCGATCTTTATCACAAGCGAGTACTTACAAGTGGAAGGAAGTCGCACACCCTGTTTTCTTCGAATCATAAACTCACATACCGAGAACTTTCATCGATCACAGCGCGAGGTTCCATTGACTGAGTTCAAAAACCCATTATGTAGAACATTATGAGGACCCCATTGTTTCGGCTGAATGAACCGACACAATATCTTACGAAATTTCCTAAAAAACCACCTTAGTATTATAAATGTTTATTATGTCGAACGGACATTATCAGATGCGGTCTCCGGCATCGTCCATTGTGTTTTTTGTTTTCATCGACGAATTTTTATATCTCATAACCGCGCTCAAATCAAAATTCACATTTGTGTGAACCGGAGTATTATTTGAGGCTTTAATACCATCTTATCTGTAATCTACTTGAATTATAACCAATAAATAAGGTTCTTAGTAATAATCAACGTGTAATACACAGTTTTCAACATTCGCACATGGAGTCGTGAGCTATTAACACTAGGAACGATGGTACGGGGCAAGTGATCTTTCTAGTTCATTAATAATAACCTGCTCTTACTAAAACCTCTCCTATTATTACAATCACGAGTATTCATGCACGACTTATGTAACATACCAAATTATCAAGCCGTATGTTAACATCCATTGTGTTGTGAACGCTAATCTACATAAGTATAGGTATTAATTCGTCTTTCAAAAACGATTTTGTAAAAAAAGGCGCAGAGGTGGTATTTCAACATGCCGGTACTGTGCCTGACAGAGTTTAATCTCGACAATGTGGCACACACAAAACTGAAATTTCGATACAATGCATCGCATGTACACGATCTATTCGTGCATTGGTATCGAGAGCTCGTAGCTATGAGTGCACAAGTGTTTTCTTTTGCCATATAATGTAGAAAAATTTCCATTGAATTCATAAACAGGAAAACGTCACATTTTTAGGAATACAAACATCGTTCAAAAATGTTGGTGTATAGTGAAGTAATTTAGAAATTCAATAGATATATCCATTCGTATTTAACCGATACAATCTTGAGTCGTGTCGGTAAAAAAAGAGTTGATACACAAAAACACTTTCGTGATTTAATGTACGTAGACGGAGAGTCAACGATCACTCACAATGGCCCGCTCCAGAGTGACTAGGAGAAAACATTGATTAATTACCATAATAATTTATTTGATACTCCAAAACTTGATACGGGGAGGGGCCGCTTACATAACCCGCGAGACGTTTAAGTTCTTTTTGAACTAAAAACGCCCAATAATAGAGTTGGAAACGCAAACGCGCCAGATAAGGAACATACAGACTTGGTGATTTTAAATATTTCCTACACGATGAAAACACTACATTGTTCGTTTGAATATGATGCATGGAGGTGATTTGGCTGTTCCAAACAAAAGAATAAGTTTGACGGAAAAGGAATGGTTGAATGTATCGTTAGTTATGATTGTTTCGATGTGTATTAGCATAATATTCTTTTTTTGTATCAACGGATTTATGATTTTTTTTCTGTTTTTGTTAAGGTTTGCTGTCTGCGTTGAATCATTTGGATCAAGCTCGAAAGAACTCTTTGCAGACAACTGTAGACTACTCTAGATATGTCAAAAGGTATTGTGGTGTTTAAGCACTTTCTTTTAAAGCTATTTTTCTTTGCCACACTATGTTTAGTCTTTGCCTTCACTAAAGTTAGCTGTAATTTGTACATTAAAATAAACCTCAACGTTTGATTTTGTCAATCTATGTATCATACACTAACGTTTCCGAAATTATTCTCAAATTACATTCTCCAATAGCTAAGTGATAAGTAGGTCTTGCCCTCCCACGCTATAGCGTACTTTCTATTACTCACTGTTTTGAATATTTTGTACGTAGGTATGCCTTTTATTTTTTATATAATGCCTTAGTAAGAAACTGCAAAAATAAATACGTAGATGAAGTGTAGAATAGATATCTTAAATAAACTCAATATTCTATATTGTACAAGCTCGATTTATTACAATTACTTTTAACACTTCGTGTAACTTTTAACATAACAGATGGTGTGTAGTTTGTTAAATGTAATATTTAGTGATCGAAAATTTTAATATTATCAGGTACAGTTCAACATTAGAATGTGGCTCCTCATACTGCAAGGATCTTGGTTACCGGGAGCACTTCCATTGCATGGACTGCACTGCAAGAGTTTTCTGCAAGAAAGAAGAAATGATCAGACACTTTAAGGTATGAACTCTAACTTTATCTTCTTAAAAATATAGGTGCAGTTAAAGGAATTTTTGAAATTCAAAAAATTGCTTTAAATCATGATAACTTCCGTCCCAATTGTCACCAAATTTTCACAAATCAATTAAAAAATTACTTTTTTTTATAAACAGTGGCACAAGAAACGTGACGAGTCTTTAGCTCATGGTTTCATGCGGTACTCTCCTCTCGATGACTGCTCCGAACGGTTCAGCGACTGTCCACATAACAGGAGTCAAACTCACTACCACTGCATTCAAGATGGCTGTGATAAGGTAAGAGCAGAAAGATATACGATTAATAATAGCATAAAGCAGATGTTTTCTTTAACTTTGGATAGACTTGTGTTTGATTACAATCTTACTATGGTAAGTAATGATGCCAAAGGTGACATAGAGCTTAAAAAGGAACTGGCTCTCAAGTGCAGCTGTCGGAACACACCGGTAGATGCTTGGCGTCAGATTTTTTACTTGATGCCTCTAGCCAGGCCAATTGTGAATCGGACTCGCGTACGGAGGGTTGTAGGCAGTACTCACTTATTAATATTGAAGTTAAAGAATCCTTCACTTTATAGTAAAAATAATAAAGACAAATAGCTATATATGCTAGATAATATGATATTGGCTTATTATTGATATTTCAAATAAAATTTACATTTGTATCTTTCATCAGGTTTATATATCAACATCAGACGTCCAAATGCACGCAAACTACCACAGAAAGGACTCGGCGATCCTTCAGGAAGGCTTCCAAAGATTCAGGGCTACCGAGAGCTGTGCTGCTCCTCACTGTATCTTTGCTGGTCAGAGGACCACTCATTTCCACTGCAGAAGAACCGGTTGTACATATACCTTCAAAAATAAGGCTGATATGGGTAAGTTACCTGAGTTGAAGATCTTTTCAAGGTCGACCACATTTACCATTAAGTTGACCGTCTACCCCTCTGTCAAACATAAAAAAACTTCACTAATAATTTAAGTGCTAAAGATTGACTCTGGCTGAGAGAAGATTTCTATGAAATTTGATATACCTTGAGAGAGTATTATGGGTAAAAAGGACATATGAACGAATTCTCAGACAAAATGTTGTATGAAATAAGAACGTAAGATATTTGACAACATGTATACTTCTCGAATAGGTACGAGTTATCTGTCCAACTCATGAAATAGGTCTTCATAGAAGTTTTCCGAATTAACTCGATTGCACCACCTAGTATCTACTAATGACATTCTCAATAAAGCTATTGATATTATTATCTAAATAAATTCTATATAAAATATTAATTCAATAAGTCATCATTACTAGTTTAGTCAATCAGTTTATTTGCATTTTAATTAAAAGCTTTTCACTTCTCAGAAATTCTAAATTCATAACTTTATTAATGTTTACTAAAACTGCAGTAATGAATACAAACATTACATTATAGCAGTATATTATTATTCTACACCCCTTGAGTTTAGTAGTGCATGAAAATGCAGTGTTTTAACACTCTTGTTTTAATAACCCCTTTTATGTGGTTTTCAATTGTTTCATAAACAACGGAGCAAAACTGAACTTTGATTAAGTATTTTAAATGACAACTGTTCATTTTAATTTAAACTTGGTAAATAAAATGGATTTTCAACCAAGTCATTAGTTAATTCTTCTACATCATATTGTCACCAAACACGCAAAATTTACTGGCCCACCTTCCAACAGAAAAACACAAGACCTACCACATAAAGGATGAGGCTCTCTCAAAAGACGGTTTCAAGAAGTACATGAAGAACGAAGCATGTCCGTACAGGGACTGCAGATTTAGCAGGACCTGCAATCATATTCATTGCATCAGACCTCACTGTAACTATGTGCTGCACTCTAGCAGCCAGATCTTCACCCATAAGCGGAAGCATGAGAGGAAAGAGCAGGAAATGAGTTTTGGGTGAGTTTAACAAAGTTTTTCAAAATGTAACCATGCTGTGTTTCTTCTCTTCTGATTCATCTCAGTTGAAGGTTGAGTTTCGAACCGGTGGTAAATTAATGAGCTTTGATCAACATAACTGTCCTCCTATGGAATATAGGTACCGAACAAATGGTTTTAACTTTAAATAGATAAATTCTATTTATTAAATGTATTAGTAATTTGACAGAATGGTGATTTTGCCACATAAGAATGTGGCTACGCTGTTCTTCTTTCTATTATATCTTATTATTTCGTAAAAGTTATGTTTTTTGTAACAATGGCGTCACTAATCAGTTATATTTTTATTTTGATAAAGTGTTTAATAAAGATTCGATTATTTTTATTGCCTATGGCACAAAAGTATTTATTATATTTCTTCTTTAATTTTATTTTTCTACTCAAACAGGTTACCAACCTCAGTGATTCAAAGTGCCTTAATGCAGCAAGGAGCCGATTTAAGCATGTACTCTCCCGGTGGAAACCTTCACCTAGATGACGATATGTCCAACCCCATGATGGACTCTGATTATGGACATCCATTTGTAAGTTCATGCCTTTTTTAACCATCAAGAATTGAAAATGTTTATTCAGCAAAAGTTACTACCCTCCCACTAAGCGTAATGTAAAGTAAAGACAGCCCTATTAATAAATTAGTGGAAGGCCATAGCGAGAGAGATCCTACAATGGCTGGAGTTTTTGGTGAATCGTAGCACGATAGTAGCACACATTGAAGAACTGGCCTGGCAATTGTGGGAAGTCATAAAGATGATGTGACCATAAGCCTTGAAGCTTATGCCCACATCATCATCACTTACCATGATGAAATTGTGGTCACACACAAGCCTACCATTTCCATACCAATGAAAAATAAAGCGATTTTTACGTGGAATTCTCTTTACAGAACCCAGCACTAGTAGAAGAAGTATCCAGAAAGTACATAGAGACCTTCAACGGAGCCAAGGAAGCTGAGGACAAGTGCAACAAGTGCAGTGCCTTTAATAAACATTATCATTGCTTGGCTGATGGATGCAAGATGGCCCACAGGTACGTTACATTTATTTCTTCTATAAATACTTTTTAACGGTTTTTTTTTTTAAATTGATGCCAATTAAAATAATGATAAAAGAACTAAATATTTTACTTCCGAAGCGTAGACCCTCCTACCGTCAGATAAAAGTCTCTCCTCCAAAGATTTGTATGTACTTTTAAACATTTGAATTCGATTACTGTTTGGAGATGGTTATCAAAATTGTATCTTGCCATAAGGATTAAATTGCTTTGAATAACTACCCCTGACACTCGTCAATCGTAATCAAAACCGTTTGTTCCACCAACCAGCTGCCACACAACGATGGTGAAGCATGTGATGGAGCACGAGCAGCAGAATCAGGTGACTGACGCATACTTCATGACCTTCTCGAGAAACAACGCCTGCGGGAACTCTGCCTGCCAGCATCTCAGAGATATCACGCATTATCACTGTATTTGGGTAAGTGAGAATTATCTTATAGGTAAAATAACTGACTAATGTTGATAGATTAGAATTACTGTTAGCGGATGAAGTATGGACTCTTTACTATTATCAATAGCTTTAGAAATATTGACTACCTTGTACAATCTAGGTACGTTAAGCAATGTCTGAAATCACTTAAATCTGAAATACAAATACCCCATATCATTTGATTACTTAACTTAAGAACTTGAATAAGTTTTTAGGATGACGAAATGTGACTGTGAAAACTCCAAAAGCCTATATCAAAAAATCGTAATAACAATTTTCATTTTAATTTCAGGAAAATTGCGGTGCCGTTATTCTGTCGTCAGAAGAACATCCTTTCAGACGTCTCGAGCACCATAGGCAACATGCCATCCTGAGTCCAATGTCTCCCAACTTGGCAGCACGATTTGCACCCAACTTCACCCCGCAACTCTCAGCCCAGTTGCACCCAAACATGGCTGCGCAGCTTGGTCAAGGGCCAAGTCTCCCCAATCTGCCTCCAAACTTAGCGCAACTTGCTCAAATGGCGCCAAGCTTGACATCTCAACTGACGCCAAATTTGCAGGCCCAATTAAATTTAGGTCCAAATCCTGGGATTGTTCCGCAGCATGCTAACCCTTCGAGTTCTTTGGATGAGATGTTTAGTAGAAAGAGGGGAAGACCACCAAAGAACAGGGTTGTTGAAGTCTGGACTGACAATGTAAGTACCCACACTCTTTAATATGTCTAAAATATTCAAAATTGTATGATATACTCGTATAAGGTTTAAAATTTGTTTTTTCTTTCCAGATAACACCTCAAGCAATATTCACATCGTTCAAGTTACCGAAAGCTAACCAACTACCGCCTGTTGTTCAGTCTCCTGTTATTGCCACCATTGAAGAATTCCCCGTAAGTTATTAAAGATAAAACACTCTAATGTGTCATGCAAAATTTCCTTTTAGTTCCTCAAAGAACGTTTATGTAAAATTAAATTTCATAGATTTGATGATTAAAGATTTGTGAAGTATGATATACATACAATTGATTGTTTTAATGTACATCATTGTATTCCAATTAAAATTCAGAAAAAGAACGAAACTTTAATCAGAATCTACATCAGTAGTAAAATTTCAAATAATTTCTCTCCACAGCGCATCAAGTTTCAACACTTTGAAGTGTTCACGAGCCCCGACATCTGCGCTCAATCTTACTCCAATTGCCAACTACGTATGACCAAGCTCCACCTTCACTGCTTCAACTGTAGCTTTGCTGGCGAAACCCACATCATTATGGAAACTCACATGAGGGAATCTCACTCTATATGTCCATTACTAGATGGCTTCGACTATTTTTCCTCATTCGACCAGTGTGGTGGAAAGAGTTGCTTCAAAAACCAGTTAAGATCCCATTTCCATTGCGCTCAGGGTAACAATTGCCCAGCAATCTTGATGCAGTACTCGGCACTAGCAACTCATAAGCATGGAAGGGGTACACCAGTAATTAAGAGTGAGACAGAGCATGAGAAGCAATTTGAAGAGGCCAAAGATTATTCTTTGAAAGAGAGAGCGTCGTTTGACAGCGTGTGTTCTACTAAAGATTTAGACTATGGACCAACAAACTTCTCAATTAAGAGCGAATTTGATAGGGAACAGGACAACGTTTCGGGTGAGTGTTGCTCTTTGTTAAAATTTTATTACAAGCTGGTTTCACCGATGTGACGCTGATAGCAAATAAAGTAGCTATATATAGCGAAACTAGGAATCATAAAAAAATGGGTGAGATTTTATGGGGAAATACTTATTAATAATTTTAATAGCATTTATCTATAAATAGCACTATGCATTTTAAAATTAATCTGCCATAGATCATTTGTTTGTTATGGACCTTTATGAGACTCATGAGCTGCAGATTTTTTGTGACTGAAGTTTGTGAATGTTTATCCCATCAAGTACACAACTTACCCAAAGTGATATTTCTTCCAGTAGTCAAAGCGACAGGCACGTTTTACCCGTCCTCACACCTCAGAAGCAACAACTCTTCGCCATCTCCACGAAGCATCTACGATGCATCACCATCAAAGGACATGAAACTCCGAATGGAATATGAAAAGAAACAATTTGAACCTCCAAAAATGTCAGGACCAACAATTCCGCCATCTTGTCACGACCAGAGCTGTCCATTAAATAAGAATGCTGGTGGAATGAACCTGCATTACCATTGTCCTCATTGCAGCCAAGCTTACGTGGATCTGAAGCTGTTATTCAGCCATATGGTGAAGAAACACAGCAATGCTATGGACCCTGGGCCAGTAGGACTGGCTGCAACCAAGGTAAGAGAGGTTAGAAATATATTTTATTTAGCATTTTTATTGTTACTAACGAACATAAAAATCATCACAACTAAACATGTTTAGTAGTTTTAATTTCCACTGTTATTGTAAAAGGACATTGCCTCAGAAATGAGGTGTTACATATACAAAACATCCGCTTTTAATTTTGGATAGACTAATTTTGCAATTCAAAGTTGACGAGTTAGATAATATGCTCTTATATAACTACATTTTGTAAGATTACAGATAGCATAATTTCGTTGTAAAGGATTATCTTTAAATCATTTTCATCACACACAGGAAACCCTTGAACGAGAATACCCGGAGATATCTATTCTGCCGTCGACTGCATCATCATCGACCAGCCAAGCGCCCTCTCCCGTTCAGAGACCCCCTAATCCTGCTGATCAGGTAATTTAAAATTTACACTACTCTCTTACCTCAGTAGAAATGAATTTTTCACCAAGTATTTTCATTATTATCTTTCACAAAATGGTTTCCACTTTCATATTGTTAAGGTCTATACATTTTATAGCTTCATCATCTTCTTCTCTAGGTCCAAGCAGTCCAAAGTCTGCTCCTCCAGCAGTACTTGGCTGGTGGTCGTAAAGGCAGCTTGCAGGAACAGCTGAAGATCCAACAGCAGTACACTGCCTCGTTGGCAGGATTGCCTGGATTAGCGCAAGTCGCTTTGTTCTCACAAGGGTGAGTATTAAATATGATCTACACAATTTTACTACATTTAAAATCTTTATTTCTCTATTAAGCATCCATAGTTGAGCTCAATGGTAGCAATTTTGAACGATACAGTGACACATCGTGAGTTGGAGTATATATATTGTTATACGAATACGATAGGATGGTTTATAGTGAATATGTGTTCCCAAGCTCTAACCGGTGTGTTATGGTTGGTAATAACTTACTGGCCTTCAGACTACAATTGTGAAAGGGGGCTTTCAAATTCAGCTTTTATCGAATTTATGTACCAGCAAAATTTACTTGTCATTTTTTTCTTGCAGTGGTTCTCCCTTCCCACTATACCCAACGATGCTCTACCCACCAGAGTTACTTCTTGAACAGAGTCTGCTACAAGGTCACGGTCTACCTCCAGGGATGGACAAAGAAGCGGAGATGATTGCTAAGTCGTAAGTAGACATTTTTTACATCTGAAGTCAGACCAGCATGTGTCACCTGATGGTAAGTAACTACAGTCGCCTTAGGGAATTGCCATAATATTGCTCACCTTTTACAATACTTAGAAAACTTACTATTTACAAATGTTCTTCGAATATAAGCCTTGATTTTACTTAAATGTGTACGTGACAATAATATTTTAGGACTTGATTTACATTGCTGTAAGTTTTTGGCTCCCCTAGTTTAAGGAGGAATCTAAGTTTATCTATCCACCTTGTTCGAATCTATTGAACATACCTATTTTAAAAATAACAATTTGATGGGACGTTTAGCTTAAACATGTTTGAAATTACTGATTTTATTAGGACTTTTAAAGAATAGGTGTGTTGATTTAGTGTGTACGTTTGTAGCAGGCGCACTCACACACACACAGCGCGCGGACCACATATGCGCGTGCTCAAAGACGAGCCCATCCCGGAGGGGTACCTACGGTTCAGATTCAACGAGGACTGCGCCTATCAACACTGTGGATACAGGTACGAATACGTCTACTTCATCATCATTATTATCTTTATCATCTTCGTCATCTTCATTATCTTCACCATCTTCACCATCATCATCTATTAAAACGATTTTTTATTATTAAGTTCGAGCTGGCTTTGTGCCTTTTAGGTAACTAAATTCATTGAATCATTGTGTGGTACATACTGGGAGTAGAGTCAATTGTAAACCAGGACCTTTACTTACAGGGAACATCAAACTCATTTCCATTGCACAAGGAAGGACTGCGGCTACTCATTCTGTGACAAAACTAGGTTCGTTCAACATACAGCAAGACACGAGAGGTAAATGTAAACACTTATTTTTCCAATACTGGTACTATGTACAGTTAACACAAATTATGGTATATTAACGTAAATTTATATTTTTCAGATTGGACACCCTTATGGGCGGTGATTTTCAACAGTACCGAGCCAATGTCTACTGCCAAAGGCCTGATTGTCCTCATGCATCTACTTTTGGTAAGTAACATTAACTAATAGAGATGTACACTGCAAAAAAAAGACAGGTCACCTGATGGTAAGTGAGTTCAGTTGCCTATAGACATTAGCAACACCAGGTGCTTGATTTGCTAGTCGGGTACTACAAAGTACCTACCACCGTGCTGTGATTTCCTCACAATATTTTCCTTCACCGAAAGCTCAAGAAATTTGTAGGATTCGATCACATATCCTTCGCCGCGGTATCCGACGTCACTACCACTGAGCTATGATCTCCTCAAGATGCCTTTTTACATGTCTGAAGTGTGACAACTGACAAGCAGGCTGTCGGGTCATCTAATAGCTTTTTACAATGACTAGAAGACGTCTCTCAACTGCAACTGCCAGAACACCTTGACCCTGTTTTGATTCTTTTGGTCTTTAAAAATTCCCCAATCTACCTGCGTAAAGAAAAATTCAAATACAAAAGCGTAATACACCTAGAATTACTGTTGCGTAATTGTACCGTTAATTGCAGGCACCGGACAAAACAAGGCGTCACACTTCCACTGTCTCAAGTGCGAGTTCGTGTGTACTGACACTAACAAAGTAGTCGCTCATCGTCGACAGCATCAGAAACTCGACTCCATACAAGCTGCTGGCTTCGAGAAGTTCCCACCAAGTAAAGGTAAGTTTGGGCTTTCAACTATAGGGTCACTAGCTACCTTATTAACATACATTAAGGTCCAGTATGGATTGATTAACCAGACATAAGCCCTTGATTGTAGAGAAGAGAACCCGCTTGAAGCGGAAACTCTGATGGATGTAGTCGAGTTTTTGGGTAGTTTGAATATCTCGAAAATGGTGATCATTTTATGATCTCATTTTTGTATCTTTGGTAGGTGACCCCCCCATCTATCTCCCCCTTAGGTTCTTGTACTACTTACCGGACATCCTGTATATTTAAAAAGAGAAGGCCTGACTCACTGACTCATCAACGCCCAGCCTAAACCCTTGGACCTAGAAAGCTGTTTTTTTTTCACAAGTGTTGTTTTTAAGACGTAGACGAGGAATAACAAGGAATTTTTCAAAATTCAACCCTATAAATTGAGATAGAGAAAGCTAGTCAACCATAAAACAAAGGTGTTGTAATTCGGATTAGGAACAAGGCGAACTGGATAAAAGTCAGCTTGGTAGTTTTTCCTAATGAGTTTAAGTAATTTAGGAATCACTTTTCTCTTCCAGGTTGTGGCTACGAACCCCAATGTATTCATAGCAAGAAGCAAACCCACTACCACTGCCTGCAGTGTGGTTTTGCCGTGCTAGGCCTCTCGCAGATGACGTCACACAAGTACAAGCACCAGGAAGCGAACCTAGGACCATCCACTAGCGGTACCAACTGATATACAGTAACAATAATTACTCTTGTTACTAAACTCTCTTATGAAGTGGTAGTTTTTGAAAAGTGGTGTAATTTATTTTGCACGTAAAACTGTGAATTGATTGTGACTTAATAAAGTGACATAATATTGATTGTAGTAGGTAATATTGTATAAGTGGCTGGCTAATAAGTACCTACCACTAAAAGTGGTAGGATTCGGAATGTGGCACAAGTGAAAACACTTTTATGTAATAATAGTTATTAAACAACAAAATATGCGAAAAATAGCAAAAATGGTAGTTTCCTGAACGCGACGAGTATAAAAAGATATACCAAAAGTGGTAGTTTTAGAGAATAGTGATGTCCCTCAAAATTGTGCCTTAGTCGCAAAATGTTATTCCGAATGGAACGAAACGCTGTGGCAAAATTAGTGCCAAAATACGATTTAGAAAAAAATGAATATTTATTAATAAATATTTTAAAAACAGAGACAATTATAATTTATATTGATGACGTCGATATTGAGTTATTAGTGCATGGATTTATGTTTTTGATTATAGTGAGAGGATGCTTATACAAATAGCAACACAGCTTGTTACTTTTTGCTTTTTATTGCAGATAAACACCTGTGTTACTGGTTGTACGCTTAACTTAAGTATTTTCCTAAGAATATACGAACAAATGAATTTAACATTAAAATTGTATGTAGGCGCGATTGCATGTTTAAAAAGTGTGTAACTCATACATCCCGACCAATCTTTAGATGTTAGTTGTGTAATGGAAAACAAATATTAAAATATTTATATTTATTGATAGGTACTTCCCCATGAGAAAAGACATTTTTACGAATAGTATTATTAATGTAGACTTCGTGAAATTATAGAAAAATCTTATAAGGCAATAAAATTCGGGTTTAGAACGCCATTTTGTGCCTGGAGGGTTAAAATCGAGACAATATTGTTTTTGTGATAGTTTTCAATAGCCGATGGATGTTTGTAGGAAATACCTTCGTAGAAATTACATAAAAAAACATGTACTCTAATCTGTGACGTATTAAAAATTATCACAAAAAGATTCATAGCTTTTATCAATCGAAAAAAAAATTATAAGTAAAATACCTATTTAATAAAAAAAATCGTCAATTCTATAACAACAATGTAAATAAGAATAGATTATTATATATTAAAAAAAACATTATGTTAATAAAACTGTAATTGTTACAAAATATTGGTAAAAAATATAAGTAATGTATAAAAAATTTGGACATTAGTGTACACAATATAAAAATCGAGTGCTAATGTTTGTGATTCATGAGGTAGCCATAAAATGCCATAAAATTCATTATAAGTGGATAATTGTAATAATATTTTAGTTTCGAAAAGTGCCACCATTATGGAGGTGGCAGCTTCAAGATCAAAACATTGATAAAAACTGAAAATATTTACAGTAGGCAAAATATTGAAATAAACCAAATTTTCATAAAAATACTTTATTTAACAAACCTATGTAGCTAAAGTACTCATTTCAGTCCTTATAAAAATAAGTCAAAACATTTTCTTATTTGGGTTTATCTTTTCATGTATTCAAAATTATTTTTATTGACGAATTTTTATTCGTAAGAGTGCCGCCATTTTGAACTCATTTCCTTTAAAGCAGTAGCCTCTATTCTCTCTATCTCCTTCTGAACTATAAAAAACCTTTTGCATTCCTCTAATTTGATTCCTGGCATCCGTTTTCGAGCCATTTTAGTTTTTAGAATCAGGGGATTGGTGACCATTTCCCTTTTATGACCAAAACCATTTGTTTGTACCCTATTCCTAGAGTGTATCAGTATTTGTAGCTTAAGCTCTATCCATTTGTTCCTATTACGTCATTTTTTATCTACGTACAATAATTTTTATGTTAATTTATATAACTACAATACTTAATAGCTACTATAACTGTCAAAAGTTGGATAAAATATTTAATACGTATGTATCTCGATTATTTTTTATTTGAGAAAAAAATATTGTTATCACATAGCAATTTATTATTTCGATACATACGCATTGAATATATTTCAATCCAATAGAAAATTCCTTTTCTACTTCTATGAGTAACTAATCGATGTTAAAATTCTTGATATTTCTAGTGAAAAATAAAACCTTTTTTGCACATGAAATATCAGTTATATAACTTTAAATGTTTCTTCAGTGTTTTATGATAATGGTATTCAAAAGTACTTCACAGATTTTTATTCTCAAAAAATAATGTGTGCCATAACTTTTTTATTCATACTATCTCTTGAAGATATTTAAAAAAATTGCAGTTCTTTTTCAGTTATTTGTATTGTTCATTATTTTAAACTGAAATAACATTCACTATTGGTTGTTAGGTATATAACTTGTTTTGTTATTTAATTTTACTTTCAATGTACTTTCTCTTTTAAGTTTTTCTTCTTTCACAAACATTTTATATTATTATTATATTCTACAAAATAATTTAATCGCGTATTTATGTATTTTAGTGTACGTAGCTTTAATTTAAATAATCATAAATTTAATAAAAATCCCTATAAATACAGTATTTAAAACAACAGTGGAGAGTTTAAACATTTTTTTGTAAAAAAAACTATTGAAAGAGTATTTTGAGTACTATTCCATACCTATCGATTGAAATTAGGGTTTAAAATAAATAAAAAAAATGTAGAATTTCGTTTGATATTACAAAATGATTGGGTCGAATAGTTTAGTATTGTTTACCTCATGAGTTGTAGGAATTAAATGAGAATATCCATAAAATAACGTATTTTTATTTAACAGCCTTTGAACCCTCAAATATTTTAAAGTTAAAGTAGAATAACTGTTACTTACCTACTGGTACTTACGAATATCTGTACTGAATCTTTTGTGCGACACCTACCTTATTTTGTAAAGTGCACTATTTACGAACTAATGACATTTGAAAACATGAGAAATTAAATGAATCAATTCTGATTAAAGGAAAAGGGATAAACGTTGGCGTCAGCCAACAATAAAAAAACATTGTGCATTGGAGTAAGTAACTATCTTTATTTTTCAAAAAAACCACCAATTAATAAATATTTTAAAACATTAATTACTAGGTATGGTTAGGATATTTTGTATAGTCTGTTTACCTAAATATCGGACAGACACGGTCTTTACCTTTCCTAAAAGTTCAAAATTGTTATTGTCATATTTTTTTATTGTCAATCACTAGACCGCGTCGCGCTACGAAGTTAGAAAATATTTTTTAACTATGGAATATGCTTGTCCCTTGACTTTAAACATCGAATGCAGTCAGTGAGGCTACTTCAATAATTCTCCCTTGCTTTCGGGGAGAATCTTTCTTCTGTATATTAGTTATTGAAGTTTTCATGTTAATTTTTTTAGTAAGTCGATATGTAATTGCAGATCTGTAGATTTAATGGAATGTTTCATATAATCCCATTAATTAAACACCTATATTTAAATTGCAATATGCTTCCAATAATCACTACTCAATGTTATCCACTAACTATCTAACTATTAATGACTTTTAACATACAATAATATAATTTGTAAATCTCTACAGAATATTGTTAGAAAATTATATATAAATAAACAATGTATAGATATTTTTGCTATAATGTAACATGTAGGATAGGGCGCCGTTAAACTGCCCATATACATATAATAAATAGAAGATTAATGAATTTATTGACTTGCTTAAAGCCATAATACATATGTTTATATATTTTTAAAGCCAAATTGTATAGTCTGTGAGGTTATGTCGACATCTGTCGATACTTATTAAGTCGATAGTTGATTAGATACATATATAATAATAAATATAGTACACAAATAGGTAACAACTTCCTTAGAATTACAGCCTTCAACGTTCAGTGCGATACCAATATAATTTTACAGTAAAAAAATGCTGTTACATTATGATAGGTCATAAGGTTGAATTCAATCTGCCAAAATCAATTGACTAGGCCTTTAGTTTATATATATATATAGTGGAAAATATTATATGTATGTTATATTGGAATGCTTTTTCCAACCAATAACGCTGCCTTTGTTGAGGTGGTAGTTCTTCAGCGAAAAGGAGATTCTTTTAGGCAGATGATTTTGCCATTTATATGGTTACACAGACAAAAATCGTAACCAGATACTTTATATTTCGAACTCTTACTTTTCGCCGGCTCAACATATACAACCAAACCTACACCTAAGATCCAATAGTACACAGAATACGCATTTGCTAATTTACATTCTATTATTATAATAATCATCATGGAACATTTATATGTAATTAAAGCATTTATTCTGTCGGAATCCGGTGCGCAATTTTACATCAGGTTTTTTTAATTGTTTTTTTTTTATCGCATCCGAAACCGACTTAGCCGTCTTGAAGGCTTTTGAAATATTTATTATATGATATCTTTATACTTAGCTACTAATCACAACAATAATTAATTATATATTTTGATGAATTTTAAAAGAAGAAGGCTACTTATTGAGTTCAGATAGGGAGAAGGTAATCAAAGCGGTTTTATTTAATACAGATATAATGTATTTTAAGGGGTTTTATATCCGGTAGATTTTAACCATTCACATGGCAGTCAGATATTTTTTTTAAATAAGTACATCAAGTTAGTTTACTTATATTTATTTTCAAAATTAATTAATGAAAAAACTAAGATTAAGTACATAATTTTCTAAGACTAGACAGATAACTTATGAGCAAATATACGATACAATTTTTGAAAAATACAATAAGTGAAAGGTCTTCGCTTCGACTAACGAGGGTTGTCGGGCTCAATAATAAACACATACCTCGTTAATAAGTAGTTACTTAGGTAATTGAAATAAATAAAGATTTTCATTACCAAAACATTACAGAAGTCGAATCGAAGCGAAATGCAGGCAAGTTCCAGGTGGCTAATGAATCATTTCAATAATTAATTAATTAACCTTATTTTCTAGTAAACATCAAATTGTAAACATCCATTCAAATATATTTATTGTCGAATATTTTTTTTATTGTCAACTATAATAATTTACGGGAAATTGACAGCAATAATTTATATAATTGCTCGAATTGTATACGATAAAGGTTTTTATTGTCTTCGTCGGAAGTATAATTTTCCAAGTCCACCACTATTAGGGACTAGTTGAAATCTTAAACCTATCGAAAAATACGTTGCGATTGAAAGGTAAAATTTAAAAATTTTCGGAGATCGCATTATCTACACTGGAATTCAGTTACAAATATAAAAAATATTGTAATTAATTAGGATTAAAAACGCAGAAAGCTCGCATATTCCGAAGCGAAAGCGTATAAGATATGCTTTCGATATGACAGTTTAATATTGATATTTTTGAATTTAAAGCCCGCAATTTTTTTTGTACATTTGGGGTGTTATCCTTTGTGAGTGTTGGAAACTTCTAGAAGATTTTAGAAGGTTCTCCCGCTCGGTCCGAATGGCGTGGGGTTCAGTACGCATAGGGAATGTACTCCTGCGCTACGTAGTCGAAGTAAGGGTGGTCAAAAGTGCGACGGGAGGGTGGCAACATCACGTCCGAATAGCGGGAGAACTGGGAGATCTGACGGCTACCAGGGGGTTTCCTGCAAACAACCAAAATAAATACTTTAATGTGCTATGAAGTAATATAATAAATTCTTATTGTGAGATCATTATAATTATGTAGAATTATTAACCAACTACCTAATTTAAGTGAAAGTGATTTTGTTTATTTGTTAGTTTGATGTATCTCTTTACGTTTCAATAATTCTCGAGAAAATTTAACAGCCTATGCCATGGAAAACACATAGGCTGCATTTTATTGAAAGATCGCGGGATGGAAGTCATATTTTAACAAAACTACGTCGGCCGGAATGAGGGTGGTAGCCAGCCAGTCGAGTACTACAAAGTACCCTACCACCGTGCTATGGTCTACTCACGATGTTTTCCTTCACCGAAAGCTCATTGTAGGATTCGCACCCACGACCTTCGGTGTCCGACGTCACTACCACTGAGTTATCATCGCCTAAGTTAAAACTAACTTGCTGTGTCTGTTACTGGGATCATCGGCAGGGTACTCCATCTGCAGCGGCTGCAGTCCTCGAGGCTCTTGCTCGCCGTAGCTGCCGTATGCGTAATCATCGTTACTGAAATCATCAACAAATAGGGATGTTAAAGGTCGTAGCTCACTTACTCGACTCCGCTCCCACCCGACAAATATAATATCATTCAAATATGGGCTTCAGGTCGTGCTCGTTTATATCGGCAACATAAATTAGCATACAGCTCGCTGTCAGCGAGCTTACCGCCATCAGACTGCTCGGTAGTAGACTTTTAGTATAGGGCGGTGTTGGGTGGGAGCGGTGTGAAATTATTTTGACGGGTCGGTTAGCATGGTTATTTAACCACAAACTATCGCGTCACAAGTCGTGGGTTCGATACTCATCGACGTCAGACATTTGTGTGCATGTCTGTTTGTCCCGAGTCTAGGTGTAATAATTTATTTACAAAAAAATACTATTTTACGTTTGTAGTATATCAGTTATCTGGTTTTCATAGCACAAGCTCTGCATCAGATAACCGTGTGTGAAAAACTGTCCAAGAATAGAAAATTACTTATATAAAACGTGTAAAGGTACTCAAAAATTGCGAATACGTTGGAAAATTCATCCATTTTAATATTTTAGATTATCTACCATTTTAATGACAAAGATCTTTTGATGGTGTATGTGTATGACGTCACAAGCCAGTATTCCATAAAAACTCCATTCAAAATATCGTTTTGACATTCAATTAAAAGAAGCTGCCATCTTGTTACTCTTTCACGCAAAAACTACTGAACGGAATTTGATGAAACGTGGCACATAAGTAGATCATATTCTGCATAAGGTATAGGATACTTTTTATCGTAGGAAAAGGTAAGATCTATCGGGAACGAAACTAATGGGCAACACTGGATGAAACTACGGGGCACAGATATTATAAAATAAAACTAATATAACATTACAAGATTGTTATTTATTTATGAAGCCACAGTGGCTCATTAGAACTGAAACTATCAACTTCGACAAGTTCTCGTACGAGTTGTATACAGCCAAAGAACTTGCATAACTTGTATGTACAGTGTAGTCAAACCAAACACGTTAGCTACCATAGATTAGTTACTTATATTCAGTTGAACAGTCTGTCTGTGGTTTAATTGACGTTGCCAGTGGAAATAATAGTTTTATACTGTTGACTTTTCAGGTTGTCCCAAAAAGTTCGTGAAAAGTTTTAGTGGAACGGTCACCAATTTCACTAAACCCTGACCTGACTTGTAAGGATGAGGACTAGACTTTACTGTGAATGTGATATACCTAACGTAAGTGTAACATAAAATAAGAATCTTAAAACTGTAAATGTATGCGACTGAAAGACATTGTATCTATGGTCATGAATATATATTAATGAAAAAAATACATAGTTAATAGCAGTACAACAGTATGATTGCCGTTTTGACAGCTCAATACATCATAGCGTGTCACTTCACTTGTAGCTCATTCCAAGATCTCCATGGTGTATTGTTTTTTTTTACGCTTTAGTTGAAAAAATAAGTTAAATAATTCTCATGGGCATATCATCAACGGGTAGAGGTGCCTAATTATTTTTAACCTCAGCTGAAATTTATACCTCACATAATGATGCAATGAAGATGAAGAATTTACTTTACTACCATACATTCCTTTTATTTAGTAAATAAACATTAATAACAAATATATTTTAAGTAAAAGCTTTCAGAGTACCGAACGGTAAATAAATATAAATTTTCATAAACGAAATGTTATTTTGGATTTAGAATTAAGTAATATGGAATTTAAGCGTTTTCGCAATCTTGTGACGAGACTTAAATGGATTTGCTTTTAAGGATTTCTTTGTAACAGTATTTCTTCAAGTGTGTCTAATAAATTGTAGGTATTTATGTGTTCGAAACCGATAAAGACTTTCGAGATATTTAATTCGTTTGAGAGGAGTCTTGTTTTTCATATATAGTCGTTTTGTATATTATGTTAGGAAAACTTAGGTTGTTTTAATACCACAAGTGACAACTAGGCAGGCGGGTCACCTGATGGTAAGTGACTACCGTCGCCTATCTATACATTAGCAATACTAGGAGGATTGCCAATGTATTGTACACCTTATTACAATGTCTTAAAGGCAACTCTCAACTAGCTCTAGGAACACACCAACAGGTGCTTGGCGACAGATTTTCTACTTGAAGGTGGTAGCCAACCAGTCGAGTACTACAAAGTACCCTACCACCATGCTGTGGTTTCCTCACGATGTTTTCCTTTACTGAAAGCTCAAGCTCGTTGTAGGAATCGAACCCACGACCTTCGCCGTAATATCAACGTCACTACCAACTAAGCTATCATCGCAGGTATTCTAGAGATATGCTTTCAGTGAAGAAGAATCTTTCAGTACCTCTACCATGAGTTTGCTCTAGTAACGTAATCGATACTCGCTAGCGCCTACGGTCTTCATTTAGTATGAAGATATGTGCAGCGCCTCTAACGGAAAGTTGTGACAACACAGTTTTTCATACAAAGTTTGTTACGATATTCACTAGCGAGCGAGTATAGACTACGATACCATAGTAAACTCATGGTAGAGGTACAGAATCTGTACGTCTACCATGACTTTACAAAAACCGCACACGCTCACGACTGCGTAAAATATTTGTATGGAAAATGTGCACAGCGCCACTAGCGGTCACGTAAAGAACTAAAATTGGTAGTACGCACCATGAGTCAAGTGATGGTTTACGTACACTCTAGTGTTTGCTCACATCGAGCAACGTTTCTTACTTCACAACGAATAATGCTGCCTCTTTCTAACTATACTGTAAAGGCAGAGTAAGTTATATACTCCCAAAAAATCTAAGTATTCAGTTATAACCCTGCTAATTGAAAACGTCATAGACGAATGCTCATTTGCTTTTATTCTTAGTGATTTTTAAATTGATATGGTTGTATACCGTCACCGTGTAGTGAGCCAGTGAGACGGAGCGTCGCGTCGTCCCGCTTGCTCGCTGCGCTGCACGCCCCGTCGTCAGTCAGTCAGTCGTGCGCACTAGGTCATGCGCATGTGTGTGTGTGTGCTGTGGTGTGTGTTTATAAACAATACGTTTGTAAATAAATAATACATAATGTACTTTAAATAAGTAGGTTATTTTTATAGAAACATGTGTTTGTCTGTGAATGTTTCAAGTGGATGCTTATAGTTGAGGAATGTGGCTTAGGATTAAAATTGTATGTAAGTAATAGTACCTAAGTATTTATTCCTTTATGTAATTGTTCTCAATAATATCACGGCCTATAAACCACACTGACATGTTCAAGTGAATTTCCAAACTAAAATATGCTAAATAACTTATTGCCCACATTATTTCAACTCAAACTCAAAGTCAAATATATCTTTATTAAGTAAACTCATTACAAGTACAACAAAATAACACTCAAATTTTATAAACTTTCATTAAAAACTACAAAGAGTAGGTATATAAACACTACGTAAACTATACGATCGAAGATCTCACGGTTCAATTTGCCCGTGAGTTACTTAACTATAATCGAGACGGTATTTCTCGATGACATCTGTCAAATTTGTGACTCACGGTACCGATATTCTAAAAGCAATGGATAAAAAACGTTAGTTACTAGCGTGTAGGAACAAGTTTAACCAAAAACTATTCGATGCGCGTTTCTCCGCTGCCGTCTGATGTGTGTTTTTGGTGCCAACTCATGCTGTAGCACGTACAGTACTTGATGATGGTAGTCAGGTAACTACAATATTCTCTACCAAGACATAGCGTCCCCTAACATTAACATAGAGTTCTTTGAAGGACATTGGAGGGCATTAAGAAGACCTTGACGACTCACCTGCGACCTGCTGTCAGATCCTTGAGCTCTTGTTTCTGCTCCGTCTCAAACTTCCTCTGCAGCTCACGTACGTGCTCCTGTCTGATCAGCTTCTTCAGGGCTTCGAATCTGATTGAACAATAAAAGTAGGTTATATACGCAAGTCGTAACAGTAGCGGATTCAGGATTTAGATTTGAGTAGGTCTTGGAGGGTAGGTTTTGTCAACATTAACACTAGAAAACACAGGGCCGCATTTAGAGGTGTGGAGGCCTTTGGGCAACCGCGTGTCCGACGATACCTCCAGCCCTTTTTTAATAAGTACAATTTATGTGGGGGTTCCGATGAATGTCCGAAAAAAAAAAAGATTTTTCATGGATTCGGATGATTTTTAAATCGTTAGTAGGATCCAGGTGCCCCCAACGTCGTAGTCTAATTTGGTATTACCTTCTTATAAAGACTTGGATGGATTACCTGTCCCGCTGCGGTGGCACCATGAAAGTAGATCCTCGTGGTCGAGAAGGTCCAGGGTACCGGAGGATCTTGCCTGATGTATGAGGGACATTCAGCATTCCAAACATCTATAACAATATATTTATATTAATTTATTACAGCGCCATCTGTTGGTGTTTTCTAGAACTACGATGGATAGAAATAGACATCGTTATCATATTCATTGTAGTTCCCTTGTCAAACGTCTACTATGGTTCATAAGTTACGCAAAAATCCATACTAGGTAATTATTATAAATATGTTAGTTTCAGAGGGTGCCAAAATCATTATATAAACATAGATATTATTATGTTGAATTTGATAAAGAGTGAAATTAAAAAAAGGGTTACTATTATACCGGTCACAAAAAATGCAAAATAACGCCATCAAATTTCGGCCCTGGTTCGAAAAAACCGTAGATCCGGGCTAGACCGTTTTTTATTCTGGATAAGTATGTGTTTGACCGCAATCTCACCATGATGAAATGATGAATTTGGCCGAATGTGGTTAGCACACAAAACCTAGATGGGATCTGGCTCTCACGTGAAGCTGTCGGAACACATCGATAGGTGCTTGGCAACAGATTTTCAATTTAAGGGTGTTAGCCAGCCAGTCGAGTACTACAAACCACCGTGCTGTGGTTTTCTCACAATGTTGTCCTTCACCGCGAGCTCAAACTCATTGTAGGATTCAAACCCTCGACCTTTGCCGCGGTATCCGACGTCACTACCACTGAGCGAACATGGAGAAGGACAGGATACTTTTTATCCCGGGAAAAGATTAGATGCCCGGGAACGTGGGTGAAACCGAGGGGGACAGTTAGTAATATAAAAACTTGAGAGGTGTCAAGGGACACCCGGATGGAACGAAGTCGAGAGAGTATATATATAAATAGAAATGAAATTTCTATAAGAGAGAGAGAGAGACAGACAGAGAAACATGCGCACGCCGCACAGCTTACAATAAAGTGACAGTGACACTAAAACTGTCGTAAGAATTTTTTCCGTCTAGCCCCCTTTCACAACGCGCGATAAGGAACTTCGTTCCAATAAGTGACTGAATAATTATTTTTTTTTGCCGAAATGTGAATAAGCGTGGTAAATATCTACATATGGTATTTATATTGGAATTTGGAACTCATGCTTTACTACCAATGATTTTTTAAATAAGTACAAAGAAAAACCTTATCTATGTAAGTACTGTTTTTGGGGCTTAATAATTTACTATAGCAACAATGCTATTTAAAGACATTTTTTTTTGCGACAAACCTGGCAGAACAACTCACCAAACATCACAATCGGTCCAATGGTTTAAATTCTAACCTTTAGGAAAACATAGAGGGTTATTTTTATTATTTATCCTATATAAATCCGTTGTTGAAATAAGTTAATCTATTAAAAAAGAAGATGATAATTTATATTGTTTTTAATATAACTTGGTAGAAATAAATAAAATTTTATTTATAAGACATACATAAGTAGTTAGGTACTTATACTTTATACAATTTTTGCCAAACTATTTACAAACAATTACCGAACTAAATAATTTAAAATGACGCCAAAGTTACTTTGAATTTCAATTACAATTTCATCGTATTTAATGCCGTTTATTAGAAAAAAAATATTATTTTAAGTAAGCAAGCTGACCTAAAATGATTTAATTAGATTTCAAACAAACGTAAGATTGTTTATTACAAGCAAGTATTTATTTATAGTAAGTATTTTTTGAACACAAATAATACTTAGCGTAGCGTATAATAGCTTAGCGTAACTATTAAAAATGTTATTAAATTTTTGACAGGTGTTTGTAAATATAAGGGACTTGCAAATGCACAATTTAGTTTTCTAGTTACATTTGTATCACTGTTTATAACATAGGCTATATTTTATTACCCATGGGAACGCGGGTGAAACCATGGGAAAGACGTTCCATTCCCTGTTTTACCATTATCTTATTGTAAGTAGGTAGGCACTTATCGTCGTTGCTCGAATTTAGTTTCGTTTTCAATCTCACCCTCATTACGGAGGTTGATGTTACTTGTATAGAAAATGAACATTAAAAATAGTTTCAGTGAGACGATAATATTTTGTACACTGCTAAGAAAGACTTTAAACTTAGGTTTTTACTTTTAATTGCACTCAGTACATGAAGGTCTAATTAGCTTCTCTTTAGCCTCCCGCTTTCAAAGCGCTTATAACATCTACACATTTCAAGTTATAATATCATTGTTAGCTATTCACAAGGATATTATGCTATTTAAAGATAGATGGCGTCACTGAGGCATGGTATGGAATCACAGTTTCTCTATGACTTTTCTTCTGATAGCCGTTCTATTGTGTCTATTTTTAAATTTCGTTGACTGCTAATAATGACGCGAAATAAACAACTTGATAGACAGTGTGCGGAACGAATCGCTCTCAGCTGGCTACCCATGTCTAATGGCCGAGCAAAGGTCACCCAACCAATTACAAGCAGATCTTTTATATACCTACAGAAAAGGGTGCAAAATAACAGTAATTATTGTATTTTCTTGGGATAACATTTTATAATATAAACAAGTTTGTAGCCCCAGCGGTTTAGGAACTGCGTTTATCAATCAATCAGTCAGTCCGTCAGTCATGTCAACAATACTTAAGAAAAAAACTCATTCAGGCTATAGAAGCATTTCCCGCTCAACCACTTACAGTTATTTCTTCTAATTCCATAATGATTCGCATTTTCGCAATAGTATTTTATTATTACAATACATGGGTAGGTACGTATACATAACATTAATAAAGTTGGAAGATAGAATCTATTAGACTAGTCGCGATGAGACCTTTTAATAAATAAATTAATATTAATTTTGAACCCAATTTATTACATAATGAAGATAATGTCACCCAATTTCATTTAATAACTGTTCTATCTTTAGAAGAAATTACTTTTGTTATTACCTAGTCTGAAAACAAATTAAAACCAAAAATGGGTAGGTGGCTCTTCCAGGATTCGAACCTGGAATCTTCAGTACAAATGCAATGTCATTTTAGTCTGCACTAGCTTCTGAAGACTTGAAAATACGGTAAGTTCATAAACTCCACGGCAATCGAGGTTTCAATTGAATTAAAACCAGCTTACTCACATTAGTATAACATTTTATAATCGCACAAAGAACGGAGCGTTACATAAGAAACTTCAAAGCGAAGTAACCGGTACAAATTAACGTAACAATGTAATAACAAAAATAAGTAGTGACGTTTCAGAACAATCCACTCGGCGCCCTTTGATGTGACTGAGTTCTTTTGTTTTTCCCCGATTTGCTTTTGTTCGCAGAGTTTCTGAACGTAAAGCGTTTAACACACGGAGCAAGAAACAAAAAAAAAATCAGATTCAAAATTCAAAATGGCGGTGTATTTTTAGCTCGGACCAATAACAATATTTTTAGAGCTGGTGTAAGTAGGTAGATTATATTCTTCACGAAATTAAAACAATTAATTACATGCTATGTAGAATATGAATACAGTATGTATATGTATATTTGACGGGCCGGTTGGCGTGGTTGGTTAACACACTACCTATCACGTCGCAGGTCGTGGGTTCGATTCCCATCCAGGACAGACATTTGTGTGCATGAACATTTCTGTTTGTCCTAAGTCTGGGTGTAATTATCTATTTAAGTATCTATGTATTTACAAAAAAAAAGTAGTATTATGTAGTATATCAGTGATCTGGTTTCCATATTACAAGCTCTGCTTAGTTTGGGATCAGATAGCCGTGTGTGAGAAATGTCCGAGGATATTTATTTATTTATTTATACAGTCCGGTAAGTAATAGGACAAACTTAAGGAGGTGATAGATCTCCTACCAAATATACAAAAATGTCCTTAGTAAAAGTGTCAACATTTTCGAGATATTTAATATCTGAAAATCAATATCTACATAAAAATCATCATATTTATCTAGTCGGCAACAAAAAATAGGTATCGGTTGAACTACATCCCCAGCGTCTTTAGTTAAAACGGGCGTACCGCAAGGATCGATTTTGGGGCCATTTTTGTTCTTAGTTTTATTTTAAACTTAGGTTAGTGAAGAAAGCCTGCTGACAAGGTGGCTCATTACATCGAAGATATATATGGTTTGAATATTTCTTTTGAAAATATAAATAAATTTAAAAGAAAGATCCACTGCTGAAAAAAAATGCCTTGCTGAGTTTCTTGCCGGAGTCTTCTCCGTTTAGTGTATGTTGAACCGGTGGTAGAGTCAATTGTAACGTTCATAAGTGCCTTACTAGGGCCTAAACTGAATAAATGAGTTTTTATTTTGATTTTGAGGAAACATAGGGACGGACATACATACTTACATATACAGGTCAAACATATAACCTTCCTTTTTTGGCTTCCCCAACAGTCGGGTAAAAAGGCGCTTACGTTTATTTGGAACTGAATGAAATAAAATGTAAAATTTCTACATGAAAACAATTTTTTTAAGAAAAAAATGAAAAATATGTGTATCTTTTCATATAAACCTACCTACGTTTACCTAGTTTCATATAAAAATATAATATAAGTACGATAAGTAGGTACGCACGGAGACTACGACATACAGTATCAAAGTTGGTTGTCACTTGTGAAACTTTCCGTTTGATTATTGCTAAGTCTTCGCCTTGGAAAGTTTCGACTGTTGAGGAAATATTAACAAGAATATTTCTGGATAATTTTTATTACATGAATTCTAATTGTGAAACATGTTGCCATGCCACGTGATATTTGTTTATACTGAGGCAGTTTTAGGTCATTTTTTAGGGTTCAGAACAAAAAACAACGGAACCCTTATTAGGTTAGGAACATGCTGCTCGTGTGTACGAGCTCTAATAATTACCTTTTTGTGTGAACGAGCCCTTACATTGACGCATTGGGCTGATCATCATCACTTACCTCATCGTAGTCCGGGGTACGCACGACATTAGGTGGTGCCTTGGTCACTACTCTTCCATATGCTTCGCGGTTCACCGTCGGGTATGGGTATCTGAACCTGATGAAAAATACAGTTTTAATTCTCTGCAAATGTTTATTATATACCTAAGAGTTCAGCAGTTACTGCTGAAAAGAACTTTTTAACTGAAGAGATTCGTCGGCAAAGCTATTTTTAAAATGTACTTAATTCAAGATGTTTTCTTCAGTCGGAAGCTAATATTTTTTATGTAATACTAGCTGGCCCCCGCGGTTTCACTCGTGTTCCCATGAGGTATTATCTTTTCCCGGGATAAAAGTAAGTAGATCTAATACTACTTGTGTCCCTGGAAGTATGGATCAAATGACAAATCGATCAGGGGCGCGGGCAAGGTAATTTCCAAACGTTTTAACTCTGTGAATGTCGGTACAATTTTTATAGTTCAAAAGTTATGGCGATTTTTTTGTTTTATTCTATCTTTTGCATGGTGTTCAAGTTTTTCTAATAAGTGGTAAAATTTTGCTAGGGTAACATTTTTCCATGAAAATCGCTCGAAAATTGAGTAATTGTTTTTGCGACACCGAAACCTTTACAGTGAATGTTATTTCAAATTGAACACGTGTTTTATATTTATATAAGCGTCCAGCGACAAGGTCCTGAAAAAAAAATTGATAGCTCAAATAGTTTTTTTTATGATTTTTTCTTTCTGTTCGATTTGAATTCGAAGAAGACAATGACCTACCTATACTATAAAGCCACCGTTTCAGTGTTGCCAATCGCAACCATGATATTAAATAAATATAAAATGGAATCTTTATAGATATAAGTTACTTCTATACACCTATTATATTTTGTTAGTTTATCAAATATATCAAACGTTTCTATTTTCCAGGTCATGCATGTTTTGTCCTCCACCGTGAATGAAACAAACTAAATGAAGGTAAAGCCAGATTTGAATGGTAAATCATACAGAGCGT
This sequence comes from Ochropacha duplaris, assembly GCA_951361185.1. NCBI lineage: Eukaryota > Metazoa > Arthropoda > Insecta > Lepidoptera > Drepanidae > Ochropacha > Ochropacha duplaris. Next base: position 2,748,848 of record OX592715.1, on the reverse strand, counting down.
ATGGGATGAGCGTACAGCTGTGTCTTCAAACAACCCACGCAAGGAGCTAGCTTTGAACATGCTGTATAATATGTTAGTCAAAGCGATCAGAACTGTACGTGGTTATTTATATGTCAACTAGCTTTCCGTTCCGCGGTTTCATCCCTTTTACAGATTGAATTTCGAAAAATCCTTTCTTATTCCTCGTCTACATCTTAAAAACACACTTGGGAAAAAAAACTGCTTTTCAAGGTCTAAGGGTTTAGGCTGGGCGTTGATGAGTCAGTGAGTCAGGCCTTCTCTATTTATATGTATGTATATAGAATTATCGTTTTGTTTTATTACAGAAGTAATCTAATAAGCCTACAAAGTTTTGACAAAGTTCTATGAACATTTGTTTATTTTCATTTGATATCAGTCTTAAATAATTACTTTTTTGTTTTAATGGAGTTTAAAAACATCTAATCAATAAATTTATCATTTTTTTAAATAATAGTATACCTATAGTCAGGCACTGACCGCCCAAAAAATTTTGATGAAGTGCGTTGGGAGATCCCTTTTCTCTAGAAATTGACCACTAAAGTCTGAGTAAACTTTAAGTATGTTTAATTGCAATCGACCGCCAAACGCTGCAGTTTTACTCGCGTCCCAGGATGTCATGTAGCCAATACATTAACCGTTAATAATGTAAAAAAAACCGATAAAGTGCGAATAGGAATTTTGGACTTCAATTCGTCGCTGCGTGAAAGGACAAACCAACAAACACAAAGCTCAATTCATAACAAGTATGATTCGGTATTATCTGATTAGTAAAATTAGTTCAACGGAAGGCTTTTGTGATATTAATTAACACATTAAACAATGCTAATTGACTGACTGACATGATATTATGTATATGCGCTCGTCCCACGAAATATACTTAATCAGGTTATTTAACCGCAGATTAATTCGTTTGGTTCAGCTGTTGATTTCAGCAATGTATTGGGAATTAAATTACCTTTATTATGTAGTAATGGATTTTAGTATAATATTTCAAGATGTACCTAGTTAATTATGTATTTATTTACTATTTGTGGCAAGCCCACACAGCTTAGATGGGAACTGGCTCTTAAGTGCAGTTCGAAAAACACCGTGGTGGTTGGCGACAGGTTTTCAACCTGAGGGTGGTAGCCAGCCAGTCGGATACTACAAAGTACCCACCGACCATGCGGAATCCGACCTTACTACCACAGCTAACATTGCCTTTATTATCTTATCTTGTTTACGTCAAAAGTCTGTTAAGCATGCAGAAGGGACCTGATAGTAAGCAACGACAGTCGCCTACAGGTATAAGCTGCATCAGGAGGAAAGCCAAAATGTATTGACGATCTTTTTACAATGGGTACCTACATAGAAAGTTCTCTAATGCATCAATGTAGGTATGTTTTCCTACGCTAAAATTTGAAGCTCATTGAAGGATTCGAACCAACGACCTTCATCACGGTATCCGATTCTAAAATGTGTATTTTACGTACTCACTGACTCATCAACGCTCAGCCTAAACTTGGACCCAGAAAGCTGTTTTTTTTTCACCGATGTTGTTTTTAAGATGTCACGACTTTCGCCGCGGTATCCGACGTCACTACCACTGAGATACCGCCTTTATGTACAAATAATAATAAATTTTAAAAAATGTAGGGTAGTCTACCTCTTGCCAGCCTTACCTGGGTGCAGCTCGGGGGAGCGCCGTGTACACAGGCCACTCGTTGTACATCAGCGGGTCGCGGTACGAGCTCACTTCGTTCATTATCTCCGGAGCTCGGGCCTGTCTTTTGGAGAACCTGTAGAAGAAAACAAAACATCAGCGCTGGATATTACCAGACTAGCAGGCTAGTCTACTTGATAGTTAGTCGCCGCCGCTAAGGTGTCTAAACGGGCTGCAAGCCAGCAATTTTAATCAATTTATTTTGCAGTCAACGCTACATCAAAAATTGTAGATGGACTGTGTTAGAACTGCATGCAGACAGACTGTACGCGGGCTTAAATAATAGGGATGTTGACGGACACATCAAATCAGCTTCTTCTTTTAGGGTTCCGTACCCAAAGGGTAATAACGGGACCCTGTTACTAAGACTTTGCTGTCTGTCCGTCTGTCTATCTGTCACTAGGCTGTATCTCAAGAACCGCGATAGCTAGACAGTTGAAATTTTCACAAATTATGTATTTCTGTTGCCGCTATAACAACAAATACTAAAAAAAAAAAAAATATTATACGATAGATTCATTCATTGTTGACAATGAGTTTTGTCTATACAAATATTATAAAGAAAGATTTGTTTGTTTGTTTGTTTGTATTGAATAGGCTCTGAAACTACTGGACCGATTAGAAAAAATATTTCACCATTAGAAAGCTACATTATCCCTGATGAACATAGGCTATATTTAGTGTTAAATATCATAAAAAGTTGGGTACTAAGGATAGTTAACAAAAACCGATATCGACATCAAACCTGGATAAGATATTACGCCAATATATCTATGTAACTATAAGGTATACAAAATCCTTATTTAACACCTAAAACAACTAACTACCAACCTAATTTGCCCCCAAACTCAATAGTATATAAGCACAGCACATAAGGAAACCACTCAACCGAATTGGGTATGCCATACCCACAACATGTAAGTTTAAACTTAGGTTTCCTATTTTACATAATATTGATGCTATTTTGAACCTTAATTGTAGGGAGTTAAGAGTTAAATCCTTCGTTACAAGCGTACAAGTATGTCTGATAGTCTGAAAGGAATTTCTTGTTTCACCTGCTTTGCATACGGCGGTGGATTAATGTGAATAGGGTTGCCACCTTCTTAATTAAAAATACTACAGAGTAATGTAGGAAAAATACAAAATTCTTAGTTAATGTTTTGCATTCTTTAGTAGATTAATTTTGACAAAACTGAAGATTCCTACACAAACCAAATGTTTATAACTATAATTTCCAGGTTTAGGTGTAAATATCAATATAAGTAAGTAAAAATAAGCGCTCCGGAAGTGGAAGGGTAAAAAGTGGCTAATTCTAATTTGATCTGTGTCGCATCGCTGGCGTCAATGGATGCACTTCAGGTACAGAATGCAATAAAAGTAAAAGTGACCCAAAACAACCAAAAATAGTACCATCTTGTGTTATGTATGAGATACCTATCGTAATTCGTAACGGAGTGTGGATATTGCAATATCAAGTTATGTATGTGTGCGTTAGTTAGAGTGTCACTTCTCGGCCATTTTTTTTAAATCTAATGCTGTGTAGGTTAGGTAACCTATCTACTCCTTTTTACTCACACATAAATGTCATAGTATTTATATTTAATACTAGCTGTCCCCCGCGGTTTCACCCGCGTTCCCGAGGGTAGATTATTTTCAGGTGTAAGTTTTGTTTTCCAAAATATTGAAGAAAATGATAATACAATATTTCAAGTAAGTAATTATTCAAACACTACTACTACTTTCTATTAATAAAAATCGAATAATATATTGTTTTAAATACTCATGTTTAATTAAATATTTCCATCATATTAGATAATTATTCATAGAATGGCAACACTGATGCGAACAAGGCGACGCTCTTCAATTCACGCATAAATTGGTCGGCCTATACATGAAGTTTTGTATGAAATATTAGCTTCTAAATACATAAATATCATCAAAAGATTTAATCTTTGTCGTTAAATTGGTACCTAGGTAAAAATCATAAAAAGGATGAGTTTTACTACGTATTCGCTACTTTCGAGGATTATTAGATGTTTTATTCACTGTTGGATTTTTTCTTGAATAAAGGCGACATCCCAATTCAATTGACCGAAAAATCAAATTGATAAATGCGTTATTCAATTCAGTGTATCGAACAATACAATGTTATTTTTGGCGTCTGATTTATCAATGTCAGAGAATAATATACGAGATTTTCCACGTTCGATTCAATGTACAATCAAATATTTACTCGTATATGTGGTTGAAGGAAATGACGTCACGATTGTCACAGAAAAAAGAACATGGATGCATGTTTACTCTCTGGTTTCATAAAATAAGGGTACGTTCATGGTTTTGTGTGGTGGTGTGGTTGGTGAGACTGGCACTGTCTGTCACGCTACAGGTTTTGGATTCGGTTCCCATCCAGGACATGAATATGTCTGTTTGTCCTGAGTCTGAATTTAATTATCTATTTAAGTAAGTATTTACAAAAAAAGTAATATATGTAGTATATCAGGTTTCCATTACAAGCTCTGCTTAGTTTGGGGTCAGATAGCCGTGTGTGATAAATGTCCGAGGATATTTATTTATTAGGTTATATGGTAACTTTTAACCCGAGAATGCGAGTGAAACCGTGAGAAATTGCTAGTTGCAATATAAAACATCATCTGACGATTTTGCCAGGGGACAGATTACCATAATGACCCTGGGTTTAGGATGGGACAGGACATCGCAAGAGTTGGACACACGAGAGTGAATGGAAATTTAAATATGTTTTATTCAAATAGGCCTTCGCTGGCTTCTAATACCTCGGAAGGTTGCTTTCGCCGAGAAAGCGGTAAAAAATATAAATAGCAATCGTATATGATCAACGACTTAAAAGCTTTTGTCTGAATAAGTATATAAATTGATTCGCGTTTCATAAGAAAGGTCGTGATAGGTAGTGTGTTAACCAACCACGCCAACTGGCCAGTCTCAATAAATTGATTATATAACTATCAAACATACGTACATACTGTAGCATGACAGGTAAGGGTCTAACCACCACACTAACCGGCCAATCTATATGTATAGACTAGCAGTCCCCCGCGGTTTCACCCGCGATCCCGAGGGATCTTATCCATTCCTGGGATAAATAGTATTCTATATGTTATTCCAGGATATGATCTACCTGTTGCCAATACAAACATTGCCATCAATATATACATATACAAGACATTTGTACATTTGTATTTAAGAATAGCAATTTATTTACAAAAATTAAAGAAACCCACAATTTTAATACACGCCATAAAGACAGATTACACCTACCACCTTCAAGAATAAAAATGCTTAACTGTACTTACTACATGGCAGTAAAAATATATAATAAGTTACCCTCAAACATCAAATCTGAATCAAAATATAACCAATTTACAATAAAATTAAACAGTTTTTAGTTAATAAATGTTTTTATACAATTGAAGAATATCTTAACGATTAGGTTTGTTTATGTTTTATTTGTTCGTAAAATTATTATTATTATTATTACTTACTGGAATTATTATTAGTAGAATTATTTATTTAAATATTGTAAATTCTTAAAAAAATATTATTATAAATTTGCTATACTTGAAAAAGGTCGCTAAGTTTTTAAGTACTGTGTAATATTATAAGATCTATGTATGAGACACTTAGTAGCAGAATAAATAAATGAAATGAAATCTTCACATCATCACACGCATCCAAACATACTTTCGCATTTATAATATCACTAGTTTTCCGCCCCACGGTTTCACCCGCGTTCCCGAAGGATCTTATCTTTTTCTAGGATAAAAAGTGTCGTAGGTGTTATTCCAAAGTATAATCTATCTCCATGCCAAATTTCATCCAGATCCATTCAGCCGTTCTTGCGTAAATGAGTAACAAACATCCATCCATCCAAACTTTCACATTTATAATATTAGTAAGATTAGTAGGATAGTATAATGAACGTACCTCCACATAGCTTTAAGCTGATCGCAGGTGGGCTCATCAGGCTTGGCGACGTCCCTGTCCCGCACGCGTGCCGTCGCCGTGCGCGCCGACAGCATCGCGTCCTGGTCGATGCGCTGCGCCAGCACCGCGCACGCGCACGCGTATAGTGTGATGCTGCATACACGCCACACGGACCACATTCTACAAAAACGAGAGGAATATTTATAATTGTGATAACTATCAAGCACCTAGATGATTGATATTCTACTAGGTTTTACTTTCTCAACAGGGACTATTTAACTAAAAAACTACGCGACTGATTTTAAAAATTCTTTTACCACTAGAAAGCTACATGATCCTTGAGTGTCATAGGCTATATTTTAATCCCGGCAAAATATAAGATCCCGAGGGAACCCGGGTGAAACCACGGAAGACAGCTAGTATTTTACAAAGTTTTAGTAACGACAGAAGACAAGATGATAACTTGATTTAATCTGTTTTTATATAGATAAGCATGAACCAATTAAGAAATTAAGAACAAATTTTAATCTATTAATAATAATAATACATTCATTTCGTCTCTACAAATTACATTCATAATTACACGATTTGAACAGTTGAAAAGAAGGTTGATAACTAATTGTAATTTGTGGGAGATCTGTAGTCTAAACTAAGTCAAGGTGTATTTTAGATATCCAGGCCCGCCATTACACCATTGACAATACGGAATAAATGATAAAACATACATGAACTACAACAACAAACAATACGAAATCCCACAATAAAAATAATGACGGAGAGACAAGTAGTACCCTACGTGCGTATTAGTACTTCAATAATAATCCTAATATCCTGGGACATTATTCACACACGGCCAACTGATCCCAAACAACGCAGAATTATCAAACATGTTCATGCATACAAAAGTCCGTCCTGTCTGAGATTCAATGCCGATTATCTGAGGCGTGATTCGACACCTGTCGAAACTTAAACAAAAACGTGGTGAAGTTTTGCCAATTTCATGGAAATAACAAACAACATGAAAATATGAAAACATAATTTACTTGGGTAATGTAAAGAAAAACATACCTACCCAATCTGGTTTAAAAATGGTTATACACATCTTTGCTAATATTAAGAAGCATAAACATTTGAAAAAAAAGATGGTCCAAAAATATTTACAAAATGTAACCTTGCTGAGTGTCTTGCCGGTTCTTCACAGTTGAAGGCTGACTTCCGAACCGGTGGTAAACTATTCGACATTTATAAGTGACCTCCTAGGGCCTAAACTGAATAATGGTTTTGACTTTGACTTTGAAGAGTTTGTTTGTTTGAACGCGCTAATCTCAGGAACTACTGGTATGAATTGAAAAAATATTTTAGTGTTAGATAGCCCATTTATCGAGGAAGGCTATTTATACAAGACACAAAGATAAAATTGTGACCCCTAGATTCAGGCTAGCGAAAGTTAATAAATCTTTTCTCGGGAATTGTGTTCGTTTTTACAATAGGATCCCACGTGAGGTAGCTGGAATGTCTTACTTTAAATTCAAAAATTTTATTAAACTTAGGTTAATGAACAAAGCCTACTATAAGGTGGCTCATTACATGGAAGACAGAAATATATGGTTGTAGTAGCTTCTCTCTGCACCTGCATCCCCCTGGCTTAGTGTAAAATATTTGAAAATGTATCTAAATGTACTTATAAAAATGTAAGAAAGATCCACTGTTAAAAAAAATTGCCTTGCTGAGTTTCTTGCCGGAGTCTTCTCAGTTTAAGTGTATTCCGAACCGGTGGTAGAGTCAATTGTAACGTTCATGAGTGCCTTACCAGGGCCTAAACTGAATAAATGAGTTTTGAGTTTGAGTTTGAGCTATTTAAAATCGCTCTATGTTGCGAAAATCCCACGGGAACGCGGACGAAACCGCTGGGGACAGCTAACTTTTAGATTATCTCCACCGAAGGCAATCTCACGACAATGTAACAAGAACCTTGAACAAGTCATAACGTGTCGGATAATCCGGTGTCCGGTGACGGCTGCCGGGCGGCCGGACGGTCGGATGTCGTTTATATGCTAGCCACAACTCGTGCAACATATTGTAAAGTTACCGACATGGGGGAACTCGTCCAGTTTATTGTTTGTGTTATGTGACACTAGTTTTCTGCTCCGCGGTTTTACCCACGATCTCATTTATCCCTTCAGAAGTAGAATTAAAAACCTTTCTGACTGGATGCCTACGTTAAAGTCCGTGCGTTGACAGATAGGATAAATATTTCTATATGTAGGTACTAGCTGTTCCGCGCGGTTTCACCCGCGTTCCCGAGGGATCTTATCTTTTCCCGGGATAAAAAGCCCATGTGCTATTCCAGACTATAATCTATCTCTATGCCAAATTTCATCCAGTTCCGGTCAGCCGTTCTGGCGTAAATGAGTAATTTCATCCAGTTCCGGTCAGCCGTTCTGGCGTAAATGAGTAACAAACATACATCCATCCAAACTTTCACATTTATACTATTATTAGTAAGATTTATAGCAACTTTATTTCAAAATCAATAGTAATATTATAATGGCAAAAAAAAAACCGATTCGCGACGAAGTACTGTTTGTTTCTGCAGTTATGCAGCAAAAAACTGTTTTCCGTACCCGATGGGCAAAAACGGAAACACTATTACCCTAAGACTCTTCTGTCCGTCTGTCTGTCACCAGGCTGTGTCTCATGAACCGTAATAGCTAGATATTTGATATTTTCACAGATAATGTATTTCTGTTGCCGCTATAACAACAAATACTAAAAACAGATTACAAACTCCAAAGCTTGTACGGAACCCTGTACACCCTCGGTGCGTGAGTCCGACTTGCACTTGACCGGTTTTATAAACCATTTTCAAGATTGAAAGTAATTCCAATAAGTTACGTAATTGATCGGCGTATTACAAAAAAAATAATTTAAAAAAACATTACGCTAACAAAATTTAATTCAGTATTGGTTGGTTATGTGTCTCTCTCTCGCTATCCTCTCTCTCTGTCATCTGTAGCTTTCATGTTTATTTACAATCATCTTTTTATCATCGTATGGTATGGAACATTAAATATTCCTGTGAAATAAAACTGAATTGAATTTGCTTGAGTTGAAAATCCGTCGCGAAGCACCTGTCAATGTGCTCCAGCTATTGCATTTGAGAGCCTGATATCAATCAAGCAATACCTCTGGTTCTCCTAATACCTTTAGGTGTGGTGATGGTAGTCACCTACCATGTGTGTGTGTTTTAATTCATATGCTTTTAATTTAATTGTTCTTTTTGTTTGGAGCAAGCTTAAGTTAGTCATGCTCGCTTTAAGGCCTTTGCTTACGGCGGCGTTGTGTGGCGTCCTTATAATATGTGCGTGGAGGGCGGTGGTTGCCACACGCGTCATACTTATGAACAGGTGCTGCTTATGGGGGCTGGTCTACTTGAGTTTGTTGTTTATTAAGTCAGTCATAATTAAAGTCTATACATTACTATTTATGCCGCCATAACACGCAAATATTGTCAGTGAGTCTAGATAAATAATTATATTATTGAATGTAATAGGTGTAAGTTGTTTTTGAAAAGAGTAATTGCTGAGTTTATTGCCGACTCTTCTCAGCAAAAGCAACCTTCCGAACCGATCATTAGAGTTTGACTATTTATAAGTGCCTGTGAAGGCCTATTTGGATGAATAAACAATTTCATTTCATTTCATTTCATCAGGTGACCCGCCTGCCTGGTTGTCACTTTTGGTATAAAAAAGACTACCAAATGAAAGCAAAGTACCCTAATTATTTTCCTTTATTAAACAAGTTCCAAGCACACCACCTGAAGCTCTCCGATCAAAGAGTGGCACACGACTTACCGCTCATGTTTGCTTTGTAGAGTGCTCGAGCAGGCCAACCGGAATGACGAGCATTTTTATTGCTTTTCGAGGCTAGTGTAGTGTATTACTTATTGCACAGTTGTTTTAGTAGCAACTGAGGTAATCTATTTTTTTTTTAGATAAGCATGTGCTTCACCACAATCTCACCATGGTAAGTGATGATGTGGCCGAAGGTGGTAAGCACACAAAGCCTAGATATGAACTGGCTCCTAAGTGCACACCCGTAGATGCTTGGCGGCAGATTTTCAACTTGAAGGTAGCCAGCCAGTCCGGTACTACAAAGTACCCTACCACCGTGCTATGGTTTCCTCACGATGTTTCAAATCAAATCAAATCAAATCAAATAATTTATTCAATTAAGTCTTAGGTATTACAATGAGATGTTAAAATAAATATAAGTCCTTCTTAAGACTGCCATTAAAATGGCGTATGAATATTTGTTGTTAATTGAAAAATAGAAGTTATGTCATAATTACAATATACAAAGCAATGCCTACACAAGTCATCATTCAACATCGAAACTACAAGGTACCAACGCACAATCCATGAATCTATGTCGTCGCATGATAACCCAATATTGCACATCCATATGTTATTACGGGCGCATGTTTAAAAACTCACTCACTGAGTAAAAACAATGTTGCAATAGCCATCGATGTAGTACCCTTTTAAAGGTTTCCAATGGTAGCTCCTTCAGAGAATCAGGAAGTTTATTATAAATAGTTATTGCCATGTGGAAAGAGTTTCTCTTAACGAGATGCAGTCTGCACCTGGGTATAACTAATTTGTGTGCCGCATTACTTCTAATCTGTCTGTGCTGATTATCCTTTCTGGTTACAAATAATTCCCTGTGTTCTTTCACAAATACACTTATTTGTTTAATATATAGGCATGGAAGCGGGAGTATGTTTGACTTTTGAAATAATGGTTTACATGATTCGTTCAAATCTGTACTATAGATAGCCCTCATACATTTCTTTTGTACTTTAAAAGCCTTGTCAATATCAACTGCATTTCCCCAAATCATTAAACCATATTGTAAGATTGACCCAACATAGCCATGATACGCATTTAGTGCAATATCAGTTGAAGCTATCTCTTTCAGGCGACGTAGCGCAAAAACAAACTTGTTTAATTTTGTGCACACGTAGTCTATGTGCACTTTCCAGTTGCAGTTTCTATCAACTTGGATGCCTAGAAATTTCGTGGAAATTACTTCCTGTATTGGGATTTCATTAAATTTAATATTAAGATTAATTGTCGTGGCTCTATGGGATTGAAATTGTATCATGTTAGTTTTCAATAAGTTTACTTTAAGGTTATTTTCCGTTAGCCAATCAATAATTTTCCCTACTGTGTTATTGATCTCGTCTTCAAAGTGCAACCGATCACTACATTTTATCAAAATAGTTGTATCATCAGCAAATAAAATAGATTCATGTAATGTTACATCCGGCAGATCATTTATATACATCAAGAATAGTATTGGTCCGAGTATACTACCTTGTGGGACGCCTAGATGATTTATTTGAAAATTCGAGTAGCATTTAGTTTTATTAGAATTATTCAACATTGAAACGATTTCTGTAGACTGGTACCTGTTATGTAAATAGCTTTTAAACCATTCATTTGCTGTGCCCCTTATACCATATTTGTTCAATTTATTTATTAATTTACTGTGATGAACAAAGTCGAACGCTTTGCTCATATCGAAAAACAGGGCTACAATAGGGGTTTTCGAATCCATACATTCTGTTACAGATTTCACCAATTTGAAAATTGCCAAAGTCGTGGAATGGTTTTCCTTCACCGAAAGCTCAAGCTCATTGTAGGATTCGAACCCACAACCTTCGCCGCGGTATCCGACGTCACTACCACTGCGCTATCATCGCCTAAATATCTGCTTGAAGCCGTGGGAACTCATATGGAATGTCGTAATTTCAAATACAACAATAAGCTTGTGTTAAAGGTTAACATGCAAAGAAATCTAATTTATAAATGTCACAATCTAACAAGTAGGCAGTGACTACAATCGCATGTGGTTTTTAGCAATATCGGGTGGATTGCCAATGTGTTGCCGACCATTTAAAATGCATAAAAGGGAACTAGTGCGCGTGGAATATGTTTAATTTATTTTTATTCCATCTTTTTTTTTTTTATGTCACAAGTGACAACGAGGCAGGCGGGTCACCTGATGGTAAGTGACAACCGTCGCCTATAGACATTGGCAATACCAGGAGATTGCTAATGTGTTGTACACCTTATTAAGGCGAACTGGCTCTCAAGTGCAATTGCCGGAACACACCAACAGGTGCTTGGAGACAGATTTTCAACTTGAGGGTGGTAGCCAGCCAGTCGAGTACTACAAAGTACCCTACCACCGTGCTGTGGTTTCCTCACGATGTTTTCCTTCACCGAAAGCTCAAGCTCATTGTAAGGATTCGAACCCACAACCTTCGCCGCGGTATCCGACGTCACTTACCACTGAGCTATCATCGCCTGATCTAAGGGCTGATTTAATAAAAAATTACTATGTTATATATAGCTTTCTACAGGTGAAAAAAGAAGATAAATAACCATACAAAAAACCTAATCTTTTCTCTTTATAATTTAGGTTAAACATGAATTAATTGCGCCTAAATGATAATACCTTAAATTTCTACACACCTACAAGGTTAGTTAAAGGTATCTTCAGTGTATTAATTATGTAAAATATTAGGTATAAAATAATTTTAATTAACTCTCACAATATTGAAACTACTTATGAAAACCTTTTAATAAACCTTTATCATATAACGCGTTCGTCAAAATCATAATTAAGTCTATGTACTCTTTAAAAGGACCTATCAATATTGTTTCAGTCTCTTTCTAACGTGGAAGTGTGACAGGCACAACAATATAATTTTGCGGGAGTTTTTAATCTCACTAATATTATAAACTAGTGGGCCCAGCAGACGTTGTCCTGCCCTGAAATTAAAACAAAACATAGAACCCGATTCCAGCGACACCTACCGTGTCCAATTTGTGAATCTAAACCATCTGTCATCTGTCAGCCCGATCTCGAGACATGTCAAAAAGTCGTTCTATACTAAATGTATGACAAAAATAATTGTCTTCATTATTCTTTTTTTGTGCATTTTTCTTATTTTTTAATAGTTATTCTGCTATTCCGGGCGGAGACAAATCTAACAAATCAAAAACCATGACAATCGGTCCAGCCGTTCTCGAGTTATAAATAGTGTAACTAACACGACTTTATTTTATATATATATATAGATGTGAAAGTTTGGATGGATGTATGTTTGTTACTCACTTACGCCAGAACGGCTGAACGGATCTGGATGAAATTTGGCACAGAGATAGGTTGTAGTCTGGAATATCATATAACTTTTTATCCCGGTAAAATATAAGATACCACGGGAACTTATGTGAAACCACGCCCCCACAGCTAGTAAATAAGAATAGTTAAGTTGTTATATTGATTTCTGTTTCTATACAATTTAAAAAAACACGCCGAACCCCCGAGGTCTCGATGAATATAGTTACTAAAATATAAATAGAATACACTGGTTAATGTTAGAGATTATTTTTCCTATCTCTATTCTCGCAAAGGTATTATTATATAGCTTTCCGCCCGCAGCTTCGCCTACGTGGACTACACGATTTTAGCTGATTCGTTTTTCCCAATTCTGGAAGGATATTTCAAATTCTCCAAAAATAGTATTTTTATTTTTCATACAAACGTTAACATTCCTTTTTACCCCTTTAAGGGGTGAAATTCAAATAATCCTTGAATACATGTTTCTTTAATTTTTTGAAGAGCAACACTAAAATAAAAATATCAGCTTAAAATTTAAGATATTACGTATCACAAAAAGCATTTGAAAAACAAATACGTTTTACAAATAGCAACATTAAATGAAAAGCAGAGAAATGAATATCAAGCACGAAAACGAATGCAGCCGACGGAAAACCGTTTCCGCTCCTAACACAATATCCGTTCGCAACAGACCAGTTGCCGACAACTTGCCAACAACTCCGATCTCAGCCGATAAAGCCCGATCGATTTTGAGTTGAACTTGAGTAATGACCACAGTAAGTTATTCAACTCTTTCTTTTTGAGTTGAGCGTCGTAGCACGTAGCTGTAGCGGCTACAAGACCACTCGCTACGAACTGCTACGCGGCTACATTTGCCTACGAAGTTTGATTATTATTTTTACCTCTAGATAAAAAAACATACATTAAAACTATTCATATATTAACTATTCGGAAGTAGCTCCCAAACATATAACTGTTTTTTTTATATTATTTAGTCACTCATTTTGTTGTGGAATATCATTGAATTGGTCTCAAAAAATCATTATCAGGTTTCATCAACAGTATTTAAGAAATTTGAATAGTTATAAAGTGGCAATTTTGCATAAGCACAGGGCCCACCCTCTATAACTAAACAAGGTCTGGAGTTACAAGGAAAACTATCACGTCCAGTGAGAGTCTTAAAGTTCAACTTTGCACGAAAACATTTTCAAACTAAGCAAAAGTATTCCGGAAACATGATGGTATGGTATGGTCTTTTAAAAAAGCCAGCTGATTGATTGATACTAGTGTTTTGCAGAGCCTACTGGTCATAAGACTATGAAATTTTGAGAAAATATACCGTAAATGATTAACAAACGCAATAACTAAGTACTAAGAATGCCTGCTATTCGTATATAACCGCAAACAGTTTATCCCACTTATCTTACTAATATTATAAATGTGAAAGTTTGGATGGATGTATGTTTGTTACTCATTTACGCCAGAACGGCTGAATGGACCTGGATGAAATTTGGCATGGAGGTAGATTATAGTCTGGAATAGCACATAGGCTACTTTTTATCCCGGGAAAAGATAAGATCCCTTGGGAACGCGGGTGAAACCGCGGGGCGGAAAGCTAGTTAAGAATATTTGTAGCAACACTGCAAAGTTACATTTTACACGTTCTTGAAGTACCTACTCAAAACAAACAACAAATAAAAAGTTATTTCACGCCAAAACATATTTTCTAACACTGCAAAGTTTGAACTGCCTGAAAGTAGCCATAACGAGTAAAGCCATACCAAGCCATGTTACAGTTACTAACTTTTTTATTTTCCAGAAGGCTATATAATGTCGTTTTTTTCGTTCCGTTGCGAAATGGCAAAAAAATTAACCCTTTTAGTTTCGTTATGGCCGTCTGTTTTCTTAATAACTGGCTTGAAACTATGGGCTAGAAAAAGGCTAGAAATTAGGAAAATAATTAATATAAAAAAATCAAAAAATTGTACTACCTCGGTGCGCGAGTCCAACTCGCACTTGACCGGTTTTTAGGGTTCTGAAAAAAAAACAGAACTCTTATAGATTCGTCGTGTCTGTCTGTCCGTCCGTATGTCACAGCCACTTTTTTCCGAAACTATAAGAACTATACTGTTGAAACATGGTAAGTAGATGTATTCTGTGAACCGCATTAAGATTTTTACAGAAAAATAAAAAATAACAATAAATTTTGGGAGTTCCTACATACATAGAACTGAAACTAACAACATTGACAAATCATTTTGCAAAGTTATCTTTGTAACACAGGCTTTAACGTCGCTTTTGTTCCCGAAATAGATTTGAATCTGTGAACCAACGAACGCATTGTGCCCTCAATTATACGACTGATGGGGATCGATCGCTGACAGACTCTACAGATTGCTTTATTTCGCGACGGATCAAATTATCAACGGCTTCTTTTCATGCTGGTGCTGAAATTGTATTATATTTTGATGTAGTTTTTTTATAATGTTAGCGGTGTCCTTTATAGTATACAAGTTTTCGCCACGCGGTTTCGCCCGCGTTCCCGAAGGATCTTATCTTTTCCCGGGATAAAAAGTAGCATATGTGCTATTTTAAACTAAAATCTATCTCTATGCCTAATTTCATCCAGATCCATTCAGCCGTTCTGGCGTAAATGAGTAACAAACATACATCCATCTATCCATCCATCCATCCAAACTTTCACATTTATAATACTAGTAGGATTTTGTCGTTTTAATTATTACATTTTCTATATTGTTTTAATGTAAGAAGCAATAAGCCAGCAGTTCATAAGCTGATTTACTAGTTGAACCCATTCAATGTATTTATGTAAAACGTATCTTACTAATATTATACATAAATGTGAATATTTGTTTGTTTGTAAGTTTGGTTATTTGGATGTTTGTTGCTCAATCATACAAAAACGGCTGAACGGATTTTGATGAAACTTGGCACACAGATAAACATCATATCCTGGAATAAAACATAGGAAACGGATCGCGACAATCATATCTTTTAAAAAAACGGACCCTTAATGACACTAATTGGTGATCCGTGGTATATTATCTATGACGTCACTACGACGTGGCACCTGATGGTAAGTGACTACCGTCGCCTATAAACATTAGCAATACTAGGGCGATTGCCAATGTGTTGTAAGGCAATGAATAAAGGCGTCACATCTATGTTGTCAACATCTTTGTATATAAACCATTGATTTATTACCACCCACGCTTTTCCCTACTAATAATGCTTTGTGGTCACAATTTATTGTTTGTTTCTCTTTCAATGGATGCTTCGAACTTGTAACGGCATTAAAAGTCTCAAACGGTCGCCATTTCATTGCAAAAACATTGATGTTTAAGCTTTTAGGTGTTGCAGATGTTTCTTTGAAGGTATTTCTCGGGATATCGTTTGCTTTGTATTCCTGATAACTTAGTTAAATAACTATTATATATGGCTGCAAAACCACAGTAGGTACTTTTATAATATGTATACACGGGACGAAGATTTATGACGGATTTTATTGTTTTTTGTAATCTTATATATATAAAAGAAAGTCGTGTTAGTTACACTATTTATAAGTCAAGAACGGCTGAACCGATTTGGCTTAAAATTATTGGGAAGGTAGCTTAGAACCAGGAAAAGGACATAGGATTAAAAAATACGAAAAATTCACAACAAAAAATTATGAACTAAATTATTTTTGTCATACATTTTGTATAGAACGACTTTTTGACATGTCTCGAGATCGGACTGACAGATGGTTTAGTTTCACAATAGGTGGCGCTAGAATCGGGTTCTAAGTTTTATTTTCAGGGCAGGACAACGTCTGCCGGGCCCACTAGTCTAATATATAAAATTCTCGTGTCACAGTTTTAGTTGCCATACTCCTCCGAAACGGCTTAACCGATTTTGATGAAACTTTATATTTACATTCAGTAGGTCTGAGAATCGGCCAGCATCTATTTTTCATCCCCCTAAATGTTAGGGGTAGTCCACCCCTTAATTTTATTTTTTATTTTTGAGACAAAATTTCTAATTTCTATTTTTTTATGATACAACATACAAAAATACATACAATCCCCAATTTTCACCCTTCTACGATCAACCCTTATTTCTTAATAGCCATTTTAGTAATTTGAGTAATCGGTCAAGCCGTTTCGGAGGAGTATGGTAACAGGACCGATTTGGATGAAATTTTGTGTGTGTATTTCAATGGGTTCCTCGATGATTTGAAAACAAAATTGGACCCGGTAGATGGCGCTGGAATCGGGTTCTAAGTTTTGTTTTAATTTCAGGGCAGGACAACGTCTGCCGGGTCCACTAGTTATTTTATAAAAGACTATCCCCATACTCAGATCAAATTAAAAAGGTATATAGAACCCCGCGCACCTAAAGTGAAGCACAGTAAAGGAAACCGATCGCGTTGTTGCGCGACACGAGTAAATGCGGGATAACGGTACATACAAGTCACGCACACAAGTTCGTGCACGATGCTTCACTTCATTGGAGACTATTGTTTACGTACGCTCCTTTTACCTTTTTTATTTGTTCTGTGTCCTCATATGCAAAACATTGTGTGTGATGAGTGTTTTTTAATTACGTAACATACTATACTGAATGAACTGTGAAAAATTGGCATATAGATAAAAATATACGCGAATAAAATCACAGGGTAAAAGTAAATATATCATTTAAATACACCGCCTTATGAGTATTAACTTCCCCTGTAAATAGTTTTTACATAATTTTCTGTTGTGTAAAACCTAAAAATAAGCTAAAACTTAAACCCCTAACAAAAACAATTGAAGAAGGGAAATTAGCTAAAATTAAAATACTTTTCGTTCGTAAGCCGTTGATAACAAAGAAAGAGTAATTAGCGCCGAGCACATTTGCGCCATCTGTGCTCGTTAAGTCGTCAGTAAGCTTTGATTACTGTGAAAAATAAATTCTTTAAGTCACTTCAATGGAAATAAGCTGCAGATTTATTTATTTATTTATTAGGTAATTCAGCAGCGTACATACACAATATAAAATTAAAACAATAATTTTAAGCAGTAAGGCCATGACAGGGTTACACATTTTAGACAATATTGTGTGTTTACACACAAAGTTACAAGGTTATGTAACGAAAGAAAAGAACCGACCAAGTGCGAGTCGGACTCGCGCTCGAAGGGTTCCGTAAAAAGGGCAAAAAAATCACGTTTGTTGTATGGGAGCCCCCCTTAAATATTTATTTTATTATTTATTATTAAAGTAAAAATACAACTGATTATTTTGTAAATATTTCAAGTGCCTACCTGTTGCCATTATTGATATCGAGCAACAAAGGGCAAAAAAATAGGGGGCAAATTAGGTTGGTAGTTTGTTATATTAGGTGTTAAATAAGGATTTTGTATACCTTATAGTTACATAAATATATTGGCGTAATATGTTATCCAGGTTTGATGTCGATATCGGTTTTTGTTAACTATCCTTAGTACCCGACTTTTTATGATATTTAACACTAAAATATAGCCTATGTTCATCAGGGATAATGTAGCTTTCTAATGGTGAAATAATTTTTCTAATCGGTCCAGTAGTTTCAGAGCCTATTCAATACAAACAAACAAACAAATCTTTCTTTATAATATTAGTATAGACAAAACTCATTGTCAACAATGAATGAATCTATCGTATAATAAATTTAAATATTTATTTTATTTTGTTTTTAGTATTTGTTGTTATAGCGGCAACAGAAATACATAATTTGTGAAAATTTCAACTGTCTAGCTATCGCGGTTCTTGAGATACAGCCTGGTGACAGACAGACGGACGGACAGACAGCGAAGTCTTAGTAATAGGGTCCCGTTTTTACCCTTTGGGTATGGAACCCTAAAAAGTAAGAATTTAAATAATTTATGTATACGCATACAGATGTATGTATACGCATACAGATGTATGTATACGCTGCACTTTAAACTTATCGTGTCTACAATAAGGCCGGACTTACACTTGTAAGTTCTTACGTTACGAAAGCAATGTAAAGAATTAAGAAATTACGGTAAGCTACTTACAAAGCGTGTTTACATTTGCAAAGTTATCGTAAGATAATTACGTAAGCCTACTTACTTGAGTAAAACTTGCAAGTGTAAGTGCGGGGTAAGAACCAATTTTTATAATCAGATAATCTATCTACTATACTATAATAACTAACTATAATATTATAAAGAGGTAATATTTGTGTGGTTGTAGGGGGTAATCTCTGGATCTACTGAACCGATTTTGAAAATTATTTTACCAATAGAAAGCCACGTTATTTGTGAGTGTCATAGGCTATATTTTTATCCCGGGAAAAGATAAGGTCGCACAGGAACGCGGGTGATACCGCGGGGTTAGCATATATTTTATATACATAATATATTCAGGAATCAATCTTATTTAATATTTTTAGTTTTCGAACCATGTTTCATAATTTGAATCGCAGTTTTTTGTATTCAATTATTTTTGTAAGAAGTTTTAAACATAAAATAAGTTAACACCGGCCAAGACAGAAGTAGCTGGAATTCGTTTAAAATGAATATAATATAAACTAAAAAAGGGATCAAAAATGGTAATTAAATCCACGTATGTCATCTTGTACGTATCCCACTCATAAATAACCAGAAATTAATTCAAAAGCCTTTCACTTTGCCTAACTAATTTCACAACATTCGGGATAACCATTTCACCGTGACCCCTAAGATCTCACACGGTTACTCTTTTCACATACAGTTTTAAGGGTCAAAGAGGGGTTGTAATGTGGTATGTAAATAAGTCTGCAACAAGTGGTAAACTTAACGTTAATCAGATATACGAAAAGCTTTATTTTAATAAACCACCGCGGTTTCACCCACGTTCCTGAGGGATCTTATCTTTTCCCGGGATAAAAAGTATCCTATGTCCTTCTACAAGGTTCCATCTATCTCTATACCAAATTTCATCTAATTCGGTTCAGCGGTTTACGCTTGAAGAGGTAACAGACAGACAGACACACTTTCGCATTTATAATATTAGTATGGATGGATAGAGTTTAGCTCGTTTATCATGTTAGTGGATAAGAATTAGTTGATTGTATATAGTAAATGATTATGCTTGGTAAAAAATATCCACTACAAACTTTGATTCAAAAAGTATGTTGGAAATAAGTCCAAAAATATTTTTAAAATGTAACCTTGCTGAGTTTCTTGCCGGTTCTTCTCAGTTGAAGGCTGACTTCCGAACCGGTGGTAACTTCTGTAATTCGACCTTCATAAGTGCCCTTCTAAGGCCTAAACTGAATAAATGGTTTTGACTTTGACTTTGAATACTACTACAATTTAAAATAGTTGGTGGTAGAGTTAATTATAACGTTCATAAGGGCCTTACGAAAGCTTAAACTATATAAATGAGTTAGAGTTTTCGTGTTTAGGTACCGCAGCAATACGATTGTCTCATTTTGAAATACTTAGGAGTCATTCAATTCTTTATCGGCTCATCGACTAATTCTCACAATTCGACATTTCAATTAATACAAGTGTCAACTTGGCTCGTAAATGAGACAATCGTTCGAACTTCACCCTTACATATTATTGAGTAAGTGTTCAAATGAATATCTTAGAAAATATCACAGATTTAAAAATATTAATCGCTCGCAGTGAAACGGGAGGGGGGCGGTCGACCAGCCCTAAAATCTCAAATAAAATAAATAATTAAAAGTAATCAAATAACCCTCACTTGAAGACTCACATACGTTACTATCCCACTAATATTAAAACGGCTGAACGGATTTTGATGAAATTTGGCACACAGGTGAATCATATCCTGGAATAACACGAATAGAAGAACGCGGGTGAAACCGCGGGGGACAGCTAGTTTTTACATATAGTTTAAATTCAACAACAAAGGAAATTTATGTAAGTCCCCAGAAATTGTTTCCGAAGTCCTGACCATCAATATGTATAACAAATCCTGTAGACATTCTCGAGATACCCTTTAGATAAAGTTATCGAGAACTTGAGCTATTTTGGGATTACTTCATCTTAAGTGGGAAGCCTTTGAATCGTACGCACAGGTTTAACTCCTTCGTGTAGGCGTACTAGGTACGAGTGAATGGACCTTTCTGAATAAGGTTATATATTAAGTTTCATTCGCGTTCCCCCTTTTTACCACATTAGGGGTTGAATTACGAAAAATCCTTTCTCATTCATGGTCTACGTCTTAAAAACAACACCTGTGAAAGAAATCTGCCTTCCGGGTCCAAGGTTTTAGGCTGTAAGGAAGATCCACTGCTAAAAAAAATTGCCTTGCTGAGTTTCTTGCCGGAGTCTTCTCAGTTTAAGTGTATTCCGAACCGGTGGTAGAGTCAATTGTAACGTTCATAAGTGCCTTACCAGGGCCTAAACTGAATAAATGAGTTTTGAGTTTGAGTTTGACCGTTTATGAGTCAGTGAGTTACTACATGGCTTTTTTTTTGTGGAGGACTTAAAGGTGGAGGTCTGAGGGACCATAGACACCCTTACGCGGACTTTTCGGTGAGCGCTTAGGGCTCTCAACCGAGTTACAAATTTTAGAATGATATAAAGACTGACCGCTGAGGGCGCCCCAGTTGGGGCACGAACCTCGGCTCAGGGCGTCGTCGAGGGGACACAAAAAGTGGGACGGACTTAGGATAAGCGATTTAGAGGAGTTTTAAGCCATCGTGTGTTATTATGATATCGTAATGTACTGTTATATTAAGTTATTTATGTGTGTGTTACCATTTCTCGGCCATTTTTTAAGATCGAATGTTGTGTAGGTAGCCTATCTTTTATGTATTTTTGTATACATTTGAAAAAAAAAACCAATATAGTCAGTTGGTCCAAAAATATTTAAAAAACGTAACCTTGCTGAGATTCTTGCCGGTTCTTTTCAGTTTAAGGATGCCTTCCGAACCGGTGGTAACTTCTGTAATTTGACCTTCATAAGTGCCCTTCTAGGGCCTAAACGGAATAAATGGTTTTGACTTTGACTTTGACTATCACACCTTTTTACTTATAAATATCATTGATAAATATCTACGTATGTACTCACCCAATAATATTGATATAAAGAAAACAATTAGATCCACAAAACAGAACTATAAAGATATTCGGTTACATTGCGGAGAAGGCGAGTGTTAGAGTAAATGGATGTATTTATCAATGCCTCAGTCGCTATACGAGAGAATATTAACCCTTCTGTCCGTGGGTCGTGTAAAGGTTGGACAAAGGTGCTGCTACATTAGGTGGCTTCGTTAGAAGAAAAGGAAAAGATAATAAATGCAGAAAAGGGTTTCAATTTAAAAAAAAACTGAATCGAATTAATAATATAGTTCATTCTTGGGCCTAAGCTGAATAAATGATTTGATATAACAACCAGGATTGCCAATGTGTTTTCGACCTTTTTTACAATGCCTTAAAGGCAGCTGGCACTCAAGTGCAACTGCCGGAACACACCAACAGGTGCTTGGCGATAAATTTTCAACTTGAGGGTGGTAGCCAGCCAGTCGGGTACTACAAAGCTATGTGTGTGACCCATCTAAGCTTTGTGTGCTTACCACTTTCGGCCACGTCATCACTTGATTGTGGTCTGGACTGACGAGATTGTGGTCAAACACAAGCTTATCATGAATAAAAAAAACCACTATGCTGTAGTTTCCTCATGATGTTTTCCTTCACCGAAAGCTCAAGCCCATTGTAGGACTTGAACCCTAGACATTCGCCGCGGTATCATACATACTGGGTATGACACAAAGACTGCCCTAATGTAGCAGCACCTTTACGTTTAATACTTAGAAAGAATCCTTTATATCAAGACAAATAGTTTCCCAGGTCGACGGATGTGATAAATGGACACATTGGCCACGCGATGACATCGGTCACAGTTTTAATATCGACCTTTTTGGGGTTCCGCAATAAACACTAACTATGGCCATGAATGTTAAAATTATCGTCCATCTTTGGTGAACCCATTTTGACTTTGTGCTACCAACTACGACCATAATATTATTAAAAAAAAATGTGAAAGATTTTTGGATGTTTGTTCCTCAATCATGAAAAAACGGCTGAACGGATTTTAATGAAAGTTGGCACACAGGGTATGTATCCACCCTAGAATAAAACATAGGATACGTTTATCCCGGGAAAAAGTAAGATCCCTCGGGAACGCGAGTGAAACCGCGGGGCGGAAAACTAGTACCTAGTAAATAAATGAAAATAAAAACTCTAACAGACAAAAATCTTGACTCAAATTAAAAACTAGTCATAAAAAATGCTTTTGTTTGTTGGTTTGTTCAAATTTAATAAAGACAAACAATAATGCAAGAAGATACATTGATTTTATTTCAAGAGTAGCAACCCTAACCGTCAGCTCGCGCGAAGGTCTAAATCTAATTGTCCCTGGAATACGGTCTAGTTGAATTACCCCTATAGCATCATATACTGGCATAGTCTAGGCGGGATTGTTTAAGTAAATTATATTTCAATTTCAGTAAAGCAACGTGAATTTCATAGTGAAAATTTAATTTTAAGAGGGCATTACCGCTAGCTATTTCTATACAAAATGTAGTTATGCTTCTAATATCTATATCCATATTAACGAATATTTAAATGACGACAATGCTTCGGTGTAGCGCTCGCTCTTGCAGGACATAAATTTATGTATTAATTCTAAGTTTGTTTTGAAAAGAGTAATTGCTGAGTTTATTGCCGGCTCTTCTCAGCAAAAGCAACTTTCGAACAAGCCTTCCGAACCGTGCATTAGAGTCATTAATATCGGACAATTCATAAGCGCCAGTGAAGGCCTATTTGGATGAATAAACATTTCATTTCATTTCATGCTTCTTCTAAACTATTGCCGTTTCAAGTAGGTGCTACTAGACACGCGGGTATGCCTAGTGTGTGAGAGAGTGGCGAGGAGAAACGTCCTAATAAGGATCGCTTCACATTCCTTACGTAAATTCACTTCAGATGGGTATTATAAGTTACACTAATTATGCCTCCTTACAAACCATACCATAAGCGTTTCAGCTCTATCCAAAGAGCTCGGCCCAATCCAGCGCTGAATTCTTCGTCAATGTAATAGCTTTTTAGCGAAAAGTGTTATGTTTTTTTACTATTTATGTTGGCCAATTTCGCCCACGTTTCAAAGGAAGCTTATGTATTTTTGAAGTGAAAACTTCTTTAGGCCCGTTTAGCACTTTTTGGGTGGACAAAAATCATGGAACTCGCGTCATCCTCACCGAACGCTTCCCATTAGTTTTCACTTCTATCGGCAGTCCCCAAAGACCGCCCCTTTTTTAATCAAAAATGTAGCACCATTTCCAATTTCTCGTTTCACTGTGTGAAATATTGAAATGCTGGCTGATTACCATTTTAGTTGTATAAAATTATAGTGCCATATTGTGCAAAAAAGTTAATAATAATGTGATGTAGAACTCTCACGTAGTGATGTGTCAATACGTTGCTATTTTGTTATCTGACGTGATCGAAAGACCTTCTAAATGGCACGTGTAGTTTAATGTATTTTTCAACACACTTGCTCATAAAGTGGCTCTAATTTCACCGCAATTAGGCACGTAATGACACCTATAATCAAACGGTGACTTTTTCATTACTATTATTCACCACGTGAGTTATAATAGTAGATTGTATCATAAGGGAGCATAATAATATTTTTAAGTGAGGGATTCTAGAGTAGAATCCTGAATGTAGCGAGGGATTCAAAGTACGTCGCCCGTGCCAAAAATATATGACTGGGGTCTGGGTGTACTTGCAAAAAAATATTAAAAAAAAAAAACAAAAAAAACCTATTATTTTGTTCACAAGTGTGTTGAAAAACGTCGTATGATACTCGTGTGTATTGATGATTACCGTCCTCGGCTCTCTTATGACCCTCACCTAGCGACTCGGGTCTCAATTGCGCCTCAGCGGTAATGACCAACTTTACACACTTATACCATAATCTACTATTAGTATATAAGCTGAACATTATTGTCATTTAGGTAGAGATTAATAAGAGGTAAATAGTGAATAAACATGTGATCTAAATCATTGTTGGTTGTTTCTCTCCATCGCCACATATTTCATTATTGCAATAATATAAAAGCTGAATCTACAATACTGCTGGCCAATGTAAATCAATACCACAACCGAGTCATGACTCGACATTTAAGGGCTGTCCACATTACAACTCTTTTATAAAGGGTTGATCGTGTTTTGTAACCAGGGAAAAATTACGTGAACGCATACACAATACACAAATGAATGCAATCTTTGGCAACCCTGACGCTGTAAATGAGCGGCAATTTTAATTATTTACAGAGTACAGCGTAGTTGAGTTACTGTACGAGACTTGTTTATACTGTGTTGTTGTTTGTTCCTCTGGGAATTTAGGTGATTTAAGTTTCAATTTCAGCATGAAAATGAGAATCCCTATTTTCATTTTCAGTTAATATAATAATTGTAGTCAGATGATATTATAATATCACTACGATAATCTCGGACACGGCCAGATAACTGAACTAATATTATATTATTATCTATATTTTTTAATGTTTTTTTGTTATGGATAAAATTTGAAAAATTCTTAACGCATTTAAAAAATTATATTGTAATATTGTATCTAAATCATCTTATCAATTAAAGATAAGAAAAACTTTTAAAAAGTTATAAATCAGGGTACTTACTCTTTTCTTTTATTCTGGATAGGCTTGTGTTTGTCTACAATCTCACTATGGTAAGTGATGATGTGGCCGAAGGTGGTAAGCACACAAAGCCTAGATGGGACTCGTGAAAGGAAAGCCTACTCGTGTTAAATAGGTTCTTTTTATTTTCGTAACTACTATAAGAACATTTTTCACTGCACTGCACAGATCTATAGTTAGAATAGGTTTGTAGATGGTTGCCTTTCCTCGTCTACTTTTAATATTTAACGATCCATTCAAAATATGATATTAAATTTCTTATTACTTCTCAACTTTATTATTTCCATCTTGAATTTGTCTATGGATTTTGTTTTGTTGCCTATGTTAAAGTTTTAATGAGTTAACTTCAGCTTAGCAATCTTAAATCATGGTTTTATATTAAATTCTTATTGGGTAAGTTTGGTTAATATCTTGAGAGAACCTTCTTTGTGTTGGTACAGAAAAAATAACATGGTATTAAATTATAATAGTCAGCATTATCATTAAGAAATACTTGGCCTCTATTTATTTATAATTATTTAAAAGCATAAAACCTTATTAAATATTATATACTTCTATATCAATAAAAACGAATGGCTATATGTGTTGCTAAGCTAAAAACTCGACTGGACCAACTTGGTTATTTTGATCTTAAAAGATAGTAGAGTAGATATCAATAGTAGTCTAGATAACTGATAAGTATATTTAGGTACTACTTTTTTAAACACATACGTAAATACCTCAGTAACGATTGCCTTTAATATATACAAGATTGTCTGTTACTAACTTTCTCATAAAACCTTTAAAACTATCAATCAATTTATATAAAAAATAAAGGAGATAAATTAAATTGTTTAATTTTGGAATTTCGTGCGTCAAATCACGTTCATTACTCACCTTAAATTGGATATTGTGGTAAATTGAATCAGTTTAAGTTTAGAGAACTCTAATTTTAGCTACGAACCGTGATGTGTTGTGTATTTATAGTAAGTTTATTGACACTAAATTTGACTTTGAAACTTTGTTAACGTGTTATGTTACAAAACGGACGTAGTAGTAAAAATTAAAATCTTAAAGTGGAGATGGACTGGCCACACATTGAGAGGCAAGGATAAGTGGAGTAAAATGGTCACCGTTTGGTAC
The DNA here is from genome assembly GCA_951361185.1 of Ochropacha duplaris. Taxonomy (NCBI): domain Eukaryota; kingdom Metazoa; phylum Arthropoda; class Insecta; order Lepidoptera; family Drepanidae; genus Ochropacha; species Ochropacha duplaris. The sequence goes on along the minus strand of OX592715.1, from coordinate 2,722,125 downwards.
CCAAGAACTGGGAAAAGGAAGAGAGGACGGCAGAACAAGAGATGGAAAGATGAGATAGAAAAAACGGGAGGAAAGCTATGGACGAGGATTGCAAAGGATAGGACGAAATGGAAGGACTTGGAGGAGGCCTATGCCAAAGGGCACACAGACATGATTACCGGTGTCTAAAGCACTAATGTATTTTGTATGTTATTTATGTATCGACACCATTTATAACAATTATTATTATTTTAGTTTGTACTTATGTCTGAATAAAGGGCTTAATTATTATTATTATTATGTTACAAAAGATCGAATGAATCAATACACTGTTATTACTAATATTATAAATGCGAAAGTTGGTGAAACAGTGCGGTTTGAGAGACATTTTCTCCCGCATACGATCAGGTTGTGGAATGAAATGTAGAGGTTTTCCCTAGAGACTCCAGCATGGGGTTCTTCAAAAGAGGAGTGAGAAGGTTTTTGCAAGGTCGGCAACGCGCTCGTGACGCCTCTGGTGTTGCAAGCGTCCATAGGCTACGGTAATCACTTACCATCAGGTGGGCCGTAAGCTTGTTTGCCACCTACTAATATAAACAAACCAAACGATCGGCGTGATATTTAACCGACTTCGATCTGATCAGTATCAGTGTTTAAAATTATGTAAGACTTTTTATTATACTTCAATTTACTCAACTTTTATTATACTTCAATTATACGTAAATTTTGTTAATGTATTTTTTAATTTGGTTTATTTGGTTGGATAGAGACATAGGTTTTTTGCTGGAACACGGGAGTAAAATTATACTATTACAATTAGTGTTAAAAAATGATAGTAGTTAGTTGTCAAATTTCATATTATGTCTGTTTCTCTTTACGGTTTTTGTGGTTACCAAAGTCAACCACAAAAGCTAAAAGTTCTAGTGTGGGACGCAACGTGTGTCGACACTCTTGCGCCATCCCATCTTCCTAGCACAGCGTGTCATGCCGGCGGTGCCGCTGCAGCCGCTGAGAACCTCAAGCGGCGAAAATATAATAGCCTTATAGGTAATTATATTTTCGAGCCGTTGCTCGAGGGACCCGAGTGCTCATTTCTTATTTAAGGATATTTCCCAAAGATTGTTTGACGCTTCCCGTGACCAAAAGGCTGGCTTTTACTTTGGCCAAAGATTAAGCATTGCCATTCAACGTGGCAATGCTGCCAGTCTTTTGGGAACGTTACCAGTCGACGGCGATGCGGAGGAATTCTGCGACGCACTTTTATAGTTTACTTTAGGTAGTTTTTAGATTAAATAACCTGACCGTAAATTTGAAGCCTAATAATACATGAGAGAGAAGCCATCGTTCTGTCCTTTTCTCGCTCATATTGCTCTGCTATATCACCCACTCTTGCCTTCTCTGTCCCTCCCCCACCACCACCAGCAGTGACAATCGTAGATTGCTTTTAGATTTTGACTCATTGACGTCGTTGTTCCCGTCCTGACCACATCGAAGAAAACAAGGTACCAAGTGTTCTAAATATTTTCCATGTAAAATATAACAAGATATTATTTTATTTCTTTTAAGAATTCATATGTTTTCTTTCGATGGTTATTCGTTCATACGCTATATATAAAAGGAGATTCGTTTATATCTTACCCTCTCATTAGAGAGTTAGTGTTTTGTAATTTTAATCCAGTTTAATCTCATCAATCCTTTAGAACTTCGTAATCTTCTAACATTTTGCTAATATAAAATATAAAGCGTAGGTACTTCGGTACCCGATTTCACGTGTATAATCTAACGGTGTTACCGTTCGTTTTTATTTATTTTTTTGCTACCCACTTTTTGATTTATATTTTTTAGCTGTAATTCCTTGTATTGCAGCGTGAATTCATAATGAGTGATATTCAAAGTAACTTACCGGAAACTCAAAATAATGAAGATGTGCCGTCTCGCAAAAGAAAGCGTAATGTTCGTGATTCAAGTAGTCAGTCTAGTTCAACTTCAAGTAGCTCCAATAGTTCACGTCATCGTAAGCGTACTCGACGATCCCATAAAAATCGAATGCTCGAAAAATTATTTCAAGAGGTAGCCGATTTGAAGAAAAATTTTGTACCGCGTGTTAACGAATTTGATCGTCGGTCATATTATGAAGATGATAGTGTGAGTCGACAACTTTACTGCGATAATATTTCGGTTGAGTCCCCTAAAATTCAGGATCCAGAACCAGAACTATCCCTTTCCATCGGAACAAAGATTAAGGATCCTGAGATTTTAAAAACTCCTAATGAGTACCTAAATATTTTGAAGGATATTCAACGTCTAGACGATCCCGATTGGACGAACGTTAGGTACGCCGACGTTCAAAAATTATATAGACATACCCCCGGTTTTACCGAGTTAGATGCAAATGACGAAGTGAAGCGGTACGACGCTCCGCGATCGTTAGTAAATACCGAAAAAGCCTTTGCTTCATTAAGTTTCACTCTTATCAAACAAAAAGAACGACTACAGTCAGAGCTCCGCTCTTTTTTAAGTTGGACTAGAGAGACAAACACCTTGAACCCTGACACGATAAGTGAAAAGATTACAGAAATTTTTGTTAACGGCGAACACGCTAAAATTTCATGTGATGCTTTGCAAATGATTTGCGGCCACCGAGCAGAATGTATCCAGCAGAGGAGGGAGACTATTCTGGCTGCTGTCAAGGACCCTGTCCACAAGAGCATAATAAGAAAAATTCCACCTTCGTGTCAGAATCTGTTTGGAGCTGAGAAGTTAACTTCTGTTCTAGAGAAAGCCGGTGGAATAAATAAAGTATTTTGGTCCCGTGATAAAGATCGCGCCTCTGCACCGCAGACCGATCCAAGCACTTCCATGGCTCAGCGAAAGTTACCACTTCCGAGTCAAAGAAAGGTGACCTATAAACCTATGGGACAAGCAGCACCAAAAGCAAATAATACACCTTTTCATAACAATAGCAAGCATTTTCGAGGTCGCGGTGGAAAACTGCCGAATAACCGCAGAACAAATGATGAATACGGATATAGGGGGAAACACTCTCCCTCATCCTACCGGGATAAGAGAGGAAAGTCCCGACGATATTGACTCACCAATTCCATTTCGCGCCGGTTCGCTGAAACATTTTCACGACCGGTGGAAGGAAATGGGGGCACCAGACTATATTTTGAAAATAATTACCGGTTACCGCATTCCGTTCATCCAAAAACCGCCACTTCATACGCCCAACTTAAGAAATTCAGCTCAATCAACACCTCTCTCTCCAGAGATGGATCAAATAATTCACAAAATGAAAACAGAGAAGGTGTTATCCGTAGTACCGCTGTCTCAAAGTTTTGTTTCCCCAATGTTTCTGGTGCCCAAAGGAGATGGAAATTTCAGACCCATATTCAACCTGAAAGCCTTAAACGGGTACGTCAACATCTCGACTTTCAAGCTCATCAATATGTACAAAATTCCAGATTTTCTCCAACCAAACGATTGGATGGTGAAAATAGATCTCGCGCAGGCCTATTTTCACCTGCCAATCGCAGAGGCTCACAGAAGGTTCCTACGCCTCATATATCGCCGCCAATTACTTCAAATGAACTGCCCGCCCTTCGGGCTCAGTTCAGCACCAAAGACATTTGCTTCAGTGAGCAATTGGCTTGCCCAGAATCTACGAGAGCGTGGGATACGCGTTGTAGTATATTTAGACGACTACCTTTTAGCCAACCAAAATTACAGCACGCTGGTGTGTCACGTCAGACTCACATTGGGCATTCTGAGACATCTCGGATGGATGATAAATATGGAAAAGTCTATCATACAGCCAAGCCGGTCAATGGAGTATCTGGGAATATCATTGGACCCCTGGAAAAATCAAAAAACTCTTCCAACAAAAAAGTGTCTAAAAATGAGAACCATAATCACTCAATTAATCAGCAAGAAAAAAGCAAACTTAAAGGAGTTACAAAGTATCATAGGAATGATGAATTTTTCCAGTTTTGTAATACCTCGTGGAAGGATAAATTTTCGTCATCTGCAAAGACTATGCATCGGCATGTTAAACCTAAAGCCCACGATATACCAACCACTACCAGAGACAGCACTGAGAGACTTGCAATGGTGGCTATACCATCTCGAGACCTCGTCTCTAATCCATACGCCGAATCCAACGCATTACATAGTGACAGACGCATCCGACACCGCCTGGGGTGCTTACATAAACAGCAAGTATGTCTCCGGAACCTGGTCAGAAGCAGAACAGTTGTTGCACTGCAACCGGAAAGAAATGTTGGCCATTCTAAAAGCCATACAAAATTGCGGGCAGAGCCTATTCAAGGCCACACTTCATATACAGTGCGACAACAAAACTGCAGTATCGTACCTGAGGAACGAAGGCGGGACCATGTCCCTAGCGCTTGTAGATTTAACCTACCAAATTCTACATCTTTTCGACACTTATCAGATACAATTTACCATTCACCACATCCCAGGTATTTACAATGTGGAGACAGACAGACTATCTCGCCTGCAGAAACTTCCGGAGTGGCACCTAATACCTCCAGTAACAAATATGATATTTGCCAAATGGGGAATTCCCAGAATAGACTTGTTCGCGTCTCAACGAGCACACGTAGTCCCCAACTATTGCTCTATAGATCATCAAGACCAGCAGGCAGTGTTCCACGACGCCTTCACTCAGATCTGGGACTACCCGTTAGCCTGGATATTTCCACCTCCATTTTTAATACCCAAAGTTCTGCTCCATCTGAACAAATGTCGAGGTGTGTATCTAATAGTGACACCCAAATGGGACCAAGTATTTTGGAGACCAGATGTGAAAAACCGGGCGATAGACCATCCGTGGACCATCAGAAACCTGCATCAAGTACTGGTGGACGTATCAACCAATCACCCCCCGCACAAAGTCGCCGACATGACACTGGAAGTGTGGAGATGTGGGGGTGGAATGAGAAACTAACTGATTGGTCAGATGAACAAAAGAATCTGCTATTGAAAAGTTGGCGACCGTCTACTATAAAAACATATAAACCAGCATGGGCTCGTTGGGTTAGTTGGGCTAATCATAATCACATACCTGTAAATGAACCCAGTGGCGCTGAGTTAGCTAGATTTCTCGCTGACCTTTATCAAAAAGAAAAACTGTCTTATAATACCATCCTGAGCCATAAAGCTGTGGTTTCAACTTTATGTAACCCAGATACTATGGAACGTTTGAGTGGGCATCCTTTAGTCAAGCGAATTTTGAAATCAATAGCGCTAGCTATTCCAAAAGCTTCAAAATCTCCAATTTGGGATATTGACCAAGTTATATCTTTCATATCACAACAGAATCCTAACACTGACAAACTTTATGAAATATCAAAATATACGGCTTGCCTTTTACTTCTATGTTCTGGCCGCCGTGTACACGACTTAACATTGTTGAGTATAAATTCTAACGAATGCGAGATAACTGATGATTATGCTATATTTTGGCCTAAGTTTGGCTCAAAAACAGATTCCGCTGAGTACCGCCAATCTGGCTGGAAATTAATGGTAAATAAAAATAATAAATGCTTAAATCCAGTTTATTGGATAAAAAAAAAAATGATTTTGATTGGAAAAGAAAGAAGAGATAAAGCTGATTGTGATAATTTATTTGTTACCGTGTGTGGGAAACCTCGACCTGCATCTCGTTGTGTCATAGCTGGCTGGGTCAAAAATGTTTTGAAGGACGCTGGCATCAAGGCTTCAGCAGGAAGCTTCAGGTCTGCTGTAGCCTCTAAAAGTTGGTTGGAGAACTGTTCTCTAGATGAAATCCTTTCTAAAGGGAATTGGCGTTCAGAAAATACGTTTAAGCGTTTTTACCGCAAAGAAATTATTAAAACAAATGATCAAAATGGTTTACGAAGTCTTTTCAACGCAGTTTGATTTTCTAACTATAGACTGTTCATGCAAGAATTATTAGTTAAGAAGATACCTACAACATGCTATTATTTAATGTACTGCTCATATGCATAAAGGTTTAATTGTGATCAAAATATTTTACTAGATGAGAGTCATCTAGCTTTTTGTTTATGATCTTTCTATGTTTAAATACTGATTCTGATCTGATTGATTACAGAACAAACTGTTTATTATTTTATTTTTATTAAATATTGATTGATTAAAATATGTATTTTTACTAAGTCTCTATGAACATTACTCATACCTAGTTGTAATTTATTTCAAGTGTTTCAGTAATACTTCTCATGTTTTGATAGACCTAATATATTATTACAACTTTATAATTTACAAAGTAATAATACGCAGATACCTACTGCGTATCAGCTTAGCTTGACATTCCTTTACAAGTCATGTGATCTAAACTTTTTATCCCCTAATCACATTGACGTTCTCCACCACCACCAGGCGATATCAAACAAGTCTCTCATGTATTATTAGGCTTCAAATTTACGGTCAGGTTATTTAATACAAACGTTTTACCTGAAATTAAAACGTGAATTAAATTACCTACCTAAATTTGAAGCCTAATAGCTTAAATTCTGCCTGGTTTTCAACAACAACATCAATGAGTCAAAATCTAAAAGCAATCTACGATTGTCACTGCTGGTGGTGGTGGGGGAGGGACAGAGAAGGCAAGAGTGGGTGATATAGCAGAGCAATATGAGCGAGAAAAGGACAGAACGATGGCTTCTCTCTCATGTATTATTAGGCTTCAAATTTAGGTAGGTAATTTAATTCACGTTTTAATTTCAGGTAAAACGTTTGTATTAGATTAGTTTTAATAATGTAAATATTTTATTGATTTTATATAGTAGGTAGTAAATAAATATAGTATAGACCACATCATTCATCAATTAAATAAACATTTTCATAAAAAAATATACTTTTATCTTCACAGATTATAGGCCTTTACGAATAAACCAGAAAAAAAGAATCAGAATAAATAAATACTTTATGGTCTAACATACACGTCATATTCAACACAGAGATGGACTGGCAATATGAAACGCTTGTAGTTTTTTTTTTAGTATTTGTTATAAGTAGCGGCAACAGAAATTAATCATCACGGTTAATCAGATACAGACGGACAACAGAGTCTTAGTACCTTTTTTACCCTTTGGGTACACAGAACCCTAAAGAAACGAATAAAACTAAACATTCAGAAATACACCGCTGTTTATTAATTTTCCTTAGACTGTTCCCAAGTAATAACAAAGTGCCAGAGACAACAGCTCTACGTAATATCACTGCCGGCCGTCGCCGCGTCGCTTCCCTAGATGTTGGAGCTAAATATACCCCAGTATATTGTTGCGGCTTGATGTTTTACGACTCTGTGAACCTTCATGTTGACTAATGTTTCAGGTGGCATTCATGATTTGCATCTGTGTTTTATCTAACTTTTTAGTGTCCCTGGTGTTACTAAGTTTATTTGAGTTTCTTTTGGTGAATTTTATATTTAAAAAATTGAAAGTAATTCAGTGGAAACTATTTACTTTGTTTTGAAATCAAAGTCTCGATGGTGTTTTAAAAATATTTTATAATGTCTTCTTTGGATTATGTTAACCGATTGGTTCTTAAGTGGGACGGCTGTACCAATCAAACAATAGTATAACAATTGATTAGAAATTCCTCGCGAGTCTAGTTATAAAGTGGTATGAAAATAAAGTGCCACAATCCCACTAATATTATAAATGTGAAAGTGTGGATGGATAGATTGATGTTTGTTACTCCTTCACGCAAAAACGGCTGAACGGATTTTGATGAAACTTGGCACACAAGTAGATATCCTGGAATAACACACAGGATACTTTTTATCCCGGGAAAGGATAAGATCCCTCGGGAACGTGGGTGAAACCGCGGAGGACAGCTGATTGTTCATATAATTTTATATCAGCTACATTCATAGTTTCAGTTGATAACAACCTTGCCTATAACCTATACATCTATGTCAGAATTATGGCTTAAAGGTCTAGATACCAAGCCAAAAACCTTATCAAAAAAATGTAAGAATTTAAGAAACAAGTAACAAATAACACTCTAATATTATGTTAATCCATCGCTTGAATCCAGCTATTCCAAGCATTTCCTAGACTTAATTTTCGGGGGAAAACGTTGAGATTTCATTTCATCGTATCCAGTGAGTTAAGCTTCCAGTTTAGGATGCCCACAAACGTGCTATCTCGGATTTACACGAAACCCTAGCTATCTTTGGCGGATTACATACGGCCCCGAATCAATTCCGGAAATAGCCGAGAATGTACGAGCGCCCGTGTTAAGCTTCAGGAAGATTAATTTTTGGTTAAATTGATAAAGTTTTCCATCGTCAGTATCGTCGGCTTTTTATTGAATTTGTTGGGTAAATGATGATAAACTGACAATAATTATCTATTACTTATTAATTAACGTTAACTAATGGATCCAGGGAAAATGGAACTCGGGCACAAAAGGCTCTATTTTTACCAAACAAAAAAAAATCAAACGTGGAATATTTAAAAAGCATATCTTTTCCGTTTCCATGACACTGTAACACGTAGGCGTGATGAAGCTATTCAGGTTATGTACAACAAACGCCCACCGAGCAGTTCTCGGCCCAAACAAATTATGCAAATGTGGCTGTTACGACGGGGGTGTGTGCGCGGCCTTACTGGACATATGTTGTTGTTAATAATTACTGTCGTTACGTGTACCTACTGCCTACTGCCTACCTTCCATGTTTTATAACTCTATTTCTATATGTTTTTATATTTATTTTAATTAACCAGCATCAATACAAAAAAAATGCAAGTTAAGGAAACCCAGGTTTCAAATCCTACTATATCTTACTAATATTATAAATGTGAAAGTTTGGATGGATGTATGTTTGTTACTCATTTACGCCAGAACGGCTGAATGGATCCGGATTAAATTCGGCATGGAGATAGATTATAGTCTGGAATAGCACATATGCTACTTTTTATTCCGAGAAAAGATAAGATCACTCGGGAACGCGGGTGAAACCGCGCGGAACAGCTAGTAATGTTATAAATGTGAAAGTTTGGATGGATGTATGTTTTTTACTCATTTACGCCAGAACGGCTGAATGGATCTGGATGAAATTTGGCATGGAGATAGATTATAGTCTGGAATAGCACATATGCTACTTTTTATTCCGAGAAAAGATAAGATCACTCGGGAACGCGGGTGAAACCGCGCGGAACAGCTAGTAATGTTATAAATGTGAAAGTTTGGATGGATGTATGTTTTTTACTCATTTACGCCAGAACGGCTGAATGGATCTGGATGAAATTTGGCATGGAGATAGATTATAGTCTGGAATAGCACATATGCTACTTTTTATTTCGGGTAAAGATAAGATCACTCGGGAACGCGGGTGAAACCGCGCGGAACAGCTAGTAATGTTATAAATGTGAAAGTTTGGATGGATGTATGTTTTTTACTCATTTACGCCAGAACGGCTGAATGGATCTGGATGAAATTTGGCATGGAGATAGATTATAGTCTGGAATAGCACATATGCTACTTTTTATTCCGGGTAAAGATAAGATCCCTCGGGAACGCGGGTGAAACCGCGCGGAACAGCTAGTATGGATATAAGTATTTATGTTACTTTCTACCGTCATAATAAGTAACAAAAATAGGTTTTTAAAATGTTTAAACTGTGTCACGTATAGATAGTTCATGTTTATTTATCCATTATATAAAAATGAATCCCTATTTCCTTGGTCACGGCATCACGCGTGAACGGCTGGACATCGCTAATTCTTTTTTTGTTGTGTTTGTTATTGTGAGGAGAAAGTTCTTATGAAAGAAATTCGATAAAAAGTATGAAAGTTGCGCGGAACATTAGAAAATTTAAGAAAACTTAACGACCATATTAAATTTTCTAAATATTGTTTAAAACTGATGGTTCCAAGTTTCTTTTTAATTTCATTTCATGGCAGGACAACGTCTGCCGGGCCCACTAGTAGTCTTGTAATTTAAAGAGTTAAAATATATAATTCACATTTTATATCTTAAAATTACGTAATACGTATGGCCTTGGGTTAGATTTCCGATCGAAGAGATTAAATGGATGTATTTTTCCTTATAGTGATCATCAAGGGATTTCTTCGAGAATTAATACAGTCAAAAGTTATGACCGTTTTTCTTTTTACTAATTTACTAATTACATATTAGTTATATGTAATTAGTAAAAAAAATGCTGTTTTATTACTTTAGTTAATGGCATGACTTGTGTTTGACTAAAATCTCACCATGGTAAGTAATGAAATGGAACATATTGCAAATATAATTTCAATGCCGGATTTTGAGCTAGGAAATTAAATATGAATTTAAAGTGAATTTTTTTTCATGATTTCTATATCATGAAAAATATATATAGTTTCAAATCAGAGGGGAAGGTTCTATAGGTATATATATATGTATATATATTATAAATTATATTATTATTTATATATACGTCTTTAAAAATGTATATCGGCACCAACTATTGGCTAAAAAAGTAATTAAGAAAACAGACGGCCATAACGAAACTAAGAGGGTTAATTTTGTTGCCATTTCGCAACGGAACTCCAAAAACGACATTATTCAGGGTGTAAAGGAAAGGGTATGTGTATCCGAAGACGGCGAAGAGTATATCAGGTATAGGATCTCCACGCAAAGTTTCAGCTCAAACTGAAGTGCAAAAAAAATCATACCGAATTTCGGGTTTCTAAGTTTATTTTATTAAAATCATAACAAACGTCACCGCACTATGCTAGCTTTATGTAGTAAATTAACTTATATTTTTAAAGATGACGAAGATTCATGGTGTACTTGGTATTGTATGCACAAAGCTACTCGCTTGTTCATGGACACCTGGACGTTTATAATGTAACCCCACAAAAAAATCTAAGGGAATTAGGTCAGCGGATCGCGGCAGCCAAGCTATACTCCTGCTAACGCGTCCGATCCACTGAGGTAAGCGCGCGTCCAAATAATTACGCACATCGCGCGCAAAGTGTGCCGGTGCACCGTCGTGTTGGAATTTCATATTAATACGGAGACTTTTAAATCTATCAAAATAAATATCTTTGTATTAATAACTAATAATATTATGACATCATGACATGTCTAATATGTCAGAACAGATCGAGATCGATGACTGATGAACGCAACTTCACTGTTGCCAACAGTTAAGCTAGCCCTCCCCCAGATTCACCTTCTAAAACCTAACTAACAAATAACGGCCCTACTTCCATGATCGCAAAATTTTCCTCAAGTTTTTACGTAAGAAAACATTAACTACATTAATAAATTAGTTTCCTTTTATAATTACGTAAAAAATATTATCAATCAGTAAATCAACAAGTCAAGATCAAGAACATTAAAATTATTCAATAACAATCAGCAATAACAATCAAATTAATTAACTTTTCTGTTATTTTATCTGAGTTCTGCTAAACCACAAGAAAAATCCAGCAGCCACTAAAATAAATATTTCGCTACTAAAAGGGAGGTAGAAACCACCAGTTTTAGTGGAAAATTCACTAAATTGGCATCACTGCGCACGATGAATGAAAATCAGAATGACTTTGTCATGACTAAAGATTATTAAAAAAATTATGAATGAAAGAGTGATCAAAGAGTATGTAATCACTACGTTTTCAGAGACAGGACTCCCATTATAGCCAATAGAATAAATTTACGTGGCATTCCAATACCAACCGATACCACAAAGATGTCAAACAACAGGAGTACCCGAACCAAATAGTGCTTAACAAATAGGTTTTTATCGATATCGATAAAATATGCAGAGTAGAAACCTAGGTTTTTATTAATTTTAGGTAAGTATCGAATTCGTATTTATGAGTCCAATGTTAATGAGTCGATATTTGGTACTAATACAAGATTGGACTTAAATGATTTTGGGTCCCAAAATAGAATAAAAAACTGTTTCTGTTAATTTTTGTTGGCTCATCATCGCCGCTTTATTGGTATCAGGAGCGTTAGACACAAACACAATAATGGCCAGGCTTTGCGTAGACCTTACGAAGTTTTTCTTGCGTACTCGGCACACGAAATCAATTGTCTGGCATATCAATATTATAAAGATTATGTTTCTAAATCCTGCAAAATGGCACAACCAATTCCGATACTTGCTCATTTATGTAGGCACGCCATTCAAATTATGTAAATCAATGTGCCCCTACTCTTTCAATCAACATTATAATTCTTTTTTTTTCAATGATAATCAATAATGTTGTTATCGATATGTGGATATTACAGTTGCAGTACATCACTAGCACACAATTTAAATGAGTAAAATTTGTTAATTTTATTTGTTCCTAGCCTATTCTACTTCCATATGGCTGAAAAGTATCATTTTTAGTGCCTATCGGGCTACATCTAAAGGAAACCTCGCCATAAACATCCCTTTTTCATGATTCGAACGACTTGATCGATTTCCACAAATTTCACAAGTAATAAACCGTCTTTTCGATGGCATTTTCAGATTCGAAGTACACCTTTAATCATCCTTCACAAATTTTGATGAGAAAACCGGCCAAGTGCGAGTCGGACTCGCGCACGAAGGGTTCCGTAAAAACGGCAAAAAAATCACGTTTAATGGATGGGAGCCCCCTTAAATATTTATTTTATTTTAATGTTACAATTTATTACTACCTCCTCAATAGCAATGTACCTAATATAGACCTACATCATAAGCTGTACCTTTGTACTATTGTTTTTGATCAAATAAAGTTTATTATATTATTAAATTAAATTAAAAATACAATTGAGTATTTTGTGAATATTTCAAGTAACAAAGTTTAAAGGCTGACACTTGACATATTGCAAGGAAGAAACCGCACTGAGGGAGTGTGATAGCAATATCCGCCATCATTTGCCACGTAAAGTCCATACAATTTTTTTTGTTCCTAGTTTCGTGAGACTGTGAGTGATGTTTAGGGTTCATTTGAACTTAAATTGCATTATAATAATCCATCAAAATTAATCGAGGCCTCGGGTGACCGGCGGGCGGGGAGCTTTTTCCGCCAACGCATCAGCTTGGCCATCCAAAGAGGAAACGCTGCCAGCCTTCTGGGAACCTTGCCGATCGGCAGCAGCGGCAGCCTCGAAGAAGTTTTTTATGTATTGTAATTGTACATTTGCTTGTATATTTTATAATCCATCTTATTTATTTAGTAGTAAATAATAAGTACCTACATAAGCAATTAATTTGTGTTGCAGTACGTTGGCAAATCGTCATCGATATAAAAAAGGATTATGTGATGAAATTTACAGGAATATTGTTATTAGGTAGTTACTATCTATGTTGTACCCAAATTGTGTGGTAGAAGATAATTGTTTGTTTGTACATTTACATAATTATAAACTCGGTTACGTTTGTTATTAGATTGTATTAAGTAGGTAATAAATAAGTATTGGTCTCCACTAATTCTCTTCATTACCTAAGTTTAAAAAATATTTTCAAGCTACAAAATGAATATTTCAATGATGGCTTGATCACAAACATAATATTAGTTCTCGCTAGAAAAAGTCAGTAATATTTATTTTGCAAAAAAAAATAATCATCCGGAACCCTTCCATTAATAAAATAAAAGTACCAGGAGTGAGAGCTAGAAAATAGACATTGACACAGTTGATTGACACTCGCAGCTGATTTGGTGATAGGGATGTGCTCATTGCGGTATGGAATGTTCGGTTTTTAGGTTTCTTGTATTTGTATTTCTCATTATCTTCCTAACGCGTTGAGATAAAATTTAAAAATACTATGCCGCGTAGATTGTTATCATCCTATGAAGCCGTGTAGTCGATATGAGTATACCCTTTCCGTGACCGTTCCGTTATTTTCCAGAAGGCTATGCAGGATAGCCTTCTGGAAAATAAAAAAGTTAGTAACTGTTACATGTATGGCTTTACTCGTTATGACTACTTTCAGGCAGTTGTTGTTGTTGTTTGTTTTGAGTACTTCAAGGTCTGGTTTCATAATTTAGCAAAAAATACGTGAGAAGAGTACGAGAGTCGCTTCATCAACTGAGCCATCTCCCAAAACCTTTGGCACCTAAACTCCCTCAGTTTAGGATGCGGACGCTAGTCTATCGCTCCCATATCGGACTGTACAGGCATTCTAAAGCCTCACGGAAGACGTTTAGTTCATCTATTTAAGATGTAAAGGCCTTCATGTATATAGGTACTTCAAATAAATGTAACCATAGATTGTTTAAACAATACGCTACATTTTATTTTCATTTCCCCTTTTCAAAGAGGTGCTCAAACTTTTATTCAAGCTCCTCCAGGTTTTGAACTACGATACGTAATTCGGAGATCTACAGTAGACATTCTAGTGAAGGTTTTATAAGTTAACATAATAGATATAAATAAAATTTCAAAGAATCTAAGTTAAAGAAAAACGTAAAGTGACATTTTTACTCAGTCGCTTTTTCTCAACTTCGTTGTGAGAAATTCTTATTTATTTACCTTTACAATTCAGACAACATTTTCGCAGAAAACGTTTCATGCACATAAAACTCCGATACCTGTCTTTCTTGGTGAAATTTTGAATAAAAGGAGACAAAGGCAGTCTGATTTTATATTATGTATATTGAAGATAGATTACATGTATACAATACACCTATATGTTTTTTTTAAAATATTTTTTATAACAAATATTTTGTATCCATACAACTAGTGAGTGCAAAATCTGTCGCCAAGTAATTGTAGTATTCCGACAGATACACTTGAGAGCCCGTTGCCTTTAAGGAATTGTAATAAGACATACAATACATTGGCAGTTTGGGCCGCCTGGTTGTCGCTTGTGGTATAAAGAAAACCGATCAAGTGCGACTCAGAATCGCGCACCATGGGTTCCGTACAAACTTGTACCTAAATAGTTAATCCATCACGGTAATCGAGTCTAGCAATTTTTTAAAGTTTACATTTTTCGTACTTTACTTGTGCTACATGACATTGCTTCTTGTAAAATTTCATGGTTCTAGGTTAACGGGAAGTACCCTGTAGGTATTGATTCCCTTACTAGAATCAAAATATGTGGCAAAAACAGAGCATACATGTATACTTGTTAGGAGTCAGTCAACAGTTTAATGCTCTTACTATGCATACAGATCTGTTGCACCAGCGCTAACACAATTACTAAATCATTAGCTAAAGTTTTCTTTAAAGAGCACTAAATGTATTAGTTGTTAGTTGTAGCACTTATTTTTCTCCTACGATTATTCTTTTTCATTTTTATATAATACTAGTGGGCCCAGCAGATGTTGTCCTGCCCTGAAATTAAAACAAAACATAGAACCCGATTCCAGCGACACCTACCGTGTCCAATTTGTGAATCTAAACCATCTGTCATCTGTCAGCCCGATCTCGAGACATGATAGCTCAGCAAGGCGATGATAGCTCAGTGGTAAGTGACGTCGAATACCGCGGCAAAGGTCGTGGGTTCGAATCCTTCAATGAGCTTGAGCTTTCGGTGAAGGAAAACATCGTGAGGAAACCATAGCTCGGTGGTAGGGTACTTTTTAGTACCCGACTGGCTGGCTACCACCCTCATGTTGAAAATCTGTCGCCAAAACACCTATCGGTGTGTTCCGACAGCTGCACTTGAGAGCCAGTTCCCATCTAGGCTTTGTGTGCTTGCCATCTTCGGCCACATCATCACTTACCATGGTGAGATTGTGGTCAAACACAAGCCTATCCAGAATTTAAAAAAAAATGTCAAAAAGTCGTTCTATACAAAATGTACGACAAAAATAATTGTCTTCATTATTCTTTTTTTGTGCATCTTTCTTATTTTTTAATAGTTATTCTGCTATTCCGGGCGGAGACGAATCTAACAAATCAAAAACCATGAAAATCAGTCCAGCCGTTCTCGAGTTATAAATAGTGTAACTAACACGACTTTCTTCTATATACATATAGACTAGTGGGCCCGGCAGACGTTGTCCTGCCCTGAAAATAAAACTTAGAATCCGATTCTAGCGCCACCTATTGTGAAACTAAACCATCTGTCAGTCCGATCTCGAGACATGTCAAAAAGTAGTTTTATACAAAATGTATGACAAAAATAATTTAGTTCATAATTTTTTTTTGTGAATTTTTCGTATTTTTTAATCCTATGTCCTTCTCCTGGCTCTAAACTACCTCCCAGCTAAATCGGTTCAGCCGTTCTTGAGTTATAAGTGGAGTAACTAACACGACTTTCTTTTATATATATAGATGTTTATATGTGATGAAGTGCCATATAGTAACATAATAATGTTTTTATACTTTTTATAAAGCTGTAAATATTCTAAGAAATCATTAAAATGGCATGCAGTTTATTATGTAACTGTAATTTTAATGTTTTCTTATGTCGAATAAATTGATACCCGTATTTATAGGATGAATACTGTCAATAACATGTCTTTATTCAGATGGAGATAATCTTTTAGTATCACTGATGTAGATTCGAACATGATTTGATATTTCTAACATTTTAGGAGCAAGCAATAAAGTTTAAGAACCACTGGTCAAGTTGATCAATAAATCGACTTTGAAGAATATAATACACTAGCTGTTCTCCACGGTTTCACCCACGTTCCCATGGGATCTTATCTTTTCCCGGGATAAAAATATAGCCTATGTTACTCAAGGATAATGTAGCTTTCTAATGCTGAAAGAATTTTTAATATCGGTCCAGTAGTTTTTAAGTTTATTCGTCACATACAAAAATACAAATCTTTCTTTTTTTATAATAAAAGTATAAACTACCTTTACGCCCGCAGTTTCACCCGCGTTTCTTCATACAGACTTTGGACTTCCGTTTCATCCTTTTAAGGGTTGAATCGGAAGTCATAATAACTATATGCGTGCCGAATCGTGCGCAATCCGTTGAGTGGTTTGAGCTGTGTGTTGATAGATCTGTCAGTCAGTAACGATTGCCTTTTATGCTATATTATTATACAGAAGTAGATTATTCATGAATAGGGGAAATCAATCAAGTTGCGGTATCTATTTTCCGCACGAGTATGCACGAAACAAAATGGCTGCTTAAGTCTTGCAAAACATTTGTTTTTGGATCTTACGGGATGCTGTAGTTTTTTTTATACATTATAGTTTTTATATTTTGTACATTTGTTGTAAATAAATTGTAAATATTTCTTTAGGTTTGATCTGAATTTGGGAATGATATATTCTAAACTAGGTTACACGCCGTGGTTTCACCCGCGTTCACGGGTATCACCATGTAAAAAATTATAGCTATGTAAAAGAATGACAAACCAACATACTTTAATCATATCCTATTCAAAATCAAACTCAAAACTCATTTATTCAGTTTAGATTTACTTATGAACGTTACAATTGACTCTACCATCGGTTCGGAATACACTTAAACTGAGAAGACTCCGGCAAGAAACTCAGCAAGGCATTTTTTTTTTCATTTATTGCCCTTATATTCTACAAATATAACAAATCCATTTTTTTAGCAATCACGATATCACTACGCAAACGCTAGATGAATAGTTTCATTACAACTTGTGACACAGATCATAAACCGGAGGAATACAGGTAAGATGTAATAGTACCTACCTATATTCTACGTACGGTTGCCAGCCTGAGAAAAAATCATTTGGGGATAGCGGATAAAAACGCGGGTCTAAAGCTAGTTCACAAACAAGTACACTTATGTAATTAAACCATCATCATATTTTTGCATTTACTACTAAGAACTGATATTAAAAGTTATTAGATGAAGAAGCTTACCGAGAAAATAACCTATTTTGAAAAGGCAACATATAAACTTTCCATGCCAAAGCCTTAGACCAAATACAAAAGGTAGACAGAGCCCCAAGTAAAGCACAGTAAAGGACGCCGAACTTGAAAAATGATGCCGATAGCGTACCTGTGCGACGAGGGAAAACGTACGTGCAGGTCATGCACACAAATTCGTTGCTTCACTTCATTGGAGACTATTGTTTACGTACGGCTCCTTCTACCTTTTTTATTTGTTCTGTGACAAAAGCTTGGAGTATATTGGATTCTATTTTTGTACCTTTAAAGCTTAGAGACAATGTTTTATCGTGCTAGTAAGAAGCTGGCTTGTGGGCGATTGGCATCGCTCCCTTCAAATATAAAATTATAAAGATAAATTTTTTAAGGCTTCGATAGCAAAATCATCTCCATCCGCTTTTATATATTTCTAATCACTTCTTATGCTATTGTTTGATTGGTACGGCCGTCCCACTTAAGAACCAACCGGATTTCTATGTTGGTCCGGTGATTAACTCCGAAACTACTTCACCGATCTTGATGAAACTTTGCACTTATGATTATGTTCTAGAATAAGAGATAGAGTACTTTTTTATCCAGTAAAAATGCGGAGGATAGCTTGCATAAAAGTAACATTTTAATATAAGTAATTCCTTTTCTAATCAGCATATATACTACAGGTAGGTATGTACGCTATAACTATCAAAAGAAATCTTAACACCTCTATCCACTACCGTCTTAAACAAACCAGTCACCAGTCTGATTTCAAAGTTATTTTATATGGAACTCTACATCTACATTAATTGTCCTAATAATATATTATAAAGAGGAAAGATTTGTATGTATGTATGTATGTATGTAACGAATAAACTCAAAAACTACTGGGCCGATTCCAAAAAATCTTATACCATTTGAATGCTACATTATTCCCCAATAGCCCCATAGCAATCCCCTGGTATTGCCAATATCTATAGGCGACGGTTGTCACTTACCATCAGGTGACCCGCCTGCCTCGTTGTCACTTGTAACATAAAAAAATTTTAAAAAAAAGACATAAAAAAAATCATACTCAGGACAAATAGACGTGTACATAAACACAAAGCCTGTATGGACCTGAGTGAGAATCGAACTTAAGACCTGTGGCTAGCAGCTAACCACGCCAAATGCTCCATCAAATCTATACCTACTAATATTATAAAGCTGAGAAGTTTGTTTGTTTGAACGCGCTTTTCACAGGAACTACTGGTTCGAATTGAAAAAAAAAATTTTAGTGTTAGATAGACAATTTATCGAGGAAAGCTATAGGCATAGTATTACGCTATTTTAGATCAGAAAAATCGGGTAAAACCGCGGGGGACATCTAGTCTCACATATATGTAGGAAATGCACATTATCTCCATTCTCTACATATAGGAAATATAAATAATTGTTCACCCCGCTTGTGAGACGCTGACCTAGATATAACTTTGATCGTGGCAGAAGAGCAAGCTTCAATAAATACGACACTCTTATCGAAGGTTCTAGTTCTATGCAAATAAAATCGTAGGCGAAAAGGTAAAATAAATAGCATGGAAAATGGTTGTGAAATGACTGTATCTATATAAGTGAGTGGGTCAGGGGATTTGAGGATGGGAAATGTTTCGTTGCGAGTAGGCGGGAATCACCGCCCACGGACCATCAAATTATGTTGGTTTTTTTTACTAAATTTTCAGTTACCATGCAAAATAGTTTATTCAAATTGTTTTTTGCTGTGAGTGCTACCTTTAAATCACGAACTAGCGGAGTAGGTTGTCTTGACTACTGAGCACTTTGTAAGTGAGTTAAAAGCACGAGAGTCACACATATTTGGTTATGTTGAGATTCTATTAGATTCTGCTTAGTTTGTTGAGCCGTTTTTACTTCTTTTTTCGTTTTCTGCGTAAATGTTAGTATTAAATTGTGGAAACTGTTTTGGCTTCTGTATTATCTATTTGTAAGTAATATTTGTAATATTTATAAGCTGTTTGTTTCCCAAATAAATAAATAAATAAATATTAAGTTAATTTTTAATTTAGATGTTACGTTCGGAAACTGCGCTGGTTGTCATGAATACCAAACCAAATAAAAAAATATTTGAATTTGGAATTCCAAATACAATATAACCAGTCTGTACGAAGAAGGTACGAAGGAATATAATCAGACGTTACGTTCTTACACATTTTTATGCATTTTCATCCATATAATAATAATAATAATAAGTAATATTTGTAATATTTATAAGCTGTTTATTTATTTTTTCGACATGTGGGATATTGACACGGCAGTCATTGTACCAATAGTCGTTTCCGCCCATGGCCTATTGGCAAAGAGCCTCGACAAACACCTTAAGAGGCTCACGTTAGGTGGCTGGATCAAGGGCCAGATTCAGAAGGCAGTACTCCTGGAGACGGCACGCATTGTGAGGAAGTTCCTCTCTCTGGAGTCTTGACCACCGGTAACTTGGACCTTGTTCCCGATGCCGGTTGGATGTTGTTTTTTATAATTTTAAATATAAATATTGTATTTTTATATATATATATATTTGAAATTGTAATTAATAAGTTAAAGTAAAATAAATAAATAGAATAAATGTAATAATAATAATAATAATAATAATTTATTTCTTCAAACATATAATAATATAACATTCATGATACGATATAGGTACAATCATGTAAATAATCCGTCCTTATTTGTTATCCTATCTTCAGACATATTTAAACCAAGATTTACCAAATATGTATTAGCCAGAGAGAGTATAAATAGTAAACTCAGTAATTTAATTTCTTAATTCATAATCTGTGATAAAAATAAAACAGATTTAAATTACCGATGAAAGTTTTTAATTGGCTTTCATCAATAAAATTTTAGTTAAAACAAGAAGTAAACTTGTTTTAAGCTTTTAAGCGATGTTAGACTTTGTTTAAAGCGAGTTTTGCGATTAATAAATATAATTCAGACTGTATTTCGGGATTGTAGGTATATTTACTTAGGTCTCTTTTTTTATTTCAGTTCGGTTCGGCCACTATTGGATACCAGCCTTTACAAAAGTATGGTTTGTATATAAAGAAATACATGGGAAGGAGATAGTTTTACAAGTTAGAGGGTTATCAGCAAAGCGAATATTTTTCATTCGTACTTTTCCAAAAAAATATACAAATATTCAACATGCCGCCTTGTACTTAGCTATAAATGTAAAAAAATAGAGGCTTATTTTTTGCCCACCCTCCTTTGAGAGCCGTTGTCAAATAATCTTCTTCTTCTTCTTCAACCCACTTCCACCCAATGCTGAGTGTAGGTCTCTTCTAATGCACTCCACTTCTCGTGGTCTTGGGCCTTCCCACCACCTTGGACAGATCGTCGGTCCATCTTGCTGGTTGTCTGCCAACATGTCTCCATCCCGTTCTAGGTCTCCATTCGAGCCAAATAATAGCACGCAGTTATTGTAGAGGACTTAAAATTATCTAAAACAATAACTAGCATCTAATAAATGCTCGAGATTCTCATGTAGGTAGAAAGATAATTCCTATTGAATGGTTCAGTTCCCATTGAATGGTTGAATGGTTATCTTATTCATTTTCTCAGAGAATGTACTTTAAAAACATACATACATTGCAAGTAAATATAAAGCTTGTAAAAAAACATTTGTTGTAAGTAAATAAATTGTAAATATCTATAAAAGAAACATTTTGTGAATGTTAAAATTGAATTATGTAAAATGGGAAGATGTATTGGTACGTTTTTTACTAATAATAATATTTAGTGACTTGGTTGAATATTAAGAACGACGTGTTCCTGAGATGAGCGTTTTTTTATTTATTTATTTTTTAACTATAAGGCTTTTTTTTCAAAACCATTTATTTAGTTTAGGCCTTATTAGGGAACTTATGAAGGTCGCCTTCAACTGAGAAGAACCGGCAAGAAACTCAGCAAGGTTACATTTATTAAATATTTTTGGACCATCTGACTATTTTGGGGTTTAGTTTTCAAATATTTAACAATTTTATACTTAAACTAATACAAAAATACATTATAAATTATAACCCGCATTAAACCTAAGATCGTGTACTGTAAACTAAACGTTTATAAATAATTAACTTATTCTTAAACAGAGCTAAAGTTGATACAAAAGATTAA
Organism: Ochropacha duplaris; assembly: GCA_951361185.1. Lineage (NCBI taxonomy): Eukaryota > Metazoa > Arthropoda > Insecta > Lepidoptera > Drepanidae > Ochropacha > Ochropacha duplaris. Next base: position 2,700,228 of record OX592715.1, on the reverse strand, counting down.
TATTATTATTTTACCTATTAAACAACTTTTATTAACAAAATCTGTGGATAAAGCGCGGCGTACCAAAATATATGAAGAACTCGCTCGTTATGCCTTTGTTCAATATACCACATTTTGGGTAAGTTGCGTAATTATATGAACAACTAATTATTGACCGGCGGGCGGGGAGCTTTTTCCGCCAACGCATCAGCTTGGCCATCCAAAGAGGAAACGCTGCCAGCCTTCTGGGAACCTTGCCGATCGGCAGCAGCGGCAGCCTCGAAGAAGTTTTTTATGTATTGTAATTGTACATTTGCATGTATATTTTGTACATTTGTTGTAAATATTTAGTAGGATAATATTAAATAAATGGGTAATTACTTTGAAACGCCTCGGTCCGATGTTTGTGCCATAGACAACTGTATGCTGGCTGTATCAGGATTTGTACTGGTATGTCGGGATTTGTAAGCTCTATGCGGGATTTCACAGTCTGACGAAGTGATGTTTTGAGATTAATCTATGAAACACGTATTAACAGCATGTATTTGACCCATAAAACTTTATTTTTTATGAAATTTAGCTTTATTTTCTCTTTATTTTGGCAACAAACAGTCATTACAAATGATAATGAGTGCCGCAAATACATTTTTTTTGATAAATAACATGTCCCCTTCGGTTTCACCCGTGTTCCCGAGGGATCTTACATTTTCCCGGGATGAAACGTATCCTTTGTTTTATTACAGGATCTACCTGTGTGCCAAGTTTCATCAAAATCCGTTCAGCCGATTTGCGCGATTAAGGAACAAGCATCCAAACATCTAAACTTACATACAGTCACAGAATGAAAAGGTTCGTCACCTTAGAGTCGCTTTTCGCTTGCACTAGTAGGTACTGCAAGAATCAATGATGAAAATTTGCAATGATGACATTGACCGCTTGACAATAGTTTTAACTGAAATAATAATGGCAGGTTGAACCAACAAGAAGGTTAGTTTATCAAACATAATAATCTTGTTGACAAGTTAATAGTCAAACAACTTTGATCTGAATAATTTTGAGCTATATTAACATAGTTTCAAACGTAATATGTGCTCGCGATACGTTGAACGAATCAATTTGAAAATCGACGAACCTTTTCATTCCGTCACTGTACATCATAACTTGGCGCCCAACGTAGGACCAAATGAATAACAAAAAGGTTTAATTAAAAGTACATAATTAGTTTTTTTTTATGTTTGAATACTTACAAACTGGAAACAGGGTCCGTAATGATCCGGTAAATGACCACATAGGTTTGTTTAGAAATGACAAATGAAAATGATTGCAATAGTAAAATCATGATTTTATGGTAAAAATGTGTGCAATTAAGGGCATTAAAATAGCAATAACTGCGATATTTTACGTTGTTGTGAAACTCTTAAGAGTCAGGGCCTTACCTTACCAAAACACTAATATAAAAACACTTAACTACACTTAGAATAGTGCATCGGAATCTTACTATCCTACTAATATTATAAATGTGAAAGTTTGGATGGATGTATGTTTGTTACTCATTTACGCCAGAACGGCTGAATGGATCTGGATGAAACTTGGCATGGAAATAGATTATAGTCCGGAATAGCACATAGGCTACTTTTTATCCCGGGAAAAGATAAGATCCCTCGGGAACGCGGGTGAAACCGCGCGGAACAGCTAGTAATATTATAAATGTGAAAGTTTGGATGTTTGTTCCTCTTTTACGCCAGAACGGCTGAAAGGATCTAGATGAAATTTGGCATAGAGATAGATTATAGTCTGCAATAGCTCATAGACTACCCGGGAAAAGATAAAATCCCTCGGGAACGTGGGTGAAACCGCGCGGAACAGCTAGTATCTAATAATCTAAAAACTACAAAAAGACCTCAATAAAAAACAACACCAAACAAAATTGCAATCCAACCGGAGTTCATAAGACATAATCTTCAATAGCAAAATATTTCCAGAACTGTAAAGAAAAGTAATATACGAAGTAATATACCGCATCAATAAGCAATAAAAACACATGGAGTGTGTCTTGCGAAAGTAGGACGAGTAATTTCATGCACATTGTAGCGCGTCGCGTGTGGGTTGACTCCATACATTCTATTTGCACAACTTATAAGGGCGCTTTTACAAGGTAGGGTAGTACCGGGTTATCGTTCGGTACGTTAGGTATGAGTGGGTAGGCAGAAAAAAAATGTATTGTTTTGGAAGAACTGGTTATTCTGGGCTGGAACTTGCATCCGCTTTCAAGGCCAGTAAATGGGATTCGTTTTCGTTCCTTTAGTGATATAAAATAAAATGGTTACAATTCTGTGTTAGAATAATTAAATAAGAATAATTGCAATTTGAAATAAAATACTGAGACTTTTCATTAATTATTTTAATAAATATTTTATTTTAATTTTTACGCCACTTCCAGGTTTCTGTGAACTTATAAAATTCATGACAGCAATTTTTGTTATCAAAAAGTCGTGACTAACTCATTGATTGACAGCTTTGATTGATTGATTGACTAACCCATCAACTCCCAACCCCACGGCCTTAGAAAACTGAAATTTTAAACAGGTAAAAAGACCGACCCACCCACAATCATCACAGAGGCAATGGGATGAGCCGCTTTGCGAGCTAGTACGTAAACAGCTTTTAGAAACGTGCCCTAGCCACGCGGAGCGCGCTCGTCTCCTTGCCGTCTCTGTGTGGGAATCTGGTCTCTGGCTACATGCACTACCTTCTTCTAACATAGGAACACTTCTAGAACCAAATACTTTCCGGATTGCTGCCTGTTTGCGTTTAGGTGCCCACTGCTACGGCCCTCATCGCTGTCAATGTGGTTTTTCCGTCGACGCTTTAGGGCACCATGGCCTCTCATGTCAGAGAAGCGCAGGTAGAATTTCTAGGCACGCCAACCTTAATGATATCATTCGTCGGTCGCTTGCAAGCGCTAACTTATCGGCCATTCTCGAACCGAATGGGCTGGTGCGTGATGACGGCAAGCGACCCGACGGTATGACTTTGATTCCTTGGAAGATGGGTCGGCCTTTAGTGTGGGACGCTACCTGTGTCGACACTTTGGCACCGTCTCATCTTCCAGAGACCGCAGTTAAGGCAGGCGGCGCCGCTGCTTGCGCTGAGAATCTCAAACGGCGCAAATATAGCAATCTTGATAGTTGCTACATATTTGAGCCGTTTGGGGTTGAGACAATGGGGCCGTGGGGACCAGCTGCCCACCGCGTTTACCGTCTCATCGCGAAACGCCTCATCGAAGCGTCACGTGACCGGAGGGCTGGCGAATACTTTGCCCAACGTATTAGCATTGCCATCCAAAGAGGCAATGCTGCCAGTGTTCTGGGCACGCTACCACCTGACAGCGATCTGGACCAGTTGGCCTATTTAGTGTAGTAAAATTTTAAGTTTTTTATTTTTATTTGTGTAATTAGATTATCTGTAATATATTAGTTAGTCTTAGTTCATAATTTTATTGTATATTCCGGTAAAAAGTATAAATAATATTTCAGGGAACCGCGAAAAGCTATTTTAATATCTAAGATCAAATAAAAAAGGAGACAGAGCCCCGCGCACTTAAAGTGAAGCACAGTAAAGGAAGCCGAATTAAAAAAAGGAAGCCGATCGCGTTCCATTGCGATGCGAAACACGGGGGGGGGGGGGGGTGGGGATAACGCACGTACAGGTCGCGCACACTTCACTTTATTCGAAACGTACGCTCCTCGCTCCTTAAACATTTTTTCTGTGTTTAATATATGTAAGACTCCTTACAGTACAAAATACACCACCACCTTCACGGTACTGTATTACGACAGTGGAGGTATATTTTCAGGTATTTTATCGAAATAAGAAAATGAGAACGAGTTTTATGAAGCTATTTTTGGTATTTGCCACGTTCTTTAGTGAAATACACTGTTGAACAAAATATTTTTGGAAGAGGTCTGTGAATAGTTACATCCTGTACGGATGCACATGTTTTTTTTATTGCAGTTATTATCGTATTTGCTAATAGTATTATAATTATAATAATAATAATTTATTTTCAACAACAAGGTTTATACATCTAGATTGCAAGCCCTGATTCCTAAACTAGCGTTAGCTGTATATTAGGAATCAGTTCCTTCCCAATAAGTACTGAAGCCAATTTGTTTAGGTTACTATTTTCGATTCGATAAGCGGCGCATGCGTGGGGACAGATGAGTTTAGGCGCCATAATGTTTGTATAATAATTAGAACTGCACATAACTACGTACTCGTTTTTTTGGTTTTTAATAAGCCCTGTTATGCAACAGATTCATAAACTACTGTATTGCATGACTTAATTTATTATAATAAAAATATGAATGTAAAACAGATGTGTATACGTTCCAACAAGTATGACCACCACGTGACATAATTATGTCATCAAGAATTGTTAGAGAAGGGGTTGGGGAGTACGCCATTTCTAACTCTTTGTATAAGTGTAGAAACTTCAGCTGTAGTTCAGAATAGAGTTGATAGCTATCACTAATTGCCGTGTGAACTCCTGCAGTTTGTCTAAGTTGACCATCGTTACCATTAATTCTGTACTGAATAATTGTATTTAATGCCAAGTGTACTTGTTAATGCCGTCTGAAGCATTAAATTCAAATTTAATTAAGACCCCAGTGTGGTGTAGACACTAAGTGATAATGGCGCCCACCGTGGGGCCATTTTATTGATTTGAGTTTAATTATTTTCTAAACTGTAATCAAATCAAAAGGTTTCTGATAATCAAAATTAATAAAATTTATGATAACGTATTTTCCGTATTACTCTTATTTGTATGGAGGAACCTTGACTATTTTTTAACATCCTTACATATAAGTTAAGCATTTCGTATAATTGAAGTTGCGAATTGTAAAAGGCAACAGTCAGCCTTCTAACAATCTGAGTTCAGAGCATCCGAGCGAATAGCGGATATAATCACATACACTCAGTTTATTTAAGGGTTCTGTAGCTTTCATAAACCTACTTTAAGTTATATTGGCGCCCAACATGGGGCTAATTGAATTAATTTAATATTTAAATTTAAACAATACGCTTGTATTGGTAAAAAATATATATATGCCTTGTGTGGTCAAGACCGTGGCAGTCCAAATCTCGTTGTTTCGCATCAGCCGGCCTATCCAAAGAGAAAATGCTGCCAGCCTGCTGGGAACCTTGCCGATTGCCAACAGCGGCAGCCACGAGGTTTTTTTTATACATATAAAGATTGTATATTTTGTACATTGTACATGTAGAAAAAGAATTGTTCGTGGGTAATAAGATTTTCTTAGAAAAACTGAATAACTTTTATCATTAACACAAAATGTTCTCAATCTTTGAAAATCTACTTTGGGCTCGATCAATCACGAAATAACAGAAGTTAAACTCTATTTAATTTTAATTAAACAAGGCTGATGGCGCCTGCCATCGATAGAGAACTGTTGATTCCCGCGCTTGCGAGATGGCAGTAAAATAATATTTCCCGTTGATACTTTAATTGTTATTTTGGTGTTGACTGTGAAATTAAAAATCCATATACAGGATGTCCAGTAAGTGGTACAACAAACTTAAGCACATTAACCTTAGTAAAAGTGTCACCATTTCTATGATACCTATTTAAAAATCACAAATTCAAAAATCAATAAATTAAAACCTGATATCAAAATATTGATTGAGGTCATTTTTGCATATTTGGTAGGTGACCTGCCCACCTATCTCCCCTTTAATTATGTCATAGGTACTACTACCCTATCTAACCGTAACTTTAATTGTCATGATTGCAAAGATTTTAATTAAATTAATTAATGAAGAGACTCTTTGCATTGAATTAAAGAGAGGTCTAGCTGGTCTTGACAGAATCCCCTGGGACAACCTTTAAAAACTCATTTTCAATTGAGAACTTTATATGTAGGTAAGGTATTAGGTGGAAGTTACAGATTGATTTACCTAAACCTATGATTTAACGTCACCTATAAATGTACCGAAAAGATGTCACCAATAGATTTTCGCTGGCCTGGCTGATTAGACTGGCCGATGGATATATCCTGCCTACGTGGATATAGCATAGGTGACCATTTAAACTGCTTTATAATTTACTAGCTGATCCGCGCGGTTTCACCCGCGTTCCCGTGGGATCTTATCTTATCCCGGGATAAAATATAGCCTATGTTCATCAGGGATAGTGTAGCTTTCCAACGGTGAAAGAATTTTTGAAATCGGTCTTGTAGTTTCGGAGCCTATTCAATGCAAAAAAAAAAAACAAACAAATCTTTCCTCTTTATAATATTAGTATAGACAACATTTTACGCGTCTTCATTAGTTAAAAGCTTTAAACGTTGAAACACTAGCGCCCTCTTGTAATGAAAACCTCATTTAACTATAGGTTAGGGTCTAACCGTTAGACCGTGTTCAAAGGTAATATGGTGGCTGTGATAGAGTGAGTAGGGTTGGCACTCTTTAGTTTTGTTATTTTAATATAATAGTACTTTTGTTTTTGTAAATTTTGGAGATACTCGTAGCGATATTAAAATAAGCAAGTAATTTCTTAATAAACCACATAATAAATACTGTTTCAAGATGTCTTCTTTGAGTTCCCCAGTCATAGCCAAAATGTTTGACTTAATCGCAACCCTAAATGTTAGCCAAAATATTGTTTTTTAAATCGCAAGTAGTCCTTACACTTTCAAACTATTTGACGTTGAGAATACGCGCTGGCGATGTTACCCTCCAAAAGTCAATGAAAATTAGACAACCCTGTACGATACAAAGGGTAGTTTGGTAACTCGAGCGTTGTTTGAATAAACAACCTCTGTGAACCCGTGTGGTCACTCTCTGATGTAATTACAGCACACACTGTTTCAAACCTAACGTCAGACTTTATAATCTCACTAGCTGTTCCGCGCGGTTTCACCCGCGTTCCCGAGGGATCTTATCTTTTCTCGGGACAAAATATAGCCTTTTGCCTATGTTCATCAGGGATAATGTAGCTTTCTAATGGTGAAAGAATTTTTCAAATTGGTACAGTAGTTTCAGAGCCTATTCAATGCAAACAAACAAACAATCAAATCTTTCCTCTTTATAATATTATTATTATAAGTATAGACTAATGTAATAATCAACATGTTTGAACATGAAAAACGGCATAAAAATCCATGTAGCAAGGATTTCAAGTTATGTATTAAATAAAACAAGAACAATCTTACTATGTACTGTTATGAAAGTTTGGAAGGCAAGATTTTGATGAAACACAAGTAGATCAGATCATATCCTAGAAAAGATATGATCCCTCGGGAACGCGGGGGATATTTAGTATTTCTTATAGGATAAGATATGTAGGGAAAACAAAACAACTAGTGCATAGTTCAAAAACCTTTCATAGATAAACTGGAGTTTATCATTCATTTATTGAACTACAGTGTACTTTACCATGTAATAAAACCTTAATAAAACACTGCAGTAACCAGTTTGTATGCACGTTGAGCGAGCGCCCTTGTAGAGAGCGCAATATTGGATCTATCGATATCTGTCTAAGAGAAGAGGCAATTAGTCTCTCACACTTCACGATTGCCAATCTATTTGAACGAGATGCGATCGATAATAGTTAACATTCAATATACAGGTGTCCGGTAAGTAGAACGACAAACTAAAGGAGGAGATAGATGGTCGCCTACCAAATATATAAAAATGAACTTTGTAAAAATATCACCATTTTCGAAATATCCAAAATTCAAAAATCAATAAGTACATAGAAATCAGAAATATCGAAATATATCAAAAATATAAAATTCATTATTAAGACGAGACGTTATCTCCTAGCCGCTATCTCTCTCGCTCCTTGACGAACTTGTCTGTCAGTAGTCTGCCCTGCCCTAGGAAAACCAAAGTGGTATTAATAGAAACCTATTTTTAAACTCGAATATGAATCTGGAATATTAATTTAGAATAGCGAGCACATTTATTAAAAGCTTTTGCCAAAGGTCGCAGAGTTTACAGTCACGATAATAAATCTAACAACTGAAGCTTTTTACTTGTTTGTGTTTTGTTGTTGTCATTCTATCTACTAAACCAGGGGTCGGCAAACCGCGGCCCGCGAGCCGCATGCGGCTCTTTGAAGGGTCAGTTGCGGCTCTTCAAGTTCCCCTCAAAATATTTTTTTTGGGTGCATATGTGATCAAATATTTAGTTAATACCGCGAGCCAAATAATTGTCTTTATTTCGAACCCAAACACAGTTGACTACATTTTACTACAGCCCTATTAAAGTTTGGAATACAGTGAAAAACCTAAAACAGAAAACTGCGGCTCTTTGAGCTTCCGAGAAGTCGATATTTTTCTGGAACCTTGCTCTGGCTCTTTGTCCAAAAAGTTTGCCGACCCCTTTACTAAACTAATAGTCAAGCCCGGTTCGCCAAAACATATGTAAATACTATAGGTACTAAATACATCATATAATTTATTATTTACAACAAATGTACAAAATATACAAGCAAATGTACAACTATAATATATAAAAAACTTCTTCGAGGCTGCCGCTGCTGCCGATCGGCAAGGTTCCCAGAAGGCTGGCAGCGTTTCCTCTTTGGATGGCCAAGCTGATGCGTTGGCGGAAAAAGCTCCCCGCCCGCCGGTCTATAGGTACTATTATGTATTTATAATATAAATAGTTGTAATTGTGTTCTCCAAAATAACTATATGAATTTTGTCAAAATGTAGGTACAACGCTATCTATGGTTTGCGGGGCGATACCTAAGTTCAATTCCTGGGACAATTTGTTTTCTCCGTAATTTCTCGCACAAAGCAACAAAGACTTCCTTGCGTCTTTATGTTTATATATCGCGTTTATATATCTTCTTCTTCTATATATATAAAACTAGCGGACCCGGCAGACGTGGTCCTGCTCTGAAATTGAAACAAAACTTAGAACCCGATTCCAGCTACCGGGTCCATTTTTAAAAATAGATAACAACCTACTCTCAGATCTACTGAATATACATATACCTAAAATTTCATCAAAATCGGTCAAGCCGTTTCAGAGTACGGTAACAAAGGACCGATTTGGATGAAATTTTGTGCGTGTATTTCAATGGGTTCCTCGATGATTTGAAAACAAAATTGGAGCCGGTACGAATCGGATTCTAAGTTTTGTTTTAATTTCAGAGCAGGACAACGTTTGCCGGGTCCGCTAGTTTATATTACACTATGTTCTGAGCAAAGCTCGGTCGCCCACTATCTTTGAATAAACGGTATGCAATGTTTAAATTATTTTAATATTCTTGTTTGTCTGCCTGTCTGTCGTTTCGGGTGGAATCTTGCAACAAAAATTTCGAGCACTTTCCGATTGTCTATCTGGCTGAAACTTTTGGGGTAACTAACAACTCGAATACTCGATGACAATGTATTCTAAATCGATAAAACGTGGATTCAAATTATTATTATCATACAAAAAAATAATAGTGAAAAACGTAATTGAAAAATTAAATAAGTTTTAGAAGTCCCTACTTCTGCGTTTCAATAAATAAGCGGCTGAAACTCTTAACTTCTGAGCTTATTTAATTTGCTTCAGAAAGTTACGAGTGAATCAGACGGTGGGAATTGTTTCAGAGGCGTAGGTTTTGAGTTGAGAAGAGAAACCCAACTTTATTATGTTGTTTTATTAATCCTTTAGTAGGAGTGCTAGTGCGGGCGGACTTTAAAAAAAAGATTCGGTTCGATTATTTCACCTCTCTAGCTATAGTCTATAGTCTATGGACAAGTCGTCCCCGTGCTCTATAGGCTCCACCAAAGGCTAAAAATATATCAGCTTACTTTTTTCATTTATTATATTGATTCTAAACAAATCCTATGAAGTACTGTAACGCAATCAATAAGTTTACCTATTACACTAATATAATAAACTAGCTGTCCCCCGCGGTTTCACACGCGTTCCCGTGGGATATTATCTTTTCTCGGGATAAAAATATAACATACACTCACTAATAACGTGGCATTCTATTGGTAAAAGAATTTTCAAAATCGGTTCAGTACATCCAGAGATTACCTCCTACAACTGCACAAACTCACAAATTTTACCTCTTTATAATATTAGTATATTATTGGTGCCTTATCATCATTCCAAAGTGGTTCGGCGCCTGGAATTGATGCCCTCTCTCCACAACACCTTAAAGATCTCACATGTGGTCGTTGTGGTGATATTGGGGACACTCTTCTTGATGATCTCACTGGTTTAGTTAATGTTATCCGGAAGGGTCCCAAATGAAATATCACAAATATTGTACGGCGCTAATCTCTGCGCTTTAAAAAAAAAAGATGGCGGAATAAGATCTATTGCTGTTGGCACCGTATACCGCCGCCTTGCTGCCAAGGTTTGCTGCAGAGCCAACAGAGATAAAATTAGAGATTTACTGCAGCCAACACAACTTGGTTTCGGCTTACGAGAGGGCTGTGAAGCTGCGGTACATTCGCTTAGGACCTTTCTGGATAATAAAGGCGGAGAGGTGCTGCTAAAGGTAGATATAAAGAATGCTCTTAACTCAGTTGATAGGGGCGCCCTTTTGACACAATTTTTTGAAAATATTCCAAATTCTTCAAATTTTTTATATCAATGTTATAGCAAACCTTCAAAATTAATGTATGGAAACAATTTGATTTATTAACAGGGTGACCCTCTCGGGCCGGCCATCTTTAGCTTAGCCATTAATCGTTTGAAATCAAAATTTATCGTTTGGTATCTCGATGATGGGATTCTGGGAGGAGATGTGACCACTGTGTTAAATGATTTAGAACAATTAATAAAAGATTTTCATGCTATAGGTTTAGAACTAAATTTTTCGAAATGTGAACTATTTTTACGGATACTTGCACAGCAAAAGATTTGGCTTTTGAAAATGTTAATAGTTTAGCCCCTAATATTAAACTTTTAGACAGTGGTTCACTTCGACTGCTAGGTTCCCCCATTCTTGAAGAACCAGTTTCCACCTTTGTCGAGGAAAAAATTCAAAATTTGCAAAATGTTTCAGATGGTCTTTTAAAAATTAATAAACACATGGCCTTCACTATCAGCAGATACTGTCTTTTTGTCCCAAAATTTGTGTATACTCTTACGTGTTGTCCACTTTGGAAGTACCCTAATTTATTACAAGACTTGGACAATACCAGTAGAGATACACTCATCTCAGTTTTTAATATAAATTTTGATAATCGAGGATGGTCACAAGCCTCTCTGCCTATTAGGCATGGAGACTTAGGCATTCGCAAAATTTCTAGTGTGTCATTGCCAGCCTTTTTGTCTTCGGTCTATAGAACAGATGACCTTATAAAGCGCATACTCTCTGTTTCTTTTCAAAATGTTGAGGTATCTTGCTTGACTGAGGCCAGAATTTCATGGCAATTGGCCTGCCCGAACATTGAACTGCCCAAGGTCCCCTCCTCGCAGCGGCTCTGGGATGACCCTCTCTGTGAACTGGTACGGAATAATTTATTAGAAACGTCAACCAGTTCCGCAGATAGGGCCCGCCTCACAGCTGTTTTTGCTTGGAAATCGGGTCTTTGGTTGCAGGCCTTACCATCTTGACATATGGGTACACTTTTGGACTCCAACACTTTTAGATCCGCAGTATGTTTACGCTTGGGCTTGCCAATTTTCTCGTCACATCGCTGTCAGTGTGGCACTGCGGTCGATCAACTCGGTCACCACGGACTATCTTGCATCAAAAGCGCAGGTAGATATTCGAGACATGCTTGCCTTAATGATGTCATCGTCGGGCCCTTACCAGCGCCAACGTAACAGCTATTTTAGAACCAAATGGCTTGTTACGTGACGATGGTAAAAGACCCGATGGAATGACACTTATACCCTGGAAGATGGGTCGGCCTTTGGTATGGGATGCCACGTGTGTTGATACTTTAGCACCGTCTCATCTTCCAGAGACAGTGGATAGGGGCCGGTGGTGCAGCCATGTCAGCTCAAGCGGCGAAAATACAGTAACTTAGATAAAAGTTACATATTTGAGCCGTTTGGGGTTGAAACTCTGGGTCCGTGGGGGCCGAGTGCACACCACCTTTTCCGAGAAATGTCAAAACGACTGGTCGACGCATCTCGTGACCAGAATGCTGGCATATACCTCGCTCAACGAATCAGCATTGCCATCCAACGTGGCAATGCTGCCAGCATTCTGGGTACGTTGCCTACTGACAACGACTTTTTTATTTAGATTTATTTATCCTTTGATTGGGTGTAATTATCTATAAATAAATAAATATCATACATTCTTTACACATGGCCATCTGCTCCCAAACTAAGCAGAGCTTATGCTATAGAAACCAGATAACCTTTTAATAATAATATACTAAGAATAATATCGCGTATTCAATAACCATAACCATACGATATAGTTTTAAACATTAAATTAGTATTATAACCATTTGTTAAGTGTAATAAAACCTTTAAATAACCCAACCAACCTACTCTCGATTTCTTACCGATTTCTTAATAAGGAGTCTCTAAGCGCCGAGAGACAAACTTCTTCAAATAATATAACTATTTGAAGAAGTTTGTCTCTCGGCGCTTAGAGACTCCTTATATTTTCGGGGAGCTTTTTCCGCCAACGCATCAGCTTGGCCATCCAAAGAGGAAACGCTGCCAGCCTTCTGGGAACCTTGCCGATCGGCAGCAGCGGCAGCCTCGAAGAAGTTTTTTATATATTATAGTTGTACATTTACTTGTATATTTTGTACATTTGTTGTAAATAAAATAAATACTATTAACCATAGCATGAAGTTTAACCAGTGTTTTATTTCATGTCGTGATGTGACAGTGGATGCTAATTTGATTAAAAAAACTCACATTTGATATTTAACTTGTAAGTAATTAAATAAGTAAATTATCTACAAAATTAATCGAGGCCTTATGAGACCGGCGGGTGGGGAGCTTTTTCCGCCAACGCATCAGCCTGGCCATCCAAAGAGGAAACGCTGCCAGCCTGCTAGGAACCTTGCCGATCGGCAGCAGCGGCAGCCTCGAGGAAGTTTTTTTATATGTAGATTGCATATTTTGTATATTTGTTGCAAATTAAAATTTTTAAAGATAAATTACTTGCAATTAACATATAAGCAGGCAGCAAAACTTGTAAGAAGGTTAGGCAAGCGATAGAGTCTGACAATTCATAAACGCGTATGAAAGCCTGTATTGTGTTGTATTGATATTATTTTTACGTCTAAATTCGATTTATCGATTGAATAATTCGATGAGTGGAGCTCCAATTACCGGGGTATTGTAATAAAATTTTAAGTTATTGAGTCTCACGTTATTAATATTATATAACCAAATAGCATGATAAGAAACTCAAATATATCTTTATTAAGTAAACTATAAACTATTTTATTATTTACAACAAATGTACAAAATATACATGCAAATGTACAATTACAATACATAAAAAACTTCTTGGAGGCTGCCGCTGCTGCCGATCGGCAAGGTTCCCAGAAGGCTGACAGCGTTTCCTCTTTGGATGGCCAAGCTGATGCGTTGGCGGAAAAAGCTCCCCGCCCGCCGGTCACCCGAGGCCTCGATTAATTTTTTACATAAAATATTTGCGAAACGACGAGCTTCAGACCCCCACGGACCCATGGTCTCAACCGCAAAAGGCATGATAAGTGTGTTCTGAAAGACGTATTTACCTACTGGTTTTGAAGTCATGAATATGTATCTTGTATTTTTAATTCAGGAATTCAAGAAATCCAACGAAAAGTTTTAGCCTCATTGTCTATTTAAATTAAAACCCTGTGGCATTTACTATAATACTTATTTTCCTTAATCAGCCTACGATGTCTGCCACGTAACAAAATCCAACGCCTACGTTACGCCTACGTTAGGAAAGTATTCCCATAAAAGTATAATCTGCATTATGTTAATGAAATTTTAAACCGGACACTGAGAATTATTCTCAAGAACACCGAAAATAATCAGCTATTTACAAAGTTTGTATTAAGAAATTCTAAATGTTGAAAGCCTGGAAATATACCTCAAAGCGATAACAGTTAATTGCGATCATAGCTTTTTATGTACCACCGGTTTTACGACATAAAAATGTGATTTTCAATGTATTATAAGACCGCTGCGGATACCAAAAAGGTTGACTGGGAAGGTTGGGGATCTTTAATCCGCCATGTTGGTTCTAAGGGTCGATTGAATAGGAAATTATTGTTAACATAAGTTAGCTTTAGGTCTATTTTGCATGATGTTAAAATATTTGAGTACCTACTTCCATTTGAAATATTGTTTAAAACATGTTTAACATTGTATGGAAAAAGAGAACGAAAGTCAACCTCAAACTCAAAATAGTGGTAGTGACGTCTGATACCGTGGCGAAGGTCGTGGGTTTGAATCCTACAATGGGCTTGAGCTTTTGGTGAAGGAAAACATCGTGAGGAAACCACAGCACGGTGGTAGGGTACTTTGGAGTACTTGACTGGCTGGCTACCACCCTCAAGTTGAAAATCTGTCGCTAAGCACCTGTTGGTGTGTTCCGGCAGTTGCACTTGAGAGCCAGTTGTACAACACATTGGCCCCTTGGTATTGTTAATGTCTATAGGCGATGGTAGTCGCTCACCCACCACCAGGTGACCCGTCAGCTTCGTTGTTACTTGAGCGCGCTTGAGCTTTCGGAGCGCTTATAACTTATCAACACGTTTTTCCTAATATCATTGATTTACATCAACTCAAGCCTCAACACATTCATCGCGCTTTTATATACCTTTGTCTCAAATCCAGCGGCGGGCCGTTCATTAACCGTTGTAGTATTGTTCGCTCTACCTCGCCTCCTGAATAGCTGCATGACAAATTGAACCGCCCATTGTTTTTATCATTTAATGGAGTTTTCTTTTGCCCACGTTCACTTTCCTTTCTTGTTTTGTGTTACATGAATTGGATTCTTAACGTTTTTACGCACGATTTCGTTTTGTATTATTATTTCAATGTCAGAGTTCTGTTTTTAGATGGTTTGAATGATATAATCAATCTTTGTGTGATTGATCTACTGTTTGACTTTACTGCCAACACCACTTAGCTATCATGGCCTTAAACATGATTTACGTAAGACGTTACCAAGTATTTTTATTGTTCCTCAATTACGCAAAAACGGCTGAACGGATTTACATGAAACTTGATTTAATATTTGTTTAATAAAAAAATAGTTAACAGATTTTAAAAGTTGGCTATATTATAATTTATATTTAATTCCTCTTCGGCCCTAGGCTAGGTGGCAACATCCCTTTGCGTTCATAATTTATTTTACCGCCAAATAAATGTGTTATGAACACGGATACACCAATTTGCCTAATTACATGTTTCAAATGTCCATTAGCTTTCGCTTTCATCGTTTTAGCGGAGAAAATTGAATGATCATAGACTCATTCTTATCATAAATCAATTTAAAACGTAAATAGATAAAATGGAGGCAATATAAAACATTAGTCAGCGTTGCAGATATTTACCTATACTTATGTTTACTTATGTTTAAGTTAAACAAACAACAAACGCTTTCGATGTAATTATTGTTTTTTTTTTTTTTGTAAAATTATACTCCATAATATTTATAAGATCCGGTTCATTTTAAAACGAAGATGATAGCTCTGGTTGTGACCATAATCACACATACATCTAACCATAAGTCTTAATTCCGCAAAAACCTCATGTGAATACTTAGATATTCGAAAGGTCGTGTCTATTAGGAGGTTGATTTTTAGTTTTAGTTTATCCAAAAGCTTAGCTAAATCTCTATAATACTAGCATCACGTGTTAACACACGTCTCATAATGTGACTTAGTATGAAAACACACGGAATTAGATCCTTAACTTGCCCGACGCGACTGCGGAGTTGAAATCAAATTTATTTTGTAGTCCGTAATTTATAAATTCATTCTGGATACAATACAAACATCACGTATCTTCCATAGTCTATTGAATTGGAACGAAACAACTCTGAGCTACAAACACAACATATTAATTCTATTTATTTACTAGCTTTCCGCCCCGCAGTTTCACCCGCGTATCCTTTCTTATTCTTCGCCTACACCTTAAAAACCTGTGAAAAAATTCTACTTTCTAGGTCCAAGGGTTTAGGCTAGGCGTTGATGAGACAGTGAGTCAAGCCTTCTCTTTTTATACATATATATATATATATATATATAGTATGTATATGTTTAAGTTTTCATGGCCAACCCAAGTACAGATTCGTTGAAGCAAAATAACTTTTAATATTAGTATTAGAACTCAAAGAAATGGACATATATTCCTCTTTTTATTGGATACAGCGCCTTTAAAACATTGTAAAAAGACCGACAACACATTGGCTATGCCCCTGGTATTGCTAATGTCTATAGGTAACGGTCTTCACTGACCATAAGGTGACCCACCTGTCTGGTTGCCACTAAAACTGCTATAAAAAGAGCTGTGTACTCATTTTGCTCCACTAAAAATAAACGCAACAGGCGCGCGGATGAAACACACCCCTGAGTTTACCTCTAAACCTTTCTATTACCTACTCCGCTTAGTATAATCCGTTTAAGTTACTACGTTAACTATTTGCTATAAACCCCCGCTTCTTATCTTCAATGGACAAACTTATTTATGCTCTACTTTACTTGCGACGCTGAAATAATTCCGTTTAAAGACTCAATTTGAGGGATTAAGATTTAGTTCAGACTTGCGCACTCTTTCAAGACTAAATTATGTCTTATCCATGTTTCGTAGAATATTCTGGGAAAAGTCTGTTATCTGTTTGTCTCTCCCTAATTATCTAGGGTCGACATGTCCATTCTGCCCTTCCATCCATCATATCGGTATAAATTCCTTTCTTTCTTTATTCTGGGAAACATTCTTATTTTATTTGGAAAATGTGGTTTGGTCGTACCTAAATCAAAGCGTATTATTGACAACAAACAATCGATATCATCCTACGGAATTCAACTATGGAGTAATCTAATTGAAATCCTGCAACAATTAAAAAAATAGCCATACTGGAACAATCATCAAAGTCAAAACCATTTATTCAGTTTAGGCCCTAGAAGGGCACTTATGAAGGTCGAATTACAGAAGTTACCACCGGTTTGGAAGTCAATCTTCAACTGAGAAGAACCGACAAGAAACTCAGCACGGTAACATTATTTAAATATTTTTGGACCATCTGACTATATTGGCATTTTTTTTTCAAATGTTTATCAATTTTATTCTTAATCTCATCATTTCATCTTTATATCATAACAAACTTTCACATTTTTAATAGTAGATAAGATTTACTGAGTAGTTAATTTTTAAATTGGATAAGCTTGTGGATAATCAGAAACCTGGTTATAGGATATGGTGATGATGGGTAGGCCTATGTCACGACCTGCCGGGATCCTATGTTGGGGTGACGTATCAATTAAACTCTGACTCCAATTCAATACTTATATTGTCCGAAACATAATTAACTTAATTACAGTAAAACATGTTATATTAATGAAGGGCGAGAGGCGACTGTCGGTGCGAGCACTGGCTGACGCAATCGACACTTCATTTTGCTGCGTTGCACTTACTGAGCCCCAACACGGGTAAATGATTGTGAAGGTGGTAAGCACACAAAGCGTAGAAAGGAACTGGTTCTCAAGTGTAGCTGTCGAAACTCCGGTAGGTTACTTGGTGACAAAAAGATGCGTTGCTGAGTTTCTTGCCGGACTCTTCTCAGTTTAAGTGTATTCCGAACCGGTGGTAGAGTCAATTGTAAACGTTCATAAATGCCTTACCAGGGCTTAAACTGAATAAATGAGTTTTGATTTTTGACAAATTTTAAACTTGCCAGGCGGCAACTACAAAGATGTCAGATGATGAACCTGATACTTAAAACTTTATAATAGTATAATGTTTAGTTGTTACTGTGTACTAAACTTTACTACAGCAAAAAATCTAGATCAATCTGGCAGAGAGATAATATAATAATCTAATAGCTTTCCCCAAAACCCTAATTAAAAACATATAATTAACCTTAATAAACTGTATAATGCAGCGAAGGACTTTGTTTTATTATATGTGAGGATTCGTTTATAAGATGATGATAAAAAATTGATTATTGGAAGGAAAATTTTATGCTAAATTTTACCATGAACTTAATATAGTTTCGTCACTCGCTAATTGATTTTTCTCATTTATTTGTGACGAGACTTTCTGTCGTGAAGATGTTTATTACTCTTTTACGCAAAAACTACTAAACGGATTTTGATGAAACTTGGCATACAGGTAGATAAAATACCGATAGTCTGTTTCCTTGTGTTATAACTCTTATACGATTTTAGAGTCATTAAATAATCAGTAGAGCGATTGTTAATAAAACATAATCAACATCGTAATCGATAAATGTGATTTGAAATAAAAGATTACTTAGAATTTAATGTAGCATATCGAAGCTTTTTGAAACCGAAATAAATACACAGAATAATTGTTAATAAAATAACACAATACGAAAAGCCATTCAAAACAATTCTGTAATTCAACTGTGAATAAAAGAATTACGATTTCAATTAGGTATCACAATAGCAATGCAGGTTTTACTTAAAAGTAGGTATTGATTGACGCTCAATTCTACAGCAGATTAGAAAGGTTCACAAAATTCCAAATGGTTTGTGTAGCGACATCTATCTACAAACAGATATAGTTCGCACGACTCCTAGATAGATGGCGCTCCAGTAATCTACATCGCGCTAACGAAGTTTTCTATGGGATTGCATATAAATGTATACAAGATTCCAACATTTACTGCGTGACCGCAGTCCACAGGCACGATGACCTAGCCTGGCGGAAGATTTTCCATTTTCAATGGAGGAGTCTAATACCTCGCTCCTCCATAGTTTGCTAAAATTGACAGTCTTATATGGGAGTTTCTTTCTCACTTTGTCCCAACTCATGTATTCTATAAATCCCTCTGTAGTATATCAGCAACGAGTTTCTACTGCAACAAATAGCTACGATTCTAAATAACATTTATAATTTTAGGTTGTTTCCCTCCTTTCATTTCCTCTACTAATATTCCTGTTAGTGGAGCATGTAATTACTGGAAGACATGTCAATTACCCAGGTGGTATGGTCCCTATGGTGCACCTGACTTTGTTGTTATTGATGTCATCATGACTATAGTGCCCGGAGCACATAAGGTAAGACAGACGTACTCATATACCTATCATATCATTATTTGGCGATGAAGGCGATGATAGCTCAGTGGTAAGTGACGTCGAATACCGCGACGAAGGTCGTGGGTTCGAATCCTACAATGGGCTTGAGCTTTCGGTGAAGGAAAACATCGTGAGGAAACCACAGCACGGTGGTAGGGTACTATGTGGTACTCGACTGGCTGGCTACCACCCTCAAGTTGAAAATCTGTCGCCAAGCACCTGTTGGTGTGTTCCGGCAGTTGCACTTGAGAGCCAGTTGCCCTTGCCCTTAAGGCATTGTAATAAGGTGTACAACACGTTGGCAGTCCCCCTGGTATTGCTAATGTCTATAGGCGACGGTAGTCACTTACCATCAGGTGACCCGCCTGCCTCGTTGTCACTAGTGACATAAAAAAAAAAATATTGTAGCCTCTACTAGAGCAAATGAACAAATCTGAAATTATTTCAAAGTACCCAACGTATCTATAATAAAGTCCATTATTCTTAAAGTGAGACGGAGACGACTAGTGATAGAGCGGAGTGGAAGAGGAAAACATGTTGTGCCGACCCCACCTAGCGTGGGATAAGGAAGAGAAGAAGAAGAAGATTCTTAAAGTAACCGCTCTAAAATAATTAGATGTATATTAAAATATGAAGTATGAATGTAAGACGTTTGAAAGTCGACAGGAAGTCTAGAATTCTGGATGAGTAGGTGGTACTTTGTAGGTAGCTAAAGCAATATTAAGTTTTTTCTATGGCTTTTTAGGAATATCTATGAGAGTACCTACTAAATAACATTAAAAGATGTAGGTGATCTTTTTTCGTTCGTAGCTAAATAGGAATATTTTAAAAATATAAGATTTGTTTTAATAAAGTGAATTGCGATTTTGTTTTTATCCCACTAATATTATAATGGATGGATGGATGTTTGTTGCTCAATAACGCAAAAACGGCTGAACGGATTTCAATTAAACTTAGCCTACAGGTAGATCATACCCTAGAATAAAACATAGAATACTTTTTATCCCGAGAAAAGATAATATCCCTCGGGAACGCGAGCGAAATCGCGGGGCGAAAAACTAGTGTTTTAATCATTCCTATCATATGTAGGTATATTAACAATAGCAAAACCTTAAGCAACTCCATGATAGCAAATTTATCGACACCCAGTGTCAACTAAATACTCCTGGCATGCGTTTCCACGTAAAGAATAGTTTTTAGATATTGTTTTTGATAGAAGAAGCAATTAGCAAGCAAGAATAATTTTGATATAACGAGCTACACTCTACACTGTAAGAAGCACTTTCTTTCAAAACCTCATGAAAATTGGACATATATCTTTGAAACAAAAATACAAACTTTTTTCATAGACGTCCTTTTATTGCAGTGATCTTGATTGTTTCTCATTTTTGTAAAATATCTATCCACATATTACGTTACTCTATGATAGGATTATCCAGGCATAATTATATCCATTTAAACTCCACAATATCTCATGTAGACCAGGACCCAGTAGTATACAGTATTCGACTTTTCTTCCATGATCTGCCGTAGATGATGTCTTGTCTCACAGAATGCTAGAAATTGTGTGCCTAATATGGTAAGAGGGACCACTAAAATTAATCTCAGTAGTTTTAAGTGTTTGTTTAGTATTTTGCCTCTATTCAAGAAACAATTAAAAATACTTACTGGAAATTAACGAAGACGTTGTAAAATTCATTATTTTACATTCATGATTTTTAATTACCAATTTAACGACCATAAATCGTGAAGTTGTCTATGACCTCAATCCCTCATAAGACCTGTGCAGTGAAGATGATATGATGACCGATGATGAAAGGGTCCACTACTACTAGGAAAAAAACAGCCAAACGGCAGGATTTCTTCTTATAAGTCAGGTTTGAGTTTGATTAAGTATTTCTGTGGATGTGATGATGTCCAATCATATCTTGAGGAGGCAATAATAAAATACGTTTAATAAATTTATCGATTCAGTAATTGAAAAAGTTGTATGATAAATTCAGATGTGACTATAAATCCAAGACCTACTCATAATTTTGGGATTCTGTGTGATTCTGTTTGATTTGTAGTTTACGTATAAAATTGCTTATTTCTAATTTGCCTTTATTATATAAAATAATTCTAATGTACGTAGGTAATAGTTTTCGAAGGAATTTAAAAAATCTAATTTCCAGCAATACTTTTGTATTTAATACATTCGTAGAAAAATGTCGCATTGATTGGGATTAATAAAGGCATTCATAAAATATTCCACCGGATTTTTAAAAATAAATCAAAAAGTACCAATAGTTTTTTGTGAATCACATAGGGCGAGTTAAAAAAAACGGATTTCAAACACGCAGGTACACACGGCAAACGAAAAGATTTCGATAAAAAATAAATTGTGTCAAAGGACAAGTCGTATTTAATATTTTTTTTTTATTTACTCGATTATTTTTACTGTTTTAACGTCGGCTTAAGCTCTGCCTAGTTAAAATCGACGCACAAATGAATGTTAGTTACTCACCTGTTGTTCACGAGATCTGCGCCCACCTGATGCCACCAATGCACTACCAATCGATATCAATAAAAATAAAAATCCCGTACTTATTAATTGTTTCAATCAGTCAAAAGTAATTTAAAAATGGAAGAATTTATTTATTGTCTTATTTTGTAAAGTATTTTTATACTCTACAAACGTCAAATAGACATCGCGTCCGCGCGCGCTCTCAAATTATTTTTTAAAATATTATTGTCGATTATTTTTTATTTATGGCCAATTATTTATGGTAGCGCGCGCGTTCGGAGCTGTCAGGGGTAAGACTGAAATGTGGGCTGAAAACAGGGGCTGTAGCTATGTAGGTATGCTCTGAGAGTGGGTGTCTTTTAGACAAGGATATCCATATGTAGGTAGTTGTGGAATAGAAAGAGAGGGTGGTAGAAGCGCAAGGGGAGCTCACGTACTTGATTCCACGTCAGGAAGAATTTGTAGGCGTTCGCAATTGTACCTTAGATTGGGGTTTTCCGAATTTAATAAGTACCCGTCTTTGGTGACGTTCCTAACTTGGATTCATAATGATTACGAGGTTAGATGAATAGCCATTTTGTCCGGATTATCTCTTGTTACTAGGTACTGTTCAAATTTTTAGATTCGCCTCCCAAATGTTTTTCAAATATGGGATGCGTAAGTAAGTATACCACTTAGAAAATTAATTTATGGTGATGTTAAGGGATTATCGAAATCCACTGAAAGGGACTGAAATAATTTTTGATTTATAGGATTACGTAGGGGACTTAGAAGTAAAAATCGATAAAAATGGAACCCTGATGTAACTTAAGACAAACAGTGGCAGTCTATTTAAAACTATACAGACTAACACCAAAATCGATTATATAGTGAATTGGCTTGTCTTTGATCACAAACTCACTATCACCATAGTGAAGATGTGGCCGAAAATTGTAAGCACATCAGCTGGAATTAGCTCTCCAATTCCTGGAATACACCAGCTTGCTACGTGGCTAACCAGACGGGTACTACAAAGTACCCACATCATGCTAGCCATTATTATATTACATTTCGTAATAAAAAATAAAGTTAAATGTTTAAATATAATCACTTTAAAAGAATACGTTAAAATTAAAGCTGTAAAAATTCTTAAGTTTGAAACAAATAAAAGCCTTTCGCTTTCATGGAATTCTTTTAATAATGGAACTCAAAGGACTCTGTTTCAATGTGTTCTAAGAAAAGAGTTTTAGTTTGTCTTATGGCAGTAATCCAAAGTGTAAAGAAAATGTTTTGTTTCTTTTTGTGTTACTGAAAATTACAGTAGGTATTTTTGTTCTCCATTAAAATGCTCGTTATTTTATTCAAAAGTTTTTTTTTTATTTCGTGCGTAAAAACACTGAGAAAACGATATTACCACCGTAATCTTCTGCATTATAAATGTCATCTAAATCTTTAAAGCCTCAATAACGTGATTACAAGTTACTTATGCATGTAAAAAATTTGCAACTGAGAGGTATAACAATAATTATATATAGTCCCTCGTAGCCGTCGTAGGCTCGTAGGCTCGTAGGCTCGTAGCTTACACGTGAGCTGATATTCTTTTTCACACTACTGCGTGCTTTAAAACCGGGTAATTTAATACCATATTAAAAATAAGTATTTTGGCATTCTTAACTGTAAATAAATATGTATGTTTGTCCTCTATGCGTTCCTAAACGATTCATTCGATTGTGATGAATCTCTGGTGAGTTCTGCGAAAGCCCACAATGGTCCTGGAGCAAAAAAGAAGAATTTACCAAACACTTTTTTTTTTTCGTATCATTTCATCGCATGCTGGGTACAGCTACTAGGTAAAAATATTAATTTTACAAAAGAAAGGATAAAATGATATATTTGGAAATGTTTCATATTTCATCATTTTTTATTTGTTTACTTTAGGATAAGCTTGTATTTGACTGCAATCTCATGGTAAGTGATGATGTGGCCGAAGGTGGTAAGCACACAAAGCTTAGACAGGAACTGGCTCTCAAGTGCAGCTGTCGGAATACCCCGGTAGCGGCTTGGCGACAGATTTTCAACGTGCGGGTGGTAGCCAGCCAGTAGAGTACAACAAAGTACCCTATAACTGTGCCATGGATTCCTCACGATGTTTTCCTTCACCGAAAGCTCTAGCTCATAGGATTTGAACCCACGACCTTCGCCGCGCGGTATTCGACGTCACTACCACTGAGCTATCATCGCCTTAAACATGCCATGTTAAAAAAATTCCTTATTAGATAGAAATTGTCGTCAATTTTGAATAGAATTCTAGATAGCTATGATGCACGCCGGCAACGGTGAGAGCGGAAAATGCAATCAATTCGCAATTCACATTGTAAAAGTAACCGGTACCTAACAATTTTAATTATTTTCTTGAAGTGCCTCTCCAACTAGTGAAGGTTTGCTGTCAGTTCGGAAAACTTCTGTTTGTCCTTCGCGAGGCGGAACAGTTCAGCAGCGCTGTTGATGCCGGTCCACTCGCGAATATTGCCCAGCCACCACTTTTTTCTCCGGCCTACTGGTCTTCTACCAGCCACTTTGCCCATCATTATAAGTTGCAGCAGTTCGTATCTGTCATGTCGCATGATATGGCCCAGATAACGAACTTTTCTCTGTTTGACGGCTTGCATGATTTGGCGTTTCTGACCAGCTCTACGGAGAACTTCTTCATTGTTCACTCACACTATGTGTTGGGCTAATGGCCAACATACGTCTGTAGGTCCACATTTCAAAGGCTTCTACTCGTTTCTGGAGTGGCTTTTTGATTGTCCAGGCCTCGCACCCGTATAGAAGTTTATTCACCGTTTAAATGGTATTGGATCAAAGAATTGTAACATTAAATAAAATGAAAAAGATTTAATTGTAGCATTGAACTAACCGATGATTATTAAAGACAAAAACCATTTATTCAGTGTAGGCCCTAGAAGGGCACTTATGAAGGTCGAATTACAGAAGTTACCACCGGTTCGGAAGCCTTCAACTGAGAAGAACCGGCAAGAAACTCAGCAAGGTTGCATTTTTTAAATATTTTTTGACCATCTGACTATATTTTTTTTTTCAATTGTTAATAATTTTATACATAAACTAATACAAAATAAAAAATATAACCGGCATTAGTTACCCATTTATTACACTTTTAGGTCGATAATTTAACAGTGATAGTAACCGTAGTACATCAGAGGTATACCGTAATGGGGAGCTCATTCCACATCCTAATGGTCCGTAGAAGGAACGTCCGGCTGAGTCGTTCGGTGGACGAACTTGAACTTGCCTTGTAGGCTTATAGACATAGAGATCTAGTACTGCTCTATAGGCGACGCTAGTCACTTGCCATTAGGTGGACCGCCTGATTAAAAACACATTTATAACAGCTTTTTGGCAGATTTTTTTGCAATTCACTAAATCAATGTAAACTACCTGTAGTACGACAAATTCGGCCCTTATACAATAATTCTAGCATATTTTAAAGATATATGGGTGGTATTATTAAAGGTTATCCGTGTTGCAATAAATTTGAGAAGAATGGCCTCTAGCAATATAGATAATAGATACCTTCTTAAATATACCTACATAGTATACGAGTATGTTATATGTATATGTCGAGACCCTTGCTCCGTGGGGTGAGAACTGGCTAATAAGTTTTTTTTGTACTGGGGACCGAAGAGCTGGCAGTTTCCTCGCACAACGTATCAGCATTGCGATACAGCGAGGAAACGCTGCCAGAAAAAAAGGCATTTAACCTACTACAATTTTGAATGTAACCTACCATAATTAACACAGTATCGAAAATGCATTATCTTAATTTTAATTATGTGTTCGTATCTTCTCTAATAACAAAATTATCTTGTATAATATGTATACTTATGTCTATAAATAAATAATCGATGTTATGAATCTATATTTAGAATTATATTAGTTTATCGTCAGATACTTAACAAAACATAAATTCAATTCAATATGAAACAAGTTAAGGATCATTTTAATTAAACTATCGGCCTCGGTGAAGGCTGGAAGTAAGTGATGTCTGCTAATTCAATTATCCTATACTAGGTATGCTAATGGATCTATAATGGAAGTATTCCAATAAATGAATGTGTTACACCACAAGTCACAACCAAGCAGGCGAGTCACCTGACGGTAAGTGAATACCGCCGCCTAAAGGCATTAGCAATACCGGGGGAATTGCCAATGTGTTTCCGACAATTTTACAATACCTTAAAGGTTCTCAATTGCAACTATGGAAACACATCAACACCAACAGATGTTTGGCGACAGATTTTGACAGCGCCAGCCAGACGAGTATTACAAAGTGCCTTACCCTACCACCATGCTGTGGTTTCCTCACGATGTTTTCCTTCACCGAAAACTCAAGCTCACTGTAGGATTCGAACCCACGACCTTCGCCGTGGTATCAGACGTCACTGAACTATCAACGCCTTAAAATAACCATTCGTAATTGGTCGACGATTTAAAAAAAAACTTAAGTGAAACCTTTTTTAATAGACAAACGATTAATATACGAATTATAATTATTCCTGTCATAATTATATTCTTCTAAGTTGTGAGAGAAGTAACTTTTTGTTATGGTTTACCTTTGATTTTGACTTTGACTCTCCATGCTACAGCACTTCGAATTCATCATAGAAAGAAACACTATCACCTAACCACAGAACAAATAAAAAAGGTAGAAGGAGCGTACGTAAACATAGTCTACAATAAAGTGAAGCAACGTGCACCAAGTTGTGTGCGTGACTAGCACGTACGTTATCCCGCGTGACTCGCGTCGCACAGGAACACGATCGACTTCCTTTTTCGAATTCTGCTGCCTTTACTGCGCCCTATAACAATAGAATCTATTTTTTAGCGATTCAAGTTATTAATTACGCGGGGCTCTGTCTTCCTTTTTAACTTGGTCAGAGGTTCAGACATGCAAAACTCAATAAGTACAAATTAAAATACCATCGTGTCACTCACGAATCATAATAATAAATGATATTGCCTCTCAGCCTCTCAGGGCGTATGTACGTGTGAACATGCCTAAAGAATTCCTTCTAGCGTGTTAATACGGTAAATATCCGTGGAATTTCTTATTATTACACATTGAGAAATATGAAAGTTTGTCTGTCAGACGTCTAATGTTAACATGGATAGATATTAAATTAAATTACCCAATGAAATTTAGAAGTTAAAATTATTTATTTATTTAAAATATACACGTTAAAATGTTGCATATCATTTGTGCACTTATCTTTCTTTCACCTTATCTTTAGGGCGATGATAGCTCAGTGGTAGTGACGTCGGATACCGCGGCGAAAGTCGTGGGTTCGAATTTCGGTGAAGGAAACCACAGCACGGAGGTAGGGTAGTACTCGACAGGCTGGCTACTACCTTCATGTTGAAAATCTGTCGCTAAGCACATGTTTGTGCGTTCCGGCAGTTGCACTTGAGAGCCAGTTGCCTTTAAGGCATTGTAATAAGGGGTATAACACATTGGCATTCCTTCTAGTATTGCTAATGTCTATAGGCCCGCCTACCTGGTTCAATTGTGGTTTAAAAAAAAAACCTTTTCTCGACTCACCTAGTACTTTGGCTACTTTATAACTCGAAAAGGTTATTTGAAAAAATAATTCCACGCAAACGAAGTCACAGTTAAAAGCTAGTTGTCAATAAATATATTATCATAACAGTTTAATCTTATTTGGATCCATCAAACGGCTGAATTCCATTGGAGCGGCAATTCACGGAACGCTAGACAAAGCACAAACTATGTTGGCATTTGTCGACAAAACACTAGTAGTCGGGGAGCTCGGAAATAGTTGATTCTAGAGGTTAAGTCGTTATTATGTTCGATTAATGGGGGATATTGTTGCACTATCAAATAATCAGTATGGTCTGATGTTATTATGAAATCCCAGTATCCTATCCTACTATCTTACTAATATTATAAATGTGAAAGGTTGGATGTTTGTTACTCATTTACGCCAGAATGGATCTGGATGAAATTTGGCAAGGACGTAGAGTATAGTCTGGAATAACACATAGGCTACTTTTTATCCCGGGAAAAGATAAAATCCCTCGGGAACGCGGGTGAAACCGCGCGGAACATTCATCCAGATCCATTCAGCCGTTCTGGCGTAAATGAGTAACAAACATCCATCCATCCAAACTTTCACATTTATAATATTAGTAGGATTAGAATCGTATGCAACTTAAACTAATATTTTTTTTCAATTACATTTTTACATTTTACATCAAATCATAGAATAAAATAAGAAATGGCAAACTAAAAATTAAAATCGTCGTTTCTAAATTTGAATTATGTTCGACGTGTCACAAAATAAGTTTTTAAACCGCCTTATATTTACTTAATTTAAACATAATATAGATACCTAATATGTTAGTTTTAATGCACAACAGAATTGGCATAACAGTATGGGATAAGATATTTATCCAAATTACTAAATATTTTCTTTTCTGCAAAATTGTATTGGGAGTCTCCACATTTTTTCTGTTCATTATATCGAGTGGGGTTGGGTAGATTGAGCTAAACTCGTTTATGTAAGAACTGAACGTGGGTGTTATCACTTTTCTTCTACAGCTCTACCCTGGGGATTACCATAATCTTACCGTATTGGAATTGACAGCTGATTTTTATATGATTTAGTATCGCGGGATGTTTTTTTTTATATATAACTAGTTTTCCAGCCCGCGGTTTCACCCGCTTTCCCGTGGGATCTTACCTTTTGCCGGGATAAAAAGTATCCTATGTGTTATTCCAGGATATGAACTACCTGGGTGCCAAGTTTTACCAAAATTCGTTCAGCCGTTGTTGCGTGAAAGAGTAACAAACATCTTCACTCACATCTTCACACACATACAAACATACTTTCACATTTATAATATTAGTAGGATACTAGTGGGCCAGGCAGACGATATTCTGCATTGAAAAATAAACATAGAACCCGATTCCAGCGCCACCTACCGGGTCCAATTTGTGACCTAGACTTGAGTATTTGATATTAATTTCAACATGATACTTCCACGCGTCCCTGAGAAAAAGGGTCTTGACAGACGGACAACAAGGTGACCCTATATGGGTTCCGTTTTTTCCTTTTGAGGTACAGCACCCTAAAACGGTAAATTATATTGTATTCTCACTAAACTAAAATAATAAAGTAGGTACTAAACAGTATTATGTCATATGGCAACAAGTCGCGTGCCTTCTACGTTATACTCAGGTGGACTCAGACCGAGTTGGAAGCCCTGGAGCCCTGGAGCCCTGGATAGGAGGGTCTGTCAACTACTGACGTCACATCTTATTCTGCACCCACGCTCATCTGTCATGATATTGTACGCGGAAATGAAGGTCGTAGCTCTTTAAATGTCAAGACCCTTCACGGCCGCGATTCGTGCAACCTTAGCGAGTATTTCACAGAAAAACTAGTGTGGGATGCATTGCGACATGATTACAGTTAGGGTTAACAGATGACCTGGAAATCCCTGGGAAAGGCCAAGAGTCTTCGATCTTGTCCTATTTCCAGTATTCCCAGAATTCCCGAAACTAGTTGTTTTAAGGATCCTTACCTCAAAAGGATAAAAAAGAAACCATTATAGAATCACTGTATTATCCGTCTATCGAGACCCTTTTTCTGATGAACACGTTTAGGTATCAAGTTGAAATTAATACCAAATACTCAGATTTGCAATTTCTAGGATCTGTGAAAAAATCAAACTTCTAAGTGAATGCAATCAAACGATACGGCCCTTTATGCTTCGTTTAAGCCGCATTTTTGACTCTCGCAAGGGAATCAAAATCTATATACACCGTAAAGTTGTAGTTACAACAGATATTTTGGGGGAAAACACAACATAATCGAAAAAAAACGGAAAAAATCTTCGAGACCCGATTCCCGTGATGAACAAACTATTTCGCTTATGCTACTCGCTCATAATGTATCGGTGAAAGAATTTTGTAAATTTCTTAATACTTAAGAAATTTAGTACAAACAAAAAATCCAATTTTCACATAAAAGATATTAAAATGTTCTAGTAAATAAAATAAAACAATAAACAAAACCAACAAAATACAAACTTAGTATGAAATAGCATTGAACAATATTTTACTTAAATTTTAACCAACTACAAAAAAGAGGAGGTCCCCAATTCAGTTGTTACTTTTTTAAAGTGCAAGGTTCATCGGCAAATGTCGCTCTATCAGACATCCCACTGAACATAGTAATAACAATAGTCTTATAATTTCTACATATGACGTCAAATCTTAACTCAAAGGTCCATTCTGTAGTCTAAGCTCTCTGAAAACACATTCAGATATGTCTGTAAGCCAAATCGATCCATTAATGGCATAAATAGGTCCGTCCGTACGAACGTGAAACGATAATATTAGTACTCACCCACGCAATCGCTAAAATCAAACGTATGTTCACTTAAGTATGTTCTAATTTTGTCCGTTCGTGGGTGTAATAATACATAATAAGTATTGATTGAACTACAATCTTAAACATACCGGTCAAAGCATAACCCTTCCTTTTGCTTCGCCGTAGTCTGGTGAATAGATGGGTACATTTCAATATAGTGACGCATTAGGGACTATGCACGTGACTTCAAAATGGTCGATTTTTTTTATGTAATTCATAATATTGTTACAAAAACATACCTACATAATTATTTCCCAAAGTTTTCATGATTTAATAGCTAAATTTAATCAAAATGTGTCTGTTTTTAAATTCCCTCGCAAATTTCCAAAACGCCCCGTGAACATATCGTGACGTCACTTTTACACTCGACCACAGAGTATGTAACCGCTACGCTTAAATTTATTATAATTTATAAGGCTATATTTTTATCCCGGGAAAAGATAAGATCCCACGGGAACCCGGGTGAAACAGCGAGTATATTATAAGGTGATTTATAAAAAATACCAATTTTTTCGGATTATAAAGAGTGAAAATACCTGAGATATACAATAGACCTTCGTAATTTATCTTGTTTCTTTTTGTTACATAATTAAATAGCTGTCGTCAAGCAGAGCTTAAAATATAATAATAGGTTTATACCAGTTTGGTAAAAATAACCTCAGCTAAAAATATTTGGTATTAAAAACTCTGCTATAAGTATAGCTATGAAAAATTCTGAGATTTTTACTTTTTCTAAATTAATTAACAGTAAAATTACATTTATATTTCCCATTATTTTATTCAAAATACAATTATACACATTGTGTCAATTATAAATGGTTTTTACAGATCAAATTAAATTCACAGTCTCCCTGTAATCTTATTTTGAATCTGTAAAAGCAAGAGCTAAAAATTTTCTAATTAAAATATGAGTCTATATTTTTTTTTCAGATACCCCAAAAGCATAGCTGCAAACAAAAGCGAATGTCGCAATATATCAGAGCTGACTCTGATTTACAATATAAGTGAAATTGACATTTTCCCTCCATTGTTCGCGAGACCGACATGCGGGGGAGGTGACGTACCTACAAATCCCACAAGTACAATGTTATCTTAAAATAATTTTGTTCACAACTGTACCTACTTGATATTTGAAGTACGCTTGTGAATGCGTATAACCAAATATATGTGGATGATATGTATTCTAAAATCTAGGTTTGTCGTATAGAATATCCTATTTAAGCTTAGGATTTAAATCTACCCAGACGTCACTCGTTATTAAATTTATAAAAAACACATCAATGTTGCTCTCATTAAATTTGGGTTTTTAAACATTTTGGATTACACATAAGTACATCTAATCTATATTAATATTTATAAATTCGAAATTGTCTGTCTGTTAGCTCTTCACGCTTAAACCGCTGAATCGATTTAGATGAAATTTGATATAGAGATAGATGAAACCATGGAGAAGGTTTCATCTAATCTCCGAAATGAAAGCTTATTGATGTTACTTTTCATCTCGAAATTGTGGGTGAAATAATGCAATAAAACTATTACACAATAGCAGTAATGGTAAACATTGTGTTATTTAAAATTAGAACTGTTGTATGACTTATCAGAGAATTAAAATAACCAAGGTTGGTCTAACTATCAAGTCGTTTTAAAAACCCTATATACTAATTTATTTAAAAGATACTATTGCAAATAAATATTACTAACAATCTCTGCACAGGAACAAAATATTTAGTAGCGTAACCTTACAAAAAATACGTAGATAATAAATTATTTGCCCTTGTTCTTATTTTTTTAATTGGCTCCAAGCAAAAGCAGCATTTATTTTCGGCCTCATTGGTTAGGTACTGACCGTTGTGGTTCGGAATTAAAACTAAATAAGCAACGTCATTTATCACAGGCCGGTCGGGTCAGCTCGGGAAATTGTCGGCTTGTTGACTCAGTGTTGTGTGAAGTCGACTTTATGAAGCGAAAATGGAAGCTGGAGGTTTTAAAATATCTAAAATAAAGACCTCTAACTTATGATATGTTATTAGCAGCGCGTTAGTTTTACCAGATCTATACAATATTACTATAATACCTTTAATACTTATCCTAAATAGGTATAATAAATAAATATTCTAGGACTAGCTTTTATTATGGAGATCAGTTAGTTATTTTTTCTAAAAATAATCAATACGTATTATGGTAAAATTTCGACCAGTGGGTTTATTTCTACCTTACAACTGATTTATTTTGGTTATCCTGTGTTCGCTGAGAAAATATTGTCCAGTTTTGTGAAGGTATAATTATGGTAGGTATTCGTACGTTACCAACCGTAAATCAAATGCCATTTATAAAGACTCTGTCTGTCAGTGTGCTTATAACTCAAGAACCATTCCACGTACTTCAATGCAGTTTACACATTTAATTACAGATTCTTGAGGAAGGTTTAGACTGTCTTAGAGTAACAAATTACAGACTAATATAACTATGCGAGTGGAGCTGCTGGTATAAGATATTTAATTTATAATAAATAAAATATAATACTAGATAGAAAAAAGTAGGCGATGTCACAGCCTATAAACAATATTTAATGCAAAAATCACGTCGATCCGTTGTTGCGTAAATGAAAAACAAACGAACACACTGTCGCATATTGCTAAAGGTTACGAAGCTCGTAGATCAAACCCAAAAAATAGAAAGACATTAATATCTGTCCTAAATACTTATTTTCTACGTCAATAAAAATGGCGTGAAATTGAGCCCGGGATTCAGTCACGTAAGGAAAAAAGTACCTATATAAGTTCATAAGCAATCTGCATAACATTATAACTTCGATAGACTCGATGACAAGCAAATTCAAAATGGATTCGGACCAAAATTTTGAAATACCCGATTCTAATTTCCGAACGAAAATCATTGGGAACCAATCAATCATTCAAATTTCGATCGACCCGTCTCATAAGCAACCAATCGCAAAACCAATTTCAAATTTGGAACGCCGTCAGACCTCACGCCTACGAGCAGATGTGTAACGTATATCTAGTTTGTATATTCTACAATTCATTCTGAAGGCACCAGTTGCTCTATGAATGGGCTCATTCAATACTTCAGCTAGTTGTACGCAAGCGCGGGAATCGATCCGTCGCCGAGGCAGGGGACGGAGCTGAGTGCTTTCCATTTACACTTAAGTCGACAATCGACACACATCACTAGGCTGTCGATTAATAATTGTTACAACCCATTCATGAAACAATAAATTAGTTTAATTCTTCTTTCATTTATTGGATTGAGTTTTAATATTAAAACCATCACTCAATACGAACATTCATAAGTAAGTATTTTTTTCAATAATGTTAATTATATTAAAAGTAATAAAGCCAATTAACCACTCAAATCAGTAGTTTAAGGAGAATGCATTAACCATAAACTAAGAGAAGCAAATTGTGTATTTAAATGAGGCCACAAAATATATTCTTATTTTCCGACACGCGCGTTCATTGGAAAACCGCCTCCCTATCCGGAATGTTACGTTTTGGGCAAATAGTGTATCTATATAACTATTTGTATTATCTATCTATCACCACCATTATGTTATAACATTCTATAAATAGTTGCACTGTAGTAATTCCCGGGAACTGTTAGAACTACGAACGTGTCCCGGGAAAGCGGGATTCGTTTGGTTACCCAACACTATTCCTATTTAATTAATAACTTATCTATAAATGGCTTAAAGGTAGATACCAAGCCAAAAATCTTTGAAAAAAAACTTTGCTATAACGCTTTTTTTAAATTCTGGATTTGACATGATTCTTTCACCATTAGAAAGCTACATTATCCTTGATGAACATAGGCTATATTTTGTCTCAGGAAAAGATAAGATCCCACGGGATCGTGGGTGAAACCGCGGGGAACAGCTAGTAACACTATAAAAATATTTTACGTGGTTTCCTTCAGCGGCTGGTTGCCTCGATGCCGTTACGGCCGCGCGAAGCTTTATTACAAGCTTTATATTAACTTGCTATGATTCTGACATCATTCTGATTTTATATTTGTGCTTGACCACAATCTCACCATGGTAAGTGATGATGTTGCCTAAGGTGGTAAGCAGACAAAGCCTAGATGGGAACTAGCTCTCAAGTGCAGCTGTCGGAACACACCGATAGGTGCTTGGCGACAGATTTTCAACATGAGGGTGCCGATTCAAGATATATTTAACCGATTGAGCTGAAATGATTGAGCTGAGATGACAATGCATGGTCAGCTGTGTGACGTCATTCTAAATCCAACATGGCGGAACACCTACCCATTTTTAATGCAATCCTACAATATGGGTATGAAATGAAAGGGCTTGCTGAGAATAACTCGAAAAATAAGTGACGTCACTCTAAATCCAAAGCTTGTTTCTAAAAAAGTTTTTTTTAACTTATAACTTTTTTTTAGTGATTGAATTAAAATTATAAATAATTTCACCCGCGATCCCGTGGGATCTTATCTTTTCCTGAGACAAAATATAGCCTATGTTCATCTAGGATAATGTAGCTTTCTAATGGTGAAAGAATTTTTCAAATCGGTCCAGTAGTTTCAGAGCCTATTCAATGCAAACAAACAAACAATCAAATCTTTCCTCTTCATAATATTTGTATTTGTATTAAACGAAGTTCCTTATCGCGCGTTGTGAAAGGGGGCTAGACGGAAAAAAATCTTACGAAATATTGTCACGTTGTACGTCAAAAGGTTATTAACCCCACAAATCTCAATGTTTCTCTGTCTCTCTCTCTCTCTCTCTCTCTCTCTCTCTCTCTCTCTCTCTCTCTCTCTCTCTCTCTTATAGAAAGCAAGCCAGATATTTTCATTTCTATTTATATAAATATATATATACTCTCTCGATTTCAATCACACCCATACGTGTCGGGTATTTATGGATAGGTCTTCAAAAATGATATTGAGATTTCATATACATATATATATTTTTTAAACTGAATAGTTTGCCCGAGACACTTCCAAAGTGGTAAAATTCTAAAATAAGAAAATGATAAAACTAAAAAAAATATATGATGTAGGTACATTACCATACGAACTACCACCGAAAATTGGTTTGAACAAGATCTAGTAAGTAGTTTTTTTAATATGTCCTTTCAAATATTTATAAATAATACATAAAAATAACTTGATTTTTATTTTGAAAAAAAATATTAAAATACACAATTTATACGGAACCCTCGGTGCGCGAGTCCGACTCGCACTTGGCCAGTTTTGTAGTTAGAGTTACTAAAAACTTTTTGGTCGAATTTAGATCAGAGGGCGAGCACTAGTAGGTAATATATAAACTAATAAGGTAGCCGAAAAAAACATTGATCAATCAAACGGCCCTTAAAGGGACCTTCATCATGCTCAGTCAGACCTGGCTGCAGAGTTGGTGACAAATAGGGTGACAAGGGTCGAAAAAGGCAACATTTTGTATTACAAAAATTTACTTGTACTTCAAATTGTCAATATGAAAATGGTACCTGGACATATCAAATAGGTTATTTCAACGATATTATAATAAAGGTGAAGATACACAAAATACCGAGAAATGGCACTCTTGAGGCGATGATAGCTCAGTGGTAGCGACGTCTGATACCGCGGCGAAGGTCGTTGGTTCGAATCCTACAATGAGCTTGAGCTTTCGGTGAAGGAAAACATCGTGAGGAAACCACAGCACGGTGGTACCCTCAAGTTTCAAATCTGTCGCCAAACACCTATCGGTGTGTTCCGACAGCTGCACTTGAGAGCCAGTTCCCATCTAGGCTTTGTGTGCTTACCACCTCCGACCACATCATCACTTACCATGGTGAGATTGTGGTCAAACACAAGCTTATCTAGAATAAAAATAAAAAGCCTGCAAGGAACCTAGCCGATCGGCAGCACAGCGGCAGCCTCGAACAAGTTTTAGTTTGTATATTTTGTACATTTGTTGTAAATAAATTGTAAATATATTTAAGTGAACAATAAGTGTAGGTATCTGCCGTAATGTATCCTACATTATCGTAAGTTCATGTCATGAGCAGCCACATTTTCAGAAAACTCTGAATAGGTTTTGTATTCGATTGATTGGTCCTACTTATCAGTATAAGTTCGCGAGCCACGATTGATTGCTTTTGATAAATATAGTTGTTTTCCTTAGAGTTCTGTACCGCGCACGTGCTACGAATGTTTAATGTAAATAGGTATTATGTTTATCGCGTGGGACTTCATCGTCACAACTTGGACTCTTGAGATATCAAAGGACCTTTTTTTATACCACAATTGAACAAGGCACTTATGACCGTTACAGGGTCATCTGATGGTGAGTTACTACTGTCGCCTATAGACATTAACAATACCAGAGAATGTGTTGACACCTTATTACAATGCCTCAAAGGCAACTGGCTCTCAAGTGCAACAGCCGAAACACACCAACAGGAGCTTGACGACAGATTTTCAAACAGAGTACCCTACCCCCGTGCTGGTTTTTCCTCACGATGTTTTCCTTCACCGAAAACTCAAGCTCATTGTAGAATTCGAAACCCGGACCTTCACCCGACCTTCAACGTGGTATCCGACGTCAGTACCACTGAGCTATCATCGCCTTCCTAGCGCGGACGCTCTAGTTTTGGAGTCCTCGCTGTAGTTATTAGTATTAGGTATTGTTGAAGACATTACAGGATCGAGTACCAAACCAGGGCCAAGTGTTGCAAGGCCATATTCATGTAGATATGCCACATTTGTGGTAAGTATAAAAAAGGAAGAATTTTATTTTATAAGACCACTCTTTTCTTTAAATAGATTTTGTATGTACCTTACGTATGTATTTTTCGATATAAAATTCCTTTTTATTACCTAGATGCCTATCTCGGCTATAATTGTTTATAGATTTTAGAGCTTATGGCTGTGGGACGCTATTATTGAGTAAAACCATTATTGAACTATTGCTTCTAGTTAGGTGGGTACTTATGCTGCCTACGTTTTACGATTGACGTCGAAAGGAGACAATGGGATTGATGGGCGTGCCTTACAACTATTCTATTCTTATATTGTATCTAATATCTATAAATTATTAATAATTATTTACCTACGGGCAGCGATTTGAACTCGATATTCTATTTATAATATTATATCGAGTTTAAAATGTATAATAGAATAAGCAAGGTATGTATAATTTGTAAATATTTTTATTTTATTGATTATATTATACATAATTCTAAGTATCAGTAGCTTATATTCCTTCACTTTATATCTATAAATATATTTTGTGGGGGCAAAGACTACTGCAATCGGTAAGCTCCTTTTCTAATTGCATAAGCGTGAATTTCAACACAGTTACGCCGTGATATGAGAGTACATGTAGATACATAAGTAATTCAAACGTGACTTATATAACTCGTAGCAACAGACTCTCAAGTGTATCTTACGACGCACCGACATTGCTTACGAGTTTGACCCTATTATATTTTACGACAACCTTTAAAGATAGAAAAAAAGGTGTTCTAGAATAGTGGAATTTATTATACTAAGAGTATAATGTGACCTACTAACCTCGATAAATTTCGGGAAAACCGTTTAGGATGACGACACCGAAAATAGGGAATCTATAGAAAATACTTAGCTATTATCCTGCTTGTTATGTTTACCCATCGTCACCCTTTTCTTGTCTATAAAATAATAATGCATACAAGCCGTACCTAGAGCAACACTTTTGGAAGAAAAAGCTTGCTTGAACGAGATCTGTGGGGCTATTACGTAACTAGTTTCAATCGTGAAAACGGTTTGTCATAACAGTTTTTTGCATGTACATGCATGCATATACAAACAGTAGTTCATTTCAAATAGAACCATTTTTGCCATTGCGATATTTCTATTGATTTAGAGGCTTTAAAATTGAAACTGATTGAAACAAGATACGTAATAGCCCTACTGGTGTCAAAATGGTTAACATCAGCGGCATTATTTCATTGAGAATATTTAGGAGTTCGTATACGTATGATTCAAAATTTCTTTGTTTTTGTGGCTTTTCGTAATAGGATAACAATAATGCATCTCGCCTTCTAATCTCTTTGGATGTCCTTATACAAAGATGCAGGTACTGTAGTAGGAGGTAGGTATATCACAAGTGTCTTTATATAGTAGGTAAAAATAGGTGGTTTATCTATTATGAATCTATCTATAGATTTTATTTGATATAAAAGTATATCCTACCGTGATCACGTAAATCGCCGTGGTTACTAAATTGACGGAGGAACACGTGCTTTAGTAAAACTGTTCGTTTAAGCGAGTGTTTGTGAAGAGTGCTAGAGAAGATAAAGAACCAACAATGTTATACGTACAGTAAAAAACTCGTTTATCCGACCTTCTATCAACCGAGCGTCAGCGATATCCATTCGTTGCCCGTGGTCCTACAGCGTGGTCCTACAGCGTGGTCCTACAGCGTGGTCCTACAGCGTGGTCCTACAGCGTGGTCCTACAGCGTGGTCCTACAGCGTGGTCCTATCTACTGTTTGGATCACGGGCATATTTTTTTGCCCGTAGTTCTATTAGTAGGACTGCGACAAAAACATCATTATTTTGTATGGGCAATGGTCCTATTAACAGTAAAAACGAAAAAAAAAATGAAAATCTAAAACTAGCTTTAATCTAAGTCATTTATTTACCTACACAAAAAATCTTATTTTTTTTGCACTTGGAAAAAATAAACCTCCAACCTATATTTATCTTCAACAATATAGAATAGAGGTAGGATGATGAAAAAAAATAACCACAACTACGGGCACTGTTACTACCAGTAGGACTACCGGATAATGCTAGGTGCCCATGGTCCTACTAATAGAACCAGGACCATAGGCAATAGACCATAGACTGCGATATCTGAGGCAAGTTTTATCTGAACACTCTGCATGCTTGGATAATACGGAAACTCTTGGACGCGACGATTTTCTCTCACTTTTACATATTTCTGAGATTAAATCCTACCATTTCAAATACATATAAAGAACAATTAAAATTATCAATTTGATTTATTTCTTCCGTGTTTTCCGTGGTTATTTATCCCAGTTTTCGTAAGAAATTGTTAGAAGTATTCAATCCATGGGTTTATCGTCCGTTGGTATTTTACTTGTTATTCGGAAGTCATTTATAAATAGGCAGAAGTTAATCTGAGATATTTCCGTGTCGAAACTAGCTTTCCCCGCGGCGGAGTCACTTAGCAAATGAAATAAAAAAACGACTAGTAGATAATTTCTTATATATTTTTACATTTCAAATAATACAGGCGGTTACATAAAAATAAATAAGTCTTCGTATTACATTACATTGTAAAAGTATTACATTGTGATGTTTTGTAAAACAAAACGAAATTAAAATTAGGATTAAATACACATACCTACATCGAGTTATGAACTGTACATAAAATTATAAATAAAATGGTACATTAGTTTTGTGCTTTGTATTGTCGGATATAATCCGAACTAATCATGTAGTGTCAACGATTCCACTTAACAACTAAATATAACTAAGTTTGTGTCAAGTTAGTATTGTGATTAGTTGTTAGTTTCCCCAAAAAGAATCATTTTATACTCCGGTAGCTCAAATATCAGTCTGGATAAACAAGAATTATGTATACTACCTGGATAGGTAACTCTCCATACCTACTTGAAGCAAATATGTATCAATTGCGAAAAAGGGTAGTTGTTACATTGGGACAACTTCTCTTAGTTGTTGTCACGTAGTTGTTATCTTACTCTTTTTCGCAATTGATACATATTTGCTTCAAGTAGGTATGAAGAGTTACCTATCCAGCTAGTATATATAATGCTTGTGGATAAAGTTACTTCTCTGTCAAGTGTTTTTCCAATTCCCATCCATTTTTAAAGATATTTAATGAAGTCTAACGATAATTGTTCACTTAGCTAAAACTAGATCAGTAAAATCAGTCATGAAATTTTCCGTCGATCTTAAATCGAATCTTAATCTTCGTAATAACTGAATTTAGAAGACGTATTAATGGAAACATTTAAATACATCTTAAATACGATTAGGTAGGGGAAATCTATTTGACATGTCGGTTTTTATATTTTGTACTTAAATCAACTGTTAAACAAATGGTGGAATAACTATAAAGTTGGCAGTTGGCAATATTTATCTAAATAACGCGAGCGTCTCTTAGAACTGGATTAATATAATAATATCCTGGGATATTTTTCACACACGGCTATCTGATCCCAAACTAAGCAGAGCTTGTAATATGGAAACCAGATAGCTGATATACTACATATACAACTTTTTTTTGTAAATACATACTTAAATAGATAATTACACTCAGACTCAGGACAAACAGACATGCACACAAATGTCTGTCCTGGATGGGAATCGAACCCACGACCTGCGACGTGATAGGTAGTGTATTAACCAACCACGCCAACCGGCCCGTCAATATTAGGGCACCTTTGTGACTTGTAGGTTCGTCAGTATTTTTCATCGATAACTCCCAACTAAGAACTGTCGAACAGCTAAGGTGATGGAGTGCGGAGACACCAATTGGTGATGAATGTATTGTAAAATTTGTACCTTTTCACGTCTTTAAAAAACACGACATATATTTAT
Organism: Ochropacha duplaris; assembly: GCA_951361185.1. Taxonomy (NCBI): domain Eukaryota; kingdom Metazoa; phylum Arthropoda; class Insecta; order Lepidoptera; family Drepanidae; genus Ochropacha; species Ochropacha duplaris. The sequence continues at coordinate 2,659,468 of OX592715.1, read as the reverse complement.
TTCAAATAATGTTAAGCTAAGCAGTCTAAAGTCATTTTGTCAAATATTTATGACAAGCTGTCCCCCGCGGTTTCAACCGCATTCCCGTGGGATCTTTTCTTTTGCCGGGATAAAAAATATCCCATCTCTTATTCCAGAATATAATGTATTTGTGTGCCAAGTTTCATAAAGACCGGTTTAGTAGTTTCGGAGTTCACCGCGGACCAACATCGTATTACCAACATGCCAATTTTTATATTTTTAATGGAATTATTATAATATGGAGTAGGTTTCTATCAGTCTATTGAATTTGATGGTAACGAATAAAAAAAAATGGAATGCATCGAAACGGGATGAATAAAAAATTGGCACAATATAGTTATTAGGGTGCCATTCCATTAATGCGGACGTTATTTAATTGAAGAGATACAACTACCATGAATATGTTACGGAATATAAACTTTAATTAACTTTGTTCAAGATGCAATTTCAATTGTTTCTATTCGACTCACGCGACCATTCACGGTGTGTGATGACAGCTCACTTCTCCTATGGATATCGCACCCTAACGAAGGCGGGTAGTTTTATAATTTACTTCGATATAATCATTAAAAACCTGGCAACATTTTTACACCTTAAAAGCTACAGCAACACTCTCAGGCGTACGTACAACATGGAACATTTATATTAAATCTAGCTTTCGATTTATAAAGACGTGATAGACCTTATTCTACACAATATGAGTGACATAAATACAATACTCATACATGTTAATATTGATTGAGTTGTCATAAGGCCGGTTACACACTACAACACGCATAAAACGGATGTGAGAACAATATTTTTGAAATCATTATGTATGGATGTTAGTCGACCAGTGGGGCTATTACGTAACTTTGTTGCATGTTTCATATTGAAACAACTTATAAAGATACGAAATATTAAATACTAGTTTCCGCGTTCCCGAGGGATCTCATCTTTTCCCTGAATAAAAATAGAGCCTATGACACTCACACATAACGTGGCTTTCTATTGGTAAAAGATTTTTCAAAATCGGTTCAATAGATCCAGAGATTACCCCCTACAACTGCACAAACTTTACCTCTTTATAATATTAGTATAGATTACGACAGAAAAATCGGGGGCTATTATTCTTTTTGTAAAATTTGTATAACTTCGAAGTAAATAAATAAATTTAAAAAAAAAACGATATTTGTTTACAATAAAGCACTATTTACAAATACAGTTCGTTATAAAAACTTAAAAAGGTTATCAGAAAACCTCAATATTACGTAATAGCTCCACTGCCCTCGGATTACGCAACTATGCTGCAACCAGTTTCAATTAAAAACAACATCTAAACCAATAGTAATTATAACGCAATTCGCAATCAAGAACTGTTTGTGTATCTAGTTACCAGAACGTAAAAAAAAGTTATGATAAATCGTTTTCAAGATTGATACTGATTGCAACAAGTTGAGTAATTAGCCCGCTGTGCTCTCACTGTATCTAAATATTGTAAAGAAGGGACACGCGCAAGCGAAGACGGATAATAATGTCTTAAAAAAATGTAGGCTCATTCTAATACAAGCCTTATGATGTTAAACCTGATATAGCATGATTATACCCTGATCAAATTTCAATTGAAATTATTTACGTGAATAACGAAAAGATGAACCAAATTTTAAGATATCGCAACTGGTACTCAATTTTATGACCATGACCTTTAGGTACCAAACATTCCGGTCGAACGAAAACAGTTCTTATCGACGTTATAAATAGTATTAATTAGACAGGAATCCCTTAATCTAAACGTATTCTAAGTTAGCTGCAACATCCATTCTACGTTTCCTACCGTTCGAAATACAATATCTATACATAGACGATTCTTTGGTTATGATGTACACAGGCGGGTTGTTTGCGCTCAACGAATCGTTTCTATCGAACACTTTGTGTTATCAACCGAATATCATCGCAATATATTCTCAACATAATTGCAAAAATATTCACACGAGCTTGTCCTTAAATTATAAAAAAAAATATCTCCAGCTGATTAGATCTGCGCATTAAATAAACGAACTAAAAAAAAGTTATTGATAACATAACTTTAGTGCTCATAAAAAAAAGTATATTGTACAAAAAATAACAGCGTTGCGAAACAAACCAATAAAAAAATAGTACGTATAAACGAATCCCATGACTGAACTTTGAAAATAAATTCTTAGCAAAAGGCTAAAAGTAAAAAATAAAGTAACATAAAAAAACTGTATTAAAAATCAACACAGCTTCACTTCCATACCACAGATATGTATTTAAACATTAAATCACAATTCAATACGTAAAAAAAAGCTTGGTGTCAGTCTATCTACAACTATAACGGCAAAACGTTGGCAACACAGCTTTTTGGACAATTATTTGCGAACATAGCCAATATTTGTCCAAATAGACGTGTGGCAAACAATTTAAACTATCTATGCAATATATTTAGCTAAGACTACTGAATGGCACGCGGGATATTCTAAGCGCACAAACACGACCCGCCTCAATCCATTCTAAAATACACAATTTCACTAAGTTTCCACATCTTCACATGTTCGATACTTTGCAAACTTTCGAGATATGAAAAGAAAATTGCATGCAAAAAATATTGCACGTGAACTTAGAATGTACAGTCAGTTCCAAAAGTATGATCATTTCAATAAATCTATTAGAAAGAAAGTAAGAAAAGAAATAGATTTATTTATCAAAACACAATATTATGAGTACCTATATTTAATTGAAATAGCGCGATGTGTGTTGATAAATTGGCCGTCAGCTCAACATGATGCTATGACTATCAAGGTCATAGCGCAGATTTTCAGCTGGGGCCATTGTGACCGCAGACTGAGCGCTAACATAATTTACTTAATATTATAATATTTTACATAGACATAATAATATATATAATAACCAACAGTAAGGACTTTCACTCGAACGATTTTTATTTAACTGCAACTGACTCTTATATATAATATTAGTAGTATTAAAACTGTGAATTTCGAAAATCATCTACTTTTGACGCTGATTGTACGTTTATGTTTTTGGAGAAACTTCATATCTCGATAGCTATGCTCTTTATAAATAATCAGTGGTACGATATTAATTAAAAATCACTCACTTCTAGTACTACAAAAAATATTTGCAATATTAATAAAACACAGTTTGATGAAATTTTTTGAGATAACTCGATACTTAACTCATTAGAGAAAGGAAATAGAACTCAAATTCGAATGCAGTCATTAGGTGTTTTATAATATCGCACCACTGTACTCAATCGAAGCCCATTACTTAATTGACGAACCACTAATAAGCAGTCTTCATTATTATATAAATAACTATAGATTACAATAAGAATACTGGACCATAAACTTGATTTAATAGGAATTACAAATGGTGATGGACCGACGTACATGAACTCCATGCAAAAATACACCTTATCGTTTCGGAGATTAAGTTTCCCATTTAAACTACTATAAGGGACTTAACACCCTAGCAATAAGGAACATTTTCGCTTACGACAGCCCAGCTATATGCTAAACACAATTATCGTATGTATGTATAATTTTATTAGAAAAATGTCACCGACATCGACAAAATATCTCCATTCTGTATTCATAATTCGAACTAATGCGCTACGAAACTTTAATTCGTTTTCTATGATTGACTATTTTGATTCGTATGTGGTATTTTGATTTTAGACCTTATTACAGTACGCCAAGACTATTTTTGGATTGGTTAAATTCGTCTATACCAAATATCGCCTATAAAAACTTTGTTCGTAAATTGCGTATACCAAGTATTAAATTATGAAGCTGGAATTAAAACAATTTCTTTTCGTAAAGCATGGATGCTGATTCTATTGCAAATCACACCAAATTGATTACACATTTCTGTCTTACAATATTATTGAAAAATTATAGAATATATTTAAACCTGAAATTAGTCATGACTAAATTGTAATGGCGCCTAAATTCACTTCGGAAACAAACAATAATACTTTTTGACTAAACTAAATTTCCTCTATCCCTCTCATAATAATATGTTTTTAGTAAGAGCGAGATGTAGTGAAACTAAATTAGTTTAGTTTGTCAACAATGTTTTAACGAATTTTGTCGATGCAATTTCAATTTTATTTCAAAGCATATAGAGGTGATATTTATTTACTAAATTATGACATTGAACCTAAAGCATCCAATGCAATGAATTATGAAAAAAATGCTAGAAAAATGACCATTTCTTACAGTGGTAAATATTCATTATACACACAACCAACATCCTTATTTCATAAGAGACAAAGCCTTAATTGAAAATAATTTATTTACTTTTTTTTCTAAATTATTGTTGTTTTTATTTGAGCATTCCGTGGTGTCAGCTACTGGTTTAAAGTGAATCTATGTAGTAATAAATGCTATATGTTGTCACAGTACAGGGAAAAAACAGAAGCTCAACTCAACATTTTTAGTGCTATTTATCATACAAACAATTAAACTCCAAGAGCATGATATATTACAAGCTTAAAACATGATATAAGTATAACAATAATGTTGTACAAATACTGTTGAAACTTCATATAGAGTTGAGATACTGTCTTTCACATCAATAAACTGTCAGACTGTGGTATGCAGTGACTGCGAGTGAGCGGCTTTATGTGACTGTCTATTTTTTTGACTCATATCTGTGGACGTACGTAGTTAAATATTAATTTATTCACGATTGTTAGTAGTGCGTAGAACATGAAAATAACTAAGATCTGGTAATATCATCGAATAGTGGTGTCAAAATTATATTTTCCATGTCAGGTACATCACAAAATATTTTGTTTTGTCAATATTTTATGAATAAACATATGTGTATGTACATAAATATACATAAAAAATTAACCAATAAAGTTCTTAAAATAATGAACCAAGTTTCTAATATAGACATGATTACATTAAACACTAAATGTAATATGTATGTGGCACATTCGTTCAACTAAATACTAAGTTAGCTAGACTAAATAACTGTCAGTTAAACCTATTGAGTAATATAATAAAAGAATACAAAAATACAGGAAAATAATTATATTTTGACGTGTCGTAAAAGGTTTAGACGCGTATTTTTTCCGCTCGCTCGCCGACACTGTAAACGCAACCCTATTAATAGAGTCGAAATCTATCATTATGTGAACTCTGTAAATAAGCTACAAAATTAAACGTGTCGATCCATAAATGAGATATCTTGTAACGAACATACTTCCCAACATAGCCGTGTTGCTCGGTGACCGCACAACGCACTGAGTATTTATGTTTGTTCTGCTTAACTTACATGTGTGTTATTTTAACCGAGACTCTTGGGCAGATTCATCGGAAAGCCTGAAACAAATGTATTATTATTGATCTACAAAAATTAAAAAAAAAAACTAGCTGTCCCCCGCGTTCCCGTGGGATCTTATTATTCTCGGGATATTTTTTTTTATGTCATGTCACCTGATGGTAAGTGACTACCGTCGCCTATTAGACATTATAGCAATACCAGGGGGATTGCCAATGTGTTGTACACCTTATTACAATGCCTTAAAAACAAACTGGCTCCCAAAAAATATAGCCTATGACACTCACAAATAACGTGGCTTTAAACAAAAAAAACTTCATTGAACAAAATTTTAAAAAAATTGTTAAGTTAGCTGGTTATTTAGTTACCTGGTTCACCTGTGGTCCCGCAACAGCGCCCCGTACCCAGCGAGTGCGCAGTACGCGGCGAGCAGCGCACGCAGCGAGTGCGCACGCGCCTCCCCCGCACACCGCGCGTGCGCACCCAACGCCGCCCAGCTGTACACCGACGCGCTGCCCTCCGCACCATCCACACCATCCACACCAGCCGCACCAGCCACCCCCGCACCGCCGCACGACGCCGACAGCGTGCAGAATGTCATCGCTTTACTGCCGCCGTACCTGTCATGTACAATTGATAAACATTCAAGACAGTATAAGGTAACGGCCTACCTTCGTTCACAACAATACCTACCTATAAATCTGACAACTCTTTAGTCATAAAACTAGCCAAAACAAATAGTATGTAGTTTTTAAATATGGACAAATATTTAGTCTGAAATAAAGAATTTGAATTTAAATAACAATGTCGCCCACATGATTATTAATTGCAAGCGAAAAAGTTTTAATCGTATCATGCTTTAATTTAAGTTTGATAACGATCCACACTCGCCTTTTTATACAGGCAAAAAAGCGGGTAGACCTGTAGCTAGAGCAGCTGACCATAAACTATGGTTACTAACAGTACTAGGAGATTGCCAATGAGTTGCCGACCTTTACAAAACCTAAAGGCAAGGCTCCAAGTGCAACTGCCTGGCTTGTATTTCTATGCACGCGCTCATTGGTCAATAAACCAGTTTGAGTTTGAGGCTGTATGGGCTAAAACCCTTTGCCTGCACTACAATAGAGGAAATAAAATGACACAATTCCGTCCCTATCTGACAACCCGTCTTCCTGTTACACAAAGCGAGAGGAAAGATTTTACACATAAAAAATGAACTTACTTATCAACAACAACGACGGGTCCATTCTTGTATTCCATTTGACACCCAGCGATGTACTCTATCAACGCGAACGAATCTCTATACGGATGTATCAACCTATCTATCGCCGCTTCTCTTTCGCTCCCTAACGCTGCCTCCCTCACCGCCTTCACGTACTGATTTTCATCTGGCTTCCCCGGGACATACTCGGTCGTATCACCTTCTAACCAGCCGTTGCATTTAATGAATTTAACGCTCAACTGGTAATCATCTTGAAGCGAGTGTACACTTACATTTGTGACTTCTATAACTCTATCTGATGGTACACTTTCTGGCACTTTATCGACCTTTTCGTAGTAATAACACGGTCTGCGTAATTCTGCCTCTTCTTCGACCGTCAATGCGGGGGCTACGGGAGGTGGCGGCGGTGCGGTATCAGGCGGGGAACCAGCAGTTCTTGAACCCCAGTCAGGAAACTTGAACTTGGTAGGAGAGCTCAGCTTGAAGTTTTTCAACGACATTTTCGATGGACTCCTCGGTGATCGGGGCCCGTTTTTCCTTTCTGATAATGAAGAGAATAGATCACCGTTTGCGATGGATTTTCTTGCTGACAGATCTCGGTTTCCGGCACTGAGTCTTTCTAATCTTAATTCTGTTCTGTCGAATCGATACGACGGTTCGCTATCCGTTATGGGCGAGTTTTCAGGTATTAATCTCTCATCATCCGCACAGTCGTTGCTCTCCTGTCGTCTGTAGCCGTTGGTTTCTGGTTTAGTTGGCGTTTCGAAGGGCATTGGTCGGTCGCATTTGCGGTAAGCGACGTACGTCTCTTTCGATACAAAACTCGCTCTGAAGTTCGCAACGAAAAGCTCTTTTTCGTCTTCCGTCGGCCAAAATATTTCACAATCCTGTAATAAAACATTGAATTAGTTTGTGGAACTTTATGGACAAACTCATTAAGCAATAAAATGCGAATGCGTTGTTAGTTGGCTCGCGGAATTTTTGATTCAGTTGTTATCTTATTGTTTAAGTAGGACGATCGTACCTCTTCAGAACCAACAGATGCGAATATTTTGGATGCGAAGTTTTTTTTGGATATATAACCCGCAAAAAGGACTCAATGGAACGTTTGGTAGTGCAAGGTAGAATGGATGGCATGAGACCGACTAGATGGTCAGACCTTATAAAGTCCACCACACACTCTACCATGACCGAATGTTTCCGCGATGCTTGCAATAGAGCCTAATGGAGATGCATTACTAGAGCCACCACTCATGATTACCACTACTACAACAAAAAAAATGCCAAAAATATATAAAAAACGTAACCTTGCCGAGTTTCTTGCCGGTTTTTCTCAGTTGAAGGCTGACTTCCGAACCGGTGGTAACTTCTGTAATTCGACCTTCATAAGTGCCCTCCTAGGGCCTAAACTGAATAAATGGTTTTGACTTTGACAACTAATGAGAGATCTATCATAACCACGATCACTCTGTCAAGAGTGTCCGACTGAAAAGAAGAGTTCGTGGAAGTCCCTCATGAGAAAATGACATGGCTTGTGTCTCTCACACACACCTGGTCATCAGGCGAGGGTAGCAGCAGCACCAGCTGCGCCGTGTGGTCCCACAGCAGCCGCCACAGATCTGGCGCGGCGGCCGCTACAGGATGTTGTGCCACTGCGAACTCTCGCAGCCGCCGCCGACCGCATACCCATGACGCGTTTACGTATTCACTACCTATAAATAAATATGGTAAAGTAGCTGTCTCCCGCGGTTTCACCCGCGTTCCCGTGGGATTTTCGCAACACATCGTGATGTTATATAGACTATACGTCTCTAATAAAAAGATAATCAAGCTTCTAGCTTTAAAAATTACATAATTTCCATACAAACTTTCATCCCCTATTTCAATACCTTACAGACCTTTTTTTCGCATTAAAAAGTAGCCTATGTCCTTTCTCAGGCTCTAGACTTGTCTTCCGTCTACGAGATCAAAATGATTTTATTTGAATAATCAGCATTCTTTACCGCCTATACGACTGACATGGGCTTCTATGGCTTTAGGTCTTCTAAAGAAATGGACATACCTTCTACACCAGGTTTAGGTACGAGCATGACTCTGGCAGAATCGGAGGGCAGTAATCCACCGGGTCGATTCTTCTCTGCATTGTGGACTGCGCGGGCGCATACACTCGCTTCCACACACGAACGAGTTATTAACTGCAGAGAAAATTATAATTTTAGGTAGATTTAATCATGTGCATTTACTGAAAAATTGTATATGAAAGAGCTTGCGCCATCTTGCGTGCCTAGCAAGTCTTTTAAGCAACTGATCACGTCCATGAGCGTGTCATTCGATTTCCCCACTCTACAACTTGTTTTGCTACCTGTATGAATAGACGGAGCGACCGGCGTTAAGGCAGTCTTTTCTACATATATAACTAATCTGTAGCAAAAAAAACCAGCAACATCTGTCCTTATATTTACTTCCAAGTTTTTTAAATATTTTTATTCTGGATGAGCTTGTGTTTGACCACAATCTCACCATGGTAAGTGATGATGTGGCCGAAGGTGGTAAGCACACAAAGCCTAGATGGGAACTAGCTCTCAAGTGCAGCTGTCGGAACACACCGATAGGTGCTTGGCGACAGATTTTCAACTTGAGGGTGGTAGCCAGTCAGTCGGGTACTACGAAGTGCCCTACCAGAACTATACTAACCAGAAACTGTTTCTCCAATAGATTAACAGGCGGCGGGCCTTGGTACGTGTGATGTCTGTTCGCTAACGAACGCATACGTTCTAATAGCGCGTAGTTTTCAGCTCGATTCGCTCTGTAAATAATACAATTTTATTGATTTATTTTTCATGGGCTGGTTATAGTGATAAGAAATACAGAACGAAGATTTTATATATAAGTATTGAATACAAAGCTAAGTACCTCCGAATCTCTTCTTTCTCCTGTTCACTCAAGTTATTATACGCTTGCATTTTCTTACTATACGTATCCGTAGACCTCGGCCCCAAATCATACACTCCTTCCGGCACATCACCATTAACCATCGTCTCTTTCTGCTCCTCCTGGCCATCATTACCATCACCTCCAGAGGATTTACTCTGTTCACTATTTAAATCATCAGTTTTTATCGACATTTGACTCTGACTCCCATTCTCGACAACTTCTTTATCGCTGCAAAGTTGTGATTTAACACTGGACGTCTCAGCGTCGCCGTTCGTTAAATCGTTAACGCTCTTATGTTTATTAGAATTAAGGTCTAAAACGGCAAGCTCATCTTCAGATATTGGCTCCAATAGTTTGGCCAAGTATTCGCGGGCTTTGGAGAATTCTACCTCGGTGTTTCCGGAGCGAACGTGTTCCAGTAATGCGTCGTGAACGAATACGTATTGCTCTTCTGTTTGGACTAGATGGTTTCTTTGTGTTCTCGCACGGCATAGGAAGCCAAGTGGGGAGAGTGTGCCGGTCAGTTTCAACTGATTTAATTGTGCGTCTAAAACTATGTATGTTCCTGTGCGACCTACGCCAGCGCTGTCAACAAACAAAAAATAAGATTATAATAATAAAACATAGGCTTAAAATGAAACATCAATATTTGCGATCTGCCATAAATTAAGAGACACAATTAAAATTGGATTATTCCTTTTGGAAAGAATTTCGACTAGCTATGGCTGACATAGACAGGATTAATCAATTAATCGAAAAACCTCGTCTCCTAAAATTATGCCGATTTTTTTTATATGGACTTAATAAGTAACTAAGATGAAACACAAGTCACAAATTCATTTCTCTATATAATATATCATCTGCCTGCCCTGTTCCGAATATTTGTGGTCGGCGCGATATGAACTTTTCTTCCATTCAGTCCTTCCATCCGTCATATCGGAATTCACTCCTTTCTTACTCAAATAACTTCGCACATCTCTTTTTCGACCTTCCTCTACCCTCTTTCATATATTCATTATTTTTTGGGTACATGGCTATCATCCCTCCTCATTGAAGGCGATGATAGCTCAGTGGTAAGTGTCATCGGATACCGCGGCGAAGGTCGTGGGTTCGAATCCTACAATGAGCTTGAGCTTTCGGTGAAGGAAAACATAGTGAGTAAACCATAGCACGGTGGTAGGGTACTTTGTAGTACCCGATTGGCTGGCTACCACCCTCCAGTTGAAAATCTGTCGCCAAGCACCTATCGGTGTGTTCCGACAGTTGCACTTGAGAGCCAGTTCTCATCTAGGCTTTGTGTGCTTACCACATTCGGCCACATAATCACATACCATAGTGAGATTGTAGTCAAACACAAGCCTATCCAGAATAAAAAATAAATAAAAAATAACATGCCCATACCGCGACAAGACTTCCTCTCAACTTCTCTACAATAGTATTAATTATGTAGTGATATATAACCTGCAGTGCACCAACACAGTGGCGGGATGGTTGCTAGCGGCGGTGACGAAGGGCAGCACAGCGAGGGGGTGCCTCGGGGTTCCGTGGTCCGGCCACACCGTGTAGTGGTACTGTACCACCATCCGACTGTGGCCGTCCCCACTGTCCGTGCCTGTGCCTGTACCTGTACCTGTGTCCGTGCTGCCTGGACTGTTGGATTCACTGCCCTGTTGGATTGAGATTAGAGTTCAAAATCATTTGCTAAGTTCGACAGCATGTAGCTAATACATTGGCAATCCCCTTGGTACAACTAACGTTTAATTTAATAATTTTTTACACATGTCTATTTTTTCTATTGTTTTTTGTTTAATTATGTTTTATTTGCTGTATTTAATACTGATAAAATGTTATGTTACAATATGTCAGCTGGGGATTCCTTTGTCGTTTTAATGTTTAATCGTATCCAGGTCTCCACGATACAGGCGTTGCCTAGTGTGGGGATCGTCAGATATATGTTATTAAAAATCTGGTTCTACATGAACACACAAAGTGTACCAAATAATATTAACGTTGTGCTGTATAATGTTTTAGCTTGAAGTAGTATTTGTGTAGTGAAACAATACTACATTCTAAGCTGACAAAAAGTTTGTAAAGTTTTTGGAAATAAATTATTATTATTATTATATATTGTTACAGTGTGTATGCCTGATAGAAAAGGAAGGTATCATTCATAGACAATAGCTATGCAATTTTTTTTTTTTTTCAAAAATATAATTCCTAATGTTTTCTACTATTCCTTAAAGTTCAACAATTTGTTAGATTTATTTTTTATATCGCCAATATATTAATACAAATTTTGGAAAACACAATAACTTCCGAACAACGCCGGATGGAACCGAACGTTTCGAAGGCATAACGCTTTTTCCTTACGTGACGATTTCTAACTAGGCAACTCCTACTGCAAACCGCTATAAGGAATTCGTTCCAATAACACTTTAAACAGTAGCGAAGTAGGGTAGAGCAGTGCAAATACCTGGTTATCGTGTGTGACGCGCATATGTCTGACCGTGTATGCGGCTCGCACGTCCTCGTGTAGCAGCGTCACGTGCACGGACCCGAACTGTGCCGCACTGCCGCGCCCGCCCGCCGGCCAGTACATGTCGCACTTGCGCTGTAAGTTACATATCATTTTTAGGGCGATGATAGCTCAGTGGTAGTGACGTCGGATACCGCGGCGAAGGTCGTGGGTTCGATTCCTACAATGAGCTTGAGCTTTCGGTGAAGGAAAACATCGTGAGGAAACCATAGCACGGTGGTAGGGTACTTTGTGGTACGATGTACATGTTTTTTTTTTTTGGGGAGGACTTAAAGGTGGAGGTCTGAGGGACCATAGACACCCTTACGCGGACTTTTCGGTGAGCGCTTAGGGCTCTCAACCTAGTTTAAAATTTTTAGACGACTGACCGCTGAGGGCGCCCCAGTTGGGGCACGAACCTCGGCTCAGGGCGTCGTCGGGGGACACAAAATAGTGGGACGGACTTCGCCTAAGCGATTTAGAGGAGTTTTAAGGGACGGTCGCATTACTGGTACGGCTCGGGCCAACTACTGGGGACGAGACTGACTGAGGGGGACGTCGCGACGGGCCAACTGTACATGTTGGAAGCTTGTGTATATATACAGATCGCTTTGAAAACTTCGTAAGCGCGATGTAGATTATTGTGGCGCCATCTATTTAAGAGTCGAGCGAACTCTATCAGTGTTATAGATAGATGTCGCTACAGATGCATAGGATTTCTTAGTACTTTATTGGAACCTGTACATACCCGTCCCCGCTCCACTAAGTTTGTAATCATGACGACAGTGTGCACCCGGTGTTGCCAGATCATGCGCCAGAAGGCATCCAGTGTTGCCGGCGTCGGGCCCTGCGTCGCTATGTACCGCCGCCGCCACACTAGCCACTCTAGTTTCACCCTGGTTTGTACGCCCTCTGTGGGGATGTTTAAAAACTAATTGCTGCTAGAAGAATGACTGAATGGAATGGATTTTAATGAAACGTGGCACACAGGTAGATCATAGCATGACATAAAACATCTATAGGATACTTTTTTATCCCAGGAAAAGATAAAATCCCTCGGTAACGGGGGTCAATCCGCGGGATAAAGCTCTAAACTAATATCATAAAGAGGAAAGATTTGATTTTTGGTTGAAACTTGGTTTGAGGTAATTTTTTTTTATACCTCTAGTCGGCGAACAACCTTACGGCCCACCTGATGGTAAGCGGTTACCGTAGCCTATGTACGCTTGCAACACCAGAGGCGTCACGAGCGCGTTGCCACCTTACATAAACCCTATTCCTCTTTTGAAGAACCCCATGCTGTAGTCTCTAGGAAATACAGCATACAGGGAAAAAACTCACCAATATCAACATAAACATCATCCAATTCACTCTCATCATCGCTCCGCTCGCTGTCAGAATCTTCGTTTTGTTCGTCTGACTCCACTATTCCTGAGAACTCTATGTTAAGGAACGCGGACTCTATGCCTTCGGCTAGGTTCGGAGGTGGTTTCGTTGGCTTTAGTGACGGTTGCCTGGGAAATAATCGTAACTTATATCGTAACGTAAGACAATATATTTTTTTATGTAATATTTAACTTAAATGAAAATCTGTATTTTATAAAATTGCTTGTTTTTTTGGGCAATCGACGATGTGTATTTGGCAAGAGTTAATTCCATAAAGTATTAATCATTCACAAATCAACAATTATCATACTATGTGTTTGTACGTGTTGTTACAGTTCTTACTTAATCGGTAACGAGGGCGGTAGTGAGATGTAGTTCCGCTGTTGAGTAATAGATGGCGGTGGTGTTATGTAGTTCTACTATTGACGAATAGGTGGCACTATTTTAAATTTCATTAATCCTGCGAAACATTATGGATGTATCTACTGCAGTCACTTTTTTAAGAATAAAGTTATTATAATTATTTAATAGTTACCTATGCGGTTTATTCCGCCTCTCGAGCTTGGTGCGTATGTTGTTGATGTGTTGCGGCTGCAATGCGGGCAGCATGCCGTCGATGAAGTTGGCGTTCACATAGTCGCACGCGCTTCGCCCGGGACCCGGTCCAGTCGCGGCCCCAGATCCGGCCCCGGCCCCAGTCCCCACGCACCCCGCGGCCCCACATCGCCCGCCAGATGACACGCACACGCGGGAGTGGTCGTCTGTGGATTGTTAACTCTTATTATTATTATAGCTTATTATTTCTTCGTTTCTGTGTTATGTGGCCCCCATGGGTAAAAGCCTCCTCCATTTTTTCCACCTTTCCCTGTCCTTGGCCTCGTCCTTATACTCTTAAACCAATATATAAGTGATGAGATCCATAAGATACTCCTACTTTTTTTAAGTCGTTTAAAAATAGCCCATTTATTCAATTAAGGCCATGAACACTCATGAACCATCCATCCATCTTACCATCGGTTCGAAAAACATTCATATCATTGGTGACCATTAAGGGGTAACTGACGGTCGAGAGGATAAAGTGAGATGACCTAAAATTGTGGAGCCCGTGTGAGACGCTGGTAATAATAAAACCCACATAAACGTTTGAGTGGACTGTATTTCTTTTAGGTAATTTGTCCTAATTACAATTTGCGTGTGAACTTAAAAAGTGACTGAAGTGTTGCCAGTAAGTAAAGTAACAATTAACCAAATTGCAAATTAACTACCTTATGTTGAGCAGTGGAGCCAACAGCCCGTCTTAAGATTAACCATGAGTTTTCTACACATATATCTTCTACCTGCTTTGCTTTCCTATGGAATTTCGGCCCTAGAATACCCTGCCTTATGGCCACTTCATTCAGCTTACTAATTCTACTAGCTATCCCTATTAAAGATTATCAACGAATACATGAAATAAGTAATTGAAATATTTATGAGATTAAGACGAGAAATACAATAACGTTGTGATACTTACAGGCAGTAATATTGAGGTACCTATTTTTGAGTCTGTTCTCTGGACGATGACTGTGATGACTAGTATGCCCGAGTGCGGCCGACTGCGCTACCACTATCTCATATTCTTTGCTGTAATAAAATTATATGATAAGTCTAAAATAAATGTGTAAGCAGAAGAAAATCCATAATTTCTAGCATATAATAAATTTTCAATAAATACTCGGTATCTATTTCGTTACTTATACTTGGTCCTTCGAGCCGGATCTAAGCCATATTTTTTTTTATTTGGTTGCACATTCCATCAGGTGACCCGCCCTGCTTGTCATGAAATAAATTACTTACTTAAATCCGATATCGCCATCAGCATGCAAGGCGGCTACATGTTTGGGGAAGTCTCGTGCCGGTACAGCAGGGTGGTGCGGGCCGGCCATCCGCGGGGGCTTCGCTGGAGGCTCGGAACTGCCTTCGCCCTCCACCCCGCCGGGCGAGCACGCACGGAGTGGAGAACATGTCACTACTGTGGGGAATGCATTCACTTATAATTTCAATTTGATATTTCAGCGGCTATCTGCAGACTGATTGAACGGTCGAGTGAACAGCGAACTGTAGTGTATTAGCCGCGAAGCGCTTGCGAACTCTTGAGAGGGATGATACGGTTAATACATATCAACCGGCGTAGTGAGCGAAGTTAGCCGCCCACCGTGCGCATCGTTCGCTCACTGACTGTGTCGGCAAGCGAAACGGTATGGACTGCCGCTAATTGTACGCCTATTAAGGACGTGCCCTTAATATCGTCAAAAAATGTCTGATTCAAACTGTATAAACTTAACTTAGTTTTTGATCAAAGTTCTGATTTTTAATTATGCTGCAAAGGAGTGAAACTTCTTGCCTTAGTCTGTGTTTCCCGATAGTTACAACCTGGAAGTCTTCAAGTATCGAGTGAATAGGTTATTTCTAGGTAAGCGTGCACCATCGTAGACCACATCGTCACCTATAATTAAGTGAGATAGTGGTAAAACCATAAAATAAACCTAAGATACTCACCAGGCTTCTTGTATGAATTAAGTGGCGGCCTCACAGCTCTCTCGCCACCTTCCTCTAAATAATTGTACGCGGCGCTGATGCATTTGCGCAGACGAGATCTGCATCTACAAATATAATATAACTTATACTATTTCTATCCGACTGGCTGGCTACACCCTCAAGTTGAAAATCTGTCGCCAAGCACCGGTGCATCGGCACAGCATTCGACAGTTGCACATGAGAGCCAGTTCCTTCGGCCACATCATCACTTACCATGGTGAGATTGTGGTCTACACAAGCTTATCCAGAATAAAAAATAAATGAGAATGTTTGTGAGCGTGTTAGTTACATCACCTTCGAGCCGCCGAACGGCGGGTCTATTACGTACAAGTTAGCAGTAGCGACAGCTGTCGCACGCCTATCCCTGATTGACATTACCCATGGACACTAGCGCCACTAGCGATACGGTAGCAACAGGGGCGTAGCTACCGCCGTATTTGCTGTATCAATTATACGGGGCCCCCGGGCCACGGGGGCCCCCAAAGTGTGTAAGGAAAAAGAATAAAAACTTTCTAATTTATTTTATTTTACAAATGACAAAATTCTATAAAGCAATTCCTTTTTTTCCCGCCTTAAGCGTGCGTTCAAAAGTTGGCAACACTACATCGTTATGGTGGGCTGCGGGACTTCCCCGTTTTACTTACTTCATCTTCAACTCAGCGGGGAATCCCCGGGAATCCTTCATCGATATCGCGATGTACGTGTACGTTGTTGTACTTTGCATTGGATGTTAAACCACGGAGTGCAGTGCACTGTTTATTTACGCACTTTATATAAATGTGGATTACATTGTAATTCAGTACAAACAATATTGTTCTTCTGGTTTAGCAGTATTAGTAACGATTTGTAAAAGAAATGAGTGAAAGGAAAAGAGATTATCCCAGCGGCGCTGAGAAAAGAAAAATTAAACAGAAAAGGGACGAGGTTATAAAAAAAGTGCCCAAAATTTCTTCATTTTTTCAGAGACAAGATACTGTGAGTGATTTAGATTGGAAAGGTAAGTACTACACTACTACCCAACCCATTTATTAGGGGCCCGTAGTGATAAACAAGGAAATCTTTTAATTTCGGTCTGTCCATCTGTCCGTCACAAAAAGTTGTCTCCCCCCTCGATTTTCACAATTATACTGTTTTTAGGGTTCCGTGCCTTGATTAAAAAAAACAAAATTCTAACTTATCTATAGGATCGATTTGTTTTGTTGTTTGTTTATCAGTCCGTATCGTATCGTTAATTGCGTGTTGAGAACTTCAGATGTGCAGACTCGCTTTCGGGTTCTCGTTTTGTATGGCCACTACACTACGCGCTGAGTTTAAATAGCACGCAGGTGTATAGTAATGCACGGACGGGCTGCAGGTGATTTTGTATCTACTACTAGGTACGAGCACAATCCGCGTAGAATCTGTGTGCGTCTGAACTGAACACTCTCTAACTGTGACCCTTAGTAAAGTTATTTATTTATATATAACTCTTTTTAGTTTAGTATCAAAGCATTCGTATTTATTTTTTAACAATTACTCGTTTATTTTTAGATTCTTCTGAAGCATGTTCTTCGTCACATATCCATCCGGAAATAGAAGAAAGCCAAGCACATACTTTATCGGATGTCCATCCAGAAATCGAGGAACCCCAAGTCAACGATTCTGATATATCTGCAGATAATGCATATTGTAATATAATTTCATCAGATAGAGGAAATTTTGGTGACAATTTAACTGAATGCGAACGAAAAATAATTTTTAAATTGGGTCCATTTAAACCACAAGGACCATTTCCAAAAGTTTCAGAAAATAACCGACCTTTTTCAGCTTATTATTATTCATATTTCAATCAGGCAGGCATAAAAATTATAAGACCATGGTTATGTTATTCTAACGTTTTAAACAAACCGTACTGTCACTTCTGTTGGTTATTAGCAGATCGTCAAAACAAATCGTACTCCTCTGCTTGGGTTAACGGTGTTTCGGTTAGAAGCAATTTCACACAAACTATTCTTGACCATGAAAAGTCACAGCAGCATATTAGTGCCTCACTCTCTTATAATAATTGGTTGCAAGGAAATACCATCGATACTCTATTGAAAAGTGAAATCGATAGTAAAATTACATTCTGGAGAGATGTACTGCATCGTATAATTAATGTTATAATTACTTTAGTATCTTGTAATCTACCTTTGATGGGGCATGATTCTGATTCTGGCAATTTTATGGCAATTTCACGTCTGCTATCTAACTATGATGCAACTTTAAAAGAACTTTTTCTAAAACCGAAAGGTGAAATAAATTATTTAAGCCCTACGATTCAAAACGAAATTATTAGTTTGCTTGGTACTAACGTTAGGAACAGTATTTTCTCAGAAATTAAAAAAGCTCCATTTCTGACAATAATTCTGGATACAACACAAGACTTGTCAAAAATTTACCAACTATCTGTAGTTTTTCGATATATCTCGGTTACAGAAAATGATGATAATGTGCCTAAAGAAATAAAAATCTGTGAGTCCTTTTTAGGATTCATAGCAGTAACCGATTGCAGTGCTGCAGGTCTGAAAACTGTCATTTTAAATTTGACTTAATAATATGGAATTGATTTGACTAAATGTAGAGGACTGGGATACGATGGAGCAAATGTTATGTCGGGTGTGTATGGAGGATTACAAACCCTAATAAAAGAGCATGCTCCAAATGCCGATTATGTTCATTGTGCTGCGCACGCTTTAAACTTGGTTTTGAACGATGCTGCGAGACATGTTCGTGAAGTATCGACTTTTTTCGATAATTTAGAAAAAATATATACTTTTTTTGGCAATAGTATAAACCGTGGGCTATGTATGCTAAGTGAAGATTCATCTGAAAAATATTTGATTACCCTTAAAAAGGTATGTCCTACCAGATGGTCTTCTAGGAACGACGCTTTATTAGCAGTAAAGAATTTTTTTTTACTAATCATGAAAACTTTGTACCAACTAAATTTAATTTCAAATAAAAAAGATGAACGTGAAGAATGTAAAAGTATAATTAATATTTTTGAGAGTTTTGATTTCTTAGTGCTCGTTACATTTTTTTCTTCACTATTTGAAATTATTAATCCTGTTTCTAAAGCTCTACAGCATGAAAATAATGACTTACAGAAATCTAGTATTTTATTAAGTAATCTTTTAAATAGACTGTGCCAATTAAGAAATCAGAATTCATTTAATAGTTTGCTAAATGAATCCAAAGATTTAGCAAAAAAGTGGGGGGTAACAACTGTTTTTAAAAACAGTAGGCGAAAGATAACGAAGCGTTTTTTTGATGAGTTATCACAAGATGAGAGAATTTCCGACCCGGAATCCTATTTCAAAGTCAATGTATACTATTGCTGTTTAGATATATTAATTTCTCAAACTAAAGAAAGATTTCAGAGCCTTTGCAACCTGAGTAGTATATTCGAAATATTACAACCGGAGAAACTCCTATCTTCTTCAAGCGAAGAGATATTAAACGCTTCCGGAAAACTGTCTGCTAAATACAGTAAAGACATCTCACTTAATCTTTGTGACCAATTAAAGGCTCTAAAAACATGCTTAAATTCTGAAATTAAAAAAAATTATTCCATTAAAGAACTCATTGAATTATTGCTAGTAAAATTCAATAGTCTTGCATCCAGTTTTCCCGAGGTAATCACAGCATGCTTTTTATTCTTGACCCTTCCAGTTACAACCGCAACGGCAGAAAGAAGTTTTTTTAGAAAGAAAAATTAAAACTAATAAAAAATTACTCAAGAACTTCGATGGGACAAGAACGGCTGTCAGACATCTCACTATTGTCCATAGAGGCAGAAACTTTAGAAAAACTAAAATCATCATCAGCCATAAATGATTTAATAAATCAGTTTGCCGATAAAAAGGCAAGGAGAGTGAATATTTAAAATTCGATTTTTATTTGTAAAATGGGTAAATTATGTGATAAATAAATATTACTTCTCACAATATTTTTTTTCTTTTGTGAAAAATCTTTACCTCCATATAAGGGCCTCCAAAAAAATTTTTATACGGGGCCCCGACAAGGCACGCTACGCCACTGGGTAGCAATAAATGGAAACAAATAATTTCTCAAGCTCATACAAAAGTGACATTTGACAGCAGCGACCGCGAAATTTACGCCTGTTGCCAACCTGTCGCGACTTACATAATCGTACCGCGGATTTAGGATCGCACTGTACATATTTTTTCATTTGCAACTCTATGTGGATAGGAATAAAACGTTTTTTTTTCAACATGTTAAAAGAACGAGGATAGACTTTTTGGTTGGAACTTGTGAAGTGACGGTTTCATTTTATTTTCATTAAAATCGAGTATTTATTGAGTTTTGTTGTATAATATCGGTGGCGTTTCATCCAATCAAGAACAATCTAAGTGCACCAGTGAAATTAAATGAATACATATATCGTGTGATTTTTCAAGTTTTCCCAAAAAGTTTTAGTGGGGCGGCCACCATTTCACTAAAACCTGAACTGACTTGTACGGACGATACATCACTATGAATGTGATATGACAAAACATTAACATAAAAGAAGATTAACATGTAACAAAAAGAGCATGAGTGTGGATGGATATAGAAGTAGAGGAAGGCCGAAGAAAGGATGGACTGCGTGAAGAATGAAATGCGTATGAAAGGTGTGAGGACAGAGACGACTAGTGATAGAGCGGAGTGGAAGAGGAAAACATGTTGTGCCGACCTCACCTAGCGTGGGATAAGGACAAGAATGTCGGAAAGGACGATTGCCATCAAGTAAAAAACAACCGGTCAAGTGCGAGTCGGACTCTTGCACCGAGGGTTCCGTACAAATTTTGGATTTAGTTTAAATTTTTCAGAATTTTGTTTTTTTTAGAATTTGTGGTTATAGCGACAACAGAAACACATCATCTGTGAAAATTTCAACTGTCTAGCTATCACAGTTTATGAGACACAGCCTGGTGACAGACAGACGGACAGCGGAATCTTAGTAATAGGGTTTCCGTTTTTACCCTTTGGGTATGGAACACTAAAAAAGATCGATGGTGGTGGGAACTGAGAATAACGTTTGATGCTCACCTCCAATAGGCGAGCACGACGGCGGCCGCGGCGAGCAACGTCAGCAACGTGACAGCCAGCAGCGCCGTCGAGCTGACCCCCGCACCAGCTCCCGACCACGCCCCTTCCCCCTCCCCCGACAACACTCGCCCCTCGCCCCCCGGGGACATCGCCTCCGAGTGCACCGAACACAACTCGCTCGACACCTCCTGACACACAAACCTACATATTAGCGACATGATGAACGTCGAACAGCGAAGGTCGTGGCTTACAAAATGAGCCAGAGCTTTTGGTGAGGAAACCATAGCACGGTGGTAGGGTACTTTTTAGTAGTCTACTGGCTGGCTACGAGTGGAAAGTCTTTCGTCAAGAAACTATCGGTGTGTTCCAATAGCTGCACTTGAAAGCCAGTTTCCTTCTAGGCTTGATGGCCACATCATCGTCTTCATGTCAGCCAGATGACGTTCACTGCTGGACCGACGAACTTGTTAGGGTCGCGGGATGCGAGTAGCGGCCATCGTGGAGATCCTTCGGGGATTCCAAAAAAAATAAACAAACCTCTGGCGCGGACTCCGCACCGTTGATGAGGCCGTGGTCACGCGACACGGATATTGTCACCGCATATATCTTCACCTCGTAGCGTGTCAGGTTCCCTAACTCGGCCTCCTGTTGGGAATCACAAGAACTGAATTAATGATTAATTTCCTTGTTTTACAAGGAGGAAAGACACGGGTATAGCGGCACTTAGATAGATAGCTCTTTACTGTATACCAAAGGTGGCTGTTGGCCGAAGACTGGGCTCAGTGGCGCGCCTTAGGAAAGGCCTATGTCCAGCAATGGACTAATACGGGCTGATGATGATGATGTACACCAAAAACCAAATAATTAGATTATAATGGGCGGCTTTATCACTAAGAAGGAACCTTTTCCAGAAAACTTTTTCGTTGGAGAGAAATTAAGTACCCTCAAAAATAAAAGGCGATTATTAAATAGTGTCGGCCGCACTCAAAATATCAATTACGTATAATAGAAATAGAAATATATTTATTGTGGCAAAACAAAAACATTAAATATGCAGTACAACAAAAAATAATAAAACATATTTTGCCCCAACACAGCTCCAACTCAGCATAAAGATGGCTGCGCTGTGAGCAACCAGCGCTGGTCTTCCGTTGGAGCTGGCGGTGACGTCACGCACGACTAAACATAAAGTGCGCAATAAAGAATCACTTCATAAACATAATGATGATATTATCTGATATAGCGTTCAATAGCTATTCAATGAACAGAGATAGATATTGTAATACTTCAGTCATTCATTAAATTAATTTATATTTATTCAGCTATTATAATAGAATATATTGTGAAGGCTGCCACTGCTGCCGATCGGTTCCCACCAGTTTGGCAACGTTCCCTCAGTGATCGTCGGAAACAAAAATGAAAATTTAAATAATGTTTAATAATTTCTTGGATATGAAATGACCTATCATATTATGTTTGGCAAAATATGCTTATTAAATGTAATATTTCAACAAATTATGAGGTCATACTGTTTAATATTTTACATGAAGTTAAATAAAAAATAGCTGGATTAGTATTTTTATTTTTACACCAAAAATAATGTCAGCCCCCTAATTCACGCAAACATACAACACAAACATCTTTAGATAGTTACACCTCAATCACCTTGTGTGTGATGAGGTATTTCATACTCAAGCAACGAGCTTTCTTAGTCCATATTCCATTCTCACAATTCACAAACAGGAAGGAAAACAAACGAATTCAATATTAATTATTTAATTATTACTCCTGTTTAAGACCCACTACGGCAATAGGTAGGAAATATTGAATTTGGAATATTTTTATTAGGTACGATCTTTGTATGGCTGGCTGAAGACTTCTTATCAGGACCTTACTACACTAGATAAACAAATAAGTCGTCAAATTTATACTAATATTATAAAGCTGAAGAGTTTGTTTGTTTGAACGCGATAATCTCAGAGACTACTGGTTCGAATTGAAGAAATATTTTATATAATAAATATCACCCTCATGTTGAAAATCTGTCACCAAGCACCTGTTGGCGAGTTCCGGCAGTTGCACTTGAGAGCCAATTGCCTTTAAGGCACTACACACCTTAAGGCACACCTTGTACAACATTGGCTATCCCCCTGGTATTGCTAATGTCTAATGGCGACGGTAGTGACTTACCATCAGGTCACGCCTGGTTGTCACTTTTTTCTAATATTATAAAGAGGAAAGATTTGTATGTATACGAAAAAACTCAAAAACTGGGCTGATTTTAATTTTTTTTTCACCATTTGAATGCTTCAATTCCAGATTAACATAGGCTAGGTATATTTTTATCCCGGGATAAGATAAGATCAAACGGGAATGCGGGTGAAACTGGGGAGGACAGCTAGTAAAGTAAACAAAATATTGAATACAAAAATACATACGAATATTCTGTGGTAAAACAATTCCAACCTGCGCCAAACACTAAACTTAGTGGTATGTGTCAGTTAAAGATATATACTTAACAACAAGTTTGAGGAAAATTATTGAATAAATAAATTAAACATATTATACTATGGATTGCATTTGTGTCCATTTGACATTACACTTCCGAGCTAATACTGGGGTTTTCAGTAACCCGTGTTCCTTGAGGAAGACTATTTTTGCAAAATCAGACGCAGAAAAAAAGCCTACTATAGATAGTGCCATCGACGGAGACGCGTATACATCCTTATGCTAGTGTTGTAGTGGTGCATATCGACATAATACAGATGTGGCCACACAAATGCTAGAAGGGAACTGGCTAAGTACAGCTGTCGGAATACACCAACAGGTGCTTGGCGACAGACTTTCAACATGAGGGTGGTAGCCAGCCAGTCGGGTACTACAAAGTAGCCTACCACCGCGCCATGGTTTTGGTTGGTTTGAAATTGTAGGATTCGAACCCACGACTTTACTCGCCGCAGTATCAAACATCACTACCACTAAAGAGAGACTATTGTAAAAAAAACCGGGGAGTTTGTTTCGCCGTTTCTTCTCCTGACAGGTCTTTATTTGGAATTGGTGGTAACAATAACAATAACAATAGCATTAAAAAATAGCAGTAAAATGACGTTCAATAAGTGTTCCTTAAGTGTTCCAAAGTGGAATAAAACTTTGTACTGGTACTCACCACACTGATAGTGGTCTCAATATCATTCTTATTTGTTGGTAAAGTGAGCCTGGTCCTCGGCTGTTGTTCTGGTATCTTCCGAAGGGTCACCACATACTGGTCCAATGAGTTGTTGTATTCGACTGGCTGTCGCCATTGCAGATACAGCGTGCCTGTCGTTATTCACCATATTTATATATTGAGTAAGGGAGCGTTTAAGTATAACGTAACGAATTTGGGGATAGGGGGGGGGATTTGAACTACGCGTTACGCTGTATAAAAATGTGTATGTATGTGTATGTGTATGTAACACAAAAATACTACTCAAAAAATCTTTCACCATTTGAATGCTACATTATTCCTGATCTCACGGGAACGCCGTTGAAACTGCGGAGAACAGCTAGTTACAAATCTTGTTTTAATCGTCAAATGTTTGATACATTATGAAAAAAAAAACTGTATAGCACGGTTCGGAAGGATGCTTAGTTGCTTTTGCTGAGAAGAGCCGACAATAAACTCAGCCGCTATTAAAAACATCAATTTAAAAAAAAAACAACTCAGGTTTAATTAAGTAGATCCCATTTCCACCAGTGCTTCGCTATGTGGAACAATGAATAAGATTGGTGGATATCAAACGCATCCATAGCAGCACATCTCTGGTGGAAAGGCAGCCTTAAACTCAAAATTATAATCAAAATATAGGTGTCCTTATTTAGTTGTAATTTTTTATGCGCCTTTTAATTATATACTTACGTTTGGGCTGATCGCAAGTCAGATTCAATATAATCGGCGCAGATGGCGGTGTGACATCCGTCAGTACGTACAGAGGATCGGACTTAGGGCCGAGACGATCGAGAAGGTCCGAAGATCTCACATTCTCCAAGGAAAAATTGTAAAATGCACGGACCCAGATCTTGTACGGTGTGAATGACTCTGAAATATATTAAATAACAAGATATTAAACTCAAGTTCAAGAAGGTTCTTTTTTATATTCTGGATAAGCTTGTGTTTGACCACAATCTCACCATGGTAAGTCATGATGTGGCCGTAGGTGGTAAGCACACAAAGCCTAGATGAAAACTAGCTCACAATAGCGCTTATAGGTGCTTGGCGGCAGATTTAACTTGAGGGTGGTAGCCAGCCAGTCACGATGTTTTCCTTCACCGAAAGCTCAAGCTCAATGTAGGATTCGAACCCACGACCTTCGCCGCGGTATCCGACGTCACTACCACTGAGCTATCATCGCCTTAAAGTAATAATTAAGGAATGACGCCAACGCATGTTGCGTTGACATTGCCTCTGGTGGCCCAGGTATTGATTATTTCTACAGGCGTCGTTATTCACTTACCATCAGGACCTTGTGAAATACATATCAATTTAGATGAAAATGAGGTCAGGTGTCTACGTACCCCAGTGGCAAAAACTGGCATGACGATATGTAAGTAAAACATCTGGCCAAATAAAAAATTGATATACTCACTAAGATTCTTCAATCGAAAGCCAACAACTTTTGTGACTTTACCAGAAGTATTCAGGAGCGTGAGATTCTTCGTCGCCCGAGAATAGTCCTCCATGCCCAGATCACTTGGAAAAACGTTGTTCTTCTTCACATCGGCCGATCTTTGGACACCATTCACGAAGTTCAGATCGTATCTTGGCACACCTTGTTCATAATATAGCACGTAAGCCACTTGTGTCGTATTTTTATGCGGTTTACCCGCCGAAAAGGACTTTTTCACTACTTCTCTAGACAAGTCGAAAGCCTGGTGAGTCTCTATTCCTTCCAAAGTCTTTGTCGGATCATCCTGCCGCCTCTTTCTATGCCTATGCGAACGTCCTTCTCTTTTACTCCTACTTGAATCACCTATCATTATATCGGACGTAGAATATTCATCGTTGTATTTCGGTTTGTCGTTCTTGTACCAATTGTAAGAAGTGTAATCAAATTCCTTGAATTTTTCGGTGCTTATTGGAATATTGGCTACTTGATCTTGGGGATTTATGACGTCATTGATAGGTTCATCGCCCTGTGGCTCTAATTTCTTCCTGGCGATAACGGAGAGATCAGCATCGGGCTTTGATGACGTGTGACCTTGGCCTTTGTCAAGATTGATGGGAGGGAGGGTGTGGATTTTGAAGGTGGATGGCGGGGCCCAGGAGAGGTGGATCTCTTCTGGCGTCACATTGTGAGCTGTAAGGTTCAACGGCGCGGACGGAACTGAAAAAACAAAACGAAATAGTTATAGATTACATGACTTCTATTGTTTATTATGTTGATGCCGACTAAAATGCTGCAAAGCTTAATATTTTTGCAACAACACCTTTTTGGTACAAACATATTGATATCCTCGAATCAACTTAATATAGCAATCACTTTCTCAATTTATACAGCTGTAGTCGTCCTGAAAGTCAATAATTAACGACTTGTTCTACCAGCGCCTAATCGACATTGCAAAATTATAAACAAAGTTGATAACGGTAATCACTATAAGATATTAAAGTGCAGCGAAACCTGTCTGACACACAAAGCCTAGATGGGAACTGTTTCTCAGGTGCAGCTGTAGGAACACACAGATAGGTGCTTGGCGACAGATTTTCCATTAGCCGGCCAGTCGGGTACTACAAAGTACCACCGTACTATTGTTTCCTTCACAGAAAGCTCATTGTAGGATTCGAACCTTCGCCGCGGTATCAGACGTCACTACCACTGAGCTATCATCGCTTTGTACATTGTAGGTAGGTACTTCTCGCTCATTTCATACATTATAGCTAAATTCTGTGCAAAATGTGAGTAGTAGTACGAACGATTACAAAGGAGTCAAAATCATTGATATCTAATAACTAAAGATAAACAATCCCAAGCAAAAGTTCTATCAAAACAGTCTCAAATTGTGTTGGGTAATACTAGTTATTTTTTTAAAGTTTTATTTACAAAGCTATGTACAAAGGCAATAAAATTTTACGATTCATACCTGCTAGCCAAAATATATCTTAAACGAGCACTGAGGCATGTTAACCGTCGGAGAGTTCGAATGCTACTCGTAGATTAAAAGACCACCCAAATGTTCGAGTGGGTAGACATTCGGTAAGGCCATTTTTAGTCGCTGATTGTGTACCTTTAGTTATTAGATATCAAAGGTCAAAATGCCTAAAATGCGTCATCCGTACACCAAGAAGTCTTACTATTCAAACTTTAGCGGCACTTTTTAGAATATGACGCGATTCAAACGCCGCAAATTTATAATCAGGCTATCCAGAACATTTGAGGTTGGCAAGTGTATACCAACATGATATTTAAGCTGCTTCCTAACCCTGACCATCAGGTTGTGGAAACAGCTCCCCGCCGTGGTTTTCTCTAGGGAGTACAGCGTGAGGTTCTTGTTTGTGTTGTAAGCTTCGGTAACCGCTTACCATCAGGCGGGCCTTATGTTTGTTTACCACCTTAGTGACAATTTGTGTGAGCGCATCTCAATAATTATTTCTAAACCAATATAAAAGTCTTTTTTAATCAATAACTGTAAGTTACAATTAAAACGAAACCGTGAAGAAGTTTCCCGCCATTCAATTATGACCTCTAACATCCTTTGTAGTAATGGCCAATGCAAATATTGGATAGAATCAGAGAATGAATGAAAGCTTGATAATTCACTGTGACAACTAAAGTGTTACAGTGTTAAAACAATAGCTGTAGAAAGAGGTCAATGTTCCTGAGTTCAATGCAATTATTTTTTACTTTAATTTTACTTGCAACTCTGAACAACGTTACAAAATCTTACACAAAGACACTATCAAATGCATGCCCACAGTTTTAAATGTATTTCATTGAATGTTAAGATTACATATTCGACTACATACATGTAAATGTTACTGAAACTCTCTATAATCCGGTATTGTATACAATTCTTAGGAAATAGAATGTCTAAAATGTCCAGGATATATGTAGTACATTTCATCACACCTTTTGTTCATGGAAGTCGTACACTTCGCGATGACTTCTTGCTAATCAATCCATGACGATTCTGAATACATAACAACCCTGCATTCAGTACTTTATACATTTTTTTCTGGATAAGCTTGTGTTTGACCACAATCTCACCATGGTAAGCGATGATGTGGCCGAAGGTGCTAAGCACACAAAGCCTAGATGGGAACTGGCTCTCAAGTGCAATTGCCGGAACACACCAACAGGTGCTTGGCGACAGGTTTTCAACTTGAGGGTGGTAGCCAGCCAGTCGAGTACTACTAAGTACCCTACCACCGTGCTATGGTTTCCTCACGATGTTTTCCTTCACCGAAAGCTCAAGCTCATTGTAAGGATTCGAACCCACGACCTTTGCTGCGGTATCCGACGTCACTTACCGCTGAGCTATCATCGCCTTATGTATATATATATAGAAAACCTGGATTGTACTTCTGTTATTCTCTAATACCTACTGTGGATATGTACTACAATAGGGTTAGGACTTTACTGCCCCTCAATTGAGACTAAAAATAAAGTAAAAAGATACTGTGAGAGTAGGAAGTAAGTAGCACGCGCGTCAGGAAGGTCAAATCCATTAGGTACTGTGAGTCATTCTCACATCAGTCGCGATACGGGAATGCATGTGCAAGCATTGGTATACTACTTACAGACATACTATGGTATATAGAAGTGTTTTTGACAAACTCAAGCTTAACAATTAGTTGATCCCATGTAAATTATTGAAATGCATCTTGTCTAGGTAGGGTTTTCAATATCTTGTTTATTTCGTTAGGTTATAGGCTGTTTTTGAACTAGGGAAATCAAGTAGTCTCAGTATCCTCAGTTAGTTAGCACATTGTTACTGAAGGATCCTGTGATAAAAAAAGCCTATGTCCTTCTCCAAAGTCCCATGTATCTCTATACCAAAATTGGTTCAGCAGTTTAGGTGTGAGGCAGTGAGTGAGTGAACAGAAAGACAGGCAGTTACTTTCTCTTTTATAATATTGGTATTGTCTTTACATAAGATAGTTTAAAAAAAAATTAAATTAAATGTTTATTCATCCAAATAGGGCTTCACAGGCACTTATGAATAGTCAAGACTAATTATGGCGGTAAACATAGTAATCTATAGAATGTAATTATGACTGACTCAATAAACTAAAAACTCAAGCAGATCAGCCCCTACAAGCAGCACCTGTTCACAAGTATGACGCGTGTGGCAGCCACCACCCTCCTCGCACATATTATAGCGAAGTGAGCGACCCACCACATGACGCCACCGCAAACACAGGCCATAAAGCGAGCATGACTAACTTAAGCTTGCTCCAAACAAAAAGAAAAATAACATTAAATAAATATCCTCCGACATTTTTCACACACGGCTATCTGATCCCAAACTAAGCAAAGCTTTTAATATGGAAACCAGATGACTGATATACTTTTTTTGTAAATACATACTTAAATAGATAATTACACACAGACTCAGGACAAACAGACATGTTCATGCACACAAATGTGTGTCCTGGATGGGAATCGAACCCATGACCTGGGACGTGATAGGCAGTGTATTAACCAACCACGCCAACCGGCCCGTCATTAAAAGCATATGAATGTGAGTTTTGTAAAGCCAATAGCCACATCAATTTGTCATATCACATTAGAATGTGACAGATATATTTATAATCTCTGTTTTACTACAACCACTTTAGACAATGTCATATTGAGACCTTAGTAATTTAGTGCACATAAAAGATAGATAATATTATATTGTTTCACTAGAATTTCTACTAAGGAACGCAAACATTTCACCTGAAGATAAATAAAGACTACAATCATAATACAAACATACATACTTTGTAATAAAACATAAGAAATGAAGTTCTTTTTTTTACTTTTGATAAGCTAGTGTTTACAACATTGTTTATATATGATTATCATAAAAAAATTGTTCCGCCCCAGAGTTCTATCCACATTCTAATGGAAATTATAGCTTTATCAGAATATGAATTACCCCATGAGGTTATAGTCAATATATTCTGAGTAAAAATATTTTCATTTCACCCAAATCCATTCGACCAGGAATTAATGAATGAAACATCCAAATAATTTTATATTTTATAAGCAGATATCTTGAGTAGTTACTCAAGATGCAGAAGGTTTATAGAAGTAATTGCAAACTAAAAAGTTTAAATAAAAAAAACATACTCCTATATAGAAAAGCAGCTAGGCACATACTGTATACATTTATATACCTACATCCATGTAGGGGGTAATTTAAACTATACCTATTGCAAGAGTTATACTAAAACTCAAATGGATATCGCATCAAGGCTGTGTTATTTCCTCTTTATTGCACCAGAACAGCCCAAAACAAATTATACTAAAGAGTATAAATAATCAATTTCCAAATGATCTGATACAGAATAAATGACGAAAGAAATGATTTTTAAAACAAAACTAATATCAAAAGAACACTACCATTATACAAAGAAGATAAAGCAATGTAAACTTACCGTAAATCTCATTGATTTCGTTGTCATTAACTGCATTATCGCAATGAACGCACAAAATAAATATAATAAAAATGGCTCCGAACGTGCAATGAATATACATCTTAAAATAACACGTATCGCACGTAACAATCGTATGTAATTAGCTTAAATAATATTTATAATCCACATTTTCACATTTGTCTTGGTTTTGAGCGGAAATAATCAAGATTTCAAGTCATTAAATTTGTCTAAATTGCTAAAATCAAGCTGCCATAGATATACCCCAACCGACGTCTTATGTCATTCATCATGTCATGACAATAAACAATAAATGTTGCCTCACTCACTACAAGTCACTACGTACATAATTCGTACAAAAAATAGAAACTACACTTTCTTTTTTGCTGAGTGTTTAAAACAAATAATTTATTTTAATGAAAAAGTACCTAGTTCATTAAATATAATAGGAACTTTACAAGATAATAATAGCAATACATGTACAAATTTCACTCATAAGTCACTACGTACATAATTCGTACAAAAAATAGAAACTACACTTTCTTTTTTGCTGAGTGTTTAAAACAAATAATTTATTTTAATGAAAAAGTACCTAGTTCATTAAATATAATAGGAACTTTACAAGATAATAATAGCAATACATGTACAAATTTCACTCATCATATTTGATTAAAAAGCTACAATTTCTAAACTCTATATTATAAATAACTAGCTGTCCCCTGCGGTTTCATCCGCGTTCCCGTGGGATCTTTTCCCGGGATAAAAAAGATATCATATGTTACTCAAGGATTCGGAAGGAAGGAAATCGGTCCAGTAGTTTTTGAGTTTATTCAAAAATAGGTACAAATCATTCTTCATTAAATAAATAAATATCATATCCGTGGTCATTTTTTCACACACAGCTATCTGATCCCAAACTAAACAGAGCTTGTAATATGGAAACCAGATAACTGATATACTACTTAAACAACTTTTTTTTGTAAATACATATGTGGCGTTCGTGTTTCCCAACGCCACACCGACTATCATTTGCTTCGACTTCCACTACCCCGATGCATACTTCAATAGATAATGACACTCAGACTCAGGACAAACAGACATGTTCATGCACACACATGTCTGTCCTGGATGGGAATCGAACCCACGACCTGAGGCATATCATGCCTCAGGTCGTGGGTTCGAATCCAATCCAACCAATTCGGTAGTGTGTTCCAATCCAACCACGCCAGCTAAACTTTTTTAGTAATGGATTAGCGATTAACGAAGTTAATTTGATTAACGGTGCCAGCTATGCTGGTTGGATACTTGAGATAGAGAGAAAGAGAAGATATGTAGCAAATACCTAGGTATAACTTTGCCTGAGATAAGAGAAAGATTAAGTCCGTCTCACGAAAGAAAATAAGAAGGTCTAGGGAGGGACTATGGAAGCCACAGAAAATAAAATAATGTGTTTCCACCTAGATTTGATTTAAAAAAAGGGTCAAGAAACATTTGATTATATCCATTGACTTACTTTGAAACTATAAGCTAAATTCAGTCGTGGTAATTAAATCCAAGATTAAATCTTGGGTCTTGAAAAATTCATTTTTGGGTTTTAATTTTTTTTTATCTTAAATTCGGCTTTCATAAAGATAGCTATAATTTAATTGCATTGAAAACTAATCCAAGCTGAAGAGACTAGAAAAAAGCTTCAAGTTACAGAATAGCCTTAAAAAAATAACTTGTACATATTGTGGATTGATTGTGGAACGAAAAAACTATGAACTTAATGTCTATGTGGTAGTCATTTATAATGATTAGGTACATATTATGTCTCCAAACAAATAATGGAAAAGATAAGGCTATGGAAATCATAATAATGTCTAATGAATTATAAGATTTTTATCAATAGATTCAAAGGAATTTTTAAATTGACTCTTAAAAATGATCACAGTGTAAAATAAAAAAATCTTGCGAGTCCAATGATTTTTAGCCAGAAAACTGAAAAATGGGACCACGTTAGAGTAAAAGTGGTTATGAGTGGGAGCTAAAGGTGGGAGCGTAGCGGTTACATTCTCTTTGTAAGTGGGACCGACTTGGGACCGACAAACAACAGGGGGGGAGGGGGAGTGAGCTGGAAACACTTTTCAGTAGAATTGTTTGTTCGGATTTGGGTGTCAGCCGCCTTGTAATTTTGTGTAATTATTATAGGAAAAATCAGTGATAACACTGTATAAGTGAACCCAAAATGGTATGATATCGTGTAATGAGTTTATTATCCCGCTATCTGGTCTACTTTATGTAAAAAGCAGGCGATTCCGCCATGACAATGAATCGTAGAGTCGGGAAGTGTACCGTTGCTGT
The DNA here is from genome assembly GCA_951361185.1 of Ochropacha duplaris. NCBI lineage: Eukaryota > Metazoa > Arthropoda > Insecta > Lepidoptera > Drepanidae > Ochropacha > Ochropacha duplaris. Next base: position 2,626,471 of record OX592715.1, on the reverse strand, counting down.
TCTGTATTTTATGTATATCGGATTGTGTTATCCAATTTTAGGTAAGTCATAAACAATTTCATTTTGACATCAACACAACAATTACTGGTATTAGCTCATTTACTTATATACTGTACGAGATTCGCGCACAAACATAAACTGTTAGCGTATATTTTTTGTGACAGTACGCGCATTTTTAACAATTGATGTGTTTCTTCAAAATTTATATGAGGCACAGGCATTTTAATATCCTCAATTAGCCTATTCCTGTTGGTGTCAATTAAACATGTCCCGGTTACCGCTTTATTCAATATTTTTCTGTAAATTCTTGACCTGGCCGTAACATGTATCAATTAAAAATATAACTATGTACATATATATGAAAATGGAATACCAGTTACAGTCCTTTTCTCAAATAATTATAATAGCCCAATGTTACTGTGGATAGTGGTTCATCTATATTATATGTATATGGTATGATCAAAACATAAAATAGTACCTTTCCTAAACAATTCACCCTGATTCAATATTGAGCATTTGTATTCATTAGCAGGATAAGATATTTCATATTTATGATACAAAGTACTTATAGTAGTCATGATTAATATGAAAGGAAAATGTGAATACATGTATTATTACTATTATTATAGTATTATGACTAACATCTGTTTTTTTAGCAAGATAGTAATTTGAAATTTCAAGAGTGTCAAGTTTTTTCACATGTTAACCCCTTGATTTGGTTATTCCTTATTAAAACTACACTCAAAATAATATAATTCCAGGAAGTCAAGTTATTATGTATTGTAATATCATGCCCAGTACGTCTGTAAAGCTAGAAAGGTCAAGTCGGCAGAATCACTCGTTTTATATCTCAAAATTTAGTGCTCATTTAGTGCTAATTTAGTGCTGAAAACAGATATTTGGTGCTGTGATAGGGGGACTGAAAATGAGAACACTGCTAACTTTTCATTAAGCTAGCAGTGTACCATTCGTGACCGCGCTATGATACAGTTGGAGCGAGAGGCACATCAGCTAATAATTTAGTGCTCAATTTTTAAGTATAGATAACTGCTGACATAACGATACGAGCAATCATAGAGCTGAAAGATGACTTTAAAATCGGCATTGGTGAAATTGAAAAGAGTTACTAATTAGTGCTAAATTAATGCTACCGGTGAACCCAGAATTTTTTTTAGGAAAATCATTTTTCAACTGCCCGCTAGAAAAATCGAAGATTTTCAATAATCGCAAAGTTATAGGCATTATTCTGTATTGCAAATATCGAGTTTTCATCAGATCTCAACGTTATAAGATCACAGGAAACAACCCTGACTCCCCTAGCGATGTAGCCGCTGTGTGTGTGTGTGTTAATTTTTTTTTTTTTTTTTTTTTCAAATCAACAACTGCTAGTATAACGACGCCAGCAGTGTTAAGAGCTAGAAGAAGACTCTAAAACGGGAACTAATGGAATTGAAAGACGTCACCATTTAGTGCTCAATTCGTGCTGCCAGTACAGCAAAAGATTTTTGAAAAATAAATTTGTTATAATTTTTTTTTTCAAATCAACTACTGCTGATATAACGACGCCAGCAGTCTTAAGAGCAAGAAGAAGACTCGAAAACGGAAACTAATGTAATCAAATGACGTCACCATTTAGTGCTCAATTAGTGCTGTCAGTACAGCAAAAGATTTTAAAAAAAAATTTTTTTTTTCAAATCCATTACTGCTAGTATAACGACGCTAGCAGCCTTAAGAGCTAGAAGAAGACTCGAAAACGAAAACTAATGAAATTGATAGGCGTCACTATTTAGTGCTGCCAGTACAGCAAAAGATTTTTTAAAGATACATTTTTTTTATTTTTTTCAAATCAACTACTGCTAAAAGCTAGAAGGAGACTCTAAAAGGGTAACACATGGAATTGAAAGACGTCACTATGCAATTGCTCAATTAGTGCTGTCGTTATAGCAAAGGATTTTTGAAAAAAAAAAAATTAATTTCTCGCTAACAAAATCGCAGATTTTCGAAAATTGGAAAGTTATTGGTTTTACTCTTTTTGCAAAAATTGAGTTTCCATTAGATCTTGAAGTTTTGAGGTCACAAGTAGCTTTCTTAGTTCCCGTTTTCGAGTCTTCTTCTAGCTCTTAAGGCTGCTAGCGTCGTTATACTAGCAGTAGTTGAATTGAAAAAAAAAAAAATATTTTTAAAAAATCTTGCTGTACTGGCAGCACTAATTGAGCACTAAATGGTGACGCCTTTCAATTTCATTAGATCCCGTTTTAGAGTACTTTCCTCGCTTTTGAGACTGCTGGAGTCGTTATACTAGCAGTAGCTGCTTTGAAAAAAAAATAAAAAAAAAATTATTGTCCAAAACTCCTTTACTACAATGACAGCACTATTTCAGCTCTAAATAGTGACGTCTTTCAATTCCATTAGTTTCCGTTTTCGAGTCTTCTTCTAGCTCTTAAGACTGCTGGCGTCGTTATACTAGCAGTAGCTGCTTTGAAAAAAAAAAAAAAAAAGTATTTTTTTTAAATTTTTTGCTATACTGACAGCACTAATTGAGCACTAAATGGTGACGCCTTTCAATTTCATTAGTTTCCGTTTTAGAGTACTTTCCTCGCTCTTGAGACTGCTGGAGTCGTTATACTAGCAGTAGCTGCTTTGAAAAAAAAAAAAAAAATTGATTGTCTAAAACTCCTTCACTACAACGACAGCACTATTTCAGCACTAAATAGTGACGTCTTCCAATTCCATTAGTTTCCGTTTTCGAGTCTTCTTCTAGCTCTTAAGACTGCTGGCGTCGTTATACTAGCAGTTGTTAAATTGAAAAAAAAAATAAAAAATTTTTTTTTTTTTAAATCTTTTGCTGTACTGCCAGCACTTATTGAGCACTAAATGGTGACGTCATTTAATTCCATTAGTTTCCGTTTTCGAGTCTTCTTCTTGCTCTTAAGGCTGCTAGCGTCGTTATACTAGCAGTAGTTGATTTGAAAAAAAATTAAAAAAAAAATTGTTTTTAAAAAATCTTTTCTGTACTGGCAGCACTAATTGAGCACTAAATGGTGACGCCTTTCAATTTCATTAGTTCCCGTTTTAGAGTACTTTCCTCGCTCTTGAGACTGCTGGAGTCGTTATACTAGCAGTAGCTGCTTTGAAAAAAAAAAATTAATTGTCTAAAACTCCTTTACTACAACGACAGCACTATTTCAACACTAAATAGTGACGTCTTTCAATTCCATGTGTTACCCTTTTAGAGTCTCCTTCTAGCTTTTAAGACAGTGACGTCATTGTATTAGTAGTAGTTGCTTTGAAAAAAAAAAAAACAATTTATTTTTCAAAAATCTTTTGCTGTACTGACAGCACTAATTGAGCACTAAATGGTGACGTCTTTCAATTCCATTAGTTTCCGTTTTCGAGTCTTCTTCTAGCTCTTAAGGCTGCTAGCGTCGTTATACTAGCAGTAATGGATTTGAAAAAAAAAATTTTTCTTTTTTTAAATCTTTTGCTGTACTGACAGCACTAATTGAGCACTAAATGGTGACGTCATTTGATTACATTAGTTTCCGTTTTCGAGTCTTCTTCTTGCTCTTAAGACTGCTGGCGTCGTTATATCAGCAGTAGTTGATTTGAAATAAAATAATAACAAATTTATTTTTCAAAAATCTTTCGCTGTACTGGCAGCACGAATTGAGCACTAAATGGTGACTTCTTTCAATTCCATTAGTTCCCGTTTTAGAGTCTTCTTCTAGCTCTTAAGACTGCTGGCGTCGTTATACTAGCAGCTGTTGATTTGAAAAAAAAAAAATTTTTTTTAACTCACACACACACACACACAGCGGCTACATCGCTAGGGGAGTCAGGGTCGTTTCCTGTGATCTTATAACGTTGAGATCTGATGAAAACTCGATATTTGCAATACAGAATAATGCCTATAACTTTTCGATTATTGAAAATCTTGCAGTTGAAAAATGATTTTCCTAAAAAAAATTTCTGGGTTCACCGGTAGCATTAATTTAGCACTAATTAGTGACTCTTTTCAATTTCACCAATGCCGATTTTAAAGTCATCTTTCAGCTCTATGATTGCTCGTATCGTTATGTCAGCAGTTATCTATACTTAAAAATTGAGCACTAAATTATTAGCTGATGTGCCTCTCGCTCCAACTGTATCATAGCGCGGTCACGAATGGTACACTGCTAGCTTAATGAAAAGTTAGCAGTGTTCTCATTTTCAGTCCCCCTATCACAGCACCAAATATCTGTTTTCAGCACTAAATTAGCACTAAATGAGCACTAAATTTTGAGATATAAAACAAGTGATTCTGCCGACTTGACCTTTCTAGCTTTACAGACGTATGCCCAGTCAACAAGTATAGGTAATTTTTGACAATGTAAACATATGTTATATTTTATATTATTTACATTCTTATGTACATTAAGTCTATTACTCTATTTTCCATTTACAATTTCGGATTTAATTAATTGATAAAATTATTTTATATCACTTTGACGTAAACATCAGAAGACGCCATTTTCCATAGTGAAAATATGACAGTTCATTCTTAAATAAGTACAGTCAGTGTTACACAAAATTCAAAATTAAAGAAATACTACTAGAAATTTCTTTGTATAGGTATAACAATAATGGGACAACCATAGATGAATAAATTGTCGCACCCCGCTCCTTGCAGAGCGAGGACCAATTCTTAATCTATGGGGACAACCTTTCTCATTTTTTATGTATTTTTGTATTACTTTAAGAATAAAATTGTTAAACATTAGAAAAAAAAGCCAATATAGTCAGATGGTCCAAAAATATTTTAAAAATGTAACCTTGCTGAGTTTCTTGCCGGTTCTTCTCAGTTGAAGGCTGACTTCTGAACCGATGGTAACTTCTGTAATTCGACCTTCATAAGTGCCCTTCTAGGGCCTAAACTGAACAAATGGTTTCGACTTTGACTTTCCATCAAGCTATGGGGTTAAATTTACTTGAACTTATTATTATTTTTGGGTGTTACTTTACATTTTTTAATAACATTTATTTCAACGCTTAAATTAACCCTTTGGCCTAAAAGGAATACCTATTAGAATTCCGATTAGAGTTATTAGTTATGGACAATGCTAGTAATATATAAACCACTGTTAAATTATGTTATCTTTTTGCAGATAAGCTTAATAACATACTTGTTATTTTTCCCTGTACTGAGTGCTATACCTACAGCCTTTATTTAATTTTTGTTTTAAATTATATAATCCCCTTTATTGTCTATACTTGGAATGAGAATTTTATTATAACCATAATACTTAAAAGAATATAAGTAGTTATTACTAACACATGGCAAATAATTAACAAAAGAGAGAATTTATACATGTAATTTGTGACTGAACTGTTGAACATTCTTACACCATAAGCAAACTCTAGTTCCACTACAAAATCAATTATACTTTGCTTTAAATCCTAGTATAACATTAATTAAATCGTCCATCGCTGAGGTTTTTTTTTATTGAGTATGGGTTCGGGTTTGTCCACTATCTAAATGATCTTCAAAAACGCGGTGGCTTGCTGCTGCATGGAGATGGTGGGTGCGCGGTGCCCGCCCGCGCGTCTCTTCCCGTGCTTTTATTAAATTAGTTCTTAACACCCCACATAGCATGGGATCAAGAAGAATCAGTGGAGACACAGAGTAGACTTGATTATCTGACCTCAGTTATATGAATTCGTGATTACCCATTGATAACTGCGATCAAATAACTTTGTGTTTAAATTTCTGCTTTTATTAAATTAGTTCTTAACACCCCACATAGCATGGGAAAGGTCAAGAAGAAGAAGAATACTTAATTACCTATACAGTGGAGACACAAAGTAGACTTGATTATCTGACCTCAGTTATATGACTTCGTGATTACCCATTGATAACTGCGATCAAATAACTTTGTGTTTAAATTTCGTAGATATGAAAATGAATGTCTAATCTCTTAATAAACATTGATTTTAAGTAGTTGATAAATTTAATTTGTTTTTGTCATTTTGGTAGATTTTCTAGATTTCATAATGTGTAAAATTTACGCTTTTGTTCATAAATTCAATTATCCTGATTTAAAAATCGGGATTATCCGAATGACTTACAACAGTCCGGATAGAGGATTTTAAGACTAGCCTCTCTAAGTAAGATTGACTTCAAACTTTTCCTATGGGTTTGTTTGTTTACAGGAATTTACTTTTTATAATAGGAAATCTACCTAAAATTGCAACATTCAGTAATCAAACAAGCAAAAAACTATAACTACCTACTTATTTGTTAAAAAAAAAACTTGAGAGGTGTCAAGGGACACCCGGATGGAACGAAGTTATATATAAGTCGAGAGAGTATATATATATATAATATAAATAGAAATGAAAATATCTGGCTTGCTTTCTATAAGAGAGAGGGAGAGAGAGAGAGAGAGAGAGACAGGTCAACGCACTTTTGACACTAAAAGTGTCGTGACAATTTTTTCGTTAGAATTTTTTCCGTCTAGCCCCCTTTCACAACGCGCGATAAGGAACTTCGTAGAGTAGTAGAAGGAGCGTATGTAAACAATAGTCTCCAATGAAGTGAAGCAACGTGCTTTATCCCGTGTGACTCGCGTCGAACCGGAACGCGATCGGCTTCCTTTACTGTGCTTCTTTTTAAATGCACGGCGCTCTGTCTACCTATATTAAGCATGGGATTAACGTTCGTGTCTATCCTCACCCTGTCACACCATCCGTGGAGCAAATGTGGATTGGTATTAATGTAAAAAGTGTTAAACTTATTATTGGAACAGCATATAGACCCCCATGGCTAGATGTTGATACTTTTATTGATGCCTTAACCGAATCTGTAAGTTATTTTAGCAGCAATGATCATTTAGTTTTGGTAGGTGATTTCAATATAAATTGGTCTAATAACAGGGACAAAAATACATTAAAACTACTACAATTTTTAAAATATTTTAATTTGAATCAGCACGTCAATGAACCCACTCATTTCACACGTGATACTGAGACTATAATAGATCTCATTTGTTCAGATATACGTATACGCCAAGTTAATGTAGATCATATTAAGGAACTTGGTGGGCATGCGTTTGTATCATGTTTGCTCGATCTACATAAGGATAAACCCGTTTCAAAATCTTTCGCTTATAGACTTAAAAATATCGACCCTGAATCGTTTAATGCAAGCATTAATTCTTTTGATTGGGAATGCATACTTGCTCTGGATGATGTTAATGACATGGTTTTAGCATTTAATAATTTGTTACTTCTCGCCTTCGACCTTCATGCTCCAATTAAAACTGCTTGTATAAAAGAGCATACATATCCCTGGATCACTTATAACATTAGGGAAATGATGAAACTTCGTGATTCAGCACACACTAGATATCGCAAGTCTAAGTTGGAAAGTCATAAAAAATATTATAAAGACCTCAAGGCCATTGTTTCATCAGCGCTGTTCAGTGAGAAACGAGCTTATTTTGAAAATGAAATAAATATAAATATTAAAAACAGCAGTACTCTATGGAGAAACCTTAAGCGATCAATTACGGATCACAAAAATCATGCTGATTTGCCCGATAATTTCAATGACCCAGACATTATAAATGCGCATTTTCTGGATGTCCCGGGAAACAATGTTACCTCTACTTTAGATAGGACATATTATGAGTCTCACCGGTTTGGCCCTTTCAACTTTTGTCTCGAGACTGTCAGTGAAGATTATGTTTTAAAAACTATTCAAAATCTCAAATCAAATGCTCAAGGTGTTGATGGCATTTCACTAGACATGCTTCTTCTAACCCTTCCGCGTACTCTTGGCATTATTACTTCCATAGTAAATACCTCTATAAAAACGAATATCTTCCCTGAGAGCTGGAAGGTTGCGATAGTTAGGCCAATTCCAAAGACAACAAATGTAGTTGAATTTAAAGATCTACGGCCGATTAGCATTTTGCCCTGTATTTCTAAAGTGCTGGAGAGAATCGTCTGCGCGCAGTTGACAGCTTACTTTGAAAGATGTAACATGCTTCCCGATAAGCAGTCCGGATTCAGAAAGGGTAGAAGTATTGCCACTGCATTGATAGACGTAGTAGATAATATACTTGCGGCTCAGGATAATGGAGAGGGTACTATCCTAGCACTACTTGACTTTTCGCGAGCATTTGACTCAATAAACATAGAATTACTTCTCTCCAAGCTTTTCTACTATGGTCTTGAGTTAAATTCTGTGAAATGGTTCCAGAGTTATCTGTCTAGACGCACACAAATAGTAGAATTGAAAAAAAAAGATGGTTCATATTTGCGGTCTTCTCCTAGCCCTGTCACACGCGGTGTACCCCAAGGCTCAATACTAGGTCCCTTGCTTTTTATCATCTACAGTGCTGACATCACAAAATGTATAAACTACTGTAATTTTCATGTTTATGCCGATGACACGCAACTTTACATTTCATTTCGTCCAGAAGATACACTGACCGCTGTGGAAAATTTGCGTCAGGATTTGGATCGCATTGCACTTTGGTCTACAAATAATTCACTAGTTTTGAACCCCAATAAATCTAAATTTTTAATTCTTGGTTCTAAAATTCAGTCTCGCAAAATACTGGATTATGACCCCACTGTTACTATCTTGAACGAATCAATTAAGTGTGTCGATGGGGCACGCAACCTGGGTTTGTATATGGATAACAAATTGCGTTTCGAAGATCACGTGCTTCAGACAGTGCAACAGTGTTTCTACAGGCTTAAGCTGCTGTACCGTGTTCGTAACTTTCTGAGCACAGATTTACGGGTTAAGTTATGTGACGCTCTGATTTTGTCTAAATTTAACTATGCCGATTCTGTTTTTGGCCCTCGACTGCTTGCCCGTAGTGTGAATCTCATACAACGTGTGCAGAATGCCTGTGCTCGCTTTTGTTTTAATATCCCACCTAGAGCGCATGTAACTCCCTATTTGAATAATGCTAAAGTTCTGAAAATGTCATATCGCAGAGATTTTCACCTTGCAAGCCTCCTCTTTGGTGTCATAAAGAGTCAGTCTCCAAAATACTTGTATGATAAAATCAAATGGGCATATGATCATAATCCTTTTAGTACACGTGCATCAAAGTACATGCTTTTGATTCCACATCACAGAACAGCAACTTTTAAAGGCAGTTTTCGCTACGCCGCCACCAAATGTTGGAACAATTTACCACCACCACTTCGTGACTGTCAAACTATGTCAAGCTTTAAATCGAAATATAAAATTTTAGTTTCATCTTTTTAATTTCGCCATTGTAATATTTCTGAATTTGTAGTGGCGGTGTATTGAATCGAAATTTAGCACATAACAATTATTATATAAGTGGTCAATAATATTAATATTTTCGTAATGATAAAAACACCAATTTAATTTAATTATATTTTAAGCGGATTGAGGTGCATCCATATTGCTGCAGGGGCGTCCAAACGTCAACTAAGGTTGCCGCTGAAAATCAGCGTTGCCGGTTTATTCCGCAACTATATTGCTGAGCGGTTGTCTTTTTTTTTGGCAGTATATTTAAATATTTTTTGTATTATCATGTAATAGTTCTAGATTATTATTATAATACTGTCAAATAAAAAAAACTATTCTATTCTATTCTATTCTATTCTACCTATTTTTGGTCTGAGTCCTTGGCTTAGTGTGACAATAATCCCGAACCTATACTCAATAAACAAAACCTACATAAATGATTCCATGAATTGTGATTTGAGTTATTAATACACAGACATTTACTGTATTGTTATATTTATGTCAAATGTATTGTTATATTTATCCTCACTAATAAATTATATTATTATGGATTAAATCATGTTCAACTAGATTTTCTATAAAATTTTGTAAAGTGATCAATATATCCAAATTATACCTTTTCGCTGCATTTAAATATTAGAGAATTTTCTCACGGCTTTATTTTTAGTAAAGGAGCCCATGACCTGCCTCAGGGTTAAATATTATACATACTAATATTATAAAGAGGAAAGATTTTTATGTAAGTATGTTTGTAATGAATTGGCTCAAAAAGTACTAAACCGATTTAAAAAAATCTTTCACCATTTGAATGCTACATTATTCCAGATTAACATAGACTATATTTTATCCCAGGATAAGATAAGATCCCACGGGAACGCGGGTGGAACCGCGCGGAACAGCTAGTATGTGATATCTGTTCAGCTAAATAGCTGTGAAACAACCAGACAGACAGAGCGATTCTTCACATGTATAATATTAGAATGGATAGTATAGATTTGAGAATAAAAAATAAGTCAGCCCTACCATTTTTTTTATAAATACCACACGTGACAACCTGGCAGGCGGGTCACCTTATGGTAAGTGAATACCGTCGCCTATAGACATTAGCAATACCAGTGGGTATTACAATGATTTAAAGGCAACTGGCTCTCAATTTCAACTGCCGGAACACACCAATAGGTGTTTGGCGACAGACTTTCAACTTGAGGGTGGTATCCAGCCAGTTGAGTACTACAAAGTAACCTACCACCGTGTTTTGGTTTCCTTCAACGAAAGCTCAATCTAACTGTAGGATTCGAACCCACGACCTACGCCGCGGTATCCGACGTCGCTACCACTGAGCTATCATCGCCTTATCTTCACCCCTAGGCTCGTGTGGGACAGTCCCATCAAATAAAATAGAATATTATGAGGAATCGCAAATCAAATTCACAGACATAGTAAATTATTCTATGGTCATAGACAATAAAGTCTTAAACAATGTCAGGGTATGTTAGCATTAACCTTATCTATGACATACACAATAAATTAATGAGTAACTATTTTAGTATAATTATTTATAGCCTCAGATAATACCTACAGGATGTTTGTTTTGTTCATCATTGAGACTAACAATTAAATGTAGGTATCTATTAGATAGCGTATGTCTCAGGATGGGAACACAGTTATAGATTAATGGAGTACATTCTGTACTTACAGAAATATATAATGCCTTGACACGATATATCTGTCGGTAGAGACGTCAAATAATGCTTGAGGTTTCGATAAAAAAACATCGTGAGGAAAGGTATGGATTACTATGTAAAACTCGCCTAGCTGGAACTTTGAGCACCTGCTGCACCTGTGTGATCAGCAATACATTGGCGGCAATAATAGCTCAGTGGTATTGACGTCGGATACCGCGGCGAAGGTCGTGGGCTCAAATCCTAAAATGAGCTTGAGCTTTCAGTGAAGGAAAACATCGTGAGGAAACCATAGCACGGTGGTGGCTGGCTACCACCTTCAAGTTGAAAATCTGTCGCCAAGCACCTATTGCCGGTGTGTTCCAACAGTTGCACTTGAGAGCCAGTTCGCATCTAGACTTTGTGTGCTTACCACCTTCGGCCACATCATCACTTACCGTGGAGAGATGGTGGTCAAACAAAAGCTTGTCCAGATTAAAAAAAACCCTGGTACTACTAATGTACATAAGCGACGTAGTCCCTGACCATCAGGTAACCCGCCTGCCAGCTTGCCAGACTTCTGGCAGTCATAATCGAAGTCAGAGTCAAATTTTTTTTTTTCATTTTACTTCTTACTGCTACAACTGCTTGCTAATCTATTTTCATGTCTATTTATTGCAGCTATCGAAAAGAGAGGTGAACTTGGGGAGACTGCCAATTTAAACTGTACTGTGCACCCTGAAACCAAGGAAGTACAATGGTTTTTCAATTTTTCAGACGAACCTATCAAATTGGACGAACGGTAAATATAATTCGCACGTACAGGAAATATTCACTGTTTGGTTTTTGAAATTAATGGTTCTGTGCTGTTTACGCGCATCGGCTAGTAGATTTAACAAACATTGATTGATAGTTAACAAACATACATACACACACACACACAGTTAAATGCTCATGTAACATTGTTGACAGACCATAAAAATATAATGTAATGAGGGGCCTGGAGATCTAAAATACAGGCCTTGGCTTAGTTTAGACTCCAGATCTCCCACAAATTCTTGTCAACTGTGCTTTTACTTAATGTAATTTGTGGAGATGAAATAAAATATTTTATTATTATTATTCTTATTATAGTTAATCTAAACTACAATAATACTAATCCCACTAGTTAATATTATAAATGTAAAAATTTTGATGTTTGTTACTCAAGGATCTGGATGAAATTTGGCACAGACATAGATTATAGTCTGGAATAGCACATGGACTTATCCCGGTAAAAGATAAGATCCCACGGGAACGCGGGTGAATCTTGTAATATTATAAAGAGGAAAGATTTGTATGTGTGTATGTATGTAATGAATAAACTCAAAAACTACTGGGCCAATCGATTAAAGATATCTGCTTCAAAATTGAGTTGCAAACATACATTGCAAGTTAAGAGCTTTTAAAATAGCTAAAATACTGTATTTTGTATTTTATATTTCAAATACATTACAGATACTTGGTATTTCGTATGTTATTTGCGAGATATTATTTCGTAATTTGTATTTCAATTAAAGCAAAGCTTGTATTTTTCCCAGCCCTGCATCTATATCTTTGCGAAATGTCATCTAAATCGGTTCCACAGAGAGACAGACACACTTTCGCATTTATAATATTAGTATTTATTTATTATATGTATGGATTACTTATGATTCTAAGGTACCTACGGTAACAATGGCGTACATATATATGAAATATATTATAAATAAGTGATTTGTTGAATAATGAGCATTAATAACTTATTACAAATTCATTCGTGGTGATAAATGTGGTTTTATACTATGACTCTGGGTATAATAAGGAAATTTATAAATTATATTATTGTCGGTCGTTGACAATACCACATCACGAACTGTTACTAAGCATGCGAATGTCAGCGGTAAGTGGGGGGCGGGGGGGGGGGGGGGGGCAGCGGCAGGAAAAGGGTGTAAAATAGCTTGGCCACTGGTAAACTTTAGGTAGTACGACATGCAATTTATAATACTAGCTGTCCTCTGCGTTCCCGTGGGATCTTATCTTTTCCCGGGCTAAAAAGTATCCTATATGTTATTTCAGTATATGATCTACCGGTGTACCAAGTTTCATTAAAATCCATCCAGTAGTTTTAGCGTGAAAGAGTAACAAACATCTTCACATACATCTTCACATCCTCACACACATCTAAACATACTTTCGCATTTACAATATTAGTAGGACATCTTATCCACTACATTAACCCTGAGAAACATTACTCACGGATAATGTAGCTTTCTAATGGTGAAAGAATTTTTAAGTTAGTCGAATAGTTTTTGTGTTAAATCGTATGAAACAAACAAACAAAAATCTTTCCTCTTTATAATATGTGTGTACAATGTACAAAATACTATGTACAAGTAGAAGCCCTATAAATGTCTATTGCAGAAAATAATGGAACAATACTGAATGGGAGGGAACTTGCTGGACTGATTGTATGGCTATTGTTTGAGACAACCGATCGGATTGTCGAGAAATGTGCACTGGTTTCACCATCATGCATTAGAGTCATTACAATCTGACAATTCATAAGCGCCTGTGAAGGGCTATTTGGATGAATAAACATTTCATTTCATCGCGAATAATCTCAAGCGTCCTACCTCGACATAGATATAGGTCGAAGTACCTCGAGCACCTCTGCACGGTGGTAGGGTACTATGTGGTACTCGACTGGCTGGCTACCACCCTCGAGTTGAAAATCTGTCGCCAAGCACCTGTTGGTGTGTTCCGGCAGTTGCACTTGAGAGCCAGTTGCCCTTGCCCTTAAGGCATTGTAATATGGTGTACAACACGTTGGCAGTCCACCTCGTATTACTAATGTCTATAGGCGACGGTAGTCACTTACCAGGTGACCCGCCTGCCTCGTTGTCACTAGTGACATAAAAAAAAGCATGTACCTCTCGCGCACCATTCAAGGAGGCCAGTGATGGCAAGCCGGCGGGGCATAGTTGACGCCCCATTGTGATGTCAAGTTCGTGGTGTCGCTACTTACCAACAATTCGCCACAGTCATATTAATACCCAATATACAAAAAAAAATACTCAGTAAAAGTGTCACCATTTTCGAGATATTTAACATCAATACATAAAAATCATCGAAATATCTCTCGTAAATCGTAACTTTTTAATCTGTTGACTCGCGACATTAATCTGTCAAACAACTCGTCAACTCGCGCACTGTTTTCAAAATTTCAAAATTCGCGCCCAATTTTCAAGAAATGTATTTGTGCCGATTGTCCCATTTGAGAACCAAGTGGTGCGGACTCTGAAACCCCGATTGTCCCAAGAAAGAACTGACAGGTTAATGAGCTGACTTTGGTATATTTGGTAGGTGACCCGTCCATCTATCTCCCCCTTAGAGCTCTTACACACGAGCAGCATGTAGTCGACATTTCAACTTCGCGCGCAACGAACGCGGCACGCTATACTGCTAGTGTCGCTATAGGTCGCAACATGCTGCTCGTGTGTAAGAGCTCTTAAGTTTGTCGCATTACTTTACAGACACCCTGTGTATATTATTTTACAATGATTGAATGAAAAATATTTAACTTATAAATATAACCGGGCGATAGATCCACTAGTATTATAAATTTTCACATTATTCTAGTGATTCTGAGAGCTGTAGACCTCGCGAAAGTTTTGTGACATTTTTGATAATTTTTACGTTACGTTTTAAATAACCATGACTTTGAAAAAAGTCCAAAAAATGAATCGACAATAAAATCCATTTAATTATCGATCCTGCTCAAAAAATCTCAAGAGAATCGGTTGAGAAATGTGACCTGTAGAGAACAGCCAGACAGACATACAAAATATTTTTTTTCCAAGCTGAAACGTAGACGCTTCGATCGCATTATTTTAAGTAAATCATGAGATCAAATTCAACAATATTGGACAAGTTTATGTAATCTATACTAATAATAATATTGATTTGATTGTTTGCATTAATAGGCTCTGAAACTACTGGACCGATTTGAAAAATTCTTTCACCATTACAAAGCTACATTATCCTTGATGAACATAGGTTATATTTTGTCCCGGGAAAAGATAAGATCCCACGGGAACGCGGGTGAAATTTAAAATATTAATATAAACCCTCATTCGGCAGGATAAAGGAAAACACACAAGAAGGCACTGAAATAATAACGAACGGTGAGGGAGAATCTCAACATCAAAAAATATCAACATTAACAATCGCAAATCTGACGGCGGATGATGCTGGCAACTACACATGTCAGCCCATGTTCGAGGAAGGGTTGGGACTTGGAGACACTACAAATTTCGACTTAAAATTGAGCTTCCCCGTCAAACTAGTGAGCAACCTCACCACGATAGGTCCCGGGCCTATCAAAGTGAATGTTACTGATGAAACCAATATTACAATGATATGTGTATTTGAAGGTAAGTTTTTTTTAAAGTGAAAACTTCTTTAGCGGCGTTGTGCACTTTTTTTGGGATGGGTAAAAAATGTTAAACTCGCGTCAGGACACGTGACTTGATCGAAAATTCGTAAGACGGAGGGAGAGTAGACCGCCGGTGCGGTGTAGGAGAGGGAGTAATATCCCCATATCTTTCTATCGCGCGGCGAAAATGTATGCCTGCTTATATAAATTGCCATGTTTGTGTACGATAAATGAATATTGTATTTTACTACAAAATTAGAATTACAGAGAAAATATTGTACCAAAATTATTATGCTTAGGCTCGCAATTTTTATTTTCATATTCTGTAGAATTTTCATTGATACTGACTGCCTTTTACCATTTTACGTGATGTGTTTTAACTAAACTTTAAATTGCAGTGTACAGACTGGGTGAAGTGAGATGGTACAAAAAAGGCAATGAGGATTATGAAACCGATACTAAACCAAAGAAAATCGGCTTCAAATCGATCCAGACGAGTCTACCCTTAGTTATAGACCAAACAGAATCCAATGGTACCTACGTGTGTGAAGTATTCGACCACGAAACAGCGAGCAATGCTTCTGGAAGCATCGACGTGATTGTCTTTGCGAAACCAAAACTCCTCATCAACGAAGTGATACCGATCAGCCCGACGCAACTCTACTTCAGTTGGACTCTTTGGACACACAACCGAAAAATTAAGACCTTGTCTATAATGTTACAAGGTCCACAATCGTCTGTTTACGATATCATTACGATATACCCGGAGAAAATCAACGAATCTGACACTTCATACGTTTTGAACGGGTTGAATAAATCTACTACTTACGGAGTGGGTATGCTAGTGATTACGATTGGGGAAGACAAGGTTGTCTATAAGAATGTTACGACGTTAGACAAGGAGCCGACGTTTATTCCGCAAATATCTATCAATGGGTTCTCCGCGACGTCCGTGACGATCGGGTGGGAGGGGCCTTCCCCTGATATAGAGAAATTCATACATTCTTACGAGTTGATAGCGAGGAAGAAGGATCATGATCATGAGATGAAGAAGGCTTTTACCGTGAGCGAGGGTAGAAATATACCCTATATGTTCAGTGGACTGGACCCTCATACTACATACGTTTTTAAGGTATATATACTTTGTATAGTACGTTGGGGTAAGATCGGACACAGTGTAAGTTCGGATAATTTTAAGGCGACGATAGCTCAGTGGTAAGTGACGTCGGATACCGCGACGAAGGTCGTGGGTTCGAATCCTACAATGAGCTTTCGGTGAAGGAAAACATCGTGAGGAAACCATAGCACGGTGGTAGGGTACTTTGTAGTACCCGACTGGCTGGCTACCACCCTAAAGTTGAAAATCTGTCGCCAAGCACCTATCGGTGTGTTCCGACAGCTGCACTTGAGAGCCAGTTCCCATCTAGGCTTTGTGTGCTTACCACCTTCGGCCACATCATCACTTACCATGGTGAGATTGTGGTCAAACACAAGCTTATCCAGTATAAAAAAAAATCTGCCAAATTAGGCGACATTTTTATTGCTGGTATCACTCAACAAGACGCTACTTTGTTATATCTCGATATCTCGTCTGTTTGGCAGGAAATTTAATTATCCGATCTTACACTGTGTCCGATCTTACCCGAACGTATCTTATATCTGAACATCGTGTCGTGTATTTACAATTCATACTAATATTATAAATGCGAAAGTGTGTCTGTCTGTTTGATGAAATTTGTTATGGAGATAGTTTGAGTTGTAAGGGAGGATATAGAGTTTTTATCCCCGATATCAACCCTTAAAAGGGGGCGTGGAACTTATAAAAATAAGCTTCAGCAAATTACTAATTCCACGCGGAGGATATCGCGGACAAAAGCTAGTGGAATATATCTAACTAAATTTACATATTTGGTGTATTTTAGGTAAAAGCATGCTCGTTTTATACAAACGAATGCGGGAACTGGTCCCAAGAGATGGAGGCAGCAACGTTAGATGGGAAGCCTGGAGAACCGGCCAACGTGACCAGCTACTGCGAAGTCAACTTCATGAACCTCACCTGGAACCCACCGCAACAGCCCAATGCGGAGATCAAGGGATATATTGTGAGTTTACAAACTTGTTAACCCCGTGGTGTTATGTTCCCGAGTGAACTTTTAGGGGATGAATTTTCAAAAATTTTGTCTTAGCAGATCTACCTACTCTAATTTCATATTTGGTCAATTTCTCTTTTTGATGGTTTTTTTCATCTGGTACCACAACTATTCAAGATTGTTTTGCGATACAAAAAATGTAAAAAGTAATTAATTCCGAAGACCTCAATCCGTGTACATTTTTCAAAAAATCTAAAATGTCTCCAAAATGGTGGCACTGGTAATTTTTGAGATATGTAATGTCTTTTGGGTTAGCTGACTAATGTTGAAATAAAAAAGAAAAAAATATAATCAGTTAAAAAGACAAGAGTAAAACACAAAATACACTAGAATTAAGCACATTAATTGATAGCACATCAAATTTGTTATGTTATATACTTCGTAAATGTATAAAGCTAAAAAATGTAATCTAACATACTAATATCTAAGTTGTATATTGGTTACAGATGGAGTTAACGGGCTACGCTAAGTACATAGACCGTTACGGGAACGAAAAAGAAGACACGTGGGGACCACTATCCAAATTCATGACCAACAATTCCAGAAGTGTGAGGTAATATAATCATTAATAATACAAAAGGCGAGCCACAAGACGAAATAAGGCGGTGTTAGCCGTTAAAAGTCTGTCGCTAAGCACCTATCGGTGTGTTTCGACTGCTGCACTTGAGAGCCAGTTTTCTTCTAGGCGTGAGTTAATTTAAGTCTGTAGCCGTTCCACTAAATCTTTTCACGAACTTTTTGGTACAACCTGAAAAGTCACGATACATTGATGTTTGTTGGATAAAACATCACCGATATCTCATCAATAAAAGTCAAAATACACAATTTTAATGAAAATAAAACGAAAATGCCGTCGTCACTTCGCAAGTTCCCGCCAAAAAGTCGGTGTATTTTTTTTTTATTATTCTGGATAAGCTTGTGTTTGACCACAATCTCACTATGGTAAGTGATGATGTGGCCGAAGGTGGTAAGCACACAAAGCCTAGATGGGAACTGGCTCTCAAGTGCAGCTGTCGGAACACACCGATAGGTGCTTGGCGACAGATTTTCAACATGAGGGTGGTAGCCAGCCAGTCGGGTACTTACTACAAAGTACCCTACCACCGAGCTATGGTTTCCTCACGATGTTTTCCTTCACCGAAAGCTCAAGCTCATTGTAGGATTCGAACCCACGACGTTCGCCGCGGTATCCGACGTCACTATCACTGAGGTATCATCGCCTTAAAATATAGTGGACTGTACGTAGTGGTGTGTATGGTTCAGGTTTGAGGAGCTGCAGCCTAACACGGTGTACAACGTGCAGCTGAGCGCCATGACGCGCACGCGCCGACGCGGTCACGCGGCCGCGGCCACCTGCACCACGCACCCCGCCAGACCCGACGCGCCGCCGCGTCCACGCTGGCGAAAGGTAAAACATCACACAACTAACTTCTATTTATTAACTAATTACTAACCAAACTTCGCACATGTAATTACTCAAATAAACTGAAATTACTAACCAGACTTCGCACACGTAATTTCTCAAATAAACTGAAATTACTAACTAATTACTAACCAAACTTCGCACACGTAATTACTCAAATTAACTGACATAACTTAGTTACTGAACAAACTACGCACATGTACATCACTGTAATTTAGTAACGTCGTAAATTACCGATTTTTTTGACATTATAATTACTAATAGGCCAAAATATTTAGTTTCGACAGAAACTAATAGCCTGGCGTCTAGCTCTTCCCATCACTTGAAACTAGTAACACGTTACTTAAGTGACTACAGAAATTGCCAATATGTTGTCGACCTCTCTACAATGCCTTGAAGGCATCTGGCTCTCAAGTGCAACTAGATACGGATATTGTTACTTACTTTGTTCTTTACCAAAATAATTATTAATGACTTTGGCGTCAGTAGGTCATACTATTTTCATAAATATAACATTCATTCAAAAGGATCGCGATAGATGATAGAAATTTAAACAATAAATAAATTACAACAACATTAAGCAGATGACATAATGTAAAACTAATTCGATTCTAGTGTTTTAAACATTATCTTTATTCATTTCAGATTTTAGATAATGATAAATACATGTTTAAATTGTATTTGCCGAGAATATCAGAAAGAAATGGACCAATTTGTTGCTACAGGTGAGTATTACGATACGGTTAAATATTTCTTTTAGTTGACTAGTTTTCCGCCCCGCGGTTTTGCCCGCGTTCCCGGGGATCTTATTTTTCCCGGGATAAAAAGTATCCTATGTCTTATTCAAGGTTATGATCTCTACCTGAGTTCCAAGTTTCATAAAAATCAGTTCAGCCGTTCTTGCGTGATTGCGCAACAAACATACTAACTTTCACATTTATAATATTAGTAGGATATAACAAAAAATATTAAATACCATGTCCATACACGCTTTAGAATTGATCAATCAAAATTAATTATGAGTAATATTATTCTCAATTTATATTAGAAAAAACCGGCCAAGTGCGAAGGATTCTATAATAATGGGAAAAAAATCACGTTTGTTGTATGGCAGCCCCCCTTAAATATTTATTTTATTCTGTTTTTAGTATTTCCTGTTATAGCAACAGAAATACATCATCTGTGAAAATTTCAACTGTCTAGCTATCGCGGTTCTTGAGATACAGCCTGGTGACAGACAGACGGACGGACAGATCCGTTTTTACCGTTTGGGTACGGAACCCTAATAACTTGAATAAGGGTTCTTTAGAATTATAAAAGTTAACAGGATACATAGTATTTAAGATGTAAATATTAGTTGTAAATTTCTTGAAATAAGGGTATTATTATTATTATAATATTAGTATTAGTAAGTAATTTGTAAAGTTTGAACAATTTCTCACTAGGGTGTACATGGTGCATCTGCCACCTAACACGCGGGCTCCTTCGCCCAAGGACATCAAGGTGTTGGACTACGAGAAGGCACACGCGTCGAACGAACCCGCCGCTTACCTCACCGATATGTTCACTAAGTAAGTTTGACATTCAAATTCAACATGTTTTATTCAATTTTGGGACACTTTTTTTCTATCTGGCAATCCTTTTAGGATATTTCTGTGACTTTTTGGAGGGAACTTGCGAAGTGACGTTGCGTTTTCGTTTTAGTTTCATTTAATTGGTGTTTGAGTTTTATTGAATAATATCGGTGGTGGGTTGGTGTTCAGGTTGTCCCAAAAAGTCCGTGAATGTTTTAGTTGAACAGCCGCCAATTTCACTAAAACCTGACTGGACATGTACGGACGAGGACTAGACATTTCTGCGAATGTATTTTGGGACACTTATATGAACGTCATTTTTATTGCTATCATTACCACTATTTCCAAATAAAGACTCAGCAGAAGAAACGGCGAAACAAACCCCTCGGTTTTTTTATTGTAAAACATTAGCTTTCCGTCCCGCGGTTTCACCCGCGTTTAAAACAAAATATAGCGTATGTTATAGCCTCGACTATAATATAGCTTTCTACAGGTGAAAGAATTTATTTAATTCGTTTATTATATTTTGAGTTTATCCATTACAAAGAAACATGAAAATATTATGTTTAAAAGATACTTAGGGGAGGCCTTTGTCCAGCTGTGGACGTCTTCCGGCTGACATGATGATTATTAATTAAGACTAGACAAGAACAATCATAAAGCAATGCCCGTGTTTTCTTCCAGTGATAACTACCCCAATGAAGATGATTTGATAATGGGTGATAATAAAACGGTATATAACCGTGGTATCGAGAGGTTGAAATCGGCCGCATGCCGCGTCTGCCTCGAGAGGCCTAGCCACGTCGCCGTTACTACCACCACATCACCGGAACCGCCCACCACAAATGATATGAACTTTGAAAATTTTTTCACCACCGCTGATCCAATTCCACCACCAAACCCGAGGGTCAGGAGACATTATGAAAAGTAAGATCTTTATTTAAGCTTCGTTATTTTATAGCACTGGTGATGATGAGACAGGCGGGTCATCTGATGGTAAGTGACTACCGTCGCCTACAGTACAGCCTACAGTACATTACAAAGTAGTACGGATATAATAAGTATACAGACATAGCAATATCAGAGGGATTGCAATGTGTTGTACACCTTATTACAATTCCTTAAAGACAACTGGCTCTCAAGTTCAAATGCCGGAACACACCAGCAGGTGCTTGGCGACTGATTTTCATCTTGAGGGTAGCCAGCCAGTCGGGTACTACAAAGTCCTACCACTGTGCTATGGTTTTTCCCGATATTTTCCCTCACCGAAAGCTCAAGCTAATTGTAGGATTCGAATCCACGACCTTCGCCGCGATATCCGACGTCACTACCACTGAGCTATCATGGTCTATAACGACGATGTCGGTTTGACACATCTTTGTACCATTCTCGAATTTACTTGATGTGTTCAAGTAAATTCGAGAATGGTTTAGATTCACAATTGGACCCGGTAGGTGGCGCTGCAATCGAGTTATATTATAACCATTAAAAAGTAGTATGGATATATATATTAAAAGTACCTCATTCCGCAGTGATTACGCCAATGATCGGATGATGATGGACACGGCTGAAAATATCAAAGAGAATAAAGATATATTCCATCCGGTAGATGGACCTTTAGACCCCAACTCCAACTACACACTGTTCGTCGAGTTGATCGGTAAGTTATCAATAAAAAAAAATTAACAGACCTATTATCTAACTAGATAACGCAAGTACCTCAATTTGTATGAAGACCAACCGTGTCACTTTTTGGTGTCAATTAACGTGTCAATTTACAGGAAAAATGACCATTACCTGTACAGTTTTTACAAATTAATACGGAACAACCAGTCAGTTTTCTAGATGTCGGTCGATTACGGACTAAATGAAGTCAAATAGAAAGCAGACAAATTGACTGCTTTTTGACTAATTTTGACACGCGAAGTACGTACGCTCGAGACGTCTAGTTAGATATATATCTGTGTCTATATAGCTTGAAACGTATTTTCACCCAGTGAAATAATATTATTTATAATTTTAAATCAACAAATAAAATAATTCTAATATTTTTAATCTGTCCGTCGCCTCAAACGAAACACCAATCATAGGACGTGACGTCATTCGTGGGTATCAATCAATGTGTAAATAAAGAACAGTACCTGGGTGACCGAGCTTTGCTCGTTTTTTTTTTGTTGTAAAATTTTAATAGTTTTCTCACAAAAGAAGGAACTTGAAAAAAAGGGGGAAAAAAACATTCATCAATCAAGACTCGATCCGGGGGTCTTCCGGTTTCGAGTCCACTCTTTTTCCCCCTGAGCTATTTTAATCTCGAAGATGGACGCCAAATATACCATCGTATTCTAAATATATTGTAGCAGTTTTTCATTGCCTAAAAACACTAATAAGACGACGATTATTCGCCCCCCGAAACCTTTACTTTTATACTTAATTTCATGAAAATCGTTGGAGCCGTTTCCCAGATTCAGATTATATATTTATATACAAGAATTGTTCGTTTAAAGGTATTGGATTATCTAAGTTTATGATTAAAGGACAGTAGTAAAGTAAAAGCAGTGCACTCGGTACTTTGTATGTTTGTTTTTACCCACATGACGTCACGCGCACTGAAGTCACGTGATGTACCGTTTACGCGGCATTTTTAAACAAATAACTTTTAGACATAGTTTTGTTTGAGTACATGTAAAGCTGTATTTGTATAAAATAATTTGTTTTATCGTTATACATATAAAGATTTGTTTGTTACGATTTAACTCAAAAACTACTAAACCGATTTCAAAAATTATTTCAAAATTATGAAGCTACATTATCCCTGAGTAACATAGGCTATATTTTTATCCCGGGAAAAGACAAGATCCCACGGGAATGCGGGTGAAACCGCGGAGGACAGCTAGGGGTTATATATAATTATCATCTATTAAGATTAATTTTAAACACTTACTAAAAAGTTGTCCGATTCCCTATTCTTAGAAATGCAACAATATTACTGTATGTAGACCTGTCATAGAGTTTGAGTTATTGATTTTTGGGGCCTTTATAATTGATACATGGTGTTCTTTCACAGTCAATATACCTGAATATGAGCCAATATACAGCACTTGTGTGAATCCTCTAATGGCGGCGCCGAATCCATCAGTAGCGGTGCCTTCTACCACGTTGGAGATAGCGTTACAGGTAAATAATAATACATGGAAATATAATTAATCTCATCTCATATAAATAATCAATCAATTTTAAGGCGATGATAGCTCAGTGGTAGTGACGTCGGATACCGCGGCGAAGGTCGTGGGTTCGAATCCTACAATGAGCTTGAGCTTTCGGTGAAGGAAACCACAGCACGGTGGTAGGGTACTTCGTAGTACTCTACTGGCTGGCTACCACACTCAAGTTGAAAATTTGGCGCCAAGCACCTGTTGGTGTGTTCCGGCAATTGCACTTGACAGCCAGTTTGTCTTTAAGGTATAATAAGGTATACAACACATTGGCAATGCCCCTGGTATTGCTAATGTCTATAGGCGACGGTAGTCACTTACCATCAGGTGACCCGCCTGCTTCCTTGTCACTTGTGACATACAAAAAAAAACACGTTTTTTATTTAGTGTGAGGCTACATTACGCAATAAAATTTGGGTATTGAGTATCTGACGTCACTGCCACTTAATGTTGACTGTGTAGGTGACGTGCGCATTGGCAGCGCTAGTGCTGGTGGGCATGGTGGCATTCTGCGTGCTGCAGACGCGGCGCACGCGCAAGATGCATCAACACCATCACCACCACGGGCACGAGATGTCCACGCTGCAGACTGTCTTCAAGTAAGTGAACGCTCCTGGATGGAGTTGCCAAACGTCCGCCTAATCGGTGGTTTTTTTTATTGAAAACTTCTTTAGCGGCGTTGTGCACTTTTTGGGATGGGTAAAAAATTTTAAACTCGCGTCAGGACACGTGACCTGATCGAAAATTCGTAAGACGGAGGGAGAGTAGACCGCCGGCGCGGTGTAGGAGAGGGAGTAATATCCCCCTCTCTTTCTACCGCGCCGGCGGTCTAATGTAATATAAATTGTCATGTTTGTGTACGATAGCACAATCAATGAATATTGTATTTTATCACATAAATGATAGTACTTTTATACTGATAAATAAAGCAATTCGTGTGAAATTATTCCCTGACGTTTCCAAAATTTTCAAAATGCAAGTTAATGTTCAAGATTTTTTTCTTTGATGTGGCCGAAGATGGTAAGCAAATAAAGCTTAACGGAAAGCTCTCAAGTGCTGCGACAGACTTTCAGAAATTATAATTGGGACAGTGAGTTTATTTATAAACTCTTGACCTCTAAACTGCAACACTTTGGGGTACCATTTTTAAAATATTTTTGGACCTTCTGACTATATTATATAAGGAAGAAAGGAAGTACGGGTACGACTTAGGGATCTTCTAGAAAAAAGCGTATTCCCATTTAAAAGGCCGGCAACATACCTGTGATCCCTTAGGTGGTCAGGTGACCCGCATGCTCTCTTGCCCCCTATGACATAAAAAAAGGGATAAAAGTGTTCCCCTGAGTGTGATGAATGTGTAATGCATAGGTACTCCCCTCCACCCCTTCCTAAGTGTGATGAATGAAGACAGGGTACTCCCTCATCAGGTATGTGACTGGACGTGGCAAGCAGCAGACGGTATCGTCGCTGCCTCCAGACCTGCCGCCCATCCCACGGGAGGACCTCGCCGACGCGTACGCAGAGAGGCAGGTCGACTCTGACTACGGCTTCCAGAAGGAGTTTGAGGTATACATTTTTTTTAAAATTCTGGATAGGCTTGTGTTTGACTACAATCTCACTATGGTAAGTGATGATGTGGCCGAAGGTGGTAAGCACACAAAGCCTAGGCTCTCAATCTCAAGTGCAACTGTCGGAACACACCGATAGGTGCTTGGCGACAGATTTTCAACTTGAGGCTGGTAGCCAGCCAGTCGGGTACTAAAAAGTACCCTACCACCGTGCTATGGTTTCCTCACGATGTTTTCCTTCACCGAAAGCTCAAGCTCGTTGTAGGATTCGAATCCACCACCATCGCCGCGGTATCCGACGTCACTTACCACTGAGCTATCATCGCCTTCGAAACAATGATACCATAAGTAAAAAGGCGTAGATAAGTTATCGTCGTCATGATTTCAGCCGAAAGACGTCTCCTGCGGCCTATGCAGGACTTTTCCCAAAAAAAACCACAAAGATCGGTCCTACGCTGCTCGCATCCAGCGGTTTCCAGGCACTGTAAGGGTTAAGGGAAAAGAATGGGACGCATCTTCGTAGATGGCACTATATTTTAGTAACTAACATCGAATTGTTACAGCTACTACAAGTGCTACCGGAATGCTACCCTGATCGCACCACCCACGCGTCCGAAGCTCGCGAGAACCAGCCCAAGAACCGGTACCCGGACATCAAGGCTTACGATCAGACCAGGGTGAAGTTGTCGCAGATCGACAGCATCACCGGATCCGATTATATCAATGCTAACTATGTGAGGGGGTATACGGTGAGTGATACGATTTTTAATTTAGTCGTCACCAAAAATGGTTTAGTAATTTTCACCTTTAAAATGTCCTAAAAATAAGATTCAATACCCAAAAACAGGTTATGTTTATCGAAAATAAACGTTGCCACGATGCCACTGCTAAAGATGCGTGGGTATCTATGTATCCTTTATACATGAAAATGGTGACCCTTTCACTAAGGATATTTTTGTATATTTGGTAGGTGACCCACCTATCTCACCCTTATGTTTGTCGTAATACTTACCGGACAACCTACACATAAAACAAATTCGGGTTAGTTACACCATTTATAACTCAAGAACGGCTGAACGGATTTTGATGAAACTTGGCCCACAGATGAAACATATCCTTGATAATTTTTATCCCGGGAAAATATAAGGTCGCGGTAAAACTGCGGACAGCTAGTAGCTACATGTAAAATTGTGTTTAAAATATTACGCAAGTAACTTTCACATGAATATTTGTTAATATAATCAGCTTTGTTATGCTTTACTCCTTCTGGCTTCTATGTGATGTAAATATAAAACTGTCTAACCTATGTTTGTCTGTCTCTCCTCCGCTTACTAAGGACCCTTCGGAGCCTAATCAGGTATTGCATGTATTATTTGGCATTCTATGTTACTGATCCCTTTTGATTGTGATCATCATATTTTTATGGAGCATGTTTTGAATGTATGTTCGAAGATTCTCTCTATTCGTATTCTTTTTGCATTTTGTCTAATGATTAAAGGTGAACGCACACTTAATATCAGAGGCGAACGAAGCGAAGGAGCCGAATGTCTCGAATTTTAGAAATACCCGCAATTTATCCGCGCCTTATTGTTTCGGTCGAATCTTTCGGCGTGGACAAGTGTGCGATCACCTTAAACATCTGTTTAATATTGTGTGTTGCGCCTTACTTCTACAGTTCTATTGCCTCATAGGTTACTTTCAATTGGTGGGAATTGCAAAATCAGACATCCATTCACCTTCCTCCTCCCTTATCCTCCTCCTTCACCAATCCTTATCTTTCGATGCGAAAAATACTTTTTCCAACTTCTTACTAACTGCAATATGCTACAGTGTTTCTTCTTTTGTGGCCTCGCTTTTTCCCGTTTTGTGGGTCGGCTTTCCCAATTATGCGACGCCACTTATTTCAGTCTTTTGCGGCATCCTCCGTCTTTCTCATGTTCTTTTGGACCTTTGTCGTCCATGTAGTTTTAGGTCTTCCTCTTATCCTCTTTCCTCCATGGAAAGCGACTTTTCACGGCTTGATCATCCGTTCTTCGAAGTATATCACCGTACCATTTCAGCCTGGACTCCCAGGCGATGATAACTCAGTCGTATCGACGGATACCGCGGCGAAGGTCGTGGTCTCGAATCCTACAATGAGCTAGAGCTTTCGGTGAAGGAAAACATTGTGTGGACCATAGCCACCCTCAAGTTGAAAATCTGTCGCCAAGCACCCATCGGTGTGTTCCGACAGTTGCACTTAACAGCCAGTTAGCCAATTCTATTAGTTAAAGTTAAATTACTTACTTACTACAACCTGTTATAAACAATAAGTACAGTCATACATATAGAAATGTAAATTAATCCAGTGAGCGGAGACCTGGTGACCTGAAACACAGGCTCTTGCCTAGATTAGGCACCAGTCTCCCACAATAATTTTTGTCTAGATATGTATATAATATAAGATGTGAAATTTAAAATATTGTGGTGAGAGAATAAACAAATTTATTATTAGTTTCCTTCTAAGCTTTGTGTGCTTACCACCTTCGGCCACATCATCACTTAGCATAAAGAGATTGCGGTCATACACAATCTTATCCAAGAGTAAAAAAAAACCTATAGTGTTTATTTGAACCAAAACATTTCGTCACAGGACCCCAAAAAGTTCATTTGCGCCCAAGGCCCTACCGACACGACTGTCAACGACTTTTGGCGTATGATATGGGAGCATGGCCTAGAGCTGATAGTGATGCTGACCAACTTGGAAGAGTACTCCAAGGTTAAATGCTCCAAGTATTGGCCGGATGAGGTCCGAGGAGCGAGGGTATTTGGAGCTATCACTGTGCATCATGTGTCGGAGAAACGGTAAGATATTTACATAGGTTAGCTCGCATTTTCAAGTAGTCTTTAGCACTTAGGGATAATGGTTTCCTGTTATTGAGAGAATTTTCGAAATTGTATCAGCAGTTCCGGAGTTTATCTCCTATATCCAAACTTTACCTCTTTATAATAGTGTAGTGTAGATGATAGCTCAGTATGAAAATCGTTGGTTCGAGTTTGAGCTTTCGATGAAGGAAAATAATATTGTGAGAAAACACGTGGTGCATTCAAGAATCCGCTTGGCTAGCTACAATCAAGTTGAAAATATATCTTTTTTTTTATGTCACAAGTGACAACGAGGCAGGCGGGTCACCTGATGGTAAGTGACTACCGTCGCCTATAGACATTAGCAATACCAGGTGGACTGCCAACGTGTTGTACACCATATTACAATGCCTTAAGGGCAAGGGCAACTGGCTCTCAAGTGCAACTGCCGGAACACACCAACAGGTGCTTGGCGACCTCATACTTGAGGGTGGTACCCTCAAGTTGAAAATCTGTCGCCAGCCAGCCAGTCGAGTACCACATAGTACCCTACCACCGTGCTGTGGTTTCCTCACAATGTTTTCCTTCACCGACAGCTCAAGCTCATTGTAGGATTTTAACCCACGACCTTCGCCGCGATTTCCGACGTCACTTACCACTGAACTATCATCGCCTTATAGCGCACGTGTGTTCCGGCTCTTGAGAGTCATTTCCCTCTTTCGTCACTGACGATGGTGAGATTGTCTAACATAAGCCAAACAACAAAACAAACAATAAAAAACAAAAGAATTGTTTTAGAAAGCGCAATTCACTTTAGAAGAGTAAACAGGCGCCAAAAGTGAATTTATTAAAACAATTACCCTTTTTCTATTTGAATAGATACTCTGACTACATTGTAAGAGAGTTGAGGATTACTAAGCAGCCTACAAACGTGGATGGTCAGCTGATCGTCGAAAACAATGGCATTGCTAAAAGAAATGGTGGTAAGTTATTCGTCCTCTCATATTATTAGTACCTGGATGACCGATCTTTGCTCGTTTTTTTTTGTTGTAAAATTTTAATAGTCTTTCTCACAAAAGAAGGAACTTGAAAGAACGGAAAAAAATAATCATCTCAACTCAAACTGTGGTCTTCTGGTTTCGAGACCACCCGAAACGAAATTTACCTTCGTATTCTAATGATATTGTAGCAGATTTTCATTGCCTGAAAACACGAATAAAACAACGTTTTCTAAAAATGAAACCTAGCTAGATCGATTTATTGGCCCCGAAACTCCCTGCATACTAAATTTCATGAAAATCGTTGGAGCCGTTTCCGAGATTGAGATTAAATATATAGAAGAATTGCTCGTTTAAAGGTATTAGGCACATAGATAAATTAATGTGTTATATACAGATTGCAAAGAGCCATCTGAATCAAGCGCGCCAACATCGCCGCGAGAACTGAAAGAGTCAAGCGAAACTCGTATTGTGAGGCAGTACCACTTCCTCATGTGGAAGGACTTCGCAGCGCCGGAGCATCCCTATTCCATACTCAAGTTTATCAAGGTACGTTATAAAGTGTATTTTCAAATGACTTGATTATTGCATCGTGTTGATTTATGCTGCTAGCTACGATCAAAGATATAACAATATTGTTAACACTTAAAATGCAGATTGTTACGCTTCATATGTGGCATCATCAAGGTCTTTTTTAAGATTTTAGTTGCAACAGTGTGTGACAACTAACTTCAGAACTAAATTCAGGATTTTTATTACCCGTTTTTTTCTCATCTGTGTTATAGTTTATTTTTCCTATAATCCCGAGTGCTACTCGACGCGTAGGTCAGTGTAAACCACAGACCTATTATTATCTAACTGGATAACGCTAGTACCTCAATTTGTATGAAGACCAAACGTGTCACTTTTTGGTGTAAATTAACGTGTCAATTTACAGGAAAAATGACCATTATTTGGGTTTGGCTTTTCCTGTACAGTTTTTACAACTTAATACGGAACAACCAGTCATTTTTCTAGATGTCTGTTGACGTCTGAAGGCAATAACAGTCGATCGCGGAATAAGCAGTCAAATTGTCTGCTTTTTGACTCACCAAATAAGCAAAGTTTTCCCCAACAGCGTGTTAACGAGGCCAGCTGCAACATGATGGGGCGGCCGGTAGTGGTCCACTGCTCGGCCGGTGTTGGCCGCACGGGCACACTAGTGGCCTTGGACTGCTTGTTGGACCAGCTGGAGGCCACGGGACATGCGGCCGTGTTCAATACTGTCGCTGACCTGCGCCGCCAGAGGAACTTCCTTGTGCAATCTCTGGTTTGTCACCATGTTTATATTAATTAGCTTCATCGATTTATTTATCCCGGAATGGGAGCTTATTACCCCTTTTTCATCGACTTACCACACCGAGCACACTAAGCACCTTTTTGTGGCTAGTTTCAAAATGCGTTACGCATTCCCCGGAGGCGGAGGAGGAGGATTCCATGCATGGCGGAGGGATATGTGGGACTCACGTCGCCTCTCCTCTTACCACTAAAAACCACCTGGGCGTACCATATTGCCGGTTTTGTTGGACATCGTGGAACCCGCGAAGGCATTCTCCTCGATGTCCACCGGCAGCGCACTAAGTAAAATTTCCCAATAGTATTATTTTTGTTCCAGAAACAATATGTGTTCGTGTACCGCGCGCTAGTAGAATGGGCCCACTACGGCGACACAGAAATACCTGCCCCGAGACTCAAGACACAGGTGGACCGGCTGCGGAATACCCCCGAGGGGGCCGATAAGTGCCTCATGGAACACCAGTTCGATGTGAGCTCTAACACTTTATTTATAAGGTTCAATTTTAGTTGGCGAAACCTTACTGGGACTTACTACTTTTGATCTATCAATACTGAACAGATTGCGCTAAAATTCGGCACGCAAATAGTTATTGTGACGTAGGTATCCTCTAAGAAAGGATTTCCCAAAATTCACCCCCAAAGGGATGAAGATGAAGGAATGGGATCGCGGTTGAAACCGCAGGTCGGAAAGCTAGTCAGTCATAAAAAGCAAATACAAGTGATTTACCGATGAAACCGCTTGGGACAACTAGTATAGTAAATATATAAAATATTTTAACTCAGATATACTTCTTTACAGATAAAAAATGCAATTCACTATGACATTCAAATTAACTATTATGTCATCATATCAAAAGCGAAGTTGGGGAACTTAAATTCATCCTTACTTCAATCATCCTTATTTCAATCATCCTCACTTCAATCATCCTTATTTCAATCATCCTCACTTCAATCATCCTTCTCACACATAATAAATAAACAAATATCCTCCGACATTTTTCACACGGCTATCTGATCCCAAACCAAGCAGAACTTGTAATATGGAAACCAGATGACTGATATACTACTTTTTTTTGTAAATACATTAAAAACAGACATGTTCATGCACACAAATGTCTGTCCTGGATGGGAATCGAACCCACGACCTGCGGCATGATAGGTAGTGTGTTAACCAACCACGTCAACCGGCCCGTCAATAATTAAATAATGATTATGATTACAGAAAATACTTAACAGTCCGGTAGCGGAACCTCTCAAGTCGTGTGCGGCGGGTGCAGGCGAGGAGCTGCGCTCGCGCAACCGCAGCGGCGACTGCTTACCGTACGACCGCAACCGAGTCATACTCACGCCTATACCTGGGAGAGACTACTCGACATACATCAATGCTTCCTTTATTGAGGGTAAGTTATTATTACATTTAGGCGGTGACAGCTCATTGGTCGACGTTCGAATCCTACAATGAGCTTTCGGTGAAGGAAAACATCGTAAGGAAACTATACCACGGTGGTAGGGTACTATGTAGTACTCGACCGGCTGGCTACCACCCTCATGTTGATAAATCTGTCGCCAAGCACCTGTTGGTGTGTTCTGGCAATTGCACTTGAGAGCCAGTTGCCTTTAAGTCATTGTAATAACATGTACAACACATTGGCAATCCCCCTGGTATTACTAATGTCTATAGGCGACGGTAGTCACTTACCATCAGGTGACCCATCTGCCTCGTTGTCACTAGTGACATAAAAAAATAACAGTCAAGCCTAAATTACCTGCTTCATATACAAAACTAAATAACACATACACATATTCACACA
Source organism: Ochropacha duplaris (assembly GCA_951361185.1). NCBI lineage: Eukaryota > Metazoa > Arthropoda > Insecta > Lepidoptera > Drepanidae > Ochropacha > Ochropacha duplaris. The sequence goes on along the minus strand of OX592715.1, from coordinate 2,594,162 downwards.
CACTCACATACATCGCTCAAACAAATACATACATACAAACACACACATACACGACATACATACAAATACAAGTTGGATATTTCTAAATTTAAAAATAAGGATGTAATTTTATTATTTACATAAATTTAATTTTGATCCTATTGCATAGAAGAGGGTACTGACTTCTGTAACAGCAACTTCATATAATCTGTGTAAATTTTATGTGAATATATAATTGGGACTTTTTGGCGGGAACTTGCGAAGTGACGTGTTTTCGTTTTATTTTCATTAAATTTTGTATATTGTGTATTTTGAGTTTTATTGGATATTTTCGGTGGTGTTTTGTCCAATAAAGATCAATCTAAGTGCACAAGTGAAGTGAAATGAAATGAAAGCGTGTATCGTGACTTTCCAGGTTGTCCCAAGAAGTCCGTGAAAAGTGTTAGTGGAATAGCCGTCAATTTCACTAAAACTAGACTGGACTTGTACGGACGGGGACTAGACTTTACAGTGAAAGTGACAATAAAACGTGACTATAACATAAAAAATTTATATTTTAAAATCCAAGCCAAAAACCTTGAAAAAAAAATTTGTAATATAGTCCAATAACTACCCAGGGCTCATTAACCTCACTAGTATTCACTTTAGGATGAAATTGACTGACTTGACCGTGTTTGAACTTTCAGCATACGACAATTCTGAAGGCTTCATAATAACTCAGGACCCTCTGCCAAATACTATCGTGGATTTCTGGAGGATGGTCGCAGAACACAATGTATCGACCATTGTTATGCTCAGTGAGGTATGTTTGAAAAACATTAGTCTATACTAATATTATAAAGAGGAAAGATTTGATTGTTTGTTTGTTTGCATTGAATAGGCTCTGAAACTACTGGACCGATTTGAAAAATTATTTCACCATCACAAAGCTACATTATCCCTGATGAACATAGGCTATATTTTGTCCCGGGAAAAGATTAGATCCCACGGGAACGCGGGTGAAACCGCGGGGACAGCTAGTAAGCAATAAATATCCTGGTACATTTTTCACACACGGCTATCTGATCCCAAAAGTACAAAAGAACCGTCAAATCTATACATGTAACAGCGAAATAATCTCAGAAAGCATAAATGCTACAAACTTGAAATTTGGCAGGTATATTCCGCTATGATAGGAATTTTGAATAAAATGTAATAGGTCTAAGTTGCTTTTTTAAAAAGAGTAATGGCTGAGTTTATTGCCGGCTCTTCTCAGCAAAAGCAACCTTCCGAACCGAGCGTTAGAATTTAACATGAATCAAATTGACGATTAAAAATACTTGTATGAGTTTAATTAATAAAGATTTGTTTGAGTTTCAGTTTAAATATTTAACCCTTAAATGGTTTTAACGGGTGAAATCGCGGGGGACAGCTAGTATTAATACAAATTTATTGAATGAAGTTTTTCCCACAGCTGGGCGACGGCAAATGCCCACGATACTGGGAAGATAACACCGCCCAGTACGACCACATCGGCGTCCAGTACGAGGAGAGCGAGTCGTGTCCGTACTACACGCGGAGACAGTTCAGGATCACTAATAACAAGGTATATTTTTTTATTCTCGATAAGCTTGTTTTTGACCACAATCTCACCATGGTAAGTGATGATGTGACTGAAGGTGGTACACAAAGCCTAGATGGGAACTGGCTCTCATGTGCCGCTGTCGGAACATACTGATAAGGTATGTGATAGTGTTGGATATATGCTTATGTAAAGTCATACACATCGTGCCATTATACTACCGAAACACATACCATGATAATCTAGCGATAGCAATTTTGCGACAAGTTTGTACGGCGAGCGACAGGTTTATTGAAGGTGGTGAATGCCAGTGAATGATCTTTATTGCCAATCTATATGGCATGGACTATAATGGTATTATCCAACTAATATTAAAAATGTGAAAGTTTTGATGGATGTTTGTTCAAAAACGGCTCAACGGATTTTGATGAAACTTGGCACTCAGGTAGATTATATCCTGGAATAACACATAGGATACGGGAACGCGGGTGAAACCGTGGGGAACATATTATAAAAGTGAAAGTTTGGATGCATGTATGTTTGTTACTCATTTTACTAAAGTCATTTTTGTATATTTGGTAAGTGACCGGCCCACCTAACTCTCCCTTAAGTTTATCGTACTACTTAATGGACACCCTGTATGTCTAATTGTCTACGTAATCATAATTTTGAACTTGTTTCTGTTACTAGAGCGGTGAAGTGATATGCGTGCGACAACTGCAGTACCAGGGCTGGCCGACGGCGCCGGGCCATGTGCCCGAGGTGACCCGAGGGCTGGCGGAGTTAGCCGACGCGGCGTTACCGCACGTCGGCGCCGTTTCGCCGCACGCCGCCTCCCACGGCACCATGCTCGTGCATTGCCAGTCAGTACCTTAGTACATCATCATCTAAGAAATACCCTCCATGCTCTCACAACACATCCCACTTCTGACTATTTGGCGGGAACTTGCGAAATGACGTTGCGTTTTCGTTTTATTGTGGTGTTTGTCCAGTAAATATTAATCTAAGGGCACAAGTAAAGTTAAATGAAATGAAAGCGTGTATCGTGACTTTTCAGGTTGCCCCAAATAGTCCGTGAAAAGCTTTAATGGAATAGCCGCCAATTTCACTAATACCTGACCAGACTTGTACTGACGAAGTCTAGAATTTACTGTGAATGTGATCTAACGTGACTATAACATAAAAGAAGAATATAAATAAGAAATCTTCAAGGTCTAGCTAGATACCAAGCCAAAAACCTCTTTACATTTTCCCCTTCTCACATTCAAGTAAAACTAAACTGCTACTCCGAACCGGCGGTAACTTCTGTAAAGCCCTGCGAACAGTCCCCGTATATCATCCTACTATCCTACTTCCTACTAATATTATAAATGCGAAAGTATGTTTGGATGTGTGTGAAGATGTTTGTTACTCTTTCACGCAAAAACTACTGTATGGATTTTAATGAAACTTGGTACAGAGGTAGATCATATACTGGAATAACATATAGGATACTTTTTATCCCGGGAAAATACAAGATCCCTCAGGAACGCGGGTGAAACCGCGGGGCGGAAAACTAGTATGGATATAAACGCTCGTGTTATGATCGTGCAGGTTCGGCACGGAGCGGTCGTCTCTGTTTGTGGCGCTGTGCGTGCTGATCAGTCAGCTGCGCGTCGAGCGGCGAGTGGACGTGTGCTGCGTCGCGCGCAAGGTGCGCTACCAGCGTGCCAACACCATCGACACATTTGTGAGTAACCACCTACTTAATATTATATAGCCGTCTCACTGAAACAGTAGCGTGAGGATGTGGGCGGGTTAATAAGAATTATTGTAAAAATAATGTGTTAACTGAAAAGCTAAAACAGCTTATGTTGGTAAAGATATTTTATTGATAGTCCAAGTGGTATTTTAAAATATATTTTTACATCTAATTTATTTTGTATTTCTTTGCCTCAATCAAAAAACATTAAACATCGGCAGCCGAGTAAAAAAATAGATGTGATAGACAAATTGATTTCTGCTTTCACTATAAATTCCTTTTATCATAAATCCCGATATTTATTTTTATTAATAATATCAACCTAAATTTTCAGTTACAATACGAATTCCTTCACCGTGCCATACTGAACTATGCGGAACTACACAATCTACTGGAGGACAGTTAAACTCGATCACACCGACAGTGATGCTGTTAGGATTCCATTATTAAACTTATCAGGTAAAACCTCTATACTTATGGCTTGTGAAATGATTAACTTCAGTAAAATAAACAGAGGAAAAGACTACCGTTCTATAAAGTATTATGCTAACTGAATACATAACAGTATTTCGTTGTCCTTGATGGAAATTTTGGGCTAAGGCATGGCTCTAGCATAAGTTCATTAAACTAAAGATAAACTTAAGTCTCTATCACTGCCATATAGTGTCTATTAATTAAGATTAGCAACTTTGAACAATTTTTTGAAAAAAAAAAAACTTATAATTTTCATATTTTTTTATAACGAAAAATCATTCTCATTCACATAAATAATAAGAGGTATTTATATTCCAACCAAGATAATTATGTACTCATTAACATAAACACACACTTTCAGTGCTAAGCGTTAAACCTTATAATCCTAAGTACTAGTCGACGCGTATGCGAGTGTGCGAACATATGAAATGTTTATTCATCCAGATAGGCCTTCACAGGCACTTATGAATTGACAGACTAATACACGGTCGGTAGGTTGCTTTTGCTGAGAAGAGCCGGCAATCAAATAAACTCACATTCAATAATTATTTATCTAGTCTCACTGACAATATTTGCGTGTGTATGGCGGCAAAAATAGTAATCTATAAAATTTTATTATGACTAACTTAGTAAACAATAAACTCAGGCAGACCAGCCCCACAAGCAACACCTTACATAATAAATTTTATTACTTACACTCACCTACGCGTCGAGTAGTGCTTGAGATTTTATGGATGGACGCTTATACGCATCTTTAGCACGCGACGTGACTCGAATATCAGCGCTTTTGTTAATAATTTTTTATCAACAGCAAATCATACAATACTCGCATATTGAAAGTAATCTCAAAGTTGTTATATTCACAAGCCATTTGTTACTAGAGCTATTATTACCCAGTCTTTGTTCTAGACTAAAACTTCAGGTCTTTTGTTCTTTTTTTATTTAGGGGAAGCTGATCGAACAATTCGTTATAGATAGGCACAAAAAAACAGTAATTATTTTAAGTTTAGATTCTGTATATTTGATTTTTTATTATGTATATTAATACGTGCTGTTGGTAATATTCAAGGATACATTAATATAACCAAAACATTATTATCTATATTATAAGGAGGTATCAACTGAACTTTCTTCAGGAGATATGGTATTATTTGTGTACCATAAAGCCCATTTTTGAACATTAAAAATGGCATTGTATTAATTTATTTTAGGTGCTTTTATATTACTTGACGAGTTTTGCCTTGCTTACGAATTTATAAGTTTATTTGATTGTGTTCTACTAGTATATTCCTTAAAATACCTACTAGTAAGGATTAAGATAGGTTAAATACTAACAACAAATTTATATGAGAAAAAGAGGTGGTTAAAGAAAGTTGAAAGTTTCATTCCTTGATGAACACATTTAAAATTACCGAAAAATTGACATATCTTTAGCTATTTCAACCAGCAATAATTATAATTTATATTATCTATCGCAAAATAGTAAATTAGTATACTAGTAGAATGCAAATTTTCGTTTTTAATTTAGTTATTTTAGTGTATGTACAAAACTTATCATTTAATTACATTTTGTATCTGAATCATTGGTTTTTTTTTAGTTTTTAGATAGGTTTTTAATCGCTTCTTCATTAAGTTCCCATTAGTTTAAAATTAAATTGAAGAATTTTGAGGAAGTACAGCCACAGTATAGGCAACTCTAACAGTAGTATAAAAATAATTATCTAAATAGTTTTTTAATGACATTACATACCATTCAATTTAAGATTATTGCAAAATAATACTGTTAGAGTTACTACATTGTGGTAAAACAAGTAAAATGTGCTATTAATTTCCTCCTTACCCTAGTATAGATCTGTCATCATTTCAAATTAACTATAAGAATTATTTTAAATCATTTTGGTATATAATACATACCAAAATGTAATCTTGTCCAAAGAGAAGTGTGAGAGAAGGAGATAAAATATCACTGTGTAAAGTAAAAAAAGAATGATATTCTACGTATTTATTTTGATAACGAAAGAGGCCATATTATATTGCATTTTGTAACCTTTTTTCGTATTAAGTTATTTATAGTGTCGATGGTTTTAAGAAAACCTATTTTACAAGAAAAATGGAAACTACAGATTAAGGCCAAAAAAAATATACCCCAATGAAAATTAAGCACAATTTTTTTATAATATAGGTGCGTGCATACTGTTTGTCTAATTAGAACGAAACAATATTTGTCTCAATGTAAATACTCCGATTTTTGTATGTTTATATTTGTAATAACTATGTAAACGAATGAGGCATTGGATATTTCATTTCTACCTTTATTTTACACAATTGCCACCCGAGGCATGTATAGAGGAGTCGAGGGCGGCGAATGTGCCTCAGTGTGCACAGATCTTGTCGCAAAGTTTTTGATAATGTTTAATTTTGTATGAATAAGAGCAAGATCGATTAACGACTTGTTGCGTACGACTGTTTAACATGTATTTAGATTAAGCTAATTAGATTTTGTATGAGCTAAATAAAATATACAATATGTTGATATTGAGAGTTCGAGTGGTTTTATGATACTGTAAGTATGTAAACTGTGGTGTTGATAATTTGTAATGTTTCATACTAGTTAATACTAGCTACTTAATACATAGTAAATCAAAGTTAAACATCAAATTATAAACATTACAGTTATCCATAAAAAAACATTTGAATGTCGTCCAACTAATATCATTATAATTAATGGGGGAATTCGTTAATAATTTTCGATCAAAATTAATAAAAACCCATGATTACTTTATGGACTTGCATGACACATCGTCAAAATAATGCTAACGGTAAATCACTTACCTTAAAAAACTACTAGTTCGAGCTAAATAACTAATTTGTTCAAAGAATTTTGGAGCAATGATAATTTGCGGCGATTTATTCAGCTTTTTGTGCCAAAGAAATCTATTATTTCGTATATTTTATGCGTAAACTATTCAGTATTAAAATTAAAAGAAAATTATATGAAACAGTTGCTTTTTATATTTGCCTAAGTCATACACACGTACAGTCATCGTCATAAATATTTAAAATCATTAACAAAAAAAATAATAAATCTATGTAAAAATGCGTTCCATATTCACGACAATGACTCAACTTAACTCACCAAACGTGATCTCTGTGAAATTGTGTTCAATTATAAATTAAGTTCTATTTTTCTTCTGTTGCCATGCAAGTCCAAGGTGCGACTGAACCGTGAGTTTTATAACTTTTTTTATATCGACACCTGTAGGAATGTTACAAGTTTTTTTACAATAACAAAAAAAATAGCTAGTAAGTTAGGTTAGGCGATGATTAGAGACAAATAAACGAGACGCGGCAAGTGGAATGATCATCGTGCATGATTTCCAAATCAATTTAGTTTTTGACGAATAAATAGTATAACTGACTGTTTATGGAGCTTATTTTGTAGAAATTTAGCAAATAGACTATTATTATTAACGTATTTTAGTTTTTGTACTCACAAATCATGTATTTTATTCATTGCGCTCGTCGCGTATCGACAAATCTCCGTTTTGGAGAGCAGAATTTATTATTATAGAAATGAAACACGCTCAGATCGCTTCTATCTTCTATACTTGGATAATTCAATGCGCTTTTATATATTTGTATGGGGCATGTGTTTTAATGGTGGTGACATTATCCTATGTATGAAAAATATATGTCACATAAAATATGTTTTTATTTTGACTCATGTATTTCATCTAATATGTAAAGAAAAGCCTATCTTATTAGTCGAATATCTTATTTTTAAATATGGCAAGTGTTTGTACCATTAAAATACATTTTTAGAGAAATATTTCTTTATATTTTAACATGTACAGTTTTAGAAATTTGACTGCGCAATTCTTGAACTAGAGTATTCCAAAGTTTGTCAGCAAAATTATAAACCTATACATGTACAATATAAAATATTTTTTTATTTTCATAAGTGAAGAATTAAAATATGTAATCAGTTTCCAAATGCTTATTTTGTAAATATAATGTATAAGAAACTGTATCAGAAATGAAGTTGTTAGGGTAGTTTGTCATGATATGAAACAGTTCAGTTTTGTTTAGCTTTGTAGTCAGTAGATCAAACTTTTATATATCAAGGTCCTATTTATGCTTATCCAAGCCTTCAATCTAGAACTTCTAATTAAAAGTCGTCGATTTTTTAAAAAGCATCACAATTTAATTTAAGGAAAAATAACCCCAATAAATATGTGAGGTAAAAGCTTATGTTTTCACAAAATACTTTAGTACAAAATGTTTGTATTGCAATAAGTTAAACTACCCTTATAAACATTTCAACATTAGTATTTCATGAAACGATCACGGTGCGCCATGTTGGACATTGTTTATTTAATATATCTCTAGATACATAAGCATTGGCGACCGTCTAACTGAAATATTGAGTTTCTGTTTATTATTATTATTTTTGTAAATAAATAATGCAGGTCATGTAATACGATATTTTTGAAAATATACCACTATTTAGATACAAGTGTTTTATTTTAAAAAAATACATTTGATAACATTATGCTTAGTGACGTCGGATAATGTGGCGAAGGTCGTCGGTTCGAATCCTACAATGAGCAGCTTTCGGCGAGGTAAAACATCGTCAGGGAACCATAGCACGGTGATACTTTTGTAATACTCGTTTGCCTGGATACCACAACATGTTGAAAATGTGTTGCCAAGCACCTATCGGTTTGTTACGGCAGTTCCACTTGAGAGCCAGTTACCTTCAAGGCATCATTGTAAAAAGGTAGACAACACATAGGTAGCCCCAGGTTATTAATAATGTCTATAGACGACTAGTAATTTACCATCAGGTGATCTAGGCAGGCGCTACTGATGTAAAAAAAACAATTACACACAACAGCTATTGCATACGGACTGACGGATAGGATCAAATTATTAAAAAAAAACCGTTTTGTCGTTTACTTACGGACCTTTTAAAAATAGAATTTCATAAGTACTTGAATATAAATGAATGTACAGTTTATTCCAATGAGTAGGCTAAGTGTATAATACCTACTCCGTAAAAAATTGTTTACACCATTATCGCTTAATTATAATTATCTTGAAAGTATTTTATTAATAATGTAAATAATCACAACAATATGTAAGCTTGTTGTTATCAAACAATTGCATGTAGATACATACATACATACGTGGTACTTCGACGTTAATCTATATATTGCGAGAGGTTTCGAGAAACATCTACCCACCGCTAGATGTCGGAACGGGTATATAAACGCGGCAAACGCGCGCACTTCGTGTCAATACGAATTTGATCGCAGACTGACTGCAAGCAAAGCACGCACAGTGAAACGTAGTAGTATCACTCAGTCAGAAGCCCGCACGAAAATGAAAAAAGTTATCGTTTTTACGTTTATAACATTGACGGGAATTCTTACCGTCGGCTTAGCAGAAGAATGTCCAAATAAACAAGGCGACAAACTCTCAGATCAAGACTTCGGCATGGCATTAACTCCTGATGACTTACTGACGTCGATGATGGCTCCATGGATCATTCACGATTACTTCCGACCATGGAAACGTCTGGCTTCCTTAACTAAGGACATCGGGTCAACAATCAAAATCGATAAGGATAAGTTCCAGATCAATTTGGATGTGCAGCACTTTTCTCCTGAAGAAATTTCTGTGAAGACGTCTGATGGGTATGTAGTTGTTGAAGCCAAACATGAAGAGAAGCAGGATGAACATGGATTTGTATCCCGTCAGTTTCAGAGAAGGTATTCTTTACCTGAAGGGGCTGAGTCAGAGAATGTGGTCTCCGAACTTTCTAGTGACGGAATCCTGACGGTGACTGCTCCAAGAAAGATCTTAGATGATAAGGGCGAGAGGACTGTGCCCATCACAAAAACGGGACCGGTACGAAAGGAGACTAAAGTGGAGGAAGGTTCATGCAAAGCTGAAGATAAGAGTTGCAGTAATGTGTAATCTCTACTGTGAAAATTTTATTTTCATTACTTTGTTGTAAAGACTGACTTGTAATAAATAGTCACAAAATATTATATTTTTACTTTTTCTGCTTTAGGTACCCAGTGCTACCCAGTTATTTTTCTAACACAAACAAACATTTGTGTAATATTGTCAATCAATCCCAGCCACAGTACAGACAGATACGAAAGCAGTATTTTGTGCAGTCAGACTTCTTGAAATAATTACGTACGTCCGCTCGATAGATAAACACGCACTAGGGCTGCCCAGTGACTATTGAGTATTTGATAATGCTATATTAAATGGTTTAAAATCTTTTCCTTAAAATATAATACTGCAAAGTTTGTATGCTTTTAATTATTGCTACTTCGACTTTATTTAATTGGAGTTAAAATGAAGGGAATGGTCTTTTTTTAAATAAAATGCATTCGATTATGTATTTTCTTACTTTAATAAATTCAAAATAGTTTTTAATTCTAGAAAGGAAGTAGGTAATATAATTCTTCGCCTATCTATCTCGAGAACGGCTGAACGGAATTTAATGAAACTTGCCTAAGTACTTAGATCCTGGATTTATTCCACATAAGACATTTTTTATTTTTAGATTACTCGGGTAAAACCGCGGGGGACAGCTAGTAAGGGATAGTTTATATAGGCTACTTTTATCCCGGGCACGAGTAAACTGTGGGGCAGGACCTAATAGGTTTGTAATAAATATACTATTGCACATTAGATAAGGGGTTATGTTCCGATTGGTTCCGATATACATTGCGAGCGCTGCCCAGTGCTCTTACTGGGTGGGAGCAATAAGTTCCGTTTTGGCTTGACAGTATACCTACTGCAGCTACAGCATCATACAGCATATGCTACAGCATCATATGCTACAGCATCATATGCTGAGATAGTTGCCTTTTTTGGCCTCACACAACTGTTTTGTATAATGTGCATCTGTTTTTTTGCCGTCTTTGTGTGTGTGTGAGTCCAAAATAAATTTATTTTTCTTTTTTTTCTTACTGCCGCAGTGTCCTAGCTAGGGAAATATTATAATATAACGTCATAAATCGTCGCCATTTTTGAGCTTTTGAGGTAAGGTGCTCTCAGTGCTTTGATCACGTGATCAACAGCGTCCAGAAATTTAACAGATTGCTTTATTGATAATAATTTATTACTTACTTATAATTGAATATTGTTGTTCAAAGACACCGGCCGTCAAAAACAAACATACATGGAAAATTTTAATAAATTGTGTTTATTGGCATTGTGAAACCAATTTGTTTGGCTGGTTTGTTTTTAGATTCTGGATAAGCATGTGTTTGACCACAATCTCACCATGGTAAGTAATTATGTGGCCGAAGTTGGTAAGCACACAAAGCCTAGATGGGAACTGGCTCTCAAGTGCAGCTGTCGGAACACACCGATAGGTAATTGGCGACCGATTTCCAACTTTAGGCTGGTAGCCAGCCAGTCGGGTACTACAAAGTACCCTACCACCGTGCTATGGTTTTCTCACGATGTTTTCCTTCACCGAAAGCAAAACTCAGTGTAGGATTCGAACCCACGCCCTTCGTCGCGGTATCCGACGTCACTTACCACTGAGCTATCATCGCCTTAATTAAAAAGGCTGGATGACAGTAAAGACTGGAGTGCGTTCCGTTTTGAACAGAAACCAGTAATTAACTATAAATAATAGAACCTACTTACTACAGTCTTTTTTAGGTTGAATGGGGCTTTCTTCGCGCCGTTCTCTCATAAACATACATAATATTATGTATTTTATATACAGGGTGGCCGGAACATTGACGTCCAAAAATAAAATTTCGGTCCCTCGTATTGTGGGGTATTCGAATCACCCCCATGTATGTTCCGCGACTTTTCATAGTTTTCGAGTTATGAATTTTTTTCTGAATGTTTGAAAATTTTCGACCTGACCAACCTAAAAAAATTCTAAAAAAAAAAGTAGAGGGTTTTATCGAGTTTCTTTTTTTGCAACTAAATTTTCATAAGTAGTACTTTTATGCATAAAATAATCAGCTTCGTAACTGTGATGAAAGTTATGAAAATGTTGATCTAAAGTGAAAAATTTACGTTCGGTAAATTATGACTCAAATTTTCAACTTTAAATTAAAAATCTTAACAGATGACTTCATAATTCCTAAGTAGGCTTCAAGAATGCGCCAGACTCTCAGCTTTCATAATCATAAAAAAAATGAAGTACTTAATAGGGCTACTTTGTTTAAAATCGGCCTTCAAAGACAGCGAGGTGGAAAAATTCTTAAAATTACCCATCTGAGTAATTATTTTTTTTTGGCTATTTTCTCGTTCCTAAGGTTAATTAATGATAAGAATACTGAAAACTAACCAACAAATAGTTTCAGAGTTGGGTAAGAAAAGTTTTACGTAAAAAGTGGTTTTGAATAAAACACAGATGATAATGTGAAAAAAGTACTTAATTTATTTTTAACATTTACAAAAGGTTTTCAAAGTGGCCACCACCAGCAGCAATACACATTCTACACCTACGTAAGAAATTGTCTGGCAATCGTCTAAAAGCGTCTCTGTTCTCTCTCACAACACGTTCAGCTTCTGCAATCAACTGCCTCAGCTCTTGTTCACTTGAACAGTCTCGGGCGTATGCTATTTCCTTGTAATAGCCCCAAATAAAGAAATCGATGGGGTTGAGATCAGGTGAGCGTGGAGGCCACCTAATTGGTCCGCTGCGTCCGATCCATCTGTTGGGGTATGTTTCATCTAAGTAATTTCGGACCTGGGTTGCATAGTGACACGGGGCGCCGTCATTTTGCAACACCATGGTTCGTCTGAGTTCGAGATTCACATCTGCCAGCAACAATGGAAGTTCATTTTCCAAAAAGTTTTTGTATGTTTCTCCATCAAGTCTAGACGGCAGTTCAAACGGACCAATTAGTTCGCCATTGAGGATACCAGACCACAAGTTAACGCTGAAGCGATGTTGAAATGTCGAAGCTCTCACTTCGAGTGGATTTTCATTCGCCCACTTGTGGTAATTATGAATATTGAATATTCCGGATCGCTCAAATCGTGACTCATCTGACCATAAAACTTTATTGAAAAATCCAGGATCCTCTTGCTCTTTTCGTAACATGGTTTGGCAAAAATCAACGCGCAATTGGTGATCTGTAGGCAGTAAAGCTTGGACTCGTCGGATGTGGAACGCGTGGTATTCTTCATCGTGAAGAATGTCGTGGATAGAAGTCCTTGGGATGTTCAGAGCACGAGCCATACTTCTCGTACTCGTAGACGGACGGACGCTGAACTTCTTCCAGCACCATTTCTCTGCGATCCGGGTTAGCTCTAGGGATTCCTTCATGACTGCCGCGTCGACCAGGAATGCGGCCTGCCATCAAAGTGTTGTGCGTGTTAATAAAAACACGATGGTCGGGATATCGCTCAGGTTGCGGCCCACCACGACGTTGAAGTTGTTCGCGATACAGTCGCGCTGCTTCATGGCCGTTTCCTTGTGCAACTCCATAAAAATAATGCATTTCTGCATATTCACTTAACGTGTAACTCATTTTTTACACTTCCACGTAAAAAAAGTCCAAATCAGAATGCAAAACACAGTCCAATAAACGAGCAAAGTAGTCAAACAAGTAGGCAGCGGGCTTCTGCGTTGGCTTCGGTTGCGCGCCTTGCGTGAGAGAGATAGCAATAATTCGGTCTCTTTTCCTCTCGGTCCATTGTTATTGCAGGTAAAAGAGTTGCACCCTCGTTTACAACCCATAGTCCACGAGAACGGATCGCGCAAAATTCATTAAACTAACATTTAAAAAAATCTCCGTGTTTAAATCTTAGCTTTCCTGCAGTCATTTTTGGTTAGCAAACTAAATAACCTTAGGAGCGAGAAAATGGAAAAAAAAAATTATTAATCAGATAGCTAATTTTAAGAATTTTCCACCTCGCAGTCTTTGAAGGCCGATTAAGGCCAAAGTTAGCCCCATTAAGTCCTACGTTTTTTAATGATTATGAAAGCTGAGAGTCTGGCGCATTCTTGAAGCCTACTTGAGAACCATGAAGTCACCTGTTTAGATTTTTAATTTGAAGTTGAAAATTTAAGTCATAATTTACCGAACGTAAATTTTTCACTTTAGATCAACATTTTCATAACTTTCATCACAATTACGAAGCTGATTATTTTATGCATAAAAGTACTACTTATGAAAATTCAGTTGCAAAAAAATAAACTCGATAAAACCCTCTACTTTTTTTTTTTGATTTTTTTTAGGTTGGTCAGGTCGAAAATTTTCAAACATTCAGAAAAAAATTCATAACTCGAAAACTATGAAAAGTCGCGGAACATACATGGGGGTGATTCGAATACCCCACGATACGAGGGACCGAAATTTTATTTTTGGACGTCAATGTTCCGGCCACCCTGTATAGTATAAGTAATTTCTTACATACATACATATTTACCAACAACAATTAGTTGAATTGTATAATTAAATAATTAGTGCCTACCTATGTTAAATAGATATAATCTAATATATAAAATTCTCGTGTCACAGTTTTAGTTGCCGTACTCCTCTGAAACGGCTTGACCGATTTAGATGAAATTTTTTGTGCTTATCCGGTATCTATGAGAATCGGCCAACATCTATTTTTCATCCCCCTAAATGTTAGGAGTAGTCCACCCCTAAATATTTTTTTTTATTTTTGAGACAAAATTTCTAATTTCTTTTTTTTTATGATACAACATACAAAAATACATACAATCCCCAATTTTCACCCTTCTACGATCAACCCTTATTTTTTAATAGCCATTTTAGTAATTTGAGTAATCGGTCAAGCCGTTTCGGAGGAGTATGGTAACAGGACCGATTTGGATGAAATTTTGTGTGTGTATTTCAATGGGTTCCTCGATGATTTGAAAACAAAATTGGACCCGGTAGATGGCGCTGGAATCGGGTTCTAAGTTTTGTTTTAATTTCAGGGCAGGACAACGTCTGCCGGGTCCACTAGTAAAGATATAAATTAAAGCGAACTGTTTCTCCCACAGTCAAACCAGGAACACTGGTTTTGTGGGTTACATTATATTTTCTTTTGTTAAAATTATGTAAGCATAAATAAATATTTCAAAAAAATAAAATTGAACGGCTGCACAGTATACTAATTAATGACGTCACACCTTACAGTGCTCGCAGTGAATTCGGAACATACCCAAGGACATTGCACGTTACAGTAAACATCCTGTGTCCTGTACATGCCTATGTACAAATATATCCATGTACCTAGGTAATGTAATTTACTGTCGACAGAATTCTTCGAAACACGCGGGATCATTCCGAGAATCCGATGTTGATATACATTATATGTATATCCACCAACTATAGTGTGCAGTCTGCAGATAGCTGTTTGTTTGTTTGTAGAATCTTCAACCATAATAAAAACACTTTGCACAAATCTTTCGAATTGACTCTTGAGTAATTTCTTCAAATAAGTAAGGTCCTGTGCGGTGCGGCCCGAAATTCCAGCAATGGCAAACTTTACAGATATTTTAAGCCTGTAGGTTTAATTACATACCTATCTCCATACCAAAGACATATTGGTTGTACCGTTTAGGCGTCAATACAATAGGTAACGAACCTTACTCACTTTCGCATGTACTTTATACGTAATATCAATGACGTAATATACTTAATCAATAAAGGCTTGGGCTATTTTCTGCGGAGGATAAAAATAAAACATCGAGAAATCCTCCGCATATCGCATACGACGCACTAAAAGTACTGCGCATTTAAGTACCTGCAAAAGGTTCCCTGATTTTTGTTTTGTCCTCCGCAGACAAAGTGATTTTTGTATGGAATTTATAAATAACACATTTTATAGCAATTATCTATTCTCTGGTCATAGCAGGTACTTATAGTTAATTAAATATCAAGTATAGGCGTAGTAAATAGTAGTTATGATTAGATGAGTTTAAAATGTTTGAGATTTTTTTATTCAATACTGATTGTCAAAAGCTTTATCTGAATGGTTGAAAGTTTGTCATTTATGATTTGTTTGACCCCTTGCTTGGCTATCAAAGGGACAGATATCCCAGGAAAACAGTAAGATAACAAGATAATGTAGTTTAAGCGATTCAAGTTACTAATAATGTAACAACGATTATTGAAAGACATTTTCTACATAGAAGACATGAACGAAACACAATTTTAATTCGACAGAAGAGATTTATTAAAGATTACATATTAATACAACAAAAAAAACAATAGCAAGTGCTTTAATATAATACAGATTAGGAATGCTACAGCATAAAAATAATTAACTTAAAGAACAAAATATTTTCTTTATCACATCTTCACTGTCACAGGGCAGTCACTTCTCGGGACCATTTGCTTCACAAACAGGTTCCTTTACCTCCTTCCGGACTGGTCCTGTTTGTGTGATTGGCACAGCCCTTTCATTTTTCAAGGCCGGGGCAACTTTAGGCGCTACGATTGTCAGCACACCGTCTGAAGACAGCTTTGACTCCACAGTTGACGGTTCACAGTTTTCTGGCAGAGCATACCGACGTCTGAACTGACGAGTAATGTGTCCATGCTCGTCCTGCTTCTCGTCGTGCTTACCCTCGATGATCACGTACCCATCAGCAGTCTTCACGGAGATCTCTTCGGGGGCAAAATGCTGGACATCTAAATTGACTTGGAATTTATCTTTATCAGACGTAATGGTGGATCCGACGTCACGCACAGCGGCAGCCATCTGCCTCCACGGTCTGTAGTAGTCCCTCGACTGAGCTGGCGAAAGAATTGCCGTCAGCATATCCTCAGGAGTAAGCGCCAAGCCGAAGTCTTGATCCAGGAGTCGGTGGGTAGGCTTAGCGCCGAGGATGTACGGTAGCAGAGACATACTGCGTTGTATTATTCGAGTTTGATTAAAATTTCACAAGTTGTTTTCGATTTGATGCTTGTTGACGAATAACTTGATGAGAAACCGGCCGGCGAGTTTATATATAGTCTGAGCTGCGACACCTAGCGGCGAGTAGAAAGTTCGCGAATTTGCGTTGTAAACAAACTTCTTCGTTGGTGTGAGTGAAAGATCAGCTGTTGTGAGCCGTGGAGCGCGTATGTATTGTAGCCTGTAGGTATCATCGTATTGATCGCGTCGCGTCGGGAGCATTCCAGACGGGAGGTTCCAGTGTTTTCTAGATATATTTCCCTTGCCGTCCTTGAAATTTCAAAGGTGGTTGGCTTCATTCAATGACGAATAAGTAATGCATTACGAACACAATACCTTGTTTGTCTGCCGTCTGTCTGTTAATTCTGTTATATATAGTAGGTTGTTATGTAGCTGCAAAGAGTGAGTATGTATGTTTGAACGCTGCCATCTTACGAACCAACAGTTTGATTTGTAAATTATAAATTAATAAATAATTTTTTTGCATTGTATAGATAGGCCGTTGATTGTGGACCAATATAACAAACTGTCGGTGGACACACGAATCACGATGCCATCACTATTACTTATGACCTTTTGATTTCAAACTTACCAACGTTTTCTACACTTATATGATAAAGAGGAAAGATTTGTATTTTTGTATGTAACGAATAAACTTAAAAACGACTGGACTGATTTTAAAAAATCTTTCACCATTAGAAAGCTATATTATCCCTGAATAACATAGGCTATATTTTATTTTAATTCCCTCGGGAACGCGGGTGAAACCGCGGGCGGAAGCTAGTCTTCAATAATCGGGCTATGCTAGCCGAACCGCCAGTTCGTGAGCTTTATAACTTAATGTTTATCATAAGAACTAAGAATTTCGTTTATTCATATTACGAACAAGATGTACCTCGTAACATACTTACCTAATTGTAAAAATATACGTAATGAAGTAGTTAAGTACTTTTTTATGCATAAGTACCTAACTTACCACAGTTACCACAAACAAACCTAATCTTATAAACGCGAAAGTTTGTATGTATGGATGTTTGTTACTCTTTTACGAAAAAACGGCTGATCGGATTTAGATGAAACTTGGCACACAGGTAGATTATATCCAGAAGGCTATATTTAACATCACGCTATGTCGCGAAAATCCAACGGGAACGCGGGAGAAACCGTAAAGGACAGCATCATCCTATAGTTATGAAAACATGACAATTTCATGGCTAAGGACCTTGGCCACAGCATATATACAGTGCAAATTGCATTTCCCATCGGTGAACAAACCAGGGTCAGTTCAATGAACGAGCTAAATATAACTCGATTGTTACCAACCAACCACAACGAGGTCATTGCTAACATAGTAATATAATTAAGTAGGTACCCATTACCGTATAGCTACGATATCAAATCAAACGCAAAAACATCTTTAAATTAAATAATAATCCTGCTATCCTATCCTACTATTTTTTTTTATTATTCTGGATAAGCTTGTGTTTGACCACAATCTCACTGTAAGTGATGATGTGGCCGAAGGTGGTAAGCACACAAAGCCTAGATGGGAACTGGCTCTCAAATGCAGCTGCCGGAACACATCGATAGGCGACAGATTTTCAATTTGAGGGTGGTAGCCAGCCAGTCTGGTACTATAAGGTAACCTACCACCGTGCTATGGTTTCGTCACGATGTTTTCCTACACCGAAAGCTCAAGCCCATTGTAGGATTCGAACCCACGACCTTCGCCGCGGTATCCGACGTCACTACCACTGAGCTATCATCGCCTTAAATTTAAATTTGAAAGTAATTTTAATTACGCCTTAATTATAAATGTGAAACTTTGTATGTTTGTTCCTCAATCACGCAAAAACGGCTGAACAAATTTTGATGAAACTTGGCAGACAGGTAGATCATATCCTGGAATAAAACATAGGATACTTTTTTATCCGCGGGGCGGTAAACTAGTAGATTATAATAATATGATACACTAGCTTTACCCCACTTTTTCACATGGGTTCCCGGGGGATTTTATCTTTTCCCGGAAATAACTTGTTCTCAATTTCAAAGGATATATTTTTACGTGGACCCCTAAATGTAAACCTTTGAAATAAAATTTGCTTATGTCTCCTTATAACATCAGTAGGTAGGTACCTATATCTGCTAGTAAAAGTTCTATCAAAAGATTAGCCGGAAAAAACTGATAAACATAGTTTTTTTGTCATAAACGCCCCGTATTGTTCGTTATATGTATAATAATTTCATATGCATTTAGTAAAAATCTGTTATTTTGACATTATGAACAGGCACTTAAATTTTATTTACTTGTTTTGTATCTATCTTGTATTTTATAGCTGTCTACTGCGATTAGCTCAATGGTAGAGACGTTAATCGCACAATAAGGTTGAGCTGGTGAAGGAAAATATCATGAGGAAACCATATCTCGGCAGTGGGGTACTTCGTAGAACTCACATGGTTGGTTCAAGTTGAAAATCTGTCGCCAAGCAACTACCGGTGTCTTCCGACAGCTGCACTTGAGAGCCAGTACTTACTCTTCTCAGGTTTGTGTGCTTACCACCTTCACCCAAAATTAATTAGTTCAAATCTATAAAGAGTTTTGTGGAAATAATTATCTGCGATAGAAACTATATTTATACCCTATGTACTTATGTAAATATTAATACTACCTAAGTATGTAGGTAATTCATAAAAATCTCGACGGTGTTTAGCAACTGCATAGCAGATTCTTAATAAAATTCAAGTTTTCTATAGATAACCAATTTGAATTTAGAATCTGCTAAGCACTTGCTAAATACTGTCCATTTTTTTTTTAATTAGGCCATAAATAGGTAGATCGAAAAAAAAAAAACAAATAAAGCCATTTGCGATCATCCTCTAAAGATGGGTAGGTACACTTAACTTTCATAGGTACTTAGGTAATCAATAAACTCTGTCTGGCTCCCAGCCGGCTCAATACAGTTAACCTTGGGATAGGTCATGAATGCTTGCGACGTAGTTACGTACTATAAATACTGTACTAGTAGTTATGATATGAGTAACCACTGTGTGTACAGTATTGCGTAGATCGAAGTGGGAGAAGTCAAGCGAATGCAATATTTATTATTTATATAATTTTCATTTTATTTCAGTCATGCAAACTGAAAACGTTTATATTCCAATTTCCAACATAAAACAATATCATTTTTCAATCTATTCGACACTAGATGGCGCAATATCAGGAAAAGGTTTTTTTAAATAATGTTTATTCATTCATTCACCATAGATACAAAGTCTTTCAGTCGCATACATTTTCAGTTTTAATATTCTTATTTTATATAATAGTCACGTTATATCACATTCACTGAAAAGTCTAGTCCTCGTCCGTACAAGTTCGGTCAGGTTTTAGTGAAATTGGCGGCTGTTCCACTAAAACTTTTCACGGACTTTTTGGGACAAACTGAAAAGTCATGATACACGCTTTCATTTCACTTCACATGTGCACCTAGATTGATCTACATTGGACAAAACATCACCGATATTATTCAATAAAACTCAAAATACACCAATTAAATGAAAATAAAATGAAAACGCAACGTCACTTCGCTAGTTCCCGCCAAAAATTCCATGTCGTATCCAATGTCTATAGAAAAGAGTATATAACTATTAATTATTTATAACCACTATGCTTCCTTCCACTACTGTCTACTTTAGTTATGATCTATGGTTAGTTAAGTTAGTTGTCATCAAGTGACTTTTTGGCGGGAACTTGCGAAGTGACGTTGTGTTTTCATTTTATTTTCATTAAATTCGTGTATTTTGAGTTTTATTGAATAATTTCGGTGGTGTTTTGTCCAATAAAGATCAATCTAAGTGCACAAGTGAAGTGAAATGAAATGAAAGCGTGTATCGTGACTTTCCAGGTTGTCCCAAAAAGTCCATGAAATGTTTTAGTGGAATAGCCGCCAATTTCACTAAAATTAGACCCGACTTGTACGGACGAGGACTAGACTTTACAGTGAAAGTGACAATAAAACGTGACTAAACATAAAAGATGAATACTTAAAATAAAGAAATGGCTTAAAGGTCTCGATACCAAGCCAAAAATCTCCTTAAAAAAAATTGTCATCAAGTTGTCATTGTCAAAGAGAATATAAATACTTTAGTTGTGATTGTTTGTTCTTCTCTTCTTTAGTATTTCTAATTAAAATCAAGGCATATTCAGTAATTATTAATATAATTCTTATTTAAATGGTAAACTATTGCAGTGTTTGTGGCTGCGGCCGTAATAGTAGAACTAGCAAGCAATTATACTACTATGGTTTACCAAAAGAGAGGCACCGGTCGGTATATTCATCTAAAATCTGGATATTTTTGTTATTGTGGAATGTTTGAGTTGTCGAAAACATAAATGCAAAAGTAAAAGAGTTATAAACAATTATTTTTACAGTATCACTTGGATTCATATTTGTATTTGGAAAATTGATGTTTATTTCAGACAGATACAATGGCTAAAGGCTGCTGGCAGAGAAGATCTGCTTGATAAAACCCAGGATAAACTAACTCATCGTTTCTGTTCCCGCCACTTTGAACCATCTCATATAAAGAACAAACATCTATGTGCTGATGCTACTCCAACCTTGTTATTGCCTGGTGTTTGTAATAAAGGTCTGTTTATAACTATCCAGATAAAAAAAAATGCAAAAACTTATTTGAACTCTTTACTGTCACATGACACACAAAAAATTAAAATGTTTTTTATTCAAATAAGCCTTTACAAGCACTTATGAATAGTCTAGACTCTAATGTATTCTCTACTTATATTCATACATTAAACCTTATTCACAGATGCATTAGAAGGCTCAGAAGATGATGACATAAAGCATCAGAGTACAGTGTGCAACAGTTGCGGCAACCCCATATTAGGGTTCCTTTACAAGTGTGTCACATGCAATGACTACGACCTGTGCCCTAAGTGTGAGATGATGGAGACACACTCCTTTCACTATATGCTCAGGATACCAAAACCTTTGAAGTTTGTATGTTATCTAACCTATAATTGATAAAAAAAAATCTAGAAGAAAGCTAGAAAGTTGGACTACTCTGATTCATATCTAACACCACTGATATTGTTCTTCATTCATATTAAAATAACACAATTTCTAATCTTATAATGCGAAAAGATATAAGACTACTAGCTGTCCTAGCATCATATTTTATTCCAGGATTCTACCTACCTGTGTGCCAAGTTTCATTAGAAACCGTTCAGCCATTTTTGCGTAATTGAGCAACAAACATACAAACATTCACATTTATAATGTTAGTAGGATTTCCATTATAACAGGTTCTTAATTTCAGAAACTTGCTGATAATCTCGTAAGCAAATGGAGACAGTTCTTCAAAGCTGAGCATGTAACACCAGAAATAAAAGAAAAACTTGAACAAAATACCGGTGACAGTGATAGCAGTGACGATGAACCAATCACTAAATATGTTAAAACATATGACAGTGGTATTGACTTGTCTGAAGATGTTAAAATCAAAATACGCAATGAAGTTGCAAGGGTTTTGAAGGTAAAAGATACAGATAAGAAAAATAAAAAGAAAAGTTTAAAGAAAAGAAATGAAACTATTACAAAGAAAAGGAACGGTAATGAATTAGAAAGAAATGGGAAAAAGCAAAAACTGGATAAAGGTGATATTGAATCAGAAGATTTAACAGGTGGTAATGCACCCGAGTTAGTTTTTGCTGATGTGAATGAAATAAAAGATAATCTGATTTTGGATGTGAAAAATGAACAGCCTGTTTCTGTTCCAAATAAAGAAGGTTGGTGAGATGTAGCTACGATTACTTTTTAGTCCCTGTATGAGCTAACTATCACACTAAAAAATTTTTTCTTGTTTCAGGCATGCCTATTATGCATGTAAAGTTGAGTGATGACCTTAAAGAACTCATGATAGAAGTCACCAGGGATGATCAAAAAACTATTTATAAATACAACTAACATCTGACTTAGAATTAAGAAATATAAATATTATCTAAAAAAACAATTTAAACCAACCACTTAGTAAATAATTTTTGAATTAAATTGAGGAATTTTATATTATCAGCATCACTCCAAAGGCCTGCCAGCATGACACCGCCATTTTAGAGAAAAAAAATTAGAATAATATAATAAACATGACCAAACCTCTCTTTCTTTCATTTAGGGTACCTTACTTAGAAAGAGAGGAGTATCCCAATCTCTACTATAGGGTCAATATTTGAGAGGCTCCAAATTCATGTCTTTGAAATTTTCTTGAGAACGTTTGTACGTATTTAAAAAAAATAGTGTTACTTTTAATAGTAAAATGTTGCTCTAAACCACGATTGTAGAGTATTAATAATAAAAAAAAAAAAAAAATTCACGTGTCGCCTCGGCACACGCGGTTTATATTTTGATGACATAAAAAATTGTGACTTTATGGAGCTATTTGCTGTTGAGTGCTGTAATTATACATAATCAATCTTCATACTCTTGATAAAATTACCAATGCCCGCTAAGTTAATAAATGAAAAACACATGTTCAAAAAATGTGCGTCATTGTCCTGCGGGAGGGAGGGAAACTCGTGGCTGGGCAAACAGACCTCACTGCACCACAGTCGACCTCACTGCACCATGTCGGGCGACATGCTTTGGTGAAGCTTCACGCGCTCGTTTTTTGCAGGTAAGGCTTTGAAATTCATTCTCCAAAAGGTTTCATTGCAAACGTCATTTACATACACAAAAAGTTCTTGAGAACACTCCCCGTTATACAGACGGTAGAACACACAGAGAGAGCCAATATCTCTCCGAAGGCTGAGAGGTTCTATACCGCTGGTGAGTTCGGGATCGTCAACGATACGAGTGGCCCGTCTTTGCACCGAGGCAAGGGGATCGAGCTGGTAAGCGAGTGCGACAGCCCAGAGATGTGAGCAGTAATCCATATGCGGCCTAACCTGCGCTTTATAGAGCTGCAGCCGCTGGAGTAGTGAGAAATACTGCTTGGACCTATTTAGCACACCCAGCTTTATCTAAGCCAGTTTGGCTTTGCTCTCCAAATGATCTCGAAACTGGACATCACTCGCAATGTCAGTCAACACCGAGGATCCCGATACTCTTAGAGATGGTGAGAGGAGTGTTTTCAAACTTTGGTGCTGCTATGAATGGGGTTTTCTTCGTGGAGAACGCGCAGACCTGTGTCTTCGAGGGGTTAAAACGTACTAAATTACGTCTCCCCCATTCCGAGACCCGCTCCAAAGAGGTCTCGACTTCAGACACAAGTCGTATTCGGCTGTCTTCCACCACGGGCCGAGGGATGTTAGCGCGGCCGGTATATTGAGCATCACCGGTGCTGTCATCCGCATAGCAGTGAATGCTGGGAATATCCAACATACCATTGATATGCAGGATGAACAGCGTGGGTTAGCACGCAGCCTTGCGGTACGCCAGCATTAATATTCTTGATATCGGAGCAGCATCCGTCAACGACGACCTTGATGCTCCGATTAGCAAGAAAGCTGGACACCCAAGTGCATAATCCCTCGGGAAGTCCGTATGACGGTAGATTCGATAGAAGTGCCCCATGCCAAACCCGGTCGAAGGCCTTAGCGACATCTAGGCTAACTGCCAATGCCTCGCCTTTACTCTCTATGGCTTCAGCCCATCATCGGTGCGTCAGGTATACAAGTATGGGATCACATCAACAACGAGCATCGAACCCCGACTACCGGTCCGCTCCAAGCGCGCGCCTTTTTACGTTCTCATATCTCCCTCGCACATGTACTTCTCGCTCTCGCCTCACTCGTAGATTTCGTTCCTATTATTGCTGTCGTGTGATTGGTCAGATCCAAAATGTTAGCTCGTCATCTACGTATTAACACATGACCAACAAATTGAGTACTTAATAAGCAAGTTTTACTTCAATAAACATTCAGATTGATTCCTTGTACCCGCGTTTTAATTCTACTCACAAGTACTCCCTACACAAGAATATCACCAGCTGAACGACCATTACGGAAGCCGTACTGGCGGTCGCCAATGGTGCGTAACGGTGGGAGCGACAACTGACAGAAGTTACCCTCGACAGCTTTGGCGAGCGACCAGAATGCTTGACTTCCAGAAGGGAAGCTTGCAAGTCAATCGCCAATCTTGCCGATGTGCTGGAACTTCGCTCTTGCATTTATTTTTCGTTAGACCAAGAGGCAGAATTGTATAATTTTCTCAATTTGGATTCCTCCGGATCGTTTTGAGCCTTCGCTTTTGTCCAGGCTCGGTAGGTTGTTTACAGAAGTACAAAACTAAATTCATGAGCATTAGTATTGTCCTCAACATATCGTCATTTTCCTAAGCTTGAAAATCATTTTACTCACATTACCTCATTATTCTCCACAATGGTTAAAAACAATATATTAATATCTCTTTAAATTCTTGTTTATCTGGGGTAAATCTGATAAAAAAAACTTGTAATCTGAACATGCCTGCCATTCTTGCCTAATACTATTAAAAAATATGAGCGATGCACGCAGGTTTTCAAACTCAAAAATAATATTTTCTGGAGATCATCCTATATGACTTTTTGGCGGGAACTTGCCAAGTAACGTTGCGTTTTCATTTAATTCATGTATTTTGATTTATATTGAATATTATCGGTGGCGTTTAGTCCAATAAAGATAAATCTAAGTGCACAAGTGAAGTAAAATGAAATTGTATCGTGACTTTCGAGGTTGTCCCAAAAAGTCCGTGAAAAGTTCTAGTAGAACAACCGCCAATTTCACTAAAAATAGACCGGACTTGTACGGACGAGCACCAGACTTAACAGTGAATGTGACAATAAACCGCGACTATAACATAAAAGAAGAATATTTTAAATCAAAAAATGGCTTAAAGACCTAGATACCAAACCAAAAACGTTCTAAAAAAAACTGACCATAGACGAAAGTAATATAATGCAAATTGCAAAATAAATATATTGTTTCTAATTTATAACCTAGAAATAATAACAAGAAAAACATAATTTATGTGTATAGAATAGACATCATAATAATGGTTTGAAATCGTATTATTTTATTTTATAAGAATCAGTGTAATGGACCTACATTACACTGTAATTGTTTTTAAGAATAAGTTGTGATTGGAATTCAATCATTTGTATCCAAAAATGGATACTCCTGATAGTAGCAAACTAGGTTCAGAGTCTCAGGACTCTGAAGACCTGGCACCTCCTGGAACTGCTGATCTCGATCTTGGCAAGGTATGAATAAAGCACCCGTAAGACATTGCATTTTAAACGAAGTGGCTTCACAGCTGAAGCAATGAAAATGAGTTTTTACTAAACTTACGAGTTCATTTTGCTTGCTATAAATGTATAGTAATTATATATATTAATGGAGCATTGCAGACTATGCTAAAGCCTGTCACACGGACACTTTAGATAATCTATTTATGGTGTAAGGCCTTTATGTATGCTGATTATGAACCCTTAAATTTTACGGGTTCAGCTGGTCAACTATGTTGATAGAAATATAATTTCATTTACAATAACACAGTAGTATTTTTAACCATGGGTCCGTGGGGGTCTGAAGCTCGTCGTTTCGCAAATATTTTATGTAAAAAATTTATTGAGGCCTCGGGTGACCGGCGGGCGGGGAGCTTTTTCCGCCAACGCATCAGCTTGGCCATCCAATGAGGAAACGCTGCCAGCCTTCTGGGAACCTTGCCGATCGGCAGCAGTGGCAGCCTCGCAGAAGTTTTTTTTATATAATGTAGTTGTACAGTTGTTTGTATATTTAGTACATTTGTTGTAAATAAATATTTATATCTTTGTTCCACTTAGTTTATACCTGAGACAATTATATTATTTCAGAAAACAATCCCATTACCACAGAGCTCAAGTAAAATTTGTGCTAAATTAAAACCGTCAAAGAAAGGAGTTGAAAATGCCAAGAAGAGGCTCCGAGCATTCTCCATACAAAAAAAGGCCTCCATTACACCTTTAAAAGTTAAACCATCTGGATCAGGAACAAATGCTGGAAGTATGTTTATGATATAAAGTTTTTATGCCAGCCTTAATGTGCTGCTAAGGGAATTGAATTTACATAGCAAATACTGTTAAATATAAGCAACCTTCCGAACCGAGCATTTACAGTCTGACTATTCATAAGTGCCTGTGAAGGCCTATTTATATTGGTTTATTCAACAAAACCTGTGCTGGTTCAACCCGTTAAATTGTGTTTAAAGGTAGAACAAAACCGAAACTAAAAGTTCCCTATGTACTTAGGGCTTAGGCTATAACAGTTGGTTTCCAAGCCCATTCAGGAATATTAAATTTAAAAAAAATATTTTATTCTTACCATATAATATAAATGTGTTAAAATAAATCAATTGCAGCAACTACAGTAGTTATAGGAAAGCTGACCAGTGTCAAAGTGACTCCTAAGCCACCCAAGGTGGAGATGGACCCTGAAAAAAAGATGCCGAAACCTCCTAAACCAGGCACTGGTAAAAAACTTTTTCAAGGTAATTTGCGTTTGTATATAATTAGCGGATGCAATTAGCTCAAGTCTGGCCATCATCGAGAGCCATAGGTGAGGCCTTTATCCAGCAGTGGACGTTTGGCTGACATGATGATTTATACAGAACTGGCTTCCACCCTGCGGTTTCATCCGCATTTCTGAGTGAATTAAAAAATATTTCTAAAATAATGACACATTTGGTAGGTGATCCGCCCATCTATCTCCCCCTTAAGTTAAGTGTATAAACAAGCAAATGCATTCTTTAAAATAATACGACGATATGATTTTGCTACAGAATCTTATACAGAACTCCAAAAGAGCACAATTGCTGAAATTGAAGATATGAAACGTAAAATGGAATTAGTTGACCTGGGAATTCCACTCGGCCTGATTTGTCCCACCTCAAGCACAAACAAAGCAATGCCTACTAAGGCAATGCCCCCAATTAAGTCTTTCTTAGGTAAGTGTATCATGGAATATAAGTTTTTTTTTGTACATTTGTACTTTGCTTGCTCTTCACGATATATATCTTACTTTGCACATTTTATATTTACGATTAACTATTTCTTATTGATTGAGATTATACATACAATTTTATTTTTTGTATATACAAACCTGGAAGTTGTCATGCTTAGAATCTGTAACAGAATAAATAGGTAATATTTGTACTAAAATTTATAAAACCACTTAATAAACTACAACTTTTGTATAACAAAAGTTAAGATTACTATAACCAAAGCAATTAAACTATACTAGTTTTCATTATTTATAAGGTAATATTTTTTAAGATATATAAAAATAACCTTGTTTTATGCTTTTACAACATATTGATTAACTGTGTTTATTCAGGGTGTTTCTAAACTTGCACTTTATTATATAAAATAGAGTTAATTAGATACTTATTACTTCAAATGTCATTCCATATTAAATACTTCCAACAGTAAGGTTTCTAGTTCCCTCCAGACCCCTTCTCCTGAGCGCTTACTGATCTTCAGGCAGCTGCACTTAAGAGCCAGCTCCTGTACTTAAGAGCCAGCTCCTGTACTTACCACTAGTGTCTGACCGAATATGGTTTTTTGCCGAAATCAAAACCAAACTATCGATTTGGTTCTAGTTTTGTCGAAAACGAAACCGAAACATTTATACATGTGTTGAATAAAATCGTTATGTGTAAATATTTCTAGACTATGAACAATAAACCACTTTTAAATCGTGTAGGTGGTAAAAAATTCAACAGATCACTTATAAAACTTGAAAAAAATAGTATTCTGAGAAATGAAGAGCTGAATGATATCCGAAAGAACTGGTAGTAAAGTTTCGGCTCTACTGAAAGTTTCGGCACTTTTTTTTACCGAAACCGAACCATCAGCGGAATCATTTTTGCCGAAACCTACCGAAACCGAAACTTCAGTCAGACACTACTTACCTAACTTACAATTTTGAGATTACCTTCCTTGCTTGTATTGTACCATATGTACATGCTTCATCGGTGTCCGGGTTCCACAGGCAGCCAGGGCGATGCAGCAAAGAGCGGACACGACTGTGAGAGCAACAACCACAGCCCAATGGGTTATACACCATTTTGATTAAGTTCATGTGTTCAGATGTTATTATGACCCTGTCAGAATATTTGAAAAAGCTGTCTCGTTCAATAAACGGGATATCTTATGCGTTTTTCCAATCGAATTAGTAGTTCCTTAATTAGCTTATTATAGATGCAGGCGATGATAGCTCAGTGGTAGTGACGTCGGATACCGCGGCGAAGGTCGCGGGTTCGAATCCTACAATGAGCTTGAGCTTTCGGTGAAAAACATCGGGAAACCCCAGCACGGTGGAAGGGTGGGTACTTTGTAGTATCCGACTGGCTGGCTACCACCCTCAAGTTGAAAATCTGTCGGTGTGTTCCAACAGCTGCACTTGAGAGCCAGTTCCCATTTAGGCTTTGTGTGCTTACCACCTACGGCCACATCATCACTTACCATGGTGAAATTCCGGTCAAACAAGCTTATCCTAATGTATAAAAAATAACGTCAAATCAAATCTATCTATTTTGTCGGGAACCATTTTAGAGCGATGATTTTCTATCTTGGTACATCCTTGATCAGAGATTCCTTACGAGACAGAAGAGATTGCTGCATTATGCACCTTGTCATATATTGCCATCATGTCATATAAGGTTTATTTTGGTGTTCCATCCGTTTTTAAACTATACTAATTCAGTCTCATATCTTTCTAACAAAGAAGTCGCCTAAAATTAGGCACCGTTCCCGTACATAACATTTACATATTGACAGCTTTAAATTAGTTTAGTTTCATTGGCATTGTAATGCTTTCAAAATCTTGAATATGTGTCAAAATAACAACTGAACATAAGTGTAACATCTTAGATAGTGTATTCAGTATTATTCATTATTTAGTAATTAGTAGTATTTAGGATATAGTTACGTACAGGTGGCAGGTTTAGTAACTAAAAAACTTGTTGTAATACTCATTTTCGTGATTCGAATTTCATGATAACAACTACATTCTAGATTTGAGACATTAGTATTTTAGCTAATTTACTAATATTACTTAAGAAATTGTTTTCAAATTAAAACACGGTACACACTTTTTAGATCCCGCTAAAGTCGACGATCTCATCCGCGAGGCGAAAAAAGCCAAAGCCGAGGGCAGAGAGTTCAAGTTCGACTACCAAAAGCTTTTGCCCGACTACGATAATCCTTTTCAAAGGAAGAAAGATGAGCTAGTGGGTTCGGAACCAGAAACTCCTGAGGAACCTGAACATCATAAAGCTACATATAAGGTAGAGCGAATCAGACAATCCGATAGGATGATAACCAAAATGCCACCATATCCTGCTGCTAGAAAGATTGCTCGATATGACAACAGAAGACATAACGAACATAGAAGGGAAGACAGAGACAGATATACAGATGAAAGAAGTCGCTATAGAGATAAAAGTAGGGAAGGCGATGAAGCAAGACAAAGAACCGAAAGTAAAAGTTCAGATAGAATGAGCGAGAAGGAGTCGAAAGAAACTGATGTCAATCTAAATGATTACTTAGTTTGTGATAGTTGGTCACTTGACAACGATGACACCAAAAACAGTGCTAGTCCAAAAATGGATGAGAAGACTTTGAAATCTATACCAATACCTAAAGATTTACCAATAAATAGTCCTATAGATCTGCCAAAAGAAAGTATTCCAAAGAAAGACAGTGAAAAACCAAAAGACAGTCCCAAAATCAAGATTGAAAAATTGCAGCCTGTAATTGATTCATTCAAATATGAAATAGATTCAAACGATGACGAAGTTTTGGATATATTTGACGAAGAAACTAAAATAGAAAAGTATGCTAAACCTGAGCCGAAAAAAGATCCTATGGACTCGCCAATAGAGTTAAAACTATATGATTATGATCAGAGTTCATCGAAAGATGTTTCTATGGATGGCACGATCGACGATTCGTTCCTCGAATCAGTAATTAATGAAATTAAACAAGAAGACTTGAGTGATGACGACAGTCATGACAAAGGACTGGTCGAATACGATCTATCGCCTGTTAAAGAAACGAGTCCCAATCGAGAGATTCGAGAATCGATTACACCAGAGCTAGATGACCGGATGAGAGACTTACAGTCGAGCAGAAGAAGCGATTATTCAGATGGCTTTAGGTCTACAGAAAGTGGTTATAAATCAATTGATGGAGGTTACAAATCTTCTGAGCGTAGTTATAAATCTTCTGATACCAGTTATAAGAATGACGATGGCGGAAGATTGGATGGCTATAGAAATTCTGTTGAGAAAGAATTGGAAGATACTCAAGTTAAAATGTCCCAGACAACAGTTGATTCTTTGGAAACTTGGAGTTTCGTTTTGAAGATATGTCAGCCATTACTGTTTCGGCATGATAAGAATAAATGTTACAGGTTAGTTAGACTATAATCTTTCAATATCATGTAAATTCACATCCGAGAGAGAAGAACTAATATGTTTGACAGAACTTGATAGTCAGAAACCTTCTAAGCTTTGGGTATGCCATTTTTATTATTATTTTTAGATTTGCTACTAAAATGACTAGTTTTTGGATGTAGATACTGGAGAAATTTTGTTTCATTAACATATTATAAAAGATTAAGCCTTTTCTTCCCAAAAGTCCTAATAAGGGATTTAATATGGCCGTCCGCGCAATATTTCTTAACAATTTCTCGGTTCCAAGGCAGATTCTATGCAATATACTAAATCCGTATTGGTTAATGATTAAATTGTATAGAAATTAGTGGCAATATTACAAAAACACTTGTTTTATAATAGGATCTGCTGTTAATTTGGTGAGCTGGTTAGCGTGGTTGGTTAAACATACTACCTATCACACCACATGTCACATTTGTGAGCATAAATGTGTCTGATTGGGTGTAATTCTCTATTTATGTATGTATTTAAAATGTAGATTATGTTTTGTCAGTTATCTGGTTTCCAATTACTTTCCATAGTACATGCTCTCCTTAGTTTAGGCCCAGATGACCGTGTGCGAAGAATTTCCCAGGATGCTTATTAGAGAATTGTATTCTGTTCAGCAATATTGATTTAGCGGCCTTTTGAAGTATCTTTGGACTGTGTATTAACAGTCAGTCAGTCAACTGATTAAGTTATATTTTAGAGAGACCCGTGCCCCTCCCAAGATTTGGTACACAGAAAACCCCAAGTTGTGCAATTGCGTGAAGGACCGCTCTGTGGTTTACGAAGAACTGGAGATGTGCAAGATGAGCCTAGTTGACTTGGTGTACGGGTGTGATCAGTGAGTATATTTACTAATTATTTTGCATGTATTTGGTGCTAACTATCTCCCGCAGATTTACCTGGGTTCGCGGGACATAGAGTATTTCTAGTTGTTTTATACACTAGTTAGCGTCAGATAAATTTATTGAATACAGGCAACATCCCTTTGAAATGCATGAAAAGAAATGTAGTTTAGGCTTGATAGTCTTGTAACTAAAGCCTTTAAAAAAATGTAGGGTAGATCTTTATTTTGATAAATATTTTTAATCGTCATCTCGATTTCGGTTCCAATATTTTTTAACTATTTTTTTTTTTATACTGGATAAGCTTGTGTTTGACCACAATCTCACCATGGTAAGTGATGATGTGGCCGAAGGTGGTAAGCACACAAAGCCTAGATGGGAACTGGCTCTCAAGTGCAGCTGTCGGAACACACCGATAGGTGCTTGGCGACGGATTTTCAACTTGAGGGTGGTAGCCAGCCAGTCGGGTACTACAAAGTACCCTACCACCGTGCTATGGTTTCCTCACGATGTTTTCCTTCACCGAAAGCCCAAGCTCATTTTAGGATTCGAACCCACGACCTTCGTCGCGGTATTCGACGTCACTTACCACTGAGCTATCATCGCCTTAAAAACTAAAGAGTAACTAAAACTATTCGTTTAACATTTCCGTTTCAACGCAATTGTAGGATCCAAGACGCGTTCAACCCCACAGCCCGCGGCTGGTACCCTCGCCAGAGCCAGAGTCTCACATCCTACAGCTCAGTCCCGGCCTCCAACGAGTGGGAAGCAGACGAGAGCCAGACTGAAACTCCCACCCTGGACAGCGGCAGACAAGACAAGAGACGCTCCATGACACCGCAGAGGAATGAAGAGATATACCTCGATAGGGAGTATCAGAGGTGAGCTATTAAAATTGGTCACTTGTATTCAGGTCAAATATAATAATTAAATGGCAGGAAAACTGGTACTATTCCAACTTCATATAATTTGAGTTCTGGTCAGTTTAAAACGCTAAATTCCTAAAAATAACTATTTAAATATTTTGTTTAAACAGTTATTATGTTATTTGCAGAATTGCAGAGAGAAACAAAACACAGAAATTAAAGCCGCTAGAGCTCGCAGACAGGCAGGCACTGTTTGACACTTTTTACCCCTATGGGAAAGTTTATGTATTACGTTAAATAATTATAAAGCCCGTTTATTTCCAATCTTCAATAAATACAAGCATTATAAAAAGAAAAAAACTAACAATTAAAATCAACATTGAATTCCCATTTGAATAAGACGTAATACATGAACCCCTCTTGTAAAAATACAGAGTTATTATTCTATACTTTTATTGTTAGATTCATGGAGGCAGTGTGGCCAGAAGTGACAGAACCAAAGACAGAAACTTCTAGAAGTACAACTCCCGTGAGACTAGAAACTAGGAAGAAGAAGAAAGCGGACAACGAAGATGATAAGAAGAAAGCTAAGAAGATCAAGTTGAGTAGTGAAGGGTGGAGTCAGGAGTCGGATATTGAAGATGAAGTGGAAAAAAGGTGAGAAGTTACTTTGTTCTAGTACACGAAGCGCATAAGGATACTGGATCAAGTGCATAATATCCTAAATCTATACTAGTATTATGAAGAGGTAAAGTTTGTGAGGTTATAGGGGGCAATCTCTGGATCACGTTTGTTGTATGAGAGCCCCCTTAAATATTTATTTTATTTTGTTTTTAGTATTTGTCGTTATAGCGGCAACAGAAATACATAATTTGTGAAAATTTCTAGTCTAAACTGTCTAGCTATCGCGGTTCTTGAGATACAGCCTGGTGACAGACAGACGGACGGACAGACAGCGAAGTCTTAGTAAAAGGGTCCCGTTTTTATTACCCTTTGGGTACGGAACCCTAAAAAGCATTCAAATCAAAATCAAATCAATTTTTTTCAATAATTTTTACCTAACGCACCTTTCACAAAAGCACCGCACTAGATGTCTTAGGAATTTATATAATTAAGAATATTCAAATCTATCAGAAAGAAGATGAAATTGGAAAAAGAGAAGACTCGTAAACGTCGCATTTCAATAACGGACAGCGATGCTGAAAAGAAAAAGAAGAAATTACTCAAGAAAGAGAAGGTAGCGTTGTTACACCATACTTATTTAACTTTTTAATTAGACTTGTTTGACCCAAAGTAATGGTAAAAGTTTTTTGTTACTTTTGGATATGCTTGTGTGATGTGGCCGCAGGTAGTAAGAACAGTGGCTCTCCAGTGCAGCTGATGTTTTCCTTCACCGAGAGCTCACTTCGCGAATTTGAGAATTCCAACCCACGACGTTAGGAGATATTTTGCTTTGCTTGTTGAGTTTTTTTAATTTATTTTATAGTTGAATTTTATGCTTATAGGAAATAAAAAAGTCTAAATCAAAGTCAGCGAAGCGTCGTCGATTGAGCAAGAAATATCTGAAGAAGTTAAAGGAAAAGGAGAAGAAAAAGAAGAAACTTTTAAAAACTGAGAAAATGGAGGAAGAGTCTGAGGATGACGAGAGTGAAAAAGGTATATTTTATTGTATATTCTTAATAAAGGTATATTTTGTTCGAACACATTCCCTGTTGTCCCATCATAGATTCCTATCCCAGGTGTGAGGAAATGTTAGATTGGAGATTTTGACGCATAATTTCTTAATTTATAAATTGACTTTTGAAATCATTTAATTAACCCATATGTTAACCAACAGAAATTAAAAAGAGGAACAAAATTCTAAAAAAGAAGAAACAACAAAAGTTAAAAAAGAAGAATGAAAAAAAGAAGAAACTAAAAGCAGACTCAACAAGTAGTTCAGACTCGTCATCGAGTGATAGTAGTAGCGAAACTACTGACTCAGAGTTTGAGAAGAAGCGTAGAAAGGACAAGAAGAAAAGTGATTCAAAGAAAAGAAATAAAAAGAAACGCAAAAAATCAACTTCAGAATCGACGCAAAGCGAGGAATTGTTTGACGAAAACATTTTGAACAATATTAAAACGGAAAGATTGACAGATGATGAAAAAAATCTGAAAATTGTTGACTTCTCTCCGCGCAGGAAACATAGAGAGATAATTAATGTAAAAGAGTTACAAAATGACTTTGTAGGTAATAATATGCATATAAAGAAGGAAGAAGAAGAGAAGGAGAGTGCAATTGAGATTGAGATTGAGACAAAGATTGAAGAGGTTAAAGTGAGCAATACAGAGTTGGAGAGTGAAGAAAATGTTGTTGAGTCGGAGGTAGTAACAGAGCCTGAAATTGTCCAGGAAGAAACAGTTTTTAAGGTAAATTATCTCCTTTTATTTACTCTTGTTTTATGTAAAAAAATCTATGAAATGTAGTAAAACAAAGTCTGTAGTTGCATCTATTTTTCTCTATATCATAGAAAGGCCAGCAAATAAAGGTGCTGAACTTTTCACGGGTAAAATTTTAACAACTTGTGAATTTTAGTTAATGAAATTTTCGCATATTTTTTGTGTTTCTAAATCTTTCGTTCTATTTTGACAATAGCTAACTGAAATGGAAATAGAATTGGTAAGGCATTTATTTTGTTTTTTCAAAAATCTAGCTTAAACATATTTTAAAATAAGCCCCTTGAATATCACGAATATTTAAATCATCTGATTAAATCATTGCAACCATTTTAATGGTTATTTTTCTTAGTAGTGAGTGTATATTACATATAGAAGATAGTGTAACAAGTCAAAACTATAATTTTCGGCGAACAAAAAAAGAAATGAAGAGGTACATAATAGTCAGACTCTCACCTAAAGTTGCTGAGAGATCCAGCATGATTAAAAAAATCACAGAAGCTTTAAGGCATTGTAAAAATGTCGACTACACATTATCAATCCCCCTGGTATTGCTATTGTCTATAGGCGACGGTATTCACTTACCATCGCCTGGTCACTGGTAGATAAAAAAGAAATATAGTTTCGAATATCCATATTGCTTTAACTTTATTGCATTCATGGTGACAAAGGTGGTACAAACATGAAACCCTGTTAGGGCACAGCAAATTAAACTCTAAAAGTATTTTTATTTATTAAATAAAAGATATTTGCTATTTATTGTCTACATATAAATATAGCATAATTGTTAAGAAATCTATGATATCTAAACCTAAATTATAATTGTCTTTATTTTATTTTATCACCTAATTCAAACCTTAACAGGAGCCTTTAGATGTCATTCAAGTGATCCCAAAAACCATTCCACTCCCAGAAGAGTCAAACTTATCTCAAAGTTCATCTCAAGAGTCTATAGGCAGTAAAAACCGTCCGGTTTACGAGAAAGATGAGAGCCACCTCCGACCGTCATCGCAAAACTCAAACTATAGCTTCAACGATGTGATCACTGCAAGCCAAACTGGACTCTATCAGAAGGGAATAGAGGACGAGGAGAAATTTGTTGATAACTATGAGCAGGGGAATTATGAAATGTACGAGCAGTTGGCTATGGCGTACCAAAGTGATGTCGCTAATCAGGTGAGAGGGTGACACTGTATTTTTTGCGAATAATGTATTTACATAAGTTATTATAGATTTCTCGTTAGCTTACGTTCAGTAGTTTTGGAGATTAACTCCTCCATCCAAACTTATAAGCTTTACCACTATATAATATTAGTGTTGATAGTATATTTTAACCACATAAATTTTAATTGATTTAACAATTTTATACTTAAACTAATACAAAAATACATAAAAAATTATAACCCGCACTAATTACATAGTTGTTTAAGTTCAACACAAAAATATGTTTATTTTATCAGTAAAAAACAAGGTGTACTTGTGCAGAGTGCAGCTACTTTCAGACATTTTTATCATCAATATAATGAGTGATGAATATAATAATTGAGTGATGCTGATGTATCTGTTACGTAATGAAATGAAATATTTATTCATCCAAATAGGCCTTCACATGCACTTTTGAATAGACAGACTCTAATGATCGGTTCGGAAGGTTGCTTTGGCTGAGAAGAGCCGGCAATAAACTCAGTATCTGTACTCTTTTCAAAAACAACTTACACCTATTAAATTCAATAATTATTTATCTAGTCTCACTGACAATATTTGCGTTTTATGGCGGCAAAAATAGTAATCTATAAAATTTAATTATGTAATATATTAACGTAGTAACTATTATCTGATGAGTGCCTGGGTGGGAATCGAACGAGCTGTGAATGCAAATTTTTGCCGCCATAACACGCAAATATTGTCAGTGAGACTAGATAATAATTATTGAATGTAATAGGTGGAAGTTGTTTTTGAAAAGAGTAATTGCTGAGTTTATTGCCGGCTCTTCTCAGCAAAAGCAACCTTCCGAACCGAACATTTAGAGTCTGACTATTCATAAGTGCCTGTGAAGGCCTATTTGGATAAATAAACAATTTCATGTCATTTCATGTAATTTGGTGTGTACTCTATAGCAAGCGTCTCCACCGTCGAGCGCGTCGCAGCGCATCGAGACGGTGGTGCGGGCGCGCGTGCTGGCGCGGGGGGAGATCAAGTGTGACTGGCGCGCCGGCGCCGGGGACAAGGACAACCTACCCGCGCCCGCCGCACCAACCACTGCACCGAGACCCTCCAGGTGGGGTACGTATATCTGTCCATACTAAAAAATGTTGTTTCCTTAGGATTTTGAAAGGTTTATAACAACTAGTGTTCGCCCAGTGGATCATTTTTTATTAGAAAACTTCAACATCTGCCTTCCCAATTATTTGTGGTCGGCGCAATGTGTACATTTCTTCCATTCGGTCCTTCTATCCGTCATATCGGAATGCACTTCTTTCTTACTCATATCATCTCTCATACAATCCATCCATCTCTTTCCCGGTCTTCCTCTACCCGTCTTCATCCATACACTTTCATATTCATAACTATTTGGCTACATGACTATCATCCCTCCTCATAACATGCATATGGGCATGTTATGAAGAGGATTATCAAGAGCCACGATAAACGACTTCTTCTCAACTTTTCGTATGTATGTACTGTATACATATTGATATGTGGATATGATATGTGGAAAGATTCCTTATGCCGTATAATATTTGTATCACATTACTTAATTTTATGTTGGTTAAGGGTCAGTTGCAGTTAAATATAAATCGTTTGTAATTAAAGTTCTGAAAAAAAAAAGTGGTGGTAGTTCGAGTGAAAGTCCTTACTGTTGGTTATTATATATATTATTATCCTAAACAACACAGAATCATCATCAATGCACAGTTTTGTCAGGATTACAATCATCCTTAGACAAACAGACAAAATTACTGAGAATTCTACCAATAAAGAAAGAGTGACCAAAGATCTGGTTCAACAAAATTATGAAGTGACAAATATTTGTCGTGGCTCACCCGAAATCACAATGGCTATTTAATATGCAGGTTTGAAACCTGGCGACGTGAACATAGTCCTGACGGGTGGTAATGAACAGTTCCCGATACGAAGCGTACACGAACCCGTGTACAAGATTCAGAGCATCGCCAATAGAACTGACAATTCTGCTACTGGGTAAGTAAGACCTATCTATTGCTTTATAGTAAAACTGTTGAAAATATTTACAAAATAGTGGTAAATTAAAAAAATCAAAAAACCCGACTGCGTTAAAGGTGATCTTTAAATTTAAACTAGTGGATCTGTGAGCTGTAGACCTCGCGAAAGGTTTTGACGTTTTTGATCATTTTTCAAAATGGCTGAAATATGATGTTCTATGCGTTTTGAAAAATTCCATAAACTGAATCGTAAAAAAATACCATATAATTATTATCTTACCTGCTCACAAAATTTCACGAGAGTCGGTTGATAAATTAAATGTAGAGTAGACCAGCCGGACAGACGGATATCCGGACAGCTGGTCAGACATACAAAATCATTTTTGCCCAAGCTGAAACGGAAAACGATTAGCTCAATCGCTCCGGCAATTAAAAAAAAGATGTAAACAAGATGACCCATTTTATTTTAAGAGGTTAATACTGTAAACGATCCAATGCAGTTGGAGGTATCTTTTTAACTATTGCACATTATACCCTCTTTTGAGTCGCGCGGGTAAGAACAGAAAGCATTTTTGACATGCCTTTAAACTCTCTGTCCTTTTGAACTGAATGGGTTTTAATAAAAATATATAAAACTCACTTTAAAGTTTCACAAAGAGTTTAATTAGAAAAAACAACATAAAATATTAATTACACAAAAGTTCACAAACACGATGCTAAGTAGGTACTTTGAAAAGAAACAGGTGATCGCAAAGAAAATAAAGTTAACTCTACGAGTGCTCGACTCCAACTAACTTTCCTTGCCTACTCAAAATGCACAGAAACCCGATGGATTACCATATAAGGCAATGCATCGGGACAAGCGTTATGAGGCGCGAACCAATCGGTGGCCAGAGAATATGGAGGACGTGCTAGCTAACCTTGTCGCGGCGGATCCCGGCGACGTAACCTTGTAGGGTCGCGTTACAAACTCCCCCTCTAATCCGAACGATGCGACCCCGCGTTCGGGTTAGCAACTTTCTTGCGCGGCCTACCCCGTTTACGTTTCTCTTGCACCGGCGCTTGGATGTGGCCAACGAAGGGTGTGAGTTGGGAAACATGGTATTTACCTAACACCTCCCCATCAGCTATGCGTTCCAGTAGGTAAGTAATGGGGCTAACGGCTTCCTTTACGCGGTATGGTCCATCTCGCCTAGGGATGAATTTGGGAGTCTGCCCTCGGCTGGTATCATTGGCTCCCTGAGTTTTTAAGAGTACTAGATCACCTACCTTGTAATCTGGCGCCGGTCGGCGCCCTTCATCCGCGTTCTTTTTTTGGGTAGCCTGAGCCTTCTCATGTACGTCCCTTGCTTCTATCAGAGCAGTAGATAGCTTTTTAAGGTATGGAGTAACGGCTGGTATAAAATTGTCAGCTTCCAGTATACGCCGCATATCTACGGCAGCATCGGCGGGTGCACGGAGCTCCCTGCCAAATGTAAGATATGCCGGAGAGAACCCTGTACTGGCTGTGATGGCGGAATTCATCGCAAACCTTATTGCAGGCAGGTGTTGGTCCCAAGTACTGTGATCCCGGCCGACCAGAATGGCCAACTGAGGTTTTAAGTCGCGATTTTTCCTCTCGACTGGATTGGCCTCGGGGTGGTATAATGGGGTCAGTGACTGATCTATACCCATACAATGGCAAGCCTGCTGCATTACTGCGCTGATGAATTGGACCCCATTGTCACTCAGGACGCGACGCGGAACGCCAAACCTCAGGAAAACCTCATCTATTAAGGTTTTAGCGCACTCCAGGCTAGTTGCGTTCTTAAGCGCAAACAGTTCGACCCAGCGTGTACTTACGTCTTCTATGATTAAGACCCACCTATTTCCACCAGCGGTCTCAGGAAGTGGGCCAAACAGGTCTACCGCTATCACTTCGAACCTCCTAGCGGTTGCGGGGGTCTGCAGTAGTCCTGATGGTTTTCTGGTATCTACCTTATACCTCTGGCATGCCGGACATTCCTTTATGTACTTGGCTATGTAGGACCTCATCCCCGGCCAATAATATCGAGAGCAAATACGCATTAGTGTACGCTCGAAACCGAAATGTCCGGCCGTCGGGGCGTCATGAAAGTCCTCTAGTACTTTCAAACGCTCATGTTGAGGAATGACCAGGCATGCGTTTTCTTCATCTTCATCACCTTCGGGTCTATACCTGTATAAGATGCCGTCGGATAGCACATAACCACGATCGGCCCATGGTCTCCCCCTAAAGGGTTCGTGAGACTCCATGTCCTCGATTATCTTACTGACTTCCGGATCTTTTAGTTGGTGGTCTCTAATGTCGCTTGAGGATCTCACCGGTAGGTCGACGGTAGTCAGACACATTTCACTATCCTCGGCGCGATTCGGCCGAGATAGCGTATCGGCGATCACGTTCGCCTTCCCAGGAGTGTATTCGATACGTAAGTTATACTCCTGTATGATAAGGGCCCACCTAGCAAGGCGGCCGCTTGGTGCTTTTAAACTCATAAGCCAGCGGAGTGGCTGATGGTCAGACTTAACAATGACTTCGCCTCCGTCTATATAGCCTCGGAACTTCGAGACAGCCCATACGACGGCAAGCGCTTCCCGTTCGGTTGTGTTATAGTTTCTCTCAGCACTAGTTAACAGGCGACTGGCGTACTCAATCGGGCGTTCGTCAACGTCCTCCCCCTGCAACAGAACTGCTCCAAGAGCGTACCCACTGCTGTCGGTCCGCAAGACGAACGGCTTCGACTCATCAGCCTGCCTGAGTATCGGAGCAGATGTTAATAGGCTTTTAATCTTCTCGAACGCTTCCTGTTGCGAAGACTTCCAATGCCAGGTACTTACTTTCTTCAGCAGGTCGGTCAACGGCCGAGCGACGTCAGCGTAAGCGGGTATAAATCTTCGGAACCAGCTGGATGTTTGCAGGAAGCTTTTTAATTGCTTTACATCGTGTGGTGGAGCCATGTCACTGATGGCGCTTACCTTACCGGGGTCCATGCAAATTCCTCCCGGGACGATGACATGACCCAAGAATTTTACCGAATCCCGCGCGAAATGGCTCTTCTCGCGGTTCACCCGCAACCCAAACAGCTTCAATATACTATTGGGCTAAGCTCCCTTGATCAATCGGCTATGAGTATCAGTGATTCGGCTCAAAACGTTACCGAAGAGTTCAGGGAATCAGAGCTAATACTCGAAATTAGGCTCTTTCGGGATGACCTCCGAGCAATGAGAACCGACATACAGGAGATGCGACAGGAATTATCAGGAATAAGTTTGTCTATTGGAGGATGCGAAAAACGTATCGATGAGTTGGCTGCTAGAGTTGATGTCTTGGAACAGCATTCAAGCCCCAGCAGTGGTGTGGCTGCCCTTGAAGCCACCATCAATGAGCTGCAAATGGCACTTAACGA
Organism: Ochropacha duplaris; assembly: GCA_951361185.1. NCBI lineage: Eukaryota > Metazoa > Arthropoda > Insecta > Lepidoptera > Drepanidae > Ochropacha > Ochropacha duplaris. Next base: position 2,552,264 of record OX592715.1, on the reverse strand, counting down.
CCGTGACCAGGACATGTTGTTAAATGATATTGAAATAACGGGACTGCCGGAACATAGCGGAGAGAATGTTATCCACAATATGCTGCTTATAGCTCATAAGTTGGGAGTGGAAATGGAAGACAAGGATATTGTTTGTGCGGAGCGGGAGGGCCCGGTGAAGCGCGATCAACCCAGTGATCAAGCTGGCTTGCGTCCACGCCGAATAGTGGTACGTCTCGCCCGACGCTCGCTGCGAAACAATATTCTCAAAGCAGTACGCATCCGTCGTAACTTAACTACCGAGGATTTAGAACTTGGAGGTACTCCAAGTCGCTTCTACATTAATGAACGTTTAACCAGAGTTAACCGACAGCTATTTGCGAAAGCACGAGAGGAGAGTCGACGCTTGCAGTGGAAATTTATTTGGACGAGAGATGGAAGGATTTACACTCGTAAACAACAAGGTCACGCAGCGTTCCGTATTCGGGCAGAATCTGATATTTCGCGAATTTTTGTGGGAATGTTAGTTTGATGATTTCCGTTTTTATTTTGATTACCTGCTGCTCATACTTTTTGGTCTTCTTTTTATGTTCATTCTATCACAAAAATTTTACTTTAATTTTAATTGTTGTTCATTGGTTACGATTTTTTATTCCTCAATTATATCTTTTACTGTGTAATAATGGCTATATATATATAATATTACAAATCATTTGCATCGGGGGTGTTATTATGAGGCTAATGTATGGAATGCTAGTGTTTACTTTTTTAATGTCTCTGAAATTGAAACTTATTATTGGTCAACAGTTAGATGAATTTTACTTTTTTATGCTTTTTTGTAAACCTTGTATGTTTTTAATTCACTTACTTTTATTTTTTTTGCTGTGTGATTTAAACAACTCTTATTTTATTAGTAATATTTTTAATCTTTGTCATTTTTATAGGTACATATTATCAAATATAAATAGTTTAACAATGATTTTCTTTGGCGTTTGGATGCACTGTGCCAGTAGCTCATTTAGACATTTTTTAAATTTCTCATTTGCGTTGTTTTTTGTGATATTCTTTTATTTCATTACAATATTTATATATATATACTATTGACAGAAAATACTTAAAAGTTGGTCTTTTTAACGCCGGTTCCCTTAGTACTAACCACGAAGAACTGATTGTCGCAATAGACCGTCTTTCTGTTGATATTTTGGCTATAAATGAGACATGGCTTAGACCAGGAGAAGACAGTCGCGCTCCTACTATTCCAGGCTATCGACTTCGGCATATACCGAGGCCAGCAGGTGTTCGAAATGGTCGTGGCGGTGGAGTGGGTTTCTATATTAAGCAAGGGATTAACGTTCGTGTCTATCCTCACCCTGTCACACCATCCGTGGAGCAAATGTGGATTGGTATTAATGTAAAAAGTGTTAAACTTATTATTGGAACAGCATATAGACCCCCATGGCTAGATGTTGATACTTTTATTGATGCCTTAACCGAATCTGTAAGTTATTTTAGCAGCAATGATCATTTAGTTTTGGTAGGTGATTTCAATATAAATTGGTCTAATAACAGGGACAAAAATACATTAAAACTACTACAATTTTTAAAATATTTTAATTTGAATCAGCACGTCAATGAACCCACTCATTTCACACGTGATACTGAGACTATAATAGATCTCATTTGTTCAGATATACGTATACGCCAAGTTAATGTAGATCATATTAAGGAACTTGGTGGGCATGCGTTTGTATCATGTTTGCTCGATCTACATAAGGATAAACCCGTTTCAAAATCTTTCGCTTATAGACCACTTAAAAATATCGACCCTGAATCGTTTAATGCAAGCATTAATTCTTTTGATTGGGAATGCATACTTGCTCTGGATGATGTTAATGACATGGTTTTAGCATTTAATAATTTGTTACTTCTCGCCTTCGACCTTCATGCTCCAATTAAAACTGCTTGTATAAAAGAGCATACATATCCCTGGATCACTTATAACATTAGGGAAATGATGAAACTTCGTGATTCAGCACACACTAGATATCGCAAGTCTAAGTTGGAAAGTCATAAAAAATATTATAAAGACCTCAAGGCCATTGTTTCATCAGCGCTGTTCAGTGAGAAACGAGCTTATTTTGAAAATGAAATAAATATAAATATTAAAAACAGCAGTACTCTATGGAGAAACCTTAAGCGATCAATTACGGATCACAAAAATCATGCTGATTTGCCCGATAATTTCAATGACCCAGACATTATAAATGCGCATTTTCTGGATGTCCCGGGAAACAATGTTACCTCTACTTTAGATAGGACATATTATGAGTCTCACCGGTTTGGCCCTTTCAACTTTTGTCTCGAGACTGTCAGTGAAGATTATGTTTTAAAAACTATTCAAAGTCTCAAATCAAATGCTCAAGGTGTTGATGGCATTTCACTAGACATGCTTCTTCTAACCCTTCCGCGTACTCTTGGCATTATTACTTCCATAGTAAATACCTCTATAAAAACGAATATCTTCCCTGAGAGCTGGAAGGTTGCGATAGTTAGGCCAATTCCAAAGACAACAAATGTAGTTGAATTTAAAGATCTACGGCCGATTAGCATTTTGCCCTGTATTTCTAAAGTGCTGGAGAGAATCGTCTGCGCGCAGTTGACAGCTTACTTTGAAAGATGTAACATGCTTCCCGATAAGCAGTCCGGATTCAGAAAAGGTAGAAGTACTGCCACTGCATTGATAGACGTAGTAGATAATATACTTGCGGCTCAGGATAATGGAGAGGGTACTATCCTAGCACTACTTGACTTTTCGCGAGCATTTGACTCAATAAACATAGAATTACTTCTCTCCAAGCTTTTCTACTATGGTCTTGAGTTAAATTCTGTGAAATGGTTCCAGAGTTATCTGTCTAGACGCACACAAATAGTAGAATTGAAAAAAAAAGATGGTTCATATTTGCGGTCTTCTCCTAGCCCTGTCACACGCGGTGTACCCCAAGGCTCAATACTAGGTCCCTTGCTTTTTATCATCTACAGTGCTGACATCACAAAATGTATAAACTACTGTAATTTTCATGTTTATGCCGATGACACGCAACTTTACATTTCATTTCGTCCAGAAGATACACTGACCGCTGTGGAAAATTTGCGTCAGGATTTGGATCGCATTGCACTTTGGTCTACAAATAATTCACTAGTTTTGAACCCCAATAAATCTAAATTTTTAATTCTTGGTTCTAAAATTCAGTCTCGCAAAATACTGGATTATGACCCCACTGTTACTATCTTGAACGAATCAATTAAGTGTGTCGATGGGGCACGCAACCTGGGTTTGTATATGGATAACAAATTGCGTTTCGAAGATCACGTGCTTCAGACAGTGCAACAGTGTTTCTACAGGCTTAAGCTGCTGTACCGTGTTCGTAACTTTCTGAGCACAGATTTACGGGTTAAGTTATGTGACGCTCTGATTTTGTCTAAATTTAACTATGCCGATACTGTTTTTGGCCCTCGACTGCTTGCCCGTAGTGTGAATCTCATACAACGTGTGCAGAATGCCTGTGCTCGCTTTTGTTTTAATATCCCACCTAGAGCGCATGTAACTCCCTATTTGAATAATGCTAAAGTTCTGAAAATGTCATATCGCAGAGATTTTCACCTTGCAAGCCTCCTCTTTGGTGTCATAAAGAGTCAGTCTCCAAAATACTTGTATGATAAAATCAAATGGGCATATGATCATAATCCTTTTAGTACACGTGCATCAAAGTACATGCTTTTGATTCCACATCACAGAACAGCAACTTTTAAAGGCAGTTTTCGCTACGCCGCCACCAAATGTTGGAACAATTTACCACCACCACTTCGTGACTGTCAAACTATGTCAAGCTTTAAATCGAAATATAAAATTTTAGTTTCATCTTTTTAATTTCGCCATTGTAATATTTCTGAATTTGTAGTGGCGGTGTATTGAATCGAAATTTAGCACATAACAATTATTATATAAGTGGTCAATAATATTAATATTTTCGTAATGATAAAAACACCAATTTAATTTAATTATATTTTAAGCGGATTGAGGTGCATCCATATTGCTGCAGGGGCGTCCAAACGTCAACTAAGGTTGCCGCTGAAAATCAGCGTTGCCGGTTTATTCCGCAACTATATTGCTGAGCGGTTGTCTTTTTTTTTGGCAGTATATTTAAATATTTTTTGTATTATCATGTAATAGTTTTAGATTATTATTATAATACTGTCAAATAAAAAAAACTATTCTATTCTATTCTATTCTATTCTATTCTATTCTATTCTATTCTATTCTATTCTATTCTTCAGTCTATCGAAGACCGCCTCCAGGTCTTGCAGGTGGCTTTCAAATGATCTTGAAAGGAGGATCAAGTCGTCCAAGTACGTCAGGATTGTAGTGTGTTCTGGTAGATTAGACCTAATACGATCAATCATGCGTTGAAAGGTTGCGCCTGAGTTCCTCAGACCCATGGGCATCCGCTTAAACCGGAATGTCCCGAGAGGTGTAACAAAGGCCGTTTTATCACGGTCGTCAGGGTGAACGTTCACCTGAAAATAGCCAGCTCGGAGATCCAGGGTTGTCATAAACCTGCTGGTCTTGGCTGCATGAAGGACGTCTTCTATGCGTGGAAGTGGGTAGCGGTCGGCCTCGGTGACTGCATTAAGTTTGCGGTAATCGATGCATAGCCTAGTGCCTCCATCTTTTTTGGTGACCAGGACCACGTTCGCCGCCCAGGGCGACTCACATTCTTCAATCACGTCGGCGTCAAGTAGTTTCTCCAACTCCTTCTTGAGTGCCTCCTTTTTATTAGGTGACATCCTATAAAGGGGGGATGCAATGGGCTCTTGATTATCACTCACCTTGATGCGATGGGTCGCAAACTCTGTCGCGGGACCATCCTGCGCGAACTGGTTCGATCTACCCTGAATAAACATATTAAGTGCCTCCTTCTGTTCTGGAGTAAGCTTAGACGCCTCGTTGTCTCGCAGTCTAACGTCAGCGGCGGCCAGATTCATAAGCTCAGAACTGTTGGAAGGTAATGTAAAGTCATATACAAAGTCATACCGTACGTCAGGAGCGTCGGCAAAACACCAAGTACTCTGAGGGATGTCCAAAGTCACACCTGCGCTGATGATGAAGTCACGGCCCAGCAGTGTCTTCGTGCTGGCACCGGGAAGTATTAAAAACTGAGTAGGTATAATTCGATTCTGCAATATGACGTCAACATTCGCGGAGAGTACTGTACGTACTTGACTCGAGCCGTCAGCTAAAGTGAAGCTACGTTGCTTCTCCGAAAACTCGATTCCCTGATCAAGAAAAATGTTGTAAAGCGCAGAGCTAGCTAAACAGTGCGTAGCCCCGGTATCTAATATTGCAACTCCTACTTTATTCAGAATGTTGATTCCTACCATAGGTAAATCAGAACTGTTAGTAATAACCGCACTGTTGAAGTCGACGTGTTTCGACGTAGCGGCGGCACGGGCGTCGTTCTTTGGTCGGCACGATTCGCACTTTGACCGCACTACCCCTGGTTGGCCGCATCCGTAACACTTAAGACTACTATTTAGATTAGTGTTACGCGTACTACTATCCGTATTTGCGCGAAAATGACGTTCCTTCACTTGATAAGACTCGTCACGCTTACCGGTATCATCGTTACCAAAATTATTTTTTTTACGATTTTCAAAGTTACGACATTCATCACTCGTGTGACCGAAAATTTTACAGTATGAACATCGCGGCCTAATACGCTTAGATTGTGATGATTTGGTATCTAATTGAGTCGCATCGTTCGAACTAGATGAAAGTAATAAGTTTCGACTTACCGATACGGTTTGCTTACGGTCATTGAACTCGGCGCGAGATTCCTCCACATTCCTGGCCATTTCTAAAAACACATCGAGATTTGAAACTGAATCACGCTGTAGGTATTTGCGTATTTTCCTATCTAAGAGTCCGTATATGATGTCAATCTTCATTTCTTCCGGGACGGCGTAAGGTAGCTTGCACAGAAGCGCGCGCAGTCTGGATACAAAGGTGTCGGCGCGCTCACTTCCTTGCTCGTTCGCGAAGATATCTCGAAGTATTCTATATGCGGGCCGGGGTGCTCCGAACCTGGCTCGCAGTCTTTTCAATGCCTCATGCCACGTGGTGACAGTAGTACGTACTCCTTTCCACCACACGGCGGCTTCGCCGGTCAACAACATAGGTAAGCCTCGAAGCGCATGTTCGTCACTTACATTCGAACATTCTTTGAAAATTTCAATCGCATCGATGAAGGCTTCGAGCACTTCATCGTGGTGAGTCCCGCCGCCGGCGCCGTCGAAGCGCGCCGTGCACTTCGCGAAGTTGCCGGAGTGAGAGCGGGTGAGGTCGTCGGGCGCCGGTGACGTAGTTGCGGCGGCACCCGGAGGCGATAAACACGTACGGGTTAGGAAGCTCTCAAACATTTGCCGGTTGGTTTCTGCCTGGCTCCTGGATACTGCAGTGATGATGGCCGTCAACTGGGTATCGGTCATCAATACGGTACTGGATCCGGTGGTATTTGAGTTTCTTTCTTCCATTATTTCGCGTTCGCTGTGAGAACCGTCGGAGTCGTTATCTTCTTTTCTCCTACGCGTCGTCATCGGCATGTTTAGTAACCGGCGGCGTCGGGAATGTAAAGTTCAGCACTCGCACGAAGTTAATGATAATCGTAGGAGTATATATATATCACTGTTTTATTCGAACGTTTTTTGTGATTCTTGGCCACTAGTTGGGCTGCCACTATAAAACTCACTTTAAAGTTTCACAAAGAGTTTAATTAGAAAAAACAACATAAAATATTAATTACACAAAAGTTCACAAACACGATGCTAAGTAGGTACTTTGAAAAGAAACAGGTGATCGCAAAGAAAATAAAGTTAACTCTACGAGTGCTCGACTCCAACTAACTTTCCTTGCCTACTCAAAATGCACAGAAACCCGATGGATTACCATATAAGGCAATGCATCGGGACAAGCGTTATGAGGCGCGAACCAATCGGTGGCCAGAGAATATGGAGGACGTGCTAGCTAACCTTGTCGCGGCGGATCCCGGCGACGTAACCTTGTAGGGTCGCGTTACAAATATCATTAATTTGCCAGAAACTTGGTGAATACATTTATCTTAATGAGGTTTTCACAAATAAAAATAGCTTAAGACAACAACTTTATTTTAACGAAAACGGCTGACGGGAAAATGCACGCAGAAACTTTATGAAGTCTGTGCCAGCAAAAAGGTATCCTACTAATATTATAAATGTGAAAGTTTGGATGGATGGATGGATGTTTGTTCCTCTTTTACGCCAGAACGTCTAAAAGGATCTGGATAAAATTTGGCATAGAGATAGATTATAGTCTGGAATAACACACGGGCTTTTTATCCCGGGAAAAGATAAAATCCCTCGGGAACGTGGGTGAAACCGCGCGAAACAGCTAGTAATATTATAAATGTGAAAGTTTGTATGTTTGTTTCTCAATCACGTAAAAACGGCTGAACGGATTTTGATGAAACTTGGCACACACGTATAATACACGGAATAAAACATATGATTCTTTTTATGCTGGGAAAAGATAAGATCCCTCGGGAACGCGAGTGAAACCGCGGGGTGAAAAACTAGTTTACAATATTATATTGTTTAATATGTTTGATAGTTACGATGAAGCCTACATGGACATGTACGGCGCCTCGGACAGGCTGCAGTACGGGGACTGCTTCGCGCCGGACGGGGACGGGCCGCGCCTGCCGTCCGGACCACACCTGCCGTCCGGATCACACCACACCGGACAAGTCATCACCCCCGTGCACATCACCAGTAGTAGCTTAGACGCGAGGATTGATCATGCATTGAGGAATACTGGTATGCAGTTATTAAACAAGTATTTTTAATCGTCACTTTTTTCATAATTTAATTTTCCTCTTATATGCGTCTTGGTATCTAAAAATCTAAACTCTAACGCACAGTTTGGAAGGTTGCTTTTGCTGAGAAGAGCCGGCAAGAATGATTTTTTCATAAATCAAACATGTGATTGAAAATACTTTAATGAATTGAAATAAAGATATTTTTGAAATTTGAATTTTAAATGGTTTTTGACTTTCTTTGACTATACTGTATATTTGATCAACTTTTTAACTAATTTAAAATAAGGCTGAAATTAGGCTTTATTAATGATATGATTTTGTATTTCCAGTTCTGGGCGAGGTGGCAAAAGAGACTGACAACACTGAAGGTGAAAAAGAAATACCAGACAAAGGAATATTAGTCACGTAAGTATCTTTAAAAAAAAAGTTCAGCAAATCAAAGATCATTAAAATCCGTTCATGCCGTTCTTGAGTTATAAATAGTGTAACTAACCCGACGTTTTATACGTAGTACCTGGAGACTCGAACCGGGGTCTTCTGGTTTCGTGATCGCATGGTTTCCCCCTGAGCTCTTGAAATCTTGTAGATGGTGGCGAAATTTACCTTCGTATTCTAATGATGTTCTAGTAGTTTTTCATTGCCCGAAAACACGGATAAGACAACGTTTTCTAAAAATTAAACCTAGCTAGATCAATTTAGCGCCCCCGAAACCCCCAGCATACTAAATTTCGTGTAAATCGGTGGAGCCGTTTCCGAGATTCAGATTATATATGAATTAAATATACATATATACTAGAACTGCTCGTTTAAAGGTATAAGATAGAATAGATGTACGATAAAAATGTACTTGAATGTTTCAGAAAATCATTGTCCGTGGTGGAAGCAAGCCGCGGCGCTAAGCGAGTGAGCTTCGCTGACGGATACAAGCCGGGACAAGACTCGGATATTGAGGAACCACCTAAGAAGGTAATTATTTCGCAGGTATATTGTCAAAGCCGTGATATTACAATTTCACTAGTGATATTATAATTAAACGGTAGATCGTCAATCGACACAATTTAACGTACTAAAAAAATAACCACGAAATACACTTCTAACCTAATCAAGCCATGTCGGTTTTCACTTGGTATTAATCTACCGAAAAATAATGCGTTAAATTGTAAGCAGTATGTATGCGTTAAATTGTTCACAATCTTTCGACAGTTCACAATCTCGCGAGATAGATTATAATCTAACGGTATTTACAATTTTACGGTGACGTATACATTAAACCAGTGCTTGTAAGATGCCATTAAAATGTGGAATTGTATTCAATTAAAAATTAAAGTGATTTAGCTCTTTCCTGCCAAACATTGGCTTCTTTCATGGTTTTCCTATTCGAACTGTGTGAACTACTCTGTGTAATAATGCTTGCTTTTATCTGAAATTTAATTAAATTTTTACCCAATTTTTTTTTATGAAGGTTTTTGGCTTGGTATCTAGACCTTTAAGCCATTCCTTTATTTTTTAATATTCATCATTTATGTTATTGTCTGCTGTTATAATACTATTGTACAGTCAGACTTCATCGAATACAACAAAATAGAAATTAGCCAAATCGGTTCAGCCGTTCTCGAGTTTTGCGCTTAGCAACACATTTAGTGATTAATTTTTATTTATATCTCAATTGAAATGGTACAGAAGAGGAGGTCTCGTCGTATTGGATGTGCGTGGCCGTGTCCCGCGTCGCACCCGGACCACGTGCCGCTGTGGGACGCGCTGCCCCCCCCGCCGCCGCCCCCGGGTTCGCCTCCGCCCCCCTCGTCCCCGGCCTGCCCCCCCCTACACCTGCTGCGGGACGCGCGCCGCGGGAGGGGGCGACCATCGTTGCTACCTACGCCACCGCACCACCTCATACGCAAGTTTGGTGAGTTCCTTACTATTTTTTTTTGTTACTGGTAATCATCCTTTTAGGATATTTCTGCCAATGTCTAAGACTTTGAGGTGCATCCATATTGGCGCAGGGGCGTCCAAACGTCAACTAAGGTTGCCGCTGAAAATCAGCGTTGCCGGTTTATTCCGCAACTATATTGCTGAGCCTTTTTTTTTGGCAGTATATTTAAATAATTTTAGTATTATCATGTAATAGTTTTAGATTATTATTATAATACTGTCAAATAAAAAAACCTATTCTATTCTATACTTATAGTCATGGTCTATCTGTCATTTCTTTCATATTTTTTAGTCAATACAAAGTCTTTAATTTTCTTCAGTTTTAATTTCTTCTTTTATTTTATAGTCACATTCTCACATTCATTTGCGCTATTTTGGGGTATGCTCCGTATTTAGAGGCGGAACGTAAGAGCAAAGACTGCCTTTTACGGCCATTGCTCCGTCTATTTATTAAGATTATATAAATTTTTAATAATAATACTGTATATATTTTTTGGTTATAACATTAAACAACATACAAGTTTTTTTACTTAAGCATAAGCTTGTGTTTGACTGCATACTCACTATGATAAGTGATGATGTGGCAGAATGTGGTAAGCACACAAAGCCTAAATGGGAACTGGCTCTCAAGTGCAGCTGTCGGAACACACCGATAGGTGCTTTTCAACTTGAGTATGGTAGCCAGCCAGTAGGGGACTTTGTAGTACTCACGAACGTGCTATGGTCTACTCACGATGTTTTCCTTCACCGAAAGCTCATTGTAGGATTCGCACCCACGACCTTCGGTGTCCGACGTCACTACCACTGAGTTATCACCGCCACAATATAATGACATCAGGTCCAGGGCGTGGCTCTGCCGGTCCAGGGGCCACCTGTCAAGAACTGCACCCGAATATTTTTTATTCCCAGATATTCGCTAATTTGTCCATATTTGTCGTTCTGATCGCAATTTCTAATACAAACCTTCTCACACAGATCCCAACACATCATTGCCTGGATTCATGCCGCCGGAACCGCCGCCCGGGCTGATCTCCTTCCCTTAGGTTTATACATAAGTTTTAATGTATATTAAGTCACCAATCACTGATTACTACAGTTAATTATACTTTGGAACTGGCTGGTGTACTTTTGAAAATATTGGAGACCTAATCTTCGATGTTAACCACAATACGGTTTAAGGTCTTTTTCTATTTTAGTAGACAGCCAACGTAAATCTTAAATGCTCTAATAGGGTATTTGACTACAATGAAAATATAGATAAAACTGTTGTTAGCTTAACAGTACACATTTTTCTAAACCAATTTTGCCATCGTAATATTTGAAAATACCTGATGTTAATCAATCAAAGAAATCAATGATTAAATTTTCATGGTTGACTACATATGTACGATTAAAAACGGTACTGAGAGTGACGTCAGCTGCTTGTCACAGCAAAATGGAAACGGTTAAGTTATGAATTATATTTTGACAGCTAAAAGTTTGTTTACGAGCAGGTGACGTCATGATATCACGTGACCGCGTCTTAGCGTGGTGGCCTTTTTATTAACATAAAAAATACAAATGTTAAACCTGTAAACTAACCTGTCAAATACCCTATTTTATTAAAAAGATTTTGTTCCTTACGATAAATTTTGCTGACAAATGGCTGTTTGTCTGAGATTAGGTTCCAGCGCAGCAAATCAATATACTAGCATACTATAGAGTAATTTTGTCATTGCCAAACAAATGTATTGTTCTCTCTCTCTCACAGCCTTTTGAGGTATGAGAATGAAATATTTGTCTTATTTAAGACATCTTACAACTCTCAATACAAAATGTATTTTGCACCTGTCTTTTTAGTTCTATCTTCAAAAACTAATTCATATGGCCTGTCCCTGAAAGTTGAATACTATTATAATAGGGATGATACCTATATTCAAGAAATAATAATATCTAACACTAACTGTATCTAAGTGTATAAAATAATGTAAGAAAATAGCGAATACGTTGTAAAATTCCGCCTTTTGATGATTTTTAATTGCCAATTTAACGACAAAGAGTAGGTCTTTTGATGGTGTATATTTATGACGTCACAAGTATGTATATCATACAAAACTCCATATAAATCATCGTTTTGACTAATAAAAAGAAGCTGATTTGATCAGGCATCATCCCTATTGTCATTTAACGAATAGGTAATGAGAGGTATACTATGTATTAATATTGAGTTTCTAGAAAGTGGTGGTTAAATGGTAAGCATTTTAATACCACATACCTATAGCCTTTTAAGCTCTGTTTTATCATGCTGATAATATGAAATTCTTTGTAAATAAATACTTATTTTGATATTACTGTGTTTCTATTCATAGATCGACCCATTCTGACAGGATCTGAATTTTTAGTGTCCAAGGTAGCCTATCTGGAATACAATGTCTTTTAAAGGTAGGTAATATGTGTTGGTAATTAATAAAACTACAGTATAAAAACAATAAAATAGATTTTCATTTATTGTGAGACGAAAAATACAACAATGGGACTTATCACCTAAAATGGTTAGTGGCAGACTGTCGTTTCAAAACAATTGATTGTTAGGTACAAGGGTCGCGCGACGGTTGCCACGCGCCTCTACGTTACAGTATAGACTCCTAATTATTTATGTCTTTCATTGGGAAACTCGTGGTAACGAATATCAACGAAATAATAGTAATTAATATAATACACAAAACGATACGTTGACCTCTCTATTCATTGAAATCAATAACTAATTTTATTTAAACATTGTGAAGTTTCAATAGTTTTCATTTTTTAACTAATTTTTTAAAAAGGCTTTATTGATTCGAAGCTAATACTTAATTACTTACAAGATTGTTTAATAGTATTTTATTAGTGGTCGCGCCTCGTGTGCCTGCGCCGGCGCCGTACAGTGACCGTACCGAACCGGGCGACGCGGGGCGCGGGGCGGCTGCCTGCGTGGAACGGAACGCGTCTACGAACGAACCTCACAAATAAAACGTAACAACTCTCAAATACCGCTACTATGAAACGTTCTATACAAAATTGAACATTGCCGATTCGCTAGATCGTTTTGATTCTCATTATTTTTTATTTATATATAAATATATATTACTAAAAACAAGTGGGCGGCGAGCGGTCGGCCGCTCTCGTGCGACTCTCGGTTCAACTCGTCACTAAGTCGATTAAGTACATGTCTTAACGTTATAAGTTGAAAATGCCACTGCTGCGATCCTACGTCGCCTATGTCTGGGCCGGCGCGTGCGCACCGTGCGCCGCGTGGCAGCCACCAAGTGCCGTGTGGGAGCCACGGTATACTATGTGGCGGCCACCGAGTGCAGTGTGCGACCGGTGCGCACGCGCCTCGCTATTGCTCATAGAGAAAAAATTCCGAAATCAATTCGTTACACCGTAGACTATATCTTGTTTAATAAACTTGAAGTATTTATCAATAATCAATAAGTACGTTATAATAATTGAATAATTAGTATTTGTTTCATAAGAGACTAGCATTACAAATAAATACCTTCAGCTATACAATTTTTAATGTTTATTTCTATTTTAAACATTTTGAAGATGTTTAAAGTGGACTACGTCGGTTTTTACACAAGAATGCGGTCGTCGGTTCTTGTATAGAAACTTTTCAGTTGATGCGTCTACGCTTCGAGATATGACTTAAATGTAGATATACTTAGATTTAGGGGAAAAAGGTTGTAAAACAAAATAAGTTATTGAAATTTATAACAAACACCTTAACTAATAAGTACTTCAATAATTTAGTTGATAGCGCGCGTGGGCGGCGGCGCGTGGGCGGGCCGCAGTGGTCGCGTGACGTCACCGCAGTGCGCGCTAGTGGCGCACTGCGGTGACGTCACGGGCGCGCGCCTGATAGTGAAACTGTTTATACAAAAGGTTGAGTCGAGGCCGAGCCGAGTGGGCCGAGCCGAGCCGAGCCGAGCGCGCGGGCCCCCGCCCAGGCCACCTCCACGACATGTCTTTGACAAAAGCAATATAAAACATTTCATTCCGTGTAAGTGATGACACGATGGTATGCGAAAATTTTTTGTTTCAAAAAACACACTTCCATTCGCTCATCCTTGCGCTTAAATCTAAAATTAATAATTAGACAATATTTTTTTTATTTGTTCAACAGACGCGCGCGTCGCGTCGCGCGCGTATAATAATAAAATATTTTCAAAACAATCGAATAATTAAACACACTAGTTAACAATATAACTTATGCTCAAGTACACCGGTGGATGCGAGGGGGTGCGCCGTGCGCGCGATGCCGCCTCTGTAACCGTTCTATTCTGTTCTGTTCTGTACTGTACAATGCGGCGCTCTCACACCCTCAACCATACAATATTATCTATACATGTCATGTTCCAAATCAAATACGAAACTTGATCATACTCGTTTTATAAATATTGATTTTATACACAAACGTTTTCAGCATTATATAATTAATAAGAGCGATGGCAGCGTAACTGTCGGAGTAACGTCCGTGCGTCGCGTCGCGTCTTGGCCGCGCCGGGGGCCCGGGGGGGCCGGGGGGGCCGGGGGGGCCGGGGTGCGGCGCTCTCCATTCATTAATACTGATTATTGCGTGTGGAGCGAGCGGGGCGGGCGGGGCGAGCGGGGCGGGCGGGGCGTGTGCGTGGCGTGGCGCGGCGGTGGTTACACCGCGGTCTCGGTGTGGCTGTGGCTGGAGAGACGCTCCACGTCGATGTCGTGCGGCGCCAGGTGGTCCCGCGGCGCGTCCGCGTACTCGATGCTAGACGAGTGCGAGAACCGCTTCGACAGCGCCGTCTGCTTGCGCAGCGCCTCCGCCAGCGCCGCGTCCGCGAGCGAGCCCCGCGAGTCCAGCCCCTGCCGGAACGCGTTCACCACGCGGATCTGCCACCGCGCATACCAAACATATTATACTCGCTCGCACCTATATCTAAATACAACATTCGTGGACCTCTGACTTCAAGTTGGCATTCGTGAAACTGACCTCAAACCTATTAGATGTACTTTTTGACAGTTTTAGGATCGCCAACCTGTACGTTCGCGCTGACCAATCACTTACATTTATGATTACTTATCAATCAATTTTTTTTATCGTTATGTAGCGCTTAACAAGAAAATTGCGGGGAGGAACTATTGAATAGAAAGCTTTTTATTCTGCAAAATAGAGGGCGGTGATATTGTGCCCGAACTATCTTTACTAAGTACCACGGGTTCCGTACGTGATTTGTCAGTGGGAACAATATATTTTGAGTCAGAGCAACACAAATGCCACCATACCCTTCGCACACTCCCGCAGATTCGAGCCGAACCGGCGGGAACCAGGCGTCGGTATCCAATGTATAATATCTCCAAATGAACATAAAGATAAGCACACCGAGCCATTAAAAAAGAGGCAAGAAAGCGTTGAAGGTAATTCAAAATTCCAGTCACAGATATAAAGAACTGAAGATTTGATATCGGCGCACGAATGCCATGCAGTGAGCCGTGAGCCACACCACTCATTCACAGCCACGGGTGGCTGGCCACACGGATCTGTACGTAGGCACAGACACCGCAGATGTAGCGTGTGGCTGCCACTGCACAGTGGTGGCCAGCCACCAATAGTTGTGGCTTGTGGCTCATACGCGTGTGGTCCTAGGGAAACTGCACACCCTCCATCCGTCGTCGCATCGCCTCTGAATACAGACATATCTCATCGCCAGTGCCAATGAGTGTTAGTGTGTAAATCATGCTGTTTAATGTTGTTTGCGACTCTGTGACTGCATTTGGACATTCACCTCTATGTGAACTACGCGATGAAAGCTTTATCCATTAAACTGATATAATAATGCCCTCAACAATACTACGCACATGTACGAAGCAACATCGAACGCATCCGACGTCCTATATCCGAAATATTTCAAAGCAAGCTTTCCGTTACATCAAAAATCCCTAAAAGCTAATAGAAGATGGCCTTAATTTTAAGATGATAGCTTTGCACGAACCCCTGGCGTTTATGGAATCTAATAAATAACCCCACGAATTATTTAGAGTGCAATGTGAGCCAAACAAACAAAGGAAATCACTACTTTTATGCCATGATGTATGAATGCGAATATAAATTTTGAAGCTATTCCGTTTGTAAATCTAGATTGTTTTCCCTACCTAATTGTCTTAAGTTGTCCAACATTTGTAATGTTACAGTGGGGGTTAGTTAGTTAATATTGAGGATACGTAACATTTATATTTCGAAAAGTACATTCAAATCCATATTTACATTCAACACAGGAATAAATCGACTTCAATTTAATGTTTATTTTTGATCATGTCGAATCCAATTTTTTTATTTTATACTTACGAAGAGTTAACTTTTTTGAAAGAAGAATTTGAAGTCGATTGTAAAAGGACAACATGTTTAAAATAAAATCTTAAAACAGTATAAATATATGGGAAACACAGCGCATGCAAGGATGCGTGCAATGATGTCGAATATACAAAGCATGCATGCAATATACGCCGACCATTATAATTTCAATATTATAAACCCTATTTTTATGTGCAAATTTAAGGGCATGACTTCATTTTATTGATTTAAGACTAAAGAAAATTAAGGTGTTAAGATATAATTCAAGTTTATATTATATTTAAAATGTTATTTATCGGATCATATGTAATTAATTAACAAAATCCGGATCAAAGGACCAAAACTTTTGAATTAAAAAATAATCAGATGTAGCCATACCCCTCCATTGAAACCATAAAGTCAGCATAGACACAAGAGCCAGTGGGATACAGTTGTAGGTATAGAAAGACAGAGTACAGTATCAACAGTATGAATACATAAAATAAACAGACAAAAAAAAAACGAAAACGGAATGTTAACATAAAAATAGTAGTCGAGAACAAACAAATCGATAGTGAGTGAAACACAGGCTCATCCTTTCATAAATTCAAATCTTACAGCTTGGTCGGTTGACGTCTTGCTGTAGGGTACAGGTATCAACCTTTCTTGTAACTCGCCACCTATGACCTTCCGTGTGCAATTGGTATTCATGGAAAAGAAAATAAAAACGAGAACATGAAGAAAGATTCACGGCACGAAGAGAGGTGACGCCTTTTTAGGCGGTCGGTTGCTTTAGAAAACAGATATGTAAGTAATAAAATTTGTACATTGCTGCGGTGCTCGGTCGGACGCAATTCTAGTGTATTTATAGTTGGAACAAGCCAAAATAGTGATGCGACGTCTATTCATATCGACATCAGTTTATATCGACAATTTCCACTAGTGATTCAGTTGCTATATTTTAATTAGTAAAATGAATTAATTATATTTGTCGATGTAAAAGATGCCGATAAGATTTAGAATTGCGTCCGACGCGCTAGCAGGTGGAAAACTTTCTCACACACGAAGAGTGTAAATATATAAAATTCAGAGATAGATAGTTTGACCAGGGGACTAATAAAACGAAGCAGTGTGCCTCGCGAAGCAATGAATAGTTTTGTAGAAAGAAGATAACATAAATACACAGTAGAAAGTAAAATAACGCAGGGTATACCTATGGAGGTTCCTTAAGAAGCACATTCATGGGGTGTGCACTTACAACTATTATTTTTAAATATCATATTTTCCATCCAGGGCTCCGTAACATCCATTTAGAAAAAAAATAACGAAAATAATTGAAACTAAAATAAAATACAATATCAAAACATTGATTACATATAACATTTAGCTCGCATCTCATCCACGAGACTCACAGAGATGGTCTCATGAAATTCTTAATGATTTTGAACAAATGTATGTTTGTGCGTGTGTGTTGTAGTCGTGTCGAGTCAAACAACGTTACTCGTGTTCGTGTGTTAAGGTAATGTTCATTCATGCGTACTAAATCTAAAAGCACACACCTTTATTTCGACGTAGTTGCTCACATACCAGATATGTATCGACTTTTTATCGATAAACGATATATATTTATCTACAGTATCTACAACACTAATAACTATAAAATACAAAAGCGTACATTTAATGAATACCGTGAATTTGCAAATCATAATACACGAATATTCCTATTATTATTGTTATTTTTTTTTATTTTGTTCCCCGTTTTCTTTTTTGATATATTTAACAGTTAATTTGTTATTAGCATGGCGTTAAATATATTTAAAGCTGGGCATTTTGTATAAACAATGATATTAACAATAAATGCATAAATGGTGATATAATATATATACAGAAATATATTTACAAGACACCAACAGCAAAGACAGATCTTTTTATGAGATTTTTGACCATTTATTGCATTATATCTAAATATATACACCATGTATACAATGATTTAGTCTATTCATACGTCCATGCCTTAGTACTTAGTGACTCTACGCTACGCTACGCCACTACAGTTATACTTTGCGTGTAAGCGTCTAAGCGAGTTCTAACATCTATCTAAACCGTACGACATAAATGACGGCCCATGTTGGCCATAGGCCGGCAACAACAAACATTTGGACCAACATCGACACAACACTTCCCATACTGCCAGTTACCTTATTATACGGAGCTCGATCCACACAGTCAGTGGCGCAGTTGGGTGAAATGAAAGTTACTTTGGAATATAGATACTTTATTACTAAAGTTTAATAAGAGACAAGAAGCGTTAGAAATAACGAATTCATAGACAATACCAGTTCAGTATACCGTGTAGGTAGAAATTTGAAATTATCATGCTCACTATTGTTTAGAAGTTTTTAAAGAGTGATATTCATTTTAATTCACTAAATGGCGTGTATACCAACTATTAAGCGTATAATTTAAGTTTGAAAAATGTTAGTTTAGTTATTTTTACATCTAACTCGAGTGGTGGTACACCACAAAATGTATTTTATGTTTATTATTTTTTAATTAATATATATTTTATGTATACTATCTATTTGTTACTAAATCTTAACATTCATGTAGCAGGCAACCTTTAGAACTACACGAAGTGCATATAACTATGAGATTTAGAAATCGATACATATTTTTATAAGTACTTAATGTATAATATAGTCTACTATTCACCATAAAACATGTGAAGGATAGTTAAATTTGCTTGATACCTTGGAAAATAGAAGAAACGGGAATAGGAGTCAACATAAATTGGGTAGGTTTGGAAGACCAGTATGTGGCTATGTGTTTTGTGTTAGAAAGGTCACAGGCAAATTGTTTAAATTATACAAATTAATATGAAACTATATTCTGTATCTGAACCATTATTTATATAATTGTAATGATACAGAATATTTTTCAAAAATTAATTTGTTGAGTCATGAAATAATATAGAAGATTATAGAAGAAAGTAAAGTAAAAAGCTGTTCAATCAAAATATTTTGTAAGTTGTTTCCATGCATCCAGTGTTCATTAGTAGAAGTGCAAAATACCGGCACTCTACATTTTATCTATTCTTCATATAAAAGTACCTAAAAGAAATATAAAAATATATGTATTAAACGATAAATGAATAATAACGACAACGTAGCAATAGTGTATCGATAGTTGAGGTATAATAGAGGATTGAATATCGCAATCTACTGGGGACATACCACATAGAGGCACTAGTCAACAATTAAAAAGTACATACATCTAACATATCAAGATCTCGACACATATCTAAATATGGCATTCTTTATCAACAAACAAACAATAACAAAATAATAACAAGCAAATTTAAATATCATCTTATCATTTAAAACGTTTATAAAAGCACTTGAGTAGCACAAATTGTTGAATTTGTTATTTCGTTATAACAATAAATATATAAAAAATGGCACATGAATTTAACCGTATTATATACTTTTTTTAAGTTTATTACAACACATAACAACTCCATTCCTTTTTTTTTTATTATATAATTACAAGAAAAGATGAGAAAATTTATGAAGTTATTTACAGAAAGGATTCTTTTGAAAGTTTTAGTAAAAAAATATAAAAAATTAATATTATTTTCATGTATATTTCAGAAAAGTTTGTTTTCACTTGGACAACGGGTATAAAAACATATTGTTTCGCTAAAACTCTAATTATACTCCATCTAAATAATGGTGCACCATAGTTACATATTAATTCTAAAATATATTTTTGCGATTCTAATATTTGTTACTTAACTCTAATACTTTTAGTAAACAGTTAAACTTCTTACGATACCTACTGCATTTACATTTGAAAGGATTCGAAAATTTTTTTTTTTTCCAAAAAGTTTAGCAACAAATCACGGGTATATTTTTATAGAATATCATCGAAAGTTCATAGGAAATATTTATGGCAGTAGTTTTTACATGAACATGGTCTTTTTGCGTCACAAGGTTGGACGTGGAGCTAGGTAGGTAAGAGTATATATAGTTTATTTGATTTGTTTGTTTGTTTAGTATTGGGGCAAGTATTTAGTCATCGCTCTGATGCGACACAGGGCTGAGTGCGGGCAGGGAGCTGCCGCCGGATTGCACGCTGATCCTTCGGTGCTCCGCCAAATAATTATTGACAAATATCCTGCGACCGGCCAATATGTCCGCTTTTTGCTGCAAAACAACATGACGGACCGTGTCAGTACCGTACCGGGGCGTGAACTTGACCGAATCTAAACTACACACAGCCGTGTAACAAAACTGCTTTGAGCTCAATTCGCCAACTAGAATACGTGAGACTGGCGTTTGGCATTCCAAAAGTAAATTTTTTTGCATTTAAAACACCAAAACTAACTAGAAGTGTAGGGTAGTACGCTAAGATATAAAAAAAATAATAAAAATTTGGAAAAGCAGTTTCGTTAGTTACCAAGTGCCTAACTTTCTAGGGTAAGGGGGCATTCACACTAGCTGGGTCGGGTTCAAGGGCATCCAGTAGCAATTACTAAAATATATGAAAAAAGAATATATAAAAATAGGAATTAATTACCGTGACGTAAGCTACTACTACGCAGAAAGATATTTAAAAACAATCCGGTATGTGAGCTACTTCCCGATGCAAGTTTTATATTTACGTGAAAATCTGTGTATTTAACTAATTATTATTATTCGAGGTTCAAAATAAAATATCATTGTTCGTCAAATAAATATTTTTATTTAAAATGAGTTTGTTTTATTATTTATTATTAATATGATTTATAGTGCCGGTTAAGTATGTATTTTTAAACAATAAAAAGTAATCTTTTACAATAGAACTCAATAATAAATTACGATTACCATCTTATTAAATAAGTACATACACAACCGAATTAATGATTAAAAATAATGAAAAAATAAATTGGAAAATAAACGAGAAATAAAGTAAATAAAAAAAACTGAAAATACTTGACTTATTTTTCTAATTTTGGTGTAATAGTGGAGGTTATATTTTATGCGAAATATTTTGGACTTTAAAACCTACAAGTATATTTTTTATTTCTGCTTAAATACTACAGTGTTAGAAAGTTCGATAAGTTATTGTGATGGTATATAAACTTTTTAATACTATATTATTATTAATCAAAAGAAATTAAAATTCGGATATAAAACCCTCAAGACTCTCTGACAATATTTTGTAATTATTCATAAGGAAAATATTATCAGAGACAATACAAGATCTATCTAATAATAAAAAGAAAATACAAATTGTGCATACTCACAGACATCTGTATACATGCAATAAACACTGTAAAATAAGCGAGAACACACTGTAAATGCGAAGCAAAAATTAATTATAAGTTTAAAAAAACAAAAATCTTCTATTAACATTGAAAACAACTTTTGTACCAATAAACGAAAAGTTATACAATTCATCAATAATATACTCAGTACTTACAATCTAAGCGATCGACGTAGCCGCCATTTTGATGACGATGTAACTCACAAAATGGCTGCTGACTTATTGAACAGGCAACTGTTAATTTTTCGATGACTATATTTGTTATTTAGAATCATGAAGGATAACATTACTATTAATTTTAAAATGTAAGTGTAAGATACAATAATTAGGTAGGTGAGAACAAGAGATGTTATCCTCCATTGTTTCGATTCAATAAGGCATAATGTACTGGTACCTCTGCAGCTAACGTGCAAACACCTATCACATGCTCTATTATAGTAACTGATCAGTTGTCGACACCAGCCTCTACGATACTTACAATATTAACTTCCTATCCAGACAGACAGACAGACCTACACTTACCGTCAACATCTGAAATAGAGGGAGTTTTTCTAAGAAACGGGCGGCCCCCACCATTACTATACGAGTGGCGAATAAAAAAATACTATGGAAATTGCTTGAAAATTTATTCAATTACAATTTGTAAATAGTTCTCGTAACATTTCGCAAAACCAAGTTATCTTTCGTTTCGTTTTTATGATACAGTAATTACACATTTTTATTGATATTATAGTTCCCTTTTTGATATTTAAGTTAAGCGTGCGTGTCTTATCCATACTAAACTTTAGGCTGTATCATTTATCTTTTTAATTTTTATATTTTATAGATTTATACATAGATTATAGAATAGAATTTTAATAAAACTTTTAATGAAGAACCAACCGTTCTAATTCGTAAATCTATATATAGTATCCCAGTATTAATTTAGTTAAGAAACGGGGTAAAAGTGGTCCCAAAATTTACTATGAAACAAAACACAGGCTGCCGAGTATAGAACCATCATAGGCTGTTTCACAATAACATCTCTCGTAACAAGCTACTTATACACAAAAAGCTAATAAAGTGAAAATTTGAAAATTTTTAAAAAGTTTTTTAATAGTATTTTCATAAAAGTCTAAGTAATAAAAAGTTACATATTCGTTTTAATTATGGAGATTTTTATCATTCGGATTCATATAGCTATATAAAATATCACTGCTCCGATATACAGGAAAAAAATGTTTAATAGGATCTCTAACTTATGTAACAATACGTTCATCTCTAAAATAGCAGTGTTTTACCTTTCATAATACACAACGACCGAAGAGTCGGCAGAAGGGTTCGTAATAACCTACGTATTGAAAAAGGGGTCCCGTCACTAAGATATGCGCAATCGTCAACAATTAAAATAAGCGAACACCCCCTTCGGGGGGCGCGTCAACATCGCGGAACATCAGATCGCTCAACGACAGGCACAACGTGCAAGGTGCGGCGCCCGCGGCTAGACGGGCGGCCGACACCGTCCACCGGCTTATTGCTATCGACTACCTAGTACTAACAAAATTTCAACACTTAATAAAGAATCTTAATGTTAATAAGAATTTAAGAGCCGTCGCGTGGGTCCACTGGGGACTGGACGTGATCGCGCGCGAGATTAGATAGTGTTAAGTACGATCGGTCGCGGTGCGGGTGCGGTGCGGACTCAGAATATAGTGGTCTCAGTGCGTGCGGAGGCGGCAGGTGGTGGTACGTCCTCCGCGTCGATGTACGCGATGTCTGTGGGCGGCGCGCGCAGCCGGGAGCGCAGCCCGGCCGCCGAGTGCGCCGACAGTCGCTCCTCGAGGTCCTCCAGCGTCGACTTGAACGCGCGCACCACTCGCAGCTGCAACCAACACATCCGCACTCGAGCCCACTACCCCCGCCTACCACTCACTACACCCTCGCGCTCACTACTAAACAAAACAACCACCCGCGCACCTCACCCGTGCACTGTAGAGTCGAGCCCTCTACTACGTACGTACTGAGCCACCGATACCGTTTAAACGTAATCGAGTGTGGTGTGGATGTTCTCTGTGCCGCTGTCTGTATTCAGAGTTGGATGTAGCGTTCGTGTGCCAACGTTCGAGGGTCGCGTCTATGTCATGCAGCTAGACGACCTCGCGGGCGCGGGGCGGGGAGCTACCGATAGTGCCATGACGTGACGTGACGTGACGTGACGTGACGTGACGACGAGGATGAGATGACACCCGCGCCGGGAGACGTGGGCTCCATGCACGCGTAGCTAAACAAAAATAAAGTACTAGGTGCTATCGGACGCGTCTAGACGAACACGTGGGCTGAGTGGAGATGGGCACGTGACCCTGGGGACGCTGGGGACGCGGGGCACATCACAAAGCGGGACGATGGAGCGAAGTCGAGGGCGACGATGTGAGGTCGATGCGTCGATCGGAGACAGGGTGCTGATACGAGCGAACGAAAAGTGCCAGAGATGAAAGGTGACAAATTCAAGGAGTAGGGTCGACTACGGCCAAAAAGTGGGGAGATGCATGACAGACGAAAAAATATAAATAAATGCTTGCAGGAAGTCGACGACACTCCATTGTCCGAAACACTAGAGGAACAAACACACACAAACTATCGAGATAACCACCACTGACTACGAGCACATGAAAACAGCGTATCCACAGCGAAGTAGGAGTGTCGTAAACTCCCCCGTGTTGGAAAACGTGATCACTACACTAGACTATGGGGCTAGACGCTAGGGGCACACCACACAATAGATAACAACAGAAGGTCCGCCGCTTACAGCAGCTCAAATACGTGCACACACACGCTGTATTTACATAATGGATATTCAATAGTGAAAACAAGTGAAAGGGAGTGAATTGAGAGCATTTGGTGAAGCATATCTAAATGAATTCATTTTCAATAACTAATCAATTTACCAAATAAACTGTGGGAGTGAGATGTTAGAATTTCGCCCATTGGAAAGTTTGCGTGCACGCAATGGACCTTCTGTATCTATATCGTGGGGGCTAGGGGGCTAGGGGGCTAGGGGGCTAGGAGCTAGGGGTGCGGGTACCGTGAGCGTTCTCCGTACGCAGCGCGTCGCCAGCCGCCGCGGCCGCCACTACACCTCCGTCTCGAGCACGGGCCGGGGCTGCCAACAACATCTCTCAACGACGCGTGGCTCCATGCCCCATTCGACACCGTCCTACGTGCGTACGCAGCCCTAGCTTTACAACTCATGTACAACCGACAGCGTCATGGGACATATATATTGTGTTTCACATCATCATTTGTATACTCTTTGGCTGTTGTCTCACCTGACTAGCTTATCACAATTGTTGTTGTTAATTATTATATGGCAATTAAAAAGGCTCTAAACCCACATATCTACTTGCTTTTGCATACAACTAAACTAATTTAATTTAGCTTTATCTCTTTGTTACAATAAACATAAGAAAAGGTCACAAAGAAAAAGTCGTGTGATAAAAATCTATCCAATTTTCGATTTTCGGTATTCACATTCCTTTGACTTGTTTTCATTTGCCGCAAAAAGCCAGTCATTTATATATCATTTAAAACGAATTTGTGCTGGCCCTTGATTGTAGCTACGCTATTTATTTTAGTGTTGAAACATTTTTAACAGTTTATCACATAGAATACTGCCTTGACATTTTTATTGTTAAAAATATTTTTTTATCTCAGATGTTTGATATATTTTAATGTTGCTTAGCGTCATTTAATTTTACTCTAAATGGTTAACTCTATAGCGGTGAAAATAAAATTGCCGTTTACAAAACTGTTTCTTTATCAATCAGATAACTTTTAATTTTCTGAAGAAATTACATAGTAAATATATAAAGGTATCAGCGGTATTAAGAATACTATCTGCTTTAATTATTTTGTAACAAGTGTTTCCATATAGTGAAAAAAACCATTATCCCATTGTAAGAAATGATGACGTAAAACACAATATTCATAGTTAAACATATTTATTTACATAATTCACATGTAACAAAAATGTCCCAGCCGCTAACGGGCCAGCAAGTGAAGACAAGACCCATTGTTTAAGAGAAAATTATAAACAAATCAACAAACAAAACGTCATAAGTGTATCGTGTTAATGCGTGTATTGTGGCCAATGGCGGACCAGTGTTACGGGAGAATATGACTCGAGAAGAGTGCCGGAACGAAATGAAAAAAAAATAAACAAAAGAAAAAATGGAAACAACAAAAACAAAAAAATGGAAACAACTAATAAAATGGGATCGAATTGAGGCCTTCGCTACCCCGCAGGTGGACAATCTGCTACACTACACCTACACAACGCTGGGACCTGATACCTACGATGCTTGGAACGAAATACGGTGCACTACCGTATTTTTTTTACTCTCATATGCCACTGTTTACTGGCCAAGTATTACAAACTCGATTTATATTCAAATACCATATGTTGATATGGTGGTGGCTCGCTTAATCTATATGTCTACCATGCCAGGTTAATTTTATTTGGTTAAAACATCAATTATTTTGGAGGAGCCAAGGAGGAACGAAGTCACGTATAATTAGTTGTATTAACTGAAAAATTGTGCTAACATCAATTTATATGAGATAATTTAACTCCATCATTAATTTATTTAATTTCAATATACATCATAGATATTTGCACAATTTTATAGTCAAAACGTATTAGAAAGCTTAACAGAATCACTATTTTTTGTTATGTTTTTTAAACAAAAATACAAGAAATTAGAACACTCCGATGATGTTATTTTTTCTCTACAGTACACTGTATACTTACCGTTACAGATAAACACCGCACCGTCTGTCTATAGAGCATCACTATATACATTTACATAACAGACACTACATCAAGCCTATCAAACGCAAAATAACAATGAAGGCAACTTTCTGTATGCAAGGCAAATCTACTGATGACCCGCTTTCAGTGTGACGCTTGTATTGTAACTGACTGGACAACACACCCTGCTAACACGCCACTACGGGGACAACATTCACAAACAAAAACAACAAAAACAAATAAAAACAAAACAACAAAAAAATCAAAACAAAAAACATACATGGACAACAACACAACGGCAAAGGAAAATCGGGTTCGATCGTTAGGTTAATGTTAGTATGATGCGAGCACTCGGCATGCTCTCGCTACTTAGGCATGTCTCGATACTTCATTTTATTCAAGATAAATCCACTCCACACTCAAATAAATTAAACGTTCATAGCAGTAACTGAACTCAAGTGATTAAACAAAAGTTAAATTATATGTAACAAGTGGACTAAATGATTGATTCAATAAATGTTACTGCTATATTCATATTATATCGTATATCGGTAACGCGTGTTAGTTTAGTAGGTATACACCGTGCGTCCTTGTCATTTTCAGGCTCTCAAATGTACGGCGTATCAACAAAATACAGCTGGGGTTGCTTTGGATGAGTAGCGAGGATGTAACGGGTTGGCGTTTCACAAGCAAAAAATAAAAAAATAAAACACTATTCTTAAAAAAAAACAGACAAAAATTAAAAAGTAGTAGTGAAAAAATCAAACAGTCAGTATGACTTAGAGTTTAAAAAAAAGATAGAAAGTAGAAAGAGATAGTCATATTCATACCGCGATGTGGTTGAGTTATGAGTTTTATAATATACCATATAACTATCGGGATAAGTCATAGTAACTGTTTGAGGATATGAGGGATAAGTAACATTGTCACAGCCTACAGTAAAGAGCATGCCAATAGGTAGTGGTACAGGGGGCGGTACAGTCAACTCAGCTAATTAATGTGGTACAAGTAAATATGTAATATAGACTATATAACTGGGAAGCGTCAAACTGTAACTGATGCATGCATGGCAGTTACTCGACATGTTTGCTAACTAGTGTAACACTAAGGGATGGCCCGGTTTCATGACATGTACTTATATATTATATAGCGGGATTGCAAGACTGAATGAATAAATAAATAATGTAGGGTAGAAGATATATCAAGTTCAGTCGTGATTATATATAGTAGGGAAGTATGAAGTGTCATGAAACCAGGTACAGAAATTAATAAAAATAAACTAAAATAGATTGTTTTGGAAAATAAATTAAAGTCTAGTAAGTGTTGCATTGTTCGGTTGCCAATTTATGGAGATTTATATTTTTAGTATAATTTCGTTTATTAGGTGAAAATTAAATATGTAAAAATTAAATATGTAAAATTAGCGATCGAACAATTTATTCATTCTACGTAAATTTTGGGCCAAAATAAATATAGCGTATCTACTATTACTTTGTCAAGTGTTTCTCTGTGTAGGTATAAAAATAAATAAATAAAATAATAACTCCGAACAAGAACAGAAAGTATAGGAGAATGAAATGAAACATACAAGATTTTAATTAAATAAAAATTAAAGAATAATAAAAATTGAGGAAACAAATTGGAAAAAAATTTAATGAATCGTTAAAAAGTTATATTTGAAAGTTTTGAATTTAATCAACGAATGTTTATTTGATTTATAAAATATCGTAGGCTCGCTGTATCATTATGTAAATCACAAAACAACTTGTGTTAATATGCCAAAATTATTCAGAGTACCTATTTTTAACGATATAGATTCTATAAAGAAATGGATGCATTGTAATATTTTGAAAATATTGTGAATCGTATTTGTATGCAAAAATATGATATAATTAATAATATAAATGGACAATATAATTATATGACTTAGCGTTAGGATGCCCAAGGTATCCGCAGAGTTGACCTGTAGACTTTTATGTGTATATGTATTTTGATATACACAGTATCTAGCTGTAAACTATAAACTTATCCCTCTTTCATTTATTATTACACTATTTTTTCTGCCACTCCTATATCGCATTTGTATTTTATTATTTTCAAGATACAACATCTCTCTTTTGTTACTGTATCTCTCAAGGCAGATAATTTTGCGTTTAAAACAGTAACAAAGTAGACGTTTTAAAATTATTTAAAATATTTAAATGTATCACGATATATCATCATGTTTTTTTTAATGATCAGTCTTATTGTCACAGCCTCAGTCATGGTGACATAAAATGACAGCTGACGGCTTTATAGCATTAACTCAAGATACTATTTATATTTAATTCAAAATACTAAAACATACATATTTTTTAAATTTCAAATGTTTAAAAATTAATTAAAATAAAGCCGTCAGCAAAAAATATAGGTACACTGTAAATAAAAAGCGTTAATATTCATAGCATTTTTTGAGAAAACATGTTTTTTTTTATCACAATAGACTGCGAGATATCTGTAAAATAAACTTTTTATTTACAGCGTCATTAAATTATTAAATCTGAATAATTTATTTGTATTTTTTAATAAATTATAAAATACAATACAAATTATACAAATTTAAATAAATACTTTCATGTAGTCCCACTTTTACTATTTGACTTGTCAAATAGTAATTGAATGACGTAAACCCAACACGAATAAACCAGTTTTGTGTAGTGTTCCTATTTCCCATAGATTGTATGTCTAAACATCACATTTGTGATACTTTGACATAAAATCGTGCGATTCCGATAACGCAAATCAAATCTAGTTTACTGAGTCCCATGTAAATGAAATGATAAGTTAAGCGTACAACATTTAATTTAAAATGTTTCAAAACTCATCAATCCATCCCCTACCAAGTACCCTCACACAAACTCCCCCACATGTACCTATTTCCAATATAACCCGCAACATGTAACTGCAACACGTAAAGGTTGGTCTAGACTAGACAACTGTTATGTCTGAGAACAATTAAAAAAAACATCAACTACATTTCCATATAGCTCGGAAGACTTTTTATCAAAATTTTCAATCACTAAACTTATGGAAATTATAAAAAAGGTCGAAAACTCTTAAAATTCACGTATTTTCGAAAAAAACAAACAATTCTTGATATTCTTCTTCATAATATGGTCGATTATTTATTATTACCCTATAAAAGTGTAAAGAGAAAATATTTTTGGCATCTATTCGTTTAGTCCAACCTCAACGCATCCCAAATGTATCGTGTGATGTGATCTAGTGTTCGTCATTGTGTTGTCGTGTTACATACCTGCGTCTGGAGGCGCGTGAGGCCGCGTATCCAGAGGATCTGGCCAGCACGAGGCTTCTTGTCCAGGTCGTTATCGTAGTCAGGCCCGGGCTGGATCGACTCCGGATCCGGCTGACCTCGGCCCCAGCTGAGTTTTGAATTTGGAATACATTTAGTAGATAGTGAAACAATTGAATTTAAATCGTGGAACCTTGGATACATTTGATAACCGGGTGGATATTTTGAGATTGCATGTTTTCAAAACATTTAATGTGGGGCTCTGAAACTGCATCGTTTTGTTTTTTACTGATTCTTGTTTTTTCAAATACATCAAGTTGACTTAATATTATACGTACCCGGCAACTACGTGGAACTGTTATTTATATTATTTTCCGGATCTGGACCCAGAAATTTCAAATAACCCCAAAAAACCCCTAGGCCTACATTTTCATCCCAATCATAAACCTTTCTTTTCAATTAATCTGTTTGTTCGTCGCAACGTTGAACCTAATTGTAGAATAAGGATAATTTTTACATGACATTCTTTAACACATGTCATGTTTGATCTCACCCCATATAATGATGACGTGATCGACGGTGCCAAGCACAAAGCCTAAAAGGGAATTGGCTCATAGTAAGTTGTCTCATTATAATATAGTTGGACTCACGACAGGGTCTTGGGTATCTTCCTAGTGGGCACAGTGGTGACGAGCTGACCCCACACGAGGGTCCCGGCACCGAAGAACAAGCACCACAGCCATTGGTCTATCGACAGGCTCGCCGTGCTGAACGCCATGCCGCCGAACTGGATTATAACCACCTGTAACAACGGTCAGGGATGGACTTATGGATTGCTTCATCATTTCTGACGTAGAACTACGTCTTTATCGGCGGTATGGTGATGGAAAAAGTGACAGTTTGAGAGCGTATGTCTCCTAAAGTAATAATCAAACGCAGATAGAAAGTTTGTGGAGTACGATTTATTGTAACCAAGTTTCAACATTTTATCTTTCATACCTTAAATACGGCAGCATAAAAAAATCTTATTTTTCTCATCTTGCTTGAATTTGTTAAACATAACAAAAAATACATGCTATTTGTATGCGTAGGTCTACGTCATTGGTTGAGCCACAGTTGCAGCTGACTTTCAAAAATTCTTCCATAAGTAAATAATATTAATTTTGGATAAAATTTAGCATAAAGGTCATGTCTACAG
This sequence comes from Ochropacha duplaris, assembly GCA_951361185.1. Classification (NCBI taxonomy): domain Eukaryota; kingdom Metazoa; phylum Arthropoda; class Insecta; order Lepidoptera; family Drepanidae; genus Ochropacha; species Ochropacha duplaris. The sequence goes on along the minus strand of OX592715.1, from coordinate 2,521,535 downwards.
CTGCTTACTTACTACTTAGCTGCCATTTGCTTGGAGATTTTAAAGCAGACTGAAATTTCTGAGACTTCTCTGTATCAATTTAATTTCGATTTTAGATCACCAAATTTAACTTTTATGGTCAAAGTCTAAACCATTTATTCAGTTTAGGCCCTAGAAGGGCACTTATGATCGCGGCATGGTCAAGAATTAACCTCCGGAAATATGAACACAAATGTTTGTGTTCATATTTCCGGAGGTCTTAGGTGGAAATTCAACCAACGGCAAATCCGAATGACCATAGAAAAACAAAATACTAACTGTCGGAAGACGTCGACTGCTGGACAAAGGTCTCCCCAAGAATCTCCACAATGGCCGGTCTTGCGCTACTCGCATCCAGTGGCTTCCCATTATAGTACCCACATATATTTTTGTAACTAGAATTTTAGAGCAAATAAACTTTGGGAAAAAATCTTGTAAAACTAACCTGCGATAGAGCAGTACCAATCCATATGGAGTAGAAAATAGGGTTTGTGAATAAGCCTTGGAAAACGTTCCGTTGGCCGTGAATCTTCCTTGCGTTGATCTCGTTGAAGAGCGTCATCATGACGAATGTGTTGAAGATGATGGTGAAGTGTTGCGTTGGCTCCGAGCCGAGGGGCTGGTATCGTCCAGAGGGGATGTTCAACGCTCTGTCGCCTGGGGACGGGGAACGGGTGTAACATTAGTGGTGACTTTTGAGGTCGAAGGCTTTAGTTAAATTACGAGCGTTTTTTTAAATATAATTTATGAGGTGTATAACATATTGGCAATCCCCCTGGTATTGTTAATTTATATAGGCGACAGTAGTCACTTATCATCAGATGACCCGCCTACTTCGTTGGCACTAGTGGTATAGAAATTCGTAAGCTATAAATTAACTAAGGAAATATTTTGCCGAGTATCGACGTAGCTGAACTTTTTTTGTTGTTGTGTATAGGTTCGCGTTTGACCACTATCTCACTTGATGGTGACGATGCGGTCTACGATGGTGCACACTTAATTAGAAGTAACCTTATTTTAGACTGTGTTCTTACTACCCATCCAAATCATTACGAGAAAAAAATTCTCCGTCCGTCCTTTTTGCAAAATTTCGTTCTGTAATTCAACCTTGGCGCTAAAAGAAGTTTCACATCAAAAATCAGTACATACCGACAAACAGTAGCGAGAATATAATGAATAGCTGATAGATGGCCTGTCCGAGGATGTTCTTCATCATGGTGCGGCTGATGAGGGGCTTGGTACGGCCGTAGGGCTTCCGCTGCAGCAGGTCAGGGGTGGGCATCTCTGTGGCCAGCGCCAGGGACGCCAGGGTGTCCATGATCAGATTCACCCATAACATTTGTACGGCCTGCCGAGAGGCTTTATGTTACTACATATTCCCACATGGCCCTCATGGCCTGATCAACCTAGCGGTCCTACAAGCCGAATCGTGGGGATCACAAGGCACATGACGGTGGGATTTGATTGTTATAGTGTCTATTTATCTATTATTATGTATATATGTTTGTCACTTAACTCCTCCTAAACGGCTGTACCGATTTAGATGTTATTTTTGCGTGTTGTGGGTCCTTTGATGAGTTAAACTCACAATTGGACTCGGTAGGTGGGGCTGGAATCGGGTTCTAGGTTTTTTTTTTAGTTTCAGGTCAGGACAGTTATCTATCCAGTCATATGGGTTTCAAAACAACAGCAATTATGACGTAATTGAAGAATCGAGTCAGGATTTGGGTCTAAAGAATAACTTGGGGCATTTAATTCATATTTCCCAGATTACTATAACGTTTTCAACAATTATCATTCGGCTAATTTCATCAGCCAAACGTGTGGCTGTCCATCAACACTCATACTCTAAATTAGCTCTAAAACCTACAAATTAAAGTACAATTTACCTTAAGCGGACTGTCCTGTATCGCACAGGCTCCTATAAACGCGACCACAACAGCTACCACATTGACTGTAAGTTGGAATTGAAGGAACTTCGCGATGGAATCGTAAACGTTACGACCCCACATAACAGCTTTGACGATAGATGAGAAATTGTCGTCCGTAAGGATGATGTCCGACGCTTCTTTAGCCACGTCTGTTCCGGCGATACCCTGGGAATAAGAGCTTTATTGTTAGGGATGTAGAGTTTAGAATTGTTGTACAGTTTTTATATGAAATAAAGGTTTTGTAAGTTAGATGTCCATTGCTGACCATAACCTATCTATAGACTTTTCATCCATATACTTAATGTATATTATATTATGAAAGGTTTTGTAAGTTTGTATGAAGGAGGGTAATCTCAGCAGATTATTTGGATATTTTATCATTGAAACAGAAAACTCAATAGTCATTTATCCAGTTTAGACCCTGGTAAGGCACTTGTTAATAAATTTTAGTAAATACAATACCTTAAGACCTATATGTTAGTAATAATTCTATTGGTGTCAACTTATGAACGTTACAATTGACTCTACTCTTTCGGAAACACAAATCAAAGAAGACTCGGCTAGGCCATTTTACACTTCGCCAGGGAATGTAAGTACAAAGAGAAGCCACTACAAACACCCGAGTAAAAATATAGAGAATTACCATAGCAAATCCGACGTCAGCCTTCTTCAACGCTGGTCCATCATTGGTCCCGTCCCCGGTGACTGCCACCACCTGCCTTTTGTCGAAGGCCTTGGACTCGATCATGCCCTTCACCAACGTGTACTTGTCGGTGGGGGACGAGCGAGCCAGTACGCGCAGCTTGGGCCACACTTTATCCACCAGGTGTTGTTGTACCTGACAACACAACATTTACTGTCGTACTCAGTGTATCTGATCACAACATACAACATTTACTGTCGTACTCAGTGTATCTGATCACAACAAACAACATAAATTTAAACTGACGAAATGGTTAATTAAATGTTCTTTTTATGATATTCCAGAATTTATGACATTTGAAATATTGATAGACTTATTCTATTGCTATGATTTGTACCCATTTAATTGGATTTGTTGTCTGTAGGTGCTTAATATTGTATAATTTCTAAATACCGCATGCTATAAATTGTAGCGAAACATGAAGATCCAACAAAAAACTAAGAACTATGTATGTAACCGTGTTTCAAGCAGATAAAATATCTTTATCTTATCTTAACATTTACTGTCTTACTCAGTGTATCTGATCACCAACATACAACATTTACTGTCGTACTCGGACTTAGAGACACGTCAATTATATTTCGACATTGTCATCGGCGATATATCCTAATCTCACCATACTAAGTGATGATGTGGCCAAAGGTGGTAAAGACACAACGCCTAGATGGGAATTGGCTTTCAAGTGCAGCTGTCGGAACACACCAACAGGCGCTTGGCGGCAATTTTAAACATTAGGGTAGTAGCCAGCCCGTCGATTACTACAAAGTAAAGTACACCGAAAGCTCAAGCACATTATACGATTGAAACGACCTTCGCCGCGGTAACCGACGTCACTACCACTGAGCTATCATTGCCTTCCTCGACATTATTTTCACCATGACATTCAGATAAAGCAACATATTAAAATTGTTATATCGCGTTTAAAAAAGTACTCTAATTCCATTAAAATAAGTCTTAATTTAAACTTGCACATACCTCCCCATTAGCGTCTCGGATCCTTGTATTGAATTCTTTGCCCTCAAGTATAAGGAAGTCATCGGTAGGCTTCAGTATGCCACACTTGACGGCTATAGATCTGGCTGTGTTCACATTGTCACCTGTCACCATGCGCACTGTTATGCCAGCCTTCTGGCATTTTCTGATCGCTTCTGGCACCTGGGGAAGGATAATGAAGAATAGGATTAATAAATAAAAAAAAATAAACATATTCTAGGCATTTTTTTTTTAAATTTCCCAAAGTTTTTCATGTTCTATTGCACTTTTTAAAATATTTTTTCTGACCAAAAATAAAGTAAGAAAAATGTTGGATTGTTTGAATCATATGCATATTCTCTATCGGAGAATGAAGGCACTACAACTACTTATGTATTTATGTTTTATGTCAGTATAGTTACCTCAGGTCTGACAGGGTCTTCAATACCGACGACGCATAAGCAGGTCAGGTTGTTCACAATGTTGTCTTCGTCGTCCCAGTTGGGCTCTTGGTCTATGTGCACCTATCAAAAGAACATTAATTAGGTATATTTACCATAAAAATTACATAATCAAGAACTTTCCAATAAAACTAAAGTAAACTTTAATAACGAAATGTTGTATTAATCTCTCATCTCTTTGAAACGTCGCAGTAAAGTTTTGGGCCGATGATATTTACTTTTCGTAGACTATATCCACTATACCTGGTTAATCTCAGCTTTCCCCGGCACGAAGTCCCTGAATGCTACAGAAATGGTCCTTAGTCCGTCGCAGGCCATGGGCTCGATGACTTGCCGCACGAGCCGCTCTTGCATGTCCCGGGTGAACTTCTCCAGACGACCCTCGTGACCGTAGATAAACGCGCATCTGGACACGCGTCAACATATATATTAGTTTTGTTATTGTTATCAGTTAAGTCCAGCTAGGAGGACTGGAAGCTGGAAGGCTGGAAGTCGTCCAAACTCATATATTTGTTTTCTGCAATTCGATAATATAATTTTTAGTTTGGTTTTTAATTGACGTAAGTCGTCGTCGTGTAGGTCAAGCGCTATGCCAAAATCAGAATTCAGTTTAGGCCCTAGGAGGGCATTTATGAAGGTCGAGTTACAGAAGTTATCGGTTCGGAAGTCAGCCTTCTATAAGAAACTCGGCAAGGTTACACATTTTTAATATTTTTGAACCATCTGACTATTTTGGCCACAAAAAAAAATCATAAGTATAAAAATGAGTATTTCCATGGTATCATTTGTTATATACTTGGGAAAATTTTGACTATATTATTGATTTACATATCCGAAAGTTATCAGTTTTTATTGTACTCTCAGCGATATTGTTATTTTTTAGAGGACGTTTATTGTAAGGCCTTAGTCTTAAATATGCTACTAAATAAATAAGCCACTCACTTCTTCAGAACAATTTCGGAAGCTCCCTTAGTGTAGAGTCGGTACCCTCCCTTATAAGGTATGACGGTGGACATGCTCTTGCGAACAGAATTGAAGGTGTATACTTTGGTGAGGGATTCCTCGGGCAAGCGGTCTCGTATGGCATCATAGCTCTGTCCCAGTCCCAGTACGAACCCGAGCAACGAGCACTCGGTCTTGTTGCCGACCTGCATCGGGGGGCCCGTCGGGTCTTGGCTCGGCTGTGGGGAAAACTCACTGTTTTATGGGAATATTTGTTCTTAGCCTATCATCCGTGCAGTTTTTTTTTATTAAAATCTTATTCCAAGTATTTTTGCATCAATGCAAGTACAAACTGGATTTATTACAAACATTGTTTGATGAGCAGTAAAAAAAAATTTGTATTTCATAGTATTTCTCAAGTGCTGTAACCGAAAATAATCAATATCTCAAGAATTACACAACCTATCTTAGTCAAACCAATTTTCCTGGAGTGTTTTTCTGAATTTTCCACTGCCACTTAAAACGACTTTAGAGGCGCAAATCTCACCAACAATAGGCTTAAACATCGTGAAGAAACCATAGGTGGTAGGGTACTTTGTTGTACTCGACTGGTTGGCTACCACCCTCAAGTTGAAATACTGCCGCCAAACACCTATTCCTTAAACCGGTAAAAAGTCGACAACAAATAAACAATCCCCTGGTATTGCTAATGCTAACACGCCTAGATAAAAATACAAGAAGCCATAGTGAAAACTGACCATGATCCTGGATGTGAACGCGCTGTTGATGGAGATCGCCTCGATGAGGGTTTCGGCGACGTCCGACGGTATGTCCCGGTAGTTGGGGGTCACCTTGCAGAGCTTCTCGCAGATGTAGGATTGGACGACTGTCATGCGGTTGGTGGTGAGCGTGCCGGTCTTGTCGGAACAGATGGCGGTGGCATTGCCCATCGTCTCGCAGGCGTCCAAGTGACGCACCAGGTTATTGTCCTTCATCATTTTCTGGAGGGAGTCGACAACATTGTGTTAGTGTTTGTTTTAGTTTCGGTATAAAATGGAATAAACATTTGAATTTAAAAAAAGCCAAAAGGTCCAATCCAATTTTTGGACCATCTCAGTATGGTTCAAAAATTGGTTCTTCTAAGTTAAAAGCTGACTTCCGAACCAATGGTAACTCATGAGGGCACTTATGAAAGTCGAATTACAAGTTAGAGTAATTGCTGAATACCTACCGAACCGTGCGTTAGCGTTTAGATTTTTTCATAAATCAAACATGTGACTATTAGAAATACTTGTAATCAAAGTCAAAACCATTTATTCCGTTTAGGCCATAGAAGGTTATAGAAGTTACCACAGTAAGTTTAAGACTAAGAAAGACCTGACCTTTTTTGATTAGATTTCAAAAGATTAAAGACCTGAGTTTTATTAAATCACAGGCAAAGCTAATCTAACGGCGTATCCTCATTAGCACTTGATAGATTAGCTAGATAAAGTCACCAACTCACCTTGACAGAGTAAGCGAGCGAGAGCGTTACGGCGAGCGGCAACCCTTCGGGTACGGCGACCACAAGCACGGTAACACCGATGATGAGATGCTTCACCAAGTTGTTGATGTAGGTGGCCTTCCACACGTTATTTTGCAACGCGAACGTGCGCACGCAGAACTGAATCACGAGGATGATCACCGTCAGCACGGCGATGGTGGAGCCAGCGTACCCAATCTGTTTGATACAAGACATTCAATAGATATGTTTTTGGAACGAAATTATTTTACGCGGCTCACAGTAGACTTAACTGGCAGAAATCGTCACGTAAGAAAAAAGCGTTACTTTTTGCTTTGAAAGGAATTTCATTCCTGACCTGATCGCACCTTTTTTATTTAATAAGGGGCAAGAGAACATGCGGGTCAAATGAAGCCGGCCTTTTAAAAAGGTATACATCAATAAATAAAGCATTAATTAAAACATATCTGACATTCTTCACCTTCGCCATAATTATACAGGGTGTCTGGTAAGTAGTACAACAAACATAACGGGAAATAGGGTCACATAACGGGAAATATACAAAAATTACCTCACTCAAAAAGGTCACTATTTTCAAGATATTTCACATTTTTGTGTTTGAATTTTTGTATATTTTAATTTGAGATATTAAATATCTCGAAAATAGTGACAATTTTACTGAAGTCATTTTTGGTGATATGACAGGACCCCGAGAAATCATTCAGCTATGTTGGGTTCTCTCACCTGTATTGCCAACTTGGTAAGCTTGGCCTGGAGTACCGACTTCTCCTTCTTATGCGACGTCTCTGGCGCAGGTTTGTCGCTGGGTGGTGGCACGTGGTTGTCGTCCGGCCCCGCGTGGTTGCCGTGACTGTTACCCGACGACGGCACTGTCAACTCCTCGTCGCCTAAACGTTCAATACAACCGTCAATGGACTGGCAACACAATTGATACGGTCGCTTTATACAAAATTGATGGCTTAAACAGGCAGGGAGGTGACTGAATCAAATCAGTTTCTCATTTTGTATAAAAAACTTGTGAAATATCTACTCTATGTCGTTAAATTGGTAATTAAAATTCAGGAAAACGAGTTTTCACTATTTTGGAGTATTATTAGTTGGTTAGGTTTAATTTCTTCAATATAGGCAACATACTAATTATGGAGACTTTGATTTATAGTATTTATATATGTTAATTTGTAATTTTTTTATATATATGAGAAATATTGTCATTCAATTATTAGTTAAGCATTTTGTTGGGTTATTAGAAAAGAGAATATATTTTGTCTTTGTGTTTGTACATGCATTTTTATATAAAATTCCATATAATCGATTCAGAGCGTCTCATGCCTAATATTGTAGGGGTTTCAGTTCAATAAAATAGAGTTTTGGAGGTTTGTAAAACTTCTGAGTTTTCAGTCCACTCCAGTTCATGTAGATAATTTTTTTATCTTTATAATCAGACCTTCTTTTTGTAGAAAATGCTAAATATCTGTAAAAAATATTGAAAGCAGTCTAATAATATCAAAACAATTATTATTGTATTCAATAAAGAATATTCATTACTAATCATAACAATACGGTTGATTTAAATAACGAAAGAAAAGTCGTTAACAAAACAAGAATGTTCCTACTTACAATTATTAAACTATATTTTATAATGATAATCTAAAAAAATGTGTAATCATAATACTTAAATTTACAAGTGACCTATTAATAATATTACTTTTCTAATAGCAAATGCTAGTAAAGGTGTCGATTCTAACATCTAGAAATAATTTATAAATACGTTACATGAATTTAGTGTTTTCTACAGTAACAAAAAAATGCTGTTATGAGAAATGAAAATCTTTGCAGTTGGAAAGATTTGAGGAAGGTTAATATATAGTATTTATTTTAGTGCTTTATTTAATTTATTATACTTAATAATTTATTTAATTGTAATCTACAGCATCACAAAACTATCTATATACATACTACGTGTTTAAAATGAACGATAATTTGAGAGAAGGTAGTATGTAATTAGTTGAAGTACACTGAAGGACAGTTTTCTAATTTAAACCCTTCACCGTAAAGCTCAGAATTGAAAGCCACAAAATGAAGCACCAACACAGGAATCCCAAGTGTTACATGCTAAAATTTTATTCATTTTTAACCGTAATTATGTAAATCTTACGCAAGGACGGTTCTTTGTCATTAGGTAAAACAACTTAAGGTTTAAAAAATGTTGAAAATTTTAGCATTGTATAATTTTTACTGGCCCTAAGTGTACAAGGGTATATTTTAAAGCGGGACATAGCAAAGGAGGTACTTACCTGGCAAACTCTTGCGCTGCGATCCCTTCTTCTGCTGCTTTTTAGCTTCTACATTTCCATATCCATCATATTTTATCATACAGGCATACACATTAATGACAACGATTCGAATATTTTATGTATTTTTTATACATCATGCAGTCAACACGACATATACACGATGCAGATCAATGTGTATGTTTTTATTTAGTCAATTTTATTTATTTTTTTATTTTCATCGGCGACATGGAGTTGGGGCGTGCGGCAGGCCGGGGGGTTCGGGGGTGGAGAAAAAAAAATGGATGTCATTGAACGGAACACACTATAATGTTTGGTAGTGGCGCTAAATCTAAGGACCATGTCATTAATCATTCAAACATTTGCGGGAAACATTTCGCTTTTCATTGTCCGCAAGTGTTTGAACGTGGCATCTAAAATTGCATTTACAGATGTATGCTTTTAATGTATAGTTTTAGATATATTTTTATGATATTTAAGGAGATTATTTCTTTTATTGAAGACTTAGGGTATAAAATAAGGGAATAAAAATGTATATGTATTTAAAGTATACCATGCTTACAAGACAGTATCAGGCTATTAGTTAAACATTTATAACATACGGACAACGTTCAACAATACCGATATTTTTGAAGAAAAATACATTAATAAAACGATTAATAAATAACATATCACCAATAAACAAAATAATCTCATTCGATGGACGAAACCGGGAAATAAATTTGAAGTTATTATAATTAAAACGACTTCATATTTTTATTGGCCAAATGTGTACATTACCAATTTCGTCCATTATAAAAACATAACCTTCCCTTTTAGGACGGAGGTATGGTTGCTTAATGAAATAAGGAGGGGGATCTTACGTCGCGGATTACACTAATGTATGCAATAAAGCATATAACCAGTACATTGCTCATTTAGCATAAGCGATTCTATTTCAATGCACCGAGGTTGATAATTGGTAGCTTTTTTAAAATTATAAGACGTTCTGTACCTAAATGAGCAAAGTATTTTCGTATGACAATGCTAACTATAATTGCAGGGTATTTACTATCATAGGATGCCCTTTATGACATTTTTATAATAATTATTTAAACAGCATCATTAAATATTTGTCGAAGTGTTTTTAATATCATTTGGCTCCTTATCACCTGATAGAAAAAAAAACAAATCACAATTTTACGACGTAAGAACGACACAACGACTAATCCCAGCACAACACAAAACAAAACCAAAACACACGAACATAAGGTATATTTTGCAACTACCCTCATCTAGAAGGCAGTATCTACACACACCGTTTCCCAAACATCAAAAAGGCATCCCAACAACTATAGGGGTAAGGGGACAATATAACTAGTGCTACCGCAACCTGATTACACTTGAGACACGTAACTTGAGCTCTTGAGATGTGCGCATGAGTTGATTTTTACAACTGCTTAAATATTTATGGCATTTGGTCGCTAGCCCGTGGAGTTCGTTTTTAGATTATCTGATAGTTATTCTTGCCTCCGTAGAAAGATAGATATTAAAATTATCTTCGTAATTAATTAAACACGTATTATACAGGATGTCCGGTAAGTAGTACGACAAACTTAAGGGGGATAGGTGAGCGGGTCACCGACCAAATATACAAAAACCATCTCAGTAAAAATAATATATATAAAATATTTCCGATTTTTATGTATTGATTTTAGATCTTAAATATCTCGAAAATGGTGACACTTTTTCTAAGTTCTTTTTTATATATTTGGTAGGTGACCCACCCACCTATCTCCCCCTTAAGTTTGTCGTACTACTTACCGGACACCCTGTATAATACGTGTTTAATTAATTACGAAGATAATTTTAATATCTATCTTTCTACGGAGGCAAGAATAACTATCAGAGAATCCCTGTATAAGCATATGAAATGGCTATTCAAATACTTATCGAAGACAATTGACGAGACGATGTTTTATCTCAGCCAGCCACGAAAACGCACCCCACTCTTTTTCCTAATCCCTTACAGTGCCAAGTGTTATATGTTGTATGTATATACGTATCGATATATCTGCAGCACTACAACACTAGCGAATGTATACACACAAAAGAGTGGGCCTCTAAAGCAGATTCGCGTTTGAGCCATCAGAGCTGAAGCTACGTCTCTCGGTCTATACACATGAACATTGAAGGCACTGACCTTTCTTCATCTGCTTAATCTCCTTGTCTTGCTTCTCGACCGCCGCGCCCAGTAGTGTGAATATAATACCCGCTTGGGAGTTGACACCAACTGCTGTTACCAGCATTTTGCCAGAGCCTGGAATATTTGGGGAGTATAATTTAGACCTCAGATGGAACGACAAGTTCTTGACCTTCGACTTACTGAGGACTGCGAATCCATACCAATTAACGTGGCCAATGTTGGGGCACATAAATGCTTAAAAGTTTTACAACAGAATAATTCTTTAGCCAATAAATATAAGAAAAAAAATCAAAAGGATTAAATTAGAGGACTTAAGGGCGAACAGAAATAAGGTATTTTAAGGGTTATAGCAGTCATACCTTCCATAACATGAGTACCGGATAGCACCATAGGATCAAATGATTCACCCTTCTTGACATGGTCCGATTCTCCCGTCAGCGACGATTCGTCGATCTACAAAATGAGACGTGTCACTGTAATTTCGTTATTATTCTTTAATAATCAAGGTTCCATTTTGAATAAGACCTTTTATGGGAACAAGTTGCTAGCTAGTACATTCTTAAGTAAGGCTATTAGGTTCAGATTATGATGCGTATCTCGTTAAATTCCACGAGACAGTTTCATGCATTCCATTCCAAAAACCTTGCGTATAATTACATATCAAATAAAATTGTAATCCTATGATGAAATTAAGCAAATAAACTGTCGTCGAGCATGATAAAAATACTGCATTGTTGTCGTTGTGTTATCGTTTTACTTTAGTACTATCAAGTATCAATTGTGTTATCAGCTCAATCAACACTAATGACGCAAGTTGAACAATTTACATAATCTTGTAAGCCACCGTGACGTGGGGACTAATTGTTGAAATTTTGACACTATTTTGAAAAGGAGAAGATATACAATTGAATGACAGACAGATCCCTTAAGGATAAACCTTTCAAAAATAACGGTCTTAGCTGAGTTCCTGCGGACTCTGAGAGCTCTTGTAATATGGAAATCATAATAAAATCATAAATACGAGATTTTGTGTTTATGGTTGTTACATAATCAGACCGTGATGGAATATAATTTTTCCCATAGATAAATCCAGGATCAACATTTTTGTCCCACGATAACATTATAGCTCTTACACACGAGCGGCATGTTGCCAACGGTTACTTCGCGCGCAACGAACGCGGCACGCTATACTGCTAGTGTCGCTATTGGTCGACGGCTGCCGTCGACGCGTGTCGGCGGTTGCCGTTGGCAACATGCCGCTCGTGTGTAAGAGCTATAATGTTATCGTGGGACAAAAATGTTGATCCTGGATTTATCTATGGGAAAAATTATATTCCATCACGGTCTGATTATGTAACAACCATAAACACAAAATCTCGTATTTATGATTTTATTATGATTTCCATATTACAAGATTTTTATGTCTGTCAGACAAGAAGGTAGGCGGGTTGCTTCATGCCAAGTCCGTTAGTTGCACTCTTTCTCAAGTGCAACTAGCGGAATACACTGATAGGTGCTTAGCGACAGATCTTCCACTTGAAGGCGGTAGCCAGCCAGTCGAGTACTAACTACAAAGTCATGAAAAAATTATTAAGGATTTTAGTAGTCCTTGTCGCTAAGTACCTACTTAAGAGCTGATTCCTTCTAGGCTGTTTGCTTATGACCTTCGGCCACATGACTATAAAAAAAGCTAATTCAGTTTTTAGTAGCTAATTTGTTACCAATTAAATTTATTTAGCATTTTCAATTACAATTAATTTTGCAAGAATACAACATATAGCCACTTGGGATAGGGTGAAAGATAACCCAATAAATCAATTTGATTAGTACTCGTTACAGTCGAGGAAATAATTGATAACGCCTGAGATAGCACGATTATAAAAAAGAACATCTGTTAGATGGAAAAATAAAACTTAGACTATGAAATACTAAAATAGTTAATTTAACTACATATTTTTAGTTACATAACTATTTTAAAATTTATATATATATATATATGAAAATATCTGGCTTGCTTTCTATAAGAGAGAGGGAAAGAGAGACAGAGAGACAGGTCAACGCACTTTTGACACTAAAAGTGTCGTGACAATTTTTTCGTAAGATTTTTATCCGTCTAGCCCCCTTTCACAACGCGCGATAAGGAACTTCGTTCCAATAAAATCGTAAAGCGCTTTACTCCGCGACAGTACCGTGTGCACCATTTGTCAATATCAGTTACCGATACAAATCTGATAAGCGACAAATGGATTATGGCTACCTATTACGAACACTAACCGATGCTGTCGAAATATTTATACACGATTGCTTATAAAACAAGGATCTTATATCCTTTAATAATTATAATGTGTTATTATTAAGTACACACCAGCCTTCTGGCACTTTACATATATACGAGTTCTCATCAAGAAACGTTGGAGTGCAGTCCCCGGGCATTGATACCTAGCCTGGTGGAAGATCTTCCCTTTTCGCGGTACCTACGACATATCCAACATATGCATATACCTTCTAAGCGCTGAGTGCTTACCACCTTCGGCTCAATCATCACTTAGCATGGTGAGATTGCGGTCAGACACAAGCTTATCCAAGGGCAAAAACCATGTGATATCAAGCCACAGTCACCAAGTTGTTAATGTTGAATCCAAGTTACCTTCAAGTCGTTACTCTGCAGTAGGACACCGTCGGCCGGCAGTAAGTCACCGTACTTGATCTGACATATGTCGCCGACTACGATGTCGCTTATAGGGACCTGCTTTACTTCGCCACCCCGGATCACGGCGAACTTGTGCTCGCCCTCTATCCGGTTTTGGAGCCCTCTGGAAACGTGGCGAGAGGATGAATTATAGAAACGATTGGACACTTAAGCAGCCACAATGCTATCGTTTCCTCACAATGTTTTCCTTCACCGAAAGCCTCAACTCACTGTAGGAATCGAACTCACGACATTCGCCGCAGTATCCGACATCGAGCGTTGGACTGAGCTATCAATAAATAATTGACTAGCTGTTCCGCGCGGTTTCACCCGCGTTCCCGTGGGATCTTATCTTATCCCGGGATAAAATATAGAATATGTTCATCAGGGATAGTGTAGCTTTCCAACGGTGAAAGAATCTTTGAAATCGGTCCAGTAGTTTCGGAGCCTATTCAATGCAAACAAATCTTTCCTCTTTATAATATTAGTATAGATAATTAAAAAAAAAAAGAAAGGTTTTTATGTCGTCTGCCAAGCGAGCAGGATCATCTGATGGTAAGAGACAGAAGATTTGCTATGAATTCAAGAGATGAATTCCGTTCAGTAACATTGCTCTAGTGCTGAGGCCCCAAAAATGTAATCGGTGGTTTTCATTTAATTTCATTCGTCATTGGAAACTCTGATGGGAGATCAACGATGAAGCGATATCTTCGACTTATCACAGGTTCTTAATAGATATTTAGTTATATTCCTTTGGACGTATGTTATGCTGACTCTATGTGAATAATCGACCTTATTGCAATAAGTAAACTCACCTGAATTGCCTCTCTTTCGTGTAATCGTTGAACGCTGTGACTATAACGACGACTATAACCGATATTAAAATCGCCAGACCCTCGATCCATTGATAATGTCCTTCCTCCTCATCCATATGTCCTGAAATGTATAAATTGAACCTTAATATCCAAACGTTACGAATTACAATCAATTAATTTTTAATTCTACGTCCGATATAACCCCCCTGTGCAAAAGAGATAAACATAGTGGGGTAAAAAGAGACGGTCTTATCAAATAGAGTTTGTCGTTCAGTCTAACATGCACAATAATAATTAAACGTATTTTAGATGCTAAATATGTTTAACTTGACGTTTTTGTATTGAATTAACTGCTAAATGTCGTTTAAGAATCGTCGAGCAAGCGCCTTCAGATACCAATCCTACTAATATTATAAATGTGAAAGTTTGGATGGATGTATGTTTGTTACTCATTTACGCCAGAACGGCTGAATGGATCTGGATGAAATTTGGCATGGAGATAGATTTTAGTCTGGAATAGCACACAGGCTACTCTTTTTATCCCGGGAAAAGATAAGATCCCTCGGGAACGCGGGTGAAACCGCGCGGAACAGCTAGTGTACTATATAGCTAACTCATAATCTATTAACACTTGTTATTTACGCACATTTTTCTACTAAATTAGTGTTTTGAAAGCTTTAAATGATTTTGAATGCCTACATAATAAGCAGCTTAAGCTATTGTGATAGGTTTTTAGACTACTGCAAACTAGATAAGTGCTTACAGTTTGTGCAATCGAACTTGAACTGATAAGACAATAGTCTACAGTTCTCTGCGTCCATTCGACTGTACGTTCTAGTTCTCTAATCGACTGCAAGGCTTCAGTTTATCCTTGCACGCAATGTTACTATATAACACATTTAGTTTAATGAGCGTTTACCGAATCAATTTTAAATAAATCCAACAGAAATCAAATCCGGAGAAAAACATAGGGTACTTTTTGCGAGTAAAATTGCAGAGCATAAACTATATTATGATTTTTTGAATGATGTCGGAAGGAAATACCATTTCAAAGAAATGTTGATTTATTAGAGTTGACCACGCGATGTCGTTTTATAATTTGGTGTATCAGTTAGTGGGTAGTACCGGATGGTGTTTATAACCGGCCATATACATTTCACAGATATCCACATAATAATAATTAGGAATATTATTATTTTATTTTAACTAAAATATAATGGCCCTTTTTAAATAAATAAAAAATTGTTGACATTGATGTCTTTTTTATCCGAGTTCATAATTGAGAAAGGCGATATTTAATTCCCGAATACACGAACGCAAAATGCGAAAAATACAGAATAACCGTTTCCTAGAAGCCCGTTCAACGAATATTACCGATATCCATGGATGTTCATTAATGGACATAATTTATTCAGAATGACGTGAATGCACGATAATGCCGTCTCATCCGCGTTAATGAAACGTTAATTTGTGTGAGTGGGATAAAAGAGGCCATGTCAGGGCTGTCATGTGCCAAATTCCCGGTGTTTATTGTGGTATTGAATATCCTTTAAAGTATCATACATTTTTAATTCGGGTCAGTAGATTTAGGTACAATTAACCAATCAAGAAATTTATTTAATTCCAATGTTTCAATGTCTTCTCAGTTTAAGTGTATTCCGAACCGGTGGTAGAGTCAATTGTAACGTTCACAAGTGCCTTACTAGGGCCTAAACTGAATAAATGAGTTTTGAGTTTGATTTTGAATGACAATTTACAAACTAAATGGGTATCTAATATGCTTTAATTATTAACCGACCTTATAAAACCTATATACTTTATAGTCGCACTTTCAACAATCCCGGGGTATTCCCGGAAATGCCCGAATTCGGGAACCCTACGCCAGCTTAAGTGACATAACTGTTTAAGTACCGATATCAGCTTGAACACTCCTGTATTATGTGACACGCATTCAGTTTCATAGCTCCTGTGTGCTCAATACCGTCCCAGTGGATTAATTGAATATTAAAAAGTAATTTGAGAGTTAGGAGTTTTAGGTGAGTCGAGAGTCAATTATTTGTAATATGGCGGATTTAGTTTAGAATTATGTTAATATATAAAATACCATAGATTAAAAAACGTCACGCCGCTCCTTCGTAGATGGAGCGCTCCCTTTCCGTGACAGTTCCGAAAATGCGGCAACTCAATATTTGAATGTGAATTTGCAAGGATGCTAGTGTGCGTGAAAAATTGTGTCGCGACAACTGAATGGTGTCGTTTCTTGCAACGAGACTGGGCTCGGTTCGGCTCGGGTACGCTTCGCGTTCGATTTAGGCGTAGTATTTGTTGCCACATTTTTCAAGTACGACGTAACTATGTAAAATACTAACAAAATCAAATCTCGTCGAGAATTGAAGTTGAAACCAAATACCAAAAATACTAATCCACATGGTACTCTGGTCACGGGACCAGATAGTTGATACAATCAAATTCGATATATCAACACTCAGCGATCCGCAGTACATGTGTGTTATGTAGATACAACAGAACTGTTAGAATCGGTTCACTGAACGTGAACACATCTATTCGATTGTAATCTGTTCTGTTCAGCCATACCGATTGATTTGGCTACAACACTATTAAATGCACATACATGAATCTAGACCTTACCTTAATCAGCATAAGTCATACATGTAGAGTATTCAAAACCTTTGACATATGCAACAAATATTTCTCTAAAAAATTACAATAAGAAAAGTGATTGAACCACCTTAATTCAGTGTTTCATTATTACTAAATCGTACGATATTAATTTTAGATGTAATTAATTACAAACAGAGATGCAAGCAAATGCAACATTGGCTAATACGAATGTTTCTTTTACTACAACATAAAGCAAACGGATCTATCTAGAAGGATACAACGGGGACAGTCGGGGTGCAACACTACTATACTGTGGTAATCAATAATCATCAGCAACTAAACCAATAGCATGCCCTATTACCATGGTTTCTCGAATCGAATTAACAAATCAACTGAAGGATGATCTGTAAGCAAATGCTATAAGATATTGTGTAAATTTTGAAATAGTCAACCATGGTTTTGTTACAGATACAAAAAATCCATTTGAAAATGTAACAGCCGTTTAAGAGATGCATAAACATAAACCCACACATTTGGTTACTGAATTAGTTGCAAATGTTGATCTACAAATTTTGTATATCTTAGTAAAAGCCATTTGCAAGGTGTATTACTTTACTACAGAAACGAGCGGTAGTGACAACAGGTTGTTTATTCACATAATCTTACCAGGATCGTCTAATGATTCCACATTGTTATTGGAAAGAGAAAATAAATTGATTAATCGTCATATCCTGGTAGCTACATCATATAATCTGTAATCTTATGCAATGAAGATTAATGAAATCTGATTTTCAAGTCATTCTGAAAATCAATGACTTGATTTTATTCACAATATAGATAACATTAAAATAGCCAATGATTCTGGTCCTAGAAGGTTTCCTTCAGTTCGTATAATTGATGGACCTTACAGCTCCCCTATTCTGAATTAACCAAGTGGAATAATTTTCGCTACACTCACTTTTGACCTTGCCTCTCGTAGTTCAGACGAGTCAACAAAAGTCAATAATATCCTCAGTTGATTCTTTACGTACGAGTACCTACTTCTCCTGAACGACTAATTCTAATCTAATGCATGACATTATTGTACAATACGAATTGATATCTGTTATACCATTCTTAACTACTGTACTTAAAATTTGTTCACTTTACTTTGCATGTAAAAGAAGCGGAAAAAGAAAACATAAAAGTACCACACGATTTATTTCGTGATATAACCCACGATGCCTGCTTAGTATCTTACAGAGACTGTTACGAATTTAAAACGACATTATATGAAATAACAACTACAGATTGTACTTATATCTGAATCAAAATATGTTATGTGAAATACAGGACACATTGTTGGTTAGTATCTTCTCGAACATCACCAAAACACCACCATAGTATTATTGTTCACAGTTAAGTAGTCAAATATACACAGGAATCATTTTTACAAACAAATTCAAATTTTAAAGGAACAGAAGATATAATTAGTGTGAACATACCAACATCAGCAGGGTCTTCGGACGGTTTGTAGAAACTCAATCCTAATGAAACGATAGCGGCCACTTCTAAAATGATCAACGTCACATCTTGCAGAGCCTCCCATACTAAAGTGAGGAAAGTCTTGGGGGGCTTTGGCGGGATTAAGTTCGAACCGAACACCTCCCGCCTGTGCTGCATGTCCGCTTTCGAACCGCAAAGACCTGCGAAAGAAACATTACATTAGCATTTGTAAAAAAATATTATAAGCAGATATATTATAAGCAAATATAGCTAACGATAGAATACAGAATAAAGATGTAGGTATATTTAATTACTTGGGAAGTGATATATCATTTAAATGTATTAACGCTGGTTTATCGTCAGTAACAATTGGTGCAGACATTATAAACGTCCAAGAATCTGTATCTATAATTAGATAAACAAACACTAAAACTACTTCAGGAACGTTTGAAGTTTTCTCTAACATGCAGCTACTTATTTCTTTTGAAGCTAATTCTGAATCCCCATGGATTGTAAATCAATAAGCTGTTAATTCTATTTTAGTATCTATATCCTTACAGTTAAAATTCTCTTTGGGTTACGCTGAAGTAAAGGTGATTGCAGAAGGTAATCGTAAAGTTTATACGGACGCAGTTTCGCAGCGAAATATTGTTGCGACGTATACCTTTTCATTCATAATGGATGAGTATGAACGAGCCTGTGATAAAATAACACGCACACTGAACCGTGAAACGGTACCAGTGAATAATAAAATTTAAGTACAAGAATGAAACGGTTGATCGGGTGGAAGGAATCGTAGGCGATTGGGTTTAGTGTACTCGTAAGGTGCTGAACATCTTCAGTATGGCGATGACGAACATCACTGCCGGCAATAAATAAAATGTTATGTACGAATTTTACATTAATGTTGCTTCGTCAAGTACTTAGTTTATACAGTTTAATGTATGTTAATAAAATATCGATAAGGAAGCGCTCTTCAAAGGAATTTAAATATAAATGAAGATACGCAACAATTTAAAATAAACTCTCGAGTACATAATAATAAAAAAGACAATAGCATTAGCATTAATTACAAAAGCGCTTCATACAAAAGGGTATCCTAAAATAAGGGAACTGGGAAACGAATGCAAAAACAAAGCCATCCGTCTATGTAATAAAGTATAAAGAGGTCATGGGATTCCGTATTAATAAAACATGATGAAGACAAATGCCCTGCTAAGGGTTTACCTGAAATAATTATAACAGATTTTGAGGACGTAAGGGACATTTCGTCTGACGATGTTGGGACTCACAAATTATGCATAACCATAATTCTGAATGAATTTAAAGGAAACAGTTCGACGTTCATCTCTGTAAAGGAGAATATAAAACAAGATCTTTTTCAAAGATCATCGGAAAAGTTTTGATGTTACAGTTTCAATAAAAGCTAATAAACAATCTTTGTCTGCAACTTCTTCAATCTAATTTTCAATCGCAATCCTGTCAATCACGCAAATCATAAATCAAAGTGATTGAAAGCTTATTAGTTTTAGTTTAGCAGTATGAGTATAACTCTCTCAACAAAGCGCTTGTGTGAACAAATGCTTTATTTATGGAAAGTGCTATAGCTGTAGTGTCAGAACTTTTTATACTAAACAAACAGTAATTGGGTTTATTTTCTGTCAATTAAATACTGTACAAAAGTTGATGGACCATTGTCTTGCAGTAAAAACCAAATAAACGCAATATACTCAGTACTTCCGACGCTATATTTTTTGCCTTGACTAGATTGTTTTCATTAGATTTTTGTATGTATATTGCATTACCTGTTATGAAATCATCGATGTCATCAAGATTAAGGATAAGACTGTTAAAGTATTAAATATATTCTCTTCAAAGATTGCTCCTCAAGATTTCCCTAACACGTTGTAATAGGATATTCATTACTCACGACACTCGGGTAAAAACTCTTGTGTCAGTCATTTCGCCGCCTTTTTATGAATATTTATCAACGTTGTAGCGCCTTGCCCTTAGCGGACTCGGTGATGTAAATTTTGTATTCAAGGTTTTTGGGGTAATCTTGAATTGTCTGCAACATTTGATGCTATGAGCCTTTTTCGGCCTTGCTCTTCAGGAATTCTTAGATCGACTTAGTCTATATTGATTGCTATTTTCAATACTAGAAGTAGATTCTAGTTCAAATTTTTGTTTAATTTTAATTACTTGGAGGGTAACGGCTTAATATATCAAGTATTAAAATT
Source organism: Ochropacha duplaris (assembly GCA_951361185.1). Classification (NCBI taxonomy): domain Eukaryota; kingdom Metazoa; phylum Arthropoda; class Insecta; order Lepidoptera; family Drepanidae; genus Ochropacha; species Ochropacha duplaris. Next base: position 2,500,659 of record OX592715.1, on the reverse strand, counting down.
GGCTCTTTTCCAGAAATAAATGAAGATCCTTTAATCACAATGAGATACCCAAAAATTTTGGGAACCGCGCCTATCTGAATATATGCGTTCTATTTTCAAACATAATAAAGAACCCGGCAAATATTCTGGAAACAAACTCAATAACCCCTTCACGTATTATATTTCGACCTTCCAAAACCGTTTACTGTTATCTACGTTATTGTATTCAAAGAAAAAACGTGAATATGGAGGATCACCCTCCTAGGGGTGCTCAACGAATTGAGTCTTATAATTTGTCAAATAAATTCGGCTGGGTTCGTGAAAAAGAAAAAAATAAGGGACCTTTTGAATACTCCCAAGTTTTCGCTTCCTTATGCAGACGAAGAAACAATGTTTTTGTCATTTAATTTTACGCTTGTAATCTTCAACATGCTGCTCATTTTGTATGTGACATTTTTAATTTCTCCGACATAACAGTCAGTAGGTATTTGGATCTTTCAACAAACAATATCTTGTATTGTAATAATAAATAAACTACGTAGGTATTTTTAAATGCTTCATTAATAAAGAAAGCAATACTTAAAAACAAGTATTATTTCAATGAATTTGTATTAACTCGTAAAACGTGTTACATTACAGAAAGTGGGACACGAACCACATTCTGTTTTAACACGCTATGTCCCGCCATTATTTCCATTTACGCCTTTTAAGTGGATGCGTTCTCAAGGCTCCAGAAATATTTCTTGTGACTCCTTCATTCATTGATTGTTCATTTCTCCGGTTCTAGATAAGACTTCTTTACCGCATCTGACCGTAGCAAAACATTCTAGTTTCAAACCAATTAGGCTTAAGGCCACTGGTCTAAGTAGCTGGAAATTGCACTCAAGTTGAACTTCATTAACGGCTTAATATAGACTCAAGATACAAGGTGGACATGGTTCTCAACAGTCCTACAAAGCCAAAATAGACAAGATAGAATCTACGGTAGACCATATTATCGAAGAGTTGATTTTTGCTACTAGGGAAAGAGACTCATTCATACAGTCTGAAATCCTACTAATATTATAAATCTGAATGTTTGTATTTGGTTATTTGTTGCTCATTCACGCAAAAACGGCTGAATGGATTTTTATGAAACTCGGCATACAAGTAGATCATATCCTGGAATAAAACTTAGGATACTTTGATCCCGGGAAAAGATAAGATCCCTCGGAAACGCGGGGCGAAAAACTGTTTCTACAATAATAAACGTTGATAATCATATGTATATTTACCACGCAATATCGCATAGCTCAGCTTTTAAGTCTCCACAGGTTCTTCAAAGAGTCTCCCTTGTGTATGTTCGTGAGTCATGTGTAAATATGTTTAAACACCATTACCTGAGTTCACTTCGGTATATACAGACAGACTTATGCGAAACGATTGCTGACGTAATACTATCGAGTTTAGCTTTACATACAAGTGTTAATTCGCCTTTGTCGATTGATAATTTTGTTATATCTGTAACGATTTCTGAGCAAAATTTAGTCTCAGCAAAAGCAACCTTCCCAATCGTGCTTGCTTTCATAAATATATGAAACACAAGTTTTTCGATTTTACCCGCGTTTCCGAGGGATCTTATCCTATCCCAGGGTAACTACTAATCTGCAATTGAATAACTCTTACTCACTAAAAGTTACTGAACGGGCAGCATTATCAGCGGAATCATGGGTCCATATATTTATGAAGATCAGAGATGCCGTTCGTTGCTGCCAATACAGAGCGAAATCATTATCAGATGATCATTAAAATAATCAACAAGTATTAATAGATTTACAAATATCGATGTAGCATAATACAAAAATGCCAATTGTGTGGACAAATTGATTCGCCACCGTCACAACAGCTACTCGATAAAAAAATTCAAAGCATCAGTGTTGCCATTAAACAGTCATTAAAATATCATAATACGTTCGAAACGATACATCGTCGTGTTTAATCGATTAAAAACTATAAACAATTTATTTCTGTGTACACTTCGTGTATAAAAACAAGAACGAAAAGCGGTTTATTGACGATAAATCGGCGTAACGAGTGTTGCAGGGTAAATAAGGCCTCTCGTGACTGTACACACAAACCTGTGATAAAATTACATGAGTAATAAAATCAAAATACGCTACGGTTAGAAATCCGTTGAGATTGGCGCCAACATTTGTCCAAACATATTAATGAATGTATTATGCACACTTTTATTTGCCTGCTAAGTATTCTGGGCCATGTACGAGGTCTGTTTGTAATCTGAAGTACCTACCACCCACCTATACGTGAATAGGATGATGTATGAACTTCAAGAAGGCGGTATGAATTTTCAATTACGTAATTTAAATAAAAATATTCTTGTCCATAAATATGGATAAATAAAAGTTAATTTTTAGTGCAAATCAATTCACCGGGCGGCCGAAACTGAAACTCAGTCCTTGACCTCTGTAACATGTAACTTATCGACCTTCGAGCAACAAAAACGCGTTCGAGGTCGAAATAGGAAATGGTATGGAACGACCCGTTGGGTATTCTATATGTACATATGTATAGAACAGTCCCCTGTTTGTTTGTGTTCGTGAACGGAGAAAATGGAAATTAGCCTGCAGGAAAAATGTATATTCAGTACAAGCTGAACGTTACGCAACATAATGTAGGATTCAGAACAACATTTTAATTTTCATCGCTGAAAAATGCTATAGTTTTTTAAGATTTTTCATACCACAGTCAATATTACTCAAAGAATCACAAAGTTCATATTTTAATGAAAAAGTTTACAGACGCAGAAAAGCTTTTAAGATCTACTGAGGGATTGTTAGTTTCAAGCTAAAGTCGTGAAACACAAATTGTTGAAGTCAGTATATTTCAAGAGGACGTCCTTGATACGTCCAATCATATTTCACAGTAAAACAATTGTAACTCAGTTGGTGCCAAGGAATTCAAACAAAAGCCAACCGACTATTGGTTTTGCTGTCTGCGAGGTGAAACATAACAACCTATTTTCAATTCTAGGCGCGACTAGAGATTTTGTCGATTCGTGAGTATATCTCCGTATCGTTTGGAGCAGATCTTGAGACAAGATCCGAGTGTTACGTTGTTTCTAAAGTAGGTAGAGCAATTAATTCTATTAGGAATATTCTAGGTAGATAAGGAGTCAATTAATGCTTGTGGTATAGGTAAAAGAGGTCGAATATGTGGATCAACAATTGATCAAATTTCTAAACACATACTTCTAATTATAACAGACGTCGTAAAGGTGACGTTTGAAGAGGTGTTTGTATCAATAAAGACACAAGTCAACAAATACAAACATCGACAAACAAACCTTGATTCGATTGAAGTAAACCAAATACATCACATTTATTACATCAATACACGCAACGTTAAGGATTATAAGGAAAGTGTTATTTTGGCTATCGGCCATCAGATGCGGGCGTAGGTATCCAAGGTCCGATACATCACGTGATCACCACAATGGGCGATATGTGTATAACTGATGAAGCGTCACCGTGGCACAGCTGTCTCGCCGTGCCGGATCGCCACGGTGACGGAAATAGAACGTCGATAGCGACTCTACTAAAGCAACCAAGGAGAATCGACTCGCGGGAAATCACTGATTTAGGTGATTACCATACATATTCGATAGATAGGTACTGGTAACTGTAATTTATTGTAGGTATACCTTTTTTATTCTGGATAAGCTTGTGTTTGACCACAATCTTACCATGTTAAGTGATGATGTGGTAAGCACACAAAGCCTAGATGGGAACTGGCTCTCAAGTGCAGCTGGAACACACCGATAGGTGCTTGCTTGGCGAGGGTGCTATGGTTTCCTCACGATGTTTTCCTTCACCGAAAGCTTTAGACCAGTTCATGAATCCTCTCAATGGCATGCACCGTGAAACTTAGCCGACATTCCCGATAAGATACTTTAATAGGATTATATGTGAGGGTAAAGGTAGGTAGTTATTTCATCCCTCCGCGGCGCAGTATGAATATATTTCATGCAAAGTATCCTTGTTACGCGAGATAGGAGCGGAATGTTCCGCCTGCTGAGTCGCCGGTTTCCCATGGGCGGCACTCCGGAAGATAAATGGTGAAAGAAACCATTTTGCTATATAGCCTTAAGCTGAAAACGGATGTTGATGGAGATCGCGAGGTTCTTGAAAACTAGACACATCAATAATGGCAATACCGACACAAATATTTGAAATTCATTTGTGTCTGCAGTCTGTCATACATGTCTATTTCTACCGTCGCAAGCCAGGGCCTTCCGTATTTATCTTATTTGCACATGTGCGTCATAGATAGCACCCTATTGAAATGAACGATAGATTTCTAGAACATAAACTTGTACTTTATCTAGGCTTGCCATCTCCAAACTTTGAAATCCAAGCCATGGTTTGAAGCCAGGCCTATATATGTATAAAAACAGTACCTAATTGTAATAGTTATATTCCACTGAAAACAGGGTCAATAAAACAACGAATTTTAAAACATAAGTGCTTAATAGGACTCTTTAAAACCTCAGGACGATGCTTAAAAACTATCCAGAACAGCCCAGGACACCACAAAAAGCAGGACATCTCCTGGGAAAACAGGACGATTGGCAACTCTAACTTTATCAACAAAGGTGGAAAATTTCCAAGCGACTGGCTTCAATACTAGAGTCAATAAATAAACATGTTATCGCTTCTGACAATTTATTTGCAGTTCCAGGCTTTAAGACGGTGGGGGTGCTAGATCTTTGCCACCACTAGGAACTGTCAGCTACACAAGCACAGTAATTCATCGGTCAATGAACTAACCTAACTTGTTGTATAGCAAAAACAACTTTAACAGCATTAGCATGTTTTCATAGTTGCTTTCATAGACAAAATTAAGCAATAAAGCATTTCCTATTTAACATAATATTAACGATGTTCATTAGTTTTGCAGTAAATTGTTACTACGACAAACAGGATGTAAATAATTATGACAATGCATTGACGTCACAGTGAGAGGTCAAATGAATTATTATTGTCACAAACTTTTTGACAAATCACATAATACCTACAAAGGAGTAAGTATCCTTTTGAGTCCAAAGAATCGTTTTAATAGCAATGACGTCACAATAGGGTATTTGACTACGATGAAAAAATAAATAAGACTGCTGTTAGTTTCACAGTAAACCTTTATCTAAACTAATTTAGCCATAGTAATATTTCAAAATATGTACTATGATGTTTATAAGAAAGTGATTAAATTTTCACGTTTGACTACGTGATTGAACTGTACTGGCCGATTCTGGAGTGTGACGTCACCTGCTTGTAATGAACAAAAAGATCTAGCGTATTACGATACGATATTTCGACAGCTAAAAGTTTGTTTACGAGCAGCTGACGTCATGATATCACGTGACCTAGACATGGCGTCTTAGCGTTTCGGTGGACTTTTTCTATATATATAAAATTCTCGTGTCACAGTTTTAGTTACCGTACTCCTCTGAAACGGCTTGACCGATTTTGATGAAACTTTGTAATTACGTTCAGTAGGTCTGAGAATAGGTGGTTATCTATTTTTTACTAGCTTTCCCCCGCGGTTTCACCCGCGTTCCCGTAGGATCCGCGTTTTCGTGGGATCTAGCGGTATAAAAAATAGATAACAACTTACTCTCAGACCTACTGAATATACATATAAAATTTCATCAAAATCGGTCAAGCCGTTTCGGAGGAGTATGGTAACAAAAGACCGATTTGGAATCGGGTTCTAAGTTTTGTTTTAATTTCAGAGCAGGACAACGTCTGCCGGATCCGCTAGTATTAATATAAACTTTGATGGTAATTTTTAAAATATAGATAAATTCACAAAGAATTAAGCAAATTGCAAATTTATTATTCTATAATATTACTGTAACTATTGTTTTAAATGTGAGGTGTATTCTTTGTTGGATATCCAAAATAAATAAATAATGAACAATTTTAGATACTTTTCTAAAACCTGTCAAATGCCCTATTCACTAAAACGTCAAATAAAGATGAACGCACCGCACTCCACCCTCGTTCAATCCGGTTATGTCCGACCGAAAGCAATAACCCTACGCGACACGTAGTAACACAAGTACCATTCCAACTACCCAATAAATACACGTAATGCATTAGTCTATCTGTACGGCAAATCGGGTAAAAGGGTCTTAGAGACTGTCCGTACAATTGCCGTGAAAAACGATCGAGTTACACTTGCGACAATTTCAAGCCAGGGTTGGACCGCTATGTTCATTTGGATTAGCGTTATCAGTTTCGTTTTCATAAAGAGCTGGAACCTATTTTAGAATGAACTGGCTCTCAAGTGTACCTGCCTGAATCCACCGGTAGGTTATTTTTTAAAATTCTGGATAAGCTTGTGTTTGACCACAATCTCACCATGGTAAGTGATGATGTGGCCGACGGTGGTAAGCACACAAAGCCTAGATTGGAACTGGCTCTCGAGTGCAACTGTCGGAACACACCGATGACAACACACAACTTGAGGGTGGTAGCCAGACAGTCGGGTACTACAAAGTACCCTACCACCGTGCTATGGTTTCCTCACGATGTTTTCCTTCACCGAAAGCTTAAACTCATTGTACGATTCGAACCCACGGCCTTCGCCGCGGTATCCGACGTCACTATCACTGAGCTATCATCGCCCTAAAGATGAACAAATCACACTTAAGACTTCCAGTTCACAGTTTGGCTTTGTAAATTCAGCTGTAAAAATAATCACTTTAGAAATTCAGTGACTCAAATCGCATTAACTCCTGGACAGGGTATAAAATTTTATGGTCTGGTATTTAAAAAAAAACGCAAGGAAATGATTGCAAAAGGCTGTTATAGTAGTGGTGTAACGATAGAGTATCGATAGACACTTCTTTAGCGATCATTTTACTCTTTGAAGAAATAAGTCGTAAAGCGGGATAGTGTTAAGTACATTAATACATGGAGCTAAGTTAGGAGGATGTAATCCTACAAAAAAAAACATCGACAATTTCGATAAACCAGATAAATTACATTATCACTAGTCTATTTTCAGGGCTACGTGCTAAAAGATCCATCCAATATCATCCCCGGACAATTTGTGAGGGCAGTTACTGTGAAGTGGTCTCCACCAAATAGGATTACACGGCCATCGACCTCCGGGAACGTTTGCCAGTAGATGTACGCTTCCAATAGTGTTGGATTAATCAACTATCGATATATCGATAATTTAACTTTAGACCATTGTACTTTATAGAAGTACTCGTGTCAGTTTTTCATTTCTTTATTAACTTGGAAAGTAAAACGTTATTAAAAATTCTAGGGCTTATCTGTCAGTTATCTGGTTTCCATTGTACAAGCTCTGCTTAGTTTGGAATCAGATGAGTGTTTGAAGAATGCCCTACGATATAATTCGAAATAATTTAAATAATATTGCTAGTGTAAAATATAGGATACATAAAATTATAGATATGCATATACAATACAGCACTAGTTCTAAATACATCGAATACCCTGAAGCAGTATTAAAGTTTAACATCAAAAACTCATCAGCGTAGACTTGTTAACAAAAACGAAAGCGAGAAAATGACATTGGGTAATTTAAAAAAGATTTTATAATGTTGTGGGAACATTCCATTGTCTATTTAGCGAGGATTTGCTCGTCAGGTTTTTTTTTTTTTATGTCACAAGTGACAACGAGGCAGGCGGGTCACCTGATGGTAAGTGACAACCGTCGCCTATAGACATTGGCAACCAGGGGATTGCTAATGTGTTGTACACCTTATTACAATGCCTTAAAGGCGAACTGGCTCTCAAGTGCAATTGCCGGAACACACCAACAGGTGCTTGGCGACAGATTTTCAACTTGAGGGTGGTAGCCAGCCAGTCGAGTACTACAAAGTACCCTACCACCGTGCTGTGGTTTCCTCACGATGTTTTCCTTCACCGAAAGCTCAAGCTCATTGTAAGGATTCGAACCCACGACCTTCGCCGCGGTATCCGACGTCACTTACCACTGAGTTATCATCGCCTTGTGCGGGCGGTGAGGAACTTTACAGATTTGCCTAAGAGTACGCGATACGTAATGCGAAGGCGGTAGGGCCTGCCGTAGATAATACCTAATAACAAACCCTTTACGTGTGACGTAATTTATGGATGGCTTAACAGGATGCTAAGTATAGTGTGGCTGCTTGTATAACTACGGTTTAGTAAATTCTCAATAGTTTTGGAAGGCTTTGTCTATTCCCAAGCTATTCCCTTTTTGATAAATTGTTCTCTAGCCACCGTCCCGCGGTATCACCCGTGAAGCCTGTAGCACTCAAGGATAATGTGGCTTTCTATTGGTGAAATTTCCGTAGTTTTCATTACGCATTCATTAGTTTAGATGTATATTTAACACCACAAATTGTCATGACATTTATGGGTCCCATGGGAAATTTAGAAAAAGCACGTAATAATGTTTTGACAAACTTCATAAACAAAACTAGACACATAACAGCTATGATAATTTCAGTTATTACGTAAAATCGACTATCAGAATTAGTAGCCAATTATGTTTATCGAATGTAGTAATCGATTAATTTAATTCGGATGTTTTCTTATCAAGTTGAATCGCAATCATCTTCATTTTGTATACCTATATGCAGATTGGGGACTATAACAAGCTTTTTCTTGATTGATGGCGGACTATAACAAATGTCTTCACTACGATGTTCAATGAAAATAATGTCCGAACCCAATTAATGTATCTATGTAACAATAATAATAGCGCAGAAGCAAAATTGGATGAAGAAATGCCATCAAATTAAAGAGTATACCAGCATACATCAGGCACAAACAAACACGAAGCACTTTAAAATTACACCGAGCCCGTAACTCACAGCTAAATTCTTATATTTAAACATCGCCTTAGCTTCCGCGATCCATTTCTCTTGTCAGACGAATTCAAACTCTATTTAAGATAGTCCAGAACATGATTCCCTTTGTTAGTATCGTAAATGACTAGTCCAAGAGGATTATATTTCTTGTAATCGATTTACAGTACTGAGTTGATCTCAAATCAAACCCGCGTGAATATTTTAGTGGCTGTCATTATAAAACAAGAATATTTTACGTTTAATATTTCTAATTTTCATTTTATTATCTGTATCATTTGACGTTAAGGCATCGTTAAGGCGTCCATCTTTATTTGACGTTTTAGTGACGTCATGTTGCTATTAAAACGTTTCTTTGGACTTCAAATCACTCCTTTGATATGTGATTTGTTAAAAAAGTTTGTTACAATAATAATTAATTTGACCTCTCACTGTGACGTCAATACATTGTTACATGTAGAGATGTAACAAGAGTATGTATTGACCATATTGGATATTTCAACCCCAATATTGGATGATTCATAGAGATATGATAAATAAGGAAATAACCCAGGCAAATAACTATAAAACCTTATATGATACTGCGGAATGGTAAGTAAACACACATTGGTTTTGATGAAAAATCGATAGGCATCTAATAGAAACTATGCAAACTGGATCAAGCAAGGGTAACAAAACGAAAAGCAAAGCTTTAAATTATATTTCGCCAGTAAATACTTCTTTTTTATACCACAAGCGACAACCAAGCAGCCGGATCACCTGATGTTAAGTGACTGTCGTTTTGCCTATTGACATTAGCAATACCAGGGGTTTATAAATGTGTTGTGCACCTTCTCACAATGGCTTTAAGGCAACTGGCTCTCAAGTGCACCTCCCGGAACACACTAACAGGCGCTTGGCGGCAATTTTCAACTTGAGGGTGGTAGCCAGCCAGTCGAATACTACAAAGTACCCTACCACCGTGCTATGGTTTCCTCACGACGTTTTCCTTCACCGAAATCTCAAGCTCATTGTAAGATACGAACCCACGACCTTCGCCGCGGTATCCGACGTCACTACCACTACTTCAATCATCACGTTTACTTCTACTATTATGAAATGAAAATGTGTCCCCGTTACTTCAGCTACTATTTCAGTACCCCGTATATCTTGAACGATCAGCTAAATCGAGTCGTTAACCAAAATCGCACAGGGGTAATGGGTTTCAATTGTAAGCATTGTATTATTTGTTTGTCGTGTGCCAATTTCGTGTGATCGGATTGTTTTTCACACAAACCTCATTTGAATGCATTCAGAAACATCGTTGCCTATCTGTTTATAGCCGAAGAGATAACTGTTTATTCCAATACTACCCTCAGGAACACTCTTGCTTTCTCTTTTAAGTGTATTGGATACAGATTTAAAAGAATGCGCTGTTCAAACGTCTACTTTAACAGACGCTTCAGAAGACTCAATCATAACATTTATTCTTGTACTAACTTTCGTCGCAGTTTAACCGGCGTTGGAAAGATCTAATGCTTTAGAGGAACAAGCATCATCACATAAATTTACCAAACAGTAAACAACATCTAAATTTACCATCACAACACCAAAAGTGATATAATTGTCTGAAATATCTCCATCGTCAACAAAAACTGATGGGGTTCCAAGAGTGCTACCGATACAAGCACGGGCATTACTCCAAGTTTAACGACAGTCACCAAATTTACCACATGTTACTAAACATAAACTACGACGTCACAGGTGGGTTGACAGTTATTTTAATTATTATCGGACAAAGGTACACAGATCAGGTGGTCTCACGTCACTTCAACCGCATTGACGTATTCTAGAACGTCACCAGACTGACCAGAATTTGTAATGCCCAATATAATTTCGCAAAGGGCTTTGATCGCTAATATTTATTTTTAAACCGCACGTGGATGTTTTCGGCTGGTGTTCCTATGGGGCGTATTTATGATGGCATTCGGATGTTTGGAGTGTTGTAATCGATCATTCGTACATACACCACACGTGTTATTCGATTATGAAACAAATGGTTTGATGTTTCTTTTCGATTACGAATTTTGTCGATAAATTTTTATTGATGATAATTTTGGTATCAATCTTAATTTCTAAAATTATACATAACAATCAAATCATACATATATTTGGCCCATTTTTTCTGCTGATAAAAAGTCTTTCATTCAAGAAATGAACTATACCAGACTGTTTTTTTTTACTTTTGGATAATCTTGTGTTTGACCGCAATTAAGAGGTGATGAAGCCGAAAGTGGTAAGCACCCAAAGCCTACATGGGAAATGGTTGTCAAGTGCAGATTTCGGAACACACGGTGTGTTGGCGACAGATTTTCAACTTGAGGGTGGTAGCCAGCCAGTCGGGTACTACAAAGTACCCTACCTACCACAGTGCTGTGGGTGAATATTTATGTGTTGTTCTTCTTCATTTTATTCTGTCACCATTCACATAAAACTTTGAAGCAAAGCCTATATCTACATACTAGTAAGAAATAATTTACACACAAGGTTAGACGAGTGACTAAAGAGTTTAAGTATAAAGTTACATAATTACGTCATGTGGGATGTGTCATAGTTGAAATGTCATTATCATCGAATAGCTTTCCGCCCCGCGGTTTCACCCGCGTATCCTTAGAGATTGAATTTCAAAAAATCTTTCTTAATCCTCGTCTACATCTTAAAAACATTACCTGTGAAAAAAATCAGCTTTCTAGGTCTAACACTGGGCGTTGATGAGTCAGTCCTTCTCATTTATCATACCAAGAAACGGAAATAACTCCTAACTTTGAACCCCCGTTTCACCCCTTCAGAGGTGGAATTATAGGAAACGCTAAAACATGTATTTCTTTATTTTTAATTCTTAGCCTAAAAACAAAGTTTCATGGTTCTAGCTTAAAAAAATCGCGGACTTCCATACTAACTTTCAACCCCTGTTTCACCCCCTCAGGGGTATAAATTTAAATAACGCTGATACACGTGTTTTTTTTATTTTTAATTGATAGTCTAATAACAAAGTTTCATGATTCTAGCTTCAAAAATGACCGACTTTCATACAAACTTTCAACCCCTTTTTCATCCCCTTAAAGGTTGAATTTCGAAAAATCCGTTCTTATTCCTCGGTCAAGTTTTAAAAACAACACCTGGGAACAAAATCAGCTTTCTAGGTCTAAGGGTTTAGGCTGGGCGTTGATAGATCAGTCAGGACTTCTACTTTTATATATATAAAACTCGTATAGATGAGAATGATGTCTAGATTACCTACGAAGAGCATGTTCAATAGATCGTCACCTCTGTCTCTCTTTTCCTAACAAAGGCTTTCTATTTGAAAGAATTTGTCTTTAATTATACGAGTATGGTACCTAATCAAAAATTAATAAATCAGCCTTTATTCCACTTAGTCACTTATGATTTTGCAGAGCATGTACCGTACGAAAGCTTCATAGATCATTCAGGTCCACACGAAGGTGACGCGATGGTACATGTTATGCGTAATCTAGTGTCAGTATCAAAATGGGGCCTAATTAAACGAACAACTGTTAGAAAGTTTTGGCACTCGACAAGCGGGGTTGGCGTTATGTGTACGACTGTACGTACACTATTTATCAATACATAGTTGTATGTGTACAGCTAGCAACAGAAGCGGGGAGTAACAAAACATTAATCGAGGCGGACGTGTGCGTGTGTGCCAACTAGGGATGCCGCTTCCCGCAAACATATTATTCAAGCAAACTGCACTTGTTTGTCGACTGTGTCCCGCTTTCAGCGCGCTCCTGGCAGTAAATGCGGGATGTAGATTGTTTGTTGAATGAGAACTCGTTATTTGTAGGTTGGAAGATGTTTCAGATACATTGAAGAGAAGACTTGACGTTTTGTTTGTATTGAATTTTGTAACGGAAAATAAGTTACTTAATTATAAGCTAAATAAATTTAAAGACATTGCAAGATTCTAAACAGAAAAATAATTAAGCGGACGATTGTACCTTCTGCAAAACCGTTTTAGCCACAATCAGGACAAGATAGGTAAGCCTGTATTGCCCCTCATAATCTCATATTTACAAAGTTTTCATAATCTACCAACCCTATTGACAATTTCAGTGTAGCCAATGTCAAAAGAGCTCTTACATCCCCCTCGCTGCAAAACCAAAATGGCAGAAGAGGTGTAAGCCAATGAACTGATGTAGGTCTTTATAGATTGGACGCGGCTTACTGGCACTGGCGCCTGGCAAAGGGCGGGCGAGGCTATCTACATACATACTGTAGATTATACAATGCTTGAAAGAACTGAAGTTTGGCAACGTCGCTTCATGAATTTATATAGAAAGCACCATTTGCAGACTTGCCGACATCAAATCCCTTCTGTTAGCAAACCAAAATCAACCTTAAGCGATAGTAAAAATGGTAGATAATTGATGGTTGAAGGTGTAGGTATATGATATAAAACAGTGCTGACAGGATTCGAAAAACTCATTATATCTTTGTGGCAGCCGATCAACTAAATAAAAAGGTTGTTGACAATTCGTCGGTTCCGACGTCAGAGCACTCTTTTGATATTGTTGACGTCAAGTCAACAGTCATCAAATTTTATCGAACACAATTTATACGTATCAAAATATAATGCTTTTCTTAAAGGCTTAATAAAACTGATCTTTTAGAAGAGATTTATGAAATTAAATTGAATTCAATATTACAATTATACGAGTATAGCTGCGAGATCGAATCAGAAAAGACGAATTTCGCAGGCGAACCAAAGTAACTGACATAGCCCAAAGAATAGCCAAACTAAAGTGGCAGTGGGCGGGGCACATAGTTCGTAGAACCGACGGCCGATAGGGCAGAAAGGTTCTCGAGTGGCGAGCACGAACCGGAAGACGCAGCGTGGGCAGGCCTCCCACACGGTGGACTCACGATCTTGTTAGGGTCGGAGGAAGCCACTGGATAAAAGTAGCGCAAGATCGTGGAAATCACTGGGGGACGCCTTTGTCCAGCAGTGGACTTCTTCCGGCTGACATGATGATGATGAAATATTTATTCATATAAATAGGACTTCACAGGCACTTGTGAATTGTCAGATTCTAACACACGGTTCGAGAGGAAAGGAAGATCAATTACACTTCTCAAAACCAATTTAAAATTATTATTATTAATAGTCAACCAAATTTTAAATTCCAGACGTTTAAAGGAAAAGCCATAAATAAAAACTTCTAAATTGTAACAGTTCATGAAGTATTTAAATAAAATGTCATCATACGTGCTGTTAGTACAGTAGCCTCACGTTACCTTAAGAAATAGATGAAAGACAACGACATAAAAACGTCGTGATATTGCTACAGAGTAGAAGTTAAATTCTTTCATAAACCATATACACACTCCCACGAGTTCGTATTATTATGGAATAAAGAAAATAAATGAAATGGTAACAAATAGCAACATTCTAACCTGACAGGTTAGGTTATGCTAGGAACATATGAACATGTAAACAAAATGGAAAGACACGCCAATGATCACTAGCGAATTATGTTAGCTGTAATGCGAGCTGAATGGCTCACAAAAACTCCTAAAATACAAAAATTTCACGTCTAGAGAAAAACAAAGCTATCCAACATCTAACAGATTACTAATGATATCTTGAAATCCTAGCAGAAAAAAGGAATAGAGTAATTCCCAACAATAAGTTACATTGGAATTATATGAAATCGGATGATGCGGAATTGAAAACGATGTTATCGCATACGATGTAAATCGATAGCAGGATAGCTGTCGTTGAAACGAATGACGGTCATAATCACGCGGGTAGTAAGGGAGATTCTTTTTTCTACGTTAAACACAGTCATTCGTCTGTAGTCAATGAGATTACTCCGGGGATTACAAAAGGAATGGCAATTACACCGACTAGAAGCCTGAGGTCGCAGCTAAATGGCAACCATTATTACGGCATGTTCCGTATTATGCGCGAGTAATGTACTCGAATGTAATACAATTTGTTACGTAACGCGGGTAACAGTTATGGAAACAATACGCTGATTGCTTACTGCAGCAGGACGTAACAATGTGAGTGTTATTGCTCTATTTTCGGTTTGTTTTACTATAATTAGTTGTATGTAGCGCTCGCTGCTTAGGTTTGTTGCTCGGCGAATATTTCCGCTATTTGCTTTATAAATATCGCATACCTACCTATGTATTGATAGTAAGTAATCATCTCATTGTGAATCATTAAAAAATAATAGTGTACAAAGAAATCAGTCAACGTGTTCGTGTCGTGATTCTCCGGCAGTGACCTCGCGGTAGCTTTCGATACCGTGAACCGTCTGTTTCGGACGCTCCCGACCTATTTCAGTCCGCCGACCAACCGAGCTATGCTCTGAAACAATGAACTGAGTGCGCACGAACAGGAAAGGTATACATCCAGGTTGTAAGAAAGAGCGGGATAAAAGTCTAGGTTGGCGTCACACAGGGAGCACGCATAGTACCCGCTGCGTTCTATTTCTGAACGTCGCAAAACATGTCTCGGAATTCGTTTCTATGTGTCTGGGAACATCAGAAATCATGTGACTAATGATCCACGAGCTAAAACTGTAAAGATTAACGTGGGGTGTAATAAAATTCACGGCATAATGCCGGTGGGGGTCACATGCATGCTAATTGTACGCAAAACGCTTTTAAATTTACAGCTTCATTTCAACAATGACGTGTTCCAGGTCAATAAAAGCATTTAGCTCGTTCGCTATTCCTATTAAGCGTTATGAAATGACACAAGATAATGAATTCAGGGCTACTACCTTGGGTGATATCATGCTATTATGCAACTTATGTACATAAAATTATTGTCGTTTGCCAAATTGGATGTAGACACGTCGTCGATCGGTTTATAATCAAGACGGATTTTTAGACGACTCATTATTAATAGATGTAGTAATTCATAGGAGTATTGCACCAGAGTAATGAATAGAAAGATTGGACAGTTTCTCGCGGTCCGCACATGTAACCCGACGTCATATCGGTCGGAGCTCAGCTCATATCTACTCGCACGTATAAACAATATAAAAATAGCACGATTGTTTCCTATAGTTTACTGTACAGACCACATTAACCTGCAACAGCTGTAAATAAAATGATGTAGCACCTCAATAACGGGCTTGTGTAACGTGTGTTGAGAACATTTTGGTTATTTGTTTTAGATGCTTTAGAATAAGGCGGTCGTCCGTCTTTCGTTAAACTATGGTTTATTTTAATCTCTGTATTAATATTGTGTTCGAAAATACCTGGGAGCGTTCAATCATAAACCGTTGTACCTGGTTTGTTTCTGTTGCGCACGAGTTTAGCGTTTCGTTTTAGGTATACAGTTTACGCTTTATGTTTCCGTTAGCTCGGCTCTTGCCTAATGGATGTATGTTCGGTACAGAGTTCCCCATTATCGTAATGTATGAATGCAGAAATGTAAAGGCTGCCCCGGGTCAGCATTGATTTCCACAATCAATTATAATGGTTCCTACCTACCATAAAATTATGGCTTGTCGTCGAACAATGATTCCTAGCCAAGTAACCAAACTATGTTTACCGAGAAGGCTCTGTTATGACTACTAAAAGTAAATTAACCAAAAGTAAACAAATTTAATTATCTATTAATCCATCCTGACTTCATTTGGATTTGTTTTGCCTTAGAATAATTTATATTCTAAATCCTTTGATCTTGATAAAATATCATTAGAATACACAAAAACCTGCAAAAAGTTCCTCGAGGGGAGAAAAAGAACAACGTTTATGTTTATGTAAGACGTAGTGAAATGGAAAGACAGTGCAAGAAGCGGAAATAGCAGTATCCCTGTTTCTAGCAGCGGGAAACTGGGAGGGGATAGGGAAGAAGGGTGGGGTCGAGGGGTCGGTGACGTCATCGTGGAAATTGATTCGGAGGCGAAAAACGAGGCCGCAACAAAGCCGACGGGCGCCGCGTCCGTCGACGAGACATAAATTACAGGTTTATTTGTTAAGTTGGATGGGGACCGTCTTTTATTCCGCATAATGGATTTGGATATACATGTTGATAGCTTATCATGTTACAGAATTGGAAACAATGCGTACGGATACACCATCATAACGTAAAAATACATTAACGACGTTAATGCTGTGGACGCTGTGGTGACCTTGATTTTGATTACTGTTACGTATAATGATGTAGGGATACGATCGTGAGATGCAAAATTAGAAATTGTGAAAGACGCTCTACGGCCTAGTTGACGCGTGTAATATTTTTGGAATTCCAACATTAATGCGGACGTGTTGATAAAGCCAATTAACGTTCATTGTGCAAAATATTACGTAGTGTTTGTTTTACTCAACCCATTGAAGTTTCAAGAACCCGTGCTTCGTTTAAGTAATTTGAACTGAATTAATCTTGGTAGAGATTTTATACGTTCGACCACGACGTTTAGCTGAAATGGTCAGATATGTAATTCTTTTGTTTTACAATAGCTTGTTTATCACAATCTACTTTGAAAACCGTATACTGTACAGTCACAATGCTGAATAAGAACATTGAAGAGTGACACATCTAAGTAAACAAGTGACTAGGTGACACTGAATTTTATGCGTTACCAAAATATTTTGATTATTAAAGTAATTGCAAATCTTATGAAAGTAATAAGTGCCACAATATAAATACAACATTAGATGCCTAAGAATAGGTAAAAAAACTTTAGCGCCATCTGATAGTAAGAGAAGTTAACGTTCATGCAAAGCTGTGTTTATTTTAAAATAATTCCTCAGTTATTCGAATTAACTTAATGGATTAATACAATTATAATGTTTGCCATGAGTAATGAAACGAATAATGGATTTTTTTTATGTCTCTAGTGACAACGAGGCAGGCGGGTCACCTGATGGTAAGTGACTACCGTCGCCTATAGACATTAGCAATACCAGGTGGACCGCCAACGTGTTGTACACCTTATTACAATGCCTTAAGGGCAAGGGCAACTGGCTCTCAAGTGCAACTGCCGGAACACACCAACAGGTGCTTGGCGACAGATTTTCAACTTGAGGGTGGTAGCCAGCCAGTCGAGTACCTTACCACCGTGCTGTTTGCGTAATGTTTTATTCATGGAAATAACTCTATCGCATGTCATTATTGGTATATTTATTATGGATGATTTGAATCATAACTACTGGAATTTGCTTACAGCTAACAAAATATGTTTCGCTATAGAAACTGCTCAAGATGTTGGAAGTATCGAAAAATACAGCACAAAATGAATAGACAGGGTTAACTTCAGAGTCACGAGACAAATTTTACTTATTAATAGAAATATGAACATTTATACACGCTAACATCTATTTATGGATCGAATGTCATCCATTTGAGACAAACATATAATTTAATCAACCGCCACATCCTCACCTGACATCATCGTAACGTCATTAATGTATTCAAGTCATGGCTCATGGCCTTAATGTCGTAATGCTACTTCTGAGTTTATAGAAACACATGCAAATATAAAACATATTGCCACTACCACAGATAAAGGAATAGTCACTCCGTTAGCACTATTAAGTCTTATTAGTCATCTATGACGTGATCTTGTTGCAATTTGTGACATAGTTAAAGCAGTTTCCAACGTCGATGTCATTGTACGTCAAAATGAAATTATTTATTGACTAAACAGTGTAATAGCGATCATCTTTTCTAAGAATATTGAACTGAGCAATGCTGTGATGTCAACGAACTTATGACGATAATTCTTTTAACTTTACAATTTGTAATGATCAGTCTTTAAGATCAAATGTTTTTCAATGATCTTAAAAAATCAAAGGCCACGTTAAACCTGACATTCCCAAAATCACATTTGACTACTGTATTCACGCATTTGCTAACAAGTATGTTATTGTTTCCATTTCACCGGGAATTGTTATTACACAAATTGGTTTACTCACTGGCCAGTTGATGCCTAACGTAAACATTTCTGCTGCACGCCAGCGCCGAGTGCAATAACCACGTTACTTTTCAAATTCTATATTGTACTTTATTGCGAATGGTATAGAATTAAATTTCAAGCTAGCAGGAGTAATTGAGTTACGGAAATCAATTGTATTAGGGTTCCTTTATCATATGTCGCCATCTAGATGTTTTAGGAGCCATGGCTGGCTAATTTCTTCGCTTGGTTGATGACCCTTGTTTGCAGCTGAACTTAAGGCATTTATTTATTTTCGATGGGCTAAGGTTAATAGTTTTCGATTATCTTCAGTTAATTTATAACATTCAACCAATTATGCTTGTGAATGATTTAAAACAGTACAAAAAGCCACGTTTAAAAGTTTCCTCCGGTTTTCACATATAGTATGAAATTAATGATGGTGTAAATCCAGACAACCTTGAATACGTTTTTCTATGCGTACCATGATCGTATGGTACCTTTTCTTTTTGTCAGCTTCAATTATCGGATAATTTTTTATCGACAAATAGCAGCTGATGAACTTGGTGTTATAAAATAGGTGTCTGAATAATCTAAAGAATAATGAAAACCGTAGATTATTTCCATATTTCACCCAGACTAGTTCGTCGGTCTACAAACTCTATTTGCTTTACTATTCATTATTCCAACTCGTGCCAAAATCTGCTCTCCAGCTATTCTAGATGCCAAATGGAATATTATGTAGAATTTATGGACGATTCTTAATTACATAAATTCTGGTATTTGGAGAATAGTTCAGATAAATTTTAAAAAGATGCAATTCTTTATATTTCCACATTGAAAATAACCTAACATTTCAATGAAAACAAGAATCCCTTGACCTACTGTCCCTGACATCAAACAGAAGAGAACTGAAGTATCTAATCTTAAGCATGATAAATCGTCAGGAAAGGTCTTGGTAATAAAATACGTCAAAGTAAACAATAGGAAACCGGAATAGCTCTCCGTCACAAGATCGACGTGTGGCACCATCATTTGTATGAGCTGTCAAACGCACACGTCGTATGAGGGTAGGATGAGAGCGTCAATGACGTCATACGAGACCGAGCGAGACGCGGACGGACGTCCTCGCGACCCACCCACTACGCTTGACAGACTTTCTTATAAATGTATAAGCGTATTATGCAATAACATTATTATTTGCGTAACATATTGTGTCTCAGTTGAATGTACACTCAATTCATTGAATTTTTGCTGAGTTTGACTAATTTACTTATTAACCTATTGGTAATTCTGTCCTTTTTCACTATCGAGAGTAATCCAATTTCTGTGAACAACTCAAAATTATCGATTGACCCCAAGGAACAAAGATCGGGATATCGCTTAGTAGATAATCTCGAAAGTTCCCGTTAACCTCAACTTATCGAGAGATCGATAAAAAACTCCGCCATACCACAGCGACCCTCGATTATAGATAATGCGATTTGTGTTGCCTTGCTGTCATGATCCGCACCAGTTTACACAAGTTTGTAAGCCTGGGGCAGTCAGAGGCCTCCCCGGAAAAAACTTAACTGAATTAAACAGAAGATACACAAGGCTAACAAATAGAACATCACAAATGTCTTTGGAATTGGGTCCGATCATTTGATCGTGTACGTTGGAAATAAGCAATATAGAACAGGTAATATAAGGCGATAATAGCTCGGTGATTGTGACGTCGGATACCGCCTCGAAGGTCGTGGGTTCGAATCCTATCAGTGAAGAAAAAAATCGCGAGGAAACCACAGCACGGTGGTAGGGTACTTCGTAGTACTCGACTGGCAGGCTACCACCCTCAAGTTAAAACTTTGTTGCCAAAGCACTTATCGGTGTGTTCCGAAATCTGCACTTGAGAACCAATTTCTTTCTAGGCTTTGTGTGCTTACCACCTACGGCTATCATCACTTACCATGGTGAGATTGTGGTCAAACACAAACTTATCCAAAACAAAAATGAAGCAATATCTATGAAAGTTCCAGGTCATAGGCATGCAATAAAAATTTAACCCATAAAGAGTTGAACGACACTTATCCCACTTTAATTTACACTTAGCTTTTAATCTACCCGGCTGAAGGTTCGTTATATATCTGGATTATACGCTAGCTAGTAGCAGCAATAATCATAAAATAGACAACAAAACCAAACACACTGCAAGTTATTTTTGAATTGAATAATGTAGAATTTCACGGAGAATCGATATTGTTGCAGATGCCGATGTTACTTTAAAACTCAAGTCAATTATCTATAAGTAATTCTTATACGTACTACAATGGACATCAGATCCTAAAGTATATTAACAAGTGCGAGTCGGACTGCGCACCGAGGGTTCCGTACAAATTTTGTTGTTTTTTTTATTAATATTTTATTCTGTTTTAAAAAATTCAACTGTCTAGCTATCACGGTTCATGAGATACACTGGTGACAGACAGACAGACGGACGGACGGTAGAGTCTTTTTTACCCTTTGGGTACGGAACCCTAAACATGATAAATATAGTTCCGTTTTTACCCTTTGGGTACGGAACCCTAAACATGATAAATATAGTGACATAATTGTGTGTCTTCAAATTCGACGGCGCGATCCACCCCCGCTTGTCAAAAGAGCAGGATTATATTATGGGGAATAGGCAACTTGTCACACTAAACGCCATATTCACATGTTGTTTCAAACTGCCTATAAACGACGCTCCGACAGGGTAACTGTCTATGGTTGACATGTTAATAATAGATGCCTAAATAAGTACCCCATGTTGTAATTCGAAAAAATCGAGGAACAATACACAAAAAGTTAGAGTTGGTATTCATCAAATTTAATACTATCAGTCCAGAAATTGAAAGCTTGCACCAACACAATAGGGATAATTTCCCTGAATATGTCTCATAAATGTATTCAATTCAATTTGATTACACCTTATTATAAAGGGTTGTTTGCCGCTCTGATGAATGTTTAAGAGAGCTTGACACAAGCAATCTGCAATTCTGAGGATTAGATATCGTATGTCATTGAATTAATGCATATTGCAATACAGATAAAATTTCATTCATCCATCCAACCAGACGACGATGCTTATTTCAATTGCGGTACAAGGTTCGCATAATTCAAGATATGACGGCATCCAGCACGTAGGGGGAAATATTTTACTAGCCCGCCTTTGCATATTGGATTGTCCTAAATTGGCACATTTTATTGTTAGATATTTCCTTCCTTTAGACACCCATAGAATTAGCGTGGGATGGCATAGGTGGAGGGCTCTGACGGGGGTTTTATGTGACACGACTATAGCAGAAAAACTCACCGAGAGCTGCCTACGATGGTTCGGTCATGTCATGAGACGCCCCGAAGACCATGTCGTAAAACAGGCCTTAGCACTGCCATATAATAATAAAAGTAGAGGACGCCCACTAGCCACCTGGTGGTCCACGGTAGCTAAGGACTTAGAGCTTGCCCAAACAAATGTTTCGACAACCCAGGACAGACTGTCCTGGCGTAGCAAAACGAGGAGAGCTGACCCCAAATTTTGGGAAATGGCTAGGACAAAGAAGAAGAAGAAGACATCGTCTTGAGCTTAAATCTCTGGCTTTTCCTATTTAAGGAGCCTTCTGTATTAAATGAGTTCAAAAATTTCAACATCAATGTAGCTACAGGATCCGATGTTTCAACAGCGCTAAGTCTAACAATTGAGAGTTGTAATGGAACTGCAAATTCTGGCAATGGTTCACACACCAGCGGAAGTTTAATTTAGCCTATCGCTTAAAACAGTTGTAATACCGCACTACAGATGAGTAATATGGCGCTGTTTAGCTGGATAAAGACATTATTCGTGGCTGTAACCAAGGCGGATAATTTTTCGTTGTACCGCTCGAGCTCTTCATCCCAGAAACGGTTGACAGCGGCGATCTATCAGCGACAAAGACTGGCAAAACAAAAGCTTGTGGAAAATGAACGTTATATATATTACAGGTAAGTCCAAAATTATACAGGCGCGTTGTGGAACAATCAACCTGAATATTTTACGGTGTATCTAGGTAGCTCGATTTAAAAGGTTGTGCAAATGCGAGCGCGGGTTTGTTTGCTTCTGTTTTGTAAGCACATTTTGCATGATATGACGTAATGTAATTGACATGATTGCTATGAAGATGCGCTCATTATTATCCTTACCTACGATATTATGTTACTTACAATCACACAATCACTTTAGTATCTCTTCTACTACTATAACTACATCAATAACTTTATATCAATAATTAGCAGTATCAATAACTTTATATCAATAATTAGCAGTATCAATAACTTTATATCAATAAGTAGCAACTCTGGTTGGAAACTGATTTATTTCGCTATAAACCCAACGCATTATATTATAAGGCTTTTATTCGCGTTATTGGTAGAATTTGACGCCGGGCATATTTCATTATGAAATATTGCTTTCGCTAACAACTCATTACCGACAGCTGGTATTCGACGTAATTTGTTCAATAAAAGGTTTGTGAGTTTATCACCAAATTAGAATAAAAAGGCCGTTTAATCTACCTATTAGTTATCATTACTGTACCTTATCTAAACGCTATTTCTTTTAATTTAATAGGTCTTGTTAATAAAGCTACGGGGCAAAATTTCCGCTGTGTTGTAGCCAAATTTTTACCACACAAAAGATGTTGAGAACTTGTCGTAAAGCCTCATAAATATGCATACGTCATACAAAGTAGATCCACCAGAAACTAATCGTAACTGCACAATAAAAATGTATGAAATAGGCGTTGCAACGAACGAAATTCTACAGCCTATAAAAATAGCAAATTATGTTGCGCAAACAAAGAGATTCGAAGTCGAAAGAAAGATTAAATTTTCATCACATCGTTCAAAGTTCACTGTAAGACCTTCCTAGTATCGATCAGAGGTTCAACGAACCAAAGGCATGACTGAAAACTTCTTTCAGTTTCAATCCTTAACATTTTGAAACTAGTAGATGTACTAGAAATTATTTTTGGTTGGAAATTCACAGATAAAATTGTTTTTCATTAATATTTAAAGTAAAGTAAGATTATTTTGTACTAAAATCAAGTAGTTTAAGCCTTGAATTAAGGAATTTAGTCTAAAATCTAGGAGATATTCGTATTTATGGCTATTTAAGTCAACATTATTGCTGACTAACTTTTTAATAGCATATTAAATAAAATTTTGACTGTCATTTGTTTATTCAACAGCTTAGAAAGTCCCATAAAAAGGTCAAATCGTTCAAACGTCTTCATAGTCAAAGTGACGTCCTTCAAATAACATCAGTTCTAATCAAATTTTCCCCTGAAGAAAACACCCCTGATGTTGTATTTAAACAAGGTCATGTGTTGGTTATCCAAACTTCTTCATAATATAGCTGACATGGAGGCTAAATCAGAACCATTTCTTTCATCAGCTTAAGATTCAAAGAATATTACTCTCGTTAGAGTTGATTTAGATATTGAGGAAAAGGGAATCTGAAGGAAAACCAATATACGTATTAACTAAGTACCGAGCAACATTCAAAAGATCTAAAACACGACTTAATAATGGTAAACGAAGGACCTCATTAAAAAGGTCAATGGGTGTTATGGGGATCCTAAAATACCTACAAAACATCCGCCTTTGACTTTACCTAAGCCATTCGTAAATTTAGTGGGAATGTTAGGATTTCTTCCATCAAAGATCTAATCTTGAGAATACAAGTTATAGGTGTTGTTATAATACTTATATTTATATGATTACAAATTAAAGTGCTCGACGTTGATGATGTTAACATTGGCTACTCTAAATTTGATAAAGTCTGTAATCATGTATACACGGTGACTGAGGCAACGTTTATTTTTAAACGATAAATTTGGCAAACATGACATTTAGGTGATAAAATACGTTCAATTATGTCCGAAATATTATGTGCAGTGTGATAAAAATTAACGCATGCTTGAAATATTCCAGACACATCTAAACGCAAAATATTTATCCAGAGCAAACTAAGCGGGCGACGTCTCAGCGCTTTAGTCACAATGTATTTTAGTTGTCACTAATTACTTTTTGATGAGCAAAGTATGAGTAACATGATTACGAGATGCATTAAAGTTCATGACACGAATTTCATTTCCATAAAACCGACAATTTTTTGGGGAAAAATCAAAATAAACTTTACTTTTCAATACCATCACATTGGTATGAACTCTAAAAGGAATTTAGAGGCTTGGGGGAAATTAGAAATAGCTACGTCAGATTCAGCAAGCTATAATTTACACTTTGTGGTGATAATACAAGAGCGAGTTATCCAACTCGAGGCCGAGGCAGAATTGCATTTTGTTCGAAACTAAGCGGAGCGTAAGCTAGATAGGAAAAGAGGATTCTCAACGAAGCTTTAGAAGGAAAATCGTATTTAATGACACCCGTACTCTTTGTGCCGTTATAATCTAAAAATGAAGATAAAAAATCACTTAATCTGCCACGTTTTGCACTATTATAACCAAATATGTACTTAGCCGAATCCCCCAATAGTTCATTCGTAAGTACTTAATTATAAGCGTATGTAGAACTTAAACAAAGTACAGCTGCTTCTGAAGAGATTTCATCCATAGTCTTTTTTAAATCACATACAACCCACCTAGTAATACCTAGTATATAATTCGTTGCGCCAACAGCCGAAAAAGTAAACTGGGCAAGAAAAGAATTTAAGCTACCGACCGTTACAAGCGTAAACAAAATGGTAATCTCAGTTCGCTTTCTCAAGATATTACAGAATTGTCTCTCTCGGTCTACCAGTACCACAAGGAAAACTTTAATTTCGTCTGTTTGCTTTGGCAGCCTTTTGACGTTGCGGGTCGGGTTTTAAAACATCGCTCCTGGTATCTAATTCGGCATAAACGGGAACTGTTACAACGTCTCAATTAAAGCTATTTGCATTGATTGTTACAACACTCTGTTGGTTTTCAGCTGAAATAGGGAACTTTTCTTTTACTTCTTTGAAGTAATTGACACCAGCGATGGTTAGGGAACATACATTTTCATTATGCTACGCTGCTCTACAAAATTCAAAATATTCCATAAAGAAATAAACAGTAGCATTGCAGACTTCGAGATTTTCAATTATCAATCACTTTTCTGTTATTTATTATACAATCTACACAATCTGTTCTAGTAATTGTATGGGGCGACCTTTGACTCAATGTTTTGTCTTTCAATCTCTGGGTCAATACACTTTGACTTTGCATTGACCACCATATTGTGTTCGTAACCTATATGATAAATAAGTAAATTCAGTCAAATAAATAAGCACCCCAGTTGATGGTTATCGCTGGTCGCGACATTTGTCGAGCGGCGTCGATTTAGCGATAGTGTCGTTCTGCCAGTCCACGGAGAAAATGGATGCCAAACGCGGCCAATTGCCAATAAACATTGGGCGTTATAGATGTGAAACAGTCTACTGTATTGGTTGCGATTATTATGAAGGTTACGGAAAAAGGATCGAAAAAGAACACCATTGTTAACTTGGTAGTTGGTACATTCACATAAAGTAGATACTTTTGTCGATGTGTCCAAAATTACAAATGATTCAGCACTCTTTTGATCTACACTCCAGATAAAAGGTTAGGCCATAAAAATAGTAGTATTCCGTCGGAAATCTCAAGAACATTATTCAAAGTCAGACGTTGAGATAGAAATAGAAAACAGATCAGCAAACAAAGTCGTTTTACATTTACGAATACGGCAATATTCATGTCTTGGGCATTACGCAAACGAGTGTATGTAGAAGTGTAATCGTCGCGTCGACTATCCATCATCAGACAGTCGCAGATAAAACGGATCCACGCTTTCCAACGAAGAAGTCTCTGAGGGATTAACCCATGTCAGCTTCACAACCGATTGCGGGTTACATAACTACATACGTTACCGTTTTACGATCTGGATTTTAGGGAAAGTAACAGGATCATAAAGGCCATAAATGTTAATTGTTTGTAATAATGATAATATTAGAAGCTTTATATTCAGTACATTATCTCTTATTTGTAGCGGAGCAGACAATATTCATGTTGATAACCAGCAAACTAATTGAATCTATTATTCAGAAAGGTCACTCACTTGTCAAAGCTCTTAGCATAAAAATAACGACAGGACGTAAGATGAAGTCAAGTATAACCATTTCTATTTTAGTTCCAACAAATATTTTTGGCATGTTATTCGCTCCTATTTTTACACGAGGGATGCGAACGTAAAGATCATACAATACACAGATAAAATGCCTTTTCTGATTTAAACGCCTATAATAAAATATTTGACAAAGGTCCACATGAAAATACATTTGTAGCTTTCTAGTTGATTATAGCTGTAAAATTTAAATGACTTGAGAATACTTCAAATAGTATTCTATACATAGAAAAGTATAGCGTCAATGACAAGTGATTGATTTATGAAACTAAATGTGATAGTGATTAATGAAATAGATTCAATTTTGTTGGTCACAGAAAGGACAATGGACTGTTAGTGCCACAGACTGGAGGTGCCATTGTCCTAAATAAGGACATCGCTCGCATGAAATGAATGGGTAATGAACTAACGGCAGTAACAGTAGGAAGTAAATTAAACAACATTATTTCCATCCAACTCTAAAAGCTATTAATGGCTCAGCTACTCCTGTAGCTATTAAGGAAACTGTTATCGAAGAAATAATGAAGGGGCGGCAACCTTTAATCAACCCCTATGTTTCAAAGTTTACAACTAACATAAGTTAAAATAGATGAATTACAGTGAAATTGTAGTCAGTATTGATATGTCAAAGAATAATAAGATCATTTTGTGAGTGAATTAAACTGAATACAATGAAAAACACATCAAGATCGTAATATTAGACAAACATTTTATTGCACAGTATGAATGTTTCGACGATTAGTCATCTAATTTGCTATTTCAAAGTGAAAAACATAAAACAATAATTTAAGTGATACATAGAAGTAAGTTGATCCATTAATTTATAAGTATTCCTTGACAGAAAATAAACAAGGCCGTGTCACGCGAAGGCCGTTAGTTGAGCAAACAATTAAACGACAAATTGAATATGTTTCCAGGTATTATCTTGGATTTCTATCAAGTATTGGTGTGTGCAGTTCAAACAAAGATGTGACTCTTGTTAATAGAGCTAGGAGTATCCGTAACAAGTCTTATAGTATGAAACTATCTGATATTGAGTTCTATCAAATATTGATCAGAGGCTTTATCAACAAACAATTTTCTTGAACCCATCCTAAAATTTGACGTATTGAAGTTCTGTATTCATATCGATAGCTAGTTTATAGACCGACAGCGTTCTGCGGTAACCGATTATTTTAACTGGCTCTCGCACCTCGTAAACCACAAAATCCTCAGGCAAATTCCGAATCAGTAACTAGAACTAAGTACTCACCATCTGTGGGCGATGTGTAAAGCTTCTTGCATACTTCCTGCGGCCCGCCGAGCGCGTTCATCTTGGCCATCCCCTCGGCGCCGCGCGTTTCCATCAGCTCGCGCAGCTGCCGTAGGGAGACGCCATATTGCGCCGGCCGCCCCTCCACCGTAGCCATGGTGCCGGGCTCGCGGCCGCCGCCCGCACCACGCCCGACAACCCTCTAGCTCTGAAACAAGAGGACAAACAATTAAAGGTTGAAAATATTAAGAAGGTTGCTAATTAATGGAAACAATATTTCTTTAATGTTTGCTAATCACAAAGATACTGCTATACCCAGTCTAGAAAAACTATTCAATTTTTCTCAAAAATTAAAACTGCAAGCATTATACAAGATACGATGAAAATAAAAAGTAATATGGTGCGGTAAATAGGAGATACCCCTGAAATATACAATGCAGCAGCTGCTGATATAATATCGGGCACGGACAAACGTGGTCACTATTTACGGCTCTATAAAACTTCCCGTCGGATGCACTTTACTGTTGAGCGGTGCATAATTAAAATAGGGTGGGGTTCTTCACACCTACTATACAGGTACATAGAAAGCAATAGATGCACAGGGGCGTGGGTAGGTGCCTTCGTTCCACATAATTAATAAAAGCATTCGCATATTTTTGTGTGGGTGGAAAAGTGCTATGTTGGAATTGTCTGGAGCGAACGTAGTTGTGCTTTGTGTTCAGGACTAAATTGAAATTCTAGTTTCTATAAAATAAAAATATGAAACCTTATAATAATGTTGATAAATTTCAAGTAAACGAAGTTCTAAGAAACATGTCAGTTAATTGAAGAAACATTCCTAGTATGTTATCCCTTATCTTAATCAACAAAATTGTCAATTATTATGATACAAAATCCAATTAGGAAAGGGTGTTAAACCTTTAAGACAAAACAAAATTAAATATTAATCTGATCCCTGATACAATGTCGTCAGACGAAATTTCAGGTCAAGAAATACATATAATAATATATAGGTCACTATATTTGCAGGATACAACGAACATACACCTGCTAAGGTTATTACCTCAGTTTATGGCTCTATAAAGTCATCTGACACTTTATAGCGTGTCATACATAATTTAGCACCATTGAGCACAGATAAGACACAACATTTTATGATGGTATGATTACATTTCGGAAGCCAGGGAAACGCAGTATGAAGGAAAAGAGATAAAAGTTTAATGAATTCTTCAAAGAAATAGGAGACTTATTGTTAGTAATGCAGTTCATATTTCAAGTTATCCATATGCCAAGATTCTGGGTAATATGATATTAAAGAATAATGCTACTGCTTTACTGACAGCCAAATCAGGACTGGTCTTGCTGGCAGCAAAGCTATTAGAGCTAATATTTGTATGGCTTGCAGAATTCACTAAGCAACAAGACCCGGCAGGCATAGCTTGCCAAAAAGAGTGGGCAAAGTACCTCATAAAATGTACTGAATACACAATGCTAGGGAGCGGGGTGAGTACAGTATTTTATGGTAGAACACTGAAACGATTCAAGCGGAAATAATGGCAGTCGTGTAAACTGAATAATTGCGAATTACGTTGTGTTTGGTATTAAAGTTTGCATACCGCTACAACAATCATTCGACTAATGGATACCATTAATTGTTAGTGTATTTGCATTAAAACTTGTTGAACAATTAGCAGTTCATTCAATTTCTCGACATCCTAGCGTGTTTCTAAAGTAGTGGTAAATGTCGGGGTCGATGCTCCCCAATTAACTTGGTGATAAATAGTTATTATCACTAGACGTGAAAGACGGCAAAGGCGCGTGTCACATTATTCCTTGTGTTTTAGATACTTTTAATAACTCGACTCTAAGTCGCAGTGTTATTTTTCACGAATTGAAATTAACGAGTTTCATTTGTAGAGCTTTTTGTATGTCTAAATTAGCCTTTAAACTGTATTAGTTATTTGTTGAAATATTTCTTGTCGCATTTAGAAACGGAGGACAAGTTAAGTTCAACAACATTAGAACGAGGGTCGAAAATGTACAAATTTATTAAGCTACAATTAATTCTTTTGCAATAAATAACACAGTATTGAGTGGGTGTTCGCTGTTACGCCTTGTCAAAGAGTGTGAGGGGGTTGAGCCTAAGAGGTTTACCCCCGCTGGGGTTGCCAGCATCCGGGTTGAGTGTCGTTCAACGGCCAGCAATTAGGTCGGCAGAGTGCCCATCTTTGTTGGATTCAGCGCGTCTGGTAAGATGCCGGGAGAATCTTCGATGGTTTATTAGATATTTTCAATGTAATTCAATGCAACCAACATTGCTTTTGTTTCAAAATGGCGTATCACCTAATGATTCTCGATTATCCTTAAATTCAAAATTTAAAGGTTTTCATGATTTTTTACAAATTTAAGCGGTATATAGACGTAACGTTAGAAAGAGACGGACGAATGGAGAAGTAATCAATCCAATTGATTTCACACCTCAATTCAAATCGGCACCTTTAAGCGACATAAATTCTGACTACGACACCGCCCTAAGTGGGTCAACTGTGGTGTTTCAGAGTAAACTTGGCACAGCCAGGCAAACAATCTTGATTGAAAGTGCCCCTAATCGGCCACACTGAGCAGGATTAATCGATGTGTGTACCCAATTGCGTAGGTATGTAGATACGTATTTCTACCCGGCTGTGATTAATGAGTGAGCCGCGGTGTTATATTGAAGTTCAAAATTTTGCCAACGCTAATTACAGAGTGAGGGCATTCTAACGAGAAATAGTTTGCTCATAGTTAACTTCTGTCTATACTATTATGATCGACATATCGAATACGTTCTGCATCCACATTTATAATGCTTACATCAAAATAGTGGAACCTGCTTCCTGACTCCAGTAGGTTGAAGAGTTTCAAGGCCAGAATGAATTGGGTTCTTCACTAGCGTGCTCAATCATAGGATTCGTAATCATCCTTTAAGAGCAGGTCAGTCTGTAGCCAAACGCGAGTTAATATAATATCATACCAGTAAAAGTGCTGTCGATGGCCGACATAGAAGAAGAACCTCTGAATTAACAAGTGAATTTAAAAGCACTTTGATTGTGGAAGGTCAAACGCTATCTACGGGTGAAATACATGATAAATAATAGAAGATTGCCTTCAATAGTTGTGATGTACGACAAGATCGCGTGACACCACCAGCTTTATCTTGGCCACACCTGGGCTTTCGTAACTGCTAGTTATTAAAACTAGGCTAGGCGCATCGCTGTTATTGGTAACTTGGGTAATTTTTGCAATTAAGTATGGTGAATACATATAATTATTTGAAACATTGATTACAGTTCTTGGTAGCTATTGTGGGCGATGATATTTAAATGAAAGGTGTCTAACGAGCTCTTTTCTGAGAATTCCCACGACTTATAATAATAGTAAACCATCGATTAAATTTGAGAACGATTGCATATGGTGCGGTTTGTGATTACGTTTCTTCACAACTGTAATGCACACCAGAATCTGATCACAGGTTAATGGAGAAATCATTAATGCATATAAATAACAATGAATACACTACAAAAGAAAGACAAAAAAAATTAATGTCCCAGATTAAATAACAAAGACAGCTTCTATCAGGAAACTTTAGTTACTCCCACATAATTTCTTTTAGATACTTTTTTCAATCCAATCTTCATTCTTTTAACCGCTTGAAACTGCATCTGGTACTTTTTACTCAATTTGTTTATCTGAGCAAATATTACAATGGTAGTACTGCACGCTAATGTTACTAAGTTATGGCCAATTTTTGTTTTATTCAATAGTTCGCATTCACTTTTGAACCGTAAAAAAATGGAAAGACATTCAGAGTTACAAAGTTTGGAAATAATCTTGCCCACGCCCCTGTTTGATCTGATCCATACTTCCAGGGACACCATGTATACAGGATGTCAAATAAAGTTACCGTCTGGAGACCTCACAGAGCTACTTTTACATTTCATAGAACCTCAAACCACAACGGCAAATAAAACAGAGATCACTATAAAAGTTTTTAAAGGACCGTATAGTTCGAACCAATTTCCTATACTACTTTGTGTAAAGAAGGGTCGTAAGAGATTTTGGAAAAGGATTAATACGAAATAACCAGCCAGTTACGAAGATTTCGTTAAAACTTTGTGAAGTAAGAATCAAATTTAGAACCAGTTTTAATATCATTCTGCGAGATTGTGTGACGTCGTATCCGGAAAGTGGATATGTAAGAGGAGAAATAATTATAAACGAATAGGTGTGATTTAGTAATGTACAAAATTGAAGTCATTATGTGGAAAAATGCTATTTAGTTTTATGTATAATATAAAGTACACAATATATAAAGAGGTCTTTAAGTTAAGAACAAAATGAAGATGATGGCGGAACTCGGAAGGCACCGTGATAACGCTAAGGAAATTAAAAGATCTTGAATAATAATCTGAATCAATACAGTGACGATTGTCTAGGTTGATCATATAGCGCCGAAGTTAGCTAGAAGAAGATTTATAGCTAGAAGGCTGGAACTTTGATATTGTTGAATTAGAGATATAATAAAGTAGACCAACAATCTCTACCAGTTATGATAACGAAATCAAGCTAGCATCGGGCATGGTGAACTAGGTAAACATTTGATCAGTTCATTTCCGTACCAGAAGATGTCTAATAAAAATAAGCAACAAAAAAGGAATACAATAACAAATAAATTCGCAAAGATAAGTGTGATCTAGTTTCACATTATGGAAATCAGCCAAATGACTCTCAGCACGGTGACATCACAAAGTAAAAAACTAAAATACAACTTAAAAGAATGTTTCTTAACAGACGGAACCTTGACTCATATGTTGCCCTATAAATTCTTTACAAAATAGAATTAATGTCTTGAGCTATATTTTAATGTAGCCGTAGGTCATATACTGTTGTTTTAAATCATTATTTTGGCAAAGCATTTGTAATTTTCGTCAACATACTCGCGTAAAACAATTGCTTTAGTCAGTTATGTGTAAATTATGAATTTGAGTATCTTTCGAGTTTGAAGTCCATCTATTGAGGATATAATTATTAAAGGAGTATATATTTCTTCTGTCTCCTACATAAAATTTTGTTTATCACCCTTATTGCTTCTCTTTATTTTAGTATCAGGTTTATATTCTATTCTACAATATTCTGATATCATCCTTTAAACTTAGTTAAAAATACTGAAGACATACCTGCGCTATAACCACTGTTATTGATATTAATTAATAGTAAAAAGTGATTCGCTTCTAATTCAGCTACGGCGGTCGACAGGGCCATCCATGTCCGATTCTAACGGTATCAGATAATACGTGATGGGAAAGGTAAAGAATCTGGATTCGAACCACGTACTTCCCGACACCTTTATCTTTATAAAAGCTTTACAGACTTAATTCGTCTTTCATAATAAATAAAAGTATTTTTGCATCCTGTTAAAGAAATACGTGAGTTTGGATGCTTTTATAAATTTGGAAAATTTTGAATTAAAGTGAACTAGCGATCTCCAAGATTTTTCGAAACAATTTCTACAATAGTTTGGAATGTAAAGATATCATCTACGTGAGAGATATTCAACATCTTACAATGCAGCTGACAACCCGCAATTGCCTTTAAATTGTAAATTCGTACCATGAATAGTTAAACGGTACATTCACTTGCTTAAAATAATAACATCCACACTGGCACATATTTCATTGAAAATTGTATGTTAGACGTTTAAAAGTAGAAAATTCATTGGAGTATGATTTTATAAGCGAAAATCGTCAACACCATTTTCCAAAATGGAATAAGGAGAACATTTTACTGAATACTGACAGACAGGACACATGAATTTCATATCAAACTTCAGGCACAATTTAACAACTAAGTACCCTGTGACGGTAATTGCGACCATTTATTGGGAGAAATGGGTTCAGTAATAAAGTAAAGTATCAAACCAATAGTAAATTAGGTCTCGGGATAAAAAGTTGCCCACGTGACTCTCTATAGACTATCTCTATGCAAAAAAGTCACCTCAATGCAGCGTAAAAGAAGGAACATACCAAAAAAACTATCATATTTATAATATTAGTATGATAACAAGATAAATTCTCATACACACATATGCCGTATCCAAACTAGAAATATTCGCATACCAGAAAGCAGTACCAGGAAGCAAAGAGGTTGATCGTGTATTCAACACACGCCCGCCGCAGCGCCCGGATGGTGTCACCGCTAATCAGACTATCTCGTGACCCGGCGGTCAGAATGTGTAAATGTAATGGGAAAATCGGGGTGAATTGAGGATAAAAGATAGGATACAATGAGCTTAACAATTTAGGTGTAGCAGAAATAATATACTCTCGTGATCCAGGTTGTTGTTTGAATGACGTCCGTAATAAGTGTCAGCCATAGAATTCAGGCAACAAAATAAGATGCTATAGATACGATATTTTGTTGAGACAGAAACTACATTTTAGAACAAAGAATAGACAGCGAGAACAAACATTCAGACACGTTATCCAACTCTACAAAGATGTTAAACACGTGCATTATGTAGATACAGAACCGTCTCTAACTAATCAGGAATTGTGCCACAGACACACTGATACTGTGTTTACGTGTCTTTGATTAAATTCTAGTGTTACTCTGTAAGAACCGAGAATCTTCGAGTTGAATACGATACGTATGAAGTTGACTACTCAAGTGTTTATTCTGATTACCCCATCATATAGCTAGCAACTGTGGGTTACTGGACTGACATGAGTGTCAAAATACTGGTATGTATATAATAACTAATACATAACTTGAATTGCTAGAAAATAGATTCTATTGTTATCCTGGCACTTTTGTCCCAATGATGGTCAAAGGGACTGATTAGGTAATACGAGAAAACTGTGTGGATTAAACAAGAAGCTTATTCAGGAATACCGATTCTCAACCTTTAATAAGATTAATGGCGTTTGATCAACAGGCAAAGTTGCGAGACCTACTTACAAGTTGAAGAGTTTCAGCATCCCAGTTTAAACTTCAACTGTTTTCTTAATCCATCGTCCAAGTAAACAACGATAAGAATCCGCACCAAGATGAGGCGGCGCAACGCGGAAACATCATTAAAAGTTAACCGATGGACATTACGCGAAACTTAAACATAAAACAATGAAAAAGTTTAACCCACAAAGGCCATCGGATAACTGTTAATTAGTCCACATGCAGAACAAAAACGGGTGCGTTTTAATTATACTGAATCCAGTAGGTGTAAAACGTGTTAAGTGGATTTTTGCAGGCCGCTTCGGTCGGAGGCGTAAATTACATTTGGAGATTGTTTATATTTAATGCCTTTAGCACGGTGCGCTGTTAGCACGAATATGGTCGAAATTCTGTTGTTGTGAAACGCGTAAATTTTTCCGAACTTGACATTGGCATTTAGTTTATGCCTTTGATAGGATTAAAGTTCTAACTTTATTGATAAAAAGAGATACAAGTGTAACATTCAGAGCTTTGATTTTATTGTTCTTATTAGCAACAAAGTAAGAAATCTGTATTGTACATGATAATTGAATGTGAAGTGTTTTATACCTATGACCTCGTGTCTGATTTTTTGATAACAAGTAATAAATTCTGAATGTAGGTGGAGGTAACGTATTATCAAATCAGTTAAGTTATTTAAATAATAGAAAATCAGTGCTATTTTCGAAATACTGCATGCTACAATTGCTACTGTAAGATCAGTAAAAGAGAACAAAAGAAGCAGAGAGATGAATTGTGTAGATAATGATTTGGGTAGGCGAGGTTTGAATGCAGAAATGGAGAATTTAAGGTGAAATGGAAATTCATATTATTGGACTTGTATTCATGCAGGAAAAAGAACAGATAACGAGCGAAATCTGTACCAACAACGTAGAGGCGTTTACGTGTATAGAATTACAGACTTGTGTTAACTGACGATTAATGGAAATAACATTACCTTACTGGTTAATCTGAAGCGAACCATTTCGCTGCACAGCAGTTAGTACGAAATAACAGAGATTAACTCAATTGGCATACATTTCGTTCTGCACCACCGATTGATGATTTGTATACGATAATTTCAGTGGCATTTGCCAAAATTCTTTTTGAGTGGTGTGCGATGAGATACGCGTAACTTATTGTACAACCATAAAAATACGTAAAATGGAATGGTAAAGAGGGAATCGCCGAAAATCTGCCTTCGAATAAATTGGGATTCCCGAGTAGGAGATCGATCGACCGATATGCACCAATTCGAGATTCATTTTAATCTTAGAGGACTTCAGTTAATTGGATGCTAAGTTCTAAAGTACACAATATAGCTTTTGCAAAGCCACAAAGCGTATAGCTTGCGGCAAATTATGAACATTAATGATCATATCATAACATAATTTAAATTGTAGCTTGTTCATTAGCGTATAACGTTGTAATTTATTTATTTCCAAATTAGTGACGCTGTTTGTTATGTTTCTCGCTGAACAATATTCCATCAGTTTAGTTACGGTTATCGGTATCGAAATCACTGCAATATAGGCTTTGCGTTGTGTATTCGTATTTAACTTTACATTAAAGTGAAATTAAATTTGAACCGTACGTATATTCGTGTTCATACAAAGTACATAATGGTTATTGTTAACAACCGAGGTATTTCGGCCATTTACAATGGGTTTGTGATCCTCATGTACAGAATAAAAAAAATTAAGCATTCTAAAACTCTATTTCCACGTACAACTTTTCGTGTGTATCAATAAAACAGCTCATAGATTGCCAATGCAATAACATAAAATCAATCATCAAATGTATACGATTTAAACGTATCTATCGTCGCGTGAAGCCGTCTTACGATCGGCCCCAAATCTTAGGCCGACGAAAAAAGCGGGTTCACCGAACTTTCCAGAAAAATCACTGTTCCGTAACGCAGAAATGTGGCAACCCTGCTTT
The DNA here is from genome assembly GCA_951361185.1 of Ochropacha duplaris. NCBI lineage: Eukaryota > Metazoa > Arthropoda > Insecta > Lepidoptera > Drepanidae > Ochropacha > Ochropacha duplaris. The sequence continues at coordinate 2,463,476 of OX592715.1, read as the reverse complement.
TTGTACTTCGGCAACTTTACATAAGGTTTTTGTTGGAATATTTAAAGAATTGAGTTCGGGTCATTGCCATCAAACATCAAGTACTGGCGTAAAAATGTTTAACAAAACAGTAAACATATATAAATAAGAGCTGATATTCGAAAATCGATATCGGACACCGAGTGTAAAGGTTTGACTGCGTGTCAAAGAACTGCCATAGGACAAAATAAATTTGATTTCACTTTGATGTGCGATGAGTGTAAAAACAACATAGATACGATAATGTGTATTTCGTACAAATCAAAGTAAAGAAGAGCTATGAAGATAATCAAAAGCTATAGATTTATTAGAAAACATAAATAAGATCCTGAAATAGATACTTGTTAACATACAAGAATTTTATAAGCAAACATTATCTAAAGAACTAAGCTAAGTGAATTCGTGGACACACTGAATAGAAAGCAAAATCCCAATTTAAACTTGATACATTCAAAACACTCGGCTGGCATTTAAGAGAACACAGTCACACTATTCCTATTGTTTCTATTTACGGGCAACTAAGCCAAACTCGCGAATAGTCACGCAAAGCGACTCCATGCGAGCACTCACAATATACTCTCAGCAGAGAACTGTTTCAATGACTAGTTTCTAGAGGGTTGGTTGTGCACGCTTAATTGATTGCAGACAGGTTTACTGGGGACGGGAGGTGTGACCGCAGACGCGAGCTAGAAACCCGTAACGATAAATATGTATGTTTTGCTGACTTTAATGAGGGTATCTTGACGTGGAGATTTATTTATATTCTTACTTTTAATAGAGCAGCATACCTGACGCTACAATAATAAATCTTTATCGAAGAATACATACAATTTCATGTTGTTAAAATTAGAATTTAGAACTTGAAACAAACATATGGGATGTAGAAATAATAATTTAGAAGGATGAAGTAATTATCTGGTCTCAGTATTAGATGACACGGGATCCATTAATTTAGGCGCACCATATAAATAGAGTGATGGTTTAAAATACCAATTAGTAGAAAAGGCAGTACGACTATTTAAATATTTATCAGTAGCATGAGTTTTGTAGAGACCTTTGAACTAGCTTAAAATTTTATTTAATTTCAGTAATGGAAGCTCAGATTTGTTGCGACAGATTCGAGCGTAGGTTTCATGAAACATGTTTTGACTTGACTTAATGGCGATAGTAATTGGATTTTGGAATTTAAATCATTTGTAAGTAATGTTGTGATGTGTGTTCCACGGTGGAAGATTGATGATGATGAAAGGCCGATTTTACCTACAATTTGTTAAATTAAAAGTGAACAATTTTGAGTGTCATCGTGGTTGGGGCTATAATACTGTTGTAGGGTATTCTGTCTTTTTTTGAAATTATAAATATGACCCAATTTTTTGACATTCCTGAACTGGCGCAATCTCACAATAAGCAATAAATTCAATTTGCTTTCGACTACATGTTGGATAGCAGTGAATTGTGTGTCATTACCCAAGGCACCAACAGCAAATGCGTTTCTATTGATATTGTAGGACTTCATCATGATTCAAACTACTATGTATTAATCTCGACCTAGTTAGCCTTCTATCCATTTACTGATCACTAGTCATCGTAGATATATCAAATCATTATTAAAAGTATTTTGATCGCTGCAATTTATCACTTTTACGAAAATAACAAAGGTGTTACAAGAGCTATCGATGCAATGACTAGGGAGAATCGTTGTATCCAAAATAATGATTCCCAATTAGTTTCAGCACGACCACAAACAATATCCGTGTAATCGATATTTGTTTAATCGAACATGCTATCGTGCATTGTTATTTGTTAGTAACAACCTAAATGGAAGCTTTACGATACAAACTCGAGTACATCGTTCGTAATTCGATTTGTACGAACCTCGCCACGTCTCTGACCGTGGACGTGATGCACATGAGGGAAGGTCTCAGTATACTTGAATTGAAACTATTTTAGAACTGATCGCATCTGATAATCCATTTACATATTGGAATAATGTTTTAAAGATCTAGCAGCCAAGTGTATTGGCAAAGATGCATCATCAGTATCTAATAGTTAAGATAAATAAATGCATGTAAAAAGGGATAATGAAGGCAGAGATAAATCTATAATGTGTATGGGTGTAAAAGGAGAAACTGATTGACTGACTGACTTTCCCAAACTAGTGGGACCAGAGAGGTAACATTTTGCGCAAAGCTTTGTTTTATGAGGACATTTTGGAAATTCAATCTAAAAGTAAGAAAACGGGAGAATTTATTCGTATAAAATCTATCAATTGAGCACCTTGATTCGAAATTAAGAGTAAAGTCTTATGCATAGTTTCCTTATGTATAGACATTTACTAAGCAACGGTTTGCCAAAATTCAATCGCTAACTACAGTAACATGTAGGTACTTTCTTGAGGAAACTATGAAATAATTTTCCAAAATTCACTCCTAAGGGGATAAAATAGATGAACACGGGTGAAACTGCGGGGCGAAAAGCTGTTGAAATAAAAGTCATCCAGCAGCCAATCAGAAAAAACGAATGTTAATAGAATAAATGGACACGAATTGTGTGAAAGTCGATGCAAAAGCGATGGCGAATTGAATTCGGATTGAAAACGAACCCGTTGACGTCGCTCTGCAAAAAGACAAGTTGACAGTATCGACAGTTGAAATGCGGGACAAACACACAGATATCTAAACGTAACTTTAACTAAGTGAATGCCATACTGTGATGTGCAACGGATGTTTAGATAGTCGACCAGTTACTGAGGCAGCAACTCGTGGCAGAGAGACAATGTGCAAGCAAAAAGCGGATGCAAAGTGGAACGAGATAGTAAAAGCGTTTTATAGTACTTAAGACTAAGCGAAAACGATGTTCTTAACGGGAAAAAGTTTGGACGGGCCGGTTGGCGTCGTTTGAACAACGTAAGACGGAAGTACATGAACATATAAGAAGAAGATAAAGAAAAAAAAATTGACTAACGTGAGACTAAAGAAGGCACCTATTTCAGCATATGAATCTGTTTGTCGTGAGTCTGGGTTTAATTACAAAGTAGTATATCAGTTATCTGGTCTCCTTAGTACAAGCTCAGCTTAATTTGGGACCAGCGGGCCGTGTGTGAAGTATGGCCCAGGATATTATTATGAGTAACCTACCTACTTCGGGGAATAGATAAAAACGTTAACCACTCTTATCTATTTTGTTGTTAGCCATAAATGTATTCAGTTAATCTTATATCTCATTCTTATAGGGAATTATCACACTTTCAAATATAACTTGATAGAAGTATTCAAGTATTTTGACTTAATTGATGAAGATATAGACAAAAATAAATCTGTACATACCACGAGTGCGTGTCGCACCCGTTTTTCCGCCGCGGAGTATGGCTCCCTATTATGCTGCGGGTGGCGACCTAAAACAAGGAAAAAAACATATATATTAATTATGAAATACATAACCCGGAAAACACATTTCAAGACTGTTGAAATTCGGTTTTAAATTGTCATACATAAGGAAATTTTGTTCAACCTACTGAACGTTTTTAGTAGTACACAATTAAAACTAGTACAATCCAGCCTACCGTGCCCAAACAGACTACCGTCTATTTATAATTAGTTATTTCAGACGGTATTCGTATTGGACTGCGTCTCACGTTTCCGCATCTCAAACCTCTAAAACCATTAAGCAAAGCAGCCGCTCCAATGACTAATAACAGCGCTTAAATTGTCTGCATTCGCGGTAGCAAGTCAGAATCGGGCACGGATGCAGTTCCCGGTAACTGGTATTTAAACCAGACCGCGTAGGTTCAAGGTACCTTAACCGTCCGATGGGAGCCCAGTGCGCGTACAATTCAGTGTTCAGTATGGGCTTATGTGTTTGTGTGGGATTAATTATTGTGTCGCCCGGATACCTCGGGGGTATTAAAGTCTCTCCGCTATAAATTGAAGTTTGAGCAAAGTCCAGATTAGGGGTTACAAGGTTGTTACGTCGAGCAAGGAGTAATAAATTGGATAGGACCAACAGTTTCGTTTAAATTGTAATCTCCGATGTCATTTAACATTATAATATGTACATAAGCTGCGTAATTATATCCTGGTTACGTAAAAAATATCCTATTACAGGCCATTATGATTGAAAACGTCATTTAATAGAGACAGCACCTCGCTACTGCAACAATTTCCCGGACTTATCTCAAGGTATTATCAGCACTGCTGCTGACCTCGAGAACTGAATAAACCCTTCGTAGATCTTATCTTAACACCCTTTAGGGCTCCATATCTTAGGTATGGATACAAAAGCGGAGGCCTAGAGCAGTTCAAGTAACAAATTAAGGTCAGACTGAGGCCGAGTGAGCGAATAAATATTTGCGAAATGTCTTGCGGTGACGCATTGCGATGTGCGAGGTACACATTGATATATACCAATTTTCCATAGAAAGACCTGTTTATCCATATAAGATCAAGTCTCCCGCCGCGTTTGTCTGTCTGTATGTTCTAAGCTACTGAACGGATTTTGATGCGGGTTTCACTATCAATTAGATAATTTCTTCCGGGAGGTTTATATGTATAATACATGCATATTGTAGTAGAGAAAAGCCGAGAATTTCAATGATTTGTAATGTGATGTCGTAAAAAACATATTTTTCGGCGCTTATTTTACTTACTAAAAATCACGAATATTTAAATATTAATGGAGCGAGTGATGGATTGTAGAACTAAAATACAATAAAAATGTATTTTTTTTACTAGATGACCTTACTCGTTTGTTAGTTAAGTAAAACCTTATCGTCAAAGTACCTACTTGGTAATTTACACGCATGTTTATATAGGGAGCTCCATATCTTAACAAATTCTGATTTGTTTATTACAGTCAAATAAAATTAACTAAATACCCGAAGTAAACACTGACTAAGTAAACTTATTTATTAAATGCTTACTCAAGATGACCTTGCTTGGCTCAACATATTAACTAACGAGCACCAAAATATGGTAAATTACAATGCAAATTATAGTAAGCATTTTATTTTTATTTTCTCGTCCTGTTTCAATTTCAGAGACAGTGGTAATGTCATCAACATTGGTCCCGATCTTATAGGTACACGGTCTAAATTAGGTTGATACCAAACGAATTATCAGATAGGTTTTAGCTACTCCCATCAAGTAACTCTATGATGGATAACTCAAATGACCAGTGAGTGATTACATTTGACGTCATTTGAAACTGGTAATCAGAAACAATTTAGTCGTTTGTTTTTACAAAATTACATTAGCCTCCATGTTTTTTTATCGTCTAACTTTACTCGAACTGCCATCTGAATCCTCCTGCCCTGACAGTACCTATACTATATCAGTATTGACAAATATTTTTATATAAAAAAAAAACCAAACATGCATTTTTGAGTGTGGAATTGTGGACCTACCTCGTTTAAAATACAATTGCAAGATTCAACCCATACATACAAACATAGGTCATTACTTATGAAAAACAATTGAACTAAAAAACTGATTAAATTGTCCTATAAGTAACGTAATTTTTTTTAACAATAAATTATTATAAAGTAAAGAAACTTTTTTTAAAACAAGCTTTTATTTAAAAGCGCTAAATTTTTCGAGTTACTCTCAGCAAGCCCTTTCATTCGATGCCCATATTGTAGGAGTGCATTTATGTGTTCCGCCATGTTGGATTTAGAATGACGTCACACAGCTAACCATGCAATACCATCCAAACTAAACGTGTATATAAAATTTCAGCTCAATCGGTTAAAGCTATCTGCTTCAAAATTGAGTTGCAAGATTCAACCCGAACAAACATGGTTACATACATACATTGCAAGTTAATTTATTTAACTTATAATAAATGTAAGATGATCGATAAATATGAGATAACTTAAAGTGTTTAAGTAGTGGTACCTACTACAAACGAACAAGTAAAGATAAATATTTTTTTAAAGCAAGAGTATCTTAATGATTTAAGCCTCTGTAGAAGATGACTATGCACATAAAATTCAAATCTCGAAAAGATTGCATGTCCTATATTAAACTAAGTACCTACTTATATATTTTTGATAGTAAAATAAGTAAAGATAAAAATGGTAGTTACAGTAAAGCACGTTTCTATTTCCGTGACACTGATGATAAAATTAAACACCGAGCAAATATTTTAACACGTCTATTTGTACTTTTCGAGTCAAATAATACACATGTAATTAAATATAACCTCGGCTATTATCATATCTTAAGTCCCAAGGATAATAAGGAAGGCTAGATACACGATAATAGAACTAATCACTCAATTATACCGAGATTTGTCGGAAAAGGGACACCGATTAGATTTCAAATAAAGATACTTAGACAAGCCCACATTAGATATTTAATAATGATAATTTTACCCAGGATTTAAAAGAGGTAACGACTTAATTTGTATTTTATTTCTAAATTAGCTGTCCTCCGCAGTTACACCCGCGTTCCCGTGGGATCTTATCTTATCCTGCGATAAAAATATAGCCTATATTAATCTGGAATAATGTAGCATTCAAATGGTGATAGAATTTTTGAAATCGGCCCGTTTGAGTTTATTCTTTACATACATACACACATACATACAAACAAATATTTCCTCTTTATAATATTAGAAAGAAAAGAAGAAAGATAAAATTCACGTTCAACTAGCACAAGCGCTAAACATTGCAGAAAACAATAAAATAAAACAAACGAATGATTCACATGAATGATAATTCTGTAACAACCGACGCGACGCTGATTGCGATGACTTCATTGTTGCATGAGTCCTTTGATTTAAAAATAGGAATAGAATACACAGAAACATTATTTATGACAGTAAATTCTTATCCATTTGTCTCGATCGCATTACTTGAATCAAGATTCCTGGAAATAATATCATTAAGTTATGGGACACCTATCCCAAACGCGAACCGCCGATTCGCTTATAATGGGCGTGGCCATAAATGTAGCATGTCAATAGAATTAATAGATAATGTTCATTTCAGTTTAAAAATTGATTGTATTTTTGTGTACCACTTCGTTCGTGTAAGTTCGTTTACAACTTAGAAGCCATAAGTCACGCTTCCACTTGACAAGATCGTCTAATTATGAAATTCTCACAGTATCACTTCAACTATGTTAAGCAGATTTACTTAAGTAGATTTCTACTAGATACTACTGTTGCGAAATAAGGTTTAGAGTACTACGTGCTATGGAAAGACGACGGAACCCTAAAGTTAATTTATACTCACGATCTCAGCACACGTATACAGTAGCAGCTGCAGTTAAGGAACAGCAGTAAAAACTAGGATTACCGTCCAAATGCCATTACGAAACCACAACTGAACCCGTATTGTAGGCGTTTTATCTCAATTGTTTGTATCGGTCGCGTAAAGTACGTCCCTGACTACGCTATATTAAATGCCACGAACTACAATCACCGGCTGCGTGTGTGGTCTGTCTGTGTCAGGCCTGCAGCCGTGATAGGGAAGGGTCGGTGATGTCACTGCTATGACGTCACAACAACCCGTTCAATAAACGAGTCCATAGCTATTTCAACAGCAAGATTCATCGGAGTTTAAAGGCTTTTTCACATAGCCACAATGGCGTGAGGAATTCACTTTACGAAAACAATCGCTGTATCGAATTGCAATTTCAAAAGCTTTTATCTAAAACAATAGGATAGGCCGTATTGATTACTCTACGATAACATCGGACAAATCTAAGATATAGGTACGATCGATGTTGGAGACGAATTCGGGTGAGTCACATCTCCAGAATACCCGCCCATGTTGGCTCGATGTATAATTATTATGTGTCTAGACTCCCGGCGGCAGCCAGGCGTCGTCTATGGAAATATAATGATGCTGGGACATTTTTACTGGAACCACCAGAATGAGGATGGTAGCTGGAATGAGGTCAAGTAGTTTTCTGTGGTCGGCTCAGCATGCCGGCTGATGAGGGACAGTCAGGGAGATAGGAATACTACCAGCAGTACATACCTGGAAATATTACGAGTGCAGTAACAAGGTGAGTGGGTGCACAGGACGGAAAATACGAAGAGGTGATGTTCCCAGAAAATCTCCTAATCTCCATATCACTTCACGGGGGCACCTAATTGTCCTCGGACGCGGAGTACCACGTACATCGCTAAAAGCGACTTCGGAATTCCTTTCAGGCATCAAATTTTCCACCTAATTTATCAGGCACTTGACTCATAATTGGTTGTGAATTTTCGCGCGGTACTAAGGGGGCACACATTATATTATGAAATAGTAACGGGGACACGTGCTCTCGCGGCAGAGAGGGACGGATTCACTGAACGTCCTTGGCGAGGGGGCGCGAGGGGCGCCTGCGGCATCAGACGTTTCAATCATCCCCGGGGGGATAGAGACGGGTGTACAGGCATGCGGGGTGTGCGAGCGAGAAACGCGATACCGTGCTATTGACCGGCCCGCAGACCACGCCCACCCGGGCGAGACACGGGCGCGCTGGTGCTCCAAGTGAAAATCGAACGTCGGCCCGGGCAGACGCGACTGGAAGCCGGCTTAGTTGCACCATCAAGGTTACCCCTACGTACTTACTACTTAAATGCACTTCCTGTTATCTCTCTAACACTTTTGGAACTCGCAAAGGTCCTGAGTACGACTCTCAGTTCATCACCTCCTAGCACTTCAGTCACTACTACTTAGGAATCCCAAGTTAAATCTATAAAGCTGGCTAGGTTGTACGGTTCGATAAACAGACTTGGCACGGAAACAATATAGGTTGCCAGAAAAGGACGTCAGGAGATGCGAGAGGAGCGGAAAGAATAATCGACTAAGAGTTACGACATCCGACATAAGAACTCACCATTTTTAATTAAAACCCCTCGCCACGGGATTGTGATGATTAGATGAGAAACGGTCAAGTGTGGGGAGAACATTGAAGGATTTTGTTTATCTTGAGACAGAGCAACGGTCCTTGTTACGTAATTCGAATTTGCGGACGCTACTGTTTGGTTAGATAGAACGGGATTTTGTATGAAAAGCGCAGGCTGGTCGAAGAAACCAAGAACTATCGAATTTTTCTGTATATGATAAACGTAAAGGATGTATTGCCACAGTTATTGCGTAACAACAATCGAGGAAAACCATAATTCGTAAATGTAGATAAAACAGAAGAATACTTAATGAATGAGAATCTCTATTACACCTTTAATTCAATCCCGATTGATTTGATTATATTTTTAGATACAATAAATAAATAAATATCCTGGGACAATTGTTCACACACGGCTATCTAATCCCAAACTAAGCAGAGCTTGTAATATGGAAACCAGATGACTGATATACTACATATACTACTTTTTTTTTGTAAATACATACTTAAATAGATAATTACACCCAGACTCAGGACAAACAGACATGTTCATGCACACAAATGTGTGTCCTGGATGGGAATCGAACCCACGACCTGTGTGACGTGAAAGGCAGTGTGTTAACCAACCACGCCAACCGGCTCGTCACAATTATTGTTTTAAATTGAAACACGTAATACCAATTAACCTCAATAAATAAGATAATAAAGTATTGAAATAGGTTGCATAATACCATATCATATCTAGATGTAATCGGTCTAGATCTCATTCTTATCTTAATACCACTGGGATGGAATCTATTTCAATGTTTTTATTCGAAGTTAAACCTTAACAGAAATGCCTCATAAAACCTGTGTGAATAAAGTACACAGTTTATAATTTTTGATATTTATTTCAATACAAAATGTTGATTTCACGATACACGAGATTGAAGTAGAAGTTGTCCAACCAATACTAGACATGACCTATATTCAGCCCCTTGAGTTTTTAGAACCGGTTCCTCACCGCCTTTCTACATGCAATGCAAATTCGCGATGGCCCTATAAAGGGTAGGGTAGGGCAAGGTACTGACGCCTTGACCTGATTGCGATGTTTCAATTCGGGTAAGTAGATACGTTGTATGCACTAAGTACAAAAAATTTATCGTCACAAAGCCGTACTGAAGTAGAACTTTTGCCGGACAGTTGAAAAGCCTAACATGGCAGATTTTAGCCGCTGGGTAACATTAGTTACAAGTGTGGTACCTTTAAATCATGAATGAAGATTGCGGTTTGGTTCGTGGAAAGTTACAGAATCCCTGGAAGTACAGAGAATCATACCAATGAACGCGGTATCCTCTGATGTATCCTTCTCTTCATTCCGGGACTAGGCGTTCTTTTTATTCAGTGGAGAATAAAATCACAATATTTTATCGTACAGCTCATGAAAAGGGACACAAGATCTAAAAATACATTGTAAATAGATAGTAAGTCCAATTCTTCGAATACTATTTTACGAGTAAGGTACATTGTAATAAATACAAATTATCTAATCAGATTATCTAGACGGCCAATTGACTTTTTACATAAATACAAGAGAATACTATGTTACGATACTACTAGCGTAATTTATGAGTAAAAATATAAGTCACATCCGATTTAGTAACGACTCCTAATGTTTTTTCCCCAATTTCAATCCAAAACAGCATTACTCCCAAAGATAAATTGATCTAGGATATGTTGTGACGTATTTCGTGTGCATCGAAGATCCACGAAAATGCAAGAAGATACACGAAACGAATCTACGACCCCTTTTTGTGTGCATCTTTTATTAGTACCCCGTCCATTCTTCAAGCAGAAAACGCATACAGAACTATCATCTAATCTCTTTTTTGGATAGATTGATTTATACCGCAAAAAAATCCCACGAAACATTCGACCTCCAGCTCTTTGGAGGGTAAGAACTTTAGGGACCCTCGTGGACATTATAAATGTTACTCAATCCAACTTTATCGTTCCAGTTATATTGGCTTGGAACGCTGGATGATATCAACAATCACTTTTGGGTTTCGTATTATTGAAAAAGTTTAAAGGCTAGTCAAAAATGGCTTTACTATCGGGAATAAGGATGTTTTGAACTATAACAGAAGTTGTAGTGGTGATTGTTACATTATCTATCGCATATTAAAAGCAATTTCTTGAAATAGTTGAATCTTCATCGGATAAATTCTGGATAAATTCCATTTAGGTACCAACAAGTCATCAGAGTAGACTATACAATCATCATTATATGAATACATGAACTTTGTACCCTTTTTGTGTTTTATACACATATATATACAGAATGTTCATAGGATGGAGTAAGGTGGGAGGGTCACCTACCAAATATACAAAAATTACCTTAGTAAAAGTGTCACCATTTATTTATCTCCCCCTTAAGTATGTTGTACTACATACTGGACACCCTGTATGTATACAATACTCCTCGTCTGTTTTTAGTGACAGCTATTGACGAGATCAATAAAATAAAAGAAAAAGACTATTTTTTAAAAAAATAATACATATTTTACACTACCATTCAATAATAGTTTCAGATACTAAACAGTTATTTAATGAATGTAAAACTTGGCAACGCATGTGTACTCGATTGTTCTAAGACGTAACATTTCCGACATTTAGTGTTTTATTCCTAATATATATACGGGTCATTTAATCGTTAACGACACCTTAAGTAGGTCATGGATTCGACGATTCAGATCTCTACTTATCGAGTACAATAACTATGATACTATCGATATTATATTAATCACTGTCGTACCGAAGTGTTAATCAGAAATTATGTACTGTATGTCCTTGATTTGATGAAATTAACACGACATGGATATAAATCCGATTCTTATCATATAGTATCAGTTATTTTTAAACGAGAACTGAATAAATGAGAATAGAAGAAGGGGAAGAAACTAACGCATGAAATAAAATAAATTTTAAAGAAATCATACTTACAATGGTTGGTTTAATAAACCTTTTTTTTATGTCACAAGTGACAACGAGGCAGGCGGGTCACCTGATGGTAAGTGACAACCGTCGCCTATAGACATTGGCAACACCAGGGGATTGCCAACGTGTTGTACACCTTATTACAATGCCTTAAAGGCGAACTGGCTCTCAAGTGCAATTGCCGGAACACACCAACAGGTGCTTGGCGACAGATTTTCAACTTGAGGGTGGTAGCCACCCAGTCGAGTACTACAAAGTACCCTACCACCGTGCTGTGGTTTCCTCACGATGTTTTCCTTCACCGAAAGCTCAAGCTCATTGTAAGGATTCCAACCCACGACCTTCGCCGCGGTATCCGACGTCACTTACCACTGAGCTATCATCGCCTTTGTAAACCTTAGTTTAAAATATTGAAAAAAGACACGGGGTTATCTTAAATCCTGGGTTTACAGACCCATATTTTTATTTAATCTTGTGTGTCACTCGCCTGATGTTACGTGATGCCCGCCGCCCATGCATACACCAAAGGGATCACAGGTATGTTGCCGGACTTTTAAATGCTCGTTTCTTGAACAAGTCGATACCACAGGTCTATCGTGGGTGGACGGAAAGACCGCGTAAAACTCACAGTGTCGGAATGACAAACGTCCAGTTGTAATTTCAAGGAGCTGCGAGTGGTCCGGTGACGAAATTCAGCGGCTGGTATTAATCGTAACTCATGTAATAGCAGTTATTGTCCTAATCCTGGCATTGCAAATTCAAGAATATATGTTGAGCACTTTAATAAGTAAAAATATAATCGTTTGAATCTCTATCCATCACTTGATTGTCAAAGTTCCTGTCGTTAGTCGCTTATATTTAAATGGGCCATTACTAATAATGTAATTCGAGTGGAACTGTTAATTTATTAAAGCGCCTTCAATATAACTCAAAACTTTGAGTATTCGTGACAGCAAAATGGACATCGAAGTCTACGTGTAATTATAACAACACTTAAACGGGTTAACTTCACTGGAAGTCGTTTTATCAAATTGATTTTCAAAATTGAAAATATTTCATCAATTAATGAACTACCAATATCTATTATGAAAAGAGAAGGCAAAGGGCTGGTAAAGGGGTAAAAATAGGGTACGCGGGTGAAACCGCGGGGCGGAAAGCTAGCTGTATTATATAAATCTATTGATATAATTGTTGATTTTTTGGACAAACATTACATTTCAGATGATTCTCATAACTATTCAAAACTTTTCGGTGAAGGTTGAGAGAGAAATTACGAAAAACGCTGACGCCACATATGGTGTGGACAAGAAGCTGGTGATGTGAAATCATTCACATCCTCACTGAAGAATTGGGTGATTAAAAGCTCGATGTAAAAGGTTCGATGTATGATGCATTATTAGACACATCTGATGCAATATAGTCTAAGTGTCAAACCGGGGCTTCAAAACGAGATTGTGTATCACACAATTCAATAAGTGTTCCACAAACCACTAACTCATTCATGACCAGTTAACTGTTAGATGGGGACGGATACAATGGTCTACACAATGAGCGGGGATCGAGACCACAGATAAAGGAGTAGGAATAAATGTGGCCAGTATCATGGGAACTTCAGTAGGTCTATCTAAGGCGGAAGAGATATTTACTTACATAAGGTGTTTATCGTATATTAAAAATCTGACTGCCGATCGTATTATGATTGTTTTGTTTCTTCAAGAATTAAATAAGTGGACGAGTTTTTTTTATACCACATCTGACAACCCGGCAGGTGGGTCAGTTGATGGTAAATGACTGCTGTCGCCTATAGACATTAGCAATACCAGGGGGATTGCCAATTTTTTGTACACATTATTACAATGCCTTAAAGGCAACTGGCTCTCAAATGAAATTGCGGGAACACACCAACAGCGACAGATTTTCATCTTGAGGGTGCTAGCCTGCCAGTCGAGTACAACAAAGTACCCTACCACCGTGCATACTATCAACACTAAGCTCTTGCACATATGCTTCTTACAAGAAAAGTTATTTTAGCTGAAACCACATTTCCTCTGTGACGATAAGATCTCCAAGAAACTCGAGAAGGCTCGTGTAGCCACTAATGGTTGGGTTCATTGAACTTCAACAAACCTATTTGGATTCAGTTCGTTTGAGCGAAAGCCATAAACATATCTAAATATAATAGTCATTCATGACAGCGTCCAACCACTTCATATCCGTAGCCAAAATTGTTTCGCAACTCCAAATGTCTTTTGTTGCAAATACAACAGGTCACAGATAGATCGCGATCTCGGTATTTTATTATCAGGTCTTGAGAGAGTAAGAATTCTGTAAGTATTAAAAGTAATCAACGAAACTGATATTCATCCTAGAAATTTTTAGTATGTTTAATTTTGCGATAACGTTGTTTAACACCAATTACAAATGTATATTACCGTTTATGTTTGACATTGTTATTTTTGACATTGTTATTTTTACGGTCACTCAGACGATTTACCTCGTTGATGGGGCTGCAATGGAAAATGAAACATTAACGACAATGTTGCTTTGTTTTACTGACAGAATTAGCAACTGGCGATATTATTTATTGAAGATATCACGCGAAACGTGTTCAAAGCATAGAAGAATGCGCAACTAGTCTAAGATTAAATAAGTAATTGTTTTAAACACTAAGACAAATACAAGAGTTAGCGACATCTATACACCTCCAGAACTTTGGATCAGGTAAGTTCTCAATATTAACTCCCTGAATAATAGCAGTACATTATCTAAGTTCAAGTCACAGGCTTTGATTAAACACTGGAGGAACCACAAACTTATTAGAAACTTAGATATTCCCTGCGGTCCATAAGCGGGATCATTCCGTGACAGTTATTTTCTATGTAAATCAGGAAACAACATATTCACATTACGTGAATATACAATAAAATACTGGTGTCTCAAGAATTTAAATAAAGCAAATTTATCATTATCGCATAAAAAATACGTAGTGATCGCGACAAAGCTCATATTTCGAATGAAGCTTTGGCGGACGCGCCAGACGTGGTTCGACTGAAAATAGCTGGACTATGTCTTGGACACGTCGCAGCCATCATTTTTATAAAGTCCATCGCTGCTGCGCGCAAGCATTCTTCATGCAGTTCTAATAAGCACAAAATGGAACGAAAACGATTTATAACAGTCCACTGTAAGAGCACAAATTAAAAGTAGTTTGTCTTTGAAACGTACAGGGAGCATTCCAACTCAAAGACTACCAAGTTTATGTCAAATCCACTACAAAAGTTTAACATAACATTGAGAAAGCAAATAATTGTGGAGATGTTTGAGGAAACAATGAACTACTTACTCGAATCCACGTTGAGTTGTGCACACTAATCAAAGTGATTGGTCCCAACGTCTGCGAGAACATATCCCACAAGACTAGACTGTACCTTCTGTGCCGTCGTTTAATCGTCGTCCCATTACAGCCCACCTACATAAGATTACGACATTGTATAACTCATGAACGCGTCGAAAATTTGTGTTGGCTCGGCACTAACTTGTTTTACCTAACGTTAGTGTTTGGACAAGCGAACTGATGTAGAGCGCGAATGCTTTTGAAATGTTTACGCTTTTTACATCGCGGCTTTAGGGAGGTACTTTCACGGTGTCGGGATATCGACCACTTTGTTCCGACGACAGGAGTTGTGCCTATTGATAGCGCATATTCTACACGGTTAATAAATTATGAGATAACTCTAAAAATGTACCTTGACTATTTTCAAAATGCAACTAAAATATACGGCGATATCCATAAACATCGACTAGAATTTTTATCTCAACAACTATTTATCTCTTGGTTCAGCTGCTTTCCTATGATAAAACGTTGTCAATATTAGTCTCGCCAAAATCAGTTCAGCCGTTTCAGAGATTAGTACGCACAAACAAACAGACAGCCAGCCACGAACAAACTAGGTATAAGCTTAAAAATTTTCAAATCACAAACAGACAGCAATTTTACTATTTGTATGGTTTACTAATTTCAATAAATTAATCTAACAACCGACTTCAGAAATAAATCACAGTACGATTAAAAATGGCAACATTTTATGCTCTTTCACCTCACTAACCGTACGTCGTTAATAATAAATGTATCTCGATATAAATTGTGAACTATAAACGAGTGCAGGTAACTGGGTCGTAAGCATAGCTAACGTGGCTGACTCATAAGAATCTCAATATTGAGATCACCCGCATATTTTTAAGGAATACCTGAGTATTTGATAGGTTTCCAAAATTTTTACTCCCAAAAATTAAATATTCAAAGGTTGGTACAAAGTCAATGTAAAACAAATTACCACAATTAAGTCCCAAAAATAATTGAATTGGTAACCTCGGATCTTTGTATGAATGTTGTTTAGAGAGAAGGAAGTAAAGAGAAATAAAGAAAATGTTTAGTTATATCGAAAATGCAGTTGCACTTATTGTTAGTATATGAGCAAGGTATTTTATAAATAGAGCGTATTCGTCTTCCGCCTAATGGTAGCACTCTTTCCAGAGCTTAAATAGGCCTCCATTTGCTCGACAGCACAAATGTAAAATCGGAAACTGTACGATGAAACAAATGCATTGCATTTTATCTCTTTCATAAAGTAAAAGAAAAATATTTCTTTAGTACTTTTAAATAAAGCATAAACCTATTATGTCATCCACGTATAAGAATCCCTTTGATATATTATTATGAAGTAAACACATTTACCTACATTACAAAACTGCTGCCAAATAATTATTTATGTTTCATATCAATTTGAATACAACATTTTTATGCGAGACCGTGATAAAGCTCTTTTTTTATTACTTCCGCCACTGTATTTATATTTGATGGTATCCCTCAGTCGCGTCTATGCAATTATTGGATGCAGTAAGCCCGACCGAGTGTGAGTTTTCCCGGAAGCACTGCCGCGACACTGCCAAAGTGCGGTTTTCTTTATTATGAAACTTTACAAAGTTCATGCGAAATACTGAGCGCTGCGCCGGATACCTTCCCGTATGCTTGTTAGTGTGAATAAACGCGTTGGAATCCCGACACTTTAGTAATATCGTGAGTCAAGTTACACTTCAGTATGAAAATAGAATTTAGGGTTGTTTAAATATTTTTTTCATTTATTTTGAACGATAAACACTGCTCCAGATTTTAGCCTTCCGTTTAAGATTTCGGAAATCGTTTTGGGTAAACAATCGAGATATCACATTTGATTTCTATGCAATAGTCGTGCCGTCTGAATGATTGTTGTAATAGTATTATTATATTATTTAGATAATTTTATCTATTAACTTTTTGTTTCGCGGATGGGACGATTTTCTCGTGACTACTGATATAAAATTAATTAATCGCGGCTCATTATTAAGTTGAACAGCGAACTTTGATAATAATAGAGTATCACAGGTGAAACAACGGAGCAGAAAGTTATGTAAAATATGTGCCTAACATTATGTATAAAATGCAGTAAATATTTTTCAATTTACCGATAATTGAAACCGCAGACATCGTGTCATTGAAGTTAGAAAGGAGCTACACAAGGCATAATCACACTTTGCTTCTGAAGTAAATTTCAAATCAAGGTCATGTTTTAGCACTATAAGCATTCACTTTTTATCCCAAATAAATGAAATTGCTTGAAATAAACTAGATAAATTCTTTGAAACGACACGAACATTTTTGTTAAAGTAAAAGGGAATCATATTTGTAAAGAAACATGTCGCTAACATTTACATTCCTCGTTTCTAATGTCACAGGTATCAAGCATACGGCATAATATTATGCTTAAACCTAGTATGTAACTGTAACAAGTAAATAACGCATGTCATAAAGTTTTAAGGGAGTGATAATTTTCTTACGACTGTAGTCGGTTATCACGTTTTTGGGACACATGTTTGCGAGTTCAATCACCTGAAATTTTAAAATACTTCATCAGCTAAATATATGATTTCTCACGTACAAAGCGTCGGAAATAAAGACACGTTCATCGTCAGTGAAATGTTGACCAATTGCAGTTTTATTACGAAATCTGGGATTGCCAACCGGTAAGGTATGGCTGCCACACTGAATCTTGTCCGACCAAACAGGTCTTGTTTTTTACTATCAGATAGAAAGTTTTTAGTGAATATTTTAAAGCAGTACACCTAGGTGATATGGTCACCATAGAACCAGCTCCTCTTATTTTTGAATCGAGCCGTGTGTAATCCCTCAAAGACCTGACATACATATTTGATATGTATATGCAGATCGAAAACCCTGAGCGTGGCGTTTTCAAAGCAAATTTTCATATCGTTAAAAACCTCTTGAAAAGCTGCGAAATGGTACCCAAGCGACTTTAACCTAAAACGAAAGCAACACTTGGAAACAATCGAACTGACAAAGCGGGTTTATTTGTTTAGAGCGCGAATAAAATGGAACAATGCGAATTCGAGCAAACTGGGGAAGTTACCGTCAGAATGCTGACATACATTTTTGTTTTACGGACAAACCAACTTTGGACAGAGGCGCGAGGGCCTAGAATTGATTTGATCCGCAATTATTATATTGTCCGTAATTGATTGACTTTAAAGTCTATCGCCAAGCACCTATCGATGTTTCGATAGCTGCACTTTAGCTTCATTCTAGTCTTTGTGTGCTTACCATCTACGGCCACATCGCTACTTACCATGGTGAGATTACTTATTCAAAGTAAAAAACATGGTCAGTCAGATTATAATAAACAAATATTACAAAAATCACAAATTATGCTCAATCAAGGTGTACACCACGACCAAAATTGGAAGAGCAGTAACTAAAGCTAAGAAATCGGTTTTTACAAGAGTCTCTGCTTGCCGCACTGTTTGTCTCTATTTGGCACATGGTAAATGGGTTGTTAAAAAATACCAAATAAGATGGTTATTCTATAATGTGACTATATATGCAGTGTCCATTCCATTAGTGATTATAATATTCATTTGCACATTAATAAAGAAAATGGTTTATGCAACTTGTGTTAGATAGATGATCTTGACCGTGAGTACCTTGACCTTGTAGATATGACATTATTATTACCATAAATTAATAATGTAAGTATGCCGTCGTCGGTGAATTATTTGACATAACGCCTATCTATCAGCTAGGACAATTTTAATAGGTGGCCTTAGTATCATTCTATTTTATGGTCCTTAAAATCAAAGTGACATAAACGGAGGAAATGCACCTTTACAACATAATGTCAACTTCGTCAATTTTTTCTGGATTAACATTACGTAATTTAAACTATTCCAGTGGATACTAGCTAGAACACTTAACCGAAGTATCATCGATTTTTATACCAGCTTATCTTTAAGTTAAGTTTATATTCAATTACAATCATCTCAGTAAATTTAAAGACAGAATACCCTGCGGTACAAATACCGAGAGCGAATTTTTTGTCAGAAAACAATTTAAGTATTTTTTGCAATCATAATCGTGGTCGTAGTAAAATAATATCATTATGACAAATAAAATAGTTGGCGGTGATGTAATGCTCTATGACTTCGTACACTAGGTGTTGAGCCAATCGGGCCTCTTATTTCAGACCACGTGGGTCGACTGGAGGTATTAAAATCATCAGATATGGCATTCACGTCTTACTGTCAGTCAAGACAAAAAATACCTAACGAAACTTGATGTTATTTCAAGATGAGGTTTTGAAATCTTGTCTTCAGTAACGATAACGGGACATGCTGTAATCAACATTCTTTTAAGTTTATGAGTAATTGTGTTGAATAAACTAAATCTGATAAAATTGTGCTTTTGTTTTTGTCCAGAATATGATTGGGAAAGGGAATGTCGAAAGAACCGATTGAAGGAATGAATTGAACTGTGTATATATATATATCGTGCCAAATCCCGGTGCAGGCAAATTGGACGGTCCAGAAAAATAAATTTAATCCAACATATTATTCAATAAAACAGCCAGAATGTTACAATTATGATGTCAAAAAATACGAAATGTCTGGAATGTTAGCAGGAAATAGACTAGACAGTAGTAGACAGCGAGCCGGTTACCAAATTACGTATTCACATAATTTAATATAACGGGATGGTAATATTATTAATGATATAACCCCGATAAAATTATAATTTTAAAATATATAATGAGCATCAGCGCCAGGCTATCGGCTCTAATGCTGGTCTGCCATGCGGTCAATAATTACTTATTGTTAAGCCGCCATCTTTGTTCATGACTCACTGCCGATTGCACTCCTACGCACGGCGATGCGGCCAGACACCGTCCAGTTTAAACAGTACATCAAAATTTATACACACAAATACAAACTGACAGGGCTCTGCGATTCGGCAGGGTTACGTTAAACAAGGTGTCAGTCATAGTGCGTCTCTTTTGCTCTCACCAATTAGACTATTGTTATCCTTTATAGACATTAATATTAATGTAATGATGGGTGGGTGTATCGCTGAATACGAAATGAGGTGTTTTAGCAATGTTGGGGTACATATTCGTTGGATACCAAGAGAACTTTAGCACGATAACCTTATCAATGATAGACCTCAAGCGCTCCAGGGTTTTGTTTTGTTGTTCGTCTGGCAACATTTGTTCAGTTAGTAGTTATATAAGTATTTGTTGGGACAAAATACACAGATTTCTTAACTACAACAAATCTCTTCTGCTATTTTACAGAACCATTAAGTTCTCAAATCAGGAGGATTCAGGCAAAAACTTCATTAAAAATGAACACCTCCACACTGCCTAGTTATTACGTCCGCTATAATACTGATGATACTTATTTGTTATTCCTGCCGCCATTCTACACATCCTTATATATACCTGTTTAACACAATCTACCCACATTTTATTTCCTTTCCTTATCTGTGACAATATTCTCGTCACGTACTTTAGCCCTCTGGAAAAAATCCCGAAGATATGTCTGTAGAAACTCTTGGTGGTTCTTGGGTGACAGGAGACTAAAGCACATTAACTTCCTCGAGTACGAAGACATCTACCAGGTTTTTGGCAGGCGTAATATGTCCTTGAATGTTTGTAATTAAAGTTACTTACATAGTAGATATTTAATTAAACCTCTGGCGGAACAGGCATCGATCTCTTTCGACATTTATTCTATAGTTGCTCTTATTATCTTCGCTCTTCTGTTTCACTAATTCAGAGCTTTGTTTTCCTCTGAATTGTGTTTCTATTAACTTTTTCTCTGATCTCATATATCTATTTCCGTAGGTGACACACATAAAAGTTATTTCGTATTCGCTCACCTATTAACATTCACTAATTAAACTCAAAGGTCATTTAACAACATAGCTGGTCTGCTTCTATTAAAGGGGCCGATGACCTCTTGATTGTATCGACACCCACCTGATGGTGATGATACGCTCTGATGATGTCACCACGTCTCACCCCTGACCCCATGGTCAACTAACTCACGTAATCATTGCGATAAGAATCCAAAGGTGCTAGGAATAACTTGTGCTGCTATACTTGATTTTGTTTGGATCTATAGTATTTATTTATACTCCAGAGTACGCTTAGGCACATGTTTGGATTATTTACCAGCTGTGTTGTAGAGGAAAAATAATAAGGAAGAATTGAACAACAATGTGTTATTAACATAACCTAACAAAATAATTTACGTATGAAATATTGAACAGGAGTTCTTTATACAATTTGAAAGGATTTTTCAAAAAATCATCCTTAGGGTTGAACAGGGTATTGGATATTGAAAGTTTGTTTGAAGATCGGTGGTAAGGCTTATGTTTATAAATCATAAGACATTCCATAAGTTGTAAAAGATGAAGAAAAATTAAAATATTGTAGTGAGCTTATCTAATTGAACAACACACATCATCTCATAGCAGCGAGACAGTAACTTGAAAATGCTTATCGGGAACACTTTTTGGAAAAAAAAGAGTAAGTACGTTATTTGTAAGAAACTTAAACTTACTCTATAATTTACTAATCGCCTCTAATTGGAATTATACCCAGAATTTGAATTGAAAGTTAAAATTACTTTACCAGTAAAATGGAATTAAAAGTATGCAGGTCAAGTCAAATCACTTATTAATTTTGAAGCCATTGTATATAATAATAAAATTGGAATCGTGACCTAGGTTTCATGTACTCAACAAAGGTCAGCAGTGATAAATGATTGGTCAGACGAACTAAGGTAAAAATTGTTCCCAAAAACTCAATTACCCACTCCATTGAATCCAAAATAGAAAAAGCTACGGTCTGGTGTGATAAATAGTGAATTCAGCCACCGTTTCTCCTGAAATCGTTTTTATGTTCTTGGATGAAAAATGTCATTTGTCATACTCCCCTTTCTGATGGAACCGAAGAATTCCTAAATCCACTTACGATGTTCGTGGTAACGTTATATATATTTTAGTCCCGTGTCACTATGTTGGTTCGAGATGAACCCCGAAATTACGAAACTTGGCACACTAATAGATTATATCCTGGAATAAGAGATAGGATACTTTTTATCCCGGAAAAAGATAAGATTCCACGGGATCGCGGGTGAAACCGAGGGGACACAAAATATACATGTAAGTAAGTAATATTGCATAATTCGAAATTCTGTACCTATAAAAAAATACAAAGTAAATAAATAATCATGAGGACAATGCCAATACAATACCAAACCAACAGCCAAGCATCAGCCATACAAAAGAAAAATAAGAGATTTCAAGGTTTGTCAATTGCTATTGATTCGTACTATTTTTAACATAAACGTTCGATTAGCGAACTGTATATCGTATGCAACGAGGCTTTATTTATTTACGTGTGAATTTTTGCCACGGGACCAAACCCTGGGGTGTTTATATGAAAGACTACACTGTCACTACAATACCTGAGGCCGTCCGTTACGCCAAGCGGTCAGTGGCGTCATTACAGCGAGGATCACCAGCTTCTATTCGCGGAGTGACGCACGCGCCGATGACGCTGTCGCCGGCGATTGGTCCAACCACACGCTTTAAATACACCGCATTACCCCCCAACCGCAATCGGTCGCGTAATTAAAGGCATCTGGAAAGTCGTCACAGCGGGGTAACGGCCGTCTAGGCGACATATTTCAGTTGAAATCACCGTCGCACAGTCCCCCCCATTCTACAATTCCAGACTACATGCTGTAGTGCACTGCCAAATTGCTTTAGAGAGAGTATTATTACAAAGGGATTGAAATCGTCTAATGTATTCATAGGGTTGTCAACTCGTCATACCTACATGTTAATTGCCGAAAACGGGACAAGGTTTTTAATTATTCAACACCGATCTTGATAATCTAATTATGTCTAAACATTTACAAACGATATAATGTAGGGACTGGGGTGTATACTAAATTAGTGTTACAATACAGTCTGCATTTTCATTCACACTACAAATTATAAAAAATAAAACTATAATTTTTAATTTCAAAGCATTAATTAACTACCTAGTTAAAAACCATTAGAGGTAAATAATTAATGCACTTTCAACAAAGAAACGTTAATTGCAAACCAAGCTTAAGAAGCATACCTAATTAAATAAACTATGAAAGGGAGAAACTTAAGAGTGCAAATAGAAATAGCCAGTGTCAAATACGCTTTATTATACATTATTTAATTGTATAACAAAAGGGGACACGAAATTAAAGATGTGACAGCCCTGGCTGGTTTGAAATGAGAACATGCTGTAAGTAGGAACCACAGACCCAGCTTGCCGTTTATGAATAAGATAGAAAAGATTTATAGCAATGAATGAATACTTAATTCCTGGCCACAAAATTCAGCTTCCATATTACATATTGGCCGATTGCCAAGTAAAATATCAATACAATTGCATATAGGAATAAAAAATGTACATGAAATGAGGCCATGTTTCAACCTGAGCTGTCTGATAGACTTAATATCATATTTCAATAGTATGGTAGGTATGATACTACAGCATATTTTGAAATGGTACTTAATATTTTGTTTCAATTCAAGCTAGGATTTTTAGCACCATCATCCAGTTACCTACTTTCAGGACTGATGATTATTATTACAATGTGTTGCAAATCAGTCTTGATACAGTTAAAGTAAAAAAAGTTATCATAATGATAAAAATGAAATCATTTTAAGGCAGGCAATTATTTTTTTCATTAAAAAATTACATATTTTAACTGAAAAATAAAAAGGAGAAAAAATAGATATAAAAAATACAAAAATATACAAAGAGGGACTATCTTTTGTAATAAAGTAAATTACTTGATTTACTTTATTCATTCATGCATATAAATAGATATTTTTAGACTATGGAAAGTGGAAATTTAAGCTGATAACATACTTAATGTAGGTAATTAATAATATTGATAAGCAATTTCGGTACTTAAATAATATGGTGATAAGACACCTAATACTGTACCTACCTAGGTACTTATTGAAATAATTTTCATAATAGGTAAGTATCTTCTAGATGATCACCAGTATGAACTAAATTTTACATTGCTAGCTATGGTTAAAAGATCTAAAAAGAGAGATAACTAATTAGGCGTTAGAGAGGTAAGCCTGCAGTTAAGATGTTTACCTAATAAGTAAATAAATAGCCCTGGGGCATTCTTCCCTCTGGAAACCAGGTAATTAGATAATAACACACATTTTTCCCGAGGACAAACAGACATGTTTAATACCCAAAACTTTGTCTAAGTGGGAATTGAACCCACAACCTGTGACAACATTTCATGTTCTAATTAACCATGCCAACTGGACCGTTGGGGTAAACTGTCTCTCAATGAAGAAATAACTATTCAAATATTCAGAGAATTCAATAATCTTCCCCTTTTGATGAAATCAACTGTAGTAATGAAACAGAATTAGAAAATCACGGACAGCAATAAATGTCAGAGCATGCCTTGAAGTTGAAATCTACAGACATAAAAACCAAAAGAGTCTCATACTGTGCTCATTAATGCATTTTATTTTGGTTATAAAACATGGAAGTTATGGAGCCTGGATAAAATTTAGTTAACTTATTTCATAGTTTGTTAGTTTTTACCTTTAGCTTGAATATAGGATTATTTTTATATAAATAAATAAATATCCTCGTACATTTTTCACACACGGCTATCTGATCCCAAACTAAGCAAAGCTTGTAATATGGAAACCAGATGACTGATATACTACATATATATACTATTTTTTTTTGTAAATACATACTTAAATAGATAATTACACCGAGACTCAGGACAAACAGACATGTTCATGCACACAAATGTGTGTCCTGGATGGGAATCGAACCCACGACCTGCACGTGATAGGCAATGTATTAACCAACCACGCCAACCGGCCCGTATGGATAGCCTTGTTTGACCACAATCTCACTATGGTAGGTACTGAAGTAATGTGGTAATAGCAAGTCTATTACCACATTATATAAACACACAGGTAGAGCTTAGTGATAGATTAGAATAGGATAATAATATAGGTAATTCTAATTCATAAGCTTCAATGCAAAGGCCTTAACCCAGTAAAACAGAACATTAACCTTAGCGGTACATAATTATAATGGCAGTGTAAGAAACCTTTCAAAAACTTTTCTCACAACCACTTCAAAGTTTAAAGGAGTATTCTAAAAATAAAAGAACTAAAAATAAAAATTGAGCAATTAGCAATTGCAAAGTTAAGTGAAAGATTTTTTTCAAGTATTCATGAAAAACACAATGTTGGCGACTTTTTTGGTTACAAAGTCTGATGACATTTCTTACAATCCTTTTTGAAAATGAATAGAAATAAATACAGCAGTCAAATAATTCTATGCCAATGTCATTTTTATCAGGATTCAGGACAGATTTTAATAGGGTTGTAAGTTTAAAAATAGGTAAAGTAAGATAGATAAGACTAAATTGATTTAGTTAGATGAACAACAGAATTGGCACCATTGTTCTACATCTATACAATGTTTATAAATTACTTGAACAGTAATTACTACTAATAGTTCAAAAGGAACAAACACACATTTAGTGAATTCAGCGCTTTATGATAAAGACTTAAGCTCCAATTCAGCTCAATGTGAGATGATGGTATACATTTAATAATTTGAAATTTTCATTAAAAATTTATGTTTTCAGTAAAAAACATTGAAACACATCTTTTTAAACAATTAATTAATACATAAAAGGCAAATTGAACTCATGCCGCTAACAGATGTTTAAATATCTGATTAATTGACAAATAGTTCATTATTAATGAATGAGCCAGATTATTTATTATCTAGGTATTTGACATTTGACTGTTTCTGTCCTTCTCTACCATTACAGTGATGTCACTTTTAGTGATCATTCTCATTATGAACTTTATTGCACTCATCACAGATGATGTTATTTAACATAAAGACTTACAAATCAGTCCGTATTCTACTTTTATTTTTGCAATAGTAGGTTTATCAACGTGTTACTGCTAACTAATGTTGTCTTTTTCTATCATAAGCAAGAAATTACTTTGTCATTTTGTTGGCATATCTATAAAAAAATATACAATAAGATAATATAGTAGCACTGCATAGGTATGTAGGTCATATTTTTTTCTATGAACGAAATAATTGGTTATGATATATAAATAAATATTCTAATTATGGAATGATTATAAACACTCTTTTATGACTGCACAAAAAACCTTGAACTCGCATTTAACAACCTAGCTTTACTTACTGGTAACTCATATTGCATTTTATGCACTAATAATACCTTTAAGTCTTCAGCAAAGCCGGTTTGTCTACCGGCCGATAATGCCTCTGTATTTATTTTTACCCATTACGCGCACACAGCTGTCCGAGTCTTCACAGCCCGGCCAAGGGAAAATCACTAATTTCGACAACGAAAACTCTAAAGTTGTAACAACTATCCACTAAGAGTAGCAGAGCTGCGAACGTGTATGGGCTGAGGCTCAAACTCGATTCGCTATATTTGGAACCCGTTTATGGTACCCGCCAGAGAAATTGTTTGCCCCTATTTGCACCGCAAAAGGAACATTTCATTTATTACAAAACTTCGTTGTATGTATATTTAAAGTTGCTACGTACCACTGTCTTTCCAGGCAGGTGATGCAGCACGTCCAAAAAACAATTTCCCAAAGAGAAATCACAAAAATTCTTCACTACACGGCAAAGTACACAGGGGCGTGCAACCACACAATTCACAGCCGGCGTGGAAATTTCACAAAATGACTAGTCGATACAACTGAGATAAACAGAAAATACACAGATTACACTAACTTAAATCTATGATTTTCACAATATAATCTTAATTGAATATAAAAACGAAAAACGCGCCAACTGTCAAACTAAAATACTACAAGCACCGAACGCGCTGCGCGACCGCGCGATCCGAGTCCGCTAAACTGACTGGAGTTGGTTGGTTGAGGGCAACACACACGATCAGTCACGATCACGCACGATCCTTCACGATATCCATGCGCGGCATACACCATACGACATTCGGCTAATCGTAACGGTACACGGCATGCTTCTGTCGCAATTTAATTTTTCATTTATATAATAAGTGGACTGCTTCGCTATCACATAATTGACAAAATATTATATTAACGTCAACGTTATCTACATCACGATGCGACAAAAATGAGATAACCGTTCGAACGTGAATTCTGGCGATAAAGTAATGCGGCCACGGTGAAAAGATCTCACCGAACTACGAAAATACGTACAAGCCAACACTCATCTATATCCGTACGGGATAGACGTTAGCCAGACGCGCATGCGTCAGTCGGACCACGGGTACGACGTCAGTGAATGACAAGCCCTGCGCTTGTATTTAACCGATCGATTTCAAAAGAAATGGTATCTTGAGAGCGTATTACAAGTTTAGTATAGCTAATTAAAAATGCATGTAGTTTGAAATATTGAAATATCCACTTACGTGCACTTCATAGTTCAAATGTTATATGATTACATCATATTTTTCGTAGGTTATTATAGTAATTTAAAACTGGCCAAGCGCGAGTCAGACTCGCGCACGAAGGTTTCCGTAAAAACGGCAAAAAATCACGATTTTTGTATGGGAGCCCCCCTTAAATACCTATTTAACAACAGAAATACATAATTTGTGATAATTTCCAACTGTCTAGCTATCGCGGTTCTTGAGATACAGCCTGGTGACAGACAAACAGCGAAGTCTTAGTAATAGGATCCCGTTTTTACCCTTTGGGTACGGAACCCTAAAAATGCAAATCATAGGCATAAATTCAACCTTGTTTCATATTTTTTTTGGAGATACCTATTTTACCGCACTTTCCCACTTCCGCTCTTAGCTCCATAAATTTGCATTTTCACCGGATTTTCCTGTAGGAGGTACCTACAAGATAATTGAATATTTTAAATTATACAGAGTATATTATTATTACGTTTAAAAAAACAATTTACATTATATATAGGCATATAATTTTATTAAAAAAATAAAAACAACTAGTACACGATAAAGTATAATTGTGGGATACTCAGCAGTAGCAAAACATAAAAAAAAACGAATTACACGCGATACGATACATCATATTGGCTGGTTATCAGGATAATTTAAATACCTCTAGGGATATCTAGAGTTCAAATTTACCACGTCCGCAAATGAGCTTAAGCATATACGGGAAATACGGGTGGTATAGTAATATGTGTTACCCGGGCCCCTTTCTTTTAGGATAAGGCGTGCTTACTATCTTCAGCCACACTATAAATCATAGTGTGGCTGATGAGAAAATACTAATCAAATTATCACCGTAGTTTTTAAAAGCCTAAAAAATTATGTTTTCGTGAAATAAATGGTCGATGGCCATACTTTTGTATTATTAAACAAGCTCTTAATAGAAGATAGCCCCTAGATTAATAGTATGTGAGATAAGGTTAGATAAGCCATAGGAAGAGTTTGTAAGGAACTTAGGAAAATAATAATCAAGTTGTTTTCGTCCTATATAAATGAATTATAAAGGTCATTATATATCAGATTTTTTAATATCTTATCGGCTCGCGTAACTTGACATTATATCTAATAAATATTGCATTAATATTTAATGAAATTATGCCATTAGCTATTACTTCACATTAAATGATTTAGCTTTTAATGTGAAATTTTCTAAACGCTATCCGGATTTCTCCAAAATTATTTTTGTTTGTTTTATAGGAGTTAGTACCACAAAATGTATTTATTAGATATAATAAATATGAATACTTTGATCAGCTATGATAATAAACTCATGAAAAAGATAATGGTTTCATGTATGTAACTTGTAAGTTGTAATTAACTTTGAATTTGACTTGTAGCTCATCATCTATTGAATTATTATTTTTCTAAATCTGATCGTTGTGTTCCGATAATTTTAAGTCTTCCCATAAAGATAATTTAAAAATAAATCATTACAACAACAGACGCAATGTTTTTTATCGTCGAAATAAAAGGAGTCTGGTTAAAGTAAAAAGACCTGAAGTTTTTTAATCTCTTTAATGTCTGACATACTTACGTTAGAAATAAAAAATAAAGCATCAGGTAACAAAACCTACAATGACTACCTATTTATCTGGCAGAAAACATATGCAAATACTCGTATCATAAAAATATCAAGATGATTACTGATTCTTAAAGGCTGAAGCATTATGATACCTATTTAGGGGAAACAGGGAAATAAAGGGTTAACGGAATATTAAATATTTGTCGCTTATTGAGAACCTCGAAAAATAAGCAAGGGAAATTGCAAAAGTCTTCTAGTTGGAGTATAACTTGCAAAACATCACAGTAATTATACGAATGCAATTTTTATATTGTATATAGATACGCATGGCTAGTTTATACACCTACCTATAATCAAAAAGTAAATGCAAATGGAGTACCATAAGGTCCATGCTTTTTTTTAGGACTTTGTTCTTCCCCAGAATTTTTCAGAATTGTACTATCCCCAAACTCCTTAGTTGTCAAGCCTTGAAGCAACTAGTGATCAAACAATATTATCTACTGTTAAAATAGAGTAATGTCGCTTTGCGACGAGAGAAGTGTCGCATACACAGTATACACAGTATGCGGCAAATGTTCCTAATCTTAAGTAACTAATTAATATGTGTTGAAATTATTTATTTGTCTTACTTTTGTCTGACTCATCATAAAATCATTTTTATTGGTGCTGCGAACACTTTATGTTTACATACATTGTCAGTATATTTTTTTTTATATGTAGAAGGTTAAATTTATATTTTTTATTTGATCTATGACAAACAAGAAGACAAGTAGAACACAGAGAATAGTTCAAGGTGAGATTGTGGATGGAAAACAGCTAAACCTTTAATTAACTAAGCGAAGCGTTGATGTACCGTCCCGAAATAATCGTTAAAACATAAAAGACTGGTGATTATTTCATTGTCTGAATCAGTCCAGTCCAACGTATTGGACAGATGACGCAGAAAACACATTTGACTTAGGCAAGGTGTACATTTAACTTAGGCAAGGTGTACATTTAACTTTAATGATAGCTTATTAGCCGTCTCAGACATCAGACAAAATAAATTAAATGGAGCAAAGTGGTAATAAATTGGTATCCCCTACACAGGAAGCGGAATAGAGGAAGACCATACAAAAGATGGGAAGACGACATAAAAACAGTCGCGGGCAATATGTGGTCTAGAGTAGCCAGAGAAAAAAAGGACTGGAAGAGGTCTATGCCAAGGTGCAAACGGATACGGTTGTCGAAGATATAATATGATAGATATAGTTAATTAGTAAGAAAAATGTAACCTTCCGAAATAAAGGCTTTTATTATTATTATTATTAGCCGTCTCCTGCCCGCTTCATTGAACGACTTCACATTACCAATCATTGAAATTCTCGGCTTTTCTGTACTATGATATGTATGTATTATACATATAAACCATCCTCTTGAATCACTCTATCTATTGCTGAAAACTGCATAAGTAGTTTGAAAGATCTAAGCGAACAGACAGCGGAAGCGACTTCATTTTAGACTATGTAATGATTATATTTGAAATAGGTTTTAATTTGCATAATATTGCTATGCAATCTGTCATACCACTTTCCCTTTTTCAACATTTTCAAGTTTACACAAGCATTTAATTTTAGCTGCCCACCATTAACCCTATTCTTAGGTACCTTTATTTGGCCTATTATGCAGCGAATAGGCTCTATACAAACAAGTCCTTATTATTTTTTTTTAATTTAATTTATGGTACGTTTGTGTAGAACAAGCTTTATTCAATGGTAACTACACATTAAACATAACAGAGTTCAAACAATAGACAGACTAAACAACGCAGTCGATCTGTCTTCTTGATGATTTTTTATACACCTAATTATGGACACCATTTCTCATTTTCATCTAAACAATTTTATATTAAATCAGGAATAAAGGGGAGGTACAGCAAGCAGTGGCTAAATCTTTAAGCTTTAAGTATGAGAATTAACTTGCATGTAGCCATGTATAAATTTTCAATGTCATTATAATTAATACACAAACAATTTCTTATAAGATCAAACTACGTACGTCATCCGTGTTTTGTTTCCATGTCTTTTTTTATAAATATTTTTGCTATTAATTCGCTATAAAATATTTTGCTTTTTACTGTTACTTTTAAAAAAACAACACATTATCCAAAAACATAATTATCTACTTACATTTTATAACGTTATTTTTCATGTTTACAAATACATTTTTAAAATATGGTCACCCTGACAATTTTATAAAATTATAATATAACGTTTGTAAATTAGGATTTTCGAATTGTTTAAACTTATCGAATTAATCAGGGATTTTGTACATAATACGATCGATAGATAATACTACAACACTCTTTAGTATCTTTTGACGCACATTACATTTGGTTTGACGCACAGTTTTGAATTGATAACGAAAATGTCGCTTTGTAATCAGTTCTTTAGGATGTTTGATTTTAAAATATTTTGCCCCACTATAATATTATAAATGTTAAAGTTTCGATGTTTGTTGCTCAATCCACCAAAAATGGCTGTACAGATCTTGATGAAACTTGGTACAAGCATACTTTTTATCCCGGGAAAATATAAGATACCTCGGGAGTGCGGGTGAAACCGCGAGGGACAGCTTATTATATCATTATATTAATCCATAATAGAATATACGATATTTATTTAAAAAAAAAATACGTCATTCCAAGCACTTATTGATTTTAGTTTCCAACACCTATCGATTCGATTTTTTTATTTTGAAAAAAGCTCTAAGCAAACAAAAAGAGCCTACTAAAACTAGACGACAGAGAGCGTACTTATTTAAATTATATTCTAATTATTGTGAAACCTTTATATTAACTTGGATACCAGTTTCTCCTACAAAATTTAAAATGCTAAAATCTTGTCTATTGTCTGAGTTGTTATACTAGTTTGTAAGGAGAAAGAAAATAAAAAAGAAAAAACATATTAAAGAAATTATTCATCAACTAATTAGAGAATAAGAATAACGTTTTAGACCTATGGTGCCACAGACAGACACACAAATACACAGATACCCAGATACTGAGATACACATACACACTACGAATTTCCCCACTCTTTTTATTCGGGGGTTAAAAACAAAAAAATATCATAACTACCTAAGTAAAAACTAAAAATCTCTAACATTTATTTTTAATATGTAATCACAAATCACAAGACTAAATTGGACACAAGAATATTTTGATTTAGTTGTTAATCAGTTTGTAAAAGGTATCAACAAAACAAAATAAAATATAATGTAAAAAAAATGTCTACCCGTTAATGGCTAGCTTTAGGTTATACTCGGTTAGGTCCGTTATGTTATTCCTTTAAACGGGGCTGATAGGCATATTCTAAAAAACAGGTTCCCGAAAGAAGTAAGGTAATTTTGATTTATTCCAATACTTTTACTGGTAATTTAAAACGTTTGATTGAATCTCGTGATGATATTGTATAATAGTCAGGCAGTATAACTATTTATTTGCGTTTAGCTTTCAAAATTATTTCACTGGCCCGCCCGGAGACGATGACGTCATAGCCGGCGCGCGCAGATTCCGCATCGATCGACACCGCCATCTTGCAGCGCTGCAGCAGTATTTCTCTTTAGACGGGGCACTTACATCACTAGGATGGAAACGCTTCAAGCGCTGAACAAATAACGCTACGAAAGAAGGTTGTAAACTCTATGGACGTTCAATAAAATATCAACCTTATTGTAGATAATTTGGTACGAATTATATAAGACAACATTGATGTCGTATGAAAAACATATATGATTTAAAACTTTATAAATGTATCTACCCAATAGGTAACTCAGACACGACCTGATTTTTTTAAAATATAGTTTATGTTACAATTTACATAAACTATATTTTAAAATTGTATTTTTACGAATCCAGATATAGGTATTATACCGAATGCGATGTTTTGCAAATCACTCGTAGATTCCATTTGGATTCAGCAATAAAAACCAAGGTAAGTATAACCATTATAACACAAAGCGAGTTACTTAAAAATAAAGAAAGCTTTGATCTCAGAAGGTAGGTAAGACTTGTGGGAAAAAGACGTGCAAGAATTGAAAGATTCAATCTCTCTAATATAACCTACGCTCGCGAATATAAAAACGAGAAAAGCCGACCTCTCTGTGTAGCGCGAGTTGGAAGTAACGCATGAAGGGTATCCGTAATTAAATGTTTGCAGGTTGCAATAAAAATGTATTGTTTGTATTATTTATGACTGGAGTCTTTACTAAGTTTTAAGAGTTAGAAGGCTATGTATGTAGATATGTACATGTCCGAATCCGTGAGAAAGCCTTAAAAAGCCAACTTTTCTTACTTACTATGATGATGAAGTTTCTTATTGTCAAACGAAACTCTTTTCAAAGTAAAAAAAAGTTAATTTTACACCCAACGTCATCGTTTTTATGCCGTAATAACAGATTATTTTTAATCGAGTAACTTTTTAATTGTGGTTGTTAAACAGTGAGTTAAGGATCTTATCAATGAGTAAGCCCTTGGATTCTTTTGTTTGTCTTAATAACTTTTTTATTTATTTTTGTGAACTTGATGTTTTTAGTTTGTGACCATTAATGATCGTGTTTTTTTTGAATTAGTTATGAAATAAATGGGCAAGCTTAGCAGACAAATACATGTCGTCTATGCGTCATCTAAAAAATATGGAAATTTTGGAAATCCATATTAGTGAAATATTAACTTATAAAAATAATAACTTAACTTGTAGTTTGGTCATCGACTAAGTATCAGATACATTTTATTATTAATTAAACAGTAGTTTCTATTATAAACAAGTTGTCCCCCGCGGTTTCACCCGTATTCCCGAGGGAACCCTTTAAAAATCCTTTCTTTAAAAAGTAGGTATAAGTACTTCCTATTAGGAATCCTCTGATCATATTTCCTAGTTTGTAGATGGCTTAGTTAAAACCTCACCTTGGGGGAAGAGGTCTAAAAAGTAGCCGTAAAACCTCACATGATTGGACGACTCCTAACAGTCTACCAAACGGACCGCGACAGTTATGTAATTTAAAAAAAAAACGGGCCCCCTAATGACCTCTAACTTCAGTGGGTTAAACACTAGAGATTTGGCTTGGCACACATCAGACATAACATTTGCATCCGCTGATAAGGAGATTTTTTAAATTAAACTCCTAGGATTTTAAATAAAGTATTGCAAATGAAACCGCGAAACAGAAATCTAGTTTCAAATAGGTAATACATACGTTTTTCATAATAACATAATTTTTAGTTTTTCTTTACCTACAAAAATGCAGCAAATATTTTAGCAGGCGACGATATACGTGAAATGACGATTTTCGATACAAGATTTCTCTGCATTCTTTATTGCAAGTGATTTATAAAAAATATATGTTAAACTAGAGGATACACGACATAAAATGACTTTTTTCAAATTTTAATTTCATCATCGAGAACATCAGAAAAAAATCGCGAATATGAGCCTTTTTGAAATTTCAAACATATTTCTCTCCTATATTACGGATTCAAATAACATGAAATTAATTACAGATATTCTTACACCTAAAACAAATAGAACTGTCTTGTTTTTTTTTCAAAAAAAGTTACTGTTATTTTTTAATTAAATTTATACTCGATTTTTAACTCGGTGACAGCTTTGGTCCCCTCGTTCGCCCGTCATTTCAGTGCGGGACGGGACGTTGTGCTGATCGGACCTGTGCTACTTTTTTCTCCACTCGATACAATATCATAAATGGTGTAATTAAAGCAGTGTTGTATATTTTAGCTATACATCGCGATGCGGTTGCTAGGGCTCGTCCATTAATTAAGCGATGTTTTTTAGAAACTTTTAAAAATGTTTCATGGTATTTTAGCTGAGGCGTCGAAAGTTCGTTAGTTTGTAGAACTACTCATATAGTTGATTATAGTATTAGTACGTAACTACCTTTAGAAAAAATATGAATTCATCAAGTTACACAACTTACTTTTTTTTGCAGTATTCGACATCCACACGGATGTAAACATATTATAGCGAATGCTAATAATTAAAAAACCCTATACATATATTACATAATAAAAATAAATAAAGACATTTTTTAAATTATTACTTCGAGAAATATTATACATATACTAGCGGGACCAGCAGACGTCCTGCCCTGAAATTAAAACAAAACTTAGAACCCGTTTCCAGCGCCACCTACCGGGTCCAAATGTCAGACCATCGAGGAACCCATTGAAATATACACACAAAATTTCATCCATATCGGTCCAGCCGTTAGGTGAGAAACACACGTACAGAAGAATTATATTTAATAAGATAATAAAAATAGATTTTTTGATAACCAACAAACTTGAAATTGTTGTTGGACTCACCCTAAGTTTTATGCGGCACTGGAGTAACCATAGCTTGTACAATTCGTCAAATATACTTTGAAATCTGTGATATTTGAAATTGGACCTTATCATATGGAAATAAGGTTCATTGTCACGTAACTCCTATAACTATCACGTTTCAAGCTGTATTATGAACTTTTAAAATATCTGTTTCGTCTCGATTCGAGTTGCGAGGGAGATAGCGTTGCGCGTTCATTCTGAGGGCGCGCGGGGGGTGCAGCGCCAATCGAGCAAGGTCATTCGCGTATATCGTCACCTTAAATTCCCGCTGTAATCTCACTTAGTCAAATGGCGCGCTTTTTAAATCCAATATGGCCATCAAGGCGGTGGCGGTTTTAGATTGCTTGCTACACTGGCTGAGTGCGACATCTAGCGGCTCAGCGGCGAATACTTTTTTAAATATTTATGTTGTCTTATTAAAATGGCTTGGGGGGCCTACTTAGAATGATATTATGATAGTCACTTTATTTATAGCGGATCTTTAATTTTTAAAAAGAACTATAGATGTTAAGGGAGTTTGTTGTGTAGTTTCACCGTACGTGTGATTATAGAGCCATATAATACATAGGTATATATTTGTTTCATTCAGTTCCGTATTATCCTCAAAGTCGACGATTTGGAAATTCATATCCTACTATTTTGTCATGAGAGTAGTCTAACTTGCGTTCGAAGTTCGACATATTTTTTTTTATCGACAATTTTATTAAAGTTTTACTTCAGTTGTAATAGTTGGCAGCATTGTATAGATTCTTCGAACTTATAAATTGGAGAACGGAAGTACACTTTGTTTAGTACTTAAGAGAGGGTTAATTCCAGTAATAAGGAAATGCCAAAAATACTACAAACAGTGGAAATCATTGAATATTCAACGTCCACCTACCGTGACCCGCGATTTCTATCAAACTTCATCTGTCAATGGACCAGACACATTGTTTCTCGATTGAGGCCTTTGTTGTGGTATAAGTGATGAGTAACTAACCGGTTTATGCTTTTACGAATTGTCATTCATATAAGCAAAAGAATATTTTCTGAAATTTCAAGATAAATTTCTGTTACGTCTAGCTTGTTGATTATTTTTATAGCTTTACTAGCCGTCTCCCGCAGCTTTACCCGCGTTCCCGTGGACCCGTTTGTCCCGGGACAAAAATTATCCAAGATATAATCTATTTGTGTGCCAAGGTTCAAGATCAGTTTAGTACCTACTTAGTTACGGAGTTCATCGCGGACCAACATCGTGACACGGGAATTTTATAGAATATATAGAGATGGACTATGGATTTTGCCGACTTGCCGATCATTGGTTTTGATCATTATATTATCCAATATGATGGATGAAATTGCTTTTTACTATATTGTATGTTTAGGTTCTATATTCCGATCCTGTTTTAATTTATAAACCTATTATTTAGTTAATGTTAATCATCTTCAAATCTTAACCTAGTAATCGACCTGTTTGTATCTATCTATGAGGTATTTAGTACTACGGAAGAACGAGCTGTTGTCTACAACCAAAGAGATTTAAAGATAGATACAATAGAGCGGCTATCAGAAGAAAAGTCATAAAAAAACAGTGTTCCCATTCCATGCCTCAGTAATGCCATCTATCTTTGAATAAACTAGACTAGACTGAGCGACTTTTGTCCACTAGGACATACATTTTGTTCGCAATGTCCTGTCTATTAGTTTAAGTTAAAAGCCTTTGTCTACAACACAGGCTATCCTCCTGGTGTAGACTCAGCTCATTATAGTTCGGGGCGAAACTGAGTTTGACAGCGATTGTGTGTCCTTTATACAAATCCCGCCAGCCAAGCCAAGCCAAAATCCATCCATATATATAAAAGGATAAGTCCTGACTGATCTATCAACGCCCAGCCTAAACCCTTAGACCTAGAAAGCTGTTTTTTTCCCAGGTGTTGTTTTTAAAACTTGACCGAGGAATACCTAAGAACGGATTTTTCAAAATTCAACCTTTAAGGGGGTGAAAAAGGGGTTGAAAGTTTGTATAAAAGTCAGTCATTTTTGAAGCTAGGATCATGGAACTATGTTTTCAGACTATCAATAAAAAATAAAAAACACGTTATTATTTTTAATTTATACCCCTGAGGGCGTGAAACGGGGGTTGAAAGTTTGTATGGAAGTCCGCGATTTTTTTAATCTAAAAATAAAGAAACACGTATTTTAGCGTTTTCTAAAATTCCACCTCTGAAGGGGTGAAACGGGGATTCAAAGTTAGGTGTTATTTCCGTTTCTTGGTATGAACAATGAGAAGTACTGACTCATAAACGCCCAGCCTACACCCTTAATTTTTTCACAGGTATTGTTTTTAAGATGTAGACGAGGAATAAGAAAGGTTTTTTTTGAGTGACATAAACATTTAATATTTACAACAAATGTACAAAATATACATGCAAATGTACAATTACAATACATAAAAAACATCTTCGAGGCTGCCGCTGCTGCCGATCGGCAAGGTTCCCAGAAGGCTGGCAGCGTTTCCTCTTTGGATGGCCAAGCTGATGCGTTGGCGGAAAAAGCTCCCCGCCCGCCGGTCACCCGAGGCCTCGATTAATTTTTTACATAAAATATTTGCGAAACGACGAGCTTCAGACCCCCACGGACCCATGGTCTCAACCGCAAAAGGCATAAATTGATAATTTGGACCAATACAGGCGTACTTTTTGAATTTTGAATTTTCCGCACCTTTCGCAGCCGCTCCCGCGGCTTTACAAGTCACCGGTAAGTGAGATGGCGCAAGTGTATCGACACAAGTGGCATCCCACACCAACGGCTTGCCGACACTCCACGGGATCAAAGTCATACCATCCGGCCTCCTGCCGTCGCCACGCGAAATACCGACCGGTTCGAGTACAGAAGGCACGCCGGCGACAACAAGAGCCCTACGGATAATATCATTAAGAGCCACGTGGCGTGAAATACGACCGGCGCTTTGAGAACACGAAAGCCCATGATGGCCGAGCTCATTGACAAGATCCCCACAGCGGCAGCGATGAGGATGATTGGACCTGGAACCAAGACGAAGACAAATGCAC
Organism: Ochropacha duplaris; assembly: GCA_951361185.1. Lineage (NCBI taxonomy): Eukaryota > Metazoa > Arthropoda > Insecta > Lepidoptera > Drepanidae > Ochropacha > Ochropacha duplaris. Next base: position 2,424,734 of record OX592715.1, on the reverse strand, counting down.
AAGCTTAATGTTATGCGGTCTAACAAAGTCCCGATATTACTAGATGGAATGGCTTGCAACCAGTGACCTGATTCACTCTGAGAGACAGCTAACAAACGTGCCCGGTCCGAATCAGTAGAAAAATCAGAAAATAAAATTTGCCAAGTTTTTTCGCAAAGAGGTTTGTCCCATTCTCTCTGAGAGTGACTCAAAGTCGGAATATTTGTGCCTGGACAAGCTACCTGCCAAGCATTTCTGGCATCGGATAGGTAAGAAACCTCAACAGATCCAATAGTTGGTTCCAAAACAGATCTGACGAGGTCACTCACACTGTATACCGAGGACAGAAATGCCGGCAGTGATACGCTAGAAATTTTACGCACTCCTAGGCCACCATATCGTACGGGTAGGGTGGCTTGAGACCACACTTTGTTGTCGTCTAGGCAACAATTTAGGATTTTAGAAAGAGAAATTTTGATCATGTTGTCCAAAGTTTCTAATAATTGATCGAATTTGAATAAGTGGGTGCAGCGGAGTAAATACGTAAACTTCGGCACAAAAAGACATAGTCGTACAATAAAAAATGCATAATGCGCATTTATGTTTTTTTTTAAATTCTATGTCTAAATGGGTAAAAAATGGATACGTGGGTGAAACCGCGGGGCGGAAAGCTAGTACACACAAAATGTTACACTTTTTAACTAACCTCAAAATGGAGATTTTCACGTTTTTTTTCCATAACAACTGAAGCGGTTTTTTTAATCCCCGCTCTCCCTTCATAACTTACAGCACCGTTATTGTTTGACGTCGTATTGATTTACAGCCTCGCCTTGCCTTTATTTCAGTTCTCTGAAAGTCATCATTCGGTCTTTACGACCGAAGCCCGATTTGTTTGTGTCGTGTGCATGCGCGGGTTCATTTTGATTCCGTGCTTTTTCGCGGAAGTTTCGAACAGCTTACTTTGTGTCATGGAGTTATGTAATTTAAAGTTGTTTCGATACTCTCTGCTTCTTATTTGTTTATAAGTGATTTTTAAGTCGTTCGGATTATTTGCAAGAGTGGATGTATCTACTCATTTGGATACATCTGAAATTGCTAAAAATAAAGAAGTTTTTCTTGCGAACTGATTTCTTTTCGCATTGTGAAAGTTGTTCGTATCGATGAGTATTTTATTTAGTGATGCCAACGACTTCAAATACCTATACCCTGTATATTTTGTAATATCTAAAGTATTAAGGTCCTGTGAACAAATATAACTACGGCTATAGTATAATCACGACAAGAATATAATATCTTTATCGTTTTGTTTTCCTGGTTAGTAGAATTCATATCAAGTCAGCAATGCGGTGAAAATTTGATATTATTAAACTTACGAATCCAAAAAAACAGCATCAATTTGGGCATCCCGTCGTTCCCCAGTCGCTTTGTATAAACATCTACTGCGGCGCCCTCTGTACTATCTAATGCAAAAATGGTAACAAACATACAAAAACACAAACAACCTTTTACCTCAAACCGTTCCGTCGCGGGTAAAAAGGATTGGTTGACCAAAAGAAAATAAATAATTAATAGAAACGGATTTTCAAGCAATCGACTTGACACGATTGATGGACGCTCTCAAATGAACTTTCGACACAATTTCTATATTCATTAGGGTTGCCAAGCAAGAGATAGTAAGTCTCAAAGAATTAATTTCTATTATCGAAACTAATATTATAAAGAGGAAAGATTTGATTTTTTGTTTGTTTGATACGATTTAACTCAAAAACTACACGACCGGTTTTAAAAATTCTTTCACCATTAGAAAGCTACATTATCCCTGAGTCACATAGGCTATATTCTTATCCCGGGAAAACAAAATCCCACAGGAACGCGGGTAAAATCGAAACTGCTATCTTCTATATAATAGGTAGGTACTATAAATTATTGGTCTGCCAATAGAAAAGTATAAGGAAAACTAGAAATAAAATAGTTTTGACTTAACCATTAATAAGGCATGATATTTGTACTGAGTTCATAGCCTAAATATCGTCAAGGACAAGTTTGCCGAAATTGTTATATATGTATTTAGAACCTTATTTCACAACAGCTGAACGGGATTACCAATATGAATATTATCCTATTCCATTATCTTGTTACCAATGATTATTATAAGTAAAAAGGTGCATATAGGTTACGTAATATCTGTTTCCATTCTGCCAACCCTATGTTAGGGTTATGTTTTGTATGATTATAATGTCAGTCACTCAATCACCGAAGATCTGCGAGGTATTTCACGTTTATGCATGTTTATCCTCAATGTTTTCATCACCATGCCAATAGAAATAGAAGCATTGCAAGTGTACATATTTTTGCTAGTGTTGGGTAGTGCTGCATATCGACAATACTTGTAGACATATCGAAAGCACTACAACACTAACGAAAGGATGTACACTTGCAATGTAAGGGATTAGGAATAAATTTCGATAAAATTGATATGGGACTACCTCTGAAGTATGATCTACCAAACAAAAAAAGAATCATCAAAATCAATTCATAGTTGGCAGAGTAATCGCGTAACAAACATACAAAAAAAAAACATACAGTCGAATAACCAACAAGTCGAGAACCTCAACCTTTTTTGAAGTCGGTTAAGATTGGGGCGCGTCTTCGTAGATGGCACGATCTATAAACAAAGATACGAGCTTTTTTACAGAGATCTTGTATTGGGATTAACGTTGTGTTTTTAATTTACCTTTTTCCGTTATAGAAACCATACTAACAGTTAAAGATATACAATACAGCCTTGTAACAGTCAGACGGTCGTTTTCAAAGTCAAAGTCAAAACCATTTATTCAGTTTAGGCCTTTGTTATCTATTAACTAAAGATACACAATCAGCGACAAAAAATGGCCTTACCGAATGTCTACCCACTTGAACATTTGGGTGGTCTTTTAATCTAGTAGCATTCGTACGCTCCGACGGTAAACATGCCTCAGTGCTCGTTTAAGATATATTTTGGCTAGCAGGTATGAGTCGTAAAATTACATGGCTTTGTGAATAAAACTTTAAAAAAATAACTAGCATTACCCAACACAATTTGAGACAGTTTTGAGAGAACTTTTTCTTGGGATTGTTTATCTTTAGTTATTAGATATCAAAGGCCTAAACTGAATAAATGGTTTTGACTTTAAATAAAAAATTATAAACCGCATTAGTTACCTACATAGTAAACTACAGTTTTAATAATATGGTCCCTCTTTGGTACTGAACCCTAAAAAGTAGCAATTGGAACTATGCGCATTGAAATGAAGTCACGTGTGATTCCACTCTCGAGCAGAGGTAACGTAGAATCTAAAGTAATTGGATATATACAAAATCATTTTAGTTCCGCATAGAACGCAAAGCGGAATGGTTAAGTTTGTTTTTATTTTTTTTGATCATTTTTGTATACGAGTACTATAGTTCTATTTGCGTCCCAGAATGAATTAACGATCATAGCATTTTTCATAATGTTATTTCAATTCGTAGAAATTGGTCAACTTTGCCAAAGGTTGTTAAATGTAAAGAAAGTTTGAAAAGGTTTTTCTTAAAAAAACTATGATGATGTAAGTCCTACTTACTAATAAAAATATTTAAGGGTAATACAAACATTAACTACAGTTTTGTCGTAACAAATTTCGTACATGGTAAATTATTAAACCTTTGGCAAAGTTGCCAAGTTTCACGATACTTCAAATACAATTTTTTTAGCAACTTAACTTTTAACTTAATCGTGTGATTTCAAGATTGGTCCCATAGTAAATGTTGTTAATATTAAAAGAAAGAATGAAAAAATATAAATTAATTTATGGCAAAGAGAATAATTTTTTTAAATAAACATCAGCATTATGCTGATTGTTTATAACCCAGCTCTGGTCTTCCGGGATCTGAACGTGAACGAGACATCAGAAAAACTCCAGCTACGCAACTACATGAGGATGAGAAAACTCTATTCTATCACCCCTTAAATTGGGCTGATGATTGAAAAGCAGGGCCATTTTTATAATATACATTTCACATAAGCTATCTGTTTGATATTTTTGGTCCACATGGCAGGGCCCGCCAGGCAAGCGCCGAGGGGGGAAACCCTTCACGAGATGGGAGGACGATATAAAGAAGATTGCTAAAACAAACTGGTTGATAACAGCAAACAGAGAAAAATGAAAATCCTTGGAGGAGGCGTTTACCCGAGAGGGGTCCATGTTAAAAAAATATAGAATAAGTTAATAATGAGTGTATAAGATTAAGTTAAATGTCGATTGTGCTGCTTGGAATAAATGGCTTATATATATATTTGATCTTAATCTTTTTGAAATTAGAAACCAGGTGAGGAAGACTGCTATAATTTGTCCTTAATAAAAATCTATAAAATATATATCTTAAACTTAAATATCGAGGCTCAAGTCCTATTTTTTAGGGTTCCGTACCCAAAGGGTAAAAACGGGACCCTATTACTAAGACTTCGCTGTCTGTCCGTCTGTCTGTCATCAGGCTGTATCTCAATAACCGCTATAGCAGTTGAAATTTTATAACAAAGAATACTAAAAACAAATATATAAGGGGGCTCCCATACAACAAACGCGATTTTTTTGCCCTTTTTTGCTCGATACCAATAATGGCAACAGGTAGGCACTTGAAATATTCACAAAATACTCAGTTGGATTTATACGTTAATAATAAATAATAAAATAAAATGAATATTTAAGGGGGCTCCCATACAACAATCTTGATTTTTTTGCTGTTTTTACGGAACCCTTCGTGCGCGACTCCGACTCGCACTTGGCCGGTTTTTAGCTATTACGCAACCCTAGAAATAGTATAAACTAAGCCATTCCTACACGATTGTAACAAACATTCATTCAACCACTTTATCCATACTTAAAAGGCTTTAGTACAAAGATATGGTCCACCCAAAATATTTCCGCGATTACGTATTTTAACGACCTACCCTTTTTGTTACGAGGCTCACTACTTGTCAGATCTACGTCTAACTACATATATGTTAAGGATTAGTGAGACAAAAGGTTTTGTTGCTGCGGAACCCTAAATATGACATAATTATATACATCAATGAGAAATATTTTTTTGTGACAATTATTTCTTGTAAGTTTGTATGTAGGAGGTAATCTCCAAAACTACTGCTCCGATTTTGAAAATTCTTTCACTAACAGAAAGCTACATTATCACCGAATGCTATAGACCACTTTTTATCTTGAAAACATGGATAAAACCGCGCGGCGAAAGCTAGTATCATAATGAGAAAAAGTCTGAGGCAATGATAGTTCAGATCCAATCGTATAATGAACTGAGCTTTCAGGCGATGATAGCTCAGTGGTAGTGACGTCGGATACCGCGGCGAAGGTCGTGGGTTCAAATCCTACAGTGAGCTTGAACTTTCGGTGAAGGAAAACATCGTGAGGAAACCATAGCACGGTGGTAGGGTACTTTGTAGTACCCAATTGGCTTCACACTTTCAAATTGAAAATCTGTCGCCAAGCACATATCGGTGTGTTCCGACAGCTGCACTTGAGAGCCAGTTCCCATCTAGGATGTGCTTACCACCTTCGGCCACATCATCACTTACCATGGGGAAATTGCGGTCAAACACAAACTTATCCTAAATTAAAAAAAAATAGTTTTGCAAATATCGTCGAGGAGGCACCTAGCGGCGTAAGTAATAAACCCTTTTTTTAATGTCAGATGTTTGACAGCTGTCAAGTAACTGTTCTGTCAGTGACTACCGTCGCCTACATAGCAATACCCGGGGGATTGGCAGAATTGTCGACTTTTTACAATGCCTTGAAGGCAAATGGCTCTTAAGTGCCAATGCCGGAACACAAGAGTGGAGTTTGGCGACAAATTTTTACCATAAATGAGGGTAGTTATAGAGTCTTACATCTCAACTAACTCGAAGAATAGTCTTATGTAGTACTAGCTGTCCCCTGCGGATTCACCCGCGATCCCGTGGATATTATCTTTTTCCGGGATAAAAACCGTGGGATCTTACGGGAAAGGGATAAAAACATAGCTTATGACACTCACAAATAACGTGGCTTTCTATAGGTAAAAGAATTTTCAAAATCGGTTCAGTAGATCCAGATATTAACTACCCCCTACAACTTCACAAACTCACAAACTTTACCTCTTTATAATATTAGTATAGACTAGCTGTCCCCTACGGTTTCACCCACGTTCCCGTGGGATCTTATCTTTTCCCTGCATAAGATATAGCCTATGTTCATCAAGGATAATGTAGCTTTCTAATAGTGAAAGAATTTTTCAAATCGGTCCAGTAGTTTGAGAGCCTATTCAATGCAAAAAAACAAGCAAATATTTCATCTTTATAATATTAGTATAGATAATAGGGACCTTCTACGAAGCTACGAGCTCAGGCCTACGAAATCAGTGCTACGAGAAAAAAAATCTACCATTTTTGTATATTTTGAGACATTATTTCGTCCTACAACCTACTCATTCCATGGGAAAAAGCAACCCGAGAAATGAACATATCTATTTTATAAAAGTATTTTTAATTGTATCAAGTACTTTTGATCCGTTAAATCATTAATCGGAATCGCTTCACATAAAATTCCAAGTTTAAAACCTATTCAGTTCTTAAATAAATACCACGTATCATATTATATCATCACAGAATGACGTCAACATGAAATATATAGAACAGAAGGCATTAAAATCGAGGACAATAAAAACCGCGATAATAAAAATTTATTATATTTAGAATATGGAATATATTTTTTTTTTTTTTTAATTATACGTATACATATAATTTAAAACACTAACTAAGCTATATAATAATATATATGGAATATTTAGATATTGATTTATCAATCTGTATTTTTTATTAAAACCACTAAGCAGTATTAGCCTAGGGACGATAATTTTTGAAACAAAAGAAGTTTATAGTAGGATGAAACCCATTGGAAAAGATAGAGAATATCACAAAAATTAAAGGAAAAATAAATTACGGGCGATCTGAGGTCGGGAAGTGGAAGGGAGGGGGGGTTTAAAGGTAAAAAACGTTTTATCTCAATTTCCGGCAAAACTACAAGTCCTATGGAAAAAAGTTAAATAGAGTTGTAGGTAATAAAAAGATCTACAACTTTTGTATTCTCACTTTTTTCACATAACCTCAAAATTTATGTGTATAATTTTCATCCTACTATAATTTTTTTTTACTTTTTACCATTTTCAAAGGCTTCTGCACTAGTCTATATTTTAATTCGTTAGATAATAATATATTTTCAGGAATAATCGATTACGTACTTACCTGCCTATTACATTTCACAATAATATTTTTCCATTTCAAAATTTATTTAATATAAATTTATATTTGAAATTGGATTACAATTTTTTCAATTACAGGTTTTTAATGGTTTTATTCTTGCTTCGGGTTCCTTTATTAAGCTTGCTAGTTAAAAATACAGACAAATTGAAATATGTACACATTTTCAATTTGAGGTTTTAATAGCTTTATTGACTTTCTTGCTCTTGTACTTTTTAGGGTTCCGTACCCAAAGGGTAAAAACGGAAACCTTATTACTAAGACTCTGCTGTCCAGTTGTCTGTCTTTCTGTCCATCTGTCTGTCAGCAGGCTGTACCTCATGAACCGTGATAGCTAGACAGTTGAAAATTTCACAGATGATGTATTTCTCTTGCCACTATAACAACAAATTACTAAAAACAAAAAAAACTACAAAATTTGTACGGAACCCTTGGCGCGTGAGTCCGACTTGCACTTGACCGGTTTTTTCTTGTTACTTTGAATGTATTTAAACTGGTCAGTTATATTGTAACTTCGGGGTCTAATTTCAAGTCTTTGAAGATTTACTATAAAAAATCTTAAATACAAGCTATCACTTACCGTATGTCCACTTCTCTTACTCAGCTTCTTCATCTTCCACGTAGAAAACAAACACAATGTAACCGTGGTAGTCCTAGAGTGGTCCAACTAATCGACCAACAAGTTGTTGAACATGTTAATCAAATAGTTGAAATACTTGGACTGCACGAATTAACGAGGTGCCTGGTGAATAAGGTTCTACAAATATAATACATAAAGTTCTTCTTTTAGGGTACCGTAAAAAAAACAGGAAACCGTATCACTCGTGCATGCGTCTGTCTGTCCGCCGTCTGTCACAGCCATTTGCTCCGAATCTACTGAACCAAATCAGGTGAAATTTGGTAGGATGATAGTATTAGCAACTATTGCTGGACAAAACCATTGATTATATGGAATTGACCACTAACAAATAGGATTAAATATACTTTTGATATTGGCCACAACACAAGTGTATCTAAAATGGAAGACATAAAGATGCAGCGAAATTTTTTGTTCTTTAAAACTTTGACGACTTTCTTCCGTCACTTCCGTGGTCAACTTTTATGGTCCTAAGATTGAGATTCGTATTACAAAAAGTATCGCTTTCATTGATCATGAAACTATATCAATATTTAAGTATTTTAACATGTTTAAATCTAAATATAACTAAAAAAAAAAAAAAAAAAGTAGGGACAACAGCATAATGTATCTAATTAATTTCCATAAAGATATAAAACCACAAAACACAATAATTATTACTATCAAATTAAATAAAAATGTTATTCTCTGAACTGCGTTCAGTATACTATCTGGATGGGTAACTCCTACTTGAAGCAAATACCTATCAATTGCGAAAAAGAGAAAGATAACAACTACGTTGGGACAATCTCTCTTTCTAACCCTACTTACCCTTAATGAAAGAAAGAGAGATTGTCCCAACGTAGTTGTTATCTTTCTCCTTTTCGCAATTGATAGGTATTTGCTTCAAGTAGGTATTGAAAGTTACCTATCCAGGTAGGTAGTATATATAATTCTTGGAACTGAAGAATATTTCCTAATTTATATTTTTATTTCAAAGGCTTTAGTTACAAAGACTATCAGCCTTACCATGAAAATATATTCCCTAATAATTGACAGCAGATTAAAAATCACATGTTAGTTTCAGTTCAATAACTAAGGATAAGTACACACTAACCTTATTAGATTCGTCAGACCAATGCAGTAGGCAGGTCCTCTTGTAGCCGTTGGATGCTCCGCCGTTGCCGATGCTGCATCACACAATCCGCCAGCACTCTACTAGCAGACCCACACACCGTCCCCGCCTTAATTATCTCTATCCCTATACTAAAACTACACCTAAACGAGCACAGACGCGACGACGCTCGACTAAACGCCCGGATACATTATAACATTAATATTTAAGGCAAGTCCATTCTAAAGCACCGTCCACTAATGAGCTAAGCTGATAGTCTGCACTCGACTTTAGGCGTTCGAATTTTAAATCGATTGCGTTGGAATTTATTTTTCTTTTTTAATTAAAACGCTTCAGCTCCCGTGCTATTACCTACATTCGCGGTTTTTGTGTTTTTTAATGCGCGGCGGAGCACGCTTTGTATACCCGTCTCGCTCCATATAAGGCGTTTTAAGAGAGTCGGGATTGTCGGTCTCTCTCACTCTTCTCGTGGCACATTAACCTGGAACAAGCGAGAGTCTGATTAGTGCATGAGCTGCATCTTTAAATAAAGAACTTGAAAGGGTGAAATGTGAACGTTAATCAATGTCTATATAACAGGGATACAACTGAGATATTTAGCAGAATATTTCTAATGTTTTTTTTTTTTTTTTTTTATATTCGATAAGCTTGTGTTTGACCACAATCTCACCATGGTAAGTGATGATGTGGCCGAAGATGGTAAGCACACAAAGCCTAGATGGGAACTGGCTCTCAAGTGCAACTGTCGGAACACACCGATAGGTGTTTGGCGACAGATTTTCAACTTGAGGGTGGTAGCCAGCCAGTCGGGTACTACAAAGTACCCTACCACCGTGCTATGGTTTCCTCACGATGTTTTCCTTCACCGAAAGCTCAAGCTCATTGTAGGATTCGAACCCACGACCTTCGCCGCGGTATTCGACGTCACTTACCACTGAGCTATCATCGCCGTAAAATGTAATTTAAACTAAAATACGAACAAAGTCGGAGTTAATGCTGTATAAATAATGCATACAAGATCGTACCGTACTGTAGCACCCGTAACTGGCAATACTTTTTTATTTCAGTGCCATTAAAACCCCTCGTTTACAGGATAACAGGATTTTTATGGCAACAAATATCACACAAAATATTTTGTTGGGCCATCAAGTGAAAAACTCATAAGGGTCTACGGTCGTAGCCCGTAGCCGCCGCGTAGACGCACCGTAGCGTTGCCGTAGACCCTCTACGGCAAAGTGGCGTAACTCGCATAATGAAATAAATTGTTTATTCATCCAAATAGGCCTTCACAGGCACCTATGAATAGTCAGACTCTAAATGCTCGGTTCGGAAGGTTGTTTTTGCTGAGAAGAGCCCGCAATAAACTCAGCAATTACTCTTTTCAAAAACAACTTCATTCAATAATTATTATTTATCTAGTCTCACTGACAATATTTGCGTGTTATGGCGGCAAAAATAGTAATCTATAGAATTTAATTATGACTGACTTAATAAACAACAAACACAATTTCTCTCAATTATACCTTTATTACATAAACAAACTTTTTACATACATTAGTAAGAACCTATTTAGGTAGATTAATCGACACTGATTCAAAAAGATAGAATATTTTATACATAGCCATTGGGTCACCGATGGGACGGTCGTCCCAAAACATGTTCATAAAAAAAATGTTTATAGTGGATAAACATGTAGGTATTATAATTACAAAAAGAGTGGTCGAAATGTCTACATCAGTGGTGTTGAGAACTTCTCTAAACGGTCAAGTGCCAGATTTTTTTTTTTGCATTTTGGGTGGTTTCGAACACATACAGAAAGACAAGTGTTGTATAGAAACATTAGGCGCCGGAGGATTTAGACCAGCCCCCCGGAATACTGGCTTACTGTGTAGATCAGGACCACCTATTTACTGCGGATTGATAGAAAAATATAAAATTAACTAGCTAGAAAACTTCAATAGCGCGATCCAGGATTTTCAGTCGGTTGTCGTTGGTTTTTTATCTAGTTTAATGTTTGGTTTTATACAGATTAATAATTAATGAATAACAATATATTACATTACATTGAAATGGTATTAGAAATGAATTTTAGCTCAACGACATCGCGTTTCGTACTTAATCTTGTTTTAAGCGAAGTTTACTCTTCTAACGCCATCTGTTATGATCTATAGAAACTAAATTATGCCAGGTACCCCGATTTTTTAAATTTGAATTTAACACTCGTACATTTCAGCGCCATCTTTCACATTCAAAAAGTTTTAGCATCAATAAATTTTATTTAAATTATTTTGCTATTTTCAGTAATAAAATTAAATAAATATCATAAATCAATGTGCATTATTCATCATTATTTGTTCAGTATGAAAATAGTTCTTACATGCAATCCCTACTGACGAAAATAGAATGTGTAACCAATAAAATCTCTTATAAAAACGTATTGAATAAAAACATCCCACATTGTATTGAAAATCGATTTTGTCTAGAACAAAAAATCGATATACGTTAGTTAGTATCTATTTGAAGCCAGTTTATTAAGACCCCTTTATGCAATAATTTGATGTTCAATGTATGAATTTGTAGACAGTGTTTGCATGGACGGAGGTCAGTGCTGTTTGGACAGTAGTACTACGACGCCGACGGGCGTCATTGAAATGCCGCCAAAACTTTGTATGTTTCGTCCAAGAGAAATAAACTGAAAACAATTATTCTACATGCGCGCACGCAACGTGTTAAACACATTATATTTCCATTATAAAAGTGATTAACGAATAACCGCTGTTGTTTTATTTTTAACTTACTAGGATTTCTTGATACTATAAAAATTGAGATATTTTTAAGTTAAAATCAACTGAATGAAGCGCCATCTTGTAGCGCTTTTGAGGTTTATTAACAAAAATATTCATCTACCCTACTTATATTTTTATTTTTCACTAAATAATGTATGGTTATGGCTCAGACCAAATAAAAAAGGTAGACAGAGCCCAGCGTACTTAAAGTGAAGCACAGTAAAGGAAGCCAAATCATTGCAATCAGTTTGTGTAACGGAAAATTCAAGAAAACCGTATTATTCTCATGAAGGAATCTTATTAGGTCACTCCCCGAGTTAAGGGAGGGGTAAATGGGATGACAGTGACTAGTGATGCTACGTTTTCATCACTGGATCGATATCTAACAACGTACCATACCTAAACGTATCATTGATCATTTTCAATTATTCTGTTGGGTAAAGAAGGCTTAGGTACTTTAACAATAAAAGAGCCTCAGTTTCAAAGGTGAACGTTACGTTTTAAATATATATTGATAAATGGCTACTAACAAATATAATTTAAATAACTTTCCTTTTAATGTCTATCGAGTGGATATTTGGAGTCATTTTTATTAATTTTTTTTTTACTAGCGTTTATTTTCTTCAGCCAATAGGCACTAAAATCGTAGCATTATGTGCTCATCGATAAACGTTTCGACTGTCTCAACCCCCACCACTATACCACTATCGAGGACGGATATGTCAAGGCCAAGTCGACGCCTCGATGCCGCCTCTTAATGCCTCGAGATGCCTCGAGATGTGTCAGGAGAGTTAGTGTCGGCATTTTTGTCAATAAACTCGATGTCTTCTGTCTTATATCTTGGGTATTGTTGATTTATCGATTCAATTAGACTTGTATTGTATATTGTTTTGAATTACGTATTATTTGTGTCTTATATTGGAGATATAAGATTGAAGGTTATAAGGATTAAGGATATAAGATTGGAGGTGGGTATTTGCAATATAAAGAAGTATTATACGGTTCCCCTCGCGCTTCAATAAGCCAGTATAAAGCCAGTTGTGTATGCAACTAGATATTTTTTTCTTCAATACAGGCAACACCCTTGCCTGTAGGTAAACCAGTGTATAAAACATCTAAAAATACCTGAAAATAGCGAATAAGTTGTAAAAATCAACATTATTATGATTTTTAATTACCAATAACGACAAAGAGTAGGTCTTTTAATCCCACTAATATTATAAATGAGAAAGTTTGGATGGATGGATGGATGTATGTTTGTTACTCAATCACGCCAGAACGGCTGAACGGATCTGAATGGCATTTGGCACAGAGATAGATTATAGTCTGGCATACATAGGCTTCTTTTAATCTCGGGAAAAGATAAAATCCCTCGGGAACGCGGGTGAAACCGCGGGGGACAGCTAGTGAGATATATTTATGACGTAAGAAGTCTGTCAGTATTTCATATAAAACTGAAACTATCGTTTTTCAATTTAAGTTTTTTTTTATTCTGGAAAGGCTTGTGTTTGACTACAATCTCACTATGGTAAGTGATGATGTGGCCGATGGCGGTAAGCACACAAAGCCTAGATGGGAACTGGCTCTCAAGTGCAGTTGTCGGAACACACCGATAGGTGCTTGGCGACAGATTTTCAACTTGAGGGTGGTAGCCAGCCAGTCAGGTACTACAAAGTACCCTACCACCGTGCTATGGTTTCCTCACGATGTTTTCCTTCACCGAAAGCTCAAGCTGATTGTAGGATTCGAACCCACGACCTTCGCCGCGGTATCCGACGTCACTTACCACTGAGCTATCATCGCCTTTAAGTAATAACATTAAGATGATGACATTAAGATTAAGAAGATGATCTTGGCATATCCCAAGAGTATAAAAATTGATGGTCACATTAAAATGGCGTATTTTTAAACCATAGAAAAAATTCTAACTAGCCATAGTAAATACCAAATATGCTCAAACAAATGTATGCTCAACCGAATTCAAGGTTGCCATGGGACCAACTAACTGTCATGAAGCATGACAACCCCTACAAAGTTTTCAAAAAGATGCCATATCAAAAAAACAATCCAGCATAGTAACACTCTAGTTACAAAAAATATGACACACATATTATACCATTCGGAAATTTCCATAGGAGATTATACAAATAAGGTTTTATGAGCATCGTGTCTGTATCGGAGGGCACTTCCGCGAGGGGGCGCGGTAGGCACGGTATGACGTCAGCGTCCCGCCCACCGCACGGGGACTTCGAATTATTCCACGTATCTCTAATACTTGCTGATTATTTCAATTTGTTCTGCTAGATTCTTTGAACCCATACCGCTTGTAAAAAGCATATTTGAATCTATATAAATAAAAATGGATCTTCGAAATGTATGTACGCTCATAACTTTCGAATGAGTGCACCAAATTGGATCATTCTTTGTTTTATGTATTCGTTATTGTTAGGAGAAGGTTTGTATAAAATAAAATAAATCCACGGGGACGCGGATCCCACGGGAACGCGGGTGAAACCGCGAGGGGCAGCTAGTAAAAATAATTGGTTAGACGATTAATCGATGGATTTCTTCAACAAGTTTGTCTGCATCTAGCGACTCTGCAGGACTATAAAATTTGGGAAATTTTGTATGTGTGTGTGTTCGTTACTCACCACCGTGATCTCTTAGGATATAACTTGGTAGGTAGATACATACATAAATTGTAACTAAAAAAATATTATGAGGAACGTGCGTAAATTTATTTAAACCTAAAAGAAATCTTTGTTGCTAGTTTGATGTTACCTAATGTGAATGCTGTACACTCCTAACTTAGATACATCAAAAGTAATTTTGTGCATATTTTATAGTCTATGTTTTAATGTGTAAATAAATAAATACATAATTTGTGCATTTCCTCAAACCCTTTTACCCAACACAAAAGAATTCACCGGAAAAATGCATCATAAAATCTTTAACAGCGACCCGCTCCTACCTACATTGGCTCGACTAACCCAGTTACCAACGACTTACACAGAGTAGCTTTTACTTGCAAATGCATCTCAACAAGACACACACACACACACACACACAGACAGATACACACACACACACATATATACACACAGTTGTGACATCATCTAGTAACATACTTGTGCATTGATTACTTTGTGATTGACAAGTTGAAAAAAGGTGCACGTTATGGGGGTTTTTATTATTTTTCACGTCTGAAGTCTGCATATTAGCAATGCCAATGATTGCCAATGTGTTGCCGACCTTTTGTAATGCCTAGAAGGCAGCTGGCTGACTGAAACACAAAGGTAGGTGCTCTCCCAGGAAGGTATTACTAATTATCCTACTATCGTACTAGTTTTTTTTTTGCAAAAATCAATGATTTTTTACAAAAAAATCCAAAAAATCATGATGTTTTACAAAAAATCCAAAAGGTCATGATATTTTAGATTTTTTGCTTGAGCCTTTAAAATTCACTTAAAATAGTGCGTGAAACGATGCTCCCTTTTGTTTGAAGTTTGACGGTGGCTGGGGGACTTTTTCTTTTGATTTGGAAGTCAGCCTTCAACTGAGAAGAATCAGCAAGAAACTCAGTAAGGTTACTTTTTTTAATACTTCTGAAAGCTTATTTATTTGTTTATTTATTAACCATAAACTTACATATAATATATCTTACAGGCAAACCTAATGCGACAAAGTAGTTGACCAATTTTATGCTTACACAAAAAACAAACCTTCACCGTATGCTCATTGTAGGATTCGAATCCACGACATTCGTCATGGACAGCTATCATCGCATTTCAATTCATAACAGAATATTATTAAACAGTCCACCCGACGATAAGTGACTCGTCGCCATCTTATCTCAGCAACCCCTATTCTTACTATCCATTAAGCAAAACAGCTTTGTGGAAATTTAATGCGCATTCCAGCAAAATATGCACGCACATTTAGGAATTCAGTTAATTGTCCACTAACATTAGTGAGAGTTTACGAGGGCAGTCGGCCCGAAGGCGCCCATCATCCTTCCGCCCCATAAAATACAGGCCATTATCCTGAATTACAGACGATATGAAACCTTTAAAGCCTCTTGTATCTATGGATCTGTGGGTTGCACAGTTACGTGATTTGATTTTAGTCATAGACTATGTTTTGCTTTATTTTTAAGTAAAAGTCATAGTTAAGACCGTTCATTCAGTTTAGGCCCTAGGAGGATACTTATGAAGGTCTAGCTATAAAAGTTATTACCGGTTCGGAAGTCAGCCTTCAAATGAGAAGAACCGGAAAGAAACTCAGCAAGGTTATATTTAAAAATATTTTTTAGATCATCTGACTATGTACCTACATATATTGACTTTGTTTTTCAATAATATCTATCAATTGTATGGTTAAACTAAAATGAAAATAAATAAAAAATTAAAACCTGTATAACTTATTTAAATAATACGTTTTTGAACCAGTAAAAAACGAGGTGCACTAAATAAAATAAAATAAATAAATAAATTATAGTTGGCACACAGATTGATCTACCTATCTAATCTGGAAAAAATATAATGGTGCTGCCACACTGCTGTTTAAAAATGTTTACAAACATTAGTAAACATTTTCTAACAAACATTTGATCACTATGTTAGAAAACTTTTTATGTTAGGTAATGTTTTTGACGGGCCGGTTGGCGTGGTTGGTTAATACACTACACTGCCTATCACGCCGCAGGTCGTGGGTTCGATTCCCATCCAGGACACACATTTGTGTGCATGAACATGTCTGTTTGTCCTGAGTCTGGGTGTAATTATTTATTTAAGTATGTATTTACAAAAAAAGTTGTCTATGTAGTATATCAGTCATCTGGTTTCCATATTACAAGCTCTGCTTAGTTTGGGATCAGATAGCCGTGTGTGAAAAATGACCGAGGATATTTATTTAATGTTTCTAAACATTTTTAAACAGCAGTGTGGCAGCACCATAAGATAAGTAAGTACTTTTTATCCGGAAAAAGATAAGATCCGTCGGGCGGGAGTGCGGATGAAACCGCGGGGACAGCTTGTCTTTATATAAAAACCGTTAAGCGTAAGATCAAATGACTCAGATATTAAAAAATAAAGAATGTCCGTATTATTCGTTGGAAAGTTTGCAGTTTCAGAGCTCTTTGTCCCAGTTTCAGAGCTCTTTGTCCCAGTTTCAGAGCTCTTTGTCCCAGTTTCAGAGCTCTTTGTCCCAGTTTCAGAGCTCTTTGTCCCAGTTTAGAGAATGCATAAACAGATTTATATGTATAATAAACACGGAACTCACTCTTGGAAGGGGACTATTGTTTTCATTATATTTTTGTGAAGATTCCATTATAAGGAACAGCTGGAAACAAAAGATCCTGTAATTTTATAATAAATTAATTTACAGTACGCCTAAACTTGAATCCAAAGAGGAAATGCTGCCTTTTCGATTTCTACATAAATATTGAGATTATATCTTGAATGGGAATCGAACCCGCGACCTGCGGCGTAATAGATTGTGTGCAACCACGCCAATCGGCCCATCAAACCTTACTAGCCCTAATAAATAAATATCAAATCAGCTTCTTATTATTTAATGTAACAATAGTTTATGTGGAGTTTTGTATGAAACAGTAGCTTGTGACGTCATCGTTCTCACCATCAAAAGATCTGACTGTTTGTGGTTAGATTGGAAGATTAAAAGATTAATTTTAGAACATGGTCGATGTTTTAGAGTATTTTGTTGAGTTTTCTACACTGGTTGGTGGTTGATAATTTTTCTACAATAAAAGCAACATACCATTTTCATCCGTGGCGAGTACTTGAGCTTGAATTCGCAGTAGTTTAGTTTACTATCTGTCCCTTTCACCTGCCTTCCCGTGGGATCCGCGTTCCCGTGCAAATTTTCATTTTACACAAACCTTGTCCTAACAATAACGAATACATAAAACAAAGAATCATCCAATTTGGTGCTGTCATTCGAAAGTTATGAGCGTACAAACATTTCGAAGATCCATTGTTATTTATATAGATTCCCACGGAAACCTTTCAAGAATGCCGATTATCGAACTATTTTTACATTCCCGTACCTACCGATATGTTAAACAAAACATCTTGTAAGTAAATAGATTTAAAAATAGAAATAGAATTACAGAACATAAATACATATGGTTGTAAATATACGCTAGAGGAAATGGGCTCGCTAATCCAGCAATTGCCGCCATCCTGGGGGCACGACGTGTATTCATTGCGGGTGCGCGTGTTCATTGGTGGATACGACACGATTTGTTACTTAGCTGGCGAGTAAATAACATTTTTAAATTGTTCTAAAAGGAATAACAAGTATTGTAGCGCTTTATTATTTTCCTATTATATGAATGAACGAATATATAGACTTGCGTTGATTGGCCTTTTGAATAAAGACTGGCAAATTTTACACCAACCCAGCCATTAATGGCTAGGTGTTAATTGTTAATAAGACCCCAATTTTATATGAACATCTAATAATAATATCCTGAGACATTTCACACACAAGGCCATTTAAGCAGAGCTTTTACTGTGGAAACCAGCTGTCTGACCGTTGAAGGGGCGCCTTTTTGGGCCAGTTGGGGCACGAACCTATGCTCAGTGCGTCGCCGGCGGGGCACAAAAGTGGGGACGGACTTCGCATAAGCGATTTAGAGGAGTTTGAGGGGATGGTCGGATTACTGAATGCAGCTCGGGCCGCTAATTACGGGGGACGAGACTGAGTCTGAATGGGTGTTTTTTTTTTTTTTATATTCTGGATAGGCTTGTGTTTGACCACAATCTCACCATGGTAAGTGATGATGTGGCCGAAGATGGTAAGCACACAAAGCCTAGATAGGAACTGGGTCTCAAGTGCAGCTGTCGGAACACACCGATAGGTGTTTGGCGACAGATTTTTAACTTGAGGGTGGTAGCCAGCCAGTCGGGTACTACAAAGTACCCTACCACCGTGCTATGGTTTCCTTCACCGAAAGCTCAAGCTCATTGTAGGATTCGAACCCACGACCTTCGCCGCGGTATTCGACGTCACTTACCACTGAGCTATCATCGCTTAAAGCTAGAGCTATATCGTGTTCCGGCTTGAGAGCCAATTGCCTTTCAGGCTTTGTAATAAGGTGTATAAAACACTGACAATCCCCCTGATCTTGCTAATGTTTATAGGCGACGGTAGTCACTTACCATCAATTGACCCGCCTGCCTGGTTATCACTTGTGGTATGAAATAAAAAAGAGGGCAAACCTGACGTGTTTATCCACACGTCGTGAACCCGTCAGCTCGTCAACTTTTTGATTAAAATCGTCCTCGTCGATTGTACAATGGAAACAAACCCCAGTAATGTTATTTAAGGCGTTTGCGTGTTTCGCATATTGCATGAGTGACAGACAGTGTTGTGGTCACGATGCATTATCTACTGCTGCTAGTGATGTACTTACAGCGAATGTTATCGATACGACAATTTTTAATAACGTTGTTTTGTTCAAAAGTGTACCTAATTATCAACAAAATTCAATTATTCTCTCAAGCAAATGGTTTCACAAAGCGACAGACAGGTAATCAGTAGAGATGTGATTTATTTAATACGACTTTAACTTTTACGATTATGTCCCGAAATAATCTTTGGTTTTGTATAGTAGGTACTTAAATACTTTCGTAAAGGTTAATTCATTCTTCTACACCGTATTTTTGCCTTGAGGTTTACCTCCATCTGTCCTTGTAATATGGAAACCAGATACCTAACTAATATACTACCTACTTTCTTTTTAGGGTTCCGTACCCAAAGGGTAAAATCGGAAATCTGTCTGTCTGTCATCAGGCTTTATCTCATGAACCGTGATAGCTAGACAGTTGAAATTTTCACAGATGATGTATTTCTGTTGCCACTGTAACAACACAAAAAAAACACACAAAATTTGTACGTAACCCTCGGTACGGAGTTCGACCCGCACTTGACCGGTTTTTTAAACATAATTACATCCAGACTCAGGGCTGACATGATCCTGCTCATAAATATCTATCCTGGAATCGAACCCATAACCACGCCAACCAGTTCGTCAATTAATATAACACAAGTTTTAGTTACTCGTATTTGTAATAATTGTGGTAGTAAAATAAATTAACGTATCGTACAAAGACCCCAATTTTCCGTAAATATGGCTAAAAGGTAGTGTAATATTCCATTAGATTAGCAATGTAAGCGTTTACCCTTTTCACATTAATATCAGAGAAGGACACAATTTATTTAGGGAATGAGGGATTTTTAGTACCTTTACTGAAATATTTATTACTTAGTAATTTACCTACACGAAGTAAAACGACATGGGGTTATAAAACTACAACGATGGAATGATAGAAGGAAAGCTAGGAAAGGTAATATGACTAGCTGAAATTTAGGAAAATAAAAATACCTAAACGTCGTCTGGTATATAATATGAAGGTTTAAATCTACCTTTTCACTCATCTTGCTCAAAAAGACCGTCATTGTGGCGTACCAGAGCGAAGAAAAAATAGTAATTCTTCCTCTAGGGGAAAAAGTCTTTAGTCATTACTGTACAAAAAGAACTTCATTTTAATTTTGAAAATGGAACTAAAATCGGCGATCTCTGGTAGAATGCATGCAATGTGTTGCGGCTACAGAAGAAACAAAAAGACATTATAAACTACATATTTCATATTGTATTGGATTGTTTTATTTTCTCGCAATCGTAGTGAAAAGTATAGTGTAACACACGGCGCTAAAACCCATTAAAACTCGGTTTCTATTTACTCCCTCGCTTCGTATATAATGGGTCATTTTAGCTCCTTGTATAACAATCTACTATAACATACAAGCGAATCTGTATATCAAATCGAAATAATGATTAATTACAAAATCTCTAAATGTATAAATGATACCAATTGAAATTTGGCAGGTACCTGAAAGGATTTTTGAAAATTCAACCCCTAAACGGTTTCCTCTAGAACTCGGAAGAAGTTGTGGAGGCAGCTAGTACCAAAAAAACTTAATCTAAAGAAGAAAGTAAAGAAGAAATAAGACCATAGAAAGATTCGATCGTTAATACGATATAATGTAAATTACGATAATTGGTAGACGAAATCCAGTGACATAGAGGTCTCGATTATTCTAGTATTTCTTTTTTTTTTATTCTGGATAAGCTTGTGTTGACGACAATCTCATCAAGCACACTGTAGGATTCGAACCCACGACCTTCGCTGCGGTATCCAACGTCTATCATCGCCTTTAAGTATTATATTATCTCCTATTCTAACATTATAAAAGAGGCAAGGTTTATTTGTTAGTTTCTATGGGGTATTGTAACCGATTCTGTAATGATTTCATCCATGGAAAGCTACGTTATATATCACTGTATAGCAGCCCATTTTTGTTTAATTCCCTCGGTAACGCGGATGAAAAGGCAAGCAAAAGTTAGTACGTCATAGAACTGGAAACTGCTCGTCATAGTTTTGAGTGTGAAAGCGTATCACTGGTACAACACTACACAACTCACACAAATGGCAGGGGTTGATGACTCAATGTATTTCTGTATAATTTAATTGTACCTGAAAGCTTGTTGAAAGGTATTCATATAGATAGACGAATATAGTGCATTGTGTTATTTGAATTTGCTAGTTTTTATTATATATGTTGTTTGGGCAGCCGTATCCTTTCCCCCAGTGATTCTTAGCACCCTCTATCCTGCCGGTTCCCCGACCGCTGCCGTAGTCGAGCCTAGCAGGACGGCTGGGGACTGAGGGCCTTTCTTTCTGTCGTCTGTGCAGGTTGATAGCCATAAAACTAGAATGGAGACCTAGAACGGGACGGAGACATGTTGGCAGACAACCAGCAAGATGGACCGATGACCTGTCCAGGGTGGTGGGAAGGGACTGGATGAGGAAGGCCCAAGACCGCGAAAAGTGGAGTGCATTAGAGGAGACCTACACTCAGCATTGGGTGGAAGCGGGTTGAAGAAGATTATATATGTGGCGTTTGAGTTGTATGTCCGATACTGGAGCACCGAAGTTGGGGATTAATTTCATTACCCTTGCAGCTTCAAAGAATTTAATAAGAAAAATATTTGGAACTACACCTGACTTCTAAATAGTTGTATTGGCATTTACTAGTCGATTTATAGCAAAAATATGAAAAAATCAATTCAGATATGAAGCTCCACATAAGGAAATTAATCTTTTAAGTGACGAAGCAGCTGACGATTGGAGAACAAACACTCTAATTTTTGTTTACATTATTACATCCGGAGTCCCGCAGGGCTCTAATTTGGGACCATCACTTTTTATTATCTATATTAAAGATATTGATTTATATTGTTTACCTTTTAAGTTATTTGTGTTGTTACAAAGAAAATCCGAAGTATCTCCAATAAAATTACTACACGATAATACATGGCCCGTCAGTACAAACAGTATTAACTCGCCAGAAGCGTATATAACCCACATGAATAACACGTGTCAAAATGTTTCATATTTTAAGGCAACATGGCGGCCGGAAGTGGCGTTACGACACCTGCACGCGGCTTGTTCCGGTAAAATAAAGGGAAAATTCCTTTCTTGGTTTAAAAATGTTATGTAAATTATAATGGAAATATTTTTGTTTGGCTTTATAGGAGATGATTTCTGGCTACTTATTTTCATTAAAAAAAACACAGAACATTGAACAAACAGTCATTTTTCGAAATCAAGCACGAATGAATATCAAATTCAGGATACAACCTACACCAACACGCATTCCGTCACTTGCGCAATGCAGCGTGCTAAGTGGCTCGCCGGCGAGCCAACCATCAATATGCTGCCACAAGTGGGACTGATCGGCCAGCGCATCAGCCTGGCCATCCAAAGAGGAACCTTGCCGATCGGCAGCAGCGGCAGCCTCGAGGAAGGTTTTTATAGATTTACCTATATATTATATAGTTTGATCATTTGTTGTAAATATAAAAAATATAAGTTCAATGAGTTTAAGTGAGTTTGGATGTAGGAGGCAATCTCCGTAAGTTCTGATCCGATTTTGGTAATTCTTTCACTGTTAAGAAGCTGCATTATTCTTGGATTCACTACTTTCCATCTAGTACCCAAACACGGATGAAACCTGGGGCGGATACTAGTTTATACTAATATTGTAAAGAGAAAAGATTTGATTGTTTGTTTGCATTGAATAGTCTCTGAAACTACTGGACTGATTTGAAAAATTCTTTCACCATTAGAAAGCTACAACATCCTTGATGAACATAGGCTATATTTTGTACCGGGAAAACATAAGATCCCACGGGAACGCGGGTGAAACCGCGGGGAACAGCTAGTTCAAAATAAACTGGCTTGCGTCACGTATATATTGTAATAGAATAATCGTCAGGTACCGCTGGCTGCGGATCACCATGACGTACAAATGACGTCACTTGGCACATACCTCATGTGATCACGCTATATATATTTTTTATGGAAGCACCATAAAGTTGAGAATGATGAATAATATATGCATTGTTGATTAATGAGATTTAGTATTTTCACTACATTTAATTTTGTTTTTTAAATAATAAATGTCTTTTTTTGTATAATAAATTACAAATGAGTCATCTGTATGGGGGCACACTAATAATTAATTCCACTAAATGTCGCTAGTGCTGTTTGACTGCCAAACACCGTACATTTTCAACGTATTCATTATGAAATAATTTAGGGAAGTTTGGAGGTAATTAATCTCCGAAACTACTGAACCGATTTTGAAAAATCCTTTCACTAATCATCTCAAAAATGCGGGTATAATATAAGGTGTACTTCGTTTGCATGCTGATGAGAAAAGAAGAACGCAATAATTTCTCTTCTTTAATTCAGCTTAAATGAGCTACAGTCATCAAACAGTCATCAGTATTTGATCACCAGATAAAGGTTACAAGTATTCGCGAGGGTGGCGTCATCTGAGACGTCGTAGACATCCACTGCTGGACAAAAGCCTCCCTCAAGGATCTCCACGATGGTCTTGCGCTACTCGCATCCACTGGCTTCCTGCGACCCTCACAAGATCGTCGGACCACCGTGTGGGAGGCCTGCCCACGCTGCGTCTTCCGGTTCTCGGTCGCCACGGATACTTTCTGCCCCATCGGCCGTTGGTGCTACGTCCCCGCGTTAGATCTCATTTTATAACTTTAAAAATAACCTTATTAAGACGGTAACGAACCCAAAAATTTCTCCTAAACATCGTCGAATCAAATGAACAATCATTATCTTCCTACATAAACGTTACTTTGGACTTACTTATAGAATATTCAGTAGTCCCGACGTCTCGGGTTTGCATAATTGATTGTAGGGATTACCGCCAGTGTTGAGATGCAAGATCTTGGCACTTAGAAAGCGGAGATAAAAGATAATCATGTTGATAGAGAGCAGCCAGATGGGAGTGGCTCATGATTTTGGGGTCCCAAAGAATTTAAAATGATTTTTTAATACTGGTTTTCGAAAAACTATTAAAGGCCTTCTGACATCTTAAATAGATGATCTAAGCAGCGTCCGTGTGGCAGGATTTATAATGTACAGTCCGATACGGGAGCGACAGTAGCGTCCGCATTTTTGGCAACTAAACTGAGGGTCGATAGATGGCCAAATTGGTGAAGCGACTTTCGTACCTGTCATGGATTTTGCATCATTCTATCAGATACCTCTTCTACTTGTTGCGGTCGTCATCTAAATCTTTCCGTTTTTCAGGAATAAAAATAGAATAGGTAGTCAACATGTCGACTATTCTATATTTTATATGAAACCAAATGTGGAAAATATTATTCAAATCATTTCAGCTATTACTGCGTGATTGAGTAGCAAACATACTAACTTTCGGAGAGTGTTTTGAAGCCTCGGTTATTCTGCTAATAATAACAATATGTAAATAATACTCTATAGTTAAAGTAGGTAGGGTCGGGGAACACTGGCTCGGTGCGAACAGTGGCTCCAATGTGCTATTATAGAAACTGAAAGAGTTTTATGTCTGTCCTCTGCATCAATCGGAAGCGTTCGGTACCCGATCATGCACGAACGTGAGCCGTTCCGGCGCCATGCGGATGTATTATGATGGGCTTTTTTTTATCCTGTCAACATTACATTTTCAGGTAATAACATCTTAATTCGTAGGAGATTTTTAATAAACGACTTGGACTAATTTTGTAAATTAAATAAAAGAAAACAGGAAGAAGAAAAAAGCATTATCTATTAGTGGCCCGACAATATCTTCCTGTTAAGATAAATAGGAAGGAAATGGTAAAAATAGAATGGGCTGAGGAGATAGGGGAGGTGTTGCCGCGTCACACAAGTGGGTGAATTGGGGAGGGAGGGAGGCTCAGTTGATCAATATTGATATGTCATGCAGGCAGCGCAACTTCAATATACATTCGTTAAAAAATGCAGCTGTCAATGTGTAATGCAATAACGTGACGTTTCGACATTATACAGAATGTTCCAAAACCTATTAATAGGTTATACATATATTTATGCTAACCAATATTATCTGATAAGCCTCCCTCCTTCCCCAACTCACGCACTAATTTGACACGACACCTCCCCCTTATGAAACTAGTTTACTCACATAATACTTATACTAATTTAAATATAAAACATACTTAGGTATTTTTGATAGTGTAGTGCTGCATATCGACATCACTACAACACTAGTGAAAGGATGCACACTTGCACTAAAAGGGATTAGGCGGAGGGTGGTAGCCAGCCAGTCGGGTACTACAAAGTTCCCTACCACCGTGCTATGGATTCCTCACGATGTTTTCCTTCACCGAAAGCTCAAGCTCATTGTAGGATTCGAATCCACGACCTTCGCCGCGGTATCCAAAGTCACTACCACTCAGCTATATCATCGCTTGAAATCGTTTGTTTATTTTGAACTCTTTTCAATATTTCTATTGCTGAGTTTATTGCCTCTCTTCTCAGCAAAAGCAACATCCCGAAGTGTGCCTGTGAAGGTTTTTGGATGAATAAACATTTAACTTTATTTCATGTGTCATTTAACAGGCTTTTGGAATTACCTAGTGGCAGGTGACTAATACTGGAACAGCCAAACAAAATCTTGTTATTAATGATGCACATACATTTGGTTATGAATTAGAACAAGGATGACAGGGTGGTTGATAGATCGACCAACGTATAGTTTCGTGCGCGTCTATTTGATTGACGTTATAATCCGATCGATAACTGATTTATCTTCATGCTATTTTAACACTTAAAATAAAAACTTATTTTATTTGGCCTTAAAATTTGGCTACACCCTGTACCTACCTAGGCTTTTTAAATCACTAGAAAATTGCTTTTTGTTGATTACAAATGCATTGCGAACACAGATAGGTGCTTGGCGACACAGTTTCAACTGAGGGTGGTAGCCAGCCAGTCGGGTACTACAAAGTACCCGTCTATACTACAACGTATAGAGGATAGTAGAGGTCCATATGGAAAGAAACTTAAAACGCTGAAAAACATAAGATTTAAAAAAGAATGATTTAATTACCGAGAATACAATAGGTATTGGTATATAAAAAGCCTCTGAATAAATTCTATCACGTCGTCTATAAAACACCCATGCTGTCAGTTAGATCTGAACTACGTTCGGCTATTTCCGTAACAAAAGCCGAATCTGGTCAATCTCGGATTGTTTTATTACCGGCTCTACGGGACAGTCAGCCGCTATTGCGCTTTATATTTATTCTTTTTAATGGCTTTTGTGTTAGTTTATGAATTGAAATACAGCGCTGAAGGCTTAGTCGTGTTGGTTTAGTCCCTTGACAAAAACTTGCGAGGTAAAAAAGTAATTGAAAACAAACTTAGTCAGCGCCGGACTTTTATTTTCGGTTTAAAGTTGATCTAAAAAGGGATATTACGAGTATGTCACCGAGTTTCATTAGAATATTGAAGTACTGAATAACTTTTTCCAGAAATAAAGTGTAGTCGAAGTTGTAGACATCATAGGAGGTGCTGCAATCGCGTTCGTATTTTTGGAACGAAGTTTTTTAACGTGGCTTATAATATAGTAACAATAGAGTGAACTCGCAGAAATCGTCACGTAAGAAAAAAGCGTTACGCCGTGTACCAGGAACTTAAAGTTTACGGTGTGTCGTAGGTCACAGATGCCATTAGAACAGCTTCTATGTTATCTTCTATATCTCTATTGCTGATTGCAAAAAAAAAGGTTTAAACTTCATTCCTGACCGCATTTTTTTTATTTTAGTTGGTGGATAACCTCTGTTACTCCAGCTAGTAAATACATATAATATATCTATAAAAATAAATAATGTGTGGACACATTAGCCCCTTCTTGTGTGGACACATTAGCCCCTTCTCATCTTCATGGAACCAGCATACAAGCAGGCGCGGCGGCTGAAGCGGCAGAAGAATTAAAAAGACAAAAATATAGGGGTGAATATAATTTTATTCCTTTCGGTGTCACCTTGGTCCGTGGGGTTCTGGCGCTCGCCAGCTCTTTAAAGAGCTGGCTAATAGGTTAAGATTTTGTACTGGGGACCGAAGAGCTGGCAGTTTCCTCGCACAACGTATCAGCATTGCGATACAGCGAGGAAACGCTGCCAGCATCTTCGGAACCATGCCGAAGGGGCCTAACTTTTTTAATTTATTTTAGTTATTAGTTTTAGTTTTAAAATGTATTTTCATAGCACTTAATTTTAAAATAAATAAATAGTTATAACCACTTCCAATTTATTATAAGGCGATTGTAGCCCAGTGGTAGTGACGTCGGGTACCGCTTCTCTTTCTCTTCTTCTTTCTTTCTTTCTTATATATACTGCATTAGAGTAAAAAAAAATATTTCGTAATATATCAAACATGTGACGATTAAAAATACTTATAATGAGTATTAATATAATATAATTTACGGAATTTCAAGAGTTATATAAAGCCGTTTTGATTGTTACGGTTCACCCCCGACGCCTGAATCAAGGACGACAGAACCTCTTTTTCAAAAAACAGCCTTTTGACAACCCTACCGACTAATAGTTACAAGGTGCTCATACTCGACGTGTTACATTTATTTACCTCTACGTAATAACTATGTCGACGTGTTGATCGCGTGAAAACCCTAACTACGTCACAGCGTGTCTTGTCTCGCAGATCTGTATGAAGTAGTGTAGCTGGTCCGCGTTCTGGCATCGAACCAACTACAGGTCGCGGCAGAAATAGATGTAGCGACATAGCCCATATGTTTTAATTGCCTATACACGTTTCTTTTCAATGCTACAAGTTCCGCCTGTGGTTTTGCTTGATTTGCTTGAATATTTTGTACTAGCTGTTTCACCCTAGTTTCCGTGGGATCTTTTCCTGGGATGAAAAGTATCTTATCCCTTATTCTAGGATATGATCTATTTGTGTCCTAATTTTCATCAGGATCGGTTTAGTAGTTTAGGAGTTAATCGTGACACGGGAATTTTATATGTTAAGAAGATTACTAAATGTTTTTCTTTTAAATCTGAATAAGCTTGTGTTTTGACCACAATCTCACCATGGTAAGTGATGATGTGGCCGAAGGTGGTAAGCACACAAAGTCTAGATGGGAACTGGCTCTCAAGTGCAGCTGCCGGAACACACCGATAGGTGCTTGGCGACAGATTTTCAACTTGAGGGTGGCCAGCCAGTCGGGTACCACTGTGCAAAAATGTTATTAGTATTTAAAATTTTCAGTTTATTTTTAATCTCACAAGAATCAGCTAGAGAAAATTGTGACTTATATACTGAGGTGCATCTGTATCTACAAATATACTAAACTAATAAAATATCAGGAGGAAACTAAATTGGTAAGGTGAACTTTGGACAGCAATTTAAACGCCTGGTTTTTATTGTTTTTTTTTAAATTATTTTCTATGTATTTTATTTCTCATAAGTGCAAATGCAGGTTTTGCAACATGCTGCCTGGCGTCCCTGTTAGAATAATATTTAAAAAAAAACTATTCGCCTGTTTACAGCATTATCTGATTACCTTATTTATATTGTAATCGACAAAAATTACGTCGTTCGGGGTAAATTAAGGACAAACGAACAAACACACTTTAGCATTATAAAGTCAAAGTCAAAGTTAAAACCATTTATTCAGTTTAGGCCCTAGAAGGGCACTTATGAAAGTCGAATTACAGAAGTTACCACCAGTTCGGAAGTCAGCCTTCAACTGAGAAGAACCGGCAAGAAACTCAGCAAGGTTACATTTTTTTAATATTTTTGGACCATCTGACTATATTGGCTTTTTTTTTTTCATATATACATCATTTTTTTATAAATACTTATCAATAGTAATATTACGATAGTACTTACCTAAAATTAACTATGATTATAATTATAATTTATTGTTACCTGTCAAGTTATGTATCGTTGAATGTTTTACCTGTAAATAGAAACAAACATAATTTTAAGTATTTTAATATAGTAACAAAGAAATTTTCTACACATTGATTGTGTAATTTTTGTATGAAAAAAAATATGACTACGTTTAATGATTTCTAACACTTAGTTTCATCAACCATTTGGATTCTTATTGTGTCGAAACAAAAAGTTCAATACAGATGTCATGTCTATTGATCTAAAAAATGTTAATGAACTCCACTAGTCCTATATTTATTTAAAATTTATATTTTACGATCATTTAACTTCAAGAAGATCCACAGTGACATCTGTAGTGACAAAAAGACATCTTTAATTTTAACTAAATTTCAAAAACACAATCACAAACATTTCGGTTCCTCAATAATTTCACTAACGGTACAATATAACAAACGTGCTATGGAAAATGGAGACATATCTAATATAATTTATAATAATATAATCGGAGTCGTTGAAAAACGCCAAGGTCGGAAAGATATATAATGTCTAGACAGCGTTAGGTAAATACCCGAAAAATGCTACCCGGTCAATTCGAAAAATGCTATTAACTAGTTATAACTGGTCAATGCAAGGACAACAATATTTATAAATAATAAATCATATTACGAAGAAATTAGAGTTTATTTTCCACCCAGAATGATAAATGGAAAGACTGGATGGAGATCCGCACGCGCCGACCCCTTCCCTAAATACGGCAGACTGTCAGTAATGACCTGACGCGATACTGTAATATATATATCTGTGAGCCAGGGTGGGGTAGAAAGGCTTTGGTGTGTGATAGTGATTGCCATGACTGCATCTCTTTTTGCGTGTGAGTTTGGGCTATCCTATAGGGCACAGAATACTAAGAACAAAATATTTGTCAATTAATAATATTGCTCTTTTTTTTAAATCCTGTATAAGCTTGTGTTTGACCACAATCTCAACATGATGTGATGATGTGGCCGAAGGTGGTAAGCACATAAAGCCTAGATATGAACTGGCTCTCAAGTGCAGCTGTCGGAACACACCGATAGGTGCTTGGACAGATTTTCAACTTGAGGGTAGCCAGCCAGTCGGGTACTACAAAGTACCCTACCACCGTGCAATGGTTTCCTCGCGATGTTTTCCTTCACCGAAAGCGGAAGCTCATTGTAGGATGCGAACCCACGACCTTCGCTGCGGTATCCGACGTCACTACCACTGAGCTATCATCGCCTTAAAAATATCTTGACTCGTGAAACTCCGAGCAAAATACCAGGAGACCGGGGTGTCTGCCTAAAAGTCACTCGAAGGTGTGACGCCGTTGTATTAGCTCGATCACTGGCTGCATGTGTGTGATTCAAAACGTAGGTAATTAGATTTGTTTGTAAAGAAATGTCATAGGTCTGGAACTCTGGAATAAGTGTGGGTGCGTATTTCCTACCTAGGAATTCCAGTCTCTTTTAGTAACTCATTGCAATATGCAAGTGAGCTATTCACTGTAGAATTGTATTAAGCTTTTTTAGAAGGATCGATTTATAGAAAAGGAATGCAAGGAGTGAGCTCTGTTTTTATATTTTGTTAGGTTTTGAGATATCTCTTTTTGTTATTATACTGTGCCAAATTTCATACTCTTCCGTCCGCGTATTTTTTGTAAAAAGGGGTACAAAAGTAATTTCTTCTCGTATTAATGTTATGATGATAACGTTAGAAATATACGGATATACATATATTAAACATGTAACTAGATTTAGTTAAAACCATTTCACTTAATGATCACAAAGTTTGTAAACAACAAACTAAACTTGACTAAGCGGGTATGTCACAGTTTACGTCACTTCCGGTTCGTAATTACGTGTAATTACAGTGTACGTACCTACTCACCCTACCCCGAATTAATTTGGTATAACACATACAATTATGTAGTTAGAAATGGTGTTTGTTAATTATGATAAAGAACTATTAACATGCTTTTGATAATTGTCTTCGTAGCGATCATGGGCGTAGTGTCTGTCGAACAACTTTTTTTTTATACCACAAGTGACAACGAAGCTGACGGGTGGGTCACCTGGTGGTAAACAAGTGACTACCGTCGCCTATAGACATTAGCAATACCAGGGGCATTCCCAAAAGGTGATACGTAAAAAAGGTAAAAAAGCTTGATGGCAGGCCGACTGGGCGGAGCTACGAAAGTGACAGAGTTATTTACTTCCATATGCGAAGAAAGAGAGCGCAACAATGCGCTCGCTCCCAAAATAAAATAACGTAAGCGCCAAACCAAATAAACATTGATTAAAAATTAATTGCGCTATTTATCAAAAAAGATTTTCGACCAGAATTTTCAAATACCTAATACCTTTATTTTGAATGGATGAAATTCGTTATGATTTTAGGATAAAATGCAAAAATAAAAGAAAGAAGAGGTCTTTTCGGAATTAAAATATGTCGAGGCAATATAATCCAATCGTGTTTTCACGTCTACCAGAACATTAATCAAATAGTCAATAAGCATATTATCAAAAATAAATATCTATTAATTATGCCATAGTGAAATAAAACTATTTTAAAAAGCTCAATTATTTTTTAGGTATCGCCTTAAATGCAACTGGCTCTCAAGTGCAACTGCCGGAACACACCAACAGGTGCTTGGCGACAGATTTTCAACTTGAGGGTGGTAGCCAGCCAGTCGAGTACTACACAGTACTCTACCACCGTGCTATGGTTTCCTCACGATGTTTTCCTTCACCAAAAGCTTAAGCCCACGACCTTAGCCGCGGTATCCGACGACACTACCACTGAGCTATCATCGACTTCAGTGGTCCTTCAAGCAGGTATACTGTTCCTAAATTCCAGTTATTGGTACTAGGGTACTTCGGGGCCCTGGACAAAATGCCCGGTGGCCGTCACGAGGAGGACGATGGTTCGACGTACGACGTTGCTATGATTATTAATTTTATTTAAAGCTCACTCCAACTATTCGATAGAGGTTTATTTTAGAGATGCTACATCAATTATTTTGAAAAGTATCTTAGTACCTCTACTTACGGTTAATGTAATAAGAACGGTACAAATACCTATGTGCAAAGCTCCATGCTCTTGACTCTGTAATTCATTCGAGTTTTGATGTGTGAGAAATTATCAGTCAAGTGAGTAGATCTGGGACTTTGGTTGCTTTGCATTTGGGTATATCTTATTAATTTCTAGGTAGGGGGGCAGCTTCTACTTCCTTCTTCTCCTTCTTACCTACACCCAGTCTCAGGAGAAACAGATATGTTCACACAAATGTCTGTCCTGGGTGGGAATCGAACTCACGACCTGACGCGTTAAAATCTTTTCGATATTTAGAAAGCTTTACAAATTGGTACTTGGTAAACTTTCAACTTATCACAAGTCTAAGTCAAAACCATTTATTCAGTTAAGGCCCTAGAAGGGCACTTATGAAGGTCAAATTACAGAAGTTACCACCGGTTCGGAAGTCAGCCTTCAACTGAGAAGAACCGGCAAGAAACTAACATTAAACTGTGATATACTTTTAAATATTTCACTAAAAGGGGCATGTCTAATGTGGAAACAAGTAGCAACAGCCTCCACTCAAAAGCTTACAATAACAGCCGTAGGAAACTGTAGATGGCGCTAGCGAAAGATAAACCCATTGTAGTTTCTGTCATTGTGTTCAAAACCATTATAATACGAACTGTCTGCCACTCGTACTTGAATAAAATGCACACTGTTAGTTGGATAACAGGCTTTTTCAAAGGTCTATGGTAAGTGGATGGTGAGATATTGTAGTATGAGACAGTGCTGCCAACTATCGGCGATCGATGAAAATGTTGTCTTTTAGTAGATAGGTGGCAGTGGTGATAAACTTTACTTTTGAGGTCTTTGTCGTTTTTTTTATATTGGATTGACAAAATTTTATTCTAGTTACCTAATGAATTCTCACAAAGTAGGTAGCCGCGACCCTCACAAGATTATTTACAACATTTAATCTATACTAATATTATAAATAGGTAAAGTTTGTGAGTTTGTGAGGTTGTCGGGGGTAATCTCTGGATCTACTGAACCGATTTAGAAAATTCTTTTACCGATAGAAAGTCACGTTATTTGTATATACTTTTATCTATATTTTTATCCCGGGAAAAGGTTAGTACCCTCAGGAACGCGAGTGAAACCGCGGGGGACAGCTAGTATTTTATAAGACTGAGATCCTGAGATCAATTCTTATTTTTTTAAATGCCTAAATTATAATATATATAATTAGGTTAAGAAAATGACCTTGTCAATTAGTCTTATTTTTTCGGGATAAATAGTATTCCATGTTTTATTCCAGGATATGATCCATATCTGTTTCAGAAGCATTAAGACTTAGAAATTTAGAAATTTATAATATTAGTAGAACATTTAAGTTTGCAGTAAAGAACTCGACAATTGTGGAACCAAAGTAAAATAAGAATCATTTTATCACATTTTCAACCTTTTCGCCGCTTGCATAACTCAACAAGAGTTTTAGTCTCAAGCGGTGGATGTAAAAATACTCGTTAAAAGTTGTAAAATTGTATTACAGAGATACTCGTAGCGTATATACTTATATTGAAAGGTGAATGAACTTGTTTACCCGAACAGAAGTCTAAGTGAGATGTTACAATAATACAATTTATATAAAATCAACCTACAGAGTTTCGTAGAGGGGTCTACGAATGCCTTGTTTGATATGTAACATTTTTCCACTTGCTTTCCTGCAATCTGTCGGATTGATCTCGTGAAAAAGGACGGATGTGTGTAACAGGAAGCCGGGTTGTCAGATAGGGACAAATTTTTAAATTTTGTTTCCTCTATTGTAGTGCAGGCAAAGGGTTTAAGGCCATACAGCCTCAAACTCAAAACTAATTTATTGAAAAAGGAACGCGCGCGGTCTTAGAGTTGGCTGTCAGATGGTACCAACACATTTTCCGAGAGGTTGGTACCTCCAGCCGTTGTTGATGTATCATCATGTGCGACTATTGTAAGGTTCGCTTGTTCTTTTTCTAGATTTTACCATCTTAGTAGAAATTAATCACATTTAAACAGGAATATAGGATATCTGAAAGCCTCTACATCCTCTTTTTACTTGATAGCATTCTTCATTTTGATGTAATTACATTTTAAATTAGAAAAGAACATAGCAAATTGAAGCAAGTCAAGGGAAGTGTGTGTTCACGTATCATGGCCGTATTATTTAAAATAATGACTTGGCGATCATTTATGTACCTACTCTTAACAAGTAACAAACGCCTATAATTTTAATTACCTGAGTGAATCAAATAAAACTGTTTAGGCGGGCTGCACAAATAAATAGTTCGTCATGATATGCCCAGCGCCATCTGTTGGTTGTCGGACTAAACGTTTATTGATGATTTTATAATGTAACTATGTGAATGTTTATTTCGTTTTATTTTAGTTTCATTGACTTGTGTAGTGATTGATTAGCGTTTTAATTGTTTTTTTTACTTAATGGTGGATTTATTTCGAGTTTAATGAGTTAAATACTAAATCTTATGTAACTCTACAACAATAAAAGTTTTTTTCTTAGATCGACGGCAAAAAAATGTAAAATAGGTACTTCTTTTGGTTTAAAAAAATAATATGTACCTACCGAATTGTTTTTTTTATTTAAGTATTGATCGTAGGCAAGAATTATGTATACTAAATGGATAGGTACCTCTTTTCTAACCCTACTTACCCTTAATGGAAGAAAGTGAGATTGTCCCAACGTAGTTGTTATCTTTCTCTTTTTCGCAATTGGTAGGTACTAGCTTCATGTAGGTATTTAGAGTTACCTATCAATTTAGTATACTTACATATTTCTTGATCGTAGGTACACGCTGTTGTTTTTAGGGTTCCGAACCCAAAGGGTAAAAACGGAACCCTATTACTAAGACTTCGCTGTCTGTCCGTCCGTCCATCCGTCTGTCCGTCTGTCCGTCTGTCCGTCCGTCTGTCTGTCTCCAGGCTGTATCTCAAGAACTGCGATAGCTAGACAGTTGAAATTTTCACAGATAATGTATTTCTGTTGCCGCTATAACAACAAATACTAAAAACAAGTAAAATAAATTTTTAAGGGGGGCTCCCATACAACAAACGTGATTTTTTGCCCTTTTTTGCTCGATATCAATAATGGCAACAGGTAGGCACTTGAAATATTCACAAAATACTCAGTTGTATTTTTACTTTAATAATAAATAATAAAATTAAAATACATATTTAGGGGGGGGCTCCCATACAACAAACATGATTTTTTTGCCGTTTTTATGGAACCCTACGTGCGCGAGTCCGACTCGCACTTGGCCGGTTTTTTAAATTATAAATTAAAGTTTTATTGTAGTAAATACCTGCATAATAATAGTAATATAACTTATTGTTTTTTTTATTTTTATTTATTTATCAATATAAAGTAATACATATCAATTTGTTTGTTGTAACCTACAAACCTATGAAGGTTTGTCTGGGTACACACATTCGTCTTATCATAATTATAATAAATACAATATAAAATGAATATAAAGCAAGCTTTTACCTAAACACTCTGCAACCGCACACCAGTGCGTGCATTTATTTAATTTGAACACATCCTACACTAGGTTAAATAATTATTTTAGTATCAGAGAGCTTTTGTGTTTTGTGAGCTTGTGGGAAATTGTTATCATGTTAAAATGTTTACGTAATATAACGAGGTACGTTCGAGGGAGTATTAGCTTTATCATAATATTCATCGCGACGTGGATGAAGAGCTCCAGGAAGTTCACTAAAAATGACATGAAAATATCACCCAAAAACGTGCCTCGATTAATGTTTTACTCGTGGATTGTGAGGTATGACTGGTGTCTAGTAATCTTTAATTAGGGCGAGGAAATTTTGAAAATGGATTCATAAAAGGACGTAGGGACTTAAATAATTCCAATCAACGAGTCTTTTATGATTGCGCATAAAAGGCAAATCGTTTTATTTTTAATGAGTGTTCGATAAATTAAGCTAAGGCTGGATAAACCGTAAAAGACATCGATTTGTAAATAAATGTTTCTAAACACTATCGATAAATAAAAAGTACCTTTTCCATTATAATTAATTATAATGACCTTGAAAAGGTAAGGTGAATTTAATATAACGCTCAAAACGTAAAATCATAGCGTGACCGTCCTAATTTAAAATATCAGATCCCTACCATTCTCGGAGGGTCAAAAATTATAATGAGAAACAGCTTTCTAGGTCCACATTCCGTGCCAACGGAAACAATCCTAAATACATATAAAATATTTAAACACCTCACGTGAACCGTAAAAATGTAATTAATTTTAACATGCATTCAATAAAATGGTCCCTTTTTGCAAGCCTACGAAAACGCAGTAAAGTTTTATCCTGTTTTGTGCGACCGTCGATTGGTGACCCCTGACCTCGGTAAATGTCAGGGGTCGTCACTTAGCCTGTGTAAATTGCTCTTATCTTGTTTTGTTGCTAACCAGAATTGTTTTTACGTTTTTACTGTTAGCTATCCAGACTATACTCTGTTAACATTATGTTAAAGTCAATGTTAGTATGACTTTGTTTTTTTTTCTTACTTTTCAAAATTTGGGCGTTTTCCTCGCGCTTTTTTTATTTTGTACTATTTCATAAAGACATGTAAAAGAGTCACTAGTAACATGTTTTATGATACTGGTCTGAATTAAAAAAATCTATTAAAGTCACATGAAAATTTATTTTATTAGAGTTATCTACTTTTAAATGTTG
The DNA here is from genome assembly GCA_951361185.1 of Ochropacha duplaris. Taxonomy (NCBI): domain Eukaryota; kingdom Metazoa; phylum Arthropoda; class Insecta; order Lepidoptera; family Drepanidae; genus Ochropacha; species Ochropacha duplaris. Next base: position 2,387,791 of record OX592715.1, on the reverse strand, counting down.
GAACTATTTTTTTTTTCAATAATTCATTAATTGAATTTAGCTAGGTACATAATTAATGCTTTGTTACTGTGTATTGTTTGAAATTAACGGTTTTAGTATGTCAAATCCTTTAATTAAAACGTAAAAACCTACAAACGTTTCTAAATGTTTTATTTTAGTATACATTTTATTCTTCCTAAATATCGTTCAGTTTTTTTTATATAAAACCGTTTATAAACAAACCCCCAAGCAAAGTCCAAATGTATGCTCGCCATAAACTCAAAAACTACTGAACAGATTTTCATACGATTTTCATCAATGGATAGAGTGATTCATGAGGCAGGTTTTGAGTTTATTAAGGTTTTGTATACCTATATTATAAGGTTTTTATAGGTGGAGATTTTTAATGGCATTGATCAAAATTTTATATGTCTACCTATATCAATTATTTGGCTGTAAATCTTCCCAAAAGAAAATAAATAAAATAAAATATATATTGGCTCAAATATGACGATGATTGCTGTAGATGTCGGAACAAATCATATCGACTGGGAGCTTTACTAGCGTGCGCCGCGTAAACCAAGAGATTTAGGTATATATCCTAATACGACACTACGACAGAAAAAAAAGGTGTATATGCTCTGGTGCCCGAGCGAAGCTGGGGCGGGTCACTAGTATCAAATAAAAAAGGCTCGAGACACTTCCACATTCTTACGGAAAAGTCAATAGCAGTAACTAGCGACATCTATCGATTTTGTACGGAAACGTAACGTGTGCTATTTTTTAGGTTAACCTACTAAAATTACCTACCACGCTCTTATTTACTATAATTCCAAGAACTTGTATTTTAATCTTGTTAAGAAAATAATATTTAATAAATACAATAGATTTATTTATATGTGAACTGAAAAGGAAAACGTACGGGTTTTTCCCCTTATTCAATTTAAATTTATATAATCGATTATTTCAATCGATAAAACATTGGATTTCTGATAAAATCCAATTAGCTGATAGGTATATGTGTATGTAGTACCTATTTATGAACTCATTTTATTTTTTGCAGTTTTAGGTACATTAGGAAAATTTATGTAGGTATCGGAAAGGTCATAAGTAGCAGATATATATCAGATAGGTACATTAATATTATATGTATACCTCTCGGTATATAAAATTATACATTTAATAGGTATATTGATGATTGATGGTAATGATGAGGTTTAGTAGAAAAGTGTTTGTACATAGGGTTGAAATTAGTGTACAGAGAAAGATTGGTGATACGTTAGAATTACATCGAGGAGTGGGAGAGAATAGTGGAAGTTTCGGACGGGCAGCTCGATTTATATATATCTTGTACACGTAAAACACTAATTTCCAACGCTTGTACTTACTGGCCGTATTCACAGACACTCCCAGAAAAGATATATGAACAGAACGTCTCAGCGCTTGCAGATAACACGACACTCGCGGTACATGGTACATCAACTCGTTCGTATATAAGTACTTATAATGTAACGTGTTATCGATTCAACATCGGCAAGCGATCGGCGATACGGCGACCGTACCCACACGGACACTGATAAAATCAATTTTTCTATTCAAACATAAAACAACAACTGATTCTTACATAATTCCCATCCGCCATTAAAGCGTGAATCGCACGCGATTTTCGCCCTTACACGCGACAAAAAGCCGACTACATATTTTCCATTTTCCATGCACGTTAGCGCTATTTCGGATCTGCGCCGGCGGTTACAACCTTGAATTTCGGAACGCACCTTTAATTTTAGCCGGTTAACCTAGATACGGGTACCATTACGAGTATGGCGGATCGATATTCGCATGCGCGATGTCTCGGGATGTTTTAAAATAGTACGGGTGTGGTGGGAGCTTATGGCGGTTGTTCGGGCGAGGTATGGCGGGGCCCGGTGCTCGCGGCCGACTGACTGAAGCGCTCGGGCGGGCGGCAGCGGCAGGGCGCACGCGCGCTGCGCTGATCTCCAGCCGAGCTCGAGCCATCGCCATCGCCACCGCTACCGCTTCCGCCACCGCCACCGCTACCTCTACCACCACCGCTATCGCCACAGGCACCCAGTAACGATCGCGCTGCTCCAGAACACCTGTTCCGAACCTCACATCACATATTACTCTCAATAACACGATCAAGGAAGCTTACCCATGTGAAGCAGGCTAGATTAAAATTATTGTATTAAATCAATGTCCAATTAATATTTTCATAGGCCAAAAACGAATCTATTTTTTCATTTTTCACAATAATGGCGCCTCAGGTGGTAAAAACTGGAACTAGCCGCAGTAAAAGCTCGCTGTGGATCGCTCTTTTGTTTGCAATGACGTTTAATGTTACCTACATACATTCTAGCCCTTTCATGTAAAAAAAAACTGCTTTTCGTTCGTTCTTTACAATAATAAGGTCTACCTGAAAGAAAAAGGCCTTCGTCCATAGAAAAAGGCCCTTTTTCCATCTGAATATGATCTGAAATATCATTTTTAGAATATTTTGTAGGTAGGTACAACTAAAAGGCTTATCATTCCGAGTAAAATTTTCGTTTATAATTTCTTTCAATATAAATTTTTAACATATTTTAGTGTACAAATTGAACCTTATTAACCTTTATTTACTCTTTAAACGTATATAATATGAGATTATTTAAAAAAAAATGTAGTAAGTTGTTGTTAAGAAGTTACTAAGCTACAGTAAAAAAAATATTTAAAACACATCACGCCATCTACTTAGTTAAGTTAGTAAACTTTCAACTGAAATGTTTGACGTCACGTGGAAAACTCTGAACGGCTCTTGCCATCTGTTGGTGATTTTCCGAACTAATTTATATACTTCGACTTCATAGATGGCATTATAGTTAACACAGGTCTTTCAGTTTTTGGCGGAAATTTACGAGGTGACGTTGGGTTTTCGTTTTATTTTCATGCATTTCAGAAAGCGTGTATCGTGAGTTTTCAGGTTTTACCAAAAAGTCCGTGAACAGGTTTTGTGAAAAGGCCATCAATTTTACTAAAACCTGACCTGAATTGTTGTAACATGACTAGTTATAACATAGGACGACGACAACGAAAGGACGATTGCCAGCAAAGAATGAAAAAAAATCACACATTATTAAGAGTTTCTAAGACAATTTAAGATGTAGAATGAGCTCCCCATTACGGTATTCCATCCGCGCTATGATATGGGGTTCTTCAAAAAGGGCGTAAAAAGAGCTCTTCAAGGTCGGAATTATATCAGAAATCACCCTGGTATTGCAAATATCCATAGGCGGCGGCGACCACTTACCATCAAGTCGACCGTCTGCCTGGTTGTCAACTTATTGACATAAAAAAAAACATTGTTCTAAGGCCTACGTTCGATATTTGTATGTTTACCGACTGAAGAAAATTTAGGTATTACTATCAGAAAATTCTATTCAACGTATTTTTACGCTGTGGTATGTTTAGAAAAGTATTTCATAATCTATGAAATATAAAGTTTGATGATTCAAATAAAAAAAACACTACTTCATCAAATTCATTTTATTTTCAATAGGTACTCATTAATTATAATTTACGCTATAAGTTTGGACATCACAATATTAGGAATAGATACGGTAAAAAATAGTACAGGTAAGTATGTCAAATTAATGTAAATTTTATTATTATCGTTAAAAAGCTGCCAGAATAGAATTTAGTGCTGACTTTTTCTGTTGTGTAGCAAATAAAAATATAGGTGGAAGTCCCCGAGTCTCTGGCCTTACGAACCGTCCGCGCTAACGGGACTTCCCCTTACTTATATCAGTAAACATTTTTGGACATTAAGCTATTTTAAAAATGGCACCGTGAGTAAATCAATATTAAAAAACAATAAATGGTGCATGCTAAAAATAATATTATTATACATAATTTAAGTAGGTATTTAACAACATCGTATACCTAAGCATTGATATATGAGGTCATTTTAATTATATTAACAAAAAAATACAACAAGGAAGTTTATGGTAGTTGATTTAAGGTCCAAATTTTAGTGCAAAAAATATGATACATTTCATTTAGTTTTACGGTAACCAGACTTGTATAAAGGCAAGCAGTTCTAATTAATCGTTCAACAGCTTTTTTTACGTACTACATAACAATTTCTCTATATATACAAATTAAAAAATCTCATTTATATCACATCATTCATTCAAAAATATATCTTAATACTACGTAGTATAGTCACTTTTGTGACTTAATTAGAAAACTATTATCAACATTTTCTAAAGCACTCTATAGTCGATACGGTAAGTAGTTTATTTTCTGACACATTTTTGGCGTCATTATTTTTTTTTGTTATCTAATAAGAGTTTTTATGAAATTATAATTTTCTTCACTATTTTTTCTAATGTTTACAATTTTCGTAACAAAATATATTTTTGGTATTACCATAATATTTTTTTTGACGTGCAACACCTTTCCTCTCGCTTTCCTGCAACCGTAGGAGTGATGCCGGGTTTTCAGAAGTTTTATTTCCTCTATTGTATTGCAGGCAAAGGGTTTCTGTTCATACAGCCTCAAACAAAAACCTCATTTATTGTCCAATGAGCGCGCGCGGTGGCAAAGTTGGCTGTGAAATGGTACCGACCCATTTTGGAATTACCTAGGTCGTCCTAGGTGGTGTTTCAAATCTTAAAAATCAATGCGACTATAGTTATTTTTAACTGTTTATTTCTTTGAAAATAATGGTTCCAAAAAAGTATTTCTTAACTTCTCATAAAATGCTTGTAATACTAATCGATTATTGCGTTACGTTATTTATAAATATTTAGGCCTCATAATATAAAAACTAAAAATTGCTGTATTGTACTCGATTTTTTCTCTAATACTAATTCATAAACATTCAGTTTGTGATAAAATTTTCAAACAAAGTATTTGATAAAGTTAATGGTTCATTTAATATTTAACTGCCGTATTTCAATTTAATAATTTCATCAGAAACTTGTTTTAAAAAAATCATATTGTTTTTTATTATTACAATCAGCTTTTAAATAAAGCATTTATATATAATTAACAAATGCGACTTACACGTTAATAAAATAATTTATTTACACTATTATCTAAATATTTAACTAGTTCAATTACTTTTATTTTAGATATGGTTTTAATCTATCTAACGTTAAAGGAAAACAATGGTGTTAAGAGTCATGGGAAAATGTGTAAAGTAGCCAAAAATAAATTTAAAAAAACTCAGGCATTATCATAAAAAAGTAAATTGGTGAATTTTTGACCCAATATTTCAGAGATATAATATTATACCTGCCAGATAATTATGAAATATATGTATACTTAATCATAATATAATTGACCCATTTGATTAACATTTTTCTATTTGTTTGAAATAAAAATTGATCAAGTAGTTTAGTGTCATGAAAAAAAAAACAGAGTATTAAAATGATAAAATAGATATTCAATTAAAGATCATAAACTAACAATCGATCACGCACGGGTCATTTCATCAGCATGTCATATTTTTTTCTAAATTTTATAATGACGTCAGAATGAAGATAATAATTGCATGTAACAACATTTATTATTTTATCACAGTTAAATTCCAAAAGTTAATAAAAACGGTCAGGTTTTAAAAAAATATACATTTCATAGTCAATTACTGCAAAGTTCATACGCAACCAAATATCATCTAAATTTTAATATACAATATTGGCACCTTCAATATAAAAAAAATAAAAAAAAAACAATATTGCAGGAATTTTTCCATCCATCCCTATTTTCAGAAGTCCAAATAACTTGGGTTAAAATTTAAAAATAATCATAAAAATTCATTATTAATAAATATAGCTACTTGATAAAACCCTCTAAGTACATCAATACGATGACAAACTTTGGTACAAATCGCTTTTACATAACGAAATTCCTTCTTTATATTGCATAGCATCAAATTATAACATTCTTTCTATGCAACCCAATACTTTGGCAACATACATATCCTGTGCTCTTCTAATAGTGCCTTTCTTGAATCGTTAAGTAATTCACTGAACGTTACTGCCGTATTCCATTCCAAATAGAGATAGGATGACGAATGCGAGACCCAAGAATACGGAACCGAGAAGATCACCCAAAGCGGTGAGATAGGGGATGGCAGCGTTGTCGGGGTCCTTCTTTTTCTTCCACATGAAGTGGATCAGCACATATGCTAGGTATAATAGTACCATTACCTGAGGAAATCATTATTTTGGTTAGAATGGCCACCAAAGGTTGGAATACATGGAGTACATTGGTCCTTGGCAAGAGTGGCCGCCATAGATGGGTAGCAAACCTATGCTTTTTTACGAAGTTTTTTTTCATTTTGGATAATTGTTTGTGCTTGACCGCGATCTCACCATGGTAAGATGATGTGGCTGTGATAAGCAAAAACCTTAGAAGAAAACTGAATCAAGTGCAGCTGTTGGAACACACTGATAGGTGTTTGGCAATAGACTCTCAACTTGAGGGTGGGAATCAGTTAGTACTACAAAGTAGGCCTACCACTGTGCTATGATTTCCTCACGAAGATTTTCTTCACCGAAAGCTCAAGCTCATTGTAGGATTCAAGCTCACGACCTCCAACGTCATAAACACTTTCTTAACTATTATAATTATAACCTTAATAATTATCTCAACAAGCACTCTAAGATTACTTGTTAAAACAGATATTATTTTGAGAGTATTCATCAGCGTCACAAAGACCAATGAATATAACATCTCATCGTTCATACTTATTAAAACAATTTGGGTTGATATGTGTATTTGTTCCAGCTCCGTAATACCTGATTGGAACTCCCTTTAACGTAGCTGATATCCTGGAATAAAATCTAACTATAAAATAAGATCTTTACCTGTAGCAAGGCGCAAACCAGGTATGTGATACCAAATGCGACCTGAATGGTGACTACTCCACCCTGGTAGACTACATCAGCGACCACCATGAAGATGATCTGACCGAACACGGCCAACGCCAGTAACATACGAGCTACTTTAGCTGCTGGAGCTGTGGAAAAACAATAATGATAAAAGGCTTCCGTACTGATAGACAAAGCACAGCCAGAACTAGGAGACATAAAGATTCAGAATTAAGATGATATTTCAATGCAATGTGTGGCCCAAACTTTTGTAATTGGTTCTCAAGTGAAACTACCAGAGCCCACCGGTAGACTCCCAACTTGAGGAACTTTCTTAGGATCATTCGACGTTATTACCGACTGAGCTATCGTGTTTATTTTTTTTTGTCATATTCGTTACAAAGGACATCAAAGGACACTTGTTTGAAGATTTAAAAAAGTCAGGGTTCTCATTCTGATCATAAATCAAACTTACTTCCATAAAACAGCGTCTTCCAAGGCCATTCTACCATTCTGACATTCTCAGGCAGAACTCCAGGGATGGCGGTTTGATGCAAGTTTGTGGCGAGTCTGGAAGACTGCACACAAACCAGGTTTCCTCCAATTCCGTTGACGATGGGCTGGAAGACTTCGTAGCCTCTATAGTGGTCCACTGCTTGGTCGAGGACAATACCTCCAATACTGTAAGAATTATCATTGTTTAAGTACCTATTATGACTAGCGGACCATCTTTTTTTTGTCTTTTTTGAGTCCTTTTTGACATCTCCATTGAAGCCAAGTGTTTCAGTGGATTTCATAACGGTGGTATACTTGAAACTTAGCTCATAAATAAGATTATAGTCATCAGTCAGTTTATATGTTCCCTCTATCGATTTTTCTTTTGTACTTTTTTTTATTTTTTTCATTCTGGATAAGCTTGTGTTTGACCACAATCTCACCATCGTAAGTGATGATATGGCCGAAGGTGGTAAGCACACAAAGCCTAGATGGGATTTCAACGCATTTTTTAGATTAATTAACAATCTTACGATACTTAGAATAAGACTGCTATAAGGAACCACCTCTCAATCTTCTATCATTTCTTTATTCAATTCAGATATGTCATTCTAAAATAAATCATATCGGAGGTTATCAATCTTAATTTTTTTAGACCCCCTATTTACCTAATATTGTTTTCATGCAAATTCATTGTCATTTTTTCCAGGGACAAAATTGACGACCTTATTTTTGCTCATTTCTACAAAAAAAAGGTCGCAACCTGTTTAAATGAAATTCATTATCGTTGACCCCTATTAACATCTCACCGTTTTTTTTTCGCTGTCATACTTGCAGGGTATTGTCGACACCTGGTCGATGTAGACCACTTTGGGTATCAACGGTTTAATTTAAACGATCAACATCGGCTACAAAATATCATAAATCTGCATAACATTATCAAAAAGTAACTAATCCGTCGTATCTAGCTACATATCGTGAAGAATAAACAAACATACCCGCTGATGAAGAGTGCAGAAATAACTGGAGTCCAGCCGCTGGTGAGGACCTTCTTTGTGTACCTGTTGCGCCATACAATGAATACCCACAGAGGCAGCAGACTGTAGTATACACATATCAGTGCTATGGGTTGCCACAGTGATATTTCTGTCGGGAGAAAATTATGCAATATAGGAAAGTCTTTTAAAGGTATGGATGGACTGTGTGTGTAAATATATATAATTAAAGAGTAAATTTCCACATTTCCCACACACGACAGAAATTTGTGTGCATGAGCATGTCTAGTCGTATTGAGTCCATGGGCGTCACTAAGGGAGGGGCACTGGGCCCCCTAGAGATTAAAAAAATATATCAGGATATTTTAGTATCGTATCAACCCTCGTCATTCCCTATTTTAATCACCAAGCATTCATATTAATTCATTCACAGGCATAGTCATGCGCATATTTCAAAATTGAAGGACCATTTTGACCGCGTCAATGGGTTTTCATGTGAGTGAATAATTTACTCTGATACCTATAGCCCTAGGACACTTTAGGAGGACGAAGCTCCTCTCTTTACCGAGGGTTTAAATTCAGTTCCTCTCTTATTATCCAAACTTCCTTACTTGCGAAAGTAACTATGTTTGTATGTCTGATAAATTTTGATGCGATCTACCGTGACACTTTGAAACTACTATTGTTTTAAAATCATTAAGTTGTTGAATAACTAGTGAAACGCAAAAACTGGCTGGTGAAAGATAGTAGGTTTGTAAAACTGGCATCACTTAAAGAGTTTTTTTTTAAATACCACCACTGATAGCACACGCTCATGATAATGTTACTAAACACACCATACGGTCATGATGGTATTTAACAATTGCAATACTTTATCTTCAAATAATATTGTTAAATTACTAGTATTACTATATACGATTAGTAATCCAGGTTTCGAACATAATTACCCAATCAATTACACATGCTCGTAAATATAATACGTGATATGATAAGTAAAAATATCATGAAATCTCCTAAAAATTAATGTGAAATTTTGATGCAATCTTTGCTAACATTATTCTTGTGATAATTTGTAAATCTTTGGTGCGTTAAATGTTGGTAATCAGCGATACGGAAAAAAATGCTGAAACGATAATGTCAAAGATTTTGTTTTGTTGTTTCGAAGACTCACCTGATTTATATCCACTGATAGAGTATTTTTGTTAGCAAACGAAAAATATTGATATATTAGGTACTAATTGAAGGACGCTGCGTTGGTTTGGTTGGTAAGGCTACCTTTCACGACCCAGGATATTTTAAACATTTTAATTAACATGATGGCTATAGTATGGTAGGTACTAACTTATCTGCTCGTACATATACTGCGCAGTGACAGCTAGGACAGTATTGCTGACGATATCGCCGATAGATGCCGCCAGCGGCGTCGCCACGTTGTCAGGATTCACTTTGAACTTGTGCGACCCGTATATTACCATCACCATTACGAAATCTGGAGTTGAACATGATATTCTATAAGGTTCAATTTAATGATGATTAGTATATTAATTATGTTCATTATGGTGTTTAAATACACTACGTGACTCTATAAGATATCTCCTTACTGAGTCCTGAGTCTCTGGAAGGATGACGTCGGATACCGCAACAAAGGTTGTGGGTTCATATTCTACAATGAGCTTGAGCTTTCGGTGAAGGAAAACGTCGTGAGGAAACCATAGCACGGTGGTAGGGTACTTTGTAGTAACTGATTAGCTACCACCCTCAAGTTGAAAATCTGTCGCCAAGCACCTGTTGGTGTGTTCCGTTCACTTGAGATTGACACTTTGCCTTTAATGCATTGTAATAAGTTGTACAACACATTGGCGATCCCCCTGGTACATACTGCTAATGTCTATAGGCGACGGTAGTCACTTACCATCAGGTGACCCGCCTGCCTCGTTGTCACTTGTGGCATAAAAAAGCCTAAGATAAGATATGAATCCAGCTTACCCAGCACGAAGCAAGTGGTGGTGGCCGTGAAGACTGCTGAAGCAATCAGTAGCAGCACATAGGATCCGTTGATTCCTCGGTCTGTGATGGCGTTCACCACGATTGCGAATATCGATACAACTGTCGCTGCTACTATTGCTTGGACCTGATGAGAAGGTGGGTTTGATTAGATTTCTGAAGAACTGGCTTTTAATTAGCTAGATATCTGCTTCCCTTAAATATTAAAGACATCTGATTTATTATCTAATATATAAAATTTCCGTGTCACGATGTTGGTCCGCAATGAACTCCGATACAACAGAACCGATCTTGATGAAACTTGCCACACAAATAGATTATATCCTTGAATAAGAGCAGCTTAAATTTACTTTTTTTTTCTGTCAATAGTCCTAGGACATTTCTGCCCATTTCAAGTTATTATTATTATTTTAATATGCTATAGGCGTGTTATATCACAATTTACAGTAAAATTAGTCATCGTCAGTATAAGTCAGGTCAGGTTTTAGAATGTGGCCGTGAAACTAAAACTAACCACGACAACGAGACAACCTAAAATGCCACGGTACACTCTATCATTTAATTTCACTCCAAGTGAACTTAGATTGAACTTTATTCTACAAGAAGCCTCCTTATTCCATAAAACTCAAAATAAACGATTTTAATGAACTGAATGAAATAATTCACTTTAAAGCGTTTTAGTTATTAGATATCAATGGTTTTAAAAAGAAATAGCTTTTTCATACTCGAACCTTTCTAACGTTAATTGCTATTCTTACGACTAGATGTCGCTAGCAATAATAAAAATTCTAAATAATAACAATAAGACGAGTGCCCTTACTTGAACTAATGATATGTTACCGACGACCATTGATATAACTTCTTTACTAGACTCCATATTGCCGAGGTTCGCTTGAGTCGATAATCGGGAAGCCAAGCACATGTCCAGATTACCTGGAAAAAAGTAATAAAATTAATCATCAATATATGTTATAGCGACATCTATCTACAAATAGATATAGTTCACACGACTAATAAATAGATGGCGCCACAATAATCTACATCGCGCTTACGAAGTTTTCTATGCGATCTGGATATATACAAGCTTCCAACATGTACAGTTGGACCGCGGTCCCCAGGCACGATGACCTAGCCTGGCGGAAGATCTTCCCTTTTCAATGGAGGAGTCTAACACCTCGCTCCTCCATAATGTAATGTAATATCTATGTAAATGATAAAAACTATTTTGGCAGGTTGCATAGATTCCTAATAGAGAGTATCCGAAAAGATAGATATTTTGAAAATTCTGCCTTTAAAAGGGTTCCATCGGAAAAGCGGGTGAAAAAGGTATAAAACATTTCTAAAAAGCATTCGATATTTTAGTAAATAGCGTTTACGTGTATAATTACAGTTACATCAAAATTATATTTAAAAAAAACAGAATTCAATGGAGACTCATACGAGTGCAGACGTAAAGCAATGGGTCGACAAAATAATTATTTTAAAAATAAAGGCATTAAAATCAAAAGAAAAAAGCATACAGAATTCGACCTAAATCAATTGAGAATAGGCGTAATTTTTCCTTGGTGCTTAACTAACTAATAACATATTCACAGTCAATAAATGAACTCGTAGTATATACAGACAGACTTATTATTATGTAAATTAATTTTCAGTGTCACGTTTTATATTTATTGTTTTTTATACCGTTTGTAAACTTATCGTCGACATGGTTTGAATGTTTATTTTGTTTATTTAATTAGTTTACGTTACAGATGTTTGTTTTTATAAACATCATATCATATCGAGGATAAACCCTCTTGTTTATTGTCTACAGACCTTACATGGTAAAGGCATAGAGTAATGATATGATAGTAATACAGAGACTCTTTATTATGGGACCCCCACTAAGGTTACCTACTCTATTTAAACGGCTTTTATCACGAAATAAATGGCATCGTTACGGTTGGCGTGGTAGGTTAACAAACTGCCTATCACGCCGCAAGTCGTGGGTTCGATTCCCATCCAGGACAGACATTTGTGTGCATGAACATGTCTGTTTGTCCTGTCCGAGGATATTTCTTTATTTATTTATCGTTCTACTTTATGACCGCTATCTCACCATGGTAAGTGATGATGTGGCCAAAGGTGGTAAGGACACAAAGATAGGAACTGGCTGTCAATTGCAGCTGTCGGAACACACCGATAGGTGCTTGGCGACAGACTTTCAACTTGTGTGTGGTAGCCAGTCAGTCGGGTACTACAAAGTACCTGCCAACGTGCTATGGTTTCCTCACCATGTTTTCCTTCACCGAAAGCTCAAGCTCATTGTAGGATTCGAACCCACGACCTTCGCCGCGGTATCCGACGTCACTTACCACTGAGCTATCATCGCTATCTAAACTGTATCGGCATTTATCACGAAATAAATGGCATCGTTCTACTGTATCTCTTTACACTGTGGTAAATGTCTAGCTGAAGTTTTGAACTTGGTTTTACAGTTACCTCTTTTTTGTAAAGGTCGGTAATTCGAATATAACCTTTTTAATACGCAGTCAAAAGTAACCTAATAAAGTGAAATAAAAACTGTAGAATCTTTATTTTTCATGTAAGTACTTAATAAGAAATTGCTCAAGAGTTAGTTTTTTCTTTCAAGTTGCTGTTAAATATTTGTATCTCAGTTGATATGATTTCTTTTGACCTACATTACAATAAGTGCCTACTTTAAAAAAAATGAAACGGAGGGCGATTAAAAATACTTAAAAGGACCTACATATACAGAGTGATTTTTGAGTATGCTAGGTCGAATACAGCGGTATAACATCCATAACATAACCCTACTAAATACCTTAACTGTAGTTTAGCGTATCACCTATGGTAAATACCCTAAGTTCAAGTAAGCCTAAAATGAATAAATAATATAAATATTTGGCGAAACTAAGCGAGCTTATACTATGGAAACCCGGTAACTGATATAATATATTTCTGTCCTAGATGGGAATCGAACCTACGACCTGCGGCGTGATAGGTGTGGCCAATCACGCCACCTGGGCCAATGCTGCCATTGTTCAGTTATTTAAGGTTATTATAGTTCAGTGGTAGTGACGTCGGATACCACGGTTCGAATCCTACAATGAGCTTGAGCTTTCGGTGAAGCAACATCGTGAGGAAACCATAGCATGGTGGTAGGGTACTTTGTAGTACCCGACTGGCTGGCTACCACCCTCAAGTTGAAAGTCTGTCGCCAAGCACGTATCGGTGCGTTCCGACAGCTGCACTTGACAGCCAGTTCCCATCTAGGCTTTGTGTAATTGCCACCATCGGCCACATCATCACTTACCATGGTGAGATAGCGGTCAAACAAGCTTATCCTAAAGTAAAAAAAAACAAAGGTTATCAGAGTAACAATAGTAACCCATAAGGTAAAGGATGGAACATGATCTGAAAAACAATTCGGTTAACGGGACAATCCCTACTCCGGAACTAAAGTTACCACTAATAGTCAAGTCACATCTGAGTATTGAAGACAATGGTGTTATTATATTCAGGGACTTACCCGCGCCATTAAATAACCCATCAATATTGTTGTGCTTATGTTGAAGTTTCAAATTTAATAACCTAACTACAAACCGGTTTTCCGGTTTATTGATAAATTGACAAATAATAATTACTAATTGATTAACTTCTTCAAATCCTGATTTGTCTGATAATACAATCGGAAAAAAATGATAATTAATAAATTCATTAAATTATACAGAAATTATAATTGATAGAAAATCATAATTACTTATATCAAATCTTCAGTCATTTTAAATCTAACATAATAATATGTACAGTCACAGAATGAAAAGGTTCGTCACCTTAGAGTCGCTTTTCGCTTGCACTAGTAGGTACTGCAAGAATCAATTATGATATTTTGCAATGATGACATTGACCGCTTGACAATAGTTTTAACTGAAATAATAATGGCAGGTTGAACCAACAAGAAGGTTTTAGTTTATCAAACATAATAATCTTGTTGACAAGTTAATAGTCAAACAACTTTGATCTGTATAATTTTGAGGTTTATTAACGAAGAGTTAAACGTTATTTTCTCTAACTCGAGTCTATTCTGTAACATAGTTTCAAAAGGTAATATGTGCTCGCGATACGTTGAACGAATCAATTTGAAAATCGACGAACATTTTCATTCCGTCACGTACATACAAACAAAGTACTAATTGCCCCTGGCGGTTTCACCGGCGTTCCATTTTCAAAAATCCTTTCTTTGCGGATATCTACTCACTATTAGACTCCAACCTTCTACCTGCCAAATTTCAAGTTTGTAACATTTATACTTTCTGAAATTTCGTGATTAATCAGTGAACAGCATTCGCTTTTATATCTATTGATTTAACTAGGTACCAGCCACGTATATATTTTTAAATATGAATGCACAAAATTCCTGAAAACAAAGGAGTAGGGGAAAATCCGAAAAGATGCCGCACTTTTTGAAATTACTTTATATTTCTCTGTACAAAAAGCAAAACACTTCATTTGTGAAACCGATAGGTACTTAGGTTTATTATATTCAAATTTATGAAAGGAAAAAACATTATCTTTAATACTTCCAGAGTATTAGCGATTTTTGCGGACCTCTAAATTTAGAGACATCCCATTATATAGAAGGTAGTTAGATAAATTACGTTTAGGATAGATTCCCCGCCGAGAAAGATCCCGCAAAAACTTTGATCGCACCTTTCCTTCCCATGCAATCGTCTAGAGACCAACACGTTCAACTAACTGGTAGCTATAGACTCTCTATAGATAAATAAAATAACTTACGATTCTACTATGAAATTAGAGTAATTCCAATAGAGGCAACTATCCCGGTTTTATGTCAAATCAACATAAAACCTTTGACGATGCAGTTGTCTACATTTTTACCTTCATCAAAGTCAATGTTACATCAAAATAATGTCATTACACTCAAGTATGTAGGTGTAAAAAGTACATCCGTCATCGCATCGTTGACAATGCTTAGCAATTACCATAGTATAATTATACTGTAATCCTGAGCTATTGAAGAAAATGACAGATTCTTATCGCGTAAACCGTGTTTTTATATAGACGACAGACGTGCATGCTTCCGCTTAGTTCATTGTTTTCTTTATAAACTATACTCATGTGGTATTAATTTTTACAGTAATAGTGTTATTGTGGACGTTGACATTATTGAATTTGACACTTAAATGTCAAATTGGAAATGTTTGCTGAGTTTCTTGCCGGTTCTGTCAGTCGATAGTTAACTTCCTACCTGTCCGGTGGTAATATCTTACCATACGCAGCATTTTAGCTTTAGTTAGATGGCGCCTAAGAAAATAGTTTATGACAGACTGACAGACGAACAAGAAGACAGAAGTGATCCTAAATATAACATTAATGATGATAATAGATAAGAATTTCCTGCGACATTTATCCATATAATACCTATACCTATTATGTCCATTTAATTTTAAACTAAGCTTGTGCTATGGACACCAGACGAACCAAAAATAAAAATAGAATAATTTGTACGGTGGTAGGGTACCACCCTCAAATCTGTCGCCAAGCACCTATCGGTGTGTTCCGACAGCTGCCCTTGAGATCCAGTTCCCATCTAGGCTTTGTGTGCTTACCACCTTCGGCCACATCATCACTTACCATGGTGAGATTGTGGTCAAACACAAGCTTATCCAGACAAAACACTCAGCATTGCTATTTATTTTGCAGTGGATATTTTTTTTAAATTATTTACAATTTCAAATAGATACCTAGTTACACATAGGTAAAAGGTATCAATAGAGGTAAAACGTTTCTTACCTTTTAACCCTGATAATGACGGCACTAAGACGAATATAGCTGAAACGTTGAGGAATACTTCCCAATCCTGAAACAAGAAAATTATAAATAAATAAATAAAAATGCTCGGACATTTTTTCACGCACGGCTAACTGATCCCAAACTAAGCAGAGCTTGTAATATGGAAACCAGATGACTGATATACTACATATACTTCTTTTTTTTACATACTTAAATAGATAATTACACCCAGACTCAAGACAAACAGACATGTTCATGCACACAAATTTGTGTCCTGGATGGGAATCGAACCCACGACCTGCGACGTGATAGGTAGTGTGCCAACCGTCAAATTCTTATGTAAGTTGTTGCTATAATAGGGATATTAAATGACATATCAAATCAGCTTATTTTTATTCAATGTCAAAACGTTTACATGGAGTTTTGTATGAAATACGGAGCTATGACGTCATAGGTATGCATCAAAAGATCTACTTATTTTGTTTAGATTTGAATTTTATAACAATACTAGTTTTCCGCCCCGCCGCTTCACCCGCGTTCCCGAGGGATCTTATGTTTTACCGGGATAAAAAGTATCCTTTGTCCTTCTTCAAGGTTCCATCTATCTCTATACCAAATTTCAACTGAATCGGTTCAGCGGTTTAAGCGTGAAGAGGTAACAGATAGACAGACCGACAGACAGACACACTTTCGCATTTATAATATTATAAGTATAAAGTATTTTAAGTATTAAGTATAATACTTAGTAGGTATGAATGTTCGTTAATCCTATTTTAGGCGCTTTATATTTACATTGGTTAGTTTTTTGTGTTGTAAGTTTTTTTATCAAGATCCCATTTCGACAGCAGAGAAATCAAATGTTTATTTAAGTTATTCATAACTTGAATCGCGATTACTGTCATTCTATTTTGCAGGTATTTTAGGGTCGACCGTCCCATCCACAAGCCAAGGCATTCAGTTTACAATAATATAAATTAACTTAATTTGTTTTTCTAAGCAGCGACTTTCCGCTAAGAATATAAAAATTCTAACATTTTTGTAACTATAGCTGTTCCGCGCGGTTTCACCCAAAAAAGTAGCCTATGTGCTATTCCAGACTATAATCTATCTCTATACCAAATTTCATCCAGATCCGGTTAGCCGTTCTGGCGTAAATGAGTAACAAACATACATCCATCCATCCATCCATCCAAACTTTCATATTTATGATATTAGTAAGATTAAGATAACAAAAACATTATTATTGATTAATCAATGAAAATATAATTTTAAGGCGATGATAGCTCAGTGGTAGTGACCGCGGTGAAGGTCGCGGGTTCGAATCCTACAATGAGCTTTCGGTGACGGAAAACATCGTGAGGAAACCATAGCACGTTGGTGGGTACTTTGTAGTACCCGACTGGCTGGCTACCACCCTCAAGTTGAAAATCTGTCGCCAAGCACCTATCGGTGTGTTCCGACAGTTGCACTTGAGAGCCAGTTCCCATCTAGGCTTTGTGTGCTTACCACCTTCGGCCACATCATCACTTGCCATGGTGAGATTGTGGTCAAACACAAGCTTATCCAGAATAAAAAAAAAGGTACATACATTTTAGTGTTTTAAAATAATATGTGAGTGAACTGTATGTTGCGTACTTATCACATACAAAAAAATCTTAGTCAATAGATGTTTAGTAGAATTTCGAATTTACCTATATCTAATCTTGAATTTATGAGTAAATACATATAATACATTGTTTGTATTGATTGACTAACCATTGTGGATGATAAACGTGGATTCCTAAACGATAAACAAATACTTATCAATAATAGTTATCTTTCTGTGTATTTTTTATAACTTCAGAGTATTTTCATATGATCAATATTTAACCAGTGATTAATCGATAAGTTTTTATCACGAACAAATTCACTTTAAAATAAAACGTCGCTAAGAAATGATTCTAGAATAAAAAAAAAATGTCACAACTGACAACGAGGCAGGTGGGTCAACTGATGGTAAGTGGCTACCGACGCCTATAGACGTATCGAATCCTTGCGAGCCAAGCTTGAACTTTCAGTGAAGGAAAAAATCGATATCATTTTAGGCGATGATAGCTCAGTGGTAGTGAAGGTCGTGGGTTCGAATCCTAAAAAGAGCCATGAGCTTTCGATGAAGGAAAACATCGTGAGGAAACCATAGCACGGTGGTAGGCCACCGTGCTATGTTTTGCCTAGTACTTTGTAGTACCCAACTGGCTGGCTACCACCCTCAAGTTGAAGATCTGTCGCCAAGTACCGACGTCGGTGTGTTTCAATTGACACCCAGTGGCCTTCTAAGTTTATAAAGTGGGACAAGCAAGGAGGATTCCCAACAACACATTGGGAATCCCCCTTGCTTATCAGCTTTCTGACATAAAGATAAAAACCTACTGAATGAGGACCCAGAAGTTCCATACAAAGTAGCGGTACTTACTCTGACAGTTCCGAGGACCAGACCAGCTCCAATGGTACCGCATCCAGCGATGAAGAATGGTACAGCTACCTGCATTAAAGTGGTCCACCATTTTTCTTCTTTTTTCTGTAAACAAAGATATTTTGTTTTAGACTTTCGTTTTTTTCATGATAAGTAGGTAATAGGTATTAGATGATCTACGATGTTTCACTATTAAAGTCTCATCTAAATCGTAGAGATCTTTTTAGAACACGATTGCAAGATAACAGGATTACAACACTCCATATATCAACGTAGGAAGAACCTACTCATTACAAAAGAAATAAGACTTAATAACTCTAGCATTAAAGATCTTATTTACTGCACCGGCAGCTTCAGCTGAAGTCCTTTCAGAACAGAATCTGAAGACAGATCAGTGACACACACATTCTGAAGATGTATACCTAGCTACCTATTATTGATTAATAGTAAGCTTATAAGAGCTGATACACTATTACATTTAACAAACGCAATCAAGATCAACTCATGACCGATAACTGCAACAATAAGAAGTTAACAGTTGTTGTAACAAGTGTTAATACGGGACTTTCCCTAACATAATTTGTTATTTATTTGCCATGGTTAAGGTAAACGAATACTTGTTCGAGCGAAATTCTATAAAACCTCACACATCTCCCTCTTTATGCAAGTTTTTTTAAATTCTAGATTAGCTTGTGTTTGACTACAATCTCAATATGGTAAGTGATGATGTGGCCGAAGGTGCTAAGCACATAGAGCCTAGATGGGAACTGGCTCTCAAGTGCAACTGTCGGAACACACCGATAGGTGCTTGGCGACAGATTTTCAACTTGAGGGTGGTAGCCAGCCAGTCGGGTACTACAAAGTACTCTACCAACGTGCTATGGTTTCCTCACGATGTTTTCCTTCACCGAAAGCTCAAGCTCATTGTAGGATTCGAACCCACGACTTCGCCGCGGTATCCGACGTCACTTACCACTGAGTAATTCTAAAATTCGATTCTTTCGGCTCTGATAAGTGTGCAAAGGTGAACCCTTTACTCGACTACGGTGAAGTAAAAGAAGTGACAATTTATTTTCAAAACATGCAATAAAAAGAAGAATACAATTTATGTAAAGCCACCTACACACTCAAAGGATACGGTAGGAAAGCAGTTGCCACGACTGTTTGATTGACTTATCAATGCATAGCTCAACAGTTGGGGTTAGAACATGAAATTTTGCTTCAAGCAGTGACCCCTATGGGGTTGAATAAAAAAAAAAATAGGGTATCGCAAGTGAAACTGCAGAGCAGAAAGCTAGTAACATCTAAGCCTCGACTCTTCAAATAAGCGAATGGCCTGTCAATGAATCATAATGCTACGAAACTACCGGCATGTTATGATGCCCGTTTTGACAAGAGGGTGTCTCTCTTTAACTCGCTATGCTTTTCTCTTTTCGGCATGTAGATGGATCAAGTTGTCAAAACGGCCATAGAGTGCAAGTTTGTTGCCTATTCTATGTACTTATAATAAAACTGAGAAACCAATATTGTGTTTGTACATTTAATATTATTTATTACAATGTGATGCATGCAAAGTAGCCAATAATATAAATACGAAAGTAACATGGTCCGTCTTTCTGGCGCAGACCAAAAAAAAAAGGTAGACAGAGCCGCACATACTTATATTGAAGCACAGTAAAGGAAGCCGATTGCGTTCCTGTGCGACGTGGGTCACGCGGGATAACGTACGTGCAGGTCACGCACACAACGTTGGTGCACGTTGCTCCATTTTTTTTATACCACTAGGTGGCAAACAAGCTTACGGCCCACCTGGTGGTAAGCGGTTACCGTAGCCTATGGATGCTTGCAACACCAGAGGCGTCACGAGCGCGTTGCCGACCTTGCATAAACCTTCTTACTCCTCTTTCATTGGAGACTATTTGTTTACGTACGCTCCATCTACCTTTTTTATTCGTTCTATGATTTTGACATTGAATATAATACTTTTATTATTAACTATATTTTATGACACTGTACAAAATGTTATTCATGCAAAGTGACAAAAATTATATCAATGCAAAAGTAAATTGTCTGTTTTTTCACGGCTAAGCGGTTGACATAATATAGTGTATACTTAAACCCTCAGTATGTAAAGCTTAAACGATTTTAAAGCTGCACAAAGTCGGACAAAAACTGAGAGAAGTCGACCGATCACGAGCGAAAAATACGAGAAGTATTCTTAAGTTCAAGTAGGTACATTGTTATAGATTTACTACGTGATTTCTAATACGTTTTTCCAACCACTTTAAAAGTGACTGTTGCACTTAAAAGTGAAGTGGATACGAGTTTTATGGTTACCCACTTTTAGGAGTATTGAGAAAATTTAAGGCCAAGTGGTCACGTAAATAATGTTACGTTGTTTGGCCATGATGTGGAGGTGGTCGATAAAGTGACCATTTAATATTATAAAGAGAAGACTAAGTAGTTAATAAATTAACTCATATGAACGTGTATGAAGTGCAAGTACCTATCTATTTAATTGTTTAAAAAACAACTTACATTTATTTGATTTTAAATAACGAAAAATATATACTAATTTATATTTAAACATCTAAGTCTAAAATGTCACAAAAATAGTGATAAATCAAAAAGAATACAATAAAAAAGCAAAAACAAGCAACGTACAACATTTATTTGATAGAAATAAAGAGCGCAGACGAAAAGGAAATGCTGAAATTATAACAATATTTTCAATTTCAAGCGTAAAATAACAAAACAAAAGGAAAATACGCTCAATTTACGATACTGTGTACCTGCCTAAATACCTTCCTAACAACAACGGCCTCATCTTCTTGCTCTTCTCCTCTCTCTTCTTCTCTCTCTTCGACCGATTGAAGAATGATAACTTCCCCTTCATCTTCATCCCTAACAAACGTTTCTTTTCTTCTGTCACGATGGAACTGGAAACGACGTTGGATTTAAATTTAGAAGGCCGTTCTTTTTTTTTTAAGTGACGAGGCATAGGCGATACAAGCAGATTTTACCTTTTTATGAATATTGACTATGGTTAATCAAATTAAAGGGCCTTTTTATTTTATATCCGTAAATTCAGAAAGGCCATTATTAGTACAGTAGATCAGTTATTGCATTCTTCATATATTATACACATTGAAATATTTTTAATTTTTTTTTTATCAATATTAATGGAGGGCACAATATAAAATAAATAAACAATTCACTTTATTATTGATTACAAATTATTTATTATAATCGATTACGTTGTTGACTAGTAGTTAATTCTTAGTATCGGATATATAAGCGAAATAATAACTATGAATTTAAAGCTAATTAGGGCTTGCATGAATAGGTTCCTATTATGCGTTAATCCACGGTGGCGTAGCGAACGCATACGTTGAAAAGTTTACGTTTTATTGGTCCTGAAGTAACTCACTATGAATTTAAAGTTACACTCCATTATTCTTTATAGGCTTAATAATATAGCATCTCGGTCGAAAAAAAATTAAAAGTGTTTTATTTATAATGTAGTCTGTCTGTATATACTAAACGTGTTTTTATTTTATTCTAGTCTTTATTGTTTACTTAAAAATTATATTATTAAATACCATGCATAAATTGATTGCTTTTTTGAGTAAATAACTTACTTAATTCAGGTACATCAAATTATAACTCGAAACTGCTTACGGCTTTAAAAAAAACGGCTGAAAAAGATTATCTCACAAGTCAAATCACTGATAAAGAAGTCAATAATATAAGTGACTTAACTAGCTAACAAACAGGGGCAGGGGCATAATTGAGTGGCACTCATCCACATCTATTATCATATAATCCTTCAACTATTACAATGGTAGTCATTTGTGTGTTTTGCACTTCATTTATACACTGTGATTTCATTACAACTATGTTATGTTTACAACCTTGTTTACGACTCACTCGTTTCGATATAAATCGAGTGGATAATCGAAAGCGGTAATCAGTTCTCGTGACAGTTAGTCAAATAGTTCTATCTAACCATAGAGGAAAATTTTAACACGTTCTGATTTAAAAAAATATATTTATACGATGCATTTTTTTTTAATAGGGATGTTGACTGACATATCAAATCTTGATCAAATAAGCTTCTTTTTATGAAATGTCAAAACGATAGTTTATATGGAGGTTTGTATGAAATACTTGCTTGTGACGTCATAAATATACACAATCAAAAGATCTACTTTTCGTTGGTAAAATTCATAGATTAATGACGGAGCAGCGCGACGACCTATTTTAAGGTAAAATTTATTACTCAAATATATTCATGTTAAACCATGTCGTAAAATATTTCTTTATTTAAATTACAAAAGAATTGTAAATAGACGTTTTGAAAATAGTTTCAAAACTTATTTATGTACAAAACTATAAGGTATAATTTTATTATACCTTGTGCTTATGCTTATGCTTATTTTTGACCACAATCTCACCATGCAAAATGATGCCGTTGGTGGTAAGCACATCATCATCATCATCATCATGTCAGCCGGAGGACGTCCACTGCTGAACAAAGGCTTCCCCCAAGGATAAAACAGGCAAGCAAAAGAAGGAACTGGCTCTGAACTGAAAATTGTCAGAGGGTAGCTAGCCAGATGGGTACCTCTACGGCAGATTACCCGCTTATACTACGTTATATTGAAACATTCGGGATAATGTAAGTAAGTAGGTCACATGATGTTCTCATTTTTAAATAAATAAATAATAGTAATTAATTAATAATAGCATTTATGTTTTCTAAAAAACGTAATTATTTTTATTAGGTCCGCTCCGATTTATAAAGCAGGCAATTTTAAATATCGAACACACACAGCGACAAACAATTGAATTTAGAACGCACGCGTTCCAAACTTAATTTGAAAATGTGTTCGTTACGAAATTAACTCTTTATAGGTTATAGTGAAGCGATGCAAAGGTATTCGATATAATAACTCGGTTACAAGTAAATTGTGTTGCGTAATCGAATTTAACGTTAAAGTGAGTACCTTTTATTTATTATTAGATAATGTATCAAAGTACAAACCCATTACAAGTGTATTTCAAATTAAGACTAAGGGTATTCGATCATTTATTCATATCGCGTGCTAGTTTATCTCGATATTAATTTTATTTACTATGATATTGAATGAAAACTAAATCGAACCAGTTACCTAAAATAGTGGCGTGATAATTTTGTTAATTAATTAAGTTTTCTTGATTTGTTATATCGATATATTTTTATTTTCCTAAATGTTTTATATTTCATGCATTATTGTGAATATAGGTATTTCCTAGTATTACAGTTAATGTTATTTTTATCGTAATTATGTATTTATCAGTTGCAACACAACAACCGGTCAATGATGGTGGACATATGAATAAATAATAAAATAAATAATAAATATCCTCGAACATTTGTTCACACACAGCTATCTGATCCCAAACTAAGCAGAGCTTGTAATATGGAAACCAGATGACTGATATACTACATATACTACTTTTTTTTGTAAATACATACTTAAATAGATAATTACACCCAGACTCAGGACAAACAGACATGTTCATGCACACAAATGTGTGTCCTGGATGGGAATCGAACCCACGACCTGCGGCGTGATAGGCAGTGTGTTAACCAACCACGCCAACCGGCCCGTCATATTATTGTTTGTCATTAAATTATTTGTATTAATCTACACTAATATTATAAAGAGGAAAGATTTGTATGTTTGTAACGAATAAACTCAAAAACTACTCGACCGATTAAAAAAATTGTAAAACCATTAGAAAGCTACATTATCCCTGAGTAACATAGGCTATATTTTTATCCCGGGATAAGATGCCATGAGAACGCGTGTGAACACACATACAAATATTTCCTTAAAGAGAAAGATATAATTGGTGCGGCATGACAGTTGGACATCGAACCAAATCGAAGTTCGGTCGTCTATTAGTGCTTTTAGATAACCTGACTGCCACGCCAAAGGTCGCGGGTTCGATTCCCAGGGCATACATTGGTGTAATTAATGTGGGTGATAAGAACCTGCCTGTTTGTTCTGAGTCTAAGTACCTATTGGAATTTTCGCATTAAAATCAATAAGTATGAAATCAATCGAAAGACATTAATATAGGTACATATTATTATTATTCTGCTCGTTTCTCAGCAAAAGCAACCTTCCGAACCGTGCGTTAGAGTCTAGACTAGACTGTTCATAAGTGCTTGTAAAGGCCTATTTGAATAAAAAAATCATTTTACATTTTTCATTAATTAATTTGAATTTGAGACCTAACACAAATAATTACTATAAGGGTTATTTTCGATTAACACAATATACCTATTCTCAGGGCCGGATTTAGAGGTGTGGAGGCCCTGGGCCAACAAAAGAGTGGAGGCCCCAATTTTTTTTGCAAATAAGATAAATAATATATATTATTTTTCTTGCAAGATTTTCACCGTATATAGCGGAAAGAAACCTTTATTCCATCCGATGACAGTTCTAGACCTTTATGAATATATAGAATTTATCTTCTCGGCCTCTTGTGGAGGCCGCCGGGCAGTTGCCCCGTTTGCCCTCCCTTAAATCCGGCCCTGCCTATTCTTGATACTTAGTTTAAGTTTTACGTACTAAACTTGTTTTAGGTATCCTATTACGGACGCCTATTAAAGGACGATGACGAGAAGAAGCCATTATATATTATCTCTAGTCTTTATTATAGTCATTATAGTAGATTATACCGGGTCTATTCGCGCACATAATAATCAAATATATTTTCGACTAACCTCGACGTTTCGATCAAGTTACATTGACCGTGGTCACGAGTCAGGGGGGCGACAGCTCTATTTCCAATCTTACAGTTCTGGCGCTGCTGTAGCTTGCTACATATTATTAATCTGTGCTCTGCTTATAGTGTTCAATTTTGTGTCAATGTGTGTGTACCTACGTCATTGGTAGTTTGACACCTCTGACAGTTTGAAAGGTAAATAATGTAAATCGGCCATTGTTTTTTCATATCACATCGAGTCGAGCAGTTTATCTTGTGTTTTCCTCCGTTTACAAAACAATTCCACGCTTTGCTGTACTCCGTACAGTGATCAGTGATATTTATTTCTTTTACTGTGCTCCATACTTTCTCGTCATGGCGTTGTGCATATAAGTGTTGTGTTGGTGGTTGTGATTCAACAAGTTAAACTCGCAGACTATTTTGCATACTCATGAACGATAAATTACTTGGTTTGACAAAGAACCTATTGATGACTAAACGTGTTTATGAAAAACATTTTGATCAAACTCAATTTGACCAGTCTGGTGTTCGAACCCGTTATTCCTATCCTTGCTTGTTTACGGAACAGGAAATTGCTCATGGCTTACCACTTGCTAAAGGTATGAATGTAAACTTTTAATGTAACCTATACTTTAGCTTGCAACTAACTTTCGCCAAGAGCAACAGTTAGTTGTCATCTTAGGGCTCCTTCAGATACACATCTTGTCCAACTTAATCTGTATCCTTCCACTTTCTGTAGCTTTATGTTTACAATATTCTATAGATTTTTTTAATTCAAAATATTTTTAATATGAAATTATAACAGTAAAGTAATTTAAATTAACTATTCAAGAAATTACTTTAGTTGTTCAACTTACAATTGTATATCTGCGGGAGCTCTTACGCACAATTATAAACTTTAGTTGATTAAATTATAAAATGCAAATAAGTTGTTCAATAGTTGGCCCACTTACAATATTATATGTCTGCAGGTGTCTTAAAGCCCTCTGTCCTACACGTTTGTTGCCCTTCTCACTACACAAAACCTACCCAAATCATCTTCAGTTCTATCGAATCTACTTATACTACTAGGCATTAATGCTTTAATGTTTTTAATAATTCCAGGGTATCATATACAACATGAAAATAATTATTGTCAGAGCCGAGAACAAAATTATAACAACTCAACAGGAGAAACAATTACCATCACAGGTATGAATAAATTGATCTTACTTGATAAATTAATTACACAGAGGCTATGACAGAATCAGACAGTAATGTCAACCCTGTAAAGCTTAAATTACTAGCTCACTCAACAGACATTGTCCTGTCCAAATTCCATGGAAAGAAACACTATCTGTCTATTCATCCAACTTTCCAATGTTTCCACTATCTATTTGTTCTATCTTATTCTGTTGTAATGTTTATTTAAACAAATTCAATACTTCAGATAAGCGGTTCAACACTCCTATGGAGACAATCGAGACTACAGCAGTAGTGGTGACCATCTATTCGACAGCGTCAATGGATCGCCAGATCAACCAAGGGGCAAACTTAGAGGCACAGTGAAACCAAATTCTCCTCGTCAAGAATTTTGACAAAAAT
Source organism: Ochropacha duplaris (assembly GCA_951361185.1). NCBI lineage: Eukaryota > Metazoa > Arthropoda > Insecta > Lepidoptera > Drepanidae > Ochropacha > Ochropacha duplaris. The sequence continues at coordinate 2,360,804 of OX592715.1, read as the reverse complement.
CTATAAAATCCTCAAAACATATTAAATAAATTGACACAACCAGTCTAGATGTAATTGAATATTACATAGCACTCATAATCGACTGCAATGCCACAATTGATGCAATATAATAATTAAAATTTTAAGTGGAAAAATAGAATCATGCAATATCTAGCGCTAAGAAAATACAAAACTCATAGGTAAAAGAAAGCAAATAAATGACCACAAAATAGATAATTTGTTTTATTTGATTATCTACCTAAATAAAAGGATAAATACCCTAAACCCTAGTAGATTTTGTCGATATCGGGTACATCACTACACTACACAAAAATTATCGATAATAGCCATATTGAATAAATAATAGATGGACAGCACTATTCGATTTTGTATGTGTGTGTGTCGCGCCATTATAGATAAAGCGACAACAGCGCCATAACTGCAAATGTAGAAACTAGGCAAATTCGACTGTCACATCTGTAGCTAGCTACATATCAGTAATCTGTGTCACGAGTGGACTGAACTGGCGGGTATCAGCGTCTTGAGGGGCGAGAGTTATCTCCAACTACCCGCAATTGGTCTTGTGACACGAAACGATTATTAATTATGTGCGCGAATAGACCCGGTATAATCTACTATAGTTAATTTAGTTCGCGAAAGTTTTAAAAGTTTTATTATAGTCACGTGCTAGAGGCAAGTTTTCTTTTGTTATTTTTACTTATTGGATAAGCTTGTGTGCAATCTCACCATGGTAAGTGACGATGTGGCCGAAGGTGATAAGCACACAAAGTCTAGATGGTAACTGGCTCTCAAGTGAAGCTCAAGTCACACAACTTTACCGTAGTAATATTTTATTATTAGTAGTTATATTAGTTTATTATTATATTTGTATTTAACCGCCGATTTGTCCGTAATTCACCCGAGGCTTCAGCTGAATATCAGCGCTGTTATTCAGCAGCACATGCTGAGCTGAGTCCTTTTAGACCACAACCTATTTTATATTTCTTGTACTTTCTTATATGTATAGTATTTCAGTTTGTGTTCTAATAAATGATTTTCTTTCATTTCTTTCTTTCTTTCTTTCTAATAGTTAGTATTGTTTGGCTTAGTTAGGGTTGTAAGCTGTCAGGGTTTCCCCGGATTTGTCCTAGTTTAGTCCCCGCGTTCGGGGAGCGTGCCGGATTTCATTTGTAGTTCGGGCCTAAAAGTTTTCTCTAAAGACTATAATGTAGTTAAAATACAAAAAACTATTGACATATCCAGGCTCTAATCTCCGAAATTCGGGGGACCCCCGCTTCTTGTCCTAGCCTTAGTAAAGTATGGAAAACGTGTCCGTACGTTCCGTACGTGAACTTACCCCGGATAGCGGCTGTTTCTCAGCATCAGCGTCTGGGATCTTGTCTGGCGGGTCTACCGGACATTTCAGCTCACTGGAGTTTATTGAGGGCATATTGTACGTGTTGTCCGGACTTCCCATGTCATCTGTAACAAATATAATACCTTTTAACAATCCCACTAATATTATAAATGTGAATGTTTGGATAGATGTATGATGTTTTGAAAATTCTTTTACCAATAGAAAGCCACATTATTTGTGAGTGTCATAGGCTATAATTTTATCCCGGGAAAAGATAAGATCCCACGGGAACGCGGGTGAAACGGGGAGGGGCAGCTAGTAAGGTAGGCGCTAAAGTGTGGCTAATTAGCCTAATTTGATCTGTGTCGTATCGCCAGCATCAAAGGATGCACTTCACGTACCGAGTGCAAGTAAGTAAATAAATAAATATCCTCGAACATTTTTCACACACGGCTATCTGATCCCAAACCAAGCAAAGCTTGTAATAAGGAATATATGTAAAATGACCCAAAATAACCAAAAATGCCATCGTGTGTTATGATATTGACGGGCCGGTTGGCGTGGTTGGTTAACACTCTACCTATCACGCCGCAGGTCGTAGGTTCGATTCCCATCCAAGACAGACGTTTGTGTGCATGAACATGTCTGTTAGTCCTGAGTCTGAATGTAATTATCTATTTAAGTATGTATTTACAAAAAAAGCAGTATTATAGTAGGTATATCAGTCATCTGGTTTCCATATTACAAGCTCTGCTTAGTTTACAGATAGCCGTGAGACATCGACACAAGTCGAGTTATGTTATTCCCCGCGAACCCCAATTTTAGCAATAAGGTATCTTTCTTAATGAACAGCTACCTAAAAGGAAAGTTTCATCCTAGCAGTTTGGCTATGAGTTAATAAGTCAGTCACAAGACTTTCTGTCTACACTAATTTAATTAAGTTTGTATGTAGGAGGTTAATCTCCGAAACTACTGAACCGATTTTGAAAATTCTTTCAATCGGATACCGCGGCGAAGGTCGTGGGTTCGAATCCTACAATGATCTTGAGATTTCGGTGAAAGAAAACATCGTGAGGAAACAAAGCGCGGTGATAGGGTACTTTGTAGTACCCGACTGGCTGGCTACCACCCTCAAGTTGAAAATCTGTCGCCAAGCATCTATCGGTGTGTTCCGACAGCTACACTTGGGAGCCAGTTCCCGCCTAGGCTTAGTGTGCTTACCACCTTCGACCACATCATCACATGCCATGGTGAGATTGTGGTCAAACACAAGCTTATGCAGAATAAAAAAAAGAGTGAGTGCTATAGATTACGGAAACGCTACCTGCACTGTATGTAATACATTGAATCTTATTTCAACCACGTACTGATTTATCATAATTACGTAAGTATTTTAGACCGAACTTATTGATAGAGGTAAAGATTAATATGGATTTAATATTATCAATAAGTAGGAGTAATCAATCAAAGCCAATAAAAATTAGCTTAAAGGGATAGAAGATAAGATTGTTTTTTGTTATGTATATTATTCGTTATTAGTGTATTTTTAAATGTATAAAATGTGAAATATTTATTTAGATTTTTGCATGGTCCGCCATATTTTTATAATTTAGCTTGGTATTTTTTGTTTTAGTTTACTATGTAGGTAACTAATGCGGGTTATAATTTTTTATGTATTTTTGTATTACTTTAAGAATAAAATTGTTAAACACTTGAAAAAAAAAAGCCAATATAGTCAGATGGTCCAAAAATATTTAAAAAATGTAACCTTGCTGAGTTTCTTGCCGGTTCTTCTCAGTTGAAGGCTGACTTCCGAACCGGTGGTAACTTCTGTAATTCGACCTTCATAAGTGCCCTTCTAGGGCCTAAACTGAATAAATGGTTTTGACTTTGACTTTGAATTGTCAAATCCTCTCCATCCAAAGGTTGGCTGGTAGATATTACTATTAGTGATAAGGCCGCCCATTGCGACACTGTTTTTTTTGTTGTTATTTTTCATGTATGGTGTAACAATAAAGTATTATTTATCTATCTATCTATCTAGATATTTGGCAGTGTTTTCGCAAAGATTGCTAAAAAGGGCTTCGCACCACCAGAGTCTGTCGACGAATCATTTCAAAATATCCCCTCATAAAAGAAAAGCCATTAGATTTACGTACCTACTTATGTTAAACCTATTTCTTGAATTATTAAAGTCTGAACAGTGCCAATTTTATCCTCATCGCTCATGAAAAACGACCACAACTAGATGATTTAGAAACTCGTTTGCCATCAAGATCATTAAGGCTTACCTATACAAATGAAGCAATCTGAAAACCACAAATTATCGTTATTTTATGTCCACAAAGTTATTGGTGTACGAGTAGTTAGTTTCATACAACTAACTGCACCAATATCATTGTCGATACCAAAACATCAATAAATACGAAAGTAATTAACTTGAAAGGTCTTTATTGAGATAAATTAAAATATACAAACAAATGTACAACTATAATATATAAAAAACTTCTTCGAGGCTGCCGCTGCTGCCGATCGGCAAGGTTCCCAGCAGGCTGGCAGCGTTTCCTCTTTGGATGGCCAAGCTGATGCGTTGGCGGAAAAAGCTCCCCGCCCGCCGGGGTTAATAAAGTTATATCCCACCAAAAATGTTAATGTGAAAAAGGGGCCAAGTTCGGTGCAGACGACATTTGGGGTTGTTGGCAACAACAACACATTTTCATTTAAATCAAATGAAGAACGCTGTGCATTCCTATTATAGATATGATCAGAACAAATAAAAAAGGTAGAAGGAGCGTACTTAAACAACAGTCTCCAAGTCCAATGAAGTGAAGCAACGTGCACGAAGTTGTGTGCGTGACCTGCACGTACGTTATCCCGCGTGAACGCGATCGGCTTCCTTTACTGAGCTTCATTTTATCTACCTTTATTATTTGGTATAAACTCTTGGACTATGGAATATTTCAGATTGTCAACGAAAAGATTGTTATTCTATTTTAAAAAAAAACTTGAGAGGTGTCAAGGGACACCCGGATGGAACGAAGTTATATAAGTCGAGAGAGTACTATATATATATATATTAAAAATATATATATATATATAAATAGAATAAACATTTACACAAAAGTGTCGGTGATTTTCGTAAGATTTTTTCCGTCTAGCCCCCTTTCACAACGCGCGATTTATTAAATAGGGTCGTGATTTATTATTAAGGGATTAGCTTGAAGTCTCCAATTGGAAAATATATGTTCAAATCACAGCTGAATCCGCAGGGTACAGTAGCGGTAATAAAATTAAATAAACCCATTATAAATATGACTGCATTCCGGAACGTTCGTGAAAGCTAACTGTGCTGTGCTGTGCCAAGGTTGCAGCTTTTCAATTCTTATTTTGTTAATTCTATTGACCTTTGTTCGTTTGAACAGTAGGCAGATGCAGATGTAAACCTTACTTCAGTACCCTTAGGTTTGATTTTTATTAATATTGTTTGTAAGTGTACAGTCAGCGCCAAACGCAATTCAGTTTATACACTGTCAAGATAATGTCAAAATTGTTCATCTACTTTTGCAGATGACTGTACCTATATGAATGGTTGTTCTTGAAATTCTTTTTTTTTTGTGTCTAGTGACAACGAGGCAGGCGGGTCACCTGATGGTAAGCGACTTTTTTATTTTATTTTATTCTGGATAAGCTTGTGTTTGACCTACACTTACAATCTCACGATGGTAAGTGATGATGTGGCCGAAGGTGGTTAGCACACAAAGCCTATATGGGAACTGGCTCTCAAGTGCAGCTGTCGGAACACACCGACAGGTGCTTGGCGACAGATTTTCGACTTGAGGGTGGTAGCCAGCCAGTCGGGTACTACAAAGTACCCTACCACCGTGCTATGGTTTCCTCACGATGTTTTCCTTCACCGAAAGCTCAAGCTCATTGTAGGATTCGAACCCACGACCTTCGCCGCGGTATTCGACGTCACTTACCACTGAGCTATCATCGCCTTAAGACTACCGTCGCCTATAGACATTAGCAATACCAGGGGGACTGCCAACGTGTTGTACACCTTATTACAATGCCTTAAGGGCTTGTGTTTTATTTGTTAGATACAGTAGGGTTAGGGTACAGGGTTATTTGATGGTAAAGTAGGTACCTACTATACTTATTTAACTTTGCAGGACAAACATTTATGTAATAATTCTAAGTTTGTTTTAAAAAGAGTAATTGCTGAGGTTGTTGCCGGCTCTTCTCAGCAAAAGCAACCTTCCGAACCGTGCATTAGAGTCATTAGAATCTGACAATTCATAAGCGCCTCTGAAAGCCTATTTGGATGAATAAACATTTCATTTCATTTCATTGAAAGATATACACTTAAATAATTAGTAAATAAGGTTTACCTACTAATAAATGTTTATTGGATGTGAAGAGACATTTATTTTTTTTTTCATCTCCACAGATTACATTAAGTAAAAGTACCTACAGTTGATAAGAAGGTTGATAGAAGGGGGGGGGGGGGCATTACATCATAATTTGATGGTTTGTCAACTTAGGTGCATTAAAATGCGTGTCATCTGATGGTAAGTGACTACCGTCTCGCCTATAGATATTAGCAATAATAGGGGAATCAGCACAGCACCGATAGGTGTTTGGCGACAAATTCTCAACATTGCCTGTAGCCAGCCAGATGAGTATTTCAAAGTACCCTACCACCGTGCTAAGGTTTCCTCATGATGTTTTTCTTAGCTCATTGTAGGATTCGAGGCCACGACCTTCACCGCGGTATTCAACGTCACTACCACTGAGCTGATAGCTTCGCCTTAAACTATAGAAAGTATATTAGTTTTAAAAATATATTATTTACCAATTACAGTATATCCATGTAGTCGCCTCCAAAACTTATGTACTATCAACTCGAACCCAGCTCCCATATTCACAAACGACATTTTGAGAAAAAATTTACACAATTGTACTTTTGATCCACAATTTTTACATAGCAAAACGTTTCAGACATTTAAAATTAACTATACTCGATTTTTAGACGAATCGATCGTCGTAAAGTCGAATAAAGACTAAGAAATCGATTACTAAAGGCGTTAAGACGAACAAATTGCGGAACTTAAACATTTCCTTGTTAAAAAAACTAAGTACATTTGCTAAATTTCTGGGTCAAACAGTACAGTTTGCAACGCGAACATCAACTCTTACATTATTATCGATAAGATTACGAAATCATAGATAAATAAACAATTAACGATTACATTTCGCGTATTTCACTGTAAATTGTACTTAAACAATAAGAATTAAAGGCTAAATCACATTAACACAAACACAGCACTTCAGTCACATTGCGTTTAACCAGAAATTACGGATCGCAATTATAAATTTTAGATCACTTTTAAAAACAATATCAAGTACATGCAACTTTAAGCATCGCACACAGAATAAACATTTTATATTGTTTAAAACAATCATAATGAAGTCGGTCCTCGATAATTCTTATGTACCCACATAATGTGCGCCGATAATGGAATGTTTACGTGTTTATCATTGTAATATGTCCATATATATATATATCTGTCAATAGTGAGTCTGTGTTTGTGTAGGGTAAAAAGTCAAAACCATTTATTCAGTTTAGGCCCTAGAAGGGCACTTATGAAGGTCGAATTACAGAAGTTACCACCGGTTCGGAAGTCCGTCTTCAACTGAGAAGAACCGGCAAGAAACTCAGCAAGGTTACATTTTTTAAATACTTTTGGACCATCTGACTACGAGTATATTGGCCTTTTTTTCAAATGTTTAACATTTTTATTCTTAAAGTAATACATAAAAAATTATAACCCGCATTAGTTACCTACATAATAAACTAAAACAAAAAATACCAAGCTAAAAAAATATGTAAGCACATATACATACCAGTGTAGATTCGTGCAGTTATACGGATTCGCGATTTTTTAAGGCTTAACGATCGAGTTTTTTACTTTTAAAACTTTCGCGAACTAAATTCATATTCGTAGATAGTTTATACCGGTCTATTCGCGCATAGAATATTATCAAAAAAACTTGAGAGGTGTCAAGGGACACCCGGATGGAATGAAGTTATATAAGTTATATAAGTCGAGAGAGTATATATATATATTAAAAAATATATAAATATATATATGGGCGATTCTCTGTAAACTCGTAAATGGCTGTCCGAACCGAGTTTTTTTTAAATAATAAAACTGAATAAAACAATTACCACTCTTAATTAAAATAAAACAGTTAAACTTTATAGCGCGGTTGTATTTAGAACTATAGCTGTTTTACTTTTTTTTCTAGAAATTATCAAAGCCCTTAAAACACAGTCTCCTGGCTGTCCCATTCCCAGAGTTCCTACTTAGAGATAGCATTTAAAAAAAACTTATTCACATTACATAATTTTGGCTATTAATATCTAAAAAAGGAATAACGGAATTACATTTTTTTCATAAAAGAAGGTCTAATTACGTATTTTTTAAGTTGAATAATGTCATGTAAATGTTGTCCTGAGTTTTTGCAAACAGTCCTCTGCTAAAAATTCAAAGCTAAAATAAAAAAAAACTAACATGTGTACAAACGTTTTATGGCGTGGAATGAAACGCAATCAGTGTGCAGTTGGTAACATAGTCGAGAACGACAGCGGGCCGCCTTTTTGTTTAGTGTCCGAGCTTCATTTGTGACGGGAGTACGCACCTCAGTCGGTGCGTCACACAATCCTTTGGTAAGTGATATTATTAAATTTAATTAGTTTAATTATATACAAGTATTATTTATTATTTCCATAAACTGTGCCTAAATTTATCGGTGGTTTCGTAACTAATAATGTTCCAATAGTTTTGTAAATATTATGCAACATAACCAAAATTCACAGTCCCCTGACCGCAGTCCCCTGCACGGAAATACGGCAGGAGACTGTTCTACATGGCACCCCTGCCACTGTAGATTTCTCATAAATAGTCATTACTTAATAGTTTTATTGGTGTAAATTCCTACACTAGTCAAAGTTTCATTAATGTAGGAATCATCACAGCTTTGAAAATATATGATTCGCATTATTTACCTTACTGAACATAAAATATGTTACAGATTGACGTACACTAAGGATGCCTCGAAAAAAAAAGTATTCCGAGAGGAATTATTAGAAAAAAAAGTGAAGCATAGCGACTAAGATATATATCAACGTAGAATAAATGATCCTGACTTTATTTTAAAGGGGATCTAATTTTATAAATTCCCTATTGAATGAAATGAATGTTTTTGAGCGCTAAGATTTCCGAATGTTACATTAGCTCACTTTGATTAAATATGCCTTTTATGATTAAGAAAAAATAATTTATTTGCAGATTACATTTGATATTACGTGTATTATTGTTGAGAGGAAGATTTTGCAAGATTTTTATTGATCGTAGGTATTTCATTAAAGACTGACACGACATACAGCATTTAATAATTGATATTAATAATAATAATAAGATGATCTAAGGTTAAGTACAAAGTGTTTCTAGTGGTGAGTTTTTTATTGAAAGTTTTATTCTTATTTTGTCAGAGTTATGTCTATTGGTTTGTTTTGTCTTAAGAAACTTTATAAATATAATGGTTGTATGTTGTTGCGTTAATATGACATAAACATAATAAATTATTGATACTAATAATATGATTTTCTTCTTTTTTAAAAAGTCATTTGTCTCATTTAACAGTCCCAGTAGGGGACTACTATGTTCAAAACAGTCCCTTGCTGCACCTAACAGTCCCCTGTCAGAATTTATCAGAAAACAACAAATTACTTAAAAAATACGTATAAATTCAATTGGCCTCCTTACGTACCAAAAGTAATAGTTACTTTACTAAGCAATCATACATTATTTTTACGACAATTCTAAAAAAAAATGCCAGGACAGCATCTGTATGGGCCATTACGAGTTTACAGAGAATCGCCCATATATATATGTATATATAAATAGAAATGAAAATATCTGGCTTGCTTTCTATAAGAGAGAGAGAGAGAGAGAGACAGACAGAGAAACATGCGCACGCCGCACAGCTTACAATAAAGTGACAGTGACACTAAAACTGTCGTAAGATTTTTTTCCGTCTAGCCCCCTTTCACAACGCGCGATAAGGAACTTCGTTCCAATATAATTTTGACTAACTTCGATCAATGCAACTTGAATAGACCCGGTATACCTAACTATTTTTAAGGCGATGATAGTTCAGTGGTAGGCGAAAGGGGGTTCGAATCTTACAATGAGCTTGAGCTTTCGGTGAGGGAAAAAATCGTGAGGAAACCATAGCACTGTGGTTAGTTACTTTATAGTACCCGACTGGCTGTCTACCACCCTCAAGTTGAAAATCTGGCGTCAACTATCTATGGGTGTGTTCCGACAGCTGCACTTGAGAGCCAGTTCCCATCTAAGCTATGTGTGCTTACCACCTTCGGCCACATCATCACTTACCATGGTGAGATTGCGGTCAAACACAAGCTTATCTAAAAAGTAAAAAAATATCCGGATTGTTAATTGCGATGAAAATATTTAAGTTTGTACTTCAATTAGTACGCAAGAAAATGTATGTCTAATCTCTTAAACCTTGATGTTTGTTGGTTGATAAGTTTAATTTGTTTTTGTTGTTTCTAATGTTTATTCAAAACTATGTACTACGTGTTTACTTTTACGCGGAAGAGGTAAGTTATCTTTCTAGATACCTATGTAAAATACCTTTAGTCCTTACTACAAATAATATCTACTGTATATCTTAGTAGCTGTCCTCTACGGTTTCATCCGCGTTCCAGTGAAATCTTATCTTTTCCGGGATAAAAATATAGCCTATGTTACTCAGGGATAGTGTAAGTTTCTAATGGTGAAAGAATTTTTGAAATCAGTCCAGTAGTTTTTAAGTTTATTCGTTACATACAAAAATACAAATCTTCCCTCTTTAGGCTACTTTGTGGCTACTTTGTTCGGTTACCAACATAGCGAAACGGGAAAACACTAGCCAATATTCGCTCGTTCTCTGTTTTGCACATTAGGAATATCTTTGAATGAGAGAGAAGGCAGAGAGGCATGGCAACCGTTTTCAGTTACCTTTTGCGTTAGCGAATACGATTGAATATATTTAGGGTTTTGACGGCAGATAATGGTCAAACCTAGTATACTCTAGTTATTAAACCATAATATCGGTCAATGCCAATAATGCCAAGCAAATACGAGTGATAAAAATGTATAGGAAATTATCTATAGACTTTAACACGTTATAAATTATATACATATTTCAGCGATAAACTTAAGACTTATTATCGAGAAATGCTTTCAATATTACTCATATACCTATTGATGTAACAAAATCTATATACCTAGTATTTTATTTACTCTGTGCCAAAGGTTGAGAACTGCAGATCGAAGACAGATGTTACATGGATTTTTTTACAAGCGTCATTTCGCATTTTGCATTTTGCAAAAGAATATTTAAATGTTTTATTAAATAAACACTTTTTGATAGCTAATATGAGGTATTACATATTAAGAATTTTTCTACATTAAAAAAATGCTTCCCGAGTCCCAAAAAAGCGTGGGGTGCTTGATGGAAGTAGTCATTATGAAAAATATAGATATAAATAGTTTTTTGCTAATCACACTATCCTTAATTTAAATTTATTGAAAATTATTTTTTACCTTTTAGTTTGATTTTTTATAAAAGCCTGTTTTTTTAATGCCATACCTATGTCTGAAAGGCAGGTGGGTCACCTGATGGTAAGTAATCGATGATGCATATCACGATATTTTCCTTCATTGTAAGCTCAAGATCATTACAGGATTCGATTGAACCCTTGGTTACGACGTCCACCAATCAATAATGAGTTCATACTTATAGGTATATCTTACCGCTTACCATCAAGTGGGCCGTAAGCTTGCTTGCCACCTAGTGGTATAAAAAAATAAGGAACTTCGTTCCAAAAAAAAACTAATTGTCCGTATGCAGAGGAAGTTAAGTGTTTTCTATGAATCTCTATAAAAATAAAGTAGTGCATAAGTGGGAGAAGTATTTGTAGATATAACTTTAATCTTATTAAGATTCCATCAATAGTTGGTGATATTTGTATTTCTGAAGTCGTTAAAATGTTCCCCCTGTAACTTTTAAAAGGGGTGGAAAATTCTGATGAAGCTTTCCACTACAATTGTTAAAACTATGTAATTATTACAACCTTTTTGCTCTTTGTAAACTATACGAATATTTAGGGCCATGAACATTCCTATGGAACTTTGTTGGATTTTTTTTTCTTTGATGATATTTAAACGATGGTGGTAAACGCACAAAGCCAAAAAAGGAAGTGCTATCTTCTTATTTTTTTAAATTAATTTATTACAGTAATTAACATTGTATGTCTTACCTACTTTGTAATATTTTTATGGATGTATTACATTTACTTGTATAACATTATTTGCAGACTGATAAGCCCGTAGACAGTTTGTGAATTTTAAAGGTCATTGCTTAATCTACGTAACGTCTGTAGTGCAACTTATTTAAAAAAAAACATATTATCTAAAAGACCTGACTCAGACTGAAAAAAATTAAGCACTTTTTCTATGGTATTTTTTTTTAATAGAAAATCGTCTGCTAGGTCAGCTAGTTTTGAAATATTTACTTACTGATTTCCGTTTTTAAATGATTTTTTACCAACAAATCCATGATGGCGAAGTTTACTAATATCCTTCTAAAAACGATAAATGTAATATGAAATACAAAATAAGCAATTAAAGTAAAATTTATGTATTTTTTTAATAACAGAAATTCTAGAAACGAACCTAAATATAGAAAAGTCTAGCTAGAATTACGTGAATTGATTACAATGCAATTTTTAAAAGTGTTTCGCCTCTGTAAAGCTACAAATAAGGGGTAAAAAAGGGTACAGTATTTTGTGGAAAACATCGTCAGTGCACCGTCTAATTAAACTGATAAAAATCGATATTACAAAGTGCGACGATCAATCAAGTTTAAGTACTGAAAACAAACCGGTATTTAGATTGAAATCGTTTCGATAAAAATCTTCAAAGCTATTACAGTTCCGCTACTTGATTTCACGTTTTTTGCAACTGGCAACTGCTTTTTTTACCATCAAAAGTAACTGTGCTACTGTTGCTTCCTTTTTTTTCTTAACATAGATCCTATCTATACTAATATTACAAAGAGTTACAGTTTGTTAGTATGGATGTAGGAAGTAATCTCCGAAACTGCTGATTCGACTTTTTTGATAGGAAGCCACATTATTCCCAAGTGAATACGGGTGAAACTGCGGGCGAAAGATAGTCTAAATCAATATTATAAAAAGGAAAGATTTGTTTGTTTGTTTGTTACGATTTAACTCAAAATTTACATGATCGATTTTAAAAATTATTTCACCATTAGAAAGCTGCATTATCCCCGAGTAACATAGGCAATATTTTTTATCCCGGGAAAAGATAAGATCCGGGTGAAACCGCAGGGGACAGTTAGTAAAATATACGTATACGTTCTTTAGAATATGACAAAATACAGATATTGGTTTTCTCCTATGTTTGTCAACCGATATTTTTTTATTGACGGCTATTGACGAGATTTACCGAAATCAATAACAAAAAAATATAAACGGACATTTTTCCTAAAAACTTTATGGTCGAATTTCGATCAGTATGCGAACACTAATTTAAATAATAACACTCCCACATACCCCCTTTCAAATGATTAGTATAATCAGTTTAAAAACAACAACACGTGTTAAAACACTGAAAAAGTCATGTGTTTTGATTTTTTACGTCAATAAAACGTGAATCATAACGTATCATAGTTGAGATTTGATGAATTTGGCTGATTAACTTTGATTTGATTAAAATATGTCAGATAGTTTTTAAATAATTATTATTTTATCATGAAGCAAATGTGTACTATAATTTATCTATTGATTACAATTTGGTGACTTAATTGTTTCAATTAAAATAAATATGGCAATCTGATCCCATACTAAGCTGAGTTCATATTCGATACAAGTTTTTTTTAAATACATAACTACACTCAGACTCAGGACAAACAGACACACAAATCTCTGTCTGTATTTACGTAAGAACATCTTGAGATGTACCAATTTTTTTATGCCACAAATGACAACGAGGCAGGCGACCTGATGGTAAGTGACTCCCGTCGCCTATAGACATTTTCAATAGCCAATATGTTTTACACATTATTTACAATGCCTTAAAGGCACAGACAAATAGACTATACCAACCAAATCTGATGAAAAAATTACGCATTATTTTACATAACGCAAATATAATTAAATAATAAAATGTGTAAGCTATTTCCACGTTTGCTTAGCATCAAGCTTGTTTGTTTTAAAAACACAGATTGTTTGAAGAGATGAGATTACACGGAGTATGTATACACAAAGAGAGTATTTTACACAACTCCTTACAATTATTTCAATGACATACCTATTTAAAATGTAAATAAAGTCAGTAAATGTAAATAATGTTTCCTCAAATTTTCTGCATCATTATTAGGCAGTAGATAAGTTTATTTACGCGTAATTAATTTTCTATCACGATTAAGTATAAAATTGGTAAACATTTGAAAAAAAGCCAATATAGTCAGAAGGTACAAAAATATTCAAAAAATGTAACCTTGCTGAGTTTCTAGCCGGTTCTACTCAGTTGAAGGCTGACTTCCGAACCGGTGGTAACTTCTGTAATTCGACCTTCATAAGTGCCCTTCTAGGGCCTAAACTGAATTGATGGTTTTGACTTTGACTTCGAATCCTTTCTATTCGAATATTTACGTTGACAGTATAAGAAGAAACTTTGCTACCTGAGTAGTATTTAATGTTCTATGTGTTTATGGTAATTAGGAAATCTAAATGGCTATTTAGTTAATCCACGACCAAATAAATTAGCTATTTAAATAGATTGTCATTATCGTTTTTTTATTATATTATATCATATCTAAAGATAACAGATTGTTCATATTTTTATTTTGATACATAAATATTGTATAATTATTACTATTTAAAGTGGCATTTAGTATGGAAAAACCCGTTGAATGGTTGATAAAGCTATGTAAAATTATTGTGATAACCTTTAGTTACTATAACTTAGTCTAGATTTTATTGAAATAAGAGCTTAAGCTCGGGAATTTTCTGGTATAGATAGACCTGATTTCAACACAATCTTGTTAAGTCGTCTCGGCTCAGTAAAGTTAGGGACCCTTTCAATGGGCAGTGTATACATTTCTATGTATAACAAAGCAACCAAAGAAATTCAAGAACTATCTGTGTATTGATTCAAAAAGTAAGTTGACTGGCTGGCTACCACCCTCAAGTTGAAGATCTGTCGCGGTTCCCCATCTAGGCTTTGTGTGCTTACCACCTTCGGCCACATCCTCACTTACCATGGTGCGATTGCGGTCAAACACTAGTTTATGCTAAAGTAAAAAAAATATTATAAAAGGGTACCTACTCGTACTAACTATAATGTTTCTGATTGTAGACGACAAGAACGCATTTGAAGTTGTGAAACATATTTTTAAGATTTTTACATAAAGAAAGATATAATATAAGAAACAAGCGACGTTTTTTTTGTTACGAGTTCATTTGAAGGTATTTTGAGTTTGAGTTTGTATTAAAGGACAAAGAGCAAAAATGTATGGTGTTTAGTTCAAATCATTCTTTCACAGGATCGAAAAAAACCTATAAGAAAAAAAAATAAGGCTAAATAAAAAATATGACAAAAATATATGAAACTAGATCCAAACGACAACAAAAATATTTTCATTGATTTCCGTCACATACAAAAATCGTCGCCCGTAACAGAAGTAGTATAGTTAGGGTACGAAGAAATGGTTCGTGTAAAACCCACGGGATGAAACTTGGCTGCGCACTGCCGTGTCTCAAGATAACCTTAGCAAAGCAGTTGACCTGTGACTTACCGCTGATCGTGTAGACAGGGGTCCCGTTGAGGTGCGGAGAATGATCTTCGACCTTCTCAGATGGTTTGATAACATCAGGTGCTCCGACCATGCCTGCCGACAAACAGTAAAATGTTAAATAATATACGCAAAGTACATGATACCGTGTCGTCTTGACTGAACTGGTAGATAGCTGATCTTATAAGGAGTTACTAAGGCCGTGCAAAAAATTAAAACGCATGAAATTGTAAACAAAATCCAGGGATCCCTGTTTCAGGGATTTTGTTGATTTTTTTGCCGCCATAACACATCAATATTTTCAGTAAGACTAGATGAATAATTATTGTATGTATAGTCTAAGTTGCTTTTGAAAAGAGTAATTGGTGAGTTTATTGCTAGCTCTTCAGTTAATGAACCTATTTGAATTAGGAATATTTAAATTTTGATATAAATAGTTTCTTATATAAATAACTAGTGGGCCCAGCAGACGTTGTCCTGCCCTGAAAATAAAACTTAGAACCCGATTCCAGCGACACCTATTGTGAAACTAAACCATCTGTCAGTCCGATCTCGAGACATGTCAAAACGTCGTTCTATACAAAATGTATAACAAAAATAATTTTCATCATTATTCTTTTTTTTGTGAATTTTTCATAATTTTTAATCCTATGTGTTATTCCTGGTTCTAAGCTACCTCCCCATCAATTTTCAGCCAAATCGGTTCAGCCGTTCTTGAGTTATAAATAGTGTAACTAACACGACTTTCTTTTATATATATAGATAAATGTTAAAACCTAATAATAGTAGGTAAATATATTTTTTAGAAATTGGATAGCTTTATTTGCGCATTACAAATATTCTTTTAAATATGTAAAAAAAATCTATACTTAATCGGAATTCAATTTGGCAATTCGCGAGTAATTGGTTATACAATAAAGTAATTACGTAGCTATAATTTTTATCGCGGATTAGTCAATATATTTAGTTCTTAGTAAGTAATCTTCTAATATCTTAATCTAGTAATAAGTCATCTTTACTAAAAATAATCATAAATATATTTACTTCGTTTAGATTATTTATTTTATTGTTATATTTATGATTGCCTAGTTTATTGCTATAAATACTTCTTAAACATGAATTATACTTTAGATAATTATATTTTATTATACACTTTTTGGAATTCCGATGAAATCAATTATTATTTTACTACATCTACATATCGCATATTACTGGCAACTCCAGATAGTTTCAATTCTAGTATATAAAAATATTATCTTTCTGCTCTCCTTCTACATATAAACTTTATAAGTTTGCTCGCGGTATTTTTGATTCAATTGTTAACTTATTGTTTAAGTGAGACGGCCGTACCACTTAAGAACCAACAGGTTACTGCGCCAAATTTCATACTCCTCCGTCCGCGAGATTTTCGTAAAAATGGGTACAACGTTTTTTCTTCACGTATTAATTAATAAATATTTCATTTCATTTCATTTATTTGCATTCCACAATAAAATTATTTTACACCTTAGGTGGTAAATTAGGTTTAGTCAATTTGTGGACCCTGTAGGGCACAGCAACACTTACAATAAATAAGTAGAAGAGAGGACAATTATTACATTTTTATTTAATATGTCATATATTTATTAGTATATTATTTCATTTTTATTTAATATAAAATGAGTGATTTTTAATATTTGTTTTATTAGTAAGTATTTATTTTTATAATATTATTATGATTAAAGCAATTTGTATTATTATTTTTATGTATGTGGTTTGTTAGTTTATATAACTTTTTCATCATTTATGTAGTCATTAACTGTATAATAAGCTTTGTTTATTAGTAATTGTTTTAGTTTGTTGATAAATGCTGTATCGGTTTCGTCTTTTAGTGTATTTATGAGAATAATTCAAAATATAATTTTATAACAAAATAATGTTGCAACAATAATCTAAATTATTGAAAAGGCTTCACATCACCGACTTGGAAGTATTTATATGAACGCGTAACACTTGACGGTAAAACTTTGTTTTATAAGTGGGTCAATGGTGGTTTATTTTAAGCTAGATGTAGACTATACAACGATGGTCAATCTCCTTTTATTTTTATGACATACACCTAATTTAATGTTGAGGGTCAATTTTACAAATATTTATTGACCTTTAGTTTACCAGCTATCCGCCGCCTACCTGTGTGACAAATTTCATCAAAATCCGTTTAGTTTATTACCTGAAAGAGAAACAATGTTCTTCACCCATCACAACCTAACAAACTTTCACAATAAAACGTCAATTTAATGTCCGTCAATAAACGTCAATATTTTGTCCCGGGAAAAGATAAGATCCCACGGGAACGCGGGTAATTATACAAAATAAATCGATTGGCAAACGCTGCATGAGAAAATCATAAATTTACGTCACATCCGTTCGAAATTCAAAATGGAGAACAAAATTAGTTGATAATAATCCTGGTAATCGAATAGTACCGTTGACGTCAGTAGACTCAATTTCTATTTTTAATTTAGCAATAAATCATCATTGGAATTAATGACAGCTTAGATAAATTATATCACTTCAATAATATTATATCACGACTTATCACACCGCACTAGTGTGTGCTAAGCTTAACTGAAGCCACAGAAAAGAGGGATATTGGTGCATGAAATCGGTACTATTGCCCTATACCGATTGTAACCGAAGTAGGGTATAAGGTCATAGCCCACTATACAACTCCGCTCCCACCCGACAAATAAAATATCATTCAAATATGGGCTTCAGGTCGTGCCCTTTATGGTAGGGGAGGCAATGATGCTAAATTTGTAGTTACTCGAGCGTCTTTGGGACCTACTGGACTTTGAAGATTAGGTGGAATAAAGAAAAAAAGGTTATGTGATATTTTCCCCTTCAGCGGTGGGGGGAGCGTCGACAGGGTTTCAAAAATGTAAAAAAAAACAGTCACCAAGAAATACTCGAGCGCGTCAGATATTAATAGGGTAGTCGCGCCACGTCTGTCTGATAACGGAAAAATAATAATCTGCCGTTTTGCGTGGTGGGGGTGGCCGTACGAAGGGGTCGAAAATATTTAAAAAAAAAATTTACTCGAGCGCGTCAGACATTGATAAGGGATGTTAAGTGAACCCTCCAGTAGCTCCTATTTTAAAGACTGACGATTTGGACGCGACCATCAGTCAGGGCCGATTTTTGAAAATGCAAAAAAAAATCGTGACCTTGATTTACTCGAGCGCGTCAGATTTTTATACAGGCGGTTCTTCTTGATGGCCTTGTTGTACTGACCCATAATCTGACAATTATGTTGAGGAATTTCCTTAATCTGACGGTTTGAAAAAAAAAATATATAAAATATATCGAATTCTCGAAAATGGTTCAAGATATCGAAAAAATGTTTGTACAAAAGTTGTAGAGAATTTAATCTTCTACAATATTTATTATGAATACACATACCAAAAAACCCATAGGAAACGAGATATTTGCAATAAATCATGTTTTGCCTTTGACCTTGAAAAATCAGTAGTCGCGGGCACCCTATGATAAGTAGCTTTTGAGACAAGTTTTAGGGTATCAAAATAAAGGTCTATACAAGTTAATAGGTGACTATCTCTCATTCTGAGGTGAAACTCATAATATTCCTGGACTATACACTTAATAATGATTTTAGCTACTTCGGCTTGTGCAAATCGGCAGATTAAGATATTTCCGTGAATCGTGACTAATTTCCTTCAAAATAAAAAAAAAACTAATCGCGCTCGAGAAAATCCAGGTGACGTTTTTTTTTTTGCAACTTTGCGAGTCTCCAATTTTCTTTCGTCACGCCCAATTTGTCAGATTATTGAAATGTACACTATTTTGCATGTAACTAACTTACCTTACCTTAATCTGACGCGCTCGAGTATTTCAAACCATCGATTTTTTTTTATTAATCTGACGGGCTACCCTAGGCGTTCGACACTACATAGAGGGCTCAGATTTGGTGAGAGTACTTCACAAGGTGCAAGGTTGCCCCCTTATGTTAATCTGCCGCGCTCGAGTAAATCCCGAAATCCCCTATTCGCCTCCCCTACCATTAGATATAGTTTATATTGGCAACATAAATTAGAAGACAGCTCGCTGTCAGCGAGCTTACCGCTATCAGACTGCCCTGTAGTTGACTTTTAGTTTAGGGCGGTGTTGGAGCAGAGTCGTGTAAGTGGACTATGACCTTTATTAGTATAGGTACCTACACCTAAAGCCACTGTACGCGAGTAGCGCAATACCGGTCTTCGTGGAGATCCTTAGGGGAGGCCTTTGTCCAGCAGTGGAAGTCTTTCCGTTGATATGATGAGTATTTAAACAAGGTGTGGGTTCTATAGCGAGCAAAGACGAATGCATGAGAACTCTGAACGCAGAATTTCAGATCGCTCGCTGTGGGACTGACACCCTAGCTTTCTTCATGGTGTATAGTGGAGTGAGAGTATATGCTTAACGTTTTCTTATTTTTGATAAGCTTGTGTTTGACCGCAATCTCACCATGTTAAGTGATGATGTGGCCGTAGGTGGTAAGAACACAAAGCTTAGATAGGAACTGGCTCTCAAGTGCTACTGCCGGAACATACCGATAGGTGCTTGGCGACAGACTGGTGGTAGCCAGCCAATCGATTACTACAAAGTACCCTACCACCGTGCTATGGTTTTCTCACGATGTTTTCCTTCACCGAAAGCTCAATCCGTAGGATTCGAAACCACGACCTTCGCCACGGTAGCCGACGTCACTAACACTGAGCTGCGTTTGTAATTAAAAAGATAATCAAATAAAATAACTGAGATTGTTTAAGTCAGAATATTTTACACTAATTGGAATGTTTGCTATTTAAGCGAGTGCTTTAGCTGGAAAGATATTCTGTGGGAATCAAGTAGGTAGGTACATACGAGATATAGATACATAGTTTGTTTTTGGCTTATAAATTTAAAAAAGCGTATATAAGAATTAATAATAATAAATGTATGGACAGCGATCTTGGTCTCCTTGACTGATCTAGACTATTAGTCTAGTTTAGTTTTATTTCAATCTTATGTTTTTTTTTATATTGTATTGCTGCAAGTTATTATTCATGATTAAACAAATGACTTACATTAAAAACAGCTACATTTGTTAAGAAAAATCGCAAGAAATCTATTTCTAAAAAGTGCATGTACAATAACTTTTCACAAATATCTTCATTTGTAAAAAAAACGCTCACAAAGATCCTTCCGGACTTTTTGGCGGGAACTTGCAGAGTGACGTTGCGTTTTCGTTTTATTTTCATTAAATTCGTGTATTTTGAGTTTTATTGAATAATTTCGGTGGTGTTTTATCCAATAATGATCAATCTAAGTGCACAAGTGAAGTGAAATGAAATGAAAGCGTGTATCGTGACATTCCAGGTTGTCCCAAAAAGTCCGTGAATGTTTTAGTGGAACAACCGCCAATTTCACTAAAGCTTGACTGGACATGTATGGACGAGGACTGGACATTACAGTGAGTTTGAGAATGTGACTATAACATAAAAGAAGAAATTAAAACTGAAGAAAATGTATGCGATTGAAAGACTTTGTATTGACTAAAAGTACTAAAACTTATGTAAAAAAAAATTGTGAGAAATAGACCAAGACCATTTCAAATACTTTGACATTGGCAGAAATATCCTAAAAGGATGATTGCCAGTAACAAAAAAAAAAGATCCTTCCAAAACAGTGTGATACTACAAAATTAGATGTACATTTATCTAATGGGACGCTAAGCAGCCGGCAGGATACTTAATTCATACGGTATCACATTACACGACCGTACTCTAGTCTAGTCGCTAGTGACCTTAACACACGCAATTATTTATAAGGTCAAAGTGTACTGTTTTTGAATAAGAATAGCTTTGGAGATAATACTGTTCGGCTACCGCATTTCGGCTGTTTTATTAGTCGTACTCCTTCCTCCATTTTATTTTATGTTTTGGATATTTCCCGCCTGAGCATTCTCCTGTTTATTCGGTACCTTCTGCAAGTAGGATGTCTATGGAATGGGCTAGGTTTTTTTTTTTAATTCGCTGCGTTTTCAAGGCTATGGTAACAGTATACATATTTGAATTAATTTACTTCAAGGAATATCTCTTATTTACTTAGGTATCTATATTATCCATAGATATAAACGCGGATAAACTCCATATTGCGTGTAGTACCTATATCCGTGTTAATGGTTAGAATTTAAACAATTTTAAATAAGGAAAACCGATGCCGGAAGAAACTGATCGCATCCTTTGTACTACCAAGTGAGTAAAATAGTTCCTGAGATAAAAAAAAAACATGATATTCAATTGACTTTTCGGTGAAAGAAAACGTCGTGTCGTGAAGAATTTTGAAAAGATGAAAAGTTAAATCGAAAGGAAAGTGACATCTGTCCACTAATCCACGTGGAAGACTTTTTTTTAATTTCTTTGCTGGCAATCGTCCTTTAAGATATTTCTGCCAATTTCAAGTTGTTATTATAGTTATTTTAATATCACGTAATATCATATTCACAGTGAAGTTAGTCATCGTCAATCAAGTCAGGCCAGGTTTTAGTAAAATTGGCAGCTGTTCCACTAAACTTTTCACGGACTTTTTGGGACAACCTGAAAAGTCACGATAAACGCTTTCATTTAATTTCACTTCACTCGTACACTTAGATTGATCTTTATTGGACAAAACTCCATCGATATTATTCAATAAAACTCAAAATACACTTAATTAAAATAAAACTAAAACGTCATTTCGCAAGTTCCATCCAAAAAGTCCAATGGAAGACGAGACTTATTAGGCAGATTATCAGTTTAATCTGAATATTTTACATTGAATAACACCACTTTTTAATTGACAGGCCATTTAGCATTAGGGTTGTACAAACTAGAATCTATACTTGTTAATTTATAAAGCTGAAGAGTTTGTTTGAACGCGTTAATCTCAGGAACTATAGGTTCGAATTGAAATGTTATTTTTGTGTTGGATACCCCATTTATCGAGGAAGATTAGAAGCTATATAATATCACGCTATGTTGCTGAATTCCCACGGGAACACGGGTAAAACCGCGGGGGACAGCTAGTCCATAAAAGTAAGCATGCAGGTATATCAGATAATCGCTCAATCGAGTTGGACATCGGTAAGGCACACGTGTACAGAAATCGTTATCATTAATTGCGATGAAATTTATCAATTTGTAACCGACTTACGTGATAAGAGACAATCGGTCGTTAACAATGTAATTGTTATTTATTAGGTATTCTAAAGTCAGATTTAACGTCATGTCAATATACCTTGGACTTGGAACAATCTATACATACATATACTTTATAATATACATACATACAGACAGAGTTAGATACACACGAACGAAAGGGTATCTATATAAAATACATACTAGTTTCCCAGTCCACGGTTACCGAGGGATGTTATATTTTCCCGGGATAAAAAGTACTCTATTTTTTATTCCAGGATATGAACTACCTGTGTGCCAAGTTTCATCAAAATCCGTTCAGTAGTTTTTGAGTAATTGAGCAACAAACATCCAAATATAAAATAATATTTATTAGTGGGATAGTAGCATTGTAGAGATAAGAAATTTAAAAAGTTTATTTTAGCAGGGAATCGAACGTAACAAAAAAACATAGGTTAGGGCAATGACTTTTTAATTAATAATTCATTGGGTTAGGGATACAAATTATCGAACAAACAATTACATACAACTGGTGGCCCGCTCCAACTTAGTCTGGGTTCAATAATTATCTATAGAGTGACATAAGGGCTTAGGGAACGAATCAAAGTCGCAGACATGACCAAACGAGTATCGCACGCAGGACATGTTGCTCGAAATTATAAGTCACCACTAATGGAAATGGCGCTGGAAAGAAGACGTGAAGAAGGAAACTCACTGGATGCCCAATGCCGCGATGAGTGGAAACAGTTGAAGGAGGCCTACACCAAGTTGGAGAAAGGCTAGAAGAAGCTACTTTTTACCGGGGGGAACGCATCTATTTAAAAATTAATTCATACAAAATAAAAGATAGGCTCTTTGAAAAAAAAACCGTATGGTATATAGTAAAATATGTTTGGATGTATCTGAAGATATTTGTAACTCTCACACAAAAACAACTGAACGGATTTTGATATAACTTGGCACACAGGTAGATCATAACCTGGAATAAAACATGGGATACTTGGGGAACGCGGCCGAAACCGCGGGGGATAGCTAGCAGAATATAAAACAGGTGTGTTTAACCTAGTTGCTAAACATACTCGATTGTTATCGTTATGAATGTCAAAGAACAAATTAATTCCAGCGTGTGTTAAATCGATTAAATGCAGTGCTATCGATACAGTGTGAAGATCACGTTTTCGTCGTACATTAATCGAGTGATTTTAATCGAGAGAATAGGCACTCTATAAAGGCTTTGTCTGGAATGAAATAAAATAATGGACTCAAGAAGTATTCCTTCTAAAGCTACATAAAGTAAATTCGACTCTAATATAAATGAATAAGAGATTATATTGTTTATCGATACATATATTACTAGCTATCTTCTGCGGTTTCACCCGCGTTCCCGAGGGATCTTATATTTTCCCGGGATAAAGAGTAGCCTATGTGCTATTCCAGACTATAAACTATCTCTGGGCCGAATTTCATCCAGATCTGTACAGCCGTTCTTTCGTGATTGAGTAACAAACGTACCATGGCATCCATCCATCCAAACTTTCACATTTATAATATTAGTAGGATACATAATTATTATCATACTTACTATTGTGTTATGAAATATTGTAATTTAGTGTGATATTGCAATTACATATCTATAATATAAAAATGAATCGCAAAATGTGTTGGTAAGCGCATAACTCAACAACGCCTGGACCAATTTGGCCAATTCTTTTTTTTAAGTGTTCTTTGAAGTCCAAGGATGGTTTTTACGGCGAGAAAAAATCGAATAATTGCCGGGAAAACCCTAAAAACAGCCCTTTTCTTTTTCCCATACAAACACCCAGCTGTCAAACATTTGACGTCAATCGAAACAAAACAAAGACGCGTTTTAGAGAAATAGGGCAGAACAAGATCTGTCGGGACAGATAGTTAAGTAATAGATATTTACAACAAATGTACAAAATATACAAACTGTAAATAAAAAAACTACCTCGAGGCTGCCGCTGCTGCCGATTGGGATCGGCAAGGTTCCTAGCAGACTGGCAGCGTTTCCTCTTTGGATGGCCTGGCTGATGCGTTGGCGGAAAAAGCTCCCCGCCCGCCGGTCACCCGAGGCCTCGATTAATTATTTAGATAAAATACCACCATTTCCGAGGTATGTAGATGTTTCTGATTTCTATGTATCGATTTTTGAATTTCAGTTTTTAAATATGGTGCCACTTTTACTAAGGTAATTTTTGTATATTTGGTAGGTAACCCGGCCACCATATCCCCCTTAAGTTTTTTGTACTACTTATTTACTTTTTTTATTGCCCTTAGATAACTCATTGATATTAGAAGTAGAGTACTTTATAATTTCAAATCAAAATAAGAACAACAACTGATTGCCATGTTGCAAGAATCCACGGTCTGTTGCCCGCTTGCGAAAGGTACACTTTCACAATGAAGTGTAATCGCTGATCTTGTACCTTAGGGTCTATGGTTTAGTGCAGGGCTGCCACGACTGTTAAACATTTTTATACGAAATAAAAATCGCCTAGAAAGGCGTGTACTAGAAAGAATTTAGCGGAATTCGACTTCTAACAAAGAAACTTTGAAACAACCGCAAAAATATTTCCTTCAGTTTTGTTAAACAAGTACCTAAGTTAAAATGAAAATCTTTTTCTTTGTACAAGAACGTAAAAAGAAACCCTGTAACTTAATTTATCACAGGTTATAATGATAGCTAAGAGAGGCAGCCCTAACCTAGGCCCCATGTGTTTTGAATAAGGGCATAAAATCAACAGTCGTGAAGAAATATTAACTTTATTTGAAATGTTTATGTTGCCATAACAATAAAAACAACATTACTATTTGCTTTATTGCGTGTTTTTATGTCATTTCGGCATTAATTTGCTTGTACGCAATTTTTCTCAAGAACTGCGTAACAAATTATTTGGATCGGTTTCAATAGTTAAAGTAGCTTCATAGACCAATCGTCATTATTCATAAAGGTTGTCGTAATTTGAATTACCATATAAAAAAACCTTAACAAGTGTTACAGACATATTTTAACATAATAATTCCAACATATTTCAAAGTCAACATAATGACAGGTAACGATTGTGTTTTCGCGTAGAATCTATAAATATAAAATTAAGTCGGGTTAGTTACACGTTATAACTCAAGAACGGCTGAACGGATTATAATTAAACTTGGCATACAGGTAGACCATATCCTGGAGTACAAGATAGGATACTTTTAATCCCGGGAAAAGATATGATCGGGAAATATCTCGGGAATGCGGGGAGGAGAGCTAGTTAAGAATAAGACAAACTTTTTTACGTCGCTTCATTATTTAGTGATTAAACATGCGTAAAGTAATTCTTAAATAGTATTAATGCTGTTTTATTATTCACTAACTGTCCCCTGCGGTTTCAGCTGCGTTGCCGAGGGATCTTAACTTTTCCTCGGATAAAAAGTAGCCTATGTGCTATTCCAGACTATAATTTATCTCTATGCCAAATTTCATTCAGATCCGTTCGGTCGTTCTGGCGTAAATGAATAACAAACATACATCCAAACATTCACATTTATAATATTAGTAGGATTTTATGGTCTCTTTTAGTTATCATTAACAATGTAATATCGCTTTATATCATGTCAAAAATGTTATGGTTAAGAAATAGTAGCGGCGATCGCCAAGTGATGTTATCGAATCGCAATTTCTGTTTTTTTTAGGTAGTTTTGGGACCATCGTCCCACCGAGAGCCAAGGAGTTAAAGTGGAGGATGACGCATAGAATTTATAAACGACTAAATGCAGGAATAATGTAACGATATTTGTCACTGTAAATTGACAATTGCCCATGGTGAGATTGTGGTCGTGATGATGTGGCCGAAGGTGGTAAGCTCAAAAAGGCTGGATGGGAACTGGCTCTCATGTGCAGCCTTCGGAACAAACCAACAGGTGCTTGGCGACAGATTTTCAACGTGCGGGTGGTAGCCAGCCTGTCGGTACTACAAAGTACCCTACCACCGTGCTATGGTTTCCTCACCCTATCATCGCGGAGATATCATCTATCTTTCCGGAGTCTTCTCAGTTTAAGTGTATTCCGAACCGGTGGTAGAGTCAACTGTAACGTTCATAAGTGCCTTACCAGGGACTAAACTTAATAAATGAGGGTTGAATCTGTCTGAAGGCAACGGAAGTCACTTATTGAGACCCACCAGCCTACTTTTCAGAAATGAAAAATAAACTGAAAAAAAATAAGCGCATATAATTGTTTTGTATTCTTATCATATTAAACATATCTATCTATATACAGCAGATCAATGATATCATTAGTAAAATGGTAGATAGGTACTACAGCGCGAGCGGTAGGTTAAAACCTGGCTAAAGTCGGATTTTTAATTAGCTGGACTAAACTGACAGTTACGAGCGCAATATTATTAAAATTACTATTTAATGGTTTGACCATATCACTTTTTATCAATAAAAGTCGATCTAATATCAGTGATTACACGTAGGTAGGTATTCTCATTCATTGTTTTTAGAAATAATATTTGAGCAACGAAATATTTATAATGACAACTGTCAAATCAGAGCAGATAATTAAAAACTGGCCAAGTGCGAGTCGGACTCGCACACGAAAGGTTCCGTAAAAAAGGCAAAATAATCACGTTTGTTGTATGGGAGCAACCCTTAAATAATTATTTTATTTTAATTTTAGTATTTGTTGTTATACCGGCAACAGAAATACATAATTTGTGAAAATTTCAACTGTCTAACTATCGCGGTTCTTGAGATACAGCCTGGTGATGATATCGAGCATAAAAGGGCAAAAAAATAGCGTTTTTTGTATGGGAGCCCCCTTAAATATTTATTTTATTTTAATTTTTGTTGTTATAGCGGTAACAGAAATACATAATTTGTGACAATTTCAACTGTCTAGCTATCGCGGTTCTTGAGATACAGCCTGGTAACAGACAGACGGACAGACAGACGGACAGACAGCGAAGTCTTAGTAATAGAGTCCCATTTTTACCCTTTGGGTACGGAACCCTAAAAACCAACTATAATAAACCGGCAATAACTTTGACCTGCGCGTCGCCGGCCTCCACGGATGTACTTCACACCACGAGTGCTATTTATAGGTAAAAGTGATCCAATACAATCAAAAATACCGTCGCGTGTTATGAGATATCATAAGACCTATTGCAATATTAAGTTATATATGTGCGTTAGTGTGAAATTTTGGGGCCATTTTCGAAGATCTAATGTTGTGTAGGTAACACATATCTACACAATGTTACTTATTATCATTGCAGTAAATAATATAGCTACTCTGCCACTTTAGTTTCCGTATTGGGTAAGTCATGAGCAGGAAGTTGCAGTAAAAATAATACATTGTGTATTGCGTACTTCCCCGAGTCTTTCTTTATGGGTTTAGAGATAATCGATTGGTTCGACTTACTGACATTGGCGGAGCGTTGAACTCAATTTTTTTAATGTAATTCTAGTTTCAACGAATCTGATATCTCTGACGTCATGATTTTCAATCGTTACAGTACAGTTATCTGATCAATCTTCCCTTTTCTTACATTTTACAAAGAAATTAATTAGTAGCAATTAGTCCTGAATATGCCGTTGAGAACCAGTTAGGTTTTAAGTTTCCTTCAGTCCCACCCATCATCAATTACTTAAATAAGTAGTTATATGTATAAAAATGAATAACCGTCTCGCAAAACGACAAAATGGCTCCGATTTGAATATTTTTGTTCGCCTCAAAATTGAGGAAAAAACCAAAGGACCAGCTCAAATGTAAAAACCGGTCAAGTGCGAGTCGTATCGAGTAAAGATTTTGTAGTTTTTTTTATTGAAATGAAAATGAAATTGTTTATTCATCCAAACAGGCACAGGCACTTATGAATAGTCAGACTCTAAATGCACGGTTCGGATGGTTGTTTTTGCTGAGGAGAGCCCGCAATAAACTCAGCAATTACTCTTTTCAAATACAACTTACACATTCAATAATTATTATTTATCTAGTCTCACTGACAATATGTGCGTGTTATGGCGGCAAAAATAGTAATCTATAGAATTTAATTATGACTGACTTAATAAAGAATATTATTATTTTATTCTGTTTTTAGTATTTGTTGATTATAGCGGCAACAGAAATACATCATCTGTGAAAATTTCAACTGTCTAGCTATTCATGAGATACAGCCTGGTGACAGACAGACTGACGGACAGTCAAGACTTAGGGTGAAAACGGAAACCCTAAAAAATATCTAGCTAATAGTAAAAAAAATGCACTGCAATATAACACCCTACAATATCACTATTATAAAAAAAAACTGTAAACAATATCTATGAATCAATTGACACTTGAAAATTAGGCAATAATTTCAATCGTAAGTACTTGAACATTATCAAACGAAAACCTAAATAACACGAAACGGCAAAGATTTACAGACGAGATAGGAGTGAAGTAAATATAAATCTACGAAGATTACCGAATACATCGGCATTTGAAATAAGATATCAAATAGGAGAAATGTTTTAGCCTGTTTACTTGCGTTCCCAAGGTATGAAATGAAATTGTTTGAAATGAAATGAAATCGTTTATTTATCCAAATAGGCCTTCAGAGGCACTTATGAATAGTCAGACTCTAAGACTCTAGTGCTCGGTTCGGAAGGTTGCTTTTGCTGAGAAGAGCGGGCAATAAACTCAGCAATTACTCTTTTCAAAAATAACTTACACATAATTATTACATTCAATCATTATTTATCTAGTCTCACTGACAATATTTGCGTGTTACGGCGGCAAAAATAGTAATCTATAGAATTTAATTATGACTGACTTAATAAACAACAAACTCAAGCAGACCAGCCCCCACAAGCAGCACCTGTTCACAAGTATGACGCGTGTGGCAGCCACCGCCCTCCTCGCACATATTATAGGGAAGTGAGCGACCCGCGGTATGTGTTTGTTCCGGGATAAACCAATAAATATAATGGGTACAAACATATTCACCCGCGTTCCCGAGGTCATCTTCTTTTCCCGGGATTAAAGGTATCATACTTTATTCCATGATATGATCTACCTGTGTGTAGACATATCGTGGCATTTTAAGGCGATGATAGCTCAGTGGTAGTGACGTCGGATACCGCGGCGAAGGTCGTAGGTTCGAATCCAACAATGAGCTTGAGCTTTCGGTGAAGGAAAACATCGTGAGGAAACCACAGCACGGTGGTAGGGTACTATGTAGTAATCGACTGGCTGTCTACCACACTCAAGTTGAAAATCTGTCGCCAAGCACTTGTTGGTGTGTTCCGACAATTGCACTTGAGGGCCAGTTTGCCTTTGAGGCATTGTAATAAGGTGTACAATACATTGGCAATCCCCCTGGTATTGCTAAAGTGTATAGGCGACGGTAGTCACTTACCATCAGATGACCCGCCTGCTTCGTTGTCACTTGTGGTGACATAAATAAAAAGACATTTCGAAAGGTAAGTGGTTACCGTAGCCTATGGACCGACCGAGCCTATTGCCGACCTTAACTAAATATCACGTTTATTTTTTCTTTGAACGCGCGATTTCTATACCGAAAATAAAGTAAAATTATACGCGTATTCTACTTATTCTATAAAATAGTTGCTAACAAACATAACGTGATTAATGGACGACCCTTTAAGTGTACAAATGAAAATTCAATTGCCGGACGATTGGTGTGATACCCAAGTTACGTCACAGGTTCTATTCCCACACAAGACAAACATATAGGTAGTTTATAAGTTATCAGATTTCTTTATTACAAACTCTGGTTCAAGCTCTGAAACTCAAATATTCTAGCGTGGGAATCGAACTAACAACCTCACGATACCCGACACTATTTAAGCAAGTAGAACAACACTTCCACAGAGTGAATGTTTACGACGAACTATCGACAATGTTACCATAACTCTACTTATTGATGTTTGAAACGTAATCTTTGCGATAAACCGTCGTAATTAACGTACGGTAAAGTTAACTGTTAATTTTACCGACTTTTTATGGTTTTCAAATTCCGAAGCCATTTTTTTACTTCTGGATAAGCTTGTCTTTGACCGCAATCTCACCATGGTAAGTGATGATGTGGCCGAAGGTGGTAAGCACACAAAGCCTAGATGGGGACGGGCTCTCAAGTGCAGCTGGCGGAACACACCGATAGGTGCTTGGCAACAGATTTTGTATTTAAGGGTGGTAGCCAGCCAGTCGGGTACTACAAAGTACCCACCACCGTGCTATGGTTACCGCACGATTTTTTCCTTCACCGAAAGCTCAAGCTCATTGTAGGATTCGAACCCACGACCTTTGCCGCGGTATCCGACGTCACTACCACTGAGCTATCATCGCCTTAAAAACGACTTGCACAATAAAACACAGCCTAAAATATTCCTTAAAAATCCTAGTAACACCATCCTGTATAGATTTCGAGTTTTAAACTTAGTGATAGACAAAAAGACTTACGCTAAATGAGTATATTGTATCCAGCAACAGGTGCTGCTTGTGGAGGCTGGTCTGCTTGAGTTAGTTGTTTAAAAAGTCAATTTATTTAGACTTTTTCCGCCATAACACGCAAATATTTATCAGAGACAAGAACGCAATAGATGTAAGTTGTTTTTGAAAAGAGCGATTGTTGAGTTTATTGCTGGCTCTTCTCAGCAAAAGCAACCTTCCAAACCGTGCATTAAAGTCTAAACTATTCATAAGTGTTTATAAAGGCCTATTTGAATAAAAAACATTTTAATTTTCCTAGAATTTAATGGGTGGGAAAAACATATTTCATAATTTGTAACAAATCACTACCTAGTATAATACAAAGCCGTCTCACTGTCTGTTTGTCCCTATGTATGCTTAGATCTTTAAAACTACGCAACGGATTTTGATGCGGTTTTTTTTAATAGATAGAGTGATTCAAGAGAAAGGATTTATTATATAATTTGTCAGGTTTTTGTATACATTGGCTTAAATATAATGTTATTTTTTGGAGGTGTTGGAAAAAAATAAGCCGTCTGGGAGCTTTCAACGAAAACGCTGCCTAATTATGCCAGATATAACAAAATAATGTATAGTGGAATTCTGTATCTTATATAGGTCTATAGAAAAATCCGCGATGGCATATATCTATCTCTTAAGGATAACATACTATGTATATCCATTTAAATACTTTAAAAAAATGGGCAATTGTAAATTGTATATGCGGTAATAAATGCGGTAATTGGAAAGCTATTTACACAAATACGGTATTAATCCTTATCATTTTAAATAAGTTGGAGGCTTTAAGCATTTCATGCACATTATTTTACTCTTATACACTATATAATTTAAACGAATATCATAGGAGTTATCGCAAAAAAATACGGACGCGAGAATAAAATTCAAGCGCCTAAATAATAAAGTTGAGCTAATTTTGTGTTCTACGCAAGTAAAGGAGCGAGCGAAAGCTATGTTTGGATAATTTGAACTGGAAAAAACGAATCAGCCAAAGTCGTGTCCACGCGGGCGAAGCTGCGGGCGAAAAGCTAGTGATAAAATAATGTAATGGTGATGGATGACATTAATGATAGGCGTGCGAACAGGAAGTCAAATATTTATCATACTAAAGAAGTGTAAAAAATTACACCAACGCGTATTTTTCTACCAAGATTGTTTTCTAATTTTACTATTGCGTGTTTGAGTGGTAAACATCGCCGATCGCCGCATCGCTGGGCAGGGAGCTTTACCACCACCTCAATAGCTTGGTTATTCAAAGCTGCTGGGAACCTTACCGATTGTAGAAACAAAACCAAGCCTATCGCAGTGTCCTGATTTCTCTTGAGAGCCATTTCCCTTTTTAGATTTGTGTGCTTTCTTATCATCATTTTGATAAAATTATAATTAACTAGCTGTCCGCCGCGGTTTTACCCGCGTTCCCGTGGGATCTTATCTTTTCCCAGGATAAAAATATTGCCTATGTTACTCAGGGATAATGTAGCTTTCTAATGGTGAAAGAATTTTTTAAATCGGCCGAGTACGGCCGAGTAAGTAGTTTTGAGTTAAATCGTAACAAACAAACAAGCAAAAAATCAAATCTTTCCTCTTTATAATATTAGTTTAGATTATGTGTTTACAACCGTGTTGTGATGTGACTGACTGACAGCCAACACAGGCTAAACCAATAGATATGAGAAAAAAAAAACATACAGTCGAACATATAACCTCCTCCTTTTTTGAAGTCGTTTAAAAAGAAGAAATATTTGTACAACTTTACGCTAAGAAAAGAGTTTTCTAAACTTCAACCCCTAAGGGGTCAACAATTGTACCCCACGATTGTGAATTTATTTCAATAATATAGAGTAGTATTTTAGCTATGTAGCTGTAGTTGGCAACTCATTGGCAATCAATTGATAATGTTATAGGTATGCGACTGTCCTGTTTATTTTTGTCATGTTTTAGTCTTTTGATATTAAAAAAGTCCCTTCATTTTATATTTTGTTAAACTCATTAAATAACCTAAACATGGCTTAAGTTTTTTGTGTCAAGTGTTCAGATAAGATTATCGATAATAGTCAAAGAATATTGGGGACTGAACCTAAACCCTATCAGTTAAGTGATAAAATAGTAATCTTTAAGTATTGCGATACATTGTCGATAGAAACAAAGATTTAGTAATCACTTTTCATTTTATTGACGCTGATTTGCCTTTAGGCGACCGTAGTCACTTACCATCAGGTGATCCGTCTACTGCTTGCCTGACTTCTGACTTAACATTGTAAGTGTCTAGACTGCAATGCCAGGGGATAATCGATCTATTTACAATGCTTTCCAACTGGCTCTCAAGTGCTGCCAGAACACGCCGATAGGTGCTTGACGACAAATTTGAATGTGGTAGCCAGCCAGTCGAATACTACAAGGTACCCTACCACCATGCTATGGTTTCTTCACGGTGTTGTCCTCCAACGAAAGCGCAAGCGCATCAAACTCACGACCTTCGCCGCAGTATCCGACGTTACTGCCGCTGAGCTATCGCTTTCGTATCTCATGTACTTACAGCGTGAGTTATGTAAATAAATGCAAGACTAATTGGAAAACAAAAGAATGTCAGTCAGTACAATTTCCAAACATTAATCACGTGTAACGCCATGCTTATGCAATATTTTGGCAACCAGCACGAATTGATATTCGCTGCTGTATAATACAGGGTGTCCTGTAGTACGACAAACTTAAGGGGGAGATAAGTGGGCGGGTCACCTACCAAATATACAAAAATTACCTCAATAAACAATGATATGTAAGTAAAATATGTAACCTACACAATATTCAATCTTAAAAAATGCGATTCGATCATAACTTAGACGGGCCGGTTGGCGTGGTTGGTTAACACACTACCTATCACGTCGCAGGTCGTGGGTTCGATTCCCATCCAGGTCACACATTTGTGTGCATGAACATGTCTGTTTGTCCTGAGTCTGGGTGTAATTATCTATTTAAGTATGTATTTACAAAAAAAAAGTAGTATATGTAGTATATCAGTCATCTGGTTTCCATATTACAAGCTCTGCTTAGTTTGGGATCAGATAGCCGTGTGTGAAAGATGTCCGAGGATATTTATTTATTTATATTTATTTATTTAACTATTCACACTACCTTACGATATCTCATAACACATGATGGTATACATCGATAATATTAAGGCGATGATAGCTCCGTGGTAAGTGACGTCGGATACCGCGACGAAGGTCGTGGGTTCGAATCCTACATTGAGCTTGAGGTTTCGGTGAAGGAAAACATCGTGTCGCCAAGCACCTGTTGGTGTGTTCCGGCAGTTGCACTTGAGAGCCAGTTGCCCTTGCCCTTAAGGCATTGTAATAAGGTGTACAACACGTTGGCAGTCCCCCTGGTATTGCTAATGTCTATATAGGCGACGGTAGTCACTTACCATCAGGTGACCCGCCTGCCTCATTGTCACTAGTGACATAAAAAAAAAGATAGATGTATAATAATAATACTAAAATACATTTACAACGGCCAAAGACCATTAAAACAAGTTTAAATAGTTCGGGAGCCCATGTATTTAAAATAACTCGCAATAAGTTTTATGATGATAAAAATAGTATTTTACAAAACAAAAAAAATATAAAATTGTATTTTTAATGATACCTACTTACTACTTAATATATGTAACGATCTATTCAAACAGTGAAGAAAGGCAGAGATCTGAACAAAGGTTTTTCCAAAAAACAAATATAAAGAAGGAAAACATGTTTAGAAAGAGTAAATAGCCGAGCAGATAAAAATATTATAATAATGCAGAAGAATTCTGAGGCACATATAGTCTCTTGTGCAATTTATAACCATGTTCATGGCCATTCGTGGTAATGGTCAAAGCCCACAAATTGCTATAAATTAGAACGACAAAAAATATTACGTAAACAATGTATTAATAGCTTGAACCATAGACTGTATGTCTATGAGCCGCGATCTCATACAGAACCCTTTAGGGAATGAATTTTCAAAAATCCTTTTTGATCTTATACCTTCTCCTTCATTAGGAATCTACCTGATTAAAAATTTATACGTATGTCACAAGTGACAACGAGGCAGGCGGGTCACCTGATGATAAGTGACAACCGTCGCCTATAGACATTGGCAATTCCAGGGGATTGCCAATGTGTTGTACACCTTATTACAATGCCTTAACTGGCTCTCAAGTGCAATTGCCGGAACACACCAACAGTTGCTTGGCGACAGATTTTCTACTTGGGGGTGGTAGCCAGCCAGTCGAGTACTACAAAGTACCCTAGTTCACCGAAAGCTCAAGTTCATTGTAGGATTCGAACCCACGACCTTCGCCGTGGTATCCGACGTCACTTACCACTGAGCTATCATCGCCTCAAAATTCATCAGTGAGAGTAATTTGCTTTTATATAATACATAAATAGATGGACAAGGCAATGGTACAATGACCTGAGACATCAGACAGATGAAGATAGAATCGAAACGTAACAAAAACAATTGGTTATACATAATCAATTAAAGAATCTTTAATGTTACTTGCCGATGAACTGACTTGAAACAAGAAAAAATAATATTATGGTGATAATAGCAGAGGTGAGCTTTAGAGGAAACCACAGTACCACATAAGTAGTAGGGTACTTTGTAGTACTCGACTGGCTGGCTCCCACCGGCAGTTGCACTTAAGAGCCAGTTGCCTTTAAGGCATTGAAATAAGGTGTACAACGGCGATGTATCCATAGGTGACGGTAGTCACTTACTAGCAGGTGACTTGTCTTCTTATCAGACTTCTGACATAAAAAAAACGAACCCCTTAGGTAGTATGATAATTCTACAGAGAAATTAGAGTAAGTCTATGGAGAAGTAAAAGTAAGCCTAAGTTCTTCACACTAATTAACATACACACACACTGCAAGATTGTAGGACTCCATATTATATCTATCAAATTGATAAGAGTTATTCAGGTTTAAACCAGTATCCACATTATTGAGGTTAGGTTAATGATTAACAATAACAATATATTGAAATGTTTCACTATATCACTGAAGAATCAGCTTTTATGACGTCACTTTGTGATTTACACACGCATGTACATTTTATTGTAGAAATTATTGAGCCTTTGTCATCTTTAATTGAGTTTATTGTTCGTATGAAATGATTTTAGTAAGTGGGTTTATCTTCGCTAACAAAACTACGATTGCTAGATTTTATTTTAGTCGATACACCTTTTGTGTAATTATCGATAAGCGGTCAATAAAAAGTCCAGTCATAGAGGGCACTAGCCTCTACTTTGGAAGGAATCAAAAAACTGCCAAAGCATTCAAGTTGTATACCTACATACATAATGACATAGAAGTATGAATATAATTTATACAAATAAATAAAATTGTTGTTAGTTGTGTCAAAATAACAGCATTTTCACGGGACTTTCACTGGCAGATAGCTGATATTATAAGAAGTAAGTAGGTTAGCTTTATTTTAGAAAAAACCCATGAAATTGTAAACAAAATCCGATTCAAGTAGGGAACGCAGGTGAAACCGCGGTTGCCCCGCGGTTTCACCCGCGTTATCGAGGGATCTTATCTTTTCCCGAGATAAAAAGTATTCTATGTTTTATTCCAGGATATGATTTAGCTGTATGCCAAGTTTAATCGAAATCCGTTCAGCCGTTTTTGCGTGATTGAACAACAAATATACAAACTTTCAACTTAATATCAGTAATATATGCAATAACAAAAATACAAATCTGAATGACTTAAGTGAGAAGTTATGAAAGAACTAATGATCATTTTATTGGTGTAGATTCCTACTTATTGTCCTAATACGGATAGTGTTATCAGTAATGCAGTTATTTCATAAATACTGCCACGGCGGTGTCGAAATAAATTGCTCTTATAATTATTAAAAGAGTTAATAACACATTAATATCGCATTAACCCGTTCAGTTCAGATTAGACCTGAGAATATTCCAAGCATCTCGTTTCCTTTATTTTGGTTTGAACTAGTAGATTCTTAATTTAATAATTTTGTTACAAATATTGCGCAGGTCCTTTTTGTTGTAGTCTTTGCTATTTTTATCTGGAATGCTGCTAATAATACAGTTAAACTGTATCTACAGTGATTTATATTATACAATTAAAACAGTTTTTCATGGAAAATTGGTTTTTATGGTAATTATTAATAATTGCCATTAAATTGTTATGAAATGAGAAATAGGAAAAGAATGCAGCTCCTGGACTATCTCGAAGAATTATAAATGGCCTTGAACTTGTAATTATCAATTTAATGTATACAAATGAATACCTTTTTATTATGCAGGAATGCGAAACAAAATTCGTAACAAGAACTTCAGACATATGATCGGAATTAAGGATAAAATATCGTTCCGTAACTTTCGATATGCGAAATCACAAAACAACCAGTGCAGTGTATCTTTTACCTGGGCTCATGCAGATTTTAGGGGATCAAAGACTTTATTTTTTAATATCTTGATATTGGTAATAAAATAGGATTAAAAAAATAAATAAATAAAATACTCACTTGTCGCTGTGCTGTACCTCCACTGGGGTGCTTATTAGCTAATATCACAGGATTTTATTTAAGAAATTGTAAAAATATTTACACACACTAATCACTTAAAAATTAAAAATATATTTACAGTTACATTAAAAAAAACAGCTAGATTTTTACATTCCCGTATAGTAATAGTTCGTAGTCCCTTGTCGAAGTTTAAAAAGAAAACAATTACATCTTCGTTCGCATGCTACGTCAAATAACTCGTTCGCGCGAAGGTACGTTCCGTTACGCGTCCGCGAGATGACTGACTATTCATTCTGTAACACACCTTTGCTTTATAATATCAGGTGGACGACTCAATCAGTGATAATAATGATAAGAATACAACGCGTAGTCACGTATGTAACCCTGAAGGGCTAAAATAAAATAAACTCGTACATAGCAAGCATTGGACCGGTTTTGATCGGTCAACGATCGCTAATGCGTGTGAATTTTTTTTTCGTGAAAGAGATACTGGGCGCCCTTTTTTCAAATGATACTAAATCGTCTACGGAAGATCGGAATATAAAATTATTTAAAAAAACCGGTTTTGTAAGACGTTGAACATTTTAATTGCATCATATGAATAGTATTGAAAAATGTTTCAAGTAATTATAAATCGAATACATAATACCTGTGTAATTTATAATAATATAGGTAAAGTAATATAATCTGTATGCTGTTTTAATGAAAGTTACCATATATCCCATCCCATCCCATCCCATCCCACCCCATCCCATCTAGGCTTTGTGTGCTTACCATCTTCGGCCACATCATGATCACTTACCATGGTGAGATTGTGGTCAAAACACAAGCTTTTCCACAATTTAAAAAAATAACCTTTTCCAGGATACATAAACATACACAAAAACAATCGTCCGCATTTATAATATTAGTCGGAAGTGGAGTAGTAGGATGATACTAAAAACCGATTAACCTAAATTATGCCTTTTAATCTGGCTTATCAAAATCTGTTTAATACTCATTATAATATGGTCATATTATTGTTTAATAATAATATAAATAAATATCGTCGCATAATGATAAACCTTGGCCTTTGTTATAATAAACAATGGTATGTGCAATATTACCTCGTTATGAAATTCAGCTTTTATTTTCATAAATATTACCGTAAATAATCCAATAGTTTTGTAATGGCCGGCTTTAGTTTATTTTCTCTAATTTTAGCCATCCGTTGTAATAATTTTATCACTATATCTATGACTATGTTATAAAATATCTATGAGTTTAAATACAAATGGAAAATGGTGGTAGGAAAACGCATGGATAGATAGAGATTACTCATAAAAACCGATTTTTAAACAAAAACTATTTTTCATAAAACTTCCTTATAGATCGCTGGTGAAAACCGTCTTAAAATCCGTCAACTTCAGACAGACAGATGCGGCGGAGGACTTTCTTTTATAACGTGACAATTATTGAAGATTTTCACGTTCGAATGTGTCAGGTTCTTTTTTATAATGACATATACTTAGCTACTATAATAATATAACATTCTTTCTTCCTTAACTTCTCTTTATCCCGATCTGTTTGAGGTCAAAAACACTTGGACGGAAGAGCCAGTTGAATTTGGACGTGAGGTAGGTTATGGAACCGGTTTACGTCTGACGTCATTTCTTTATGAATCGAGTTTTCTTTATTATTTTAATGTACTAAGAGCAAAAGTTATGTAAATAATAAGTCTTGTTAACTTCTGAAGCTATTATAATGTTATTTTATACTATACTAGTGTCTACCACGGATTTACCCGCGTTCCTCATATAGAGAAATCGTATACTATTATCCAAACAGTGTAAAGGACTATAATATCTAGTTTCTTTTGTTTCGACTTTTGTTTGTAACATTTATATTATGTACTTATAGGTTTTTTTTCTTTTATGTGTGATGTTGCGTGTGTCAACGTAATAAAAACTATTTTCTTTCTTTCTTTCTCTTTCTTTCTAGTAAAATTGGTCATAATTTTTTTCTTAATTACCTAGTCAATTACCATTTAGATGATGTCCACATTTTTCATAGTTATTATAATGAATGAATGACACGATAAGTAATTATTGGAAAATGTTAAATTTACATGTATAAATTATGAAGCTATTCATTATAACTGGTTTCTTTATTAACACTAAAATACAGTAAAAATAGTTTTTTATTCATAATGCTTATTATTTTACCGATTTTTTTCGGTACTTGAAAAAACCCTATTGGTTTAAATATAAGGTACACATTTGTAAATTAAGTTACGAATAACGAGTAAAAATTCTTGTGAGGAGTTTTTTTTATTAAGTACAAAAAGTTTTTAAATTAAATTTAAAAACCGAAACTAAGACGATAGCCGGTTTATTATTTTATACGGATTTCAAGTCTGATTCGGAAACAGAACTATTTACTATCTCCTTGACTATACCAATATGCTCTGTGATGATTTTTTTTTTACTATGAACAATCACTTTTGTTTGTCTAATAAGCGCACAATTCATAATAATGAAAAATAAACCTAACAGCTATATTCTATGATTTTGCTACCCTACATCACCAGCAACACACACATTATTTTTTTATATAGACACAAACAGAGAAATATAAGAGTTAAAAGTAAAAAAAATAGATATACAGGTGTTGCCAACAATATATAAAATTATAACTATTCCTTCATTTTTTTATTTGGTTAATACGATATAAGAAATCATATGTATTTTATTTTGAATTTTTAATTAAGACTGACAAAATTATTTTGTGGTATTATTTTTTTACACTTATTGATTTTATAAATTGTGATAACGTTAATTAATCAAAAGTTTTTCTATTAAAGAATAAAATATTTTAGAGAGTTGAAATATAAGTAATTAATATAGTATTCATAAAAAAAACATATTATCAATCCCTTATCATCAAATCCGAGATATAAAAATATTCATATTTAAATCCATACTCATACGTACCAGATTTTTCATCCATGGTTTCCAAAAACTATCACAAGACTAGAAAATATATTTTTCTTTTTAAATTTATATAAAAAAAATCTACTGTTTGGAAACTTAAAATCTACCACTGTCAGCTAAATTCAAAAAAGCCACCTCCCATATTGACTATCACAAAACTGAAGAAAAAAACAATCAGACACTTTTTAAATAGACATTTACACAACATTATCAATTAACAATTATTAATATTCGCGGCTTCACTTGCATATTTTGTACTCGGGCTATACGTATGAATTCCATCCATATCTTTTTCTCTATGTGAAATAAACATCAAAGAAAAAAATATTAATAATTCATAACAACTTGGG
Source organism: Ochropacha duplaris (assembly GCA_951361185.1). Classification (NCBI taxonomy): domain Eukaryota; kingdom Metazoa; phylum Arthropoda; class Insecta; order Lepidoptera; family Drepanidae; genus Ochropacha; species Ochropacha duplaris. Next base: position 2,319,951 of record OX592715.1, on the reverse strand, counting down.
CAAAAAAAATACATTAATATATTAGATTTTTTCGCTTATTTTTACTTTTTTTCTGCACAGAATACCAAACACATCCTTGTGTTGTATACTACGAGCTTAAAAGTTTTTTTCCTAAACGATCTCGGTATCTTAGTATATATAAAAATAGGTAGGTACCTACAATAATAACTTTTTTTTTTAATGTGTAACATCTTTCCTTTCGCTTTCCAGCAATTAGGTGGTCAGATAGGGACGGAGATGTGTAATTTTATTTCCTCTATTGTAGTGCAGGCATTTTAGCTGGTGTTGCCATCCGTCCGGGTTTCCCCGAATTTATCCTAGAGAGCGTCCGGGGAGCGTCCAGACGGGATGTTATTTGTAGTACGGCTTTAATGACAAACTAATTTACATCTGGCGCTGTCCATCATTTGAAACTCTGTCGCCAAGCACCTGTTGGTGTGTTCCGGCAGTTGCACTTGAGAGCCAGTAAATAAGCAATAACTTTGCGAAATAATAATCATTATTTTACGTATTTTACAACGGCTTACTGTTAATCTCTCAGCCATTAAGTGGCACTTAAACAATAGAATCAAAATTTAAGCAATTCGAGTTAAGATGCATATGATTGAGTTGAAGTATAATGTGACCGAAATCCTTTGTATTTTCTAACTCTGTCGACACACATACTTACCAATTTTTTTCGAATATTGCGACGGTCAGACAATCCGATTTAGTTTATATATGCATATATATTTTGTTATACGTAATTATCAAAGATAATTATATAATCACATACGTATTCATATATCAACAGATAAAAAAGCATTCACATAATCAATTGCTTATCATAAATATATATTATATCTGCGTATATAACATATATCATAAACATTTAATATTTACAACAAATGTACAAAATATACATGCAAATGTACAATTACAATACATAAAAAACATCTTCGAGGCTGCCGCTGCTGCCGATCGGCAAGGTTCCCAGAAGGCTGGCAGCGTTTCCTCTTTGGATGGCCAAGCTGATGCGTTGGCGGAAAAAGCTCCCCGCCCGCCGGTCACCAGAGGCCTCGATTAATTTTATTACATATATTAATTTACATATCTAAATACCTACCCCCCAAAAATATTTATGGCCTAGATATGTACATGAAAACCTAACATTAGTTAAGGCGTAATTGAATCGATCAAAGTCTAGTGAAATAAATAAAAAAAAAACATTTTTTTTTTTTTTTTCAAAAATAGAATATGCAAAATCATAAAAAAAATGTCAGAAGTATGACAAGGGGCCATCTATGAATAAATAAATAAATATCCTCGGACATTTTTCACACACGGCTATCTGATCCCAAAGTAAGCAAAGCTTGTATCTAATATGGAAACCAGATGACTGATATACTACATAGACTACTTTTTTTTTGTAAATACATACTTAAATAGATAATTACACCCAGACTCAGGACAAACAGACATGTTCATGCACACAAATGTGTGTCCTGGATGGGAATCGAACCCACGACCTGCGGCGTGATAGGCAGTGTATTAACTAACCACGCCAACCGGCCCGTCATGGGTTTTAAGAGGGGGCGAGCCGATCAGCCCGTGTTAGTACACTGCTGGACAAAGGCCTTTCCTATGGAGCCCGGTCTTCGACTATACTTTTCAAGTCCAACTTGCTGGAGGGCGCCCTACACTACGTTTACCGAGACTTGGTCTCCACTCAAGAATACGTCTATCATTTCTATATAATATGATGATCTCGGTTTTATATCGCCCTTACCACGGAGGTTCTGATTTGGAATAGGTACCGGCCCTAAAACTGATAAATTACTAAGACCATACATGTCATCATACAATCATTTCCGCCATGATGGAACGGCAAGACTTGAATTTTTATTTCTAAGTAACTATACTTATTTTCATTCGAATGATTCAGTACCGGAAATGTAATTGCGATTATGATGGAATTCTATGAAAAAGATTATGATCTTGGGCTGGTCTAAATTACTCATTGCAATAAAAAAATTAAGTCGATTAGGCAGTACCAGATTAGCCACGTAGAAAAAGTAGCAAATGTTACGGGCCCCTCGCATTTAGGGAGCCCTGTGTATACCCAAGCCTGACTGGGTGTAACATAACGAAGTTCCTTATCGCGCGTTGTGAAAGGGGGTTAGACGGAAAAAATGCTCACGAAAAATTTTCACCGACACTTTTAGTGTCAGTGTCACTTTCCTACGGACCCTGTGCTGTCCTAATCCGGTACTGGATGTAGGAGGTATTCTCCGAAACTACTGACACGATTTTCAAAGTCAAAGTCAAAACCAATTATTCAGTTTAGGCCTTGAAGGTCTTATGAAGGTCGAATTACAGAAGTTTTGTAAATTCTTTCACTATATTACGAGTATCTCCGAGTGCCATAATGTATTATTTGTTTGGAAAATGCGGGTGAAACGGCGGCGTGGAAGCTAATCTAAATATATAAAAGGAAAAGTCCTGACTGACTCATCAACGCCCAGCCTAAATCCTTAAACCTAGAAAGCTGATTTTTTCCACAGATGTTGTTTACGTGACCGAGGAATAAGAATTTCGGATTTTTCGAAATTCAACCTTTAAGGAGGTGAAAAAGGGGTTGAAAGTTTGTATGAAAGGCGGTCATTTTTGAAGCTAGAATCATAAAACTTTGTTTTTAGACTAACATTTAAAAACAAAAAATTACGTGTATTAGCGTTTTTTAAATTTCTACCACTGAGATGGTGAAACGGGGGTTCAAAGTTGGTATGAAAAATAAGAAGGCCTGACTCACTGACTCATCAACGCCCAGTCTACACCTTAGATCTAGAAAGCTGTTTTTTTTCACAGGTATTGTTTTTAAGATGTAGACGAAGAATAAGATAGGATTTGTTGAAATTCAATCTCTAAATGGGTAAAAAAGGGATACGCGGGTGCAGCCTCGGGCGGAAAGCTAGAGAATATATTATTAACAAACAATTGCCTTGCTGAGTTTCTTGTCGGAGTCATCTCAGTTTAAGTGTATTCCGAACCGGTGGTAGAGTCAATTGTAACGTTCATAAGTGTCTTACCAGGGCCTAAACTGAATAAATTAGTTTTAATTTGATTGATTATTATGTTTACTTATTTTAATAATATGTGTGCATTTTTAAATACTGATTGAATGTACTTTTCAATTTTTTTTACATTATAGCATAGGTAGGTATGTGAAAATGTTATTATATAATATAATCATTTTCATTATTAAAAGACCAATAAAAATATTATCAGAACAATATATTGTTAATTATTGATTACCTTTTAAATCGACGTTATAAGCTAAATATACACGAACAATTAAGTATTTATGGTATTTTAAGATAAGATAAATGGTAAAATAATGATGAATTCAAACTTAAGTACCAAGGTTATTAAGCAGTTGGGCTGAAAAGCCTTTTTATTAAGAACAGTAATAATCCTAGATTAAACAAGTAGGTAATATGTATACTTATATAGTGGAATTACTGATTATAATGTATGATAGGTATATGAATGGTCGTTAAAGATCTTAACATTCACGCGATTTTCAAGATTCTACTCGTATGATAAGTAGAAACGAATATATTTATATTGATTGGGATCTTATCTTTTCCAACGATAAAAATATAGCCTATGACACTCACAAGTAACGTGGCTTTCTATTGGTAAAAGAATTTTTAAAATCGGTTCAGTAGATCCAGATATTACCCCCTACAACCTCACAAACTTTACCTCTTTAGAATATTAGTATACCTACAGTGTGTGGCCTGGAATCGATATAATTTTATTTTAGACTAGCGGACTCGGCAGACGCAGTCCTGCTCTGAAATTAAAACAAAACTTAGAATCCGATTCCAGCGCCACCTACCGGGTCCAATTTGGAACCCATTGAAATACACACACAAAATTTCATCCAAATCGGTCCTTTGTTACCGTACTCCTCCGAAACGGCTTGACCGATTTTGATTATGTATATTTAGTAGGTTTGACAGGATGTTGTTACACGGATCCTACAGGAACGCGGGTGAATCCGAGGGGTACAGCTAGTAAAAAATAGATAACAACCTGTTCTCAGACCTATTGAATACACATATAAAATTTTATCAAAATCGGTCAAGCCGTTTCAGAGGGGCACGGTAACAAAAACTGTGATACGAAAATTTTATATATAGGGAAAGTCCCGTAACGCCGGGCGGCTCTTAGCGCCGGACACTCGTATTATCTCGAAAAGTTAGATATAATTTTGGTAGAATCCTATCTTGTATCTCATTTTTGAATTCAGGATACGATCTGCCTGTGTGACTATTATAAACATCCATTCAGCGTGCGTGATTAAGCAACAAACATACATACTTTTCCCATAAATCTAATATATAAAATTCTCGTGTCACAGTTTTCGTTGCCATACTCCTCCGAAACGGCTTAACCGATTTTGATGAAATTTTTTGTGCTTATCCGGTATCTATGAGAATCGGCCAACATCTATTTTTCATCCCCCTAAATGTTAGGGGTAGTCCCCACCTCTAAATTTTTATTTTTATTTTTGAGACAAAATTTCTAATTTCTATTTTTTATGATACAACATACAAAAGTACATACAATCCCCAATTTTCACCCTTCTACGATCAATCCTTATTTTTTAATAGCCATTTTAGTAATTTGAGTAATCGGTCAAGCCGTTTCGGAGGAGTATGGTAACAGGACCGATTTGGATGAAATTTTGTGTGTGTATTTCAATGGGTTCCTCGATGATTTGAAAACAAAATTGGACCCGGTAGATGGCGCTGGAATCGGGTTCTAAGTTTTGTTTAAATTTCAGGGCAGGACAACGTCTGCCGGGTCCACTAGTAATAATAATAAAAATAGCATTTTTTAAACATGCTAAGCTGTGTTCCGGCAGTTGCACTTGAGAGCCAGTTGCTTTTAAGGCATTATAATAAGGTGTACAACACATTGGCAATCCCCCTGGTATTGCTAATGTCTATAGGCAACGGTAGACACATGCCATCAGGTGACCCGTCAGCTTCGTTGTCACTTGTAGAAGGTATTAAAAATTAAAAAAAACTTTGTATAAGCTTGTTTGACCGCAATCTCGCCATGGTAAGCGATGTGGGCGTAGGTGGTAAGCACACAAAGACTTTTATCTTATGTTGGACCTTCATCTCATCATGGAAAGTGATGACGTGACCAAAGACAGGCTCCAATTCTATATCAAAAAAATGGTCATGGGGGTCATGACACCCTGGATGGAAAGCCTTAATGGTAACGTGGCTCCAAGAGTAGCAGCCGCAATACACTGGGGTCATCTCATCATGGGGGTCATTGACACCCTGGATCCGCCCTTGGGAGTACATAACGAGTCGGACTCGCGCACCGAGGGTTCCCTACAAATTGTTTTTTTATTTGTTGTTATAGAGGCAACAGAAACACAGCATCTGTATTTCAACTGTCTACCTATCACGGTTCATGAGATACAACCTGGTGATAGGCAGACAGACAGACAGACGGAAAGTAGAGTCTTAGTAATAGGGTTTCCGTTGTTACCCTTTGGGTACGGAACCCTAAAACACATACTAGGCAAGCATGCTGTCCTTCAGTAGGAATATGATTCGAATGCTACCTATACTTACTGACGTCGATGTGAGGTCACTATTACCTACTGAAATTTTTAAAGCTAAGATTTTTCTACTTTATCGCTTATTAATTGTTTATATCTAGATTTCAATCGGATTATAATAAGAATAACGTTAATTTTCAAATGTATTGACGATGATATCTCAATATAGTCAAAGTATTTTTGATAAAATTCAATCTACATTATGAATCAAATTTCAAGCAATAGATAAAACACACTAGGTGTAGCCAACTTTCGACTTGCTTATCATATAATACTCCTAATCTTAGATCTCGGTTAGTGCTGCAATGCACCGAGACACGATCCTCAGCAGTGAGGGAAGCCACTAGAAAGAAGATCATATAATCAGATCAGATGTTCGAAAATCTGTCGCCAAGCACCTATCGGTGTGTTCCGACAGTTGCACTTGAGAGCCAGTTCCCATCTAGGCTTTGTGTGCTTACCACCTTCGGCCACATCATCACTTACCATAGTGAGATTGTAGTCAAACACAAGCCTATCCAGAATAAAAAAAAAATAAACTGCGAAAATTTCCTTAATAGATACTTTCCAGAACGTGTTGTAAGGTTTTTACTATTGGCAACAGTAAATTGATTTGTAACTAAGACAAAATTATAAGATAAAATTTAATACCATTTTCCTAGTAACCTGTTTTTTAACCATGTCTGATAACATCATGCCTGACGTTTAGTAGCTTATAAAATTCTCCTAGCTGTCCCCCGTTCCCGTTGGATCTTTTCCCGGGATAAAAAGTATCGTATCTCTTATTCCAGGATTTAATCTATTTGTGTGCAAAATTTCATCAAGATCGGTTTTTAGTTTCGGAATTCATCGCGCGCCAACATTGTGTCACGAGAATTTTATAATTATAATAAGATTAAGAAGTTTTATAAGAATACCTACTCACATGTTTTATATTAGAATATGTACGAGAAATTATAAATATAATTTTGTACCATATAATGTACCAAAATGTATTTTCAACTGGCAAGAATTATCCTTAAGTAATTTAAATGAAAAACAAATAGTTTTGTCCCAGTTTCTTAGTTCGGTCACGTTATTGATTGCCTTGGGTTAAAAAACCGAGCGGTCGCGGTAGATCCCTACTAGAAATTGCATACATTTGAATAATATTATTAGAAGGAAAATCAAATATTTAGTTGCTTTGTTTAATGCCGGCTCTTCGCAGCAAATGAACCTTCCAAACGTGCTTGTTAAAGTCTTCAAATCGGTCACTAGTTCGCAGTCAAATCGTAATTATTATATCTATTCTGAAGCTCGACGTTTCACAGGTATTTTATGTAGAAAATTAATCGAGGCCTCGGGTGACCCGCGGGCGGGGAGCTTTTTCCGCCAATGCATCAGCCTGGCCATCCAAAGAGGAAACGCTGCCAGCCTGCTGGGAACCTTGCCGATCGGCAGCAGCGGCAGCCTCGAAGATGTATTTTTTTTTATTATAGTTCTTCATTTGTTTGTATATTTTGCACATATTATGTTGTAAATAATAAATGTTAATATTAAGTGAACTTTTATTTCAGAATATTAAAATTCAATTGAACCCCTAAATGGATGGAATGGATCGAAAACCGAAAACGAGGATTAACCGCGAGGCACATAGAATGTGATAGGGATCTTGTTTTGGGATTTTACAGTTTATTTATAGAGTGCCCCAACCTGTGGGCCCAACTCATGATTTATTTAACTTTGACAGAACAAGGAAATTAAGTTACAGGAAACATTTCTTCGGGGACATTCAGAACATTCAAGTTCAGTACTTTTTATGAAAGGCATTTTTCATTGTTTTGTTAAACCGTAAAGTTTCTATAAGGAGGAAAAATATTTGCATACAAATTCATACATTACTGAATCGATATTACTTTAGCAGCCTACCTTATAAGAATCTTCGGGGAAATCCCTACAATTGACAAAGTATTCATTATATCTTTTTCGCGCTTGACAACCCCGCGGGCGCTATGAGCGACGGAAATAGTTAACCGTGTTATTTTCAAGTTATCTAATCTTTAATTTACTAACATGACAAATAAAGTGTATAAAACGAATTAATATATGAAATTCAATATATTTCCTAAACCCTCAACTTAAAATCCATAGAATTGTCGTAATATTTTGACTTGAAAAAACAGCATCAACATGGATCCTTTACTAAAGTTAGGACCTTCATAATAAAGCGGAGCTCTGACTTGCCATACCCTACCTCCAACTTGCGGTTCTACATAAACTGGTTTCTCTTACATTTTTCTCTTTTATCAATATTCCTGACGTCCTTTAACACAAAGACGATTCAGTTCAATCCGAGTTGAATAGCAATAAGAGTAAATCCCCCAAAAATTCATCGATGTTGAAAATAGAGCATACTTAGCTCTTAGTAATGTTCTTACATACGTTACCTGACCAGCATTTCAATAATAAAGGAAATTACCATCGTTTAAGACAAAGGCGTTGTTGGATTTGTGACGTGCCGGACAATCCCTGAAGTGAATCAACTTCAGGAAGATTTACCAAGACGTGAGATGGTTAGATGATTCCCTTTTTTATTATACCTACGACGTTATAACGTGACGGATATCTTAAACTTGGGTTTTACCTTTATACTGTGGTTTTACTGTACACGCTTTAAATCTCTTCAGTCATCACGTAATGAGATTTTCTGTACGTCACAAATACATATGGTGATCTTTGAGTCTTCCTAGGTATCTATAATTACCATAGTTTTTTGCGGTATGAATAATATAAATTTTATTAGTATTATTAATTTTAAGGCGATGATAGCTCAGTGGTAAGTGACGTCGGACACCGCGGCGAAGGTCGTGGGTTCGAATTCTACAATTTGCTTGAGCTTTCGGTGAAGGAAAACATCGTGAGGAAACCAAAGCACGGTGGTAGGGCACTTTGTAGTACCTACCCGACTGGCTGGCTACCACCCTCAAGTTGAAAATCTGTCGCCAAGCACCTATCGGTGTGTTCCGCCAGTTGCACTTGAGAGCCATTTCCCATCACTTACTATAGTGAGATTGTAGTCAAACACAAGCCTATCTTGAATAAAAACAAAAAAACTTATCAATCCTTAAAATGTAAAGCTGAAGTGACGAAAGTCGTTGGTTAGAATTTTACAATGAACTTGAGCTATCGGTGAAAGAAAAACATGTTACCCAAAGAAACCATACCGAAGCCGGTGGCAACAATCGGTGTTTCAGCATTTACCCTTGAGAGCCTTTTCTATAGATATTCTAAAATGTCTAGATAAAAAAGGTTGACAATCCCGATACATCGCTATTGTCTATAGGTGACGGTAGTCACTTACCATCAGATCGCCTACCCCCAAGCATCTACCGGTGTGTTCCGGTAGGTGCTTGGTGGTAGGCGGTGGCAAAGCTGCACATGCCAGTTCCATTCTAGGTCTATGTTCATACCACCTACGACCACATCATCACTTACCATGGTGAGATTGTGGTAAAACATAAATCTACCTATATATAAAAAAAATATTGTTGTAGGTACGATTCATTGAAGGTTGAAGGGCCTTTAAAACAATGGTGCTAAAGTCGACATTGAAATAACCGGAACAAATTAGGAAGTTTTGACAAAGTAGAGATGTGAAGAACAAGGAAGAACATACTGGAAAACATTTCCTTAATTTTCCTCAATAAATATCCTTTGAGGTGAAAAACAAGGTTAAATAATTAATTACAGCTTATTCTTTGTTAAGAATTTTCACACAAATACCTATTCCGTGATAGAAATAGGTAAGCAAAGATAGAGTATGAACTCCTTTTTATTGCTAAATTGATTACAGACGTCAATGATACGGGACCCCCTACAGGATGTCCGTAAGTAGTACGACAAACTGAAGAAAGAGATAGGTGGGCGGGTCACCTGATGGTAAGTGACAACCGTCGCCTATAGACATTGGCAATACCAGGGGATTGCTAATGTGTTGTACACCTTATTACAATGCCTTAAAGGTGAACTGGCTCTCAAGTGCAATTGCCGGAACACACCAACAGGTGCTTGGCGATAGATTTTCAACATGAGGGTGGTAGCCAGCCAGTCGAGTACTACAAAGTACCCTACCACCGTTCTGTGGTTTCCTCACGATGTTTTCCTTCACCGAAAGCTCAAGATCATTGTAAGGATTCGAACCCACGACCTTAGCCGCGGTATTCGAAATATACAACAAAATATGACCTCAATAAAAGTGTTATCATTTTCGAAATATTTAATATCTAATATTCAAAAATTAATACATTAAAATCAGAAATATCGAAATATATCGAAAATGGTGACCTTTATATTGAGCTGATTACATGCTAAGGCAAGCTACGCCACTGATTACAGATGTTTATAGCCATCCCTCTCCCACAAACTACCGAGTGTGAAAGGGATAACAATACAAAACTTCGCCAAACAGCAATGTTATGTGACGGACTTATTATGACGATTTCTCATTTTTATTTTTAGACCATTTTTGCTCTGATATACATCAATAATTTGAACTTAATTCGTAAGTGGTAGCGTGGCCGAGCGGTCTAAGGCGCTGGTTTAAGGCACCAGTCTCCTCGGAGGCGTGGGTTCGAATCCCACCGCTGCCAATATCTTTTTGACATTTAATTAACTATATATGAGACTAAAATATAATATTATTAGCTATTGACTGTTTGAAATAGATTACAATAATATTAATACAAGTTTTGTTTTTCAAATTTACAAAGGGACCGTAAAGCTCTAAAATACCTACATATCAGAATCGGCCTGGACAACACTTACTACTGTAAGTACTGTTAGAATAATTCTAAGGCTTCACGATTTTCTACAAAAATAGGGAAATGCAATCAAAATAACATTTTAAATACCCAAAATACATAGCATTAAACCGAACGGCTTCCATCCAACTCATGGTCGCCATCTGACGGTAATTTAACGTACTAAACCAAATAAGTGTAAACATGGATGACGCGTTCTGTGTATGATTTAATCGAATGCATGTACCATAAACAATCATTTCTATTGTTGTTTTGTATGAAATTATAGTTTGTGACGTCATACATGATCTACTGTTTTTATTCAGATTTTTATCATAAAAAGCATGAAATGTAAAATTATCGAAGTAGATGTTTCCGTGTATTTTATGCGTTATCTATAGATAGATGCACTGGTTAGTCTGTTTATTTGCTCCGCTATTTTTGTAATTTGTATGTCATTTATAAAGGAACTAGTGGCCCGGGCAGACGTTGTCCTGCTCTGAAATTTAAACAAAACTTAGAACCCAATTCCAACGCTACCGGGTTCAATTGTGAATCTAAAGTAAACCATCACGAAAATAATGACAGACGCTGTCATTCCTGCGATATCCATAGAAAATTAAGAATTATTAGTCAGCATTTTTTAGGTATGGGTTTTCCCATTTTTTTTTATTTAAACCTACCCTGTATTTGAGCGAACGAAACAATAAAAAATAATTATTCGAATCGGTCAAGCCGTTTTTGAGTTTTAGCGATACTAACGAACAGCAATTAATTTTATATATATGTATAGATAAATATATAGATAGAAGCATATTCAAACTCAAACTCAAAATATTTTTATTAAATGAAATCATTACAAATATTATTAATTGTCACTTTTTTCATTTATATAGTATGTTTTAATCTCTGTTAAAAGTTATAATTGTCTATGCTATGTGGCGACTAATAAAATACCCGTGTCACGATGTTGGTCCACGTAATTCCGAAACTACTTAACCGATCTTAATGAATTTTGGCACACAAATAGATTGCCCAATATAGGATACTTTTGAAACTCGGAAAAAGATAAGATCCCGCGGGGGACAGCTAGGAAAATCATAAAGATGCCCAAAGCTTTGATTAGAAATTAAATCGTAATGTTTTTATTTATTTAACATAAGAAATCGGTTGTAATATAATTTTATTCATGTAGGCTTTCTATCGCTATTAATAATTGACTCTAACAGACTGTTCGCAAGGTTGATTTTGCTTTGAATATTACGGTGCTCTGTTATGATTGGTTGGTCCCTCGACAACCTGAGTGTCTGCAAGCCTTTATTATTTACCGGAACAGACAAAATTATACTTCGAGTCGAAGGTTCTCTAAAACAATTGCAAATTTGTAATTTAATTCAGAATTTTTTTATAGGATCTAAAATACATAAGAGGTAATAGCACTACGTATGAGTGTGGATGGATATAGAGGAAGGCCGAAGAAGGTATGGATGGATTGCGTGAAGAATGATGTTTATGAAAGGTGTGAGTACTGAGATGACAAGTGTAGTGATAGAGCGGAGTGGAAGAGGAAAACATGTTGTGCTGACCACACTTAACTGGGGATAAGGACAAAAAGAAGAGAAGTTCTGCTTAGTTTGAGATCCGATTGACGTTTTGATAATTCACTGTCCTGATAGCCATGCTGTGTAATGACTAATTTATGATTATCTCTCCCCGCAGTTTCACCCGCGTTCCCGAGGGATCTTATCTATTCCCGGGATAAAAAGTACCTGTCCCAGGATATATTATAATCGTAAACGTCACTTCGCAAGATCCCGCCAAAAAGTCTAGGGAGGACTTGAACAAACGAAAAACAAAATAAAAAGTTAAAATAAGAAATATTTTTATACCCATTTAATATACTAGATCAGGTCGAGTTATTTATTTTTATAATTAATGGCGGGCACTTGAAACGAACGCAAGTGACGTTGCGTTTTCATCTTATTTTCATTAAACTCATATATTTTTAGTTTTATTGGATAGTGTTCGGCGTTCCACTGAAGTGAAATGAATACGTGTATCGTGACTTTTAAAATTTGTGTCAAAAAGTCTATGAAAAGTTTTAGTGGAACGGCCACCAATTTCACTAAAACCTGAACTGACTTGTACGGACGATGGACAACTATACTGTGAAACTATTACATATAAAAGAAGAATAACACTAACTTGACCTTGGCAGAAATGTCCTAGAGGATAAGCCAGCAAATAAAAAAAACCGGCCATAGACATTAAGTTGTACCCTCCAACACGTGGAGCAATAAAACCTCACAAACCGACCTTCTTCTAAGATTACCGCGAATGTCATTACGTGCAAGGTTGAACCGCAATACAGGGTAGAATTATTTATTAAATGTACCTAGCTATATTATTGTACATAGAAAAGTAGATAACTATGGTTATTTGACTGGATATAATACCTACTTGTGATGAGAGTTTTGTTTCACGTTTGGCTATGGTCATAAAGATTCATAAAACCGGCAAATCTACAATAATAATCAAATATGAGAAAATTACTAGGTACCTAATTATCCAACAAACCTTTTTTAATAATTTCTATTGAAAATTCGTGAAAACTCCATCGTTTAGATGCAATAAACGTAAAATAAAATACTAGTATTATGAAAGGAAATGAAAACTGAAAAAACTGACTGTAGCTGAAATAATTATAATTCCTGGCATTCATGGTAATTGTTTATTCAGGCGGCAATCACATTATTTTCCGATTCTAAGAAGGCTATGCGTAACCAACTCAAAATAATATAATTTAAGTTCAAATAAAGTATTTTTTAGTGGTAACTAGGTGAAATAACTTTAATTATGAAGTAACTAGAAATTATTCTAGTTCCTAGTGAACATTTTTATACAAAATACCTACGTATATGTGTGGTAGGTATGGTATGATTAGCTTCAATTTCAGCTCCAGCGAAATTAATTTGGCGGGTTTAATAAAAACTTTAAGTGGACTACATACAGTTTCAAAATTGCTAATGTAGTTTTATTTTCATAAAATACTTCTAGATTTTTCTGATTATGTTTGTAGACATTTTCATATCTATATTGACTATTTAAAAAATCATCCACCTGATATTATAAAATAAAGTTATTGAATAAAGTCGCGTTTATTTGAACCACGTGGTTACTATAACAGCATTATAAGACATCACTGTCGATTTCGTATTATTATAAATCAATTATAAAACAATAACACCGATGTTAGAATGAACAGTCGTCAAATCAAAGAAATAGAAATTCTAACATAATTTCTACACACAACATTCACTAAACACAGATCAAACCACAGTTTTGCGCATTCCACTTTATAAATAATAAAAATGCACTACTGTATACGTTCTAGGTCATTAACGTAATTTCACCGATTCTAGTAACGCACTCACCATTACATGGTCGATATTATTGTTCCGTCCGCACACTTCAAAAGCTGACGTCAAACTGGCGACGTCTCTCATTTTTTTTTTAATCGCAGGCATTCGATTTTTCGAAAACAGCTGAGCCCAAAATAACTTGACCTCTATATCGCAATCGACTGTATTCACCTAGAGCTCTCGCTGAAATGGATGTCGACACCGTGTCAAAGGTCATAGCCGCGAAATCATTCAAAATTCAATGGCGACCATTTGAAAAATAATATTTTGTCGTTGTTCCTTGTCAGAGTTATTCGAAGGAATAATTTGCAATCTTAGCTTTTGAAAGGATATGTTATTATTGTATAGAATTCAGTCGCCATTTTAGGTTGCGATGCGGCGCCATGATTTTCTTTTTTACGCATGCGCGAGGTTTAAGGGCAAGGGTAAACCCGCGTCGTGTCGGTAAAAATGCTATTTGTTTCTATAGATAACCTAGGAAAGTGTTGACTTAAGTACTATAAGTGTCGAGCCTTATAATTTTTTGGATTCGTCCCAAAATTGCCTAAATGAATATAATTCCAGAAATTGCAGTGTTTACTTAGTTAATATTTAATTGGAAATGTGTTACCTATTTGAACAGCTGTGTGTCTCACTTTACCTACATGTACCTATTATTCGATTTGAAGAAAATACGTATGTAAATTATTCTACCTACCAGACATTTACAAATGTTATTACCTACTATTATCCGTAACGTACAAATGAATTGTATAAATATTCATGAAAATAAAAGTGATATTTTTGGTTTTAATTTAAGATTTTAAAAATACTATACCTGATCCAATTACTAAACTTTGTTTATTCATATTACCAATGACTTTAGAATTATTTATTAACTTAAATTATTACTTAGGAACTGCGGGAGGAATGGGTTTACCTTAATCATCATCCGTTGTACCTTATTGAACATGATCCTTTTTTTACGTGGGGAAATCCTGCATGGATACCCAGCCACCCCGTGGGGAAGCGGCTGGGTTATGTCAGACTCTTACTGAGTAAAGCCCCACGGTGTTCCGCCTCTCGCCATAGTGGCGGGACTACGGGAGCAAGCTAGCTATCGCCGCCTGCAGGGAGCATCAACCCTGTGTCTAGTGGATCCATCAAAAGGCTAGCTAACTATCCCATATTTTTTATGGAAACTTATCCCGCTAACACTAAAACAGCTGAAAGCCTATTCTGTATTTTACACAAGTTTCCCCCTTCGGCTTGAATTAAATAGTTGTTTAGCATAAAATTATGCTCCGTTCGCCGATAGGAGAATTCAGCATTTGTTAAACTTCGTCAAGTCTTCTCGTCGCTTATACCGCAGAGTCTGAAGACGAAAGTCTTCGAAGCGTGGGACGCACTCAAGCCCGATGGACCGATGACCTAAAAACGGTAGCCGGTGTTGGCTGGATGCGGAAGGCTGAGTACCGGGAGAAATGGCGCGCCATGGACGAGGCTTATGTCCAGCAGTGGACCTCTATAAGTTGAAAGAAAGATAGATAAGCTAAAGGGACATCATGTTAGGTACCTATCTATCTATGTCAATTTTTGTTCAAAACGGGCGCATCTGCCGACAGTTTCATAACAAAACAAAAGTGTAGTACAATTCTTGACCCAGTTGCGCGACGTTGCACTTAGCTACACAATTAATTTGCTTGCGTAGATGTATAAATGAAAGGCATGGTGAAGGTTCTCTAAATCTCATAACAACAAAAGAGTTTTATCTATTCGAGTTTTATATATTAAGGCGATGATAGCTCAGTTTAAGGCGATGATAGCTCAGTTTAAGGCGATGATAGCTCAGTGGTAAGTGACGTCGAATACCGCGGCGAAGGTCGTGGGTTCGAATCCTACAATGAGCTTGAGCTTTCGGTGAAGCGAAACATCGTGAGGAAACCATAGCACGGTGGTAGGGTACTTTGTAGTACCCGACTGGCTGGCTACCACCCTCAAGTTGAAAATCTGTCGCCAAACACCTTTTGGTGTGTTCCGACAGCTGCACTTGAGAGCCAGTTCCCATCTAGGTTTTGTGTGCTTACCATCTTCGGCCACATCATCACTTACCATGGTGAGATTGTGGTCAAACACAAGCCTACCTTAAATAAAAAAAATAAAAAAAAACTATATTACCTTAATCATTAGTTTTACTTGCGATTTCTATTGCGTCCATATGTTTAATCCCTTGGTTCGTATTTAGAACGGTCGTCCCAAAAAATGTATTCCAGGAATTTATGTAATCCTACCTACATTACATGAAAATGGTCTGGCAAAATCTTTGATATCTAATATCTAATAACTAGTTATTAGATATCAAAGCTTTCCCTTAGCATATTCAACTTGCCCGGGCTTCGAAAACGCAACGTAGGTACTCGTAGGTGACTACGTACTTAACCTAATTTAAAATTCATTCCTGTCATAGAGAAGGAAGCAATCACTATGAGTCTTTCCTGTCCAAGGGTGGGGAGAAACGTCTTCTATTCCATTCCACTTCTCGGATCAAACAATCACTACTTTCCGATTTCCGATGAGAATTATTATAATTTGTGATAAGCTATGACATCTAGCGGTTATATTTAACAACTTATTGGTGACATCTATGTACTCATACAATAAAATTATTATTTTATAATTACACGCTAGATGGCAGTACCTTAGCAAATCAATTTTATAACGTTACAAAGTTATTATTAAAATTCTGGGAATCGAGCCAATTTTTTGCCTAATTTATTCGCATACAGAATTCTCTTAGCCAATATTTTGGCTAAACCAAAGTCACTTTGGTGGCTCTTCACTTTCACCGCGATAACTTTTCGTGGACACTGACGTTTGTAAATCTAATGGTATGTGTGAAAAGGCCTTTAAATTCCCTATCCAGTGATATATGATACGTCCGTGTTTGAGCCGTCAATTTTTTTTATTTTTTTTTCAAACTTGCCCGATTTTTCTGCAAGTTGGCAAAAATCATGCTGAGTCATGTTCGCACTCGAATATCTTATTCAGTTTGTATGGGATCAAATAAAACCAAAAAAACACATTCTCCAATGATACCTTGACTGTAAGTAATTAGTTTTACATCGATAAAGCAAGGTATCTAGAAATTTACGTAAAATCTTCAATAAAAAGTATATTTTTTTCCGAACAACGATATTTCCAATAAGATTGTGTTCCGGTCTTATTAGAATGTTACAGTTGCTAGGATTGTTTCCGTAGGCAATTTATCTATGATTCTAGAGGTATTTTTTGTTTTTTAAACGGATGAGCAGCTTGGGAGCGCTAAGCGAAAATTTCAAAGGAGGCGCGCGTGTTCGTTTGACAGTTCGATTTGGCGCCATTCTGGGGTGTTTGACAGCTAATTTCTGGCAGACAGGCAGGTTAATACATCATAAATTTACTAAAATTACATAATGTGTTGCTTTGTTCTATCTATCAAGCATTGTTCGGTTTGATTCTTTGATTGAGTAATACTCAAAGCTCTTCTTCTTCTTTTCTTTCTTATCCCACGCTAGGTGGGGTCGGCACAACATGTTTTCCTCTTCCACTTCGCTCTATCACTAGTCGTCTCTGTACTCACACCTTTCATATGCATATCATTCTTCACGCAGTCCATCCATACCTTCTTCGGCCTTCCTCTACCTCTATATCCATCCTCAATACTCTTTTTGTTAAATGACCTTCATCCCTCCTCATGACATAATACTCAAAGCTCAAAGACTCAAAAGTTTGATCCGATCACTTGTGAAAACACGTTTCAACATCTGTAGAAATTAAATATTGGTTTGAATGAAAGCTTTTTGTATTGTTTAACTTCATTAAAAATAATCAGTATTTATTACAGCTTCAAAAACTCAAACAAATAGGTTTCAAAATTTTAAAATATACAAAACGACGTTTTATTTAATAATATTTTATAAGGTTTTGTCCAATAAAGATCAATCTAAGAAAGATCTAAGTGCACAAGTGAGGTGAAATTAAATGAAAACATGTATCGTGACTTTTATGTTGTACGGAAGAGGACTAGACTTTACAGTGAATGTGACAATATAGTTTAGAGCATTAAGCAATAATCAAAGCAATATAACGTGATATAACATAAAAGAAGAATATTTAAAATAAAGAAATGGCTTAAAGATCTAGATAACAAGCCAAAAAACTTAAAAATATAATCTGTCAATGTCATTTATTGTCATTGTCAGTTAAGTCAAAAATAGATTTTCAAACGGTTCACTGAAATATTTTTTGAAATAGAAAATAAACTTTATTTATTTTATTCTGTTTATTTATGGATAAATAAATAGTAGTACATGCTTTCATAGCATAGTTTAAATAAAAATGGACACAAAAAACGCACTAAGCACCCAAAAGAGCCGTAAGTTAATTCCAAAAATTTTTACCTACAGTCTACAGTTTCACGAACTTTATGAACTTCACACGTTTTTCAGGCTTTCCAAAGTTATCTCTAAAGAAGAATAGACTGAAATTAGATAATGAACCGAAAAGACTTAATCGTAGTTCAGACGTTATTATAATTGACGAGTCCTTTGAAAAATTAAGGTCGGATTTTGGTTTAAATGTAAGTACCCTCTATATTATCATTGCTTAAAAATAATACCTTCAATATTTTGTGTACTTAAAAATATTGCACTTTGTTCTACTATTTTCAGTTCAATTTTTACTTTCCCTCCCCTGCAAAATTAAAAAACTAACTAAGTAATTACATTTTCCAGATACACGCATCGCAAAAAATATATTCACCTATTGTGATAAATGACTCCAGTGAACTTTCACTTGATGATGATGAAGACGTGCCAAATATTGTGCTATCAAAAAAAGTGCCAAGTCAGAATGGAAATGTGAGTATCCTAGATATTTAAATCTTGACAAACTTTCCATCATTGTCTGGCTGAGTTCAGCACAGCTCAAGTGCTTTTTTCATGTCATATCTAACAAAAGGCAGGTGGGTTGTTTGATTGTATGCCACTACCATAGCCTATGGGCATTAGCAAAACCAGAGATGCTGATTTTATACAATATTTAGTAAGCAACTAGATATGTAGTGTAGGATATTAATTAACTAAGAATCTTTTATTTTTAGGGTTCCATACCGCAAAAGAAAAAAATGGAACCCTTATAGGATCACTTTCTTGTCAGTCCGTCTGACTGTCTGTCAAGACCCTTTGTCTCAGGAATGCGTGGAGGTATCGAATTGAAATAAAAACAATATACTTAGGTCCCTTGAAGCTGTGAAAAAATCAAACTTCTAAGTTAACGTAAAAATGAACATACAGCTGTTTATGCTGCAAAAAAATTATATTTGGACTCTCTCAAGGGAATCAAAATTTATAGGGTATTTTCAGTTGACCTACAACTATGAAATTTGGCAAGTAATACCATCTTATACTACTACAAGTATAGGGAAAAAAACTGAAATCTATACATTTGTAATTAAATCATAAAACTCTAACAGGGAGACTCGATTCCTGAACTATTTATAATATGTACCTACAAATTTGTACTAAGGAACCCTCGGCGGGCGAGTAAGACTCACACTTGTCCGACTTTTTTCCTTGTTGGGATACAAAAACTAACTGGTCCTAAGAAAACCTTTTTTGACACTGTCAATAAAACTTCAAACCCAAATGTTTGCAGGTCTCCTTCAATCACTCCCACGAAGAATCACCAAAGGAAAAACAACCAAGTTACGATGGGTGGTCACCAGCTCAAAACATCATCTGTGCCACTCCTAGACAGGAACCCATACCATCCACTCCTAATGACATAGCCAATGAGTCACTAGAACAATGTTCTATAAAGCAAATAGAACAATCACAAAAGAAAATACTTAATGATCTTTATGGTGAGACATGGAAGTCAATACCGAAGTTATTCAAAACATTAACACATAAATACACTAATTTTAATGGTGCTTCAAAGAAACTCCAATTCGAAGACGAAGAGAGTGAAAAAGAAAACGTAAGACATGACTTAAAGAGAAATAAAGAATTGTACCTAACTGGTTCAGATATCAAGAATAGAACAAATAATTTTGGTGATACTGAAAGGAAATCTAAAAAGAAATTGTATACCGAAAAGGTTCCAAGCACTCCAGAAGTACCGAGAATAAAACCTATGAAGACAAGAGAAATAAATACAACCACGAAGAAACCGAAGGCGAATAAAGCAATGTCAGTCACGGAACTGGTTGATGTGATGAGAAAGGATGTAGATTTACTAACAAAGAAAGTTGGGAGTGTTGTGGTCACGCCTGAAGTGAAGAGGTTAAGTTTCCTCGGTTCTTTGGCAGGTAATTATGTTACATAACTTACTATAAATGTGAAAGATTGCGGATATTTGTTACTTAAACATATTGGATGAACGGAACGGAATTCCACCAATGTGTTAGCTTTCATCCAAAGCCTTAAAATTTTTCTATATACATATATCTAAACTAATATTATATTGAGAATAGAGAAAGTTTGTTTGTTTGTAATGGATAAACTCTAAAAATAATTAAACGATTTTAAAAAATCACCTATAAAAAGCTATATTATCAGTGAGTAACATAAGCTATATTTTATTTTAATTATTTAATTCCCTGGAGACATAGCCGGGCACCGTTAATCAAATAGTTAACTTCGTTAATCCGCTACAAAAAAAGGTAGCTTCGTTAAACGTTAAAGCGTTACATTTCGGAAGAATTACGTTTCGTTAATCGTTAATCCGTTAATATCCGCTGGAATCCGATCCGATTCCATGTCTTCCAACATCCATCATATGGTGTTATTTTAATTACTACACAGTAACACAGTACACTGCACAGTACACTTTTTCTATCTAACTAAATTACACTGCACTCTTCTTTATCAATTATCAACACGCAAATGATCACTGACAGTAATTTATAATAACAACAAACAAATAAACAAAACACTCTAAGCACCGGCGCTAAGTAATGAAATGATCAAACGAAACAAATCTCTTCGCAGTTTTCTATCTCACTTGTACGCGCCGGCAAAATGTATCTAGTTTTGTTTTTGTTTCACTCGCTGCCACGCGCCGCCCGGCACTTGTCAGAGTTGTCACTGTCAGTGCCCACTCAGTGCCGTGCGGTAACTATTAGACATTGGATTAACGAGTAATGGACTTCTGCATATTAACGGAAGTTAACGTGTCCGTTAACATTTTTAAAAGTTAACTTAAAAGTTAATCCGTTAATCAAAATGTTAACTTCGTTAATTAACGATTAACGGATTAACGAGTTAATGCCCAGCTATGCCTGGGGAATTAAAGGAAACAGCATATCGGAAAGCTAGTATATTTCATATTTTTTTATTATTCATATCAGGCAGTTGATTCAACTGATAAGTGCCTATTTCCTGTTGTTCTCTGCTAGTTCTTCTCTTTCAGATGCTTTGTTGTGAATACTGAATTGATATACAGGGTGTCCGATAAGTAGAACGGCAAAATTAAGGGGGAGATAGTTGGGAGGTTAACTTATCAAATATACAAAAATAACCCCTATAAAAGTGTCACCGTATTCGATATTTCTGATTAAAATATCTCGAAATACACTTTTACTAAAGTAATCCCACTAATGTTATAAATGTGAAAGTTTGGATGGATGGATGTATGTTTGTTACTCATTAACGCCAGAACGGCTGAACGGATCTGGATGAAATTTGGCACAGAGATAGATTATAGTCTGGAATAGCACATAGGCTACTTTTTATCCCGGGAAAAGATAAGATCCCTCGGGAACGCGGGTGAAACCGCGCGGAACAGCTAGTATATTTCACCAGACTATATTTATTTATAATTTTATTATAATTACAGACAATGTCCCGTCGTGGAGGTGTCACATAGAAGCAATTCAATACAGAGACGGTTACAAAGCCCTTAGAGAACAACTGACGAGGCGTCTGTACCTGGAGTTTAATAAAGGAGTGTTTGACAATAAACTTGATGAAGACATGCCTATTATATGGGATAGTAAACTTAGGAGTACGGCAGGGTAAGAGCATCATAATTATGAAGGAAGATTCTAGATTATTTTTGATGTTAAAACTATGTGTAACTGAAAATGGCCAATGCCCGGATGTTGCCTATATTCTTTGATATCTAATAACTAAAGATACACAATCAGCGACAAAAAATTGCCTTACCGAATGTCTACCCACTCCAACATTTGGGTGGTCTTTTAATCTAGTAGCATTCGAACGCTCCGATGGTAAACATGCCTTAATGCTCGTTTAAGATATATTTTGGCTAGCAGGTATGAGTCTTAAAATTTTATTGCCTTTGTACATAGCTTTGTGAATAAAACTTTGTTTTTTTTTTAAACTAGTTATTTTTTAACTAGTATTATACCCAAGACCCAACACAATTTGAGACAGTTTTGAGAGAACTTTTGCTTGGGATTGTTTATCTTTAGTTATTAGATATCAATGCCTATATTCAATAAAATTTATCTAACACTAACCAGTATATAAAACACTTCCTCCATCTATCCTTTTCTAATGTATTATTTGATATAATCGAAGGCGGCAGATTGTTAATTTGACCGTATAGAAAATTAAAAATTTATGGAAAGTGATGATGTGGCCGAAGGTGGTAAGCACATAAAGCCTAGATGGGAACTGGCTCTCATGTGCAGCTGTCACAACACACCGATAGGAGCTTGGCGACAGATTTTCAAATAGTGGGTGGTAGCCAGCTAGTCGGGTACTACAAAGTACCCTACCACCGTGCTATGATTTCCTCACGATGTTTTCTTTCATCGAAAGCACAAGCTCATTGTAGGACTCGAACCCACGATCTTCGCCGCGGTATCCAACGTCACTACCACTGAGCTACCATCGCCTTAAAATATGTATCAACGACGTTAATAAATTCAAATTCAACTTATATTTAAGAAAGATTTCAACCTTATGTAGTGCAATTTCCAATAGCGCTGATTGCCAGCTCAAATATTATTAAAAAAAGAAAGAAGAAAGAAAGAAATACATTTATTCTTGACAACACACAATATTACATTAAAATAAAGAAAAAGAAATAACATAAAAAGACAAGACATACAAACAAACAATAATGTAATGTTGCGTGATGCCAGGAATAGGCCCTCGCGCTGATTTTCAGTCGAGGCCTACGTCCATGACATCACAAACATGTAGTGGCGGAAAATTAACCAAAAAAGAAAAAAAAACAAATGAGAAAATAAAAGAACACTTTGAATTTAATCTATGCTAATATACTCATCATTACATATACTCATATATCAATAATAAGATAACAATATTAATTTATTACAGTACAACAACAAATCGTCTAATAAAGAACGCTAAGGGCGACCGCATACGTACATCTAGCATAAAGCTGTCCACAAAAGTGGTGGACGCCCCACAGAGACTACGGGACACTCTCATACACGAGCTGTGCCACGCGGCCACATGGCTCATCGACAACGAGCTGCGGGCTGGACATGGACCCTTGTGGAAGAAATGGTATGTCGGAAATTATATAATTACTAGTGGGCCCAGCAGACGTTGTCCTACTCTAAAATAAAAACAAAACTTAGAACCCGATCCCAGCGCCACCTACCGGGTCCAATTTTGTTTTCAAATCATCGAGGAACCCATTGAAATACCTACACAACAAAATTTCATCCAAATCGTTCCTTTGTAACCGTACTCCTCCGAAACGGCTGGACCGATTTTGATGAAATTTTATATGTATATTCAGTAGGTCTGAGAGTAGGTTGTTATCTATTTTTTATACCGGTAGATCTCACGGGAACGCGGACCCTACGCAAACGCGGGTGAAACCACAGGCGACAGCTAGTAAAAAATAGATAACAACCTATTTTTAGACCTACTGAATACAGATATAAAGTTTCATCTAAATCGGTCAAGCCGTTTCGGAGGAGTACGGTAACTAAAACTGTGACACGAGAATTTTATATATATAGATAATACTTGGATTTAAAGGAAGAAATAACTCGCATGTGGCATTTACAAAAAATAACTATTTTACCAATAGTCCTCTCCACTACTGGTGTTATACCAAAACAGCTCCATAGATCCATCCAAACGTTGGACCTTCCGTCTTACACATACATACATTTACAAAATGCAGCCATACTGAATACTTGCAGGATAGTAAGAAAATTTTTACCTGTCAACCACATTCACCTTAGTCCCTACAACGAAGAGACCCGCTTGATATCCACTTGGCTTAGGCCAGTGATTATCAAATTTACCAGTTCTTTGAACTGAGAAAAAAAAATTGGGACCGAACAATCATTACCGATAAAACGGTACACTGCAATAGACCAGATATCACACTCCATGACAATAAAAACAAAATAGTTTATTTAATAGATATTGCTATACCTAACACGCACAACCTTTGATCAACTCACACTGATAAAATAACAAAATATACAGATCTATCAATAGAGTTGAAGACACAGTGGAAAGTCAAGACAGTCATAACAGTTCCAATAATATTATCGTCCACTGGTATCATACCCCATACACTTCATAGCAGCTTGAACAAACTTGGAATTCATAAACTCACATTCATCCAACTACAAAAGGCCGTAATTTTGAACACATGTAGAATAGTCCGTAAATTCTTAGCAATTGACCAGTAAACTTATCTAATCCTTCCCACATTTTCCCTACCCCTATTTTTTCGTTTGGCCAAAAGCCCGCGACAAAATGTAGATACCCTAGAAATAGGAGGACTCTAAAATAAAAATAATATAATAATAATATAGCTTTTTATTCAGATCCATGATTTACATACCTAAGTGATATTACAGTTTCACATTAGGCGATGATAGCTCAGTGGTAAGTGACGTCGGATACCGCGGCGAAGGTCGTGGGTTCGAATCCTACAATGAGCTTGAGCTTTCGGTGAAGGAAAACATCGTGAGGAAACCATAGCACGGTGGTAGGGTACTTTGTAGTACCCGACTGGCTGGCTACCACCCTCAAGTTGAAAATCTGTCGCCAAGCACCTATCGGTGTGTTCCGACAGCTGCACTTGAGAGCCAGTTCCCGTCTAAGCTTTGTGTGCTTACCACCTTCGGCCACATCATCACTTACCATAGTGAGATTGTAGTCAAACACAAGCCTATCCAGAATAGAAAATAAACATTAGTCTTATAATTCTAGTATTTGCTTTTTACTTGTTTTTTTGTAGATCTATTTGCCAGTCGGCATAGGCTTCTTCCAACCGCTTCTATTCATGCCTTTCTTGAGCCACTCTGTTCCACAGGACAAACAGACATGTTCATGCACACAAATGTCAGTCTGATGGGAATCGAACTCACGACCTGCGGCATGCATGCTACAGAAAATTTGTATGATCTTAATTTCTATGAATGTCAATATTTTTATTTTTAGGGCGACGCGCTCTCTGCTAGTGTACCCAGAGTTAGGTGAAATATCAAGATGTCACGATATGGAAATACATTTTAAATATTGCTATAAATGCACTAAATGTGGATACAGGTAAGAAACTTTAGTTTGTAGTACTCAACTAGCTGGCTGGCAATTACCGTTGTGTTACTACAGCTGCACTTGAGAGCCAGTTTCTAGGTTTATGCTTACCACCTGTAGCCACATCATCACTTACCATTGTGAAATTTTGGTCAAATACAAGACTATTAAAAAAATACAAATTAAATATATCCCAGTACATGTTTATGCATGGTCATCTAATATCTAAGGAGAATACCTAAGACTCTGAACAAAACAATTAAGTTCATTTACACAAATGTATATCCCGGATTCGAACCCACGAATGGAATCCATCGTGGAAGTTTTTTCATAGGTGTGTAATTTGTAATTAATTTCAAAAGGCTAAAACACATAATTGCTTGAAGATCCGGTAAATCAATTGAGTTTTATCTTTTACAAGCTGTCCCCCGCAGTTTCCCCGAAAGATCTTTTCCTGGGATAAAAAAAGTATCCTATGTTCTCTTCCATATCCGTTCAGTAGTTTTTGCGTGAAAGACTAACACACACAAGCATACTTCACAAACAATCATCATCATCATGCCAGCCGGAAGACGTCCTCTGGACAAAGATCCCAAGGATCTCCACAATGGCCGGTCTTGCTTAATTATAGCTTAAATACTTATTACATTAAAATATTTTAATTTCACAGCATCAAACGACATTCGAAATCCATAGACGTTACGAAAAAATGCTGCGGCTACTGTCGAGGCACATTCGAAATAATTGTCAACAAGAAAAACAAAGATGGCGTCGTAATATCTACCCCGGCCCGGAAAGCGGGGCCGAATGACTTCGCGTTATACGTAAAAGAAAACTACGCAACAATGAAAGATGGCGCCAAAACTCATGCGCAAGTCATGAAGATATTAGGAGAGCAGTTCTCAGCAAAAAAGAACATACCGTTGAGAGATACCTGATATGGTATTAAAATTGTAGGGTAGTAAAAAATTTTTTACAGACCGATTAATATATCGCTGGGTAGATGAAGCGTGCGTCTCGGTTAAGCTTTATAATCCCAAGTGCTACACGACGCGTATGTGAGTGTGTGCTCGGTAGCATACGACCAAGAATTATATATTCTAAATGGATAGGTAACTCTAAATACCTATCAATTGCGAAAAAGAGAAAGATAACAACTGCGTAGGGACAATCTCTCTTTCTTTCATAAGTAGGATTAGAAAGAGAGATTGTCCCAACGTATTTAATAGGTATTTGCTTCAAATAGGTATTTAGAGTTACCTATCCATTTAGAATATATAATTCTTGCATACGACAATGCATTTTATTGCTTGCACTCACCTACGCGTCTTGTAGCACTTGGGATTATAATGCTTAACTGAGACAATGCAATTTGTGTATCAACTATATTTCAATTGAATGTGAACTTTGTTGTGTTAGCAATAAATAACCTTTTTAAGTAAACCAATTGACTGAGACGGTTTGATACGCGTTTAATTATAATTATAATGAATTTTTATTTTTGATAAGGTAAGTATATACTTTTACTTCATAATAATTTAGACATTTATACAGGATATAAATTTGTATATTTTTTTGACTAATAAAATTGTACAAACACATAATGACATGCAATTTTTATAAATGTATAAAATATGCCATTTATTAATTTATTTAATAATTTTGACGTTGTTTCCATTGTAAACTTGTGTTGCTTGCACAAGAATAATGAAATACACTTTTTTCGGTTTTGCTAGCTTTTTATATCCATAGACAATCTCTAAAATATTTGTTGATTAGAAATGTAATATTAAATTGCAAGCAAACTGATATGTGTATTATTGTGGTATATTTTTTAATTTAGTAATTGAAATTGTGTAAAAAAACTAAATCGGAAACAATTTTAATAATATGTAATGTACATTGTTTTGTATATTAACATTTTGTCTTGATTGATAGTAGTGAATATTGAATTTAATATAGTACCTACGTGCCGTAATCTTGTAAGTTTATTTTACCTAGTATTTATTAAACATAATGAAATATATAATTTGTTTTATTTTCATCATGTCTGGATGTTAAATCTAGGCCATGGTTTCGCTACACGCTAGGTTCTCTACATTTATCATTCTGCTAACAGAAGTTGAAGCATGCTGCTTCGTTAAATCCAAGAATTATGTATACTACCTGGATAGGTAACTCTCCATACCTACTTGAAGCAAATACCTATCAATTGCGAAAAAGAGAAATATAACAACTACGTTGGGACAACCTCTCTTTCTATGTAGGGTTACCCTATATAGTAGGTATGGAGAGTTACCTATCCAGGTAGTATACATATGTAATTGGTTAAATCAAGTGTGTGGCACTTCCTGGCTGGGCCACCATCATGGATTTGGATTCTGAGTCTGTCACCAATTTGTCGAATATGTGATTTTGTCGGTCCTTGGTTAAGGGTTTTTAGGTTGCCCTGTCAGGAAAAGTCCGTCCTGGTATGACTGTATCTCGAGAATTAGAGCAGAGATCTGTTTGCTTCCAGAATTTGTCGCTATTATAAATAAGAAAGATTTGTTTGTTTGCATTGAATAGGCTCCTAAACTACTGGACCGATTTAAAAAATTCTTTCACCGTTGGAAAGCTACACTATCCCTGATGACCATAGGCTATATTTTATCCCGGGATAAGATAAGATTCCACGGGAACGCGGGTGAAACCGCGCGGAACATTATAAATAATTATAGTACAATGAAACCTTGTTTATCCGGCCTTCGATCAATCGAGAAATAACGCAGAGGGCGTTATTTTTTCATCCGCAATCTCCATGGTAAGTGATGATGTGGCCGCAGGTGGTGAGCACACAGAGCCTAGAAAGGAGCTGGCTCTCAAGTGCAGCTGTCGGAATACACAGATAGGTGCTTGGCGACAGACTTTCAACTTGAGGGTGATAGCCAGCCAGTTATCCGTGGTAACAGACTATCCGAGCCTTAATCGGATAATAGATACTTAAAAACTCGGAAACGCCTGTAGCGTTTTGTTTTTGTACCACAATGACAACGAAGCTGACGGGTCACCTGGTGGGAAGTGACTACCGTCGCCTATAGACATTAGCAATACCAAGAGGATTGCCAATGTGTTGTACACCTTACAAAGGCAGCCAACAGGTGCTTAGCGACAGATTTGCAACTTGAGGGTGGTAGCCAGTCAGTCGAGTACTACAAAGTACCCTAACATAGCCTCCCATAGCACGGGCTATGGTTTCCTCACGATGTTTTCCTTCACCGAAAGCTCAAGCTCATTTTAGGATTTGAACCCACGACCCTCGCCGCTACCACTGAGCTATCATCGCCTTCGTCAGCGTGTCGTAGCACTGTCTACAGCGCACTAGTCCGTCGCCGCTACGGTGTGTCGTAGCACTCGTAGGTTACAGATACGAAGAGGACTCCTTCTATGTTCTGGTTGCCTTTTATACCGGCAAAAGATAAGATCCCTCCGGAACGCGGGTGAAACCGCGGGGCAAAAAACTAGTATAAAATAAAACAATAAACATTCAATTTCAGTTTTTATTTATTTATACATAGAAGTTGTCATTTATTTTTGTCAAATGATAAAGTAGGTACAGTCTTGGAAATATTAAAAAAAATTATATAATTTACAACAAATTGAACGCACAGGCGTTCCTTAAAGGTACGTATGTACACTTAAAAATGTAAAAAAGAATTAAATAAAAAAAAAAATTGGCAATATGTATGGTATTTGCAATATATCTACCATACTTGCTTAATTATTATTATTTACATAGGAATTATATAATTATGAGCATGATTTATTAACGCCATTATTTTTATTAAATGAAAAACAATTTTACACAAACAAATATTTTGCATTGATTCTATTTTCATTATTTATCTTTAATTTAATATTCCACCTAAATTTATACAATTAGTTAATTACCTATCTATGTGTACGAGTAGTAGTGCCAACATTCATTAAGAAATATTTCTTTTTTTCTATATTATGTTCAACATAGATTTTCTATATTATGTTGTAGGTACAATTAACAATATCTACATATATTTATTTGTGATAGATTTCAGGGTATTCTTATAATTTGATTGTATTAGGCTATGTGCACAATGGCTAACGGCTCGCTGCGGTGAATAAATAAATACGCCACATTATTTGTAAGTACAGGTTTTGATCCCATTTTTTTCCACACTGCTTAAGATAACCGACCTCTTTTTTATAATCACAGCGGTTTTCGACAGTCATTGTACACTCTACCTTAAACTCGCTTTATTTTATAATTATGGCAGGATAATGGTATGTAAAATCAATGTTGACTAGGCAAAAATTACGATTTTAATACGAGCAGTTAATCTATAATGTTTGTGTTGCAATATATACGAAAATTTAATGTGGTAACACTCAATAAAACATTCAGATTGATATTTATTATAATGCTACAACAATACTGTGTATTATGTAAATTGTATTGTGACAAAATATAATATTGGACTAAATATATAGGCTGTTCTTTTTTATGCAAGAAGTTTATTATATTGTATCGATTATACACTCTTTTAAGTATATTAAGTAAACTTTAAAACCCCATATAATCTATACATATAATATATAAAGACTTGTCTTACAATAAATTCACCGGGGAAACTCAGCCTGTTATATTTTTTATACAATGTAAATAGAAATTCTGTGACCACAAGATTAGTTTAAAATCAATTATAATAACATGGGTTGTACTGTTAATATTGATTGACACAAAATATTGATTGAAAGTTGGATAGTTACTGTACTTAATATTATATTTAATCTGATATAAACCTTAATAATAAGTATGGACAGACTTGTTTCAAACAAAATATTTATTTTATCGATATCACATACAGTTAAATCGTTATTATTATACTAAATAAAATCAGATAAGTAATTAAATAGTTTTACAGTTTAAACAATGATTTTACTAATCTATAACATGGCAATACGTAAGGTTTTGTAACTACGCATTAAATATATTTCTATTTTTTTAAATATATTTTCAGGAATTTAACACGGAACTGATTATCTGTTTAAATAACTGTACCTATAATTATGTGGGATAAGTTCTTTCACATTAAAAACAAAATGGCGAATCTCACAAGGAACGCAGCTCATATTTTACACAGGTTGTATATAAACTAAAAAATAGAAGCTATTTACAAGAGGCCGATTCGATTCGATCTTAAATATAACGCGTGTTATTCCTAACTATACATTTACAATTTTACATTTATAAATTTTGATGACTTGATATTTTTTTGTCATGATTAGTTTACGTATCAAAGGCGTGCCCAAAATAACAAAGAACTTAATTCTTTGTTTTAGTCCAAACTTCAATTGATTTCAATTCAATTTACTTTTTAAAAACACCATACCATAGCCAATATTTCGTTCTCCATTTCACATAAAGTTCAATGATTATCATCAGAAAAGTACAGTCCTGGCAAAAGGATCTTATAGACACGGTCTAAAACGACAGTTTTTCAACATGGTACAGTTTGTATGGCCGACTGTACATATATTAAAATCTGCCCTTACTTAAAAACGCTATTATGGTAAAACCTAAAAACATTAATATTAAAGAGGCCCAATCAAGTTTTAGATACCTATTTAAAACTTGAAAATTAATTGGTTGGTCATAATTATATACTGCAATTTTTTTCAAAGTTTCAATAACTTCATCAACCTGTATATAAGTACCTAACGCAGCGTTTAAAAGTAAGAGGGAGATAACTACAATCTCTATCAAAAGCTAAGATTTTCTGCCGCACACGACAGAGTGATGGTGAATCAGGTTTGCGAAGGACCATCTAGGGGTCTGAACCTAACGAATCCGTCTTGAGCAACCAGCATACTGTTCCCCTCCGCTTCAGGGCTGATCTCATCCTGAGGCTGAGAATAAGATGCTTCATAACTACAGTTTCTAGGAGCCGGTTGAGGAGTTGCCCCTAATGCACAAGGATAGTTCCTCTCATTTGGGTCTTCCGAAAACCCATACAGCTCCGTTGATTTCGGCCTATCGGGGAATCCATTACCCTTACCACGTTTCTGACTCCCACTAGAATTAACTATAGAAGTCGATGGTGAGTTCCTGCGCTGAGAGGTCCTTATCTGCTGACAGGGGCCCTCGTAACTCCTATTTGGGTTTAAGGTCTGGATGCCAGAAGCGTGGTAAGACGCGTTCTCCGTGTTATAGTTCCCGTATTCATCAGGCAAATGTGGCTGATGGTAATGGTGTCCCATTGACGCGTCATAGCCCATGGTCATGCAGTTTTGAACGTTCTTGTTTTTGACCCTATGCTTTTTCCTGGGGTTGCTGTTTGTTCTCGACGACACCCTATCGTATGACATGTGTTTGAAATTATGGGAGCTTCTACTTGAGCCACCATTGTAATTCTGGTTCTTTATATCTCTTATAAAGTCACTGTTGCTGCCATATTGAATGACGTTGTATTCGTGATCTAGAGGATCGTCTCCTTGCAAGGACTGTATCGCTGGATCGCAGTTAGAATAGTGATCGTCAGATGCAGATTCGATGCCATTGTAAGCCAAGTTGGGATGATGTTTGATCAAATGATTGGTGACCCCTTGGCTCGAAGTTGCGTTGCTGGATTCAGTTGAACTGCTATGGCCAGCATTTGCAATGGAACTATGTCCGGAATAATTTTCAGTCCCCGAGTTATTATCACAAGGGCCGGTCAGAGTGTTGAGTTGGAACCTCTGATGTTCTAGAGGAGGTCCACAACACTGTTCCGGTATAGTCGGATGGTGACCAGCCGTTTCGTAAATAGGCTTCCCTGTTCTTAACGTATAAGTGTGAAGATTAGTATTGGTGTTGCAAATAGCTGGATAGTCAGATTCGAACTGCTCGTTACTCGAACCAGCAGCGCAGGCAAAAAGTCCCAACCCAGATATCTTGTGACCGTCAGCTTTCTCGTGTTGTAAAGCGGCGATACCGACTTTCAAACTTATTACCCAAGAAATAAGAGCTACAATGCTGATCTCTATGAGACGCAAGGAGAACTGGTAGCCCCATTGGAGCCAGTTGAACTTCGTCATGTTCACTTGATTGATACCAATAATTCCGTAAATCTGTAAGGTCGCCATCAGAACGAACAGCAGCGCCGTGGCGAGATTTATATGTATTGCTTGATACAAATTCTGGAAGCCATTAATATACGTGTGGCTCTTCTTCTGCAGAACAGTTTTAAGCATCTTATAAACGTAGAGGTAGCACAGGCCTAAAGTGAGACAAGCAATGATAAATATAATTTGACATGTTAGACCTAATACCCTTTTTTCAACACCTTGAGTGGTTCTATAAATTGTATTACTATTTTCGAAGATATGCAACGTTATACATGATAGTATGTGGAGTCCGCCTCCGACGATGATCGTTCGAGGGCGAAGTAAGAAAGAACAACACATGTTCTTGAAATTAATGCTATTAGTTAAGAGGAACAGTATAGTGCATGCGAACGCTATACTCAAGAAAATTTCTGGAACATGGAGCAGTATCTCGCTAAGAAATACTGGTAGTGAGTTATTAATATTATAAGGATCGTAGCACATGTAGAAAATCCTCATTAAACAGACGAATACTAAAATCAAATGCAATATAATGAAATAGTACTGCGTGAACAGATGTGTGAACTTATTGTAGCATATTATCTTAAATATAGAATATACGGCTAGAATTGTAAACATTACTGTCGCTAAATATATGTGTACGTTCCACGCGAAGGGCCATGTAGCCCCTGCTCTTTGTACCGGCCCAATATTTTTAGGATCCTGTTTCAAAATTTTCTTATCAGAATTTACATTGGCTAAATTATGATATCTCTCTGTACTCATTTCTGGATCTTTTAACTCAAATCCTATTGTAGTTGCTGGTGTAAAATCTTCTTTCCTACTGTCATTTCTATCTTTATTCGTAGCATATTGAAGATTCCTTCTAGTATTCGTTTCGCCATTTTGATCGACGATTAAGGGTCGATCTAGATTGTTCATTTCTGGATCTAGAACAGCTAAGACACCTTCAGTGGAAGTGTCTCTGTTAGAATCACTTAAAGTGACACCTGCGTCTTTTGTGATGAAGATGTCACTTTTCGACGTCTTTTCTGGAGCGTGTTGCGGTTTAGCTGTAACAGTTCTGAGGAGGACGTCAGGAATGTCTTCCTTTCTGCCATTGGAGCCTGATAGGATCCTAGATATGGTTGGGATGTTGAGAGAATTTGGGACGAAGTCTGTGAAGTTCGCCTGATCCGTTCCATGTTTGATGTCACTGTCTAATTCTTCAGGCTGGAAAGAAATTAAATTATCATTGTAAAAGGTGTTTATATCTACTTATCCTTCCTAAAAGATTGATGTTTGACTATAAGATGTCTCAATTGAGTACCAAAGTATTTAGAAGACTCAATTTCAACTCTACAACATATATTTTGTATTGAATCTATCATACTTATGTTCAGCACAAGAAGCTAGTGATGAACTTAAAAGTCATTCCATATCAAAAGAATTTATATTCTAGAGCACTAAATATCCCAAACGCATTAGATACCTTATGACTTGGAGTATTGAGTGCCTTCTTCTTCTGCGGTTCGAGTCCTGGCGGCGGCTGCGGCGGCGCAGGCGGCGGGGCCGGGACTTGAGGTGAGGACGTCTCCTAGAACGATGAAGGCTTTTGAAAAGGAAGCTTTGGAGCGTGATCTTAGCGAAAAATTCACAACTTAGGAGTTGGTTTCATCGTCGTTATTTTTATGGGAAGTTTTACCCAAGAACTTCACCACGGCATGTCATGATCATTGAGCCATCGGCTTAGTTCCTATCTCTCTCATACATAGCACTATAGAGTTATAACTCTATACATTAAGTCTAATTTCGTAATATAAATATCCTATCTGTTAGAGTCAACAGGCGTGCTAGCTTGTGTTTTATAAATGAACATAAAATTACCTAAATAAATGAACATAAACTTTAAGTTAGTTACCTGTCCGGGAGGCCTGATGGGTATCCTCTCGTGGCCTGGCCCGAGGGAGGGCGGAGGGATAGGCCTCCTGTTGAGATAGTTGTTCCCATCCGTGTTTGTGCCTGTAAATTAAATTATATTGTTTATTAGAGGTCCGATTAACATTGTTATGAAGGGCTAATTTATGACTAGATACCACGTACCATGTTTTAATCCAATCTCTATATTAGAGCTAAGTTTTCATTTATTTTGTCAAACCCTACCGCCGCCTATAGTATCTAATCTAATCTCATGGAGTTATATAAGTTAAATTTTGCACGTAGCGAGGCGTATGGTCGTGTCGTGGTATGTAGAATATGGTCTGTTTTAAATAATACGTTCAAAAAAAATTTTACCTGTATTATGTAATAAGTACATATAAATGATTTGATAACAGTTAAATTAATACAGTACAAAACGTACTCTACACATTTGCCAGCTTCTCGTTGAAGATGAAAAAAAAACTTAACAAAATCTAAAAATACAAGGGCATGTGAAAATTGCAATTGGACACTGGTCACCTAAATTCCATTAGTTACTCTAGCTCACCTCTAAGTGTAGGCTTGTCAGCAAAGGGGTTCCTATACTCGGGGGGCAGGGGAGGTGTGAAGAAGGCCCGTCCGGGGGGCGCGTACGAGGGCACAGCTCCCGCGCCGCCGCCAGTCCCCACCCCGGCCAGGAGACCAGCGCCGTGGTGCTGGGGAGGTCTGTAACAAACACTAAATATAAACGTACTGGCATAGATTAATAAAACGTCGCGCCGCTCCTTCGTAGATGGAGCGCTCCCTTTCCGTGACAGCTCCGAAAATGCGGCAACACAATATTGTGCAAGGATGCTAGTGTGCGTGAAAAATTATGTCGCGACAATTGAATGGTTTCATTTCTTGCAACGAGGCTGGGCTCGGTTCGGCTCGGGTACGGTTCGGGTTCGATTTAGGCGTAGTATTTGTTGCCGCATTTTTCAAGTTCGACGATGGTATCTAAAGGAGCGGCGCGACGTTTTGTTAATCTATGCATACTGGTAACTACTGGGACATAAGGAAAATTATACTGAACATTGAATCTTGAAAGAATTAAACACTGATTGCAAAAACACTTAAAAAATACTAGCAAACTGTGAAGATCTCACTAAAAAATTGTAGATTTGTGATCTCAAATATCCTGGCTAAAACGGTAATTGGAGGAAAATATCGTAAGGAAACCATAGCACGGTGTTAGGGCACTTCGTAGTTCTCGACTGGTTGGCTACCACTAAGCTGAGAATCTGTCGCCAAGCACCTATCGGTGTGTTTTGACAGCTACACTTTCCAGTTTACTTATAGACATTGTGTGCTTACCATCTTTAGCCACATCATCACTTACTTGTTGAGATTGTTAAACAACAGGAAAAGACACCGCTCTGTACATAATATAAGCAACATCGCAAGACCAGCCATCGTGGAGGACCTTGGAGAAGGCATCTCTTTAAACACCTAAATCCTTACCCGATAAATACCGGTATCTTTTATTTAATACAATACCTACCTCAGAAAGCATAAAATTTCAATAATACTGCAGTTGAATGCAGATTTACATAGCGCAGCGGTTAGCTAGAATCGATGTGTTTTGCATTACATAAACGATTCTGAATTCACCAAGATTCTATCTATGTAACTTAATGTCATGTTATATGCATTTCGGTCGGGTTATCGTTTTGTAAGTTCGTGTTTATTTGCTAGAAGTTTTAATATCTACAAGTAATTTATATTCAAAATTTATT
Organism: Ochropacha duplaris; assembly: GCA_951361185.1. Lineage (NCBI taxonomy): Eukaryota > Metazoa > Arthropoda > Insecta > Lepidoptera > Drepanidae > Ochropacha > Ochropacha duplaris. The sequence goes on along the minus strand of OX592715.1, from coordinate 2,283,792 downwards.
TATTTAAAAAGTTGATTGAATTTTAAACATTCTCAGAATACCTTTTGACCTTGTAGCTTTAAAGTAGAGGCTTAATATAAATTTTCAAACTTTATTTTTATTAAAATAACTGTGAGATAATTTTCTCGGAATATATTTAAAAAAACTGTCTACGAAAACATACTTAATTAATGAACTTAACAGTTTCCAAACTAGTGATTAAGTATTATTATATAAAAATATAAAATTTAAATTAGATGATTACCTTTGAATAATCTAATATTTATAGCAAATAATAAAATTAGGTACATTTAGAAACGATTGTCCTAATGCTGAATATTTCCCGTAATGCCGTTGACCTTAGAGAATAAACGACCAAATAAATAAGACCCCACATACCGTACCGTCAATATGAGAATAGGGGATCTTTGTTTCGGTCCGGTAGTCTGGAATGGAAATGACAAAAATTGGCATTTTGCCCATAGCTTCGCCATTCGGGCTTTATTTTCAGTACGCAAGCCGCATTTTAATGAGCCACAGAAAAAAAATAACAGCAGCTAAAGATTATCGCGTAAAATAAAAAGCAATAGACTTACCCATTGTATAAAATTTCCCAGTTTATAACTAAAAATTGTTACTCCTCCGTATTCCTGATTTATAAGTAAATATTACTACGCTCAGAAAAATAATAAAATATTACTGTTTTTTTTATTAAAAAGAATTTAAGTATGTAATTAAAATTATTTGCATAAAACTATAATTTAAAACCTGTTGATGATACTTCGGCACCTATATGAACCATTTTGCAAATTTATTAACATTAATTATTCTATTCACCGTAAGATGGCGCTATACGCAGTTAATGCAGAAAGAAGTAGTGTTCACGCTTTTAGTTCTAATAAGCAGTGTTTATGCCATTTTCCGCTAGATGCCACTACATGCATTACAATAAACAACATTCCTAAGTATTGTAAACATGAAAAACATTACTTGGATTTACCTAAAATAGAGCTTTAAATCGTACAAGCGTTTGTGTGGAGAGTACTCGGAGATAACCCATAAATCTGATAGGATCGGAAGGTGTAGATTGTGCTTAAATAACGAGCACATACGACACGAGCAAAGTTTTCTTTATTTGACTATAAACCGACCAAATAGCCACTTGACCTTGATAAAGGAAAACAACCTACATTTTACTTAAATATAGGTAATGTAATTTCACTTCTTGTAAAAAATCTGAAACCTTTAAATTAAGATCCTTGACTATATTTACAGTAGGCTATCTTTTTTTTATTAAATTTCGTTTCTAAGTTTTAAAAAACCGGATCAACATTAGAAAACCTTATTTATTAGCCCAATCATGACTCCTGATTATTAAACCTAATCGACCTCATAATCGATTTTAATTGTCACAAAAAAAACATTGGATTGAATTAATAAAAAATAAAAAAAAACTAAACGAAAATTGGTTCATCCGTTTGGGAGCCACGATACCACAGACAGACACGTTAAACTTATAACACCCCTCTCTTTTTGAATCGGGGGTTAAAACACTAACATTTGTAAAGAAGTTAAATTACAAAAAACTTTAAGTAATCCCAACAAATATTTTATTTTAAAACGATTACTATATCTATTAAGTTTCACAATTACCCTGCCGCACACCAAATGGGTGGATAACATAACTTTAAACTGTCCGAGAAAGTAAAGTAATAAAGTGTGAATAAAACGCAGAGAGAACAATGCATGCGGATCGCAGTCGTGGTGAGCAACAATTGCGCTTAGATTAATGAATGTCTCCGTGAGCCAACGCTGGAAAACCGGGGAATACTTTTGGGGATATATCCTGGCGTTTTTATGTGTGGTGCAAGTGAAGAGAGTAGTTCTTTGGGGACGCTAGTGACTTGAGTGAATGGAAGTTCGCAGTTTTTCGAGCATTGGGATGAGCTACGAAGCAAAACTATTTCTTGCTTGTTCTTCAACGTAGAAACGCATAGGCCGTTTTCCGTAACGTTTTTGTCTGCATCTCGGTGCAGTGTATTTTTAATATTATGATGCTTTTCACTTCCTAGTCAAACCTTAGCACATAAAATCGCCGTCATCCTTTAACTTATACCACACGTATATCGGATTTATATGTTTTGACAGGGCCGTATTAATGTTTCAATCTTGCTTAGGAGCTTTTAAAACAGACCTTCAACGCAAATCCCCGCCAATCTGGCCCCAAACTTGACGTGACGTGACCGACTAAAATGCTGATTTCATTTTTATTACGGATTTGTGGATTTGATAAATAGTTGACAAACATATGGTTTTTATTGTAATGTTTTGACACGTTACTGAGGATATGATAGGATATGTAAAAAGCATGATAATTTGCGCAGATAAATAACATAAATAGGTAGTGTTTCTTTTCTTTTAAATTACCTACTGTTGAAAATTTTTGAGAATCGCTCCGTTATTTCTATTGATAAAAATCATGTTCATTCACATAATGTCACAAGTGACAACGAGGCAGGCGGGTCACCTGATGGTAAATGACGACCGTCGCCTACATTAGCAATACCAGGGGGGTTGCCTTAATTACAATGCCTTAAAGGCGAATCGCATAAAACTCGATTGAAACAAAGAGCAGCTACGTAATCCAAATCCACACCAATATTATAAATGCTTAAGTAACTGTCTGTCCATTTCACGCCTAAACCGCTGATCGAATTTCTATTAATTTTGGAATAGAGATAGATGGGACCTTGGGACCTTCTTTTTATCCCGGAAAAGGATAAGATCCGTCTGTAACGCGGGTGAAGCCGTGGGTGCAGCTACAGTATAAATATCTTAATTTATAAAGTAGCTTTAAATGAATGGAGCGTGTTACAAATTATATTTGCAAGTTACGAAAGAGATTACGTACCTACACGATTATTCGTGAATCGTGCCTGTTGTTAACTTGAAACGATTTGCATAATCGTAACTACTGACAGTTAGCAACAAAGAACTAGCAAGCTCAGAGTCGTACTCACGTATTTTATTAAAACTTCAATTCGCACTTGAGTACCTACTATAAAATGCATATTTAAGTATGTAATTTAAGATGTACATTTTTTTTTTAAATTTATTAACCGACTTAAAATGTAGAAAATTCATACATACCTAATTTCTTTATTTATGTACCGATTTTGATGATTATTTTTTCAAGGTCGTTCCGATTTAATTTATTTAGTACTAGCTGTCCTCCGCGGTTTCCCCCGCATTCCTGTAGGATCTTAACTTTTCCCGGGATAAAACTATAGCCTATGACACTCACAAATAACGTGGCTTTCTATTGGTAAAAGAATTTTCAAAATCGGTTCAGTAGATCCAGAGATTACTACCAAACTCACAAACTTTACCTCTTTATAATATTAGTATAGATTGAGCCCTGGACTTTGAAGATATGAAGGAGAGCAGATAGGAAATACATGGTCATTGATATTAGGTGAATAATAATAAGAACAAAGTTGATACCTTAACGTCTTAAGGACATACATACATTACATAAACCCTATTTTCTAGAAGCTCATGTATAAATATACCTGTCGCTATAAATTAGGTATAAGATGAGAAAGATGGCAATAGTACGATCAATACTATAATAATGTTTCAGTAACTGATGGAGAATTTATTTACCTATAGCTGTTCCGCGCGGTTTCACCCGCGTTCCCGAGGGATCTTATCTTTTGCCGGGATAAAAAGTAGCCTATGTGCTATTCCAGACTATAATCTATCTCCATGCCAAATTTCATCCAGATCCATTCAGCCGTTCTGGCGTAAATGAGTAACAAACATACATTCATCCAAACTTTCACATTTACATATAATATTAGTAGGATTAGTAAAGGAAAACATAATTACAAGGAGAGTTGAATGAACTTTAATGTCATTTGCCAAAAGGTTTTTCGGGGATGGTTAAGATTGAATGAAAGTAAACTGTGAACATTAAAAAACATGAAACATTTTTTTTTTCATTTAACCCCTAAGGGCGTAAAGAATCCACGGGGCAGGAAATGAGTTACTTTTAAAGCAGATTAAATAGTCTATATAGAGAGAGATAAACCTCATGCGTCAAGTCCTCACCAGCGATATGAAGCCATTAAATCCCCAGGAATTATGCGAACGCAAATAAAATCGCAGCGAAATGTCGTATAACAGGAAATCATGTTTTGAATATGTTTGAGCGATTGTATCTGCGGAACTGATGGCGAATATCGTTTTTCTTTTCAACTCAGCTTGTATTTTTATATTGATAATAATACTGGAATAAATATTCGTGTTACCAAAACGATCTTATTTTTTAAAAACGAGGAAACATTTCCTTTCAAAAATTCTCAAGTTACAAACGTAATTGTTCCTATAAAACTTTTGTATTTCAAACAATGGTGGACTTCGATTTATGAAGCGATTGGAGTGACGGACGCTATTCCAATACTTTATCCGTACACCCATTCAAAGTTTACTCTGTAGAAGTTATGCATAACTGTTTAACAGTTCAATATTGATAAATGATTTTAAAACAACAAAAACTATTTTATGCAGCTTGGTTCTCAAATCTATTTCTCGATCGATTCGCATGATATTTAAACTTTTACTTAAGTCTATTTTAATGCCTTTGCTTAATCAGATGATCTAAACAGCGTCCGTGTGGGGGGCTCACAGACAATATAACTTTAGAATGACAGTACAGTCCGATACGGGAGCGACAGCAGCGTCTGCATTTTTTGGCATCTCTTACGGTCGTTAGATGGCCGAGTTGGTGAAGCGACTCTCGTACCGTACTTGTGTCTCTTTTTTACCGACGAAGATTTTTACCATTTTTACCACGTCCTATACGTGGGCGAAAAAAATATCAAACATAAATTATTATGTATTCAATAGATGGCTGCCGAGTCTATCATAAATTAATGAAGTTTTACCCAAATAAGACCAAATCTTGTGAGTTAAATACAGATAAAATAATACTTATTGTTTTTTTAACAATAAACTCCCGCGATTGGAAAGACTAGTATCTCAATAAAAAATGAATGACGAGGAAAAAGGGACTGAGTGCTCAATAGAGTGGGCGGGGGTTAACCGACCTTTGACTTTAGGACGCCATTTGAACTCAATATTGGATTACATAAAAAAAAAACACTGATATCTTTAATGAAATCGGATGCAAGTTCTCTTATTTTAGTATTGGATTCTGATTCGTTGATATTTACTCAATGATATGTAAAAGAAGGAATAACTATATTCTGACTTCTAAAAGGTATGTTTTGCAAATTGATATTTATCAGAAACTGTCCCCCGCGGTTTTACCCGTGTCCTCGTGGATTTATTTTATTTTATACAAACCTTGTCCTTACAATAACGAATACATAAAACAAAGAATCATCCAATTTGGTGCAGTCATTCGAAAGTTATGAGCGTATATACATTTCTAAGATCCTAAAAAGTAAACTAATACTAGTGAGTAATAAGAAGTGTTTTTTATTTATTCAGAGAGGAATATAAGCAAGCAAGTTACATATAATAACTTGCTGTTATTATTATTAGTTCTAATAACAAAATTTACTTATCGATTGGAGAAATTAATCGATTTTCCACACGAGTGTACAATACGACTCACAATGGAAGCCTACCTTAATTAAACAAACAGTTCACCATCACCGTACATGACACAAACGCGTGGAGATAGTGTTGTGTAGTAAATTAAACACCAATACACTTCTTGAGTGATATCCACTTATGCCTAAACGAAATACTCATTTCGGAGTACCTACACTTACTAGAACAACCCATGACTTAGAAATTTTAAATGTCAATAATTGCATCCCTGATGACTCTCTTTTGCCATATTATGTGTATAGTCCGTGCCATATAAATTGGCATAGTTAGGTCAGATTGGCATGGCTAGATAGAAAGTACCGAACTTGTACCATGATAATCTAGCGATAGCAGTTTTGCGACAAGTTTGTATGGCGAGCGACAGATATTTATTGATGGTGGTGAAGGCCAGTCAATTATCTTTATTGCCAGTTTATATGGCACTGACTATAGTTGCTTATAGACTGGTATCGTCATTCGAGAGTTCGTGAAATTACAACAATCAATAAAATATTACGTTAGCTAGTTTCGGAGTATCTCATATCCCAAACCCAACTATCAAATGATATCTAGTTACTATGGCGTTGGGTTCATTTAATAACATTTGCGATACTATTAGGGCGCCATTGCTGTCACAGACTTCAACGATTATCGGAATTTGAACTGGCAGGAAATACATTCAATACCCGAAAGGCAATATAAATTACCTCTTAAGAGTTCTTCAAGAGGTTACCAATAAAATGCCACAGCGCTGGCTTACATGCATTGATAGCATTAGTGAATTCTGCGATAATAAAAAATAAACAAGATTTGTCTAAATTTTTTGTACAAAACGGCAATTTTATAGACCTATTTATCTTTTGTATTAGCTCTAATCGCAGGTAATGAAAGAAAGAGATGGCGTATTTATAGCGTGTTTTACGATACGCTGCGTAACAGCTCGGAATGAATCAAACTTTTTACGTGAGATTCGTAAAAGCTTGTTTTAGGCCCCACAATGTCTTCGGTTTACGACTGCGTCGATGATTTCATTTGTGGGAATGTTACAGCTGAACTGAGACATTGGTTGTTTAATGGAGATAATTTGCTTACGGATGATTAAGATGTTATCTTTACTAAAAGTAACTAATAAAATTTAAGGCGATGATAGCTCAATGGTAGTGACGTTAGATACCGCGTCGAAGGTCGTGGGTTCGAATCCTACAATGAACTTGAGCTTTCGGTGAGGAAAACATCGAACACACGCGCTCCACTAAATTAAATTAAATATTGAAATTTGTTACTTTATAATATACCTAGTTTACAGTCCACTCTTTTAATTATATCCCAAGTAATTAGGGCCACCACATGAGGGTGGTAACCAGCCAGTCGGGTACTACAAAGTACCCTACCACTGTGCTTTGGTTTCCTCACGATGATTTCCTTCTCCTCGTAGGATTCGATCCCACGACCTTCGCCGCGGTATCCGACGTCACTACCACTGAGCTATCATCGCCTTAAAGTTAAATTATAATTCTGCAAGTCAGCTTAAGTATTTTCAAACTTAACACGATAGCTTTACAAAAGGATTTTGCAAGATCTTCTAGCTTATTTAAAGTACCGTGTAGGTGTCGAGACAATAATCTTTTAACCAAGCTGCTTATTGATTGCTTAACACAACTTATCTGAATCTTAATTCAAGGTGATATCGTGACTGCATTCACCATGGCCCTGATGGCTTAGATACGTACAGCTACGATCATCATGGGTTGAGATCCTTACTCAGTTTATAGACACCAAAAAGTGCAAGATTCATTTTTAGGACACGCTTCTTTAATAACCTCCTGCACTTTTGATTTGACTTATGTAATCAATCTAAGTTTGTTTAGAAAAGAGTAATTGGAGGATTTTCTCGAAGGCTTATTTGGATTTCAAAAAATCTAGATCTTAACTCATTTATTCAATTTAGGTACTTTTGAACGTTACAATTGACTCTACCACCGGTTCGGAATACACTTAAACTGAGAAGACTCCGGCAAGGCAATTTGTTTTTTTTTTCAGCAGTGAATTAATAAACATAGTTTTATTACAAGATCCTAACTTTTGGTTTGACAACTAGAAGGTTGAATGTCTTAAAGGTCTAGATACCAAGCCAAAAACACTTTAAAAAAAACTAGAAGGTTGACAGCGAGCGTTTTCGAACATAGCCGATCGAGAGGGACAGTTTCATGCTTCAGCAAGACGAGAGCTTCTCCTACTATCTGAGGAATGAAGGTCGTAGCTCACTTACACGACTCCGCTCCCAGCGACAAATAAAATATAGTTCAAACATGGTTCAGGTCGTGCTCTTTAGATACAGTTTATATTGGCAACATAAATTAGCAGAGACCTCGCTATCAGCAAGCTTACCGCCATCAGACTGCTCAGTAGTTGACTTTTAGTATATGGCGGTGTTGGAGCAGAGTCGTTTAAATGGGCTATGACCTTTACAATGAAATGGGGGAGGCGTGAATTCTTTAGCTCCGTTATTGATGATATTGATGAACTCACCTTGGCTTATGATACGTCGGGTTGCTATTAGTCTTGAGTATGTCTGCATTTGGCACGGATGTGGGTAGAGCATGCTCTCTCTCCAGCTCGCTCTCATAGCTCTCTAGTGGCACGTGCTTGCCTGGCAGCGGGTCAGCTGTAACAAACAGATACAACGTGAGGAACATGTTACACAACCAATGAGAGTATGCGATAGGACCTCCACGGAGAGACTATGTAATAGTTTTTAAATTTAGAACAGTAAATAGTATACTTATTAATTAATTAATATTTACTCATGACCATAGATACAAAGTCTTTCAGTCGCATACATTTTCAGTTTTGAATAGGTAGGCTTTTATTTTAAAGTAAATATTCCGTCCTCGTCCGTACAAGTCTGTCAGGTTTTAGTGAAATTAGCGGCTGTTCCACAAAATCTTTTCACGGATTCTTTGGGACAACCTGAAATGTCACGATACACGCTTTCATTTCATTTCACTTCACTTGTGCACTTAGATTGATCAATATTGGACAAAACATCGCCAAAATTATTCAATAAAACTCAAAATACACCAATCAAATGAAAATAAAACGAAAACGCAACGTCAATTCGCAAGTTCCCGCCAAAAAGTCGTAAATAGTGTTACCAAATCGTACGTTGCCATGGTAAAAGTATCCTTGAATATGGCGGCGCCTCTACATTATTTATACGAATAATCTAATAATAATAACCTTAATTTGAGTCAAATTAATAATAGCAAAAATTAAATGTTTATTCAAGTAAATATTAATCAGTTTAGTTGATGTAAAATGGCGTCTGTCATTTAGAAATTCAAATTAATGTCTGCATATTTCATGGGCATATTTTGATGTTAATTAATTGAGGCCTCGGGTGACCGGCGGGCGGGGAGCTTTTTCCGCCAACGCATCAGCCTGGCCATCCGAAGAGGAAACGCTGCCAGCCTACTGGGAACCTTGCCGATCGGCAGCAGCGGCAGCCTCGAGGAAGTTTTTTTTTATATAGATTGTATATTTTGTTGTACCTAAATTGTAATAATATTTTATACAAAATAAAGGGTATTATATTTATATAACAAATAGAACACAAAGACTTGACCCGGAGACAGACTAATAAATCGTTCTCAAATCAAAATAATACTTTTAAATTCTTAATTGTAATTCAAAACAATGCGGCCAGTATCTTATTTCATATCAAATTAAAATTATTTGCAGTTCCCACAGGTTATCAAATTCAAAGTTCACTGGAATGAGATAAAGGCATTGTTCTTATAGCATGCCAGCGTCAGCGCCAGGTCAATAGAGTTATGTTACTTCACAAGTAGTATGGTTATCAAGACTCTTTGTTCGATGACCTACATTACGATTTTGACGTTCAAAACATCGCCGGCGAAAGTATGTACCTACTGGCAACATTTTGTATATTTTTAATTAGATCTGACAATTGATGGGCGCGAAACGAGGCCGCGATTCATTTTTAACCTGTATACCAAATTTGAAAACGCTATTTAGATTTTTTCAATTAGGTACATTCTTTATTGAATCAATAGATGCGTTACAGACGGATAAAATTCTCATTCTTTTCAACAATAGACAATTTCTCTTTGTTCCTTTTTTTCGTAGACTAGGATCGTTTATTTTTCAATATCCCCGCTGCAAATCGCTTAAGCCTTATAGGTGTGTAAGACCAATCAAAAAGAGAATAGCGGAAAAAAAGTTATAAAAACTGGTTACCGGGAAATAGCAAAACAACACGTGCAATTTTATTGGAAACCGCTTTTTTATGCGGCCAAAAACGCCCAAACTCAATGCCATGTAATTCTCGACCGCAAATTATTAAGGTACATTATATTATTATGGAACGTGAGAAATAAAATAAAAAGACAAGTAGTTTGATGAGTAGAAATATGTAAAGCATAACGGATTCAGCATAGTTTATGATTTAGTTTTACTTTACTAACTTAACATTTTAAAATTTATGAATAACCGTTTAATAAATGTCGGTATTTTTTTCTTATAAAATAATAAATGAGTTCCCAGACAAATTACAAAAATAAGAAAAGGTAATAAAAAAATCAGTTAAAGCGCTACTTTATCGGTGATTCAGCTGTCATTATTTTAAATGCGGTTTTATACTACTGAGTCACGAGTGATGATTCAATCAATACTATCGTGCATGACCTGCATACCTTTTATTACCTGCAGTAGGTAAAGTGTTTCTAGGAATTATTCAGGTACTCGATACTTTGAAGAAGTTATCGGATAGTTTTGACAAATGTTCTGATATTTTTCCGTACCCAAGGGGTAAAAACGGAAACCTTAATACTAAGAAAGAATCTACTGGCCGTCTGTCTGTCTGTCACCAGCTGTATCTCATGAACCGTGATAGCTAGACAGTTGAAGATCACAGATGATGTATTTCTGTTGCCGCTATAACAAGCAATACTAAAAACAGAATAATAATTAAAATAAACTACAAAATTTGTACGGAACCATCGGTGCGCGAGTCTGACTCGCACTTGACCGGTTTTTCGTTTGTAGAGATATCTATGTAGTAACTGGTTTCTTCAGGGTAAAGTTTATTTGCTTTTCATTCGACTTTACCCATAACAAAATAATATAAACACACACTTTCATATTTAGTATACGTATAAGTAAGATCGAAGAAACGATCAACAAAGGCGAACGATTTCCTCATTTTTACTATATTTACCATTCTAGTTGATGATTATTTTCTCACTATCTGATAATGTTACTCGCACTTAATACAATGATTTCTGTCATATCTTTGAACGAATGTCCAATAATCTAAGGGTTTACGCTTGCTTTGTAAAATTAATTAAACACTTATATTAGTTTTATTTAATTTTTATACTTCAGTTAAGGTGGTCTCAAACTGTTAGCCAACAGTGTATTAATATATAAAAGTCTGTGTGGGAATCAAATACACGACCTGTATCGTAACAGGTAATGTTCGTTCTAACCAGCCCAACCGGCCCGTCATAAAATTAATTAACACTCAAGAATTTTCTAATGCTCTTGTAACAAGAATTTGTAGCTTTTCTCGAAAAGCTCCATTATTTCGGTACTCAATTGAATGAAGAGGTAAATAATTAAACTCTAATCCAGATAATTTATACAAATAAGACGAGAATGGACGCTTTATTTCAAAACGTTTATTAAGAAGAAATTGCCAATTGCAAAGGAATTATTTTTGTATTTTTCTATACTTTATTCAACTACCAGAAGCTTTGAGTAAGATAATAAAGGTTTTCAATATAAAGTATGAAGCTACATACAAAATCTAATTAAAATTTTATAAAAAAAAACAATGTTATTACCATATCACGCATTCGTGGTGCGGGCTCGAAAAAACCGGAACACTTCAATTAATATCGGCCGAGACTAGCAATTGACGTACCGATATTAATTGGAAACAAATGGGACCGGTTCACTGACTTATGAAACAGATACAGTCGTCCCTTCCCCGTGATTCATTACAAGAAATGGGGGGAAAACGTCTATTTAAGACCACAATAGAAGGAACTTTCGATAAGGTATTAATGTGTCTAACTTATAACCAAAAACCGGTTTTTATGTGCCGATACTGATTAACGGAAACTCGTTTTTACTCTGTCATTCTTAACATTATGCCAATAGTATTTATGTTGACTTTGGTTTTTCTGTTTTTAGTTCCTATTTTCTATGTAGACTCTAAACGCGTTTTACCTGTCAATTTATACACAAAAATATATCTTTTGATTTCCATATGTAGATAGATATTCAAAGAGAAAATTGGGTAAAACGTGACTATTGCATACACCGATATCTGCTCTTCGGTTTTTTCAAACGTACAAATATATGATATGACTTGCCTCCCAGGCCAGCAGGCATTTCAGATAACTCAGATCTGAATAATTTAGCTTCATAAGACGCACGCGCGAATTTCAGATTCAAACCTAGACCTTTTAAAATATTCGCAAACCATTTGCCTCGCCGAGAGCGCAAGTCATAAATAATTTCAGTTAACTTTTTTTCTTCGCGGAATACGTTTGGATCATGGGGCTTTTTAGTCAAACATTTGTAATTTTTTGCATTTTTATCTCTGACATTCAGCGTTAAGGGAAAAATGCTTTCGTGATTTTCATTTGCTTACGTAAAGAAGCTAAAATTTATTCGATGGTAACTAACAGTATTTCTGGGAAACATTATCGTATGGTTATTTATAAGATTATCTACAATATAAGTATATGCTACATACACTAATGTAGATAGAAAGAAAACTAGCATAAATTGTAAATACTACCTAACTATGCTATTCAGTACATGTTAGTACCTACATATATGCCTAAAAACATCTGATTAAAAAAGAGAGCAGCTGGTCAAAATGGTTCAATTTTTTTTTTAACTTTACTAATTTATCTGATTTTTAAATACAGAACAACGTCACTTAGTTATTTTTATTAATAAAATTACTATTGTACAATTCTGTACCTACTATAAAAAACACAATAACATTAAAATGACAGAAACATAACGTGTATAAATAAATAAAAGCTTTTACATCTTCAGCACGACGCCATAACGCCATTTAGTCGTAAACGTTTTAGTTAAAGTAATCTTACTCATTAACCTAAAGCTGGACGTTTCTATAATCACGGTAAACAAAGAAACGAACAACGAAGCTTTCGTAACGGGACTAATAGCTAAATCCTGTTCAGAGCTACTACAGAGATAACAAAAATACTGAAGAAGATGGGAACCGGTCAAAAGGAAATAAACTCAATGCATCGAGTCTTTACCTAGGAGCATTCTATTATAGAACAACACTGGATTTATTAAATCAAAGCACTCTGATAGAAAATGCAAAATAAATTGAAGTATATTTTCTATTCTAGTACAATATTTTAGAAAAGAAAATAATAAACCGGTTATTTCAAAATTGCGTTAGTTTTTAAATTGAAACAATTTACTTACTGTACTGAGTAAAATAATAGTAAAAAGCTTTTATCCATAATTACTTTTATAAACTTGAAATAAACGAACACAAACAAACATACTACATTTATTAAAATACGTTAACTTCAAAGAAATGAGCAGCGAAAGAAAATACTCCGAAAAACCATGGGATGGTATAATTTAACCTAAGGGAAATTTCCATTGAACACAAACAAGGAAGTGAAATGAGCTCCGAAACTGGAATTTACGAAATATTAAATCAGAATCCATAATTGCGTTAAACATTAATTCAGGGGCTGCGTAAAACTTTATGAATTATCATTTGGAAGTAATTGGAGGGATCATTTTTGTACGTGCGCTAATCTATTTGTTCACTTTTTGAAATCAGATTATATTCAACGAGTTAGCTTTAGAACGTTATTTAAGATGGAACGATATTACGAACAAAAACTGTTTAATATTAGTCAGATGGAATTGCAAGCTTTATAAATGCGAATATTGAACAAAAAATAAAAAAAAGCACCAACTTCTGCTGATTTCTCTCATCATGCTTATTATAGAGTTTTGCTAGAGCAAAGTTCAATACTAACTTAAAATGTATTCGAGAACAGTCAGGATCGTATGATCAATATTCACAACAACGTTACTGCATGTATATTTCTCTTCGAAAACAAGAAACATATGTGATGTACGTACATAAGTTACTCACATAGATTCCGTACATCGGTACATAAACGCCAACTCAGTTTGTAATAAATTCACTCGTACCAAACGCCCATAAGTCCAACAAAACAGAATAACAACTGGTAAAGAACATTTTACGAGAACATACAAGCGTTTTTCTACATTATTTTAGCTCTAAATAGAATATAAGCTGTAATTTTTATTTTTTTTTAAGTTAACAAGTCTACGAGTACTAATTTATTTACAACAAATGTACAAAATATACAAGCAAATGTACAATTACAATACATAAAAAACTTCTTCGAGGCTGCCGCTGCTGCCGATTGCTGTAAATTAAAAATCGTAAAAAAAAGCAAAAACCGATTTTTTGAGTATTTTGGAAACCATTGTAAAAAATAATAGGCACGAATATTAATATTATCAAAGAACATAATAATCCTCAATATCCATTATCCCATGACGAAGTTGGGGACTAACTTCCTTGGAGCACACACAAGTGGCTTTTTGCTTTGTTACCCTTCTGTAGACCTCATTTATACGTAAAAGTTTCATAATTAGCATTAGAATTTGAGGAAAGTAATTTGAGTTTTGATAACGTTGTTTTGTTGGGTTATACGGTTTTATGAGTTGTACTTTGGATATTTATATATGTAAGTAAACTTCAAATTAGATCTCTATAAGAACTTTGGATTTTGTTAAAATAATTTATTTAATGAAAAATATTCTGTCTTAACCAATATTGTATAATTCAATTGGTACACTTGGCCTGATTAGCGAACAACTTTTTGAAATGTATTAGGTAAAAATGGCAGATAAATTAACACCTACTCAAACTAGTCATAGAGCCGTGAGACAAAAATTCAAAAGCGAATTTTAATCACTATATTATAGTTCTAATTGACGACTAATGCTCGCATGAATATTAATGACTCAAAAATGGTAAATAAGGTCAGTAACTAAAATAGACGAGACTGTACTAATGCAAGCTTGTGAGAGCAAACCCGTATACAAACATTCCATCATATAATTCATATTGACGCTGACATTATTTATTCCACGCCAGTGAATCGACAAGTAAAACCTAGTGACAACAAAAACCGATACTTATTTACTTACGGTTATATGTTTTTCCTATAAACATCGTCTTATTAATCACGCATCTACCGTTACGGTAAACATGAGATGGTAACGAACAAAATACAAAGATCAATCATAATGTAATATTATCTTTATTGGCAACCTCCTATTATCCTCTGTAATGCCTCATTCGAGAGCTGTTTTCATTTGTTTTTCTTATTTTTCGGATAAATCTATAAGTTTGCGGGCGATTCTTTCATTCTGTTCTTATTGCTTTCGGCGAAGTTATGGACGGTGGCCGATTGATTGATTTGACATAAACAAAAACGATCTGTTTATTTTTCTATATACTGTTACCGTTCTATCTATAATGCACCTACTTTGAATAAATTAAGCATTATTAATTTATTACGTGTTTACGGTTTTATCACTTTAAGGATACATTTTTCAAGGACTAGATATATCTCCGATACGCTCTTTGTCATTTATTTATACATATTCTGTTATTAAACTCGTTATATTTATGAGTTTTATTTACTTGTCCATACACTCTTCTTCTCATAAGATGGTTAAGCAAGTACTAATAAACCGCTAGGTACTGATTATCTGACTATTGAAAAATTTGACTTTCACACTGCACTTAAAACAACTGCCGGGATTTGAGCCGCCAAATAACTTTTTACATTTTTTTTCACTTTGTTACGTTGCACTATTATATCAGAGATAAATGAGACAAAATTAGTACTATAACAAAGGTAGAATTTATTTGCTAAGTGTTACTAACAATTTTAGTAATTTAATAGGATAGATAGGCAGGGCAGGGTCCTTTATCCGAACGTTGGTCATTCATTAGCCACAGGAATACCTCCACCAACACTTTTTACATTGAAAATTTACAAGAATTTGCGGTTTTTTTAATTTGCAACAAGAAGTTTACTGCAAGAGGAACATACTTTTGCATAAGAAAATATTACAACATCTAAATAATTCCATTCTTATTTAACAATTCATAATCTCAAACAGAACAATTCAAAACTAATTTTCTATTCAAAATAAAACTTTTAATAAGTAAAAGTCAGAGCACTTGCCGGAGAGCAAAATATACTTAAAACTTTTTTCTTAAAACCAACAAACTTGGAAAATTTTGGTGTTTTATTTATGTTTTACTTTACAATAATAATTACTTCTATAATGCATAGAATTGCTGAAATTTTTAATTTATAAAATGATAAAGCGGTTTTTGGGCATAATAAAAACAGGTTAGTATTTTTTTGTACTTTTAAAAATAATGAAATGAATTTGTTTACGAGAATATAGTGGTAAATCATATTGCTAACTATTGACTAAGTTTAAAGATGACTAGTCGATAACTAACTTTAAAGACATTATTTTTCAAACGTTCGTTTATGAAAGATGTACCCATAATTTGGTTTTAAGTAACTTATGAGATGGTAAAGCTATTTCTGGAGGAGGAAGTTGTTTTTTGTTCAGGCTAAGTGGATTCAGTTGGGTTCAGTAAGTTATATAGGGGAAATGGTGATTTTTTAGTTTTCGTTGGTAATAAATCTTTCAAGGGCTTTAAGTGAGCAACGTTTTGCGTGTATTTACAATACCCTATCTATCCGTTTATCTTTATATCCTAATATGTATAATTGCCGTGTCACAATGTTGGTCTGCGATTAACTCCGAAACTACTGAACTAACTAACTTGACACAAAAATATATCATGGAATAAGAGATACTTTTTATCCCGGAAAAATCGATCTTTGATTTTTCCGGGATAAAAAGTATCTCTTGAAGACTCGTGAACGCGGCTGAAACCGGACAGCTATTCATATATAATTCTTCTGTACGCGCGTATGTCACTGTACTCTTCCTAAATGGCTGGACCGAATTTGATTAAAAAAATGTTTTGAGTTTGATTACGTTCTGTACGTCGGAAATCAGACAATCCATATTTTTTTCATTGCAAAACAAAACAAAACCTGAAAGTATCTTGCTTATAATCAGAAACAGACTAAATAGTAATAATTTTAAAACAGAAAATTATGACACGTGATCTAATTATTAATTTTGAGGTTGACTGTACCAACATTTTTAACATAACTTTATTGATAAAAACCTCTTAAAACATTTTCACTTCACTAGAGGCTCTAAAGAAATACTTTACATCTTTTATACTTTAAACTTTTCCAATGACGGATTAACACGATGTAATAAAGTTATTTTTATGGCTGTACTGAAACACGTTGATAGTTAACTATTCATTTTGTCTTTACTATCGGATAGTTCAGTTAAGCCGGTTGTTAAATTTAACCGGTTTTGGTTCGAAGCGTTAATTAATTCTTTATATTGAAAAACGTTTATTGTAGTCTAATAATAGTTATAAAACTATTTGGGACTATTACCTAGTGCATCTGTGTAAGTTGAGTGCTATAAATACTTATAATAATGCGAAAATGAATATATATTTATTAGTTACAGCTACCCTGTATTCTAGTAGAATCTTTTACCGGTATAAAAAGTATCCCATGTTTTATTCTAGTATATGCTCTACCTATGAGTAGGGTTGCCATAATTGTTCGGCATTGATACGGGACATTTTTTTTAATTTAGTAAAAATCTGAATTACGTGGGTGATAATAATGAAAATGAAGGGTTTATAAATTCCACCCCTGAAGGGGTGAAACGGGGGTTGAAAGTTTGTATGGAAGTCCGCCATTTTTTGAAGCTAGAAGCATGCTGAATCTGTGTTTTTAAGCTAACGCGCACCCCCGTGTCTTCTGTGCACATTATTTCTTGCTTCCGCACCGCCCCAAGAGCGCCGCGGCGGCGATTCACGCGTATTTTCAAGAAAACGGGATAAATACGGGACAAGGAGCAGTACGGGACTCGTCATACAAATATGGTGACATTTCAGTATATACGGGACGTATGGCAACCCTACCTATGAGCCAAGTTTTATAAAAATCTCTTCAGAGATAGATTTACAAACAATATTTCACATTTATAAATAATGATAAAATTTTGCTCTCAGGGTCTTGGTCTATAATATTTTTTATTCCGGGAACGCGGTGAAATCGCAGGGGCAGCTTATAGATAATGCAAACAATTTGGTTTTAAAATAAATACAGGAGTATAGGAAAGCCGTTATCCCCGTTATTTGTATTAGACGCATGTTAACACATGTTACATTACAGCTTTGTTATGACAAGGTTTTAAGACACTTTTTATTGCTTTTCTAGGAGGTGTTAACTTCTTAATACTGAGACAACGAGTAACAAATATACGTAAGGCGTTTGTTATTAAAGAAATGTGTGGTCTGATGTTATCCGATAAACTGAAGACAAAAAAACATAACATTTTGTCTATACCTATACTTTTGGATAAGCTTGTGTATGACCGCAATCTCACCATGGTATGTGATGATGCGGCTGAAGGAATGAAACTGGCTCTCAAGTGCAGCTGGCGACAAACTTTTAAATTTGAGGGTGGTAGCCAGCCAGTCGACTTCTACAAAGTACCCTACTATGGTTTCCTCACAATCTTTTCCTTCACCGAAAGCTCAAACTTATCGTACGATTCGAACCCACAACCTTCGCCGCGGTATCCGACGTCACTGCCAATGAGTTATTAACGCCTTAAACTTTTCTGGTCGTTTAATGAATTTACTAGCAAGCGTCCATAGGCTACGGTAACCATTTACCATCAGGTGGGCCGTAAGCTTGTTTACCACCTAGTGGTATAAAAAAATCTAAAGACTTACCTAAATATTGTAGGAGTATATTTACCGTACATCAGAAATTAGATTGCTCAATATCAGAAATCAATCTTATTTTCTGCCAAAACTAATATACCTAAATGTTTTTATTTTATTCGTAAGTATATTTTGTAAGACGCATCATTGTCTGCTATACCTTGTTGAAACTTACACTTAAAACTTGTTATCATAAAAGGATGTAAGTGTTTATAATGAGGATGTACCTATACGAAACAATACACCAGTGTAACAAAATTATAATTGCTACAATTAGCTCGGATTTCATATTCATCGCGGGTAGCCAAGGGTCTTCTTTGAATTCACACAGGCGTAGGCGAGTCATGTAATGGTAATCAAGTTCTAAGAAATAAGGTACTCAGGTAATAATTCATTAGAATGTGAACAATGGTGATCTGACTATGCTTTACTTAGATTCTCACGATGGGTGTAGGTGATTTGATTTTGTTGGTTCTTTGAATTCTAACAAACCAATAGAATACTTATCAAAAATATGAGGTAATGTAATTATTATATTTTATGATTCTACTAACATACGATTAAAAAATATTAACGCTTTCAACGTAAAACGTTTCGAGTATAGTTCCGCTATTCAACAACAGATGGCGCTACTAGTTCGCAGCTGTATGAAATTGCGGGTTAGTTTTCTTAGGCCAGATAAATTAACGTTGTTAATTAATAATTCTGTATGGAATTATCAGAGACAGAAGTGATTGAGTGTAAATCAACCCTTGGACAGGTTAACGGAATATAAAAAAAATTAAAAAAGTTATAATGTCATACTTATAGTAATTTGTTAAAAATTACTATAAGTTTTGTTAACATTAACTCATGCAATACCTACTTCATTTTATTTATTAATAAAGAGGTAGGTGAACTCACTTTATAAACGTGTAAATGTTTTTTTTTTATTTGGCATGTCTACCAATTAATTCATAGTTTAAGCAAAAGTTCATGTAAGTATTTTGATTTTTTGCTACTCTGACAATAAATTATAAATTAAAAAAAAAAAGCTAAATAATTCGCTCGAGCACCTACATATTTAATTCCATCAACTTTTCATTCAAATAATTCACAATTTTTTCATAGAAATTGTTTAAAAAATACAATACGAAATTAAATTTAGGGAAGGAGTGATGAACCGTGTATATTTACGAAATATCGATAAAATATCGACATAAAATTTTAAATATCGAAAAATAATTCAGCTCGTTTGATTCTAATTTTAGGCTCTTACAAAAACAAGGAGGGAGTATAAGTTACTCATTATTATCGAAACAATGTTTATAACCAAAACATCAAACTTTTAATACAGCCGCCACAATGTACTCAGAGTAAAATAAAACGAACCGACCGAAAGAAGTTGAATCGTGCTTTTCAGTCACGTTCCCCTTAATTTAGTTTACTACGGTTTGCTGCTACACTTTCTAAAAAAATGTTGCTTTGAAAAAATATTCACTGTGTTTATTGAAAATATTAAAGGTAAAAAAGGGGCTCAAAGCAGATTGTGATTGTAAAATATTTTGATCTCATTTTATCTAGAAATTGATTTCAATCGAATGAAATGTTTTGTTTCTTTTGTATATTAATATTTCAAATTAAATTGAAATTGATCGAAAAATTACAAAATCTTCAAAAAGGAAAATATAAAAAACCTAAAATTATCTATCTATAGCTATCTGAATCATCGTAACTAAACGGTATTTGATGAATTTAAAATCAAAAAGAAACAGACATTCCATGCTAAACCATAGTCCATGCTGGACTACATAATATTCAATTTCATTCGTCACTTAGCTAAGTTTAAACTCAAGTGTCGATAGACAGGTCCCAAGTGGCAACTTGAGATCTGCCAGCGCAGTTTTGTTTATGAAAAGTGATAACTTTGTCATAACTATGTACCAAGTTCGACCTGAACTTGACAAGGGTTAGAAAATTCATGAATTACAGATTTATTAAGTTACTCCATTTGTTCTGTTATTATTTTATTCAGATGGGATGATAAATTAAAACTTTAGGACTTTCTGATTCCATGAGATTTATTTGATGAACCGGTTGGATAAGCCTTTGGTTTCATTTACACCTCCATGTGCATGAACATGTCTGTATGTTCAAGGTCTGGGTGTAATATCTTTTACAGATATTTAAAAAAGTAGATGGAATATCAGTTATCTGGTTTCCATAGTACTCGTATAAGCTCTGCTTAGCTTAGCATGACTGTGTGAAGAATTTCCCTGGATACTATTATTATTATTAATGAATTGTGCCAAAATCTGTAATATATAGAAATGATGTAACAAGATATTTTTAGAGCTTTATGTTAAGTTTTATATAAAAAGTAGTAAATTATGAAGATTTTCTAATAATGAACATGATAAAATCTCATAATGAAACCTCTTAGACATCGCGTTACATAATATCACTACAGAATTGCTTTAATCCGTAATTCCTCGAGCGTGTCATCATTAAATTTCTTTCCTTTGCTTCAATATCTTCAAAGATTTATATGTTCATGTCTCATTCAATTACCTTTTCTATTACTTTATTACATATATTACTTTATCGAATAAATTGAACTGTCAATCTTTAACGGTACATCTGCCAATATTCTTTTATTTTTAATTTTATATCATAGAGCCTACAACCTTCCAAAATGACCGTCTCATTTCTTTAAAATCAAATGTATAGCCCCGAAATTCGCAACTAGAACGTTATTTGTGATATTTTCTTCCAATAACTGCATTTTTACCCTTAATTTAAAGCCAATTCTATTAATCTGGCATCACATTGTATTCTCAAAAGATTTGTAGATTTAAATCGTATCTTTGTGTGGTCCTAGGCTGCTTATAGCTGGGCTTAATGAATTACCTACTAATTGACGTTAGGGACCGTGGTCGGGCTATAAAGTCACTTTAACTGAATTTGTTATCCACGGCTACACCGGTACAGTTTAGTTTATCATTATTTATTACATGCGGGTCTCGTGTTACTGTTTTGTTTTAGATTACTAATTGAGAGGAAATACTTTACTTATCATTATATTAATACGTTAAGTAAAAACTTTGTTTTTTCTCTTCTATTTTTCAGCCGATTTTCTTTTTTATTTCTATGCGTTATCAATAAAAAAAAGAGGAAACAGTTTTTTTTATCAAACATTTTATGCCGTATTTAAATAAAAGGAGTTGGTCGCACAGCTATCTCTAATAACTAATTTCTATTTGAATTAAATGTATTTGCTATACAAAGTTGTAGAGCCATAAAGTTAATATTATATTGAAGTAATAAATCAAACAGACCGCCAATAAGCCTCCAAGATACCTCAGCGAACACAACGATAAAATCAAACAATGTAACTTACCTAAAACTACTAATATGAAACACAAACTAATGTACAAGATCATCAGGAATCTTTGGTAACTAATAAACTAATATATTTATCACACACAAAAACGGCAATCATCTACGCGAAAGCCGAAATATTATATCACAGTACACATCACTAACTATATTTATATATTGGCCGCACTGCGATCCCATCAGGCCATCACTGCATTACGAGCACACATTTTTTGTAGACCCGAGTGCATTCGGACCACAACTTTTTTCCATACAACTTAAAAGTTTCTGTCATCGTACGCTATCGATATTCGGACAGCGGTCCCCAACACTTCCCATCACTATTCACAATTAACTTTGAAACCGTCGATTCGAATTTCAAATCGATTTCAGTCACTTTGAATTGTTTAACTGATTTGTACGATAGTTTGGGCGGAGCGACCGACAAGGGTCCGTCCTCGTCGACGGTCGGGACGCAACTGGCGTGAAGTTGGCCAGGATTGGTGAAGAATGCGCCGCGCATGGTTGCCACACCGGCCACGCTTGACTTGAACGCCGGCCGAAATGGAGAGGCGCACTTGAACACCCAATTTACAATAATCCGGTGCGTTTTGAAAGCAACCGGGTAATATAACCAGATACACATTCGTGCATTGTCAGTGGCTTCGCCCTCGATCTTGGCCGCTTCTATATGGCGTTAGGTACGGCTTCTCCATACTTTTGGAACAATCTACATCTTCTGTCCCTTTCGGACGAACTTTCGAATGAAAAAAACAGGTAAACGCTCCGGGCCCTCTGTGTGCGATGGATACAATCATTTCGAAACTTGAATTTAGTATGTTTCGTGCGTTTGGAGGTGTTTTTAATTTAACGCATATTAATACTGATGTTAGACGGAAAATATAGTTTGTGGTTTCGGCAGACACTCAATTATTGCAATTTGTTTCACGGTCTAATGATTAATATTTAAAAAAATATGTTTGATGTTGTTCTGTCAGCAGATGGCTATAAGATAAAATTCTTATGTAGCATAGAGAGAGATCTTCATGATAAATACGAATGAATATACAAAAGAAGTAACTATCATTAGAATGGCTTCATAATTATGCCAAAGAGTCGAAACGTTATTAAAAATTAGCATTGCCTAAATACTCATTAATTTAATGAAAATTAAATACAAAAAAACCTTGAAACTCTTTTAAGTTACTGACAATTCAAAGTATTCAAAACTCTGGCGCCGTATACCAAAATTGAATTGTTCTGTCAAAGCGTTTAGTTTCATGAAATAGTTTGTGTTCGACCAACAATCGTCCGAAGGTCCATAGAAACGTTAAGTCGAAGAAAAGTTTTAGAACTATGCTGATTTTAAACGCATAACAGCAGTTAAGTATAACTGAAAATATTTGATTAAAAAAAATTACACAAATATTCCACGCTATAATGCAAATGAAATGTTTATTCATCCAAATAGGCCTTCAGAGGCACTTATGAATTGTCAGACTCTAAAGCATAAGGTAGGAGAAGGCTGAAAAAGGTATGGATCTGCGTGAAGAATGATATGTTTATGGAAGGTGTGAGTATTGAGACGACTAGTGTAGTGATAGAGCGGAGTGGAAGAGGAAAACATGTTGTGCTGACCACACTTAACGGGGGATAAGGACAAGAAGAATGGAAAAGAATGAATTGCGTCACATCTTACCGCACTTATACTTCACACTAATATTATTTACACTTCTAAACCTTTACATGTCTATACCCCAGACCAAAGTTTGTACCAAAGTTACAATCCGAGCTACAATCTCCAACACTTTGATTTGGGACAAAAGCAAACGTTTTGATGACTTTGTTTTCTTCGTCGATTTATGTTTTAAAAACACTTCATATTATTTACATCGAAAGTTTCTAATGTCGATTGAGGATATTTTACAAGGCTGCTATTATTCATTAAGATTTTGAGTCAGTTCCAAGTCTTGGACTTTTTTCTTTTTAGGTGGAGGAAACCTTTTAGGCCGGCCGCTATTTTATGTTAGGTACTATCATTTCCTTAACTTAACTTACCTAAAAAAAAAAATGAAAAAAAAAAATCGAGGCCTCGGGTGACCGGCGGGCGGGGAGCTTTTTCCGTCAACGCATCAGCTTGGCCATCCAAAGAGGAAACGCTGCCAGCCTTCTGGGAACCTTGCCGATCGGCAGCAGCGGCAGCCTCGAAGAAGTTTTTTATGTATTATAATTGTACATTTGCTTGTATATTTTGTACATTTGTTGTAAATACTTAAATAGTTTTTACTTACCTAAATTTTTACCAAAAATGTCACCACATTGTCCAAGCCAAAACAAATTCCTTGAAAATAAAAAATAAGCCACCCCAAGTGAAAAAAAAAGACTTAGAAATGTTACCCAAATTATCAGATCCGTAAAAAATCCTTGTTAAAGTTTACCATTAGGGGTTTGACCGCGTTTTTTATACAAAAAAAGCTTTAACTATTTTTGATCCTTATTTTCTGAGTAATAAGGGTAAATATAGGTTTGTATTTTATTAATCTAAACTTGTCAGCTAAGGGAATGTAACTGATAGTTTTTGGCAGAATTTTAGTATCGGTATCGGTAGTAATAAATTCAGTTGATGAAGGTTTTAAATTTAGATTTTATCGATTCGGAATTCATGTTTTCTTTGTCAGAGTCGTAAATAGATTAGACGTTTTAATTCTAGAGTAAAAAATAATGGGTAAAATGAGGTTAAGTTACGGTTAAAAACTATAATAGTAAACTCAGCGGTTTCACCGGCGTTCCCGAGGGATCTTATCTTTTCTCGGGATAAAAAGTATCCTATGTTTTATTCCAGGATATGATACACTTGTGTGCCAAGTTTAATCACAATCAGTTGGCTTTGAGTAGTTTTTGCATGAACGAGTTAACAATTAATTCATTTGCGCGGCTAAAATAGTTTTAACAAAACATTTGACATAGAAAAAAGAATTTAATGCAAAAATTAGACAACCGATTTTAAATCTTATTTATGCTTGAGTACAATGTAACAGTAAGGTACTGGCTAAAATCTAAATCGCAAAACAGTGACGCAACCACAAAACAAAAAACTTCACGCCATCACCCGTTTAATTTCAAATTTGGAATCGAAAACATATTTCCACGAGAAATTTCACGCACCTCAAACCACTAGAAACATCCGAAATGGTTATTTCTAATACGTGCCCGTTTTTTTCGATATAAAAACGGGTCGACGATCGTTAGAAAGAGATGGAAGATGACAATGGCAGGTAACAGGAGACTTGGGCCATCGGGCATCCAGCTAATTGAATATTTGTCGCGATGTAATAATTTTAAGTTGCATAAAATTTCATTTCGCCACGGTATTGCGGAGTCCAACGTTTTCGTAGCTCGACGACATCGCATCGGAAAATTGAAAACAAATTTAGATTTTATAAAGCGAAATATATGTTATTGAAGATTAAAACTTGATAGTTATTATTCGTTTCTGTGCTACTCATGGAAGCTTTGCGGAGTCAAATTGTGGAGCTTTATAGAAATAGACTAGTATCCCAAACCGAGTACCTACACCTCTTCGCTATTAGAATAAACTAACTTCTTTCAAGTTTCAAGTGAACAGTTTAGTTTTTCAGTCAATCTTTATTCTTTTATGTAAATTAGCTAGCTGTCCCCCGCAGTTTCACTCGCTTTCCCGAGGAATTTTATCGTGAAAAGAAAACGAGTTTTATTCCAATTCAGTAGTTTTTGCGTGATAGAGTAACAAACATCTTCACATAGTAACAAACATTTACTTTTATCATTGTAGCACAGTATAATTGTATTAAGATAGTGTTACTATGGAATGAGTTTAATAACATACTCAAACCTTAGGTTTTTATTGAAATTTTGGCACAGAGGTAACTTATACATATAATATTTTCTACATTGTAGAAAAGTCAACAAAATATCTAATTTCACCCTTCAATTCACGTTGAACATCCGACATGAGTGACGAGGATTTTAATATAGATACCATCAATATTAATGATGTTATTTAAAGAGATATTGTTTCGTATATTACACCTGAAGCGAAGTGAAATGGGTGTTGTTTAATATTAAAATAAGGAGGATATACGGGTGGTTACTGCGGGCCGGAGAGACGCGGTTTTAATGAGCGATTCCGGTATCGAATGTCGTTTAGTTTTGACGGTGATTTTATGTAACATTTGGACTGTAGGTATACAATATGCTCTTTTAGTGGTGTTTCATTTGATTTTAGTAATGGTAACTAAAATTAAGACGATGATAGCTCAGTATTAGTGACGTTGGATACCGCGAAGGTCGTGGGTTACCGTGAAGGAAACATCGTGAGGAAATCATAGCATGGTGGTAGGGTACTTTGTAGTACCCGACTGAATGCCTCTCGGAAAATGGGTTGATACCACCTGACAGCCAACTCTACCACCGCGCGCGCTCATTGGTCAATAAACGAGTTTTGACGATCTATCTACAAATAGATATAGTTCGCACGACTCCTAGATAGATGGCGCTCCAATAATCTACATCGCGCTATCGAAGTTTTCCGAGCAATCTGCATATATACAAGCTTCCAACATCTTCCCTTTTCAATGGATGAGTCTAACACCTTGCTCCTCCATAGAATAAAACCCTTTGCATGCACTTCACTCCCACGATAGGAAGGCGAGAGGGACGAACTTCAATAACGTTTTTGTTTAAACGTAGCGAGTAATAAAAAATACATTTCCTTATGTTTACGAATGTTATGTCAACGCCTGACAATCAGAGACCGGTACTCTCTACCTACTCATTATGCAATTTCACACTTTATTGGTAAAATTTGACAGTTGCATGCAAATATATGAATTGAATTAACATTTTTTATGCTAACGAACCTGCTTTCAGTACATATGTGATGATTTATACAGCACTTAGCTTTTACTGCGGCTTCACCTGCTTTTAGAGGTAGGTAATTATTTTTTTTTATACCACAAGTGACAACGAAGCTAACGGGTCACCTGGTGGGAAGTTACTACCGTCGCCTATAGACATTAGCAATACCAAGGGGATTGCCAATGTGTTGTACGCCTTATTACAATGCCTTAAAGGCAACTGGCTCTCAAGTGCAACTGTCGGAACACACCAACAGGTGCTTAGCGACAGATTTTCAACTTGAGGGTGGTAGCCAGCCAGTCGAGTACTACAAAGTACCCTACCACCGTGCTATGGTTTCCTCACGATGTTTTCCTTCGCCGAAAGCTCAAGCCCATTGTAGGATTCGAACCCACGACCTTCGCCGCGGTATCCGACTTCACTACCACTGAGCACTATACACTTTTCTCGTGATGAAACTGTACAGAATGATTATAAAGTCATCAATTACAAGTGGTACTACTCATCGATGCACTTTTGCCATTTTAATAAAAGAACAATAGATTTTTAAAAGCCGTTCCAAAGCCATATTACAAAAAAAAATTTGGAATTCCAAGTAGAATGAAAGATATTATGACACTAGCCAGTACTAAATTGGTAATTTAATAAGAAAGGAACTAATAATAATACTTTACACTCTGCTATCTGATCCCACACTAAGCAGAGTTTGTGAGTTTTCATCTAAGGCATTTTGTAATAAGGCGACGGTAGTCACTTACCATCATCACCCGATTGCCTGGTTGTCACTCGTGGTATAAAAAAATCCAAACATGTTCAAAAATTTCTACTGGGTGGGAATCGAACCCACGACCTGGCGTTTTCATAGACCATGCCACCTGGCCTGTAAATATTTAACCATCTAGTTTTTGTTCCAATCAATTATTTTTATTTATTATCTTTCTTTCAAACAAACCTCAAAACCTATTTGCGACTTTGAAAAACATCACTGCCTACAAAACTTTTTATTAGCACTAGCAACTATTTAGCATACAACAAAATAATTAAGTCTTATATCAAGCGCCAATAAAAAAAGAAACATTATTGACAACTATAAAAAAAAATAGGTCACTCAATCTCAAGCCTCAACTTAAGTAATAAAATTACTTCATTGCATTAAAGTTTTTGTTTATTTTACTTTAACATCCATTACTGTTATTTATTAATAATTTTTATAACAAAGTTAGAAAATAATATGTTTTTCATAAATTAAGATCCGAGGGTTCCGTACAATTTTTTTTCTGTTTTTAGTATTTGTTATTATAGCGGCACGGTTCATGAGATACAGCCTGGCGACAGACAAAAAGACAGTAGAATCTTAGTATTAGGGTTTCCGTTTTTACCTTTTGGGTACGGAACCCTAAGAAACTATCCCATAAATGCGAAACTTTGTGACACCTTTCACTCTATTAGCCTGTAATATCTGTATGTATTTGAATGGAACCAAACACAACAAATGTTCACTTTGGAGTAATGCTTTTTTTTTACATCACAAGTGACAGTCAGGCAGGCGGATCATCTGATGGTAATGAATATCAGCAGGATTGCCAATGCGATGTACACCTTATTACAATACCAAAAGCTCTTAAGTGCAACTGTAGATCGTTGATATTACTAACATTAGAAACGCGAAAGCGAGTCAATTCATAAGGTAGTGTACGAGTATAATTCCTTTGTACTAAAATAAACTGTGAATCTGTTTTATTTTAACCATATCTATATATTTAAGTATTGTATGGGGTACACTATTATAGAAACTGCAGAAAAGTATAAATTTTTAACCCATTCCCATTAAAATAAGAATTTCTCCAAACCACATCATTCCCACTGCATAATAACACGTTTACCCGCCAAAGTGCCGGATAATTGCACCGAAATCCGGATAATAACCGGTTTGAACTGATTACGGAGCGAAGATGGCGCGTCACTTAAGGCTTAAACGTCATATTTGCGGTTTAAATAACAATTTTACGAGTCTAGTTTTTATTTATAATGATCATAAGGGTGAAAATTGAACAAAAAACTGGGTTATATAGCCGTGTGACTCTACCTTTAGTCAAGAATCCTCGCTTCGCATATGTTCTTTATAATTAGGTAGGACCACAATTTCTTGAGTTTTTAGGAAACAATATCGTTAAAGGTTTTTGCCTTATCACCTGATGAAACTGCTGTCTTAAGTATTAGCTAAACCAAAAGGATTGTCAAATGTGTTGATTACCTTTTAGAATACCTAAAAGGTAAGGTAACGTTCTAAGCATTGAAAGTAAAAGATTTATGCCACAGTTGTAAGTAAATCGCTCAAACATTTCAATCC
The DNA here is from genome assembly GCA_951361185.1 of Ochropacha duplaris. Taxonomy (NCBI): domain Eukaryota; kingdom Metazoa; phylum Arthropoda; class Insecta; order Lepidoptera; family Drepanidae; genus Ochropacha; species Ochropacha duplaris. The sequence goes on along the minus strand of OX592715.1, from coordinate 2,254,585 downwards.
ATCACTATAAATAAAAAAATATTCATGTCTAATTAAGGACTGTATCCCAATATCTCCCCACAGTTTGGTTCCCTACCCCCTTCTGCAATTTGTGGAAAGAGCCGCGTGTTCGATTAAGCACGCGACGCGCCATGTGGCTGACTGTACACCTGCGCCCGCGCAATCATTGCCATATGAAATTATGTGTTGTCAGTGTATTAAATAAAATATTTTTATTTATAAAAACAGATTTATAATAATACAAGTGCAATACATTAGTATAAGTTAGCTTACCATTGCCGTTTCCAGTGTGTTCCGGCTGTTCACTTGCCACAATCAATGAAATTTCTTATTTATATGAATTAAATAAGTTGCCTTCTAGCTAACGTCGCAGTTGGCAACACATTGGCAACCTAGTATTGCTATTCTATAAGCAAAGCGAGCTTGTTTGCTAGCCAGGGTTCTGACATGAACAATATATCCATTTATGTAATGTGCTTTTTTGAAGTCGACTAAAAGATGCAGAAACTAAAAGGTGTTTCAGACAGAAAGTCAATTCAACATTGTTTTGCCGGTACTTTAGAAGTGTGGTAATTTATTTCCTTATTGCCATTCCAGACGCAATTCACCTGCCCTCTGGCCAACCTGTCCCATATCTGATGGTTACCGTTACATCCTATCGTTTGTCGGTTTCGTACGGTTACGGTATTACTGGTGTTGCCATTTTATAAAAACAAAAAGTAACCAAATTAAAACTGCACTAAACTAAAGTGTAGGTATACTTAGCATGTAGAAAAGTGTTAAGGAGGGCGCGATATAAAATTAAAAAAAAAAACGATCCAGAGACTCAGTAATATTTTTATCTATCCAAATCATTAAAATTTCATTGTCCATTTGTAATTTGAAAATAACAGCTATTATGGACTAACAAAGTTATTTATTCGGTAAAAAATGATTTTCTTTCTGTCTGCTTGTCTCGGCTAATCTCCGAAACGTCTGCACCGATTTCATAACTTCATTCACTAGTAGAAAGCTACATTATCCCTGAGTCCTAAAGGTGACAAAGAAGGTGTGTGTCTATGTCATTATAGATTCTAAGCTAAAGCAATGACTACCACCCTGAAGTTAGATTCACCCCTGAATTTGATTGCAGGCCCAATCTAATCTATCTAGTTAAGTTATAGAAATACTTTGTTACAAGATAAATAATAAAAAATAAATATAAATATCCTCGGACATTTGTTCACACACGGCTATCTGATCCCAAACTAAGCAGAGCTTGTAATATGGAAACCAGATGACTGATATACTACATATACTACTTTTTTTGTTGTAAATACATACTTAAATAGATAATTACACCCAGACTCAGGACTAACAGACATGTTCATGCACACAAATGTGTGTCCTGGATGGGAATCGAACCCACGACCTGTGTGACGTGAAAGGCAGTGTGTTAACCAACCACGCCAACCGGCCCGTCGTTACGTTTATGGTAACGGGTCTTCAATAAATGGGTTATCTAACGATAGAATTTGTTTTTATCATATTGCTAGTTAACTGAGATTAGCGCGCACAAACATACATACTTTAAAAGACATTACAGCTTACTTTTAAAAGGTAGTACGGCAAACTTAAAGGGGAGATAAGTGGGCAGGTCACCTACCAAATATACAAAAACCGGCCAAGTGCGAGTCGGACTCGCGCAACGAAGGGTTCCGTAAAAAAGGCAAAAATATCACGTTTGTTGTATGGGAGCCCCCCTTAAATATTTATTTTATTTTGTTTTTAGTATTTGTTGTGATAGGGACAACAGAAACACATAATTTGTGAAAATTTCAACTGTCTAGCTATCGCGGTTCTTGAGATACAGCCTGGAGACAGACAGACGGACAGCGAAGTCTTAGTAATAGGGTCCCGTTTTTACCCTTTGGGTACGGAACCCTAAAAAAGAAATGAATAAAAAGGTCACAATTTTCGAGATATTTCTGATGTTTTATTTTAGATATTAAATATCTCGATAACGGAGATACTTTTACGAGGTCATTTTTGTATATTTGGTAGGTGACCCGTCCATCTATCTACCCCTTAAGTTAGTCGTACTTACTTACCTCTATAAAAAAAACATCTTCGTCTGACACTGTATAAAGTACACCCCTAATTTATCTATGGTATAGACCCAGCTATATACAGGACGTTTGCTCTCCGTGAGCTTCATTAACAGGGGGTTCAGTTATCGCGTTTGCCCAGGTGCTGATTTAGGATTCAGCGGCAGAAGCGCTTTGTGAAAAATGACAAAAATGTACGCGTCTTCCTCCACGGCGGCTGTTTTAAGCCTATCAGAGATATGGTAATGATGATGGGTGGCCATATTGTGCCGGTGTCTATGTTAGGTTAGGTTGGTGAGGTTATTTAAAAGTGCTTTTAAAATGTGTAAATTTTTAATGCGGTAACATTTAATATATCAGAAACGAAACAAGGTAAAATAAAAAAAAGGTCGATATTTAGAGACAAAGAACCGATACAACACAACCCAAATTTTAAGTCGAAAAATTACCAGACTCAAATCTATGTATAAAACATCTAAAAATACTCTGAAAAAGCTAATATATTAAAAGAGTATCCATATGTTCGAGTGGTCACTCATTCGGTAAGGTAATTTTGTCCCTGTTTGTGTATATTTTGTTATTAGATATCAAAGCTTATATCTATGTATAAGATGTAGAGTAGAATACATCAATAAATAGTTCCTGTGGCAATAGTAAAAATGAATTGAACGCAAAAGTGAGAACACAATAGTTTTATCCAGAATCTGACACAAAGCAAAGCAATGGATCCACCTTAATATTCGATTGAATGCAAACAATCCTTGCATTTCATTTCATTCATTCCGATCCGCTCGATACAGGGTTGTCACTCACGCAATAAATCGAAATGTGTCGCTACTGTTTAGTATTTATTTCAAAAACATTTTTTTTTAAACTTTTCAAATTCGTTTTAACAATGGTTTAGAAGGTTTTACGGTAATCACTCTAAAAACAATATGTATCTACTTGGAAACAAAACAAATACACAGCCTTCTCAGAACTTTCAAAGCAATAAAAACAAGTATTAAACTAATTACTAATTTTATATGGCATAGGTACCTACCTAATAATAAAATGTAATTAAAAGTGACTGTTAAACCTTCAGAATCCGCCAAGACAGACGGATTCCTTCGCTCTAGAGGGCAGTATCTAACAGATAAACTGGATGTTATACGAGCTTCATCAAAGATGCTATTTTAATTAACAAACTGTAATGGTAGCAATGTGAACATTACTCACTATTTAATTAGATTTTGATGTAGAACTATTCATTACTTTATCCATTGAATAGTAATAAATTATTTATTGAATTTATAAAGATTCTAATATTGTCAATGAGTTCAAAGAAAAACACTTTTAATTTTCGTAGTTATTGTTATATTTTGACAACCCTAGAAGAATGATTGGAATCGAGTGAACAGTATCGATTGAACTATCGGATTTGTATTTCGTATTTTAAATCTAGCAAATTTTGGGGAGTGACTATTGTTTTATGTAAAATTCGTGCAGAATGACTTTTGGTTCAAAGTTCGCGGAACCTAGGATAGATTTCTACCATCGGAATGTTTTATTTCTTTATATAAATATAGCAATTGGATGCGAAATGCAAGGATTTAAAAACCATTAAATTTAATCTATGGTTATCATTCAACAGCTTGATCTATACTAATATTATAAAGAGGAAGTTTGTGAGTTTGTGAAGTTGTAGGGGGTAATCTCTGGATCTACTGAACCGATTCGAAAATTATTTTACCAGTACAAAGCCACGTTATATTTTTATCCCGGGAAAAGATAGTATCCCACGGGAATGCGGGTGAAACCGCGGGGGACAGCTAGTTTTAAATAAAAGTCTTGAAAGGAGATAAATTATAGACAATAAAAAATACAGTTTTTTGCCGACAATTCTTAGTTGAAAACTGAACTCTAAACCTTCAAAGCATTTTTAGGGCCTAAACTGAAAATAGACTCACTAGAATTTCAAATCCCACTCATACGCTAGTGTAAACAGCCCACTCAAAAAGCAAGTACGTAAATTAATGAAAGTTTTGTACCATTCATTAAACATTTGATTGATTGACTCCGCATGACAAATGATTATCAAAACTATAGAAAACGTCAAATCATCGATGAGCTCGGATTTCATTTGGTACCGTCCCACCCTCGCTTTACAACAGGGGTAACAACAATTGTGGTTCCACCCTATATAAGAATGGGGTGCCATATGCCGGGTTTAAAAGGATTTTGCTCACTGGGTCGTTAATATTTTAGCTGTTTTTAATCTGGCTTGGATAGATTGTTTAGAAGAAATAAAGTACAATACAACATCAACAATTCAAAGATACTAATTAGGAATTTTTTTGACATTAATGAGTGCCCCGTTTTAATAGGTTGCTGAACATTTTTCATATAAAATTCAAATTATAATTAAGTTATGTAAATATGACACTTACCGCGACGTCCTTTTAGTGCGACATGAAAATAATAATAAAGCATTAGTGAGGTAAAACATGTATAAATTATGGAAAACTAGAAGCTCCACGTTTTATTCCAATGTATGATCTATTTTCATGTCAAATTTCATCCAAATCCATTCAACCATCGGAAATGATTATGTAATAACTACACAAGCATTCTGACAATAAAAATATATTATACTTATATCTAAAATTACTAGTATCCTATGTTTTATTTCAGAATATGATCTACCTTTGTGCCAAATTTCATCAAAATTCAGTAGTTTTTAGAAGAAAGATAAGATGACAAAAAATGGAAATCAGTAACATCGTATGAACAGCAACCGTCATTTTAAATAACAATTAATTTCCGCACAAATATAATTAAAACCCAACTAATTTTAAACATATTAATTAAAACATTACAAGAAAGTCTTTGAGGCATTTTGAAATACGCATTTCGAAACGCACCAAAATGCCAGCTTGGACGAGGGCTTTAACAATTTTCATTAAATAACATCGTCGAGTGAAAACTGTGTAATGGCGGGTGTACACCGTGTCGGTTACTCTTTGAGATAAATACTTAAATATACCTCACTGACTCATCAACGCCCAGCTTAAACCCTTGGACATAGAAAGCTGAATTTTGTCACAGTTGTTGTTTTTAAGAAGTAGACGAGGAATAAGTCAGATAATAGTAAACAGATTTTATGTCATTTGTTGTTGCTGCAGCAAAAATGGCATATCCTTTGACATTTTATTTGATACCAAAAATGCTTTCTGTCTTTCTGTGAGTAATCTGTATGTCTGTATATTACATATCCTTTGACATTTTATTTGATACCAAAAATGCTTTCTGTCTTTCTGTGAGTAATCTGTATGTCTGTATATTACCTTTTCAAGCCTAAACCGCTTAACCAATATTTATGAATTTTGTCATAGAGATAGATGGGATCATCAGGACATCCCTCGGGAACGCGGGTGCAACCGCGAGAACAGCTAGTTCCGTATAAAACTTTAAGAATACGTTTAATAAAAGGCCAGCATTTTCCTCTCTCAGATTGAATTCTCTCGCTCTACAGTGAAAGCAGTCTCGAGAGAAGTGAGTGTATAACCGCCATAATAGGAAATCGCCGCAGATAGTCCCCAGCTATTACCGGACAAAGTTCAAATTTGCCCAAACTACGCCATCTCAGGAGTCAAGACACTTGGTTATTTAACCTGGATGCTTCGTTTAGATGTAGGAGATTGATTAGTTGAGTTATTATAAGACAAGTTAATTTTATTGTTGATCTTATCTTTTTCCGGGACAAGACAATATAGTCTATGTTCACCAGGGATACTGTAGCTTTCTAATGGTGAAAGAATTTTTCAAATCGGTCCAGTAGTTTCAGAGCCTATTCAATACAAGCAAACAATAAAATCTTTCCTGTTTATAATTTTAAGTATAGATTTGAAACAGCATTTTGTGTTTACCGTCGTCGGACACGTCATATGAACAAAATGTTAAAAAAAGCAAAAATCGAAATGTAGCGATAATGACATACTAAACAAATGAAAAAAAAACTTAATAGCTGCTAATAAAAATAGCAGGAGCAATATAAATTTGAGCATAACTGTAATTAATGGTAATAAAAGATCAAGGCTTTTAAGCCGACGATCTGCATCTAAAATAAAGCGTGGTAGTGTTCGGTACATAGGATAGTAGTTGGCGTCTACAATATGTGTATGAACATAATCTTGTTTTGAGTTCGAGTCTAAAAACTCTATTTATGTGTATTTTACAAAATTATGTAGAATATAATTTAGTTTCCAAAGTACAAGCTCTACTTCGTTGGCTAAAATATTATTTATTCGGAGTATCAATATAAATTTGTATCTAGATACAAAATCAGATAATTAAGTGTTATCATAACAAAAATAATATACAAGATGCACTTGCCCGAGCACGCTAGGCAACTAGCTCAAACTAAGCGAGGCACAAGAGGGGACCTTTTGACTTAGTTCAAATATTTGAATTGAGAAGAGATGCTTAAAACGGACCACATTGTTCTGATAATGACACTGAACTTATGTTATTCAATCTAAAATTATTTCAGCGAACTTTCAGCTTTACACTTGAGACGAGTAATTAACTTTAATGCTCATGTAATAACGTTCAGAATTCTATAATTCTAAAATGTAATGACCGCTCGTTTTCAGTTTCAATGTAGCCTTTATTTTATTTTGTGCCTTGAAAGATGTTTGGTACGTTTAACTAATTTTCTTTGGTAACGTTTCTCTGGATTCTCTGCAGCATCAATAGGTTTAGGGTCTGAAGGGGTTTAGGGTCTTCTGTAGGCATGTTTCGGGAGGTCGTGGGATCATTTCTGGGGTTACATTTTGATTTCGCAGCTTCATAGCGGAATTGAATTTGTATTTTTTGCCGTGAATTATGCACGCATATATGCTACCATTTTAATGTGTTTTGAATTTTTTATACAATTTCAGATAGGAAGCATGCACCAAACTGTGAATGTGCTTGTGCTATGGAAACCAGATAACAAATTTACTACATATACATGTTTTTGTAAATACCTACATAAATAGACAATTACACCTAGACACAGGACAAACAGACATGTTCATACACACAAATACCTGTCATGGATGGGAATCGAACCCACGACCTATGGCGTAATAGGTGATATGTTAACCAACTACACCAAACGGCACACAAGCAACCACATCAAATGCTTAAATCATAGATATCCATTGTGAAATAGACTTTAAAAATAACCTTAACCTATCAGATAACGATTGGGTAAACCGATCATTTGACTGCCCTCGAAAAGTCACACTGTTGGTTCTCGATCCGAAATCGATTCGATTCGGTTTCGTCATTAGATTAAATGTGGGGTAATAAATCAATGAGGCGCTGATCTTGTTTGTGGTGATTATCCTACTGTACTTGCAATAAATATGGCTTTGGATATCATGGTCAGAGATAGTGACTGCGAGAAAAAAAATACAAACCGGGGCCAATATTTTTGGATTTTAAGCCATTTCTTTATTTAAAATAAATAAATAAATATTAAGTATGTATTTAAAAAGCTATATTTTTTATGCCACTAGTGACAACGAGGCAGGCGGGTCACCTGATGGTAAGTAACTACCGTCACCTATAGACATTAGCAATACCAGCGGGATTGCCAACGTGTTGCACACCTTATTACAATGCCTTAAGGGCAACAGCTCTCAAGTGCAACTGCCGGAACACACCAACAGGTGCTTGGCGACAGATTTTCAACTTGAGGGTGGTAGCCAGCCAGTCGAGTATCACATAGTACCTTACCACCGTGCTGTAGTTTTCACGATGTTTTCCTTCACCGAAAGCTCAAGCTCATTTTTGGATTCGAACCCACGACCTTTGCCGCGGTATCCTACGTGACCACTGAGCTAGTAATGCAGTAGATTTATTAGTTATCTGGTTTCCACAGTAAAAACTTTGCTTAGTTTGGCCAGATGGCAGTATATGAAGAATGTCTCAGGATAATAATAATATTCAGCCAATGGATGGCTTAATGAACATAGAGCTCCTCGCAGACTTGCCAGGCCATCAACCTTGGAGGCTCTCAGTCTTCACTTCCCTGCCGTTTTGTAGTCTAAAGAACATTCTAGAACCTAAGTGGTTACACATAAAGTTCATTTTATCTCAGAACAAATCGCGAACACACAATATGGGCGGTGGCATATTAAACTTATTTACAGATGATAGTATAATGATTGATGATTTATATTTAATTGATCGTAGAGATATTTCTCAATCGACTGACACACTTTACAATGCAGAAGCGACCTATGCCATTTCAAGATAGTATTCTCAGATATATTTAGACATATATCTGATATATCTGATATGAATGCACAGAGGAAGGAATAAATAACTTACGGGCGTATTTTGATTACAAAGTTGTTATTGGGATTACCAGATTTTTAAATGTTAATTGAGTTTCTTTTGGCATTACATGATGAATATCTAAGTCAGCAATAACTAAAAAAAAAAATTAGTAGTGCTGGATTTTTGGCTGCATGTTGCAACGGTATTATTAATAGCATATTATCTTTAAGGCGATGATAGCTGAGTGGTAGTGATGTCGGCTACCGCGGCGAAGGTCGTGGGATCGAATCCTACAATGAGCTTGAGCTTTCAGTGAAGGAAAACATCGTGAGGAAATCATAGCACGGTGGTAGGATACTTTGTAGTACCCGACTGGCTGGCTACCACTCTCAAGTTGAAAATCTGTAGCCAAGCACCTATCTGTGTGTTCTGCTGCATATGAGAGCCAGTTCCCATCGAGGCTTTGTGTGCTTACCACCTTATCCAGAATAAAAACAAATATGATAGAAAATATTGCGTCATTTTAAAATCAATCTCACGCCGTAAGATCTAGGATTCAAATTCAAATTGTTTATATTCGAAACAAAATAAAAAAAAAATGTCACTTTCCTGTATAGCTCGATATCAAATCGAGAATAAACAGTGGCACTATTATTTCTGTCAAATCTCCTCAATAATGCTATGCTAAGCCGATTTCAACAGTTTTTGCTAACGTTCCCTCATCCGCGATCGCATCACCCTCTTTTTTTCTGTCGGTATATCCTTTAGCTGTAGTTAGTGGATTTTTAAAGAGAAACCTCGTTAAGTCGTTTTGCCCTTGCAGTTTTGCTAATGGCCTTCTTACTATTAGCCTTTAGAAAAGACTTAAGAGACTTTTTACTGGAAAATTATTTACAAAATGTTTTAAACTTAAATGATAGACAAAATAGAGATGTTGACTGACATATCAAATCAGCTTCTTTGTTTTATTAAATATTAAAATTTTGGATTGATCCCAGGATATAAAATTAATCTATAGGTACATATAAAAAGGGAAGGCCTGACTCATCAACGCCCAGCCTAAACCCAGAAATAGATTTTTCACATGTGTTGTTTTTAAGACTGAATAAGAAAGGATTTTTCGAAACTCCACCCCTATAAAGATAAAAGAGGGTACGCGGGAGAAACCGCGGGGAAAACTATGAATTATAAAGATGATTGGATGGAAACTTTTATTTCAATAAAACTAACACTTTTTATGTCAGATCTGTCAGGCAGGTCACCTGATGATAAGTGACTACGCTAGCAATACCAGGATACCAAAACTTATTTATTCTGGTCCCAAGTTTAAAAAACTAAATTCCATTCCAAAGCAAACTTTATCAAAAACCGATAAGTAAATAGCGGGGGTTCTGTAGATCGAAGAATAGCGACGTTGTGTACTCAGTAAAGAAAACAATAGAGCAGGTAGAAAAGTCTCGTGTTACAGGTATGGGATGCGCAAGCGCATGGTACGATGCGCTTTCTTAAAACAACCTTTACCGACAGTACGATATTTGATTAAATGAATCATGCCGTGATGAAGAGACAAATAAAAAATTTAGTTAAAGATAATTTGGAGATACTTTTGCTCAGTATGAAATCTTATTCATATTCATATTCATTTATTCTGCTACTAAGTGTCATACATGGATCTTATAACTCTTATATCTTACTTAATATTAAAGTAACTCAGTCTGCCTGTACAACCTTTTTTTTTATTTTTTTTATTTTCGATAGGCTTGGTGTTTGACCACAATCTCACCATGGTAAGTGATGATGTGGCCGAAGATGGTAAGCACACAAAGCCTTGATGGGAACTGGCTCTCAAGTGCAGCTGTCGGAACACACCGATAGGTATTTGGCGACAGATTTTCAAACCTTTTCACGCCTAAACCGCTGAAAAATAAATAGGATTCTTACCCTTGCGATGGTGCGTTGATAGGTAAGTCAGTAAGTCAGTCTCTTGTTCAGTGACTAACTTATACTTTTCATAAACAAACAGTTAGTATCTTTACCGCACCGCCAAATTCATTAATAGTTGCACTTTGTAATGAAATCAAAATTAAATAAAAACACATATAAAAGCGAATTGTCACCCTCCCTTCTTTTCTATGATGGGTAAGGCGATGATACCTCAGTGGTAGTGACGACGGATACCGCGGCGAAGGTCATGGGTTCGAATCTTACAATGAGCTTGAGCTTTCGGTGAAGGAAAACATCGTGAGGAAACCAGAGCACGGTGGTAGGGTACTTTGTAGTACCTGAATGGCTGGCTACCACCCTCAAGTTGAAAATCTGTCGCCAAGTACCTATCGGTGTGTTCCAACAGCTGCACTTGAGAGCCAGTTCCCATCTAGGCGTTGTGTGCTTACCACCTTCGGCCACATCATCACTAACCATGGTGAGATTGTGTTCAAACACAAGATTACACAGAATAATAAATAAATCTAGAAGTTAATGATAAATACTTTATTACTTATTAGCCTAATATAAAGGCTAGATTGCAACAAATATAAGAAACTTTACTCAAAGACTGAACTGAAAAAAATACAAACTTATTTCTTTTTCACCATTCTTCACACTAAAGGCCGAATACCCCAAAAGTTCACTCCTGAGGCATTTCACAAATTCCGCGCTCTAACATACCTCGGCAAATATTTGCCGGCCTCTGTGATAAGCTACCCTCGAACCTTCCTTTAATATTTATACACAACTTGCTTTCCGCCCCGCGGTTTCCCCCGCGTATCCCTGTGAAAAGAATCAGCTTTCTTGGTCTAACACTGGGCGTTGATGAGTTAGTCCTTCTCAGTCCAAGAAACGGAAATAACTCCTAACTTTGAACCCCCGTTTCACCCCTTCAGGGGTGGAATTATAGGAAACGCTAAATCATGTGTTTCTTTATTTTTATTTGTTAGCCTAAAAACAAAGTTTCATAGTTCTAGCTTCAAAACATGGCGGACTTCCATACAAACTTTCAACCCCCGTTTAACCCCCTCAGGGGTAGAAATTTAAAAAACGCTAATACAGTGATTCTTTATTTTTAATTGATAGTCTAAAAACAAAGTTTCATGATTCTAGCTTCAAAAATGACCGACTTTCATACAAACTTTCAACCCCTTTTTCACCCCCTTAAAGGTTGAATTTCGAAAAATCAGTTCTTATCCTCGGTCAAGTTTTAAAAACAACACCTGGGAAAAAAATCAGCTTTCTAGGTCTAAGGGTTTAGGCTGGGCGTTGATAGATCAGTCAGGACTTCTACTTTTATATATATAGATAGATTTTAATCATATTGCCATTGGTGTGAAGTTACTGAAGAAGCTGCCTTAGTAAGCCAGAATTCTGGTGTTATTAAAAATTTTAATTCACATCAAAGGATTCATTTTCAAGCGAATCAAAGGAGTTTTAATGTAAATGAATTGAGGAAAATCGTTTTTGAAGATTTTTGTGATGACTGAATATTGAGTAGGCATTGAATTTTTTTGTTTATTAGTGACTACGCTTCTGACAAAATGAACTGAGTACAAAACGTAATATAAGGACAGGAGACGTCGCTCACGAAACGTGGGCGTATTTTACCATACGCCTTCCTACACCTTAAACGATATTAAACCTTAATTATATTATTTATAGAATTCTAATTTGGACTATTTAAGTTACATTGTACCAACAGCATGACGTCAGAGCTTCCAAGCAAAATATGCGTGGTTAAAAAGTATTTTACCGACTTATTTAAGTAGAAGTACCCTTTTTATTGTTGGCTTTGTATAGTTGTAACTACTGAGAGTGGGTTGAAACTACGCTCTCACATATACTTGTCAAGCAATACCGTTTAAGTTCTTAGAATAGAATTTGATATAATTCTTGTGGTATGAACGTTTATGTACGTATTTAAAATAGTGATATAGAAAAAGAGATTTTAAATATAAGCATAAATTAATATCAATTTTTGACGGGCCAGTTGGCGTGGTTGGTTAACACACTACCTATCACGCCGCAGGTCGTGGGTTCGATTCCCATCCAGGACAGACATTTGTGTGCATCTGAGTTTGGGTGTAATTCTCCTATTTAAGTATGTATTTACAAAAAAAGGAGTATATGTATTATATCAGTCATCTGGTTTCCATATTACAAGCTCTGCTTAGTTTGGGATCAGATAGCCGTGTGTGAACAAATAAATTGCTCAATTCCTCTACATCATTCCAGGGGACATCCAAACTCACGGACGCGCCTAGTGTTGCAAGGAAGGTAACAGCTTCCGAAACAGGAGGAAAGATACAGATATATATATTCGTTACTCTATACTAATATTATAAAGAGGAAATATTAGATTGTTAAAGTTTGTTTGGTTGTTACGATTTAACTCAAAAACTACTCGACCGATTTTAAAAATTCTTTCACCATTAGAAAGCTACATTATCCCTGAGTAACATAGGCTATATTTTTATTCCGAAAAAAGATAAGATCCCACGGGAACGCGAGTGAAACCGCGGAGGTAACTAATAATATACAATAAAAACCCACAAATCAGGAGAAACTCTTACTTCTCTCTCTCAGTACTTAAAAAAAAAACCTTAATAATATCTGTGCCTGGTACCATTAAAACAAATTATCAGCAGAACCCGACCCTTTCTAAAAGGCTCCATTAAAGATACTTATAACGAAAATCCCTTTGTGTTGGATATACCATAAATAGCGACAATTAAATGCAGCCGCCATTCCAGTCAGCCACCGCAAATTACCTGAAACAAACAAAATATTATCAATAAATTCAGTTTCACAATACTCCGGTTAATGCTGAGTTCACACGAACAAAGTAACTTGATCCAATTTTAAATCGGCTATTATTATTTTTAATTAGGAGAGTCGGCTTCTCGGCAAGGCAAGGGTTGATTATGATTACAAAACATATAATAACAATAGCTATAATTCATTCAAAACAAAGTACAAGTGATTGAATGAATGATACGCCTGAAGACACTGTCAGACATTCAAAACAACCTCAAAAAATGTAGAGCGCTTACGAGTATAATTCAAAAACAAGGTAGGCATGCTTATATCGTAAGCGGGTAGTACTAATTCAATTTTGCAACTATCTTTCCGCCCCAAAATTTTACCTGTGTTCCTAGTGAAAGAACTTGCCAGTTACTTGATTGTGCGTTGGTAAGATGACAGGCACAGATAATGTAATAGACACTAGACTATAATTATTTGTACAACAACAACCACTGATTAAGGGTAATTAGTTACATGGTTTATTAAAAAATTACCTTACTTTACAACCGTATTTTACTAATTAATTAATTCGATTTTCAAGTGTTTTAATTTGGGTTTGAAATTGGAATGTAGCTTCATTTATTTTTGTTACAGTCGAGTTGAATGACTACTGGTACCATGTGAACGGAGCTTATTGGATTAACGCAACGAAAGGGCCCATGTATATTTTAATTGCTTAATCGTATTCGACTATTCAGAAACTTGTAAAAGCTTTTTGTACATTTTGTATTGACCTCTTAAATTTTTTGTTCTCTTTCTATGTGTGAGTGTGGATGGATATAGAGGTAGAGGAAAGCTGAATAGGGTATGAATGGACTGCGTGAAGAATGATATGCGTATGAAAGGTGTGAGTACTGAGATGACAAGTGTAGTGATAGAGCGGAGTGGAAGAGGAAAACATGTTGTGCTGACCACACCTAGCGTGGGATAAAGGCAAGAAGATAGAATCACCACCAGGTTCAACCTCTTTTTTATGTTTGTAGTGTGGTTTGAGATTTGGCTCACAAATAAATATTACCCAAGAATAAAAGAGAATATTAAAAGTCGGGTAAAATCGTGGCATAGTTTAGTAAAATATATTTTACTAGTCGTACCCTTTGACCACACTTTATGAGACACTAGCTGTCCCCCGCGGTTTCACCCGCGTTCCCGTGGGATCTTATCGTTTCCCGGGATAAAATATAGCCTATGACACTCACAAATAGCGTGGCTTTTGGTAAAAGAATTTTCAAATTCGGTTCAGTAGATCCAGAGTTAACCCTTATACTCACAAACTTTACCTCTTTATAATATTATTAGTATACATAAAAAAACCGGCCAAGTGTGAGTCGGACTCGCGCACGAAGGGTTCCGTAAAAAAGGGTAAAAAAATTGCGTTTGTTATGTGAGTGAGCCCCCCTTAAATATTTATTTTATTTTGTTTTTAGTATTTGTTGTTATAGCGGCAACAGAAATACATAATTTGTGAAAATTTCAACTGTCTAGCTATCGTGGTTCTTGACATACAGCCTGGTAACAGACAGACGGACGGACAGCGAAGTCTTAGTAATAGGGTCCCGTTTTTACTCTTTGGGTACGGAACCCTAAAAATGGATGAAGTACCAACACAATTTGGGCTATAATTGTGTCTTGGGGTTCATATCTAAAACGGTTAATTGATTATTAAAGGCAGCCGAAGTCAGGGACAATAGCTAAAGCGTATGTAGCTTGCAGCTCATAATAAATTAGAGCGAAGTAAACCAGTTTCTCATTGTAGTCGTACCCTTAGCTAAATGGAAACGAAGTGTATTAATCGAGGCAATTATGCATTTGCTTATGAATGCTGCGCGATACTTTGGGTAATTACATCGCAAATACTTACACTTGAGACGCAGTTATAACCTGTTCGATATAGAATTAAGTAATAAAGAAAGTAAATAATCATCTGCCTTTCCCAATAATTATTTATAGACGGCGCAATATATACTTTTCTTCCATTCGGTCCTTCTATCCGTCATATCGGAATCCACTCCTTTCTTACTCATATCATCTCTCACACAATCCATCCATCTCTTTTCCGGTCTTCCTCTACCCGCGTATCCATCCACTTTCATATTCATAAGTCTTTTGGCTATGACTATCATCTCTCCTCATAACATGCCCATACCACGAAAAACGATTTCCTCTCAACTTTTCAGTGACTGGTGCCACTTTCAAATTTCCTCTTACGTACTCATTGCTAACATTATCATCTCTACTGCTTGCAATCATAAATAAAGGTGATTAAAGTGGTAGGGTACTAGAAGTGCCCGACTGGCTGGCAACCCTGTCGTCAAACACCTATTGGTGTGTTCAGGCAGTTGTGATTGAGAGCCAGGAGTGATATATGGGGGGGGGGGGGGGGGGGGACTATGAAGAATGTAATAAGAGCTGAACTGTACAATTCATTAGAGTTTTGATTTTGAGTTTTGGTGAGAATTATCGGTCAAGCAAGTCAAGTGAGTGGACTTGAACTTTTGGTGCTCAGCAATTGGCTATATTTTTTTAAATCTCTAGGAGGGCAGTGCCATGGTATTGCTAAAGTTTATAGGCGACGGTAGTCACTTACCATCAAGTGACCCGCCTGCTAGCACAAATATAAAAATGCAATTGATTTATAGCTCAGGTGGGCTCTAGTAGGACTGCCATCTTTGTTTTAAGAAAACATGTATATTTTTCATCTAAAAATTCACATTTTATTTGTATCGTAAACTGTGTTTTAAATCATTAAATATAACAATTTACAACAATAAAATCGATATGAAACATTGTGGAATCGAAACACCTCTAAATGGATCGTATTCAATAAAAAAAGCAATACATATTAAGTTTATATTTCGCGATAAAGTTTTTATGCATTTTAAAGCGACAATAAAAATGCTGAGTCACAAATTCGTAAAGCGGTATTCGGAAATGTGCATATTCGTTAATGTAATCCCAGGATTAATTCTTAAGGTTTCATTCGTATTAAGTTTCTCATATACCTCGAAGGTTATTGGTTATAACTAAAAGGTTTATTAGTGTTCCAGTTAATACTATTAAGTGAATTACCAATCTTTTCATTGGACATAGTCTTTGTAATCTTTCATTAGCTAATTGCTAACATTTGTATGGTCTTCATAATCTTGTTAGAATAGAGTTAACTTTTTTTTTGTCAAAGAAAAATTAACCGTACGGATTCATAATAGGTTGATGATTTAATTAAATTTTAATCTTTAGGAAACCACAGTACGTTGGCACTTTGTATTACTCGACTGGCTGGCTACCACACTCAAATGGAAAATCTGTCGCCGAGCACCTGTTGGTGTGTTCCGGCAATTGCACTTGAGAGCCAATTCACCTTTAAGGCATTGTAATAAGGTGTACAACACATAAGCAATCCCCTGGTATTGCCAATGTCTATAGGCGACGGTTGTCACTTACCATCAGGTGACCAGCCTGCCTCGTTGTCACTTGTGACATTCTAATTCCCATCTAATACGCAGAATAATAATATCGATAAAATGTACAGTTCCAACGTTAAGTGTTATGCCTCGTTTACATTGGAAAGTTTACTTTCATGACACATAAGAAACGATAAGTCATACCTTCGAGTGGACAATAAATAGGTCACGATAACGTTCTTACCTATGTGTTAATTGATTACGTTCGATGTTTTATTGTTTTTTTTTTATGACGAATGGTACATGCGAAGGAAAGTGGTTTTGAAAGTCAATTCGGCAATTGAGTTTTAGATGCAACAATCTTATTACATTATTGGTAATAATGTTGTAATAATAATAATTAATAATAATTTTATATTGTATTAATTTGTACCTAAGTATACACATGTATACTTAGGTACAAATTCTGACTGACAGGTTCCATTAATAACTTAAGAAACTACTAAGGAAGGGTTTCAAAGTTACCCCCTAAAATAGTGGGTAAAATAGGGAATCGCTGGTGAAAACGCGGATAAATATTTTTGTTATTTTATTTATATTTTATATTCCATGTAAATATTCGGAAATTTTAGAAAATCTCTCGGTTTATGTGTTATGAGCTAAAACGGACTAAACAAAGTATAACCTAGCACAAGCAGAACTAGAATTCGTTAGAAAAATCAAATTCCTAGAATTTTGCAGAGATAATCTGGAATTTTAGTCCCAAAAGCTTGCAAAGCTTCTAGTTGTAAGTTTTTTTGCGCGTACACTGTGGCCAGGTTTTGGTAAAATGTGAAAATGTCTTTGTCATAGTATTATGTAGAATATAAAGTCTGAAAACGAGTGTATTATAGCGTACAATTTTAAATAAAACTTCCTTCACTGCAATAAAATCTAAAATTAAATAGAAAGGGAATTTAGAAAACTTAAAACAAGTTAGCCATCGTAAAAGCCATAAAAGCGAAAAATACACAAAAATAATAATTGCCATACATAAATAAACGTAGTTACATATTTTCACAAAATAAATAAACCAATATTTATAAAGGATCGCCATGATTATTTCAGATTTAAATCTGACATTAATATTAATGTTAACATAGTCTTCGCTACATTACGTGTACAATCCGATTGCATTATGCGCCCTAGGGTTGCCAAACTCCAAAATACAACGTATTTATATTGAATCAATTTAAAAATAATACATTATATCGTAAAGCGTGGAAATGTGGAAATTGAACGTGTTATCTGTTTAAGCAAATAGAGTTACATGAATATTTTGGAGGGAAAATTATGTTGTGAAATGTTGTGGGCTACATTAAATATTTAAACCAAAAAATGGCTGCTGATAAAAAAATAATATGGCATTATATTACATTTTACTTATGTCAGGTGGGTCACCTGATGGTAAGTGAATACCGACGCCTATAGACATTAGCCATATCAAGGGAATCGCCAATGTGTCGGTGTCCTCACGGTGTTTTCATTCACCGAAAGATCAAGCCCATTGTAGGATTCAAACCCACTACCTTCGCCGCGGTATCCGACGTCACTACCAGTGAGCTATCATCGTCTTAAAAAAATAGTCTAAAATGCAATCGTTCCTCTCATATCCAAAACGTTACATATCCCAAAGCAAATCCGACCCAAATACGTTAGATTTTTTGTTGGACACCGAGCTCAATCCTTCCATTACCTATCAAGCTATTGAAGCCTTGAAGCTCAATGTGGAACATAGAAATCTAAATGAAATAAAAGAGTGGCATATTTTTTTGATGCCACAACAATGAAGCGAGAATTGTACAAGTGGTTTGAAAATTGTACAGTGCAATAAACAAATGATTAAAAAAAATCTCTTACAGGATTATATTGTTTGATAGTGACACTGTTCTTAAGATTATGCCCAGGGCTCCATAAACAGGTTCCAGGGTTTTATTCTCCACAAAAAACGATAAAACCCCTAACAATGAACTAAGTTTGTTGGTTGTCCATAAATAAATAAAATAAAAATAAAATAAAATAAAGTAGCTGTGAACCGCATGAAAGTCCATGCAGGTGCGTGGTTCTCCAGTTTTAAACACACACACGGATAGACATACGGAGAGAAGTTGCGTTTCATAACACGAAAAAATCAACAAGTGGCAGGAAATTCAGTTTGTTTCATACAAGATGTCTCAATGCTTTGTTTTATAACATTTTGTATCTATAGATTGACAAAACGCATTCTCATCATCATCATTCAGCCGAAAGCCGTTCTATGCTGGACATATACCTCCCCCAAAGTTTTCCACAACGACCGGTCCTGCGCTGCTCGCATCCAGCGGTTTCCCGCGATCCTCACTAGGTCGTCGGTCCACCTTGTGTGTGTGTGCGTGGTCGTCACTCGAGAACCTTTCCACCCCATCGGCTATCGGTTCTTCGAACTATGTGCCCCGCCTACTGCAACTTCAGTCTACTAATCAGAAGGGCTATATCAGAAGGGTCACTGCAACTTCAGTCTACTAATTAGAAGGGCCTCTGGAACTTCAGTCTACTAATCAGTTCGTCTACGAATCTCCTCATTCCTTACTCGATCTCGTAGCGAAATTCCGGACACAGCTTCTACAAGTCAAAAAGTATCACAGTTCTACAATATGTTTCGATTTCTATGACCTAGATCTAGAATAAAGCCTGAGTATACCTTTAAGTGATTGCTAGTCGCTAGTTCATCTGAGCTTGTTTGCTGTACGAATAAATAACTGAATGTCAATGTATTCTGTTACGGTACAGTGACGTGGATAGGATTTAACGCGAAACAGTTCCAATGTGAAATGGAAGACAGTTCCTTTTCGAATGCACTTTATCAAATGTCCTATTGTTTGCATAGCTAGATAGAATTATTTTATGCCTTTATGAAATAATTTGGTTATGTCTTGTGACGTAATTTCTTAGTTTTTTTTATTCTGGATAAGCATGTGTTTAACCACAATCTCACCATGGTAAGTGATGATGTGGCCGAAGGTGGTATGCACACAAAGCCTAGATGGGAACTCTCAAGTGCAGCTGTCGGAACACACCGATAGTTACTTGGCGACAGATTTTCAACTTTTGGGTGGTAGCCAGGCAGTCGGGTACTACAAAGCACCCTACCACCGTGCTATGGTTTCCTCGCGATGTTAGATAGATAGATAGATAGATAACACTTTATTGTTCCATACATGAAAAATAACAATAACAAAAACAGAAATATCATTCACAATGTCACAATGGGCGGCCTTATCACTAATAGTGATCTCTACCAGGCAACCTTGGGATGGAGAGGATTTGACTATTATAAAAATATGGCGGAGCATGCAAAAAACAACAAATGTTTTATAATTAATACATTTAAACAGATACTTGATTATAATAGTTACATATATCTAAGTTATACATATTACACACTACATATATAATACATAAAATATATACATAATATTATACAATACATACACATACATATATACATACTTAAGGCACAATTAAACGGAAAGGTAGAACTTTTTCACTCGATCTTTGAAAATGTACAGGGATGGTGATCGTCTTATAGAAATCGGTAATGTATTCCATAGGCGAACAGCCACAACCGTAAAAGAACCATCATAAAAAGTACTAGCATGTGGTGGTGTTTTAAGAAATAAGTCTACTGATGACCTAACTGAGCATGAACTAGAACAGTGAAGGAACTCAAAACGTTCCTGAAGATAGCGCGGGGATGAAGGATTGAACAATATATTGTAGAGCAGAGAGAGTATGTGAGAATTCCGGCGAAGTCGTATAGGAAGCCACTTGAGCTGAGAACGGAAGTGAGATACGTGATCATATTTGCGTAAGCCAAATATGAATCTTATGCAAAAATTTTGAAGTCGCTCAAGCTTATTAAGCTGGTCCTCCGTAAGATCTAGGTAGCAGGCGTCAGCGTAGTCAAGGATTGGAAGCAGAAGAGATTGAGCTAGAGCAATTTTAGTGGCAGTAGGAAGAAAGTTACGCAGTCTATTTAGTGAAGCTGCTGACGCAAATACTTTGCGACTAGTAGCTTGTAGTTGAGGCTTCCAAGTCATGCAATTGTCCATTATAAGACCCAAATTTTTTACAGACTCACTAAAGGGAATAATAACACCATCAAAACATACTTTTGGAAGAGTTTCCCAGTCCACCCTGGATATTAATCTCGAGCTGCCTACAATCATAACCTGAGACTTAATTGGATTGACTTTCAAGCCAAAGGCTTCGCTCCACTCAGTTATACGACTCAGGTCTGTATTCAAAGATTCAATAGCTTCAGGTAACTTACTTAGTGGTGATTGTGAATAGATTTGGAGATCGTCTGCATATAGATGGTAGGAAGAAGAAAGATTATGAGATATTGAGTTAATAAATATTGCAAAAAGAAGAGGAGATAGGACGCCGCCTTGTGGTACGCCGGCAGACGTGTCACACCATGAAGAGAAATTCTCCGCAAGGCGAACGCGTTGCCTGCGCCCATACAGGTAACTGTGAAACCAATCGATCACCGATGGAGATATGTTAAGAGAGCGAAGTAATGACAGGAGAATATCAAAATTTACATTATTAAAAGCGTTACTAAAGTCCAACAATGTTAACACCGTTAGATTTCCGTTTTCCATGCCGAAGCGAATATCGTCAGTAATTTTAACGAGAGTGGTAACTGTGCTGTGGCCAGGACGGAAACCGGATTGGAAAGGGTTAAAGAGATCATGAAGGGAAAGGAATTTACTAAGTTGGTTATAAACGAGGCGCTCGAGGACCTTGGATAGGAACGGAAGAATGGAGATAGGACGATATTCAGAGAAAGATTTAGGGTTAGGTTTTTTAGGAAGAGGTATAAGTTGAGCGTCTTTCCAGATGGAAGGAAATACTCCATCAGATATAGAGTTATTAAAGAGGAAACAGAGGATGGGAAGGATAATATCGAGGATTGGTATCAACATGTTGCGACTAATACCATCACCGCCAATAGCATTAGAGGTGATTGACAGTATGCTCTTCTTAACATCACATGCGGATAATTGATTAAATGAAAAAGGTGAATAATCGGGAATTGGTAACGCTGAAAGATAGCTTATAGTATGATTTTTCACTGAATCATTAATGTCAGTTGAAGAGGAAAAGTGAATATTTAGAGAATCGATGTTTAAATCGCTTTGAACAGATTCATGACGTGACTTACCAATACCCAATGATCTAAGAAATTTCCAAACTTTAGCCGGGTCTTCGTTTTCAACGGATTCGTGAACATGGCGACGTAATGCATTCCTACACATCATATTACAGCGATTGCGGTTCTTTATATAACTGGATTTGTTAAGTTCACTTGGACGTTTCTTAAATTTACTTTTAGCAGCTGCCTTTTTGTGCATCAAGTGTTTGATTTCATCTGTGAGCCAAGGAGCTGGAAGATGCTTGAGTTTGATGGCTCGTAGAGGAGCATGTCTATCATATAACTGTGTCACAAGAGAATTAAACAAAGCTACCTGCTCATCTACAGTTACAGCATTCACTACTGGTGACCAATCGATGCTATGAGCATCACTAAGAAAAGCATCCTGGTCCATACCACTAAAATTGCGCTGAAGTATAATTTTGGGCTTAGGTTTTGGAGGACGAATTTTGTATGACAGGAATATTAGGTCATGATACGAGAAGGCATCAGCTGAGAACTGGCCGTGGTTTGCAATATGCTGGGGGGACGATACTATCATAAGGTCAAGAAGTGAGGGATTAGAATTTGGAAAATGATGAGTAGCGCTGAGGGGAAGAATCTGCATATTGCTGGATTGGATAATGGATAAAAGTGAAGAAGAACGGAAATCATTTTTTAAAAGACATGTATTAAAATCACCCATTATAATATTATGGCTGTATAAAGGGGTAAGATCTTCTAAAATCTTTTCAAAAGAAGAAAAGTAGTTAATACGTAAGGAAGCACTATAGTAAACTCCGAGTAGAATTTTGGTATTTGACAAGAAAACCTCAACGAATAGATGCTCGCCAGCATCAGAAGGCGGTGGTTGAATTGAAGTGCTAATTACAGTATAAGGGATATGCGCACGGAGGTAAATAGCTACTCCACCACCGCCACTGCCAATGCGGTCGTTACGTATCAACTGGAAGCCGGGCAGAGAATAGGAAGTAGAAGGAAGGCATGGTTTAAGCCAAGACTCGGAGACTAATATAGCATGTATATTCTTGCAGTCTAGAGACGCCTGCATATCGTGGAAGTGAGCCGGAATACTCTGCGCATTTATATGAATCACGTTAAAGTTTTTAGGTACATCAGAAAACTGGGCTTCGATATTATCGGAGAGAGAAGGTAAACTAACGAGACTTATATCACCATCGCTGCTGTTAGGGGATAAAGAAAAATACTGATCAGAGTCGCTGCTGTCATCATTAGACAGGTTTAACATAATTAGTAAATATACCTAATAAATATAATATCATATAACATATACTATATTAATATAAATATACTATAAAAAATAATAATAATAAAACAAATAACACCTACTAAAATAAGCAACCAATTATTTTTCAATTCTCCACCTGCCGGTTGTGTACATTTTTCAGATCAGAATTTAAGATAACAATTGAAAAAATGAATGTTAAATATAAAACCAAAGTAAATAACACAAACACAATAGAATATATAAAATCCGTAAATTAATTGGTAGCTCAAAGATAAATAATTCAGCATAACAAAAAACAATATGTAAAACACGGAAAGTAGGTGATGAATACTGATCAACAATTAGTAATTTACTGCATCTATGGTTAGGCTGATAGTCTTGTAACTCAAGCCTTTAAAAATAAGAAAATAAAAAGTAAACTTGACATTTACTATATATTATTCTAACAAGTGAGTGAAGTGTCAGGAAAATGTCAATATCGGCTGTTAGTGACATGACAAAACAACAAGTAAACTTATTTAGGCTTATTTACAAAGTGAAGTACCTACCTACTCGCACATTTAAAAGAAATTATCATTATAAGTGGGTAAATTGCAGCAAAGACTAGTTTTACCTACCAACAAATTTATACGGCTTGTAAATTTTAAACTACCATCACTTCTTGCTGGAGGCGGCGATTCGACGACTCTTGGAGGTAGTTGCTGATGAAGTCTCCCTTGCAGCAGGAGCCGCCACTGGTTTCGTTGCATCAATTACGGCAACTTTATCAAGCTCCGCAAGGGAACTGATGCGATGCCGGGCTCCATCGATACCGAGCACAAACACGAACCCCTCTCGAGTCCAACAATTATTAATGCCAAATCTCTGCCGAGCGGTCATAAAGGCGTCGTGCCGAGTCTTAGTAAGGAATTCTGAGAGAGTAATGCCCGACCCCTTCAGATTCTTCTTGGCAAGCCAGATCCTATTTTTGATCTCTACCTCACGGACCTTAAACAGGACCGGTCTAGGTCTGTCAGGTGTAGATGTCCGCCCCATCCGATGGCAGCGACTAATATCCCTGGCAGAGAACCCTATCACCTTTAATTTAGTTTCCACTGCCTTGACAACTTCCACAGCTGTGTTTTCGTTTTTTATCTCCGGTAGGCCATGTAGCAACAGTATCTTCCGACGGCTCCTCATCTCCAAACCGTCATACTGCTGTGCCAGCACTCCAATTTGTTCTTGGAGTGTCTTCACCGCAGACATAATGAAAGTCCGGAACGCAGCAAAATCGGCAGTAAGGTTGGCTATGGTTGTAGAAGGTGCCGCTGCTTGGAGCTCACCCTGATAGGCATCCATGCGTTGGGTAAACAACTGCTGCAGCTGAAGAATTGAGTCTTGCATTGTGGCGGCAGCATCCATGTTCACAAAGTGTAGTCAGTGAGAAACGAGATATCTGTGTTTTATGATGTGATGTGTATATAGTGAGGATAACACTTTCCGGCAGGTATTGAGTAATAAAATTTAATATTTCATAGATTTTGTGCACTTTCTTGGTGTTAATATAATTTTTAAACAAATTTAAATCACGAGAATTTACAGTTGATGTTTCTTTAAAGCCTACCCACCAAAAGCTCAAGCACATTGTAGGATTCGAACCCACGACCTTCGCCTGAGCTATCATCGCCTTAAATCATTACCAATATTAGTATTTATAAAATAATGTAATTTTTAAAACACGCAAATAATTCGAAATGGTAATCAAATCGAAACTCGTATTACAATATAATAGATTCGAATTCAATCATCTGTACCACTGAGTCTCTACAGCCTGTAATCGAGACAGCCAATTTGTAATACAAGCAAACCACCCGGCTCCGTCTGCGGTCTAGTTCAAATAGCAATATCTACTGTGAGTTTATGATTCGCCGCAAATGATCTTACTTTACTCGATAGTTTTGCTTACTCAACTATGGATCCAATTTTGAAGTAGTATAGATTTTGGAGTAGATATTTGTTGTTTTTCTTTGTTTTTTGTTTAAGAATATGTGTATTTTAAAAATTGTTTAACATTTGAAAGAAATTAATCTTCAAATTGTCAGTGTAAATCCACGATGTTGAACCGATCTTGATGAAACTTGGCACACAAATAGATTATATTCTGGAATAAGATATAGGATACATTTCATCCCGGGAAAAGATCCCACAGGAATGCGACAGCTACTAGCTAATATAGTCATGCTGAGTTTCTTGCCGGTTCTTCTCAGTTGAAGGCTGAAGATGTTACCACCGACTTCTGTTGCTCGACTTTTGACTATCGGCTATTGTCAAAATTTTCATATTTATTAATGTTTATATTTAAATACTGTTTTATATTTTATTTGTATGTTATATTGATATAACAAAGATATTATATAGAATAAGTACTTAGAATAATTCTATATTTATTTTGGATATTTCAATACTTATTAACTATGGGAAAGTGGAAAATGTCTCTAACTAATAAATGATAAAACTTGTCAAATTTGTATACCAGAATTAAATTACGTTCCCCGGGAATGTGGGTAAAAACGCGGGAGAAGATTTATGAAATAAGAAAATTCACAATCTTCAGTGTTGCCAGAGTGCAGTACAAGCAACAAATATGCCTCACATCCAATACGATCCGATTTCTGCAAGTCGGAATTCAATTTTAACATAATATCGAATTTGAAGTATGATTTCTCGATTTCAAATATGGCTTACCAATAACTATATTTGTAATCGTGAGGCGAACGTTTCCACTTGCCAGATGCGGATCAGAACTTCGCCTTCTCAATAACTAATAATCAGGGTGTCCGGTACGTATTAAGACAAACTAAAGGGGCAGATGGGTGGAGGAATATACAAAAATGACCTTAGTAAAAGTGTCCAAGTAAACCATTTTCGAGACATTTAATATCAGGAATAAAAAAATCAATATACCTATAAAAATCTGAAATATCGAACACATGTTTTCCTTCACCAAAACCTCAAGCTTATTGTAGGATTCGAACCCACGACCTTTGCCTCGGTATTCGATGTCACTGCCACTGAGCTATCACCCTCAAATACGTGAATATTGCTCTAAAATATGTAAACAATATAGCTTTATTCTGTGCGCAGTTTCTTCATTATTCATCAAGTTCTTTGTAACAATAGTGAATTTTAAAATAAGAACCAACCCCCCAAGAAACTAATAAATTCACAGACTTCCTAATTCAAAATTCATTATCCTGTGAATAGGGTTCAAGAGAGCGATGATTGGCTCTCACGGGGCGTGGTGGGGCCGACAAAAGCCGATGTCGCCCGATATAATGCAATGCATGTTTCATTATCACTATTGTATGAGAAGAGACGCCGTGCAGACGTCTAGGCGGCGTTTTATTGAGAACGGTTCCGATTTAAAATGAGAATATGCAATGAGCAATCGATTGAAGGCTCCCAACGGATATCTGAATAATTTGTTAAGACCGGGCGGGCTGGGTGTCGATATGGATATTATTCACAATTTATGAAGATTCATAGCGATGTGGCACGTTTGCAATAAGTGTTAATTTATGATGGTGAATATTGATGGGTCTGCAATTTCTGCAGTAGGGAGTCCCAGATCTCCAAAAAACAGCTGAGAGGAATCTAAAAGAACTGATGTTATTGAATGATAACACTCCGTCTCAAGAATAAAGCATAATGATCATCAACGAAATCATAAACAAGAGCTCGTTAAAATTAAAAAAAACTGATTATCCCAGATTGCCAACATCAACACATAATTCAATCGTCTATTCATGTCACATAATAAAATATTAACATTTGTCAATGTTGCCAACAAAAAATACAGAATCAACAAAATGTATTATTTATTAAAAACCTTCTGTCGGCGGTTCATAAATGATTCAAATTCGCCGTCAAGTTTTTTTTTAGGAGCGATTAAAATTTCCTACTTATTCCAAATAAAGCAAAGGGTGGGCAATAAACAATGGATGGATGAATCTTGATGGGAATTCTCTATGGACTTCGTTTGAAAGCGAAAAAAAGTGAGTTAGATATAATAATTTTGGGGTTTGTTGTCCATAGAGCCGCCATGCTAATGCTAAGCTTGACTTTGTTAAATCGTTTTATAATTATTCGAGGATATCTATTTTGTATAATGTTAAACCAACGGGTAAATGTTTTTTTAATATACATATCTAAGTAAAAGTGTAACTGTAAAAAAGTTCTCTTTATGAATATTATTTTTTTCTTTTTAAATATAAATAAAATAAAATTTTGATACATTTACGATAGCTGTTTCTGTTATTGTAACCTTAAAAATACATTTTTACATGATAAAAACTTAACTTTCCTATGGCAACACTTGTGTATAAAATTGTATTGTTATTTATCTAGGCCAGAAAAAATAAATTATTTTATTCATCCATTGACACAAATGAACGGTTCGGAAGGTTGCATTTCCTGAGAAGAGCCTTCAATATATTCAGCAATTACTCTTTTCAAAATTAATCTGTAGATTAATTAATCTAAAATTAATCTGTAGATTAATTAATCTAAAATTAATCTGTAGATTAATTAATCTGTAGATTAATTAATCTAAAATTAATCTGTAGATTAATTTTGTAAAACTGTATCAGTAAAGACATCTTTTGTAAAAAAAGTTTTATAACTTTAGATCAGGAAGACTATACAACAAAATCAACAAAAATAACTCTATATCTAAACTCCTGAAAATTGAATGTAGAAATAAAATTACAGACTGGCTTTTGGAATTAGACTATCAAGAGATAGAACAATTCATATTATTCTAGGCCAAACAGTTTTGTATATTTATCATAGGAAGGCAGAATGTATATTTATATATATAAAACACAAACACACACAAACACACACACACATACACACACACACACACACACACACACTCCCACATTAAAAATGTATTCCTTAATTAAAATTCATAATAATAATGTTCAACCATTGTGGGAGCAAAGAAAACACTCCAAATTTATGTTTATTTATCATGAATCATGTCACAAAAGTTAGTTTTATCTATAAAAAAGATCCTATTTATTCAGCTAACAAATGCTTTCTTTAAATATCGCTTAGCTTCCAGTAAAAGATAAACTTTACACCGCAACAGCCGTTGTCCTTTTTCCCGAGCAGTCAAGGGGAAAGGTTTGGGTTCGATCCCAGCTCATAAAATATGGAAGAATTAATTAATATCATGTCGGCATATATTTTTGATGTCGATAAGATCAACTGTAGATATTTGCTTTTCTTACGACGTTTGGACTTCCTAATTTATTCTTATAATTAAATTAATTTATTATCTACTGCCGTGAAATTAAGGTTTCTAAAAAAAAAGTTTAACCAACATCAAGCAATCACCCTGGTATTGCAAATGTCCATAGGCGGCGGTGATCACTTACTATCATGTGGACCGTCTGCCTGTTTGCCAGCTTATTGAAATAAAAAAAAACTGTAGGTCCTACTCGAGATGTGAAATGAAAACAAATTCTTAATTTTTGATACATGCAAAACATCAATTCCAAATTCAAAATATTAATTAAGCTACTAATTATTGAAATTCCTGTTTTATCCTGTAGGTATCCTGTTTCATATCCTACCTCACAGGCTAATACAGCATCCTTTAATGCCGAAATGTCCCAGGATGTGGAATCAAAGTCCTGCTCGTACATAATTAGGGTGTGTGCCCGGCTTTAACCTAAGTCTCCCCGCACACTGGGAGATTAAATAATTGCATTAAATTGGGATGGGTTGAAGTCAGTCGTGCGTGGGAGGATAGTATGGCTCGGGTTTATGGATAGAAAATTAATATAAAATAAAAATTGACGTATAGTTTTTTTTTATTCTGGATAAGCTTTTGAATGATGTTAAGAGCATTGAAAATTGTTTACGACCAACTAAATATATTTTTATTTGTATAAATAAAATTTATTTAATCTGGCAATACATTTTGGCAAACTGTCAACTTGTATTAAGCGTTAAATATAGCTGATGAAATTTACCATATTATTGTTATCATAATAAATATTTTTGTTCGTAAAATCCTTTTATTCCATTTTTATCTTTATTTCACAACGAATATAGTTCTAATCTGGAAATTGGCTTAGGTTGACATAAGACATTAAATCTTTTATGAAATCTGTTAGCTGCTTATAGATTTCGGAGCGCAAAAATTCTGATGCAACTCACGTACAGTTTTAACCATAAGATTTGTGTTAAAGCGAGTAATATCTCAGTGGTAGAAATGTCAAAGGCCGTGTCCTTTTTGGATTCAAATCCTACAATAATCTTGAGGTTAAGGTAAGGCTAAGGCTGAGGTTAAGGTAAACATAGTAAGGAAAGCATACCATGGATGGAGTACTTTGTAGTACCCGTGTGGCTATCAGCATTAAATTGAGAGTATATCGTCTGGTTTGTGTGTTCCAGCAGCTAGGCTAAAGAGCCAGATTCCTTCTAGATTGCTTACCACCTTCACTAACATTAGCCTATTAATCGTTAAAAAATCATCTCGTAATCTATAACTATACGCTAATGCGAGCGAACGAACTGATTAATCACGATCGCTTATCTTAGTTCGCTTATCGCTTAACTTAATCGCTTGAAATTTGGCTAGTAGATTCAGCTATGAATTTTAGAAAACTCTACCGCTAAACGGGTCCATCGGAAACGCGGGTGAAACTGCGGGGGACAGCTAGTTTGTTATGTACATAATCAAAGCTTGTATAACAACAGAAAACACTATGCATATCATATAGAAAAACAACGCCACTTAAGATTGACCAATAATAAAAAAAAAAGATATTTTATAATTAACGAAAAATATTATTATGCGATTAATTGAGAATGTTTAAAGCCATCTCTATACAATCGACAGGTGTGCAGACAACCTAACGACGCAGCGTGTAGCCACCGCAGGGCAGCATAGGGAAGTAATTGGGCGCGCAGTCATTTGCTATGACTGGTAACTATAGTCCGATTCTACTTTTAACTCTACCGTTCGTTTTTTGTTGCCAGCCCAACACGGCAGACGTTTTACCATCAAAAAATTGTATTAGGCAGTTTAACAGTTTCAGAATCACATTTAAAATTGGAACGTCTCCTTTATTTCAACAAAGCGGTAAACATACAAAGCCTGGAAGAGAACTAAATACAAGCTATTCAACTCAATATTCTCTATGACAATATATTTGCGGGAAACAGTGGCGACGACAGAAATTGTTTATTGTATCCGAACTATCGACTAACTCCACCACATACAATATTTCAACCATTACCCCATCGGGCAGTCCGTAGCACGCCTAAATGACTTCATCCGCTTACAACCGGAATATTTGATGAATTTGATCAGTACGTCTATTCACAAGCGCGATTATTCACCCAGGACTGGGCATTATGCTGATGTAGACTCAGGATTTGTAGGTATACTGTCAGGTGATACTTATATGTCTTTTGGACTTTAAATGTGAAGAGTTAGAGTTTGAAATTGTTTAGGGTTGGTAATTTAATTTAGTGCGAATTTTGGTTAGTGGCTTCTATTGGCAGTGTATGAAATTTGTAGGTAGCGATTTGATTACTGATTTTGAGTTACAAATTATTATTGGGATTATTTGATTTTGGAATGTAAATACATGTTCTGGTTACATCGCACCTTCTCACTGAAACTTAAAAATGATTTCGAATGTCATTTATTAATTTAAAATTTTTAAAGCGTGAATTTATAATAAAAATAGGGTGAACATCATTTTTATAGAAAAAAAGTCGGAAATCATTACTAACATACGTTACATAATATAATTAGAGTGGTACCTACACAATAAATGATTCTGATTCATCGCATCCCTTCACTTCACCCTATGCAAATAAATTGATTGAGATGTTACTTTAGGGTTGTCACCCTAATGTTTATAGTCATATAGACGTACCTACCAGACTTTATAAAATAGTTTTTTTTTAACTTTTTATATCTTTGCCCGTAAGAAAGTACAACTTTAAAACAATGTTCAGTTATGTAAAAACAATAACATCTACTTACTTTTTTCTATTATTGTAAACCCTGAATGGCATTTGTTACTAATTGTTGACACATGTATTTCTATTGGAACAAATCAATACGAAACAGGATTCCCGAAACAATATCCAATCATTAAATAATAAAAACAGCTACTCAAAAACCAGCTCTATGCAATGATTATAAAACTCATTATTCCATAGACCGCCATTATTCATTCATACAATAATATACTGCCCACTATATTTTCAAAACAGTAATACCACAAGAACAAAACACATTTGTTCGCACAATAAAGTCGCCTGTCCCACTCGCTCTACGATTCAAACAGAAAGTATAACAGAGATAACAATATGCTTCTGAAGTATTTAAAGAAGATTCCCAGAAGGGTACTGGCTGGCAAAGCGAAAAGGTCTTTTGTATGAAAATTAAAACAATTATTAACTTTAAAAATGGTGTGCTATTCTGTCGACACTTTAAAAGACCTTCTTAATTTATGGTCCCTTTTGAACATCAATTGTTTCTTTTATGGGTGCAATCGATAATTTTTCACATCTTATTTGTTCAAGTAACATTAGACACAGTGCACTTTTGTCATAGACAATAATGTAAGAAGTATTTATGTATTGTTCAGTATATATTTAGAGTATTATATTTAAAATTATGGGAGACATGTAAGATTTATTGCACTTTAAATTTAAATTATTCACTTTAATTACTTACTGTAGTAAATCTGTAAATCTACAAATTTTATTATAACTTTTTAAACTGGAAAAACATTTAATCTCAAATACAGTTTTTTTTTGGAACGAAGTTCCTTATCGCGCGTTGTGAAAGGGGGCTAGACGGAAAAAAATCTTACGAAAAATTGTCACGACGCTTTTTATGTCACTATGTATGTTTATTAAGCTGTGCGGCGAGCGCATGTTTCTCTGTCTGTCTCTCTCTCTCTCTCTCTCTTATAGAAAGCAAGCCAGATATTTTCAGGTCTATTTATATATATATAGAAATGTTTCTTTTTACTACTCTCTCTCGACTTATATAACTTCGTTCCATCCGGGTGTCCCTTGACACCTCTCAAGTTTTTATTTGCGTAACGATTTATTTTTACAGAACACAACGAGTCCTGTCAGGAGTTTACATCAGCTAATTGGTAGAACAGTTGAAGACTGTTATAGGAGGCTTATTGGCCTTAGAAAAAAAAAACAACGATCTGATAATTTGTAACATATGGAGACCCTAAGATTGACTCCCACTGCAAACGAAAGACTGCTTTATTCATCAGCACAGAAGAGTTAAACTACTAAAATAGAATAAAAGAAGCACACGTATAGGACGTCTATAAGGAAAAGCTAATCAAGCTTTTATTGTTTTTTTAATAAATGTTATGCAAATCGACCTCCATTGCATCCATCTTATAGCTAGGTTCATTGTGCACTAAACTGCAATATAAATACGGGATAAAGGTCATAGCCGATTTAAGCAACTCTGCTCCAACACCAGCCTATACTAAAAGTCAACTAGCGAGCATTCTGATGGTGGTAAGCTCGCTGACAGCGAGCTGTCTGCTAATTTATGTTGCCAATATAAACTATATCTAAAGAGCACGACCTGAAGACCATATTTGAATGATATTTTATTTGTCGGGTGGGAGTAAGAGTCGTGTAAGTGAGCTACGACCTTAAGACCGCTTGTGTCACATATTTGACTCCTTAAAACACTAGAATTTTCTAGAGTTTAATTTCGACATATAATGCCAAATGAAAACGTGGAAAGAGTTTAATTTAAAGAAAGACTTTTCACTATCGTTCCCGAGGAATCTTCTCTTTTATCCTGATAAAAAGTATGTTATATTTCTTTCCAGGATATGATCTACTTGTGTGCCAAATTTATTCAAAATATGTTCAGTAGTTTTTGCGTGAAATAGTAACCATCTTTACATCCTCACTAACTTTCATATGTATAATAGAAGTAAAATGTCTAAGCAGGCCGGCGGGACTACTGATGGTAAGCGTCTTTGAACAACACTACCACGAGGTAAGAAACGTTTGTAAAAATTAAGTTTATAAAGCAACTAGCTGTCCCCCGCGGTTTCACCCGCGTTCCCGTGGGATCTTATCGTTTCCCGGGATTAAAAGTAGCCTATGTGCTATTCCTGACTATAATCTATCTCTATGCCAAATTTCATCCAGATCCGTTCAGTCGTTCTGGCGTAAATGAGTCACAAACATACATCCATCCATCCATCCATCCAAACTGTCTCATTTATAATATTAGTTTACTAGGATGATGGCTACGTCAGAGCGAATCCTGCAATGTCTTTGAGCTTTCGCTGAAGAATCAACTAGCACATATGGGATATTTTTATCTAAATTAAGTTCCCTCTAAAGGCCGTGTATATTTACTCACTTCCAGAGCTAATACCGGCTTAATAACGAATAATAAAGAATACGCGTACGCCAGTCACTCAAGTAGCGTATGTAGATAAACTCAAAACTCATTTATTCAGTTTAGGCCCTGGTAAGGCACTTATGAACGGTAACAATTGACTCTACCACCGGTTCAACATACACTTAAACTGAGAATATTAAGAAGATATTAAGTTGAGTTTTAATAAACTCGTCGGGCGATGGAATATACTACCGTGAGTATGGTGTATAGCCTTAGTGTGTTGGTAGCTTTATTATCTTTTCTATTTATAATTTATTATTAAAACAACACGTTCGAGATGAAGAGGGTAATATAGCTTCCTTTTAGTGAAATAATTTTCAAAATCGGCTCAATACTTTCGGAGATTATCTCAAACTTACCAACTTTATTTAAATGATTAATTTACAAGAGAAATTAAGATCTTTCGGTAAAGTTTCCTTTTTTTATCATAAGCTGGCTTAACTTTTAATACGGCATCGGCATGTGATGACAGATTATTTGCATTCAATAGTCTTACTGATAAAGTTCTTAACAACATAGTCATAAAGCACAATATCCAATGCAGATTAAAATTGAGTTGAGATACAAAAACGATGGGATTTTGTTTCAAACATTTCCGCACATTTGGGGAAGATTAAAATTTGGGTCGCGTCAAACGTATTTTAAATCTTATAACATCATAAATAGGGTGCATATTTTTCTTAAGTTTGTAAGAGTGGTAGATTTTTTGTATGAAATAAGAGACTGTGAGATCCTTATTGTGTTGATTTTGGTGAAAGGTACCGGTAAATAGAAGTAGCTTAAAGTTTTTTGGGTTAAAGAAAATAAATAGAATAAGGTGTAATATTGTAACAGATATATTTTGAAGTTTTAATGAGTAATCCTACCACAATAGACTAGCAGTGCCCCGCGGCAGCACCCGGTATCAACCAATGCGATTAGTTGATTTTTGAGTAAAGTAACAAACAAACAAACAGACATACCTATTCGTTAGGAAGGAATATCTTCTGAAATCTGTTTTGATGTCTGTATAATACGAGGACTCTATCACATGATGGGTTTTTTTTATTTTATATATTTCTAGTGTTCGCCCTTTAGGTTCCCGCTCATAAACTTAAGGCGATAGCTCAGTGGTAGTGACGTCGGATACCGCGGCGAAGGTCGTGGGTTCGAATCGTACAATGAGATTGAGCTTTCGGTGAAGGTAAACATCGTGAGGAAACCATAGCACGGTGGTAGGGTACTTTGTAGACCCGACTGACTGGTTAACAACCTCTCTGGTAGCCGTGTACCTATCGGTGTGTTCCGACAGCTGCACTTGGGAGCCAGTTCCCATCTAGGCTTTGTGTGCTTACCACTACAGCCACATCATCACTTACCATGGTGTGATTGTGGTCAAACACTTATCCAGAATTAAAAAAAAAACTGTTTACACAAAAAAATGCAAACGTGAAAGGACAAACCAACAAACACTTTCTCATTTATTTAGCGTTTTGTTAGAAATAAGAATTACATACATTAACGTTGTAGATTCAAGTAAGTACCAACGCATTAATCTAACAACAGGCCATACTATAATAACCCTTTAAATCCTAACCCGGTTAAACTGTACCCGGGTGAGACCAAACCTGAACTAAATACAAGAGGCGCCACCCGGAATTGCGTTATTACCGTCAAAGCCACTGGTTTGCCCGCTCTAATTAATTTAAACCCGGGCATCGAACCCACACCTTCAACGGATATTATTTCGGGCACGTCTCGGCGAATTTATGGCGTAAGTTAGCTTTTGCGTTTAGCTTTGCTTTTTTGGATTTGGTACATTGTATATTTTTGACCGAATTTTATGATAGTCTAACGCGTTCCTGATGGATCTCATCTTTTCCCGGGATAAAAAATATTCTATGTTTTATTCCAGGCTATGATCTACCTGTGTGCCAAGTTTCATCAGGATCTATTCAGCAGTTTTTGCGTGCAAGATTAACAAACATCTACACATCCAAACATTAATAATATTAGTAGATAGTTACAGTAATCGCAATATTCAGTCAGTGCTGAGCGAACAAAATATATTTTTATGAGGAACATTTCTGTTTTATTGGTCGGATTCCGAATGCCTTTGAGTATCTATCGGTCAATTTGAATTCGAAAATGGAATACTAGGTAATCCGTGCCGTAACCGGTTCTACTATTGAATTTTAAATTCGGAAGCTTTGTTTTCTTTTAGATTCGAATAATGGCTGTCCTGGCTGGATTTAATCTCGAAAAAGGTTTATTTCAAAAGTAGGTATAACAAGCAAGCAGGCGGGTCGCCTGATAGAAAATGACTATCCAGACTACCGGTTTTTTTTCAAAAGTATAACATTCAAGCAGGCGGGTCACCTGATAGTAAGTGACTACCATGGCCATATGTAATACCAGGAGGATCGCCAATGTGTTACCGATCTTTTTACAACTATCGGAACTAGGTATGTGCTAGGCGACTAATTTTTAACCGACTTCCAGTAAAAGAAGAGGTTCTCAATTTGTGTGTATTTTTTATGATTGTTAACTCGAACCTTCATTTATTAAATGTACCGTATTCTATGAAATAAAATGATATTCTATTCTATTAAAAACTTTTGTTTTGGGACTCTCCCAAACTTACCGTTTGGTTTTTTTTTTATTCTGTATAAGCTTGTGTTTGACCACAATCTCACCATGGTAAGTGATGATGTGGCCGAAGGTGGTAAGCACACGAAGCCTAGATGGGACCTGGCTCTCAAGTGCAGCTGTCGTAACACACCGATAGGTGCTTGACGACAGATTTTCAACTTGAGGGTGGTAGCCAGCCAGTCGGGTACTACAAAGTACCCTACCACCGTGCTATGGTATCCTCACGATGTTTTCCTTCACCGAAAGCTCCTCATTGTAGGATTCGAACTGAGCTATCATCGCCTCAAAAAACTTTGGGACTCTCCCATACTTACCGTTTGGTTCCTAAGGGTGAAATAAAAGGGAAAATAATTTTTATGTGGTCGATGATAACCAGCCAGTCCAGTTTAAAAAAAATTATTCACCATTCATTGAACTTAACTAGTAATATATCCAGAACCTATAATTACCTAACCCTAAAGTCTAGACTGGTAGCCGTCGTGGTGCCGGCTGCGCCGCCTGATCGCGATGACCCTCAAGTGCAGGTAACCCTATCCTGAAGCCGTACCGACAGGTGCAGGTTGCGTGCCCGACTTACTTCACGTCAACGATGGGTCCGTGAAGGAAGGGTTGATGTATTTTAGAAATAGGTAATCTCTAAGAATGGGTTGGGTGATTAAGCAAATTATTTTATAGCATTTGCGATGTAATCCTACTATCCTATGTATTGTTATATTCGTTATAAATTCGTTCAAGGCGATGATAGCTCAGTGGTAAGTGACGTCGAATACCGCGGCGAAGGTCGTGGGTTCGAATCCTACAATGAGCTTGAGCTTTCGGTGAAGGAAAACATCGTGAGGAAACCATAGCACGGTGGTAGGGTGCTTTGTAGTACCCGACTGGCTGGCTACCACCCTCAAGTTGAAAATCTGTCGCCAAAACACCTATCGGTGTGTTCCGAAAGCTGCACTTGAGAGCCAGTTCCCATCTAGGCTTTGTGTGCTTACCATCTTCGGCCACATCATCACTTACCATGGTGAGATTGTAGTCAAACACAAGCCTATCCAGAATAAAAAAAAATAAAAAAAATGCGAATGTTTGTGTGTACGTTTGTGACCACACAGCTCCGTAACGGCTGAACGGATTTCGATTAAACTTGGCACATATACAGTCCAGTAAGTGGTACGAAAAACTAAATGGGGTAATAGGCGGGCGCATATAAAAAATATACAAAAATGACCTTAGTAAAAGTATCACCATTTTCTAGATTATAAAATCAAAAATCAATATTGTATAAAAATCTGAAATATCTCGAAAATGGTGACGCTCACCTATCTCCCCCTTAAATGTGTTGTACTACTTACCAGATCAAACCGTGGATTTTTTATTTAAAAAAAAAACAGAACGCAGGAAAACCGCGACGCTCAAGCTTGCAAACTCAAACTCAAACTCAAAACTCATTTATTCAGTTTAGGCCCTGGTAAGGCACTCATGAACGTTACAATTGACTCTACCACCGGTTCGGAATACACTTAAACTGAGAAGACTCCGGCAAGAAACTCAGCAAGGCAATTTTTTTTTAACAGTGGATCTTTCTTACATTTTTATAAGTACATTTAGATACATTTTCAAATATTTTACACTAAGCCAGGGGGATGCAGGTGCAGAGAGAAGCTACTACAACCATATATTTCTGTCTTCCATGTAATGAGCCACCTTATAGTAGGCTTTGTTCATTAACCTAAGTTTAATAAAATTTTTGAATTTAAAGTAAGACATTCCAGCTACCTCACGTGGGATCCTATTGTAAAAACGAACACAATTCCCGAGAAAAGATTTATTAACTTTCGCTAGCCTGAATCTAGGGGTCACAATTTTATCTTTGTGTCTTGTATTAAAATTATGATGATTACGGTTTACTTCAAACAAATTTAAATTTTTTCGAACATACATTATATTTTCATATATGTACAGCGAGGGCAACGTTAATATCTTAAATTCCTTAAATTGATTTCTCAGTGACTCGCGAGGATCCAAACAATAGATCGCGCGAATCGCCCTTTTCTGTAAAATAAAAACAGTATCCAAATCAGTCCCTGAACCCCACAGCAAGAGGTTATAGGACATCAGACTATGAAAATATGCAAAGTAAACTAACCTAGCTGTAGCAATATCTGTTATTTGTCTAATTTTCTTTACCGCAAAAGCAGCCGAACTCAATTTGCTAGCTAAATTTTCTATATGAGGACCCCATTGTAATTTACTATCTAAAGTTATACCAAGGAAAACTGTCTTGTCAACTAGTTCAAGTGTTCTATCATCAACTAGTACGTTGGTGCTGCTCTTAGGAACATTTGGAAGAGAGAATCTAATACATTTGGTTTTGCACGCATTAAGCATAAGATTATTGGTGGCAAACCATTTTGACACTGTTGCTAAGGTCTCATTGAGATGGGTAAGGTCAGCGTCTTTTCTATCTACTCTAAAAATTAGGGAAGTATCATCCGCAAATAAAACTATATCGCACAAGTTATTTATCATGTAAGGCAGATCATTTATATAGACCAAGAACAAAAATGGCCCTAGAATCGATCCTTGCGGTACGCCCGTTTTAACTAAAGACCCTGGGGACGTAGTACAACCGATACCTACTTTTTGTTGCCGACTAGATAAATATGATGATACAAGACAAAGAGCCGTGTCACGGATTCCATAGTGATGAAGTTTTAAAACTAGGGTCTGATGATCCACGCAATCAAAAGCCTTGGAAAGATCACAAAATACGCCGACCGCATCTTGAGAATTCTCCCAGGCCTCAAAAATATGCTTAAGAAGTTTAGCCCCTGCGTCTGTCGTGGATCTCCCTTTAGTGAATCCAAACTGGTTAGTATGCAAAATCCCGTTATGTGTGAAATGAGCTAATAATTGGTTTAAAATTATTTTTTCAAAAACTTTGCTTAGTGCAGGAAGAATAGAGATAGGTCTGTAATTGGAAGGATTATTTTTGCAACCAGATTTAAAAATTGGAACAATTTTACTGTGTTTCATTAAGTCAGGGAAAACACCTTTATCAATGCATTGGTTAAAAACCGCTGCCAGAACAGGTGCTATGCTAGTGATCATAGACTTGATAACTTTAACTGATAATCCCCATAAGTCTTCAGTATTTTTTACATTCAAAGACTTAAAAGCGCTCAAGATGTCGCTAGTTTCAATATACTTAAATGAAAAATTTGGAATATAATTAGAAAAATGTTTTTTAAGTAGACATTCCGCTTTAGTGGGAGATGATGCAAGATTTTTTGTAGCTTCAGTCGGAATAGTTGAAAAAAATGATTCAAAAGCAGTAGCTACGTTAAGTTTGTCTGTAATTAGCTTTTCAATTACTTGTTTGACAATATGAAAAAAAACAGCTGAAAACGCATTTTTGAAAATTCAACCCCCGAAGGAAACGCGAGTAAAATCACGAGGCACAGTTAGTCTATACTAACTAATATAATAAAGAGGAAAGATTTGTATGTAAGTATGTTTGTAACGAATTGGCTCAAAAAGTACTGGACCGATTTTAAAAATTCTTTCACCATTTGAATGCTACATTATTCCAGATTAACAAAGGCTATATTTTATCCCGGGATAAGATAAGATCCCACGGGAACGCGGGTAAAACCACGGGGCACAGTTAGTCCTGAATATAATGCACAGTGAAGCAACGTGGACTTAGTTGTTACGCAGATGCGTAAGTAGGGTGAGGTGTCATGCGTTTTCACACTTGCATCCATCGGTGCATGAAGTAACCATTTACATTGTAAATAAATAACCTAATTTTGCGTTATTTTAATTTATTATTTACTAAATTATTCGTTAAGTTTTTGACGAGTTAATTCTTGCTTCTTCGAGTTTTCAATATCGTACAAATACATACTAATAATTCTGTATAAGAGGTACTCAAGAGAAAATAGCTTGTATAAATTCTGTGTTTTATTTATAATTTAGTTTTATTCATAGGTATTTTAGTTTTATTTCTAACTTAGTATGTATATATTTAGTGCATTTTTTTATTTTTTATTGTGTAGTAAAAATTAAGTGTTGCAAATAAAAGTCTCAATAAATGATGTACATTACCCCGCTTTTTTAAATTTTAAAGTCTGTAAAATAAAATACAAAAAAACTACAGTAGCTGTGAGTAAGTTATTATTACGTATCAAATTTTAATCTGAATCAATAGGATTGAATCATTAACACCTCAAGACAACAATCCATTTACAAAGATTCCTATCACACCCAATCCAGCAAAAAACATATCCAAGTCTTAGGAAATAATTACGCGGATAACAATATATCAACATCCGTATTCCGAACGCGTGGTCACCTCGAATTACGAGACGTAAACAGATCGACTGGCCAGGTGATCGATCCCGACGATGTGACCTCGTTCCAGCGTCCATTGTCAGCGGGTTCTATTATTGACCACGTTTTTTGTACGACCGATGGTACGCACTTACAAGATTAATTTACACACGCCCGAAGACGGATGGATTGGCCCGGTGACATCTGGTTTTGCTTGTTCGGATTACATATAAAAAAGAACGAACTATTTGCTGTTATTGGCTAATAACATTGGGCACGATTTTTTACTGTGATATCGTGATTTCTATTTCTGGAGGAATTCGTTTTTTGTTCACATTTTTGCAATATCAATTTGTTCAATTGGTAATACAGGAAAATGGACGTTTAATAACTTGGATCGCTATTTCTGGGACACTTTTTTAGTATTTTTCCATTATTTCATTTAATCCATTTTAAGGCTATTTTACGATAGTGACTGCGGATTGACTGTTGATGCCATAAAATCATGAACGAGGAAAGAGATGTTAATATTTCATCAAAAACAATTTATAGAAAAATTGACAATTTAAATTAATGTCTAATCAATGTACTGTTCGAGTTATGGCTACGTTATGGTACAAATAATTGGGATGATACAGTGTGACCACTTGGCGTCTTAGATGGCGCTGGCATCGACCGCATTCCGACACAATCGGAACGCAGCCGAGCGTGAACTGTCGAACTGTTTGGAGCGCTCGACTCGCGTTCCGGAATTGACGCCTATAGCATCAACAGAATAGGCCGCTTTCGTGGCAATTTCACGGATTTTTAGAATAATAATTTGATTCTATTTTCAATTTCAAAATAAGAATTTTTACTTCATCTTCGTACAGACAGATTAAAAGAGGGATTTGTAGTACATTTTTATTGTATTTTAAATAAATACTTTTTGTAAAAACCAAATACCTAATTAGTTGGGTACACACCCTTTGTTGTCATGACGAATTTTAGTTTCAATAATCCATTGTTCCTTACCTGAAAAAAAGAAAACAAATCCTTAGTGAAATTAAAAGCCAAAGAAAACATTCCTAATTCAAACCAAAAAACATTCTGTTTTCATAACATAATTGGCTCCTAAAACTTAAAAATTATGTAAACCAAAACACAGACAGTAGTAAAATTATTTTATTTAAAACCTCGTGTCAACGCAGTAAACTACTCAAAATACAACGCTCTCCTAATAAAAGAATATGAAAACAAACATTTACATTCCCAATAAGAGATAAGACAAAAATTTGATAGAACACTAATAACTATAAAAAAATATAATGTCCACGAACATAAATACCCACGGTGATGATACCAAAAACCGCGTAAAACTAATAAAAAGAAATTCTAAACAAACAAATTATTTTGTAAATTTGTACCGGTACGGCGTTTATGATAAATATAAATCCCATCGAGAACATGCGTGTAAAAAAAGAGCCAAGTCTAGTGATTAAAAAAAAACGAGTTCAAATAAAGCTATTTTTAATTCGGTTTTAGGAAAAAAGGAATTGAGTCTATTCTATACTATGAGGGCTCAGAGAAACAATAAATTAATTATTAATTTATATTATGTTAAGATAAGTTGTGTACTACGAAGATCACTGCAAGAATGTGTCCTCGGCACTCGGAGCTGGAGGTATTATATCTTCATCTTAGGGTTGCCAACGACACTGCTTAAATTTTCCTTATAGTACCTAATCGTTGTTTATGTACGTAATTCTGTAATTATGTTATTTTTTTGTTATTATAAATACATAAAAACACAAAAAAATCTTGATGAAGTGACATTAATTTATAGAAAATAATTTCAATTACATATAAAGATAAGTTTAAGTTGAATTAATTTATACATATTATGTACTTCTCTAGTTAGAAACAATCTAAGAATCGACATTCTACTGCAAAAATATGGTATGTACTTATAATTCGCCGAATTTTACGTATATATAATATTAGATACGTGCACCCAAAGTCTTGGCGAGGCACTGCCGTGCGCGCACAACGGCCTCATATAAAACTTTTAGTGACGCGTCAAATGGTAATAGATAGTAATAAAATGGTAACAAATG
Organism: Ochropacha duplaris; assembly: GCA_951361185.1. Taxonomy (NCBI): domain Eukaryota; kingdom Metazoa; phylum Arthropoda; class Insecta; order Lepidoptera; family Drepanidae; genus Ochropacha; species Ochropacha duplaris. The sequence goes on along the minus strand of OX592715.1, from coordinate 2,211,970 downwards.
GTAATGGGTTGGGTAGATACCAGTTTGAAGGACCCCCGTGGTTTCTTGCGGGTCACAACTCGAACTTTCCTATGGTACATTTTGGTCCCAGCGTGATATGATGTGTTCACATATATTATGTAACGTTAAATTAGTTGGTACTCATTGGTTTTTAAATCGGAAATCATTAATTTTACAAAAAAAAACGTATTCTGTATATTTACTATTTAATGGACTGCAAAAATATTCTGATAAAATATTTAAACCGTAATATGACATGTATTATATAATTTTTGTACAAAATAAAATTTTAAAAATAAAACTTGAGAGGTGTCAAGGGACACCCGGATGGAACGAAGTTATATAAGTCGAGAGAGTATATATATAAAAAAAAAACATTTCTATTATATATATATATATATATATAAAAAAATAGAAATGAAAATATCTGGCTTGCTTTCTATAAGAGAGAGAGAGACAGAGAAACATGCGCTCGCCGCACAGCTTAATAAACATACATAGTGACATAAAAAGTGTCGGGATTATTTTTCGTAAGATTTTTTTCCGTCTAGCCCCCTTTCACAACGTATAATAATTATGTCAGAGAGGCGGGACTCTCAGACACGCGACAAAGTTGTCTTGTTATAAATACAATACGACATTCCGTTTAGTTACCCTTGCCGTTTACCTAATAATTTAGAGAAATAGCTAATTATACGCTACACCTAACACTCATAAAGGGTGTGCCCCATTCTTCACAATTTTACTAATTATTATTTTATTTTAGTCCCAAATACCCACGAAATAAGGTTCTAATTTAAAAACCGATAACACACATACGTCCTTACGAATATTCGCATTGCATTCTAAGGGATGTTCAGATGCAATTCTTTTCACCGTGACTGATAGAATTATTGATAATTATGTACTTGCAAAATTCAATTTTATCTGATCGACATAAGGTTGGTTTTTAATTGGATGGCAGATAGGGTATAAGACCTCAATATCGGACACTCAATGCCTTTGGGACAACCGTCTCTATAGAACCGATGTTTGGTACATCCGCCCTTTTTTCAACTCGCCAGATGTTTGAGTGTATTGTGCGCAGTTCTCGACTGAGTGCTCAATTATATTGTTAATTTTCAAAATATAGCTTTGAAATATTACACGCTGGTACGAATAATAAGCCATTATGGGTTCAGATGAAAAGTTTATGCGAATTCCCCTCTCGTTCGCATTTGCGAGTGTCAGATTTCGATTAGTATAGGTGTTGAGAAATTAGCACAAAAGGTGTTCTTGACGTGTTAAGTGCAGTGCAGTACAGTCCCACGATTCGACGTGGCTAGTTACTGGAGCGCTTACCCGATTTCTTTTTAATTAGTGATAATATGGCCTAAGGTCACATATTAAGGCAGCCTCTCAAGTTTTTTTTATACCACAAGTGAAAACGAGACTGGACGTCACCTGATGGTAAGTGACTATAGACATTTTAGTTCAGCTACTGGAATATACTAGTTTACTTCTACCTAAAATATTCATCATCAAAATAACTATTGTTAATCTTTTCTATTCCATTTCAACCCTTTTCCATTCTGAGATCTGTCAGACCTTTCCTACCCTTTCCTACCTGCCGAACATAGGCAAATATACCTTCATACTGTTTTGTAAGATGTTATTATAAGTTCAAGTAATACTGGCCATGCTTCGACGTTAGGAAATGGTCCAACAAGCTTACGGCCCACCTGATGGTAAGCGGTTACGTTACGGCGTCACGAGCGCGTCGCCGACCTTGCATAAACCAATGATAGCTCAGTCAAAGTCAAAGTCAAAACCATTTATTCAGTTTAGGCCCTAGAAGGGCACTTATGAAGGTCGAATTACAGAAGTTACCACCGGTTCGGAAGTCAGCCTTCAACTGAGAAGAACCGGCAAGAAACTCAGCAAGGTTACATTTTTTAAATATTTTTGGACCATCTGAATATATTGTTTTTTTATTCAAATGTTTAACAATTTTATTCTTAAAGTAATACAGTGGTAAGTAACGTCGGATACCGCGGTGAAGGTCGTGGGTTCGAATCCTACAATGAGCTTGAGCTTTCAGTGAAGGAAAACATCGAGAGGAAACCACAGCACGGTGGCAGTACTCGACTGGCTGGCTACCACTCTCAAGTTGAAAATCTGTCACCAAGCACCTGTTGGTTGGTGTGTTCAGGCAATTGCACTTGAGAGCCTTTAAAGCATTGTAATAAGGTGTACAACACATTAGCAATCCCCTGGTATTGCTAATGTCTATAGGCGACCGTTGTCACTTACCATCAGGTGATCCGCCAGCCTCGTTGTGACATAAAAAAAACATTTTTACTCCTCTTTTGAAGAATTGAAGACTGTAGTCTCCAGGGAAAACCTCTACAGAGAGCTCATTCCTCAATCTGATCGTTCGCGGGAGAAACTGCACTGTACGCGAACAATTCGGTTCTAAGGTGTGAACAAATGGCTGTGTGGAAAATCTCCCACTATATTTATTTATTTATACTATACTAACTGTTTTCCCGCGGTTTCACCTGCGTTCCCGTGGGACCTTATCTTTTCCCAGGATAAAAATATAGCCTATGTTAATCTGGAATAATGTAGCTTTCTAATGGTGAAATAATTTTTAAAATCGGTCCAGTAGTTTTTGAGTTTATTCGCAAAGTTAAAAAGTACAAATCTTTCCTTTTTATAATATTAGTATAGATTATAGATAGTTATATTAGTACTTCTTTATATTATTCTTCTTTTTTATAAATACTCTCAAGTAACGTTTTATTTTCATTGTAATAAAAAGCAAACTTTTTGTTTTTCAAACGTATCCGAGGAATTCTATTATTATATAACAGAACAAATTGAACCATTTTGTAACTTGATTTCTCTGTATTACTTTTTGATCGCATCAATATTTATGAAAATAAGTTTCAATCATAGTGGTAGTCATCTAATAATCGTGTTCTTTTATTACAGACTAGCTCTGCTGTTCCCCGCGGTTTCACCCATGTTCCCGAGGGATCTTATCTTAGCCTTTAAAATAGCCTTGGTTACTCATTATAACATCAGCTATCTTCTAATGAAATTCCCATCAAAATCCAGCCGTTTCGGAGATTATGCGGGACAAACAGCCAGATAAAAAAAAAAAAATATTTTTATAGATTCATCTATGTATGTATTAAATAAATAAAATAAATAAATAAATAAATGTATGTTTGTCTATCTTTTAATATACCTAACGCATATACATGTGTATAAGTAGTAATGACGGTAACTACGAAGCACTCACGTCCGACACATTCGGGGGTTTCCCAAATATTACAAAGAGGATAAAATATTTTGTCACAAATTCGAGATAGAATGGCGTAAATCATTCGGACCTATTTCGGGGGCTTTTACATTAAAAGCCCTTTTAGAACTTCGTTTGGCCTCACAGCCTTCTGTGGTGACTTAGAAATAATATAACATAATAAATACTGCGGTTGGAATATCTTATTGCGTAATGTAATTATATTTATTGACTTTAAATTTAAAGCTCTTAGACTATTATTTTGAATTCATTTTGAGCTCTATAAAAATAATAAAATTTTCTGATTAGATAAAAATCTGAAAGCCAATTAGTTAGTCGAAGTGATCAGTGTGTGTGAAATACGCCTTTAAATTACTGACAATAAGGTACATCACAAGTCACGGGGACATCGTTCTAAATTCAAAATATGTTCTTAAATAATCATGAAATTATTTAACTAAATTTGAAAAAAGAATAGCATATTATTCCAATAAAACTCAAAATAAATTTAAAAGATTAATTTATAATTTGTTCACAATCCGAAGAAAAACAGAATACACAAACACTTTTCCCCGCGACGTTACCCTATTAAGGTACAATCAGGTCAAACGATGTTTGAAATCAATTGGTTCAGATTTCATTATTTATTTACGTATCAACCTTTGAGTAAACCAATTAACTAACAAATTGACTCAATACAATGTCAAATCGAATCACAAATTTAATGTTTCAGATCAACGTCAAAGCCATTGGAGTTGATGTTTATATTTTATTTAATAATAACACAGAACAATTAAAAAAGTTAGAAGGAGCGTACGTAAACAATAGTCTCAAATGAAGTGAAGCAACGTGCACGAACGAAGTTCTATACGAGACCTTCAGCTTCATTTTTTAAATTCGGCTTCCTTTTTGTAAATTCGGCTTCTTTTTTCAAATTCAACAGCCTTTTAAAATTGGGCTTTTTCAAATTCGGCTTCTTTTACTGTGCTTCACTTTAAGTGCGCAGGGTTACTATGGAGATTGTCAGGTACGTAGCAGTAGGGGGTATTGAGGGTGGTAGCTAGCGGGTACTACAAAGTACCCTACCATCATGATATGGAAACCTCTCGATGTTAACTGAAGGATTTGAACCCAGATCATATGACCTATGTAGGTTAACGACTCTTAAGCTACACGTAGATTGTCAGTCAGGATTTTATATCATTAAGATTAAATTACGGGGGTCTTCATTTACGGAACCCTAATAAACCCTTCAGTTTTACAACTCAGCATGAAGGACGAAAGTATTAAAAACAAGAACAAAAACCACTGAAGGGGAAACTTTATAAAATAAATACTTTTACTAGCTTTAAATAAAACAAGGAGAATATTTCAGAACTCATTATGTTCACGCCCACACTTTAAGGCATCTCGAGGCGTATTGAAATCTAAAGAAATAAGCTTAGAAGTGGTATAACTTTAAATTTTAGATAGTATTGCCGTAGGTCTAAAATTCTGTGAGAGCTATTTGAAAATAAAGGGCTCGGTGGTAGGAGTCCTCGATTTTTCGGGCTACCACCCTCAAGTTGAAAATCTGTCACCAAGAACCTATTAGTGTATTTCGGCAGTTGCCTTCAAGTAATTTAAAAGGGACATCAACACTTTGGGTATCCCCTGGTATTTCTAATGCCAATGCCGATCGCTTACCATCAGGTAACCCATCTGCCTGCTTTTAAATCATAACAAACAAAAATGAAATCTATAAATAAATAAATATCCTCGGACATTTTTCACACACGGCTATCTGATCCCAAACTAAGCAGAGCTTGTAATATGGAAACCAGATGACTGATATACTACATATAGGTACTACTTTTTTTTTTGTAAATACATACTTAAATAGATAATTACACCCAGACTCAGGACAAACAGACATGTTCATGCACACAAATGAGTGTCCTGGATGGGAATCGAACGCACGACCTGCGGCGTAATAGGCAGTGTATTAACCAAGCACGCCAACCGGCCCGTCAATATCCTATCCTCTTTATAATATTAAGTTTGGTAACTGTAGGACTTGTGACACGGAAGTGTAAATTAAAGGCAGTTCTAATATTTTTAAGGTTTCTCATTGCCAGCTTGACAGTGAGGCGGGTAGACCACTGAATGAAATACACGATTTTTCTTCCCTTTTCTGGACGCCTTTTCTTATCCTTTTAACGCAAGTAAGAACAAATATCCGTAGATAGCTACTAAATTCTATAAAGCTAGAACATTTAAAAAACGAAACAAGAGCCGAGCCATGTTATTCCAATTGGAAAACTATTTCTTGTTAGGTAAGGTTCAAAATTATAAGTAGAATGCAAAAACATTTATAAAAATAAATTCGTATAAAAAAACGTAATAGGACCGCGAGTTGAAAAGTTGTCTATCGCATGATATTGCATTTCTGAAACATAAAATTACTTTTCTTTACTTTGATACTATTTTTAGGGTTCCGTACCCAAAGACCCTATTACTAAGACTCTGCTGTCCGTCTGTCTGTCTGTTTGTCCGCCTGTCTGTCACGAGGCTGTATCTCATGAACCGTGATAGCTAGACAGTCGAAATTTTCACAGATGATGTATTTCTGTTGCGGCTATAACATGAAATACTAAAAAAATACAGAATTTGTACGGAACCCTCAGTGCGCGAGTCCGACTCGCACTTGACCGGTTTTTTGTTTACGTTCTACTATAAAATTTTGGAATTTCGAACTGTAAAACTATCTAGATAAGGTTTACAATATCATAAATACACAATTTACTCAATAATTAAAGATTATTAATCTTCTTTAGCCAAGAAGATTAGCTAAGAAGCACAAACTCTTTATATCTATCTATTCAGATAAAATTCTGTTTTCTATATCTACTAATTCGTGTTTTATTCAATCCAAAATTATCTACAAGGATTTAAAGGCAAGTCTAATAAGATAATATTAAATTCTTAGTGAGTAATTAACTTTATTTATTCAAGGAAATGTTCAAACAGTACAGATTCCAAGTATTTAATAAATGTTCCCAATTAAATATCAGTTAAAATGGTTGTTGAATCCATGTAAATTTGTTTATTAAATTATATTCAGCCATTGGTTTTAATTTGTTATAATCAAAGAGACTATAATCTTATCAACCAACTTAAAAGACATCTAAATTAAAATTAAAAATGAAAAGAACATAAATATGAACGATTTTTTTTAAACTAGCAGATTAAAATCCTAATGGAATACGTTGAAAAATCCTTTAATAGATTCGCCTTCACATAACCTTTTTGAAGTGAAACTTCTTTATCGACGTACTTACCTATGAGATAAATTTATAGCAATTTAAAAAAAATCGTCACGATTTTCTGGTAGGTACGCGCCATGTTTATTTCTAAAATTAACCTCAGTGTTTTATTTATAGGTAGGTATATAATTTCATTTAAACTAGCAATTATTAATTAATCTAGTAAACATAAAAAAAACGTATAACACAATTGAGAATCATGTAGGCGGGTCATCTGATGGTGAGTGAATACCGTCGCCTCTAGAAAATACCATGGGGATTGCTAATGTGTTGTAATCCTCATTACAATAAAATCGAAATCTAGCTAAATAATAATTGAATGTAAAAAATAGGTGTAAGATGTTTTTGAAAAGAGTGATTGCTGAGTTTATTGCCGGCTCTTCTCAGCAAAACCAAACTTCCGAACAGTGCATTAGAGACTATTCATAAGTGCAAGTGAAGGCCTATTTGGATAAATAAACATTTCATTTCAATTAAAGGCATCTTATTTGTTCAGATCAAGCATTCCATCCCACTAATATTATAAATGTGAAAGTTTAGATGGATGGATGTTTGTTACTCTTTCACGTAAAAACGGCTGAACGGATTTTGATGAAACTTGGCACACAGGTAGATCATATCCTGGAATAACACATAGAATACTTTTGATCCCAGGAAAGGATAAGATCCCTCGGGAACGCGGGTGAAACCGCGGGGGACAGCTAGTTGATAAATATAATAAAGGCAGCCCCTCACGAACATCAAAACAAAATGGCGTTCTAAATTTGAAAAGACACAAACCGCAACAGTCGATCAGAGACGTATAATTCATTGAACGGACATCCACAATCGACGTAACAAACAACTGGAGTCACGAGCTCTCGCACAAATCACGATGTTTGTGTTGCGGGTCCGTCGGGGACTGTCGGGTGCTGTCGTACCTACTCGTCGACTGGGGGCGTAAATGCATTGGTTTGAATTTAATTCCAAATTTCGTCACGCATATATGATACTGTTTGGTTCTGAGGCTTAAGTATGTGGGTCATTGATGGGAATAGAAGTTAGGTCGAGAGTTCAAATCATCTACCATAAGGTTGAGTTTCTAATGGCAAACAAAAACAAAATTAATTTCGAATCGCAAATTAGGCACTGAAGTCTGATATAAATTAAAATTGTAGCTTTTACAATCCTATACAAATGATAAAATGAAAAAAGACGTTCAACCTCATTGTATGAGGCAATTATTTGAAATACAACCTGGAAAGTCACGATACAGGCTTTCATTTCATTTCACTTCACTTGTGCACTTCGATTGCTCCATATTTTACAAAACACCATCGATATTATTCAATAAAACTAAAAATACACGAATTTAATGAAAATAAAACGGAAACGCAACGTCACTCTGCAAGTTCCCGCCAAAAAGTCCAGGCCTTGCAAACTTGCTTATACTACAGATTAAGGATAGGTAATATATGTGTTACTAAGGGTGGATTCGACCAAACAGGAATAACTTTTAATCTCGGAATAAATCGCTACTAATTTAATTGTATTTTCAATACAATTAAAACCATCACATTAAAGCACCATGAAATTAACAGCATTCATTCTATACAACATGCTCATCGAAACCGTTCAATTTCACTTTAATGCGCGATAATCACGATCAATTCACTCCGAATTACATAATTTTAAATCATTATGTATATTGACGCGCACAATTACGTGCTACGTCCAAACCGCATTGCCGAATGGTTTTGAGGTTTCGCTCCCAAAAACCGCATCGTCGAACGATAATTCGCGAGGAGAATTATTGCAAACGTATTCAATGTAATAACGGGGCGTCAAGTTGGATTGCAATTGTTGGAGATGCGCTGGATTAGAGCTGCATTACATAATTATACCGAAAATTCAAACTACATGTATCAGAATCTTATTGTTTCTGATTGACTTGCGTTTGACTGCAATTTCCTCTGCGGGCCAAAAAGGCTGAATTGGATTCAACTCGAATTTGTTGCGGCCATAGAGCATTAAACCAAACCCTCTGGGCCCTGGAGACGTCACGCTCACTAATGTCTATGCAATAAAGTCTGTAATTTTTTAAAGATGCTACGCACACATTGATACGCATGACACGACAAAATTATCAAACACTATCATAAACCATACGCACACAAGTACATTCACACACACACACACACACACAGGGACAACGTGTCAGTGCTTGCAGTTTTATATAACCGACGTGATTGGTAATCACGTACATTTGGCAGAGGGGAACGCCTGTCAGTGCCCCTCCCGGCTGACTTAATGCTCTAAGGTTGCGGCAGACTTCGTGTACTCACAACAAATACCATTGTGAGATTATTGACCACAAGTCTATCCTAAGGTCTATCCAAAGTAAAAAGAACTGTCAAATCTAAAACCTGTGAAAGTTGGCGGAGATTAAAAAGAACTTGATTAGAACCTTCTTAGCAACCAAAAAAACATTTAATTTATTTTTTATTTTATAAGTATGTTTATTTCCAAATTTCTACGCACTCAATGACTCAATTGTTTAATTTTATTTTATCAGTTGGTAGCTGTCCCCCGCGGTTTCAGACGCGTTTTCGAGGGATCTTTTCCCGGGATAAAATTATGGCCTATGTTACTCAGGGATAACGTAGCATTCTAATGGTGAAAGATTATTATTTTTTTTTCTTTTTAGATTAAATTTAAGGTGTTATTTGTATGTCCTTTGTTCGTGTACGTACCAGTGTTTATTTTTTATTTTTTTCTCATTTGTTTATTCTTTTTGTAAATTGTCCGTCACTACATGTTCGTGATGTCATGGCCACGTCCATGACTGAAAATCAGCGCGAGGGCTTCTTTTAGCCTTAGCTTTATGCTGAGTCGAGACCTATTCCTGGCATCACGCAACATTACATTATTGTTTGTTTGTTTGTCTTGTCTTTTTATGTTATTTCTTTTCTTTTTATTTTAATGTAATGTTGTGTGTTGTCAAGAATAAATGTATTTCTTTCTTTTCTTTCTTCTTCTTTATTAATAATTTTATCAAATTAAATAATTACTACCTGCCTAGCTACCACTCTCAAGTGCCTCGATGGTCAACTAACATGAAGTGCTTCTCAAAAATAAAATGAAATATTCTATTCCTATGTCACACTCAAACTCAATGTTCGGAAAGTTTGTATACTCAATAGATTTTCATTAAAAAAGGCATAGGTATAGTTTGGACTTCCGAAAAGGATAAACGAGTGACCAATTAGAACTGTATAAACAGCGAAGATTTAAAACGTGTACTCCCAAAAGTCAAACAAAGTAAAACGCATAACAAAGCTGGCAACACTAAACAAAGGGACACAAAATCTCATTAAAGCACAAACAATACTCAATCGGAGAGTGGACGAACTAAATTACATTGTAGTCGCGTGAGGTAATCAGATCGACTCCCGTGCCGGCTTGTTTGATGACTTTAGTGGGTGGCTTACTTTGTAAATGATTAGTTTCAAACATGGACATTATGATTATTCGACAGCACCAATAATTGGTCGATAAATACAATCTGTGCAATTAAAAAAGAACGAAAGAAAATATACATATGTTGGTTATGTCATAGGTACTGCGAAAAGGGAAGATCTTCCACCAGGCTAGGTATCAATGCCCGGGGACTGCACTCCAACGTTTCTTTCTTAAAATGAAAATGAAAAAATATGTATGAAATGAAAACATTTTTTTTTAAATAGGCCTTTTCAAGCACATATGAATAGTCTAGATTCTAATGCTCGGTTCGAAAGGTTGCTTTTGCTGAGAAGAGCCGGCAATAAACTCAGCAATTACTCATTTCAAAAACAACTTACACCTATTACATTTAATAATTATTTATTTATCTAGTCTCACTGATAATATTTGCGTGTTATAAATTAATAAATAAAATTTAATTATGACTGACTAAGTAAATAACAAACTCAAGCAGACCAGCCCCCACAAGCAGCACCTGTTCACAAGTATGACGCGTGTGGCAGCCACCGCCCTCCTCGCATATATTGTAGATATAGCATAATAATGTTTAAGATTGCTACTGATAAATTCCTACGGATGTTGTAATGAGTTTCGAGAATCAACCTAAGTATATCCTTTGAAAACAAAGTTGATATTCAATTAATTTAGATCGAAATACGGACTTAAAATGCAAAAGCGATCGTCATCAAGAGCAATCATTGGCACCGGGGCCAAAATTGCGCCGCAAGCAAACCGCAGCGTTACCGCAGCGGTGCCGCAGCGGCACTACTAAATACTCCTATATAAATAGAGTTTATAGAGCAGTTTAAGCCGATGCTATTTTGTTTGTAAGCTTATTTAGATTGGTTTTTGTTATTGTTTACATTTTTTTATTGCACTGTTTTTTTGTTACTACAATGAAGGATAGTGTGTGGTGGTAGTCTCAGGAACAAGTCGACATTCAAAATATAAATTTCGCTCACAACGTTCGAATGGGTGAAAGATTAATTAAATGTTCATTATTTTAATGCTAATAAAAAAGTTACAAAATATCACATGAAAAACATTAGCCCCTAACTAAATCGCATTTTAAAATTTTCAATTTTTTACATACTTTCAGATTAGATACTAATGTGTACAAACTTTTAAAAAAAGTTACCTTTAAAAGTTTATATATGACCCAAAAAGACCCGATTAGACCGACCTAACATTCCATACTAAAAATTATAAATAAATGACAAGAAAAAAACCTGACAGGACATTAATTAAAAAATATTCCTACCCTCATTTCAAGTCATGTCAGCAGTTTCCAAAGGCCACTTAGTCTAGACCTAAAAAGCCAGGCATGCCTTAAATTGTAGCGGGATCTTTACAGACTTTTTAATTAAAATAACTTAATTTATTTAAACGGGAGGCTAGATTTAAGGTCGTGTGGAATGGATCGGAAAATTCGGACATTTGAGCAGTGATTCCAAATGCCCTAAATTCTAGGATATGTTCTACATGTCCTTTTTGAAGATTAGACGAAAGATATGAATGGTAATTTGGGTCACCTTTGACTTATTTTCTTTTTTGTTCTGTTTGAATACTTTTGTAGTTATTCCATGGAATGCCCTTTGTATGTGACAATGCTTATTTTTCTGTTACGTCTAACATTATTACTTTAGGTCCTCTCAAAGAATTTATATTAGGTCAAAAGAAACCACAGCAACGATAACACATCGCGAGATCTTAACCAGTTTATTTTATATGGAAATAAAAACAAAAACTTTGCTATTTTTTTACCTCACGCCTTAAAAGTACTTCAGACTGTTGGGGTCCTATCGTAATTTAATATTCTAGATGCGAAAGTAGTTTATAGGTTTCACGGTCAAACGGCTGATCAGATTTGGATGAAATTTGATATAAGCATCCTTGAACCATGAGGAAGGATAAAGGCTTCATTTAAAAATAAACAACTAAGTCATATCAATGCTACAGAGATTTAAAAATCAATTTCCTAATCGCAATTACAGATACGCAATAAGCAATCGAGCTTACTCAAACTAGACATCCCAACAGCGCTGCGGTTACCACAAGCTCCATAACATCAGATTATAACACGAACAGATTCGTTGATAAAACAAAAACCTACAAAAACAACCTCAGCAAAAGCAACCGTCCGAACCGTGCATTAGAGTCTGACTATTCATAAGTGCTTGTGAAGGCCTATTTGGATGAACAAACATTTCGATATGCGGTCGAATAAGGAATTCAGTTTGGCTTTGAGATCCAAATTGACGTGATATGAATGTGATGTTTTCTTTCACTGAAATCTAAAACTTATTGTAGGATTCGTTCGAACTTCCATACTATTGATGAATGAGCTATCATCACCTTAAATCATATAAGTATTTCAAATAATAATAATTGAAACAATTTGACGATAAATTCAATTATAAAATAACCCAATTAAGCCATTGATAAAACAAGACCAATAAGAAATCAATCTCATTTGGGATACAATCCCAATTTAAATTTAATCGCAAAATCCGAGCATTCATTTAAACCACCCACACGATACTAAACCGCGAATAAATTGTTAAAAAAAACTAACGCCCCTCACACATGTGCCGAAAGCCACCGAAGTGCTATCGAGTCCCCAACAAATTGCGAGCCGTGATGCAATATATTAGATGCAGTTAAGCCCTCCAAACAGAGGTCAACAAAGGAGCCCCTACCTAATCTGAGGGTACCAGCCACTCAACTATTATACACACTTGTTTGCCAAGAACCTAAATCAACTGTAGATTTCATTCAGCCATTGTTTATTTTTCATTACGACATATGTAGATGGTGCATTAAAATTGTATTGTTGGAAACGTATTAGTGTGGAAAGACGAAGCCGTTGGGTGTATGTATTCTACAGATGTGGCCCCTTTATGATTTTCTTGTTATTTTTGTGCATACTGCTTTATGGCTTGGACTTATCGGTGGCAAATGCGTTGTGTAGGTGGGTCATAAGTCTGTCCAAGTTAAAGTGTATTACCTAAAACTACAGGGTGGTTTTTTCTTTTCCATTTATCATGACAGAACATTAGCCTTTTTTGCTTCGTAGCGTATTCGTTACATTCATTTTAGTCACTGTCGAGACGTCTCGAGAGGATATAGCCTATGTTCACGTTAAAACATAGGCTCTGGCAACATCAAAAACCACTTAAAATAAAAATGCATTGCAAAACAATAAACTTATGAGTAAATTGATTTACCGTTTCGTCGGTACGGGGCCGGACCATTCGAATATGATTTATTGTATAAGTTTGAAAGGGATTCTGACAGCTGTCAGACAGGGGTATAGACAATTGGTAAAATATCAGTAATAAACCAAAGCTAAAACAGATAGACATTGGTTATTAATATTAAAGTTTGTCTGGATTTTAAGCAATATGTGTTTATTGGGAAATTTAGAGTGAATAATGTAAATATTTGATATTTTATTCAAAGGCAAATATTTTTTCAATAATATAATGGACATAAATTATTTATTCTGGCAACACTTAAGGAAATTTTCAAATATGTATGTTTGTAATAAAAGAAAATAAGTGTTGGTAAATCGATATATGGGTCGGCATTTGGTCTGATGATTATCAGTATATTTTTAACGCTCTGAAAATATTATTAGGAATTGTTATTAATGATTCATTCTTACTTATACTAAGAATAGAGAATAGATCTAACAACAAGTTATTTTCGTCTCTCAGACATCCACATAAATTTCCTTCCACAGAATATATAGATTGCTTTGCTCTGTTCATTCATATCAATGACATCTATTTTTGAAATTGTTTATTAGCTTGAAAGCGTCCGTAATTCTATTCCGTTTTATATAATAGAATTTTCTAGAAATATTGTGTCTTAAATAGAATAAAAATAATCTTTTACCATCACAACGTTTTTATTGTAATACCTATAAGGCACATAAAGCCTAGATACGAACTGGCTCTCAAGTGCAGCTGTCAGAATACCGATAGGTGCTTGGCGACAGATTTTCAACTTGAGGCCATATTTATCAATACAAATATGATCATCTACTTCGCCGCCATGACATATCCATCTCAAACATGTCCCCCAAAACTGTAGACAGAAAACTACACGAATAAAAATAAAAAAACTATCCATGGCCATTCAAGAAATGGCACACCACTACAGAAACAAAGAACACTGCTACTCCCAGAGGGCATAAACTTTTGATAGCACATGCTCTCCGCAATATTTGACGACAAGGCCTAGTCTCGTTCATTTAGTTATCATTTTCCACACCACGGCGCCACTGTATACAAATAAGTTTTTCAGATATATAACGTTATTTTTATAGTATTAATAACTATTCAAAAGCTGAATGGTTATTACTATAATAGTGCTGCGGGTTTGCGTAGTAGTATAAACATCTGCCAAGTCCATAATAGTTAGAAAGTAATTCGAAAATTCGTTCGATCTTTGCGATCGTGAACTACAAGACTAGACGAAATTGTTGTTCTTGTAACTTCAATTTTTGGATTAGCTCTGTAGATATTCACTTTTTTTAGAACCACAGTTGTGGTGGATGATCAAACCTTTGAATTAATTAGGTAGTATATATGTATACCCAAATATACAAGCTTTACGCCCCGCGGTTTCACCCGTGCTACCATTTCTCTGTACAATCTTTGGACCCCCGTTTCCCCTTAGGGAGTGAATTTTGGAAAATCCTTTCTTAGCGGATACCTACGTCATAATAACTATCTGCGTGCCCAATTTCAGCGCAATCCGTTGAGTGGTTTGAGCTGTGTGTTGATAGATCAGTCATTCAGTCAGCCTGTTATAACACGCCCAGGCAAATAACAGCGGCCTTTAATTATAACGTAAGCATTCTACAGGCATTCTACATAAAAAAGGGTAATAGGGAATCGCGGGTGAAACCTGTATAAAACTAGTTTTCAACATATTTTCATCCGTTGTAGTATTAAGTTAGAATTTTATGCGAACAAATTAGTGATCCGTAAAATTCATAAATTAGCCGTTTTCCCGAGTTATTTTATGATCTATTTAATGTTCGCTTCTGGAATGAGTTCGTGAAATTTAAGGGTTGATTATGTTATTATAGATAATATTTAAATTAAGGGAAAGTTTATTTAACTACACTAAGTAAGTATTAAAGAAACCGGCCAAGTGCGAGTCGGACTTGCGCACCGAAAATCTATTTGAAAAATACAAAAAAACGGTCCATGTGATACAGCCTGGTGACATACAGACAGACGGACATCAGAGTCCTAGTAATAGGGTTTCTGTTTTTACCGTTTCGGTACGGAACCCTAAAAATGGGAACAATAATAAAAACATACTCGCGATTTTCATTACAAGTTTGACAATCTAAAATGAATAAAAAATACGTTTAAACAACCGTCTCTTCTAACCTTCTAATAATTTCAAAACAACCTGCAATTATTTCTAACCAACAATGTATTTAACTTTTTCTAACGTTTGAACGTCTCCTTAACTATTAAGGTCACCCACCGTGTCGCAGCTGTTGCTACCCCTTAACCAATAATGTCAAATTTAAACACACGGTTCACTATCGGAACGGTTAGATAAGTAATACATACATAGTTCAACTGTTTGTTTATGAGATAGGGAGTGTTTGTACGTATGTTAGTGTGGTGGTTTGATAGCGTAACTGTCACGGTACGGATTGTGAGTTCAATTGGTTTAGCGCTTCATGTTTCATAGAAAGAGAGAAAGAAATTCTGGATAGGCTTGTGTTTGACCACAATCTCACCATGGTAAGTGATGATGTGGCCGAAGATGGTAAGCACACAAAGCCTATATGGGAACTGGCTCTCAATTGCAGCTGTCGGAACACACCGATAGGTGTTTGGCGACAGATTTTCAACTTGAGGGTGGTGGCCAGCCAGTCGGGTACTTCCCTACCACCGTGCTATGGTCTCCTCACGATGTTTTCCTACTACTAAACTAAAGAAAAAGAAAATAACATAAAAAGACAAGATAACAAACAAAGAATAATGTAATGTTGCGTGATGCCAGGTATAGGTCTCCACTCAGTTAGGTTTTATACAGGTCTTGAAATAATTTGTGAAACCTATTATATTGTATACGAGTCCGACTCGCACTTGACCGGCCTTTTTTTATAAACCTTCATCGTTCGACTCGATCTTGGCATTATTTTTTCTCCATTGTACAATCATTAATTTATTGACTAGACCGTGACAAATGCAACAATAGACAAATTGTACCACAAAGTTGTCTAACTGGGAATCGAACCGCGACCCAACCTTTTTAATCACTGACCGCAGTAAATTTTAATTGGCTTTAGGGGTCTTGGTAGCTGGGCCCATTTTTCAATTACCCGGGGGAAATAGGGCACTCATTTTCTGGGTATGAATGAATTTTGTGAAAATAATTAATTGGCAGGTGAATGAGTTTTCTATCGACTCCATCATCTCAGCAATGTCCAGAGCTAATAAAGATAGGTCCCATAACTGTCCACGAAAGCCTTCTACAATTCTTGGACTGCAGATTCTCAGCAAATCTGACCAGGTTAGTACCGTCTAAGGAAATGGTAATGATACAGCAACAGCAAACATACGAACCGTGCATTAGAGTCTGACAATATCTGTCTGCTCATAAATGCCTGTGAAAGTCTATTTGAATTAAAAATATGTCATTTACCCCACGCCAAGTATCAGCCGAAGCAATGGATGACTCAATCTTTTTGACATTCGTTGGACCCATAAACGTAACAGAATTTTAAATATGGATGCCAAATTCAATAAAGTTCATTACCATTTTTTTACGCATGTCCATAGTCATGTTGTTAATTTCATGTATATATTAAGTTCATAACATAAATAGTATCAAATGCAATAAAAGTCACGGTACATAGTTAGATTTATTGTGTAGATAGCGATACCACGCCTGGGGTCAAAATGATTCGATGTCAATTCAACATTAAATAATCATTACATAATTTCACTGCAACGGTCTTAGTGCTTGGAATGTAATTATTTATTTCTGTACCTACGTATTGAAAAGCATTTATTTTATAGGTAATATAAAATTACTTGTACTAGTATATTCCGATACAGTCATTTATTTAGCAGCTGCAGTCATTCGCACGTTGAAATTGCTGTGTGGAGACTTTGTGGCGGTAGAGACGCGGTGTCATTATGAGCGGGAGGCGGATAGGGTAGCTGAGCGGGCAGTGGCTTCATTAACATATATTGCCAGTAGTAATAAATTTAAATAAATGTAAAACTACTAAAATTCTAACATAAATATAGCTAAATATTAATGATAAATTGCGACACCCTATCAGGGTTGATGTACCAACCTCTTAACTATTTAAGACCTAATATTGTGTTTGTGTACATATCATGCAATACATAAATTGAAATTGGAATTGCTGCCTGTGATAGACTATTGTTTAGTTTATATTTTGTTTGGTTTGAAAAGAAAGCTCAAATATAAGAGGTAATAAAAAAGAAACGAGCGAGCTTTACAGTAGTCACATGTGATGTGTAAGATCTGACATCTCACCTTGGTAATACCATACATGTACCAACCACTTTTGAGTTTGAGGCTGTATGGGCTAAAAGCCTTTGCCTGCACTACAATACAGGAAATGTCACTATCTTGTCAATGAATCTTACAGACAACTCTACCAGGTGGCTTTCTGTTACACACTTCCGTCCCTTTTCACGATATCACTCTGACAGATGATGGCGGGAAAGCGAGAAGAAAGATATTACACTTCAAAAACATAAATGTAGAATTTAGAAGTAAAAGAGTCTTTTGACGGGATAGTGAAGTATATTCCATGATATTATTATTGTTTTTTGCAAATTGGATTCATGAAGCCCCTAGAGTTGTCATAATAAAAAGGTTTTCCCAAGTTCACGTGGGATTTTTGCAACATAGCGTGACGTTATATAACCTTAATAAAGCCTTCCTCGATAAATGGACTATCCGACACTAAAAGATTTTTTCAATTCGAACCAGTAGTTCCTGAGATTAGCGCGTTCAAACAAACAAATAAACTCTTCAGCTTTATAATATTAGAATAAGTGTTAGCCAAGACACTATTTTTCTTTGTTTCATTTATCCCCGCTATAATAGGGACGGCGTCTTTACTCTACACTTGCGACTTTCCCGTTTCTATGGCGTAATATTGAAAATTACTTTTCACAAATTGATACCTACCTTTATAGTCTGTCATTATTTTCGCAATAGATACGTTTTATTATAGAAATGTATATAAACTTAATAGTATATACCATTTAAAACTTTTATATGGTTTACCTATATTAAAACACTAGCTGTTCCGCGCGGTTTCACCCCCGAAAGTTTGGATGGATGGATGTTTGAAATGAAATGAAATGATTTATTTGTCTGAAACATGGTTTAAAATAGGTGGAGTACAATAATTATGGTGCAGCATGTTTCACCAATTACTGGCATACAAAATATTTGTTTAATTATAATTATATTATTTTATATAAGTAATTTACAACACTGAATAAAAACAAAATCACAATTGAAATACATTCGTTTTAAAACAATTAATAAAAGCTGGATAAAATTTAATTATATGTCAATATTTGAAATTAAAATATTCCTCCATGCTATAAAAACAATTTTCCATTAACCAGTCAAATAATTTGATTTTAAATTAATTAATTCTTAATTCTTAATTCTCTGTTTGAATTTGTTACTCATTTACGCCAGAACGGCTGAACGGATCTGGATGAAATTTAGCATAGAGATAGATTATAGTCTGGAATAGCACATAGGCTACTATTTATCCCGGGAAATGATAAGATCCCACGGGTACGCGGGTGAAACCGCGGAGGACAGCTAGTATACTCTATAAATGGGCTATCCAACACTAAAAGAATATTTAATTCGAACCAGTAGTTCCTGAGATTAGCGCGTTCAAACAAACAAACAAACATTTTATAATATTAGTATAGGACAGAAGTTTAGATTATGTAAGATTTTAAGGCGATGATAACTCAGTGGTAGTGACGTCGGATACCGCGGCGAAGGTCGTGGGTTCGAATCCTACAATGAGCTTGAGCTTTTAGTGAAGGAAAACTTAGTGAGGAAACCATAGCACGGTGGTAGGGTATATTGTAGTACCCGACTGGCTGGCTACCACCTTCAACTTGAAAATCTGTCGCCAAGCACCTATCAGTGAGTTCAGATAGCTTCACTTGTGAGCCAGTTATCTAGGCTTTGTGTGCTGACCACCTTCGGCTACATTATCACTTACCATGGTGAGATTGTAGTCAAACACAAGCTTATCCAGAATGAAGAGCTACCAAACCTTAAAATCCTTTCGAAATCACAATACTTGATGATAACATAAACCCGTCTTCGGCTCCAACGATCACAAATCTAAGCCCGCACCGAATCTCCAATTTCCTGTATTTAAACATCCAATTGCAAACGATAATTTTGGAACAATACACCCGCCATGACACCATGGCTACTAATTAATTAATAACAATTTCCAATTGGGATGTAATTGAATTTTAGAACAAATCAATGGAGTGCCGAGCCCCGTTATACTATTGTGAGTTATGTAATTAGGTTTCTGGTTCCGTAGTTAATTTAAGGTGATTATTGTTATTAGAATTAATATTGAATAACTTCATTTGGTAATTTGGTCGGCCATTTTATCGGCAACATGTATTGAGGGAATTCCATTTTTTGGTGGTTGTTTCGGGACGACCGTCCCGTTAGCGAGCCAAGGCGTGTTTTTACCACTTTAGACCACATCACCATGCTGAGTTTGTGGTCAAAACAAGGCGATTATAAGAAAAGGACATAGATAATTAAGTGGACCTTGATTTTGATCGAGCAAAGTAAATCCATAAATATTGTAAATGCGAAAGTGTGTCTGTCTGTTTGTTACCTCTTCACGCTTAAACCACTGCACCGATTTAGATTAAATTTGATATAGAGATAGATGGAACTTTAGAGAAGGATATAGGATACTTTTTATACCGCGAAAAGATAAGATACCTAGAGAACGCGGGTGAAAACGCGGGGCGGAAAGCTAGTATTTTTATAAAGATGAATTTATTTTCTATAAAATACGTATACCTACTTAATAAAAGTATAAACACAAATTGCCATAAACTGAAACGTAAACCAGCAAGTCACAGTGGAGTAATGAAGTGACATTGTTACGAGTACAGGGGCAGGCGGAACTGGCATTTCGCACGCCCAAATACTGAGCACAGACGACACACAAGTCAGTACACTTGACCTATTTACACTTTCTAAAAGGGAACGGGTCCTTCCCTTTGGGATTTTGGTCCTCGATTGTACAACTAAGCGACTATTGTGCAATAGACTTGTAAGAAAACATGAATAATCTTGCTGTCACATTTATAATAGTCTGTTAAAATGATTTTATTGTATAATTAAACATTTAATTCATGAATTGTGTATTTGTTAAACCACTTAAATATGTGTAAATCAATAATGGTTAGGTACAAAAATAACTCCAATCTAAGTTCAAATATTTAATTTAGATTAAAAAAAATATATGCTCTTTTCTTACAGATAGCGCCACGAAGACTGCATATTTTTTTATATTTTTATACACGATAAGCTTGTGTTTGGCCACAATCTCACGCCGAAGGTGGTAAGCACACAAAGGCTAGATTGGAACTGGCTCTCAAGTGCAGCTGTCGGAACACACCGATACGTGCTTGGCGTCAGATTTTCAACTTGAGGGTGGTAGCCAGCCAGTCGGGTACTACAGAGTACCCTACCACCTACCCTACCTATATCGATATATACATAATATAGACATATCGAAAGCACTACAACACTAGCGAAAAAATGCACACTTTCACTGTAAGGGATTAGTAAAAAGAGTGGAGCGCGTCTCCGTGGATGGCACTATCTATCCCGATAACAATTAATAAGCAACTGATCGCAATAAACACACAATCAACAACCAAACCTGAATATTTGAAGCCCTCACAGACAGCGGAATCATTCTTGCGAATCGTTCACGCGAGTTATTGGATTCAACAGGAAAACATACCGAAAACTCGGTGAAAAATTAAATTATTTGCCGATAGACAGTTCGGGAATTGTCGGTGAATTGCTAAGAGCATCGCTCAAGGGGGAAACTGGAAAACAAGAACAAAATATATCATTTCGACGGTAAGTAATGGAATACTTAGAAGTACACGTAGTTGCTGAGATTGTTTCTTTTTCATAGGATGAACTAAATATACCTGTGACAACGGTCAGAGTTAAATGAAAATCAACCTTATTGCTCTCTACAATTATTGTTTTTGTTGTAGATAAGCTTGTGTTTGACTACAATCTCACTATGGTAGGTGATGATGTGGCCGAAGGTGGTAAGCACACATAGCCTAGATGGGAACTGGCTCCCAAGTGCAGCTGTCGGAACACACCAATAGGTGCTTGGCGACAGATTTCAACTTGAGGGTGGTAGCCAGCCAATCGGGTACTACAAAGTACCCTACCACCGTGCTATGGTTTCCTCACGATGTTTTCCTTCACCGAAACTCAGCTCATTGTAAGATTCGAACCCACGACCTTCGCCGCGGTGTCCGACGTCACTTACCACTGAGCTATCATCGCCTTGCAGGTACATATGTATTATCATACAAATAACATAGTTAAGATAGTGAAGACGCACCACTCCTTTTCCTAATACCTTACAGTTCAAGTATGCATCCTTTCGCTACTTCTCGCACTTTTTATGCCGGGATAATGATAAAATCCCTCGGGAACTAGTCTATACTAATATTATGAGGTGAAGGGGTAATCACTGGATCTACTGAACCGATTTTGAAAATTCTTTTACCAATATACAGCCACGTTATTTCTGAGTGTCATAGGCTATATTTTTATCATGGGAAGAAATAAGATCCCACGGGAACGCGGGTGAAACCGCGGGGGTCAGCTAGTAATATATATAGACCGATTAATAAGTTATATTACGTTTATATCCCAAGCAGTTATATTTTTACCTCATAATAATAGTTTATAAGAGCATTAATAAAAGTTTTAATTAAAAATAAAGATTTCTAACTTGTTTTAATGTTTAAACAATTTTAATTAAGACTTCTGTTGTGGCACAAAAAAACTAGTCAATATCAACAAGTGTACGAAATGAAACGGACCTTCATTTGTTCTTATTGGTTATTTTGCTGACACTATTAAGCAGGGTTGCCAACAATACAGTTTTTGTATTTACTTTGAAAAAGCACGTTAGTGCTAGGGCTTGTACAATGCACATCGACTCGCTAATATCTAGTTTCGAATATTTAAGCTAATGGATTATCTGGGAAAGCGATACATGTAACCGGTTTCGTTGTATCTCCAAATCAAATAAAACCTACTTTTCATTTTGTGCCATGCCTATAGCCAGTCCAGGGTATATGGAGATGAGTGTTATCAATGGCCCTGTTAATGTATAAACATTTAATATAAGTATAGGACTAAATGATGACTTAAGTCATGCAATTGTTTAACCTCTATGGTTTTTGTGTATGACTTAATACTAAAGTAAGTACAAGATATTTTTAAGAATTATAATAAAACTTGTTTTAGCAAATCCAATCTTACGAAATGATTTCCATTAAAAAATGTATTTTTAAATTTTAAATGTGAAATTCGCTCGTTGACAACCCTAATCGAACACATGCTATCCGTGCCGTAATAGAGCGAGCCGTTTGGCTGTGTTCCTAACATAGTGCTCATACTTGCCTAGATACGGTTAGCCTAGATACTAGAGATCTGGGCGCTGGAATATATCTGAAATCTGAAGATTATGTTCCTTTGTGTATAGTTGTCATGGTAACCAGGTTATTGTGAATATATGGTTGTGACATCCCTCAAAGATGTACTGAAGATGTTAGGGTTGCTGTTTTAAAAAATATAATAGTTTATCTCTAATGTGGTGGTAGAGTCAATTATAATTATAATTGTCAAAACTGTTTTAACTTATCATGGTTTAATCTGAATAAATTTGTAAAATTTATTGATTAAAATTTTACAGTTTGGGTTCCGTTATCGTGTGAAAGTTCGTGTGCTTACCATCATCGTCGACCACATCACTTACCAAAGAGATATTGTGGTCAAAGGCCATTAAAAATAAAATATGGTAAAAACGGATACGAGGTAAGTTCGTCACTAAAAAAAATTAGTTTACATCTTAACTAATATTATAAAGCGAAAAGGTTAGATTTTTTGTATATTTGTTTGTAATGTAAACTCTATCTATCTCTATACCAAATTTCATCTAAATCGGTTCAGCGGTTTAAGCGTGAAGAGGTAACAGACAGACCGATAATATTTCGAGACAACTTTTATTATAAAGTAAGCATTAACTAAACAATCTAAAAAATCTTGTTTTTAGATTCAACCCTTGGGCGGGAGGGGGTAAATTGGGGAATCGTGGAGAAAACTAGTTTAATTATAATTAAAGTATCAAAACTAGTATATTATTACCGTAATTATTAAAAGCACCAATAAAATAAGATAGTATTGCTTCGTTAGTAAAAAATAATCAGATCCGCAGCCGCATATCGCTGATTGGTTCATTATAAACTGATCCCATTTAAGAAATGAGGTCAGATTTTTAACTAGAATATTAACGAGATAGTTCGACCTGGAAATATAGCGAAATACGACTCACTGATTAATCACGAAATCTCAGAAAGTATAAGTGCCACACACTTGAAATTCAGCAGGTAGTTAGGGAGTAAGTATCCGCTATGAAAGGATTTTTGGAAATTAAACCGCTAAAAGGTTCCCGGATGACAATTAGCTGTCTAAATGACATACTAGTTGTCCCCGCTGTTTCACCCGCGTTCCCGAGGTTTATCTTTTCCCGGGATAAAAAGTATCCTATGTTTTATTTAAGGATATATGATCTACCCGTGTGCCAAGATTCATCAAAATACGATCAGCCGTTTTTGCGTGAATGAGCAACAAATATTAGTAGGATCAAGAAGTAAAATAACAATTCATTGGTAAAAAATCCAAGTGAATACTTTGATTTTTGTAATTTATCAGCAAAACAACCTATTAGATCAATACATAGATAAAAGAACGCTAGATTCATCACGTATCAATTCCGATACCCCAAAGACTTAGTATTTGTCGGCGGTCTGTACAATAGGGTAAACATCACAACGAAAAGAAACTACGGCAGTTGGCAAGGAACGATGAACAATGGACATATATTTATTTTTGGCAGCATTTGAAGTATTATAAAAAAAAAACGCGATGTATTTTTCATCCAAAAAGGCCTTTATATGTCTTCATAAAATTGTGTGCTCCAACGCACGGTAAGGAAGGCTGTTTTAATGATAAGAAACGGCAAAAAACTCAGCAATTAGTCAGCAAAAAAAAATCAGTTTTTTTTTCATATGACTGTTAGAGCTAATGCTATACTTAAACAATTTTGGCATTAAATTAAATAAATAAAAGTTCTAAGTTAAAAATACTTTTTTAAAAACAAGGTTTTGATTTAGAGTGAGGTTACTTTATTTTTCGAGTTATGCTCAGCGAGCCCTTTCATTTGATACCCATATTTGTAGTATTACATTAAAAAATAATAGTCCGCAATATAAGGTGTTCCGCCATTTTGGATTTAGAATGACAACACCATGCATTGTCATCCAAAGGAAACGTGTATACAAAATTTTAGCTCAATCGGTTAAAGATATCTGCTTCAAAATTGAGTTGCAAGATTCACCCCGGAAAAACATACATAGGTACATACATTGCAAGTTAATAATAAAGCTTCTAAAAATAAATTGTATTTGATGACTTCATGTCAATATTTATGCTTATTCAGATGATTGCTAAATGTTTTTTTATGCCACTTTTATTTGGTAAGATTGTATTATACCTACCCTTATTTTATCCCATTAATTTATTGCTTTTATTGTGGATAAGTTTATGTTTGATTGCAATATCATGATGGTAAGTAACGTAGTGGCCATACATAGGTGGTAGCACACAAAGTCTAGAAGGAAACTGGCTCTCAAGTGCAGTCGTAGGAACACACAGAAACTGCTTGGCGATAAACTTTCAAGTACAAAAAAATATAAATGTTATATTTATATACCACATCTTAAATGTTGTTCATACATCTGCAACTCCACAGTGTAGAGAGCAATCAGGACACATGTGGGCTGATATACAGAGTGTTCCAGATAGCGTTTCGTGCTCAATATAGTGTTTCGCCTGTATTCAATATTTTTTATAGCATCCTCTAATATATTGATGTTTTAAATTGGTTGCAATTTAAGTAAATTCAGTATGTAAGGCGCTTATGTAATCACTAGCTGTCCTCCGCGGTTTCACCCGCGTTCCCGTGGGATCTTATCTTCTCCCGGGATAAAAATATAGCCTATGTTACTCAGGGATAATGTAGCTTTTCAAGGAAGAAAGATTTTTTTATATCGGTCGCGTAGTTTTCGTGTTAAATCGTAACAAACAAACAAACAAAAATCTAATCTTTCCTCTTTATAATATTAGTTTAGATAAAGTTTTCATATTACAAACTAGACCGGACCGCGGTTTTCCCTAAGTGAAAAGACTAAGTCACTCTGACGAAATTTCTCTATGAAAAAAATAACAGATCGATCCATTGCCACATAGGTCTGTGATTGCCACTCAAAGTTAGGACACTACGTCAACTACATGAAAGACGAGAGACTACTAAAGAAATTTCGTCATTTCGGTATTCCGAACATAAAATAAATAAATTCCTAGGTATAGCATATTGTTATGATAAACTTATAAAAATAGATTAAATTAATAGATGAAATGAATATATTGCAATAAATGGTTATCAAAAACCGTAAACATTTGAAGTAATTAGTTGGAAGTAAGTGAAGTGAAGCAATAGTTATTCTAGAAATTAGATAAGATCATTGACGGTTATTCTATTTGTCAAATAACAATATTGATTTTGTCGTTTGTCGTATCTAATCTGTGAGTGTGTCCACAGCTGCGAATCTTATCTATATTTCATAACCAAGTAAATTTCCTATGAACCCATAAAGATTTTTTAAAAGATTATAGCATGCATCAACAGTACGTTTTCAGAATAATATAAGGCGATGATAGCTCAGTGGTATTGACATCGGATACCGCGGCGAAGGTCGTGGGTTCGAATCCTTCAATGAGCTTGAGGTTTCGGTGAAGGAAAACATCGTGAGGAAACCACAGCACGGTGGTAGGGTACTTTGTAGTACTCGACTGGCCACAAGTTTGGGTTACCACCGTAGGCTTTGTGTGCTTATCATCATCGGCCACATCATCAGTTACCATCACTTACCAAAAAAAAAAAGAATTCATTAAATACTAACAAAAACGTATAATTACAAACACTGAAAAGATAACCGAATTACTTATTCCAAACAGCTTAAAATAGCGTAGCTGCAAATGCAGTTTAATCCAAACAACTTAATTCCAAAAAGCGAGTAAAAAGCAGAATTCTAGAGAAAATACATTTGTATCCATTTCAGATATCCGGGAACAAAAAACGGAATAATCCAAGTCTAATTGCAGTATAAACAGAATTGGTTAAAATATAAGTCTATTCCTATACTGAAATCTACTTTAGTAATACAATGAGATCGTTTACCATCCAGGCGATGATAGCTTAGTAGTAGTGATATATCGCGGCGAAGTTCATAGGTTCGAATCATTCGGTGAAGGAAAACATCATAAGGAAACCACAGCACGGTGGTAGGGTACTTTGTAGTACCCGACTGGCTGGCTACCAACCTCAAGATGAAAATCTATCGCCATGCACTTGTTGGTGTGTACCGGCAGTTGCACTTGAAAGCCTTGTAACAAGGTCAACAACACATTGGCAATCCCCCTGGTTGGTATTGCTAATGTCTATAGGCGACGGTAGATATAACGTACAGACAGACAGACACGGCGGAGGATAAATACTTTCTGCACTTAACATCCAAAAGTTTAGAAAAACGACATAATATTTGATTGATTTTCGAAAAGATATTAAACTATAAGAATAGATTAAAAATAATATGACTTCTAATGTGACGGAACAAATAAATGCATAAATAATGCAATTAGAAATCGATTATGAACGCTCAGATTAAATTTACTGCCAAAGGTACCATATACCATAAAAGTTACCATAAATAATTAGTGATAAAGAAATCGCAGACGCAATGCAGCGGATTATAACCAAAGTGAATGAAAAATAATTGTTTGAAGTTACTAAAGAAATGATTGGTGGAAAAACTACAGTAATAACAGTGATTAGTGCTATATTCATATCAGTGGATACAGTTGGAGAAAAAGCATTTAAAGCTTGTAAACTTTATGGACAGTCTATGCTTGAATGTCATAATGTATTATATCCTACGTCAAGAGTCAGAGTTCCAATAGACTTTCTATTATACCCTCACATGACCCTCATAGGATTCAGGAGAAATATTACTGAACATCCAGTTTGGAAGTGTGGAGGAACACTAATCAGTGATACGTGGGTCCTAACTGCTGCTCATTGCACCGAAGATCCATCGGAAGGTCCAGCAAGTATCATGAGAATCGGTACAGCAACCTTCGAATTTGATGAAGTCGAAGATATGGCGCAAGAAAGAGAAATATTCGTCATTATATCACATCCAGATTATAAACCTCCTGCGAAATATAATGATATAGCGCTAATGAAAGCTGAACAACCTTTTATATTGAGTCGAGATATAAGAATAGCATGCTTGAAGCTAGAAGATGATATTGGTGACAATAAATTAACAGCGATTGGATTTGGTGTCACAAGATCTGGTTCTATCAGAGGGAGTCAGACTTTAATGAAAGTTGATGTGGATATAGTAAATTCGGCAGTCTGTAATAAATCTATGAAGTATATGATAAAGAGGAAGATTTTAGAGAGAGGTATCATTGAAGATCAGTTCTGTGCTGGAGACTACGAGCATGGTGGTAGAGACACCTGTCAGGGTGATTCAGGAGGTCCCCTACAGTACATGGAGGAGAGAGTAGATTGTGTAAAAACGTTTCCTTTACACAAGGTCGTGGGCGTAACATCATTTGGAAGAGACTGCGGGAGGAAGATGGCACCAGGTGTTTATATAAAAGTTTCTAGATATATCAAGTGGATTGAAGATATAGTTTGGTCGGGGGACTTAATTTCCTAAAATCTTATAGATAATAATAGAATACTGTCAGAATGTTGACTGTGGCTTTGGAACGTTTAATTAACCAAGGTTTCTAGAAAGTTCCAAGTGGGTATGCTTTCTTTAGTCGTTGTGTTCTACTTGAACATTATCCGTCATAAAATGTGGTCAGCTAATGAAAGCAAGTAAGGGATATGCTGATGTTGACTAGTGTTCATTCTTCTGTTTAATTTTAATATGCGATGAAAAAAGGATCATGCCACAACTCACAGTACACTAGTTTTGTCTAGACTCATTGAGAATGGGATATGGAATGGGAAAAATATATATTTTATGTTATTAACTCATGCAAATATATTTTTACTTTTAACCGAATATTGTGGAGCCAATTTTAAAGCTGAGAGCCAAATCATTGGATTTATAGATACTGCTTTATGTATCTCACATTTCACCCAGCCCGAAAAAGCGACACCATTTTTTATTAAAACTACGTGAAACTATTTATTTTCGGCCCTCCTCATGTAAATAATATAAAGCTTTGCTATCTTATTACTATTGTTTACTGGCGGTTTTACTATTCACAATTAAATTCAGCTAAGAATAGAATTTAACCACCCTTACGTTTGATAAATAAAATAGTTTTCCTTAAAAACCTCACCTCTTACAACTTCAAATATTCCATTTGGTAGTCGCGTGAATATCTAACGTGGCTTACCTGTAACAACATGGAGGGTATCATGAAAACACCGTGCGTCACCGTCACAGCCTCAAGGGGAAACGAGGATACAAAAAATATACGAAAATGTCACATTTGGGAACATGGGAACCATTCACGGATACGGTTACGTTGGAAAACGAGATTTTCTATGAGTACCTTTTTATTTACGTAACTTTAACTTACAATTTGTATCTTGTAAAACACTATTTATTCATTATTGAATTTGTTTATTTTTATTTACTTCGGATAAGCTTGTGTTAGACCGCAATTTCACCATGGCAAGTGATGATGGTAAGCACACAAAGCCTAGACGGAATCTGGATTTTTTAAATTTGTGGGTGGTAGCCAGCCAGTCGGGTACTACAAAGTACCCTACCACCGAGCTATGGTTTTGTCAGGATGATTTCCTTCATCGAAAGCTCATTGTAGAATTCGAAGTCTCGAGCCTTCGCCGCGGTATCCGACGTCACTACCACTGGGCTATCATCGCCCTAAGATTGATCTTATGCTACCATCTTCTGGGCGCTGGAAGTAGTCCACGTATTACTTCTTCTCCTAGCTTTAATTACATTGAATAACGTTTCTAAGTCTCCAAAATTCCATGTTCCCCACAACAGCAATAAAATCTGAGATTAAAGGATAAGCAGGTAATTTCACGTCTACTTAATGCTATCCTGATATTTAGTGCGATGTTCTGTTGAGGTTCCGCCTGTTTGTATTCAAAGAGAATGCAACTGCATTTATGGAATACTAAACGATAGTTTCGTTTATTTATTAGTAATGGTTTATGGAAAATTTGCTGGCTTTTTGTATTCTAATGGTAGTTTAAACATTCTCCAATATCTTATGAGTAAAAATTTTAAGCTTTAAGTTATTAAAAGCACGCATTTTTTCGTTTAATTTTAAATTTAAATCCTCGCTGGAAAATGATTTGGTAATTTCACTTTTAAAATTCTAAGAAAACCTAATTTGTCTGTAACCGAGAGGACAGTTAAAAAATAAGCTATTAAAGTTAAACATTGAACTTAAAAAGTCATCTTAATACATAAAAACACAATTTACAACTTACACGAAAATACGTAATATTCATTTAAACTTTTGCTTCGGGACGCGCGGGAGGGTTTCGGGACGACAAAAATGCACGTTCATATTACGAACATTATAATCACTTTAAAGATATAAAACTGAGACTGAGATGAAGTTTGTGATCAGGGATAGATAATGATTCTGATATTTATAAGGCCGCACTGACGGTCATGTGTTCGAATCCTACTATGAGCTCTCGGTGAAGGAAAACGGTGGTCAAATCTAACGCGAAGCACCTATGTGTGTTCCTGCAGTTGCACTTGAGAGCCGGCGTATATGGTAATAGGTTGCTTCTAGGAAAGAGTATTTCCATCTTAGGCCAAACTTTTTTTTTAATTTGAACTATAGGTACAAATATGTTGTAAAAATAGGAAAAGCTATCAATATTCTAAACAACGTCATTCTACCTAAAGACCTATTACATAAAGCGATTTCCATCGCTATTGTTAACAAAAAAAGAAATTGGTACGTTTGTTTGTCATTCAATGTAACGGAGCAACTGGTTATCTTAGAAACTGGATTATGAAAATACGAAAACAGCAACATAAAAAAACAATTATCACACTTTGCTGTAATTATCCATAATGTTTAAATTAACATTAAAACAGTTTTTTGTTATAGTTCAATTATGGCGATAGCTCAGTGGTAGTAGTGGCGTCGTAGTGACCGCGGCGATGGTCGTGGGTTCGAATCCTAAAATGAGCTTGAGATTTAGGATAACATTTCAAATACCCTAACTTTGTAGGTACCCGACTGGCTGGCTACCCTCAAGTTGAAATTCTGTCACCAAGCACCTATATCGGTGTATTCCAACAGCTGCACTTAACAGTCACTACCATGGTGAGATTGCGGTCAGACAAACTTATCCAAAAGTAAAAAAAATAAATAAGACGTAAGTTCTCGTACTATGTACACAATCGTCCCTCAAGCCCTAACAACCTATCCCGGGCCCACCCTACTTCATGGGGGGCAATTTTGGGCCCATTTTTTATAATTGCCAATCTGGTCCCGACGATATCTTGAGTTTACCCGAATCTTGAGAGAAACGATTAAGAATTTAGCGAGAACTTGATTATTTTTTCCTTTTTAAACGTCCGATGCAATCACTGATTAAGGTTGTTTCAGATTATATTATGATGGTAATAATCTGTTTGTAGGTACAGCATTTGTATTTATTTAAACCTCGCTTATAATTTCGCTTCCTATCGTATATAATTTTACAGAGAGAATGCGTTTATAACATTTGTAAATAATGCGCTTATCACGAAATCATTCAATACATTTTTGATGCTCCTTTCACAGGAAGGTTCAGAATTATGATGGGCATAGTTTAGTGAAAGTCTCACCAAAATTGTATTAGCCGTTTCTGTGATAGGCGCTTTATTTATAAGAGTCATAAACACATTCTCTCGGCGGCCGCACTGTAGTCAACGTTGTTTGTTACAGTGATTAATTAAAAATTAATAATATCCAGAAAAATCCAGTGCCTATATTAATATCATATTATAGTTCATATCGTTTTAATTCATGCGAAATGCTAACCTTACCACATTTAAAATATGACCACAATTCACAAATAAATCTTAAACATAATATTTCCCATTAATAATTTGTTCTCAAGGTATTCAAGACACTCTCAAAAGATATCTTAATTGAAATTCCTTTACTTTGAGCTTATCTTTTGCGGCAAGCAAATTCTTTTAAAGTGATTTCCCTTGAAATATAAGATACGTTTCACACGGTCATAACAAAAAAAGCTGCGAATTCATTGAGCATAGTCGCTAATCAATTCTCAAAAGAAAGATAGAGATAATCGAAATAGTTGTAAATTACCGGCATATCACCTCTATACTACATGACATATTACAGAAGCAATCTGGGTATGAAACTTGATTCGAAATAATGGCATGAGGCTAGTAGCCGCCTAACCGATAATGCAACAGTGATCTACAAACACCAGTTATATCGCACCAAAAAGTAGTATTAAATCACTTATTGAAGTAATATTGGAGTCACGAAACTCATTCAAAGGGCTTCAGACTACTTCAGAGCCGCCAATATTCAAATCAAATAACGTGCAATAAACTGAGCTATACCAATAACGCGAATCGCAGCGATTTCAGCCACTCGCGTCTGAAACGGCACTATCGATAAACCTCATCGGAATTAACTTTGCGCTTTTACCTGAAACTGTTAACTGTACCAATAGTTAGTATAACTAAGTATGTTTAGTCTAAACTAATATTAGATACGATTTAAAGAGAGAAGTATACGGTGATAGCATGTTTTTCCTTTTTTGTAGTTATTCCAATTATGAGAAATCTCAAGTAATTAGATTTATTGAAGACATTAATAAAACAACAAATGTTAGTAAATTGTAATAAATACTCACATATAATACCACAAGAGCTTCAAAATTATCGGGTATTTATTTCCCGAGGGAAATGCCAGATAATTTTGAAGCTCGTGTGGTATTCGGGGGATTATTTTTCCGTCCCAAATGTCGGCCAATAGAATTGCACCATGAGACGAAATGTACAGTTAACAAATACGAAAAGGTTAATTTGACTGGATTGTTTTTTATACATAGCAACGACCAGAGAAAATTTTCAAAAAATTATCAGTATAATACCATGTAGGGTGTACCACGTGACGTCGAATGGTGCAATTCTATTGGTCGATATTTGGGTCGGAAAAATAATCATAAATATTTTTTTGGAGACTAAATATGTAATTGATAAATTTCTTAGGAATGCTTTCCATGTTAAGATCACTAAGTATGTCCTATCTATTTATTTTTGTCAAATTCTCAGGGTGCCAAATAGGTACCATATTTCTTCAAGAGAATTCGTTTACCCTTTAAATAGTATATGTAAGCAACCCTAAATATTTTAACGTGCCAACACCGCGGTCCTGACAGAATTCCGAAGATCGAGTGCTAATGAAATAACTCCGTTTAATCACTCAGCTATTGTAGGTTTAGAAAAGGATCGATCTCACCCCATTATTCAATTAAGTCACTTTTATTTATTAAATTAGGTAAGCACTAGCCTTTGACCTGGCTTCACTTGGAATCTAGAGTATATCCGTTGGTTTTAAAAGCTTTTATTTATATTTACTTGTTAGTTCATTTTTGGAGATACTAAAGCCG
This sequence comes from Ochropacha duplaris, assembly GCA_951361185.1. Classification (NCBI taxonomy): domain Eukaryota; kingdom Metazoa; phylum Arthropoda; class Insecta; order Lepidoptera; family Drepanidae; genus Ochropacha; species Ochropacha duplaris. The sequence goes on along the minus strand of OX592715.1, from coordinate 2,178,717 downwards.
CTACAACAATTCAATTTTGTATACTTATCTCATTTTTTGTATTATTTAGCCATATTTATTATAAGCGTCCTATAGAGGTGAAGGCTGAATAGGGTATGGATGACTGCGTGAAGAATGATATGCGTATGAAAGGTGTGAGTACTGAGATGACTAGTGATAGAGCGGAGTGGAAGAGGAAAACATGTTGTGCCGACCCCACCTAGCGTCGTCCTAATACAAAATATTTTGAGAAGTATCATGTATCTACTTCAGACTATGCTAGAGACCTGGTAAATACGTTATGAATCTTATTGGGATTAATATTAAGTGTAAACTCCTTCAATCATCGCGGTTTGATCCTCGAGACGTCTGTCGGAGTCTCGGAGAGTATCATTCGTTCTACAAACTACAGGTAGGTAGGTATATATATATATTTTTTTTTATTCTGGATAAGCTTGTGTTTGACCACAATCTCACCATGGTAAGTGATGATGTGGCCGAAGGTGGTAAGCACACAAAGCCTAGATGGGAACTGGCTCTCAAGTGCAGCTGTCGGAACACACCGATAGGTGCTTGGCGACAGGTTTTCAACTTGAGGGTGGTAGCCAGCCAGTCGGGTACAAAGTACCCTACCACCGTGCTATGGTTTCCTCACGATGTTTTCCTTCACCGAAAGCTCAAGCTCATTGTAGGATTCGAACCCACGACCTTCGTCGCGGTATTCGACGTCACTTACCACTGAGCTATCATCGCCTTAATCGCCTCATATTATTTTGAAGGTGAATACTACAACCTTCAATTAATGAAATTATATTCTTTGATTGATGAATGAATCGTATGAATTTGGTCATCCATTAGAAAATTAGACGCTATTTTATTTATTATCATTTTAGCCGAAAGACGTCCAAAGTTAGACATAGGCCTCCCCCTAAGTTTTCTACAAGCACCGGTCCTGTGCTGCTCGCATAATTGTGATAACTATGACGGTGGTCGTGGGTTCAAATCCAACAATGAATATGAGCTTTCTGTGAAGGAAAACATCGTGTGGACACCATAGCACGGTGTAACTTTGTATTACCTTCCATGACTGCCATTAAGTTGAAAATCACCAATCACCAATCAGTGGGCAGTTGTAATTGAAAGCCAGAATAAAAATTAAATAGAAAATTACTAAGGGGTTAATAAAATAGTGAATATAATATCAAAATTAAACGAAAACTTATGTATACAGCGACTTGATCCAACAGTCTCTTTACTTAAGATCTAGTGTCAACTGACTTTAAGGGCTATAAAATCAACAGTGACCCGCAGATGGTCAAGAAGTCCAATATCGGATCACTTGAGTGTTAGCTGTCGAAAGGTCAACAAACCCTAAAACAACAAGGGGTTCCGTGGCCAAAATATGCAAATTAAACTAAATACTGGAACGGTAATGATTGGCCAAAGATTATAACATCATTGGTAACAGATAGGCAAGTCGTGTGAAGTGAAAGATTTAGTTTCGTATCCATGTATCATTTTGCTATTAATTTAACAGTAGTTAAGGGGCAGTCCCTAATTCAGGATTCCATATCCAGGATTATTCCAAAAAAGAGTAGAAGGGTCTTATACCTACAGACATAACTCGTAGAGGTTATTTTTTTACTAATGTTCGCCGAAATTATCGAATTCTTGTTGAAATTCGACCATAATAATTATTTTTTTTATTGATAACACTAAAGCTGGTCAATCCTTCTATCCTACTAATACATATTATAAATGTGTCAGTTTGTATGTTTGTTGCTCTATCACGCTAAAACGGCTGAACGGGTTTTGATGAAACTTGCCGTACAGGTAGATCATATCCTGGAATAGAACATACGATAAATTTTATCTCGGGAAAAGATAAGATACCTTGCGAACGCGAGTGTAGCCGCGGGCGGAAAATTTGTAGCGGATGAAAAACGGAGAAGAAAAACGGCGTACGTATTTTCTTCACGTTCACGTATCTTAATTACAAGTACCTACAATATTCTTTAGTATAACACTTTTATACATATTTTTGCCAACATTCAACCAGATATTTGCTAGTACATTTTCGGTTGTAAACCAGTTAGATCTACGTCCAAGGTCTCGTGTGGCGTTGAGGGACCTTTCCTGGAGCCCTACGACCATAACATGTCCATGTTTATAGCTGCCTTGCCCTTTGTACAGATAAAATATTCAAATAGGATTAACAGGATCTGTTGTAGTTGAACTACATGTTTGATATTAAAACATGTTTTAGGATATATTCCTAACTTACCTACATGTAAATTTTAGGCTCTAGCTTTATCTCTCAGACTAAATAAAAAAGGTAGACAGTCACTTTAAGTGCGCGGCACTTAAAGTGAAGCATAGTAAAGGAAGCCGATCGTGTACATGTGCGACGCGAGCGACGCGGGATAACGAACGTGCAGGTCTCGCACACAACTCCGTACGCTCCTTTTACTTATTTATTTGTTCTGTGCTTTACACCTCACCAAAATACACCAAAATAATAAAACTTAATTAAATTTGTTTAAATTAAGTAATTCTGTATTTTATTTTTATTTTATAATATTGCCCGATACGTCTGCATAATGTAATCTATGATAAATACCTACTACATACGTTTGAGTATGGTAATCAGACCCAAATTATGTGAAGCACTAATATTATGCCAAGATAATGTATGTAAGGCATTCAGGCTAATGAGATGGCAATAGGTATTTAACATCAATTACATATCCATAGGAATTATTGGGTCGAATTACATTTACATCTGCCAGCAAATTAATCGAATGAATTTTATATCGATTATTTCAATTTCGGAATTTTAGTCATTTCCAGAGAATTACGAAACTAGTGTTCAATAATCAGTCTATGGAATACGTAAATGCCTTATATTTGTCCTTGTATTTGTCTTAATATTAGTTTTTCTTTTAATGAATTTAGGCTTGGTATCTAAACCTTTAAGCCATCTTAATATCAGTAGCTCAGTTAAAACCACAGGTTATTTTAGTACTTACAGTGGGATTATAATATCAATTTGATACAAAACAATATCCCTCTACGTAGTGCATGGTTAATGCCTATCAAACCCTGAACCGCGTCCACTGAATGCATTGGCTGGTTAGGGATGTCACATGAGTTTTAATTTATAATTTTTTTACACATATAATACGTGGTTCCTCGAAAGCCTTTCTATCACATCAATTATTCTAGATCTGGTGGTCTGGAAATAGCCTATTCAGCTGAAAAAATTGCCTTGCTGCGTTTCTTGCCGGATTCTTCTCAGTTTAAGTGTATTCCGTACTGGTGGTAGAGTCAATTGTAAATGTTCATAAGTGCTTTATCAGGGCCTCAACTGAATTAATTAATTTATGATTATGATTTGATTTTGAGCTTACTGATGTTCCTTCGTATTTGTTTGCAATTGATACATATATTGATACTTAAAAAAAATAAAAGTAATAATTAGAGTACTTTGAAAGCATTGAATGATGTTTTAGTATCTCATACACATAACACTATACAACCACAATTTAATTTTAACAATAATTATATTATGTTTAATTAAATATCCACCCATCGTTTGGCATCCCTAAGCCCGAACGCAAAATGCCCAATCCCTATAATAGAGCAAATCGATGGCCGGGATAACAATCGGCTTAATTTATACCTATGCATCGCGTACGCATGCATTTCACGATTTTTATATATTTTCGAACTGCGGAAAATGGTTGTACGTGATATCGAAACATTTTAAGGGCCTTTCACCAAAAACTCTATTTAACTTGTTTAAACGGTCAATGTATAAATGAATGATATTGTGAATCCTTCACAAAAACTAAATGTATTAATCAGATAATTTTCATGATTTTCACCACTCTTAAGGCCGAAGCCTACAGAAGGTATTTTTCTCTTACAACATATTACACTCACCTTTCCATCAAGAATAAAACTACTACAATTTTTTGGCGCTTATATTAGCAGTCCACAGGCCTTCCCACCATTTTTTATTGTCATATACCCGACTCGAAGCCTCACAATTTTATTTTTTCCCAGTCCACAAAATAAACGCCAAAGTAGTTTCCCCTGTATCTCTAACATGGATGAATTGCCCCAATGTGTGCGGTGATATTTCCTTACTTATTCCAAGCTTATGCCTCATTTTTAGAGGCCTTTTGCCTCATCTTAAGAGGCCTCTTGAAGTGAAACTGTCATGTTGAAATATTATCACTTTTTGGGGTAATTGGATATGTTCCTATTGTTTTACCTATGAGAAATGTAATGTACAATATTTGTTAAAATAAAGTTTTTTTTAGATGAGGAGTGTGATGGATTGGTTGGTCTATGCATATAAAAAGATTCCTGACTGACCTATGATTCCTGACTGACCTATGAATTTGCACAGTTTAGCCGCTGGGTTTAGTCATTTGAAATATTGCACACATGTTCCTTCTACTATGGTTTTTGAAATTAATTTGAGATATTAAAATCACGAACGAAACCGCGGATCAGAAGGCAGTTTAAAATTCAGAAAAAAACAACTTCATATCAATTATCCCGAAACGATATTGTACTAGCCCACACACAGTATAGATATTAAATATGAATGAAATTTTTTCTGTTGAACCTTTTGAAGCGATGATAGCTCAGTGGTAGTGACGTCGGATTCCGCGGCAAAGGTCGTGGGCTTAAATCCTACATTGAGCTTGAGCTTTCGGTGAAGGAAAACATCGTGAGGAACCCATAGCACGGTGGTAGGGTACTTTGGACCCTTAATCAAAAAATTAACCCTTTCTAAAGACTTTCAATTCACACAGATGCAAATACAATCATTTAAAAGTCTTTCTAAGTTTAAAACTACTTATTTTGATAAGTTAGATTCGTTTCAACGTTTTCCATATTTAAAAAAATATGTCTTCTCTAATTTCATCAAATAAATATCAATTTTAAATCAAATGTTTCCTATGTGCTATTAGCGAGGCCTCGTCCATATAGAGCCGGAGAGCGAGCGCTTCAAACGGTTCGTACGCACAATAAATCAAACACCATGTGTCACTGATGACTAGGGGTTGTGTTCTTCTGATCGACGTACTAGTACACTACACCGATGCATTGGATAGTGGCCTTTATTGCCAAGCTATTTAGATAGAACTGTCCTAGTTTCATATTTCGATTTACAAAATTTCTTAATTCTAATTCAAGATCCCCAATTAGTTCCGAGAGGAATTAAACTTTATTCAATTTAAAGCCGAATCCAAAAATTCATGAGCTGATGATACATGCTGAAATTTTACCGAATTCGGTCGGGTTTTCTTTGAAATCATTCTTTAGATCCATTTTATTACCGGAGTTTTAAGATCATATAAAAATATTGACTACCACTCAAAACTTTACCTGAAATTCTCCGATTTTTATGTCAACAAAAACTAAAAGGTTTCTGGAATCCCGGGGAATATCTTCAAAGAGTATATCAATAAAAAACTCAATCAAGCTCTTCAGCTCTCTAAAGTCAATAAATGTGAAAACGTCAGCAAATCCCGGATATCCATTGTAAATCCTCCAAGTAATGCCACGTATTACCGACAGCAAAACTATCTCAATACGAAAATTGGACGATCTGCTGGGATTGTGCAAAAGCATTTACTGCACCACGCACCACCATTTTTGGGTGTTATTTTTGCCCTGCGATTTCCACCAGGCGGGATTGTGGTTGGGAATCACTCCTGAACATCATATTGGGCTTTGAAATTGATTGTCTGTGAGCGAGCGAAATTATTCGTATCGATTTAAATGTCGAGTTCAAAGGTTTGCGTGCGGATTAGAATTTTAGTTGGAAAAAATACGGCTATTTTATTTACACAACTATATTGGGACAGTGCTGGGTAGGGTAACATCTATATGTATAAAATTTCTGCATCCGTATGTTTGAGTCCGCAAAACTACAAAACTACAAAGAGTGTCGATAGATTGACTTGAAACTAGACAACGTTGCATTTTAATAGGAGGGTGTTTTTGTTTTATTTTGAATTTCCTATGGAAGCGGGAATTTTCAGAGCTTTTTGTGAGGTTGAGTTAAAACAACAATTGCCTTGGCAACGGTTATATTTACTCCCTCATCATACATAGACAGAGCAAAGTGTGACCGGGTTTAGTTAATGCTTTTATATTGATGCCAAAAATCATTACACTACATAATCTTATAATCATTGGAAACATAAAAAACAACACAAATTTTCCAAGATTCGAAGATTCCAATTTTCCATGTTATGGCACATTTCATTGACGAGAATAAAAGCTTGTCGCGATATTTGCATATTTTCTAGGAAATATTTTCTTTCATAAAATTACTTATAATTGTATGTCAGACTAGTTAGTACACAGGTAAATCTCACGACAAAATCATTGAATAAATTGTGTAATAAATGTACTAAATTGATTGGTTTGATTTAATTTAAAGTTTATTTTCTTCTTTTCAGGGCAATTAAATAAAAGCTTGTTTTCAAAAAGTTTTTTTTTACCATTAATTTATTCACAGTAAATCCTCATTTAAAACGGTATACATAGAGGTCCCTACCTATATGCATGTTCTAGAATACACGTTTGCCTGCCAAGTGCCAAGAATTCGCAGGTGCACTGTTGCTTAAATTTCCGCCATTTTATATCTATCGTAATATTTTGATTGTGTGTTTATACAGGAAGAAAGCTACCAGGTGGTAAAGATTTGAGACCTGCCATCAGCTAGAATATTCTTTTTATGAAAAACCGTGTGGGAAGCTCTGCAGTTCCCTGGGTCTTAGATACTTCAGTAATGACGTCACGGAGGTGAACTGGGTCGGAGCTGTAACCCTTGATGTCGGAAGACATGATCTGTCAGCGTGTCTAGGAACGGAGTATATAATTAAGTAAAGAATTATATAATACCTTTGGGTTTTTCCTATTTTTTTCTGGCCACAAGTATCGAGATTTAAAGGAAAAACAAGTCGATGGAGCCATTCTCCAGTTTTTGAGAGGCAATTGATTTTATAATATTTAGATTTGATGTACGTACTACGGGCAATGTTTAGATTTGATATGCTAAGGGCTTTCAGTAAAGAAATGCTAAAGGATAAATTTTATTAAATGTATTTTTTATATCTAAAATACTCCAGCTATATCAGACAGATTTTTACTCTTCCAAAGCCCTCTTAAAACTAAAGTTTATTAATACAAAACTAAAGATAACGAAATCAAAGCGTATGTACAATAAACATAAAAATAATAAATAAAAACAATAAATCTAACGTAGCCTAGAGGAAACCGTCGGACGCTGTAAAAAGTGCTAACTCGTAAGAACGAGCGGGACTTAGGGTTGTCATTCACAACAAAATACATTTGCTAATTCCTTAAAATATTCGTGACATAAACGATACTTTTAGTTCCAGACGTACTTGATATTGATTTGATGTCAAGCCAGCATCAAATTTCTTTTAGAGATCAAATATTGATAGCTTTCTTTTCCGATCTCTGATTTAACCCCCACCGCAGTTGAAATCCTTTGCGGAAGTTTGATGATGATGCAAAATTTTTAGTTGCGAATCTTTGTAGTTACTCGGTGCACCGTGGTGAAATATTTTTGCGTGGTTTAGTTTTATCTGTAGATATATTGGTAATCTTAGTTATTTTAATTTTCTAAATAATTGTTGTGTAATATTCCGTCTTGAAACTTAAAAGTACCAACCCTGGATTTTAATATGAAATGGATGCGAGTAAGTTACGTCTCCCGCGGCGATTTGCTCCTTCCGCGGCACCCGGGCATTGTACAGAAAAACCGACAAACGATCGCCCAGCACAAATAGATTTAAAAAATCAAAATAAAATCCGTAAAATGAAACGTTGTGCCAGCTACTTTACTTGCAATAGTTTTAAAAAGAATAAGGATTAGAGAGATTTTTCTGGATTAAGTCCTTTTGTTCTGGGGATTTAAAATTGAGTGCTGTATGGACTCGACAGGCGATAATAAGCCTAAAATAATTTTTAAATCCTCCCATTATTTTGGTAAACGGAACCTTAATACATTTACGGTAACTTTCAAACAACAAATCTAAACTTAGAATACGTTTTAACAACAATATTTGCAGAATACAATTTAAATTCTTAGTCTTTTTTTTATTTTCCATTAGAACTGTATTTATAAATCAGCAGGTTATAAATGGGTTTCCAAAAATGTTAAGTACCAATGTAGCTAAATTGAACTTCATAAATACCGGATAATCAAAATTAGGCAAATGGAATTAATACCGTATCGACAAATTGGGCCGTCTAATACACCGTAGCGTAACGCTTGGAGGAAACCGTTGGTTTGTCGATCCATAACCAATAAAGCCAAATGCCACTCACTGATTAATCATAATCACGAAATCTCAGAAAGTATAAATGCTAAGTTTTTATTTGTAACTAGTGGGCCCGGCAGACGTCCTGCCCTGAAAATAAAACTTAGAACCCGATTCCAGCGCCACCAATTGTGAAACTAAACCATCTGTCAGTCCGATCTCGAGACATGTCAAAACGTCGTTCTATACAAAATGTATGACAAAAATAATTTTCTTCATTATTCTTTTTTTTTTTGTGAATTTTTCCTGAATTTTCTTTGCTATAAACCTCACGGAGCCCGAGACCTTTCCAACGAATGCAAAACCGTGGAAATCGGTTCGTGCGTTCTGGAGTTATAGCGTCAGGAAGGAAAACCCGACTTATTTTTATATAGTAGATTAGTTTAGTTTAGCTTTTTAGTTTTATTTCATAAATAGGAATTTTAAATATAATATAAGTATTTATAATGAAGAATGTTAACTAAAATAAAAAAAATAAAATTTTGTAGCATATACATAATTATATGTAAGGATTTATAATAAAAAAATATGCAGACCTACTCTTTAAGTAATGCTAAGTTAGATTCCTCATATAAAAGACTAAGTATCCGTAAAGAAAGGGTTTTTGAAAATATAAACCCTTCCCTCGGGAATGCGGGTGAAACCGCGGGGGACAGCTAGTTTAATATACTTTTATCGGACGTAATTTGAATTTTCAGCCGAGATTTAAAAAACCACATTTTGGTAATATGTATTTAATTATCAAAACATTGAATGTCTTCTAATATTATAAATAGGGATTTGTATGTATGTGTACTCGTATGTAACGAATAAACTCAAAAACTACTGGGCCGATTTCAATAATTCTTACACCATTTGAATGCTACATTATTCCAGATTAACATAGGCTATATTTTTATCCCGGTTTAAGATAAGATCCCACGAGAACGCGGGTGAAACCGCGGAGGACAGCTAATACATAAAGCCATCATAAATTAAAATCTTTATCAGATCTCGTTCCAAGCTATTAACACTATTTTGGCTGTTCGCTACGGTGTCACACACGTCAATCGCAGTTCACGCGTCACTACTGGAATTTATTGACTATCCAGCCCAATTGCATTTCTAAATCAAATAGATTGGAAATAGCTTGACTAGTGGAACTGATTCGTTAATTACTAATTAGAATCTGGCTTTTGAATATTCATATACCTACATACCTACTTTATAAAGCGCACTATCGATTTTTGACTAACTAAACTGAAAATATAATTGATTTAAAAATAACAAAAAATTACCCGATTTGGGGCTGCAGCATTTATAAAACGCGTGAATAAGACACTTTTAAAAATGTTCAACCATTTGCAGATAAGATCTGGTAAGATTGGGTGAAAAATTGACACATGAGAAATGTGTCAAATTGGAATCTGTCCAAAGTTTAAATATTTTCGAACGTTTGTTCAAAATCTTAATGTTCAAAATTCGAATGTTGCATCTTGCAACCGAAGAAGAAGCTCAAAGTAAACACTGAATAAAATTCCGCCTGGCATGCATTCCCCGCGAGTTTCTGAACGGTGCACGGACGGACAGTTCCGAAGAATAATGACGTGCTTGTTGCCATAATATGGATTCTTAAAAGTTTGAAGAAGATAAAAGTGTAGCGAAGTAAGTTTGGTTTGTGGTTCGAAATTTAAATAGGCGTCCTCTATTTGTTGTTGAAAAATCCTTTTTTAGCGGATACCCACTGGCTATGAGGAATCTAGGTACCTACCAAATTTCAAGTAGCATTTATACTTTTCGAGATTTCGTGATTAAAAACAATGAGTGTTATTTCGCTTTTATATAGATAGAAGATAGAAAAGAAAGAAAGAAAAATATTTTATTTATTCGCGCCACTCGACGCAAACCAAATAGCAACAAAAAAACATGCAGTTTTCCTTTTTTTAGCTACCGCCTAATACGTACATTTGGCAACACTGCATTATACCTGTCATTTAAAATAAAAAAAAATGATTAGCTTAAAGTTTATGAATCTGTAAGTGACGTGAATATATACAATTTTCTACCTTTTTTAAATAAAGGAAGTACAAAACAAATTAAACAATATTGTTGGAAGTTTGTGCGTCGTAGCGATATAGAATAAGATAGTATAACATTTTACTCACTCCAATTTTCATCGCCATAAATCAGTCTCAAAACAATTCTAAGCCTTATTTGAAGCAAAGTTAAATTCACGAAAACTCAACTCTTAAAAGTTATGACGTCATTTTCGCCGTAACCATCGATTTAAAACTTTAAAAACTGGGCTAAAACTATAAGTTTAAAGATATTTACGGCCAGTACGGTATCGCATAGTTGCTTAGTTTGTTTTTATTGTGCCTTTTAACACTTCCCGACGTGTTACTAACACGTATCGAGTGGTTTATGTTATCTTGAGCCAAGTCAGTGGCCAAGTGTGGCCAAGTCCTGGGGCTTTATGGTAAACAATAATAAATTATACAATGTTATGTTAAAGTGTATTGTAGTTAACTAAAAACGTTGGAAATATTTGGTTTTGCTGGATGTTAGAATGTTTCTATTTTTAAAAATACAGCGTTACTAGTCGAATTTCTACCATAAATTTAGAAAAATTAACTGTTTCCAAATTATTTTTGAAAAAAAAAGTTTTACTTCACATCTATAGCTATATATATTTATATAAATAAAAATGGAACTTCGAAATGTATGTACGCTCATAACTTTCGAATGAGAGCACCAAATTGGATGATTCTTTGTTTTATGTATTCGTTATTGTTAGGTAAAGGTTTGTATAAAATAAAAATTTCCACGAGAAAGCGGGTAAAACCGCGGGGGACAGCTAGTATTAATATATAAGGGATATTTTACCTAAATAAAAGTATTGTAAAATGAAGGGAATGATACAAGCGGTACATATCTACACGCACGCTCACTCAATCGTCGATATAATCGAATACTGCAAATAAAACTTAAAGATAAGATACACAGTACAATAGGAATTCCAGAGACAAAAGACACTTTTTCCAATGCATTCACGTCGGCCAAATTGGATTTAGGTCCGCAGTCCGCACCAACTTGGCCTAACGAACGGACGAAGTGTTTGAACTATGGATGGTGTGCACCAAAAAGAACTATTCATGACTGTGTCTATGTTGCATTGTTTGTGTTTTGGAGGGTTTTTTTTAATGTTTTTATTTTAGACGTAGTATACACGATTGTAAACCGCACGGGTGCTTTGTAGTACTCGACTGGCTGGCTTCCCTCAAGTTGAAAATCTGTCGCCAAGCATCTGTAGGTGTGTTCCGGCATTTGCACTTGAGAGCCAATTACCTTTAAGGCATTGTAATAAGGTGTACAACACGTTGGCAATACCCTTGGTATAATCTCTATAGGCAACGGTAGTCACTTACCATCAGGTGACCCGCCTGCTTGGTTGTCTCTTGCGGTATAAAAAATGATTTGGATGAAAATTGCCAAAGATTCTTAGATAGACCTAGGTAGGTACTATTTTTTTTTCAGTGGATAGCCTTGTTTTTTTTACCGCAACATCAAAGTATATAGCCAAGAACGGAATTGGCTATTAAGTCATCCATTATGTTCTTAAATCAAATTCGTATTCCAAATTTAAAAAGGTATTTCTTAAAAAGTTTTAATATAATGTTTACCAAAACCTACATGAAAGATACGTACAAAAAGTATTTATGAACATTTTTTTCAACCCAATATCAAACACAGAACTGGATTTTAAACTTATAAGCTATTTCAAGCTGCCCGCATTAGCTACAGGGCTGTCAGTTGAGTCCTAATTATCTACATTTAAAGTTTATTTTTTTCCACAAGTAATAACATACCGTAGTCTAGTACATGTTTTTACAACGTTAAATTGAGGCAATTTGCTTGATATTTTTACATTTAAATATGGTAAAAACTCGTTACTTTTACTCGCTGGAATGATATTTACCTACCAACCTAGTTTTAGTAGAATGTATGCCATTTATGTAAGAATCACTAGACCATAGACATTTATCTTACATAGAATAAAAAAAATAACAATGAAATTACGTATCATAATTGCTCAATGAATATAATATAATGTTATCGATAGTAACAAAGCCATAGACAATATAGTACGATAAATAAAAATGGCAGTCACATTTGCGACCAATAAAGGCCTATAAGAAAATTGCCTGGAATTCCTTTAGTTATATTAGTTTCGTAAACTATCGTTTTCCTATATTTCGACTTTATTCCTTTTACCAACACGCTGTATATCAACCGAAATAAATTCCCTTTTAATATCCATTGCGCGTTTTATTCCTTGAGACGTAGAGATATGGAGAACAAAACGAGCAATACATTCCTAAAATTGCGAAATCTTCGTCGCATTTATTTGAATTTCGAAGGATTTCGAGATACGATTGATTCATGCTCACAATTACCTCTGAACACTGGGAGACATCTAGTTGGACGCGGATCCTACACAACCAACTTACTGAGATCTGCCTGTCTATTACAATTTAAAGAAGACACAGGTTTTGTTACACTGGCAGGTGAAACGAGACAAGTGATATGACTATCTTAGATTGACCTCTAGTTTCTTTATAGATGAACAAAGACAGAGATCAGAATTCGTTGGTTATTGTGAAACTAGACATGTGCCCCAGATTGGCTCGTATTGGGGATTTCTTGGGAATACGCTCGTTGCTTCACTATGTATTGGTCTTTGTTTGGACAATAAATACATCAAGTGTTTAGTAGAGGTTGATTCATTGAACTACACTGTGTTAGAAAGGGCCTACACATAAAAAAACATAGCATAAAGAACTGTATACGTTTCTGTCCAAAATGAGTATAACTAAAGATAATATTATGTGGTGAAGATGAGCAAGGTGGAAAAATGTTGACAAAAATATTAAACAAGGGACTTACAAAGTACCTCCTTCAACAGAAATCGATATAATTAGTAACTGCAAAGTCCTTCTAAATTACGACACTATCCGAACAGAATGCCGAAGTATTGGCGACGAAACGACAAAACTACAAATAAAAGCAGAAGAGCGTAGTCCAGAGAAAATTAAGTTCTATTGACTGTACAGTGCAAACACAATCAATGGAGGAAGGACGCCTCCCCACTCTAAAATTACCAAACAAAGCATTTGGCTACTACCACGCTGAGCTCCCTTACCATCGACCGCTCCGTACGGTTACAATTCAAGCGAGTGATACAGAAGACGCAATGGATTGGACGCAAGAGAAGCAGAGGTTAAAGGCAGGGGTCTAAGATCTAATAAGTGTAGGTGAGTCTGCCGATGGAACAATGTGTGAGAAAATTCTAAGTGGCAATGCAGGAGCAGTTCTGCAGCTTTAAAGGAGGTCGGATCCCAATAGCGAGGCAGTAATGTAATGTAAATAAGAGATTGGCTCTGGTAATTTTGTTTGTTGGTGATGTCAATGGATGTTTTTAAATAAGAAATTGTCGGGAGGTTATTGTTTTTTATTATTGACTATAATATGTCGTTCCACTGTGAATGGGCCAATTACAATTTTTGTGGAAGCCTACATGTTGTGTCATTTGTTTATAACGATAATTTGCATTATAGTGTATCGCTTTATGGAGTTGGCTGCTTTCAGAAGCTCCCAACATCTTTTCCAAATAAATTTAAAAGTTTGTTTGGATCTTTGTTACCCTTTCAAGCAAAAACAATTGAACTGATTTTGTTGAAACTTGGCACGCATGTAGATTAGATCCTGTAATAAAACATAGGACAATTTTTATCCCGGAAAAGATAAGATTCCTCGATAACGTGGATGAAACCGCGGGGACATCTAGTTCTTAATTTTTTAAGTTACCTTACTGCATTGATTGATGTAATCATCTTACCTGAAACAAAAAACATTGATATAGTTATTTATAACAAAGCATTTCATCAGTGATCAGAAGAAAAAGTAGTAAAAATACAGATCAAACACAAAACACTCCTTTTTGGCCGACAGTCGGGTAATAAGACACATAATTCATTCGCTTGTGATAGTTAAGAATAATAATTAGAAAATTATTTATATTCTTCTTGATCAGCCAAAGCACAGCGTTATCTAAGGGGATCAATATATTCTTGTTGTGATTCTGTATTCTACACTCATTTTTGAACAGGTAAAGTTTGTATGTTTGTATGGAGGTAATCTCTAAACTACTAATCCGATTCTGAAAATTCATAGAGAGCTATAGACTAAGTTTTATCTCTAAAACGCGGGTGAAACCGCGGGGCTGAAGCTAGTGTAATATAAAACCCTGTATAGATTTTATTGTCGAGATACTTGAATAACCGCACTTTTATTTACTCTCATTTCCTTCCACTTGAATGCTTCTACAAAAGTAAAGTCTTTTATCGGTAACTAAAAGTTTTTTCTTTGATATCCGGACCAGAAACTTTGTTTAAAGTTAAAGCGCTAAAATCTTAAATTGTGTTATTTAACTAGCTTCCGCGCGGTTTTACTCGCGTTCCCAAGCGATAAAATCCCTTATTTTAACATTTAAGTACGTAAATACAAACTTTTGTATTATAATATTTCACATTTTCCTGTGCATTCGTTGGATTGGATACCATCAATCAATAAAGGACTTTATACTCTAGAGAAAAAGTTCAATGATGCTTTTGCCATTTGCCAGACTAGTTTGCGTCCCACAGTTTCGTTTAAGTTCTTGATAGATTTAATGTTTTTTATTATAATTTTTATCGCGGGGGAATCTACAATATTTAACAACATATAATAATAAGTTATTGGAACGAAGTTCCTTATCGCGCGTTGTGAAAGGGGGCTAGACGGAAAAAATTCTTACGACACTTTTTACGTCAAAAGTGCGCACGCCGTCAAAAGTGACGGCGTGCGCACTGTTTCTCTGTCCCTCTCTCTCTCTCTCTCTCTCTCTCTCTCTCTCTCTCTCTCTCTCTGTCTCTCTCTCTCTCTCTCTCTCTCTCTCTCTCTCTCTTATAGAAATCAAGCCAGATATTTTAATTTCTATATATATATATATAAATATAAATAGAAATGTTTTATATATATATACTCTCTCGACTTATATATTTAAACCAGTTTTAATCTCAGTAAGGTAGCCAAACTCCTTAATTATGTATGAGAGAGCAAAGCAATCTGACCTTAATCGCTCATCCCCAAGACTCACATATACAGTGTGATAATAAAACAACCCGCAACAAATCCATCAGCACCTCGGCCATCGCGTGTTATACAGGGTGATACATCGCTCGTCCACGTTCGAACTGCCTACAATAAATACACCCCACGCGCACGCACTTGTTATTTATTAACTAGATCACCCTGTAAACGCGCGTTTCTTAAAATAAAGTAAATTACGTTTCGTCTCTTGCGTCTGTCTCGAATGTCTTGTTTTGTCTGTCCGGCTATTTATGAAAACGTTTTGTTTTTAAATATTCTAATTTGGAATACGAAAATAACGGTATCTATTGTCTATGCTAACGTTCTCTGAATATCTAAGTATTTAGTTACCAACGGAAAGTTTTAATTGGTAATTTAATTATCTCTTATTCTCTTTAAGAATTTAATTGTAATATAATTTAAGTTACTAAAAGTAGGCGAAAAATCGTGTTAATGTATCTTAGGTAGGTATCCTTTTTATTTTTTTTTTATATTCGATAGGCTTGTGTTTGACCACATCTCACCATGGTAAGCGATGATGTGGCCGAAGATGGTAAGCACACAAAGCCTAGATGGGAACTGGCTCTCAAGTGCAGCTGTCGGAACACACCAATAGGTGTTTGGCGACAGATTTTCAACTTGAGGGTGGTAGCCAGCCAGTCGGGTACCACAAAGTACCCTACCACCGTGCTATGATTTCCTCACGATGTTTTCCTTCACCGAAAGCTCACCAAAACCCACGACCTTCGCTGCGGTATTCGACGTCACTACCACTGAGCTATCATCGCCTTAGAATACTTTAAATATTGTCAAGTTAAATCGACGACAAATTTAGTAGAATGGTTTCGGATTTAAGTAAAAAAAATCCTGGGTGGGAATCGAATCCACGACCTGAGGGTGGGTCTTACTAACCAAGCCAACCGCCGCATCTATACTAAGTATATTTCGCTCCCATAATTTTTGGTGACAAATAACCAACCAATTTCGAATGACCCGTACATTAAAATTTGGTCGGTTTATATCCTCCAAAACAGTTGAAATGTAAATTTTCTTCTCCTAATGAAAATTTACGTCGCTAATACATTAAAGCGAACTCAATAGGAATTAATGCAGCATTCAATATGGCTTCCGTCGTAAATTACTAAAGTCAATATATGAATTGTATAGGGTTAGTGCACACTATATCAAGTTACTCGTTGCCGGGGTGACGGTTCATTTGTCTTGTGATTTAGAGGCAATCCTAGTCTACGATGCGGACAAGTGCTGTGTCTGTGAGGCAAGTCTCCGCTAATGTGGCTTTACCCTTATTTTAGACTTCAGGGTTCGCAATCTTTTAAATGCTCAGTGGAACTTTTCGGCGGGAACTTGCGAAGTGACGTTGCGTTTTAATTTTTATAACCGACTTAATTTTCATTAAATTCGTTTAATTTTGAGTTTTATTGAATAATATCGATGGTGTTTTGTCCAATAAAGATAAATCTAAGTGCACAAGTGGAGTGAAGTGAAATGAAAGCGTGTATTGTGCCTTTTCAGTTTGTCCCAAAAAGTCAGTGAAAAGTTTTAGTGGAACAGCCGCCAAGTTCATGAAAACCTGACCGGACTTGAATGAGTGAAAGAAAGTATTTTCTTGGCGTTTCTTCAAGAGGCTAATATAAAAAAGGTTGTATTTGATTGGTAGGTATAGAGTTTAATCGACGATATTAAAACAACTCCAAGCCTGGTTAAAGTTATATCTATCACATTGAAAGAGAACAATACAAAAGGGAAGCTGATGATTACCAATGCCGTCTTCCTGATTCTACTATCACAAATGCTGCCCATAAATATAACAGAATTCCATAAAATGCGAGACAATTCAACAAAGTTCAGAATCAATTTATTATGCCATTGCTCCATAGTTTTTGATTAGAACTAAATACAAGTTCCTACTCGGACGTGAAGCGAAATAAACTTTGCCACTAAAGCAAGATAATAATGATCCTTAGTCCTGATCAAGATCATTGGGGACCCTGAGAGAAGAGGTACATACGAATAAAATATACAGCGCCCTTTCAGAGCCCATGATTGTTTGCGCGGCGTGTATCGCGCATAAATAAGTCGTTTTGTCGACTCGATCAATTGTACCGTTTGCTTACCCTTACTGCAGATGTTTGGGTTTCGCTACTTATTTGTAAAGCTGGAGTTACACAAAGAAACGTCTTTTTGGGGACAGAAACGGCAATTGTAAAGGTTGTTACACATAGCGTGATTTGTGACAAAATGGGGTACTTTGTGACAAAAATATTTTTTACTGCAATTTTGTGTGTCAATCATTTTATTTTAAACAAAAACTGAAGATGACGTTGGCAAAATAAAACTACACGCCTTGATTAGTATCAACTGTAACTCGGGTAAGTAGAGCTATTAAATAAACCAGAAGACATTTTGTAAACAGTAAGATACACCGGCTTCAACGACAGCTTAAACTTATTTAATGCGTCAGCTAGCCGTAATTTGCTTTTTCTGCGCTGTGAACCTACTCTTCACAACATCTACCTCTTTCTGAAATGCAAATCTACAACACACATGTGGCGTTTTACCCCAGTTTAGATGTTATTTAACCGGGAGCCACTAAATATTCATATCATCTTAATACAAAAGGAAACCAAGGGTCACAAACAAACCATCTCTAATCCACAGTACCTAACTCGTGTAAACAACCCGCGCTTAGTTATTCAATGCCTTTGTACACATGTTTTCAACCCGTGCGCCTTTATCCAGTTCTTGATTCAGGAGACTACGTTAAGTAAGGTTTCTGCGTTTGGACATGTCTTCATACATTATAAGCCCACAGATTTGGGGTATTATGTCTCAGAAATATACTTGTTAATATAACAAACTATACTGTATACTATTAAATCATTGTTACTACTGAATACATTCAATTTAGGACTAATAATAGCCCAATAGCGTGTTGAAGTTGTGACCTTGTCAAAGTACTAATTGTTACGAAAAAAATGTCACAATACTTTTTGTGACTTGCATCAGTGTACACCAACCTTAACAATCCCAATGTCAACGCACCAGTAATATTTCGCACACTGTTCGGCTACTTGAGGGCCCTATTTGCATAGAATTGTCTCTTTTTATTTACGATTCAAGTTTATTTTGTTTTTTTTTCGTTTACCGAATTATCGAAGTCGTTTGGGGTAGAAAGAAGTCAATAAACGAAAACAGTAATTATGTTATATTGACAAAAAAATTATAAATATGAACGATATGAACTCCCCCTGTGTATCAACTCTAACTACCTAATTATGAGCCGGTGATGTGATGTATGTCACTTCAAATTCCATATCTATTAACTAGTTTTGGCACGCGACTTTTATCCTAATCTAGAATACAAACTGTGACACTGTGCTTTTTTTGCCATATTTGAAAACCAGGCAGGCAGGTCACCTGATGGTAAGTGAATACCGTCGCCAAGACATTAGCAATACCAGGGGATTGACAATGTCTACTTGTCGACTGATTTTTTAAATTATCAAAAGGCTAGGTAAGGCAAAACCACGGTATACCATCTAGCTAATCAAAGAAGCTTAACAAAATAAATTCCTTTGAAGTGTTGTTTTTGGTCGACTTGTAAGAAATACTGTTGTTTATTTGTTTTGTTTACGCTTTTGTTGCGGTTTTTTCAGCCAATTATTCATATTGTATTTAAATTATTTATTTGTCAAAAACCTCTTTTTATTTTTGGCATTTAAATGTTTACATCTAGGTACATAAAATGTTTATAATTTAATAAAATCCGTAAATTGCTTAATTTTATGATCAAAATAATATTGATAAATCAATTATTACGTAAAAAGTTACTCTTTTATTCTACTTTTAAAATTCAACCAGCATCCAAAAAATTAAATTATAAAAAATAAAAGGTTTTTTTGTTTAAACTGACATAACAATACGAATATTTCTCGGGTAGATACTTCGGGTACATCTTTTGGAAGGTAAGTGAAAGTATAGCAGTGGTACCAACTTAAAAAAAACTCCGGTAACGACTAAATCCGCGAACAAAGCTTCAACACAGCTCTAAACAATTTAAAAAAAAAATGAAGAGCAATGGCATCTTGAACAAATGTTTCTCAAAACTGTAAAAAGAATGCGAGACCCAAAAACAGCAGCAAAATTGTCCAAGAATTTTCTCCTAAAAATTTACGGTCGAATAACTTTCTTATGAAGATACATATCTCGATATTTGGGTTTACTCGTACGCAGTATAATTTTCCAGAGCGTTGGTCAAACTCTTCGTTGCTATATAACCGTTATTTGATATGAAAAAAGAACCTTTTCTAGACGGAAAAGGATTATTATTAGCATGAGATCAATGACTTTGATTTAAGTTTTTAAGGCGCCTAAATCTATAGGCGCTTTAAAAACTTAATATATAAAAGAAAGTCGTGTTAGTTACACTATTTATAACTCGAGAACGGCTGGACCGATTTTCATGGTTTTTGATTTGTTAGATTCGTCTCCGCCCGGAATAGCAGAATAACTATTAAAAAATAAGAAAAATGCACAAAAAAAAAAGAATAATGAAGACAATTATTTTTGTCATACATTTCGTATAGAACGACTTTTTGACATGTCTCGAGATCGGGCTGACAGATGACAGATGGTTTAGATTCACAAATTGGACACGGTAGGTGTCGCTGGAATCGGGTTCTATGTTTTGTTTTAATTTCAGGGCAGGACAACGTCTGCTGGGCCCACTAGTATCGTAATAAAATTATAAATGAAAATGTCGCAGGCCTATTGTTTAAATCAGTATTTTTAAAAATAGATCCAAAAGTTCAATGACTTGCTAAATGTAGCAACATTTCATCACACCAAGTAATTGAATAAGAAACCCGTAGCAACTTATTTACCGAAGTTTCCCTTAGGCGTTGTTAAAAATTTACAAGCAAAAAGTTTTGGCGCGGACTTTTTAATTAACTACTTCCTTAAGTTAGACCTTGGAAACCTTTCTATTCAGCCTTACATCTCATTGGATGGCGGGAAAGTTTGTGTGACAGTAGCATTGTTTACTTTATCCAGGACAGAATTTTATTGAATGCATACAGTTGTAAATCTCTTTAACAATTATTCATGCAAATAAGCCCTGATGAAACCCGGAACAAGAACATCACGTCAATTTAATAAATAACAATAACCCAACTATTCCCATTGATTTACAATACAATAACAATTTGATGAAGTAAACTTGTTTTGGATTTTTTTTTTCACAAAATAGCGTTTAGTTCAAAGACAGAATGTTACAAACTCAATTGGAAGCTCTAAAGACGATTGAAGCATATTCCTCTCAAATACCACTTTAATAGAATTCTCAAAGAACGTCCAATTATCTTACCATTCGATCACTAAAGTGAAATTTAAAAAGTTTTCAAATTTCGAATTTCATCGGTAGATTTCAAATTTCGAACAAAAATGTTCACAAAAGGAAATCTGTTCGGTATTAAAATTAGAGAAATCGTTAGTTGAAACCCGATTCAGTGTCGTACGACAAAATTTATGTTGGAAGTCTTGCATAAATTGCAAATTTCTGTTAAATGTATCCATTACATGTTGACACATTTTAAGCTGCCGTTTTATTAATGCGATAAAATGTCTTGAATTGTTCGAACGCCATCGTATTACTTAAAATCTACGTAAGTTATTACGCACTCACGAATACTTACGAATCGAAACGAACGATTTTTGAAATTCGATATCTGAGACGAGATTTATTTGATGTGATCTAAGGCGGAGATAGCTCAGTGGTAGTGACGTCGGATACCGCGGCGAAGATCGTGGGTGCGAATCCTGCAATGGGCTTGAGCTTTCGGTGAAGGAAAACACCGTGAGGAAACCATAGCACGGTGATAGGGTACTGGTATAAATAATTACATCCCCTAATGCCTTCGTCTCTTCATCAATTGAAACGGTAAAGTTACACCTAAAGTTCCCCACATCTTGATATCTACCTATCATCAAAAAAAAGTTAATGTAGAGCACAAATCTGAGAGGATTCTTTGTCGCCACGTCTTTCGACAATCGCAAAGTCGCAAGTCGCACCTATGGAACGGTACCTTAAAATCTGAGCACTCCGTGCCCTGGCGAGTCTCCAAGCCACGAGTGGCCGCAGATGACGAAGCGTCTCCTACTCTACTCGTTATCGCCGCGCTGAGCAGACTACCGACATATTTGCACTTTGCACGATGTCGCGTTTTGCTGAATAAATATTTGCAAAATTTGTATCTGTTGGCATTTGTATTTTTTTTGCTATACCACTTCCATTCCAAAAGTTGTATCCTCCCACTAATATTATAAATGTGAAAGTTTGGATGGATGTATGTTTGTTACTCATTTACGGCACGGAGATAGATTACTCGTACAGTCTTTCTTTCTTACAAAGGCTACTTTTTATCCCGGGAAAAGATAAGATCCCTCGGGAACGCGGGTGAAACCGCGCGAAACAGCTAGTATTATAAATGTGAAAGTATGTTTGGATGTGAGTGAAGATGTATGTGAAGATGTTTGTTACTCTTTCACGCAAAAACGGCTGAATGGTTTTGATGAAACTTGACACACAGGATAGTTCATATCCTGGAATAAATCCGTGGGTGAAACCGCGGAGTGGAAAACTGGTTAGTATATCATACCTTTATAGCAAAAAGCTATCCGAACTTAAACCTTCATTACTTAAACACCTTTGCCCAGTTCTACAAAAAAAAAAAAACAAAAATTAATTTACATTATTCCACACGCACTACACGTTCGATATTTAAAATGGCGCGTTAAAATCGCAAGTTTATACGTCCACATTTGAATATCTCGACAGATCCGCCACAGTGACAGTAAATTGCACTGATAATTGCCACCACACTGGCAACACTGCGCTTACGGACCCCACGTCGTACCTTTCGTACATGAAGGTT
Organism: Ochropacha duplaris; assembly: GCA_951361185.1. Lineage (NCBI taxonomy): Eukaryota > Metazoa > Arthropoda > Insecta > Lepidoptera > Drepanidae > Ochropacha > Ochropacha duplaris. Next base: position 2,156,234 of record OX592715.1, on the reverse strand, counting down.
ACTGTTTTATATTAAACTAGCTTTCCGCCCGCGGTTTCACCTACGGTACTGTTGAATATTCTGTGTCCAAGTTTCCGAGGGAATTTAAATAAAATCGAACATCGTGTCCCGCGCGGTTTCACCCGCGTTCCCGTGGGATCTTATCTTTTCCCGGGATAAAAATATAGCCTATGACACTCACAAATAATGTGGCTTTCTATTGGTAAAAGAATTTTCAGAATCGGTTGAGTAGATCCAGAGATTACCCCTACAACCTCACACACTTTACCTCTTTATAATATTAGTATAGGTAAATAAACCTAGCACAAATTCTCAAAATCGATACTATCTTTATCTTAGCTCCATCAGTCTTGGGCACTAAAAATATACGATATAATTGGAATGGCGAATGAAACGAAACGAAAGCCATGAGAATATCCAGTTATGTCGAATGGGACATACCAATATCGGTATATGCCGGCCACGGATAATGAAATCATGGAGGGAGACTTCTATTTTTGGAATTGAATTTTTTCGTAGCGCTATGTAATAAAAATATATTTTTTATGGCATAAGTGACAACGATTCGTCGGCCCGTCACCTGATGATAAGTGACTATTAAAATGCCTTAAAGACAAACTGGCTCTCAAGTGCAATTGCCGGAACACACCAACAGGTGCTTGGCGACAGATTTTCAACCCTACCACTGTGCTATGGTTTCCACATGATGTTTTCCTTCACCGAAAGCCCAAGCTCATTGCAGGATTCGAACCCACGACCTTCGCCGCGGTATCCGACGTCGCTACCATTGAGCTATCATTGCTTTTTATTTAACAGACTGTGACACGATAAACCTCAGGTTGTCTTATCAGGAGTTAAGAGGTGAGAGGAGTAATAGAAAGCCAAGTTATTTGTGAGTGTCATAGGCTATATTTTTATCCCGGGAAAAGATAAGATCCCACGGGAACGTGGGTGAAACTGCGGGGAACAAGTGGATAATATAAAAACAATAATATTTTAATTTGTAATTTATCGTTCAAGGTAACATTTAACATTTGGCAAATATATATATATCTCCTGGTTTTTATCATCTGTGTTGAGAGCGATAAAAATAAAAGTTGCCATATCTCGAGTTGTGTCTATGACAAGAATATTTTCAGGTAGACGCTTGATTCGTCTTGGGAGTACTTGAGTTATATTGAAACGACATACATACAGAATTGACACTGGGCTCTGTTACAGGTCGTTTACGTTATATAGAATTTCAACAAAAGTCTAGTTTTAGCAATTATCGCAAGACTTCACCTCTTTGTGGCTGGCGAGGTTTAGTGAGAAGGTCGTAGGTTCGATTCCCACTTAGGCCAGAAATTTGTGTGTCTTTTTGCCATGATCTGGGTGTATATAAAATATGTTTGTCACAAATAAATATTAAGATTGACAATGAATAATATATTACTATTTTAATATTCAATTATATAAAATGAATAAAATATATACGAGGTACTTTAATAAAATATTCATTGCTTTTTTGTGTACATAGTGCATTCCATAAATAAATATACATACAGTAATATTGTGATGTTTATTTTATTTGTTGTTTCTTTACTCGCAGTTTTCGGAAAACATTTAAATGAATTATAATTAAATTATGATAAAATATTTATAGGTTAGTTATTGAATATCCGCGATCGACTCCCGATACTATTAAACCGATGCAACTTTTCGCACAATTAGATTATATTCTAGAATAATAATATATAGGATACTTTAATCTCGGGAAAATGACATAATATAATACATAAAATGACATATAATGATTTCTTCAACGACATGTACGAAGAGAAAAAAAGTAAATAACATTTTTTCTTCTGTGTCTGAATAGGGTAGAGTCTGACCATTTCATCATGTTAAAGTGACGTCACACAAACCCTAGGAAGAACTGGCTACTTCTTTTAAAAACCACAGATACTTAATAAATTCTAAAAACTGCGACACACAAACACACAACTCTATAGCCAACATTTCACACAACCGTCAAAACGCGTTATTCTAAACTCAACTTTCACACGCCTTATTAATGTTGAATACCCTTTGAAATTCTCAAGCAACGTCAAATTGTATAATGGTAAGCCAGAATGACGTGTACAGAATTTGCTGTGAATTGAAAACATCAGAAGTACACTAAGTACTCGTGTGTGATGACGCTGCCGACGTTACACCGCTAGATTTGCCTACAGTACCTTATGTAAGCTTTGTTATAGTATTATTAGAAGCTTAGATATTACCGTCTCGCTTCTCTGGATTATGGTTGCGGCAATCTTTTGTTTTTACGTCAAAAATATTTAAAGGCGATGATAGCTCAGTGGTAAGTGAGCTTGAGCTTTCGGTGAAGGAAAACATCGTAAGGAAACCACAGCACGGTGGTAGGGTACTTTGTAGTACCCGACTGGCTCGCTACCAACCTCAAGATGAAAATCTATCGCCATGCACTTGTTGGTGTGTACCGGCAGTTGCACTTGAGAGCCAGTTGCCCTTGCCCTTAAGGCATTGTGATTTGGTGTACAACACGTTGGCAGTCCACCTGGTATTGCTAATGTCTATAGGCGACGGTAGTCACTTACCATCAGGTGACCCGCCTGCCTCGTTGTCACTAGTGGCATAAAAAAAAATCAAATGAAGAATTTGAATTCGAATCGATTAAAACAGAAACTCCAATAATTCTCTTCGAGTAATGACGACGTCGCAACGCCTAAAAAGGTTCCGCGATACGGTGTAATTTCTGTCTGGATCGCGCCACATTTCAGTGCGCAGACAAAGGAGGGGCATTTATAAATCGTTACAAGTGCCCTCAACTTGAGCAAATGGACCCACTAAGTTAAGATACCATCAAAAGACAATACCATCCTTACATAATTTATTATATCGCGGGCAAAAACGGAGGCGGTGGTTTCAACTTGAACTAGCCGTGTGACACAGTGGTGGGTAGAATAGTCAACTTTTAATCGAACTTTTTTGAAGATTTTTTTTATCGGATTTAAATATTAATTCCATATTTGGTATCTAATGAAGTGTAAATATTTATTGAATTTCCCGATGAGTTTCTTGCTATTATAAACGATCAAGTGAGAAATAAAGTGTTACAAATATTTACAAAATATTTGGACCCAAGGTACGGTTTTGAGAGCCAGTTCCCATCTAGGCTTTGTGTGCTTACCACCTTCGTCAACATCATCACATACCATGGTGAGATTGTGGTCAAACACAAGTTTATACAGAAAAAAAGAAACGAGCTGTTGCATATTAAACTACAGTAAGTATGTATGTAACGCACAAAATCACTCAACAAACACTTTAAAGTTTGGAAGTGTAGCAGGTTAATTAATCCTCATAATAATTTGTTTGAAACACCGGGAAATACGTAACCGAAATTTCAACTAAATCCTTTACTATTCACTCAGAAGTATTCGGAGCATAGTTTTAATGCTGAAAACTTTTAAGCACACTCAACTTACTTTCACGGTGCAGCATTCCGTAATTGTTATACCGTATTCAAAATTAATCTATACGAGAAACTAAGAAATTTCTTCAATTTTTTTTGTTTACATTTTTTTTTTAATTCTGGATAAGCTTGTATTTGACCACAATCTCACCATGGTAAGTGATGATGTGGCCGAAGGTGGTAAGCACATAAAGCTTAGATGGGAACTGGCTCTCAAGTGCAGCTGTCGGAACACACCGATAGGTGCTTGGCGACAGATTTTCAACTTGAGGGTTGTAGCTAGCCAGTCGGGTACTACAAAGTACCCTACCACCGTTCTATGGTTTCCTCACGATGTTTTCCTTCACCGAAAACTCAAGCTCACTGTAGGATTCGAAACCACGACCTTCGTCGCGGTATCCGACGTCACTTGCCACTGAGCTATTATCGCCTAAAAAAATGACAGATATGCCAAGCTAATATATTAACCGATCTATTTACCCGTGTGTCCCCACAAAGTAAACTAAGTAACACTTGCCCCTCGTCACATGTCAAGTGAAGACCGCGGTGGGGCAGGATATGCCCCAAAAATTGGTTTTCAGCTCCCCGAAGCGGAACATTAATTTACTTATATGAGCTCGGACCGCCGCCGATTGTTTTGCTGACCTTGCCTGCCCCAAATTATTTTGAGATCGGTCATCAGTTTTATAGGGCCCTTTCAATTTATGCTTAACCCTTTCGCTCGCGGATGAAACGGTTGTCCCGAAACTATAAAAAGAAGTTTCAAGTTATCAAGTTTTTTTAAATAAACTAGATTTTCTCCGCGACTGGTATTAAAAAAGCCTTTCCCACCAAGCAGATAGAAAGAGCTACTTTTGCATTTTTAATATGTAAATGGATAGAGAACTATATAAAATACATTTGCAAACAAATGGATTCAGTTTAAAGAACAAAACAAATAATGAAATCTATAACAAAACTTGATAAGACTATAAAATAAAGAAACTGCCTACATGAGTAGACGGTAACTAAGAATAAGTGCTAACTGTAATAGAATGATCCTAACTAAAGCTTTTCCAGTGCTGAAATACCACCAACCAATCGCTTTCCAAATGAGAGTAATATTAAACCTCTATTCCAAGAGAAAAGCAAATAATGTCACGTCTACAATTACCTATGGAAATAATAACAATAAATCCGGGCATAGACAATATCTTAATTTTCATTCAGAATGCTGTCTGCAGCAAAAGCAACTCTCTAAAACTGAAATAATACATAAAGTAGCGAACAAGGAAACCCGTTGCGGCTCTACTAAAAACACAAAGAACACTGATCATAAAATACTGGAAGATACGTCGATTAAATCTTGCAATTTGTTTTTTAATGCAACATAGACCAAATTAATTTCACTGCATTTGATAATATCATCTAAGATTTTTGGTATAAATTACAGTCGGTATTATAAGTTACAAATATATCAGAATTTGCCTATCTAAACCATCGCCAAGTTATACCTGAGAATCACCGCCATAATCATGATCGGCCAAGCTATTGTCAAGTTTAAACTCAAAATATTTTTAATAAACGAACTCAATACCTACAAGAATCATTTGATTCGTCACTTTTTCATATATCCCTAATATTACTCTTATATTGCATCTTGACATATGAAAATCTAGACTCTAACGCACAGTTTGTAAGGTTGCTTTTGCTGAGAAGAGTCGTCAAGGTTTTATGGTATAGCAACATAATTAGTAAGTAGTTTAGTAATTTTATCTGTCGCCAAGCACCTATCAGTGTGTTCCGACGGCTGCACTTGAGAGCCAGTTCCCATCTAAGCTATGTGTGCTTACCACCTTCAGCCACATCATCACTTACCATAGTGAGATTGTGTAGAAACACAAGCTTAAAATTATTGATGCAGTTCCAGCATTTCCAGACCCTACATCTTTGTAGGACACATTATTATCCAGCGCATTTTGAGTGCAACAAATGATATTGCGAACACAATGCTGTTATAAAACTATAAAGACGATTAAGAACTTGCGACTATACGTTTTTTAATTTGCGACTTATTTTTATAGTTCTTTCTTAAAAATAATATTTAGTTGGGGTTGAATTGAGAGACATTTCCTCCCGCGCACGATCAGGTTGTGGAATGAGCTCCATGTAGAGGTTTTCTCTAAAGACTACAGCATGGGGTTGTTCAAAGCTCGTGACGCCTCTGGTGTAGCAAGCGTCCATAGGCTAGATAGTTTGCCACCTAGTGGTATTAAAAAAAATGCCAGATGAGGCCGAAAATGTTGCGTAGTATTCTTGCTCAAAAAATGCCTATTCACCATAGATAAAAGCTTTATCTAAACTTGTTAGACTAGCTATGAAGACGCAACGGATCTATAGATCTGATAATGTAGTACATAGTGTATTGTATCTTTTCGTATGTTTTTGTCAGAGAGATATAATAACAATACATAACTTTAGTTCGTAAACAACAGTACAAATGTCGCATAATTTTAAAACATATCGAAATCACATGATACAAATGTCTTGTGTAAGAAAAATACAAAAAAGAAATTAGAAGAAGTTCAAATTCGCTCACGTTCCGGTCCCAACGGAAGACCAGCGTTAGTTTATAAACAACTAGCACTATGCTGAGCTGGGACCGTTTTGTGGCAATATAATCAATTTTTTTTTATTTTTACTCTTATCGTTTTTTTTTTATTAGTTTTTATTGTGTTTTGTATCATATCAAATTTTGTATTATTTTTTTTTGCCACAAATAAATTTATTTTCTTTCTTTCTATTTTCTAAATTCAGTTTCCAGAATCAAATTCAACGTAATTTGGACTCTAGCACCCATTTCAATCCAAGCAACTGAAGTGACAATGCACCATTTATAAGTGACTAGCTGTCCCCCGCGGTTTCACCCGCATTCCCGAGGGATCTTATCATTGCCCGGTATAAAAAGTATCCTATGTTTTATTCCAGGATATGGACTACCTGTGTGCCAAGTTTCATCAAAATCCATTCTGCATTTTTATCGTGAAAGAGTAACAAACATCCATCCAAACTTTCACATTTATAATACTAGCTGTTCCGCGCGGTTTCACCCGCGTTCCCGAGGGATCTTATCTTTTACCCGGATAAAAAGTACCATATGTTTTATTCCAGGATATAGACTACCTGTGTGCCAAGTTTCATCAAAATCCATTCAGCTATTTTTGCGTGAAAGAGTAACAAACATCCATCCAAACTTTCACATTTATAATATTTGTGGGATTATAATTGGTGCATATAGTCACTATATTGTAATATAAAGTCGCCAGCCTGCGAACAGCTTAACAGAGAGCCAGGATGACTGTCGCAACAGCCTCACTTAGCGCTCTGTTTCTACCCTCACCGCTCACCCGACGGTTTTAATGAGAAATACTTTTTGTACTCATCTGTTAAAATGAGTGCCGTGAAATATTGCGCTTTGGAAATATCTTCAGCATTCAGCATTCATAATCTGGCTTCAGCAAATAAAGTAGACGTGATTCAGCGTTTGTCGTTGTTCTATTTATCTGGCATTTTAAGTTCCGTTCTTTGTGGATTTGAACTCCAGGATGGTATAGCGTTGTTTCGAATGGTCAACATGTCGTTAATATTTAAAATTTGATTTAAAATATAGTGTTTTATTCCTTTGCTTGAAACTTGAAGTTTTAAATATCGTTTGATCCTACAATGTTGGTATATGTGATGAAAGATATCGTGAGGAACCCACAGTACGTTGAAAGAGTACTTCGTAATATCCACAAGGATACCTTCTATTTTGTTCCAGGAGCTGCACTTGATATCCTTTAGCCATTATAAACATATAAATAAAATAAAAAAGATAAATACAAGCTGGGTACAAAATGTCAGCAACTTTAAAAAAAAAGCATGATTAATAAAAAAAAATGTATACACTCATTATGTTATTTACCTAGACCAAGAATATAAATGAAAATGTTTAAAGATGCAAGCATGTTTAACAAAAGCAGAGGTAACTTAATTAAAAATCAATCCTAGCGCTGTTTGTACCCATTACATGTTAATACACCTGAGAGAGGACTATTAGAGGCCTTTACGACCTATTTAATAGGCACTGAATAAAACAATAGGTGGAGGCGAGGTCACCTCAGCAGAGTGCAAGACATAATTGTGATTACCTTTTTATTTTAATGTTTACTGTTATGTTGGTTCATTTAGAAAATAAATGTTATGGAATTTTGTTGAAAACTAATAAAAAAACTATAAAAATATTAATTAAAAATTATGAAAAATCAAAATTCGCAAAACATAATATAGTCCAACCCAATTATTATGTAAGCTTATTCACCATTCTTTACATCTGTATGTATAAGCTATAAATATTGCAAAAATAAAATAATTATTCCTTTTTTTAAATAATTCGAATTCCATTTACAAATGTATTTAATATATATAAACAAAATTGTCCAAAAATAAAACGTGAACATAAGTGGTCAAATCTTGGCAAATTAGAGTTTTGTGTATTAATACTAGCGTGGTTATTTGTTAACCATATCCCACCAAAAACATTCTCATGTAAAGTGTTGCCAAGACACCATATGGCTCGCACTGTCAAAAAGTAACCAGATCTCATATAGAGCCAAGCTTCTATTTCTACACGCCCTAAGTTCGCAAACTATACCTTAGTCAAAATATGTGGCTTGGCCACCCTAGAAGGTGTCCTTACGTTCGCTTCGCTTAGCTTGTCTCGGAGATGCCCCAAGTTTATACAGTACTACATAATAATAATTTACTGTTATTGAACAATGTAGAAATTAAATAAATTCGTTTATTATTGAGTGAGTTTGGAGTTCAACTAATATTATAAAAGCGAAACTTTTGTTTGTGCATGTTTGTTAACACTCAGCTCCATAACGGCTAAGCGAATTTTGATAAAACTTGGCACATAGTTTTTTTCATGTATTTATATCGCGGAATGAAAATAAAATATGTAAAGCTATAATAATAATAAAAAAAAATGTATAATTGATCCGAATGGTTTTTTACATTTGTATATATTACTAGTTCTAAAACAATTTAAATAACAATAGGTAAGTATCCCCCCCACATATCTCCTCCTTAAGTTTGTCGTACAAGTTACTGCACATTCTGTATATACAAAATCCTATATAGGTACTTAAACCGCAAAAATAATTTCATAAAAATGGTTGAATAGAAAATAAAACATAGCTTAAAAACTATTAAGTACCTACAATCAACAATGTTATCGAATCTAAAAAAAACTACTTTCAAGACCCTAAAGTGATGATATGGCACCCAGATCATTAATCAGTCTGCACCCGTCTCGTTTGGGTCTAATCGAGATAAGGCCGCCGGCAAACTTAATTTTCGCGCTGGAATTTCATCTAGTCCCAGGTAATGCTTAGCGGGCAAAGGGTTCATATTTGTAGCGAGGTAGCGAGAGAAACCGGGGAATAACGTAGTTTTATAGGTGCTTCACGAAGAGGGGTGGGTTTAATTAAATTTCGGTGTCCCGCAGTGCACTGTTAACGGTTTGGGTACTAACTTAACGTTGGTAACTCAGGTGTTTTGACGTGGAATTAAAAAAATATCAAATTATGTTTACAAAAGGATATAAGAAACATAGAAGCTGAAACACCTAAGCTGTCGAGTGAGTTGCTTGTTTTTTTAATTGGTTTTAGTCGCCATTAAAACTGAACTATTTTACACAGGAAAGAGATAAATAAAACGTAAAGATACGAAAAGTCTATACTCATCCGTTTATTTTATACATTTTTCGAAATTTTCTTGCGTCTAACAATATTATTATCTCTAATTGAAATTAATTTATCAGCTTCAGCTTTATGTCTATCTATAGACAAAATTCTTAGCCAGAATTCGCAGAGTGCTTGGGAAGAACTGCTCACATTTTCTTACAGGGTGCTGCATGTTCCTAATCGCCAGCAAAATGAGATCTCTCTAACTCAAAAAATAAAAAATAATTGTTCACATCCAGAATTGGCCTCAATTCCAATATATTCGAAAAGTCAATTTATCAATCAGGCAAACCCTATTAGAAAAATTGAAAATAAAGCCAACGACGGCGATTTCAAGGGAGCAGCACAGCTTTTATTTTCAAACGATGTTGTCGCTGCAGACACACCTGAAACCCTCTGTGCTTTAAGGTCTAAACATCCACCTCCGCTCCCAAATATAATTTTTCCGGATCCCCCTTCATCTGACCAAACCAGTCTAAATTGTACCTCCAAAGATCTTCTAAATGTAATTTTATCCTTTAAACCTGGCTCTGCTGGTGGCCTCGACGGTTTTACACCACAGCATTTTTTTTTTTTTTTTTTTTTATTTATTTATTTAGAAAATATACAAAAAATGTTTCTTCACTCCCTTAAACCAGTGCTGGTTTGTCTGAGAGTTGCAATACCTCAAATAAACTTATGTACAGATAATTATTAAGACATCGAAGGTATTGTCTAAGACACATACCTAAGCACATAAAAAAAAAAAAAATTATTATATAAGAAGGTAGTTATAATATTTTTTTTTTTTTCCCTTAACCAATAACCACAATACATCGCTTCTCTGCAATTAATTGCACAGACAAATACTTGACGTTATACAGGCTGCTTCACATAAATTAGTATTATCTTCATATTAAATATTATATGTTATCGAAGAATTTTCATTGAAGAATTTTTTTAATTTTTTATTTATGTTTTTACAAGTTATGGATTCTTTTAAAGCTTTTGGAAGACTATTTATTAATCTCGGTACTATGAATCGGGTAGTGCGCTCACCATATATGTTTTTTGCACCTTTTGTCCTCAACATTTTCATAGTAACTTTTCTAGTAGAAATATTGTGATTTACTGTATTTTCATTGTAAATAAAATAATTTTCTTTTAATAATAATAAAATAGTTTTGATTTCTACTGGTAATACATTGCAATATTTAAATATCTCCAATTCGTTATTAAAATATTTAAGTTTGATTTTATCAGGCACGATGTTTTTTATTATTCTATATTGTAAATTGTGTATTTGCTTAATAAAAGTTTTATAAGTTCGGCCAAAACTACTCAACCCATATGCGATGATACTCTCCGCAAGCGCCTTGTACAGCTGCAGCAACATACAATATGGGGTTCTCCGTTTTATTAGTTGTAGATTTGCCATTATTGCCCTCAGTTTATTACAAACGGATTCTATATGAGGTTTCCAGCTAAATCTATGATCGATGATAAGTCCCAAATACGTATGCTGCTGCACCTGCTCGATCGCCTCGCATTTACATGACATTCCATCTAAATGCAAGCACTCATGTTCATGTGCAATAATATTAACCACTTGTGATGTTTTGTTATGACTAGAATGGATATGCATGAATTTAGTTTTTTTGGCATTCAGCACTAGCCCTGCATCGTGTGACCACTTGCATATAAGATTAAAATCTTCCTGCAATTTGTGAACGGCAACATTGATATCAAAGTCATCTGCTATAAGACAGGTATCATCCGCATACTGCATCATAACACATTTTTTTATTATATTGTTTACGTCATTCACATAAGTAATATAATGCAATGGTCCTAAAACAGAGCCCTGTGCAGTACCTCCATTTACTCTTATCTCTTCGCTATACTCTTTCCCTACTTTAACTCGATAACTCCTCCCTTCCAGATAGTTCTCACACCATTTTAGTAAAGGTCCACGAATTCCGCTGTTGTCCAATTTTTGGATCAGCACTTCATGCCTGAGAGTGTCGAACGCCCTGCTATAATCTATAAAGATCATTACCACATGCTTTTTGTCATTCATGCACAAATTAATGTGATCTGTAAATAAAGATAGTAGCTGTGATGTGTTTTTGTTCTGCTGAAAACCAAATTGATTTTTTGATAAAATATTATATTCACTGTAAAATTTTTGTATCTCCTGTGCTATATATTTCTCAACAACTTTATCAATTATTGGCAAGATAGTTATAGGTCGATAGTTACTGCAGTCTTGCTTGTTCCCCTTTTTATGTATTGGTCTTACTATACCTGATTTCAATTCTGAAGGGTATATTCCTGTGTGAACACTAGTATTTATAAACTGAGAAATAGGGAAAGCTAATTCATCACAAATCGACTTTATATCCATCGGCCGAATACCATCAATACCCGGTCCTTTGTTAATTTTAATTCCTTGTAGCATTTTCCTTATTACTTTTGGTGATGATACATTACAAAGATCTTGTTTGTGGTGCCGCCGGGGACGCTGGCACTAAATTGTTATCGAGATTAACCTCTCTTATAAATTTTATGTTGGCAGGAAAGGTGCCGAGCCCCATCACCGAGATCATTTATGGGGCCAACCTTTGCGCCCTTTCCAAAAAAGACGGTGGTATAAGACCGATCGCGGTGGGTAATACTATCCGTCGTATGGCTTCCAAAATTTGCTGTCGTCACATTCTCCCGATAGCTACTGATTTATTTCAACCAATTCAACTTGGTTTTGGCTCAAAGGGTGGTTGTGAGGCAGCGGTACATGCGGCTCGGACCTTTCTTTTAAATAACGGAGGTGATGTTCTGCTTAAGGTTGACATAAAAAATGCATTTAACTCTGTCGATAGGGCCGCTATGTTGACACAAATAAGGGATATTTGTCCTGACATATATTCTTACTTGTGGCAATGTTATGGCCATCCTACAAAACTTTTTTATAAAACACAACCGATCATTTCCGGTGTAGGTTGTCAGCAGGGCGATCCTCTCGGTCCTGCCATTTTTAGTTTGGCCATTCAACCAATCATATCTAAATTACAGTCTAAATTTAATGTTTGGTATCTAGACGATGGAACTCTTGGAGGTGATGCGACTTCTGTTATCAGAGATTTAAAATCTCTAACTGAAAAATTTAAAAAAATTGGTCTTGATTTTAACTGCTCCAAATGCGAGATCCTAGTTTCAGATTCTGTTCCTGAATCTGAGAAATCCAAAATTATTCAAGATTTTAATGATTTGGCACCAAATATTAAATTAATCTCAAGGGATTCGCTTCTTCTTCTCGGAGCCCCCGTCTTAGATGAATCCATTCCTGGGTTTTTTGAGCAAAAGATACAAAATTTTAATGAATCCTCTCATCGACTTTATGACATAAATGCGCATTATGCATTTTTTATTGTACGACTATGTCTTTTTGTGCCGAAGTTTACGTATTTACTCCGCTGCACCCACTTATTCAAATTCGATCAATTATTAGAAACTTTGGACAACATGATCAAAATTTCTCTTTCTAAAATCCTAAATTGTTGCCTAGACGACAACAAAGTGTGGTCTCAAGCCACCCTACCCGTACGATATGGTGGCCTAGGAGTGCGTAAAATTTCTAGCGTATCACTGCCGGCATTTCTGTCCTCGGTATACAGTGTGAGTGACCTCGTCAGATCTGTTTTGGAACCAACTATTGGATCTGTTGAGGTTTCTTACCTATCCGATGCCAGAAATGCTTGGCAGGTAGCTTGTCCAGGCACAAATATTCCGACTTTGAGTCACTCTCAGAGAGAATGGGACAAACCTCTTTGCGAAAAAACTTGGCAAATTTTATTTTCTGATTTTTCTACTGATTCGGACCGGGCACGTTTGTTAGCTGTCTCTCAGAGTGAATCAGGTCACTGGTTGCAAGCCATTCCATCTAGTAATATCGGGACTTTGTTAGACCGCATAACATTAAGCTTGTGCATTTGTCTTCGTCTTGGTTCCAGGTCCAATCATCCTCATCGCTGCCGCTGTGGGGATCTTGTCAATGAGCTCGGCCATCATGGGCTTTCGTGTTCTCAAAGCGCCGGTCGTATTTCACGCCACGTGGCTCTTAATGATATTATCCGTAGGGCTCTTGTTGTCGCCGGCGTGCCTTCTGTACTCGAACCAGTCGGTATTTCGCGTGGCGACGGCAAGAGGCCGGATGGTATGACTTTGATCCCGTGGAGTGTCGGCAAGCCGTTGGTGTGGGATGCCACTTGTGTCGATACACTTGCGCCATCTCACTTACCGGTGACTTGTAAAGCCGCGGGAGCGGCTGCGAAAGGTGCGGAAAATTCAAAATTCAAAAAGTACGCCTGTATTGGTCCAAATTATCAATTTATGCCTTTTGCGGTTGAGACCATGGGTCCGTGGGGGTCTGAAGCTCGTCGTTTCGCAAATATTTTATGTAAAAAATTAATCGAGGCCTCGGGTGACCGGCGGGCGGGGAGCTTTTTCCGCCAACGCATCAGCTTGGCCATCCAAAGAGGAAACGCTGCCAGCCTTCTGGGAACCTTGCCGATCGGCAGCCTCGAAGATGTTTTTTATGTATTGTAATTGTACATTTGCATGTATATTTTGTACATTTATCAAAACGAACTCAAACAACATTCATTTGATAACTACCTGAGCACTAATAAAATATTTCAGAGAAAATCTTATTTAAAACATATGAAGTTATCGTAATTCGCAAGTGGGCTTTGTTATTCTGGGAAATAAAAATTTGATAAAAATGTACAGTCAGACGCATAAATATTTCACATGACAATTAATTAATTTGATTGAGTTGCGAATTGCATGAAGTTAACGTGAACGTAAGCCGGGAATATTGGTACATTTTCGGTTCATTAATAATCTTGGAATTATGTAAAGGAGCGCATTTTAATTTGATCCTGTGAACATATACCTAATATTCATACATAAATCAAATACATATTCGCTCACACATACACACATCTCACATACACACACATTCACACTCACATTCATCCACTTATTTATTTCATATATATTATCTTAATTCCAAATTAAATCCAAATTATAATATATTTATTTATGGATTAAACTTATTTTCATTTTTGAGAAAGGTGGTCAAAATAAAAAGACAATAAAACCGACTTAGTCGTTCGTGTAGTTACACCTATCACAGCCACAGTTTGTGGGTTCGATTCCCACCCAAGACAGGCATTGTGTGCTTGAACATCTCCATTTGTATTGTATCTGGGTGTAATTGACAAATTGCAAAATTCAGTTAAAAAATATATACCTAATCGAAGTGAAATTTCTTGAGATTATCGCGTTCCAACATACATACAAACTCTTCAACTTTATTATATTAGTACATATTCAAATAAGATGTATGTTCGTGACTGTACTTACATCACAATAACCTTTATTTTCGGTTTTATTTACGGCATAAATTCAAACGTGTAGTGAACATTTTATTTATTCTCACGTAACAATATTATATTTTCAAATGAATAGAGGAGATATTTTATTGAACTAATATATTTGATACTAATATCATTTGTAATAGAGTACAATTTAGAGTGCAGGTAACCGATATCAAATGTTATAAGATATTAATTTCTATTATCATCATAATCTACTTAACTTCTAAGCGAGTTTATTTTTACTTTATTTATACAAAAACCTATAGAGGTGTATGCTTTCTAAAGATTTTCTGAAATTCTTTGTTTTTAAATGTTTTATTTATTTTACGGCAAAAAAATTACAATTTAAAATTATGTACTTCAAATTGAAAACTAGACTTAACTAAATAGGCCAACTGGTCCAGATCGCTGTCAGGTGGTAGAGTGCTTAGAATACTGGCAGCATTGCCATTACGATGGCAATGCTAATTCGTTGGGCAAAATATTCGCCAGCCCTCCGGTCACGCGAAAATACTAAATATGATAATGAAAATTTTTAATGCTGGATTATAAACAGTTTAGGGGATGAATTTTCAAAAACCCTTTCTTAGCGGATACCTACTCCCTATAAGGAATACCTGCGAAATTTCAAGTTGGTAGCATTTAACCTACTAATCCTAGTTCCTACTATCTATCCTAATACTACTACTAATATTATAAATGTGTATGTTTGTTGCTAAATCACGCAAAAATGGCTGAACGGATTTTGATGAAACTTGCCACACAGGTAGATCATGTCCTGGAAAAAACAAAGGATTTTTTATCCAGGGAAAAGATAAGATCACTCGGGAACGGGTGAAACCGCGGGGCGGAAAACTAGTTTCTAAGATTTCGTGATTAATCAGTGAGTGGTAACTCGCTTTTATACATATAGAATCAGCCACAAATCCTAACAAGGTCGAGATAACACTTCACTTCACGTACTCAAGTACCCACTGGTAGGTACGGTCGGCAAATAATGTGGAGGCACACACTTGGCATCGTCAAGTTGGAGTCGTAGTCTCGTAATTGGATACGAGGCTCAAATGAGCGCGCCGAGCCACACACTTATTGTTCTGGGCTTTTTTAATAACAACCTTGCTCGCACTTCAGATATATAGCAGCTAGATGGAACATCAATATTGACTTCATTTTCTTCTTGTCTTTATCCCACTCTAAGTGGAAGCTAGGTGCTCTTCCACTCCGCTCTATATTGGTTGAGAGCCCTAAGCGGTCGCCGAACAGTCCGCGTAAGGGTGTCTATGGCCCGTGAGGACTCCAATTATTTGCCGTCCCATCAAAAAACATAGTTAAACTCTCACGCACTCTTTGGAAGGTATTGCTGAGAAGAGCTGACAATAAACTCATTAAAAACATTTTTAATTTATTACATACAATAACTATGTAGGTATTTATATAGCTAGTCTTACTGACAATATGTGTTTGTCATGGCGGCAAAAATGAAGCATGTGGCAGACACCGCCCTCCTAGCTATATTGTAGAGAAGTGAGCGACCGGCCGCACGACGCCGCCGCATGCAAAGATCTTAATAAGCAAGGATCTGAAATTGAAGAGTTCTAGAATCTTTTTCAAATTGTAGTCTCCTTCTAACAAAGCATATAGACTTGTGTAATTTTTAAGTGACATTCTAAAACTACGCTCACATAGACAGTCTAGACCAATGACGCTTCCAGCTGAATACAACGTCTTTGTACATTTCAGTACGGGCCTCCGCGGCCTTTATTGGCAACGAGCACCGCCCTTTATAGCAGATTCACCCTTTTCTTCTGTTTGTTATTATATTTTACTTTTGTACAATGGAAGACATCTTTATTGTGCTCTGGGGATAAATATATTAATTGATGGGTATTATGGAGTTCCAGTGTACTTGGGTATTATCGAAAGAGTGAAGAATGTAACTATTTTGTCGAAGAGGACATAATTTTGAATAGAATTATTGACCAATCCCCTTTAAGGTGAAGATACCGGTCAGAGGGACGTCGAATGCCTGACGACGGTCGTGGATTCGAATCCTAAAATAAATTGTCAATTTTCGTCTTGTTTCATGTATAAAATCAAAAATATTTATTTTACAATAATAACAAATATATAGAACGAGCCCTTTCATTTGATATATGACACAGTAAGGTTTGCAAAACTTTTTTTTTAAATTTGAGACCTTAGAAAACTATAGCAAGGTAAGTAGTAGGTTACTTTCTAGTAGCCCTTGCCCTTCTACCCTGCACTTGAGAGCCAATTCCTTTCTATGCTTTGTGTGCTAACCACTGCAGCCTCATCATCACTTACCATGGTATCGTCAAAACGAGCCCGTAATTTCCTAATTTAATTTTATCTACGGTCGGGAATGAACTTTAAACCCCTGCTAAGTAAGCAAACTATTCACTTTATGTACCTAGGTGTCAAATTATTCAGCTTAAAAGCTGACACTTCTATGATTAATGTATTTATTTTCAAAATTCTGTATACATCGTATTCACCTGCGCAGCTGCGTCTAGAGATAAGAACTGACGTACCTTACTTGCATAGTCCACACAAACACTTTCAACATCTAAAATAGGTAGGTATTGGATGTTTTCTAGGGTTCCGTACCCAAAGGGTAAAAACGGGACCCTATTACTAAGACTTCGCTGTCCGTCCGTCTGTCCGTCTGTCTGTCACCAGGCTGTATCTCAAGAACCGCGATAGATAGACAGTTGAAATTTTCACAAATTATGTATTTCTGTTGCTATAACAAATCATCATCATCATCATCATATCAGCCGGAAGACGTCCACTGCTGGACAAAGGCCTCCCCTAAGGATCTCTACGATGACCGGTCTTGCGCTACTCGCATCCAGTGGCTTCCCGCGACCCTCACAAGATCAAACAAATAAAAATACTAAAAAAAATAAAAAAAACAAATACTAAAAACTAAATAAAATAAATATTTAAGGGGGGCTCCCATACAACAAACGTGATTTTTTTGCCTTTTTTTTTGTTACAAATGACTGTGTAGACTATGATGAAATCTATACATATATAATCACATGGATTTACTGACTGATGAATCAAAACAGAGCCTCAATCGCCGGGGCTACAACTTGAAATTTCAGCATTTTGTAAGCATACTCGTATTTCAGCCCTAAGGGGGTAAAATTAGGGATGAACATCTGTCATTTTAAGCAAGTAGACCCTATACGGGTGAATTAGGGGTTGAAATTATATAAAAGTAAAAATTCCAATCACGAAATCTCAGAAAGTATTAAAGCTACAAACTTGAAAGGTAGGTAGATTCCTCACAGGAAGTAAGTATCCGCTAAAGAAGAAATTCAACTCCTAAAGGGGTACTGGAATGCGGGTGAAACCGTAGGGCGAAAAGTTAGTTTCACATATACGTAGATTAAACCTTAATCTTACTAATATTATAAATGTGAAAGTTTGGATGGATGGATGGATGTATGTTTGTTACTCATTTACGCCAGAACGGCTGAATGGATCTGGTTGAAATTTGGCATGGAGATAGATTAGCCTGGAATAGCACATAGGCTACTTTTTATCCCGGGTAAAGTTAAGATCCCTCGGGAACGCGGGTGAATCCGCGCGGAACAGCTAGTACTTTATAATTATATACTTTTAATCCTGAGAAAACTATTGTTTTCAAAGTTATTACTTTCCCCAGACCGCAGCGTCGAAGTTACTCAATAATTTCCTAGACTTTTAATTAAACAGACTCAAGTTGACTCAACAAACATCACAACAGTATGTTACATAACACAACAGATATATAACATTTATAACAGTCCTTTAGCTCACTTTAGTGTTACATTAGAGGAACATTAGGGCCGTTGTCGCTGGCATTCAGGTGATATCTTTCAGAACACGTAACCAGGATACGTGGACCCATCATTGTCTATGGGACCGCGGGACTAGATGGGGAAAGAGTGATGTAAGGGGTCTAGTTAAATTGGGCAGTTGAGTAGATGAAGTAAATGTAAACATAGAGATGTGTATTGTGTGCGTAAATGCTGCGGATTATTGAGACGAGTGGCATTTCTGAGTATATCGAGTCGTAGGGTTAGATCTCGCTAGTTTTTGATGAGTGTCTTAGTTTAAGATGGGTTTAACTGCTGTCTTGAGTAGTGGGAAATATGTGTAAAGCTTTAAATAGGGAAGGGAGGTAACATTCCTAGGGTTGACATCTGCACTTGGCTTTCTAAGTAATTCTGTGATTGGTTTCACATGAGGGGCACAATATTAAGTAGGTCCATTAATAATAGCACAAACGATGCAACTTCACGAGTGAATAGTTAGTTTAATAATAGCACAAACGATGCATCTTCACGAGTAAATAATTAGTTTACTTAGTATTTGATAATAAGTAGCGTTTTGTTTAAACAAATAAAGATTTTGATAATCATAATTAATCCTAATGTTATAAATCCAAGTACCAAATTCTATTGTTTCAATTTCAACTCAAAACTCATTCATTTAACGTTTATAATACAGAATTCATCGGCCAGTCTTGAAGCTCACATTTCTCCACAATACGCGTCGCATTTCAACGTCAACCTTCGGGAAATTGACTGCGGCTTTTGTACGTGTAACGTAAGAGAGCTATCAATTTAATTAAATTTTGTTGCAGCGAATCGATCACAATCCATTCCCGTGTGTTCTCAAACTCAACCCGTTCGCATAACCTTGATAGGTACGCGACATCTCTAAACTGAGGTAAAATATTATGAGTGTGACCTCTATGGGACATGGACGGGCGTTGTAAAGTGGACAGGGATGTATTTTCAGGGCTGTCACTCTTGCGAAACGTTTGCGAACTAAATTAATATCTGTAGATAATTATAACGAATTAAGTTCGAGAGTGGATACATTTATTACAGTGTGCCGAAATCGTGATCGTTACGTTTTACAAGACCAATTGCAGGTAGTTGGAGATAACTCTAGCCCCTCAAGACGCTGATACCCGCCATTCAGTCCACTCGTGACCACGGTCAATGCAACTTGATCGAAACGTCGATATTAGTCAAAATAATATTTTGATAATGTCCTGTGCGAAAGACCCGGTATAAATATTTACAAATATAAAGTATGTATTTTTAAAGTCTAGCAGACTAGCAGTCAGGCGGTCCCACTGATGGTAAGTAATAGGTACCAGGGAGATTGCCAATGAGTTGTCGACCTTTTTACAAAGTGTATTTGCCGGATATAACACAACACATTGATAGTTGAAGTCGTTATAAATTAACAAATATTCAGCAACTATGTGTGTCAAATTGATTTAAATCAATTGATCGAGCCATGATCGACAGATTATTAGTAATGATAATAATCACAATGACAATCATCACATATTACACACTAATAGACTTGATAGTATGATTGATGTACCTACTAGCTTCCACCATTTTTTATTCCAGTTTATGTGACCCATTTTATAAAATATCCGTTCATACATTAAGACTTGGAACAAAAATACACACAAATCATTACGTTTATAAGATTACTAAATGTACCCCCCTAACCCCTAAAATTTTTTCTAACCCCATCGGTTTAGGGTGTTGTGCGTTAGATCTGTCAGAGAGTCAGCCCGTCAGTTAGTATATTTTTATACATATACCGCCTCCATTAAAATTCAAAAATGTCATCAACACTGGCAGCCTACTTAGTCCCATAACCGATGGACCATCAACTGGCTTGTCTAAAAGGTATTTTTTTATTCATTTCAAATACCCAAAAATGTTATTAATAAAAAATCAAGGAAGTTAAATATAGCATGACATTATTTTTTATCTTCATTTAAATTTTTCCTCAAGCTGTCAACCCTACGTCGTGTCCAGTCCAGTTTCCACATCATTTGGCGATGCGAATTCGTGGAGTCATCCTTTAATGGAGGCTTGATGACGTCACGACGGGGAATGACTGATGTACGCTTCAAAAGGGGTTTTGGAAAAAGGCCAGTTTTTTTTTCAATTTCTTCAGAGAAAGTTGAATAGGAAAAAATAAGACAAGATTAAATCACAGTTGGATAATATTGGTGCTGTTTTTGTTGTTTGTAAACAATATTATCTCACTAAATACCTATCGCTTAAACTTAACATTAGTAAGGGATAAATGATTTTTTTGTTTTTAAAGTTAATATAACCGCCATCAATAGCCAAACTATTTTCCCAACATAAAATGTACTATTGGTCAAAAATAAAAAAGTCATAAATATCTCAAAAAAGTTGACACTTTGACTAAGGTATCCTTTTAATAAGGTACCAAACATATACAAATGATTGTGTAGGTATATGTTGGTAGGTGATCTGCCCACCTATCTCCCCCTTAAGTTTGTCGTAGGTACTACTTACCGGACACCCTGTATATAAATAAATGCAGTTCGTTATCCGCATCATTTGAGTTAGACAGGATCGTATTGCCTAATCTTTGTTTTGAAACATTCTACAACATTTTTTTTTAAAGTTGGCTGAAGTTCGGAAAATTCGGGAACATCTGAAAGTGGTTTTCTATGGGATATTTAGTGGATAGAGCAACGTCTGTCGACTAAATAATATTTAATTTCCGATGCTTGTCACGAATGAAAGGCGATGATAGCTCAGTGGTAAGTGACGTCGGATACCGCGGCGAAGGTCGTGGGTTCGAATCCTTACAATGAGCTTGAGTTTTCGGTGAAGGAAAACATCGTGAGGAAACCACAGCACGGTGGTAGGGTACTTTGTAGTACTCGACTGGCTGGCTACCACCCTCAAGTTGAAAATCTGTCGCCAAGCAACTGTTGGTGTGTTCCGGCAATTGCACTTGAGAGCCAGTTCGCCTTTAAGGCATTGTAATAAGGTGTACAACACGTTGGCAATCCCCTGGTGTTGCCAATGTCTATAGGCGACGGTTGTCACTTACCATCAGGTGACCCGCCTGCATCGTTGTCACTTGTGACATAAAAAAAAAAAAAAAAAAATTGAAGAACCTTTTTTGAAGTCGGTTAAAAAGTTGCGAAACATCAACCGTTCATAAATAATTACACAGCAATAAAAAATAACTTAAATAACACTCATATTTTTACTACTCCAAACAAACATACGAATAGCATTTAATCCACATGTGTCGTAGCTCGTAAAACTCGGTATAGCCAGTAAAAATAACACAGCTACAAACTGTTCTAACACTTTTATTGCTTAGATAATAAGGTTGAAAATAGCTTGACAATTTTTTGATAAACGACAAAACTTGGTAAGTTGAATCACGTAATCTTTATATTACACGCTTCATAATTGTTACTTGCAATGAATATTTTATGAACCCATGTCTGTCTGTCTGTCTGCTTGGCTTTCACTGCTAAACGGCTGGACAGATTTTGATGTTTTGGAGATACCTTGAACCAGGGACGGTATTAACTACTGCTTCTTAAATTATTTTTCGAAATATAATATAGAAAAGATAAACGTAAAAAAACTGCGGTCGGAGGTTCCCTTCAGGAACGAAATCCCTTTTTATATTTTCATCATTTTCTCGAAGCAAAAACTCGTCTGGGGGACCATACCGCGTTTTTCTTATGTGACGATTTCTGTCAGTTACTGTAAGCCGCGTAAAAGAACTCCGTTCCAAAAGTTTGTAAGTTTTGCTGCGCACTTTACACTACGCACAGAAAAATAGTTTCCTATTAATAAGTAAGAAAATAACTTAAGTATAATTTAATAATAAAAAACCTGAGTACAAGTTAAACATACAATATTAATCTAACTAGATGACACGGTGACACGGCAGACGCTGTCCTGTCCAAAAAACCTTTCAGTTTTTCCCCAATCTTCCACTTATCCGCATAGCTTTTCGAGTTTTTCTTTCCTTTAAATACTTATTCGTAGTATTACGAACATTTAGAGAAATATTTTCTATAAATACCAACCAACACCATTAAATCAATAATTTTGTTCCAATCCATTCGGCTGAAAGAGAAAAGAACTAGTCCAGAAAATAAAAAATCTGAATCGCATAAAATATGAGAAAGAATAGAATTTCAAACGTCGAACGGGGCGTAATAAAAATATAATAGAATCCCGTATACGTAATGAGTGCTAGTCGCTAGCGCGGGAGTGCGGGAGTGCGGGAGGTGAACCGGGATCGAAATGTATTCTTTTGACATTTAAATCAACGACTAATGAAATGATCCCGCGGGATATTCCTGGCTCCAGGTTTCTGTATTGATTCCCGGTGAATGTTATTCAAGGCATTTTTCAACATTCATATTTTATTTAAGTTAATCTGAATATTGAGATAGCGATATTTCAAACTTCGAACTTTTGTCATGAACTCATCAAAGCGCGCTCATTTATAAGATCGAACCGCAAATACGTAATACTACTTAACCTCACAATATGCGTGTCGAATCTTTTTCGTCATCTCAAAATTTTACTCCCATCGTATCTGATAATTTATTTCGCTGATTAATTTTATATATCTACATATAAAAAACAACAAACAAATCATAACCAAATCAATTAACAATCAGAAAATAATTTAAATATTTTAATAACCTCATGATTATTCCATTAATGATTATAGTGAAAATGATTTTAATAAGTTTTATAAATATATACGATATTTAACGACATTTGGACACGCAACAAATATTATATATTCACAATAGTTACCTACCATAGTTTTGAAACTCGAATCATTCTCGCATAATTTTGTTTTATTGTTGAAAGTTTGTGAACGATAAAAGACTGAGTAAAAAAAAATTAAGTTCTTGTGTCCGATAAAAATGGCTCCAATCGAAAATCCAATGTCTTTAAAAAATACATTAAAATTTACTTTTTTATATGAAGTTAACAACACAGGTAATTTAACGTCATAGTCATAATAATTTATTGGTAACAACAAGTTACAGGTAATTAATATAACAAACAATGTAATACTGTCTTATTGTACAAAAATACAATAATAATACAAATCTTAATATTTGTATTAATAGACAAGAAGTAATACATAATAATAGTACCTATATCATAATTAATGTGTTCTAATGTCAAAGTTAAAGGTGTGTGCCCGCGTGGGACATCAATTAAATGTAAAAAATGCATGTTACTAAAGTCATACATTACCTCCAAACAAACAAAAAAAAATTCAATGAAAAACCTGTGACTATTTAATGAGTACCAGTCGAGTTACCTTAGTAACAGGCTCAGTATATTTTTAGATGCCGCTTCTTGCGATGAAAACACGTTTTCTAATTAAAACAGAATTAATAAAGGAATTCTTTACAAACGATTTGTTTACTTCCACCTCTGAGAATATAATTAAATGTCTTATTTGTCATTCACTTACTGTCCAGCCAGACATAATTTAGTTGCTGCTTTGGTCTTACCTGAAACAAAAAAATGAAATAAAAAATTACTGACGTGCTCGATTGGTAAAATAACTGATCAATGTTAACTAGGAATTGAAAATAAATCTAAAAATACACTTTAATTAATTGAATTAGATTCGCGATTCCTGGAATTCATTAGGTTTGAAGGTAGTTTTGGTTGTTATTATGGTTATCCAAAAATAGGGTACACGAAGATACCTGATGGCAAGCGGTTACCGCAACCTTCGATCGTCTGATCGAAGACCGCAACTTATTGAAGCTAAAAAAAAATTGGTACCTATTAAGTAGGAACCAAAAATTTCATGGATGGCAAAACTTTTTACCTCCCTCAGATGAAACAGCCTGAAAATCTAAATAAACGCGAGAAAAATCGAAAGTGAAAAACACGACACTTTTAAACCTCTTTCACATGAAATTTATGAAAAAATATGTATCCAGGATACCGTGATTCGTGTCACATGCAAATCTGTGACGTGGGGACATTAAGATGAATGGTAGAGGACAGGGTATGGTGAAGCAAGCGAGTAAGAACTCTCGCGGAGCGATTGTATATGTATGTATGTCCATACAATGTAACCTCTACCTTACAAAGAACCAATGCGCATTTAAATTTCAAAGGAGCACCCGCAACTGCAAGAATTCTTATTTCATAAATGTATGTATTTGTAACGTCATAATTCCGATTTCTTTTATACGACTCAAAAATCATCATGTTTTGCTATTAAATATAATTTATGTGGTAAGTATTTCCCATTAGATGAATGTTACTCGAAAAAAATTCAAATTTCTAATGAAATTGAAATAATTAATAATATTCAATGAATAAATATTTGTGTACTACTATGATGCTTAAAAGATTAACGATACACGATAATAAGAATTAGGTGATTCCGTGGTACACGGTGAGCGGCCGCCATTTTATAGGTATGAGTATCGAATCCGTATGTATAGGTAGGTACCCGCTCGTTCGCATCGCAGTTGTTCACCTTTTGTTATCAAAGAGTAACAAATTAAAAAGAGTGGGCATTAATGCGATAATGTTCTATTATAAAGATCTCACAATTTGACCTAAAGTATAATCTA
Organism: Ochropacha duplaris; assembly: GCA_951361185.1. Taxonomy (NCBI): domain Eukaryota; kingdom Metazoa; phylum Arthropoda; class Insecta; order Lepidoptera; family Drepanidae; genus Ochropacha; species Ochropacha duplaris. Next base: position 2,131,091 of record OX592715.1, on the reverse strand, counting down.
GATTTTTATAAATAAATTTTATTTACATTTTTAGAAAGTACCTACGTGCCTAGGGACAATGGAGATTTCCTACATTTTCTGCACCCCCACGCAAATGTTGGGTACGCCCATGCAAGTAAGTGTATATTATGTGTTAATTTCATCCAAATCTGTTCAGTTATTAAGTAGTTATTGAGTCAGAAATATAACACAAATTTGATATTAGTAGAAAACCTATTTTATACTATTCCATTTACTTACAAAATAACTGTAAACAAATTGGCGAAGTAAATTACACATTCCTAAAAAATCTTATAACTAAATAATGTAGGCATAATCTCCTTTTCACTCTGCACGCTTTGCAGTCGTCGACCTTTGAATCCCGCGCCCCTCTCCATCCGTACTTCTCACCCGCAGTCGCCTATCGACGCTACGCCGCACCGCCCCAGCAGCGCCTCACGGGCCGCCAGTCAGTTCAGTCGTGTAGTCGTGCTTAAATTTCGAACGAATTTTAAACCGCCATTTTTGTGTAAACAACCAAGATGGAGGCAGATTTCAATGTAAGTAATGTTTATAATTCTTGAATTTTATCAAAGCATTCAGTTTAAAATGATATTTCAATATGTTTTACTTAGTAGGTACATCCATAATTTATTAATATACCTAAGTACGTAAGTTATTAATGATTTACTTATTTGTATATGCCATATTGGAAACAGAGATCACATTAAAAATAAGTACTTATTAGCATATTTAAGTTATACCTATAGAATAAGATAGTAGGTAATGATTAGCAAGCAACACATAATACACTGAAATAAAGAAATATGTACCAGCATTTTTCCATATAGTGTAGGTATAGAAAAAAACATTTTTATATACATTAGTAACATTTTTAACGAAAGGATTAAAGAGTTATTATTATTTTTCCTTGAGTGTAGATTTATTGCAATACAAATTAAATTCGTTTGATGTAAAAATCGAACTCAGGGCTTGGTTTTCTAAATAGTTTAATTTTTTTTATTGACAAATGAATATAAAAAAATGCACTTGCTATTTTACTAGGTATATAAGTACTGTTAATATTTTTACGATAGTCCCACCATAGTTCTACAAATCATAATAGGGAATACATATTTCGTTTGTATTGCAGGAACTAACTCTATCACAGAAAAGGGAGCATTACGAAAAACTTGCTGCAGTAGGTATGCCCGACGCCAAAGATATTACTGAAAAATTGCTAATGGCGAGAAATGCTGTCTTGTTCAACAAAAGTGTGACATCAAAATCCAAAAATAAAGTTATACTAATGAATAAAGCGGCAGATCTTACTGGAGCCAATAAAGAAACAATCAAAGCAGCTTTTAAAACCATGAAGGAAAATGTAAAGTTCTATGACATACACAATTATCGCCGGCAACATTTTGATAGAGACATGGAGTTCCTGCGCTATATCGTAACAGATCTTTACGTAAACAAGCGACTGGTTCCCAGAGTAAAAGATATAATCGACGGTATCAAAGATTCTGAATACAACAAAAACCTTTTGCTGAGCGATTTAGCAAAACTAGGTTATCTGTGGAAACGATTGCCGGGTACAGATGTCAATGTTTTAATAGAGAATCCCGAGCAACTGTATAGCAGAATAAGTTACTTGGAAAAAATTAAAGAGTATCGCAGGAATAGGCGTTGTTTGGTTTACATAAATTATATTGACAAATCTGCCATATCAGCAGGTGCGTCCCGTTCAACCTATAGCTTCCGGGTATTTGCTGCGTCGCCATCTTTAGGCCTTTTGAAATGGACCAGTTATCCTTATAACCATTCACATTTAGACCAAAGGTTTTGGTGTGTTCTCCTGCCGTTGCTACCACAGTCTTGCGTACTGGTGGTCGATTCAAAAGAAGTAGTGAATTGTATGATTAATAAAATCCCTACGCCTAGTAGCAGAAAATCTGAGATAATCAAATGGCTAGAGGCTGAAAATTTACCCCACAACCCATCTTGGCATAGGGCGGAACTTTACAAGCTCGTGGAGGCTTACAAACGATATGATAGAAGGGAACTAAACAGTCTTGAAGAATTTTCAAAAACTAGTGGACATGATTTTTTAATAGCACCAGATTTACCAACGTCTCTGAATTACTACAGGGATATTAAGGAGGCCTCGATGAAGTCCATGCAACCCGAGGAATGGTTGGAACATGACACTAACTTGGCAAAAAGAGAAGACAAAATTTACCAAGACAGTATTAAATTTGAGAAAATAATTGATAACATTTTTACCATTGCAACATATGAGGATGTACGAGATATGTGTCAGAATTTAAATAGACATTCTTCAAAAGACAAAGATCTACCATGTTTAGCATCAATTTTGAATATAGATGATGTTTTATATTAAGTAAATATTATTGTGACTCGACGAGTTCGCGTCATCAAATGCACGGTCACATAAATAAAAAAAAGAATAAAGCACAATAGACATAGAATTCGTTTTTTTTTAATACATCTACCAGCATTTAACGTAAAATCCTTTAAAACACTACACGCCATATTATAACTATGCTAGTTAAACTTCGCCACGTTTCGCTGCGGCTCCGTCTTATTGAGGAAGTAAATATATATAACCGTTGCCATGGCAACTGTTGTTAGGTATAACTTAACCTCACAAAACACTGGAATCCCAGTTTCCGCAGCAGATTCGAAATAAGAAGTAAATGTAAAATCACTCTCCTATTAAAATGCGACGTTGTGTAAAAATTTCAAGCCAATCCATCGACTACTTTTAAATTAATTTAATTTAATACTAGATGTTTCTGGTACTCGTATGCATTGCAATGCCACGTAAAGAAACAAAAATTGTGCTAAGAACCATCAAAGTTTTATCACAATCGGATCAATGGTTTAGCAGCGCATAGAGGACAAATATACAAATGTTTTTTTTGTTATATAGCACATGGATAGGATAGATAGACTATTCCACGCAAATATTCAAGTCGTGCCGTTTTGTAATATAAATTTTAAGACAGCTCCGTATCTTTTTTTTTATGTCACAAGTGACAACGAGGCAGGCGGGTCACCTGATGGTAAGTGACAACCGTCGCCTATAGACACTGGCAATACCAGGGGAATGCTAATGTGTTGTACACCTTATTACAATGCCTTAAAGGCAAACTGGCTCTCAAGTGCAATTGCCGGAACACACCAACAGGTGCTTGGCGACAGATTTTCAACTTGAGGGTGGTAGCCAACCAGTCGAGTACTACAAAGTACCCTACCACCGTGCTGTGGTTTCTTCACAATGTTTTCCTTCACCGAAAGCTCAAGCTCATTGTAGGATTCGAACCCACGACCTTTGCCGCGGTATCCGACGTCACTTACCACTGAGCTTGTGCTATTTGATTAAATAACACCAGGGTTTTCCTAATTAGATTTAAACCATAATTTGTAATGACTCCATGTTTTTTAAGAGGAGTAATCCCGATCCAGCGTTTTCTTGTCAGAAAAATTGTCTTGTTAGATACATTATGGTGATGATCTGCATTGGCTATAATACCCGAAGATAAATGTGATGTGAGACAGGTGTAAGTCCAAGCTCGCTCCCATTATGTGGAGAGCAATCATCATTATACTGAATCCATGTGGTTCGAGATATTGGCTATTGGAAAATATACTCTATTGCGTTTATATAAGGAGTTTTAAACTCAATCCAATATTAAGCTTCTACTGGGGCAGGTAACCGACTGCGGATAAGAAGGGTAATGTTGCGTGTTATTGGTTAATCGAATTATTCTTATTGCGAACTGAGTGGCGGTGAGATGGCCGATTTAAACCTCGACTAGTTTTCTTAAGTGTATCTAAACCAAACTTAATAATAGGTTGGGGAAAAAGTTTCTTCGCATTTTTTAAGAAAATTCAAAACATTTTTTAATATAGTTTATTTACATTTAACTAAAGTATGTAGGTACCATTTTGTTCGATAACTTTTTGCCATCTTGTAGGTAGGGACATGATACCATTGCTATAGAAATTTTGGGACTTCTCATCAAAATACCGCGACAAGTGGTTTTGGCAGTCCTCTTGTGATGTTAACCTGACACTGCCTAAAGAATTCTGAAGAGACTAATTAAATTACTAATCTAATTTACTAAATACCTAAAGCTAGCATAGTGCGGTGACACGTTTGTTATGATTTAAAAAAAATAAACTTAGAATACCCGAAATTCGGTATGATTTTTTTTTGTACATTAGTTTGAGCTGAAACTTTGCGTGGAGATTCTATACCTGATATCCTCTTCGCTGCATTTGGCTGTATATACCATTTCCGTTACACCCTCTATAAATAGTTCTGTATACTATAATATTACATGCCCATAAACTAGTGACCGACCGAAACATGTTATTTTGCCGAAACCGAAACCGAAACTGAAGGTTCGGTTTCATTGTAGTTTCGGCCGAAACCGAAACCGAACCTTTTATAAAAAAAAAAGTCCTTAAAAAGTCGAAAAAATTTTAGTAAGCCCGTTTTTTTCTAAAATTAATATCTCGCCTACCTATAATTACAGGTTTCTACTTTCAAAGATTTATCACAATGAAATTTCAGCACAGTTACAGAGATTCTGTTTGAAAATTTAACTACCCTATAAAGTGAAAAAAAAAAACATTATTTGTAACACAAAGTTAGCGATTTTTTAATGGTGGTATAAAATAAAACAAATTTATTATTAAAATATGATGCTCATATATTATGTTTATTTATTTTCATTAACTATGACATGAAGAATTCACAACAAAAACAAACTAAAATACTTGATCAAACTACTTACCTACCATTATTCGCGGAACAAACACAACACGTATTGACACGTCTACACGAGCAAAGCGCACTGATTTAGGTAGTTGCCGGCGGAGTCAGGCGAGCGACGCCATATTGCCAGCCGTGCCGAGCGCGCCCGACGTTAGCCGAGCGCGACCCGAAGGTACGATGTTGTAAGTTTCGGCGCGGCCGAAGGGTTCGGCCGTTTTTGGCCGAAACCGAAACTCGGGCCGAAACTTGATTTTTTTGCCGAAACTGGCCGAAACCGAAACCGAAATTTCGGTCGGACACTACCATAAACGTATAGAAGACTAGCTGTTCCCCGCGGTTTCACCCGTGTTCCCGTGGGATCTTATCTTTCCCGGGACAAAATATAGCCTATGTTCATCAGGGATAATGTAGCTTTCTAATGGTGAAATAATTTTTAAAATCAGAGCCTATTCAATGTAAACAAACAATCAAATCTTTCCTCTTCATAATATTAGGACGGAGTTTTACAGTCTTTTTTAGGGTTCCGTACCCAAAGGGTAGAAACGGGACCCTATTACTAAGAATTCACTGTCTGTGCGTCCGTCCGTCTGTCTGTCACCAGGCTGTATCTCAAGAACCACGATAGCTAGACAGTTGAAAATTTCACAATTATGTTTTTCTGTTGCCGCTATAACAACAAATACTAAAAACTAAATTAAAATAAATATTTAAGGGCTCCCATACAACAAACGCTATTTTTTTGCCCTTTTTTGCTCGATATCAATAATGGCAACAGGTAGGCACTTGAAATATTCACAAAATAAACAATTGTATTTTTACTTTAATAATAAAATTAAAATAAATCAAACGTGATTTTGTTTGCCGTTTTTACGGAACCCTTCGTGCGCGAGTCCGACTCGCACTTGGCCGGTTTTTTTATATCACAAGTCACAACCAGGCAGATACTCGTATATAGCTAGTATACCTAATCTAATGCGATGATAGCTCAGTGGTAAGTGACGTCGAATACCGCGGCGAAGGTCGTGGGTTCGAACCCTACAATGAGCTTGAGCTTTCGGTGAAGGAAAACATCGTGAGGAAACCATAGCACGGTGGTAGGGTATTTTGTAGTACCCGACTGGCTGGCTACCACCCTCAAGTTGAAAATCTGTCGCCAAACACCTATCGGTGTGTTCCGTCAGCTGCACTTGAGAACCAGTTCCATCTAGGCTTTATGTGCTTACCACCTTCGGCCACATCATCACTTACCATGGTGAAATTGTGGTCAAACACAAGCCTATCTAGAATAAAAAAAAAAATACCAATACCAGGTCATAGTCGAAAATGAATCATCATTGTAGGTACCTATATATTTTTTAAGAATAACTCACACACAGTGAGTAACAAAGTAATATTTGTTTCTTATATCTATCTATATCATAAATAAAAATAAAAAAAGCCTTTTATTTCACACCCAATAATTAAAAAAAAAATTATAATAATTAATCAATACACTTAAATGTGGAAATGAAAAACATCATGCATTATAAACATTATTACATTTTAAAGATTTTTAAATTAAATTATTTTTGTTTTTTAAATTATTATTAAATTACTTTGAATTGATTAGTATTTTTTTATTTAGCGTGAACCCCTCTATTTGAGGGTAAAGGCCTCCTCCAAAGATCTATAGGTATCATACGAAAATTTATTAGTAGGTATCGTGGATTCATGAAACGAATTTCTCTGTTAATTTGTTAGTCAATTCTTGTTTTTTTTTATTCTGGATAAACTTGTGTTTGACTACAAACTCACAATGGTAAGTGATGATGTGACCGAAGGTGGTAAGCACACAAAGCCTAGAAGGAAACTGGCTCTCAAGTGCAGCTGTCGGTACATACCGATAGGTGCTTGGCGACAGATTTTCAACTTGAGGGTGGTAGCCAGTCAGTCGGGTACTACAAAGTACCCTACCACCGTGCTGTGGTACCTCACGATGTTTTCCTTCACCGAAAGCTCAAGCTCATTGTAGGATTCGAACCCACGACCTTCGCCGCGGTATCCGACGTCACTACCACTGAGCTATCATCTCCTTACTCTAACCCCTATTGTAAAAATGTATTCGTATACCCAATACAGCGACAAATAGTTCTATAACACAAACTAACGCTTATTGCTGTTTGTATGTAGAAGTACATTAAGATAAATAAAAGCAATAACTCAAGATGAAATTGCAAAAGTTAATAATATGTTATCGTTTAGCCGTAAACATCACTCAACCTACACACAAATGTAAGAGATCATAAAAATAAGGAGATGGATCATAGAGATGTGACGCCACGACAAAGTGTTTCTGAGTAGATAGCGCATCGGTTTTCCACTTAGGATGAATTTAAATCATTGATACTATAGCTTTTGAGTTTATAGTAGATAGGATGCAAATTTATCATATAAATATATATCTAAACTAATATTATAAAGAGAAAATTGTTTTTATGTGTGAATAAAACAGCTGATCAGCGAACAACATCCATACTAAAATTATAAATGCGAAAGTGTGTCTGTCTGTCGATCTGTATGTCTGTTAACCTTCGCGCTTAAACTACTGAACCGATTTAGATGAAATTCGGCGCAAAGATAGATGGATCCGTGGAGGACATATGATACTTTTTATAGGGAAACCGGGAAAAGATAAGATCCCTCGGGAACGCGGGTGAAACTGCGGAGCGGAAAGCTAGTGAGTCATATTATGTAAATTGTGTTTTGCTTACGTAATAATTTACACTCAGCACAAAGGTAAGTAACCTTAATGAACAGAATCAACACTTCAAAGTTCCCCGGTCAACGTTCTATTGTCAGCTCAAAGTGATGATCACCATGGAAAGTAAGTACTGGACGATGAACTATCAAACCACCATTTTCGTATTAGCTAACGTCTGTGAACAATTAGGAAGACGTCATGGCATATACATCCGTTGATAGACACTTGTTGAGCAGTGTGCATATTTTATGTTTTCATGATCTGTGGTGAGAGGATATTGTTTGCGAAGGAAGGTTCGGAAGTAGACTGCAATGGCGGAAGCATTTACAGGATACGATGCTTGTGTTGTGTCTTATCAAGTTATCACCGTTTCTAAAGCAAGGTATGTTTTTCTTTTCTTATACCACTAGGTAGCAAACAAGCTTACGGTCCACCTGATGGTAAGCGGTTACCGTATCCAATGACGCTTGTAATTGCAACATCAGGCGGCACGAGAGCGTTGTCGATCTTGCATAAACCTTCTTACTCCTCTTTTAAAGAACCTCATATTTATGAGCAACTAGCTGTCCCCGCGGTTTCACCCGCGTTCCCGTGGGATTTTCGCAACATAGCGTGATCTTATATAACCAATAGCCTTCCTCAATAAATGGGCTAACCAACACTAAAAGATTTTTGCAATTCGAACCAGTTAGCGCGTTCATACAAACAAACAAACTCTTCGGCTGTGTATTAGTAGGTAAAAATTAACTTTTTCACGTTTTACTGTTATTACATAGTTTTTATCAACAAGCAAATTAGGCTGTATTTGAGTAGAAAAGGCTACATCAACTGAACAGCTACTCAAATGAAAGAGATTTTTTTCGACTCAGTCTTAATGAAAGATCCCAGTCTCTTAGGATCAAGGTCATATTCTTAGGTGGACTTACACACGAAGCGAGATTACACCCGCGACCGCTTTAAAAAACGGGTACCGTTGTAAGACGCCAACCGTACTTATGACATGACCTTTTGTGTTTGTAAAAAGACTTGTCCAAACTAACCTCTTAATCTATTTGCAAAAACAAAACCAGTCGATAGGTTTAGTTCCAAACTTTGAATTTTACACAGGTTTCTAATAAAAATTTAGGTCCATTGTTATGAAATCCTGTATTCATGGTCTACACTTAAGTGAGTCACTTTAAAAAACAAACTTAATGCTTGTTTTTATTTTAAAACCGCATCGCAGCCGGCAGCAACACCGCTCCGTGTGTCCCACTCTTAACTAGAGCAAATGAAGTACCTTCATCAAATATGTACTAGAAGGTTTTGGGGAAATTTCTACTAAACTAAGTTAGTCTTAGTAGAAACCTTTTAGATAGGTAGGTATTAGTGGATGGGAATTCGTTGATGGTTGATTTATTTAATTTGACATAACTTATTTAAACTAACTTTTTGGGTAGGTATTCGATGATAGCTCAATTGTAGTGACGTCGTATATCGTGACGAAGGTCGTGGCCTCGTGGGTTCAAATCCTACATTGAGCTTGAGCTTTCGATGAAGGAAAACATCGTGAGGAAACCATAGCACGGCTGGCTGACTACCACCCTCAAGTTGAAAATCACCAATCATTTGTTGGTGTGTTCCGGCAGTTGCACTTGAGAGCCAGTTTGTAATGGAAATCCCGCTGGTATTACTAATGTATATATGCACCTGTTTGGTTGTAACTTTTTTTTTTAAATTCTGGATAAGCTTTTGTTTGACCACAATCTCACCATGGTAAGTGATGATGTGGCCGAAGGTGGTAAGCACACAAAGCCTAGATGGGAACTGGCTCTCAAGTGCAGCTGTCGGAACACACCGATAGGTGCTTGGCGACAGGTTTTCAACTTGAGGGTGGTAGCCAGCCAGTCGGGTACTACAAAGTACCCTACCACCGTGCTATGGTTTCCTCACGATGTTTTTCCTTCATCAAAATTCCAACTTGTGGTATATTAAAAGAAAATATTGAAAAATGTTTTGGAAGATAATTTTAGACCACAAATTAAAATACTTTAAATTGACAGAATATGTAATGTACATAAGTAAATATTATTCAAAGTTTATACCTACATGCATATAAGAACAAGGCAAATTAACAAGATTCTATACGTGATTGAAAATATAAATATTATTCACTATAAACAAAAGCAATAGAGTAAAACAGAAAATAATTAACTGTATGAGTAATGGACGCAATTGCTCCCATAATCCCACCCTACTAGAAAATAGAAATTTACTCAGGTCACTTCACAAAACTTGAAATTTACCGCCAAGTGACAGTAAATACAGCTCGACACATTGTGTGTGTACTGACCCTTACTTAAAAGGATTATACCCATTAAATCAAACGACTTACTAAAGAAGTACGATATATTCCCAATATTATAAATGAAGGCGATCAGAAATACTACAACTGTTCATACGAAAATATTTTTATTAATCGCAAACTGCTGTGAAAATAAATGACAAAACGCGTATAACACTTAAAGAAAATACTGTGTTTTATCACATTTTACTTTACGTTACAACAAAATATCAAAAATTTTAATTATTCATAAATCATATTAACTATTTTAATAACAACTTACATTTAATTAACATAAGTAAGTATACGAAAAATAAAAGCTACGTAAGATTCTGTTAGACTTATATTCTTCAACATTAATCAGACTCATCACAAGATGGAACTTCTGAGGTGGACTCGTCACTCAAAAAAGACTGTAGGGACTTATCAATAAGTTCATCGAACACTCTATCTACTTCCAAATCCACTTGAAACTGCAGAATCTCCTCTTCTACAATAAAATCCCAGCACTGCTTCACCTTATCATCAGTAAAAGCACCAATCTTACTCTTGAAGACCTCAATCAACTCCGCATTAGTCAAAATTCCATTAGTCATATCCAGTTCAGTTATGTAATTTTGTAATTCACTCTTTAATGTTTGAAATATTATTGTTACAGGCGTTAATTTCTTAATACAGTCAGGTATACGCAAAACTGTGTGACCATTGGCTTTTAAAATCTCATCAACATTGTTAATTTGCTTTTTATTACTGGTATAAGTTTGGACAAGTTTGAAGAGTTCATGTTTCCCCATATCTGGGTCGTGTGGGATATCATTTCGTTCCAACCACGCTATTATATCTACCTTCAAAGTGTCCAAGGTAGGTAATTTTACACCAGAATTATGATGCTTCTCTTTATTAAAAACTACGACAGTCGGAGAGCTTAAATATTTCATCAGATCTTCTGATATCCACGCTTTGAAGTTATCTTCATCGAATTCAGTAATTTCTTTAAGGCAATGAATCCCTTTCTCCGATACGCCGTATATGTATCTCTGTTGCCACTGATTGGGGCATTTCTTAGCGAGATGTGAACTCTGTTTAAGATTGAAGTAATTTCCGCTAGATTCTACAGCGTTTTCGTCGATAAATATAATGTCCTTGCCTTCCTCCCTGAAAAGGATAATCTTCTTCAAATATTCATATCTCTCAAAGGTAACTAGATGTTTTTCCATTACCACTGGTGTAAAGCCTGATGTTTTCTTAAATACGTATCCCATCTTAAGCAGTAATTTCCGGAAATTATCAATATCCATATAAACAGGAACCTTGCTACCTAATTCGACGAACAATGCCCTCGATGTCGGCATAACCTTTTTCGACAAATAGAAATCCATGAGTACACTGTGTACGTCCGATCGGTCCAGTTCTTTGATTTCACATTCAATGTTTGCACTCACAGTCAATTCGGTTAGAACATCAGGGTGCATTCCCGTTATATCTTGTGATCTTATTCTCCTTCTATCAATATCACATTGCTTCATTATGCGTTGCAAAAAACGAATACTTTCTGGGTGTGTTTGTGGGTCAATAGGATCTCTTGTCGGAGGTCTCAGCGGCATCATTTTGTACATCATTAAATGGAGGCAAAAAATATTAATAATTGTGACGCAGGTCCGATGTCCGTGAAACGCGCGGGGCGACTGCGGGGAGCCGCGTCTGACTGACTGACCTTGGTACGCACGCTCGCGCTGTACCGCTCTGTCGCGTCTGTTGCGACTAGAGTGAAAGAAACGGACATATCATACCTCCCACTCCCCTTGCCCTCCGAGCACTGTGCACTACGCGTACGTAACATTTACCGCCATTATTATTACACTAGCTGTCATCCGCAGTTTCACCCGCGTTCCCGTGGGATCTTATCTTATCCCGGGATAAAAATATAGCCTATGTTGATCTGGAATAATGTAGCATTCAAATGGTGAAATATTTTTTTAAATCGGCCCATTACTTATACACATACATAGGTACAAATCTTTCCTCTTTATAACATTAAACAAAGAGGATTCATTTATTATTAGACATAACAATATGTTATCTTAAAAACAGCAAGTAAGTATCTATAATAAAACATACCATCACATCTATTTATTTATCTAAATTTAAATTAACGAATGTTAAATAATATAATTATACAACGTTATTAACTAAATAATAACATCCAATCTGTTTATTCTTGAGAAATATCGCTTACCGCGATAACGCCCAAGGGCAGGCAAACGTTTCGCATTTGTAAGCGCAATAAGCGCTTTGAGATAATAGATTATAGATTGCTTCAATTAATTCGGCGTCGCTTAGAAGCGCTTCAAGCGATTTAAATTCAACTAGTAACGAAATTAAATAAATACAATAGTTATTTTATTTACAACAAATGTACAAAATATACAAGCAAATGTACAACTATAATATATAAAAAACTTCTTCGAGGCTGCCGCTGCTGCCGATCGGCAAGGTTCCAAGAAGCAAATTAAATTATTTTTAATTTGCGTGTAGTTTTTTGATTTAATCATTTATTTTCAGTCTCAAATTGCCATTATTTCAAGCTTACAACCTACTCTATTATATACCAAACGTACAGTCAACACTAACGCAATTAGTTCCAAAGTTTTATCGTTTAGGTGTTTTTTATACCACAAGTAGGTACTGACAGGGTAGAGCAATAGGCGCGAACGCCTTGGTGAGAATGTTCCCAAACACCGCGAGAAAAAAAGTGAAAATCGATTTCCATCCATAGGCAAAAAGTCGGATATACGCATCACTCGATTACAATCCGAAAATTGCAACGCGAACGAGCATTCGATTCGATTACGATTCTTTAATCGATTTGTCGTTCACATTTAAATTCGCACCTTATTCTCTGTACGTTTCACGTCAATTTGCCTTGGTGATATCATTTCTTCGAATTTTAGCGTAGAGTTTGTTACTCTAGCGGGTTCGTTTGTTGAACATAAAACTTTGTCACTGAGTATTAAGGTTGAAATTGGATTGTTAGATTTTATCCAGCAGCGAGGAATGTATGCATATGCTTTCCCAAGGTTTTTAATTAACCCCCGCTCGCGATGGCGTATCAGGTTCGATTCCCCTGTCGTACATAGGTCCGTTTTCAATTTCCATGTGTTAGCATCGGTTAAATGTTAACCAGTTTAGACTCGTGCGGTTTTGTCTTAGTTTAATTAGGTACGGGACGGTGTTTCGGTTTGAGGTTTTTTTATTTTGTCCGGCCTTTTATGGCTGCTTAGGTGTAAATAATGTCTTGTTGTTTTTTTAATTATTTCGTGCCAAATGTAATGGCAGAGGAATTAAATTACTACAATAGTATGGTTTTGGTTTTGTATTTTAAGGCGAATAATGTAATGTTGTAGCTCGTCTGCCCAGAAAACGGATTTTCACTCCTCAAGACATTTGGACTTTGGGTGTCAAGAAAAGGACCCAGGAGTGAGTTCCTCTCCTTCGCTGATCACGTAAGAAACGATGAGGTAAAGTCTTGTGTTCGTATAAGTAGGACTAGCTGTTCCGGGATAAAAAGTACCTTATATTTTATCCAAGGATATGATCTACCAGTGTGCCAAGTTTCATAAAAATCCATTCAGTAGTTTTTACGTGAAAACGTAACAAACATCTTCACATTTACAATAACCTAAGATGTCGAAAGCGTGTAGAAAGCTGAGGATCAGCGTTATCTACATATACATGGAAATAGTCCACCATCAAGGAACTAGCCTTAACAACCGTTGCTTAACCCCAGTAATCTCGATAGCTCATTACCGTCATGTAAAATGATAATTTAGTATGAATAATAACACGTCAACATAAAAGCAATAGCTAAATCAACCCCTTTTAATAGAGTGACCACAGTTTCACACGGTTATTTTATAGAAACCTATACCTAGACTCGTTCTACAAAGATTTATACTAAGTAGTTTTATTTAGTAAAAGTAATGATTTCGTAACCATATAATTTAACGGCAATATATCGGAATTACAATAAAAAATGAGATTTTAAAACATTTCTATTAAATTTATTAAGTTAGAAAGTTACAAATATAGAATTTTAGGATATTAACAATAAATAAAGTATACTATGCTATTTTTACAAAAGTAAATAAAAGAAAAAATTAATCTAATTAAATACCTAAATAAAAATATATATATTTACAATAAAAGATTTTCCAAATGGTCCATGGTACCCATAATGCTAGCAGCGTTGCCCCGCTGAATGATTAAGCTTAGCTTCTGGGCGAAAAAGTCCCCAATAAAAAATATATATCCTAAGTTTTAAAAACTCGTGGTGAACCTACTCAACCCTTGGCAAGAAAAAATAACATCATAACGTAACGTTATAAGTTATAATCCCCTCATTTAATAACGCGCGCTAACAGAGATTTATTTTGTGTAATATTGCCAGAATATCTAATATTATATTGACACGTGCCTAAATTACGACGCGGGACTGCCTTGTGCATACCAATGACAACTCACGATTATTTTTAGGGTTCCGTACCCTAAGGGTAAAAACTATAGTACAAAAAAACTATTACTAAGACTTCGCTGTCCGTCTCCTGTATCTCAAGAACCGCGATAGCTAGACAATTGAAATTTTCACAAATTATGTATTTCTGTTGCCGCTGTAACCACAAATACTAAAAACAAAATAAAATAAATATTTTTGCCCTTTTTTGCTCGATATTAATAATGGCAACATGTAGGCAATTGAAATATTCACAAAATACTCAGTTGTATTTTTACTTTCATAATAAATAATAAAATTAAAATAAATATTTAAGGGGGGCTCCCAAACAAAAAACGTTATTTTTTACCGTTTTTACGAGCCGGTTTTTTAAAATACATGGTACCCCAACTGCATAAATAAATTTGTAATGCTATATATTTATATAGGATTACAAAGTCATTAATGCAGTTAAAATATGCCAGGAAAGTTCCTTTATTTTATTGAAAAATGTATTTGTATGTATGTAATGTATTTTACAAGTAATTTTCAACGCTAGTGAAAACATAATACGGATTTTTTTAAATATTTATTTAACACAAAAAAATAACAATAAATGAAAATATTTTCTAAAAATCAACAAACAGAAACCGTTCTATTAATACTTCCCCAAATCGAAAGCCAATAACGTCCCGCAACGAGCCCAAAAGGGTTAATATAAAAACTTCCATGACACATAGCCCCAAACTGGGGTAACTTTGCCCCTAACTCGTGTTACGCGTCAACTGAATCCAGTTTCCAACTCTGACCCCGATCTCCGAAGAATACCCAAGTATTTAACGAACTTACCGACGATCTGAACGTCTTTATACGTCCGTCACGATTACTTATATGAAGTGTGATTCCCAAATGGAGAAGTCACGAAAGGGAATAATTATAACGCATATCGGTTATTAAAAATATTTACTAATACATTACTAGGACTTTTTGGCGGGAATTTGCGAAGTGACGTTGCGTTTTCATTTTATTTTCATTAAATTGGTGTATTTTGAGTTTTATTGAATAATATTGGTGGCGTTTTGTCCAATAAAGATCAATCAATATAAGTGCACAAGTGAAGTGAAGTGAAATGAAAGCGTGTATCGTGACTCTCCAGGTTGTCCCAAAATGTCCGTGAATGTTTTAGTGGAACAGTCGCCAATTTCACTAAAGCCTGACTGGACATGTATGGACGAGGACTAGACATAACAGTGAATGTGAAAATGTGACTATAACATAAAAGAAGAAATAAAACTGAAAAAAATGTATGTTGTATTGACTAAAAAATATTAAAGAAGTGATAGATAGACCAAGACTATTTCAAATACTTAGACATTGGCAGAATTATCCCAAAAGGATGATGGCCAGTAACAAAAACAAAAAAAAATACATTACTAAAATGACACAGTAAGATGCAGTATTTGTCTGTACTAATATTATGAAAAATATCACAGGCGCTTATGAATTAATATATGAATATCCTAAAGTAAAAAAATAATAATAAGAGATAGGCTTCTTTTTATCTCGAGAAAAGAAAAGATCCCGCGGGAACGCAGGTTCAGGAATCCGCGGGTCAGAAGCTAGTCGTTCGTATGACATTCTCAAAGCCTAAATACAAATTACCCAAAACCAGAACACGCTAAATTTATGGATAATTCAATGATGATAGTGACGTCACATGGGAACCAACTCGCAATTAACGCACGTTATAACGTAACTTAATCACGGAGACGGCCTACTGGGAGACGATCTCAGCTAACGAGACGTGTATTCAATTTGACCGGGTTATGTTTCTTGAATCTCCATGGGACGCTGAGCTTTTGTTTTCGCCAAGGGAATTAGCCAATAAATACGAGAGTCCTTTTATTTATGACTTATTATAACTGTCCTGAAAAAAATCTTTAGTTAAAAGCTATTGTAGTTACCTACTGTCTAAGGCCGAGTGCAAACATTTTTTTTGTTCCAGTAGTGTCGGATATTTTCTAGGTAGGGTACTAGAAGGGTACTTTGTAGTACCCGACTGGCTGGCTACCACCCTCTAGTTGAAAATCTGTTGCCATGCACCTATCAGTGTTATCCAACATCACTTTAAAGCCAGTTCCCTTATAGGCTTTTACCACCTACGGCCACATCATCACTTACCATGGTGAGATTGCGGTCAAACACAGCTTATTGAAAAATAAAAAAAAAGCATTCCTAACGTTTCCACAAAAACATCAAAATAAGGACATTTCAAATCGCATATTGAAATAATCCTCTTTCAGGCGGCTCTAGCATGCACGTCCTACATTCATACATAGACTGGTATAAGACGGATCGTTCTATTGCTCATTGGAGGGGTGAAATACAGTTAGCACCGATTTCTGCGTCCCCAGTGCGTCCAGTTTCCGCCGTACAACTTGCACGGCGGAAACTGAATTATGTGGTGAACATGTCATGGACTTGTTAGGCTAATTTAATTCATTCATTTGAATATGAAAGTGGATGGATACACGGGTGGAGGAAGACCGAAAAAGAAGTAGATGGTGTGAGAAAAAAAAGCCAATATAGTCAGATGGTCCAAAAATATTTTAAAAATGTAACCTTGCTGAGTTTCGTGCCGGTTCTACTCAGTTGAAGGCTGACTTCCGAACCGGTGGTAACTTCTGTAATTCGACCTTCATAGGTGCCCTTCTAGGGCCTAAACTGAATAAATGGTTTTGACTTTAAGAGACGATATGAGTAACGAAGGAATTAATTCCGATATGACGGATAGAAGGATCGAATGGAAGAAAAGTACACCTTGCGCCGACCACTAATAATTGGAATTAACAGCAAAAAATATTGGGACACTTTTACAAAAAATCTTTAAGGGCGTTTCTTATTTTATTTGTTGTCCAGTTTTTCGTGATATCGCAAAGGGTTCAAAAATAACTAAGATATGTAGGTACTTTACTCCCCGAAACACTAAGTTTCTCCATTTCAAAATAATAGAATATTACGTAATCAGTTGTTTTTTTGGCCTGAATATCTTAAAAATTTTGTATGTATGTTTCTCTTGGTGATTGGTATAAAAACAACGCTCAAAATAATGTTGTACACTTCGTGATACTTTTTAGCTTTAAATAGGTAGGTCTACTTCAAATAAAGTCTTATGATTATTTTTTCTGAAAAAGCAGTTTTAATTGATACCACTGAAACCCATGCTAGGCTGGTTTTATGCAAATCAATCAACTCATTCGATATAGACGTATCTGATTTCGAATAATCCCCAATTGACCAATTGCTACCACCACGTTGTGTTCTATCAACAATTACGTACAATTAGATTTGAGGATAGACGTGCGCTCAATATAGTACCTACTAGCTTCCATCGCGCGGTTTTACTCGCATTTAAGACTATAAAATATAACGGTCTGACTGCTTGGTTTTTTCGGAGAAAAAGGTTTCGATGAATTTTGATACCTTGAACGCTTAGGAAGGACTTATGTTACTTTTTTATTTACCCTGAGAGAGAGAAAAGCAAAGACGTGGCTAAGACCAACGCGAACCGTTCGAATTTTAAAAAGGGCTTGAGCTTTCGGTGAAGAAAACATCTTGAACAAACCATAGCACTAGGGTACTTTGTAGTACTCAACTGGCTGGCTACCACCCTCAAGTTGAAAGTCATCGGTGTGTTCCAACAGCTGCACTTAAGGGCCTGTTCCGTTCCAAGCTTTGTAAGCTTACCAAAGAATAGCAAAACAAACGAAAAAAGTATTCGGTTACCTTTGAAGTTTACCACGGCTAATACATGCATACCACGTTTTCCATTCGTAACTAAAATTTGCAATCAGGAAACAAGTATGAACTCAATTATTTCAACGTAATCAGTTACAATTGTAAAGTACAATATAAATGTGGGACGGCCAGAAACAATGTTAATTATTAACGGTACAACAGGTGATGTAGGGAACCAACCTTCTTTTGTCTTACGATGTTCTCTACACTTGCTGGCATGTAAAATGATGTCATTAATGTATATTATTTTAATAGGTTTTTTTTAAACTACAACGAGGCTGACGTTTCACCTGATGGTAAGTGAATACCGTCGCCTATAGACATTAACAATACCAAGGGGATTACCAATGTGTTGTACACCATATTACATTGCCTTAAAGGCAACTGGCTCTCAAGTGCAACTGCCGGAACACACCAACAGGTGCTTAGCGACAGATTTTCAACTTGAAGGTGGTAGCCAGCCAGTCCAGTACTACAAAGTACCCTACCACTGTGCTATGGTTTCCTCACGATGTTTTCCTTCACCCAAAGGCCAAGCCCATTGTAGGATTCGAACCCACGACCTTCACCGCGGTATCCGACGTCACTACCACTGAGCTATCATCGCCTTGATGGACAAGTTGACCAAATTACCGACTTGATCCTGATAACTTATCTCGTAGATATCAATCAAATTATCGGCAACTGGCCTTAAATGTGTGGTGACTCAGTATATATAGGATTATTTTTTATTAAATTATTATTCACCATGGAAAATTATGATTTTTCAAACGATATTCTGACAGCAAAAAAACGGCTTCCTTTACTGTGCTTCACCTTACCTTTTTATTAGGTCTAATATTCCAGAATATTGTTATTAATTAAAAAGAAAATTCGACCAAAAACGCACAAAATACAGAGTAAGTAGAAACAGAGACTACACAGTCAACTGACATCCCCAAAAACATGTGTAAACGGAATCCTAAAAATAAATGTTCACTTTTCTCCGGCCCCATTTGTACAAACACAGATGTACAGTACAGATGTACTGTACACCAAAATTTACAATCACAGATATGTTTGCGGGATTTTATTTGAATAATTTAAGAGGCATACCACCGCCGGCTCGCTCCTCCTTGAGGTTGGATCTTATCTTTTAAATTGCGTACAACCTCCCCTCAAGGTGCGCTCTGAACTAAACAACGAAATTGGATGTGCTATATTTTTTTTTCTTCTTTACTTTAATTTTTTTTTAATTCTGGATAAGCTTGTGTTTGACTACAATCTCACCATGGTAAGTGATGATGGGGCCGAAGGTGGTAACCACACAAAGCCTAGATGGGAACTGGCTCTCAAGTGCAGCTGTCGGAACACACCGATATGTGTTTGGCGACAGATTTTCAACTTAAGGGTGGTAGCCAGCCAGTCAGGTACTACAAAGGACCCTACCACCGTGCAATGGTTTCCTCACGATGTTTTCCTTAGATATAATAGGTGAAATCTACAAGTCTACATCTTGAATTGGTTCTAAAACTGTTGGTGAGGTGATTTGTAAGAATTAAAAAAAAGCCTAAAAAATTCAACAAACATTTGAAATCTATCATTTTGTATCATATATTTTTGCATGGATTTATCATCTACCTATTGTATATTCATATGTTTTCTACTAATTGATCATAATAATTAACTTTTCATTTTTTAATAGCTATTACAATTTAATAAATTCATATTTTTTAGTTAGTAGTCGCCTCATTGGATTAGGCCTCCCCCAGATCACTCCATAAACCTCAGTTTCTAGCTGCACGTGTTAAATCTCTTACTCTCTTTTAATACTAATTTAATACCAAATCAATGATTCGGTATCTAATACCATAGAATAAGAGTCAGATCATGTTATTTAAGTGTCAGGATGGTTATTCTATTTGAATTATAATAGTTTATTATTTATATATCAGGTAGGTATATCCCTAAAATATATCTCGGAGCATAGGGTAAGGGTTTAGATCAATAAAATAATCATTTAGGCCAAGCTTCATAACACATTTATTCAATAGTTGTTTCTATGGCCTTGATTATGAATTTACCTACTCTCAAATCTACTACCGGTTCGGATGGCCGACCATACTGAGAAGATACCGGTAAGAAACTCGGTACTATGATCTTATATATGGCCACTACACATATTCTATCAAAATCATGTACTATTTCATCATAAATACATAGAACACACATTATTACAAAATGATCATTAGTCATTACAATTTAGATTATCAAATATACTTATCTGTATCATTATAACCAAGCAGCAACGAGGTTCACTTGATCTCCAATAAAGACATAATTATATCTATGTAGGTACTTAATACTTCTTCTTGTAGACTGTCGTGAACAATACCAACTCCAACTCGCAACCGAATAGAACAGAGACTGAGCCGATATTCAAATGTTAGTCCCTTTTATAAGGTTATATCAACCATCTTGTTATTAACTACCCCCATTTTATTCTCACATTTTTATAGTGTTGGCTAAACCAGAGATAATATAGTTTATAGGTTGGTAGTATCCACAGATAAAGTAATAAATACAGACACTAAATCATAACATAGATTCCTCAATATCAAAATATCTGACACGGCCATACTGACAACTACTTTGTTCTCAAAGTTCTGCATTTATAAGTACCATCTTTGTGATACCAGAACAAACTTAACACCTATTATGATTTTTTACATCTATGTGACTTTAGAATCAACATTATATACAATTCTCAATATTATTGTACTATTTATATTATTCCCATACCAATACAATCTTTGTAGTATCAGAATAAACTTAATGATTCAGACTGTGATACTAGAATAAACTTAACATGATCCTCAATATCATCTTGGTTACACAAAATTACTATTATATTATTTTTTAACTTGATTTTAGTACTCGAATAACATCGCAATACCACATCTGCAACCTCAGAATAAACTTAATATGAATCTCAATACCATCATTGTGATACTGTATTCAACACGTGATAAAAGAATTACAACAAATACAATTCTCAATATTATCTTCGTACCACTAGAGTTACCACAAATACAACTCTCAATATTATCTTTGTAATACCAGAGCTACCACAAATACAACTCTCAATATTATCTTTGTAATACTAGAGTTACCACAAATACTACTCTCAATATTATCTTTGTAATACTAGAGTTACCACAAATACTACTCTCAATATTATCTTTGTAATACTAGAGTTACCACAAATACTACTCTCAATATTATCTTTGTAATACTAGAGTTACCACAAATACTACTCAATATTATCTTTTTAATACCAGAGTTACATCAATATAATATCAATAATTTCGTTACATATTTTTTTATCAATACTTTAAATACAATTATCATAGATTAGGGTCTTCCTCATAATTCATAGTATCATTATGTACTTGTAGGTACATCAACAGCAATATTTTATCTTTATTCACCTTGTCGGTACTTTTATTTTCATGTAAACTCTCAATTTTAAATCAATAATTCGACGGTAGACCAAAATTAATGATAAATACAATAAATTAAGTAATCATTTCCAAAGGGTTTAGATCAATAAAATAATCATTTAGGCCAAGCTTCATAACACATTTATTCAATAGTTGTTTCTATGGCCTTGATTATGAATTTACCTACTCTCAAATCTACTACCGGTTCGGATGGCCGACCATACTGAGAAGATACCGGTAAGAAACTCAGTACTATGATCTTATATATGGCCACTACACATATTCTATCAAAATCATGTACTATTTCATCATAAATACATAGAACACACATTATTACAAAATGATCATTAGTCATTACAATTTAGATTATCAAATATACTTATCTGTATCATTATAACCAAGCAGCAACGAGGTTCACTGGATCTCCAATAAAGACATAATTATATCTATGTAGGTACCTACTTAATACTTTTTCTTGTAGACTGTCGTGAACAATACCAACTCCAACTCGCAACTGAATAGAACAGAGACTGAGCCGATATTCAAATGTTAGTCCCTTTTATAAGGTTATATCAACCATCTTGTTATTAACTACCCCCATTTTATTCTCACATTTTTATAGTGTTGGCTAAACCAGAGATAATATAGTTTATAGGTTGGTAGTATCCACAGATAAAGTAATAAATACAGACACTAAATCATAACATAGATTCCTCAATATCAAAATATCTGACACACGCATCCAGTCTGGTCCAAAATATAGCATATATTTATATACCAGATCAAATTGAACATGGATCTATGTAACAATGTTACGGGTCCCAATAAAAATTCACGTGAAGGTGTCGACGCGAAATGACAGTGTTTAACACTAAAGTAACGCACGAAGCCAGGGGGCGTTGATTGTATGGCTTAGATCGTAGATAACAACCACTTTCAGTTCCCTTAATTTCAACCTTAAGCTTAAGGAGTTAAGATACAAAATCGATTTTCAATTACAAACATGTTTAATTTGTTCGTAATTGTATACATTGCCAGTTGTTTGAAAATAGTAATTATAGTATTGTGTTTAAAGGTTAATTTTGAAAGTATTAATAAAATACAATTGCTAAATAATTTATTGTGGTAGGATATGCCTTAAAAAAAGCTTTGCTTCCTTACCTTTCAGTAGTAAGAAGAAAAATAACTGTACTTACATTAAAAACAGCTTCGAAAAGGATTTTTTAATGTACAAAGAATAATTCTTCCTTGCTTTTGTATCTGCGCATGATAAGTTGATAACTGAAGCTTACCTGGAAAAGAAAAGAAAATTATGAATAAGTTTTCTCTTAAGTTATTATAACTTAGTCCTGAAGATGAAGTGGATATTATTCAGCTTAAGTTCACCTACGCTTTGAAAATTATATGAAAAAGTTTTATCCGAGATAAGATGGATTCTTTTATTTACTAAGTGTAGCTGTATTCCATTCAGTATTTTTAACAGTTTGTGTTGTTTCAAATAATGCGTAAACTTACTATCTATTGTAAGGTGTAAACCGAAAGGTGCACTTGAGAGCCAGTTAAAAAAAGATCAACCCAATTTTTTTTTAAACTTTTTTTTTAAACTTTTTAATATTTTTGATTAAAATCTGGTCCATCGTGATAATTAATTTGCAGAATTTATTTATTAATATAATATAGAGATAAATAATCAGGCTACGTATTTTCTCTACATATATCCACACCATTAATCTGTGCTCATAGTAAGTACAGTAATTGAATATTTCTTCCCCGACTAAACTAATCTAAGTAAAAAAATCACTCGGTTTATCTATGACAAACGATTCCCGTTTAAAAAGGCGTTTATCCCGACATCCTGAGAGATTATATTTAAACACCTCCCTAATAGATTGTAACCAGGTTATTTATAGCGCACACTTTAGTGCGTGATGGTAAAAATACGGCCGTTTCAGTGGCCGTGCGTGAATGATAAATTAACTGTTTTGATGATTTGTTTTTGTTTTTTTTTTTTACGGGATATGTATGTACGAGTACATATCTATCTAAACATATATAAATACTGACTGACTGACTGACTGACTGACGGACTGATAGCAACTTACAGTTAAGCCGCCAGGGTTAGAAGCTTGATTTTTTCACTCATAAGTACCTTCATATATCCTTTTATTGCGACAGGCGTCCACTAATAAATCGTTTTTTTTATTTCAACTCCTGATAGGGGTAAATTGGGGCCTGCGAGTGAAACCGTGGAGCGGAAAACTAGTTTACTATTTAAACACTTAAATTAGAACAAAAATATAAAAAAGATATTGTTACTTTTTATTATATTTAGATGTCGGTTAATTGATATTAGTTAGTTTTTAGGGCAGTTGAAAAAAAAACCAACTAACGGAACGGAACCAAGTACGAACAAAAAACCGTTTTTTTTTTTTATTCTATATAAAGCTTGTGTTTGACCACAATCTCACCATGGTATGTGATGATGTGGCTGTAGTGGTAAGCACACAAAGCTTGGATGGGAACTGGCTCTCAAGTGCAGCTGTCGGAACACACCGATAGGTGTTTGGCGACAGATTTTCAACTTGAGGGTGGTAGCCAGCCAGTCGAGTACTACAAAGTACTCTACCTTGTGAGATTGTGGTCAAAAACAAGCCTATCGAGAATTTAAAAAAAATATATGAAAAATAGTATAACCCCTAAATTGTTAATTACACTACTCGTCACATTAACCGACCCACTAAGGAAGTAGTATAAATATTTGACACAACACAAGTACCTCGGTCGCTCATCTCGTCTCCGACCCGGTGTAAATCATTTTATACGGCTATAAGCGTTTAATGCACCCCAATTAGGCCGGGTACTTTAGACCCGTATTGAGAGCTTAACCGTCATTGGAGGGTTGGTACTTTGACTGTGGAAGGTGAGTCAAGAGATTGATATCAGACACAGGTTATGACCAGGTTTATTTGGGAGAGAATGAGAAATGTCTATTTTATTGGTAATAGATGTCCAACGCGGTTTCACCCGTGTCCCCGTGGGATCTTATCCTTTCCCGGGACAAAATATAGCCTTTCATCTAGGATAATGTAGCTTTCTAATGGTGAATTTTTAAAATCGGTCCAGTATTTTCACAGCCTATTCAATGCACACAAACAATCAAATCTTTCCTCTTTATAATATTTGTAAAGATAGCTGTACCCCGCGGTTTCATCCGCGTTCGCTATTTGTTTTTCCTAAATAAAAGTAGCTTAAGTTATCAGCTATCTACCAGTGAAAAATCGGTCAAAATCCTCCAGCCGTTTCGGAGATTAGCCGGAACAAACCGACAAGCAAAAATAAAAAAAAACCTTTTGTTGTAAGTACCATACCATACTTTCATATGCATTTCGTAAAAGCTGTTATTTTGACATTACATACAGAATTTGTATAGAAGAAAGATGATACGGCAGTTGAGGACACCACCACTATATCAACATATATGCCATTGGAAGTACTATCGAGGTAAATCAGATATTCGGGTGTGTACCAGATTGATCAGAATATGACAGGCCAGCAACAGATACCAGAAGATATACCAGAAGAGCAAGAACGAAGGCGATTAAGGCGATGATAGCTCAGTGGTAAGTGACGTCGGATACCGCGGCGAAGGTCGTCGGTTCGAATCCTACAATGAGCTTGAGCTTTCGGTGAAGGAAAACATCGTGAGGAAACCATAGCACGGTGGTAGGGTACTTTGTAGTACCCGACTGGCTGGCTACCACCCTCAAGTTGAAAATCTGTCGCCAAGCACCTATCGGTGTGTTCCGACAGCTGCACTTGAGAGCCAGTTCCCATCTAGGCTTTGTGTGCTTAGCACCTTCGGCTACATCATCACTTACCATAGTGAGATTGTAGTCAAACACAAGCCTATCCAGAATAGAAAAAAAAAAAGAAAGAAAATACCTCCAAAATGTTTATAAACTTTAAAGCCTGAATTTTTTTATTCACTATTATGATAATTTCAGAACGAACATGTAGAATTTAGCGTGCCGTAACGCAGTTGACCTCTGCAAGTTTTTATCAGTTATCTGATAGGCTATATAGGTCAGTGCGACCTATTAACCTCTATTTAAAAACCATAGCTTAACGAGCTTCCCTAACTATTTCTAGGGAACCAATTAGGTCATTTTTATTCATAATTTATCGTTATTTTTATCTTTTAAAAGTATTACATTTTAAAGTCGAATTATAATATAAGAATATTTCGATATTTTTTTTATTGATTTTTAGATATTAAATATCTCGAAAAAGGTGACACTTTTACAAAGGTCATTTTTGTACATTTAGTAGATGACCCGCCCACCTATCTCCCCCATAAGTTTGTAGTACTATTTACAGGACACCCTGTGTAATAGAGAGTACCTGAACAGACACAATTTAAGAAAATATTTTGTTATCAAATACTGCCTTGAATATTTTCTTCCCAACTCCTAAAATCGTTTTAATATCCCTCCATTCCCTCTGACGTGAGAGGAAGGTGCCGTACCCTTTAGGGATCGGGCCGGGGCCGGCAATTCGGCGACACACATATTTTCGTCTTATCACATAGGTTTCCCATACATACAATATGGATATAGTGCGTTACAGTCTCTTCCAAATACGAAATCCCATTTGATCTTTAAGAATGTAATAAATTATTTTAATTCATGTATTAAATGAATAGCTTCGTGCAGATAAAGATAAACCTCATCGTAAAGCGTTAAGGTTTATTTTTCTGTGACATTCTAAAACGTCAAATGGGATTTCATTTTTAGAAGGGACCATAGGTAAGTAAATGAAAAAAAAAAAGTTATTGTTGAAACGTGACGTCATGACATAATGACAAAAAAATCGGCTAGTATGACACCATGTACAACCAATGCCAAAAGTATTTTTTTTAAATTATTTTTTTTAAACATTAGTTAACTAATTTCTTAAAACCGCGGGCCCACACATCTAGTTTTAATATAAATACTTTCCTAAAACGAACCATAATCGAATTATTAGGTGAACATCAAGATGAATATCCATTGAATGGGAACATATCTTTCTAAGGAACTTGGCGCCGTTTATCTTGCACTCTACTTTGATATGTTCACGACTCATTGGTCCGGTAATCGGTAAAGGGAAGAAATGTTCACATTTCAGACATATTGAGATATTTGTTTATATCGTTTTCAAATGAAATGGAAATACAAATTATAGTAAATACCCGCGTACCCGAAGGATCTTTTACCGGGGTAAAAGTAACTTCTTATAAGCTATCTGCCGGTGAAAGTCCCTTCAAAATCGGTACCGCCATTTAGGAGATAAGCCGTAACTAACAGACAGTCATTTTTTTGCATTTAAGTGAACAGCTGTTATTTTGACATTACAAAAAGATACTCAAATATAATATTTCACTCATATTAAAACAAAACTAATTATAAATAAAAAGAATGCCCCAAATCGCTGCCCGATGGAAGCGTCCCAAGAAGACTGGCAGCATTGCCGCGCTGAATGGCAATACCAATTCTTTGGGCAAAGTATTTTATATTCCAGTATTCTTGTCACGAGAGGCCTCAATAAGGCGATGGGAGAGCTCTTTGTACAAAAAATGAGCATCTGGTCCCCAAGGTTTCAAGCCCAAACGCCGAAAATATGTTTGTTAATTTAATTAATTAATTTTATTTTTTATTCTGGACAATATTATCAGAGTAACTCTCTCATTAATTTTAAATATAGATTTTGACGACTGCACTTGGATTCAAGCTTACCTACCAATAAGGTAAACTCAGGAGGCCTGGATATCCGCAAAACCAGTATTTCTTACAAGTATAATAAAACAACAATTATTTTTATCATAGATCAACAGAGGCGGAGTCCTTGGCGGTAAATCTTGAGGCAAAATTACCTCATATTATTCTCAGAGCGACCCAAAAACAATAGCGAAGTCCTTTTGATTTTTGCGCGAAACATTTTCGGGAAGCCACGTAAGTCTTTATTATCATTTCTCGTTTTTTTCGTCATCGCCTCTCGAGCTGTACGTAATGAATTATTCAGACCATGATCCGTCGTTTTTGTGTGTGACCTCCGGTTTTGTGTGCGTCATACCAGCATGGTACTGCTTACAGTTAAATGAGAATTGGGATGATGCCTAGATTCAAGAAAAAATACCTAACATCAACAAGGGTATAAAACATCAGAAAATAGCGAACACGTTGTGTCTATGATTTTTAATTCGAACACGTTGTAAAATTCCTCCTTACTATGATCTAGACACGCGGGAGCGTGTCAAGCCAAGTTCAAGAAACAGAACTGGCGAGCCGCACCTACACACGGTGCGGCTCGCCAGTTCTGTTTCCTGAACTTGGCGAATATTACACGAACCATTTGGAGCCACTTTTGACCCCCTCATAAATCAAAAACTATTTTACATAAACGTATCAAATTTGGCTCATATATTGCGACTTGCGAGATACATATGTGTTTTAAATTTCATAAGCTTATCTCAAACGGTTATTTAGATATTAATGTCCAAAATTCCTCATTTTTATCATTGACTGACCTATAGACCAAAACTCTAACCCAGTTCCAGATGACCTAGAGAGTTAAAATTTGGTATGCAGATAGGTAATTAGATGAATACAAAGGAATAAATAAAAAACTGGCAATTTTTAAATAATTAGATTCTATTATGAACGCTTAACATAAATACCTAATATTACTTAGGGTACCTACGTTATTAACTGGGATTAATTATTATTGCGCTGTGACAACCGAATCGAACCGTTGACGCGAACGTGGCCGAGCGAGCGGCAGCCGCGCTCATAAGCGCGAGCGCCGTCTTGCTGTCCGGCTGTCTCTCGATATCTGACCTATAAGGTTGCGATTTATGCTGCGAAATTGCTAAGTTTTCTTAAGGAAAACTTATAATTTGTAGTAATATTATTATTACAATTTCTTTAATAAGTAGGTACGTACGTATAGTATTATAGTATAGGCAATAGTTTAAATAAATAATAATTTTATAGTTTATTGTTATTATTACAATTCCTATAATAAGTAGGTATAAGTATATACACCTACCTACTTATAACTATAAAATTATTATTTATTTAAACTATTGCTTTAAAAGGACCCACGGCGTTACGAGGATATGTACCTACAAAAAGTAATGATATCCCACCAAAAACATAAATGTAAAAAAGGAAAGCCAAGTTCAATACAAAAATTATTCTCTGCTGTGGGCTTCGCCGCAAAAAGAATGGAGATCTGAGATTGAGTGCCAAGTTCTATGCAAAATCCAAATATGTAGTCTAAAAGTTACGAGAACGTAAAAAAATAATTAGGAAACTGTTTTAATAAACAGTTTCCGATATTTTATATTCAAATAAATAATTAAAAACATAGGGTACTGCTCATCTAACGCTTTCAATACCATTGGATGGCGAAATCAAGTTTTTTCTGCGCGAATAGTTAACGACGGACGGGATACCCGAAAATATCCCGAATTGGATTCCGAAGGCCAGTTTATATTTACGATTGTTTTGCCATAAAAATAAGGAAACGGTAAAACAATGCCATATTACTGCGTTATTATGCATTACCAAATTTTTGTGATAGATACCTGAAGTTACCTTTGTGCTGCTGAAATTCATATTCACATTGAGTATGAATGTGTTAAATTGACGGGCCGGTTGGCGTGGTTGGTTAATACACGCCGCAGGTCGTGGGTTCGATTCCCATCCAGGACACACATTTGTGTGCATGAACATGTCTGTTTGTCCTGAGTCTGGGTGTAATTTACTATTTAAGTATGTATTTACAAAAAAAAGTAGTATATGTAGTATATCAGTCATCTGGTTTCCATATTACAAGCTCTGCTTAGTTTGGGATCAGATAGCCGTGTGTGAAAGATGTCCGAGGATATTTATTTATTTATTTTATTATTGTTATTTGTTATTCGTCATTGGTCATTTGTCATTTGTCATTTGTCATTGGTCATTGGTCATTGGTTATTCATTATTCGTTATCGGTTAAGTATCGATAACATTAATAACTTATAGCTAATAATTTGTTATTTTTAATTGTTATTAGTTATTTGATATACGTAATTCGTTATCCAGGGAAATACCTTCTAAGAGGTGTGCTTACCACTGTTGGACACATCATCACTTACCATGGAAGCACAAGCCTATCTTACTGCTATTATAAATTTGAAAGTTTGTTAGGATGTGAAGGTGTTTGTTACTCTTTCACAAAAAACCTACAGAACGGATTTGAATGAAACTTGGCAAACAGGTAGATCGTATCCTGGAACAAAACATAGGAATCCCAAAAAAAGATCTAGGGACAGTCTACATATAATAAGTTTTCTTCTAAGTTCAAACCAACTAACCTTTAAAATTCACTCGTGCGCTAGACGAGCAGAGCAGGTATAATAGAACTCTGTATTACTGAATCTCATAGAATTTTAAAACAACCGAAACTGAAAGCCAAGTGGGAAATTACTCGGCTGAGCGACTTTCAGCCTGAGTGCTGAAAATTTGATACCACCTCCGCGGTGTAAGAGATTGCTCGAAACTGCCTGAAACGGGACTCACTACGACACTTCTTAGGCTATATCTGGTAAGAACAGATTGTTCAGACGTGCACCTATAAAAATTTTACGGATTTTAAGCTGGTTACACATATGGGTTTGCCGATTATGTTTGCCGAATATTTTTTTGTATACCGTGAAGTATAGTATTTAAATGGATGGTTAATGAAGGCATTATGTATTACCTACTTATATTATAAAGCTGAAGAGTTTGTTTGTTTGAACGCGCTTATCTCAGAAATTACTGGTTCGAATTGGAAATTGTTTTAGTATTGGATAGCTCATTATCATATATTGCTAAAATCCCACGGGAACGCGGGTGAAAGCGCGGGGGAAAACTAGTCATGTAGCTACGAGAAAGTACACAAAGGAAATATTTCCCGTTAACATGTTACATTCGCTCTGTCATAGTATGATTTAATATCCTCACTATAATTATTATGTTAATTAAGATATCATTAGAAATAGCTGATTTCAATGACTACTTATTTATTATTGTCACACATAAACAAATTTTAGCTTCGCCGGATTCTGGCTTAAAATAATAGTAAATTCTTTTCGGCAAACAACTATTCGGCAAAAATATCAACGGATAGTGTGCGCCTTCCTTTATATCTAAACTGACCTTCCCCAAGATTTTATTTCAGATTTATTTATTACTGAACCCATAACATGAAGTTTTGATACAACTGTTGTTATTGTTGACATATGAAACGTTCTATACGTTTAAACTAGGTTAAAGAAAAGTCAGACTTCAAATTATATACAGGCTGATTTTTTAAAGTGGGGGTGGATGGCCAAATCCTAAACTAAAGGGAATAGCAAAAAAAGACGAAAGGAGTCTCGGGGCCGTATTTGATTAAAACTATAACTGCATCATTAGATTTCAGAAAAAATATTTTCCCAAGCCAGGAATCGAACCCGATGAATTTGAATTAAAAAAAAGACTGTATTATTACACTATCCGATAATGTTGCTAATAAGGATAAATTTCTCAGAAGTAATAAAATACGGCAAACTAAAAGACCTACGTTTAATTTATGAAAATACAAAAATATTGATTTAATCATAGAGATCATTATTAGAATGTCAAGAAAACCCAAGGTAGTTCAATTTAGATTTATATACAGTTAGCAATAAGGCATACATTCGTATGTAACAAAAATGTGTCTGTGAAACGGTAGGTGTAAGTATGGCCCGGTACAAAGATGGCTACCGTGTCGGAACGGCCAGCCTGGGTGTACTAACAGTTGTAAGAGTACGGGAGCGGGTTATAATGCACTGGGGTGTACAATGCATACGATGTTCTATAGTGCGATACATTGGAAAGTGTATTTCTTTTTAAATTTAATTAATTAAGTCAGATTACTGCATTTTTATATACTTAAATAAATAATTAGACCCAGACTCAGAACTAACAGACATGTTGATCCACGCAAATGTCTGGGTGAGAATCGAACCCACGACCAACCGGCCTGACAACTAGTATATCGTCTTACTAAAGCATTTCTTTAAGATGATTCGCATGTATGTTTTTTTGAGAAAATGTGGTCACAATTTCATCCTTTGATTATATGGCTGCGCACGGATAGCAGATCATATACCTACGCCTACATTTTTTTTTGTTGTAGTGTCGTATTAGGACATAATTATAACTCTATTGGTTTACGCGGTGCACGCCAGTAAAGCTTCCAGTCGGCATTTGTTCCAACACTTTGGATAAACATCGTTATATTTCAGCCAATAAACATAGAACCTTAATGAATTATACACCAAAACCTTCCTTATGAATCAGTCCTACAACGGTCAAAAACGCATGAAAATCCGTTTGGTAGTTTTTGAGATCATCGCGACTATACAGACAGACAGACGCGTCGGGGGACTATGCTTTATAATATGTAAGGACACGCATCAATTAATCGAACGGACTATCCGCAGTTAAGGGTGAGCGGAGCATAACAATGTAATTTTCGTGGACAACGGACCGTGTTCACGCGTCCCGTTGTGCACTAACGCACTCGCCTCTCCCACTCGACAGGACAGTAACTAAACTGAAAGTTATGGGTGTTGCAAGCTGTTTTATTTGGACGTCGCGCCGTAGAATTTCATCCCCACAAATCCTATGCATACACTCTATTATAGTTAGGCTGATGATAATCTAAATAATAAAGTAGAGCGTAAAGGAAAACTTGGTTTTCCATCTAGTTGCTGCTTGTTACTGCAACGAAATCGTGTATTATTTTTGCTTACTATTAGTTTATTTTTTGTTAGCTTAATTTGTTTTACATATGTATTTACTAGTAACAATACCTAACGCATACAATATTATCAAAATATAATTTTGACTAACCTCGACGTTTCGATCAAGTTGCATTGACCTTGATAATATTCTATGCGCGAATAGACCCGGTACTTCGCGAAAGTTTTAAAAATACTAATACCTATTAATATAGTTGTTTAGATGCTTAAAAAAAAGAAGGAAATATTACTTAATTATTATAATTATTAAGTAAACTTGTATAAAAATGAATAAAATATGCTACCTATAATATTTTTTTTTACATCAAATCATTAACAGTTCAAGTTCTCGCTCCACCCAGTAGACAGATACAAACGAGGCATTAAGGCGTAGTTCCCTAAGAAAGCAATTCGCTCTCGGATAAGTACAGCCTTAATTGCTGTTACAATTGCCTTACTATTGTTGGTTGTAACTCGGTTTTGTTGTCCAATTTAATGGTCTGTGGTCATGAGTTTCATGCGTGGTCATTACGATTATAGGGAAAGTTTACTAAATATGAATTCACATGGTTCTATATATTATGCAATAATAGCTATTTTAATGACGATGATAGCTCAGTGGTAGTGACGTCGGATACCGCGGCGAAGGTCGTGGGTTCGAATCCTACTATGAGCTTGAGCTTTCGGTGAAGGGAAACATCGTGAGGAAACCATAGCACGGTTGTAGGGTACTTTGTAGTACCCGACTGGCTTGGCTACCACCCTCAAGTTGAAAATCTGTCGCGAATAACCCATCGGTGTGTTCCGACAACTGCACTTGAGAGCCAGTTCCTATCTAAGCTTTGTGTGCCCACCACCTTCGGCCACATCATCGCTTACCATGGTGAGATTGCAGTCAAACCACAAGCTTATCCAAGAGTAAGGAAAAACTAATCCTGTCTACATAGATATACGACTTTTTATTGTTTAGCATGTTTATGTCATCCTGCCAGATCTATCCATTGACTTTCTTTACAGAAAATACTTGATACAAACATATGGTCATATTGGTCATGCAAATGTCTGTCCTGGGAATCGAACCCACGAATAATTTCTCAAAACAGTCCTCTCAGATCTTTTCTTCTCATCCATGCTCAAAACTTTGCAATTCCTACTCTTTATGTAACGAATAAACTCAAAAACGACTGGGCCGATTTCAAAAATTCTTTCACCATTTGAATGCTACATTATTGCAGATTAACATAGGCTATATTTTTATCCCGGGATAAGATAAGATCCCACGGGAACGCGGGTGAAACTGCGGAGGACAGCTAGTAATATTAGAAATGTTTGGTTGGATGGATGTGTGTGAAGATGTTTTTTACTCTTTCACGCAAAAACGGCTGACCAGATTTGTATGAAACTTGGCACACAGGTAGTTCATATCCTGGAATAAAACATGGGATACTTTTTATCCCGATAAAGGATAAGATCCCTCGGGAACGCGGGTGAAATCCGCGGGGCGGAAAACTAGTAAGAAATAAAACAACGTACATTTTTCAGTTTTAATAATGTTCACAGCTTGAACACATACAAGGCAGGCGAGCCCTGGAGGCGTAGGCTATTTTAATAAGCCGACACGGATTGTTCGAGCGAGACAAATAGAGCTATTTATCTTCTTTGCTATTAAAAAGTGGTGCAAGTGATGTGAAATAAGCGACAATATGTGTGTTCTTTTATATATTTTTTAAGAAAAAACCAAAAATAGTATTTTTTAGCATTAAATTGAATATCCATGAATTTGTAATATATTCAGGCTGATTTTAGCATCATGTCAGGTCGCGGCTTCGATTTTCAACCAGGACTGAGATTTGTGAGTATGAAAACGTCAATAGATCCTGAGTTAGGGTGTAATCAAAGATGCACACAAAAGAGGCCGTGGGTTCGTTCGTGGTTCGTTCTTATACCCCTCAACCAGATGACTGATATAATACATATACTACATTTTTTTTGTAAATACATACTTAAATAGATAATTACACCCAGATTCAGGACAAACAAACATGTTCATGCACACAAATGTGTGTCCGGGATGGGAATCGAACCCACGACCTGCAGCGTGATAGGTAGTGTGTTAACCATCCACGCCAACCGGCCCGTCTTATCATAAT
Organism: Ochropacha duplaris; assembly: GCA_951361185.1. NCBI lineage: Eukaryota > Metazoa > Arthropoda > Insecta > Lepidoptera > Drepanidae > Ochropacha > Ochropacha duplaris. The sequence continues at coordinate 2,096,483 of OX592715.1, read as the reverse complement.
AAGAAACTTCGTTCCTATCTAGTGTCCCACGACACCACACGTTTTTTTTTACATAAAGTTCAGTAGTGAAATTAACTCCACCGCTACAGCTTATCGCTTGGTACAAGGATAGCTATTGAACAATATTATAAAAATATTTCACTACTAGGTATACGCCGCATTTTATTTCAGTGAAAATGTATGTAATTGTTAATATCGCGCCGACTCTCTTTAAATGAAAAATAAAATGTCAATATTTTGCTTTATGCTCTTGCATTAAAACATATGAAATATTGCTTAAAATATGGTAAAACATTTTAATACTCCTTCAAAGGCTTTGCATGGACTCGTAAAAAACTTTTATTTATAAAATATCTCGTTGCTGTTTCGTGTATTTCTTTTCAGTCATTATCGAAATAAAATGACTCGTTAGTAAATAAAAAATAACCAAAATGTAATTTTTACTTTACAATAAATAAAAAGAAATGGTTCGAAATTCAAATCGCCACACAAAGCGGCCACTAAACTGGCCACAGACATTAAAAAGAAACAAAATAAAAACTCGATCGCAAAACCCTTCAATGACAAATGTGGGTCACTGAGGCCCAATGCCTAGCTACAGCGGGCGAGACGTCAAACACACCCGGTTGAGGCGATTCTAAAAAAAAGATTGTTACGCTAGCGTACCGCCTAGGGCTGTATCATTTTTACTTCGTTTTGTCATGCGATAGGAAAATGTTCGAATTATAAAGAGGAAATGTTGGCCGTAAAAATATTTTTTTTCGGACATGAAAGATATTTGAGTAGTTCTTGTTGCCCTGGAATTGTACCAACATAATAAACACAAGGTATTATGGCGAGGAATGTTTCAATCAAAGATTGATTTATAAGCTGCAGATTTTCAAAACACCAGTCTGTTTCTCTCTTTCTTTTGATTTCATACTTAAATTTACAAAAAAAATATAAACATAGTGTAAAAATATATACATAACCAAAATAAAAAAACGTTTTATTTACGTAATCCATCATTGAGAACTTTGAATATTCTCGCATATGAATCCAAAAGCATCAATCCAACTATTTCCCGAATCCAATGTTGTACAAGCCGAACGTTGGTACACATGTGTGGGTGCGTGTTTTTTTTATTTATTTATACACATACGTTAACCGCGGGCAACCGGCGCGCCCATGTTAAACGAAATATTGAAAACTGACGGGTTGTTCATAAAATATGTCAGCCGCAGTTGAGGGTTGCGTTTAAAATTGTATGCATAAATCATACCTTTGTGTTTTTAAAGTTTCTCATAATAATTTAACGTTGCCATTTTAATTTTGATAGCTTATCTTCGTTATTCAGTTTTAACGGTATATTCCGTACCCATGGGGAATATAAAGAATACGATACCAATTAGTGATTGAGTGTTTGATTATTTTAGTAAAAAAAAAACTATCGAAAAATAAACGATTATCAAAATATAAATGAAATATAATTATTTTATTTACAACAAATGTACAAAATATACAAGCAAATGTACAACTATAATATGTAAAAAACTTCTTCGAGGCTGCCGCTGCTGCCGATCGGCAAGGTTCCCAGAAGGCTGGCAGCGTTTCCTCTTTGGATGGCCAAGCTGATGCGTTGGCGGAAAAAGCACCCCGCCCGCCGGTCACCCGAGGCCTCGATTAATTTTTTACAAAAAATATTTGCGAAACGACGAGCTTCAGACCCCCACGGACCCATGGTCTCAACCGCAAAAGGCATAAATTGATAATTTGGACCAATACAGGCGTACTTTTTGAATTTTGAAAATATTATATTTGGGGGATCTTATTAGGGTCGCGGGAAGCCACTGGATGCGAGCAGCGCAAGACCAGCCATCGTGGAGATCCTTGGGGGAAGCCTTTGTCTAGCTGTGGATGTCTTGTGGCTGACATAATGATGATGATGAGCCTATTTTGAAAACCTAAGTACCTAACTGACTTTGAAATAAAGTTTTATTTAGACTGTTCTAAAAAAGGTTTCATTGATTGCTATAGGGTTGAATTGCATCATGTTTAATGAGTTTTAGTTGTATGAGTGTTTTCAGGAGAATATTGAGTACCATACTTCGTACTCACAGATGTAGGAAGTTAAGTACCCGAGACTCGAACCCAGTGCTGTAGAATAGCTTCATAAACTGCTGATCTAGACTCCAACATTTTTAAAAATTGCTCAGACTTCCAGAACGGTGTGAAAATAAATCCTACTTTAAAAAAAAGACTAGCGACAATCCCGCAGAATTCCTCCATGTAGTCGTATCTCAAAAGCTTTGGCGTGATGCCAGCTGATTGTTGGGTCACCCGACTATAACAGGGTAGTTGGGTTCGATGCCCGGCTTAGGTAGTTGATAGGGAATAATTGTTTCTGTGTTTGAGCTTTCAGGTTTTAATAAATTTATTGACATAGCAAAATTTACCTATTATGTGCTACATAATATTTTATTCCTAAGTCACAATGTTGGTCCGCGATTAATTCCTAAACTAATGAACCGATTTTGAACACACTGTGTTTAGTTTGGTCCAACTTGAGAGATTGGATACTTTTTATCCCGGTAAAAGAAAAGATTCCTTGGGAACGCGGGTGAAACCACGGAGGACAGTTAGTATTACATAATTTACGTTGACCATAAAGCGGCCATATTACATTGTATTATTTAAAAAAAATACTTGAGAGGTGTCAAGGGACACCCGGATGGAACGAAGTTATATAAGTCGAGAGAGTATATAAATATATAAAAAAAAACTGGCTTGCTTTCTATGAGAGAGAGAGAGAGAGAGAGACAGACAGACAGAGAAACATGCGCACGCCGCACAGCTTACAATAAAGTGACACTGACACTAAAAGTGTCGAACAATTTTTCGTAAGATTTTTTTCCGTCTAGCCCCCTTTCACAACGCGCGATAAGGAACCTCGCGAATTGAAGCTTCAGATTCAGAGTAACATCAATATCTTAAATCTAGAATCTAGAACAGTACTCGTACAAGAGCTCGACAATTGTTCCCACACTAGTCATATCATAGTCTACACAAAAATGGTTAAACTCATAGAAATCTAAATAGATTGTTAGAACTATCTATGTCTGTCAAAATGATTGTTCTATCATTTTGACATAAAATTAATTTATTTTAAACGCAATACTGAACTACACTTCTTCTATTAAGTTTAAAATAATTTAGCATAATTGTTTCATTAATTAAATGCTTTTTTTGGAGTATTAAGCTCGTATTTAGATATGTATTTACAAATTAAAATTTAAGGGATTATATTCTACTTTAATGAGCTATTTCCAAGATTACAATCTCGATGATCTGTGAACTTTACCAATAATTTAAGCCTCGGGAGACCATCGGGCGGGAAGCTTTTCCGCCAACGCATCAGTCTGGCCATCTAAAGAGGAAACGCTGCCAGCCTGCTTGGAACCTTGCCGATCGGCAGCAGCCTCGTGAAAGTTTTTTTTCTATATAGGTAGATTGTATATTTTGTACATAAATGTTGTAAATAAAAAAATACTTATCTCAATTACAGACATGTAAGCTAAAAAAAATCCTGGAACATTAAATCAAACATTCCAAGTTTTGACGTTCGTGTCAACTGTCACAATTATCAGTATACCACTTCTATGGTCATATATCTAATCATTAACATATCCGTGGCAATATTTTGTAAAAGTGTAACACAATAAGTTATCGGAGTGTGTCGAGAGGCCGATAGCGTCGCAGAGGACTGCATGCATAGGCCTCTCGCGAATAACTGGGTTATGTGAAGGGTTAGCAGCCTTGTGGGCCGGGACGTGCTTCTGCGTAGGGTTGTGCAGCCATCATTTTTTTCCCAATTATTTTATAGATTTTTTTAAATTCTAGATAAGCTTGTGTTTGACCACAATCTCACGCACGATGGTAAGTGATGATGTGACCGAAGGTGGTAATCACACAAAGCCTAGATGGAAACTAGCTCTCAAGTGCAATTGTCGGAACACACATAGGTGCTTAGCGACAGTTCAACTTGAGGGTGGTAGCCAGCCAGTCGAATCCTACAAATTACCCTATCATCGTTCTGTGGTTTTCTGACGATGTTTTCCTTTACCGAAAGCCAAGCTCATTGTACGATTTGAACCCACGACCTTCCGCTTTTGATTTAAAGTTTTGACGTGAAGTGAAATGTGAAATATTGAACCTATGAAATATTTGAACATTTTCAAATGCGCTCAATCATTGAACGTTGTATAAAAATGAGTTCGGTGCCAACCCTATAGCAGAGTGCAGCTTTCCACATGTAGCGGACAGGGCTGGCGCGCTGGCGCTGCGGCGTTTGATATTGTGGATGCCTTTGTGATGCCGACTTGTGAGTTGTGACTCCGAGTTTGTGCAGTTATCGTGGACTTTTTATTAACGTACCTACACGTTTTGAAAGGCATGTCACTTGATGTTTTCGTATACGTTTAAATACCTGATAAAAAATAACAGTGGACTGGCCAGAGATTCTAAAAAAGACTATATAAATAAATAAATAAAATTTAAGTATCTGTTTGTAATGTTAAAGTTGTTACTAAATACATAAAATTAAAGTACGTACGGTACTCAAAACAAAAATATATTTAAAAAAAAATGTTTGTCTGTCTGTTTGTCCCGGTTAATCTCTAGACGGGATTTTGACTGGACTTTAACTGGCAGATAGCTGGTGTTACAATCAGTAACTTAGACTATTTTTATTTAAGAATATACCATAGATACCAAGTCTTTCAGGCGCATACATTTTTAGTTTTAATATTATTTTTATGTGGCACATCGTTAGCATCTCATCAAAGTAAAACTCCAATACAAGACATTGAAATTATTTGACAAAAGGCGTAAAGGGCGCTTCACACGGTGCCACCCGCGCGGCGGATACGCACCGATTTCCTTTATAGCTCTCGGAGATCAATCGACGTTTGATGTCACCTTGTCGCACGCCCAATCGCTTTTATTTGTTATGACAACGTTCTATCGGATATTGTTTGTTGGTTTTTTTTGATTCGATGAGAACTACAATTACCGTAGGGAGTTTTCGGTACAAATTTGTATTTTTTGTTATAGCGGCAACAGAAATACATCATCTGTGAAAATTTCAACTGTCTAGCTATCACGGTTCATGAGATACAGCCTGGTGACAGACAGACAGACGGACAGCAGAGTCTTGGTAATAGGGTTTCCGTTTTTACCCTTTGGGTACGGAACCCTAAAAATCAATATAGAGACGTACGTCTTACATACAGTCCGTTTTTTTGTCCTACTTTAAATTAGTTCTTTTTTACTTTCTCGATAAACGTATTGAATTTCAATGTCATTTGTGCTATGAATATAGCCACAATATAGCTAATTATAAATTATTCAGATATTTTTAATAGCTGCATATCTAATCACTTACACAGAAAATGATAAAACATTTTTTTCATAATATGTATTTACATTTAACAATTGATTACGGGAACAATTATTATAAAAAAAATTATTACCTAACAAAAATACCTAAACTGAATAAATGGCTTTTACTTGTAGTTTACCATTTCTGGGATTACTCGTACCCCTATAATTATCGAGCTTGGCTTAATTTCCTAGATTCTAATCAGTACAGTAACAACCAATTTAGGTACTGAATTCCGTTGAAATCCATCCAGCTACTCAATCAAGAACAAACCAACCGCCTAATCAGGGCAAATCCAACTAAATTAGGGCAGCGACCTACACTAGATATGTGTAGAAGTGCCCTTATTTGATGTATCAACAATTTACCGCAAAAAATAAAAAATCCATACTTAATATTATAAGTGTGTCTGTCTGTCTGTTACCTCTTCACGCTTAAACCGCTGAAACGATTTAGATGAAATTTGGTATAGAGATAGATGAAACTTTAGAGAAGGACATAAAATTATTTTTATCCCGGGACAAGATAAGGGTCGGAAGACTAGTGATAATATAAAATACTCTAAAAAACACGCTTTTATAGAAAATCAAACTGTAGGGTAAAAAAAGGGGGTCGAAAATGGCCTGAACTGCTTTCGAGAAAAAGATGGTACGGCCGTGCCGCTTTTTTACTCGAGACTTGGCGGAGGCTCTGCCGTGCCCCCAGATTATTGCATTGTCATCGGTCCTTGATAAGTGTGCAAGGTTTCAAATCAATCCGTCGTTTTGAAAGGTGTGAAAAACACGTTCAAAGATTCCGTTACATACATAGATACATACCAAGCTAATAGAAGCGTGCTAAAAATAATTTATTATTGGGGAGGGGTCATGACCACATGGTCCGCCCCTGGATCCTCCTTTTTAAGACCTATCCTAAGATAGCTAGGTCCTATACTACTAAAATAATGTCGTAAAATAATGTAACACACTCTTAGTAATGGCCTTTAGGTGAACACGCTGCTCCTTTACGAATTTCACGCTTCAAGTGATACAAATTATCTTTAGTTAATACTGCATAATAATGTACGATGTATTTAATGTACTTACATACATTACATGTGTTCTGTGAAGATCGTGAGCTCATATAATGAGAGGAACTCCCTGAGGGATCCATCAGGTACTTCAGTAGGTCCCACCTGGCTAGCTGCTCTCATGTTGTCAGATTTTGTTGGGGATAATCTTTGGAACTGTGGTAAGCAACTTTATCACTGTCTATATTTTATTTCAGTTCAGTTCGCCTTTAAGCCATTGTAATAAGGTGTACAACACATTTGCAATTCCCTGGTATTGCCAATGTCTATAGGCGGCGGTTGTCACTTACCATCAGGTGACCTGCGTGCCTCGCTGTCGCTTGTGACATAAAAAAAAATTGAACGCGGGAAGGCGGCTGAAGTCGAGGGGTGGAAGCTAGTTTTAAATAATATAGATTGCGTTTTGTCAAATAAAGTTTAATCTAAGTTCACCCGTGAAGTGAAATAAATTAAAGCGCGTAGTGTGACTTTTCAGGTTGTCTTAATAAAATCTCTGAAAATTTCAAGTGGAGAGGCCACCGATTTAATTAAATCATAACCTGAAAATGGACGATGACTTAACCGGGAATGTAAAAAATCATTGCTCTAACGTAAAAAAAAATAACTTGAAATTGACAGCACTGAAAACAAAAAGTAACCTAATTGCAATTTTAAATTAGGAATTATTGAAAATTGACGATATTCTCCTATAAAAAAAAAACAGTTCTAAATTCAAAATGATTTACAGATAAAGCTATAGACACACGGGTGTGACATGTCCAATATTGTTTGTGAAGATAGATTGGAGATTGTATAAAAGTATATTTCCCTGGAGTGAACCGAACTCGTGGGTACATGAGCGCCGATATAAATGAATTTCGTCTATCGTGTGTGCTTCCCACTTTATTTAGACAACTGGCTGTCAGGTGGGACATAGTTTTTCTTGTTTTATTTACAGGTTTCTTTATATGATTTTTGGTAGCATTATTATTGAACTAAAATCGTTTGAATCACACCTTGTTATATAAATTAGAACATTCAAACAACCGCCTACATATGAAGTAACGAACAGCAATTTATCAAACTTATTACAAAAGGAATAAATAAAATATTTGTACGCAGAAATTTCAGCACCTAATTCTACCCAAGGTATTTGCGGTTTAAAACTGATCTGTACATTTGAATCTGAGTCTTATATCTATCGAGATAAAGTTTAATTAGTTCTCACGCAGCTGTTTTGTGTGTTAGGTACGAATATTCGGAAAAGCGCTTTTCCGCTAATTCCGCAAAAAGCAATAACAATTTAGCCCGTAACAACGCTTTTCGACGCAAGTCGGTACGCATAAATCAAAACCTTTTTGGCATTTACACTTGCGTTTTTAAAACGCTGGTTTAAGATGAATACATTATATTCACTAAAAGCCGGCAACTGAAGTGGGATTGGAATAAAGATTTTGAATTTTAAGTCGATTATGAAATTAGCGAACATAGTTAGTAGGTACTGTATAGTAGTTAGGTATAACTATAGCAGATTAAAAAATCTAAAAAATTTACACCCATTGTCCCTATGAGTAGAGCAAGAGAAAGATCAAATCATCGCTGAGTACAGTATCCCAGTTGCAACTGTGATGTGAGTATAAAAATGGCACCGTTTCATCCATTTGTTAAAAAAATGTTAAAATGAGCTTTCTCAACAAGAAAAATCCTTGAAAAGTCTCATCTCAAATGTACAACAACTTATTTTTTTAAATAATGCCTATTACATAAATTACGAAGCGTTAATAAAACGCAAGTGTGAAGTAAGTCATAAGATAGTGAAAAAAAAACCAGACATCTCACCAATTGCAAAATCAGCAAAAAGGTGTTTAGATTTATATGTGATCGCGTGTCGATTTTTGTCGTACGTGTGTTATGTTACTTGAATTTTCTTTTCTATAAACATTGTTTGAAAAATGACTATTATTATCATACTAATATTATAAATGCAAAATTCTTTGTCGGTTTGTCCTTCTTACACGCATCTACGGAACAACGGATCGATAGTTTATAAGGCTGAGAGTATACTATAGCTTAAGTAGATCAGTAAGTAAGATAGAATGAGTATGGACAATTAAAAAAAACCGGTCAAGTGCGAGTCGGACTCGCGCACCGAGGGTTCCGTACAAACTTGTAAATAGTTCGTTCATCTTTTTATTTTCGATTACCTTATTTTTTTTCTTGTTTTTTATGTCACTAGTGACAACGAGGCAGGCGGGATACCTGATGGTAACTGACTACCGTCGCCTTAGACATTAGCAATACCAGGGGGATTGCCAATGTGTTGTACACCTTATTACAATGCCTTAAGGGCAAGGGCAACTGGCTCTCAAGTGCAACTGCCGGAACACACCAACAGGTGCTTGGCGACAGATTTTCAACGTGGTAGCCAGCCAGTCGAGTACCACATAGTACCCTACCACCGTTCAGGTACTACCCTACCTTATTTGAGGTTGGTGCCAATTAAGCAACGCTCCTCTAAATTGTATGAGCGCCGATACAACTCAGAGGTCTATCTTAATTGGTGGTAACTATGTATGTATGGGGACACCCTTTAATTTTCAACTTTTTTATTTTTTTTTATTTTTCCTTTATCGACGTTGCTTCGTACCAAATTTCAAGATTCTGAGTTCACGGGATTTTTGATTCCCTTGCGAGTTTCAAAAAATTGCGGCATAAACGGATGTATCTTTTAATTGCGTTGGCTTAGAAATTTGATTTCTTCACAACTCCAAGAAACAGTAGCCTTGAGTATTTAATATAAATGTCAGCTTGATACCTCCTCGCGTTCCTGAGAAAAAGGGATGACACACAGGGTACGGACGGACGGACAACAAAGTCCTTTTTTTAACTTTTGAGGTACAGAACCCAAAAAAAATCTGTCACTTCCGGTTGACCTAGAATTGGCAATATTGGTTAAAAGCAAGGTCTTACAGCACAAGTAAAGGGAAAATTCCGAAAAATAAAAAAAATTGGTACTTACAAGTTTTCGCGAAAATCTAAATTTGCCCATATATTTTTATCGTGTTGACTCAGGACCTTGATTTTTATACACCTAATAGGGACCACCCGTTCCTGAGATAATCGGTGGTAACACACGGACAGACAGACGGACAGACGGACAGACAGACGGACAAGAGAGTGATGTTATAAGGGTTCCTTTTTTACGTTTTGAGGTACGGAACCCTAAAAATTGAATGGAAAATTAAATGACTAACAATAAAATAACCAAAATAGGGAAAGCTAATACTTAACTGAATCTTTATTAGTATTTTGTTTTGTTATAGTTAAGTATAAAAATGTTATATTGGTACAATTTTAAAAACTACTCAAGATAAATTATTTTCTTAATAATACGTGAATATTTTAGTCATCTTAGGCACGAAGCGATAACTTTTCCAGTATATTGGTTAGTTTTTCGTCCAATTTCATTTCCATATTGTCAATTTGTTTTCGTAAGTCATCAATTTTTTTGTCGGCTTTACTAATTTCCTCCTTAATCTCAATTAGTTCTACAATGGGTTTAAGTCTGTAAATGCTTGTACCTTCTGAATATATAACATTGTTTTCGTTATCAAAAGTTAAGCCCAACACATTGGCAGACAGCAATTTCTTCACTGAATCAACACCTTTCTGGATCTCGTATATTCCATTATCCGTACCAATGTAAACTTTGCCGTTTTGGTCCGCAGTCACAGCATTAGTTTCCCCTAAACTATATAAAACAACAGCTTCTGCCCCTTCTTTCTGTTTGAAAAGCAGTGAATTAGTTCCAAAATAGGCGATACCTTCGTCATCGATGAAAAATCTTCGTATATCGCTTGAAGTGTCTAATCTAATATACTCTGTAGATAGACCATCAATTAATGAATAAAACACATTTGAATTGTATGGGTTATAATATAAAATTCCGTTTCTAAAAATCAAATTCCATATGCTTCGACCAGTAAAATTCTCGAGTGTTGCTCTATCAGCAATGGGGTTATATTTATAGATGCCATGGTAAGTTGCCATGAAGACATCTTTGGTCGCCTGATTGATGACCAAATCAGTGGTTCCGCTTACTCCTTCTATTTCTCTGAACTGTCTTGTATGCAAGTTTAATGTTGCTACATAATTTCTTACAAATTTTCCATAATTGTCAAAACGGAAGTATAAAGTATTTGAAGAGTAATCAACGTTCATCATGCTGGGATATGTGACATTTTCGTACAATACTTCCCTGTAATGGCGGACGCCGTTGAAAATGACCTCATCATTCTGGACTGCTTGGACGAGGATGAGGCTCGATATAAAAATTACGAGCCTCATTTTGATCTGAAATCATAATTGATTATTATCATTTATTGAGTGCTAATTTCTTATTAATTCCTATAAATATAATAAATTAAATCAACAATACTTGAGCACGTGTATCTTAAATTTGCAATTACAGAGTTGGTACCATATTACGTAAACGATCCTCTGCACGATAGGTATAGACAATATTATATCTTGGTTGCATCTAAACTCTAAATTTTGGTAAAATGATAAAAAAGGCAAAGTCTTACTAATATTATCAATATGAAAGTTTGTGTGTTTGTTACTCAATCACACAAAAACGGATGAACTGATTTAGATGAAACTTGGCACATCATATCCTGTTTTTTATGCATTATCCTGGGATAAAACATTTTTATTGTCAGGAAAAATAAAAATTCTCAAGACGCGCGGGTGAAACCGAAGCGCGGAAAACTGATATATAAAAATGTAACCTTGCCGAGATTCTAAACGGTTATTGTTCTCAATTAGAGAGTGAACCGGTAAAAGACTTAGATAAAAAAAAAACTTGAACCACATATTGCCAACCATCAAAAACAAAAAAGTACTTACCACCGGTATAATAGTATCACTGTAACACTCACAACACCTTCTCTACAAGTATAGTTATCTCAAGCAGCCGTCATATTTATACTCCAAGAATATTATCAATACTTTGACGTTTGTGATAACCTCAGGGAGAACGAGTTCACAATAAAAGGCCCATCATTTAATTTTCCAGGAAAACATTGGCACACAAAAATAGGGAAAATACTAGGTAAATACAAGCTTCTAGTCCTTGGCAATTCATTTGGTAGCTTAGTGTGCATACTAATCAATTAATATCTACATTCATATCTCAGTCTATGTATGTTTCTACGCTGTTCTAATATTTTAAAGAGATAAGATTTGTATTTTTGTATGTTTCTAAGGAATAATCTCAAAACTAATGGACTGATTTCAAAAATTCTTTTACCGTTGCAATGCTACATTATCCTTGAGTAACATAGGCTATATTTTTATCCCGTGAAAACATAAGATCCTACGGGAAAGCGGGTGAAACCGCGGGGGACATTATTACTTACCATGGTGAGATTATGATTGTGGACAAACAAGCTTTTCCCAAAAAGTAACATAAAAGGATTTTTGAAAGAAAATCAACTCATGACTTCCTTTATGAACGTGGGTGAAACCGCGGAGGACAATTATTTTGTTTGTATGTCCGAAGACTGACAAGCAGACAGGTGGACCTCATGGTAAGTGACTGCCGTCGCCTATAGATATTAGCTATACCTAAGATAAGTTCCGACGTGTTGACCCCCGATTATTTAGGTTACCTGTTACTTACTTGTATTTTACTTTGTTTTTTAATATACAAAAGAGATAATTTAACCAATTCGAGGACATATCGCCAGATCGCTATCTCTCTCAAATATGTCTAAATTAAAGCACATTAAATTTTTACCCAACTACAAAATGGCGACAACCTGACGCCATATTGTGAAAAAGAAAATAAAAGACAACGTACCTTCTACGTCAAGTGGGGTATTATTAGATAGGCCTTTGAAAATCAAAATAAGATTGTTTACAGTATTGGAAAAAGGTCATCTTGTTTCAATCTGTTTTTTAATAAGCGCAGTTGGGTCTTTAAATGTATTAAATTAACGTTTGTATATAGATGGCTAGCGCTAATGTCCTCTTAAAATTTATAAATTTGTCCTTCACTCGAAGATGAAAGCAAATTCTTGAAAAATAAGTCGATAGTCCCGACTCGCTGTAAAAAACAAAGTTTTTTCCCTTTGTCGCGACCACTTCTACCGATCCTCTGTATTGACTGCCTTTTACAGCGACGCGTAATTAAAATAAATTAAAATCCTGGAAGTCTTTGTTTTTGTATGTAGTTTTGAAACGACCGACATAACTGCGAGCTAAGCGGCTAAGTATATGAAAATTTCTAACTAATAAATACCACCATCATTTATTTGAACTAGGAACTTTTTCCAATAGGTACACAATGTACCTAACATTCAAATTCAATATGGCGTCATTATAAAAGACAGTAGTCACATAAAAACATTTAAGTTATCGATTTATTAAACAACAATCTATACTCGCCATACTAAATTGCCAAAGAATTAATCTTCACAAAAACTCTTATGAAACCCGTTGTCTCGCAAAGGGTCGAGCGTCTCTAAACTACATTTAAAAAGATAATTTCAATAATTTCAACATGTTTTAAATTACACAACGGTGTAACACACAGCCGTGTTCTACTTTCCTCTTAATTGAGAATAAACAGTTCAGCGAAAACTCTTATCATTGTCTCTGATAATATCTGATTAAGACAGTGACGTTTTATAGAAGAGGGGACCGCTTTTTTTTTGGAAATACGTAAAGAGAAATATTGATGGTGTTAAGGAAAATTATTTGAAGCTCTGTTTTTTATGTTTCTTTTTTGATATCTACAACAGACCGGCATCGGAGGAAGATTTCGTGAAACCTTAGAGCAGAAAGTCAGTTTTGATACAAAAGAAAATATCCTGACTGATTGATTCTTTAAAGGAGGGCTTAAAGAGGGTCTTAGAGTCTGGCTGGCTACCACCCTCAAGTTAAAAATCTGTCGCCAAACACCTATCGGTGTGTTCCGACAGCTGCACTTGAGAGCCAGTTCCCATCTAGGCTTTGTGAGCTTACCACCTTCGGCCACATCATCACTTACTATGGTGAGATTGTGGTCAAAACACAAGCCTATCGAGAATAAAAAAAAATGTAGGACAGGGGTCACCAAACGGCGGTCACCTATTTTGTGCGTACCTTAAATAAATTATCGAATATTTAAATAAGCCCGCGCTTTACGCAGATAGTTCAAAGGATAAGTTTCAATTGTTACTTTTGAGTATATTATACGGTGGTAGGGTACTAGGTGGTACTCGACTGGCTGGCTACCACCCTCAAGTTGAAAATCTGTCGCCAAGCACCTGTTGGTGTGTTCCGGCAGTTGCACTTGAGAGCCAGTTGCCCTTGCCCTTAAGGCATTGTAATATGGTGTACAACACGTTGGCAGTCCCCCTGGTATTGCTAATGTCTATAGGCGACGGTAGTTACTTACCATCAGGTGACCCGCCTGCCTCGTTGTCACTAGTGACATAAAAAAAAAATCAGTAGAGAATAAATTTAGTTTTAGAGTAGAGGAAGATGTAGAAGTCTACTAAAAGGTCCACGACAGTCACATCATTCCGAATGAACTAGGTGATACATTCCTTTTGTAACGTAGGAGTGTAGGTACGAAGGTATGACTTACTTAATTCCTCCTCTAAGGGGGTAAAATAGGTTATCGCGAGAAACCATGCTTAAACCAGTTAATCATAATCCTGCTATAATTAACTTGAGTTAATCAAAATACAAATCCTAACCCGTTTCCTAGTACATCGAACAATACTAACTTTAATTAACCCTACTGTTGAAGGGTACTACCGTCCCTTAGACAGCATTCGTAGGGTTTTATTACGACATCAAAACCAGATATTGACAAAGGAGACAGTAGGTACCTGTCATAAACATGAAAACAAATTTATTTATGGCATTGTAAAACGAGATGCAAGCCGTTTTATGTCTTAAAACTAGGACATTAAGGTTACATATTAAAGTTACTACATTTTTAATAGTAAAGGTAATTTTGTTGGATGTACGACACAAAGATTTTTGGATTTTAAACGTTTAAATTTGGAATGACTGATATATTATTTTTTCTTATGTCGGTATTATTTATTGTTCTAATAGTTCGAATCGCGATTTCTGGAATTCTATTTATTTTTTGTAGGTTGTTTTTGGAAGGGACTTCCCCGCGTCGACGCCGATAAAAACACCATCGCATCACTGTCATAAGTGTATCTTGTATTCTACTTAATTTCTCTCACCAAACCGGTATTCTTGAATAAATTATCCATACCTGAAACAAAAAAAAGGTAAATTAGAAATTAAAATATTTTTTACAGGGTCCGTTTTGATCGTTAAATCTAGATATTTAGGCACACTAAAGCATTCTTAATTATATAGGCCAGGAATAGTAACATCTGACATGCAAACAATGTCTTCCTTATCACGGCTTCTATTTATAAACTGATAAGTCATATGCAGCCGTCCCGCATTCTATTTTCTTATTTCGTGACGTCAGTAAGGGGTATTCCGCTTTTATATCTACATATAGGTTAAAGACAGACTCAGGTCAAACAGTTCATGCACACAAATGATAGCTCAGTGGTAGTGACATCGGATACAGCGGCGAAGGTCGTGGGTTCGAATCCTGCTATGAGCTTTCGGCGAAGGAAAACATCGTTAAGAACCACAGCACGGTGGTAGGGTACCTCGTAGTACCAGACTGGCTGGATACCACCTTCAAGTTGAAAATCTATCGCCAAGCACCTATCGGTGCGTTCCGACAGCTGCACTTTAGAGCCAGTTCTCTTCTAAGCTTTGTGTGCTCACCACCTTCGGCAACATCATCACTTACCATGTTGAGATTGCGGTCAAACAAAAGTTTATCCAAAAGTAAAAAATGACCTAAACTTTTCCTAATGTTAGTCCATGTATTTTGACCAACATAAGATAAGGGTACATATCTACCTCCGCGATCATACAAAGTAAACCGCAAGTAGTCACTTGTGACACCGTCTGTCACTATGTGACGCCGTGAGACCGCACGTTGATACGGTGTGACATGAAGTCACGCCGCGTCACTCATTGTGACCAGTGTCGATTACATATTATGAAGTTAAGCAATGTGCTTTATGGTACTTCATAGTTGTCCGCACCCCCCCCCCCTTTATTAAAACCTTTTTTTTGTCATCCATCTAGGTTTTTTACGAAGTTCCTTATCGCGCGTTGTGAAAGGGGGCTAGACGGAAAAAAATCTTACGACACAAAAGTGTCGGTGACACCGCTGTGCGGCGTGCGCATGTTTCTCTGTCTGTTTCTCTCTCTCTCTCTCTTATAAAAAGCAAGCCAGATATTTTCATAAATATTCATATATTTATATAAATAGAAATGTTTTTTTTTTATATATATATATATATATACTCTCTCGACTTATATAACTTCGTTCCATCCGGGTGTCCCTTGACACCTCTCAAGTTTTTTTTTTATTCTGGATAAGCTTGTGTTTGACCATAATCTCGGCATGGTAAGTGATGATGTGGCCGATGGTGGTAAGCATATAAAGCTTAGATGGGTAAGTGTATCGTAAAAAAAACTCGTGTCTCGATGTTGGTCTGCGATGAACCCCGAAACTACTAAGCCGGTCTAAGTTAGACAAATAAATTACATCCTGAAATAAGAGATGGATACATTTTTTTATCTCGGGAAAAGATGAGATCCAACGGGAACGCGGGTGAAACCGCGGAGGTCAGCTAGGTTATCATAAATATCTAGTATAGTATATATATAAGTGTCTCGTGAAGTTTTCCATCACAACCTAATAAACAGACAACATCGCAGACTTCGTCTCGTTATATCTACCCGCTTCGATACACAGGAGCCGGCAGAGAATATCATATTAAAGGAAAATGTTTGCATCGTTTTGATATATATTTACAAGGGATGTGCTTTTGTATCTAACTTCCTGAGATATGTTATCTCAGCTTTACTTTAATAGAAACTCGCGGTGGCCATTAAAATCGATTCGGTTGATGGAATTATTACACTGGACAAAACTTCATGTCTCAAAATGATGACTGACTTATTTAAAATACTAGTTTTTCGTCCCGCGGTTTCACTCGCGATCCCGACGGATCTTAACTTTTCCCGGGATAAAAAGTATCCTATGTTTTATTCCAGGATATGATCTACCTGTGTGCCAAGTTTCATTAAAATCCGTTTAGCCTTGTTTGCGTGATTGAGCAACAAACTTACAATATACAAAATATTGACTAAGGTTTCCTCAGAACACTCGACTTCATTAAAAATTTACTCGTCCAAACCCGACAACTTAATAGGGTCAGCACACTGGCCACGTGTTCAGAGCTTACCTGTTGTCATGGCAACCCGCCCTTTGGAAGCCTTCGAGCCCTAATTACTCAGCTTTGTGATTTATTATTGAAGAAGCTTGTATGGTAGGTCATCAAAGGTTGTGGGACCTCGAAATGTTCCCTTATTTTGATAATCTCAATAAGGTTAGTATTTTTGGTAGGCTACTTTGTAGGGCTCGACTGGCTACCACCCTTCAAGTTAAAATTCAGCCACCTAACGGTGTGTTCTTGCAGATGCACTTGAGAGTCTTAAAGGCATTTTAAAAAGGTCTTTTTTTATACCACAAGTGACGAGGTTGGCGGATCCCTTGATGGTAAGTGAAACCGCGGGGACAGCTAGTTCTTTATATGTATGTTTTAAGGCGATGATAGCTCAGTGGTAAGTGACGTCGAATACCTTGGCCAAAGTCGTGGGTTCGAATCCTACAATGAGCTTGAGCTTTCGGTGAAGGAAAACATCGTGAGGAAACCATAGCACGGTGGTAGGGTACTTTGTAGTACTCGACTGGCTGGCTACCACCCATGTTGAAAATCTGTCGCCAAACACCTATCGGTGTGTTCCGACAGCTGCACTTGAGAGCCAGTTCCCATCTAGTCTTTGTGTGCTTACCATCTTCGGCCACATCATCACTTACCATGGCCAAGTACCAGCACGAAGCTCTTGATTCGATAGATCGGCGGGCTATTCGACTTATTGGTGACGACAAGCTAGTTGCTAAAAAACTTCATAGCTGGAAGGTAGCAAGTCTGTCAATTTTCTACAGGATACATTTCGGAGAATGTGCTACAGAGCTGTACGACCTTATCCCTCCATCCCCTTTTTACTTCAGGACAAGTAGAAAGACCGCCCACTACCACCCGTATACTGTGGATTTTCCTTGGACACGTACTAAACGGTTCGACTCCACGTTCCTGATCCGTACTGCCAAGGAATGGAACAATCTGCCGGCTTCCTTGTTTCCTGAGAAATATAACCTGGATTCATTCAAGGTCAGGGTGAACAGGTATCTTCTAAGTTTGCGTACTTCATCTTCGGCCACATCGTCGCTTACCATCAGGCGAGTTGGTGGTCAAACGTAAACTTATGAGTGTTAAAAAAAAAAAAAAAATGGTGAGATTGTGGTCAAACACAAACCTATCGAGAATAAAAAAAAATGTAGAAAAATATTATCTTTCTCTCTTACTAAAGGAGCAAAACTACAGAATCTAACCTATACAATAACACAGCAAATTTGACACATCTAACCTCATTTCAAATAGTGATCACGTCTTGTTCGCGAGTTAGGCAATATCTCGAGACGGGGAGCGCACGGAAAAGCAAAACTTTAACGTCCATAATGAAAAATGTACCAAAGCTTTCGTTTGACAAATGCCATGAAGTCCTCCTTTATTTATCCCTTCATAACATGCCCGAGCTGAAATATCTGTTTTTGAACTAGTTTCACATTGTGGTTTTGTCTTAAATTACAGTCCTTTATTAATAAGGCCTTTGAGGTTGGTCGCTCATTGCCGTACAACTACTACCTAAGGCGAGGAGAGCACCTAAATTGCTGAGAATTTCTGGCTAGATTTCACATAAGTTAAATATATATATATATATATATTTATTTTTCATGACATCTAAGTCAAAAAACTCTTTTATTTAGTTTAGGCCCTGACAAGGCACTTATGAACGTTACAATTGACTCTACCACCGGTTCGGAATAAACTTAAACTGAGAAGACTCCGGCAAGAAACTCAGCAAGGCAAAATTAGCAGTGGATCTTTCTTAAATTTACATTTTCATAAGTACATTTAGATACATTTTCAAAAATTTAAACTTCGCCAGGGGGATGCAGGTGCAGAGAGAAGCTACTACAACCATATATTTCTGTCTTCCATATAATGAGCCAACTTATAGTAGGCTTTGTTCATTAACCTAAGTTTAATATATTTTTTTAACTTAAAATAAGACATTCCAGTTACCTCATGTGGGATCCTATGAGTACCGAAATACGTACGTCCAATAAAACATAATTACGGCGTTTACTTCTAGTAAATGAGTAAGATTCGAACCCAGGGCCTTTGCCTCGACGTTACCACTGATCTATCATCGCGATCGCTCACTCAGAAAGAGTAATATACAAAACAACTCAGGTCACAATTTAGCGAGAAAAGGTGAACAGAAATCTGAATAAACTTCGTTTAGTCATTTTTTACGTCAGATAAGGCATGGTGGCGGCTGATAAATGGATTTTAAGCCGTTCGAAAGGGCCGGGGAAATGTGACTTATATATTTTTTTTCTGCATCCCACTGTATCAAAGAATATTGCGAGTTTAACTCGGATTTCTGCTTCAGCGCTGTGTTATGTAGAGTCAGCGGAAAAAGTTTTTCAAACTATTTAATAATTCATTCGTAGTAAATTGTTTTGCGATTTTTTCGGAAACGTACCCGATTTATAACGTAATATCTATCTCAACACTAACAGGCAGTTTGAACCGTACCCAGCAGGCTACAATGCAATTTTTTTGCTTAATTACTAGGATGAAACGTTTTTAGGGTTCCGTACCCAAAGGGTAAAAATGGAAACCCTATTAAAAAGACTCTGCTGTCCGTGTCTGTACCGCGATAGCTAGACTGCTATAAATTTTCACAGATGATGTGAATTTCTGTTGCCGCTATAACAACAAATACTAAAAAATGTTACTTATTCTTTTCTCTAAAAATATTATTTGTTTCTCTAAAAAAAGATAATAATTCAATATCACATAACAATAACTCACGACGGCATTTTTGTTTGTTATGTGTCACTTTTACATTGAATTGCACTCGGTACGTGAAGTGCATCCATTGACACCGGCGATGCGACACAGGCTAATTATCCAGTTTATAACCGCTCGCCGCTTATAACCATCTCCACCATTTTGCTTATAATATCATTGGTAAGTTTCTTGCTTTCATCGGAGTTTTCTCAGTTTAAGTGTATTCGAAACCGGTGGTAGAGTCAATTGCAACGTTCAAAAGTAATACCAGGGCCTAAGCTGAATAAATTAGTTTAGATTTTTGATTTTGATATTTTATATGTTTGTTTTGCAGTCTGTACAGAGCTGAGAGTAAGCCACACCTCAGACGATCATCCCGACGTACACACGATCGTCTGTTATGAGATAAGCCCGTCTGTCCCCGGACCTGCGTTTCTAAACAGTCACACAGACTCGCTGATTTCGGCAACACAACGACAAATCCAGCTTTTTGAGTTGTGACGTCATAGCTGTTGTATTCGACCTTTAAAGCGATGATGGATAGCTTCAAAAGTAACATAGTTTTATCACAATTAGTTTATTATTATATATTTTAATAATTGTTTATAACTATTTGAATTTGATTTTGTTCACATGTGTATGGGTTTTAATTTTTGGCTCGTCAAAATCGGTGAAGCCGTTTCAGAGAGTAACCGAAACAAATTAGTCAGTAAAAAAAAATTACATTGTTTTTTTGCTATAAATACCTATCGTATATTCTTTCGTACGTATTCAGTAAATAAGATGTTATTTTGAAATTATAGACACACTTAAATTTAATTATTTTTTATACATTGAGAATATTAAAGAAACCAGCTAATTAGCAGAATTATTACCATCATTGAATAACCATCACTAAATCATGTTTAACCCCATAAATAACGATAATTCGTCAAAAAAAAAACATATTTTCATACAATATCCGGCTCGAAGGACCATCGGGTACAACAAGCTTGACAAGGGGGTGTTGTGGAGATAATTTAGCGCTTCCCGCCCTCAACATGTGTTCGTAAGAAATATTGTTCAATACGTTGTACGGTGAAGATGAACGGACAAGATTACGGTACATTTATTTTACATGTGTGTGTGAAAGAGCGTTTTTTTTGTGTGATTTGTGTTCCAAGGTTATTATAGTGTTTTTTTTACTCTTTTTTAGAGCTCAGATTTTGAAGCTTTCTATTACATTATAATAGAGTTAGTTGCGTAAGTGATCATTTAAACAATATTTTAGTTAAATAAGGCCCTTAAACTACAAAAAAAAAACACTAAAACAAAGTGCACCGCAAATACCTTATTTCCCCCATAAATATTGGTATAAAGAGGGGATTTTGGCAAATAGCAGTAAAACATCGTGGCCTGTTGCAGTAAGATTGCACTGCAACGTCACTTCCATCGTTAATACCCTGGGGTATTGGGAAGGCTATTTTGTTAAGGATTTACTTTGTGAGTATTGAACTTTTTAAACTGATCGTGTTTGTTTGGGAGTGAGACCATTTATGACGTTTACGAAGGTCTTTACCTTAAATCTTTATGATAGGGTTCGTCTATTAAATTCATGGTCAAATTTCGTGGTGATTGATATAAGAGACATAGAGGAATCTATTAATACAAATTTAAGGTCCATTTCTCTATGACATTTTAAATAGTTCACGTGTTCAGACAGAATTATAATTACGCAGTAAAGTGAGACTAGTATTCCTATTTTTTAGCGATTAGAAAAATAATGATAACGGAGAAATGAATTTTAGAACAAGGAAAAGCAATAAATACTAGAAAAAATCTAAATCAAGACTTTTTTACTTTTGATAGGAAAATTTAAATGTTAAATGTTCAAAACATTATCGTAAAAAAAGAACATTAATAAACCACATCCCTACAATTTACAATAGATTTTTTACATCCATGAAAACATTTCCTGTACAGAATACAAAATTATAAGAGAATTTCCTTAATTAAGGGTATATTAACATCCCTTCAAAGGGCACTTTTTTACTAAGGACAGATTACTTCAAAGGGAAGAAAAATATTAATCAACGCAATAGATTCAATTAAGATATATTTTTAACGAACAAAGGTCTGTAATTTAGATTTTGTTATCAAAGACTGCCTCCGAAGGGCCGGTGCCCTTTTGCTGAAAAATAGGGATATTTAAACATAAAAAAACAGCTTTTGTAATCCGAAAATAGGGTAGATACTTAATTGAAAAATTAACCCTGTTTTGAGTTGAAGGAAAAATCATATTACGATCAAAGAAGTTGGTTTGTTTTGTTAATCCATGGTTGCTGTAGATTTAAAGATTTTCCTTTAACGAGTAATATTTTTATTAGACACAACATACTTTACTTAGGGTACTTTTTTCTACCCGACTAGCACCTACCAATGTGTTCTAGCAGCATTTGAGAGCCAGTTTCATTCTAGGCTTTGTGTGCCACCAACATCTGCATCATCACTTACCATGGTGAGATTGCAGTCAAACACAAGTTTATCTTCTTCTATTTTCCGGGTATGCTATCCTTTATTCCAAATCATGATCTTTATTAATACCAAATCTCATCTAAATCCGTTTTACTGTTGCATCGTTATTGACTAACAAACATACACACAAACTATCGCATTAATAATATAAGATTGCAATAAATGTTTAGCTTTACAACACAAAATAACAAATCAAACAATTTACACAATTATAAGCTTACCACGATTCAAATAAATTGAACCTTATAACAAATGTGATAGAACTTAACTTCTCAAATTATCGGTCACACCTTTAACCGTTTGACACTTACCAACATACATTTGAAATTTATCTTTATTTGTTTATGTTAAAATTGATATTCCATTGGCTGGTTTTATGGTCAAATGTCATGTAAATTGCGCAGGGGCTAACATTCTAGGTAGAATTAATACTAAATTTAAACATAAAATCTAACGGCTAATAATGTAGATAATAATTCCTACAATTATTGCTTATTTCTCACAGCCCGTAGGAATAATATAATAGCAGATTTACAATTATGATAGAGTTAATAATTGCAGAATCATCATTGCTAAAAGAGCTAAAGCAATTTTAACTGTTTTACTTGCGCAGGAGTGGAATTGCGTAAGCGTTGTAGATCCGGAGTCTGTTTTCTGACTAAAGACTTTCAATTTCAAGAGTAAAGTGAATTGGTTTCTGGGTACATGTGTATGTTAAAAAGTAGGTAGGTATAATATACATTTTGGACTCATAAGAATATAATTAGCAAATATTTTGAGTGTTTTCGCGATTTTAAGAATGTCATATTTTCTTTATCATCCGTAACATAGTGTTAAACAAATTGGTTATACAATTATCCTATCTAGGCTTTGTGTGCTTACCACCTTCGGCCACATCATCACTTACCATGGTGAGATTGTGGTCAAACATAAGCTTATCCAGAATAATAAAAAGAATATTTATTTAAAACTGTGGGTCTGGTCTAGCAAAGCCAGTGATTCCTTATTCAAAATGTCTGACAGCTATTCTATTTTAAATACTAACAAAATAATTGTCATTTTAAAAAGTTGTTACATTGACAACATAACATTGAAATTCAAACCTTAATTACTGGTAACTTATGGTTTTAAGTCATTTGCTTATTTGCAGAAAATTAAAAAAATCCTTTCGAAAAACTTTTAAAAATAGAATATAAAACTAAATCTTCAGAGAGGATAGCGAATCTATTCGAAACGTTGGTTGTTGTATTGTTAAATACCTGAGTTTTGTGCTAGGTACAACGTCTAGGTAGAATAAAATAGAGCTGGGCACGTAGCTGCAGTTCAGCTGAGAAGAAATCACGATTTACCTACGTGCTTTACAATGGCTGCGATAGGGGGCGGGCGCGGTGACAGGCGAAGCGGGTAGCGGTTTGAATAAAACTTGTGTGGTGGAATTGAAGTATTCCTAATTGATTTTTATAGCTATTACGGATTACAACTACATGCTACATTTATGAAGGAAATTTTAAATATAAAATTAAAAGCTTGCAAATAAAAACGTTATAATGAAATATAAAATTATTTTGTTTCTTTTCAGCAATCCTTTTTCGTGTAAACACATTTAAGTTTAAGATTTTAAGGCAATTTTTAAGATAGCTCAGTGGTAGTAACGTCGGATACCGCGGCGAAGGTCGTGGATTCGAATCCTATAATGAGCTTGAGTTTTTGGTGAAGGAAAACATGGTGAGGAAACCATAGCACGGTGGTAGGGTACTTTATAGTATCGAACTGGCTGGCTACCACCCTCAAGTTGAAAATCTGTTCCGTCAGCTGCACTTGAGAGCCAATTCCCATCTAAGCTTTGTGTGCTTACCAGCTTCGGCCACATCATGACTTACCATGGTGAGATTGTGTTCAAACACAAGCTTATCCAGAAAATAAAAATAAAACAATTTTTGAATACAATATACTACAAAAAGTATTGTAAAGAAAAACGCTAATCGCTCCGCTCGTTCCCTATAGCCAAGCCACATCAAAGCTAAAGTCGCTGGTAAGCACCAAGTTTGTGCATCAGTTTGTTAAGCTAGCATTTCTGTGTAGGTACCTACCATAGGCATATTTGTTTAAAAGTAAGTGAATCAGATAGGTACCAAAACAGTACTGAGTATGAGTGTGGGTGGATATAGAGGTAGAGAAAGGCCGATGAAGGTATGGATGGACTGTGTAAAGAATGATATGTTTATGAAAGGTGTGAGTAGGTACTAGTGATAGAGCGGAGTGGAAGAAGAAAACGTTGTGCCGACCACACCGAGCGATAAAGACAAGAAGAAGAAAGAAGAAGAAATATTTGCGAATTGATGTGTCGTCGAATTTTACAAGTTTTTGTAGACAACTGGCTCTTGTGCACATCATTAGATGCTTGGCGGAATTTCAAAATGGGGATAAATTTTCAATTTTTTTTATTCTGGATACAATCTCACTATGGTAAGTGATGATGTTGACCGAAGGTGGTAAGCACACAAAGCCTAGATGGGAACGGCTCTCAATTGCAACTGTCGGAACACACCGATAGATGCTTGGCGAGAGATTTTCAACTTGAGTAGCCAGCCAGTCGGGTACTACGAAGTACCCTACCACCGTGCTATGGTTTCCTCACGATGTTTTCCTTCACCGAAAGCTCAAGCTCATTGTAGGATTCGAACCCACGACCTTCGCCGCGGTATCCGACGTCATTTACCATTGAGCTATCATCGCCTTAAATATTATTATACTTAATCCATTATTTATTTATCTATACTAATATTATAAAGAAGAAAGATTTGATTGTTTGTTTGTTTGCATTGAATAATAGGCTCTGAAACTGCTGGACCGATTTGAAAAATTCTTTCACTATTAGAAAGCTACATAATCCCTGATGAACATAGGCTATATCTTATGCAGGTAAAAGATAAGATCCCACGGGAACGCGGGTGAAACCGCGGGGGACAGCTAGTAGGTATAGTGTATAAAACAATAAAGTAAGACAATCGGCCGACGGGCCGGTTAACACACTGCCTATCACGCCGCAGGTCGTGGGTTCGATTCCCATCCAGGACACACATTTGTGTGCATGAACATGTCTGTTTGTCCTGAGTCTGGGTGTAATTATCTATTTAAGTATGTATTTACAAAAAAATAAGTAGTATATGTAGTATATCAGTGATCTGGTTTCCATATTACAAGCTCTGCTTAGTTTGGGATCAGATAGCCGTGTTAATCATGGGAGTCGCATTAAAAATCACTCTCAAAAACTCAACTTATAACGACAGAACGCAACTGTGGCTATAACTCAAAGTACAGTTAGGCGGACAATACCTGTTTGTAGTTATGATTGAAAATAACATTGCGGTAATGAAGCAGAGCCGTGACCGCGATGCGCGTGACTGTACCGTAGGGTCACCATCACTTGGAAATGTTTAAGATATCTCATACTTAAAGGATTTTAAATATTCCTTCAACTGTAGAACGTTCTATCAGCGATTAACATGTGTGATTGTATTTTAATTCCCTCGGGAACACTAGTTTTGATTCCCACTAATACCATAAATGTGAAAGTTTGGATGGATGTTTGTTACTCAATCATGAAAGAACGGCTGAACGGAGCTGGATGAAATTTGGCCCAGAGATAGATTATAGTCTGGAATAGCAAATAGGCTATTTATTCCAGGAAAAAATCTTACTAATATTATAAATGTGAAAGTTTGGATGTTTGTTACTAATTTACGCCAGAACGGCTGAAGGAATCTGGATGAAATTTGGCATAGAGATAGCCTGTATCCCGAGAAAAGATAAGATCCCTCGGGAACACGGATGAAACCGCGTGGAACAGCTAGTACTATAAATGTGAAAGTTTGGATGGATGTTTGTTACTCAATCACGCCAGAACCGCTGAACGGATCAGGATGAAATTTGGCACAGAGATAGATTTTACTCTGGAATAGCACATAGGTTTTTAATCCCGGGAAAAGATATATTATAAATGTGAAAGTTTAGATGGATGGATGGATGTTTGTTTCTCAATCACGCAAAAACGGCTAAACGGATTTTGATGAACCTTGGCACACAGGTAGATCATATCCTGGAATATTTAAATTTTCAATTTCGTAGAACGAAAAACTAGTTCTCAATAAATATTTACAATATGGTCACCCTAAGCAATTGCCTCATCCAATCCACTGCCACCTATACCGATAGCTAGCAGAGTACGGTCAGAACAATAATAACTATAGAAAATGGAAGCCTCAACTAGTTCATAGACTCCATTGGGGATTAGTTTGTTGCACTCCAATTATATGAAGGCAAGTCATATAAAAAATGCAAAGCGTGAGGCGAGCTAATCATTTACGGTTCACAGCTAAAATGGCCACTCAAGCTTGATTGGCTTTCGAGGTGAGTTTCATAAACTTATATGACCTTGACCTCGAACCGCTTCTTTTAGGACATTAAGGCGATGATAGCTCAGTGGTAGTGACATCGGACACCGCGGCGAAGGTCGTGGGTTCGAATCCTACAATGAACTTGAGCTTTCGGTGAAGGAAAACATCTTGAGGAAACCATAGCACGGTGGTAGGGTACTTTGTAGTACCCGACTGGCTGTTCCGACAGCTGCACTTGAGATCCAGTTCCCATCTAGGCTTTGTGAGCTTACCACCTTCGGCCACATCATCACTTACCGTTGTGAGATTGTGGTCAAACACAAGCTTATCCAGAATAACAAAAAAAAAATGTTTGTTTAATTAGCTGAAGTGATTTGACGGTTGTCGTCATAAATATTTCGTTGCTCATAAATTATTTCTTAAAATAATGAATGAGAATACGTGTAACCGCTGATATTAGATTGACTTTTATTTATAAAAAAAATTGTGTACTATTCTCATATCTGGCCGGTCGTAAATTTCCGCCATCGCGACTATGCGCTGCAATTATTCTTAGCTTTACCGTGATAGCTATCATCCGTGATACGATCACGAAGTATGATCACGACCCGTTAACTGACGCCTTGGATCATCAAAATACCACTTGATTGGTAATAAATAAATTGGGTTTGGATGCGGTTTTTTACCTACTTATGACCTCAAACCAAATAAGAAAGGTAGACAGAGCCCCGCACACTTAAAGTGAAGCACAGTAAAGGAAGCCGAATTTAAAAAAGGAAGCTAATTGCGTTCCTGTGCGACGCGAGTCACGTGCAGATCACGCACACAACTTGGTGCACGTTGCTTCACTTCATTGGAAACTATTGTTTACGTACGCTCCTTCAAACTTTTTTATTTTTTCTGTACTTATGACGTTATTTACCACAGAGATATTGTCTTAGTACCTATTTAGAAATTTCGGTTCCCAATCAACGTACTAGCCGGGGTATTTGTTATATTTACTGATCCAAAGTCCTATTTTATCAAAATATATCACAATTGAATATAGACCTATAATAGAATTATTCAGCTAACGAACTGAGTCGCACGCACTTTCACCCAGAGACGCTTAAGTCCAAGCTAACCTGTTTTACCTTATACCAGGATTTCCAACGTGTTGTCCACCTTTCTATTCTACAATATTTTGAAGGCAACGGAGTTACAAGCGCAACTGCTGAAACGCAGCGATACTCGTAGATGCTTGGTGATAGATTTTCAAGAGGATCAAATGTCTTATATATCCTGATATCGCCATTAATCGTTAAGGCGATGATAGCTCAGTAGTAAGTGACGTCGGATACCGCGGCGAAGGTCGTGGGTTCGAATCCAACAATGAGCTTGAGCTTTCGGTGAAGGAAAACATCGTGAGGAAAGCATAGCACGGTGGTAGGGTACTTTGTAGTACCCGACTGGCTGGCTACCACCCTCAAGTTCAAAATCTGTCGCCAAGATGTTCCGACAGTTGCACTTGAGAGCCAGTTCCCATCTAGGCTTTGTGTGCTTACCACCTTCGGCCACATCATCACTTACCATAGTCAGGTTGTAGTCAAACACAAACCTATCCAGAATAAAAAAAAAAATCTAGTCAAATAAGCAATAAAATAACGCTAAGAAATTACCTGTCACCAAAACCGACACAACAATAAATAAGACGCAGAGCTTTATAAACTCATACAACGGCATATCCATTTTTGTATAGCATTTATGTTTTACTAGCTTTCCCCCGCGGTTTCACCCGCGTTCCCGTGGGATCTTATCTTTTCCCGGGATAAAATTCCAGACTATAATCTATCTCCATACCAAATTTCATCCAGATCCATTCAGCCATTCTGGCGTAAATGAGTAACAAACATACATCCATCCAAACTTTCACATTTATAATATTACTAGCTGTCCTCCGCGGTTTCAGCAGCGTTCCCGTGGGATTTTATCCTTTCCCCGGGATAAAAAGTAGCCTATGTGCTATTCCAGACTATAATCTATCTCCATACCAAATTTCATCCAGATCCATTCAGCCATTCTGGCGTAAATGAGTAACAAACATCCATCCATCCATCCATCCAAACATTCACATTTATAATATTAGTAGGATGTACGTCCGGAGAGTGAATTAGATACGGAGGCAGTGCGGCGACTAATAGACTAGCGTAGTGAGAAAGTCCACTCGCTCATTAGATTTAAAGATTATCGTCTTATAAGAGTTAAGATACGACCTTCTAGCTTCATTTAAGAGGTTTATGTCGGGATGTACTCTATTAAATACACTCTATTTAGTGTTAATAATTACAAAACGATACATTTATAGTTATGTCGTTGTTTGTCTGTCTGTTACAGACGATTTAAATTAAATAAATACTATGATAGTAAGTGTTTGGAACAATTCATGTTTGACTTAGGTGGCAAGTAATAAATAAATATCCTCGGACATTTGTTCACACACGGCTATCTGATCCCAAACTAAGCAAAGCTTGTAATATGGAAACCAGATCACTGATATACTACATAATACTACTTTTTTTTGTAAATACATACTTAAATAGATAATTACACCCAGACTCAGGACAAACAGACATTTTCATGCACACAAATGAGTGTCCTGGATGGGAATCGAAACCACGACCTGCGACCAACTGGCTTGTCGTCGTAATAAAAATACGTTTCTGGACAAACATTTATAGATTCTTTGATCTTTGCTGAAAATTCCAGGATGTCGTTTACTGCCATATTTCCAGCTCTATTCCGTAAAATACTTACAAAACGATAATAACTTCAAATAACTAAAATACATTTAAATACATAAGTTATTCCTGGAACGGTTCCAGGTCTTTCCAAAGCCTTTTTCAATATTTAATAAAAACCAAATTCAAATACAGATCTTCATAACAATATTGTCTGAAATATTTTCTGTAAAGTGCGACGGAAATGTAGGTTGAAGGTGCCAAATCCTCCTTTGGTAGTCTAGTTTTATGCGCTTATTTTTGAAGTTTCAAGTTTTTAACCCCATACTGTGTAAGTACATTGATAGGACAGCCAGTACAAAGTCTTTTTATAAGTGAAGACTATAACATCCCAAATATAATTTCATTGTTTAGAAATTAAGCAAAAATGGACTTTCTGTTGTCGATGAAGCGACCGAAGAACAATTTTTTACGTTTTATTTTATGTTCAAAAGTGTGATAAGTTAATGCGTGACTACCGCCTAATCTAACCTTCCTACCTACCTACTAGAGCGATAGGGGTAGCCAATGCGTTCCCAACCTTACAACGCCAAGAAGTCATCTGGCATCAAATACAGCTGCTGGAACATAGCGGTGCATGCCAAAAAATATTTAGTTTCGACACTTATGATATCTAAGTGTAAATGTCGAATAAAAAGGTAGATAGAGCCCAGCGCACTTAAAGTGAAGCACAGTAAAGGAAGCCGAATTTGAAAAAGGAAGCCGTACGCATTCCTGTCCGACGCAAGTCACGCGGGATAACGCACGTGCAGATCACGCATACAACTTCGTGCACGTTGCTTCACTTCATTGGATTATTGTTTACGTACGCTCCTTCTATTTGTTCTGTGATATGTAAGTACAAAATGCTTAGTTTGCAGCGGGTAACATCTTGTAACCAATACTTATTTTACTGTCAAATAAAAACGTGGCGAAAGAAAATGTAGCCAAGAAATTGTAACTAAACATTTCTTACAAGTTTCCCAGCGAGGTGAGTCTCGTGCGAATAACCGCGACTAAAAATGTCTGTTTCATTTGTATTGCCTTAACAATCCGAGGAGTGTTCTCAGAGGACGGCGGAGGCGAGCTCGTGCCGAGTCTCAGCTTAGAGAACAAACTAGAAACTGACTACATCGATTTAAAAAAAAAAAAAAAACTTGAAGTAACAAATTCAGAGTTATATTTACAAAGTAGATTCTAATAGGTTAAGTACGCTACGCTACCACCGGAGCGGTGCGAGTTATATAATTATGGCACTTTTCCTATAACTAGCAACTGGAAGCGTTGACTGCCTCGTTACTGATAATACAAGCATTAACTCTGTCAAAATGTATTTTCTTTGAAGAAATGAACGTAATATTTGAAATTATGGGCGTTAAACGAGCTCTTCAAGGTCGGCAACAAGGCAAGGCGGCGGTGACCACTTACCATCATGTGGACCGTCTGCCTGTTTGTCAACCTATTGACATAAAAAAAAAGTCTCTCTTTCTAACAAGAAAAGGAAGTAATCGTGTCATGACAAAGTCCAATTGCTAGTTTTCAACGTAAATATTAGCCATCAAAATTGTTCACGGCAATTTTCTCGTACCCCACTAATATGGCGGCTTATGTTACAAAGAGATAAACATATACTTAGTAAAAGGACTCTCATCCTAGTCGCTAATGATATTTTTATTGTGTAAAATCTAGACTACGATTATAATAATTTATTTATTAAATTAACTAATATCTACATTATAAAGGAACACTATATAAAATCAATAAAATATTTACATTATTATAACTATATTAAAACTAATCTAATCTAAAAACTACCTAAAATAAACTATAAAAGTGCGTCGAAGATATAAAACAAAGCTTAGTAAAAAAAAATATAATTATATGCTATGTTTTTATTTTCATATTAATATGGAATGATAAGAATATAAAATTATTGTATGGTTACTACCTATTATATTACTATGTGAAGACTGACCTTTTGTTTTTTTATAAAATAGATTTTAATAAAATTATTCAAAATCAAAACTCATTTATTCAGTTTAGGCACTTATGAACGTTACAATTGACTCTACCACCAGTCTGGAATACACTTAAACTGAGAACACTCCGTCAAGAAACTCAGCAAGGCAATTTTTTTCATTAATAATATTTCTTAGGGAGCTTCTGATATATCTTGTACGCTGTTTACTTGTGCACCTGCGCTGGGGAGCCACGTGTAAAGAGCTGTCTCGCGAGGTATTACTAGAACTACGAATGTTATGGAGCCGCTGAAAAGTGTTGGCGATCTATAATGAATTCCAATTGCAATTGGACACGGTTCATTTTTGGACACTGAGGATTTTATGATAAGAATCTTGTTAAGGCTCGTTTTGTTTTTGAAGTAAACCTGAAGCTATATTCGGGATACATCACCTCAATATCTCCAGTTTTTTTTCTTCACCATCACTCAGGTCTAAAACTAAAATAAGCTTAACTGATTTGGAATAAACTTATCGTATTTGGGAGTAATTGTAATATAACTCTTATCCCGAGAAACATGAGTGGCAAAAGCGAAGAACTACAATCTCTTTCACTCGACGCCCTCTAAAATACCTGCTAGATGAGAAATAGTTCTACACTAGTCCCACTTTAGCAAGTGGCACATACCTCCCACCTTATTTCATGTTTAACAGTTTTCAGGGAGCCGACATTTTTCACGAAGTCTCCCGACGTCTCCCGAAGCGCGCTCGTACTGTGATAAATTAAACGTGGGAATCGACAATTGCTTGCAAGTTACAAGTTGCTGCTATTGCAATTGGTGTTTTTTTGTGCTACATTTTTGAGATATTTGAGAATATATTAAGCGGAAAAATTACTACTGCTTCTAAAAAGTAAGTACATGTTCCAAAGTGTTACATATTTACCTATCAATCTAGTTTCTGTGTTTAATATTATGATGTAAATAGGTCGACAGTCAATTTTATATTTCTTAGATTTTCACACAATATTGCTTTTTTTAATTCGGGATAAGCTTGTGTTTGACCACAATCTCACCATGGTACGTGATGATGTGGCCGAAGGTGGTAAGCACATAAAGCCTAGATAGGAACTGGTTCACAAGTGCAGCTGTCTATCGGAACACGCCAGATTTTCAAGTTGAGGGTGGTAGCCAGCCAGTCGGGTACTACAAAGTACCCTACCACCGTGCTATGGTTTCCTCACGACGAATTCCTTCACCGAAAGCTAAAGCTCATTGTAGGATTCGAACCCACGACCTTCCCACGTCACTACCACTGAGCTATCGTCGCCGTAAATTTATTGAATGTTATAAATATATTAATATAAATCTTCAAATATTAATAAACAAGGAATCTTAGAAATCATTGGAACAATAGTAATATTAACTCGCGAAACTTTTACAAATCATCTCGTACAGACTGATGCGAATTATTACTATAGAACGAGCTGGAGGTCTAAAAAGGTCGATTTCCATTTATTTATTCCTCGAAACAGTAGATATTATGCAATTGAACATATCAGCATTTATAAATTAACTCAATTGTATAAAAAATTATCCAAAAGAGTTATGAATATGAAAGTGTATGGATACACGGGTAGAGGAAGACCGGGAAAGAGATGGATGGATTGTATGAGAGATGATATGAGTAAGAAAGGAGTGCATTCCGATATGACAAAGGCCGAATAGAGGAAAAATACACATTACACCGTTGGGTACAGTGCAGGCAGGTGATGATGATGATGACTTCAAATGAAATTAACTCAAATTATTATGAAAAATATATTTTTTGAATCCCTAATAGACTATCATATGTGAATATATAGCAGTACCAATAATACAACATAATATGTAACTACATACGTGTCGGTTTAATTTTATCCTCAATAAAAATATTATTGTATTTAGGAATATTGCGCGAGTGGCCTTTTTAGTACTCCTGAGCTATAAAGAAATATATAAATGTTTAGGTGCAAAGGTTACAAAAGGGCACTAAGTAATGAAATTATTTCAAAAAGACTTTCTTCTGTCAAGAGTTTTAAAGATTGATAAGTTTATATGAATTAAGTAAGTTTGTGGGCAGATGGTAGCTAGACGAGTAGGTATTTGATATGATATGAAGAATCAAATAATTTGTTAGTCATAAATCAAAAATTCAGTAAATGAAAACTTAAGATACATTTCTAAAAGACATTTATTTCATTTTGAATGATTGATGATGAAATGAATGCTAATGAATTATAAATAATGTGTTTTAAAATACTTTAAAAATCTATTTTATACTTCATAAATATAATTAAGCACGTAATTTTCGAATAAACAAGGTAAGAAATAAAAATTAAATTAAATTAAAGACTGAAGAAGAGAAATGAATTGAAATACATATTTTAATCGAGTAGGTTCAAAGATGGAGACAGCTTTTTTTGCGAGTCCAGTATTAAAATGACATTTCTCGCATCGCAACCCTACTCCACACGGGCAGAAAAGTTTCACAGCAAAAATGTCACAACAAAACCAAACCTTACATTAAAACAAAGTTTTCACATATGTGCATAGTTTTAAAGTGTCACAAGTGAATTCAATTTTTCACAAAAAGACTAAAGGATTTCTGGAAAGGAGAGTGGAATTCAGAAGCTTTACGGTCCAGTGCGCGGGCTGTAAAGTCGTACTTCAAATATCGTATTACAAATGAAGTGGCGACGACTCCTTTAGAAGACTGGGATAAAGCCAATGATATTATAAGGAAAAAGGCCTAGATAGGTTACAACATTTGATCTTATAGATGGCCACATAAAATAAATAAATAATAATAAAATTCTTTATTTGACCACATAAAAAATACAATTAGGTTGAAGTATCTGACCTTTATGGTAGGTAAAACCTGTAAACTAATGGCCAGCTCCTTCCCTACATATAGTTGACAACATTTAGAAGTGTTCAATGTAAAAATAAAAGTTACAAATTAAACTTAATATTGGAATATACACACTACATAACGATATATCATAACACACGATGGCATTTTTGGTTGTTTAGGTCACTTTTACTTTTAATTTCACTCGGTACGTGAAGTTTATATCGGCGACGCGACACTGGCAAAAATTAATAGCCACTTTTTAGCCTCCCCCTTTTAGAACGCTTATAACCTATCTCAATCTTTTTAATTTTAATATCATTGGATAAAGCTATGTGTTCATATACAATTGAACTGTTCACGATACTAATGTAGAAAGAGAATTCACGTTCGATTTGAAAATGGAGTGTGTGAGTGGGTCAGTGAATACAGACATTATTATGTTATTATTATGTTGTCAACTCTTATCTTATCCTATTTATAGGATAAGAATATATCCCTCACATATGTTTTAGTGATAATCTACATTTTCATCGGTCAAAGGATTTTTAAAAATTATAAAACGTAAAGATGTTTGTAAAATAACACCTTTTCTCGACATGGTAAAATGTTCATTGAGTATTCATATTTAGAGTTGACGTTGACTAATGTTAAATTGTTGTTGTTTTACTACTTATCAGTGCTAAAAGTTATTATAAAAATTACAACACAACATTTTCATTTCAATTTCCCGTGTGTTTCGTTGTCATGGTAAAGCCCTATTACCCCTGCATATGTACGTGTACCGATTACGGTAGAGCTAGAAGAGGGATTATATTTTTAAATGATTTTTCCTTCACAAAGAAGAAAATCTTTTTATAATATGCTCAGTAGATACTCAAGATGAGATTGCCTTGCAAGCTGGAAAGAGTTTAATAACCTACCTAACTATTAGTTAGATTAATAAAAGTTTAGATATAAAAGAAGGGAATTAATTTTTTTTTATTAAAAATCGGACTTAATAAATAACTAAATTAATATCCAAATAATGTAAATAAAAATTCATGTCACTCAATAAGTCAATAATAATGAATGCAAAAAGTATCAGGCTTCTTTATCAGTCAAAATAGTAATAATCTAATCTATCATTATTTGAATAAAGAATCCTTTTAAGTTAATAGTATTAGCGTTCATAATTTAATTTAAAAATCTTTATATTAAAAATACTCACTTGTCATTCTGATTTTAAATGATATCCTTCAGAATGAGACGACCGTTTGAAATAAGATTTATAATAGGCAGTCGGATTTTTTAAATTTAAATTAGTGCCTTCCAAATTCATAACAACTCCATTTGAATAAAGAACATAATTAAATTTTGTTGAAATACTAGCTACCCCCCGCGATTTCACCCGCGTCCCCGAGGGATCTTCTTCTATCTTTATCCTTATTCGATCTATCCTTTCCTGGGATAAAAATTATTCTGTGTTGTTCCAGGATATGAACTACCTGGGTGCCAAGTTTCATCAAAATTCGTTCAGTTTTTGCATGAAAGTGTAACAAACATACATACAACAAATCATAGACCACAAATACAAGAGTCGATTCTATTCTCAACTTCAGATCAAAGCATCATCAATATAAATGTAATGAGTAACAAAGTAATTTATAACATTTACTGAAGCGATTATACAAGTGTCACACCACACCACATGCGACAAAACAAACGGACGGAGCGTTTGACGAATGCGACTATTCGCAATTGAATGGTCGGCTTTATTGTTTTCGAATCTGTCAATAAGCGAGTGAATGGGATGATTTCTGATTATTGCTTATTTGACCATGGTAGTAATTTTTGTTGGTTACCAATTTATAAAAAAAACTTTAGAAATCAAAATTCATAATTTATTCATATTTTTGGAAATTTTAATGTTTATTTATTCGTAAGGCTGGGTTATCATATTTATACTACCTTCCACCCCTAGTTTTACCCGTGTAACTGACGGACGGATCTACTCTATGTTTTCCTGCTAAAAAATATTTTTTATGCATATACCTATGTAAGTTGTTTCAATTTCGTCTAGCTTTTATAGAGTGTATGATTAACAGATATCTAGAAATTTTAATATTACTGGAATTATTATAAAAGAAAATAATAGTAAAAAAAATTACATCGATCATTTAAAAAAAATATCCAAGAAGGACTTCCATCTACCTGCGATTTACAATAGAGTGATTCAAATGAGACTAACAGGGTTGCCACATAACAAATAGTCAGCGGGTTCCGTAGACAGACGGGATTAGGGTTGGGATTGATGGGCGTCGGTGGTTAGTTGAAAGTTTGTGTGTTACGGTTGGATGCGAGCTGTCAAATGTAGTGTCTTAATTTGTTTTATGTAGAAGAAAAACAAAGCTTTAACTGTGCTACACTTTAAAACGTTTTATGTATAAATCTTTCACTTGTAAACACTTATTTAGACGCTCAGACATATCTCACTCATAGCGCATGAGTTTGACAAACCATAGTGGAAAATTGGCAGCGTGAAATCATGTGAATCTTAGGAGTATCCATATGATAAGCCCAATTCTAAGCTCAGTGGTAGTGACGTTGGATACCGCGGCGAAGGTCGTGGGTTCGAATCCTACAATGAGCTTGAGCTTTCGGGGAAGGAAAACATCGTGAGGAAACCATTGCACGGTGGTAGGGTACTTTGTAGTAACCGACTGGCTACCCTCAAGTTGATAATCTGTCGCCAAGCACCTATCGGTGTGTTCCGACAGCTGCACTTGAGAGCCAGTTCTCATCTAAGCTTTGTGTGCTTGCCACCTTCGACCACATCATCACTTACCATAGTGAGATTATGGTCAAACACAAGCTTATCCAGAATAAAAATAAAAGTATGAGGTTATTTGCCGTTAAATTCAGAATCATTTACAAAGTGAATAAATTTAAGCAAACAAATGTGTAATCAAAAGTGCCAGCCCTAAATAAAGAGTGTTTATTTATTTATCTCACATGAGAAATGTTTCCATCGACACTTACACTCGGGTACTCGGTTACTATTGGTATCGGGTAGTAAATGGCTTGCGGCGTTACGCAGAAGGACGATAAATATACTATCCAGAAGATATAAGGTAGTACAAATACCTGACGGTACAGTCTTTACAATTGATTACAATTAGAGTTACAATAGTTTGGATAAAGTTCATGTGGCATTTGTTTATCTTTCATTAAAAAAATAGGGTAATTTATCAGATTTTTATGTAGTTTATACGTAAATTCACTGATTTACTGACTCATTTAAATTTTAATGTTTCAAGAACATAACGCATTTTTTTTTTTAATTACATAACTAGTGGGCCCGGCAGACGTTGTCCTGTCCTGAAAATAAAACTTAGAGCCCGATTCCAGCGCCACCAATTGTGAAACTAAACCATCTGTTCTATACAAAATGTATGACAAAAAAAGTTTTCTACACAATTTTTTAATTTCGTGATTTTTTCCTTTTTTTAATAGTTATTCTGCTATACGGGGCGCAGACGAATCCAAAAAAACAAAGATCATAAAAATCGGTTCAGCCGCTCTCGAGTTATAAATGAAAATAAGCCGACTTTGCTTTAAGTATGTAGATTAAAAGAAAATAAATTATGTGACTCACTTTCTCGTACAATTTATGATCTGAAAAAATAACCCATCAAACCTTACCATGAATGTGACAACCCTAATAGAAATACCTTATTTACAGAACCCTGAAAACAATAAGCAACACTTAAGGCATTCACATCGTTAATGGACGTACTCAGACGGGCATACAAATATTTATTTAATGTAAACAATAAGAAAATGTATCTGTCATCGATTTAATTTATTCCACTCGCCACTCGTCCGTGATGTAAACAAATAAGCTATTCAGAAGTAACTCGGTGCCGATAAATAAAACAATGGTTCCAGGGCCGTTTCAGGACGGGGCAACAGGGACTGAAGTCCTTTCAAGGTTTTACTGACAATTATTATTTCATATTGGAACACCGAAACCTTTCACAGTGTAAGCAAACAGTTAAGCATATTTTTGTAGTTTTTGTTTTAAATTGCCCATGACTATGTCTGCGTGGAATTAGCGTAGTGCAGAATCGTGCCTTTGCTGACTTAGGAAATGGTAATTTAAAAAAAATACACTGGTCCTTCTTTAGGGTTAAAAGTATATCAATGCTATATTACATCGAAATCTGTTCAGCTATTTAGTTGTAAAATCTATGGAAATACATACAGGCATAGTTGCTTCCGCATTTCTATTATAATTTACATCGTATGCTGAATATTACGATCACTAACCTCAATCAAAAGTATATGAATCTTAAATATATTAATAAGAAAACCTTCTTGCCCTAAGGCCATCGCAACTTGAATCCGGCCCTGATTAGTTCCGCATAAATAATGTACTCAGGCGACACAAGTGCGATTTATTGCCGCGGATGTCGCGGTCGAAGCACGTCAACCACCGTCAACTGACTATTTTGAGCTTTGTCGTAAAGTCGCAGACTTAGGTACTCTATAGACACTCCTGTAATATTGATGATGAAATTAAATATTTGTTTGGTTTATCATCCGAATAAGCTTTCACAGGCACTTATGAATTGTTAGACTCTAACGCACGGTTTGGAAGGCTGCGTTTGCTGAGAAGAGACGACAATAACTCAACTTTACAAATATGATTACAGCACGATATTTAAACTAGTTACCATTTTTATATTTATCTTCTTCTTTATTTAAATTTGTCATGTCAATCGCGAAAAAAAGAAAAAAGAAACACAAAAGATAACTCGACAATTATTGACACCCACAAAATATACTGTTCTAATTTATAATTCAAACCGATAGTACCATAAATACGGCAATCAAGGATAATGTGTTCTATGGGACATTAAGAATTTCACACTGACTTTTCAATTAATGTGCTGGTGTTTAGTTTTGTTGTACAAATGTGAATACTTGCTTTGCCACACATCGAACTATGAGGTGCTGTGGGTTGTGCTCGGATTAATTTATACGACGACAGGTTAGGTTGTCTGTGGACTTGCGATTTTACGTTAATTTTAAATGAGGAAGAATTAATATTCATAATAGCTGTCCCCCGAGGTTTCACCTTTCCTGAGGGATTTTCGCAACATAGCGTGATATTGTATAGCATCCTCGATAAATCGGCTATCTAACACTAAAATAATTTTTCAATTCGAACCATTATACTAAATAAGTGGCACCGGTCGAAGGATTCACATACAGTTATCGAATAAATAGATATAAATATTTAGGTTTTTTTTTATTTACATATCTGATCTTAAACTACCCAGTGCTTGTAATATAGAAACCATATAACTGATATATACATACAAATATTAAACTTAAATATATACCACATACATTCATAACAAGAAAACGATATAAAATATAAATAATTCCACGGCAAAATAACCTAAAGATTTTATTAGAATTTAGTAGCAAAGTCACTAAGTCGCCACGTTTGCCCCAAGCCTAACTACATCGATTGATGTTTCACTTACGCCTTTTATTTTTGTCGCAAATGTGTTCCAGCTTTGTTAGTAATGGTCGTTAGCCGCAGGCGTGTCTCGAGCCGAACTATTTAAATAACTAATGAAGTACTCCACAACAAATAGATTTTTAATGAAACGAAATAAACCTTATTATAAGGTCTTACTTCGAACTACTGAAGAACAGCGATAGAAGGCGATGATAGGTCAGTGATAGTGACGTCGGATACCGCGGCGATGGTCGTGAATTCGAATCCTACATTGAGCTTGAGCTTTCGGTGAAGGAAAACATCGTGAGGAAACCATAGCACGGTGGTAGGATACTTTGTAGTACCCGACTGGCTAGCTACCACCTTCAAATTGAAAATCTGAAGCCAAGCGATCGGTGTGTTCCGACCGCTACACTTGAGAGCCAGTTCCCATCTAGGCTTTGTGTGCTAACCACCTTCGGCCACATCATCACTTATCAGGTGAGATTGTGGTCAAACACAAGCTTATATCTACAGAATAAAAACTTATAATGGAGTTTTGTCAGAAATAGTTAGTTGTAACGTTGTAACTTTACACATCTTGTTTTTTTTTTAAAGATATCTAAGGTAGATAAGGGCTTTTAGATCTTCAGAGCGAACATTAAAACTAAAATCCTCACAAATCACACCCCAGGAAACGCACTAAGCACACAATTCGAAAACCTTTTCAGAACCCCCCAGACTCTCACGCACGAATAGGTCCCTGAATCGCCTCACGGAGGCGAGGGTGCGAAGGGCTCTTAGCCTGTCTGAGGGTTGACTGAGGCATATTGTGTCAAATGAAACACATGTAGCGGTTTGAGAGCCTTCGAGAGTGCACTCCTCGTCTTATTGGAAAAGTGTATGCAGTGCAAGCAAGGTGAGCGCAATCATTTTCGGATTATGGATATGACATTTCTTATCATTTTCTTTGAAGATCAGGCAGGTCCATTTGATGAAAAGTGGTAGGTATATTGCCAGAGGAATAGTCAACCTTTCGGTGTGTTCCGACAGCTGCACTTGAGAGCCAGTTTCCATCTAGGCTAGGTGAGATTGTGGTCGAATACAAATCTATCCAGAAAATAAAAAGTCAATGTTTTACCAACTCGTGATGCACTTTTTTTTAAATTTAAAGTATTCTCTTTTATTTACCTACACTTAAAGTTATAGAATAATTAAATAGAAGCGTGTTCTTTGTGTTGCAATGAGTGAAATTGTAAATAGAAATAAAATTAATTAATTTTCACTTACAAATATTGTATCGTCTGAATCGTCTGGAACTTACCTGTAAATAAAATATGAGAATATAAAACACATGTTAAATTTTAATTAACTTACTTATCGTATTCATCATATTCAGTTTAATATTTAAATGTTGAACGAAATAAATTATTTTATACTCTGTGATACAGATTTAGAGTTCGAAAACTAATTTAACTAATATTGCAGCCTCGAAGATGTTTTTTATGTATTGTAATTGTACATTTGCATGTATATTTTGTACATTTGTTGTAAATATTACTAATATTGTAAATACGAATATTTATGTGTGTGTTTTTGGATGAGCTTGTGTTTGACTGCAGTCTCACCATGATAAGTGAAGGTGCAGGTACACAAAGACTAGAAGGAATATGGCTCTCAAGTGCAGCTGTCGGAACACACCGATAGGATCTTGGCGATTTCAACTCGAGGGTGATAGCCAGTCAGTCGGGTACTACAAGATACATACCCTACCACGTTGCTGTATGCACTAATTTCCCCACGATGTTTTATTTCACCAAAAGCTCAAGCTCATTGTCGGATTCGTACTTACGGTATCCGACGTCACTACCACTGAGCTATCATCGCCTTGAAATCGTGGAGTGTATGTTTTAATCTACCTACGTTCAAAATTTCATGAAAATACGTTAAGCCGTTACGGAGTGAGGTAGCAAACATGTTAAGATATTACAAACCTGCATAATAAATAAATGCTAATAGAATACGACCTCTCACCTAAAACCCGAATAAAAATAATATATTCCGAACTAACCGCGCTGTACTGTATCAATCGACAACATAAACGGTACCCGATAATGGGTTCCGCACCGTAATTTAGGGTTCCAGATCACCAATAGAATTGCAAACCTCAATCTTGGGGCCCAAACGAGCGCTCTTTGGGGATTCAGTTGGGGACATGCTGGGACCATGTGTTTGTAACGTTATTTAATATAATATGGCGTTCTAATATGTAAACTAGAGATTTTATGAAACATACAACTTAAATTGTAAATAAGTATCCTATCACGTCAAGGTCTCGGTTTGATTCCCATCCAGGACATACAATACTAATTTCATCCGCTGATTAATCCCCTCCTGACTCATACCATTTTGACCCCCCCATATGGAAATATATATTGAAAAAGTGGTTTAGAAAATATTTTGAAAATTTTGACCGAAATCACTACACTACCGGCCTAACCCCTAAACGGGCAGTTAACCCCCAGTTTCGGTGTCGTTACCGTTACACAAACTAGTGTTTTTATGCCACCTGATGGTTGAATTAACACGCTCTTTGCGGGTAACTATGTCTATGTGAAAACTACATCATTTATTGCGAAATATAATTTTAGTGTTATTGTGTTAGATGTGAGAATAGCTAAACTATTGCGATATTTTTAGGGTTCCGTACCCAAAGGGTAAAAACGGAAACCTTATTACTAAGACTCTACTGTCCGTCTGTCTGTTTGTCTGTCACCAGGCTGTAGACTCTCTCATGAACCGTGATAGCTAGACAGTTGAAATTTTCACAGACTATCGGTTTCCATTTTTACCCTTTAGGTACGGAACCCTAAAAACCAATAAGATAGTTAGGTACTATTCTTTGTTAAATAACTACGTCAGAATTTAACCATCTTGGGTACAAAGACACAGTTTTGTAAAATATTTCCAGTAAGTACACTTGGAATGGTTCCAACATGATGAAGTTAACTATTCTACTTGTATGAGATAATTTATAAACCTCCAACAAAAATATGGTTCATTTTCTGATTATTGAAACTGAAGATATTTTCTGATTATTGAAACTGAGGATATTTTCTGATTATTGAAACTGAGGATATTTCTGACATTGTTTAAAACTCTGTCAATTTTACATTTGTGAATAAGGGTTAGATGAATCTTAGTTGGTTTTTAAAAATGGGTGTTACGGTGCTAATTCCATTCTAGGCTTGGCAGATACATTTTTTAGATTATCAATTTAGAGAATTCTCAGGAAAATATTTGCATTCTCTAAATCTTCACTCTCTATTTAACCGAGTTCACCAAAATATCTTCAATTACAAATTGTCAAAGGCAATGTCCCAAATTAATGTTTCAAATTTCATTGCTCAAAAGTATTAATTATATTAATTAATTTAAATGTAATTAACAACGTTTTAATGATGTAGCCAAGTAGATGAACAATCCCGATCATTATAAACGTTCAATTATGTATTAAGTTATCGTGAAAATTTACGGATTTTGGGATATAATTTAAAATATCAAATTACTTTTAAAAAATTAACTGCTAGCTCATTTAGGTACTATAACATATGAAATATTATACAAATAAATTAAATTAAAAATAATAAGTATATAAAACAAAAAAAAACCCAAGTAATGTTTGTTTTCGCAATTCAACTTAAAAAATTAACAGTCGAAAAGAAGAAAAAACTTTTCGTCCCCAAATTAACATAATACGGGCTTTCCAAACTTGGTTGACAATTCAATCTACGCATGCTAATTTATTTTCGGGGAAATGGTGGGTAATGTTGTCCTCCCCATTCCCCCTACTTTAGGGAAAATGAGATAAATTCCGAGTTTGCATCAAGTGAGGCTTGTTTTAATTTATGACATTGTTTGTTGAAAATTTTATATTCATAATACTAGGGGGTAAAAAATAGAGATTTTTATGCACATTACGCGACGATACCGAATGTTTTTTGAATTTCAGTTCCATATTCGAATTTTGAAGGTTGAAAGATAACTTCTAAAATGGTGGTAACAGTAAATGTGTTATTCATATATGGCCTTATTCATAACAAACTCGACGGTGTGTGTAGAAGTGCTTATCAGATTCTTAATTCGAAATTTCTATATAAACAGTTGCTAAAAATCGTAGAAATCTTTATGAATAAGGCCGTATTTAAAATCAGGATTGACTACCAAATTATTTCACAAAATAAAGAAAATATACGATATTAGCTGTTCCGCGCGGTTTCACCCCCGTTCCCGTGGGATTTTATCTTTTCCCGGGATAAAAATAGCCTATGTGCTATTCCAGACTATAATCTATCTGTATGCCAAATTTTATCCAGATCCTTTCAGCCGTTCTGGCGTAAAAGAGGAACAAACGTCCAAACTTTCACATTTATAATATTAGTAAGATATAGTAAGATTAAAATTTACGGTCTTATCTTGATAATGAAAAATATTCCAAGGCTATAAATTTCGGGTTCTTATTTTAAATTTGGAACTTCGAATAGCAACTTGAAAACGAACAGTATATGCCTATCGATTGATATACGATGAGGATTTATGAAGGATTTATGAACTCTGAATAAATGAATTTCCTTAGTATTTTCAGGCATTCACTTTACGATGCTTTATTTCACCTGATATATTTAATTTGATAATTACGTAAGGAATACAACTTAGGGCCAATTTTTCAATCACTGGATAAACCTCGAATAAGCTATTCGTCTGAAGTCCATACAAAAATTGTTATAATTTCAAATTAACAGTCAGTTTAGTCGATGATAGCTCAGTGGTAGTGACGTCGGATACCGCGGCGAAGGTCGCGGGTTCGAATCCTACAATGAGCTTGATCTTTCGGTGAAGGAAAACATCGTGAGGAAACCATAGCACGGTGGTAGGGTACTTTGTGGTACCCGACTGGCTGGCTACCACCCTCAAGTTGAAAATCTGTCGCCAAGCACCTATCGGTGTGTTCCGACCGCTGCACTTGAGAGCCAGTTCCCATGTAGGCTTTGTGTGCTTACCACCTTCGGCCACATTATCACTTACCATGGTGAGATTGTGGACAAACAAAAGCTTATCCAGAATAAAAAAAAAGATATCGCTTATCTAGCCATTGAAAAATCAGTACTAACTATTAGGCTTCCAGATAATAATAAAAGTAAACAGATTCACTTTAAATATATTTCTCTATCATAACGTAAAGACGCCTTTCAAAATGG
The DNA here is from genome assembly GCA_951361185.1 of Ochropacha duplaris. Classification (NCBI taxonomy): domain Eukaryota; kingdom Metazoa; phylum Arthropoda; class Insecta; order Lepidoptera; family Drepanidae; genus Ochropacha; species Ochropacha duplaris. Next base: position 2,051,647 of record OX592715.1, on the reverse strand, counting down.
CTGCTTTATCTTTTATACGGAGTTCAGAATAGTCCTTAAAAAGGTTCAAACCTTTACATCAGATTACCCTTTGACGTTTAACAGAAGTTAATTTATGCTTGATGGGGTCATATGATTCTTGGGCCTATAGTTACCATCTGACCGTTATGCTGAGTTGATCTGGTAAATCCGGTATTGGCCAGATTTATCTAGAATAAGTTTATTTATTTAAATTTCAGTTTCTATTATTATATTATCGCAAAATTTTGCTAATATCAATAGGCGATGGTAGTCACTTACCATCAGGAGACCTGCATGTTGATATAAAAAAACTGTGTTTCTTATACTTAGCAAAGTTTATGAGAAATATGTGTCTGATCTTCGGAACGATACGAGAGGTCACAAGGGTACCTACATATGAAAAAAGTTTTTTCATCTAACGCCCAATATGGCTGGCTCATACGACCTTAAATGTATCTTTATAATAATAACTTTTGTCTAATATCATCTTAAGAAATTACCTTAAGACAAAATGGATGCCAACAGAAATAAGAATTTACACGATTTTTTATGACATAAAATCATAAAGTTTTACGAGCCACTCGCGTTGTAGTCCCGCAGTTGACATGCAAACAAATTAAGTTTTATTTTATATAGTTTACAACAGAGTAGACTTTTTAATTAAACATTAGGTACTTATGTTTTAGGTTACGATTAGACCTTCTATAAGTCTTAAAAAATATTGTTCCAAATGAAAGGTTCATCGAAAAAAAAAAAACACTGATTTGTAAGTACCTACGTATATTTTTTTTATGTATTTTTGCAGTAAGAATTGGATGTTTTGATACTTGTTTTTTTTTGCCTTAGGTAACTTGGCTTCCGGTCTATAATAAGAGGCGGCACTTCCTAGTGAAATAATTCAAAACTTTACGGCAACACGTACGTTATTTAAAAATCTGGTTTCGTACTTACATCTTTTTCGTTGTTGGTTGTAAAAAATAAAATTTCTTCACGTATAAGCGAGAATTCGTCTGTGCAAATGACGAGCTCGGCTTTGTTGTTGAGAAAGACACTAATTCAAGGCATAAAGTAAATTGTTCGTTAGATTTTAACAAGTAGGCAGGTGGACAAACAGTAGGGCATTGCCAATGTGTTGCAGATCTTTACAAAGCATAGAAGGCAACTGGCTCTCAAGTACAACTATCGGAATAACTGTCCACAATGGACAGTAATTCTTCTCAATAATTGACGATGGTAAAATTCTGCCATGTTTTATTTATTTCAACTCATCTGAATCTGTAGTCATTTCGGCGTTATTGTGTAACAGACATACAAACAAATTCCCATTTATAACAGTAGTCCTACTAATATTATAACGGTGAAAGTGTGTATGTTTGGTTGTTTGTTTCTCAATCACGCAAAAACGGCTCAACGGATTTTGATGAAACTTGACACACAGGTAGATCATATACTGGACTAAAACACAGGATACTTTTTATCCCAGGAAAACATAAGATCCCTCGGAAACCCGGCGGATAACTAGTAGAATTATATTTGTAGTATTTTATAGTATTTTTGTAATCAAATATAATCCATAAATATCAAAACTGCCTGCTCACTCTATAAGCCATAAAATTAAAATTCAACCCTTAAAACTTGAGTCGATTCAAAATGCAAATGGGGTAACTTGCAATGTCATCTCTACAGACGTATAATATAGCAAATTAAAGTGTAGCTTTTTCAGCTGAAGATTGTGACTGTAAGAGACATTGTTAAATAGCACGGTTATTTCGGGTTTAACCCTGTCGCCGCCGGGTCTTGAGGACCCCATGATAACGGTTTAATTAAGTTTTGAGTTTTTAGGAGCTGTACTTTTGTTTCTTGATGCTTTCTCTTTAATGCTATTATGATTTTATATTTTGAACATTGATATTGTAAGTAAAAAAGTGTAGATAGGTTATAAGCAGGGGGCTAAAAGTGGCTAACATCAACGGATGCACTTCATGTAGGAGAGGGCAATTAAAAGTAAAAGTGACCCAAAACAACCAAAAATGCCATCGTGTGTTATAAGAGTAATTATGTGGATATTGCAATACATATTAAGTTATTACGTGTGCCTTAAGGTCATAGCCCATTTAAACGACTCTGTTACAATACCGCTCCCACCCAACACCGCCCTATACTAAAAGTCAACTACCGAGCAGTCTGATGGCGGTCAGCTCGCTGACAGCGAGCTGTCTGCTAATTTATGTTGCCAATGCCAATAAAAATTATATCTAAAGAGCACGACTTGAAGCCCATATTTGAATGATATTTTATTTGTCGGGTGGGAGCGGAGTCGTGTAAGTGAGCTACCTTTAGAGTGCAATTTTTTGAGATCGAATGTCGTGTAGGTAATCTACACCTTTTTACTTCTAATATCATTGATTTTGAAGCTTAAACGTATTTTTAAAGGATTGTTTCCTGATTGTTTGTATATATTATGGTCGGATGATTATTTCATATGGGAATCATATACACTTCATAACATCTCTCACCCAACAAGGCTGAGTTAACATTTCAAGGATAATTGTCTTTTAAAGGGATTTGTAAGGAATGGCAGTCTCAGTACAGAATCTATATAAATAAAAATGGATCTTCGAAATATATGTACGTGACGGATAGAGGGTAGGTCAGGATAATAATAATTAATTCGTTTGCACAAATTAACTATGACAACAAGTGTATCTGGCCACGCCAGAGCAAAGACTGACTTTACGGCGATCGCCCCGTCTATTTATAAAGATTACAGAGTGGGGGGCATCGAATGACGCGCTCGGTGGCGTTATGTGTAGTTTAAAGATTCCTTCTATCCACAGATTACAAGAACGAAAAGCAGAACTTGTCCAAAAGAAACTAGAAAACTGATAACTACAAAAACTACTTTAAAAAAATACATACTTATGTATGGTATGTCCTGTGGGAATCGAACCCACGACCTGTGGAGTGACATCTGTATCTTATTAGCCACGCCAACCGGTCAATGACAATGCATTTAAAATAGTTTTTATCCAACTCTAGCAATATTTTAAAAAATGTACATCATTTTTATTAATAAAAAAACAAATGAATGACTTGCCGATTCCGCTCATTCATTCACTCACTTAATCCAATTACTCGCTGCAAGCTTTAGAACGAATGAAATGGAGTGATTTGCATTTTATATGGTTTTTATGCGCGCACCACTTTTTCTTATCCATTCTTTTTTTTAATTAAAATTGGTCTAATTATGATTTATTATGTTTTTAAGCGTTTCATGGTCCAACGTTTTGTTGTAAAAAGATTTTTATTACTGTGTTGCAGATTTTTTATAGAATTTACGTTTCAAATCTGGTTCATTGTACATTGCATTCTACATCCATTGCTTCATATGGATAAAACTACAAAGATTTAGATCATATGATCTTGGTGGTTTTCGGCATTTTTTCTCGGAAATTACAGATACCTTTTCAGCTTTTGAACGGTGGTAGAGTACTTTATATTACTCTATTCAAGTTGAAAATCGTTCAAGCACCTTTTTTTTTAATTTAATTTTCATTTACAGGTTTTACTTAAAATAGAATAAACTAAGTGCCTAAAAACCTTATGAGTTTGTGCCGGCACTGCACATTCGTCTCATCCTAGCTTAACAACAAAATTGATTAGTATTATTAAAAATGTGGGTAGTAGTGATCTAGTGTAATGAATCCTATACAGGCTGATTGAAGTTTAATAAATAATTAAATCGCACTTTTATATGATTTTTGTATTTGAGTTATAAAATAATAAATCTATACTTTTGTGAATCTGTTTATGAATGCTGTTGGTTTTCTGAATATATATATATATATATTGATTTCTAATTATTTGTGTAATAATTAGAACCTGTTGGTGGGTTTGCCTTTAAGTCATTTTAAGGTCGACAACACATTGGCAATGCCCCTGGTATACTAATGTCTATAAGCGGTATTAACTTACCATAAAAAAATAAATTCATTCACACTTTAAAATAGTTTAGGTTTAAAGTAAACTTAAGTTATTACTTAAGTATATTATTGTAAATGGATATAATGTTACACTTCGGATGGATTAAGTCGGAATCCTATAAAGATTCCCTCCGGATGCCTTCACATCACAATCCCTACTACGTACTACGTGTGGTACAAGATATTAGCTGATAGCGTTTCTTACAGCGCCTAAAGGGGTGTTGTACTTTGTACTGTTTGGTTATATAACTCGGCCAAAGATCTATTAGCTAGAGTACTGATAGAGGTAAGGAAACAAATTACTCTCGTTTCTTTCACTAATCTAATTTAACTCAATTCAAATCTTATAGGCGCTATGGAGAACCGTCAAAATGATGAGACCAACCGACACCGGACCATAGCAATCAGCTATATGAAATTATTACTATTACATTTATTATTACTATAAACTCTATCAAATTTGCATTCTAAAAAAAAGTTTAATATATTTAGTCTTAAGGTGACGATATACGCGAATGACCTTGCTCGATTGGCGCTGCACCCCCCGCGCGCCCTCACAAAGAACGCGCAACGCTCTCCCTCGCAACTCGAATCGAGACAAAACAGATATTTTAAAAGTTCATAATACAGCTTGAAACGTGATAGTTATAGGAGTTACGTGACAATGAACCTTATTTCTATAAGATAAGGTCCAATTTCAAGTATCACAGGTTTCAAAGTATATTTGACGAATTGTACAAGCTATGGTGCCGCATAAAACTTAGGGTGAGTCCAACAACAATTTCAAGTTTGTTGGTTATCAAAAAATCTATTTTTATTATCTTATTAAATATAATTCTTCTGTACGTGTGTTTGTCACCTAACGGCTGGACCGATATGGATGAAATTTTGTGTGTATATTTCAATGGGTTCCTCGATGGTCTGACATTTGGACCCGGTAGGTGGCGCTGGAAACGGGTTCTAAGTTTTTTTTAATTTCAGGGCAGGACGTCTGCCGGTCCCGCTAGTATATGTATAATATTTTTCGAAGTAATAATTTAAAAAATGTCTTTATTTATTTTTATTATGTAATATATAGGTTTTTTTAATTATTAGCATTCGCTATAATATGTTTTCATCCGTGTGGATGTCGAATTTTTCTAAAGGTAGTTACGTACTAATACTATAATCAACTATATGAGTAGTTCCACAAACTAACGAACTTTCGACGCCTCAGCTAAAATACCATGAAACATTTTTAAAAGTTTCTAAAAAACATCGCTTAATTAATGGACGAGCCCTAGCAACCGCATCGCGATGTATAGCTAAAATATACAACACTGCTTTAATAACACCATTTATGATATTGTATCGAGTGGAGAAAAAAGTAGCACAGGTCCGATCAGCACAACGTCCCGTCCCGCACTGAAATGACGGGCGAACGAGGGGACCAAAGCTGTCACCGAGTTAAAAATCGAGTATAAATTTAATTAAAAAATAACAGTAACTTTTTTTGAAAAAACAACAAGACAGTGCTATTTGTTTTAGGTGTAAGAATATCTGTAATTAATTTCATGTTATTTGAATCCGTAATATAGGAGAGAAATATGTTTGAAATTTCAAAAAGGCTCATATTCGCGATTTTTTTCTGATGTTCTCGATGATAAAATTAAAATTTGAAGAAAGTCATTTTATGTCGTGTATCCTCTAGTTTAACATATATTTTTAATAAATCACTTGCAATAAAGAATGCAGAGAAATATTGTATCGAAAATCGTCATTTCACGTATATCGTCGCCTTAAATTGCAAAGTGAAAAAAATATAGCTCAAATCATAAGATCATGAAGATGGAATGAAAACTTGAGAAAAAATTATTTTGAGTAAAAACTTCTGAACTAGTGTTAACTTAACGTAAAGTCCTAAAGAAATTCCTAGGACTCAAAACTAAAAAAAATGCCATTGCCGTTTGGAACGGTTGCTATGCTATCAAATGGACAAATTGACACAAGACTCAGGGAGCTTATAACTTAGCCCACACCCCAACAGCGACATTCAACATTTAGTAGACAATAATCCAATTTATCTGTCGAGTTGGAAGACTCGTAAATTTGCTTCAAAACTTAGTTAAGTAACGTCCTCCACTTCAGGCTGTATGGCGTTCTTACTAAGTCGTGTCGTCGTGTTTACATAGGGGTCCGAGTTTTTGTGGGTCAATGACTTTACTTATATTAAACGAATGAGGCAAATCAACACTTAACCTTAAAGATAATTGGGTCCTTCTACTTTTCAAACAAGAATGTCAATGGCATGTCCCCTTGAAAAATGTAAATATGCATTTACGCTTAAAATTTACGTTATAAATTTATTACTGTGTGACAGAGTGGACGAAATACACCTCCGTCACATTTTTTTGTACTAAGGCAATTGTAGATAGAAAAGAAGAATGATTGACCCATGATTAATTAATAAATGATTTGTTTATAATTTTTTTAATCGTTACGAATTTATCATTATCTAATCACCGAACTTTCGGTGAAACATCGTGAGGAAACCATAGCACGGTGGTAGGGTACTTTGTAGTACCCGACTGGCTGGCTACCACCCTCAAGTTGAAAATCTGTCGCCAAACACCTATCGGTGTGTTCCGACAGCTGCACTTGAGAGCCAGTTCCCATCTAGGCTTTGTGTGCTAACCACCTTCGGCCACATCATCACTTACCATGGTGAGATTGTGGTCAAACACAAGCCTATCCAGAATAAAATAAAACGAACATAATATGTTTATAACATACGTACTTACATACATCTCACGCCTAGCACAAAAAGAGCCTACTTATTCACCTAACATGCTAAAACTAGGCACATAAAAATATTTATTGAAATAAACTTCGGAACTTACTTTAATATAGGCAGCCATTACCAAACTTATGAACACGGGCCTATCGTCCTATATCATAAATAAAACGACCCACTATGTAACGCAAAGTAAAACAAATTGACTGTGACGTCTTCAGATAGTGCCAACTTAGAAAACTTTACAAGTTACTTTAAGTATTAATACAGGAATGATCCAATGAACAAATCCTACTAATATTATAAATGTGAAAGTTTGTAAGTTTCTATGTTTGGATGTTTATTGTTCAATCACGCAAAAACGGCCGAACGGATTTTGATGAAACTTGGGACACAGGTATATCATATCCTAAAATAAAACGTGGGATAGTTTTTATCGCGGGTGAAACCACGGGGAGGAAAACTAGTGTTATATAAGTTATAAGACCTTTACAAGAACTTTAAGGATTATAAAAGTGGTTTTAAGTAGTTCACTTTGTGTGAACATAACCCTAATATTTCCCTTTTCTTGTTCATCTATCGATTGACAAGCGCTTCCATATAAAACGCTACGTCTTTCTGTCTATCTATTTCATTTGTCAGAAGTGTGACAAGCATGGAAGCGGGTCACCTGATGGTAAGTGACTCCTGTCGCCTGTAGATATTAACAATACCACGGAATTGAAGCTGTGATGCCAATCTTTTATGATAGAACGAATTTTTGTTTGTTTGCTTATTTGTGATTTTCACAATAACATCGGATGTTTCTTTTATCTAATCACTATCTTATCTATTTGTTTGTTTATACACGCTAAACTCAGAAACTACCTTAAATATCGGTACCTATTATATCGCCAGACACAGTTAGTCCGTACATAAGGCGCCGGGAGAATTTCCACCCGTACGTCGTTGACATGCCGACCATGCGGACACAGCGTTTTGCGTCCTCTTTTTTGGTGCGAACGGCAAGGGAGTGGAACTTGCTTCCGGCGTCTGTGTTTCCAGACTCCTATAATCTGGGGATCTTCAAGGCCAGAGTGAATAGGCACCTTCTGGGCAAGCGTGCTCCATCTTAGGCCTCGTCTTCGTCCTTCATGGACGGGTCAGTCGGGCCAAACGCAAGCCCATAAAATGTAAAAAAAAAAAAATAAGTAGTTAAGGTATTATAGAATGTTAGGTGTATTTTTTGATTTTGCTAAAAAAGGAACACTTTTTATTCTGTTCAGGCCCTAGGAGTCACTTATAAAGATCGTGCTACAGAAATCACCACGGAAGTCAGCCCTCCACTGAGAAAAACCGGCAAGAATCTCAGCCATATCCAAAATACTATAAGAAACTAGCGGAAATAAAACCAAACCCGATTCCAGCGCCACCTACCGGGTCCAATTGTGTTTTCAAATCACACAAAATTTCATCAAATCAGACCAGCCGTTTAGGAAGAGTTAGGTGACAAACACACGTACAGAATAATTATATATGTCCAGGGCTATTCAAAAACACCCTTATTCGAAAATTGCTGACAAAAGCTACCGATGACCTCATCAACGTAGACCAGCATAACGGATTCAATCAACAAAAATTATCGATACAAATATCTGATCGAGAAATAATCACTACAGCACTCAGAGTGACTATGTGTCCAGTGAAGTGACAATAGACTTTTAAAGTGCGCTTTAAGAATGCTCGCAGCTACAATTGGATATGTCTCAAGAGACTGGTTGTCAAACTTTATTTTAAACATAAATTAATATTAATATTATGTAATAAGACTAGATTTTACCCGCGATCCGGTTTCTCCATACAAACTTTGGACCCCCGTTTCATCCTCTAAGGGGTTGGATTTTGGAAAATCCTTTCTTAGCTCATAACTACGTAATAATAACTATCTGCGTGCCCAATTCCAGCGCAATCCGTTCAGTGGTTTGAGCTGTGTGTTGATAGATCGGTCAATCAATCAGTTAGTCAGTAATGATTGCCTTTTATAAATACAAGAAAAAAAACATTTAGTTCAATTTACTGGCTGATAATTTAGCTTTGGATGAATTGTATGTTTACTCTTTATAATACTAGTTAATTATGACAGTTTGAGCTGCCTACAGCTTATTATTAGACAATCTCGCAATTACTCATAGGTACAGAATAAATAACATATTCTAATGATAATATAGTGAAATTAATACACATTCGTTATTAATTCCTTGACTATTTTAGTTACTAGCCAGTTGATTACATTTGTTGGTACATTTTGTTTGTTTATGTAGCTTAACATAATTTGTAAAAAAAATAAATTGAGACGAGTTCAGTTTTTAAAAAAAAACATTAAAACCTGCTGTTCAATTTAAAACATAAGAATTCTATCTGTGGTCGCTCTCTCTCTTTTGTCTGCGACGTTCTAACCTTTTACTGTGTAATTGAGTCAGCTAATAAAAAACAATTATTAAAATTATTTTATGTTTAATTACAACACCTGCAATTAAGAAATCTATTTTTTGTATCCATAGTATAATCTATCTACGTGCTAAGTTTTAATTAAATCCGTTGAGCTATTATGACGGTAACAAACAAAAGTAACACAAAAGTTTGAGCACCAGAGTCGAAAGCCGTCAAATGACATGTACGGGCCATGATTGGCCGGAATTGACGGCCATGTCTCGAGTAGTCACAACTAATCGACATAGGGTCATTAACCTTATCAACTGCTAGTGTTACTCGTTAAATATCTGTAGCTAATAAAACATATTGACTAGTTTCTGAACACTATAGTTAGAGGATAGGGTTTAGTTACATACAGCTCTATTATGTTAGGAGTATGAGTTACTATTCAGACTTTTTGACGGGAACTTGCGAAGTGACGTTGTGTTTTCGTTTTATTTTCATTGAATTCGTGTATTTTGTGTTTTATTGAATAATTTCGGTGGTGTTTTTTTTTCAATAAAGATCAATCTAAGTGCACAAGTGAAGTGAAATGAAATGAAAGCGTGTATCGTGACTTTCCAGGTTGTCCCAAGAAGTCCGTGAAAAGTTTTAGTGGAATAGCCACCAATTTCACTAAAACTAGACTGGACTTGTACGGACGGGGACTAGACTTTACAGTGAAAGTGACAATAAAACGTGACTATAACATAAAAAAATAATATTTTTAATTAAGAAATGGCTTAAAGATACCAAGCCAAAAACCTTGAAAAAAAAAGTTACTATTCACGGAGTATGGTTGAAACCTAGAGCAGCAATTACTTATGAGGCCTTATTCTAATCATATCAAAGTCCGAATTCAAAATTCAGTTCAAAAACATTCATAATTTAAAAATTCTTACAGCAACAAATCAAGCAAATCATCCTTAATAAGTATGTACGCACTATCGATAAATCACCAAATCTATCGATACGATCGTGATAATGTTTTACTTTTTACTAATCACTTGTCATTGGGGAGTTTTTAGTATAGTAATTAATTTGGGATATTGTTCATGTTTATGGGATATAAAAGATCATGGCTGCGTATCGCGTGGGCGAGGTTGTCGACCGATTTCTTAAGAGCTCTTTATATTGATGGCTATTGAACATCGATAGCTATGGAGTTCATTATGGGTTCATTTTTATTTATTAATCAATATGAGTGGGTGTGTGGTGTATTTTTGATTAAGTTTTTCGAGAGAACGTAAAATCTGTCGTAGTTACGAAAATGTATAATAAAAAAATGATCTTTTATATTTAAATTCATAGATTTTTTAAATAAAATCTCTGAAACATCATGCCTGGTTTGAACATTAACTAAACTTTTAAGTATATTTAATTACAATAAAATTTGTATATGAAATCACAAAGGATGATATGGTAATTACATATCAAAGTAAAAAACGAATCTGTTGAATATTATAAAAAATGTTTTAGATAAATTATTTGACTATTTTATAATACTAAAAGAATCTAGCTAATTTAAAATTCATAGAAAGAAACAAGTATTTTAGCATAAAATCTGCGTAAAATTTAAAAGAGAATATGATACAGATAGGCAATGCGATCAGAAACATTTATTGATCAAGCTTTAATTGAGAAAAAAATAGACGTGATGGCAGATCCATTTTAATAAAACCTGATATTTAAAAAAACAAAGTGCGATAAACTTAATATCATAAAATAGTGATGTGACATCGATGACTGGGTCGATATTACCGCTTCATAATACTAAATAAAGGTTTTAAAATAAATATTCAAAAATTAGGAGAAATCTGTTAAAACACATCACATATACGGAAAATATGCAGGATTCGGGAGTGGTTTAAAAATTATACAGCAAATTTGACATTCAAATTGAAATGGGATGTCACACCATACTCGACCGCGGTGGCCGAGTGACTGTAAAATAATTAAACATCTATTCAAATGGAAAACAACTGGGACGTGGCGAAAAGTTAAAAACAGGAAAAATACGAGGAAATCCCTTAAAATCGCTTTTATTTCACAATTTGGTATGAATTGTTGTTTTTGACCGTTTTTATTGTCCGATTCAATAAGTCGAAAAAGGGTTAAGCTGAGAATCGACTTACACTCAAAACGCTTATATTTATGACAAATATAAATTTAATTTCACTTATTTACACCACTTACATAAAACAGATAATCAATCAGTGGCATTACAATCAATCGACTCGATGAAACACTTTCGATAGCCATCAATATAACCATGAATCGACAAGACCGCAACTTGACAACACTATACACCCGGAATCAAACCACTATGCTAATAACTCAATCGATTTGCATACAACAAATCTGTTGCCAGACAATTATTGTTATAGCCTATTAATTAAAATAAATGTCTCGACGCGTGAGGTCTCATGTTTAGACAGGAAGATTTTTCATCAATACGAAGGGAGATTTGACGAAAATGCTTAGTCCCTTTTAAAAAACGGTTATTCGTCAAAGACTTGAGGAGTCTTAGGGAATCTTATGAAATTAATTTCTATAAAACTCCATATTTTGAAGTTAGTTCCACAAACGTTTGCACTTTAACATACTATCGTTATTAATTCTGACCTGTTTCACTAAAAAGGTATATGCTCAGCTCCCGTGTACCACAGCGCAATGATCCATACCTTAAAACCTTCGTCAAAAAACCCTTTTCGTTACAATGAAAACCGTATAAAAAAATGTTAAATAGTTTTTGAGTTATAACCCTAACAACTCCACCGAATATTCCGCAAACAACAGCATCATCACCAGCGTTGTATTAATCACGAAACCTCAATAGCAATATCGTGTACCTTATCACTTTAATGCTTTAAGCCTGTTACCAACTTGTGAGATAAGCCGTTATCAGATAACGAGCTTTGTTCTCAAGTGAGGCTTTTATCTCGATTTATTGTTTTGTACAGTAATAAAGTAAAATAATTTAATGGCTCTTGCAACGTGGAGCGCCTATCTTGATATTGGACTTAAAAATAATCTTTTGCGTGGTGGTTTTTTTCTACAGAATCTTTGAAGGTGCGTTTAAGTGTCTAGCCAGGCCTTGTGTAAAATACTATCCTATGAAATCATTTATCTAATATTATAAAGAGAAGGTTTGTTTGTTTGTAATGGATAAATTGCAACTATGATTATCAGTGAATAAGTATGGGATATATTTTATTTTAACTCCCACAGGAACGCGGGTGAATCCGTGGAGTGGAAAGCTATTTGAGAAAGTCATGTACAATAAAAGTACCTAATATTTCCATAATAAAAAAAAATGTGGCACTATTTTTTAATTTCTATTTTAATTTAGCCATTGACTCATTTGTCTTAATAAATCTCAATGTAAATCTCCTAAGGACTACGGTTACAATTGTGAATTAATTGTGTTGTTCTAGTACAATAGGTTAATAATATACTGTTTGGTAACGTAAACGTTTAATATTTCGCATATGGCAACAATAAAAATTATGGCAAATAGATAACTATTTAAGGAAATATTTTTTTTTTAATATGGAATGACTTACTTAGACTTACAAACGAGACCTTACGATGTTTTCCTTCACCGAAAGCTCATAGTAGGATTCGAACCCACGACCTTCAATACTATAACCACCTTCGGTATCCGACGTCACTACCACTGAGCAATGATCGCCTTGAAATCATAACAAAATACGTAATATTTTCATAAATACGTAAAAGTTTCGTACATCCAAGCCCAAAAGTTATTACTACAAGAAACAATATATTTAATTATGAATAGGTATCTAATAACAATAAGATTTACGACCGTCCGTCCATACGTGTGGGTTGCCTGAGGCCAGCAAAGTTAACGATTGCTAATAAATATCATTAATATTTTATCAAAACTGATATAAGCGTCAAATAAAATGTCTGCAAATAAAGGGACAACTATAATTTAAAGATGATGAGTTGGTGATCAAATTAAAGCCTATTTCAGCGCCATATTGTTTACCTTCTCTCTCATATAGCGTTATCCATTTCTTTAATTACGCCACCTCATTAGGATATTTTTATCACATTGTAATCATCACCTTTGGCTTCTAATATTTCTACTATAGTAGGCAGGATAGTCAATCGGGTTTTCAAATAGCTGGTAAAAGTTTATGAAAAAAAATCGGTAATCTGAGTTTAAAGTGACTGTACCTTTTAACCTATAGATATTAGAAATCTTAAGGGTATTTCGAAAAGTTTATGCCACAGCGGTAGGTGCATGACTATTAATCTATACTAATATTATAAAGAGGAAAGATTAGATTGTTTGTTTGCATTGAATAGGCTCTGAAACTACTGGACCGATTTGAAAGATTCTTTCACCATTAGAAATCTACATTATCCCCGATGAACATAGGCTGTATTTCGTCCTGGGAAAAGATAAGATCCCACGGGAACGCGGGTGAAACCGCGGGGGACAGTTTATATAATTTGAGGATAAAAAAAACTTTCACGAAATCCACAAGCCTCCCTAGTTAAGTAAAATGGGTTTTCCTTTATAGTAAAGGTAATTATACCATTGTTGACTCGAGTTTCATTACAGTTCAAGTTTTAATTACATTTGTAAAATTCAATTAGTTCTAAAATACAGGATATAAATAAGATATATTTATTGAGCCTTTGTTGTTTATTTCAGTAACCATTAAAATTGGAATCGATCAAGGAGGTTTTTGTTTTTTTTTTCAGGCTTGTGTTTGAGCATAATCTCACCATGGTAAGTGATGATGTGGCCGAAGGTGGTAAGCACACAAAGCCTAGATGGGAACTGGCTCTCAAGTGCAGCTGTCGGAACTCACCCATAGGTGCTTGGTAGTAAATTACTTATAAAATATTCACTGTCCTGTGGTTTTTCCTGCGTTTCTAACTGGTATTAAGCTACTTATGTTTTTATCCAAAGTATTATCTATCTATGGCCCAAGTTTCATACAAATCTGTTTAGCCATTACGATGCTATTGAGATGCAAATATTCGAATTTTCATGTTACTAATTAATAATAACCTTCACATTAAAATTGGACAGATAGTTTCTGAGAATAGCATTTGACCATACAAACGTTTCAGCTATAATAGTTAATTTGATAGGTATAATTGCAGAGATTACTATTACACTCAACCAAAAAAAAAACGTGGAAACAATAACTGTTATAAATTAAAAATGCACAATTGATTATTTTTATCACCTAATATTTTTCAATAGTCCACATTATAATTCAAAACACACAGCGGCGACGTTTGGCAAACATAATATCGCACATTTGCACACTCATGAGCTTCATACGTCACTTGATGTTATATATGTTACGTCACCCAAATGTGTGTGTAACACGGCTGTAGCGTGCGGTGAACAGAGGTGGATCAAAAAAATTTTTTTTTTGTTTTAGACGCGTTTATTCCTGTAAAAAAGACAGATACAGGCAAAGCAAATTAAAAAGAACCGGCCAAGTGCGAGTCGGACTCGCGCACGAAGGGTTCCGTAAAAAAGGCAAAAACATCACGTTTGTTGTATGGGAGCTTATATACGTTATTTTGTTTTTAGTATTTGTGCAACAGAAATACATAATTTGTGAAAATTTCAACTGTCTAGCTATCGCGGTTCTAGAGATACAGCCTGATGACAGACAGACAGATGGACAGACAGTGAAGTCCTAAGACCCAAAAGGTAAAATCGGGACCCTATTACTAATAATAGGGTCCCGATTTTACCTTTTGGGTACGGAATCCTAAAAACAACTTATGCTAAAAAAAATATATGTATGTATACATAGATCGAGTAATAAAGCATTAACATTATGCTTGATAAGAATTAATAATGTTTGGGTGCTACAAGAAGAATAGTTGTTTCATGGAGTTTAATTACTGCACTTTTAATTTAAGTGTGTAAAAAATAAACTTGTGTGCAAAATTTTTAACGTCGGCATTTAAAAGTTCGTTGATATATTGACCAATCGCCACATCCGTAATCAGCGAATCAATAGGGGAAGTAGAGGGGAAAACGGAACTCTTGATAAATAGCGCGACGTTACAACAATATTGGGTAACAAACTCGACCCTTTGTCGACGTATTAGGACCGGAAGTTTCGTCAATAGGGCCAATTTTACCACCTTTCCCCCGATCCCAAATCGAGATTAGGTATATGGAGCCTATTACTTAAATTCGGGTGCCATTTTGGTTTGTTGACTGTAATAGTTTGCACAGTTTGAGTGTTGGTGACCGATATGTTAAAGTGGTTGAGAAGACGTGTTTTTTTCACGTCACTTCCATAAGGGGAAATAAATATTCTTTCAAAACTCTTTTCTGGTCGAAATTAATAGTACGTACGCTATGAAAGTAAATAAACACATGAAGCTTTCATGCCATTTATTAAAACTATAATTTTAGTAACAAAATATATTTTTGCACTATTTACTAAGGTTTGTGTGTTGAATTATTTAATACACAACCTTCTTTAAAGATAGTGATTATTTTTTTTTTCAAAAAAATGCTTATTTTCATCGACATGAAACACCTAGGAACTTTAGTGGTAGGAGTGGTTTAAATATTTTAAATAATAGTAAACTCAAATAAACCCAACAGTATGTGCGGTTACTGGATACGCACTACAACGCGTAGGCGTTAAATTCCTAACGCTGCGATTAATGTCACACAGAGTTCACTTCCAATATTGAAAAAGCTATAAATTTCCGTTCTAAATCGTTAACAATTGAGTCCTAATAAGCACAATAAGTTCTCTTATTAAACAGGCTTAACTCGCATTTGACAGAAGACTCAACCATTTCGACTTGGTCTCCCGCTTTCCAGCCCCAAATATAACACACGAAGTAGTGCAGAAAAAATATACAAGAACTGCTAAATAGTTTTATCTATTTATTTTATATAAATAGCTAAGTAATAATTTCAGGTACGTTTATAAAAAATAACAATAATAATTTATAGAATTTGTCAATCAGCAAATCCAACAAATACTTTTATTCACACAAAAGTTTCTTAATGTAGTACTTAACACTATTATTAGAAAGTAACAAAGCATTACAGTAAATTAGCTTATTTCCCCGCCCTTTATTGACGAGTTTACACGTGTGTCAAGATAAACTGGGCGTACCACCCAATATGTAGTATGATATACGGAGCGGAATTTTTATTAAATATCGCGTTATTGATTTATTGCTAGAGTGGAGTGAGCGGTGTGTCCCGTATTGGGCCGGCTTCCCCTAAATTGTGTTTAGCGACGTATACCGACGTGAATGCCGCCATTTTTCATTTCTTCTCATTGTTACATTATTTTGTTAGTAGTATGTTCATTGAATTGTTTGATGAACTAGTGAGAAGATGTGTTTGTATGTATTATTGGGAGATGTTAAGAGCATATACGAGCTCTTTTCTTCTATTCGTTTTTCCTTTGCTTTTACTAGATGTCACGAATGACAAATGTGACAGATTTTATCGTAGAATTAATTTTGTAATAAAGGCTTTAACCTTTGTTCTTTCTTGGGACAATCGGGGTTTCAGAGTCCGCACCACTTGGTTCTCAAATGAGACAATCGGGACGATGACTTTTACTTGAAAATTGGGCGCGAATTTTGAAATTTTGAAAACTGTGCGCGAGCTGTTTAACAGGTTCATGTCGCGCGCGAGTCAACAGATTAAATGTTGTTTCTATTTAGTAATAAAACAGAAACGCAAAACTATTGGATTCCGACCCGTGGTTTATCTTTCGTTCCTGAGGCATGTTTTTTCGGAAAAAAGTGACCTTTGCTTAATAGAAGATATGATCTATTTCAGCGCAAAGTTATATCTTAATATTTTCAACCAACATAAACTATAAAAAAGACAATATGAAGTTTTTTTTTAAATATCATACTTAATTTCGTTTTTAAAATACTCCAAAACGACATACCTGAAACAAAAAATATAAGATTATATTATGTGTGTATATGTATATTGCGATTTTAACTTATGACTATTTACTTTTTACGTATCTAATAATCCCAATAAATATGAAAGTTTGAAAGGATGGATGTGTTTTAGTCTTTCACGCAAAAACGGCTGAACGGATTTTTATGAAACTTGGCACACAGGTAGATCATATCCTGGAATAACACATAGAATACTTTTTATCCCGGGAAAGAATAAGATCTCACGGGAACGCGGGTGAAACCGCGCGTGTATTCATACAAATATTTGTCCATAGCCATAGTCCATGCATCAACACACATATTCTTCTAGGCAGTAAAATATTTATGAGTCAGAATGCTAAGCGTAAACTTGAGAACCTGCGTGGGTTTACTTGTTTGTATGTTTGGTTTATTTGAGTGACATACAAACAACATTACATACATAATAAAGGACTCGAGTATGTAAATGGGTAGACTGGCTATGTTTGGAGAACATTTTGGACGCATATTCTAATATATATTTCGAATTTAAACTTGAGTTAAAATCGTGCAAACAAAATTTTCAAATCACATTTTATTTCATATTAAAGATGGCCCCTGTATAACTGATGGCGACTTATTTGCAGTCCTATTGCCATGATGAAAGGACGCAATTTGTAATAAAGTAGCAAGGGTCAAGGTAAAAGGTCAGCTCGAAAAGGTTCATGGAAATAAGTTGAGTGAATGATTGAGGATTCGATAAATGCGTAGATATATTATAACCGACGGGCCGGTTGGCGTGGTTGGTTAACACACTGCCTATCACGCCACAGGTCGTGGGTTCGATTCCCATCCAGGACACACATTTGTGTGCATGAACATGTCTGTTTGTCCTGAGTCTGGGTGTAATTATCTATTTAAGTATGTATTTACAAAAAAAAAGTAGTCTATGTATTATATCAGTCATCTGGTTTCCATATTACAAGCTATGCTTAGTTTGGGATCAGATAGTCGTGTGTGAACAAATGTCCGAGGATATATTTATTTATATTTAAGAACTTAACATAAAGACTTCAGAGAGGTCAATCTACGATGTTTATTCACTGATTTTGATTTCGCCATTCATCATTTACGAGTAAATACCTACATATTTTATCTAAGTGAAAACTAAGAAGATAAATATTTATTGAAAGACATTCGACGACTTAGTTAGTATGTACCGACCAAAAAAGTGGTGTACCTACCACCCTAAGGTTGAATGTCGCTTGCAGATTCATAGGTGATCTGAATCTGAATCTGACAACTTATGACAACTCATGTCATTATTATGCATCTCTTTCAAGTGATATCTTTTTAGTTTGAACCTTGTTGTAATTTTCGATGACTAGGAAACTAAATCAAAACTGGCACACCACTTTCTTGGCCGACCGTACCTATCCTTAATATATCCTTGTAATATTATAAATGTGAAAGTATGTTTGAATGTTTGTTACTCTTTCACGCAAAAACTGTTGAACGGATTTTGGTTAAACTTGGCACACGGGTAGATAATAAGCTGGAATAACACATAGGATACTTTTTATCCCGGGAAAAGATAAGATACCTCCGTAACGCGGGTAAAACCGCGGGTGACAACTAGTTATAAATGAATGTGAAAGTTAGGATGTTTGTTACTTAATCACGCAAAAACGGATTTTGATGAAACTTGGCACACGGGTAGATCATGGAACATAGGATGCTTTCCACATGGGAAAAGATAAGATCCGTCAGTAATGCTTGTGAAACCGCGGAGCGATATTAGTTAGCGATTTAAAAAAAACCTTGTTACAAAATTTATACTATGTTTTTTATGGAAAAAAATGTTTTGACCACAATCTCACTATGTGATGTGGTCAACTAATGTGGTCAGATGACAGCCTAAAACTGACAATGGGGGTGGGGAAAGTCAACGTCAAAGCCAATTCAATGTAAATGGATACAGACTAAATCAACCACATCATTATCTTGGATAAAGATACGTTAATTATCAACATCTAGCTTCTATACAATAGAGCACGTCAATCTAAAGTTCAATGAACCCTACAGAACAAACTGTATTTATACCGCCATGTTCCCTCAATACACCATTCCAATATCCCCTATAGACCCCCTGGGAGGTCAGGGGATACCGATACACAAAAACCTATCGTTTCTATACGTTAGAATTGTTGTTATACTTATTTCTTGCGAACTGTTTCCTGTATTGATACGCAGGTAAAAGATTTACGAATTATGTTAGAAGTGTTTGTTTTTTAGAAAAACATTAAAATGTTAAGTGTCATGTCACGCGCGTCATGGTGCCATTAGGAATACTAAATGTCACACTTATTCCTTTCTCGCTTTTGATTACATAAAATAATCGTGAGTATTTATTTCTTTGTCTAATGAAAATGAAAATGTTTTTATTCAATTAGGCCTTTATAAGCACTTACGAATAGTCTAGACTCTAATGCTCGGTTCGGAAAGTTGCTTTTGCTGAGAAGAGCCGGCAATAAACTCAGCAATTACCCTTTTCAAAAACAACTTAGACCTATTAGATTTAATAATTATTTATTTATCTAGTCTCACCGATAATATTTGCGTGTTAAGGCGGCAAAATAATAATAAATAACAAACACAAGCAGACCAGCCCCCACAAGCAGCACCTGTTCACAAGTATGATGCGTGTGGCAGCCACCGCCCTCCTCGCACATATTATACCGGGTCAATTTGGGTCCATATTTGGTATCTGGCAGCAGAAACGATTGTTCATAATATTCTTAGGTCATATTATTCTTTTTACTAACAAATAATTTAATATGAAAAATTTCTACACCATCTGTAATGGTAGAATACGTCGTCGGCCGCTTCATTATTACCAACAAATGTACCGTATTCTATGAAATAAAATGATATTCTATTCTATTCTATTCTAGGAAATTACTGCCTAAATTTTCCACGAGATTGTCAGAATTGTAAACGCCACAGCAATTTCCGTGTAACACAAGGAAATTTGAATTTGGAATATGAGGGGCCATTTTAAGAAATGAACACCGATGTAACTGCTACACCATCAAGATGAAACAAAATTACATTCTACCTCCGTAGGCACTATCATACCTCTACGATCAAATCTAACGTACGCAAATACGCGAGCCACCTCTGAACGCATTTTCATGTATTTACATACGGCTTTTAGCCTAAACGCTTGTTTGCATAGTAACAAACAAACATACTTCGGGGAAACGCTTCTACGTGTATTTAGGTCATAGGTACTCTTTGTGCTGGTTAATAGTTAGGATTTATGGTCTGAACTAGACCATCGTCACCATCATCATGGATACCGCTTACCATCAGATGGGCCGTAAACTTATTTGCCACCTTAGAGCCATAAAAAATTGTGAAATACATGATGGAGCTTCAGGCAACAAATGAAAAAAAAAAACAGAGCACAAGTCAAGTCAGTTACTTGGTATTAGAGTCTAAGAATTACTTCGAGTCTGTGAAGTCACAACTAGGACGTACAAAACGACCACCAAAATCAATGTTTTTACGTAGGTAAATAATTGTCACCCGCGATTTCCCCCATGTCTTCGATGCAACTACAAACTGCGTTAGTAGTTTGGCGATGTTAAATTTTTATAAAACATGTGAATGGTATTTTGGATAAAATAAAAAAAATAAAAAAAAACTTTTTTAGGGACTGAATTTTCAAAAATCCTTTCTTAGCAGATATAGGGAGTATATTGGGGATTAAGAATATACTAGTCAAACATGTTTATAGCACTCATACTTTCTGAGAATTTTACTTTTTTTACGTACCTACATACATAGATTCTGTTTCTATACATAATATTTATTGTGCGAGTTAATATTTAATATTTTTTGTGATATTGAGTACCTACTATAATTGAAAAACATAATGAATAAGCTAACCTACGTATGTTTAACAATCAAATCGAAGTTAACAACAAAAACATCAACTACGACAAAACCCTATGGAAAATTTAGTCAGTAAAACAAGCTCAAGAATCAGCAGACCAGGCCAGATCTGACGAAGCGTTTGTAACAAATTAGCAAGACAAACATAAATCCAGCTCCATAACATTAAATATAAACACAACTTTATGATCTGATATGATTTAGAGACCCTGGGAGACCGAAGAAAAACGTTCATTCTGCAAGTTTGGTGAAAATAATTAAATTTCGTTAAACACATTGTTTACTTTAGTAATATTTCCATCATAACTCATAATGTGCTTTGGGGATTGAGAATGTCGGTTTATTTTAGGGGTCCATAGGGAAATAAGAATTATGTGCCGTGAAATAGCGGTATTTAGGCTAAACAAGATAATACGACTCAATTTGATAAACACGGGAAACTTTTTTTTATGTCAATAGGTTGACAAACACGCAGACGGTCCACCTGAAGGTGCCGTCACCGCCGCCTATGGACACTTGCAATACCAGGATGTGAAACAAAATTCAATGGAAAGTGAAGACCAAAAATTTGTAATGTTTAATGACCTGATGATCATAATCCCAGAGACAAGTCTCAAGCAACCTAATGACAAATATGCACATGATTACTTCCAATACAGTAACCGCACATAAATAAGATCATGGAAATCGGAAGATTTTAAATTTCATCCAACATCTGAAAACACTTTGTTTAATTTGAAATGGCGAAAGTTTTCAAAGGTGAAATTGGAAACCTCTATTCATAATTTTATATAGATCATTGCGGGCTCCAACTTTCCACCTGGGAACCAACTTTCAGTGCTCAGACTATGAATTCAAACCGTGGCGAATACCTGACTGTAAATTTAAATTACAAAAGTTGTATAGTTAGGATTCTGTTACAAAAAACATTCTGTCTGATAGTATCTTGGAAGAGAATTTACGTCAGAATATAACTAGGATTATCACTATAGCCCATTCTAGAAGTTGGATCCAGTTACCACCTTCTAGATGGAATTTCGTCACTAAGCACGTCTGTTTTGCCAGTTGCACTTGAGTGTTGCTAACGTACAAAGACAACGGTTAATACTTACCATCAGATAATGCACTGATTGTCAGAATCATGTGCAAAAAATATCTTGAAACGGCATCGTAAATACTTCGGAATATGTGATATTACGGAATTTTACACACTCTAATTCACAAAGATTTTTTATGTACTGATATTTGTATTTATACATTCTCATGACAATATTTCTGTCAGGCAATATGCGAACTAGGGTGTTATCGCAGCAGGCAGGTCACATCTCGTCTTATTGGATACGTGTAAGGTTTCCGCTTCGGAAATAAAGGGTATTCGTGAAGAGTCGATAGTCTGTGATATCTCGCACCTTGTCCATTTATACATATGTCTTGGATAGTCCTTTTGATATTTATCGCATCCTAACACACGATACTCGAGCGTGGAGTTTGTAATAGTTCTATTATCCCACTAATATTATAAATGTGAAAGTTTGGATGGATGTATGTTTGTTACTCATTTACGCCAGAACGGCTGAATGGATCTGGATGAAATTTGTCACAGAAGTAGATTATAGTCTGGAATAGCACATAGGCTACTTTTTGTCCCGGGTAAAGATAAGATCCTTCGGGAACGCGGGTGACACCGCGGCGGACAGCTAGTAACTCATATGTTCTACTAATACCCGAAAATTATTCACAGAATTATTAGCTGCCCTTTAAATAAAACTTTTATCGTTCTAATTTTATGATCTGTAAAATGTAATTAATAATTAATTAATCAAGACAAGCAATCAATTCGTGGATAAGTGAACAAAGGACTGAGGGAATATTAAAATTTATTGTTAGAAATTAATTTGGGAAGTTTATATCGAATAATGGAACTACGGGAGTTTTATTGTAATAAGAATTGAGAATATTAGATAATGAATAATTGATATTTAGGATTTTTTTTAATGTAACCCGTGAAATACTTTTGCGAAAATACTTGAAATTCAAATTATAGAATTTCATATTTTCAAACGTTTGGTTGGCAATGCTGAACAACTTTTTCTATTAAAGTTATGAAATCGTGAAACTTTTCATATTATGTATATATCAATAAATCTTACTCGATAAATATTTGTTCACTAGGTATACAAATAGGAACGATATTACGCATGACGAACTCAACTTTTGCTTCGAATAAAATAAAATGAGTTCAGTTAATTAGTTTTCCCAAAAAGATGACAACCTCAAAAATCATTTAAACAGTTCCCAAAGATAAAAGATATTTTCCACATAAGCTTACGTATTAATTTCGATTTATTACCACACAAATCATTGTAAAAACCACTTTAACGCCACAGACTTAAAGTTTAATATCTAGAGTTACGTAAAAGGTCGTAGAGAAGAAAATTTACAACTACCTCCATAAGTAAAACGCCTAAGAAGCATGAGATATGGGGTCAATCTTTATTCATACGGACAGACCGTTCCGTTCCGTATGGAAGCGGTCGTAATATTTGTCAAATATAGTTTATAGACACTTTATTACACGGCTTTAAAGTTTATCTATATTTTGGCTTCAAGTTTGGTTATTTAAACAAATTGCTGCTCATTATATTAGCTGCACTTAGTCTTTAGGCATTATTTATCACCTTCGGTTATATCCACAGTTTTCATATTCAAAATCAAAGTCAAAACCATTTATTCAGTTTAGGCCCTAAAGGGCATTTATGAAGGTCGAATTACAGAAGTTGCCACCGGTTCGGAAGTCAGCCTTCAACTGAGAAGAACCGACAAGAAACTCAGCAAGGTTACATTTTTTAAATATTTTTGGACCGTCTGACTATATGGGCTTTTTTTTTCAAAATTTTGTTCTTAAAGTAATACAAAAATACATAAAAAATTATTAACCGCATTAGTTACCTACATTTAAAAAAAAAACAATTGAATTTTAAGTACAGCAAAATACACTCTATAATTATAGAGCTTCACAAAACGTAGTAACATAGCATTCATAGCGGCAGCTAACTGAACTGAAGACTATCATAATTATTAATACCCAATCACGGGAGCGTTAAGTCTCCCGCCATAATTGCACACCCAGGCAACAATGGACGGGAGCAAATGGTTCGAAAAATTACGCACTATTGTACGTACAGACTTGTGCTTATGCCTCTATTAGAGTCACTCGATAAAATTAGCTTCACTGTCTTTCAGATTTAAATGACGAGCGAAAGTGGGTTTTACAACAAGAAGGATGTAGTGAATGGGACCCTACAAAATTCTTAATAAAGAATTTCAGGTAGGATCTAATATTAATATTTAAGAAATGTGATAATTACCAGAAAGTTGTCGATATTTCAATAATACTATGTAGGTAACTAATGCGGTTTTTTTTATGTATTTTTGTATTAGTTTAAGAATAAAATTGTTAATCATGATGGTCCAAAAATATTAAAAAAATGTAACCTTGCTGAGTTTCTTGCCGGTTCTTCTCGGTCTAAGGCTAACTTCCGAACCGGTGGTAACTTCTCAAATTCGACCTTCATAATTGCCCTTCTAGGGCCTAAACTGAATACATGGTTTTGACATTGACTTTGACTACTCCTTACATAAATGTCCTGAATCTTTCTGAGCTTTTGCTGTCATTTTGAAATATTTTAAAAATAATAATTGTAGAAGCAAAATTCTGAGCGATCCTTAGAATAATACAATCAACTTAATGTTAATTATAGGAAGTTAGTTTAGGACACAGATGGCTCAAATATTCGTCAATTTAGAGGCAAATAAAGCAAACAGTAAGTAGGTACATGGACTTGTCCCTTTTCCATTAACTAATTTGAGATCGTTTAAAACAGATGATAGTTAAGTCTTGACTTTGGGCCGTTTGGCTCCAAGGCGGAAGGCACATTCAGTCAATTGCTTTTTATTTTATCTTTGTTTTGGTGTTTTGAAGCTGCATTTAAATGTTTTGTTTAAGCTTTGATTTTTTCAGCCTCATTCAAATTTCAAGACTTTCTAAATTCAAAATTGGAATCAGTTCAAATAAATTGAAAATAATTATGGAGTTTTTATAGCACTTCAGTATTAAAATGAATTGAAGATAAAAACATTCATACATGCATAGTCCGAGAGCCGACTGCCATTCGCTGCATTCTAATTAAGTTAATTACAAAATTGCCTCGCCCTAGTTAGCTTCGATAATTTTACCCGACATGTATAATTATTAGGATGTATAATGAGTTTTCTGTCACG
The DNA here is from genome assembly GCA_951361185.1 of Ochropacha duplaris. Taxonomy (NCBI): domain Eukaryota; kingdom Metazoa; phylum Arthropoda; class Insecta; order Lepidoptera; family Drepanidae; genus Ochropacha; species Ochropacha duplaris. The sequence continues at coordinate 2,026,273 of OX592715.1, read as the reverse complement.
GCTTTTATGACGTTATTTATGTGTTGCTTTCAACTGGCTGTAAAGGGGTTTCCGTGTTTGTGCTGAATCATGTTGTATTTTTTTAACGAGTTCGGGTGTTCCAGACATGTTTTTGTGCAAACTTTTGATATACCAATGGAATTTGATAAAATGTATGTTTTTGCTTTATATTTGGTGAATAATTAAGTATATTTATAGTCAACATAACTAGAATGGTTTTACAAATTCTACAAAAATAAAAACTCGTTATATTAAAATTCCTCCTTTTTTTTCGAATAAAACAATGTAAATTTATGAATAAACAAAACACAACAGCTCTTTGGCTACATATTTTCAAACCATATTTTCCAATCTACCCTCTAATTTCCACAAACAAAAGCTCATTTACCTCAACTGTCCGCGAGTATGACATCATCGCGAGGAGTGTCAGTTCGCTTCCCAGAGAATATTTTGCATACATTTAGAATGCAACCTCGCGCGTGTGACAAGCTTACGAAATACTATGACTACGCGGAGTATAGAAACAGGGAGATATATGTCCATAACGGAACTTAAATAATGTTACTAACAATTAACAAAGGGCGATGGTTTGATCCAATGGGAAAAAACAAGCGGCGTTGATACGAATCGGTCAGATTAAAAAATGTTACAGAATTTGAAAAACCACCAAAAATAGGGGATAGGGAAGTTAACTTTTTTTTAAATCAAGTAAACACCGCTCACCTTCTTAGATTTCCTTTGTAATCAGCCCAAGGAGCGAGCGATGCGAACGAGACCCAATATACAGTTTATCATTTAAAAAAATAATTGAATGACCATATTTAATATTAAAAAAAAATATGCTAAAATGTTCCTGCGACATCTGCAAAAACCGCATAATCTTGCTCAGAGAAGTCAAATAAAAAAAAACCATTCATACCAATTAAGCCCTGGTAAGGCAGATTCGTTATACACCTTAAAAATGAAACGCCTCTCTGTCTGTCTATTAATATTTTTTTATTCACCTACTTAGTTTTTTGAGGAAAGCTGAAGGCTACGAATCATTGTCCAATGATCGTAGTGACAAGTCACAGAGAACATTACGTCGTGCGCAGCATATCTCTACGTTTTTATGATGGCGTTGCAGACAGTAACAAATGTTCATTTTGCGTGTACCAAAACCTGCTACGGAATGTTTAATCAAGCGGCGAATCTAACATTTCTTGTATGATTTAGTATTTTCTATGCACATTCGACTATTCGAGTGTTAACAGTGGCCCTAGCACGAATTTCTTTCGAAAAGTTATTCGTAACGTCATCGAGTAAAAATTGTATGAAAATTGATCAGCGCCCCTACAGGACGTAAAACGAACTAAATTTGGCAGCACGAAGGGTTTTGGTTTACTTTCGTATCGCCATCGTATCGTCACTTGACACATTTTGTATCAAATCGCGAGCACGAATTTTGTTTTGACATTTGTTCGAAGGCTGGGTATCGTCGTGCTGTCGAGAACGTACGCAAGGTTATTCACTATAAATTTGTCAGTGAGAAAAGGTTCGACAAGTTTATAAATCGATAAAATTAATACATTTGGTGTTTTTTCATAAATATAATGCAACGGAGCACTTTACATTACTATTTGCTCTCCGAAATAGCGATAAATGAACAAAGAGATGGGTTCACAAGGTGAGTTCGTTTTTTAGGTTATAATATTTCTTGTATGTTTTTATTGTTTTATACTCGGCTAATTATTTTAATTTAATTTTATAGAGAAATTAGGCGTAGAGCCAAAAAAAGGAAAGTGTTTAAACCCATGGAGCTCTTGGATATATAATTCAAAAATAGATATCGCCTCAATAAAGTGGCATTTAAGTATATGCAACTGTGAGCAGCTGCAACTTAAAACTTCACTTCATTCCAGCGAAAGAATCCCTTTAGAACTCAAGGTATGAAGACTACGAATAATATATTAAGGTTTCAGTGGCCTATCAATATATTTCTGTGTATTAAGCAATGGTTATTTCTTACAGGTTCTTTGTGCTTTATCTTTTTACGTAACAGGGTCTTATCAAAGACTCGTTGGGGAGGCCTACGGTTGTAGAATGAGCTGCCGTGGTTTTCTCAAGGAAATACAGCATGGGGTTTTTCAAAAAGAGTGTGAATGGAAGGATGCTTGTCTGCTAATAACTGAATAACCAGTAGTAGATTCAATTTGTAACTTTTATAAGTGCCTTATTTAAATAAATAACTTTTGATTTGATGATTATGTTTGCTTTTTGATAAAATAATGTAAAACTAAAAAGAAACCTACAATAAAACCATGTATGTGCATTATGATAGCCTTTATTAAACAATCTTAATAAGAAACTAGAAATAAGATTTATGTATTTATTAAGATGTATGTGCATAAACACCTTTTATTATTTTATACAACAATTTTGATTACAATCATATCCTCTTTCATACTTCATTCCTTTCTTGCCTTTCCATAAATCTTCCATCTTCCATAAAAAAAAACATTCATAGCCTCTCTCAAAAATTCCAGCCATTGCCCTTGTAACCACAGTACATCTCTCTCTCACTCTTTCATGCAACTCTTCTTCTCTCAATCTTAACTCTTCCTCTCTCAATCTTAATTAATAATAATATATTTTTATGGACATGACAGGATATTCATTACATAACTTAAAATGCATCAATAAACTTATTATTATACTTCCTATCTGCCTGTCTTGCAGTCCCAGTCTGCCAAAGTCTCATTTTTTAACTATTACAAAAGGAATATAATTATAAACTTATAAAGGCCTTATACATGTTAAATAGATGATCTAAACAGCGTCCGTGTGGCAGGCCTTAGAGTGACTGTACAGTCCGATACGGGAGCGATAGCAGCGTTCACATATTTGGCACCTAAACTGAGGGCCGCTTGATGGCTGAAGTGACTCTCGCACTCATGTGTCTCTTCTCACACTTGTCCGCATGTGAAAGTTGTTTAATCTTCTTTCTTGCTTTGCGTACGACGTCCAAGTTTCAGCTCCATACAAGAGTGTGCTCACGCAAGTTTGGTACACTATCATATTTGTCCTTGTTGTGAGAGGACCCCCAGAAGGTTCGATACATCTCCATGCCTGGAAAATATATAGTGTACATTTATAAACATTGTTTGTTTATGGCATTACGAAGCCAAATAAAATTATCAAACAAATGTAATTTGCAATCACAAGATAAGGAATCAAAATATGTATATACTTACTTCTCCATAAACTCCACCATCGTCAAATACTGGAGGTGACTAGTTCTCATCATAAGCTGCTAATATAATGCTGGAAATAAACTTTTCTTCTTGTTGGGATACATGTCAAAGAGATGTCCCACTAATCAAATGTGTCAAACATGGATCGTTCATAAATCATAAACCATTTCAATGTATGAATGTGTTTTCATTGAAAAAATGTATATATTTTAACATATTGTATATTTTTACGTGGTTTTCGAACGAGTGATTCGTTCTTCGTACATTCAATTTGATAGTTTTCATTCAATCAAGCCTGTCCCTATTAACGTAGTATGACGTCATCTTCGTAATGGTATCGATTTCTCGATAGTCGACAGTAAGTGACTTGTGCTACCAACTATCGTCATCGTATGGTAAACTCGAGACGGTTACGTTACGAAATGTCAAAAAATTCGTGCTTGGGCTACTGAACTCGATTCACTAATTGTCGAAAGATACAATAAAAAACAAGTACATTCAGACACAAAATGATTACGGATGTTTCGCAAGTGTCTAGAAATTCATCATGTTTTTTTTTCTGGTAACCTTATTTCTGCCAAGCTATTTTAACATGGTAAGCAAACTAAAACGTCTGTCCATTCGCATCAATACGTATTACGCAATCCATGATCATAAGTGAAAGGAAGAGGTCAGGTCTCGAACCTGCGACCTCACTCATTCTCGATCTCAACACGTATTGAATAGGGTAAACTGGTTTGGGTGTGGATATCTCTTGTATTTAGATACGTTGTAGTTTTCGCCTGCCTGTACCACCATTAAGTTTAAAATCTGTCGCTTAACACTATATTTAAGTTATTATTCGACAATCATCGCTTAAAAATTTTCCATTAGGGCTTGAATACACTACAATATAAGTGTAGCGACATCTATCTACAAATAGATATAGTTCGCACAACTCTTAGATAGATGGCGCTCCAATAATCTACATCGCGCTAACGAAGTTTTCTATGCGATCTCCATAATATTCCAGCCACGACGACCTAGCCTGGCGGAAGATCTTCCCTTTTCAGTGGAGGAGAACACCTCGCTCCGCCATTCCATATAAGCAAGTAGAAGTGGAAAGACTTGAACAATTGGAGTTGAATTACTTCTTTGGACAGATAATTGACTCATCCGTATCCTTTCATCGACTCTTTTTACTTCTTTGTAATATCATTTTGCTTTTATCTTGAAACTACATTTACAAAAACATTCTGTTACGTAGAACCTTTATTTTACTGAATAGTAGGTACAATTTTCAGGAAAATTATTATTACGAGCTTCAGTTCTGGTAAATATGCCGCCGTGAGATGTCGTATGTAAAGTAAAATTTAATGAAACAATATTCTGACCGATTATGATCCGTTATGTCCGATTATAAATATAGCAATACAACACTAGCGAAAGGATGCACACTTTCACTGTAAGGGATTAGGAAAAAGAGCGGGAAGTGTCTTAGTGAAAGGCACTATCTATCACAGTTATTTAAACACAGAATAAAGGATAAAACATAATAATAATATCCTGGGACATTCACACACAGCCATTTGATCCCAAACTAAGCAGAGCTTGTAGGTATTATGGAAACCAGATTACTTAAATACTACATACAAGTTGAAAATCTGTCGCCAAGAACCTATCGGTGTGTTCCGTTAGCTACACTTGAGAGCCAGTTCCCATCTAGGCTTTGTGTGCTTAACACCTTCGCCGACATCATCACTTACCATGGTTATCCAGAATAAAAATAAAATAAAAAATATAATACTTTTTAAACATATGTATACTCCAAAGAAATAATAAAGGAACCCTGCAAAAGGGATCATAAAAGGTCTTCAAACATCACATAGCTACTATAAAATCCTTATCAAACATTCATCACAAAAATTGAAATTTATATGACATAAACAGAGTAGGTACAGCTGTCAAGAAAATTCGCGAAGCTTTCGACTAAATCACATCATGAACAACTTCGCCTGTCATGGAATTCACGATTACATATGTGTTGCGGTTAAATAGTGAAATCAGGCTTTAGACAGACGGCTGATTGTCTGACGTTAACCTTAGATAATGCATTGGTCTGTCATCCATGTAAATTTAGTCATGAAACGAAAATGAAAGTAAGTGTGATTACGTAATCAATGCAGTCTTTATACGATGTGTAATTTGATACTTGGAAATTAAATGATGATGCTGATATTTTGGGGTAAAGGGACTGACTGAAGTCACTGGATGCGGGTAGCGCAAGACCAGCAATCGTGGAGATTATTTTTGGATGTTTTTGTCCAGCAGTGGACATCTTCCGGCTTTTATGATGATAACAATGAAAGGACTGATACACAGTTGTTAACAGACTAAGATCAAATAAAGGGCGTTGAGTCAGCGATATGTCAGCTCAGTTTTTTTTTATGTCACAAGTGACAACGAGGAAGGCGGGTCACCTGATGGTAAGTGATAACCGTCGCCTATATTGGCAATACCAGGGGGATTGCTAAATGTGTTGTAGGTACAGCTTATTAAAATGCCTTAAAGGCGAACTGGCTCTCAAGTGCGATTGCCGGAACACACCAACAGGTGCTTGGCGACAGATTTTCAACTTGAGGGTGGTAGCCAGCCAGTCGAGTACTACCGTGCTGTGGTTTCCTCACGATGTTTTCCTTCACCGAAAGCTCTATTGGTACACACCAGATTTTAATCTTGAAGGTACTTGGTAAAGTTTGAGGATTCGAACTCACGACCGTCACCTCAGTACTCAACGTCTATGAACTTGTCATCGAACACACAAATTAAATGCCACTAAGCTAGTGATATGTAACAGATGGCGCAAATTTTCATAGAGATTTGGATACGACATTAATTTCTTCATAAATCATTGATGACAAACGATCTTTTCACATGTATTAAAACGGCTATTATTAAAAACATCTCATTACATAACATGACTGTAACACGTGTACATACATGAAAACACATTTGCAATAGGACTGTCCGATCATGATTCTCACGAATGTATTACAAAATCGATTCTATGAGTTCAGCGGGTCACTCTCGCAACACCGATGCGATTTGTCTCGATACGCAATCGATTGCAATGTTATCGAGTTATTATTCGATTGAATTGATGCATTCCGAGTCATTAAGAGGCATTAGCAAAGGTCATCGTGATTATGATTGAACGATTATATTTTAAAATTCTAATTTTAAATGGTAAGGTTAGATTAGAAGTGTATCTAACCTAACCCCAGGGTTGTTTTATAAGCGTATTGTGATGTTGAAAGTCTCTTTGAATAGTTTAAAATTAGCTTTTAAGTCAAGTAAGAATATAAATAAAATTAGCTAATAAGTAAATTCTTGAATTGGATTTTTCAGTAAAACCTTAAAATCAATAGAAATAAAAAAGCCTTGCCTAGCTTTTGAAGCTAAAACTTTATATAGAGAATTCATTACCAAACAAAAGTCACATACACAGATACAGATAAAAAATGACAGCTACTAAAAGACTAAAAAATGTAACAGGTAATAGATACCATAAACAATTCTAGACAAAACAATAGTGTTAGTAGTTTTCACGTCAAATGCACTTAGCTCACGACACAATAGGCGAAGACGTGTTTATGAGAAATTTAATACAGCCATCATGGTCTTGCAGGGGGATACAAAGCGAGTACTATGATGACCTACCTACTCCGGTGCATAGAGCATAACCTGACCAAGGAGCTTGTAGATGGAGAGCAGATGCGGACTTTGGAGGAGTTAAAAATGACGAGCGGATTAGTAAAAGTATGATTTAGGTACAGTTGGAGATTTTTCACTGCTTGAAAACTACACTCTTTGCATGCCGGTAGAAGACAGATGGCACGAAAGACCAATTTGGTTCTAACCCTAAACCCCAGGGTTAGGTTACCTTAGAACCAAATTGGTCGCGTACAGTGCGGTTTGAGAGACATTTTCTCCGACACACGATCAGGTTGTGGAATGATCTCCCTGTAGAGGTGTTCCCTAGAGACTACAGCATGGGGTTCTTCAAAAGAGGAGTAAGAAGGTTTATGCAAGGTCGGCAACGCGCTCGTGACGCCTCTGATGTTGCCAGCGTCCATAGGCTACGGTAACCGCTTACCATCAGGTGGGCCGTAAGCTTGTTTGCCACCTAGTGGTATAAAAAAATAAAATAAAAAACTCTTCAAATTTTCGGAAAAATAAAGTGTCACTTAGCATTACCTACAAATACGACTAAGATGCAAAAACGCAAATTTATCGAATAATAATAATTTAACTGCATCTTCCCGACTTTTACGGTAAAATGATAATGATATTGTATGATTAATTGTAAGTACATAACAGGTCCAACATGTATTGCTAAAATATGTAGCGTGCAACTTAAAATACTTAAAAAATATTGGTTAACATAGGATAAACAGAAACTACCACATCCTCTAACAAGTTTTCACGCATCTCGAATCGATCACGATGCATTGTGTGCACCCTCTAGCCCCCATTTGAATTAATCTTGCGTCACTCCTGTCCTTCGTAATTAAATTCATGTCCTATATCTAAATATGACATGTGTCGGTTCAAGACCAGGGCTCAAACCTTTCATCTTGAATTTTCGATGATGGAAAACGTCTTGAGGAAACCATAGTACGGTTGTAAGAATACAACGTAAAGAAGAGATTTTGTGAATTTCTCTAATTTCTTTACAAAAAGGCCACCAAAACGCTAAGACGCCATAATGCCTAGGTCACGTGATATGATGACGTCACCTGCTTGTAAAGAAACTTTTAGTTGTCAAAATATCGTAACGTAATACGCTAGATCTTTCATGACTTTACTGTTACCATTTTGCTGTTTACAAGCAGGTGACGTCACACTCTGAATCGGCCAGTACTAAGCGTTTTCAATCACGTGGTCAATCATGAAAAGTTAATCATTTTATTTATGGTTTCTTATAAACATCATACATATTTTCAAATATTACGATGCTAAATTGGTTTAGAGTTTTTTTTTATTACTAAGCTACAACAGTTTTATCTACATTTTCGTTGTAGTCAAATACCCTATTGCTGGATATCTCATAACTATCGGTTAAATAAAGCAGCTATAGTGAAACACTTATAATATTTTAATAATTCAGGCTATGACCAAAAAACAGAACCTAGCTCCATTCGCATATCATACCGTATATCAATCAACGCTCCACTTTTTATATTTATCAAACTAAAATAAAAACAAACGCTCTCCTCTAAAAGCAACGTATCGCATAAGTACTAAGTGTGAGACGCACAAACTGTTCTGTGTTATGACATTCGACTACGTTTCCCCACGTTATATCCATATCTGATTTCTTTTTGACAAGTTTAAATTCCAAGCACATATGAAAAAAAAAACTTGAGAGGTGTCAAGGGACACCCGGATGGAACGAAGTTATATATATAAATAGAAATGACAATATCTGGCTTGCTTTCTATAAGAGAGAGGGAGAGAGAGAAGAGAGAGAGAGAGAGACAGGTCAACGCACTTTTGACAATAAAAGTGTCAGGACAATTTTTTGTAAGATTTTTTTCCGTCTAGCCCCCTTTCACAACGCGCGATAAGGAACTTCGTTCCAATAAGTTATAAGTTAAAAATTCTTTTTTAAAAAACAAGCTCTGGATTCAGAGTGACGTCACTTTATTTTTTGAGTTATTCTCAGCAAGCCCTTTCATTTGATACCCATATTGTAGGATTGCATTAAAAAATAATAGTCCGCTATCTTAGGTGATCCGCGATGTTGGATTTAGAATGACGTCACACCTAACTAACCATGCATTGTCATCCAAACTAAACGTGTATACAAAATTTCAGCTCAATCGATTAAAGATATCTGCTTCAAAATTGAGTTGCAAGATTTACCCCGGAAAAACATACATACATTGCAAGCTAATATAAAGCTTGTAATAGATAATAGACTAGATACTTTATGAGTGTGAGTGATTCTGATTTACATCGTATTTTATGCATTACTTTCTCGTAACCGGCTCAGCCTAGCTAAATAATTCGTATCTGTTAATTACCAAAAACGAACTACAGTTTAACCAAAATGGTTCAATAAATTAATCACCATATGGCACGTACTTGATAATATCTATCAATACCATATCTTCCCCTTGTTCTTTGATCTTATCTAAGACCTGAGTAATTGTGCGTTGGTTGATATAGATTTGGCGTAGCTTGTGCGCTAGCGCCAAGCACACAAAGCCTAGATGGGAACTGGCTCTCAAGTGCTGCTGTCGGACGGAACACACCGATAGGTGCTTGGCGACAGATTTTCATCTTAAGGGTGGTAGCCAGCCAGTCGGGTACTACAAACAAAGTACCCTACCACCGTCTATGGTTTCCTCACGTTTTCCTTCGCCGAAAGCTCAAGCTCATTAAAGGATTCAAACCCACGACCTTCGCCGCGGTATCTGACGTCACTACCACTGAGCTATCATCGCCTTAAAACTAATTTCTCTGTAAAATTTACATCTGTTTCACTCAGGGTTGAAAAAACAATTGAATTCGAATTCATTGGCTCCATAGAAATACTTGTCAATGATAACTTTAGGACCTCGTCATTAAAGTCCATTTTCCCTTACAAAACTAAATGTGTCAGTGCATTGTTTTGACTGACGATGTTATCAGCGAGTTTACAACGGTCGCCGGTCGGTCATAATCGAATTTCATTATTAAAAGGTCGAATGCATTAATACATGTATTGCTTAAACTTTGGACTTAATCAACAGATTAAGTTCATGTTAAAAACGTGTCGAGTTCTTTTGTTTATTTTTATAAAATAATTTAATAATAACTAGTGGGCCCAGCAGACTTTGTCCTGCCCTGAAATTAAAACAAAACATAGAACCCGATTCCAGCGACACCTACCGTGTCCAATTTCTGAATCTAAACCATCTGTCAGCCCGATCTCGAGACATGTCAAAAAGTCGTTCTATACAAAATGTATGACAAAAATTATTCTTTTTCTTAAAATTAGTCTTCATTATTCTTTTTTGTGCATTTTTCTTATTTAAATAGTTATTCTGCTATTCCGGGCGGAGACGACTCTAACAAATCAAAAACCATGAAAATCGGTTCAGCCGTTCTCGAGTTATAAATAGTAACACGACTTTCTTTTATGTACAGGGTGTCCGGTAAGTAGTACGACAAACTTAAGGGGGAGATAGGTGAGCGAGTAACCGACCAAATATACAAAAATCACCTCAGTAAAAAGTTCACTATTTTCGGAGATTTTATGTATTGATTTTTGAATTTTAGATCTTAAAAATCTCGAAAATGGCGACACTTTTACTGAGGAAATTTTTACCTATTTGGTAGGTGACTTGCCCACCTATCTCCCCCTTAAGTTTGTCGTACAACTTACCGGACACCCTGTACATAGATAATAATAAACTCTTTATTGAAACTCACCACAGACAGAGGAAAACATAAAAACTAGAACTAAAAAAAATTTACAATCAGTGTAACAATGGGCGGTCTTATCGCTTAAAGCGATCTCTTCCAGGCAACCATTATTATTTAGGTTTTGAATAGTTTTAGTAATTCTTAAATAATATAATTATTATTTAGGTAAAAACAAGATTAAGATTCAAGAAAGGATTTACTTTTACATCTTCTCTGTATTATAAAAGGCAATCGTTACTGACTGACTGACTGATCTATCAACACAGCTCAAACCACTGAACGGATTGCGCTGAAATTCGGCACGCAGATAGTTATTATGACGTCTCCGCTAAAAAAGGATTTTCCAAAATTCACCCCCTAAGGGGATGAAATGGGAGTCCAAAGTTTGTGTGGAGAAACGAGATCGCCGAAACCGTGGGGGAAAGCTCTCTATAATTAGGTAACTTATTGAAGGATATGTTTAAACAAAATACCCTCAGTTTTGAATCTTAAAATGAAAGTAAATACGATGTCGTCTCTAGTAGAAGAAAATGTATTATTATTTATTTCTCGAATGGAACACTATTTTGGCTTATGTTCATAATTATCATGTTCATAGGTTGCGCAACGCAATAACGCCTCATAAAACAATGTAGATGGATTGTCTATGACTACAAGTGAAATTACAAGGCCGTGGAACGCCCATACATGTTGATATACCATAGACTAATACATATAATCATAGACCTGTTTGTATGAGAGTGGTATTTTAAATTACAATTTTCCATACACATGTTTTTCGAATGCAATGATGGTCATGGGTTCGACTCCTACCATAACCTAAAATATCGTGATATAGGATGGTGGTAGGGTACTTTGTAGTACCCATCTGGCTATGAAATCAACAAATAATTAAACATATTTTATTCATGTTTCGATTTATCAAAGTACTGTAATATTAATTCAAATACCTAAGTATCCATTAATAACACCCTTCTTAACATAATAATAAAAACTCCAATCACCCCCACATCAACCACAGAGCTCCAATCAAATCTCTGTCAAAATTAGATCAAACCCACGCGTGTCAAATAAATCATAGCAATCAAGAATTGCAGCTTGAAATTTCGAAAAAAATTAAGATGCGCCCGAAAGCCGTCGCCCACTCCGAACGGCCCCGAACGCTCCCGATTTGAGGATCGGCACGTGATCAGAATTGTGTACGATGGAAATAAAATTGCGGCCAGCATGTGAGACGTTTCCAATTTTATGGTACGAGGTTTGGAAAATTAAAAAATAAAAGCCGTGGGAAGGGAGAGTTGGAAACTATTTCATAGTTATAAAGTATAAATAGGGCAGAGGTTCGTTAGGTATGTTTGATTTTAAAACAATTCTAGAATTATTCCACATAAAGGTACCTACAAGTTTAAACATAAAAAACGGAAGAGCGGGTCTCTCCTAAATTAATACAGGTTCTTAAAAAACTTAAAACGGGAGTCCCAACCCTTGTAATTACTGTACTTGTAATTTAATAAAGAAACTTTGAATTTGAATTTTGAAATACAAAACCTGAAAGCTGTTTGTAAAGAATCAGTAATAGAATCGATTGATATAGTTTTTCTGACTAACGGAGTTTTCATTTTAGTTTTTGCAAAAATTTTTTGGAGTAATATACCAAAAGTTCTTTGATGATTCTAGTCTATGCATCAACCAACTGTAAATTCTTGTATTCATCTTGCATAAATACTTTCACGATGATGGTACTTCTAATATATTCACAGACTCACAGTTGAGTTGTGTGTGGTTTTACTTATAAATAAGTTAGTAATGCTATGTGCCGAATGTTTTATGCAAACAATGACATATGTAATTTACATAATTCACTATAAACATTGACAATAAACAGTCGACCGCAAGCCGCCATGTTGAATTACTAAAATTATATATAAATAACAATTTTAACTGTACCTATAGGTAACAGGGATGTCAACTTTAGAAGGTAAATGTCCGCGTTATTTTCGGATATCCGAAAAATATTACTTAGTGAAAATAAATGACATTCTATTTCGTTAAATTTTTTGTTAGATCGTTTTTCAATTAATGTTTGATTTTATAGTTATTGTTTATTTCTTTACTAGTTTCTGCGACGCGGTTTTACCTTACGTCTTATTTAAGTTATGCATTTAAAAAATATAAAGGAAATAGCTACTCAGATATTGAAACTACTTGGCATAAGTTCTATTCTATAGACCCGATTGGCGTGGTGGGTAAGATACTCTACCTGTCACGCCATAGGTCGTGGGTTTGATTCCCATGCAGGAAAGACATTAGTGGGCATGAATAAGTGCTATTTGCCCTGAGTTTGGGTGTATTTAAAAAGTATTATATCAATTATCTTGTTAATAAAGTACATGGTCTGCTTAGTTTTTGATCATATGGACATGTGAAGAATGTCCCAGTATATTTATTTATTTTATATCCTTAGGGTTGGCATAACAAGTACGCTTTTTCCATGCAACACTTCTGGTTACCTTATAATTTCCAACCGCTTTACTTCTATTAGAATATGCAGTCATCAATATAAATACTGTAAATGCCATTAATTTTACTACTTACATTAATCAGGTTTACCATAAAATATCGTTAATCATCATCATTCTCGATTAAAATCTATCATTAATTATACTTAATACGTCTAAGATCATTCGCAATTTAAACACTAATTACAGTAAAAAAAACTAAATACGATAGGAACAATTTACCTACGGCAATATCCGCATTGTGTTTTAATATCCGCAATATCCGCTACCATCTTTAGTAAACGTAACTACCTACGTAACTTTCTACGTTTCTATTTATTTTGACTCACAATTGTTTGAATTATTTAAACAACAAAAAGGATTTTCCTTCAAGACTTCTCAGTAAACTATCTGAATATTTAAGCAAACAAATGTTAATTTAGGTACCTACTTCGGAATAAATAGCGCTACTTGAGATTGAGTCACGAATTAGTGACACAATCAATCACGAAGTGAGGTTAAAGAGTATGTTTGTCTTGAGTCTGTGTGTAATTTATTTATCAACTACCTGTACCGCGCGGTTTCACCCGCGTTCCCGAGGGATTTTATCTTTTCCCGGGATAAAAAGTATCTATGTCCATGCCAAATTTCATCCAGATCTATTCAGCCGTTCTGGCGTAAATAAGTAACAAACATCCATCCATCCAAACTTTCACATTTATAATATTAGTAAGATTACTAATAATATGTATTTAAAAAGTAATTTAGTTGTACTGTACTAGTTTGTGAACAAACAGGGCTAGTTTTTGATGATTGTCCTAGGTTGCTCTTTTTTTAGGCTCATAATATCAGAGACAGACTCAGAGTCACTAATAAAAAAATATTAGAAAAAAGAATGAAATCGCGAATCAAGATGGCGTCATACGTATGATTAATAGCATCGTAAATAATACTCGATATTACATATAACACATATTCCCTGGAATCCAACAGTCGTTGACAATGTAAATAATATTGTGGTGGAGCAAAATAGTGTTGTAACGATTCGACGGGGCGGATAAATAATTCGGATATGAGTTTGCGGGTATTATAATGTTAGGCATACCGCGCTCCACTATTTAATCCGATCTTACCTTACGTTATAAAGAGTTTCCATCTCTACAAGTAAAATGTTACTCTTAACTCAACCCCTTAGGGGGTCATTTTCCTAAAACTCTGAACTCTTTATATTTTTTAGCAGTGTAGGTATCTAGGTGCATACACATTATGTACAACAATCTATATATATATAAAAGAAAGTCGTGTTAGTTACACTATTTATAACTCGAGAACGGCTGGACCAATTTTCATGGTTTTTGATGTTAGATTCGTCTCCGTCGCAGCAGAATAACTATTAAAAAATAAGAAAATGCACAAAAAAAGAATAATGAAGACAATTATTTTTGTCATACATTTAGTATAGAACGACTTTTTGACATGTCTCGAGATCGGGCTGACAGATGACAGATGGTTTAGATTCACAAATTGGACACGGTAGGTGTCGCTGGAATCGGGTTCTATGTTTTGTTTTAATTTCAGGGCAGGACAACGTCTGCTGGGCCCACTAATACAATAAAGAGTAACCCATCCTCTCTCATATACTTCAAAATACTGGTCAAATGGTCACATTTTCGTTAATTACCCTTTATTAGGAGTCTATAAAAAAATATTTAAATACGCAGCTCTATTTACCTCACGGATAATACGCATATTTATAACATCCCTATTATTGTACAATCGCAAAGTAAATTCCACTGCTGTTATTGCCACGATAAAATCGAGGCCTATTAGAGTGGACATACAAAACACGGCAAAAGGCCGACTTTTATGTGAAAGCGCTAAATACGTACTTAGCACTTGTGTTCGCGGGCATACGCGAAATAAGCGTTAGGGCATGAACATACGCGGGAATCGTGCCTCGGTTTTTATGTCGCCTCGGCCTCGGTCGTCGACACCTATCCTAAATAAACAGGTGAGAGCGAAACGGTTTAGAAATATACAATATGTTTTTTTTTAATAATAAGCTTGGTTGGCAAAAAAATGGAATTGGATTTTAATGATATTGTTCACAATACTGTGTATGTAATTTTTTGTAGGTTAATTGAATGTGTATGTACCTAGAATCCAAAATCTTACTAATATTATAAATACGCCAGAACGGCTGAATTGATCTAGATGACATTTGGCATGGAGATAGATTATAGTCTGGAATAACACATGGGCTACTTTTTATCCCGGGAAAAATAAGATCCCTCGGGAACGCGGGTGAAACCGCGCGGAACACCTAGTATTGTCTATATTCACAACATCGGACTTTAAGTAAAACATCAATTGATAATATAGTTTTAAGGCGATGATAGCTCAGTGGTAGTGACGTCGAATACCGCGACGAAGGTCGAGCTTGAGCTTTCGGTGAAGGAAACAATCGTGAGGAAAAAACCATAGCACGGTGGTAGGGTACTTTGTTGTACCCGACTGGCTGGCTACCACCCTCAAGTTGAAAATCTGTCGCCAAACACCTATCGGTGTTTTCCGACAGCTGCACTTGAGAGCCAGTTCCCATCTAGGCTTTGTGTGCTTACCACCATCGGCCACATCATCACTTACCATAGTGAGATTGTAGTCAAACACAAGCCTATCCAGAATTAAAAAAAAATAGTCTATGCTATAAAAAAACTGTGTCCAAACATAACAAAAGGTTATTCACTTACAATCACCAATTGTTAAACGATACATTCTATTCGGATACATATTTTTTGAATTTCGAACGAGGCGATGACGCAATCAGATTATCCATTTTCGAAATATGCGGCGGCGGCGTAACATTCACTATGCCATTGGCGAGTCTGAGCCCAGCTTTATCCACTGTCAGCACTAAATAGTGAAGTGAACTGATTTATTCATTGCAGAGTTTATTTCACGTTAAATTTAGTTATCTCTCGCTGACGATGAATTTGTAATGTTGACATTTTAAATCCGTCATTATATATTCAGTCACATGGAAATGTAGATATTTTAGTAAGTTCAGTAAAAAATATTACAGTTTAAATGGTGGAAAAGTTAAAAATGGCACCGCTGAGTGCATGCCGCGATTGGAGTGAATTTTGAGGACTAGTAGAATTTTAAAATGCTTTTATTCAAATTAACTGTTATTTTAATAGGTAGGTAAAAGCGGATGGTAATAAGTAGTTCTGTTGAAATATGAATATACTTTTAAAGTATTCATTTGGAAACGGCAAGCCAGAATAACCACAGAGATATGGCTTAATTTTGAGATTCATTCAGTTTTAATCGTCTCATGTGAGTGACAATATTCTAAAGTCAAATAAATACATATTACGAATTTGTAGGTGTTGGTTAATTCTGCATCGATTGGGAAAATTATGTTAATTTTTTTTTACAAACTATTTTCAAATCATCAGAGTGATTCAGGTTTAGAGGCGATTTTTATTAAACTATCATCCAAGTTTAAAAATGGACCAGTGATATTATTTAACATCTTTTTAGACCATTCGTGCTTATCATCGAGCAAAAAATCAAGCAAGGGATTTTTTTAACAAACACAAAATATGCAATTAAAAAGAACCATATTTTTACTTTCGTTATCTTTTTAAGCTGCAGTAAAAACACATTAAATACGGTGTTACCAGTGTAATAAATCACTAACAAACTAACAATTGCATATAGTTTCTCCAGTTGAAACGTTCGATATCGTAATGTGCACGCTAAGCTGTACAAGTGTAGTCACGAGCGCTAACACGTGACTAAGTTCGTTAAACTATACCAGGTGGGTGCAAGTAGCATTTACGGGACGCGCCAACAATCTGACAAACATCCCCAGCGTCTGCCTAGTCCAGCAGCCAGGGTGCATTGCACTTGAATTAGAAAAATAGTCAATTAAAAAATAACAAAAAAAAATTCAATGTTTTTTTTTATTTGCGGTATATACACAGATTTCGTATTATTTTTTGTGCTATGTAACTGCTCTTAAGTGCAGCTCGCAGAACTTACAAGAAAGAGCTAGGAGACAAATTTTCAACTGGAGGGTCCCATCTAAGTTTTGTGTGCTTACCACCTTCGGCCACATCATCACATTCCATGGCAAGATTGTGGTAAAACAGAAGCTTATCCGGAATAAAAAAAAGGTGACCCGTTAGTGCCTTGACATCACATACAAATAGAAATAATTTAAAACAAGTTTATGCAAGGTCGGCAACGCGCCCGTGACGCCTCAGGTGTTGCAAGCGTCCATGGGCTACGGTCACTGCTTACCATCAGGTGGTAAATAGTGGTATAAAATAAATAATTAAAAACTAAAGCTCATAAATAATATTTGTGCATGAAACAAGTTTGAATTATGAAAATCATATAGCTAAAATATATTTAGGCAAATATATGCGCTCAGCAAAATGTATAAACTAGCTCCTAAACTAACAAATGCAGACTATACATCTTGTTGGAATTCCAAACGTGCCTCGTAAACTTCTAAAATGGAATTATGAAGAAACAAAATTCAGTTTGCATTTAAAATGCAATAAACCGTTTGCCTGAGAAGTGACTAAGAATTTAAATTTGTTTATATTAACTTCTATGTGGAATATAAACAACGGGTAGTTAGGTTTTATGCAAGACCACATTTTTTTATTTTATTCTGTATTAATTTAATTACGAAGCAATTTTACGAATTTACATAATTTTACTAATATGTTAAAGTCATTGACAATTTAATTAAAAACTTATTTAATTTAATTTAAAATATTATATAAAAAGTATTATACTTAAATAAATGTATAGTGTCCCAACACTTATCCGCAATGTAAAGTTGTGTACACATCCTTTACTTGGCACTAAACACGATAAGGCACGGTCCCCACTCAAACTTTAATTAATTGAGCCCATATACTCGAGTATGCAAGGAAAAAACGATCCGTACGTGACCCCAGCCTCGCAATGTGTACATGGGTTTATGGCTTTCAGAGAATCATGTTTGTATAGTCGCTTTATTGCAAAAAACTTTTTTTTATACATTACTAGTGGGCCAAGCAGACGTTGTCCTGCCCTGAAAATAAAACTTAGAACCCGATTCCAGCGCCACCTATTGTTAAACTAAACCATCTGTCAGTCCGATCTCTTGACATGTCAAAAAGTTGTTCTATACAAAATGTATGACAAAAATATTTTTCTTCATTATTTTTTTGTTAATTTTTCGTATTTTTTAATAGTTATCCTGCTATTGTCGACGGAGACAAATCCAACAATTCAAAGATCATTAAAATCCGTTCAGCCGTTCTCGAGTTATAAGTGTAGGAACAAACCCGACTTTGTTTACGAGTATATAGCTGTTCCGCGCGGTTTCACCCGCATTCCCGAGGGATCTTATTTATTCCCGGGATAAAAGTAGCCTATATGCTATCCCAGACTATAATCTATCTCCATGCCAAATTTCATCCAGATCCATTCAGCCGTTCTGGCGTAAATTAGTAACAAACATCAAAACTTTCACATTTATAATATTACTAGTTTTCCGCCCCGCGGTTTCACCCGCGTTTCCGAGGGATCTTATATTTTCCCGGGATAAAAGTATTATATATGTTATTCCAGTATATAATCTACCTGTGTGCCAAGTTTCATTAAAATCCATACAGTAGTTTTTGCGTGAAAGATTAACAAACATCTTCACACACATCCAAACATACTTTCGCATTTATAATATTAGTAGGAAATATTAGTAGGATAGTATGATATAGTTTTTGTTAGGTAAATCCCATTTGAATTGGCGTTTGTTTTTTTAAATCCTCATATTATTTAATAGGTTGCGAGACTAGCATTGGTTCCCGACCTCACCCACTTATAATACGTCGCGTTTCGCTTATTAAGGTCACTGATTAGCTCCTTTTAGTTATAGCGCAATGATACATTACCAAGAGCATCCTCAAAGGGTTTCCCCTTCCAAGTAATTACATACATAAAGGCGTTGCATTTTGCAATATACATAGGCACCTTATACAGGTACATAGGCATACATATAAGGAAAGATAAGGATACTAAACCCAAAAAAAAACCTTTTCCTACAAACTCAAATGCTCTATTCAACATGTGAAACGGGATGTAAAGATAAAAATTACATAAGACTTAAAACGAAAAATTCAAGTCCAGTTGCAGAATAGTCCAAATGACTAATGGTCGCGTCCACACGAATGCAGTGACATACAGACAGACAGACGCGACAGAAACACGTCTGATAAACGACTGGCGAGTTACAGAGATTTGAGCGCACAGATAAACGAACGTAATGCGTTGTTGTCAGTTAAAACTTTAGTATTTAAGTTGGACTGGTTTTCGTGTGACTATTTTAGTTGCTTAATTTTGTAGGTGTTACAAAATAAATAACGTTAAAGTCGAATGATATCAATCAGAAAGGTTTAAAAGAAAATAATACAAGGCCCTTTTGACTAGGATCCTACTAATCCCACTAATATTATAAATGTGAAAGTTTGGATGGATGTTTGTTACTCTTTCGCGCAAAAACGGCTGAACGGATTATGATGAAATTTGGCACACAAGTAGATCATATACTGGAATAAAACCTGGGATACTTTTTATCCTGGAAAAACAATAAGATCCTTTGGAAACGCGGGTGAAACCGCGGGGCGGAAAACAAAAGTTCTAGTTAAATAGAGTTTCAAGAGTACAGTATAGGTAAACTTCTACACCCTTAGTAGAAGTTTTACTTAAAATAACAGCAGCAATTCAGGTATTTTAATCAACTTAACTAAGCAGAGGCAGAATAAGGTACATACACATATTTTTATTCTTTGCAGTCTACATTCACAGCACCGATACTGTGAGAGGTAAATATTCAATGAAATAACCTTATGTTGCTTTAACACATTATAAAATTAAAGTTAGATCTTTAGAGACGATCAAAAATAAAAGTTGCCCCGCGGTTTCACCCGGTTTCCGGAAATATATCTTTTCCCGGGCTGAAAAGTATCCTATGTTTTATACCAGGTTATCTACCTATGTGCCAAGTTTAATCAAAACCGTTCAGCCGTTTTTGCGTGATTGAGCAACAAACATGCATGCATCATTTATTATATTAGTTCGATTAGGAGGATTTAACGCTATGAAATCTGCCTTCATTCACCTAGTGTAAAATTTGATAAGTACGAGTATGCTCCGTTTGATATTCACTATTTTATAATTTGAAAGTCAGAGCTGTTTAACAAACATAATAAATAAAAATTGTAATGCGCGCCCATTGTTTTAGATACAAGATAATCGCATTAAGAGTTGCCGAGAGGCGGGTCTGCCTTCATTAATCTCCATCTTTTGCTGGACCTGGTGTGTGGTACAAGTCATAAGAGTTGCATCTTTGTTACATAATTTAAAAAAATACTGGCGTCGGATTTTTATGTCACACGTATTGATCTAAAATAGATATAAATGTTATAATTTATTTTATAATGAGGGGAAATGAATCAATAATTAAAAGAAAATAAATAAAATATTGAAAATCTATTGCCAAGCAACAGCGTAAGTAATAAATTAAATATTTTGGTGATATTTTTGAATATAACGTAAAAACATAACATTCATAAAAAAAACAAGCCAACAAACGGTCTAGCTGTATGTTGATAGGTTTGTTGTCACCGCCTTTAGATATTTTCAAATCGTTTTTATTAAGTTTTTGGCTTGGTATCTAGACCTGTAAGCCATTCAGTTTCAAATCGGATTTAAAGTTTTGAGTACAGATACTAAAATTAAATCTTAGTTAACGTGATTAACGATAGAAAAACTCCCAACAATTTTAAGTGAAGAGAATAAATAAAACAGGGAAAATAATTTTTCACTCCTCTTGCTCAAAAATACCGTCATTGTAGCGTACCAGAGCGGTGAAAAAATAGCAATTCATCCTCTAGGGGAAAAACTATTTTTATTTTTATTTTTGTGTGTCAAATGACAATGAGCCTACAAAAACGAAAAAGTCTTTAGTCATAAGTAGAATAATCATGAATAAAGACTCGACTTATTACTGTTTCATAAAAAAAGAACTTCATTTTAATTTTGAAAATCTCTGGTAGAATGCATGCAATGTGTTGCGGCTACAGAAGAAACAAAAAAAAAGAAATTATAAACTACATATTTCATATTGTATTGGATTGTTTTATTTTTTCGCAATCGTAGTGAAAAGTTTAGTGTAACACACGGCGCTAAAACCCATTAAAACTCGGTTTCTATTTAGTAAAACTACCTCGTATATAATGGGTCATTTTAGCCCCTTGTATAACAATCTACTATTGTTTCGTATCTCTTCTAAATTGCACCATACACCCAAAATTCCGAATCTCGGGACAAATGATGACATGCAATATAGCCACAGTAGAGTCTTTGAAAATATTGCCCTGTCTAAAGGCCGGCCCGTTATGTATGGTCTATCAAAACATGCTGTGGTCTGCCGCTTAAGGGCTGAGGTCGCGGTGTGATTTCTTGAAGCAATCGTCTCGGAGATTGATTGATATTTTGCAGTAACTAGTTTTCCGCCCCGCGGTTTCACCCGCGTTTCCAATGGATCTTATCTTTTCTCTGGATAAAAAGTATCTTATCTTTTATTGCAGGATATGATCTATTTGTGTGCCAAGTTTAATTAAAATCCGTTTAGCCATTTTTGCGTAATTGAGGAACAAACATACAAACTTTCACATTTATAATATTAAGTAGGATTTTGTTTTTATTATCTAGAATGACGAGTTTAACCGAAGGATTGCTATTGAAATTTGCGTGTCCGGGATAAAAGTTATCCTATGTCAGTTGGAAAGGAAAAACGAACAAACACGCTTTTGCATTTAAATATAAGTATTATAATAAAGATTAAAAATGGCTGTTTAACGTCGTTAATTCGTTGGTTTCAGTGATGGCTGCTTAAAATCTACGCTTATATTTAAAACGCGAAGTAGTCTCGTCTGTTTGTCTTTTACGGCTAGATGCTTAGCACTGGCTGGTTGGTTGAACTCACTACCTCATACCACAGGTGGGTTCGATTCCCATCCAGGGTATGAACATGTCAATTGTGTGTTTGTATTAAGAATTATATGAAGAATATCTTTAATAATTTGGGGTAGAAACGCTGGGCCCGTGGGGTCCAGGAGCCCATCGATTGTTTCGGAATATTTCAAAGCGCCTGGTTGACGCTACCCGTGACCAGAGGGCTGGCGAATACCTTGGCCAAAGAATAAGCATTGCCATACAGCGTGGCAATGCCGCCAGCATTCTGGGCACGCTACCAACTGGCAGCATTTTTGACCAGCTGTCTCTTTTTTAATTAGTTATTATAATATATTATATTGCACGGTGGTAGGGTACTATGCACGGTGGTAGGGTACTATGTAGTACTCGACTGGCTGGCTACCACCCTCAAGTTGAAAATCTGGCGCCAAGCACCTGTTGGTGTGTTCCGGCAGTTGCACTTGAGAGCCAGTTGCCCTTGCCCTTAAGGCATTGTAATAAGGTGTACAACACGTTGGCAGTCCCCCTGGTATTGCCAACGTCTATAGGCGACGGTAGTCTCTTACCATCAGGTGACCCGCCTGCCTCGTTGTCACTAGTGACATAAAAAAAAAAAATATATATATATTTTTTAATACTTAATCACTTTTTGTTTTTTATATATATAATTATATAGCTTAGTTAGTGTTTAAAATTATATGTATATGTAAGTTTTGTATATTTAAGTAGTTAATTTGAAATATATTCTCTCTACATAATAATATACCTACTAACTATTTAAAAAATATGGTCAAATTTGGACCAGTGGGCGAACAATGCACACAAATGTCTCTCCTGGATAGGAATTAAATCTTGGATGGGAATCGAACCCACGACATGAGGTATGATAGGTAGTGTGTTAACCAACCGGCTCGTATATGCCGTATTTATATCAACCAAGCATTTCCTCTCTCGCAAACATTTATTTAGGTTAAAAAGCCGCAGTTAAATAAACAACAAGTTTACAGTGTTTTTAAGAGCGGTAAAACCTATAAACCTAATTATAAACGAATAAATACGAATACTGCAACTAACATTACTGACTATTACACCGAAGTGTAATTTATACCTCGGCATACTAATTTCAAATTTGGAAGGCTATGCCGTATGCCGTTCTTATTACAAACAAGAACGGCATATCTTTTTGGCGGGAACTTGCAGAGTGACGTTGCGTTTTAGTTTTATTTTCATTAAATTCGTGTATTTTGAGTTTTATTGAATAATTTCGGTGGTGTTTTATCCAATAATGATCAATCTAAGTGCACAAGTGAAGTGTAATGAAATGAAAGCGTGTATCGTGACTTTCCAGGTTGTCCCAAAAAGTCCGTGAATGTTTTAGTGGAACAACCGCCAATTTCACTAAAGCTTGACTGGACATGTATGGACAAGGACTGGACATTACAGTGAGTTTGAGAATGTGACTATAACATAAAAGAAGAAATTAAAACTGAGGAAAATATATGCGATTGAAAGACTTTGTATTGACTACATACTTAAACTTATGTAAAAAAATCATTGTGACAAATACCATTTCAAATACTTTGACATTGGCAGAAATATCCTAAAAGGATGATTGCCAGCAAAAAAAAAAAAAAAACAAGAACGGCATATATTTAGGTTCCGAACAATAACACTATTTGAAAACTGTTTATTTTTTTATTTCGGAAATAAAACATACACAAAACTCAATAAAAACCAAAATGAACTCATTTTACGCGAATAATATTACGTAGCAGTGTATAAAATGTGTGATTTACGTAAAAAACACCACGTTTTACGATCGGCCCGGTTCCCATAGCAATCGTAAAGTACTGTGAAACCGTAAACGCGTACACTCACATATTATTTTAACTTTAGCACTACTTTGTCGAGTAAAATACTTTTAAAAGACCTTTTCGGTTTTCAGACAGCACTCAAATTTAATAACAGCTTAAAATTGTTATTTAATTAATATTAAGTTATTTATTTCAGTATTATTTTTAGAACATATTTATTTTTCGTTCTACGAAGTTCTTTATGTAGCTTAAAGTAGAGGAAGCTGGCAGAAATCGTCACGTAAGAAAAAAGGGTTATGTCATGTACCAGGATATAAGAAGATTAAAGGAGTAATTTTAATATATTACGGTACGCAATCTCGTAGCACTGGCAGCTTTGTAACTCTCTCTATTGTTGATTGCAAAAAAGAGCTAATTGAAACTTCGTTCCTGACGGAGGTCCCCCGACCACACATTTTCTTTATATTTTTTTTATTTTGTTGTTTAGGATATTTTTCTTGAAACCCATCGACTCGTGAATAGAACGGTCGAAACAAAACATCAGGTAATTAAATAGTAGGATTTTATTGGGTTTGACCAAGGATATTTTGAGATTTAAAAAGCTCACACCATCCATCAATCCACAAAATTTTTACAAAAAAAAAACTCAAATAACAATATGATATCTATAAAAACATTAAACCGTAAGCCGTAACCACATATAATTTCCATTTGGTTATTAAAATATTTACCACCACAGAACAAATAATTCACCCCAATATCCAATATAAACTCTACAAAGCAAACCTCAAAATTGTCATTAATAAAGCCAAACCAAACTATAGTACAAAATTAAAAACTTCATAAAAACACACACAAATACCACTTTCAATTGAGCAATCCAATCGTTAACCGCAGAACAGAACGGGCACAATTAATACTTCAAATTAATGAACCGAACAATACATTCGGTGGAAAATTCACTTAATTAATTAATGACATTCTAAAATTCATGCAATGTCCAGCTGTAGTGCTGCATGCACAATGGCTAAGCGACGCTATAAAAATATGAAAGCGATAATTTTAAAAGTTTCTCATGACAACAATCATGCATCGTATTAGTCTTAATATCAGTTATTTTTATACCACTAGGTGTCAAACAAGCTGGGCCGTACCCTGATGGTCTATCAACACTTGCAACACCAGAGGCGTCACGAGCGCCTTGCTGACCTTGCATCCTATGTCCTTCTCCAAGGTTCAATATCTAAATCGATTCAGCGGTTTAAGCATTTATAATATTAGTATGGATAGGTACCAATTATTTGTTGTAAAAGAATAAAACAAGCGAATTAGGTGCAGTTGCCATTTGCTGTGGCTATTAATAACAAACTAAAAGAAATTAACATAAACATAACAAATTAATTGTGAATATTTTAATGTATAGCTTGGTTATCTTTGGAACACATACCTAAAACCTTCTCAATTGCCAGCAGTATAATTAAATACTGAGCTTATTGTAATTATATGATAGCATCGAAGCTAGCCCTCCTGAACCTAGTATCGCTCTGCAACAACTGGATAATTGCTGATGACCCTCGGATTAACGGGTTTTATACGTGGAGCTTTTAATTATTTTGTTTGTAATGGACTTATTTTAATTTGACTCGGTATTCATCCGTTTATATTTTCCAATTTAAAATATGGAACGCATTCTGGAATTAAAATAAATCGAGAGATTTTTTTAAAGCAAAAAACGTGAAGCTGACAAATAATTTTGAAATATGATTTTTAAAATAAAATTATATATTATGTATAAAGAATAATTTTGAAATTGGAATAAAAAAAGTTTTTGAGCCAGTTGAAATGGTGAAGTCAATTGAATAGATTATTAAGACGACGTCTCGTGGTAATTTTAATGGATATCGTGAATTAGCTTTTAGTGATGGAAAATATAGGAATTAAAGATGTTAACTAGCATGGTAGTGACATCAGTTACCGCTGCGAAGGACGTGGATTGCAATCCTTCAGTGAGCTTGAGCTTTCGGTGAAGGAAAACATCGCGAGGAAACCATAGCACGGTAGTAAGGTACTTTACAGTACCTATCGGTGTTTCAACAGCTGCACTTGAGAGCCAGTTACAATTATATTACCAATTTTCTGGTATTGCTAATGTCTATAGGCGACGGTATTCACTTAACACCAGATGACCCTTCAGGCGATGATTGCTCTGTGGTAGTGACGTCAGATACCGCGGCGAAGGTCGTGGGTTCGAATCCAACAATGAGCTTGAGCTTTCGGTTCCCATCAAGGCTTTGGGTGAGATTGTGGTCAAACACAAGCTTATCCAGAATAAAAACAACAAAAAACCTACCTGTTGGTTGTCACTTATGGTAGTAAAAAATGAATGATAATCAAAAATACTTGAAATGCACTCAGCATTTAATAAAAAAAAAAACTTGAGAGGTGTCAAGGGACACCCGGATGGAACGAAGTTATATAAGTCGAGAGAGTATATATATATATATAAACTATTTATATATAAATAAATAGATATGATATATATAAATAGAAATGAAAATATTTAGCTTGCTTTCTATAAGAGAGAGAGAGAGACAGACAGAGAGAGAGAGACAGACAGAGAAACATTGAGATTTGTGGGGTTAATAACCTTTTGACGTAAAAAAGTGTCGTGACAATTTTTCGTAAGAATTTTTTCCGTCAAACGTTATGTTCAAGAAGTTATAAATTTTATTCTTTAATAAAACCTCACTACTAAAACGCTCTAACTAAAGAGTTCGAAAATGTACCTATATTACATGTACCACCCTCCACCTTTGTAACTGTCACACACAGAAACTCGCAATACATTGCTCCGAGCTGAACAAATAGCCGAGCAATAAAGGTGGGGAGGGAGCAATGTATGTTGTATACAATATGGCGGTATAACATTCCATCACACGATAGTATTAGGTGCAAACGCGTGTAAAATTGAAGAGAGATTGCTTAGAACGCCTGAGGATATATATGTGTGTATCAGTCTAAATATGGCCTCTATTACACCGTCATGTAATCATTACAGTGAGGTTAATTGTTTTATAAACATAATATGTATATCTGAAATAATATCAATATTAATTGGATATTTAAAATGATATAATCGGTAAAAATCTTAGTCATTGCCTAAACTGTACTCATTTTATGTACTTCACGAATGCATGCACGAACTTTGTATATTTATTATAATTAATTATTAGTGGTAAACGCTGTTGGATGTACTCATAGTTATGTAAGTTTCACCATTATCATATTATAAATTTTTTGTGTACATCTGTTTGTTTACCCAAATAAATAAAAAAAAAAAAAAAAAAACTGCAAATGTTATAAATGTGAAAGTTTGTTGCTCAATCACGCAAAAACGGGTGGACGGATTTTGATGAAACTTGGCACACAGGTAGGTAGATAAAACACAGGATTATTTTTATCCCGGTATAAAATATGATACATCGAGAACGCGAGTGAAACCGCGGGGCGGAAAACTAGTACATAATTTTTTTTTGACATGTTGCATGCAGGATTTGCCCAAACCTACTATATTCAAGAAAAAATATATAGGTAATATCTAAAAACCAATAATAATATTTATGACGTCACAAGCCAGTGTTTCATACAAACTATCGTTTTTACATAATAGAAAAAGAAGATTGACCAATGATTTGTATATGTCAGTCAACATCTATTCAAGACGGTGTAACAGACGGTCAATTTAATGCGTTTTATTATGTGTGAACGAAAATTTGATACCATTCGCGTGATACGTGGCCTTAAACGTGCGGTAAAGTGGATTCTGATGAAACCTGTGATTTAAGGAGGGGCTCTCCTAATAGCCAATTCTATTTCCAATTGCATTTCGTGTAACGCACTTAGTTTGAATTCCGAACGCACTTTATGTATTACGAACATGTTTACAGGTTAATTGAAAAATTATTTGATTTCATCATACGGTGTTGTTGCATTAATTTCGATTTTGATTCTTCTTGATAGAATGTCTTTTAGCTTTATATTCATGATACAATTATTATGACCGGCCGGTTGGCGTGGTTGGTTACACACTCTACAGGTCGCGGGTTCGATTCCCGACCAGGATGGATATTTGTGAGTCAGTATGTATTAATAAGTACATAAGGTACATATACCTACATACTTTATGTAAGTACTCAGCTTGGTTTGAAATCAGATAGCAGTGTCTGAGGAATGTCCAAAGAAAATTATTTATTTAATTTTTAGGGTTCCGTACCCAAAGGGTCTGTCTGTCACCAGGCTGTATATCATGAACCGTGATAGCTAGACGGTTGAAACTTTGCAAATGATGTATTTCAGTCATAGATATATAGCTATTGTTGATCGAAGATTTTAGTTGCTGCTATAACAACAGATAAGTACTAAAAACAGAATAAAATAATGTAAAAAAAACCTACAAAATTTGTACGGAACCGTCGGTGCGCGAGTCCGATTCGCATTTGACCGGTTTTTTTATTTCTTTTCTTTCGACCAAGCCTATTTAGTAGAACATAACTATAACAAGATCAGCCACTTATCTTTACTGCATAAAAAGAACACTAACATTTTCATTTCCTTTAGGAATTGAACCCATATCACACAAAACAAGGCGTTGAAAATATATCACACGACATATGGAGAAAGCGTTTGAAGTAGAATATCGTGAAATGGGTAGTTTTTGACATGGCAACAATATTAATAATAGTGTGTTCAGTCAGACATTGAATAATGATCTTAAATAAATTGGCAACGGTTTCTAAGGGATTTAAAATAAAATTGAAGAAATAAACAAAACACTGTCTATAATACAGACAGTTAGGGTACTTTGAGGTTGGCAAGCTTGCGCGAGGTTGGCTAGCTCAGTGGTAGTGACGTCGGATACCGCGGCGAAGGTAGTGAGTTCCTATAATCCTACAATGAGCTTTCGGTCAAGGAAAACATCGTGAAGAAATCACAGCATGTGGTTAGCTACCCTGTCTATCGCCAAGCACCTATCGATGTGTTCCGACAGCTGCACTTGAAAGCAGGTTTCCTTCCTCCTTCGGCCACATCATCACTTACTATGGTGAGATTGAGGTCAAACACAAGCTTATCCAAAAAGAAAAAAAGTTGAAAATCTGTCGCCAAGCACATCAGTTACCTTCAAAATTTTGGAACACATCTTTGGTCCAGCTAATGTGTTTAGGCTAGTCTCTTCATCACCCGACCGTCTACGTCCATCAACCTTCTGATGTTTCAACTATTGCTGCATTCGAACATATACCTGATAATAGTATCAGGGTAAAAATCCATAAATAGATTTTTATTTGAGTACTTTTTGGCTAAACAGTTCCTTGACCATCACAATTCTAGCCTTTTTACGAAGGAGGTTAGAAGAAAGAATATAGAAATCTGCATAACCATGAAGTCAAATTGACACGCCAAATTGATGTCAAAAGCTCCAGCTTTTTCGAAGCTTTCGTGTTTTTTAAAGTAAGTAGTTAATATTACTTCCAGTAGTAAATTAAGTATTCAATATAGGAACAAGTGTGTTTCTTACAAGTTCCTACCATATCTAGAATACCTACTCGACTAAAATGGCAGTAGCTGACATGTGATTTTCAAAGTTGTTCCCATAGCGACAGTTTTTGATGATTATTGTCATCAACTTACGTCAAAACTTCTAATTCTTTCTTTTCTTTTTTTCTTCGGCTATCTGATCCCAAACTAAGCAGAGCTTGTAATATGGAAACCTGATGACTGATATAATATAGATATTACTTTTTTTTTGTAAATACATACTTAAATAGATAATAACACCCAGACTCAGGACAAACAGACATGTTCATGCACACAAATGTGTGTCCTGGATGGGAATCGAATCCACGACCTGCAGCGTGATAGGTAGTGTGTTAACCAATCACGCCAACCGGCTCGTCATCTCTCTATAGCCCATATACTGTCTCTGGAATCAATATATTTTGTATCTGGGATGCGACCAGCCGCTGCGCTGTGATGCATGAACTGACCACTAAATCATTCCCTGTGTGACCGACCGCTAAATTAGATAAACCACCGCGACCAGCACCGTGGGGCCATGGACGATCAGAAACACCAGCTCTACTGTATGACTGATTGACCTACATTTTTGTAGTAACGTAAAGTAAAAAGAAAGTGTGTCGATTATTTAATTGTATAACCTAAAACTAGCAGAGCTGTCCTCTGCGGTTTCACCCGCGTTCCCTTGAGATCAAATTTTTCCCGGGATAAAAATATAGCCTATGTTACTCAGGGATAATGTAGCTTTCTAATGGTGAAATATTTTTTTTAAATCGATTGAGTCGTTTTTGAGTTAAATCGTAACAAACAAAAAATCTAATCTCTCCTCTTTCTAATATTAGTTTAGAAAACTTATTCCGAAGAAATCCGGCCAAGTGAATCTGGGAGGTGGCTGCGAATGCATTTTTCATACATTTTGTTCATTGTTTTTGTGTTTATTATTGTACTAGCTGTTCCGCGCGGTTTCACCCGCGTTCCCGTGGGATCTTATCTTATCCCGGGATAAAATATATCTAATATATCCCTATGTTCATCAGGGATAGTGTAGCTTTCCAACGGTGAAAGAATTTTTGAAATCGGTCCAGTAGTTTCGGAGCCTATTCAATGCAAACAAACATACAAATCTTTCCTCTTTATAATATTAGTATAGATGTACTAAAGATCGGCATCGCGGCATCGATATATAGTTTACAGGAAAACGGACTACGGACGGACAGACTTGACAAAAATTAGGGTTCCTTGTTTGACTGACCCTGTAAAAGTTATTTTATCTACACTAGATTGGTAGACATCCATCATTTTGCTGATCTGAGAATGATTAGATGAACAAAGGCCTCTTTGTCCAAGATCAGAGGATATTCTGAGTTCTTTGATTTGACATTAATATGTAGTTGAACGAAATTATTGGGAAATACTAATTCAAACTATAATAGTTACGAAACGAATATCAATTTCCACATAGGTATTACATTAACCCTCTCAAAATAACTAAGTCAATTATTATTATATCAAAACAATATATAAAATACAGAAGTTTCTTAATTACATTAACTCTTTTAGTCGATTGGTGAGACTACTACTACGATTTCCGTTATCATTTCCAAGTCGAAGAGTTTTCACTTCAAAAATGAAAGGAATATTTTATAAGACTCTCGGTGGCTAGTTTCAATAGGAGGTAGTTTTTAGAAGTAAATTTAACTTTTGTAATAAACCTTACTATGTTTGTGTTTTATAATCATCATTTAATTGTTAGGTATTTTATTAAAGTCGTAGGTATAATGTAAGTAGTTTTTTGGTAAAATTTTTATATTTTTATTTAATAGCAAGAGAATATGGGTATTATAAGTAACCAATCCCTATACATATATTTAAAAATTTTAAAATAAACTCTCTTTTTTTTTCAGAAATTATCAAAATTATTGGATAGATTTTGAAGTATTGTTCTTTTAAACTATCATTTTATTTGATAGATAATTTGCGTCTCATATGCTAATTGGAAGGTTTGTGAAATGAGTCGAGAACTTGTAGTACCACCATGTTTATGATGTTCAGGCTCCAAATGCTTAAATGAAATTAGCGTCAACCCCAACGAAGCTTTTCTTTGATAAAATGCAATTTTCTTCGTTCATTGTTGGAAATTTTCCATTTGGCCTTGTTATAGAATTGGACTCCCTATCATCGATGGTTATAGTTACCCAATATTGGGTATAAAGTCATAGGAATAACAGAGTTAGGCTCTAGAATTAAAATAACTCGCATACAGAGGATATGATAATAATACCAACATAATTAGGCGATGATTAGTTCAGTGGTAGTGACGTCGGATACCGCGTCGAAGGTCGTGGGTTCGAATCCTACGTTGAGCTTGAGCTTTCGATGAAGGAAAAGACCGTGAGGAATCTACAGCACGGTGCTAGGGTACTTTTTAGTACCCGACTGGCATGGCTACCGCCCTCAAGTTGAAAATCGGTCGCCAAGCACCCATTGGTGTGTTTCGACAGCTGCACTTGAGAGCCAGTTCCCATCTAGGCTTTGGCTTACCAACTTCGGCTACATAATCACTTACCATGGTGAGATTGCGGTCAAACACAAACGTATCCTAAAGTAACCATCGAGCTATGGTTTCCTCACGATGTTTTCCTTCACCGAAAGCTCAAGCTCATTGTTGGATTCTAACCCACGACCTTCGCCTCGGAATCCGTCACTGCCACTGTGTTATCATCGCCTTGCCACCGCAAACTACTATTTTCTAAAAGCGCGGCGACATTGCTACATGCGGCTACGGCACCCTCAGAATCAATTTTATAGAGATTGATAGAAACTAGTACTAGTAGAGGTCAGTTTCAGTTTGAGGTCTGCGGCCCGTCTCGGACTTGCACCTTAAAACGGTTTTACAATTGAACTAGGCTTAAAATAATACATTTTTAGAACCAAAACATCGGTAGAATCAATTAAAACTCTCTCCCTCACTCTGGACGTTTGCCAATTCTACATGGTTGCTAAATTCGTGCCGATACGGTTTTCAACTTTATGTGATTACAACAAGGTTGTTAATTGAATGAGCGCACGTCTGTTATAATTAAAATTGCTAACTGCTCGCGTGGTATTGTATATCATATATGAGTAATTGATTTTGTTCTTTTCACGTTAGACGGTGTTTTTACAAATTGCTGAAACGGGTAAAATTTTACACAATTTATTTTGTGAATTACAAAAACATTTATATCGGGAAATATCTCTATTTAAGAAAGAAAAAACAAATACGAGGATAAAAACATTTTTCAATGATTATTTTAATGAAAAATTGGCGTACGTTTGGCCATATGCTTTACTTGAAAATTACAGTATCTAAAGGAGGATGGGCAAATATGGCGTGGATAGAAACCAGTCGGATTTTATTGTCATTCGTCTGTAACCAACCAATACGTAAAGGCAAAAACCAGTTTCTGAAAGTGGATTTTATAGTATATTTAAAACATTCGCTAACTAAATTCATGCTGGTAGTAATGCTGTATATTTGCACACAGCATATTATCAAAATATTATTTTAATACTATGTAGCCTAGACTCTACTAGCGACGTTTCAATCAAGCTAAGCAATCAAGTTGCGTTGCGGTCACGAGTGGACTGAAGTTAGTCTAAATAATATTTAGATAATGTTTTGTGCGCGAATGGTATCGCCATATTCCTACAAACAGTGAAATTAATGTTGATTTACGACCAAAACTATTGGAATAATTTTGTACTGACTAACTAGTCGACTGACCTCTCAAAACATAGCC
Organism: Ochropacha duplaris; assembly: GCA_951361185.1. NCBI lineage: Eukaryota > Metazoa > Arthropoda > Insecta > Lepidoptera > Drepanidae > Ochropacha > Ochropacha duplaris. The sequence continues at coordinate 1,992,872 of OX592715.1, read as the reverse complement.
TATCCGTTCAGGTTTCAAAGCATTGTAAAGGATCAACGTCCAGAGAAGAGACCATCCCCCTGGTATTGCATATAGTAGGCATTAGCCTTTAGGCGACGTCTACCTGATTGTCAGACTTCTGATATAAATAAAAAACCGGTCAAGTGCGAGTCGGACTCGCGCGCCGAGGGTTTTGTGCAATTTTTTTGGTTTTTTTTTTGTTTATAGGGTTCCGTACCCAAAGGGTAAAAACGGTATATAGCGGCAACAGAAATACATCATCTGTGAAAAACTGTCTAGCTATGGTAGACAGCTGACACACAGACAGACGGACAGTAGAGTCTAAGTAATAGGGTTTCCGTTTTTACCCTTTGGGTACGGAACCCTAAAAAGGGTAGAAACATAAAATTTTACACAAATGTTCCTGCATCCTAGGCATCAACTCCAAACCTTGGGTAAAATAGCGGGTGAAACCGCGGAGCAGAAAGCTAGTCTGAATATATTAAAGGAAATTGTTACTGACTGATCTATCAACACACAGCTCAAACCACTGAACGGATTGCGCTGAAATTGGGCACGCAGATAGTTATTATGACGTAGGTATCCGCTAAGAAAGGATTTTACAAAATTCACCCCCTAAAAGGATGAAACGGGCGTCGAAAGTTTGTATGGAGAAACGCGATCGCGGGTGAAACCACGGGGCGGAAAGCTAGTTAATAAATATAATGCCACGTTCACAGTGGGTGTTCATTTTTAAATATATTTCTCTAATTTACCGGCCAGTCTTTCGCAACGTTTCTGTTATAAAAAATCTATTAATTTCTGCTATATTCGCTATAATATATCACGAATAGCGGAAGCGCAGTAACAATTATAAGGGACGGAACGCGAAACGGACGTAGTTATGGCGCCGACGAGTTATGTATGGCGAAAATTTACGATTTTAACGCTATTTATGTAGAACGAGTTGATTTCTCATTTAACTAAAACCTTGTTTCATTTTATTTTGATAAAAATAGAACAGCTATAATATACGAACGTTACATAGCTGTTTCCGCGGTTTCACCTGCGTTCTCAAGGGATATTATATTATCCTAGGATAAATAGTTTTACTCCAGGATATGATCTACCTGTGTGCCAAGTTTCAACATAATCCGTTCAGCCGTTTTTGAGTGATTGTGCAACAAACATTTATACTATTAGTAGATAACAAAGTCTCAGTGGTCTCCTTAATTCCTTTATAAATAATTTATGGGCAAGCCAACTCACCTTGGAGTTGAAACTCGCTATTTATAAAGATGTCACCTGTCGGTTACAAAAAAAAAGGGGAAATACAGAAAACAATTTCCATGTAAGATTAATGTTTCAAGCGACGACGCCTTTCACTCTCACGTATGCAGTGCTAGGGTCTTTTTAGGGTCTGCCCTAAGTGATCAGCGGAGGTTAAATGAATAATTAAAAGGCGCCATTATTTAATATTTACATACGAACGCTCTCTTTTACGCATGAGAAGTCGGATCAAAAACTTGTTGTTTTGTTTTAAATGTTTAAGATATTAGATATTGGCACGTTAATAAACATAAATTCAAAATAGACATACATGATAAAATCATGTCAAGTTTATTTGAGTGTGGATGAATATAGAGGTAGAAGAAGATGACGGGCCGGTTGGCGTGGTTGGTTCACACATTGCCTATCACGCCGCAGGTCGTGGGTTCGATTCTCATCCAGGACAAACATTTGTGTGCATGAACATGTCTGTTTGTCCTGAGTCTGGGTGTAATTATCTATTTAAGTATGTATTTACAAAAAATAAGTAGTATATGTTTCCATATTACAAGCTCTGCTTAGTTTGGAATCAGATAGCCGTGTGTGAAAAATGTCCGAGTAAAAATATGTTTATGAAAGGTGTGAGTACTGAGATGACTAGTGATAGAGCGAAGTGGAAGAGTAAAACATGTTGTGCTGACCACACCTAGTACAAGAAGAAGTAATCAAAAAAATTAAGTAAAGAAAAGTGATAAGTTACATGCCGGTTCTTCTCAGTTCACGACTGACTTCCAAAACAGGGCTAACTTCAGTAAAGACCTTACTAAGCCTTTTAGGACTAGAACTGAATAAATGGCTTTGACTTTGAATCTTAAACGACTCTTTTAAAACCCAGCGCAGAAGAGGACTATTATTAGCAAAGGTTAGAAGTCCGCGAATAAATAAAGCATTACCTTTTCGATGTTTCAGTACTCGATGCTAACTTGTAATCATCTCCAAACAGTAACACAACCAAAACCGCGATCTGATCAACACTTGCACCCCACTCCACATTACGAGGGTCGCTTAAGTATTCAGCCATCACCCACCTGCAAGTGACTCCGGAACCCCACGAAGGCCTATTGTGAGGCCCAGACAGACAGGCCGGCTTTATATGTATAGATCTTCGGTGACGCCTATGCTTTTAAATCTTGGGGGATAACTTTATTGTACAGCTTTTGATGAAGTTTAATATATTTTGGAGCGTCATTTTTATGGGCAGTGAGAGGTATAGAGTACTTACTACGAGATACTTTTTGTTGAATATTTTTCTGGTAATATAATTATTAATTTATTATACTACTAGCTGTTCCCGAGGGATCTTATATTTTTCCGGGATAAAAAGTATCCTATATGTTATTCCAGTATATGATCTACCTGTGTACCAAGTTTCATTAAAATCCATTCAGTAGTTTTTGCGTGAAAGAGTAACAAACATCTTCACATCTTCACACATTCAAACATACTTTCGCATTTATAATATTAGTAGGATGGTTAATTAAAAGGTCGGAAAAGGCCACACACACTATCACTGAGCTAATCAAATCTAGAAATTAATAAACTAAATATGATTACCTACATATCTTCTATATAAATAAAAATGGATCTTCGAAATGTATGTCCGCTCATAACTTTCGAATGACTGCACCAAATTGGATGATTCTTTGTTTTATGTATTCGTTATTGTTAGGACAAGGTTTGTATAAAATAAAAAAATCCACGGGAACGCGGGTGAAACCGCGGGGGACAGCTAGTTACTCGTATTAATAAACTTTAAAGGGTGTTTTTAAAATGTATTCCTTTTTAGAACTTCCGTTGCGTGCGCTGCGTAAGATCGAAACTTGTCACACGTTCATATCCTGGAATAAGGATACGTTTTATCCCGGGAAAAGATCACACGCAGGTGAAACCGCGGGGGATAGCAAGTAAAATATCATTCTGAAGTCTAGGTACCTAACTGTATTTTTTACATACCTCCACATAAAAAACGAAGCCAAAACATAAAAATTCATAGAATTTAAAAATTCGTTGACAAACCCCGTTAACAGATCGAACATATAGATAGACAAGCAGCTGTCATTATTTGCATTACAAAATGGTTTCCGAGAACTGTGTAGGCGGTCGTGTGACAGACGGACAAGCATAAATACTTATCGCGACGAATTATTAAGATTAACTACAAGTGTTGAATGATGTTGGACAGATTTAGCCTGCTTTTTGGGTTTATAGGTAACTGTATTTTACGTGACTTTAGTTGTTATTTTCATTGAAAATAACCTAATATTGTCATAAGCGACAGTAGTCGAGTATTATTTCCTAATTTGCAATTGCGAAAATTTCATTTTCAAATCAAGTCGGTAGTCGGTCATAGATTTGGACCGAGTTTTTATTTCAGAATACTAATACTTCCTAAAAGTCCTTTGTAAAAGAAAAAAACATTTTTATGAAAATATCCTTGAGTTCAATATACCTACTTGCGTATAAAGATTATAGATTTACATATACATAAATGTAAACCTGTCTGTCTGCGACGTGCTTTGACTGAATTTCAACAATAGTGACAATATGAGGAGACGGGGACGCGTCTCATTTTAGACTCTAATCCCCATCTCCCCCTATGTACTACAACCCTTTGTTACTTAGGTAAAACAGGTAATTCAAAGTATCATAGGATGATGAAAAGTCAGATTTACTTGTTGTAATTTATTTAAAAAGTGCAGTAACGTCCGCTATTGAGATTTTGGAATAGAGCTAGATGATTTATATGTAGATATAAAAAGAAGAAATATAGAAAGAAAGAAAGAAAGAAAATTATTTTATTAATGCGCACCATTCGACGCAAACCAAATACATAGCAACAAAAAGAAAAAATAATAAAGTACAAAACAAACTAAACAATATTGTTGGAGATTTGTGCGTCGTATGTGCGCAAAAATATGGGTCATTGCTCAGCATAATACTGAGACTTAGGACGAACCTAATATCTGCAGCGCTGATTTTCAGCAATAACCGATGAGCGACGATTCCCACCAGACTCAGTGGAAACATCGATATCCAGTAAGTACTACATATTAAAACTATCGAACTAAGTATACATATTATACAGTAACTAGTGATTGAACAAAATTTCAAAATGCTAGTGCTCCATTTTAATAAGCAAAGCAAAAAACAAATAAAAATAAACGTTGTAAAGCTATTACAGATTGGGTAATTATATCTCCAATATTATAAAGAGGACAGACTTGTATGTATGTGTTTATGTATGTAACGAATAAACTCAAAAACTACTAGGCCGATTTCAAAAAATCTTTCACCATTTGAATGCTACATTATTCTAAATTAATATCCAGAGAAAGCATAAGATCAGCTAGTACAAAAATTACTAAGAGGATGGGACTAGCTTTCGAGATAGTTATAATTATTACTTTAGTAGGGTAGCAGATAACTGTAATAATGATTAAGCAAAGTACATTCGAAAGCATAAAGCTTTTCTTTCATAACACAGCTCAATAAAGTGGATGTCCAAAACTCAAATATGAAACAAAACGAAAAAAACCGACACCGCAGCGCAAAGCTACCATAAATAAAAGGCTCTTGCGGTGAAAATATTGTGGTTCCGGCATTTTTAGGGTTCCGATGCTTGCATAGCTGGATTAATTTTTAAAAAGACCTTGTCTCTTTATACGTCTTATGGTGCTGGATTGGATTTAACTAAGGCATACAACTACCGTATACGTATTTATTAGTAATTTTAATTTGCGAAATAAATTTATATTTGTAGATAATTATTCGCGCACAGACTATTCGATACGTATCTATTGTCATAAAAAAAATCTAGCAGCTAACATAATATCGAACTCATCATTTTTTTTATTGAGTACTAGCTGTTCCGCGCGGTTTCACCCGCGTTCCCGTGGGATCTTATCTTATCCCGGGATAAAATGTAGCCTATGTTAATCTGGAATAATGAAGCATTCAAATGGTGAAAGATTTTTTAAAATCGGTCCAGTACTTTTTGAGCCAATTCGTTACAAACATACATTTTTTTAAACAATTTATTCAATAAAAAAATCTACAGTTTACATTGATAACAAAAATTGCCAAACTGTAGAACAGTTTGTTGGCGATAATGGCGCTCTTTTGCAACTTATAATAACACATTTTTCTTAACAATTAATATAAATACAAATCTATGCTAAATTAATTTTAATGCAAGTAATTTTAGGCTGTTGGGTATGCCGAGGTTCGCGTTTGACCACTACCTCACTTGATGATAGGTGACGATGCGGTCTACGATGGTGCACGCTTACCAAGAAGTAACTTATTCACTCGTGACTTGAAGACTTTTATGAAATAGTTACAACTTTTGTTGGATTTTTAATATTTGCGTATAAGTTAAATACTCATGGTGTTTAATTTCTATATTGATTTATTGTTCTTGCGAGCGCAAGACTGGCCATCGTGGAGATCCTTGGGGGAGGCCCTTGTCCAGCAGTGGATGTCTCCCGACTGACATGATGATGGTGATATTGCACTTCTTCTTCTTAAGGTACCATTAAGGCGATGATAGCTCAGTGGTAAGTGACGTCGAATACCGCGGCGAAGGTCGTGGGTTCGAATCCTACAATGAGCTTGAGCTTTCGGTGAAGGGAAACATCGTGAGGAAACCACAGCACGGTGGTAGGGTACTTTGTAGTATTCGACTGGCTGGCTACCACCCTCAAGTTGAAAATCTGTCGCCAAGCACCTGTTGGTGTGTTCCGGCATTTGCACTTGAGAGCCAGTTCGCCTTTTAGGCATTATAATAGGGTGTACAACACATTAGCAATACCCTGGTATTGCCAATGTCAATAGGCGACGGTTGTCACTTACCATCAGGTGACCCGCCTGCCTCGTTGTCACTTGTGACATAAAAAAATCACTTTATCTACCACTGCTCTAAATAAAAAAAACTACCTTGTACTAATTCCGTAGTATCTGAGGATTTTTAGCAATGATAATCTTACGTCTACCTGGTGGTTGGCGTCCCTGAATTTTCCCTTGTGTGATCTATTATTGTATTTGAAATTTTGTATACTTTGCTCCTTCTAATTATCCGAGTTAAGTACGGAACCATTGACATTTAAATAGCGATCACACCAGACCGATTTTTTTGTGCACATTGAAAACTTTTGCAATCAACTGTCGCCAACTGTTTGCCGTTAAAAAATAACTCAGTACCGACGTTTTTTTGCATTTTGCGGAAATAAAGCGGGACTACACCAACGCGTATGTTAGGATAGATCGCTTATCTAGAACGTGGGTGTAGAACCGGCTGAATATAAATGGGTGCGGCTTTCGCTAGTGGCCAATTGAAAACTTGTACAAATGTCGCTGCATCTTTTTTTATTGTTTTATACATTTTTAGAATTGTGTTTTTTAAAATCATATTGCTATTGACATATTTATTTTTATCATGTGTTTTTACTGAATACAAAAAATACACTGTCAGTAAAATATGACCGTTTCTTATAATTAACTAAACTTGGAATCAAACCTGTACCACGCGTCTCAAGGCGTCACAACCACAAACGCGTGCAACCTCTAAACTTGATAACTCCAGACACTTAATTCACTCAGACTTTTCAAGTTTCCGTCGGGGGCGCAATTTCCTCAGGGAAACCCCTGAATTCGACTCATTCACTCCGTTGACAGCCGTAATTGAACCTCGATACGTTATCGTCGATGCTCGGCGGCTTTCGGCAACGTTCGGCTATATTGGGACTTGGTCGTTTAAAGTTGCGCTCTTGAGTATGTTAAATTAGTTTGTTGAAAAGAAATGCCTTGCGAATAAAATAGTACTTTTTGTCGTACTTAAGTTTATTTTTTGAGTAGCGTACATTTTTATCACCATATTAATACGTCAACCCCTTTTTTACTCTGTTTGTGGTAAAAATCAGGTGTCTAATTTCGCCCAGTTGGCGAACTTTAGTTTGGATAAAATTAGTAACTATAATTTATTATTTAGTTTAGTTAAGTTTTTATTTTGTAATTAATTGTTCGTTGGTAAGAACCTAATATACATATAAGATTTGCCTATTATTATTTTAACTGTATTATAAATGTATTATATCTCTATACAATGACAAACTAGAAGTAAACATACTGTAACAACAAACATAACTTTCAGCTTTGTTCTTTTACTCCAAGTTACAAACGAATGGCGTATTATCTTACTAATAATATAAAGAGGGAATGTTTGTACGTTTGTATGTAGGAGATAATATCCGAAACTACTGATCCAATTTTGAAAAAAATTAATACGAAGCTACATAATTCTCTTGGCTAGAGACTTTTCTTCTGGAAAACGCGGATGGAGCCGCGGGTAGGGAGCTGTTTTTTTTTTTTTTTTTTTTTATTCTGGATAGGCTTGTGTTTGACTACAATCTCACTATGGTAAGTGATGATGTGGCCGATGGTGGTAAGCACACAAAGCCTAGATGGGAACTGGCTCTCAAGTGCAGCTGTCGGAACACACCGATAGGTGTTTGGCGACAGATTTTCAACTTGAGGGTGGTAGCCAGCCAGTCGGGTACTACAAAGTACCCTACCACCGTGCTATGGTTTCCTCACGATGTTTTCCTTCACCGAAAGCTCAAGCTCATTGTAGGATTCGAACCCACGACCTTCGTCGCGGTATTCGACGTCACTACCACTGAGCTATCATCGCCTTAAGCTGTTTCATAAAGTTGTTTAAAAAAATATTAAAGGGGCTACTCTATTATTTTTTTATAAGTTTTCAATAGGGTAACACAATTATCTCGTTGCCTCGCAAGGTTAATCTTTTGTCTGAGGTAAGAACCAGACCTTGTCTGGTGACCTAAGTTCGACACGTCGAATTTAATATTAGATTTTTTTTTTATCTCTCTTAAGTTTAAAAATAAAATACTAGTGTTCCGCCTCGCGGTTTCACCCGCGTCCCGAGGAAATTAAAATAAAACATAGCCCATGTTACTTTAAAATACTCGTTGATAATGTTGCTATAGGTTAAAGATTTAAATCAGTTTTTAAAGCGCATTATTACCACGTATTTATAAACACATTCTCTCAGCGGCCGCACAGTAGATTCTGCATCGTATCTCTATCCGCTTAAAGTGCACATTTGGACCATAGACAAAAACAAACTAGTCTGTTAAATCATTACGCCACAATGCCGCCGTAGAACAAATAAAAAGATCCATTAACGCACGAGATAACTACACACTGTATATCTTTGCTAAACGTCAAACTTCCCGTTGACTTAGATGTCGCAGAAGTTACAATGCATTTCGATTATTTAGTTTATACTGTCTGTGGATAGAGATATCGTTTTAGTTTGTATGTGGATTGATAAGTCATTTTTAAAGTTTATTTAAAATCTAGTCAGTTAACCCGCGCGGTTTCACCCGCGTTCTCGAAGAATCTGTTGAATGTTCAAAAATCTAATTAATATGTTACATTATTTATTTAGGCATTAGATTTGCCCGTGACTTCGTTCAGCCGTTTTGCCGTGAAGTCTAATCAGACAGTTAATTTCGCATTAAATACTAGATTTCATCCGCGTTTTTTATATGAATAGTACAGTATATTTCCTCCAACATCTAAACATACGAAGATAACCTTTTGATATTATTAGTAATAAGTAAGTTTTGAATATGAATAATACCTATAATATTAACTTAAGTTATTGCTAATTTAACATGAAATTTAAAATTCAACAAAATTTTAAATAAGAGACCTTTTGTAACGAATTTTACAATATAGTTGACGAGACTGCCAACATTCCATTTAAACTAAAACACCTGAATATTGCGAGTTGCATAGTTTCCGAAGTGCGACGCGTCTGTATAAAATGAACATCCTGTATAAGGCCTGCATGCACCTTCATTAGCGAATGCAGGTGCCTCTTGCTTCCATTGTTTGCCGTCACTTTTGACGACGCGAGGCTTTGTCGCAACCTTTTCAGTCGAACACCCTGTAGTTTACGGATACGGGCGGAATTTCACACTGGCTGCGAAGATTTTTAATTAACGCAATTTTTATTTATTTCACACTGGTTGCGAATATTTTTAATAAATGCGGGTTTATTTGAAACTAATTGCTTTTTTATTTATTCAAACTCGAACTCTATTAAGAAGACGCATGGCTCCTTTTTGTCTGCTCACACGACACTCTAAAAATGGCGTCAATAACTATTTATTTAATGAAAAAAAAAAGTATTTACATTCCAAATTTCAAATATATCCATTTCCAAATATATATATCAAATACGAACCAATCGGATCCAATATATTTGAGCAATTTTTATTGAAAATTCTAGCCTAGCGTGTACAAAAGAGAAGATTCCTTCGAGACGCGTCGACTAAGGGAGTGCTGGCGCGGAGTTCATTTTGGATTGTCTAGTGACACCCTTACACGACACGTAAGTACGTGTGAAAACCTGTTAACATTGCGTGTTGCTACTTCATTTCATGACTTACTATCGGGATCTTATCTTTTCCCGGGATAAAAATATAGCCAAATAACGTGGCTTTCTCGTGGTAAGAGTTTAAAATAAAAATAGGTCCAGTAGTTTTTTAAGTTTATTCGTTACATACAAAAATAACAATCTTTCCTCTTTATAATATTAGTATAGATATCAAATTTCGGCAATTTCTCCTGTAGAAATGATAATCGGTTAGCCAGAACTTGCTTATTGAATGATAAATACATACTTTAAGGAAATAATAAATTAATTAATTGCGACAAATATTCCATCGTGTCAAAAATAAGTTAAGAATTGAAATGTCGTTGTAAACACAGACGATAAGATTAGCCAACAAACTCGCTACAAAAAAAACCAAGTCCATTTTAAAAGTAGGTAAATAAAATACATAAAACCAGTAAGTTTTTCTCAATCTCAACCCAATTCACCAACAGCGTATTATACCACAATAATTAAGTGACAGTATCCCAAAACCCAACTTAATAATCCCTTATTGTTGCCAAACGACTAACTTAATTACGGACAATACGCCTGCCGGCACAACACTATTCAGAGATAAATAGAGACACCCCAGGGAATAAAAGTAAAGGGTTCCGTATAGGAAAGGGTGCAATCTAATTTTGCAAAAAAGGGTATCTGAAACCTTTTGCTGACACACTGTTTCTTATGTTGGTGAGCAAGGTTTTGAGACCAAATTATAGTAACTGTTGAACCAGTACCGAGAACTGGTCTCAGACTCCATAAACGAAAATGATAGTCTTTGTCAAGGTTTACTGCTTTGCTTACTGCTGCAAGAATATAAAAGATCTAAATTTCCGAGTTTATTGGTCTTACAATTACGTACGAGTTAAGCCAAGTATTAACTGAGAAACAATTGTTTATAAACACTGTTTCAGAAACAAATCAATATGTTTCTGAAACATGTGAAACTTTTGCGGTAAACACTACGTGTTTCTAGCATATTTTCCTCCCCGATGGAATTGGAGATCACAGAAACAAATAAGTTTCGCAAGTGTAGACGTGTGTTTCAGTTGTTTATAAACATGGCGGTAGTGTGGGACGACAATAGCATTTTTAAATTAATAGAATTATTTCAGACGAAGCCGATATCATGGAATACCTCCTCAGGCGACATATTTGAAACAACTGAGATGTGGACGGCCTAGACCCCGATACATTGTTTCTGTAAACATCCAGAAACTTTGTATCTGAAACATGTTTCTCAGTGAAGACAAAGTGACAAAAATATCACGTGACAGTTTTTGTCAATTAAATAAAACAATGAGAAAGAAAGAAATAAAATAAATTTATTTGTGGCAAAAAATAATACAAAATTACATAAAACAAAATACAAACTAATTAAAAAAAAACGATAAGAGTAAAAATAAAAAAATAGATTATATTGCCACAAAACGGTCCCAGCTCAGCATAGTGCTAGTTGTTGCACTTGCATACAATGCACTTTTGTTGGACAAACTTTACAACAGTATGTCAGGTCTATAGATGACGCGCGGCCAACCGTGTCGTGTCTCGTTGAATACCATCCGTTTGAGTCGTTTTTTTCAGAAAAACCACTGGCTATGAATCCCTTCGCGCTTTCTTTCATTCAGTGTGAGAATTCTATTGGTGAAATAATTTCTATTTGGCCCGGGGCCCTTTATACAAAGGTTTCGATAAAAAACACACTTAAAGGCTTGGAATTTTCATGAATGAGTCGTTTTTGCAATATTCTGGCGCGACTTTTGTAAGGTGAAATTACATTTTTGAAATATTAAAATAATAATTCAAAAATATTCACAAGTAACACGCCAATTAATCCCTTGTAATAAACTAGACTAGACAAACAGTACACATAGAGAGTAGATAGCTGAAATGTATCATTGCGTCGTATAACACTACATCATCTGACGTCGAGCATTATCTTGGAAATAATTTACTCCACAAAGGACTATAAACTACAACCGAAATTAATATTTGTTGCTGTGCCAAAGATACTTCAGCGTTCGGTGTACCAAATACGTCTAATTAAATGTATCAAATATCATCTTGCTGTCTGTAATCCTATTATAGGTAGTAGGTACCATCCTTTTTTGTTAAATTTGGGGTTTGTGAAGAATGTTTCGACAATTCAGCAGCTTTTCATAAATAATGATTAGAGATAATGTAATTAACTAAGGAAAAGGTAATTAGAAACAAACAATGGATGTTGATACGTTTTGTCCCCGTAATAATATCGAAAATTGCGAAGCAGAAATAAGACGCGGCGCATTCCAGACTTGCAATCCAATAGATCTTCCTTACAGTATTTATTGAACCAAATTAAGGCAAACAATAGTCACCTTTATTACAATAAGAGAAAAGAAGAAAACAGCACAACAATGTCACGGAATAATCCTCGGAATTCACATACAAGAGCATTTCGAATAAATTAGACTCATTTGATATATGGCCTATTGTTCAGGGATTCTGCTTGTCTCAGATACGGGGTACTTGGGGATATAGGTTATATCCTTCTTTGTGATATGGGGCTTATAATCTAAGCGCAGAAGTTTTATTGTTGGTTTTATAGCTCGTTATTGATCTGCAAATAGATCTTATATTAATTTAATTCAAATTAGTTCCAGTTACTGATGTAAATTCAAGCATTTGTCAAATGGAGATACTACTGTAATTACACTTTGTTAATGTAATTAAGCTCCTTATCCGTCGTAATCTGTCTTTACTTAGACAAAAAATTGGCTATTTGAATAGCTTCCAGATCATTAGATAATACATTTCACTTCTATTCCTGTATTTTATATACCCTACACTACTTAAAGACTTATTTTTTCGAAAAAAGCATTTTTAAATACCAACACTTAAAATGACCCTCTTTAAATAACTTGAAGAATGACTAAAAACAATAAAGCTTAGGTGGCCCTATTTCGTTTTGAGTAGTACGAGATTTGAATATCAGTAATGTTGCAGCTAAGATGAATGCCCAAAACAAAGGGCTAAGATTTATCTATTATATTATAGATATTAGCGGCAAACATAAACATAGTATCATCGCGTACGCTAACTTCCCTCGCGTTGAAAGACTTTTTCACAAGACTGAGAGCCTGTATCGACAACTTAGCCAAACTTGTCGCAACACATCTGCTCCTGAAACTGACTTCAAATTGAAACTGGCGTGGAACTTGTTGGAACTTGCTATCTGAGGCTATTGGCTATTACGCGGACATGTTGTTGGTAACTTGTTCCGTGTTTTATTTGGAACACTTGCTTGTTTTTTGTAACTTATATCAGTTTTGGTGGTATCATGTTAAAGGGATTTTGGAACTAAGAATAGTTGGAAACATAAAAGGTCATCGATTTGACTATTTAAATTCGACGTGTGTATTCTATTTTATTAGATACAGCCAATGGGTTCTACCATGTAGTACCAGGTCGCATAGTAAACGTTTGATGACGTCATGATCTTCATTTAAGATCTATGTAAATTTTAATACAGTTAAAAAGTTAATGTTATCAAATACCGTCTAGTCAGTCAGACCAACCGAAAGTTTAACAAGTAGCTTTGTTGATGCTCCTGGGGCGAATTCATTATTTAATTTGCAACAATCTTAAAAGACATCGTCAAAATTCGATGGGAGCTTGTTTGGAGCTGAAGCGAGAATGAGACGCAATTAATTGTAAAGATTACTGTGGCAAATTGTATCTAAATACTTATTTGACCTTTTAAAATTTGTCTTTTATAGAATAGTGTAATATATTCTCATGTAACGCTTTAAATTCTAAGTCTAAGTCATTGATGGTAGAGGGGACACTAAGTCTTGCGTATATCACATTAAGGATAGTTATTTTAAATGCACGCACACGAGAGGTTAAATTTCCTATTTTAAAAACCTTTAATTTAATTATTATTATTATTTTTTTTTATGTCACAAGGGACAACGAGGCAGGCGGGTCACCTGATGGTAAGTGACAACCGTCGCCTATTGACATTGGCAATACCAGGGGATTGCTAATATGTTGTACACCTATTCAAAGCCTTAAAGGCGAACTGGCTCTCAAGTGCAAATGCCGGAACACACCAACAGGTGCTTGGCGACAGATTTTCAACTTGAGGGTGGTAGCCAGCCAGTCGAGTACCTACTACAAAGTACCCTACCACCGTGCTGTGGTTTCCTCACGATGTTTTCCTTCGCCGAAAGCTCAAGCTCATTGTAGGATTCGAACCCACGACCTTTGCCGCGGTATTCGACGTCACTTACCACTTAGCTATCATCGCCTTTAATTTAATTTGTTGATAACAGACTAAAAAGGGTCTGCCAGCTAAGTACTCACATTTGGTGAACACAAGATACTGTCTTCCTTTTTCCCTGAGCCTCTTAAATCGATGACATTAAAATCGCCCATTTCCACTGACTTATACTGAAGCACAGCTTAAGTCTTCGTCAAAGATTTTAAACTGGAAACTTGTAATTGGATGATTAATTACTGAAACTGGATGGGGTTAAGCCGCTGTTTAAAGGATTTGTTCCATTGAAAACCTTAATTTGTTGCATGAATATTTTGGGACATATTGTTCAAATAATTTATCCAGCTTTAACCGACATTTGATGATGACATTGATTAATTGATTATTTATTATTACTATAGAAAAACGAGATGAAAAATAAAATAAAAATTTAAACTGATATCAAAGCTTTGATTAAATTGCAACAGTTTCTTGCCGGTTCTTCTCAGTTGAAAGCTGATTTTCGGACCTCAAAAAACAACGAACTTTAAAATAAGCATATTAATTGTCCATTCGTAGCGGCCATGTGTCACCAGTTGCTAACTTCCGCTAACTGGATTTTGCATTGCGTCGCCATGTTGACATAACTGTGACAATATTGCAGACTTTGGCTTTGTTTTTATTTTAAAATTCAACTCACTTCAACATCGTTTTGACGAAGCTGAAAATGTCACATACATCCTATTCTATTATTTCTACTAATATTATAAATGCGAAAGTATGTTTGGATGTGTGTGAAGATGTTTGTTTCTCTTTCACGCAAAATCTACTGTATGGATTTTAATGAAACTTGGTACACAGGTAGATCATATACTGGAATAACTTAAAGGATAAGATCCCTCGGGAACGCGGGTGAAACCGCGTGGGACAGCTAGTCTTTTATATATGACTAACTAGTTTTCCGCCCCGCGGTTTCACCCGCGTTCCAATGGGATCTTATCCTTTCCCGGGATAAAAAGTATTCTATGTGTTATTCCAGGATATGGTCTACCGGCGTGCCAAGTTTCATCAAAATCCGTTCAGCCGTTTTGGCGTGAAAGAGTAACAAATCCATCCATCCAAACTTTCACATTTATAATATTAGTGGGATTATAAACTTTTGTACATACAATATACAGCAACATTTTCTTGTACCCAGCCATCAATTTCAATATTACAAGAGACTGACAGAAGAATTTCAGCCAGTTTCATTATTTACGCCGATGACTACAAGCAATTTTGTAAATTCTAGTCACACACCTTTTAGCATTGAAGGGTGAAATTCCTCTGATCTTAAAGTCTTAGATATTACAGAGACTCAGACAAAGTCATTGGACTGTGAAATCGCATACTAGGATCGAAATGGAAAATGTTTCAAGGACGAGAGCACACACAAACTTTGGATATAAATCATTTTGGGTCCGTGACTTGGGTCCGATGTAATGTTAGGTTAATTCATATCTAGATACTCTTAAGTCAGACGTCTTCGAGTCAACGTGGATCTTTAATCAACATCATTATTTTCCATTTCAAAACAAAAGCTTAATGTGAAAATAAAATCAACAAAATCATATAAACTAAAACTAGCTGCTCCTGCGGTGTCACCCGCGTTCCCGAGGGATAAAAGTCTAATTCTTATTCCAGGATAATAACTATTTATGTGCCAAGTTTCATCAAGATCGGTTTAGTAGTTCCGGAGTTCATCGCGGACCAACATTGTGACATGGGAATTTTATATCTATACTAGGTAATATTATAATGAGGTAAAGTTTGTGAGGTTGTAGGGTAATCTCTGGATATACTGAATCGATTTTGAAAATTCTTTATATTCTTTCATAGGATAAATATGAAAATTTCGTAGTATATCCAAAAATCTGTCACTTAGGGCCTGTTTCACAATTGCTGGAAAAAAGATAAGATCCCTCGGCAAACGCGGAGGACAGCTAGTTAAAATATATATCAAACCACCATATTTATCCTTTACTAAAGATATATTATATCCAACAATAGGGTAGGTATTTGACAGGATTAAGAAAAATATCTAAAATTTTTCATTTCACGCTAAGACGCCATAATGGCTAGGTCACATGATATCATGACGTCACCTGCTCGTAAACAAAATTGTTGTTATATTGGTAAGAGAACTGCCGGCTACTAATTAAAGAAACACAAAAGTTGAAAAATACAGTCGGTAAGTGTATCTAACGAGTAGAAAGAGCCCCTCGTTGGTAATTCTAAATGAGAGAGCCTCTGAACCTTTGTGGATATAACATCAAATAATTTAGAGGAAAGATCGGATATACAAGTACAAATTAAATTGGTGGTTCAAATTATTGTGCCCTTTGTGTATTCTTAATTTTTATATCAAAGGTTTGAGGAAGTAATTTCGCATTCATAATTTCACAATTGAATTAAATGTTCAGCCAATAGGACCTAATAGGCCTTATTCTTGTTTTTGAATGGAGTTTTCTACACTGATATCATAAAAGAAGTAAATATTGTATGTTTGGATGTAGGAGGTAATCACCGAAACTACTGAAATCATTTCACTAATAGAATCCCTGAGTGCCACAGACTTTGCATCTCGAAAATGCGGGTAAACCCGCGAAATGGAAGCTAGTTATCTATAAACTACAATTAAGATGTTTTCACTTAAAACTAAGACATTACAACAATTTAAAAAGTAATACTAATTATAAAATTGAAATCAATTTCAAATTCTCTGCGAGCTTGTAATAATGCCGGAGTGGGTGCGTTCCCGCGTTTTTCTTCCGCCATTTTATTGGTCCTTCGCGCCGGATTTATGGCCGCTATAATTGTACAGCAATAAACACTTGCAATAAGACCTTAATTAGATTTTAGTGTTCCGTTTTGAAATTTATAAAGCCATTGTGCTTTTATTAGGTTGGAGGGGTTTTTTTAGATTGTTGTGTGAATTACAACACTTAATATTGTATGAAATTTATGTAGCTTGCTTATAGAATAATTTGAGTAAAAAAACGGACTTTTTAAATCAAATCATTTACGTAAAAAGTAAAAACGAATAGGGAATAACAGGGAAAGCTTATCTCTTGAGGCTATAGCTGATTACTTATTTATTATCAAAACGATTGATGAATACGAAAAAATCCTATGGGTTTAAACTGTTAAACTTAGCGGGATAAATTGGCCGTGTGTTTTATCATTGGCAATTGGATTACTTATTGTATGTATGTAAAACGTTTATTCATTGAACTATGACTATAACCTATTACATGAAATCTGCCAAACTGCATAACAGTTTGTTGGCAGTTGAAGCTCTCTTAAAACGGTAAAAGAAAAATACATTTATTTTGGACTCAAACAATGCAAGAAATGCACATTATCCGTAAGAGCTATGTGAGGCCAAAAAGGCACCTATCTCAGCATATGCTGCAGCGCTGGTTTTCTGATAGTAAGTACCTAATGGTTGTAATCCACAAATAGATTTATCAAAAGAAAACATACGGAACCCACCTACATTAAATCAAAGCCAATACATTCAACAGTTTGTAAAGAAATTGTTAACTAAGGTTTCCAATTTCTGAATTTAAAATTCATAAACAGTTGTTTAATAGTCCATTGTTCTTACAAAAGGGTTAGGTCTTAATAAACTGAAATTAGCTATAATACCAAAAGGTAGTGTGGGCAAATAAATGGGCTTAGAACATGTTCGTTAAGGTGTTGAAATCAATCAGAGGTTTATGAACTTAGCGATACTTACTTCAGAGTGATCCGCACACGCAAAATGCAACTCCATGGTGTCTAAGACCTTTTGTCTAGTTGTTGTGATTCAGAATCAAATTAAGCCAGGCAATGGCATGTTATTAGCAGTATAAGTCATAATCATCTCAGATAGTTTCATAGCCTTCAATTGATAAGATTACTAGCAGTCACGGTTCGACATTTTCCTTAAATGAAAAAATATATAATGTTGATTTCCGTGGTCTAATCTAAGCTACCTCTGATAAGTTTAATCTTAGACATCAAAACTTATGAAACGATAAGAATTGATGGGAAAGTATTGACTTCTAGTTTCTGCCCCGTGGTTTTACCCGTTCTGGGAATAAAAATAGTAAATTCGTTTTTCCACAGACATACAGGTAGAATGATCCAAAGGAGATCCGACAAATTTGCCCCAGGCCCAGAGCAAAATAAATGTATCTCAGATTTCAAAGTAATAATAGTAGAAATAGTTATTTATGTTGTAATATTTCCTCTCAAATATTTTCTTTCTTTCAGATTTATTATTTTAGTAGAATTCACAAACTTTGTAAGTAGGTATTTCTCACAGCTATGAATACAGCGGAATTAATTACGGACATGCGTCTACGTCACATACTACGGCTAAGGGAGACAGGGTCGAGTGGCTCATTACGTGTTGTATTCTGTGTTCTACCGCATAGAAATTGCTATTAGATGGCAAGTTCGCGTGTCAGATTTAATATGGTAGTTAAAAATATGTCATTCATTCAAGTTTACAATTTCAAATGAGCATTACTTTTGGAATATTTTAGAATGGTCAATTACCAATTCAATTAACCCGCAAATATTTTAATGCAAAAGTTTATAATATGTGTGCGTTTGTCTTTTTTCATTAAGCTCCTTATCGGCTGAACGGATTTGGGTATAACGTGGCACAGAGATAGATCAGATTCTGGAATATATCATTTGACTCTTTTTATTCAGAGAAATTCCATCACTCCCGGGGCGAAGAACTCTTGTAGATGATTTCGGTACTATACGAGACAATGTTCTTAGTAAAGCTTAAATAAGGCGTGTTTTGAAACATCATAGATTATAGTGACATAACAACTTGCCATTACATGCCATGTAATAACAATAGCAACACGTAACAAAACCACCCGGAGATGTATTGTATCGCAGTGAAAAGAAATTCACCGGACCGCTCATATATCGGCCGATTGCTCCGGGGACGGGTACATATGACGCTATACTTTATTCATGGCAATTCTTCGACACTTTCAGAGCTTGTATGGCGACGCCTGATGAATAGGGCCCTTAATTAGGGCGAACTATTGATTTATAAGGGCAAATGTCTGGAAGTGACGGTTAGGGATAGTGATTTACTTATAAACATTACAGAGGTAAAGGAGGTCATCGAAGGATTGTTTGCATTTGCACAATGTCTCAGCTGTAAGAGATGATGTGGCCGAAGGTGGTGAACATATACAACAAAAATACACTCAGATGCAGATAATAGAGCACAACGGTAAAATAAAACAAATAAACAGAAGTGAAAAAATAGAGGGTAAGAAAAAATATAAAAGATAATACTTGAAGATTAACACTACAAGCAGACAGACATTTTTGTGCAAAAGCGTCTGTTTCTTCTAAGTCTGAGTGTAATATTTTAAAAAGTTGTATATGTGTGTACTATATCAGTTGTCAGGTTTCCATAGCACAATCGCTTAGTTCGGGAGCAGATGGTCGTGTGTGAAGAATATTCCACGATATTTACTTTATATTCAGACGCAGCAGAAAGACAGCTATACCATAAGCAAGATTACATAAACCCTATTCAAAAATCCATGACGCCCGATCACTCCGGTTTAAGGACAGTAAATTTCCACAACAATATTTCAGTCACATCAAACTGCGATCGTGGGGCCCCTGAAAAATGTACGCGGGTGATGTAGTGCCGCATTAGGTGTCGCAAACTCGTATTTGAATGAGACAAATTACTGGCGCCGTGTGAGCTATGGATGTAAGGCTGTGGATAGGGTATTGAAGAGAACCGGATTAAGTAACCGGACAAAATTCATATTTGTCCTCGCATCGATTGAGCTTTGCTGAGTTTATTGACGGCGCTTCACAGCAAAAGCAACCTTCCGAACCGTGCGCTACAGATTTTTCATAAATCAAACAAGTGACGATTAAAAATACTTGTAATGAGTTCATTTAATAAAGATAGTTTGAGTTTGATTTTAGGGCCAATCATCCTCATTGTTGGCTCCGTGGAGACCACGTCTATGAACTCGGCTTTAGGTATTTGGGTGATGACAGCAGAAGGTTTGACTTTGATCCCGAGGAGTGTCGTTTATGTGAGATTTCTAAAATGAATTGCTTTCTATTCGCGTCATGTTAATAGTGAATACTACTCTTAGTAAAGAGGAACAGATACAGAATCAATGAGTTGTTTGCGGCGTATTCATAAATATAGTTGTTAATAAAAAACAGCTGCAATTAAACTTATCTCAAGGTCGCGTTTCGCTCTTCTCAGCTCCCATGCCCTTAGTCTTATCCATCACGAGCTGGTAAAACATGTTTACCTCAACTTTACGTAGTAACCGCCTGTATTTTTAAACTTATAAAGTAGCGACTGAACAATATTTGGTATCGCATGAGGCTGTATATTATAGAAGTCGGCTTGAACTTGGTTAAATGTTAGTTGATGCTTAACAGATCTAGATTTAAAATAGATGTGACTTATTTAGACGTTATTAGAAGAAATATAAAGGTGGCTGAAGAAAGATAGAAAACCATAGACCAAGTAGAGTAAAATTAAGAAAAGAAGATGCGTAGGTACATATCAATAATGGAACCGATTTAGATGAAATTTTGTATAGAGATAGATGGAACCTTGGAGAAGGACATATGATGCTTTTTATCCCGGGAAATAATAAGATCCCTCGGGAACGCGGGTGAAAGCGTGTTTTTTTGCGTAGATATAATTTATAGGCCGGAGACTAAAACCACGGTGTCAAACAAGTCTATTTCCATTACCAATTCAATAGACATCATGAATAATATCGTAATGACGCGAACACTTTTCCGAGTTATCTAATAATAATTCAAATACATTCACCAGTCTCGAAACTAAAATAACACTATTGTGATCCGAACAAAAAGTGGGACAAACAAATAAATGGTGACGCACAGACGCACAGACGGTCAGACGGACCGCTTTATTGTGTTGTGTCAACGGCTATTGGAATGTTGTGGTATTTTCGACGAGTTTTAGAGAATCTGAAAAAAGAGAGCTTTTATTATTGAATAAGGTGATTAGTATCCTTTGAAACACATACACAAAAATAAGCCGTTGTACATTATTGAAATGAACTGCCTTTAGAAACCTCCCCCTCTCTCCCATAGGAGAATCTTCGAAATATAGAAATTGTCTACATTAACTAAGACCAATCATTATAAGAGAATGGTATATCTAAGTATTATCGAAGAGACGATGGTAAAAGCAAAGACAGCTAGTAAGGATGTCGAACCTCATGAAGAAGGTCGTGTTTTCAAATCTGAATAAGTTTGAGCTTTTAGTGAAGCAACACCTACTATACTAAATAAAGAAACTTTCTTCTCAGTTTAAAGGTGCAAGTTGGAACTGAACGCAGACCGCAAATTGCAAACGACATTGCACCCTGTGGCTACAGTACGCTCGGAATCAATTTCATAGAGATTCATAGTAACGATCCCAAAATGAAGGTACTGTAATAATCATCTAAGAAAGCTTCAATAAGGAAACCGTCTATTCAATAGATCTAACAACCGCAAATGCTAAGAGCGGTAAAACAAATATTTGCACAAAACATAAACAACGGAAAGATAATAAACAAGCACTTGATGAGAGGCGAGTGATGTAAACAAAATAACGAGCGGCCATTTTGTAAATAAATTATGTCTGTCGATAGTTCAACATGAGATTTGGGATAGAATTTCATCTCAGATACATATCAATAAGTTGACAGACAGGAAGGTGGTTCACCTGATGGTAAGTGCTAACCGTCGCTTATGAAAGAAGAACGAAAATACATTACAAAAATAATACACGCAATATTAAATTCCAAAGAGGACCTATTCTATGGACATTCGCAAAACTAGGGTGATTGTCCAACAAGTTGATGACCTTAAGGAGTACCTTTGAAGTCTTTTGACGTATATAAGAGGTGTTAGACAGAACAAAAGTTTTTGGAAGATTTATTTGATAAAAATTTTCGATCACAGTTTTTTCTCTTTGTTTTTATAGGTGTTAATATATTTATGTAATGACTAAGGCTGAGACTCCACCAAAGCTGAGCGGAGACGAGCGGAGCGGAGATGTTTTTTAAACAACCAATAGAATAGCTGAGCGGTGACGAGATGTGTGAATAACGAAATTCTATTGGTTGTTTAAAACACATCTACGCTCCGCTCGTCTCCGCTCAGCTTTGGTGGAGTCTCAGCCAAACTGTGTTTTATAGTTAATTAACATATTATTTGTGCATTTCCGTCTATTCACCAGACCGTGCTTATTTAAATAAAGGAATACATAAGGCGATGATAGCTCAGTGATAAGTGACGTCGAATACCGTGGCGAAGGTCGTGGGTTCGAATCCTACTATGAGCTTGAGCTTTCGGTGAAGGAAAACATCGTGAGGAAACTATAGCACGGTGGTAGGGTACTTTGCAGTACCCGACTGGCTGGCTACCACCCTCAAGTTGAAAATCTGTCGCCAAGCACCTATCGGTGTGTTCCGACAGCTGCACTTGAGAGCCGGTTCCCATCTAGGCTTTGTGTGCTTACCATCTTCGGCCACATCATTACTTACCATCGTGAGATTGTGGTCAAACACAAACCTATCCAGAATAAAAAAAAAACATTGTATTCTTTTATTGTTGTATCCTATTGTATCCTATCGTATCCTATTGTTATACCTATCAACTTGTACAACAGTAGCACTAGAATCCGTGCGATTAAAAGAAAACAATAATTTCGTTCAGAGAACGTTACTTGCACGAAACAAGGGTTCCATCGGTTAAAATAATCGTATCTGTTATTTTAAATTAAAAAATCGTTATGAATTTGAAAATGGAATATTTGAGACAACAGTTTTACCTGGGTTACCGAGGATGTAATGTTTTCCCGGGATAACAAGTATTTAGGTTTATTATTTTGTGTTTATTCCATCCAGGGGTTCCATATTTGGCTAATATAACTAAAGTTTCTTCAGGTTTATTATGGTATGATCGAGTAACAAATATAGACTTAATATTTGTACGAATAATACCTTGAATGGCGATTTGTGTTTGTTAATCAATACATAAATTATCTAAAACTAGTTTTCCGCCCCGCGCTTTCACCCGCGTTGCCGAGGAACTCAATTCCCGGGATAAAAAGTATCATATATCCTTATGCAAGGTTCCATCTATCTCCATACCAAATTTCAACTAAATCGGTTCAGCGGTTTAAGCGTGAAGAGGTGACAGACAGATACATTTTCATTTATAATATTAGTGTGGATGGATATTGAGGTTTCAATCTGTTTTCTTAATACAAGTGTTTAATAATTCTCAGTCTTCGTACTCTATGGGCGAAAGGAAATGTATTCCCCAAGATAGTAGAAACAAAAGTTTGTATAGATCTCGCCTGCCTTATGTAAAAACTGTCTATCAAGAAAGGGTGAGGATATACTGATAGCAATCCACACTGCTCATATTACAGTAAATACAAAGCTCATATAACATCATAGTATTTACCGTAAAGATCGTCCCCGTATTTATGAAGAAAACTAAATTCCGCGCCGTAAAATTTGGTCTACGAACGATGTAAAGAGCCAAAAGTCGGCTTTAAACAATGTGCAGAGCGGCGAGCGGCGCCGCGGTATGGTCGAGAAGCATAATTTGCGAGTTATTCAAATGCGCGGGACGCTAACTATTCTGGTACTTCGTCGGTGCAGCGTTTTTGGTGTGGACACATGGATCGATCGAGTGACGAGCGAAATGGCGAACATTTATGTCGAAGGACTGACGGTTGATCGGGCAAACGAGCGATCGAGGCAGGCGCAGACTGACGACCGAAAAAGTAGTCGGTTTACCCCCTTCGCACACGGCTTCGTAGCGTAAGTATATCGTTACGACGCAATGACAATAAACACCTTCGCACACACACAATTCGCTGCAACACCGCTTTGTGTGCGGACTTGTTTGAAAATGTTCATGCTCGTACTGCCCTCGTCGTACGCGCGGATTACGACACGCTTACGCTACGATGCCGTGTGCGTAGGGGGTTAGGCTGGATGCCGATGGCAGGAAGGAATGACGGCTAATGATGACTATTCTATGTGTTAGGCTTTAATTTTAATAGAAGGTCTAAACTGAAAAAGTAAGAACTTCACTATCGTATTTAAAAAAAATATATGAAAGGTAGAATATCTGAAAAGATCGCCCATTCTTCCAGCCGTGAGTCAGACAACTTACAGCCACTGAACACCTGGATTACGAGGCGTAACTCTAGATAGGTCATTATCCGCTGCTCGGCGTCTTAGCGAATCCCTAACAAGACTATGCAATAAACCGGTGATGTAAACCGTGCAAATGGTTATAGTAAGTGAAATTTACATGTAAAATGGGTAGTTTCGAGCCTCGGTACCGGTGCTTCGTATCGCCCGGCTCAAAGTTATGCAGATTTGTAGGAAATCCCATGGAAATGAAATCGTCTAAGTTACGTCAGCCATGTTAGAAATATTTGCTTGCATTAGGTTGGTAGTTTAGAGTTCGGAATTTGAAGTTGGCTCTCTTTT
This sequence comes from Ochropacha duplaris, assembly GCA_951361185.1. Taxonomy (NCBI): domain Eukaryota; kingdom Metazoa; phylum Arthropoda; class Insecta; order Lepidoptera; family Drepanidae; genus Ochropacha; species Ochropacha duplaris. The sequence goes on along the minus strand of OX592715.1, from coordinate 1,968,274 downwards.
GTGCAATATTCTGAATTCAAATGCTGTGGAGTGATTAAAGTTTAGAACATTCTATTTAAATCAAGAACGCAGAAGGAAGTTTACCTTTTATTTTTAGTTTTCCGCCTCGTGGATTCACCCACATTCCTGAGGTATCTTATCTTTTGCGGGATAAAATTATCCTATGTTTTATTCCAGGATATGATCTACCTGTGTGCCAAGTTTCATCAAAATCCATTCTGCCATTTTTGCGTGAGCAACTAACATGCAAACCAGTAGGATTACATATTGTTGATTGCTTTTTGTTTAAACAATAAAAAATCTACAGTTTACATTGACTACAGCAGACATTGAATCTACAGTTTCACACGCGTCTTCAATTTTACCCTTTCAGGGATTCATTTTCGCATAGAAAAAAGTCATATTTATCATTTTTAACTGTGAAAAACAATATCTTTTCATAAAAAACGCCTTCATTATAAAATTAAGCCTCAAGTAAAATTTCGCCGCTAGTCCCGTAGTCTAGTAGTCTGGGCTGTACGCTGGAAGTCTGTTAGTCAGCTTCTTCTCAGATATTGGTTTATTGATGACATAGAAAATAACCTATAAACAAGTATAAGGTATTTTCATATTTCTATATCAAAATTAGACTTTACACTTCTAGCTCAAAAAATGCTCAAGGAAAATGATTCCGCCAAATTTTTCACCAAAATTGATATTAAACAAAACGCCCCTGAAAAATCAAAGGGCATCTACTGCCCATTTATCTAGACCATTAAAACTAATGCACTGTAGTAAATCGTCAAGACAAGATGAAAAAAAAACCTGTGACTAATTTTAGCAATCTGTCTGGGCTCGATAAAAAGGCGTATTCACGGCGCTTAAGCGCTTTCCACACCGAAATGCGGAAACGGTCACGGTTACGGGCAAAACGCTGTTAAGCTTTTACGCTATGATTTATGTTGGAGTTATTTCAAATTATGATGATTTATAGGATTCAAAGCAGCATTAGATACTAGACAGACTGTAGTCATATAAATTTTCGTTTAATTTGATCGTTTTATTGTTACACATTATACAATTGCATTTTATTTACATTATATGAGTTATGTTTTGGTTAGGTATTGTATATTTTTTAGATGGCGTCTTTAAGAATTAAGATATCATTTATTACGAAAAAAGCAATATACTTTATTTATTTATTTATATTTATTACAAAATCCACAGCTCTTAGAAGTGTAGCTTAGGTATATACTTATATAAATAAAATTTACAGCCAATAACGGATTTACAATTTTTAAATACTATTTTATACATATGGGGTTAGTTTAGTGAGGTAGCTGCTCCATTGCATACTTACCATACTTAGTGCAAAAAAAACTAAAACTCTGTTTCGAAGAGTTCAAAGATCGGGTTTTAAACTGGTAGAAAACGCCCGGTGTAAAGGAAACTGACCAAATCGTAGTCGTTGCTTTTAACCGCAGCCGGTGTGAAAGGTGCTTTACACCGCCTGTGACACCTTACTATAATTAGTTCATTGTGAAATTGAACCAAAGTTCCCCTGCAATCTTGGGTGACAGATGGTGTTTTCATACTTTTATTAATGACGCTCAAGATTTGCATTTTTGAGGAAAAATGGTAGCGAATATATTATTTGCCCCTTGCCTTCAAAATTATTTTATTGGTCATATTTATATTCATGATATGCGAAGTCAACTAGGTACTAGAATTCTAATTTTAAAATCAAAAGAACCATCATAAATAACATAATATTTTCCATAAATTTTCAAAGCGGTGATAGTGACTCAGTGGGTTCGAATCCTACAATGAGCTTGAGCTTTCGGTGATAGAAAACATCGTGAGGAAACAATAGCACGTTGGTACAAACCCTCAAGTTGAAAATGTCTCCAAGCAACTATGGGTGTGTTCCAACAGCTGCACTTGAAAGCCAGATCCCATCTGAGCTTTGTGTGCTTGCCACCTTCGGCCACATCATCACTTACCATGGCAAGATTGCGGTCAAACACAAGCTTATCCAGAAGTAAAAAGAAAGAACAGTATTTTTTTAAACAATGACAATCTCCTTTTGATCTCCTCTGTAGTGAAAATATGAACCCATAAAAAGGGTCTTTGTTATGAAAAAAGAATCTCATTTTCCCAAAAGGGCAACAAAACCCGACACCGAAGAATGCTCAGAAGTCAACTTACAACTTTTGAAAAGGTACCTGAAGGCGGTAATTGTCGGAGTTCCTTAATTAATAAGGGCCTTCGAAGTTCAAAACTTTGAATTGGGGGATCCATCGGGTTCCGCACAACTCAACGGGTTTTCTCGGATTGGGTTCTCAAAGCTTTATAACATCGCCCCCTTTGTTTTTGAAACAGTTTCTTACCATTATCCTATTCGCAACCCGTACTTTCCTACCATACCTACATATCCCAGAGCAAAGCAAGTATATGAATTTTACTAAAAACTCGATATTCTCACTCATATTTTTACAATAAGCATCATATTTATACTAAGAACTTTACAAAAGTACCTATAATTCTAATAAAAGGTAAAACGGATGAATGCCACTATTATTATGGCACTGAAACATTTTATTTCCACTTAGCAACAAATCTAACATAAAGAAAAGAACTTGAATTGTTATAGTTATTCCTAGAATAACAATTTCAGCTAGAAATAATAAAGAAACTCCTTCAAAGGGGCGTGGCAACACTTTGAGAATCATTGTTTAACTCTTTATAGCGATACAAGTCACGAAGTTCGGGAGTAATTAAATCGGCTCTATTTTCTGCATTGTTTCATTCTTGAGAGTCAAGAGTAATTTATTGTACTAATAGCTTCTATGCTTATATTTATCTTCTAGAATATTATGAACCACTCCAGATAACGGAAGACATTCTTAAGACTTCGGCGAGCCATTCATTACAAAAACAAAGCGTCGCGTCTGTCTGTCTAATGTATGTTCGCGATGACCTCAAAAACTACGGAACAGTTTTCACCATTGGATGGAGTGATTCATAAGGAAGGTTTTGGTATATAATTCATTTAGTTTTGTGTATATTGGCTGAAATATGATGATGATTGTGTAAGATGTCGGAACAAATCATGCTGACAGGGAGCTACTGGCGTGCGCTAATAAACCAATAGAGTTATATATCCTAATAGATACGATAGAAAAAACGTAGATGTATATGCTCTGCTCCCCATGCAAAGTCAGGGAAGATCGCTAGTTACTTATAAAAAATAAATCATTACGATATTTTTGACCATTGATGAGATCGTTCTTAAATAAATTCGGACAACAAAAGTGGTACTAAACTCAAAATTTTAAAAACATACCTCCATCCTCTGGTATATTAAGCAGCTTCTTGGCCCCAGGACTCGGGCCCCTCACTGCCGACAGCGCCCTCTGCAGCGTCTCACTCATCGGCTTACCACCAACACACTGGCCAAACACTGTCACCAACACCAAACACCTCACAACACACACACTGATCTTCATTCTTCTCCAGCTGGAGTCCTGCTTGCCCATCTCCGGGGATGTTGGCCAAACATCAGCCATTGTTGGTTTGTCGATTGTCAACCGTTGCCTACATTTTAGCGTGGTTGAGCGACATCTGGAAAGAAGAAATAATGTTTGTTAGATTTTGGCAAATTTTTTACTACTCCATTTTGATGTGTGCCCCCGCCCTCTCACTCCGCAACCGCTTTCGACTCCATCTTGTTTTTATAGTGCTTAGAGATTTCGAATAAGTTAATTTAATCGAAATATGAGTGATAGTCACGATCAAGTGACCAAAAAGAATTTCCATATTTATTTATTCAGAAAATCAACAGCGTTTCACGAAAAAATCTAATCTGGCAGTACGGCTAATAACAGATTTCCCTTAAAAATACAAATCATAGAAAAGTCACAAAAAACCGTATTTTATTATCAAAACTCTTTTCTTATTAACCTCCAACGGGAGTTTTAATAGAGAGTGTTGTTAGCTATCTTTCAAGAAAATCTGCTCAGCTATTTGAAGATCATCACCTCTTTTCTAGTTCATGACTTAATCTGAACCTGGATGGAGTAGCTTGGAGCCACATGATGCAAACGACTCAAGACAGTTCGTTGATGACACTCTTAGGGTAGGCCAATGATCATAAGTGGACAACTCTGGGTAGAATTGTGAGAAAGGTGCAAAATTCTGACGTTAACTTAATAAAATACTAGTTTTTATTCTTTTTTAACGAACACCTGCAAGTATTTTTAGTTTCCAAAAAAGCTTACAAATCGATTTTCATCTTGACTACTCCAAAAAATGCCTCATAAAGATTACGTTAAAACTCCAAAATAATTTATTCAATTAAGATTCTAAGAAGGCGCCTATGAAGGTAATATTAGGTAATAAATAACTTTTACGTTAAAAAGAGCAAGTCAACCGAGATGAATAATTCTAATTGACCTGAGAACGAATCGTATAAAAATCATCAGAGGAAATTTGAATATTCAACAGGCCTATGTTTGGTCAAAGAGAGTAATGCTCTTCGAATTAATTAAGATTCCTTGTAATTCTAGAAAACACGTTAATAGCATCTCTAATGAGACATGTAATTATTTTGATGAGAGATGCTCAAGATTATACAAATGTCGTCGTATATTTTGCCTTGTTATAATATCTACATACATATGTATGTATTTACAGAAATGAGACTAAATTCCTAATTTAAGGGCCCAATGAAAGTACACATTACTCTAAATACAATGGTCTGATGCCCTCCTTGACAGTATTCGAAAAATCATCGTTACTAGATGATCAATTGCGTAAGGTTAATATCATAGACATTTATGTACTGTAACTAATAACAGGTTAGATTTAAATACGTTCCAAAACACGCAATGATGTATGCAAAAGGTTATTAACATTAGAGTTCACTTGTTATGTGTGTTGATAATATTTATGAGCAAATACGTAATTAGGAATGTCATCAATGTAAAATGAGCTCTATCAATTCAATAATAAGGTAACATACCCCAACAAACGAGTTTCAAAATCCTTCAAGGAATCCAAATTAGAACACAACACAATTCACATAGAGAACACTTTTTAACATCCGAAAATAGAACACGTTGAATATTCAAAATTAGAAGACATTTAACAATAATAAAAAGTGAAACACGCGCGAATTGACGACACGCATCGTCAAGGGCGAAGCGAAACTAACCTAAAAACGAAACGTTCGTTCCGTTTGCGGGACATTAAAAATTTTGACCGCCAATAAACGCTCATTCAAACAAACTTGGACTTCCAAAGCGATCTTCCACAAACTTTAAATTTATTTTAAAATATTCTTCAGGCGATTCTCAACCTAATTTGTGCAACGAAAGAGATTACAATAGTTTTACTGATATTAAAAATGAGTAGGAGAAACGGAACGCACAAGTCTTTTGTATTCGTTTTCTACCTGCGTCCTGTCCCTTTTTTTTAACCGACATGTGTGGGAAGGTTGTTTCGACTTTCGATAATTATTATATGTATTTTAAGAAGAAGGACATAGGGTTTAAATTCATGTGGCAGATGAATTTATTTATTGCAGTTTGTAAATTGCAAGGATACTTTTTCTATGCAGTTTTAGAAATCTATCAGTAGGATACAGTTACGGCGAAGACAGAAATTCCGATAAATTATATTTATATCGCTTTATTTAAAGTTAGAAAGTAATATTTAATATCTTGAATATCTATTTATCTTCCTCTCATTACATCAGGTAAGTTCGTTTTCTAGTACGTGGGATATTAGTAAAAGTTCACCACTAGATCTCAAGTATGTATTGGCGAACTTCAAATGCATTTGAATTACCTAACTGCTTACCTCTTGCATGGAGATATCCTCGATATTTTTCTGCTTTCAAAATTTGAATTTCGAACGAAAGTTATGTTTTGCCAGTTTCATCTTAGCATCGAAGTTTAACGGTAATACTCGATCAGTCAAACTTTTATAATGCTACCTTCTCGAATATTCTGTGCTGGTCACACGGATAACTTTAATAGCCTCGAAACTAATTTCCGTTCAGCATCAACATAGAGCGTGGTACAACCATTTTGTGCAACGAAAATTGAGTTAACCGGATCATTTTAGTGGTTTAATTTTAGCGTACATAGCCTTTATGTGAGAGACTTATGCAATTTAGCTCGGTGTCATATTTAGTTTAACTGGTGTGTTTGGGAATTATTTTGATATCAACACTGGTCTAGCTAACTTTTAATTATAATCGGTGGAGTATGGTTTGAAACATACATTTTGATGGTCGAAAATAATCTTTAAGCTGAAACCCCAGAGCTTTTTATAGAGTAATTGATACTAATATAAAAAGCCGTGCCATGTGCATATAAGGTCCTGCATTGCATATATTCCTTTGCACTTTTTTTTTCAATTTATTATTTATTTTATTTATTTATTTATTACCATACTTAAACTTACATCTATCTTACAGGCAAACCTAATGCGACAGAGTAGTTGATCTTATTAACTATCTTATATCTATATCTTTACCTAATATTACTATTTAAAAAGATACGATTGCAAAGTTGAGCGAATATCATCATTATCAGCCTGCCCTGTTCCCAATCGACGAAGACCTCATGCATGTCTGCTAGACAGCGTCAGAACTAAATTTGCAAGTAGAAATTATAACTACATTAGTTCATATCTGTATAACAAAATTGATAAAGAGCTTGAAATTATACATCTCAGCAGATATGAATTAAAAAAGAAGCTTTATGCTTGGCTGCTTGAGCTGGATTATTCTGGAACTGAAAAATTAATTCAACAAGTGCTATAAATGGTCAGTTTATTCATTACCAATGTCAATACCTCTGTCAGACTTACGCATACACAACACACACACACACACATACACACACACACATACACACACACTTATTCTCAATCTTCTTTACCACAACACTACACACACAACTATTACTAACACACATATATATACTTCATACTAAATAAAATTGTTCATTACGCAAAAAAAAAAAATGTATAAGGAACTATACCCCTGTACCTACTTAATTAAGTAAATATTGTTCGGAGGAATGCTGTCTCCCATATTACAGATTTATTCTAGCTTGGGTGACAGAAGCCTCAACAAAAGTAAAAAATGTAAATGTAATTAGTCTCAAAACTGTGGTAGGCTTTAAAAATAAATTATTATTATTATTAAAATCATATGTCGTTGGCGCAAGGTGTATTTTTCTTCCATTCGGCCCTTCTATCCATCATATCGTTATTCACTCCTTTTTTACTCATGTCTTCTCCTCCATGGAATATAGGTACTTAACTCTTGAACTATAAGTCTCACATTACATTGGACGTTAATTATAGTAATCGCGAAATACAGTTTATGATACAGGCGATGATTGCTCAGTGGTAGTGACGTCGGATACTGCGGCGAAGGTCGTGGGTTCGAATCCTACAATGAGCTTTCGGTGAAGGAAAACATCGTGAGGAAACCATAGCGGTAGGGTACTTTGAAGTACCCGACTGGCTGGCTACCACCCTCAAGTTAAAAATCTGTCGCCAAGTACCTATCGGTGTGTTCCGACAGCTGCACTTGAGAGCCAGTTCCCATCTAGGCTTTGTGTGCTTACCACCTTCGGCCACATTATCTCTTACCATGGCGAGATTGTAGTCAAACACAAGCTTATCCAGAATTTAAAAAAAAAAACAAAAAAATCTGTTATACGATACAAGATTTGAGTTTGGAACACCGGTGTTCTATGTTCAAAAAACGTCGAAAAACAACCATAGCAATAAGCACCAATATTTATTATACTGTCTAATCGTCTACTTATCATAAACAATACATAGAATTTCCATTATATATCCTCACTTGAGATTCCTCAATTTGACAGTCAAATGCAGACGACCCCATTCGCGGATGTTCACTAATATATTTGCATTCGCCAACGCTCGCGTTGTTTGCACGGTACTCGAAAAAGCAACTTCTTAATCCGTTGCGCTCGGTACGGTAAATAAATATGGCCGTGTGTTACACCGTCTACGAATGGCGTTCTATATAACAAAAAAATAACTCAATATTATCATTAGGTACGAGTAAAGACTTTAATAGGTAACTAGCTGTCCCTTAGACTTAGACCCACGTTTCCTTGGGATCCCGGGATAAAAAGTATCCTTATGTTTTATTCTAGGATATCATCTACCTGAGTGCCAAGTTTAATTCTAATCCAATCAGCCGTTTTTGCGTGATTGAGTAACAAACAGCTTCACATCTAAGTAAACATATTAGGAGTAGAGAGTTATTATAGATATTCAAAAAAAGAATCCCTCACTGACAGTTCTTCAAACAATCAAACTAGTAACGAATTAAAAAGCCCCATTTGACAGGAGGGTATCACTTTTTGACTCTTTTTGCTGCTCTGACGGATATCAGATGTCAGTGGAATTTACAGATTGTGCTTATAAGGATTGTAAATTGATGATTCATGAAATAAATTAAATTACAATAAGCCAGTCTCAGAACTCAGACAAAAAGTGTGACGCAGGAAACGTCGAAAGATGGTAGTTATCAAAAAATACTATAAAGACAAATCTTACAAACTTTGAGACTCAAATATTTCACTAATGGGTATTTCAACACATGTTAAAACATATTTACCATATAAACCAAATGTAATTTACATAAAATTGCACTGTCACAAATTTATTGTCTTTTAATTCGTAAGCCTATTTGAGTAAATCTAGAAATAAAAAATCACTCGATATTTGACACTATTGTCAGCTCATGAAGCTTTTGATTCGACCTTTTATTTATTTGTTCGTTCAATAATCATCTTATTATCACTATTGAATTGTGGTGAAATGGGGAAGTTGGGTATTGAAAAGTTTAGAGGCTGAATCAGCATAATTGTCATTTAATGATAGATTGGTGAATTACGCTGCAATTAATTTAAGGTTGGCAGTTAATGTTATAGAAAAAATAAAACCAAAGAAATAATCTTTTGACAAATTATTTTAACAGGTAACTGACAGAACGGCTGTAGTTCCCTTTATAGAAGTAATGTTGACAAAAACACCCGTTGTTGCGAGAAAGGACAAACCTACAAACACATATGCATTTATAGTATCAGTATAGTATGATGTCAGAAGATTAACAAGAAGACTGGCTGGTCACCAGTAGGCTACCGATCGGTACCGATATTAACAACACAAGGGGATTACCAAATGTATTGCGAAACTTTTAAGGCTTAAAAGCCAACAGTCTCTCAGCTACAACTGCTGAAATTTCAACGATTCTTACTCCTCCTTTGAAGAACCCCATGCTGTAGTCTCTAGGCAAAACCTCTAGAGGGTGCTCATTCCACAAACTTATGTATTTTTGTATTAGTCAGATAGTCCAAAAATTTTTAAAAATGTAACCATGCTGAGTTTCTTGCCGGTTCTTTTCAGTCAAGGCTGACTTTTGAACCGGTGGTAACTTTTGTAATTCGACCTTCATAAGTACCCTTCTAGGGCCTAAACTAAATAAATGGTTTTGACTTTGACCTAATCGTGCGTGGGAGGAAATAACTTTCAAACTGCATGTGTTTGGCTTGCTTTAGTTCCCTCATGATTCTCTTATTGTCACTTTAAATATAAGTTGGTTTATACATCTGTGTGACTGAAGCCCCCACAGTAAATACCGAACGGTTCCAACTTAGCCTAACAGAACCAACCGTCTACTTTGAGTTATGGGAGCATTAACTGCCTTAGCCTCTGCGGGTGTTATGAATATAGTCACACTGTAGTCACAGTGTAGTCAGAATGTAGTCAGAATGTAGTCAGAACGTAGTCTAGCTATTGCATAGGACGTTGCACCATGCAATTATGCAAAGCAGGTTTTAGTGTATTGTTTTGAGCAATGAATTTGTGAATTATGGATGCTCGTGGAATCTTCACGAGCATTCATTTTGGAATTGGTTACCTTTTGTTTTTCGTTGAGATTTATTATTGAAATTCGATGCGATATTCTCGTCTAAGCAGTTTTATTTTTACATTTTGTTTAAGAATTTACTTTTATTAGGATTTCACTTGGCGAAAACTAGTGATGCAAAGTTTTTTTACGAATACAAATATTAAATCACTCGAATAGGTGATTTACGAATATTAATTCGATGAATAGGTGATTTAATATTCATATCCGAATAGTTGAAAGGCTAAAAATATACATTGTATTATTAATATTGATGGTGAATTTTTGTTCCAGACAATAATTTCGAGAAAGAAATCGTTGTTAGGAAGTAAGGAAACCATAGCACGGTGGTAGGGTACTTTGTAGTACCCGACTGGCTGGCTACCACCCCCAAGTTCCAGTGCTTCCGAGATAATTATGCCCATATTTCCGATTGAGCACAAACTTAATTCGGTATTAACTGAATGTTCCAACACTAATTTCCAAATATAGATTCGTGTACAAAGCTGCAAAACATGAGGTTCGTTTGTCGCCTAACTTTACCCTGACTGAGTATACCTAGTACCTAGGCTACACCAGACAGACAAATTAGATAACATTACACGATGATCTAAAAGTCCACTAGATGTGTTATTAGAAAAAAAATATGTTAAAGTATGGTAAATGTATCCGAATTGTTATACATACGAATCTAAAAATATGTTAAAGTATGGTAAATGTATCCGAATTGTTATACATACGAATCTAAAAATATGTTAAAGTATGGTAAATGTATCCGAATTGTTATACATACGAATCTAAAAATATGTTAAAGTATGGTAAATGTATCCGAATTGTTATACAGACGAATCTAAAAATATGTTAAAGTATGGTAAATGTATCGGAATTGTTATACAGACGAATCTAAAAATATGTTAAAGTATGGTAAATGTATCCGAATTTTTATACAGACGAGTCTTCAAATGTCCTTACGCAGTAATTGGCATTGAGTTACGTTCATACACTAACATCCCGTTTCCGAGGTATCTTATCTTTTCCCAGGATAAATATATAAACCCATGTCCAGGTATCTTTACCCGGGATAAAAGTAGTCTTCTACAAGATCCTATCTATCTATCTCTATAACAAAATACATGAAAATTGCTTCTGCGGTTTATGTGTGAAAAGGTAACATACAGACAGACTGAGTTACTTTCGCATTTATAATTACAATAATAGTAATAATGGTATGGATATCATTAACCAAAATTTATAACTCCAATATTTTTGTTTAGTAACTTCTACAATAACAATTACCTCTAAACCGTCTTCTTTTAAATGAAATATCTATGCTAGGAAGCATCGCATTAATAAATGATTGTACATCATGAGATGATGTGTGTTAACCACCTTCGGCCACATCATCACTAACCATGGCGAGATTGCCGTCAAACACAAGCTTATCCAATAGATAAAAAATACTTGAGAAGAAGCTGCCATTTCCATAGTCCTTACATCTATGTACCGTCTAACTCACCGCGCCCAAACTAATGAAACTATACTTGCTTAATTGAATAACGAATTTGTCCAGCGTCAGCAATATTGTAGACACAGTGTGACTACGAACTAATCTCCTATACCTTCTTCTAGTATATAAAATTCTAGCTGTCTCCCGCGGTTTCACCCGCGTTCCCATAGGATCCGCGTTCCCGTGGGATCTAGCGGTATAAAAAATAGATAACAACTTACTCTCAGACCTACTAAGTATACATATAAAATTTCATCATAATCTGTCAATTCGTTTCGGAGGAGTATGGTAACAAATGATTGAATTCAATGGGTTCCTCGATGATTTGAAAACAAAATTGGACCCGGTAGGTGGCGCTGGAATTGGGTTCTAAGTTTTGTTTTAATTTCAGAGCAGGAGGACGACGTCTGCCGGGTCCACTAGTTGTACATATAAAAAAAACATACAGTCGAATTGAGAACCTCCTCCTTTTTTGAAGTCGGTTAAAAAGAGAAGGCCTGACTCACTGACTTATCAACGCCCAGTCGGTTTAGACTGGACCTAGAAAGCCGAATTTTTCACTGGTGGAATTATACACAGGACTAAATTATAATGTTTTTTTTTAATTATTCATAAGCTTGTGTTTGACCACAAACTCATCATGGCAAGTGATGATGTGGTCGAAGGTGGTAAACACACAAAGCCTATATAGATGGGAACGGCTCCCAAGTGCAGCTGTCGAAATACACCGAAAGGTGCTTGGCGACTGAATTTCGACTTGAGGGTGGTAGCCGGCTGGCTACTTTGTAGTACCCGATTGGCTAGTCGGGTACTACAAAGTACCCTACCACCGTGCTATGGTTTCCTCACGATGTTTTCCTTCACCGAAAGCTCAAGCTCATTGTAGGATTCGAACCCACGACCTTCGCCGTTACTACCACTGAGCTATCATCGCATTGAAATTAAATCCGCTTAAATAGCATTATTATTGTCATTTATTTTTAAGACTTGGCGTCGAATACCATAACGAAATTCGTGGGTTCGAATCCTACGAGCTTAATCTTTAAAATAGCGTAGCAGAAATTCATCTCATAGTTAACATCTTTAGTTTCTACAGCATGCAATTTAGAGAGTGCATTCCGAAGTTTGCGGAACCCTAATGATATCCCGTATGTTTAAGTCGATTTGCATTTTACACAGTATTTCAATTAGACTTTTACCTCCATTGCAAATGTTGAGCTCAAGTGTTTAAATGTCTTCCTTATTGCTATAGAATTTGGCCCCGCGGATTTACTCGCGTTCTGGAGATAAAAAGTCGCCGTCACTTGCCGCCACGTGGCTCTGTTGCTGCGTCAAAGAAGGACAAACGAACGGCAAAGACAGCTTTCGCATTCACAATAATTGTTATGACTAGGAATGCAATCTACTAATATTATAAAGAGGTTAAGTTTGTGCGGTTGTAGGGCGTAATCTCTGGATCTACTGAACCGATTTCGAAAATTCTTTTACCAATAGAAAGCCACGTTAATGTGTGTCACAGGCTATATTTTTATCGTGGGAAAAGAAAAGGTCCCACGAGAACGCGGATGAAACCGCGGGCGACAGCTAGTGGAAGGACAAACATAATATAAATGTCGTTACATCCTTCTAAATTCACTATACTGTTGAAAATCTATCATCAAGAACTTGTAAATTCTCGAGACTAGTAAATTGTATAGGTATATCAGGGATGAACATCTAGACATATATCAAAAAGGTTCCGTATATGTATACAAATCAAAAAGCCTTGGACCCAAAACTCGACAAAACAAGGCAGTTATTAAATCAAACAATCGAGACGTATCAAAAGCACCCAAGTCTGTCACATTTCAATTGTAGGGAAGGGACACACACAGCTGCGTCCATCCTGTCCGTTCTTGATAAATATTCAGTAGACACAACCCTATATCCTATCTACGGCGAATTTTGATTTGGTAAGATTAGGGCTACCACGCTTTCTTTTTTGATTTTTTTTTATTTATTATTTTACTAAGACTACGGTGTACTGGCGGGCTATTACGTAACTTGTTTCAATCATTTTCCATTTTGAAAACAGCCCCTAAATCAGTAGAAATATTACAATGGTAAAAATGGTTCTATTCGCAATGAACTACTGTTTGTATTGTCATGCTAAAAACTGTTTTAATAAACCGTTTTCACGATTGAAACTCATTGAAACATGTTATGCCCACATATAGCCCCACAGGACTCCCGGAATAAAAAGTATCATGTTTTATTCGAGGATAATATGATCTAAGTGTGTGTCAAGTTTCATCAAAATGCGTTTAGCCATTTTTGAGTGATAGAATAACAAACATCCAAACTATCACATTTACTAACATTATGTTAGTAGGTTACGCAAAATTGTGAATGTATCTGTGATTTCTCCTTACTTGAGTAACTTTAATCTTTACTTATGTTACAGAAAAAAATAAATCGAAGCCAAAATAAACTTTCCACATCCATACTAATATTATAAATGCGAAAGTGTGTCCGTCTGTCTGTTACGTCTTCACGCTAAAACCACTGAACCGATTTAGATTAAATTTGGTATAGATATAGTTGGAACCTCGGAGGAAGACATTAGATAGTTTTTATCCCGGGGAAAGATAAGATCCCTCGGGAACGCGGGTGAAACCGCGGGGCGGAAAACTAGTTGACTATATTTTTGACAAATTATTTAAAATGTAACTTGACAACCCTATAGGTAACAGTGTGAAGAGGAAATATGAATCAAATTTAGGGTTCACTCGCTTTTATGATGGCGATTTTCAGTGTTTTATGGGTTTAATCCTCGTATCGCAAATGCGGTACGTCAAAAATGGTATCAATACAGAAGTGTTCGAAGATTGAACGAAGGGTATTTATCTAAAAATATATAGGTATATCCGTACGTTATTTAGTTATTTGTTGGCTACTAAAGTATACATGAAAGTTTGGTATCTTTGTTATACTTTCACGCAAAAACTACTGAACAGATTTTGATGAAACTTGGCACACAGGTAGATCGTACTTTGGAATAAAACATAGGATACTTTTTATCCCCGGAAAAGATAAGATCCCACGGGAATGGGGTTGAAACCGGGATAGCTAGTACAAAATTAACTATCAAAATTCTTCTAACATGATAGTGAAGACTTGATGTACGGATATAGAATTAATTGTAAAGCATAATAATTTCATTTCAAAATTAACCTTTGCTTAACTCCTCAAAGCTCAAACCAAACTTAAACATACTCAGAGTAATATTAATTTAATTTAAGCAGCAAATTTAAGTAAAACTCATCAGGACAAAAGTGCATCGCCAGCCAAACACCGGGACATAGTTAAGTTAAGACTTAAAGAGCAAGTTCAAACAGGTTTAAGTTCTAACTTAGCGTGAACTTCTAACCGCTGTGCAAGTAGCTAATGGAATTAGAGGTAACTGGATGAGACCAGTGCCCGGTAACTTATGAAACATGTTGTCCCCCGCGGTTTTATCTGAATTCTCGAGGGATCTATTCTTATCCCGGGATAAAAAGTACCCTATGTTTTATTCCAGGATATGATCTATCTGTATGCCAATTTTCATCATAATCCGTTCAGCCCTTTATGCGTGATTGAGCCACAAACATCCAAACTCACAAACTTTTACGTTTATAATATTATAGTAGGATGATGATAAAAAAATGAGATTAAAAACAGCTGATTATAAAAAAAACTATGTTCTCATTAATTTTATATCTTTGGCAAATACCATTGGACCTTTTAATTACATAATTGGTTCAGAAACTTCCTCTTCCGGTGCTGGAATGATCAACTAACTGAAAATCATAATCGAATGTATATAAATTATGTAATATTGTCAATGTTATTATTTTATTATGTTTTTTTTTTTTATATATTATTATGTGATTTATTTTTATTATATTGTATGACCACTTTTATAAGATTAATTGTAATAATGTAATTGTATTTTGAATTTAATGTTGTGAATGTTTCTTTATTGCGAAATTAATATTATTATTAGGCCTAACTCTAAATTGCAAACACCCCTACAGGGTACATGTAATCAATATTTAATATAATATGTAAACATGAATGCAATAAACATGAATATGAATAAAGTTTTATTTTACACTAGTTTTTCCGCCCCGCGGTTTCACCAGCTTTCTCGGGGTTCTTATTTTTTCCGGGATAAAATATAGCCTATGTTTTTCAGGGATAATGTAGCTTCTTAATGGTAAAATAATTTTCAAAATCGGTTCAGTAGATCCAGAGATAACCCCTACAACCTCACAAACTTAACCTTTTTTATAATATTAGTATAGATAGATAAGCAAGCATAGACTACGAACAGTAGCAGAGATTTACCAATGGTTGGTAGACTTGAGAAATAGAACAACCTAAAATAAAAAAGAAATAACAAATGAATAAATGATAAAATTAATCATTTACATAATCCGATGTTTTTCATAAATTCCCACTGCGTCAAAAATACAAGGTCAACTCAAAATCGACTTTAGCGAAAGCTTTTTAAAACATAATATTCGTTATATACACAATGATTATTCACGTGCATTCTTACAATATTTACCACTGGAATGCAAACAATCATTATGAATGTACACTGCCTTATTCTTATGACCATAAGGTTCAATCTCGTCAGGCAGTGTATGGTGGGGTGTAAAGATATATTGGCAGTGACACATGGTTCAGTCGAGCGATCGATCAATGTCTTGAGAGTTCTGGTAGCCTCTCGATCAAATAACTTACTTAACAGGTGATATTAATTATTTAACATTTATTATGCGTACCTATAGTTTAATAATGCGACGCGTATGATGCGAAGGTTGAGACATATGATGTTTTAGTCGATAATGTATTATGATACTAGTTTTCTTCCCCGCGGTTTCAACCGCGTTCCCAAGAAACTTTGCTGTTCGGAGCTTATTATTGAATGGCCAGAAAGGACCTCAAGAAGTTCTATCACCACATCTCACTGTGATAAGTGATGATGAGGCCAATAGAACACACACAAGCATAGAAGGTAAGGCTCCTCTTAGAACGACTAGATCGTTGGATCACTGCTGATGTGATGTTCCCGGTTTTTTGTTTTTTTTTTTTGATCTTTTTTCTTTATACTGGGCGCTTTTTGGCCCGGCCCGCTAGCACCTCTCATTTAATCGGAGACCTTTTTAACTTTTTGCCTTTATATTTTCATATTTTGGGGACTGGGGATTTTGGGAGTTGGGGGGGAGATATTTTTATTTTGCGGTTTATTCCCGGTCTTGCTCACGACAGAGCCGCTTCCACTCTCGGTCTATGACATGATGTAGGGCATCTGTAATATTTGTGGTCAGTTGTTTCAATGGTAAGGCTATTACACTTCCAAACAAGCTTTTAGATTTGCGTGTGTGTGTTCAAATTTCCGAATTTCCCAAACCTATAAAAATACAATTCCGTAATTGGCCAGGAGAAGTAGTCGATGGATATTGGCATCGGGGTTATGAACAAGTTATAAAGGAACCAAATTTTTAATTTTTCGGTTGTTAGGCCCGCCTGTACGTTTAGGGTTTCGGGTTCGCATAAAACCAAGTAACTAGTATAAAGAATTTGCAGTAGCTCAAGTAAAAACAAATTAAGAATGTACTGACTCAAATTTTTCATTTTATACTGGTTGGTCATTCCAAATTCGAAAAATATTGACAATAGGATAAAAAACAGTTGTAATAACTTTTAAAAGGTGTAGTTTTTCTACCTTTAAGTTTAAATACCCGAGGCTTAAATTGAGCAATTGTCTGTTTATTAAAATGTTAGGGTATGTGATAAACAAACGTAATAGCAATAAATTTTCATCAACGAAATTTTGTAATAATTTAAAAATCGTACAATATACAATCGACTATTTAGTTTCGAAATGTAAAAAAGAGAGTTAAATGGAATGAAATATTTATTTATCTAAATAGGCCCTCACAAGCACAAACTGCCTTTGCTGAGAAGCCGGCAACAAACTCAGCAATAACTCTTTTCAAAACTAGCTTATTACATGTGTCCTGGTACATTGTGTTTATGTTATGACACAAATAATAATTGGGCTAAATAATAGTGATATAATAGTACATTACGATACGCGTTACCTAAGTAACGAGCAGCGAGGGTGCTAAACCCCGAAGCCCCCCCCCCCCCCCCCCCAAATTGAAAAAATTAAACGAATTGAGCTTTATATTTTGTACTCGTATAATTCAAACAAGAATGTGCACAAACCACAAGGGCCGCGACAATTTGGGTTCAAAATAAATTTGAAACGATGTTAAAGTAGATAATGACTGGCAACAGATTCTCCGAAATAAAGAACAACATAAGCAGGACTTACCAATGTTTAGGTCGTCATATCCTGCAGCGCGTTGATCTTATTCTTGTTACCGGCCGGTTAAGTTTCCAAAGAATTCTTAAATGTACACGCAGGTGAGATGAAAATAATTAATATGTATTTTTCGGTGCTTTTATCTGTGTCGATTTTTTCTTAGAATCACGTTTCTCCTTGTTTTGGCTGTCACTGAATGACATTTAAATGTTTCCTTTTATTTTTTCTACATGAGTGAAGTTGGTCAATTCATTTACACACCGTGCAGAAATAGGCTACTTAGGTCACGGAAAAGCGTGCGTAAAGTGCGGGTTTAGGTCACACTGTGCTATAAACCCTATTAGTACTTTATAAGAGCGAGAATAGATTCTTAAAAGACACCAAAACCTTATTATGAAAATACATAAACAATAAATTCAATGACCCTCCATACTTCGCCCACTGCGTTCACCTTGCACTTGGGCTCTTACGTCGACCGAGTTGGCTGAAACCCAAGTACATTTGGCACGAATCGTACGCAAATTACTGTTTACATTAATGCACATGTATTTGGCGGTACATACTAGCTTTATCCGGATATATACATGTAGTTTTTAACTATTATTGGGACTTACTCGGTTACGTCGGGTAATAAACTTATTAGTGTTATTTTGAGCTGTTGAACATGAAATGAATAATATTTAAATGAATCAAAGTAAAAACGATTTACTTTTACGAGCAAAATTTCATGTTTTAATCTATTAACACAGATTTATAAATGTAACATGCAATGAAAGCTACATGAAGTTCCTAGTTTCCGTACTGCTTTAGCTTATATATTAACTGTGATTAGACCTTAAATCTTGAGCCTCCTTCTATAATAATCTTTATCAAATCAATCACCAATGCCCTAATCATCTATACTAATATTATAAAGAGGTAAAGTTTGTGAGGTTGTAGGGGGTAATCGGAATGGATCGACTGAACCGATTTAGAAAATTATTTTACCAATAGAAAGCCACGTTATTTTTGAGTGTCATAAGGCTACATATTAACCCGAAAAATGAAATGATCACGGGAACGAGGGTGAAACCGCAGGGACAACTATCATAAATAAACACACCATGGTACGGTGAACATTCAAGAGGAATAACTATAGCTAGTGGAACAATAGATTGAGCTAAGTATACGTATAATTGCGATCTAGAGCTGTTGGCGTTCTTCCAGACGTTGACAAGCGTTCCTTAGGGAAACTATTTAGATGTAATCGTCGAACGGGCCGTGGTATTATTGGAACGAAGTTCCTTATCGTTCGTTGTGAAAGGGGCTAGACGGAAAAATTTCTCACGAAAAATTGTCACGACACTTTTAGTGTCAGTGTCACTTTATTGTAAGCTGTGCGGCGTGCGCATGTTTCTCTCTCTGTCTGTCTCTCTCTCTCTCTCTCTCTCTCTTATAGAAAGTGCAGCTGTCGGAACACACCGATAGGCTATCATCGCCTCCGCTCGACATCCTCCTATTCGACATCACTCTAACTATCATCTTCATCATCTCCAAATCTAGATTGAAAACTGTCAGGTTTAATCTCATGTCTCTGGAGTACCCTCCAAATGAAATAGTTCTATTTCCATCAAACCACTAGGTACCACTTACATAGTATTTGGCTTGGGTCCAACCGTTGGTGGGTCCTGACGGGCCCATCTCTGGGCTATTTAGATTTTATCGGAGGGCCGCTGCCGTCCGAATTTAATATGCTTTAGGTTTCGTTGGACCACATCTGTGATAAGCTGTTGCTGAATCATTACAGGGAAATTGGGATCATAATGTTTGGAATTACCATAAAATACAAAAACGCGTTTAGAATAAAATTTCTTTATAGAAAGAATAGGTTTTTTTTACTTCTGCATAAGCTTGTGTTTGACCGCAATCTTACCATGTTAAGTGATGATGTGGCCGAAGGTGGTAAGTACACAAAGGCTAAATGGGAACTGGCTCTCAAGTGCAGCTGTCGGAACACACCGATAGGTGCTTGGCGACAGATTTTCAACTTGAGGGTGGTAGCCAGCCAGTCGGGTACTACAAAGTACCCTACCACCGTGCAAAAAAAGTGCGTTACCTACCAATAAAAAGCTTCAAATAAAACCACATACCAAATGTTCTCCCCTAAATAACGCGGTAAATCCACTGTCTTTCGGGAAATGAAGACAAAATAATTATGATAAAAACTCTTATTTACTGTATACTAATATTATGAATGTAAAAGTGTTTGTGGTGTGTACTTCTTTTACGCAGCAGCGGAGTACACGTGAGTTTTTGCTGAGAGACAGTTTATACGCTGGAGTGTTTAAACGCGGGAAAAACTGCCAAGCGGAACATAGTCACAACACACAAAAAAATTTATGCAATTCGTCAAATAATGCGTGACAACATGACAAAGAACTGCCTTTAATCAAAATCATACCACGTCTTTTAAAAAACAAACAACACATGCCATTTAATAAATTGTTAATAAACAAAATGATTTACCTTAAGGTCGAATATGCAAACAAAAAAACAAAGAAACAGACTTAATTTTTCATTTAAGAACATGACAGTTACACGCGAATGAATTTATTAAAGGCGCTTCGTACTTCATAGTGGAATGTGAACGCAATTTATTTTGAAAAAAGAACAGAGGTACAAAAGATGTGACGATTAAAATACGTAATGTGTTCATTTAATATTATGTGGGTCGCCATTTTTTTATAACCAACATCTTCAAAGAAAAATTAAATCAGAGAACTTCAAAGATCTTCAATTTTTTATTATATTTAATTTAATGTAAATTAAATTGGCGACTAAGTGGGAAAATAAACCTTTTCCCAGTAATCATAGAATAAAAAATACTTAAAACAATATAGGTATAAACTTCATTATAAATTCCATTACGAACGTCACATTGATTTAAGCCTTCACAAAATATGATATACACTCAACCTTTAACTAACAAACATGATAAAAAGAAAACTTACATGCCAAGTGACTTAAAGGTCATTTTCCACTGCAAAGAGCGAAGCGAATTTAGTAGCTTAAGTTATAAGCTAAAAATTTAATACAGCTCTGAATTGCTGATTCCGTTGTTGACGAACTAAACTACATTCTCTTTCATATACAAACGTTTTTGAAAAATGATAGACAATATTAAAAGTTGTGAACTTTGATGGAGATTTGTCTTAATATTACTTAATTAAAATACTGATATCCTTTTTTTTGTTTTGTGTTAGAAACCTAAAAATATCTTAGATCTTAGTATTCGTCAAATTATAAGGACTATATTGCTTTATCAATTTTATTTCTTATTTTGTATTAGTCATTATACCCCGCTGTCAAAACCACATTTTTATACTAATATTATAAAGAGGAAAAAATTCTATTTTTGTATGTTTGTAACTAAACTCAAAAACTACTGGACCGATTAAAAAAAATCTTTCACCATTAGAATACTACATTATCCCTGAGAAACCGCGGTGGATAGCTAGTTATTTTATAAAGAATTAAGTTCATCCAGAATACGAGTAAAACCGAAGGGCTGAACCTTGACACAATTTAATATAGTAAGGTCCTTAATTAAATAATGTTCTCTTTATCCCGAAAAAATATTACCTATATCAGATAAAGATACATATTTTCGCGTGCAGTGGTGCAAGACCTTTATTACACATTGCCATAAAATAAGCGCATCTGTCAGCGCCCGTCATCGTGCGTACGCGCAGCGCATCGCGCCGATTGACACCGGCCTTGTCAATTAGCCGGACGGTTGAGTTATTGTGGCAATGCATGCGAGTCCCGGATTCAATGCTCGGCTTCAGAACTGCAATATGTAAATGATGTCTTTTTTGTATAATAATATAATTAATTCAAAATTCAAAAAGTACGCCTGTATTGGTCCAAATTATCAATTTATGCCTTTTGCGGTTGAGACCATGGGTCCGTGGGGGTCTGAAGCTCGTCGTTTCGCAAATATTTTATGTAAAAAATTAATCGAGGCCTCGGGTGACCGGCGGGCGGGGAGCTTTTTCCGCCAACGCATCAGCTTGGCCATCCAAAGAGGAAACGCTGCCAGCCTTCTGGGAACCTTGCCGATCGGCAGCAGCGGCAGCCTCGAAGAAGTTTTTTATGTATTGTAATTGTAAATTTGCATGTATATTTTGTACATTTGTTGTTAATTAATTATATGGTCGGATGTTTGATCCTGGAATAAAACATAGGATACTTTTTGTCTTTACTCGAAAAGATAAGATCCCTCGGGAATGCGGGTGAATCCGCCGGGGACAGTTAGTGAGTAAATATTATCTACTATATAAAAATAAATCTGGTTTTCCTTCCTGACGCTATAACTCCAGAACGCACGAACCGATTTCCACGGTTTTACATTCGTTGGAAAGGTCTCGGGCTCCGTGAGGTTTATAGCAAAGAAAATTCAGGAAGAATTCACAAAAAAAAAAGAATAATGAATAAAATTATTTTTGTCATACATTTTGTGTAGAACGATTTTTTGACATGTCTCGAGATCGGACTGACAGTTGGTTTAGTTTCACAATAGGTGGCGCTGGAATCGGGTTCTAAGTTTTATTTTCAGGGCAGGACAACGTCTGCCGGGCCCACTAGTTATATAATAAATTTGATGTGTATTTTTGTAATGGATAAACTCATAAAGTACTTAACTGATTTTTGTTTCACTTATAGAAAACTAAAGAGAGTAACATGGGTTGTATTTTGATTTAATTACTTTGCCACCTTTGGCAACATCCTCGCTTAGCTACCACGGTGATTGTGGTGAAACATTAGCCTAGCCTACCTATGTAATCAGTATTTTTTAAATGTAATGCGTTCTTCAGATTCATTGTTAAAGAACATTGTCCATACAAACTAAAAAGAAAACATTGAGTTGTCTATCAGACCAGCAACATGAAACGGCTGTGATTAATTTAGTGTCTATTCTCAGGCATTCCTATATCTATTGCCGCTTCAATTTTAATTTAAATAAAGAACTAGTGGACCCGGCAGACGTTGTCCTGCCCTGAAATTAAAACAAAACTTAGAACCCGATTCCAGCGCCATCTACCGGGTCCAATTTTGTTTTCAAATCATCGAGGAACCCATTGAAATACACACACAAAATTTCATCCAAATCGGTCCTGTTACCATACTCCTCCGAAACGGCTTGACCGATTACTCAAATTACTAAAATGGCTATTAAAAAATAAGGGTTGATCGTAGAAGGGTGAAAATTGGGGATTGTATGTATTTTTGTATGTTGTATCATAAAAAAATAGAAATTAGAAATTTTGTCTCAAAAATAAAAAAAAAATTTAGGGGTGGACTACCCCTAACATTTAGGGGGATGAAAAATAGATGTTGGCCGATTCTCATAGATACCGGATAAGCACAAAAAATTTCATCAAAATCGGTTAAGCCGTTTCGGAGGAGTATGGCAACTAAAACTGTGACACGAGAATTTTATATATTAGATTTTATTATCCTCATTTATTATTGCTTGATTGATAAAAATATTATTGCTTTATAAAATATCTTAGTTTCAGAAACCTAAGCTTTGAGATTAAATCTAATCGATTGTTTTTTTTTATCAGAAGTTTAATTTCCCGCTCAAAGAGTTCATTTTACCAAATAAATAAGAATCGAAAAAAATAATTCAACAGAACCTTTCCTTCCCATCGATTTGTGTACTTTGAATCACTACTCTAATTTACAATAGTGTTATGGTTGAAAATGTATTGTCAGTATTTCACAAAGTCATTCTATATAATACCTTATTTTCAAGGGTCCTTGGGATGAAAATAGCCGAGCCCTTGCAACGTGAGACGATCCGCTAACAACTTTGCCAAATTGCGTCAAGGCGAGTTAACGTCGTCGCCTATTCTATTCTATACCGACACAACAGGTGTTACGTCGGCTTAGTGAAAACCAACCTTAAATTTTATTTATTTAAAATTGGAATTAATTTGTTTCGAAGTGTTCCATAATTGAATTAATGAAATATAACTTTCAATTGTCAATTTACTTGCTTCAAAATTCTTCAGTTGGAAACTATTAAATTAAACTTTATGGTAGAGACTTAAAATTCAAATTTCTTTGTAATATAATAAAGCATTAAGGTTGATTTTAGTGGAACGGTTTCACCGCGGGTTTGTTTGCACAGTAAGTTATTAGCTATGCTAATATTGACAAGGGGAGGTAATCTTAGTGCGTGACGTCATAGGGAGGAGGACGACAAAATGAATTTCCTTTGAGTAAATCAAGTAAGTAACATTATCACGATTCGCTTGAGAGCGTTTCAGTTGCTAACACGAGTCGGTTGGATGGTTATTGGTAAGAAGTTTCAGAAGGTTCCCAAATTATTATTTGGGAAATTTATGTTAAGTGACGATGGTATTCTAAAGTGAACCAAGTTAAAACATATTATAAGACAAATTGGAACAGAATACCTGCGTTGTATTGCTTATAATATTAATAAGGTCATTTAATATTAATATTAAATGACCTAATGCGTCAATAAATATTTTGTTCTTTTTTTTTCTTACTTAGGAAGCGTTCAAGTATTACGTAACGCAATTTTTGGAGATTTTTGACCCCCCCTCCCCCCATGTAACGCGCCGTCACGATTTTCTGTACCCCCCCTCCCCCCTAGTAAAACGTTATGTAACCATCAAGTTAGCATTTTGACCTAAAATTATTTTTAAAAATAAAAAACAAAAACCGACTTCAAAACTGTAACCTATACCTATGTACAAACATAAACTAAAAAGTAAAGAATAATATTTTAATTTCAAAGCAAGAGCCTTAAAGGACAATCAACAAAATTATTGATATTTATATATCTATTTAATATTTATAAACAGTTCTTTTTGGAGTCGGTGCCAGCCAAGAAGAAGGACAGTTTTGAACTGGACACGAAGTGTTCATACGAGAAAACGTCTTACGACACCTCTCCTTACGGTAATGTTCCTTAGGTCTGCGCCGTCGCTCCCCTACTTTTCGAAAGTTTGTTACAAAGGCAGAATTAAACTGTCCTTCTTGGCTGGCACCGACTCCAAAAAGAACTTTTTATAAATATTAAATAGATATATAAATATCAATAATTTTGTTGATTGTCCTTTAAGGCTCTTGCTTTGAAATTAAAATATTATTCTTTACTTTTTAGTTTATGTTTGTACATAGGTATAGGTTACAGTTTTGAAGTCGGTTTTTGTTTTTTATTTTTAAAAATAATTTTATTTTTTAATTTTTAAAGTTTATTCCTTATTATATGTTATCCTAGGCAAAACTAGTTTGTCCTGAAATCGGGTCTGGCCGGTAAAATATAATATACAACTAGCGGGCCCGGCAGACGTCGTCCTGCCCTGAAATTAAATCAAATCTTGTAACTCGATTCCAGCGCCACCTACCGGGTCCAATTGTATTTTAAAACCATCGAAGAACCCATTGAAGTATACACACGAAATTTCATCCAAACCCAAAAAGTCACGCTCAACGACTCAGTTTGATTCACCAAGGTTTATCAAACGAGATCGATTTTTTTTCGTTTTTGTTGTTTTTCTCAAAAAGTGCTTAATCAATTTCGACAAAATTTAAATGGGACCACCTCTGAAGTAGGACCTACCAAACAAAAAAAGAATCATCAAAATCTATTCATAATTGGCAGAGAAATCGAGTAACAAACATACAAAAAAAAAAAAAAAAAACATACAGACGAATTGAGAACCTCCTCCTTTTTTTTGAAGTCGGTTAAAAAGTCACAATTATGTGGCGTAAAGTACCGAAAATGTTAAAATAAAGTGTTACGTAACAAGTAGTTCAAACCTCCCTCCCGCCCCTGTAACGCATCGTAACGTTTTACAAGACCCCCCCCCCCCCCCCCAAATTCGTTACGTAATACTTGAACGCTCCCTTACTTAGTAAATATTAATTATCTGATCTAAGAAAAATAAATTGCGGGCAGCCCGTATCGAACTATTCCTCAATTAAGCTCATTAACTTACATTGGCTATGGCTTTATTAAAAATAAAATTGGTAAGTATTTATCTGTTTTCCATTGTAAGCTTTGCTTAGTTTGGGATGGGATGGCCATGTGAGTATAATTTCCCAGGACATTTATTATTAGTTGGCCATATCCAACAAAAGATCATGTTTCTTACAGTAGGTACTAAATTAGGAAAAATAAACATCGTAAACTCTTTCTAAAGAAGATTACTGTTCAAATTAATTGCCTTTGAAAACAATTTCACCGAAAGGGAGCCAATCAACTGTAAATATAAAGGAGAGCCGACACCATCGTTAAATATCGTAAAATGTTCCTAAAGGGTGGGCCACACACGAGATTTTTTATATAAAACCGCGAACCCCGCGGCGCACTTCAACGATTTTACGACCACATCCGTCCATTTAGTATAATTTCAATTTTTTTATGTGTTTACATTAAGACAATTTTAAAATTAACACGGGTACAGCGCGGCGGCCAATGTAAATAGTGTCGTAAAGCGGTTATAACCAGTTCAAGCCAGTATTTATGTTGAAATTGAATTAGGTCTTTAGTTTATTACTGATAGGACCGCTTGGGGCTGATTGGAATGCTTATCAAAAGAGGTTGGAAGAACTCCGAAAAAATCGAATCACCGAGTACTGAAAAATAAATTAAATATACAGAATGTAGTTTAAATATTGGTCCAACGTTAAGGGGTAACCGTATATTCGGTTATCACATACCGATCACAATTTAACAAAAAAAAAAACTGTTGAAATTATAGCCAAATTGGTATCTCAATATATCGAATTTTATATATAATTTATTCGCTATTTATCACCCCCAAGAAAATCAGATCCCAATTTATGTAAAAAAGGTACTCTTTAATTTTTCAGTACAAAAATGGCAAAAATGTGACAATCACGCAAATAAAGTGGAGGAAGAAAACCACCAAAATTTTTATGTGGATACAGATTAATTTAATTTAATTTATATTTTAGTTCAGAAAAATTATATTACTTATTGCAACTCATTTCGTCAGTTTATATTATCATACGCAATTCATCATCATCATTTTCGGTACAGACTTGTCAATATCGTAAGATATATTTTCATTACTATTCATCACGTGTATAGCGAGATAGTTCTGTTACGTCTCATGTCAACGTTTCCCGCACCGCTCCACTACCGCAGGAACCTACTCAGCTAAGCGCTATGACTGTAGTAAATCAGTTATTCAGGTTTCCATATTACAAGCTCTGCTTAGTTTGGGATCAGATAGCCGTGTTTAAAAATGTCCCAGGATATTATCCACTTTTAAAATAATAGTAACAGCCATTTAACTAAAATAGACAAACATATAGCTGCCACTTCAAAAATAGAATTACCGTAAATTTTTCATCATAAAAACTGTAACTTTCTATTTTTATTTTATTTTATTTTAATTCTTAAGATATCCAACAGCTATATAAGAAATACATGCTTAAAATAGTTGTCTAAACAATCCAAAGCCAATAACAGGATATCCTAACATGATAAGGTAAGTGTATACAGAGCAGAGCATGACATAATTATTGAGTATAAACTAACAAAAATAATAAATGAACGGTGTTATATGAAGGTTTGTTTGTGTTCGTGTCCATGTGGAAATGTGTACGAATGTATGGATGTGTGTGTGTGTATGTGTGTATGTGCGTGTGTGTTATATAAAAACACGATAAAACCGTATCTTAACCATTAATTGATACCTAGCTAGAATAACCCTTTTAGCTAAATTACGCACACGTCGTTATTTTCAAGGCGATAAGTCTTATATTACCATAAATCTGTCAGCGCGGGTAATAAGGCGACGCCAGACGGCCGGTTGCGTATTCCTGAAACCTGCATCAAATCATACTTAAGAATACAAATAAACATAGAATTGATGTAAATACTTACTTATGAAATGTATTAATTAGATATTAATGTCAAAATGTTTTCAAATTATTATTTCGTTGGAATATTCAAAAACGATGATGATATTCATTAAGTTTTTATTAGATTTTCATTAAAATGTGGACTCCAGTACAAGTTATCTTTAGGTTTTATGTTGCAAACGGAGTTTTATTTGTTGTTAAAATGTCTATAAAACCCATGATTAATTTGTTTTGACAGTTTTCGTCATTTAACCAAAAAAACTAATACTTTTTCGTAAAGAAAAATCTCTTTTGCTAAAGGATGAAAGGATCACCCTAAATCTAATCACAGAACAAATAAAAAGAGCGTACGTAAACAATAGTCTACTTGCACGTACGCTATCCCGCGTCACTCGTGTCGCACAGGAACGCGATCGGCTTCCTTTTTCAAATTCGTATTCCTTCACTTTAAGTGCACAGGGCTCTGTCTAACTCTTTTATTAGGTCTGTCACAGTATCTAATAAGAGTAGGTTTAAGTAATTTTAATTGTTGCTAGGATTTTGTTAAGTATGTATTTAAACACAAAGTGACATAAAACCCTACTACCTTACAGACACTCCAGCACCTTGCTAACTGTAAAAGCGTAACATTTCGTCCCTCACATCACATCACATCCGACGTTCGTGACAAATGAACGACACGCCCCGTTTGGTACACATGAGACGATTGACCAATATCACAATGTTGTGTATAAAATATTTATTGTCTACTAGCTGTTCCGCGCGGTTTCACCCGCGTTCCCATGGGATCTTATCTTTTCCCGGGATAAAAAGTAACCTATGTGCTATTCCAGACTATAATTTATCTCCATGCCAAATTTCAACCAGATCCATTCAGCCGTTCTGGCGTAAATGAGTAACAAACATACATCCATCCAAACTTTCACATTTATAATATTAGTAAGATTTAATTAGGTCTGTTTTAGACTAATTGAGTCAGTGTGTATGTGATTTATTCAAAGTTTGTAAATACGCACGAAATAAGAAAATTTATTTTAGCCAAAATAAGAAATAGGTACGTCCCTGACCGACAAACAGAGGCGAAAAAGGTAAACGGCTTAACGGATTTTGATGAATCTTGGCACACAGGTAGATCTTATCCTGTAATAAAACATAGGATACTTTTTATCCCGGGAAAAGATAAGATCCTTCGGGTGAAAGCCCGGGGGATATCTAGTATTTAATAAAGTATGTTATGGTATTATTTCCCTGTTTAACCATGTGTACAATGTAAGTACTGTTCAGCCATTAATGAATTATTTTCGCTTGTGTCTGATTCTATTGAAGGATTCAATTTGTATATTTCATATTCAGCGCCAAATCCCTTTCTCGAACCAGTGATTTTCATTATTCGTATTGTTTCTACGCACTTGAGAGGTAACGTAATTAAGAATATTTCAAGCTAGATCCAATTTTAGAATTATATATTGACAGACTAGTTGTGCCCCGCGGTTTCACCCGCAGTTCGGAGGCATATTAACTTTTCTCGGGATATGATCTACCGGTGTGCAAAGTTTCATCAAGATCTGTTTAGTAGTTTTTGCGTTAAAGAGTTACAAACATCTTAACATCCAAACAAACTCCATCCAGACATAAAAACGGAAGAGCGGGTATCCTCTAATACCTACAGGTTTTTAAAAAACTTAAAAGGGGAGTTCCAACCCTTGTAATTACTGTACTTGTAATCTAATAAAGAAATTTTCAAATTTTATGTTTCTTTTTTTAACTTTCACATTTATAATAGTAGGTACTAAGGTAAAATTGTCACCATGGTAAGTGATGATGTGGCTGAAAGTGGTAAGCACACAAAGCCTAGAAGGAAAACTCCCAAATGTAGCTCCCGAAACACACCAATGTGCTTGACAGACTTTCAACTTGAGCGTGGTAGCCAGCCAGTCGGGTTACACAAAAAAAAGCGTTACATTGATTAATTAGACTAGAAATGTCAAACTAAGTCTTGAAAACCCAAACAATATATCGAACAATTCTCATTAACGCAATAAAACGTCACATGTGATACGTCAAAACATCGGCGTAACTGCCGATCTCGATTAACCCAAATTACGGCGCTGTAAATATTTGTTCGTGCGCGCTCGTTAAAATACGGTCAGCGTCGAAAAAACTCGGAAATCGACCCGATTCTAAATAGAATATGGACGCGGGCAGTTTGCGTAATGCGCGGTCAAAATGTTAATTTGTTTGATGGAGTGTGAATTGTTGAAAATAGATTTGTTTTGTTATCATGATAAATGTTCGGGAATATTTTTCACACGGCCATTTGGAGCTTAGCTTATCCAACTCAATTGTAGGTTCCTTTATTAATATTATCTAGGTAATCTAATATTATAAAGAGAAAAGATTTGTTTGTTTGTTATGCATAAACTCATAAAATACTTGACGGACAAAAAAAAATCTTTTACCTATCCAAAGCTACATTACAGCTAGTAACAGGCTGTATTTTTATTTATTCCGTCGGAAACGCGGGTAAAACCGCAGGGCGGAAAACTAGTATTGGATAGCTTCAAAGTAAGAGCAGTGGTCAATCAATCAAAATCTTTTTTCGAATAGAACTCGAGCAGTCACTTAATACGAGTGAGACTATTAAAAACAAGCATTGCTAATAAACATGGCCGATAGTTGTCAGTCTATATGTTGGAATATCAACCAGATTGACAGTCTCGCTATATGTGCTGTTTAAAGTAAAATTTTCATTTTATTCTTTTTTTTTTTTTTATTCTGGATAGGCTTGTAATTGACCACAATCTCACCATGGTAAGTGATGATGTGGCCGAAGATGGTAAGCACACAAAGCCTAGATGGGAACTGGCTCTCAATTTTTTATACCACAAATTATAACCAGGCAGGCTTATCGCCTGATGGTAAGTGACTACCGAGATTAGCGATACCAGGGGAGTTGCCAATGTGTTGTAGACCTTACTACAATGCCTTAAAGGCAACTGGCTCTCAAGTGCAGTCGCCAGAACACACCGAGAGGTACTTGACAACAGATTTTCAACTTGTGTGTGGTAAGCAGCCAAACTACAAAGTACCCTACCACCGTGCTATGGTTTCCTCACGATGTTTTCCTTCACCGAAAGCTCAAGCTCATTGTAGGATTTGAACCCACGACCTTCGCCGCGGTATCCAACGTCACTAGCACTGAGCTATCATCGCCCTGATGTATTTAAGTATCTGACTTAAAGTATATTCTACCTTATTCACATAATAATTGTATAGGTACCAACGAAATTGTAACTTGAAAATCAGAGACAAACAAGAGGTGGTTTCCAAAGCGAACTGAGATTGGTTTATCACGCCTGATACACGCCACGAACTAATGACTGGAGTTAAACAATGAAGCAGACTAGTGTCGTGAACACGACTGCTAGGGATGGGGTGTGGAGGTGTCGATAAAAATAAGTATTCGAATTAATTAATGCGTAAGTTACAGTAGGATGTTTGGTTCGTTTTTAATGTGTTTAACATTGCTGAAGAGATTTTGATGAAATTTAGTATGGGGATACGTGTCCCCCAGACAGGACATAGACTGCTTTTATTTTCAAATCTATTCTTAAGTAAGTGAAACTAAAAACTCATTTTCAGTTTAGATCCTGATAACATTTAAACTGAGAAGACTCTGGCATTAAGCTCATATACAAATATTTGACACTTCGCCAGGGATCAAGTGCATAGAGAAGCTACTACAACCATATAAAAGGCTGGATTCAGGGATAAAAGCTTTGCAAGCGGCAGTAGTCGCGCGGAAAAGTTAAAGAAAATATATCAGTACATGAAACTGGCACAGAAGTCTGGCTCTGGTGTATGTAATCTGACGTATTTCGACAAATTTTATTACAATAAAAACAAATTAAATAATCGTTAGGTTAGACGATAAAAATTCATTAAGATTCATTTAAAATCGGTTCACAATTGACGAAGAAAAAGAAATCAGTGAATGAATATAGAACCTCATTATTATGAAGTCTGTTTTTTTAAATACTTGTTGATTTTAGTTAATTAACGAGTAATATCTAAAGGATAAATATAAATTAAGTAAAATAGCGTTGCCTGTTAGTGACTTCAAACTGTTGCTTTTATATTTTATTTTACAGTTGGAAATAACACAAATATTTTCATAAATCAATTTATTATAATAATCTATCGTGTTATTTCATCCAAGTCGATGGAAACAAAGAGCTAGACTAACTAAAGATATACAGAAAGCATTAAACTAGAATGTATCTAAAATATAGTGCGGTGCATAGAGCACTAAAACACTTGTCGATAATATAAATTGTACAACAATAAACCACGATGGGATGTCGTGCACACGCTCGAGCTCGGACGACGCGCATCGTAGTGACGTGCATTTAAATTATCGATTATGTGAAAGGTTAGACAAAGGGAGCAGTCGCTGAAGAATCTTGAGCGATATCCTCGTGTCATGCACACCGCACACGGGTTAGATGTAGTTTTTAGGGATGCGGTTACATTACTATCGATATATTAGATTTTCGAAAATAACTTAACTTAATCGAGGCCTCGGGTGACCGGCGGGCGGGGAGCTTTTTCCGCCAACGCATCAGCTTGGCCATCCAAAGAGGAAACGCTGCCAGCCTTCTGGGAACCTTGCCGATCGGCAGCAGCGGCAGCCTCGAAGAAGTTTTTTATGTATTGTAATTGTACATTTGCATGTATATTTTGTACATTTGTTGTAAATAATAAAATAATAATAATTAAAATCGAGGCAAAACACTTAAACTAGATTCAAATTATTATTAATAATATAACATGAAAAAATAGTTGCATCAATCAGATTCAAAATCTATGAAAATAACGATCCCAGACTTAAAAGTCCGGTAGCATAATGTGTGGGTTTTGAATGAACAAAAATATATTTTTTTAACTTTTTTATTTAACTAAATTATCAGCACAACGAAGCTTCTTAAGTTCTTTAAATTGGTAAAATTTGTTTGATTTTTATTATCTGTCTAATAATATAAAGAGTTGTAACTCAAAAACTACTAAGCAGATTTCAAAAATTATTTCACCATTTGAATGCTACATTATTCCAGATTAACATAGGCTATATTTTTATCCCGGGATAAGAAAAGGTCCCACGGGAACGCGGGTGAAACTGCGGAGGACAGCTAGTATCTTATATTTTAATTGTCGATATCGATAATAATCGCCTAAGCTCGTCATCACTCGATAGAAATAAGAATAACAACGCGGCAACAGGCGGTCGTTAGTTTTTGCTCTATTTTCGACTCGGTCGGGCTAAGCACGATCCAAGCTTCAAGCCCCAGCTTAAAGCTTAGATAATGTGTATGCAGATGGTTTTAGTATTTACCGATACTGTTGGGTTAAGGAAAGATTGGTCGAAATTAACTTTATTATTAAAACTTTGGCACAAACTTGATATATTTTTTACTGACAAAAATGATTTATAAAGAGGTAATTTTTTTTAAATGAGATTGTTATTTTAACAACATTTTACATGTTTTAGGTCTCTACATCATTATTTGAAAGGTACCTATTTTAATTACTACGCTATTCTAACGACGCCATGTTTTAATTTAGAGAGATATAGAGAGAGAAAAAGCAAGTAACTCTAGATGAGTTACTATGGAAATAAATTGAGGCTATTTCATATTGGGGTACCTACGTTACTCCTCGGTCGATTTCGAATAATCTTGATTTTCGAAAAATAATACCTGAAACAAAAATAAGAAATTGTTACACCTTTATTCAATACTATGTCTATACTCATCATATGTCAGGTTGTGGAATGAGCTCCCTGTAGAGGTGTTCCCTAGAGACTACAGCATGGGGTTCTTCAAAAGAGGAGTAAGAAGGTTTATGCAAGGTCGGCAACGCGCTCGTGACGCCTCTGGTGTTGCAAGCGTCCATAGGCTACGGTAACCGCTTACCATCAGGTGGGCCGTAAGCTTGTTTGCCACCTAGTGGTATTAAAAAAAACTTTTACTTTTATATTATGTTAATTTTCGATTCTCTGGTGAAGGTATCCGTAGCTTCACAAGCTCCTCGCCAATCACCTGTCAGTGTAGCAATCCTCCTGGTATTGATTGTCTCTAGGCGACGGTAATCAATATATTTTTTAAATACCTAGTTTTAAACGGCAAAGCTCACCAAATAACACTTGGTAATTGTTGGTATATAGGTACAGTTTGAATTTCGAATTAAAATTTAATCATGGGTGTCGTCCATTTTGTATTGCGCGTTAGTCAAACATTGGGGTGCGAATATGCAAAGTGCTGCTCTGCATTTGATGCACGCTCGTGTTGCTTTAAAACGGGCCTCTGTTACACCGTTGTGTAATTTACTAACAGATTTTTGGTAGAAAATTTAATAAATAATTTCCTGTGACATTTTTGTTCTTTGTACTTTTAAAACATTCGCGAACAATTCATATTTGTAGATTATACCGGGTCTATTCGCGCACAGAATAATCAATATATAATAATAGAATAATCAGAATAGACCCGGTATAGTCTACGAATATTTTTGTTCTTACTAACCACGCCAACTGACCTGTCAATTCATATATATATGACTAAAGCTTTGATATTTAAAAATACCTGGATCAATATTATTCCGAAAGAACAGTATATTTAGGTAAATAATGAGAAGATAATAGACAAATGACTATTAATAGTTCGTAAAAAATACAAAACAGAGAAAAAATATATGAAATCTTTGACTACATAAATTCTCAAGTCCTAAATGTTCTTTCTCACTGACACCGTTTACAAAACTTATACAAACCTTCAAAACATTTTTTTTTGTACTCAAATTCTTAACGTCCTCTAAGAGCGTTACATACACTCCTATGTAATTGCATCCACCATAACGTTTCACTTCAATATTCATGTTCGGAGCTTATCCCTGCAAACGGAACGCGCTGTACCACGACACCAGCTCGCAGATGACTCTGCTTCTTGAGACCTTTGAGTTAGAGGTTCTTTAAGAGTAAGCGGTAGCGGAGAAAGCGCTAAAAGATCTCAGGCGGCCTTTTCAAAATGCGAATTTCCAGACAAATATCAGTATTTTTCATACTTTTTACGTCGGAAATTTGACAATCAGGTCGGGTCAGCTGACCGTATGTAATAACCATACCAGATAAATGTGTTGTCTGCCATTAATCCTGAAGGCAACTGGCTCTCAAGTACAATCACCGGAACATCAGAGTCTGGCGATATGTTTACAACTTGAGCTGGTCATCAGTTTCTTCACCTAACCGTCAAGTTAATTAAAAAACCCACACACTCCACCAAGGAATCCAACGTCACTACCAATTGCTATCATCGCCTTAAAATGTTCCAGCTTTACATCTGAAAAGAGGAGTCAAGAGTTGGTGATAAGACCTATTAAAGAAGTCCCTCTCATGTCGCTCTACGTGGCCACTGAGATGCATCAGAGAGATCTTGGATACAGGTGGTAGGGCATCAGAATCACTCGAGGGTGGCATTTTGATGATTGGTAATGACATCAAAATATGTGGCCAGAAACGATGATCTTTATATCAATAGCAAATCTTTACTCTTTTACATGCTGCTTATATTGATTTCGATTTAAATTAAACGCTTATTTCCTGGCCACACATTATGATTCACGAATTCACGATTATGACCAACATTCCCAAAGTCTTCGAGTTGACACAAAAACCGAATACCAACATAATAAAGGTAAAGTTTAAGAGGGAATACTAAAAATACTGACTCACGAGGACAGAACGTCAATTTTACTAGAACTGGGATTCATCATGAATTGGCTTTCTTGAGAATTACAAACTGCATTGTTATAAGAAAATAATTTAGTCATTGTTTTAATTTAACTTCAATTTTTTTGAGGAAAATAGTTGACTTTATATCTAAGGGTTTGTAGTGGAATATAAAATCCGTTTCTTTCTATGCCGTGTTGCATGTGATATTTTTTTAGCCCAAAATATGTATTTATAATTTTAAGGCTTCCGATGGAATTTTGCTATGTGAAGTTCTTTGTAGTACTCGTCTGGCTGGCTACCACCCTTTTCTGTACCAAGCTGCTATCAGTGTTCTGGCAATTGCATTTGAGAGCCTTTAATGCCTACCTATTCAACGGAGGATTCTTGCCGGAGTCTTCTTAGTTTAAGTGTATTCCGAACCGGTGGTAGAGTCAAGTCTAAACTCCCTAAACTGAATAAATGAGTTTGAACTTTTATCTAAAAAATCAAAGCATCCGAACATTTTAAACGAAGGATAATATAATTTTGATGAATTATGAAAACAATCGATGCATAAAACATAATTTTCAATACAATTTTCGTTTGATTAAAGATGAGACCTAGTAGATAGAACACGCAATGACCACATAATCACACGTTACAATATTTGTAATTCAAAACGCAACAAATAAAAACAAAACACAATACATAATATATTTTGCGACGTCCACACAAAATCTAAATTGGGTGCGCAATAAAACTCGCCTTTTACTTCTTTATACGTGGCTCTCCAAACGTGGTGCACAAAACGAAAACTGAAAACGTCCCGTTCGCTTTTAATTGGCACATGCCGGTATCGAGTTTCAGTCTTGGCCTGCCAGTTCTTTGATGACTCAGTCCTGTGTAGGCACTGTATGTGACAAGCTGGAGTCCTTTTTGTGGGACACTCGAGTACTATTTTGAGGACACTATGTACTATAGAAGACAATTTGGTTTAAATTTTTTAAAGGGGCACGTTTTGTCCTTTTTGAAAATAACTATATTCTTTATTATGCTCTTTTACTTCTTTTTAAGTTCAAATCAAATCAAAATGTTTTATTCAATTTTGGGACACTTAAGGAACACTTATTGAACGTCATCTTATTTCTAATGGTGGTACCATTTCCAAATAAAGACCTCAAAAGTAAAGTTCGAAATGATTTTACGTAAATAATGTCAAATATACTTCACAAATTGAAAAATCCGTCTATCCGTATGTCACACCAATTTTATTCGATTATTATTAAGCCTAAAGTAGGAACATAGAATAAAATATATAGAACAGAGTTATTAATCTCGCAACTATAGTTGTTTGTCTATTTTAACAAAGCCCAAATCTCCAAAACTATCCACAATTTTATTATTATAATTTCGATGTACAATTCCATACAAAAATACCCTTAGGGCTCGCCCCAACATCTATAGAATGTCATATTTTTATGAAGGGCTTTGATTGATCATTGTTTGAACATAAAAGGGACTCAAACTAAGGTAAATAAATGATTTTGAACTCTATGTTGTGGGTAATAAGTTATAGGATGTGTAATAGGTTAATTTTGGGGAAATTTGAGATCGACGTATTTGTTTAAACTCTTATATTTGGAACTAAATACCCTGTATTATTTGTTTTATATTTTTTTGTGGGAGTTAATGCAGATGTTCTATTCTATATCTACTTATATGAACAAAATATTAAAAACTGACGATGTATTTATGATGTCGATTCTCTTTTGTATTTCAATAGTAAACCAAAAATAAATGAATAACACATTCACCTAATTCTTGGTTGTAATATCTAATAGTAAAGTTCTATCTCTGATAAGAACTACCGTAAATTCTACACAATACTTAATTGAATACAGGACAGGGGAGCAATTTTGCTGCAAATTTATTTCGTAGTCGGCGTACAGTCGAATTAGTTTTATTTACAACGATGTGCCCGCACGAGACGGACAGTAAATTAATTTCACTGTGAAATGTGAATGTACTGTGAAATATGAATAGCTACTGTGAAATATTTTTACACGGCGCTGGCATTTTTTGTTGGCATAGATTACCAGCATTTTTTTACATACTTGGTACCTATGAGGGTTCAGAGACGTACCTATTATTTATACAACTATTTTGTACATAAAAAAGGCTTGACTATCAGACTAAACAGACTATCCACGATAAAGTGACAAATAAAAGATGTTATTTGTTGAATTGTTTCATTTTCCAAATTTTACATTTTATATCTTGCATTTACATTGCGATGCATTGCGTGAAGAAAAAGAATGGGCTGGGTGGAAGTCGACCATAGATCGAGAGAGGAGAGAAAAGTGTTGCCCGCTGGGGTGCCCGAACGGTTGGTGTTGCCGGCTGATTCGCCGTCACAAACCTGGCCTGAACACAGTTAGAAACTTAAAATCTTGCTCACAGGTTCCTTTTATGACGTATTACACAAATGGTTTATGGTAATTTTTTTTTTATTTAAGCCCTGAGGGGGTAAAATAGGGGATCGCGGGTGTTACCGCGGAGCGAAGAGCTTTTCGCAAACAGTTACGACTCTAAATCGATATAAATATTACAATATCGAAAATGGTTTTATTTGTAATAACGACTGCTTAAATATGCGGTTGCTAACCGGAACCTGATGAAGTTAAACCGGGTTTTTTATTAAATTGATTCCAAAACGTATCTGGATAAGCTTGTATTTAACCACAATCTCACCATGGTAAGTGATGATGTGGCCGAAGTTGGTAAGCACACAAAGCCTAGATGGGAACTAGCTCGACAGATTTTCAACTTGTGTGTGGTAGCCAGCCAGTTGAGTACTACAAAGTACCCTACCACCGTGCTATGGTTTCCTCACGATGTTTTCCTTCACCGAAATATCAAGCTCATTGTAGGATTCGAACCCACGTCCTTCGCCGCGGTATCCCGACGTCACTACCACTGAGCTATCATCGCCTTAAATTATCACTTGATTTATCTCATAGGCAGGCATGTAGAATTGTTAAAAATTGAAAGGACACGCAAATCTCGACCCGTACCTGACGTACATCCTATGTTTTGTATCTGTGGTAAACAATAAAAAACAACAAACACCGTGTAACGTATCAGTAATATACAAGACAATAATGCAAACGTTACCCAAGATTCCACACTTCAACGAGTCGGGAATCCTGTAAAGCCATATCCTGGGTCCGTATGATGACATACGTCCCATGCGTGGAGTACATTCGCTACGGTAAAGGTGAGGGCTTAGTGGCATAAGAATAGTGAGTAGCGGTTTAAAGCAGCTTTGGAGTTAAATATTTTTTTATTATTCGTTCAAAAGACGTAATGAAGACACTAGACACACTTGGGTGGCATAGTTTTGTGTTTATTAAACTACGTGTTTTTTTTATTTGTCGATTAGCAACGTAGTACGAAAAATCAATAATTATAATATCCAATTTCAGGTCTGACAGAAGATAAATATGAATATGTAAGCTGGACATGGCTATACATAGCTTATTTATTGATCGAATCATTAACTGCTTACAACAATAATCTTGATCGAGGCTTATTGTACTACAACAGCTGCACTTGAGAGCCAGTTCCCTCCTAAGCTTTGTGTGCTTACTACCAAACGCAATATATGAAGCTTACGACTAAATGGAAAGCGCCCAGATTTGCCTAAAAATATCGGTTTATGTTACCCGCTAACCGCTCCGCCTATCACCAACACCGCACCACAATCAAGGCCTAGAGCTAACATTTGGAAGCAAGGCACGCACGTTGCTAAGCGAGTCTTTTCATACCACACACGATTTGCAATTGTAGTTTGTGACAGCCCTAACAGTATTACAAGCTGTCGACGTGTTTTACAATCCTACATCGCACTATTGAAGTTTACCCTTAATGGTATTAATAATAATAAATAATCTGGGACATTAAATAGTGCTTGTACTATGGAAACCAGAAAACATATACTTTTTCAATTCAATTCAAAAATTTACTTACCTACATAAAGAATCAAAATGGAAATCGAACCCACGACCTGAAGTGTGGCAGATAAGTGTTCTTACTACGCCAGCCAACCCGTCGCTATAAAGTAATCCCCCGTAGGCTAAGTCTAGGTTTTCTAGTAATGATTATTTGTAATCGAATTGAAGCCTATCAAAATTCAAAAAGTTTTGTTCAATTTTGGGACACTTAAGGAACACTTATTGAACGTCATCTTATTTTTTTTTTTTCAAGGTTTTTGGCTTGGTATCTAGACCTTTAAGCCATTTCTTAATTTAAATATTTCATTTTTTATGTTATAGTCACGTTTTATTGTCACTTTCACTGTAAAGTCAAGTCCTCATCCGTACAAGTCCAGACTATTTTTAGTAAAATTGGCGGCTATTCCACTAAAACTTTTCACGGACTTCTTGGGACAACCTGGAAAGTCACGATACACGCTTTCATTTCATTTCACTTCACTTGTGCACTTAGATTGATCTTTATTGGACAAAACACCACCAAAATTATTCAATAAAACTCAAAATACGCGAATTTAATGAAAATAAAACGAAAACACAACGTCACTTCGCAAGTTCCCGCCAAAAAGTCCCGTCATCTTATTGCTATCTTTTAAAGCTAGAACTACCACCATTTCGAAATAAAGACCTGTCAGGAGAAGAAACGGCGAAA
The DNA here is from genome assembly GCA_951361185.1 of Ochropacha duplaris. Taxonomy (NCBI): domain Eukaryota; kingdom Metazoa; phylum Arthropoda; class Insecta; order Lepidoptera; family Drepanidae; genus Ochropacha; species Ochropacha duplaris. The sequence continues at coordinate 1,928,073 of OX592715.1, read as the reverse complement.
CTAACTCTCCGGTATTCTTTTCCATATCTTGGCTAGTCCTGGATTATATGATCCTGACTGTAAAGCCGGATTCGCCCTTGAGTAATTATTCTTCAACTATTCTAGACATCATTAAGAATATTACGGACAGCACACAAACAGTAATTCATATTATTATTTTTTCTTCTCTTCCGGGCAAATATCTTGAGTTTAATCTCCTGTTAGGTACTTTTCTGGCTTCTTTTTCTGTCGCCAAGCACCAATCGGTATGTTCCAACAGCTGCACTTGAGAGCCAGATCCTTTCCAGGCTTTTTGAGCCTAATATATTTGAAAAATCAGAGCACTAGTCTAATACAAACTACTAAATACCATCAAAATAGAATCCTCCTCAAATATTTGTTCATTTGTGAAACGATACACATGATTCGGGGGGAATCGTGTCTTGAATGCTAATTTAAAAGAATACAGACACTATTTCTAATAAGATAAGGCAGAGTTTCGCTACGAATTCGAACCTATACAAAAAAACATATGTGCCTTACTAGGCCTAAACTGAATAAATGAGTTTGAGTTTGAATGAACAGGAACTCAAGTTGTTTTCAAAATCTAGAATTATTTTTATGGTCTCCGTATATTTTCAGGTTGTAGTGATTTGGTATCCGTTATCCCCTATTTTACCTCCTTAGGGGTAGAATATTTTAATTTATTTAGAACTGCTTGTAATCTTACTTCTATTAAATGAGAGTTTGTTTGAATGTGAAGATGCTTGTTACTGTTTCACGTAGAAACTACTAAACGGATTTTAATTTAATTTGGCACACAGGTAGACCATATTTTGGATAAAAAAATTGGATACTTTTTATCTCGCGAACGCAGGTGAAACCGCGAGGATACATAAAAATTACTTCACTAGACCTTGTTAGATCTGAAAAGAGCATTAAAAACAGACCTATCCTATGACGCCATAATTACAAAACGAGAATCAATTAAGAGAGAAATAAAAGATACCCTAATAAAACCTGGTACACTCGCGTACGAAACACTTTTTATTTATTTTTTATTATTACCAAGGCGCCTCAATGCTAACAGTTCGGTGTTAAGTTACATGAACGTACGTAATAAATAATGAAAAGAATTTGTGGCTGGATCGTAAATGTTGATGCTCGTTTATTTATCGAGTGCAACGCGATGTTAGTGCTCACAAAAACTTAAAGACATTTAGTGAAGTCACGTGACAAATTAGGGTCGCGATCACTTTATATTATCGTCGAGAAATAATGTAAAAAGTGTAATATATATTATGATTAACTAGTTTATTCCCCGCGGATTTACGACATGTTTTCTGGGGGTAAAATGTATCCTTTGTTTTTCATGCTACCAAATTTCATTTAAATACACATTATTTAAATTTTTGAAGGCTAATTTATTGTGGGTACTTGAGTGGTTGTCAATATATATATTTTTTACTTTAGTATAAGCTTGTGTTTGACCGCAATCTCACTATGGTAAGTGATGATGTGGCCGAAGGTGGTAAGCACACAAAGCCTAGATGGGAACTGGCTTTCAAGTACAGCTATCGGAACACACCGATAGGTGCTTGGCGACAGATTTTTAACTTGAGGGTGGTAGCCAGCCAGTCGGGTACTACAAAGTACCCTACCACCGTGCTATGGTTTCCTCACGATGTTTTCCTTCACCGAAAGCTCAAGCTCATTGTAGGATTCGAACCCACGACCTTCGCCGCGGTATCCAACGACACTACATCGCCTTTGAACTATTTCGGTAAATAACCGGTAATTTTCATCAACTAAACTTGACAGGTCTTGTAACCGACAACCATTTTTAAAATAGTATGACATTATGTGAAAGGTACACAGCCAATAAAATAAACAACATAAATATTTATAACATTCGACGCTTTTTAACAAGCCCATATTTAATAACTAAAAAAATACTTTGACAGATGTACGAGTATTATTCTACACTTTCAAAATGGAATTTAAATCAAAAATAAAACAAAAGTGCAAAATATTTTTCGTGTTTCTTTTAATACGACAATAAATATAAGATGTCGTAATATTTACTTATGCTTTTGTCTCTTTTTTTAGTGTTATTAATTTGGTGTTACGAGATGATCCATAAATCATTTGGAAGATTTATCTTACACGCTGAGACTCACTAATTAGGAATTAACTGTTTGTAACTGAGAACGTTTATTTTAGTAATTAAATTTTAATCACCGCTCCGTAATGATTATGAACTCGAGTACTCCATTAATATTGAAGAGGTTTTAAGGTGTGTTAGAATATGTACGTACGTGGTTGTTAAGATTTTTAAGCATTTTTTGAATTTTCTTGTTCTATGTTCGATGTCTCCAAAAACATAAATTTTTTTAGTAATAATCAGTAGTTTCAGCATTGTAACATACAAACAGACATTGCAACCTTGAACATTCAGATTTTGCACCTAAATACATACATATGTACATATTTATAAGTAATGTTATTACCTACAAGTACTAACGTATTCAGTGCGTACATTTCAAATAAATTCACTTTGAATATTTTCCCCGCAAATACGTAATATAATATTGTTTATCTAATACAATACATCGGATTTACACAATAAGCGAAAATTGAGATGATCAGAGCCGATATTCCTGTAAAAATATCAAATTTCACCAAAAACTCAAGAGATGGGAACTATTGGATTACATAACAACATTAATGTAACTCGAATTATAGTCGAATCAATATAATGAACAGCCAAAAGATTTTACATGATAAAAAATATACACGCGTAACAATTTTTTTTATCGATGAGTTACAATTAATTTAATCGAGAACGCTTTTTCTGATTTACATTACATTTATTATATTAGGATAATAAAAATGATTCTAAAAACTACTTTTTATGAATTAAGAATGCATTATGAGCTACCCTGAAAGTTTCAGCCGAACGTGCTCGAAATTTGAATTGGAAGATTCACCCGAAACGACAGACAGACAAACAAGCACGTTACTGAATAAAAACGCGGTAATAATATTTAAAAGTAAATAAAAATACGGTTATTTTTTCCGCGTCTCCCCTCCAACATACATATCTCATATTTACATATTTATCTCACTACATCATCGATCGGTACTCGATCAAACATCACTTTACACACTAATAGTAACGCTCAAAATGGAAATCGCAGAATTATGTGTATACAGTAATACTGAATAAAATACTATCGAGTTATGAGCAATTGAATCGGACGGGATTATTGTTTCGGGTTTATTCGGATTTTGTCGGGTATTTTTCGGTAGGACAGATGGTAATCGTGGTCTTACGGGGGACTGCGATCTTGTTTACCATATTTCATATTTATATTATGCGTCGTACTGGCGTTTTAGGATTTGTTGAATAAATTGCGAAAGGAAAACGACTTTGTGTTATTTGCAACAAGTTTTGTGTAAATAACTATAAGCATTTATATGCAAAAGAAACTACTACGTAAGTCGTATTGCATAAATCATTTTATATTTTTTTACCTGTCGACAATTGTTATGTATTGCATAACCATGTTTATTTAATTTTAATTAGAGTTTATTATTCATTCTAAATTTAAACCCATTCCAATTCCTTCCAAATTTAAATTCACTCTCGCTTGAAATACAAAATGATATTCTAAGATACCGCACAATGTAACGAGTAGGAGTAGGTACATCCGCGCACAATAAAGCTTTAATAACCCGGGTACATGTACAAAACCGGGGTACTTACGGGTACAATCCCCGGTAGCGACTCCTGATCCCGGATAAGTCTTTATGGCGCATATATGACCCGATCCGAGAATTTCGTAAGAAATGGCGCTTTTGAATTTTTGTGCGTTTCTTAAGAGGTATTATTGTGAAAATATGTGGGTTTGTTATTGAGTTCAAGCAATATATACATTAAGCTTTTATGAATAAGGTTTATATTACATTCATCATTGCACTGTGATAACCATATCACCACATAGTACGTAGAATTCCAAGCGGCCAAAGTCGCAGGCAAAAGTAAGTCTGCTTATAAAATACAGACTTAAGTCAGCGTCCAGCAAATAAAGTCAGCGTCCAGCAAATAAAGTCAGCTCAAAGCATAACACATAATGTACTGGAGACAACGCATCCGGATATACTGCGATACCGAAGCTGGGAATACTGAAATATAACCTCTATAAAGAAGGCTTTAAAAACCACAATGTTTTGCAGAAAGCAGCTACACTGCAAGTAAATAAGATCGTCTTACATTATCTTGAAATAGCGTAAAAATTTCTACGGCCATTATTTGAGGAGAGGTTCATGAAATGATTGATATTTTGACAGTAGTCAGTGTTATATGAAAATTTACCTTAGCTCTTTTCAATAAGGTGCATTTTTATTCAGACAACAATGAAATGTAGATCTAAAAAACAAATAGCACTTCTCAGAAAGTATACATGGAACAAACTTGAAAAGCAAATAGATTCCTCATAATTAGGGTAAAATAAGAAAGGATTTTTGAAAATTCAACCCATATAGGTTCAAGTGAATCCGCGGGGGACATCTAGTTTTTTTTAATGCCCCAAGTGACAACGAGGCAGGCGGGTCATCTGATGGTAAGTGACTACCGTCGCCTATAGACATTAGAAATACCAAGGGTACACCTTATTACAATGCCTTAAAGGCAAACTACTAAGTCGAGTACTACAAAGTACCCTACCACCGTGCTGTGGTTTCCTCACGATTTTTTCCTTCTCCGAAAGCTCAAGCTCACTGTAGGATTCGAACCCACGACCATCGCCGCGGTATCCGACGTCACTACCACAGAGCTATCATCGCTTGAAATTAAGAAAAATTCACACAAGATTCACATAAATCTTATTTCACATCTTCATAACCTATTTCGACAAAATAGAATTTCCAGTCAGACATATTCCGCGAGCATCACTTCCATTTATTAAGCCGTCATTTTGTTTCCACCACATATAGTGCGTAAAATCTTGCTGGAAAACTCAGACAGCCTAGGTTTCGTTGAAAATATTACCTTAATGAACTGTCTTCATGGTCCATATTTGATGTGTCTGTAAGTCAAGGTGACTTTCATAAAAGAATATGAGCTCAGTCGATTGTTTTGAACTTTTCGTGTGTGAGCTCCATTACTTTTTAAAGTTATTTTTAATCTGATTTAGTATAATGACCAAATTGTTTCTCCTATCTACAACCACGTCTTAGGGAAAGTTTTTAGAAGTCAGGGGCAAACATGTTTTCTTTTTCTTTGCAGACTAGTCCTTTAGGGCATTTCTGGCAATGTCAAGTAAGTATTATCTTTTTATATCACAGTAAAGTTAGTCATAGTCCGTCTTTGAGTATTAAGGGGAGTGGTTTAATGATCTATGTAGTCCGTACAAGTTAGGTCAGGTTACAGTGATATTGGTGGCCGATCCACTAAAACTTTTCAAGACTTTTTGGGGCAACCTGAAAAGTAACTTTTCAGGTTTTCATTTAATTTCACTGGTGCACATTGATGAAATTTATTTGACAAAACATCACGGATATTACTCAATAAAACTTAAAATACACGATTTAATGAAAATAAAATGAAAATGCAACGTCACTTCGCATGTTCCCGCCTAAAAGTCAGGCCAAACTCAATTGTTTTTCTATCAAATGTTTTTTTCTGACGTCCTTTGACATAAAAACGATTAAATTCAGTCCGAGATGAATTGCAATACGAGTTGGCAGTATAGTAAATCCTCGGATCAATATTAGTCGGTCAATTTTAAAAAGGATACCTGTCACTTTCAATGACATATTAAATTTCAATGCTTCGGTATCGTTGTATCCAATAAGAATCGATCCCGTGTACTAGTGAAGTGAAATGTGTGTATCGTGACTTTAACTTCGGTACTTTTCAGGTAGTCCCAAAAATTCCATCAAAAGTTTTAGTGGAACGGTCAATTTTACTAAAACCCTATACAGAGGAAGAAATGACTACGACAAAATTTAAACATTTGTTTCCAGATTCATTGATCATGACGAGAAATATATGAGAATTTTGAAACAGTAATAAATGATCCAATAAGGTTCCAATGGAATAGTGTCATAAATTTACTTTTTAAATCAATAAAAATAATAATTGTAGTATAAACTTTTTGCTTACTAATTTTTTTGGTAAAAATAAATTCTACATAATATATTCGAAGTCGATATTCCATTAAAAACGAGGCTGTAAGGGCGAGATACCTTTGCCTTCCCTAGAAAAGAGAACATGAATGAAAAAATAATTCTCCATTCTTCAACAATACAGTATTCGACACACATCGATTCGGATGCCGAGGGCCGGGTGTAACTCAACACGGCCCGAGGCCTATATCCGGATCGTGCCCGAATCCAGATCGTATTGTGTATCACTGACATAAGGTTGCTAATCACCCATACAAATGTAATGTTTATGTATTTCTTTTTAAACGGTATGTAAGTATACACGGGTAGATAGAACCAACTGGAATGTCTTATTTTAAATTAGCTGTACCCCACGGTTTTACGCGCGTAATCGTAGGATTTTATCCTCTCTTACGTAGGATAAAAAGTATCCTTATTCCAGGATATCCCTAAGCTCCAGCGGGTGGATCTCTCGCTCGAGTGCATTGCTCAGCAGCGAGGGTTCCTGGGAGGCTGTGGTCTCTTTCTGCGAGGTCGTTATCTCGCAGAAGGAGGAGCGCGGAAGATCCTCTCGCGCATCTCCTCCGGCGCAGACTGCAGGGGGTGAGGCGGCAGCGGTTTGCCGCACGCCTTAACCCATAGTGACTGCAGGGGGGGATGGGAGTCCTCCGCCTGCCGTGACAAGTCACTGAGCGGTCTGGGAGAGGGGCCAAGCGTGCTCGGCCATCTCCCCTTCGGCGAAGCCCGGCAATGGCTGGGGCGCCGTCGGTGGGCATCGTGGACTATGCCTTCGCAGGTTCCACGGTGCCCAACAAAACCGGCAAGAGGGCACGTCCGGGTGGTTTTTAGTGGGTAGCACTCCCTACTCCTCCTCACTCTGAGGAGGGAGAGGCGATGTGTAGTCCCACATAACCCTCCGCCACTCCCATGTGCGGAGGGTATGCGTAACGCATTTTGCACCCGGTCAACAAAAAACCCCTAAGCTGAACCGGCCCGTAATTTCTATCAAAAACGGGTATAAATAACCCTTTTTTAAACTAATATACATATCATACACATTAGAGTGGTATGTTAGTAATAATAGAACTCCTTTATCGCCTAAAGCGCTAAGACTGGTGGCTTCTACAACCGTTAAACGTTCAAAGAAAACTTGGGTACAAAGTGATGCGTTTAAAAGCAAAGAACTTTGTTCTTGTTGAGAAAAGTGAGTAAATTGCAACTGAAGAGACGCCTCGGAACTTTGTTATGAACGCTGCGCTGGAAACACACGGGAGAGGGCGGTGCGCCGGGACGCGCGGACGGGGAGATTTGTTATTCATTTGGAAATAATACCTACATTAGGCAATGTATTGTGGAAACCAGAAAAATGATTACACTCATAATATTACTAGAATTTTTATATTTTTTAAATTAGCATTTAAGATTAGATTGTAATTGTGTAATTTTTTTTTTTAAAATAATTTATTTATATCAAAAATAACAGTAACTAGATAACACATTCGCTAGTATCAGTAGATCCACAATAGAAAAAAAGCGGTGTTCTCAGTTGAAATGTTTCGAATCGGTGGTAGAGTCAATTGTAACATTAATAAGTGCCTTTTCAGTGTAAAATAAATGTATTTTTCTTTCATTCGTTCTTTACTTACTGATCTATACTTAAGTTGCGACGGAGACGTTAAGAAAATCATTCCGTACGTTTACAACGTTGGAAATGAAAATACTAATTATGAATTTCAGAATTTATATGAAAATAATTTGTACACTGTGATTGTTTCCCCTTTATTTACTGACCAGTAGTTTAATGGATAATACTTCAGAGTATGGCTGCTTGCACGACGATCGATTATCGTATTTAAACTTGTAGTAGTAGGTTTCAAAATTAGACGTTTACGGACCTACGATTATTTTTTTTTGATCTTATTAATTCTGGATAAGCTTGTGTTTGAGCACAATCTCACCATGGTTAGTGATGGACAGCGATGATAAGCGACAGATTTTCAACTTGAGGGTGGTAGCCAGCCAGTCAGGTGATACAAAATACCGTACCACCGTGCTGTGGTTTCCTCACGAATTTTTCCTTCACCGAAAGCTCAAGCTCATTGTTGGATTCGAACCCACGACCTTCGCCGCGGTATCCTACGTCACTACCACTGAGCTACTATCATCGCCTCAAAATCCGATGACGTTAGCAACAAGGTCTCTTCTTCTTCTTCTTCTTTAGCCTTAATCGACCAAATATTTGGTGTAGGCCTCCTTTAATCCCCTCCACTTTCCTCTATCTTGGGCAATTAGAGTCCAGTTGATGCCCGCCACTTTTTTGATGTCATCTTTCACTCTCATCTGTGGTCGCCCTCGAGGTCTTTTCTGGTCCCATGGTCTCCATTCCAATACTCTTTTACACCAAGAGTTTCGCTTTCTGGCTACATGACCAGCCCACTCCCACTTCAACTTTGCTACCCTTTTAACAACAAGGTCTAAACCTAGTGATATGTGCGTCTTTGATTCTGCGGACGTTTCTAAAATCATCCGAGCCATAATAATTTAGAATCTAAAAGTGTCACTATTAAATGTACATACATTTCTAACTATATTAATGTTATATTTAGATAAATATTTCTTATATAATAGCTAGAACTTTCTGTACTATACTTTAAATGAGTTGAAGAACATTCATAGGACAGTCATTTATTGTCAGTTAATATTTAATACTAAAAATAAATAACTATTTCGAAACTTACTTCTACTTTCTTAATAGCTAAGAGGGCTTAAGCTCTCAAAACGAAAGTTTCAAGTTGCAGATTTTAATATCTGTAGGTACCTGAAACAAAATTAAACAATTATTAAAATAGTTTTGATTGTTATAACTAATCTCGAGAGTAATTAGTTAAACCATTTGTTAATTAATGATTAATTTACATAGTTTCAATTGTAAAGGCCGTCTCACTCAACACAAATAAAATTATTCTATCTTTATTTAAATTTAGAGTTAGCTCCTATAATAAAATTGATACAGTAGTAAAAGTGTTTAGAAAATGAACTTTAATGCAGAGAGCAATTAAGATTAATTTTATCTATACATATAAAAGGATAAGTCCTGACTGATCTATCAACGCCCAGCTTAAACCCTTAGACCTAGAAAGCTGTTTTTTTTTTCAGGTGTTGTCTTTAAAACTTGACCGAGGAATAAGAACGGATTTTTCAAAATTCTACCTTTAAGGGTCACCCCCAAGGGGTTGAAAGTTTGTATGAAAGTCAGTCATTTTTAAGCTAGAATCATGAAACTTTGTTTTTATACTACCAATTAAAAATAAAGAAACACGTGTATCAGCGTTTTCGAAAATTCAACCCTTAAGGGGGTGAAAAAGGGGTTGAAAGTTTGTAGGGAAGTCGCATCATTTTTGAAGCTAGAACCATGATACTTTGTTTTTAGGCTAACAAATAAAAATAAAGAAATACGTGTTTTAGCGTTTCCTATAATTCCACCTCTGAAGGGGTGAAACGGGGGTTCAAAGTTAGGAGTTATTTCCGTTTCTTGGTATGAAAAATGAGAAGGACTGACTCATCAACGCCCAGTGTTAGACCTAGAAAGCAGATTTTTTCCACAGGTAATGTTTTTTAAATGTAGACGAAGATTTAGAAAGATTTTTTGAAATTCAATCTCAAAGGATACGCGGGTGAAATGGCGGGGCGGAAAGCTAGTTATTAATAAATTAGCAAGAAAGGGTACAAAGATTTTCTATTTTATAGATGACAAGAACGCATTTTAGTGAATTGTTCGCTCCAAAGGCTATTTATTGTATGTATTCAATTAAAAAAATTGTATATTCAGTTTAAAATCTGCATTAATTCAATTACGATTTAATTTTCGATTAAATTTTAACGAGAGAGTTTAATAAATAAAGTTTTGAAATTGAATTTGGCTAAAATAACATCAAAATATTGTTTGTTAGTAATTAGTGGTTGTCCAAAAACATATCGACTCATGTTTTACTGTTACGATGTTACAACTCGTTTTTCGACTCAAAATCTATCACGTACAATCAAATTACAAACCAAAAATTACCATTCCATCCCCGGCATCGGTTCATTTCGCAGATTTTGATCATTTCGGACCGCTCCGTAATTTATTACAAAGGTTCGGTAATTTTGATGAGAAACGTTGCGAATTTTGCATTCCGTCAGTTAATCGATTCCCGATCCGATCGAGGGATCGAAATTATGGTATCGAATGTATCGAGTTCGGGCGGTTATTTCTCTGTGTATGTTACACCGTCGTCGTGGTGTAATAAAAAAAATATTCTTGACATTCTTCACACACGGCTATCTGATCCCAAACTAAGCAGAGCTAGTAATATGGAAACCAGATAACTGATGATATACTTAGATAGAAAATTACACCCCGATTCAGCACAGACAGACACACATCTATCCTGGATGGGAATCGAACCCACGATCGTGGGTAAACCACTATTTTCAATTGAGCATAATAAGATGGATTTTCTATGATATGTACCTTGAATATTACTAGCAGTAGTAGATATATAACATATCGTTTTTAGATTATTTAAATTAATTGGTTTAATCAAATTGCCACCATAATAATGCAACACAATAAAGCACAAATAAATAACTAAACAACATGTTACACTACGGTGTGAATGGCGGCCACGATGAACCATCTCAAGTTACTCCGTTTTTTGAAAAAAATTTTTTTACAAAAAAAATCGATGGTCGTTTGCAGTTTTGCTTTCGATTAAATCTTGCTTTTTCGAGAAGTTCTTTGCATATCTATCGATATTCCAGCATCTCTATATTCGGTATCGACTTAATTGTACGTTTCGCACCTTAAACTTTTTGCGGGCCATAATTACCTATCATTACGCTGTGATTGAGGCTGTACCTATATAGTGAGATATTTTATGACTCATATTAAATTAATGCGGAAGATGCATGAGAAATATGGAATACCTACGAAGAAAAACAATAGAAAATGATACATCTCTTTTCATAATTTGTATAGTTGCAATCTATTTTTAAAAAATATTTTTTATTTTTTCTAGTTTATTTAACCAATTTTAATGTAGTAGGTAATTGTATTTAGTGCTAATAATAATTATGTAAATAAATTAATCTCTCACGCCGAATGGCAGCTATTTCTTTGTTAAAACAAATATAATGATTAAAAACACAAAACTGCAGTCAATTGCCATGTTAAATATCTCATGCTCTCATCGTCCATAAACAACAAGCATCCTAAATAACTCAACATTAAAACATAACTAACCAAAAACAAGCACAATGAACCGCCATTTTACTCGTTCACATAAAGAAATCGTATATTGTATTTAAACGCGACCCGGGAATCGAACCGAGGACCGACGTTAATCCGATCAGGCATCTCTTTTGTTTTGTCTTAACTTTATTTATATCGGACGATTGCTTCGATTGCGATTCTCTTATATTTTTTTGTAAAGGGCCGCATTTGGGTTATAATATGTGATTTGTTTAGGTTTATGGAGATCTGGGAAGGCCTACGCCAAAGAGGCGACCTAAGTAAAAAAAGTAAAAAACATAGCTTTAATAAAAAGCAGAAAATATTATCCGAATGAAAAAGCTTATTATTTTTTATTTAATTTAACTTTTATGTAATTAAATGGTGCGGTAACTTTATAAGTGTATGTATATTATTGTAATTGAATATTAGAAAATGATAGGAATAAATAATAAGTATAAGTAGATTATGGTGTCAGTGTCAATTATATGGTAGGTTTGTTAGATTTCATGTTGGTAGTAGAATATTTTTGTTTAAAATGTTTATGTGTTTATTGATTATAGCAGCACTTATTTAAGAAATCATCTCACGTCTAACAAGACTAATGTAAAATTAACCAAAAAAACTGTTTTTAAAAATCATTCACTAAACAAGCTGAACCAGCGAAGTATATAAAATCGTCCTTCAGACGTCCTTTTTAACAGGTTTTGTAAGACGCGGCTTTGTTGTATTAACTTGAAAGGTTTTTTTTATGTGTAATACTTCTCATAAGGTTTATGTGAAAATATAATGTACGCGGATGAGTGCCTTTTCTATGGAGCCGACAATAATAATATACGAATAAACATAATTTGATGAAAAAAAAATAGTGCAAAATATGCATGATAAAAAACCGTAATTTGCGATACCTTTTAATAATCCGTGATAATTGCCGGCAGTCCGGCTTCTCCAATATTAATGAGAATATACCAATACAAATATTAATCTCCCAAATCCGCAGCTGTGTAAAGGATTTATAAGATTGCGTTTGTGTGCGTTGTTTATTTGTTATTGTATGCGTGTGCGGTATTTGTACAATCGCCGAGATTTACAATCGATTAAAGAAATACTTTTAGTTGTTTCGTTTTTGCTTCACATTATTGATAACTTAGTTTAATTTTAAACGGCATATGAAGGTGGAATACTCCTCCATTTAAAAGGGAAGAACTGCCGGGCTGGATGTCATTCAGATTTTCAATTTGAGCGTCGTGGCTAGCCAGTCGAGTACTACAAAGTATCCTGCCACCGTGCTGCGATTTCCTCTCGATGATTTTCTTCATCGAAAGCTCAAGCTCATTGTAGAATTCGAACCCATACCTTAGCCGCGGTATCCGACGTCACTACCACTGAGCTATCATCGCCTTAGTAATAGGTTTCCTTTCAGTAGCTATATATATATGTGTGAGAAGGGCCTAATTATTCTGCACTTCATATAAAGCATTATTAAGAATTTATTTTCATCCGATAAGCTTTAAAGTTGAAAACAAACAGCAAACAGAAGCAGTTACGTAAGATTCAGCCAATTCTATTAAGTATACTTCACAGTCACGGTACGAACGAAACGAGATCATAATTATTTCACTCCACAGCCATTACTGTTGGTTCTCGATTGGATGTCACTCGAGTGAAGTGATTTGTTAAATCAACAATGCTGCGAAAACTTGATAATAAGTATGGTATGCAACACATATCGTTTCATATTTCATCACATAATGTAGTTATATATAAATAAATGAATATACAATAAAATATAAAATATTGTTGTTATAGCGGCAACAGAAATACATCATCTGTGTAAATTTCAATTGTCTACCTATCGCGGTTCATGAGATACATCCTGGTGACAGACAGACAGTAGAGTCTTAGTAATAGGGTTTCCGTTTTTATCCTTTGAGTACGGAACCCTAAAAACTATTAAACTCAGGGGTGATAAAAAAGTGAAACCAAAAATAAATACGACATCCCATCGTAGTGGTAAATCAGTCACAAGGTAGAACTTATTAGCTCCCTCACTTTATTCGCTTTAATCGTGAACAAAGCAGGAGTCAGTTTTAAACAGGCTGAGAGCACGTAAACAAGGAGAAACATTATAATCTCCATCCCCAGCTCGAATCTTTAGCAGCAGCAGCAGCAGTTAACGGTAAACTCTGTAACTTTGTTACATCAAGACTTTCAGATGGGTTTTTAATTTTGGAACGAAGTTCCTTATCGCGCGTTGTGAAAGGGGGCTAGACGGAAAAAAATCTTACGAAAAACCGACACTTTTAGTGTCAGTTGGTCGGGTGACAGTTGTGTGTAGTAAGCTATTGTAAGCTGTGCGGCGTGCGCATGTTTCTCTATCTGTCTCTCTCTCTCTCTAGATATACATATATATTTTTATATATATAACTTCGTTCCATCCGGGTGTCCCTTGACACCTCTCAAGTTTTTTTTTCGCAAAGATACTTTCACAGCTGCACAGGTAATTTAGAGCACACGGACGGACGGATGGACGTGAATAGTCGGCGTTGTGGTCATGTTAATTTGTGTATAGGGCTTTTGTCTAAAGTAAAAATATAATCCCACAAATATACATGTTAAAGTTTGGATGGATCTGTATGAAATTTAGCACAGAGATAGAGTCTGAAATAGCATATAGGTTTTTTATTCCGGGAAAAGCTAAGATCACTCGGGAACGCGGGTAAAATCGCGGGGCGGAAAACTAGTCATTTCTATTTGACTAGTGGCTCTCAAATAAAGAATTTTCATTTTGTTTTGGAATGGTCTTGACTTAATTTTAGCTATTTCGAAGAAAACATTCCTACTCATACAGTAAGCCTAGCATAAAAATGTGACTTTTGGTGAATGTTAATCGACACGAAAAAAACGAAACCAAAAATATAAGACGATGAATAGAAGGACTAATGCAAATGCAACATCGAAGTCGAAGACACGAGAATCAGAGCCATGAAGTGATGACTCTTCAGTTTCAACGAAGCGTGCTCACGAGACACAAAATGCTCACGCGACACAAAAACGCTCATACAACACTGAGTGCTCGTACGACACAAAATGCTCATACAATATTGAGTGCTCGTGCGACAAATATGAGAGATAATACTTGCGATTGTGGTATTGTGATGTCGCCATCAAATATACATATCAATAATATTAGGAGCCACGCAGGGTTCGAAGAGTCAAAGTTTGCATTCATTCTTCTCATAAATACAGTGTTTTAGGTAATATTTGTTACGTGGGGCACAGCTGGAAAAGAACTATGTTGGCCATGAAATTAAATTGAATATTCCAGTACGGAAAGCAAGTGGCGTGAAAGCCTCGGAAAACTGTTTTCGGCAAGCGTTCAAGTAACTATAAATAATTGAGCCATAGTAACCGAACAGAACGGACTTACCGATATAGAACATGCATTTTTAAAATCTCCGCTTATTTATCAGATCCGCTTATTTTTCTATAGAATTTGGGCCAAATTTAATAATCCCGGATAACAAGTATCCTGTCTCCTTCTTCAAGATCCCCATCTATTTCTTTACCAAAATTCATAAAAATTGGTTCAGCTGTTTAGGCGTGAAAAGGTGGCAGATAGATAGACAGACTTACTTTCGCATTTATAATATAAGTATTGAAAAACATTTAGAGTTTTAAAGAAGTCCAAACAAACAGATTTTTTATAAAACCATGGTATATTATAACATTAATTTTCATTCCGCAAGACGTCTCAAGTAATCCAACGCTTGTAGAATCCTTACAAACAATATTATTACTAGGAATTTGCCTGTTCCACCGAGTCTAGAATACTTACTTACCTGGAAGATTACGGGAATTCAGCATCCTGAAAGGTATAGGGTGAATGATGCTGAAAACGGCGTTTTTAAGATATAATACAAAACTGCATGTCTAGCTTCAGAGACAATTTTTTTTTTTATCTTTCTTTGAATCCGAAGCAGTAGTTAAAACTTTATTTATATGTACTATCAAATATGGAATAAGGAAAAAATAGAGTTGTCAGTAAATTATCTATTAAATAACTCAGAAATTGAGAAGCAACGATTTTTGAAATCTGTTTTATATTTGGAACCAACAGCTTTTTATCCAGAAGAGCTAATTTTATAAATCTATATAAATGGGCTGTTTTCGATCCTGTATCTCTGTTTATTAGGTAGATTGAAGAACCATCTTCTACAGCAAGAGTTTTATCGTACAATTCCTCTCACGGGGTTTCCTGAAACTTTTCTACTCTACCGCCCCGTCAACCGACAGCCTTCGGGGATTTGCTATTCATCCCGATGCTCCCCGAATGCAGTTCGGTGCAGCTGGTAAAATCCCAATACTATTATAGAACATTTTCAAAGTAGATACGACGCTTGCAAGACATCCAACTGTCTGGTTCACTGAAAATACACGATGGAATGCATCGGCCATTTGACTAAGCCACTCAAGATCTCACTGGTTTGGGTTAAGAGAAAAGCGTAGTGGAAAATCATAAATAATAGCCTTTTTTATAAGAAATGAAGTAATATCTATATACAGGGTGTCCGGTAAGTAGTGCTACAAACTCAAGGGGGAGATAGGTGGGAGGGTCACCTACCAAATATACAAAAATTACCTTGTAAAAGTAAGTGTCACCATTTTCGAGATCGGGTTAGTTACACCATTTATAACTAGAGAACGGTTGGACCGATCTATGATCTTAGATTTTTGGATTTGTTTCCGCCTCGAATAGCAGAATAACACGAAAAATATATTTTTGTCATACTATTTTTATGGAACGACTTTTTTGATAATATAATTATCTCGAGATCGGATTGATTGATGGTTTAGATTCAAAATTGGACCCCGTAGATACAGCTGGAATCGGCACTTTCTACGCTTCTTCAGTGACTAGCTTAAGCAATGTTTCTCGATTCCTGATCTATCTTGATAAATCCCAAGATCTTCTTCTTCTTCTCTTCCTTATCCCACGCTAGGTGGGGTCGGCACAACATGTTTTCCTCTTCCACTCCGCTCTATCACTAGTCGTCTCCGTACTCACACCTTTCATACGCATATCATTCTTCACGCAGTCCATCCATACCTTCTTCGGCCTTCCTCTACCTCTATATCCATCCATAAATCGATTTTCTACGATAAATCCCAAGATCTATCGTAGGAAATCGCATCGAGTTTATAACTCGCTCTGTCACAATATCGTTTCGCTGGGTTCAAATATTATGAAAGGGAATCGGTAATGCATACTTTACAGAAGAAATCGATTTCAAATATGGAACACTATTATGATATACTCGTTGGACAATACGATGCGGTACACAACTCTTATTTTATAGCAGTTTGCTTTTACCGAAACACAACGATGGCCTTAAAATGAATATGGATGCCATATTTATGAAAATACGCGGTTTCACCCGCGTTCCCGCGATTTAATCTTTTCCCGGGAAAAAAAGTATTCTTATTCCGGGATATAAACTATTTGTGTGCCAAGTTTCATCACGATTGGCTTAGTAGTTTTAATCAAAAGCCTAAAAAAACGTTTTAAGCTTCTAGCTTTAAAAATGACGTAATTTCCATACAAACTTTCATCCTCTATCAACCCCTTACAGCCCTTTTTTCGAATTAAAAAGTTGCCTATGTCTTTTCTCAGGTTCTAGACTATCTCTGTATCCAATTTCATTTATATCGGTTCAGTAGTTTAGGCGTGATTGCGTAATACGCAGACAGACAGAGTTACTTTCGCATTTATAATATTAAAGTAAGGATTCGTGAATACTACGTTCTCTTGTGTATAAATCCTTCGGGAGAACCTCAATTTTGAGTTAAAAACATGTTTTTGTGTGCAGTTTAGTGAAAATTACTAGGACTCAGGTTTATTAGAGGTTATTTGCGGCAGTTGTGTTCCCAGGATTCTAAGTATATTATGTCCATTTCTAGATTCTAGTCTACTTCTGTATCATATAAATAAGGGTCAACTAAGGCGATGATAGCTCAGTGGTAAGTGACGTCGGATACCGCGGCGAAGGTCTAGGGTTCGAATCCTACAATAAGCTTGAGCTTTCGAAGGAAAACATCGTGAGGAAACCATAGCACGGTGGAAGGGTACTTTGTAGTACCCGACTGGCTGGCTACCACCCTCAAGTTGAAAATCTGTCGCCAAGCACCTATCGGTGTGTTCCGACAGCTGCACTTGAGAGCCAGTTCCCATCTAGGCTTTGTGTGCTTACCACCTTCGGCCACATCATCACTTACCATAGTGAGATTGTAGTCAAACACAAGCCTATCAAGAATAAAAAAAAAACTATTAGTAGAAATTTATTGAATTGAATATTTCCGAAAAACAAAACAAAAACAACATTCTACTGGTACCATTAAAAAAATATTAACAGCAAGCAGCCAAACTAAATCAATTACCAATATCTCTAATCAAGAGAGACAATAAAAATATCATCAACCCATCTCAAATAAAACAAGCTTACTCCACAACGAGGAAACAATTTCGTGTAACAAGGGTCCAGTTAGTCCCAGGGTCTGTTGGTTCCAATCAGCAAGGGTCCGGAAGAACATTAATGCTATTGTTCAAGGTTCAGTACAAAATTCATAGAGACGGATGTCCGGAAACAAAGTTAGTGAAACTGATTTTTTATGGTACACGTTACGAGAGGGCAGAGTTTTCAATGATTTACTACTAGTAATCTCAAACTTTGAAGACATTTTTTAAACTGAATATATGCAAGGCACTTCTGAATGTTACAATTGACTCTACCACCGGTTACACTTAAACTAAGGAGACTCCGACAAGGCAAATACTAATATTTTTAAAGCAAATTTTTTAACGAAATTTTAAATTATTACAACCTCGACGTTGCTTTCGCTCATATCAATAAAACCACATGTTGTTTCACAAAATGTAAACACTGGAATCTCAGATAAATATTCTACTGTAATTTTATTAGATTACATGAAAAATTCAATAATATATTACAAAAACTGCTATTTACCTAAAAACTAAAGTGTTTTTCTTAGTTATTTTAAATTAATACACTTATTTCAAAGATATTCTTCAATTTACTTCATTATAATTATAAAGAAAAAATAAGTGAATGATGAAAAATCGTCGAAAAAAAAATTGGTTTTCCTGTATTTCGACACCAAACTTCTACTTTGAAGTGTCAAAATCGCACGATCAAATTTTAATTTGTTTCGATATAATTATCCCCGCTTTACACTTATCACTCTTGATGATATTGTATTTTATTATTTAAAGTTTCAGATTTCTCAAAAGATATTGAATTTGTGACAATTACTTACTAAAATAAGTATTAATAATTGATATTATACTAGCTTTCCTCCCCGCGGTTTCACCCTCGATGTCATTTCTCCATACAAACTTTGGACCCCGTTTTATTCCCTTAGGGGGTGAATTTTGGTAAATCCTTTCTTAGCGGATACCTACGTCATAATAACTATTTGCGTGCCCAATTTCAGCGCAATCCGTTCAGTGGTTTGAGCTGTGTTGATAGATCAGTCAGTCAGTCAGTAACGATTGCTTTTTAAAAGAAGATTATTCCATTGCAAAAAGAAACCCTCAGTATAAAAATTTAACAGCGAGAATGTTTGGGAACTTTATATTTAATAAATAATGTTCTTTCATATTGTATTTTTCAAACTACACGTATATTTATAAACACGACAATACATCCATCGTAGAAATGCGAGGTCATTTTTCTGGTAAATTGTCCACCAATCGGATTAGAGCTTTGTTATTGAGTTATCCAATACGCTGAGCTGTTCTTAGTTTAAAATACGAACTGTGGCTGACCTCAGCTATTCTTATTATGAAGTATTTGAAATGGAATATGTCTTTAGGGGAAACTACTTTTGTTATTTCCACGAACTTTGTTTAAAAAGAATTTGAAAATGGAATGGTTTGGCGAATATAAACTATTCTAATCTATATATATAAAAGAAAGTCGTGTTATTTACTCCACTTATAACTCAAGAACGGCTGAACCGATTTAGCTGAAAATTGGCAGGGAGGTAGTTTAGAGCCAGGAGAAGGACATAGGATTAAAAAATACGAAAAATTCACAAAAAAAAATTATGAACTAAATTATTTTTGTCATACATTTTGTATAGAACGACTTTTTGACATGTCTCGAGATCGGACTGACAGATGGTTTAGTTTCACAATAGGTGGCACTAGAATCGGGTTCTAAGTTTTATTTTCAGGGCAGGACAACGTCTGCCGGGCCCACTAGTTTCAAATAAAAAACAAACACTCAATGCAAATAGGGATGACATCAAATCAGCTTCATTGTTTTGTATTATTCCTCCTCCTCCACAATCAACATTAAAGCTAGTCTGTTAAATAATTAAGCAACTTTGCTTCACATATCAAACAAAATTAATTAATTAATGATTATTTTATCGCTATGTTTGTACCCTTCACAAATGAATGACGTTTCTAACGGTTGCTTCTAATATGATATATTGGAACGAAGTTCCTTATCGCGCGTTGTGAAAGGGGGCTATACGGAAAAAAATCTTACGAAAAATTGTCCCGACACTTTTTATGTCACTATGTATGTTTATTAAGCTGTGCGGCGTGCGCATGTTTCTCTGTCTGTCTGTCTGTCTCTCTCTCTCTCTCTCTCTCTCTCTCTCTCTCTCTTATAGAAAGCAAGCCAGATATTTTCATTTCTATTTATATATATATATATATAATATATATAAATAGATTTTTTTTATATACTCTCTCGACTTATATAACTTCGTTCCATCCGGGTGTCCCTTGACACCTCTCAAGTTTTTATTTTACTAGCTGTCCCCCGCGGTTTCACCCACGTTCCCGAGGGATTGTTTATTTACCAGAAAATAATCTACTACATCAAAATCCGTTCAGTAGTTTTTGCGTGGAAGAGTAACAAACATCTTTACGTCAACTTTATCTATAGAAGATTTGAAATCAGAACAGCATAGTGGTTGACTATAATAATCCAATAAATAAATTAAGATCAGCTGAAGTAGCTTTATCTAAACGAAACATACTCGAAGAAAATTTTTATATATGTGCCGATAGTCCCGAAATATACCCATATGTAAATATAGTTCTGGTTGATAAATTCAAAGAGAATCTCATTTGTGCGTCCTGTGAATTTTATTCCTAAGAGCCTCTTATATTCTAAACTGTCCACTTAAACGACTCCAATTAGGTAGTTGTTCCTCCATTAATTAATACATGATCCCAATCAAAATCACAATAATCGGCGTGTAGTCTACGAAAGCGAAGGGCGAGATTCAAGTGCCCTCGTTAACGCAACACTTTGTATAATAATGACGGTGGCGGGGGTAAAATCTCGAAGCTAGAACTTGTCTCGTCTTGTTTCTCCTGCTCTAGTTGTCGACAGAGATTGCATCACAACCAATAAATAGAACGTTATGTCACAATACCCTCAAATAATATTATGTAAAAGTTACACTTAGTGCTCGCGCTAGGTCCATTCGGCAGCTGGACTATTACCTTGAGATTTCATAACTTATGGCGCTAAGTATACGCCGCAGGCACTAGAAATATGGGCCACATTTCTGCTACTACACATTTTTTTATTTTTTTCGGCCCAAAGGTGGTAAGCGCACAAAGCCTCAAAGGAATCAGGCTCTTAAGTGCAGCTTTCGAAACACAGACTTTCAACGTGAGAGTACAACAAAGGACCCTACCACCATACTATGGTTTCCTCACGATGTTTTCCTTCACTAAAATCTAACACATTGACTCTAAAGTGCCGTTTTCGGAACAAACCGACAGGTGCTTGGCGTCAGACTTTCAACTTGAGGGTACAAAAAGTATTCAACCACGATGCAGTGGTATCCTCACAATGTTTTCCTTCACCGAAAGCTCAAGCTCATTCTAAGATTCAACCCAAAACTTCGTCGGATACCGAGCTGCCACTGAGCTATCATCGTTTTGAATAGCTCTATTCTTAGAAAATTAGTAATAGTTTCAAACCTTACATATACAAAGAAGACAGGTGCAAGAAGTTTCTAATGGGCCAAAGTAGAGAAAAAGTTGGTACTGAGGACCCTGAAAGTTTCCCGAAGTCCCGAAGGCGGGAATGTACTATCGCTCGCTATTACAACGAAATGAATCCTCCAGCAAACACCTTCGGCTGGCATTGTCTTCAGCCACCGGCTTCTTTATTACAACATCGCTGTTTGCATAAGTTTTATGAAAGACGTAATAAGGGAACGGATTTCACTGTACTTTCCAGCTATATTAAACACTTTGTAATTTAAATCTTTGGAGGTTCACTAGACTGCGCAGATTCGAATCGGTTTATGTTAATGCTCGAGGTTTTAGAGTTCTTCGGTTTTGTGAAGACTTTCCACGGATATTACGTGTCTCCTCTCAATTAATCCTTTTACTTGCATCATCTTATTGCCAAAATTTTTAGGCTGCTGCTAAGCAAGCATGGCTTGAAAAATTCAACCAAATTGCGCATAATTCACGTCAGGGCGCTTAATTTTCGCGAAATATTATTGGTTATTATTTTCCTTGCTCTGCACATATCTGCTTGGGTAGCTATCCGTAGATAGACCTTATGGATGATATTTTCACAGACATTTGCATGTCATCTATAGACTTTTGCATGTCATCTGCTATCTTTTGGCAAATTTGCTGGTGCCTACCAGTGGACCATATTTGATAGACACACATAAAATTCCATCTCCTTGGCGTTTTTTTATATTCCAATAATATTTCTAGCGAAGTCGCTGAAGTACTCAAAGGTAGCACATCTATTGATGATTTTCAGTTGATTCTCCAACTTGTGGATTCATACTTTGCTATTATCAATCTTATTGCCAATATAACAGGTGCCTTATGAATACGCTACAAAGTAGCTCCATTAAGGTCACAAGCTTGAGTTATTACATCTGTGTTACCATAAACTTTGGTAAATATACTGCTCTTTGATCCATCCATGTTAGTAACATGCTGACAGAAATACGCTAAATGAGTTCCCTTTTGTAACCACAGAGTTGTTTATGTTATTGTGTTGCAATCCAATGCCGCGTTGAAATTGGTGGGAAGGAATTTTGGTAGGTGGAACGCAAAATATGGAAAGTGTGGTGATATGAGGTTCTGAAGAAGATTGACTTTAGTCAATAAAAGTTTGATTAAGCTACCTTCATTGTTGAATTAAAGGAAAATAAAAACACATTTCTTTTCATTGGTACTAGTGTTTTTTTTGGAATAACTTTGTTTCACATGAGATTTAAAATCAAAAAACAAGGAAACTTCAATTAACTGTATCCATCCCAGGATTTGAACCCATAATACCGAGCCGAAACACCCGACCACCGGCATCAATGCGATTAGTAATGTAACATATTGCTTAAAACCCCTTCTAATAACCCACGTACATTAAACTAATCAACCGCACCCAATACGAAGCCGAGTCCGAACCGAACTAATAACCACTACATGGATGGCAAAAAGCTTCGGATTAAAGAGCAATCCGTGTAGATTGATCGGGGATAGTGGACCGTACTTTACGTTATGCCTCACGGAGACGAAACGAGAATAACCATTCGTGAAATTACGATTGCATTTCTTATTTAAGTCATCGGGCGGTCGGTGCTGGATCTCGACATTGATCTCTAATTCAAATTACTGATATAAATTATCCAGATCGCTACCCTGTGCAAACGTACAAAGAAGGCTAGCAGCATTGCCACGTTAATTGGCAATGCTGATCCGTTTTCCTAGATAGACGCTTGTCATTATTATTAAAACATTGAGGGAAATCAATTGGACTTTGATACGTTTTAAAAGATATCCGTCATGATTTTAAATTCCGAACGCGACGATATGAAAGACTCGATTATCGGGCCCCTGTGAAAATGGTACCATTTGTTTTGTTGAATAAGAAAAAAAATTGGAGCGTGAACAATGAGCGTTGTCTGAAGTGTTAGTCACACATCCAGTTTTCTACCAATGATTTTGAAAATGTAACACCAAGGTCAAACCTGTTTAGGATTTTAAACCGTTTAACATGGACTTAAAGAAATATTAACGAAGTACATATTACATTTAATTTCCTTTATTATTGTGGAAAATAAAGTAGTGGCCTAAGGTATATAACCTACACCGACACATTTTGTATTGCGGATGACCTTGTGTTTGGCCAAAACCTCAATACCATGCATAACACAGAACAGATTTTTGCTCGCATGTAAACGTATTTTCACAATTTCAGTTTTTTGTCTGTAACGTCTACTACCGCCTTTATGAATAGGGGTTGATGGAGATTTGGGAATCAACCGGGGATTATTATTTCAGGAGGGTAGAGTGCCTTAGCTTATTTGCATCAACACTGATCAGATCGATGAATATAGAGCCGCATTCAAGATATAGTGTAATTACTTGGAGCACAAAAATAAATAAATTATGTTCAATTGCTTAAGAATTAAAATGGAATGTGGAGTTACCGCTGATAAGAAGAAATCAAAAGAAAAGTCGTCTGGCGCTCTAATGTCGCTTAAAAACAGGACAGTCAGTCCAACTATGAAATACATGTGGTTTTGTAAGCATGTATATTTTTTTTGTTTAAATACCTAATCTTAAGCCCCCCCAATCAACGAAGCTACACATTTAAAACCCCCTAAAACCAAATCACTTGCTCACACGAATTCCAAGTGGTGGAGATCACTGTCAGTAGCAATAATCCCATATTGTCGGTCGACCGAAGCCGGCTCAGCCATGTTAATGCTGATGGATGGTTTCATGCCACACTGAACACCGATTCATAGTTCTGTACGAGTGTTCCTGACAGTTTTGAGTTACGTCGGAGTTTGGGAGAATCTTGAGTTTGTTTGTTTTTGGAGAATTTCAAAGTTCGTTTGTGTTTTGGCTTTGAGACGATGTTTTTAACTTGAAAACTTTTGCATTTATCTTTTACAATAATGTTATAAAGAGAAAATATAACATTTTTGTGAATTTCTGTATTTGTTTCTAATGGATAAACTCAAAAAATACTAAACCGATTTGAAAAATCCTTTTGGAAAGCGGCTGAAAACGTGGGGCGAAAAACCAGACATTAGATAGATTTTGAAAAAGTGGAGAAGAAGAGATGAAAACGTACATCAGAAAAAGGAATGTCCTCTGCATTTGTGGAAAAAAGAAGGATCTTAATCCCACTCCTAGTTCAAATCTCGTGGATCTCCAAGTTACTCTAGTTCTGCTATATCACGACATTTTTAGCGTTTACTGTATATTTTTGCAATAATTTCGTGACTACATCTCGAAATCGCCATCCATTCACGAAAACTCCGCGGACCGTACCATGTAACTTCTGCCGATAATTCCGATCGAACTTTACACGCGGCTTGCGTACCAAATACCTGCTTATTATTGCAATACTGTTTTTTGGGACTGGCCCCGTCTTGTTTAGAATAGGTTAGTTTTACAAAGAACATGTTTAGGCACTTAGCGAAGTATTTTAAGAAAACTGAAATTCTATTGATACGATTAAAGGTAACATAGTTGATACTTGGGATATAATACCTAAAGAAAACAGTCAAAGGTAGATACAATGTGATTGAGCTTTGAATTGAACATCGTGAGGAAGCTATAGCATATCTTTGTAGACCTGCTAACACTTTCAAGTCTAAAATCGGTCGCCAACCAGTTTTTTAGGCTCTGTGTGCTTATAACCTTCGCATAATCACTTAGCAAGATTAGCATATCATCAAATTTATCTCCTCTGCAGGATAAAGGATCAAAAGGAAGATAAGAAGGTATGCGAAGACTGGGAAAGATCCACGATTAACTAGTATGACTTTTTACTTACTACACGATATTCTGGATTGATTGATTTGCTTTCGTTGGTACCTGAAATATAAGAGATGTATAAATTAATCATTAGCCTAAATAAATCTCTTGGGACATTTTTCACACGGTCATCTCATCTGATCCCAAACTAAGTCTCTGCTTAGTGCTTGTGCTTATCTGACTGTCTGTCCGCCTATTTAGCTTGGAAGCTACTTCTAAAACACAGACACGATTTCGTGATGAACGAAATCTACGCGGGCAGTCGCGGGCAAAAGCTATAGAATTAAATGAAGTAAATATATCAATGATAAATTTTGCTGTAATTGTGTTATGTGAAGAGAATAGACTAATTCGTGGGTCATCGAACCTAGCTCAAACGTGAGCCTCAACTGCGATTACATATAATCATTTTATCTAAAGAGGATAGGATGTGTTTCCTCCATCAATTTCGGCTACTTCAAAGAACAATGAATAATCTAGATGTTAATTGAATTGAATTGAAAGAATGTAAATTCTTCTCATAAGTTTGGGTGTTTCAGTTTTAATGATCACAGTAAAGTTTTGCTCTTGTTTTTGAGGATCTGTTTTACAGGCATAAAAAAAAAATTGTAATAATCGTGGGTATGATCTATTTATGTGACAAAGTTTATCCAAATTCGTTTAGCTATTACACACAAACTTTTGAACTTAAAATATATGTTTAATATTCACTTAAAACCCACGAATAAACGTTATTTTGTATGGGTTTAGAACATTTGGAGATGACGATACAAATCCCGCGGGATAATATAATCGCGCGGACTGCATCATCCCGGAATTGCCCCGGGATTCCGGTATCAACTGTAGCACATTTGACGGGATTGGAAACATATTTATCGCATTAGTTCAAATTGAATTTTAACCTTTAAACATGTTTTCTTAGAATGAGGGATACAAATGTTGAAGGCGTTTTTAAATTCTTAATAGACATCGAGAAAGCTTTTTAACTTGACTGGATAATAATGTTGTGTGACATACTCGTATCAAATCAGTTTCTTTTTATGAAATGTCAAAGCGATAGTGTATTATGGCAGTTTGTATGAAATACTTGCTTGTGACGTCATAAATATACACCATCAAAAGATTTTCTATTTGTTGTTTTTGTTATTAAAAATCATAAAATGGTGGAATTTTACAAAGTGTTCGCTATTTACGATTATTTTTAGGTGTTTTATATACTGGTTAGTGTTAGATACTTTTTATTGAATACAGGCAACATCCATATTAATGTAAATGTGTAAGTTTTTAGTTGGTCGGTTTATCTTTTCTTCAAGCGACGTAGCAACGCATAATGACAGTGTATGGACCGGACTGATACGCAATTTTTTATCTAAGAAATGCGGTTAATATCGCCAATATCAAAATCAAAATCGTCATTCGTTTCAAACGTAATTTTAAGTAGTAAAACATAAGCTTCCGAGCGAACATATCACATTAACAACACAAAATAACAAGCTCAAATTATACCGTCATATATCTAATATAATCGAGCGCACTAATAAACCGGGAAGTGTAAAATGTTACACTAACTTAATCTAAATTGCACTACATTCCCCTTCTATTCGCTGAATATGTCATTAACGCGATCTCACCGGGACTCAGTCCCGCGGGATCGTATTAACACTTGGGTACAGCACTATAGTCACAAGTAGGTATCTAATGTTACTTTGGGTAAACTCGAATGAAACTCACTTATAACTGTGTAGTGACATACACATAGTTATCTACATATATCGATATAGTTCGCCCGACTACTAGATAGTTGGCGCCACAATAACCTACATCGCGCTTACGAAGTTTTCCAAGCGATCTGCATATATACAAGCTTCCAACATGTACGGAGAGCCCTAAGCGCTCGCCGAAAAGTCCGCGTAAGGGTGTCTATGGTCTCTCAGACCTCTACCTTTAAGTCCCCCCCCCCCCCCCCCACAAATGTACAGTTGGACCGCGGTCTCCAGTCACGATGACCTAGTCTGGCGAAAGATCCTCTCTTTTCAATAGAGGAGTCTAACACCTCGCTCATGCGTAACTGCATTGCCAGTTATTAGTTTAAGGCGATGATAGCTCAGTGGTAATGACGTCGGATACCACGGCGAAGGTAGGTTCGAATCCTACAATGAGCTTGACCTTTCGATGAAGGAAAACATCGTGAGGAAACCACAGCACGGTGGTAGGGTACTTTGTAGTACCCGACTGGCTGGTCATCCTCAAGTGTAAAGTCAAGCACCTAACGGTGTGTTCCGGCAGTTGCACTTGAGGCATTGTAAAAAGGTCGAAAACGCATTGGCAATCCCCTTGGTATTGCTAATATCTATAGGCGAGACGTATTCAAGTCTTTGGATGTTTTTTAAATAAAACATTACACTAGTAATTCTCGTGTCGTGTGACTCGCTTCC
Source organism: Ochropacha duplaris (assembly GCA_951361185.1). Taxonomy (NCBI): domain Eukaryota; kingdom Metazoa; phylum Arthropoda; class Insecta; order Lepidoptera; family Drepanidae; genus Ochropacha; species Ochropacha duplaris. The sequence continues at coordinate 1,900,358 of OX592715.1, read as the reverse complement.
GAATCAGATTTATTTGGAGGGAAAAGTCAATTATGAAATCAGGATTTCAATTAAGATGTAAGGTCAATCAAGTTAAGATATCGAGGGAGAACGCCATTCGTCTCAACATTTGGAAGGGTACTACTACGTGATATATTTCCTTAGTCACTATAAAATAAGTCTTATTGTCTTAATTTAAAGACTAGTTTACAATACTGATGCAGAGATTTAAGAAATATCGAAAAAAAAACATCGTCCAGGATTTTACTTTTATCAAGTCTATAAAAGTAAAAATCCTGGACGATGTTTGACTAAAATCTTATCATGTTAAGTAATGATATGACAAAGCTCTCAAGAGTAGCCAGAACACACCAACAGGTGCTTGGTGACAGAATATCACATCGAGGGTGGTAGCCAGCCAGTCGAGTACTACAAAGTACCCTACCACCGTGCTATGGTTTCCTCACGGTATATACCGAAAGCTTCGAACCCACAACCTTCGCCGCAGTATCCAACGTCACTACCACTGAGTTATCGGCTTAAAAACATCTGCTGAAGTCTTTCTTCAGTCCGTCAATGATCATCCAGTACACCTACGCATTAAAATCAACAATCAACGTATAATGCGCCATAAATCATAACACACACTATCAAAACTTTATTATAACAATGTAACAACGTGTTTTGTTTGTGTGTGTAAACCGGTCGCGTTCGGAAACTCGCTCGGGGAGACTTCTGCCGGCGGTTTGGGTGAGGACAATGTGATGATGTTGTAGCGGGGATCACTGGCAATTAAAAAAAATTTAAACTCACGGAATAGCAAGCTTTACCTCTCTGTTCACTTCAATGCAAGGCGATGATAGCTCAGTGGTAAGTGACGTATAAGTGACGAATAATATAAGTCGGATACCGCGACGAAGGTCGTGGGTTCGAATCCTACAATGAGCTTGAGCTTTCGGTGAAGGAAAACATCGTGAGGAAACCATGGCACGGTGGTAGGGTACTTTGTAGTACCCGACTGGTTGGCTACCGCCCTCAAGTTGAAAATCTGTCGGCAAGCACCCATCGGTGTGTTCCGACAGCTGCACTTGAGAGACAGTTCCCATCTAGACTTTGTGTGCCACCTTCGGCCACATCATCACCTGCCATGGTGAGATTCTGGTCAAACACAAGCTTATCCAAAGTAAAAAAAAATAAATAATGCAGAATTTTGATTACATTGGCAGATGTTACCTTTTCGGCACGAATTATCATTACGAAATCGTTTATTTTCATGGTATTAAGGTTATGTTAAGGTAGGTAATTAAAAATCAGGCGAGATTTTCAAAATTTCCATCCGCTTTTCTACCCGCAACAAAACCTCACCCTAATGAACACGGTGTCAGTGACACCGGCGCTCGCGCAGCCTTCGTCCGTCTCGTATAGATAAACCTACTCCACTAGATCAAAGTATTCGAAAACTTTTAAGTGCACACTTTTGTTAAATTAAAGCATTCAACAACATTTAATATGGAATTTAACCTCTGGAATATTTTAATTTCTGTTTCTTCCAGTTATTTGTTTACTTTATCGTGTTTGTTTACGGTTTGATTAGATACATTACATAAGATTTGAAAACCTGAGAAAAATCTTTAACATTATAATTATGAACTAGCTGTACCCGCGGTTTCACGCGAAGATAGCTCAGTGGTAAGTGACGTAAGGCGATGATAGCTCAGTGGTAAGTGACGTCGAATGCCGCAGCGAAGGTCGTGGGTTTGAATCCTACAATGAGCTTGAGCTTTCGGTGAAGGAAAACATCGTGAGGAAACCATAGCACGATGGTAGGGTACTTTGTAGTACCCGACTGGCTGGCTACCACCCTCAAGTTGAAAATCTGTCGCCAAACACCTATCGGTGTGTTCCGACAGCTGCACTTGAGAGCCAGTTCCCATCTAGGCTTTGTGTGCTTACCATCTTCGGCCACATCATCACTTACCATGGTGAGATTGTGGTCAAACACAAGCCTATCGAATATTTAAAAAAAAAAATTAATTATCCTAACGAATCAAGGAGTACTTATTTCTGTTCTAAGAGCAATAAACGGTCGTAAACACCATTTAGCACGTCCCAGCTACATGATCAGCTCCTTATTATTTATCTGCAGTTTCCATTTTAACACAAAAGTGGCCTTTCTTCTGTACACACAAATTGGCTTCAAGGCTTAGTTTTTCCACAACCCCTTGGTGTTTGATGAGCCTGCTGGCATATATCATGCCATGTATCGTGGATCCACCCAGGAGAGGTTTGTGTATTTTATACGACATGCAAGTCTATATTGTTTTTTTTTAATATTCTGGATAAGCTTTTGTTTGACCACAATCTCACCATGGTAAGTGATGATATGGCCGAAGGTGGTAAGCACACAAAGCCTAGATGGGAATTGGCTCTCAAGTGCAGCTGTCGGAACACACCGATAGGTGCTTGGCGATAGATTTTTCAACTTGAGTCGCCAGCCAGTCGGGTACTACAAAGTACCCTACTACCGTGCTATGGTTTCCTCACGATGTTTTCCTTCACCGAAAGCTCAAGCTCATTGTAGGATTCGAATCCACGATCTTCGTCGCGGTATCCGACGTCACTTACCACTGAGCTATCATCGCCTTAACTATCTTTACATTGTATCTACATCCTATCAAGAGGGGGGAGCCAGGAGACTCATAGCACAGGGAAAACTAGGGGCTCCTGTCTCCCACATTAAAATGTATTTACCTAGAAAATAGAAATCAAAAATTGTTGTACTAATTTTATGTGGGAGTGAATAAATATTTTTTTAAAATTTAATTTTAATATATCACAAGCAGGGTCACCTAATGGTAATAGACATTAGCAAAACCAGGGGGATTGCCAATGTGTTATTCTTTTTTCCAATGCCTTAAAGGCAACTGGCTCTCAAGTACATCTCTCAGATTGTGTGCATGTGGATAAACATGTCTGTTTGTCCTGAGTCTGGTAGTAATTATCTATTTTAGTATGCTATATATGGATGGGAATCGGAACCACGATCTGGATAACCACAGTAGCTGATTTTATCTTAATTTTTCTCAATCTCTTACGTATCATCGTAATATTCGTTTCCTTCATTACTCTTTTCACTCTTCCATCTAAGATCATGCTACGTCAATTAATATTCAAGTTTTGGAAATTGAAGCAATTGAATTTGGAACCTGAATCAATAACGCATTGGGTTTATTTTCAATCAACAATCTGTTCTTGAGTCCCATTTGTTTACGACCAAAGTCATACATAAAGTAAGTATGCAACCAAAAAACGGTGTTACCATTGCAAAAAGTAAGTAAGTTCTATCCAAATTATTGAGTTAGAGCTGGCGCCTGGACTTACCGCTTCCATCTTGGCTTCCTTCCTTTGGTAACATAAATTGTACTACATTTCTATAAATTTAAAAAATCAATAAATATAATCGTGTTCCCACTCGACCTATCGAAGTATTAATTAGCGTGATGAACACCATTATTGATACTCTTCTTATAATATCTAAGAGCCCTTATTTAGCTACCTCAAACGAAGACTTTTCTTATACTTATTTTAACAAACACGCATCAGCTTGGCCATCCAAAGAGGAAACGCTGCCAGCCTGCTGGGAACCTTGCTGATCGACAGCAGCGGCATCCTCGAGGAAGTAATTGTATATTTTGTATATATGTAGTAAATAAAGCAATTCTAGACAAAATATCAAACATAACCTCCTCCTTTTTTGAAGTCGTTTAAAAATACACTTTTGATGTAATGAATAAACACGATATTTAAATTGTCGAAAAATTAAGAGCTCAATTCGATTTGACTAATTTAATTATCATTTTACAGTATTAAACTGTGGATTTGATACTTAACCAACCAGTTGTAATTTTACAATAAAATCCCGCTATAGATAATCGCAGCCTGAAGGTATCAACGGACCTTTGACACAGTAAATGTATCAGCAAAATCAATAGTCGAACTAAATTTATTAATTACAAATGGATTACGACCAAACAGCTGCTTTAAATAAAAGCGGTTGTAAAAATTGAGGTAAAATTTGTTGTGCTATATTAGAAATCTGAGGTTAAAAGAACTAAAAAACATAGACTTTGGTGATAAGTTAAGCTTCTGATATGCAGGTAACAAGATTTGATTAGGTAGTGTGAGGTATGGAATGAATAAAAGTTTAGTATATGCTGTTTTTATTATGAATCGGGCAGAGTTTCCCCTTCCAATTTTTATATGAGAAATGAATACATCAAATTTCTTTTTTTTTTTTTTTGGGGAGGACTTAAAGGTGGAGGTCAGAGGGACCATAGACACCCTTACGCGGACTTTTCGGTGAGCGCTTAGGGTTCTCAACCGAGTTTACAAATTTTAGACGACTGACCGCTGAGGGCGCCCCAGTTGGGGCACGAACCTCGGCTCAGGGCGTCGTCGGGGGGCACAAAATAGTGGGACGGACTTCGCCTAAGCGATTTAGAGGAGTTTTAAGGGACGGTCGGATTACTGGTACGGCTCGGGCCAACTACTGGGGACGAGACTGACTGAGTGGGACGTCGCGACGGGCCTCTCCGGCGAGGGCGAAAACGCGGGCGGTGTTGTATTTGTTTCTTCAGGGCTGCGCGAGCCTCCCTATCTTTAATCTGAGCTAGAGTTGTAGGGTCATCCGGCTCGCTGAGGGCGAGTTTAGGCCTACGGATTTTTGAAATCTCTGAAGGAGTATAGTTTGCAGTTTTTACAATTAATGGGTTCGCGTGGTTTAGGGCACGATCGTAATAGCGGCGTGAAGCGCGCTTAATGAATTGCTTAACCGTGGGCAGATTGAGGTCTATGTGGAGGTCTAAGTTGCGCATGTACCACGGGGCGCCCGTGGCTTTGCGCATGAAGCGGTTTTGAACCACTTGGAGTCTATGGATCAGCTTGGGGGATGCATGTGCGAACACAGTGCATGAATACATCAAAATGCGTGCGTTGGCTTATATAGGCTGGCTGGCTGTCACATCCCATCATTTGGCTCGGGTAGGTGGCGCTGCTAGGCGGCGGATTGCTTGGCGGGGGATGTGACGTAGCTAGGCAACCGGCGATGGCGGCTGGCTTCCGACGCGGTGACAGCACTGAGGCGTTACAGTAGGTATATTGAATTATTAAAATATTTCTAAACTAATTAAATATTTTCATAGAAGAGCAACACAGTGGGATCAGCACTGTCTACACCAACTTTTAACTCATCGCAGATTAGTGATCAAAACAAACACCACCACTTCACGTTTCAGTTCCCATCTAGGCTTTGTGTGCTTACCACCTTCGGCCACATCATCACTTACCATGGTGAGATTGTGGTCAAACACAAGCTTATCTAGAATAAAAACAAAAGTAGGCCTGCTCGAGTTTAATTTGAAATCGGGCTACTGCTCTTTTATGTACTGTTTGAAAGGTTTTCTATTTTATCTGTGACTGCTCCGTCCTCCGGGGTTCGTACTGGAATGCCTTTTAATATTAATGCTCCTTAGATCCCTTTTTTGCGATACAAACGGATTGTGTCCATAGAATTAACTGAAATTACACGGTTATTTTTTTAAATGTAAGCCCTTAAATATTTAAATGTGAGGATTCACAGAGAACTGTTAATATTATATTTAATAATGTGTTTAATTAATAAAGCCCTTTTTATTAAAAATTCCCTTGTTTAACATTTTCTTTAATGTGAAGAGCTAAGTATGCCTCTTTATGCCTTTTTAGGGTTCCGTAGCTCATAAGGTAAAAAAAAAGAACCCTTATAAGATCACTTTCTTGTCCGTCTGTCTGTCCGTGTGTCAACACCGATTATCTCAGGAACGGGTGGACCTAGCAAGTTGAAATGTATACAAGATACTGAGCTCTATAGTCTCTATTAGGTGTATAAAACTCATGGTCCTGAGTCAACACGATAAAAAGATATGGGGAAATTTTGTTAAAGGTGTCCCCATACATACATAGACTCGACCAATTACGATAGACCGCTGAATTGTATCGGCGCTCATACAATTTAGAGGTCTAGCTTAATTGGCACTTACCTCAAATATGGTAATCGAAAACGTAATCGAAAAAATAAATAAATACAAAAATAACTATTTACAAGTTTGTACGGAACCCTCGGTGCGCGAGTCCGACTCGCAATTGACCGGTTTTAATTCATTCTGGATAAGCTTGTGTTTACAATCTCACTATGGTAAGTGATGATGTGGCCGAAGGTGGTAAGCACACAAAGCCTAGATGGAACTGGCTCTCAAGTGCAGCTATCGGAACACACCGATAGGTGCATGGCGACAGATATTCAACTTGAGGGTGGTAGCCAGCCAGTCGGGTACTACAAAGTATTCGAACCTTAATAAACGGCTACTGACGATACGAATAAAAATCCAACATAATACTCCAAAATAACTTAACAAATGTACCTTCGGGCATTTCAAGTTCGTGATATGATTATTCCCAGGCCGCATTCTGAGATACCTTCAAAGATAATCTTGTGATTGTACAAAGAGATCTGTTCGGTACTGTAACGGTACTAAGCAGTTACGGGTAATAGGAAATCATGGTTTATGGGGGCATATTATGAAATTAGTATCGGATTTAGAATGTTTAGAAATATTGCCATGAAGAGAATTGAGGAAGAATAAAGTGAAACTGTTTAATGATAATATTGATGCGATCTTCTTTTTAAAAGGCACACTAAAGGAGTGCTGAAGGAAGATACAACACAAGTAACTCCTTAAAATCCTCCTTTTTATGAAATGTCAAAACGATAGCTCTTGGACGTTTGTATGAAATACTGCCATCTATGATCTATCTATGTTGTTAAATTGGTACCTAATTAAAGTTCATAAAATGGTTGAATAAAGTATAAAGTTTTCATGAGTTCATGAGTGACATAAGACTTCATGAGAATATTGGTATAATATACTGGAAGTCCGGTAAGTAGAACGCAAACTTAAGGAGGAGATTGGGACGCCTACCAAAAATACAAAAATGAGCTCTATAAAAAGTATCTCCCCCTTAAGTATATCGTACTAATTACCGTACATCCTGTATTTAAGGCGATGATAGCTCAGTGGTAAGTGACGTCGGATACCGCGGCGAAGGTCGTGGGTTCGAATCCTACAATGAGCTTGAGCTTTCGGTGAAGGAAAACATCGTGAGGAAACCATAGCACGGTGGTAGGGTACTTTGTAGTACCCGACTGGCTGGCTACCACCCTCAAGTTGAAAACCTGTCGCCAAGCACCTATCGGTGTGTTTCGACAGCTGCACTTGAGAGCCAGTTCCCATCTAGGCTTTGTATGCTTACGATCTTCGGCCACATCATCACTTACCATGGTGAGATTGTAGTCAAACACAAGCTTATTAAAAGAAAAAAAAAAAAAAAACCTACAAGTTCTGTGCTCGAACCCAAGGAGGCCAAGCTTGACGGCACAATCAAAGGTTTAAGACCCTAATCAAATGAATACCTTCATCTATAGTTGATAACAAGTACCCCATTCATCAATGTTAAGCGGTAGCCGATATGTTAAGTTGGTTAGGACATGTCATCAGTGAACAAGTAAGTGAAGAAGGGACGGTTGTTTCAAGACGCAACGCAATTGAGCAACAGTATTCGCTTTTGGGGTATTTGGGGGAAGGAGGGATGACTAGCTCTCCCCCGCGGTTTCACCCGCGACCCGGAGGTATCTTATATTTTCCCGAATTAAAAAGTATCCTGTTTTATTTTAGGTTATCATCTACCTGGGTGCCAAATTTAATCAAAATCCGTTGAGCAGTTTTTGCGTGAAAGAGTAACACATCACATCCAAAAATACTTTCACATTTACATTATTAAGAAGGATAGGATAATCTTTTTCTGTTTACGATTACCTCCACATTTTCTTTTCATGTCAAAAGTCTGACAAGCTTGCAGTTGTGTCACCAGATGGTGTGACTATCGTCCAAGGGAGATTGCCAATGTGTTGCCGACTTAATAGGCAAATGGCTCCAAATGCAACTGGATGGACACCGGTAGTTGCTGGCAACAGATTTTCAACTTGAAGATAGCCAGTCAAACAGTGCTATGGTTTCCTCACGATGTTTGCATTCTAAAACGTCATATTTAATGTCAATTTGACAGCTAGCCCACGCTCGTGCGTAGGTAATTAATATCAAAGACGGCAGGACATTCTGTACTTATCTAATCTATGTCTCCTGTCCCGCCTGTCTCAGAATCGGAGATACAGTGACGTTGGAAGTCCCGATTGATGTTTTGATACTAATAACAACCTTAGTTTAAATGGATATTCTGATGTAGGCTTTAACTGGGAGCATTTAGGATTGCTTTTAAGTCTTTTTTAACGGATGCTAATCTATATTGATTTAAAATTTAAGAACTTAGTAATTATTAATGTTCATACGTCTTACTTATATTATAAAAACACTCTTTGTTTGATGGTCAGTCCTACTTTCAGCAATGAAACATTGTGTTTTTGAGTGTCTTAGGTTACGTTTTTTCTCTGGAACGCGGATAAAACCGCAGGGCATGATCTAATAACAATATCTCATCCTACTAGTCCTACTTATATTATAAATGTAAGTTTGTATATTTGTATGGTTGTTGGTCAATAACTCAAAAACGGCAGAATGGATTTCGAATAATTTGTCACACAGATAGATAATGTCCTGGAAGAAAACATAGGATACTTTTTATCCCGGGACAAGGATACCACGGGAACGAGGGATCTAGTAATAACATAATTATCTAAAACAACAACAATAACTGAAACACATAAATTAATATCAGTTTGTTGTAAGGTTTTTCAATTGAGATTTCGGTGAAGAAAAGACTTAAGGAAACCAGCAGTGGTAAGGCACTATCTGGCTGGCTACCAAGCATATACTGGTCTGTTCCAATAGACGATCTTGATAGCTAGTACCATTCTAGACTTTATGGGCCATACTTATAAAACTCTTAAAAAAGAAACCGAGCGAGCCTTACAGCAGTCGCATATGGTCTCAAAATTATCTTTAACTTCGTGTTAATTGGCTGTTATGTTAAATAACAAATTAATGAATAGCTGACTGAATTAAAAGAGGAAATAACAAAAGAAAGCGGACACACCCACACAACACTCAATGCTGCATTAAACGTCCCCCACAAGGGTCTAGCGTCATTTCATATTCAAATAAGGTGAGGTGGCTACGAATTCCCTATAGATTACTAAACAACAGACGCGATTCTTTGTCAGTTTATGCCTATATTGACCGAGTTTATGAGCTAAAGGAAAACTAACGTGTGAGAAATTCAAAGATTTGTAAAGGTTAAGGCGTAAGTTCAAAACAAAAGATAGATATAAATATGTTGTAGATATTTGCATGGCAATAGGCTGCTTGGTACTACAAGTCTGTTAACTGTCCAGAACAACACATTGGAACTTCTAAATTTGCTAATTTCTATTGATTATTCTTCTAAATTAAAAAGTTGAGCTTAATTACTTTAATATTTTTTCTTTCAGCTCTGATATTAAGGTGAGTTATCATGTATTATATTTTTTTTTCATTAAATAGCGCTTTCAAAGCACTTATGAATAGTCTAGACTCTAACGCATGGTTCGCAAGGTTTTGCCGAAAAGAGCCGGCAATAAACTCAGCAATGCTCTTTTCAAAATGCAACTTCTACATTTGCGTGTTTTAGCGGCAGCGGAAAAATTGGATTTAGTTGTGAGTTACATAGTAAACAATGCATTGACTCCTCTGTATGCCTGATCTATGACAACGCGTTAAGGCGTCTGAGTAGAGTCAATGTCAAAGTTAATAGAAATTATATATTGGATAATACATTAAATTTACATATCATAACATGTAAATTTAATGTATTATACAACTGTGATGCACAGACAGACAATTAGTTGTATGCATGTATCATGCATGAGAGATTTTATCTTTAGATTAGGATTTGACGTCGTCTTTAGATTACACTAGCTGTACCCCCAGATCCACCCGCGTTCCCGAGGTATCTTATTTGTCCGAGTATAAAAAGTACCCTGTATTTTAAGTTAGGATATTTTTTTTAATATTGTTTATTCATGACCATAGATACAAAGTCATTCAGTCGCATAAATTTTCTTCAGTTTTAATTTTCTTCGTTTATGTTTTAGTCACGTTATATTGTCACATTCACTGTAAAGTCTAGTCCTCGTCCGTACAAGTCCAGACAGGTTTAAGTGAAGTTGTTGAATAAAACTTTTCACGGACTTTTTGGCACAACCTGAAAAGTCACGATCCACGCTTTCATTTCATTTCACTTCACCTGTGCATTTAGACTGATCTTTGTTGGACAAAAAACTACCGATATAATTCAATAAAATTCAAAATACACGAATTTAATCAAATAAAACTCAAAAGCTCATTTCGCAACTTCCCGCCAAAAAGTCGGTACAGGATAATGTGTGCCAAGATTCATTAAAATTCGAAACATTATCTGGTCCTAAAAATCTTTTTTTAATACAAGCATCTGAGATCATTCGCTTTTACGTAGGTAAATACGCTATGGCCAAACACTAGTTTTTAATCTTGTATTCTACTAAAATCAGAAAATAGTAGATATGTGAGGTCTAGGGGCCCTTTTAAATATTAATCACTTTTTGTATTGACTATGATGAGAAACGATTTCCTGAAGTGCCCAAAAATCCACCATCAAAATGAAAAATAGCATATTAAGGTCACGCTAAGTAATAACGTTAAGGCGAAGTTTTATCGTTATTCGAACAATGCAGGCCCTAATTTGCCTAATGGCCTTGTAGAGCTTTCGCTTCGTCATACATAACGAGAGGCTTCGGCTTAATAACCTGTGTGGTGTGGCCGAAATGGTTGAGGCCTTTTAATCTCTTGAAGAGTCAGGGTTAGTTGAGGTTTAACATTGTAAAAAAAACCTTTCTTTCCTTATCCCACGCTAGATGTGGTCGGCACAATATGTTTTCTTCTTCCACTCCGCTCTATCACTACCACTAGTCGTCTCAGTACTCACCTTTCATAAACTTACGATTCTTAGTAGTCCATCCATACCTAAAAAATCTAGGTATATTGATACCAATATGAAGGTAGGTATGTATATTAAAACCTAGCTTCTGCTCCGCGGTTTCACCCGCGATTCCCTTTTTATACCGCAAGTGACAATAAGGCAGGCGGGTCACCTGATGATAAGTGAATACCGACGCCTATAGCCATAAGCAATACCAGGGGTAGGTATGCCTAATGAGTTGTCGAACTTCTTACAATGCTATAAAGGTAAAAACTGCTGGAATACACCAAAAAGTGCTTGGTGACAGGCCATTGATAGACTACAAAGATTAAAAATAAAACTGGTCCACAGACTTTTGCATCTAAGTACGGCCATATCTTACAAAAAAAGGTAACAAGATTCCAAATTCTAAATTCAAATAATTTTTTATTCATTCAAATTTGGAACATGAATCTGCCGAGATACACCAGTTCCACTGACTCAAAGCTGAACACCTCATCGCTTCGGCAGCATATTAAGGTAACAGCTTATAAAGTCTCGTATAAATTATCAGCAGGCGATGTAGGTACACTGTGCAGCAGTGTGTAATGGGCGAACGACGGATTATTTATCGCCGACGCGTGGGGTTCGGTGGGTAGCGGACTTTATGATGAGCGAAGCGGATGTTTTTCAATAATTTCGAACACTTTTGGTATGTACAGTCACAGAATGAAAAGGTTCGTACCTTAGAGTCGCTTTTCGCTTGCACTAGTAGGTACTGCAAGAATCAATTATGATACTTTGCAATGATGACATTGATCGCTTGACAATCGTTTTAACTGAAATAATAATGGCAGGTTGAACCAACAAGCAGGTTTTAGTTTATCAAACATAATAATCTTGTTGACAAGTTAATAGTCAAACAACTTTGATCTGAATAATTTTGAGGTTTATTAACGAAGAGTTAACATTATTTTCTGTAACTCGAGTCTATTCTGTAACATAGTTTCAAAAGGTAATATGTGCTCGCGATACGTTGAACGAATCAATTTGAAAATCGACGAACCTTTTCATTCCGTGACTGTATATCAAAAAGTATTTTTATAAGCTTAAATTTTTTTCTTCAACTTCCATCGTTCAGCTAGTGGTTGTGGTGTTTACAGATAAACTAATATTATAGATATGTAGTTGAGTTGTATGATGATGAAGATAATGATATATTGGTGAAGGAATTCTTATTGGCCTTATACGAGTATCTTCTGTCTTGGATAAAATTTTTAAAAAGGTAAAAACATTTTACCCCTTTTTCTCCTCAGTTTATCAACGGATTATCTGGTTTTTTTTGTATTTATTTAAGAGCTTCATAGTGTAATCAACAAAAAAAAGTTAGTTTTTTTTTCCTTGAACTTTTATTGACGAATTTCTACCAGTGACCGATATTGCGAGTAGTCTGAAATTAAAAATCAAAAATCAAAATCAAAATAGTTTATTAAATTAATTTATTTATTTACATTCATAGAAATACACAGCATACATATCTTGGCAAATAAGGCTTCACAGGGACTATGAATTGACAGACTATCGCATGATTTAAAAGGTTACTTTTCATAAATACGGAACGTTTCTTATGACAAAGAAATTGTTACAAAGCTAAGCAAATTGCATTCAATAGCTTCCAGAGCGAATGAAAGCTGAAAATATTCAGTAAAAATCGCGGTCGCTCTTCACTAAGCTCTTTAAGCTGCTTTAAGCTAAAGAGCGCTTCATAATGACTGTATTGATGTAAATTAATTATTTACACTATACATGCATGCAAGCGGCGTGGATGTATTGGAAACATCACAAAGGAACCATTTAGGACGGAGTTTCTAGTTTGAAATCCAGTACTATAGTACTCCCATACAATATTATTCAAATATGCTGAGAAGAGCCAGCAATAAACTCGGAAAACTTGCAAGGTGGTAGAGTCTTTTGTAGTACCCGACTGGCTGCCCACCGCACTCAAGTTGAAAAACGGTTGCCAAGCACCTATCGGTCTATCCCGAAAGCTGCACTTGAGAGCCAGTTCCCATCTAGGCTTTGTGTGCTTAACACCTTCGGCCACATCGTCACTTACCATGGTGAGATTGTGGTCAAACACAAGCCTATTCATAATAAAAAAACTTCTTAGCTTCGTCAACTTAATAGTTTCCTTTCCAAGGGCATATTCATTTATTTACAGAAACGAAAACACAAGCAGATTATATCTACACTTTTCTTTAAAACTGCTCTAGTAATGACTAATGGGCTTATTCATAAAAATATCGACGGTGTTTAGTAAGTGCTTAGCCAAATTCTCTATACAAAATTTGAATTAAGAATCTGCTAAGCAGTTGCTGATCACCGTCGAGATTATTATGAATAAGGCCATAAATGTTTATCTATAACTGTTCAGAGATAAGCTAAAATAATGTAGCGCGATGTAGGTAACAAAAAACATTATAGCTAATAGCGGAGCATGCGTCGTGCCGACTGCCTACCTCAGGATTTAGAGACACAATAACACAGCTTTTAACACGAATGAAATACCAGAAATTCCACCTTGGATTCTCGGACAAGGAAGCCTCAGGTGCTAGAAGTGTTGCCAAGGTAAGGTACCCATAGTTATTATGATAAATGCGTAAGTTTTATGTTTGCTATGTCGAAGTATTACTGCAGGGCTTCTTCAAAAGAGGTGTAAGGAGGTTTATGCAATGTCGGCAACGCGCTCGTGACGCCTCTGGTGTTGCAAGCGTTCATAGGCTATGGTAACCGCTTACCATCAGGTGGGCCGTAAGCTTGTGTAAAAAAAACCGTGAGGTGTTGTGGGACACCAGATAGGAATGAAGTTCCTTATTATAAAATATAAATTTATCAAGTTCTATTCGAGGTATAAAGAAAAAAAATATTATAACTAAGTGGGTAACTCTCTTTCTGTAAAAATACGACAATAAAGGTGCGAGTTGGTTGCCGGCTGTCCTGGATAGGAATCGAACCCATAACCCCTTTTAATGTGGATTTTTAAATCAACCCCTGGGCTAAGAATTTGAAAATAGGGTCAAAATACACTATTCCACACAGATGGAGTTACGGGTTAAAGCTATAATATAATTCTAATATATGTTTAGATTAAAATTCTTATATGTGCATGGAGTCCAAACATAAATAATTATTCCCTATGTCGTATCTAGGAATTGTACATCGAAATCCTCGCATACGTATAAAACAAAGAGCACAAAGAAACATATTATAAAAAAATACCGCGGCGTACTTGCAAAACGTGGAGATTTCCAAATCTTCGTAAGATTGTTACAAAAAGAGCAACGACAGACTTATAATGTAAATTATCTCGGCATGTTCCAGATAACGATCAATTTGTATGTATATCACCATTTGTACGAGTAAATATAAATATAATGAACGTAACGATAGTAATGGAAATGTGAACGAACTCTGAATTAGGGATGCGCAATAAGATATAGACCTTGAAGCGACTTGCATAGATACTATAAAATATTTACTCATACATTGGTGCTTATTCTGTTTACAAATTAAAACGTGATGAAAGAATAGGAGAAATTTTGTCGTATTAAATAAGTCCAGTTTTTTTAAATTCTGTATAAGCTTGTGTTTGACCACAATCTCACCATGGTAAGTGATGATGTGGCCGAAGGTGGTAAGCACACAAAGCCTAGATGGGAACTGGCTCTCAAGTGCAGCTTTCGGAACAGACCGATAGGGGCATGGCAACCGTTTTTCAACTTGAGTGCGGTAGACAGCCAGTCGGGTAAGCACACAAAGCCTAGATTGGATGGATGGGAAGTTGCTCATGACGATTTGATTTTGACAGTACCTACTAAATATCTTCTATGATTTTCTTATGGAGTTTTTATGGAAAGAGATATAAGGGAGAAGTGGGGATGAACACATTAACCCCTCACACATCGGAGATGCCATACAACAGCAAAAAGTGATGTTTTAAAGTACCTTTCAACATGAGCCTTTTTCATGCCACCTCTTCCCTAGAGAGAACAAATATTTTAGGATATAATATACATATAATAAATACCGGATTAGAATCATCACCAGTCTGTGGCTGTAATATCAATTGAAAGAGGCACAGATACTCGTATTCGAAATACTGCTGGATGGAGGGACGTCAGACGATGCAACGAATAGCGTGAATGAATTAGAAAGGAAGACTACATATGAACAACGTGATAGAAATTGCTTTTAAAACTACCTACTCATAGTTTTAAAAAGTAAAACAGGTGATTATACTGACATATAGTCAAACCCATCTGTTATTACTAGGCAGAAATTTAACTAACAGACCGCATCTTTGCTTACAAGCAAGTCGATTCAAGCTAAAATTACCAGATCCACCATTTCACACTATTACTAGGTATGTGATGAGAAAACGATGTAAATATTAAGGTTTACTATAGCAACTGCCTTGAAAATCTGTCACTGAACACCTTATGTATTTCGACAGTTCACATGAGAACCAGATCCCTTCTAGGTGTTAAGTGCTTACCATCATCAGCCACATCATCACTTACCATTGTGAAAGGCAAATACAAGCTTTTTCATCATTAAATAATGATGTGGATAAAGCTTATGCACAGTAAGTTAAACATACACAAAGCCTAGCTCAAAACAAACTCTAACAAACGAAACAAGCAAGCATCAACCATTATTATTAAAATTTGCGCCACAACAAGCTGCAAACAAACACGGATAAATCCCACGGGTGCATTACCATCATGCACTTTTAACCGTGTTGCAAGCGGTTAATTGTGCGGGTGCACAAAAACTGCAATTAAAAATGGCCCCACGTTGGGCGCCAACGCTCTCGCAAGTTGCAGGTAACGTGATTATGCATTTCTGTACTGTTATATTTCCTGAAGTGACACGCGAGCTGCTTTGAAATGTGTTTTACTGGGTTTAGTTAATGTTCACAATTTGGAAGTAGATTATAAAAGGAATGTTAATTATGTGAGATAACGATGGCGGTTTGTTTATTATTTTATTAATAATTAATAATCTAGATGGTCTTAAGACTTAATTGACGAACAATTTGAAGTAGTATTTTAAGTCAAACTTTGATTTTAGGCAATCAATTTACAGAAAAAAATAAGTAAAGGCGCTTAGAAACGACTCTTAAAAACATTTCGACGTCAATTTCAAACCACTCAATAAATTTTATTACGATCAAAAACTACTTAAAAGGGAAGCGAACTTAAAATAACACGTAAATACCGTCGGGGGTCGAACAGACCGCTAGAGTGGTGACATCGCACAACTTTCAGTGTTCACATTAAAACTGATAAACCCTTTAATGCAAATTGAAAGCGTGCGGGCGTGAAACATGCCGCGCCGTGGTCGGACTGTTGTGTTAGCTGTACGGTACATTTTGCTGCGACGTAGACTATTCAATTTTATAAACGTTCTATTTTTAAAACGGTTTTATTGTTTTAAATTACTTTTTATGTTCAGCCATTGTCAATGCCATTTACTTGCAGTTAAAAAAAGAATGAAACTTGTTTTAGATGTCATTATTTTTTTTAAAGCATGTTTTCATATTGCTTTCTAGTATCAAAGTCGTTCTAATCACCGTACTAAAATGAAATTACCGTAGGGTCCTTAATAACGCCTCCATGTGCATCATCTAATATTTCAGTTTAAGCATGATTTTGGATTATCACAACGTTCGGCAAGATCATTATAATACATATCCGAAACGACGCACCCAAGCATGTCGAATACAGGGAATAGTGAACGGGTTATACGAGGTTATTATGAACGAAGTGCGGTAGAGGCCTCTCTGCGGATATTCCAGATAGGCCACTTAGCGATATATTGCAAGTGGAATTTTGTTAATGCAGTTCGGATGCTGACTCTTTGCTTTTCTAAGTTTAAATTGAAATATGAGTACATTTCGGCGCACGGTTCGAAATATCATTTCGGTTATATCCTTTGAGGTTACTTAAATATTATGTGTTATTAAAATAATCTTGCTGCAGTCATTTTAGATATTCAGACATAAAAAAAACATCTGTAGTGATGGAAAATACGCTAACTATTTTAAACGCGATTAAAATTTATTGTAGATAAATAGCGCCTCTAGTAGATAATTCATGGAACTAATGTCTTCCATACATTAATTTTAAAAGTCGATGCTAAAGATAACGACGATTGACAATCACATTTATGTATTTTCTAGTCTAAGTATTCTGCCTGCACTTGAGAGCTCTCTTCTACCCAGCGTGTATAACATTCCTAAAAAATATTTATTAAAAGATTGTCTATAAGTAAACTAAAGATAAAATTTTCATAATTATAACATGAAAATTTCTAGACGTAGAAAATTAAAAAGCATTTCAATGGCTTCATTATACGGTTTAGATTTTCGATTCAACGTTGGATTTTAAATCTGTAGAATAATAATTATTATCTATCAAGAGGTAAAGTTGTGAGTTTGTGAGGTTGTAGGGGGTAATCTCTGGATCGACTGAACCGATTTTGAAAATTCTTTTACCAATAGAAAGCCACGTTATTTGTGAGTGTCATATGTACAGCCTGGTAACAGACATCGAAGTCTTAGTAATAGGGTCCCGGTTTTACCCTTTGGGTACGGAACCCTAAAAACGAATCCTTATAGGATCACTTTGTTGTCTGTCTGTTTGACCCATTATCTCGGGAACGCGTGGAGGTATCGATTTGACCGTTTTTTTTAAGCAAAAATACTTCAATCAAACGTAACAAGTATCTAAATAAAAGTAACCACAAAATGCGTTTAATAATTTCAATCATCCAAATTAACCAAAACAAAAAACAATACAATGAACGGCAAAAATTAATCAATCAACTGCATTCGACATGTTTTTAAATATATCATTGGGATCATTCGAGCGGCGAGGGTTAATTATGCGAAAATCACGCATCATCAACAACCGTTCGGTCAGTGTCGTTGCCAAAAATTAAAATATATCTGTTGATATGTTAATTATGGTGGATATAATTATGTTTGGTCGAAGTGACCCGGCTGCTGGTTAAGGGTTGATTGAGCATAATGTGATTGAGGAACGGGAGTTGGTGAAGCTATAGGTACCTAATGGTTTTTTTTTAAATTCTTTCCCAAGCCAGGAATCGAACCCGATGATTGTAAGGAAAAATAGTGTTAATCTCTATTATTACACAATTCAGTAATTTAGCTAATATCTAAGGATCAAAATCTGGGAAGTAATGCCATACGTATACGGCAAACTGAGTGTTTTTTTTAAACTAATATTATAAAAAGAAAGATTTGTATATATGTGTGTATGTAACGAATAAACTCAAAAACTACTGGGCCGATTTCAAAAACAATTGCACCATTTGAATGCTACATTATTCCAGATTAACATAGGCTTTATTTTTATCCCGGGATAAGATAAGATCCCACGGGAACGCGGGTGAAACTGTGGAGGACAGCTAGTAAAATTCACCTCTATGAAATGTGCAATTCATCAACATCACGACAAACAACTTTTTTTTTAATGAACATTACTAATATCTCCAACTCTCAAACTAGTCTAGTTAACTCCAAAGCGCAGTACGTCGATACCAGTACTAAGGCTAAGTGCACACTGACTGACTGACGTAATTATTCGAGTCTCGTACAGGCCAGTAAATCTGTGAACACACGAATGCTTTTAGCTAGTCCTGTACCACGTCTTCGCTTTGTTTTCCTGTCTGTTAGGAATGCGATAAAAAATAGTGTGTTTTTAGCTTCGAGATTAAAATGGATGGAATTTGTTTGATTGTTTGGTAAAGAAAAAGGAATTCAAGATTCCAGATAAATCTTTTACGTAAAAGTTATACCAGTTTTTTTTAATTTCATACCTACATCAGTAATCTATGGTAATCCTACTAATCCCACTAATATTATAAATGTGAAAGTTTGGATAGATGGATGGATGTTTGTTACTCTTTCACGCAAAAACGGCTGAACGGATTTTGTTGAAACTTGGCACGCAGATTGATCATATCCAAAAATAAAACATAGAATACTTTTTATCCCGGGAAAACATAAGATCCCTCGGGAACGCGGGTGAAACCGCGGGCGGAAAACTAGTGGGTACAAAATAATAAATAGCAAGTCACAACAAAGTTAGCGTTAAAACGATAAAATAGCAGTTATATTATAGTAGAATAAATAGCTTTTATCATTATTTTATGTTAAAAGTCTGCAACAATTAGGCAGGCAGTTGACCTGATGGTAAGTGACTGCGGTCGCCTATATATTTCTGAATTTTTACAACGGCTCTCAAGTTCAAATGTATTTTTATCTTTAGGATGGTAGCCAGCTAGGCTACATGAAAATCTTAAATATTGTTGTGTTTTTTTAGTGGCAGAAATAATATGCAAAGTAAATTGAACCTTTTTACAACAGCCCACCGATTGCTAACACACGCAAAAATTACATCAAAAGGAAACCATTTTAAAAATGTTAACCACAATTATGTTAAAAATACTGTTATTTTAGTATCATTTCTAGGAGTACAGAAAAGGCGCATGATTAAAATATTATCAGAGATGAAACTCCATATACAGTGACCGGTAAGTGGTTCGAGATGTTTCGATATTTAAGTGTTGATTTTTTAATTTTAGATATTAAATATCTCGAAAATAGTGACACTTTCACTGAGGACATTTTTGTATATTTGGTAGGTGACCCGACCCGCCCACTTATCTCCCCCTTAAGTATGCAGTACTACCTACCGGACATCTTGTATAAACGATGTGTCAAATGATACTTCAAAGCGTATTCTATATTGACCTTTACTGTCAAAAACCATTCATTAAAACTCCTTTTAACCAATACTATAAACTACAAACTATTTTTAAAAAGTCTTACGCAAATTGAGACTCACTCGCGACCCCCCAGAAAACAGTTTTGATCGTGTCTTTACTATTCATCGAATCCACGAACTAGTGCTAAGACTCTGCTGGTATTTACTCATGTAACAGGTACCTTTGTCGGCTTTTGTTTGTCGGCGTGTTTTCAACACGCAAATGCTACTAATTAGTATAATTTGCGACGCTCCCGGTCTTGTTTGTACCTGAGAAGCGGTGCAAGTGACATGAGCTGGAATAGGATTAAGTTAGGGGATTCACAGAAAATATAAATCGTGTACAGTTTCAAGAAAAATACAGTTAATTAACCTGTTGATTCTTGGACCTTGTTGATATCTGCCAGGATAGAGAAGAAACTAATACGAATAACCAACCTGGGGAAACAATAGAGCTGTGTGTGGTAGGGAAAGGTAACTATCCGCCAAACAGGCTACTCTCAAGTTAAATATGGCAAGATAGTTTTTGGTCATAAAGTGTATGGCATGGTACGTTCAAAAACAAGATATCTGTCGCTATATTCTCTTAAATTGGGATGTTGCAACTAGAGCACCTGCTGATTGCTCCAGCACAGTAATAATTACAACAAAACAGCAACAACTGTTTCAAATTAACACAAACAACTAAACGTACACTGTTGCAAATCTGTAGCATTCTGTCTACTGAAAAATAACAAGGGGTATCTAAATACTGTTGCAGCTTGTGGCTTTCAACCACAATTTTTATGTCACTAGTGACAACGAGGCAGGCGGGTCACCTGATGGTAAGTGACTACCGTCGCCTATAGACATTAGCAATACCAGGGGGATTGCCAATGTGTTGTACACCTTATTAAAATGCCTTAAGGGCAAGGACAAAATGTGGATTATACAGACAGATTACGTGTTTTATTCATGTTGTGTCATAGTCTATCTCAGGGGTCGGCAAACATGCGGCTCTTTGAAGGGTCAGTTGCGGCTCTTCAAGTTCCCCTCAAAATCATTTTTTGTTGTTGCATATGAGATCAAATATTACGTAAATACCGCGAGCCAAATAATTGTCTTTATTTGGCTCGCGATACGGAAGTGACAGCAGCGTCCACATTTTTGGCACCTAACTGAGGATCGCTTGATGGCTGAATTGGTGAAGCGACTCTCGCACTCATGTGTCTTTTGTGCTTACATATAGATATATCGACAGCGCTATAACACTAGTGAAAGGATGCACACTTGCACTGTAAGGGAATAAGAAACTGACCAAGTGAGAGTCGGACTCGTGCACGAAGGGTTCCGTAAAAACGGCAAAAATCACGTTTGTTGTATGGAAGCCCCCTTATTTAGCGGCAACAGAAATACATAATTTATGAATATTTCAACTGTCTAGCTATCGCGGTTCTTGAGATACAGCCTGGTGACGGAAAAAAATCACGTTTGTTGTATGGGAGCGCCATAATTAAATATTTATTTTATTTTTAACCGACTTCAAAAAAAGGGAGGAGGTTCTCAATTCGTCTGTATGTTTTTTTTTTTTTTTATTTTTTTTTTTTTTTTTTTGTATGTTTGTTACTCGATTTCTCTGCCAATTATGAATAGATTTTGATGATTCTTTTTTTGTTTGGTAGATCCTACTTCAGAGGTGGTCCCATTTAAATTTTGTCGAAATTGATTAAGCACTTTTTGAGAAAATCAACAAAAACGAAAAAAAATCTATCTCGTTTGATAAACCTTAGTGAATCAAACTGAGTCGTTGAGCGTGACTTTTTGGATTTGGATGAAATTTCGTGTGTATACTTCAATGGGTTCTTCGATGGTTTTAAAATACAATTGGACCCGGTAGGTGGCGCTGGAATTGAGTTCCAAGATTTGTTTTAATTTCAGGGCAGGACGACGTCTGCCGGGCCCGCTAGTTATATATTATATTTTACCGGCCAGACCCGATTTCAGGACAAACTAGTTTTGCCTAGGATAACATATATACAATATAATAAGGAATAAACTTTAAAAATTAAAAAATAAAATTATTTTTAAAAATAAAAAACAAAAACCGACTTCAAAACTGTAACCTATACCTATGTACAAACATAAACTAAAAAGTAAAGAATAATATTTTAATTTCAAAGCAAGAGCCTTAAAGGACAATCAACAAAATTATTGATATTTGTGATTGGCACCGACTCCAAAAAGAACTGTTTATAAATATTAAATAGATATATAAATATCAATAATTTTGTTGATTGTCCTTTAAGGCTCTTGCTTTGAAATTAAAATATTATTCTTTACTTTTTAGTTTATGTTTGTACATAGGTATAGGTTACAGTTTTGAAGTCGGTTTTTGTTTTTTATTTTTAAAAATAATGTTTTTAGTAATTGTTGTTATAGCGGAAACAGAAACACATAATTTGTGAAAATTACAACTGTCTAGCTATCGCGGTTCTAAAGAGATACAGCCTGGTAACAGACGGACGGACAGACAGCGAAGTCTTAGTTTAGGGTCCCGTTTTTACCCTTTGGGTACGGAACCCTAAAAAGAGAGGGGGAGTCTTCCTGGATGGCACTGTCTATAGCGACAGGTATACCTAACCAGGTATACCTAACCAGGTCAGCGTACAATTTGTGTGTGGTTATTATTTTACCAAATACAGGCGATGATAGCTCAGTGGTAGTGACGTCGGATACCGCAGCGAAGGTCGTGGGTTCGAATCATACAATGAGCTTGAGCTTACGGTGAAGTAAAACATCGTGAGGAAACCATAGCACGGTGGTAGGGTACTTTGTAGTACACGACTAGCTGGCTACCACCCTCAAGTTGAAAATCACCTATCGGTGTTCCGACAGCTGCACTTGAGAGCCAGTTCCCATCTAGGCTTTGTGTGCTTACCACCTTCGGCCACATCATCACTAACCATGGTGAGATTGTGGTCAAACACAAGCTCATCCAGAATAAAAAAACACTCCTTTAGTCATCAAATCAAACTGAATCTCAAAAAGACACGAGAACATAACCTCCCATCTCCAAATTCCCACTAATTGACACCGAACATAGAATCAGTAAACTAACTGAACACATCCTTCATTTGCATTAACATGTCACCATTAATTTCTACTAACTGAATGTTTGCATATCAACTACATTCCCATCACCCTTGGCTCTGAAGTCCTGGACAGTCTAAGTCTTTCATAGCAACATAAATAATTCATCGTTGCTAAAAACTACCAGTGTACTAGTTTTTTTTTTTATGTCACAAGTGACAACGAGGCAGGCGGGTCACCTGATGGTAAGTGACAACCGTCGCCTATTGACATTGGCAATACCAGGGGATTGGTAATATGTTGTACACCCTATTCAAAGCCTTAAAGGCGAACTGGCTCTCAAAAGCTGCTTGGCGAAAAATTTCAACTTGAGGGTGGTAGCCAGCCAGTCGAGTACTACAAAGTACCCTACCACCGTACTGTGGTTTCCTCGCGATGTTTTCCTTCACCGAAAGCTCAAGCTCATTGTAGGATTCGAACCCACGACCTTCGCCGCGGTATTCGACGTCACTTACCACTGAGCTATCATCATAGATTTGGAAAGATCTGTAACCCATTAGCAATTCCCCTGATATTCGTTATGTCCAAAGGTTAAAATGGCCACTCCTATACTGCTAAGGTGATCCTTTCACAATCATTCCTTCTCCTATTCGGTTTCCGATTTCAATCTTACTAATATTATAAATGTGAAAGTTTGGATGGATGGATGTTTGTTACTCATTTACGCCAGAACGGCTGAATGGATCTGGATTAAATTTGGCATGGAGATAGTTTAGTAGTATAGTTTATAGTCTGGAATAGCACATAGGCTACTTTTTATCCCGGGCAAAGATAAGATCCCTCGGGAACGCGGGTGAAACCGCGTGGCGGAAAGCTAGTGTATTCATATACTTTTATGGGAATATTAAACGCGTTACTTGTTATTATTAAATTATTAATTTCATGTTTTAAATTCTCAAAATTAGAATAGAGTACCTACGCGCATTAATTAATATTCAAATTTATTTTCTGACTCCGAAGTGATTTCTGTCCCGAACGTAAACATAAGGCATATTACAAACGTAATGGCGTCACGAAATCATAGCCCTAAATGTCTATCTGTTCGGTATATTAATTGAGTTTCGGTTAGCGGGCGGCCTTATCTACACGCTACAATTGTACTAATTGCTTACCAGATAATGTACGCTTAGATTGTGTAACGTGACTGATTGATTTTTGTCTACTTGTGGTTTGATTAATTACTCTGACAAAACAGACAGTATAGGTAAAATTACATTAAAAACGTAGCCAATTGGCAACGTTTAACAAAGGTACCCGAACTCTTCAGAAATAAATTAATGGGAAAAAAAATATTTTTAAAAACAAGCTTTTATTTAAATGCCTTAAAAAGAAGAAAATATACTTTAAATTAAATCAAACCAATCAATTTAGTAACTGATATAAATAAAAGCATGTCGCGCAGAAACGGCCGATCGGATTTTGATGTCACTTAACACACAGGTAGATCATATCCTGGAATAAAACAAAGGATACTTTTTATCCCGGGAAAAGATCAGATCCCGATAAGGGAAAAGAGTGGGGCGCAACTTTGTGGATGGCACCATGCATAGGCATTCCGGCTAAAATGCAACTTTGAGGGGGTAAAACGGAAAGATTTGAGAGCCAGTGCCCATCTAGGCTTTGTGTGCTTACCACCTTCGGCCACATCATCACTTACCATGGTGAGATTTTGGTCAAACACAAGCTTATCCAGAATAAAAAAAGAAAACACGAAGCGGAAAAATAGCATTAATATACAAAGTCACACGTGTCAGATTATTTTAAACGATAAAACGCAACGTTTATTATGCGGTTCTTTTTTCAAATAAATACACACCCAACTATAGCTTCATTATAAGTTAAACTAACGGATGTCCTGACCACATCCTCCCACCAAAAACCAAAGCCACAACCACGCGCGATCCATACCAACCGGTCGCGTTACAACGACTGTTGCTAGATCGATATTAGTTTGGTTTAGTAGTTACATAGGTACACGTAACAATTAATTATTCCCATGTTTATGATACTGTACATATTATAATTAATATCTCAAACGTGCTCGATAATTGAAATTGTAATGTATTACAATTAATTAATTAATTTATCAATCGCTTTGTGAGGAGAAAATTTATAAAGGAGTGAATATAATGCGATTATGATTCGACCTTTACGGTGATTATGTTTTTGATTTGATTTTGAACCTTAGGTATATTATAATTAGGCATGTATCAATCATCTTACTCTCCTGCTAATATTATAATGCGAATTTTTGCGTTGTTTGTTTGTTAGCCTAGTTTTCCGCCCCGCGGTTTCACCCGCGTTCCCGAGGGATCTTATCTTTTCCCGGCATAAAAAAGTATCCTATGTTTTATTGTAGGATATGAACTACCTATTTGCTAACTTTCATCAAATTCTGTTCAGCAGTTTTTGCGTGAAAGAGTAACAAACTTTCACATTTATAATATTAAGTAGGATGGGATGAGTAGTGCATGCTAGCTCAGCCATCTATTATTGTCTATGAAATCCTCTTCATCCTAAGGTAGCCAACCTTTGAGAAGGTTGAGATCGCTATTAGTGATAAGGCCACATTGTGACACAGACCTGACAATGCTATGACTGTTTTTCTATTTTGTTATTTTTCTTGTTTGGTGTAACAATAAAGAGTTATCTACCTATCTGTTTATAAATTTATGAAATAGGTACTGCACAGAGATAAAGCGTGTATCGTGTTAGTTCCAAAAAGTCCGTGAAAAGTTTTTTTTAATTTCAATAAAACCTCACCACCCCCACTGTTTTGTACACGATGACAAACTTTACTGTGAATGCAATATAATATGTAGAAGTATAGATATAACCTAAAAGAAGAATATTAATAACACCACATTGGCAGAAATGTCTTTAGGAAAAGGACGACTGCCAGCAGAGAAAAAAAAAGTTCTTTCACCCCAATTACATACGGTAATTACTTAGTAACCGATCTAAGTAGATATTATATTACGTTACAAAATGTATCCTGTCAAATGTACAAGTCAGTCGCATTACGTCGATTAAAAAACTTGTCAAAACGCTCGCCCTCTTCCTCGATACTTCCTAGGAAAGTCGTAAAAAAGAAATTTACTTGTAAAACGCTTTTAGACACGCCCAAATTATAACGATAAATTTCAGGGGGATTACTCAAACAAGGAATATACAAGATGACATAATGTTGAAGTTACTCCCAAACTGAGTTTGAGTTTCTCTTGGGAATTTATTTTTTATGGTGAATGTTATGCTTTTGTTATTTTTTTCATGTCTTAGGTCGAACAACAGCGTGCGGGTCACCTGATGTTAAGTGACTACCGTCGCCTAGAGACATTAGTATTATACAACCAGGCGGAAGTACTTCTCTTTTCATGATAGCTCAGTGTTAGTGACGTCGTATATCACTGCGAAGGCCGTGGGTTATAATCCTACATTGAGCTTGAGCTTTCAGAAAACATCGTGAGGAAACTATAACACGGATCCGGCAGTTCCACTTAAGAGCCGGTTGCCTTCAAGGCATTGGACCAGCCAGTCTGTTTCTCTGAATTCTGACCAAAAGAACGAATTAAATTAATAAACAACAATTAACCAAAAATGTAACTTCCACACTTTATCGTACTCAAGTAACAAGAAAACATTTAATTAAGCAGGGTAAGTTATGTGACACGATGGGGGAGTGGTTGGGACACCAGCATTAGGGGATGAAGAGGGTGGTTCCGTACAAACGGAATTATTTACACCTACAACATACGAGTAATACCTGCGTGGATACGAAAATAAGTAATTTTTCTGTGTATCCAATTCGTCTGTTATTAGATCTCATTAAAAAAATAAAAGCGTGTTAATGATTGGATGTAATGTTAGATCGTTACGTTGTCGGAAAAACCAGGTAAGTTTTTTTTTTCATTTTTTTAAATTTATTTAGCATCCACTATATTTTCGGCCTAAAAACTATTTTTACTACCCGTATATCAAATTTACTCCACTACGAAAAACACTGCAAAGAAGATAACTAAATCCACACGAAAACATTAAGCACATTTTCCCCTGTCATTACTTAATTGCATTCTGAGTGGCATTATAGAAAGTCTTATTTGCATTGAAAATATATGCAAGAATGAGCCTGGGTCTTTATTCTGTGGATTTTAAAAGGTAATTTATTTTGCTAATGTTTTAACTAAGTAAGACCCGGCACGATTCCGTCGTTTCACGCATAAACTATGCGTTAATAATGAAAACTAGCTTTTAACTCACGTGTGTAAATTAACCGCCGACTGTTTTTTTTTTTTTTTATGTCACAAGTGACAACGAGGCAGGCGGGTCACCTGATGGTAAGTGACAACCGTTGCCTATAGACATTGGCAATGCCAGGGGATTGCTAATGTGTTGTACACCTTATTAAGGCGAACTATCAGATTTAAATTTAATTTGAGAATATTACGAATTCGAATTTTCTTTGAATAAACATTATTTACCTATTCCTAGGATTTTTTTAAACTTAGAAACAACAATTTTGATTTATCACCTAATCAACTGATTTCCATTTTTTCTCAATCGCCGTTGTTTTTCTAGGGTACAATTTGTACACGATCGCATTATTCAAATGTCAAGGGGGATTTAGAGCTATAATTCATTGGGGATCGTCGGCTATGGGGGATTTTAATTAACGATTATAATTTGAAAAGTTTTGTCGTTGCGACTGCCGACGTTGTTTCGTTTCGCTGAGTTTTTGAAATTTCTGTGTTACTACATTTTGAACGCCGGGTCCTTTTTGAGCGCGTTTGAATTTTATATAATAACAAAAATTTATCAACGTAAACTTTATTATCTTAAACATTATCCGTAAGAAACATGATAGATTGAGTAGAATATCAATCAGGTTTATTGATAATACTGGAGTTTGCTGCAAAGAGTTTCAGAGCGAATGTATGATGCTCTCATAATTTGAGAGCCGATTTCTTCACTGACGGCGCCACGCTTCCACTTTGTACGTTGAACAATTCCAGTTTAAAATAATTCCGTTTTAGGATATACATGACGAGATGCGATGTAAGTTCTAGTACTGGGTAAAAATTGACAGGCGCTATCGTTCAAAGCTTCTGTCTGATGAGGAAGAATTTCTCCAGAAAGATCTTGTATTGGAAAGAGGACGCCAACCAGATGGATTAGTGAACTAGCCAGTCACTTCGGAACCCTGGATGCAAGGCTCAAAATCAAATGCTGTGGAAACCCAGGAGAGAGCATCTGTTCAGCATTGAATTAGAATTTCAATAATACAACAGAAGAGTGTTGTTTTTAAAAGATTCTTATATTGCAAGAGATTTAAACGACAACAAAACGTGTCTATTTCATGCCAGGGTGACGATAAATTGGCGGGGGTGTTCGAGTGTCGCTTCTTAGTATTCTTTGCTTTAAGTCTTCTAACGCAATCATCTCCTCAAGCTATCTGATCCTAAACTAATCAGAGCTTGTAATATGGAAACCAGATGCCTGATATACTACACAATACTACTTTTTTTGTTGTAAATATATTCTTACATTTAAGGCGATGATAGCTCAGTGGCAAGTGACATCGGATACCGCGGCGAGGATCGTGGGTTCGAATCCTACAATGAGCTTGAGCTTTCGGTGAAGGAAAACATTGTGAGGAAACCATAGCACGGTGGTAGGGTACTTTTTAGTACCCGACTGGCTGGCTACCACCCTCAAGCCCTCAAGTTGAAAATCTGTCGCCAAGCACCTATCGGTGTGTTCCGACAGTTGCACTTGAGAGCCAGATCTATGCTTTGTGTGCTTCACTTACTATAGTGACATTGTAGTCAACCACAAGCTTATCCAGAATAAAAAAAACTTAAATAGATAATTACACCCAGACTCAGAACAAACATACATGTTCACAACAAACGTCTCTCTCACACAAATGTCTGTCTTGGATGGGAATCGAACCCACGACCTGCGGCATGAGTTAACCAACCACGCCAAACGGCCCGTCAAAAAGAGTTTTGAGTTTGAAGCTCAGGATAGATTTCTCAGAGCAACCTTCGTCGTCTGAGCTACGATCACAGTAAAGACCTATCTCTCGAGACACTAAAGGGTTTATTACTATATGTTTTCATGCAATATCGCTATCCGTTGGGTGCAAATGGAACGTCAACATACTATCATAATCATATGATACTGTTGTCTTACTATATTGGATACAGATAAGGACAATCTAGTCAATCTAGTGCTTTTTTTATATACTTGTTTCTGCTCTCCGGTTTTACCTGCATCTATGTAGTAACTCGTAATTGCCCAGATTAAATATATGTTTTGAAGGAAACTGGCTCTCAAGTCCAACTGTCGGAACTCATCGGAAAGTGTGTAAAGACAAATTAATAATCCGCCAACGCATCAGCTTGGCCATCCAAAGAGGAAACGCTGCCAGCCTTCTGGGAACCTTGCCGATCGGCAGCAGCGGCAGCCTCGAAGAAGTTTTTTTATATATTATAGTTGTACATTTGTTTGTATATTTTGTACATTTGTTGTAAATAAAATTATAAATACATAATGTCTTAAATTAATATCCAGCTTATAACCCCTCTTTGTGCCAAATTCCAACCAAATCCTTGGGTCTTCTAGTGCATTTGCAGAGATGGATATAGGTTGTACCTACTTAGTTGAATAAAAGTATATTAAAAGCGAAATTCGTTTGAAATTACTTATTAACTTAATCTGAGTAAAAATTGCCGTCACAATACATTTCTATGGAAATTCAAACGCCGAATAACAATTTTACTCGTATTAAAAACTTGAAAAAAAAAAACCAAATAAATTAAGATGTTTGTATGTACAGTTCGTACATAAAGAACGACATTTAATTTGACCCGCCACCCTGTCTTATTAAAGTTCGCAAATAATACTGCTGACCTTTGATCCGGGGACTTCCCGGCTAACCTTTGATGATACTTGGAAATTACATGAAAGATAAAAAGATTCATTAAAATCATGAGACCTTACTTTATTAACCGTACCTACCCCACTGGCTAGCTGCCACATTAAAGATGTAAAGCCCATTTAGTCAGCTTTCAGAGAAAAATGGTAACCGACGTACTAACACACAAAAAGTCTCGTAAATATAAAGATAACCAACCATAGAGTCAAAGATAAAAGGCATTCATTCAATAAACGCCCATAAACACTAGTTAATACACTTATCTTTTCTCGGGATAAAAATTACCTACGATTTATTTCAGGTAAGGTCTACCTGTGTGTTGATTTTAATCAAAATCAATATTAGTAAGTTACTACGTATACACACACGTTTAAGCTGTATAACGGACCTAAATGAACACCCCGTATACGTTTGAGTAACATCTCAAAATCCCCGAATGTTCACGTTATTCGAAATGTCTTCGAATTGAGAAGTTAACGAAAGTTTCAATGAACAAAGTTCGCGATCCGAAAGTTGTCGAGTGAGGCGCTGAAATATTTTTGCTTTACAAACATTATACTTTTGACTTTACTTGCAATGATATATAAGTAAAAAGGCGTAAATAGGTTAACACCTGCTACAGTTAGACTAAAGATAGTAGAAAATTTACAGTCAATAAATGATGGTTTTATTATTGGGAAATTCTAAAATGCCTTTGAATACCCAAAACATCTTCATTTATAAATCTTTTACAACACAAAATACTACATATGCAGAACTTGCAGGACACATCTTACGTACTGATTTTAAGTTTGTTTTGAAAAGAGTAATTGCTGAGTTTATTGCCGGCTTCAGCAAAAGCAACCTTCCGAAGCGTGTCTACTATTCTTAAGTGCCTATTTGAAAGAAAGAGCCAAGCCAAGGTCCTAAAAGATTTGAATACTAATCTATGTAGATAGATGACACTAGCAAAGAGAAAAGTGGCCTATAACAGCCTCCAAACGTTTGTCGACTTGAGCTATTAACTGAATCTTTTTAATCGCTTTACGTAGATTAAATTTAACTGTCCGTCGTAACTTTAACAATCGCTCACTGAACGTGGAACTATGAAGACAGCCATTTTCGGTTAAAACGAGGTGGAAAAGCCGTTCAACTCGTTAGATTTGGAGATAAGCTACCTAAAGTTGTTATTACTGAAGTCTTTAGTACTTTAGAGACCATTAAATTAATAGAGTTTTGGTCTTTTTGAGACGATGATAGCTTTAGTTCGGATTTTACAAGTTTGAACTTTCAGTGAAGACATTTTGAGAACCATCGCTTGATGGAAAGTCCTTTGTTACTACGTCGTGGCTAGTATAGTTCGTAGTAAAGCTGGCGATCTTTTTTCCTTACTTTGTGTGTTATCTGTTCTACCATGCAAAGTTTAGCAATAATTTTAATATACCTTGAAACCCTAACACACCTTATCTCATTTCAAATATATTTGCTTTTGTCTCTTATTACTATTCTGTTAAATCGTAATACGAGTTTCGAAAGAGCAACCCTATGCCAAATAAGTTTATGATTGAAATTCCTGGCAAAGTCAAAGGCGTTTATATCCACTATCTAACTCAAATATAAGCCCCAAGCGATATTAATTATACAATACTCTATAATTGCTACTTCTGCATAAATAGGTCAGGGAACTATGTCGCTTTTCATTTTGCCAAATTACTAATTTGAAATTCTTCGTAAGTTGAAGTCAGAAGCAGTAAATTATTAGGGTAACGGTCACAGTAAAAATTAAACAGTAAATCAACTACGGGTTAAACTTACAATTAGTAACAATATAGCTACACCATCGTCAGAAGTCAATCAGCTCATTGATCAAGAATGGAAACAATTTTTATTAATCAATTTGCAGCTACACGTCGAGAATCTACATGGCGGTTGACAATATTATGCTAAAGTTATGCTTAATGTCAATGCAATACTATGTAGGCGATGCTCAGAAGTAGTGAACGCAGTTCGGAATGAGCAAGGTCCTACAATGAGCTTGGGCTTTCGGTGAAGGAAAACATCGTGAGAAAACCATATCATGGTGGTAGGGTACTTTACATTACTCGCCCGGCTGGCTAACAACTTCAAGTTGAATATCTGTCGCCAAGCACGTAATCCTGTGTTCCAGCAGTTGCTCAGTGTCAGTTACTTTCTGGCATTGCAAAATGTCGGCAATAGATTGGTAATTCCCCTGGTAGTGCACCAGGTGCACGGCATGACTGCTTATCAGACTCCTGATTAAAATAAACAGTTGACCGTTGCTGTTGAAATATTTATACTGTGACAGGGATCACAGTGTCCCGGGGGAGTGGATTCGTGGAGATGACTCCGTTTTATGTGAAGGCTTAATTTGTATCTAAACCTTGTAAGACACGAGCTTAAAATGTCCTTTTTAATAGGATTTTATACATCAGAAGTTTATGTGGTGTAAGAAATTGACGAGGGATTTTGGCTTGATTGTAGAATTCAATAGGAATTACAATTTGCTCTTGAGAAAAAGAAAAAACGTAGATTAGTAGTTCGTTGAAATCTATCCATACTAATATTTTCACGCTTAAACCGCTGAACCAATTTAGATGAAATTTGGTATAGAGATAGATGGAACCTTGGAGAAGGACATAGGATACTTTTTATCCCGGGAAAAGATAAGATCCCTCGGGAACGCGGGTGAAACGGCGGGGCGGAAAACTAGTACTAAATATATGTTCTCTCAGTCCCATAATTTGACTAGATTCTATACAAAAATTATGTGAACAAGATCTAAACAGTAAACGATAAACCAAAACATCTTGTTTACAAAATTTAGGGCTGACCCAAAAATGTATTCGATGGTTCTCGCAATTTAATCACAAAATTAAACAATATCTTTACATCGCCATGCCTCACTCAACGCGTCACTTAATGACGCTAAAAGCCCGTAGATCACGCTAGATGGAGCTGGCATTCAAAACAAACAAATCAAATCAGTCGGGTGGCGACCTCTGACGGGCTCGGGCGTTATTTATGTTACAGCTGCGTTTCTGTAATGGGAATCGACATGCTACGTTGGTTTTAGTCAAGTTTTAAACATTTTGAGGAAACAGTTTTCGAAATGTTGTTACTCTGCTGAAATTAGAAAGAGATTAAATGATTTCTTTCTTTATGTCAGACGGCTGACAATCAAGTAGATTTGTCGATGATGCTGATCGCTGGAACGCCTGGAAAACCAAGCTTGATAGGCAATATATATGCAGCTAGCGTAGTTACGCCAACTGATTCCTCAAAACCTGTCTTGACGAACACATCGATGTATGCGAGGTTATTTTCAACTTGAGGGTGGTCCAGCCAGAGTACAAAATATACCGTGCATAAAAGATATAAATGTAAAAATTAATTCAAAAGATTCACATGAACATAAAACCTATTGTAATTTACTCCGTCCTTTGAACTCCATAAAGGACATTGAAGATTTGTGTACCAAACACTTTACTCCTAAATAGTCTAAATGCTTCACTCTAATTCCATACTCAACTGAAACAATTCACAACTACAATTCAAGTGTAGCTAGGGTTGCCAGCTCCGTGTATTGTATCTCACATTCATTAGGAAATTACGATAAATCAGGAAATTTCAAGACATAAAAACAAAGCATTGCTATTAAAATAAAGAAGGAACTAATGGATGTGTAGGAATCAAAACTAAATTATACCCGATGTCATCTGGATGTGGCAGCCCTAAGTGCGGTGGCACTAAACTTGCTTGGAAGTAGGACAAATCTGTGAAGATTTGTTATCATAAAGAAACTTGTGCTATAAACGGCGCCGTCACATCATCACATTCTTCATAAAAACTGGCATGGAGAACTAGACAAGAAACGAGCAGTTTATGAAATCATAATCGTGAATTTTGGAGGCAACCTGTCTGAAGAGAAAATCTGTTTTATTAGTCAATATCAAGTCTGAGAAGGCAGGGTTACCTTGGTAAGTGATTACCTTCACCGATTGACGGTAGTAAAACCGGGGGATCGTTAATTGTCAGTTAAGGATTTGTTGCAGCTTTTAGGCTTCCGTGGCAATTTTTAATTGATATCAAGTAAAGCTTTGTTTAACCTCGCCAACTGTCTCTTTATGTTTCAGGGTGTTAGAAACCGAAGGTTGTATTTTAAACATGGGTTTTACTACATTTTTTTTAGCTATCTCACGCTTTCAATTTTTTTTTTTTTTTTTTTTTTCAAAACAAATTTTAGTTGGCTTAGCTAGTTATTACTTTTGATACTTTCTAGGCTATAATTAGTTACAGATCTGTAATATTATTATAATGTGAATGTAGTCTGTTTTGTTTTCATGGGGTCAACGGCTAAATATTAAATAAAGGCATGCGGGATACCTCAAACCTGGAAGGACATGAGCAAAACAACTAAGTTGGATGTGAAAATGCAAAGTGACAAATTACATGAACACGTATTCACGAGAACAAGCGAGTTCTTAAATAAACAACACAAATATTAAACACCTACGGCGTACGTATTTACAAAAATTACTCCGCCCCACAATTCTCACATATAATTTTAACAAAGTAAAAAGGAAATAACGTCAGAAACAAAAAAAGTTAAAGTCCCTCGTAAAGCCGAAATTATAATTATGATTCCAACATTTTGTTTTAGGTAAAAAAGGCAAGGAATAATATATTCAACGTCGCTGTGCCAAAACTCAGGGACGAGACCCAGCCACGAGCCTCTTTTAATGTAGTCTCTAGTCTTCACAGCATTAAATATCGCCGAGTGAGGTGTGGTGGCACCGCGAGCGATTTAGGGATCATTTTAGGAACAGATTTAGTCGATAATTTGAAATCAGAACAGCGTAGCTAGCTTATACAAACGATGTCAGAAGTATGACATGCATGTCCAAGTGGTAAGCGGTGACGATGGAGATACGCAATGCCAAGCGGATTGCTAATGATTTGCTGGTCTTTATGAAACCTAGAACGCTGGCATCGAGTGCAGCTACCAAAACGCATCAGAACTACGAAGTACCCTACACTGAAGGACTGTATGTGAGAGTCTCTTGCGCGAAGAGCGCCAGGTGGTCTATTGTCATGTAAATTTAGTCTAAAGTCAAAGTATTTGTGATACCATACAGTTTTGAAATCGAATTGTCATGTGATTATTATAGTAACTACAACAATCTTCGACATCCATCTTGTCTAGGACCGGTCAGAAAATAAAGAGAGAGAAGTTGCGTAAATTGATGCATCAAATCCTTTCAATGTTTACCAACGATACATCGGATTGATTCGATTTGTTTGACAAAGAATTTTGCGTTCATATTTTGTAATTGTGTGGGTTGTCATCTTTCTAATTGCGCCCTATTAATGAGATCAAAGACAATTTTTATTTAATGCGAGTATTAAAGTCCACCGCTAGAACTGAACCTCCACCTGAAATACAACTTTATTATGAAACAAAGCTCCCCCCATGCCACTTGAGCACTCATTAATGAAATGGTCCCCTGTTGGAATGAAATATTTTATTTGGCATACATTTAACGCCACCAAATTCAATGAGCCATAAAGTTTTTTTATGCATCTATAGGTACGTACGAATATTATAAAGAGGTAATGTTTGTTTGTAAGGGGTAATCTTTGGAACTGCTGAGCTGATTCTCAAACTTCTTTCACCAATGGTAAGCTACATTATCACTGTCTAACAGCACGGTGGTAGGGTACTTCGTAGCACCCAACTGGCTGGCTACGTTCAAGTTGAAAATCTGTCGCCAAGCACTTATGGGTGTGTTCCGACAACTGCACTTGAGAGCTTGTTTCCATCTAGGCTTTGTGTGCTTACCACCTTCGGCCACATCATCACTTACCATGGTGAGATTATGGTCGAACACAAGCTTAACCAAAATTTAAAAAAAAATGTTAACTGCAGATGATAGTTCCGTGGTAGTGACGTCATGGTTTCGAATACCACCAAAATACAATACACTACAATGACAATATTTCGGTGAAGGAAAACATCGCGGCTAAAATAGGACACGGTGGTAGGGTATTTAGGAGTACCCACCTTTAAATACTGTTGCTTAGCAACTGTCGGTTCGGTTGCTTTTGAGAAGCGGTTGCTTTGGACTTACCTTTGGATACATCATCTAGCTAGGTCATGGATTCGATAAGCTTGGGCTTTCGGTGAAGGAAAACATCGTGAGGAAGCCATAGCACGGTGGTAAGGTACTATGAAGTACTCGACTACTATTCAAATTGAAAATCTCTCCATTTGAGATTCAGATTCCTTTTAAACTAGGAACTACGATATTATAGAAACTTATTATTCTGGCAAGTCAAGACATGAGGCAACATTTCTATTTCAAGATTTTTAAAGAAAAGAGAAGTTTGTAATAAAAGTTTGTACTTGCTAGACATTTCAATAATCGTAACTTAAGTTTTTTTTTTTTTTTTATGTCCCAAGTGACAACGAGGCAGGCGGGTCACCTGATGGTAAGTGACAACCGTCGCCTATAGACATTGGCAATACCAGGGGATTGCTAATGTGTTGTACACCTTATTAAGGCGAACTGGCTCTCAAGTGCAATTGCCGGAACACACCAACAGGTGCTTGGCGACAGATTTTCAACTTGGTGGTGGTTTTCCTTCACCGAAAGCTCAAGCTCATTGTAAGGATTCGAACCCACGACCTTCGCCGCGGTATCCGACGTCACTTACCACTGAGCTATCATCGCTTTATTTAAGATATTAGATAGTTTGTGAGATACGTAACAGTTATTCAGGTACCTACCTAGTTTATTAGTCTAGACTGGAAGATTAATTATGCTTGTTTAGTTTCTGCCTAAGGTATGAGTTCTGGCTTATGTTACAGGAGCGTACAGCCTCGTTTGATATAAGACCTTGGGCGTATATGACGTATCTTTTGATGTTTTCTTCAGACATTCTCATCTAATTGACGAGGTTGTCATTGTTTTTTTTCTGAGGAATTCAAAAATGGAATGTATTACAATACTAACTAAACTAAGATAAAATAAAATAAAGCAACAAAACAAACTAAAATTAAAAATGTTTAAGGTCCGGATCGCTGTAATTATTATCCCTTACTACTTAGTTATTATTAAAATGCAATAAAGTCAAGTAGTTCAAGTCTGACTCTAACACACGGTTTGGAATGTAGCATTTGCTGAGATAAGTCAGCAATAAACTCAGCAAATACTCTTTTCAAAAGAAACTTACATATTTTTTTAATCTGGATAGGCTTGTGTTTGACTACAATCTCACTATGGTAAGTGATGATGTGGCCGAAGGTGGTAAGCACACAAAGCCTAGATGGGAACTGGCTCTCAAGTGCATCTGTCGGAACACACCGATAGGTGCTTGGCGACAGATTTTCAACTTGAGGTTGGTAGCCAGCCAGTCGGGTACTACAAAGTACCCTACCACCGTGCTATGGTTTCCTCACGATGTCTCCTTCACTGAAAGCTCAAGCTCATTGTAGGATTCGAACCCACGACCTTCGCCGCGGTATCCGACGTCACTTACCACTGAGCTATCATCGCCTTAAAAAACAAACATTATTATTTAAACAAATTAAAATTAATTAGCAAAGTCTTTGTACCTTTCAACATACAGGATGTGTGCGAAATATTTAAATTGTTCCAGTATATTAAATTACGGGTTAATTAAAAAAGGGCCGAAATACAATTTTAGAGCGTATTAATATTTAAATGGAGTTAACAGTTATGGAGGTAAAGGTCACATTAATTTCGTATGTACAGGAATACTATACGGACGGAATTGCTGAATTTATATCAAGGGATTTGGGTTTAATATAGATTTATTATTCATTTGAAACATAAAATATTAATCAAATAATCTATAAATTATCACCATTATTTAAATTATAATAATAATGCTACAGATTAGTTATCATTCAGTCAAACAAAGGTATATATTTCTATTCAGCCACCTTCTTTTTATAAAACAAGCTTATTAAAAAAACATGTTAAAAAATATGTACGTATGTGTAATAGTACCTACATAATAATAGCAAAATAATTACTTCTTTGACTACACGACAAACGTAAACCAAAAAAATATTACTTGTCATACAAGTCTATAACTATATCGATGCATACAAGTCATACAATCAACGCGTTGAATACAAAGCGTGCGATAATGGCGTCTTACGAAAAATTTTACTTTTAAATGAACTTAACCTTAAAACTAAAATAGTTACCAATATTTTTAACACAATAGAAGCATCAGAGCTTGTCGGTCCATTAAAAATGTAGCCATAAATCGGGGTCTTAATGACCAGTGGGTAATGGAGCGAGCAGTGCGTGCAGGCGCGCCGGTGAGGGTTGCTGTCGTGTCGCGTCACAGTTGTGATTATTCGATAACTGTTAAGATCTGTTTCGATAACTCAATTGTTACTTAATGACTTCATTATTACTGTACTCTTACTCGAATTCATAAAGTCAATATTTAAGGGGGGCTCCCATACAACAAACGTGATTTTTTTGCCATTTTTACGGAACCCTTAGTGTGCGAGTCCGACTCGCACTTGGCCGGTTTTTTTTTTTTTTTCAATTTTAATCATCTTTAGTTAAATGTGTTAAAAGAACTTTTAAGCTAAGACGCAGACTCTGACATATTTTTAGCTGACAAAGTAACAACATTACTTTATTCAAAATTTAAACAAAGTGATCCTATAAGGGTTCCTCTTTTTACCTTTTGAGGTACGGAACCCTAAAAACACGCAGTATAAATTTTGGAATAAATACCACTGAAGTGGATAATTGGCTAAATAAATTCATAAACTCAAATAAATCATACTGAACTGAAATATTTTTAGCTGACAAAGTATCAACATTATTTGTAAAATCATTAAAACACGCTGTATAAAGTTTGGAATAAACACGCCCCACGGTTTCTCACGCGATCCCGTTTCTCCATACAAACTTTGGAAACCGGGGGGAAAGCTCGATAGATAATATTAATATAGATATTATATTTCGAGCAATAATACTTATGTAATACTTGAATAATGTTAGGTATATTATGGATAAAGTAACATATAAATTTAACATCTTTTGCTAACAAAGTTCATTTGGAAACCAAAACTATATCAAGTGTAATCATTAAAAGTTGTTATTTGTTGCTAACAAAGGGTTCTTCAGTTCTAAGTACTATATGAAACCACTTTGACTTTTGACAAAGGACTTTTAAGGGCACTGCATTTAATATTAATAACCTTAACGTTAATACCAGGGAATTGCCAATGTGTTGTCGACCTTTATACAGCGCCTTGAAGGCAACTGACTGTAAAGTGCAACTGCCGGAACATACCAACAGGTGCTTGGCGACAGATTTTCAAGATGATGTGGTTTCCTCACAATGTTTTCAAAGGACAATGGACAAAAATACATGAACCAGTCACGTGTAATGACTTATATTTTCTACTAGCTTTCCCCCGCGGTTTCACCCGCTTTCCCGCGATAAAAACATAGCCTATGAATGAAACTCACAAAAAACGTGGCTTTCAATTGGTAAAAGAATTTTCAAAATCGGTTCAGTAGATCCAAACTCACCTTACCTCTTTATAATTTTTATATATTTAGACGCGCTAATCTCAGGAACTAACAGTCCGATTTGAAAGATTTTTTTGCGTTACATTATTGCCATTAACAAAGATTAAGCACCTACCACAGGTCGCGAGTTCGATTGTGCTGAGTTTCTTGCCGGAGTCTTCTCAGTTTAAGTGTATTCCGAACCGGTAGTAGAGTCAATAGTAACGTTCATAAGTGCCTTACCAGGGTCTAAACTGAATAAATGAGTTTTGAGTTTGAGTTTGATTCCCATATAGACAGATTTTTTTATTCGTGAACATGTCTGTTTGTCCTGAGTCTAGAAATACTTCCATAGCAAAAGCTTCGCTTAGTTTGGGATGAGGCCGCGTCATATAACAATAACGATTCCATTATTCTGTCACAATAAACACACAAATCCACTCTCATCTATGAATAAATACTCAGTCAGTCTGTCTGTCTGTCTGTACTAAGCTATAAACGACGCCTGGGTTAAATTGCAGTGTGTCCAGTGAGAGCATAAAATGTGTTTTCATTTTACGACAACCGTATACCTTTACGACTGTATCGTTTTATATAATGCTCCTTTGGGCATTTACCTTTTAGTATTGCATTCAGTTTCAAAATTATACATTGTTACTATTTTATCAAGCTATATATATATTTTTTATGTCACTAGTGACAACGAGACAGGCGGGTCACCTGATGGTAAGTGACCACCGTCACCTATAGACGTTAGCAATACCAGGGGGACTGCCAACGTGTTGTACACCATATTACAATGCCTTAACGGCAAGGGCAACAGGCTCTCAAGTGCAACTGCCGGAACACACCAACAGGTGCTTGGCGACAGATTTTCAACTTGAGGGTGGTAGCCAGCCAGTCGAGTACCACATAGTACCCTACCACCGTGCCGTGGTTTCCTCACGATGTTTTCCTTCACCGAAAGCTCAAGCTCATCGTAGGATTCGAACCCATGACCTTCGCCGCGGTATCCGACGTCACTTACCACTAATAATAATCGATACATTAAAAATTTTATTCAATCGATTATTCGTTGTATTTTTATACGTAGTTTGGTTTGGGATTGATTAATTGACTACAGCTTTGTATAATAGTTAAAGTTGTAGCCAATTATCGATTTTTCATTATTTTTAACTTTAATGGTCAATTAAACATTATTTTTCATTCGATAACTATTTAAACTAAGTATCGATTAATCGATTTACTTGCTGAGTTATTTATTCTTGTAGCAACATTTATTGATTTGACATGACGGGCCGGTTGGCGTGGTTGGTTAACACACTGCCTATCAGGACAGACATTTGTGTGCATGAACATGTCTGTTTGTTCTGAGTCTGGGTGTAATTATCTATTTAAGTATGTATTTACAACAAAAAAAAGTAGTATATGTAGTATATCAGTCATCTGGTTTCCATAGTACAAGCTCTGCTTAGTTTGGGATCAGATAGCCGTGTGTGAAAAATGTCCGAGGATATTATTATTATTTTTCTTCCTGAGGCAACACTGATAGGATGTCAACTCGTAAATTAAACTTGCCTTGTTTTGTTTTCCCTCAATAACAATTGAATTTTCATTTATAAATCGAGTTAGGTCTTAATTATTATTATAGAAAGTGTTAGATTTCGTAATTGATGATAAAATTAGGGTTCAGAGTGTTTTTGTTGTTTATCGGTACACATTTCAAGAAATCAGTGTTTGTTTAAATAGTGATTGTATGTCGGAGTTTTTACCCGATCAGGGGACTTCTTCAAGTTGTGGACACCCTTTTCGGAACTAGGTCAAGATGGTTATTCCGAAGGGATATGCTTTCTTTTCCCTCCCGGCGTCCCGGCGTATACGCACCTATTCGTAGGTTAAGGTCAAAGTCAATGACCTAGCCTTATTTTGTGAGTATTCCTTTTCGAAAGCTTAGTTCCATCATTTGAATCAGTGTCTCTATATTTATTATTCGGTGTTCTACAGAATTTTTGACTGATTGGCCATCGTTGCCGCAGCCGCAGCCGCTGACCACCGCTAAAATCCGTTACGGTACACCTTGAAATATAATGGATGTAAAGTCGGGAACTCTTGACCTATCACTAAAACAAGCCACTCGAGCTGTATTGTTTGAAGAATTCAAACATAAAACTTTGCAACCGTACTAAGAACAGATAAACTGGTGATAAATTAAGAATAAGTCAAGAATATTTCTTTATTTATTAGTTGACATTTTGCTTATTCTTAGATTATTAATTTATACCACGTTTATTCGTAAGACTGTATGTATTTTCATGAAAGATTGTTAGGATTTTGTTGACAACAAAAAACCCCTGTAGTAGGACGGACAGTAGTGTACTACTGTCCGTCCGTAAGTCTGTCTGTCTGCGTCTTAGCTTAGTTCTTTTAACACATTTGACTAAAGATGATTAAAATTGAAAAAAAACCGGCCAAGTGCGAGTCGGACTCGCACACTAAGGGTTCTGTAAAAATGGCAAAAAAAACACGTTTGTTGTATGGGAGCCCCCCTTAAATATTTATTTTATTTTGTTTTTAGTATTTGTTGTTATAGCAGTAATAGAAATACATAATATTTTGTGAAAATTTCTACTGTCTAGCTATCGCGGTTCTTGAGATACAGCCTGGTAACAGATAGACGGACGGACAGACAGCGAAGTCTTAGTAATAGGGTCCCGTTTTTACCCTTTGGGCACGGAACCCTAAAAAGCATCAAAATCATTGTTGTAAACTATACGTAGCACTGAATTCTGCATACCTCTCTCCTACTTTAATTCTGCTCTAACAGTCTGTGAAGATCTTAAAAATAGAGTAAAATATAAAGAAGCGACACTTGTTTAACATTATTTCCAAGAAATGAAAGGAACTGAGTTCGAGGCTTATAACGACATTCCAGTTTTATTTTGTTTACGAGAAATATTCTATAAGAGTGCTAACATAAACAGACAATTGCTTTTGCAACCCGCAGTTTAAATACATTTGTTGAGAATTTTTGTTATTTTTATACCACAAGAGACGAGTCACTTGATGGTAAGTGACTACTGTCGCCTATAGACATTAGCAATGCCAGAGGGATTCCCAATGCGTTGTAAATCTTATTACAATGCCTTAAAGGCAACTGGCACTCAAGTGATGCCGGAACACACCAATAGGTGCTTAGCGAGAGATTTTCAACTTGTGCGTGGTAGCCAGCCAGTCCAGTACTACAAAGTACCCCACTGAGCTGTGGTTTCCTCACGATGTTTTCCTTCACCGAAAGCTCAAGTTCATTGTAGGATTCAAACCCACGACCTTCGCCACGGTATCCGACGTCACTACCACTATTTTGAGTTTGAGGTAACCACTACCACTAATTCTATTCATATAAAACCGTAATTCTAACTCGTTTAATCATCGATAATGTATAATACCCGTAGTTTCTTATCAGTAAAATAATTTTCGAAATCAGTTGAGTAGTTTATAATAATTAGGGTATTTTACTTAAAAAGCTTATTTACATCATGTGCGCTTTAACCACAAATAGGTTGAAACATAAAAGAGCAAAAATTGCATTCAAAGAGCGTGAATTCATTATAATTAAGTTGATAATAATAGTGAGTGGGTAACCAAAAGCCTCGGATATTAGCGTATCAACTATGATAGGGTGCCAAGTGGGGTAATCCCCGACCCACAGACACACTAATGCGTTCACGTGCCAAAACACTATAATTACCATTTACCATATTACGTTTAATCATGGTAATTTTGATTTTGATGATTAAAAAGAGGTTAAATCTATGACAATCTCAGTACTATTAATGTCTGGATTTAGAGATGTTTGTTACTCTTTCACTAAGAAACGTTTTAACGGACTTTTATGAATCTTGGCATACAGGAAGATCATATTTTTAAATAAAATATAGGATATAATTTATTCCGGGATAAGATAAGATCCCTCGGCAGCGCATACATGCATTCAGACA
This sequence comes from Ochropacha duplaris, assembly GCA_951361185.1. Classification (NCBI taxonomy): domain Eukaryota; kingdom Metazoa; phylum Arthropoda; class Insecta; order Lepidoptera; family Drepanidae; genus Ochropacha; species Ochropacha duplaris. Next base: position 1,856,872 of record OX592715.1, on the reverse strand, counting down.
TATAAGTAAATCAACTCACGCAACAGTCGCTGGCTTTAGAAACTTTAAATGTTCTACACCATTACATCTACTATGAAAGGGACACTCTTAAGGCGATGATAGCTCAGTGGTAGTTTTTTTTTTATATTCGATAGGCTTGTGTTTGACCACAATCTCACCATGGTAAGTGATGATGTGGCCGAAGATGGTAAGCACACAAAGCCTAGATGGGAACTGGCTCTCAAGTGCAGCTGTCGGAACACACCGATAGGTGTTTGGCGACAGATTTTCAACTTGAGGGTGGTAGCCAGTCGGGTACTACAATATACCCTACCACCGTGCTATGGTTTCCTCACGATGTTTTCCTTCACCTTCGAAAGCTCAAGCTCATTGTAGGATTCGAACCCACGACCTTCGCCGCGGCATTCGACGTCACTTACCACTGAGCTATCATCGCCTTGAAAGTAGTGACGTGGGAATACCGTGGCGAAGGTCGTGGGTTTTGAGTTTCACGATTTTGTTCATCCAAAAAGTGCTCAATGATGTTTTCACTTAAAAAAAACTTGAACATAACAAACGGCCATCTGGTCCCAAACTAAGCAGAGCTTGTGCTATGGAAACCAGATAGCTTAACTACCACAAATACAACTTTTTTTTACACTCAGGATAAACAAACCTGTTAAACACAAATGTGAAAATCCAAGGCGGATTGTAACCCACGTCCTGTGCGTGAAAGCCCAACCTAACCTAAGGGCTAACTGGTCCGAATGGCGAGTAAAACCACGGAGCGGAATCACCATGTGAAGATGAGACAAGAATTGAAATTATTTGAATACCTTCTGCAACACGTAAAATACAAGGTAGAAATCATATGCAAATCGATGTTGGTGCGAATAAATTCGTGCTATAAACACGTATTATATCGATACACATCGAGCATAATCGATTACCAAAGCTCTCACGTCATCGAAACGACTTATCGATGTATTTTGCCTCGGGTCGTAAAGTTGATGCAATTCAGGCCGCTTTAAATGGTGTAAAACTTTTATTGTATTTTTATGATAATTTTATATGACTGCGCGGTCTCTTTTGATTTTGAATGTGTAATTAAATCGACAGGAGCTTTTTTTATTACCTGTAATACTCGAATGGAGAGGATAATCTGCGAAAGCACAAATTAATTGTCGGTTTATGATTATAACTCAGCTTTGAATTTGACTGTTAAAAAAAAGTATTTAAATTATCAACAGAAATTTGATAGGTAGGTAATAGAAAATTCAAAAGTCAAAGTCAACACCAAAAGCATTTTATTTAGTTCAGGCCCTAGAAAGCACTTATGCATGTCGAGCTAACGATGCTATAACCGGTTCGGCAGTCAACCGAAAAGTTACGAGTATATTTTAAAAAAAGATTATCTGACTATATTACCAATTTTATCCTTTCGAATGTTTAAAGAATAAGAAAATAAAATATCAATAGTCATGCCAAGATATTTCCATAAACATTTCTAGAGACGGACATTACAATAGATTTTTGGATTATATTGTCTGCGTCATTGGTGCCTACTAAATAATTTGTGGCATTTATAAAACTATTAGGACCATGTAAAAATGTTAATATTTTAATTATTCTGTCATATCAACAATGGAAAATTAATTGAAATTAAGGCTACGCCAATAAACGTGTCCATAAGTGTAAAACAAGCCGCATTATAAAATATTCAGTCCCGATGCTAGCATACGTTTTTGCCCGAGTTTCGAGTTTATATCCCAGTGTTGCCAAATGGGATACTAAAAAATACGATAAAATTAACACCAAATTACGAAATTTAAGGAAATACTTCCTTCCATTTAAAGTATTTAAATAAATAAACATGCGTATTATATACAAAAAAAATACGATATAACAATCCAAGAAAAACTTTGTAATACCGACAGATATGGTCACACCCACAGAACTTGGCCTCTCGCTATTAACGACAGTTTCTTGCCAAGTTCACGTTTAAGCGAAGTGTGTAATGTTCAACATTTGTAATTGTATTACAACTTGGCTGAACTAGGTTGGCTAGCCAAGTCTTTTTAAGTACCTTCTGATTTCTATGGCAAAAGATAGATGGACCATGGTCACTTTAGGCTCACTTTATCAAACATCCACTAAAAGTAAAAAGAATTAGTCATATCATTACAAGAAGGCTCTTAAGGTCTACTTTATTGCATATTGCAACCCCGCGGTTTCACCCTCGATTCCGAGGGATCTTATATTATCGCAGATAAAAAATATCTTATGTTTTATTTCATCTACCTATAAAAAAACATTCTGGGACGATCGACTTTTGAATAACTTCTAGACTAGACAGTACTCCACGATCTGGGATTACCAACTCAAATTGCGGTTCAACTTTACCTAAACTTGATTGTTTTTCTGTCACCTATCACTTTTCTCCACACATTCTGACCTCATTTGACACAAAGACGATTAAGACCGAGTTGGTAACCCCACTGAAACGAGAAAACATTTCCACGAAACATATACTTATTACCTATTTAGTAAGAAGCAAAGATTCAGATAGAAAACATGCTCAAGCTAGAAATCTGTCGCTAAGTCTCAACTAAAGCGTTCCGGTAGATGCATTTGATGCAGTTTACTCCCTGGTCTCTTTTTTGTGAGTAGGTATGTTTTCAACACACATTTCTTACCACGGTAAATAAAACATTTACTTGCCATAGATGGGCCGGTTGGCGTGGTTGGTTAATACACTGCCTATCACGCCGCAGGTCGTGGGTTCGATTCCCATCCATGACACACATTTGTGTGCATGAACATGTCTGTTTGTCCTGAGTCTGGGTGTAATTATCTATTTAAGTATGTATTTACAAAAAAAAGCAGTCTATGTAGTATATCAGTCATCTGGTTTCCATATTACAAGCTCTGCTTAGTTTGGGATCAGATAGCCGTGTGTGAACAAATGTCCGAGGATATTTATTTATTTATAGACACGATGTGTTTTGTATAAAACATACTTATTGAAAGCTACATTCAAAGTCAAATCCATTTATTCCGTTCAGGTCCTAAGAGGGCACTAAGGGACACGAAGTTACCACCGTTTCGGAGGTCAGCCTTCATGAGGAAAACCGACAAGAAACTCAGCAAGGTTACATTTTTTTTACACTCTACAAAATATCCTATATCTTTACGACAATCTACTATCGAAACGCTTACTATTTTATGATCAAAACTATCGTTTTTTCCGTAATACTAGCAATAAGTTTATTCGCCATGAATAATAATGTTTTATGTTCTAAAAGATTATGCGCAGCTCCTTGCTTTTAACAGTATTTGATATGTGATAGTCTTCTGGATTGAAACTGTATTGATTTGTCAAGTCTTTATATTTTAGCTACTTTAGAGTTACTCTGTAATAGACGACTACGCTTTGTTGTGTCTCCGTCTATAGGTACTAATAATATAAAGAGGAAATAATAGTATTTTTTAATGTAACGAATAAATTTAAAAACTACTACCGATTTAAAAAAATATTTCACCATTAAAAAGTTACGCTATCCCTGAGTAACATAGGTTATATTTTTATCCCGGAAAAGATAAGATCCCACGGGAAACGCGGGTGAAACCGCGGAGGACGGCTAGTCTGATATAACTGGAGTCGCAATTCCAGGAACCCGATCCGCGATTCAAAGGGTTAATTATTGTGGAAAACTGTAACTGTTGTTATAGCTCAACTTCACAAAACACTTCCAGCAATCCATCATCTACTTTTCAAGTTTTGCAGAAGCTGTTTAAGGCGATGATAGCTCAGTGGTAAGTGACGTCGGATACCGCGGCGAAGGTCGTGGGTTCGAATCCTACAATGAGCTTGAGCTTTCGGTGAAGGAAAACATCGTGAGGAAACCATAGCACGGTGGTAGGGTACTTTGTAGTACCCGACTGGCTGGCTACATCATCACTTACGATAGTGAGATTGTAGTCAAACATAAGCCTATCCAGAATATAAAAAAAACTTTTACGTAAAAAGTATTTTAGATAGAAATATGAATTCTATTAAGAAGATGAAAAGGTTTAAAAAAAACTATTCTATAGTTCTCTCCATAAACTTTAATATAGCTTGACAAGAGACAAAAAAATGGGAATAAACTCGTGACATACGGAAAGGCAATTTACAAAACAATGCACGAGGCACCCAACCGCACGAAATGACTCCACTCGGCTGTCTAGTCAATCGCGCCTTGTATTTGACGTTAGAAAATGAATAACAATTTTAATGAGAAGAAGTAATTATAACGGCTCCCGGTTTTTTATATCGTTGGGAAGCCCCTCCAGCGAATTATATAAAAATATATTGGCCTAAAATCATCATGCAATTGTGGAATCTGACGAACTTTAAGCAGGACGAAGGACATATACTTATAGGTAGAAGAAATTAGGTAATTACTTAACTAGCAGGTTAAATACCTACATTGACTGTCACACCTCAAGTTGTGGGTTCGATATGCCAAATATTTGTGAGCATGACTACTTGCCTTGAGGGAAACATCTGATATTTTTAGGATTTTTTAAATGCTAATGTAAATGGCATATCATTTATTGGGATCAAAATAAAGATGACATACTGTGACGACGCCAAAAGTAAGGTAGAACGGCAGGCTAACAGAAAAGCTATCCAATGAAACTTTCAAAGCCCCAATTTATGCTAAACCCCCGTCTAACCAGTGTGTATAAAAAACCGGCCAAGTGCGATTCGGACTCGCGCACGAATGTTTCCCCCCTTAAACATTTATTTTATTCTGTTTTTATTATTTGTTGTTATAGCGGCAACAGAAATACATAATCTGTGTAAATTTCAACTGTCTAGCTATCGCGGTTCTTGAGATACAGCCTGGTGACAGACAGACGGACGGACGGACGGACAGACAGCGAAGTCTTAGTAGTAGGGTCCCGTTTTTACCCTTTGGGTACGGAACCCTTTTGAACCACGGAACGGAACCCGGAAGAGGGTTAAAAATAATTTTAATTTTTTTACATAACTTGGAATTTATAAACGTTTAAAAAATAGTCAAAATAGAATCATATCATAAAAATTTATAAAATATTAGTTTAAGGCTGACTTCCGAACCGGTAGTATACCGATTAGAATTTGCGTAACGTTCCTTATTTCATACTCTAGCAGACCATAAACAAATTCTTATAAATCGTTCGTTCATTCCGAGATTCCCAGCACATGGTAAGACCAATATTTAAAAAAAACAGCCAAGCAATAATTTTGAAAGGCAAACTCGAGTGCGCTGAATAACGTCAAAGTCTCAAAGCATGATCGAAAATCCTTTTATCTCTGGCAAATTGTTTCATCAGTCCACCTTCTAGTGGAGGTAGTCTATGGGCTATGGGTAATGAATATATAGTCGCTGGTAGTGACGTAGATGACGACATCAAAGGATAAGCCGGGAGTATGTTGAAGGTAAATGGAGCTGCCCATGTTGCATCGCTAGGTAATGTCAGAATGCAAATAGACGACCGGCTGCGGTTGAGCCTCTGTCGGCGTAATGTGGACTAAAATACGTAGCTTTGTTCAGGTAAACAAGCATATGATTCATAAGTGTATTTAAAAAGAAGGGAGTTCTTAATTCCTCTGTATTTTTAAACCCCGACAAGCTTTAAGCTTTTAAGTTTACTGGATTATACGTGGTTTTGCATTCGCTATATCTACGGAATACATATAAGGATTTATTAATTTAATAATAAATAAATAAATATCCTGGGACATTTTTCACACACGGCTATCTGATCTCAAACTAAGCAGAGCTTGTAATATGGAAACCAGAAGACTGATATAATACATAGACTACTTTTTTTTTGTAAATAATTGAAAGTATTTTTTTTATACCAGTAGTCTGATAAGCAAGCAGGCGGGTCACCTGATGGTGATGGATGATGACGACCGTCGCCTATAGACATAAGCAATACCCACAAGGGGGATTGCTTGTACACCTTTTTACAATATTTTAATTGAAGTATGGAAAAGTTCTCTCACTTATAGCACGATCCAATGTTAAAATAAATACCTGAAACAACAAACATATTAATTATTAATAAATATAATTTTTTTTATTAAAATCAAACGAAGTAAACAGTAAAAACGAAAGATTTAAAAAGAGTCGTATTATCGATAAATTATGTAGGGCCATTAGGAAAGCGGCAATAAGATCTTTTAGCACGGTGGTAGGGTACTTTGTAGTACCCGACTGGCTGGCTACCACCCTCAAGTTGAAACTGTCTGTCGCCAAGCACCTATCGGAGTGTTCCGACAGTTGCACTTGAGAGCCAGTTCCCATCTAGGCTTTGTGTGCTTACCACCTTCGGCCACATCATCACTTACCATAGTGAGATTGTAGTCAGAACACAAGCCTATCCAGAATAAAAAAAAAACAAAAAAAAAGGGTATTTTCTAGTACTAAACTACCTAGCTACTACCCCCAAGTTGATCTAGAACCCAGCAATTACCGGCCAGCTTCTGCAGTTGGACTAAATAGTCAGTTATCTTCTAGGCATTGTAAAAGGTCAATTACATTGGATGTTCCAATGGGATTGCTTCATCAGAAATGCAACGGTAGTCACTTCCCAACAGGTAACCCACAGAGGTTGCCGTACCCTTTTTTCTAGGCTTGTGTTTGACTACAATCTCACCATGTTAAGTGATGATGAGGCCGAAGATGGCACGCACACAAAGCCTAGAAGGAAACTAGCTCTCAATTTCAGCTGTCGGAACACACCACAACAACACCTGTAAGAAGTTGTATAAGAAAACTAGTACGCTCCCCTAAAATCAATAGTTAAATCACCCCAAAAAAGCTCCAACATTTTCCTTTTATGAAACCGTTGAAAAATTCATAGACAGGAAGTAATAGGAAATCTTTCGCCGTCCAAATAACGGGTCATCACCCTCGAAAAAAAAACGCTTCCGAATTTCCGGTACATATAACAAAGAATATTCAGAAGATTGGCCCACTAAACGAAAAGACAGAGATGCGGGCAACATCAAAAAACAATTTCGACCAATCACAACTTAGAGCGTCTAAAGTGATGCATTCTCGTTAATGATTTTAGATTTAGTCCAATGTTATGTTAATATTTTTTTTTTTTTTTAATGTTAATTATATTGATGTTATTGTTGTGGGCGTTTTTTTTTTTACTGATTAGATTGTAGGAAAAACAAATGTAGATACCTAATCTAAAATTAGTATTTCCTTATCGATGCGATGGTAGACGTATTTTTTAAAATTTCGGCTGTTTCCAACAATTAAGTTAAGTACAACGGACAATTTTGAAACGAGATAATCGCTTGATACATAAAAAAATCTATTCGCGTAATAAAACCCTCAATAAATTCCAACCGCCCTTCAAACTTTATCATTCAATCTTGTAAAACTAACAATAATCAAAAAATACCAAAGATAAATACACTAAGGGTTGTATGCGATCACGTTAGCGAGATAACACAAGTGAGGGGTGAGCCAAGTGAAATGAGCAAGGGAAAATAAGTCATTAATAGAAAATAACATGATATCTGTTTGTGGGGATCAGAAACAAGATGACTATACCGATAAGGGGGTGAACAGGAAAATGGAATTTCACTCCCCTATCGTTTAATTTTAGGGGCGGTTCACATTAGCGGAGCAGGAGGTGCTGTGAAAAATAGAAGTAGCGCTAGGAATAATTGATATTAGTGAGTCTTACTGCTTTATAAAAAGTCTACAACACATTGACGATCTCCTGGTAACAGTAGATAAATATCTTGGGACATTCACATTTCACACACGGCTATCTGATCCCAAACTAAGCAGAGCTTGTAATATGGAAACCAGGCGTAAACTACTTTTTTTGTAAATAAATACTTAAATAAACAAAAACAGACATGTTCATGCACACAAATGTCTGTCCTGGATGGGAATCGAACCCACGACCTGCGGCGTGATAGGTAGCCACGCCAGCTGGCCCGTCAGATAATATTTTATTTGACATTGATTTGATCGAAGATGCTAATCGCACAAAGCATATTGACTTACCATATTAGCTTCTCGGTGAATGAAAGATTCTTGGCCATTTATGGGGAAACCAGTACGAAGGTATACCCGCGTCTTTTATAAAAAAAATGAAAGTCATTCAAACACTTAACTAATTATAAAGACACCCACCCTCACGATCGTGAGATAAAATTAAAGTAATTTGATTAGACAAATAACTGCATTAAACACCCGCCATTATTGAACTAATTGTCTTAATAGCTTTGCTGTGTGTTGTGTTTAATGAGTGTTTAAAATTTAGGGAACTGCGCCCGAATCAACAATCTCCAATGAACTTGTGGCTGAAAAGGCTTTTCATAACATGGGCTGATGATAAAAAAAAATTAAAAATTTTAAAACCCCCGACACAAAAAATAAACTCTAAAAACTAACAAGTCATATTTTAAACCTATTATAATTATTATCGTCACATATATGATGTAAGTTCAAATATTTTTATTTTCCGAGCGTCGCGCGTCGTCGCGTCGGTGGACCGCTAAAGTTTATTAAGTATTTTTCCAACAACTAATCATTATTTCGAATTATATTTAGGTACGAGCGATCTTAAGTTTCATGCATAGTTTCACCCCTCTCTTTTTGCGTTGGGGGTTAATAAGACTGTTTCCAAAGCTGCTAAAAAGACGACACACAGTGTCAATTTGCTACGAGTTTATCACCAATTTGATCATGAATCAGATTTATCAACATAACCAATTTACGTATGCCTCTCGCCTAAAGAGTCACGTCCTCGATTGTAACCTTGTTAACGGATAATTCAGGCGGGGTGGAAGGTCTAATCTGATTGGTCGTTAATCAATCTACTCACGTGTCAAAGTTAAAATTGGACCTAATTGGTTGATTCCCTATCAATCAGTAGAAGTAAATGACAGTATGTTATTGGGAAGAATTATCGTATCATTTGGAGCTGGCAGTTCCAAAATCCATAATTCCATGTGATGTCTAAAGTTGAGATTTAGAGGAATATTCGTTTTTTAAACGATTCGCCCACCAATTCTCAAAAGGTATCGCTCAAAATTCGATTTGGGTACAATTAAAATGTTATTCCGTACCGGGAAGCTGGGGCAAACGTCTTTTAAAAGCCAATTACCCCGGACGTCCCCTAATTTCGTATGCATCAGCGTGCATTTGGGAATTCGCGAAAATTTTTGGATTCCCTTAAAGATTATTTAAATCTGGTGTTATTATGATCTTTGGGTCCCTTACATTAATGTTCAAGGCGTTTGATTTCTCAGGATTTAAGAATGATGAGTATCTCTTAGTCATAGCATCATGCTGAGCTGACGGCCAATTTATCAACACACATCGTGCAATTTCAAATAAATATATTCATAACATTGTGTTTATTATGTGTTTTGGTAAATAAATGTATTTCTTTCTTGCTTCTTTCTTTCTTATTTCTTTCTTCATTCTCTTCCCTATACTCATTAGATCTATTACATCAATGCATTGTGAATAGACGTCCTTAAGACCACAGCATGAGTTCCTCGAACAACTACAGTTATTAAGACACAGAAATGTGTGTCAAATTGATTTGTTAAATGAACATTGACCACAGATTGACACACCATGAGTGAAACTTTTATTTGTTCAAACGATTTATTATTATTTGTCCACTTGACGAGATTCGACCAAAATTATTATTTTATATTTATAGGAATCTTTACTTGAATTTAAAATTAAAGGTAGAAACTAAATGTAAACATTAAAGCTCATAAATAGCAACAAACAGAGGAGAGAAAGGCACTGAACTCGTTTGTCTATCTTAATATATAAAATCCTCATGTCACGATGTTTGTCCGCGATGAACTCCGAAACTACTAAATCGATCTTAATGAAACTTTTTTGTTACTAATTAAGAACACAAAACCTACTTTTCACACATTTAGATTTTATCCTAGAATAGGAGAAAGGATATTTTTTATCTATAGATAGATTTTATCCTAGATAGGGAAAGGATAAAAACAGTTTTCTTCAACAAGACAGTAACACAAATTATAGATCTTGTTGTAAAAACGTCACCTTCAAAAATTAAAGCATCATCCGCAGGATCTTTCCAACTTTTCCTTACTTTTTTTTCTATCAAGTCGCAAGTAACCCTCGGCCGCTGTAAGGTGACAAGTTTAATTTAAAGTTGGCCGGGTCGTATAGGCCCGCCTTCGAGTTCCAACGATTATAACTTTCAAGTGTTATTTTTAATGAGTTTTTGTGGATTTGGTATTATTAATGCATTGAGTTCTGGTTTTTGATGCTGTGTAATTGGGTCCCTTTTTATTTAACCACTTTTTAAATTGCTTTTCAGATAAACTCGCCTAACCTATATCTATACTAAGATTATAAAGATAAAGTATTTTATTATTGTAATGTAATGTAATGTTTGTTTGTAAGTAATCATTTATAAAAATCCGTTCACTTATTTAAAACAACTAACTACATTTTTCTCGGGAAAGCGGGTGAATCCGCGGGCGGAAATCTTGGAAAGTATACATGCTACAAACTTGGAATTTAACAGTTAGATTCCTAATATAGTGGGAATCCGCTAAGAACGGATTTTTGATAAAAAACAAAAACCGACTTCAAAACTGTAACCTATACTTATGTACAAACATAAACTAAAAAGTAAAGAATAATATTTTAATTTCAAAGTAAGAGCCTTAAAGGACAATCAACAAAATTATTGATATTTATAAACAGTTATTTTTGGAGTCGGTGCCAGCCAAGAAGAAGGACAGTTTTGAACTGGAAGTGTTCATACGAGAAAACGTCTTACGACACCTCTCCTTAATCGAGTTTCAAGATTTGTTTCAATTTCAGGGCAGGACGACGACGTCTGCCGGGCCCGCTAGTTATACAGATGTATAACTAGCGGGCCCGGCAGACGTCGTCGTATATATAGATATATATCTTCTGTATATATAAAAGAAAGTCGTGTTAGTTACTCCACTTATAACTCAAGAACGGCTGAACCGATTTAGCTGAAAATTGGCAGGGAGGTAGTTTAGAGCCAGGAGAAGGACATAGGATACTTTTTATCCCATTTTCGTGGAATAAAAATTAAATAAATAAAACGTGGTATAACAAAATGCAACTGACATGGAATAAAAAAACGCAACTGACAGTTAAACGTAATGTTGTCTACGGTTAAGTATGTTTGAAAATTTGACAATTTAAAATGTTGAAGTTGACCGGTTGATGTGTTTGTTTCGAGTTTCTTTTAGCTTATTGTGCCGATATAATCATTAACAATACCACGCCGCGACCAAGACGATCAAATTTTTCCCGACAAAGCCGTAATGCAACTAGGATTCGAAACATTGAGAATGAAAGGACTGAGGAAGAACAAAGTCGGGTTTGTTTCTACATTTATAACTCGAGAACGGCTGAACGGATTTTAATGATCCTTGATTTGTTAGCATCCAGAATAGCAGAATAACTATTAAAAAATACAAAAAGTACACTAAAAAGAATCATCATCATCATCATCATATCAGCCGGAGGACATCCACTGCTGGACAAAGGCCTCCCCCAAGGATCTCCACCATGACCGGAAAAAAAAATGAAGAAAATTATTTTTGCCATACATTTTGTATAGAACAACTTTTTGATTTGTCTCGAGATCGGACGGATGGTGGCGCTGGGTCGGGTTCTAAGTTTTCGGGTTTTAATTTTCAGGGTAGGACAACGTCTGCCGGGCCCACTAGTATATTATATTTTACCGGCCCGACTAGTTCGAGTTAGACGATTTCAGGACAATCTAGTTTTGCCTAGGACAGCATATCATAAGGAATAAACTTTAAAAATTGAAAAATAAAATTATTTTTAAGAATAAAAAACAAAAACCGACTTCAAAACTGTAACCTATACCTATGTACAAACATAAACTAAAAAGTAAAGAATAATATTTTAATTTCAAAGTAAGAGCCTTAAAGGACAATCAACAAAATTATTGATCTTTATAAACAGTTCTTTTTGGAGTCGGTGCCAGCCAAGAAGGACAGTTTAATTCTGCCTTTGGAACAAACTTCGAAAAGTAGGGGAGCGACGGCGCAGACCTAAGGAACATTACCGTAAGGAGAGGTGTCGTAAGACGTTTTCTCGTATGAACACTTCCAGTTCAAAACTGTCCTTCTTCTTGGCTGGCACCGACTCCAAAAATAACTGTTTATAAATATCAATAATTTTGTTGATTGTCCTTTAAGGCTCTTACTTTGAAATTAAAATATTATTCTTTACTTTTTAGTTTATGTTTGTACATAAGTATAGGTTACAGTTTTGAAGTCGGTTTTTGTTTTTTATTCTTAAAAATAATTTTATTTTTCAATTTTTAAATTTTATTCCTTATGATATGCTGTCCTAGGCAAAACTAGATTGTCCTGAAATCGTCTAACTCGAACTAGTCGGGCCGGTAAAATATAATATACTAGTGGGCCCGGCAGACGTTGTCCTACCCTGAAAATTAAAACCCGAAAACTTAGAACCCGACCCAGCGCCACCATCCGTCCGATCTCGAGACAAATCAAAAAGTTGTTCTATACAAAATGTATGGCAAAAATAATTTTCTTCATTTTTTTTTCCGGTCATGGTGGAGATCCTTGGGGGAGGCCTTTGTCCAGCAGTGGATGTCCTCCGGCTGATATGATGATGATGATGATGATTCTTTTTAGTGTACTTTTTGTATTTTTTAATAGTTATTCTGCTATTCTGGATGCTAACAAATCAAGGATCATTAAAATCCGTTCAGCCGTTCTCGAGTTATAAATGTAGAAACAAACCCGACTTTGTTCTTCCTCAGTCCTTTCATTCTCAATGTTTCGAATCCTAGTTGCATTACGGCTTTGTCGGGAAAAATTTGATCGTCTTGGTCGCGGCGTGGTATTGTTAATGATTATATCGGCACAATAAGCTAAAAGAAACTCGAAACAAACACATCAACCGGTCAACTTCAACATTTTAAATTGTCAAATTTTCAAACATACTTAACCGTAGACAACATTACGTTTAACTGTCAGTTGCGTTTTTTTATTCCATGTCAGTTGCATTTTGTTATACCACGTTTTATTTATTTAATTTTTATTCCACGTAAATGGGATAAAAAGTATCCTATGTCCTTCTCCTGGCTCTAAACTACCTCCCTGCCAATTTTCAGCTAAATCGGTTCAGCCGTTCTTGAGTTATAAGTGGAGTAACTAACACGACTTTCTTTTATATATACAGAAGATATATATCTATATATACGACGACGTCTGCCGGGCCCGCTAGTTATACATCTGTATAACTAGCGGGCCCGGCAGACGTCGTCGTCCTGCCCTGAAATTGAAACAAATCTTGAAACTCGATTCCAGCGCCACCTACCGGGGTCCAATTGTATTTTAAAACCATCGAAGAACCCATTGAAGTATACACACAAAATTTCATCCAAATCCAAAAAGTCATGCTCAACGACTCAGTTTGATTCACTAAGGTTTATCAAACGAGATATATTTTTTTGATTTTGTTGATTTTCTCAAAAAGTGGTGAATCAATTTCGATAAAATTTAAATGGGACCACCTCTGAAGCATGATCTACCAAACAAAAAAAGAATCATCAAAATCTATTCATAATTGGCAGAGAAATCGCGTAACAAACATACAAAAAAAAAAAAACATACAGTCGAATTGAGAACCTCCTCCTTTTTTGAAGTCGGTTAAAAATTCAAAGCGGGCGAAAGTATCAAATATTTTCTTACATTAACCATGGCATCGTCAACTCTTAGACTCATGTCGAGTTAAGTTTTTGATAATAACTTAGCTACATAATGTTTTTAAAGTGTATTAGTCCCATAAAAAAATAAACCTGTGTTTTTAAAAAGCAAACAAAATTAAAGCAACAAAACTTTTTACTGTAAAAACTTACAAGCCAGATGGCTAGCGTATAGACAAGATACTCTCTTCATGTAAAATTAAACTTTATCGTTATACCAGTAAAGTGGTTTTTAGCTCAACTTGAAGTAAGTTTATTGTACACAAGCAACCCTCAGATGCACAAACAAATAATTAATTATTAGGGAGCCAAATTGCATGTTGCAAGTAGTAATAGGGTTAATATACAGTGCAGAATAAGATTATCCTTTTTATGCATTTTGATATTATTTTTTAGTTAAAAACCACTGGAAAAACGTAGGGTTCGCAGACCTTTTAAAGGTTTTATACAAACTTAAATAATTTTAGAAATATTTAGTTTTACCAGATATAACAAGTTTTTTAAAACTTTTATAAGCATGTGTTTGACCGCAATCTCACGGTGGCCGTAGATGGTAAGCATACAAAGCCTAGAAGGAAACTGGCTCCCAACAACAGCTGTCGGAACAGTTATAGGTGCTTGACGACAAACTTTAAATTTGAGGGTGGTAGCCAGCCAGTTGAGTAGTATAAAGTAAGTATCCTACCACCGTGCTGTAGTTTCTTACGATGTTTTCCTTCACCGAAAGGATGAGGATGAAATGTAGGATTGGTCCCGGTATCCGTCATCATTACCACAGAGCTATCATGCAATATTTCGGGTTTGTTGCCAAATCATACATCGTCAGTTTAGGTCCTGAATAAAACACTTATAAAAATAGTAAAATTATTTCGCACGTACGGTATCATTTCTACTTCAAACTCAACTCATTAATTCACTTTAGACCGTGATAAGACACATATGAACGAATAGTTTTAATTCAAGTCAAAACCCAATTTCGAACTAAAAAATTACGATGACGACTATACTTCACAATCGGCTTCACCTTGCTCGGCTATTAAATACTAAATAATGGACAACATCATGAATAAAAACCCAATTAAAAACACGATTTTAGCAAACTAACGATCTGCATCAAAAGCACAATTCAGACTTGTGTAGTTTTTAACTAAACTCGTAAAGTAAAACTTTCGAAATGCAAAGCTCAACTCGACACTTGGTAGATATAAAAAACCTTTCCAAAGCGTGTACAAAAGTTTAAGCATCAGTTCTACCGTGAACATGTGCTAAAAGTTAAAACATCACTTTTATCTAGGTGCAAGGCGGGCAACTTTGATTTGGTACAAGATAAGAGAAGTAGCGGGGCGATAAGCGCAGCGAGCTGCGATGTGATGCATCTAAAATTTGTGTATTTTTAACCACGTCCTTAAGGAATATCATGGATTCAAAAGTAAGCTCTTAAATTATTTATATTGTCATGTCCGAGGATATTTATTTCTTAAATTATTTAAATTTCATGTCATTGTTTAAGTATTTGTATTTTATTATTTTTAATACTATGCTTGTGTTTGACCACAATCTCACCCAGGTAAGCTGTGGCTGAAGGTGGTAAGCACAGAATAAAGAAGAGAACTGACTCAGTGCAGCTGTCAGACACCGCAAGGTGCATGGCGTCCATTTTTAACTCGAAGGTTTTTCCGAGCTGGGTTCCTCATGATGTATTCCTTCACCATCACCACAACATTCAACGTCACTACCACTGAGCTATTATAGTACAAAAGATATAACACGGGTATAACCGCAAAAGCACTACATGTGCGCTCTAAACTCGATTCGAACTTTAACCGCATTAGGCTTATAACTTTAACTTAACTAGATACTCAGCTAAACTTAAATTCAAATAGAATTTACTACATCACTTGTTCTTCGCATGCTACTTTCGTAACCAATTTACTGACAAGGCTCTTTTCACTTGAATTTATTGAAGACGATCACACGCTTTGGAATCTTCGGATATTTTATGCAGTTGTAGAACAAGTGAGCTCCATTAGACGCTTGATAATGATTGGAATTAACTCTTCGAAACGTTTAATGAAGTGAAATAAGTGAGATAAGTTTGTAGTGAGTAAGGCATCAGAATTTTGTTGGGTCCAAACAGTCACCATGGAGGAGCAGTGAAAATGACAACGAAGAAAAGAATATAAATGAAATGAAATAGTGAAATAAAATGAAATGAAATAGTATATTGCGCTAGAAATGTCGTACAAATGATGGTAGGTAATTAAAAAGTATCTACACTTCACTATATAATAGCATGCACAATTATAAAGTTATATAATGTCAAAGAATAAATTTATTTTGTAGAAAAATTTGTGATGTAGTCTGTAACATCAAAGATAGCCGGTGACTTAGTATACTCTGTTTCCCCGTTATAAATCAGCAGCACTGAATTTGAATAACAAGTGGAGAATACAATAAAGATAAACAAGTAATTACAAGATAAAACTTAAGATATATTATTTATACTCTAAGAAAGAGCGATCATAAATCATAAGGGCATGAATATTAAATTGTAGCAAAAATAGGACTCCAACTTTTAGATATTTATCTAGACTACAAAAGCACTAGAATTTGTTCCCCAACAAGATTCTCGATTACTTATTCATAAGTTACAAAGTACAAAAGATTTGGGATCCAGCATAGATTTTCTTGGGAAACTTTTGCGTCCCTCATCGAGTTCCAAACGAGGCAAAGATGCAGGGTGGCTGAAGTATCCTACACTTTAATATCAGTTCGGAATGACAGTTTGATTGTGTTACTAGAGGATTTTGTAGGACACGTAGTGTCTTCATGCATAGATGGAGATAGTGGAAAAAACTAGGTCAGAAGTGCTGTTATGAGCGGGTAATATCGAAAATGGGACAAAAATTTTGTCCAATAGTGGCAACATGGAATTTGAATGTTTAGACTTACATAAAATGTATCCTAGTTAATTCTTCATACGTACGAGTATTTTTGCGATATTAAGTCATTTAGAACTCTTCCAAAATTATCACATTCTATCACGGAAGGAAGGTAAAGTACAAATCATGATTATTATCTATGGTTGCCTTCCGCTGCTGTAGCATCAAGACTAATGTCGCTCTAGTTGACTTAGCAATCGCCTGAGAAGGTTGCTGTCCGCAACATCCTTGCGAGTTTTGTTTTAGAAAATAGCACAGCTGAGCCCTCATAGTTGTCATAACTTCCGACGAAAAATGGAACATATTCCAAAACGCCTATGACTAACTACTATACAAGTACATATACTAAGGATTTCAAGAGATGCAGAGAAAATACACGAAAGATTCTATAACTAAAGCTACTCTTTATATTCGTCAGACAACCTTGAATACTTTCAAAAGAAGCAGGTGTTACACGTATATACTTCTTGAGCGTCCATATTACACACCATGGGTAAATTCTTTAGAATAATAAGGATTGCATGAAATACTTTCATAAGATTTTATTTTATATTAGCATTTGTATTAATAAACGTACGCGTGTATCCAAAATTTACCAGAAAACACATAAATATGAAACGTTAACCTTTTTATCCATTCATTTTTAGCTTAAATGGTAAACTAGTTACAAGGCCTTTGCGACCCAAGCTAAGTTAGCTCCGGTCTTTGTAACATCTATCCAAATCGAATTACACGCTGGGACGGTCGTCTGCCTTCAGGCCGCTCTTAGGGCTTGGTGCGGGTGAGGAGCGAGACAAGTTTCCGAGATAAGTCATTTGGTTTAGCTCAATTATTCAATAGCTATTTAGTGTATTGTACATAGATATGGTTAATTAAAAAAACACAAGCATTTACAAAAACACAATTAGTTATAATAAAGAATTTTCCTCAATACTAGCACATTGTGACAATGGTCACCACATAACTTCAGATGGACCGTTTCACTGTAAGTAAAAAAAAAAAAAAAAAACAGAAATCATCACAAATTATTTTATAGTAGATTGTTATACAAGGAGCTAAAATGACCCATTATATACGAGGTAGTTTTACTCCCGAGCTTTAGCGAGGGAGTAAATAGAAACCGAGTTTTAATGAGTTTTAGCGCCGTGTGTTACACTCTACGAATAAGTAATTACTTATTCGTAGGTTACACTATACTTTTCACTACGATTGCGAGAAAATAAAACAATCCAATACAATATGAAATATGTAGTTTATAATGTATTTTTTTTTTGTTTCTTCTGTAGCCGCAACACATTGCATGCATTCTACCAGAGATCGCCGATTTTAGTTCCATTTTTTAAATTAAAATGAAGTTCTTTTTTTATGAAACAGTAATAAGTCGAGTCTTTATTCATGATTATTCTACTTATGACTAAATACTTTTTCGTTTTTGTAGGCTCATTGTCATTTGACACACAAAAATTAAAAAAAAAAACTTTTTCCCCTAGAGGAAGAATTGCTATTCTTTCTTCGCTCTGGTACGCCACAATGACTTTTTGAGCAAGAGGAGTGAAAATAAAATTACATATCTTATACCTATTTTTTGGCTATAATAAAACTAGAAGTTCCCAACTTGTACCATAGGCCAACTTTGTTTCTACCAACACTTGTAAAGCTATCTTCATTATATGTTCGGCAAGTGGTTACTGAATCTCCACATGTTTAGTCCACCGTGTATTAGGAAAGGTATGTTCATTTGAAAGTTATTTAACTAACTAAATTTAATTAAGTTTAGTTGGCCGCTGAGGGCGAGCGTTTAGATCCGGAATCACTGTATTTAACGCTTTGATGTGCCATTTTTTATCCTACTATATAGGTAATAGTATAAATGTGAAAGTTTGAATTACTCATTTACGCCAGAACGGCTGAACGGATCTGGATGAAATTTGGCATGGAGATAGATTATAGTCTGGAATAGCACATAGGCTAAATTCCGCGTGGCGAAAAGCTATATTGAATAAAAGGTCCTCGTTATAATTTAGTTTGTACTAGCGGTTTCGCGCGGTATCACCCGCGTTCCCGAGGGATCTTATCTTTTCCCGCAATAAAAAGTAGCCTATGTGCTATTCCAGACTATAATCTATCTCTATGTTGAATTTCATCCAGATCCATTCAGCCGTTCTGGCGTAAATGAGTAACAAACAAACAAACATACATCCATCCATCCAAACTTTCACATTTATAATATTTCACCCGCGTTCCTGAGGAATCTTATCTTTTCCCGGGATAAAAAGTAGCCTATGTGCTATTCCAGACTATAATCTATCTCCATGTTGAATTTCATCCAGATCCATTCAGCCGTTCTGGCGTAAATGAGTAACAAACATACATCCATCCATCCAAACTCACGATAGCATAAAAAGCAAAGAACTCAAATCATAAAATATCATAGCAGTCCCTCTATTAGAAACCCAGTCACTTCGCAATCTGGCGCTCCAGACCGCTTTCATAAAAAATACGTGACAATTTCCCGCTCGTACTTTAGCACAATCTCAGAAACCGTCCTTACTAGAATCATCCCTATTCAGTTCACATATTACCACACAACGTTCAGGTGCGATGGCTGATAACTACGTGTCGAGATCGCATCACAACTGCTTTGGTTTGTAATCTGAGGTCTTTAACACGATTTTTGAGGAAGTAGAGAAAAATTGGTGTAAAGGGTTTATGTTAAAAGTTTATGTTGTTTTTTATTAAAATTTTAATCCAAAGTTTTAACTTATATTTCTTGTATCTTCATTCTATTTTGATGGGATGTGAAATAAGTTAAATAAAAATAGTTAATGCTATATCAGTTGTCCGTATGGCTCTCTGCGCCGCGGTTTGCCGCACCTCCTTCAGCCAGGACAAGATTTTTATGTATAGAGGTAATTAAATCACTCTCTAGATATTTAGCAAACAATATTACGTTTGTATTTTGTTTGTATACAAAATCGATTGTATATTAATGTCGGTGAAAGTGCAATCTTCGACCGGTACGGACTACGGACCATCCGTTCGGCTTATTTACCGTCGGGATGCTCGTTGCTCGTGAGAATCCCAGTTTTTCCTCTATAAACATTGACCGAAGACGATTTGTGTTGCGGTTTAAGTTAAGAGCACTTAGCCTAATTTGAAAAATAAACATTTTGGATGATGAAACGACTTCGACAAACGATGTGGAGCTCATCCTCATATCCTCGAGCCGCCTCGATCGTCCACCGTCCGATTCAGCCGGACGTTCATTGTGGAATGAGCTCCCCATTAAGGTATTTCTCCGCGCTATGATATGGGGTTCTTCAAAAAAAGAGCTCTTCAAGGTCGGCAACACATCGGCAATCACCCTGGTATTGCAAATGTCCATGTGCAAAATAGGCGGCGGTGACCACTTACCATCATGTGGACCGTCTGCCTGTTTGTCAACCTACTAACTAACATAAAAAAAAGATCTATAGTCATTCTCGGGCCTGGGAAATCAGAAGGTGATAATTTGGTTGAATAAGGAAACAAAATAAATATCAATGGGTCAGGTCACACGGTTGAGAGCGAAATCATGAACATAGTAGAACCTATTTCATTAAACGCTAGTTAGCGGTAATATTTGCTAGGGAAATAGAAAAATGGTTGGACACTCGCCATATAAAAAGCCTTCTAGCTGACCGACAAACAGCCTGAATCGCGGTAAGAAACTTGAAAAGTTTATTTTAATAAAGTTAACACGAAGGTGGGGCTTTTCGAAATTCAACCCCTTAGGGGGTAAAAAGGCGATGGCGGGTGTAACTGAGGAGTAGCTAATAGACTATACATTGGACCATCCAGCATCGTATTAGAAAGAGGGAAGGCAAGCAGAATGTAAAAAACAACGGAAGCTCCCAGAGGCAAGGGGAATACGAATCGAAGTATCGGATTCTGTTATTCAGAGGAATCCTCTTTTTTCGGCGCGAAATAACAGGAAAACGAAACTAAACTTAATAGAGGAAATAATTTTATCTGTTGTTTCGTTTAAGCGGAATTTCTATGGCTATTTCTTTGAAGATGGAATTTATGGTGACCTTGAGTTCGGTTTGGTAACCTACGATTGTTTTTATATTGGGAATATTATAACTATTATAATCACATACTTTATGAACATATATATATGACAGTCAAATCAAAGAGGCGGCATTTTTCTTTGACCTGACAACTCTAGGGTAAAATTATCTTTGATTAATGGAAAAATAAGGCTGGTGGAGTCATCGGCCGACAAATTAAAGTGTTGATACTAGAGTACTAATGAGAGGAGGAAACTTGTCAATTATAAGAAGTATGATCGTGAAAGGAATTTTAGGATAAAAGTCATGGCGACTTTTTTTCACTTACCTGTATATGGCGAGAATGATCTCGTTTTCGGATGCCTTTTTCAGTCAAAAGACACGACTTTGATGACAACGCATAATATACAGCGCGTAATAGTTTAATTGGTGCCTTGACATGAGGTTATTTTTTTCTTTGCACGAACTTTTTTGATGTAAATTAAATTAGTTCTTTTTTTATTCAAATTATTTTCATTTTTCGTTTCTGACTGGGAAATTGTAGATTATATATTTTTATGACGTCTCAACTATCGGACATTTTAAAGTAATTAAAGTATATATACAATAATTGTTAATCGTCATCATATTTAAAATATGCTAGACATCAAAGTTTTTACCAAAAATTGACACATTGGCCTTCGTTGTCTACCGTCTCAATTTGGTCTCAATGACAATGGTGGCTAACGACTACACTTGATTTTTTCCTTAGCATCATACAAAGGAGTTGTCTATCATACACATACTATAGGTTAAGACCCTTGGCTCGCATTGGGGTCATCCCAAATCTATAACATTAAAAATAGAATTCCGGTGATCACAAATTTTAAGGCGATGATAGCTGTGTTAAGTGACGTCGAATACCGCGGCGAAGGTCGTGGGTTCGAATCCTACAGTGAGCTTGAGCTTTCGGTGAAGGAAAACATCGTGAGTACTTTGTAGTACCCGACTGGCTGGCTACCACCCTCAAGTTGAAAATCTGTCGCCAAACAGCTATCGGTGTGTTCCGACAGCTGCACTTGAGAGCCAGTTCCCATCTAGGCTTTGTGTGCTTCCCATCTTCGGCCACATCATCACTTACCATGGTGAGATTGTGGTCAAACACAAGCCTATCCAGAATAAAAAAAATATATATTGTAAATTGGAAAGTATGTTTGTTTGACCATCGGGTGGATTTTATTGATATTTGGTATGGGTATATTTTTAACACTTTAAAACCCTCAAATGGATTTAAAACGGGCGTAATGCATGATTCTGTGATAAACGAATTCTGTCAAGGCCCCACGGGTAAAAGCTAGTTAAAATAATATAAAATACATTAAACAAATCTCTAATGACTTATAAATCCCGATACAAAGTGCACAGGTGTATTCCACTCACGGTCCAAAAATTCGATCCGTCTGTCAAGAATAGTATCCGTCATTTAGCGACCGCGGTCGCACGGATCTGACATGAACGCGCCGCGCCGTGTCATCACGCGAACGCCTTTGTTTATTTACAAGACGCGGGAAGTAAATGGATTTGGAGTTGTTAGACGTTGCTGTGTGTCGGTTTGTTCCACTTACAGTTTATTTTAAGTATTTTTCCAAATTAAGAAAACCTTTGAAACGAATGGCGGTTAAAATAATTGTTATAGATTCACTTCATAAAGAAAATTTTGAATTTGAATACAGAATAATAGTTCATCTTTCTACTTTGAAGATACAGTTACTGGCAATGTTGACTAAGCTGTTATTTTTGGGTAATACAAGCACTTCATACAGACACAACCTACACTAGATCGTATGACCATGAGGAAATTAATGACGATACGAATTAAAGTTTGTTGTAGTCACTTATTTTTTCTTTTTGAAGTTAGTTTTGTAAGTTTGAAATAAGAATACACGAGAACAATAGTAGAAGCTCTGGATTCATCGGTACAAAAAAGCATGGAAACAATATTAATAAAAACACATGCGAGACTTGGTGCTGGTTCTCAACATGTCCTCCATGTTTTGTGCGAACATATGAATTATGAATAAATTAATTTGAATTTCAATTTCGAATTGTTTTTTCCGGACGCAAAAGGAAGATACCAGCTTTGTCCGGCCCTCGGCGTGATTGTTTTGTTTCTTTCTCCGACAGTCCTGCGCTCCAGAATCGTTTATTTCCGTGAGTATACACTATTCACGAATTTACAGCGTGAAACTGAACGTGGGCCGCCATTAAAACTGTCGTGGTTGGTATGCCTGAATAATGCAAGGACTTATTGACTACCGCGCCATTTAAAGTTTTTGTTACTGTTTGAGGATATTTTAAACCATCCCTAATAAACGAAATCAAATTGAAAATATTTTTATTGAAATTGGCGTTTCGGAAGGTTGCTTTTGATGAGAAGAGCCGGCAATAAACTCAGCAATTTATTTATCTAGTTTCATTGATAACATTTGCGTATTACGGCGGAAAAAAATAAATCCTACTAATCCAACTATTATTATAAATGTGAAAGTATTTTTGGATGTGTGTGAAGATGTGTTTGAAGATGTATGTGAAGATGTTTGTTACTCTTTCACGCAAACGAAACGGATTTTTTGCGGATTTGAACGGATTTTGATAAAACTTGGCATCCAGGTAGTTCATACCCTGGAATAACACATAGGGTACTTTTTAATCCGGGAAAAGATAAGATCTCTCGGGAACGCGAGTGAAACCGCGGGGCGGAAAACTAGTAAATTATAATTTAGTTGTGAGTGATTTACTAAACAACAAACTCGAGCAGACCAGCCCCAAGCAGCACCTGTTCACAAGTATGACCACAATAATAGGAAGGTGCTATTTATACATCTGTTTTCACCAAAGGTATATGTCCAAGTGTTCTGGTGAAGCTTTTAGCAATAGAATATCACTTATTTTTTGTGTAACGTTCGTTCAAAATACCTTCATTTAGTGACTACCTAGTAACAGTCAATACAGATCCATTAGTCGAGTCTAGCCCTAACAGCTCTTCAAGTAAAAGGTTTCAGTAGGGACAAATTAAATTTTCATGTACAATCTAATAGTCTACTGAACATAGGTAGGTAGGTACTATAGATATTTTCGATAGCAGAATTCCGAAATTAAATTCCATGAGAATTAAATTAAGAGTAAAAACTGAACACACTTTCATAAAAGAATTTTGATTGATTCTAAATTACTGTTTTGTTATATTTGAAGTAGCAGTCAATTAAGCCAACTGGGTACTCAGTGGTTGCTTTTATAACTTCGACCTTCACATTGGCTTCGACTTTGAATACGCTCCGTTGCTTTTCTTTGACTATCAACTAATGCTTCAATGGTATGACAGGTAGGCGGGTCACCTGATGGTAAGTGACTCCCGTCGCCTATAGACATTAGCAATACCAGCGAGACTGCCAACGTGTTGCCGAGTTTCTTTATAATGCCTTGAAGGCAACTGGCTCTCAAGTGCAACTGCCGGAACACACCGATAGGTGCTTGGCAACAGTTTTACAACTAGCGGGTAATAAGCAACCACTCGAGTACTACAAATTCAAAATGTTGTATTCTCATTTATGGGCATTGCGCCTCTGAGGTTAAAACGCCATGTTTCTATCAAAATTTATTGTTAGCAAGGAAGCCTCCTTATTTCCTCCTCCTTTGAGTTCAACGTTCAATATAACAGACTTCAAAAGATATCCCAAAATACTAGTTTGGGGTCGCAAACATACGTTGCGTTCCCAAAAGTCCTTTAAACACTTCACCATCGAGAGAAATAGGGCTCAAATTCCAGTAATACCGTATCGCCACTGGACCTGTGTCCCAATATAGTGTGCCCGATGACCACAGAGTGACCACGCCTCCGCAATTTAGACTAGGGGTTCAGTGGTACAAGTGATAAGAGAATATCATTGTCCGGGAACAGGGGTATGATGAAAAAAGGGGCGATAATAGCTCAGTGGTAGTGACGTCGGATGCCGCGGCGTGTTGTCTTCAAAGTCAAAAACCATTTATTCAGTTTAAGCACTAGGAATTTCCGAATGTCGAATTACAGAATTATCACCCGTTTGAATCCTCCAACGAGCTTGAGTTTTTGGTGAAGGAAAACATCGTGAGGAAACCTGGCTGGCTACCCTCATGTTGAAAGTCTGTCGCCAAGCACGTATCGGTGTGTTCCTTCTGGTGCAGTTGCCAGTTTCCGTCAAGGCTTTGTGTGTTTACCATCTACAGCCACATCATCACTTACCATGTTGACATGGTACCAAAGTATAATTCTCGGGTTTTTCATGTATTTGTAAATTAGTTATAGGTAGGTACACAGTTCAATAAATCAATGTGTCGAAAAAAGAACTAAACATTTCACAATTTTTTTGCTTAAATGTAGCCGCAAGTATCTCATCACTTAAACCAAACGATTTTAAGGCGATGATAGCTCAGTGGTACGTGACGTCGAATACCGCGGCGAAGGTCGTGGGTTCGAATCCTACAATGAGCTTGAGCTTTCGGTGAAGGAAAACATCGAGAGGAAACCATAGGCTGCCACTGGCTAGCTACCACCCTCAAGTTGAAAATCTGTCGCCAAACACCTATCGGTGTGTTCCGACAGCTGCACTTGAGAGCCAGTTCCCATCTAGGCTTTGTGTGTTAACTATCTTCGGCCACATCATCACTTACCATGTTGAGATTATCGTTAAATGTACATTACCAGTATCTCATCACTTAAACCAAACATAATGTTAAAAGACCCAACTTTCTTCATAATACGAAGTACACTCAAAAGCAATCAATGTAAGAAGTTGGTCGGATTTGACGTCGCTGGACCTCAATGTCACCATTACTAGCCCTTACAGTTGACTGACCCCACAAATGGGTGCGGTTCAAAGAAAGGATTGAACCTTTGAAGACCATCCATCGACGAGGTTTGGTTCTTGTGAAGCAGTAAATAGGAACTTTGTGGTACACTTGGGGAAAATATTGCATTGTAACTGTTTCAAACTCAAACTCAAGTATATATTTATTAAGTAAACTCATACAAGAATTTTTAATCGTCAATTTGATTCATGTTAAATTCTAACGCTCGGTTCGGAAGGTCGCCTTTGCTGAGAAGAGCTGGCAATAAACTCAGCAATTACTCTTTTTAAAAAAGCAACTTACAACTATTACATTTTATAATTATTTATATAGTCTTACTGATAATATATGTGTGTTATGGCGGCAAAAAAGGAATAAAGAAATTGAATTTAGTTACGAGTGATTTAGTAAACAACAAACTCAAGCAGACCATTTACTAGCTGTCCCCCGCGATTTCATCCGCGTTCCCGTGCTGTTTTATCTTATCCCTGGATAAAAATATAGCCTATGTTACTCAGGGATAATGTAGCTTTCTAATGGTGAGAGAATTTTTTAAATCGGTCCAGTAGTTTTTAAGTTTATTCGTTACATATAAATACAAATCCTTCCTCTTTATAATATTTGTATAGAAGTATAGATTTATGTACACAAAAAATATAAATATAAGCACAAAGAGATTGCTTATTTGTAATAGATAAATTTTCTACATAGTTGATATTATTACGAGTAACTTAGGATACTTTTAAATTAAAGAATAAGGGTAGCCAAAAAATATCGCATGAAAATAAATAAGTATCCTGGGACATTTTTCACACACGGCTATCTGATACCAAACTAGTGCCTACAGAGCCACATATACTATGTTTTTTGGTGTAAATAGATTATTACACCCAGACACAAGACAAACTGACATGTTCATACACATAAATGTCTGTCCTGGATGGGAATCGAACCCACGACCTGCGGTGTGATGGGTAGTGTGACAACCGGCCCGTCTATTTCAAAATTGTGAACAAAATCCTATTCAAATTGGGAACGCGGGTAACCGCGGGGGACAGCTAGTAATAAATTAAAAAATGGGTACCCTAGTAACTGAATCTTTCAATGATTGTAATTCCAATACCAACATTTTGGGATCAATGGCTTCCTATAAGTAGTGACAACAGGTTTTTGTGACCAGAATTAAGGGTCTTATAGTTAACTACTTACTAAATTATAGAACTAACGGAGGTAAGATATGAGCTTTTTTTTTATGTCACTAGTGACAACGAGGCAGGCGGGTCACCTGATGGTAAGTGACTACCGTCGCCTATAGACATTAGCAAGACCCGGTGGACTGCCAACGTGTTGTACACCATATTACAATGCCTTAAGGGCAAGGGCAACTGGCTCTCAAGTGCAACTGCCGGAACACACCAACAGGTGCTTGGCGACAGATTTTCAACTTGAGGGTGGTAGCCAGCCAGTCGAGTACCACATAGTACCCTACCACCGTGCTGTGGTTTCCTCGCGATGTTTTCCTTCACCGAAAGCTCAAGCTCATTGTAGGATTCGAACCCACGACCTTCGCCGCGGTATCCGACGTCACTTACCACTGAGCTATCATCGCCTTGATAGTTAGAAACAGAATCTCGCAGAATCGTATCCATAAGTTACCTGAAACAAAAGAAATATTACATTAATATGATATCACGTTTAGATTACCTTTCTAGAAGGTGCAATGGTTTTACCGAATCGAAGTGTGAAAGTGTCCAAAAGTATCCGTGGTTCTTATAGAACATTTACCGCCTACATTACAGACTTCTGATACAAAAAAAAACTATCATTAGTAGCCTACCAAATAGGTAAGGTACTCCATCTTACTACTTATTATATGATTTGAAGATTTTTGTTACTCTTTCACGCAAAAACTACATAACGGATTTTGATGAAACTTGGCACAGTGGAAGATCATAAACTGGAATAAAACATAGGATACTTTATGCCCCGGGAATAGATAAGATCCCTCGGGAAAGTGGGAGAAAGCGTGTTAAACTATTCGAGAGCACGCTGAATGTGATTCTTTATGTTGCTGTTAGGTAGTTCTTTCTCTGAGCACACACACAAACACACAAAACGTGTACGGACAGGTGTTCTGGTGGTTATCAAATAATTCCACTTTTTTATGTATGTAAAGAGAGCCTGATGTTAAGTGATCCCCACCGCCCATGCTTACCCGCAACACCCAAGGGATCACATTATCTAAGAATTCTATATTATCAAAGAAATGGATAAATACTTTCAATTAAGTAATTTGCAGCTTTTCGTTTTATTTACTCGGAAGGCTCAAACTTACAAAAATTAGACAAATAGTCCGTTGGTTGGTTTTCGGGTAAGTGCGTATCATTGCACTGTCATTGCTCGCATCCATTTTGGCGATACAAGTCAAATTTCAAAATTACCTCGCTATCAGATCTACGGCAAAGACTTGTAATTAGAACAGAAATTAAACTATAAATATTCTATATCATAAATTAAAAAAGCAGATGCACATTTTATAGCATAAAAAATTAATAACTTCCCCTTCCATCCCACTCTAAATTCAATTCAAAAGATTACAAATTAAAATAAATATTCAAAACTAAATCCGCCACAATGAACGCCTAAAAAAGAATTTAATAACTAAAATACAATTAAAAGAAACTAATGTGGGGGAATCTAATCAAATCTGGCGTAAGATGGCCCGCCCCCGATGAGTTTGGGATGTGATCCGCCTACACGAACATACGTCTAATTTATAAGCGATTGCGACTTGGATTATTATGTTTTATATGTTCCAAATATTTTATAATAATATAATGTAGCTAAAATTAAATAATGAGGACTTCCTAGGGTATTTGTAGAAAGGTATTTAGGTAAGAAATATAAGCCTACCTATCGCCCTCTAAATCAAGTAAACGTTAGAAGTCCTCAACATGTTTTTTTTATGCCACACACAGGTGATCTGCAGGCGAATCACCTGATGGTAAAGACTACCGTCGCTTGTAGACATTAGCAATACCAGGGTGTTGGGTTTTGGGCTTTCAAAATTTAAATTCACCCGCCAATTCATCGACTGTGCTACATGTCATAAGCACATATTAAAACTTCTCGCCATCCGGTTGGTGGCGCGTCGATCGTTTTCAAAAAATTCGATTCGTTAGCGACGACACGTATGTCGCCCGGTCTGCTCAAAATAAGTGAAAAACTATCTAAAGACATTAAAAACTTCAGTGAAGTGCCAAGAAACAGTTACCCATGGACTTGACCCACCGATTCATCTAATTGTGGACCCTATTCTTCAATTTTGGACGCAGTTGGGAACCATCAAGAACATCGTGGCGGGTGACGTACCTAAAACGTTTGTCTATTTATTCCGTAGCCCTTTACTGTCTAATATTTTGTCTAGTATTTTCAAATTATATTATTCAATCTCCAGTTGTGTTCCGTACACAACATTTTGGTCATTCGAACCAAGATTAACCAGTTACAAAGTTAGGATTCATCAAAAATACTCAACAAAAATACCTACCTTACAAAATCATACCTATTTGTATCAAATACACTTAATCTACAATAGGTACATGCTTTTTACACACATATACATACTCTAACAAGACTGTTTGTTATATTTTACGTGTGTAAATTAGCTAAAAAAGCATATTTTCAAAGATAGCTAATTATTTTTTATCATACATTGTGCTGACGCTCGCTCGCGTACGCGCCGGCCGGTCTCGGTCCGCGCCGTCGCCATTACGCGCGAACGCCGATTTCTATTGCATTTATTTTAATTTAACATTTTGTAAAATTTTGTTTATTTTTTGTTTTTGAGCCTATTTAGAGGTGGAAATATTCAAAATGTCTCGATCTCAAAGTGTTAAAGCCAGTAAAAGTGATCCCTCCGATGATAATGATGATTTCGATAAATTGTTACAACCACTTGTTATTTCCCAGGAAATGTTGTTTATGCGATTACAGTCACTATTCGAGATGTCAAAAGGTGTTGTTGAGAAACCAGAATTGTGTGATATTTTTAATGCACGAGTGCGTGATCTTCCTATGATTCGTGATAAGTTCGAACAAAATATAGGACAAATTATTGGGATTAAAAAGGATTCGAACCCGAAATTTGTACCTACTTACAAGGAGATTGACGCGTTTGATCAAATGTTCTATAGTATTCAATCTGTTGCTGCGAGTATCAACACACAACAACCTCAGGGTAGTAGTCGCGTGAAAACCAGATTACCGAAATTAGAAATATATCACTTTGATAGTAAACTTGAGAATTGGCCTACATTTAGGGATACTTTCACCAGTTTAGTTCATAACAGTTCTGACATTTCTAGCATCGAAAAGTTTTATTATCTCTTAACAGCTGTGAGTGGATCTGCCTTGACGATCGTGAAGTCACTGCCGGTCACAGCTGATAATTACCCTTTAGTGTGGAGCGCTTTATTCAAGCGGTACGAAAATAAGCGAGCGCTTGCAACTACTTATTTAGATAAATTATTCAACTTCAAACCTTTGACCGTCGAATCGGCCTCGGGTTTAAATTCGTTTTTACAGACATTTCAAGAAAGTGTAAAGGCTCTTCAGTTATTAAATATACCTGACTTAGCGAGTTTTATATTGTTTTACATTTCGTTACGTAATCTCGACCCTACTACGAGACGCGAATTCGAATTAAACTCGAAGCAAGGGGAGGTACCTGCGTTCAACGATTTAATGTCATTCATCGAAAACCATGTTAAGGTTTTGGAAATGTCTGATTGTAAATCTAATGCAATAAAAAATTTAAATATAAATAAAACAAATCAAATTAAAATCAGTTCAAGTACAAATTATTCCAAACCTATTAATTTTAATAAATCAAATAATCAAAAAACTACCTTGTCATGTACGTCTGTCGGTACAGCCAAACCTAGTGAATCAATCAAATTCAGAGATTGTTTGTATTGTAAAAAACCGCATTCAATTTACAGATGTAATGAGTACATTGACCTTTCGCCGGAACAACGTCTTATCAAAATCAAGCAACTAAAATTATGTGAAAATTGCCTTCGTGATCATGCTTTCAAAGACTGTCCATCGAAGGTTCGCTGTACTATTTGTAAAAATATGCACCATCACACTTTGCATATTGACTCGGGTTCTAGTGCGGGTTCAACTTCGAGTTCGAATTGCAATAGTGACGCTGCACGCGCTGTGTCGCTTACTTGTTCGACTGAATCAACAGTGTTGCTTGGTACTGCTATTATACACGTCGCAGATAGCTGGGGTCAATACCACACCGTACGTGCTATTATAGACAGTGGTGCCATGACGGGTTACATGACTCGAGACTGCGCGAATCGACTTGGACTTACGCGACGCAAGTGTGACTTTCAACCAATAGGTTTAGGTGGGAATCCAGTACAAGACTTCGGTGTCTCGACTTGTACTATTAAACCTCGAAATAGTGATTGTCCTATTTTGACTACTGATGCTATTATCGTGCAAAATATTGCCGGTAATCTACCGACTGCGCATTTATCTGATACAGTTATCAATCAATTTCAAAATCTCGTTTTGGCTGATCCATCTTTTTATAAACCAGCAAATGTAGACATGCTGATTGCTGCTGATTTATTCCCTCATATCTATAGCGGCGAACGCATTTTCTCACAAATCGATGGTATTCCTGTGGCCATGAACTCTATCTTCGGATATGTAATTGTAGGACAGACGTCGGTACATAGTTCAGATCAGAATGCCACGGCTGCTTGTTCGGAAATTAGTCAATCAGTTGACACTAAATTCTGTGGATTGTCAACGAATATTGATCAGATCATGTCAAACTTTTGGGAGCTGGAAAACATACCGTCTGTTAAAGAACAGAATCCAGACGATGTTTTGGCTGAGGAGTTGTTTGCATCTAGTTACAAGCGCGATAGTTCTGGTAGATATGTGGTTCAATATCCTTTTCGACCATTTTTTGAGTTGGGTGATTCTCATCAGATGGCGGTTCGTAGGTTTGTCAATCTCGAGTCCAAACTTGAACGTCAACCGCTACTTAAGTCTGAGTATCACAATTTCATGAGTGAATATGAATGTCTTGGGCACATGACTTGCCTAGGTAACATGCAAAACGTGGATTCAAAATATATTATCCCGCATTTTTGCATTTTCAAACCATCGAGTACGACCACAAAACTTCGTGTTGTATTCGACGCGTCAGCTAAGACATCCAACAGTCTGTCCCTGAATTCGGTCGTCCTTCCAGGTCCGAAGCTTCAGGCAGATTTAAATCAACAGTTGATCAACTTTCGTTTGAATGAGATCTGCTTGTCCGCGGATATTTGTAAAATGTACCGTCAGATTCTCATCGATCAGACTCAACGAGAGTATCAGCACATTCTTTGGCGGGATTCACCCAATAAAGAAATTCAAATTTTTCAACTCAACACCGTGACATACGGGGTGGCC
Organism: Ochropacha duplaris; assembly: GCA_951361185.1. NCBI lineage: Eukaryota > Metazoa > Arthropoda > Insecta > Lepidoptera > Drepanidae > Ochropacha > Ochropacha duplaris. Next base: position 1,824,720 of record OX592715.1, on the reverse strand, counting down.
AGCAGTCCATACCTCGCTATCAAAGTTCTACAGACCCTCGCTGAGAACGAAGCAGAGAGATATCCAAAAGCTTCTTCTGTACTGAAGCATGCCTTTTTTATGGATGATTTTCTTTGGTCCGTTTCCTCAGTACAAGAGGCTGCTGAGTTACAGGACGAGCTGATGGCACTCCTGCAGAGTGGTGGCTTCACGTTACGAAAGTGGTCTAGTAATTGTGTGGAAGTTCTGCAGCGATTGCCAGTCGATCATCGTGAAACCCCGGTAGAATTCACTGATGATCAGAACCTGTCTATCAAGATCCTCGGTCTTCAATGGTTACCAGCTTCGGATTCTTTTTCATTTTCAACGACTCCGTCAAGCCCCGTTGTAACAAAGAGGTCTGTTTTATCTCAGATTGGACGTCTTTTTGATCCGCTTGGTTTCGTTGCACCTTGCGTGTTCTTTGCGAAATGTTTCATGCAGAAACTGTGGTCACTGAATTTAGGCTGGGACCAGAGTTTACCTGCAAATTTGGAGGAGCAGTGGTTAACCTTTGTTAACGAACTACCTCTTTTATCCGACTTCAAGCACGAACGTCATGTCGCTGTCCCAAAAGAAACTTACTCTCAGATTCTAGGTTTCTGCGATGCGTCAAGTCACGGTTACGCTGCCGTCGTATATTTGCGTTCTTCAAACGATGCTGGCAAGAGTAAAGTCAGTCTCCTCATTGCCAAATCAAAAGTAGCTCCGTTGAAGACAATTTCTATTCCACGGTTGGAATTAATGGCAGCACATCTTTTGTCAAAATTAATCAAGTATGTCAAGTCTATCTTATATCCAATTAATGAGACACTGTTGTTCACCGATTCATCGGTAGTCTTAGCGTGGCTCAACACTCCTTGTTACCATCTCAAGGTCTTTGTGGCAACTCGTGTGGCCAAGATATTGGAAGCGGTATCTACAGATTGCTGGTACCACGTGAGTGGCGCATGTAACCCAGCTGATATCTGCTCCCGCGGCGCAGCCCCGTCTGCGTTGTTGGCGATGCATGAATGGCTTAACGGACCTGATTGGCTTTCTCTAGTCAAGCCGCTCTGGCCAGTTAAGACCATCGATGATTTCAAGGATGTCAATCCTCCAGAACTAAAGCCTCAAACCACTTTAGTTGCTGTGGATACTCCTAATTCAAAAAGTTTTCTCTACAAGCTGACTGAAAAGTATTCTAATTTTGACAAACTTATCAATGTCGTTGCTAGGTGTTTTCAATTTATTCAAAACTGTAAGGTTTCAAAAACTGAACGGAGAGCACTCTCACTCAGTGATATTAGAAAAGCACATGATATCATAGTTAAATCTGTTCAAAGTCATCACTTTTCGGCAGACATTACAGCCCTGTCGAGAGGTGAGCAGTGTTCCCAACCACTGAGAAAGTTAAACCCTTTCGTGGACCTCAAATGTTTTCTCAGGGTGGGGGGCAGACTTTCCCAGTCCAATTTGACTTATGATAAAAAGCACCCTCTGCTTCTGCCTAAATGTTCTAATTTTACTAAAATTCTAATTGACTATTATCACAAATTGCATCTGCATATTGGTCCAAGAACACTTCAAAGTATTATAAGTCAAAAGTACTGGATCATATCTGCTCGAAGTGCAATTCGTTCTCGTACGATTCGATGCATATCTTGTTTCAAAGTATCACCGTCAACTCGACAACCCCTCATGGGTCAGTTGCCCAAGTATCGATCTCAAGATACTCATGTATTCCACACTGTTGGAATAGACATTGGCGGTCCCTTTTATTCAAAAGAATCTAATAGAAGGAACGCTAGTATTTCCAAATCGTATTTGTGTGTGTTCGTCTGTTGTTCAACCCGAGCGGTACATTTGGAAGTTCTATCGTCCCTGAGTACGGAATGTTTTATGGCAACATTTGACCGTTTTACGGCCAGACGCGGCCTATGTCATTCTATAATTTCTGATAATGCCACGAACTTCGTGTCAGCCGGCAAGCATCTCGCAGAAGTTTCAAAGTTCCTTAATTCAAATCATGATAACTTGAAAAGTAAGGTAACTAGCCGTGGAATTGAGTGGAAACATAATCCTCCCACAGGAAGCCATTTTGGTGGGTTATATGAATCTGCCATCAAATCGGCGAAAACACACTTAAAGCGTTCAATAGGCACTAGGGCATTATCCTTTGAAGAATTAACGACAGTCTTCTCTCGTGTTGAGGCTGTATTAAATTCCAGACCATTGTGTCCGTTATCAAATGATCCTACAGAGTTTGAAGTTTTAACTCCATCGCATTTTTTAATAGGTCGAGACCTTCTCTCTGTACCAGAATATGATATCACTGGTCTATCAAATACTTGTCTTGGTCGTTGGCAGGCCACCCAGCAGCTTTCCCAGCAGTTCTGGAAGCGTTGGAGACTAGACTTTCTTCATACACTGCAACAGCGACAGAAGTGGTTTAGCAACTGTCAAAATCTCAAAATCGGAGATCTTGTTCTTTTACATTCTGATGCTCCACCTCTGCAGTGGCATTTAGCTAGAATAACAAAAATTCATCCCGGACCTGATGGCGTTGTTCGCGTTGTCAGCGTTCGCACAAAGAATGGCGAGTTTACTCGTCCGGTTGTCAAAGTTAGCCCTCTCCCTTTGGAGCAGGACTTGCATTAACTCAATTTAATCATTTATTTTGCTCACATAGATTTTACTGTAAACCTATGTGAGAAATTTCTTTAATATACAGTCCACACTCTACCACATGACACATTTACTACACATTTCAAAATAACATTTTTCAAAACACTACATACATATTTCAACCTCCTGGTTTGGTAACTGGGAAATCCTGGTGGATTTCGGTGGGGGGAATGTTGGGTTTTGGGCTTTCAAAATTTAAATTCACCCGCCAATTCATCGACTGTGCTACATGTCATAAGCACATATTAAAACTTCTCGCCATCCGGTTGGTGGCGCGTCGATCGTTTTCAAAAAATTCGATTCGTTAGCGACGACACGTATGTCGCCCGGTCTGCTCAAAATAAGTGAAAAACTATCTAAAGACATTAAAAACTTCAGTGAAGTGCCAAGAAACAGTTACCCATGGACTTGACCCACCGATTCATCTAATTGTGGACCCTATTCTTCAATTTTGGACGCAGTTGGGAACCATCAAGAACATCGTGGCGGGTGACGTACCTAAAACGTTTGTCTATTTATTCCGTAGCCCTTTACTGTCTAATATTTTGTCTAGTATTTTCAAATTATATTATTCAATCTCCAGTTGTGTTCCGTACACAACACAGGGGGATTGCTAAAGTCTTGTACATCTTATTACAATGCCTTAAAGGCAAGCCACTCAAGTGCAATTGCCGGAACACACCAACAGGTGCTTGGCGACAGATTTTCAACTTGAGGGTGGTAGCCAGTCTACTTTTAAATTATGTGATAATAATAATGCAAAAAAAAAATCCTTGTAATAGGAAACTCATCTAATATAAGTTTCAGTTCAATAATAAAAAAATAACAAAATAAGTAAAAACTAAAAATAAAGTTTTTTTTACACTAAAGCGAGTACCCGCTATATCTCATGACCTTAAACCACACAAAGCTTACTGTACCATAAAATATTACCGAAAACTGTGGCCTGTGGTAATTACAAACAACACATGTAAACCCATTATATATAGATTAAGGTATACCCAGATTATTAACAATAAGATTCTATGATAAACTCTATGCTTGCTCAGGTACAGGCGGCAACATAAAACGTTTTGTTTCGTTGAAAATTACCTTAAACGTCTTATTGCGTTGACGTGTACCATAGACTAGTCAGATTGTTTATGAAAAACGAACAAGGTCTCACTTATAGATGTCCCCCGCGGTTTCTATCTTGTCCCGGTATAAAAAGTATCCTATGTTTTACTCCAGGATACGGTCTACCTGTGTGCCAAGTTTCATTGAAATCCGTTCAGTAGTTTTCGCGTGATTGAGTAACAAACATCCAAACGCATAATATCTTATTAGAAGAACTATATGAATCTAAATATTCTGGAACTGACCGATCAACATTGTACCAAAAACCAAAAAAATTGTACATTTCCGCTACCTAATCACTATTCAAACAAAAACTTCGAAATTATGTTGTAGAAAAAATGTTCAGCTCCCGGCCTAATAGCACCATCAGGCTTTGAATTAGTCGCGGAGTCCGCGCCGCATTATTAGCGCCGCGGCCGTCCAGCTAGATTCGTCGGAATACATTAGTAAATGGACGGTTTTATGCATTAGAGAACAAGGAATATTTTAAATAATACTCGCTGTCCACCGCGTTTTTACCCGCGTTCGAGTGAATCTTATCTTTTCCCGAGATAAAAGTCCTATATTTTATTCCAGGATATGATCTACCTGTGTGCCAAGTTTCATCAAGATCGGTGAAGTAGTTTCGGAAATTAGCCCGAACAAACATCGGGACACGAGATTTTTTGTATAGATATGGGCCGCGTACCTACGGGTGTAGCTGTTAGAACACCACTGTTTTTTGATCATGGGCATTTAATTAAATATGTCAAATTCAGCATGGATCAGGAGTTACTTCAGAACAAACGCAATCGTTTATCAATAATCTAGTTACGCGTTGGCTATCTTCTGCATAATGCGATCCAAAACATAGTTATGCATTTTTCACGGTAGCCGGTACCAGTCATGAAATAAGAAATTTGTTCAAACCGCAAAGAACCACGTAATTATTCGGACACCTCCGTGGTGTTTCCCACAATTTGCCCCATTTGTATATCAAAACAAGATAAAATTAGCCCCCCTCATAACGCCATTATAGTACCTAACACTAACAAATAAGGTTCAAATACCTATGACAAGTTTAAAATGCAGCAACTATAAAATTGGTGGACGTGTATTTCCGAGTGACAATGATAGATTTGTATAATTCTTGGATATGATAAACAAAAACTGTTTGTATTTTTTGAGATGAGTAACTGGCATTTTTATTAATTGGTTTCATTATCTTTTTTTTGTGACTGATGTCTGATGTGATGACCACATCCGGGAGTTTGAAGTGTCTAAGAATTCTTTATTCGTATTAACCTCAAAACACAGAGTATTCAAGAATAGAGTTCACGGGAAGCAGCTATATGCTACGGTAACCGCTTACCATCAGGCGAGCCGTATGCATGATTGTAAATAAAGTGAATAGCAATTACAGAACAAATGCTATGTAATTAAGTTATCAGTTACACTGTTATACCCCTTGGCAAGCAGGTGGTACGATCGTCCCAAAACATAGGGTTAAGGGGTCTTTTTGGCAGAAACTTGCATTTTAATTAAATTCGTGTATTTGGAGTTTTATTGAATAATATCGTGGTGTTTTGTCCAATAAAGATCAATCTAAGTGAACAAGTGAAATTAAATTAAAACGTGTTTGTTATGTGACATTGCAGGTTGTCCCAAAAAGTCCGTGAAAATTTTTAGTGGAAGAGCCGCCAAATTCACTAAACCTGACCGGACTTGTACGGACGAGGACTAGACTTTACAGTGAATGTGACAATATAACGTGACTAAAACATAAAAGAAGAATATTTAAAATAAATAAATGGCTTAAAGGTCTAGATACCAAGCCAAAATCCTTAAAAAAATAGGAAAAACGCATTGAACATTCAAAATTTGAATAGAAATACTTTTTGGAATTCTGCCCAATAAGAATAATAAGATCATGGAGCTGTAGGTAATTTTTATGTTTCAAACAATGGATATTTAAACTGAACGCACTTCGAATGTTGGCATGCCCGATCAAATTTTCAGACTGACAAATTTTTGTGACTTCACTGTTTCTCTTGGCAACCTTTCAAAAATCAGTCTCGCAGATTCGATATAATTTTATGGTTCAAAGATACGGATCTCTATTGCAATAGTTTTGTAGATAATACTGTTTTATGGTCCATCACATATGGTAATGGTTTTGAAACTTTTATAGTTTCGCTTTACGATAGGGTTGGTTGAGGGTCAAATGTGATAGTTCCACTCATTGGTTCTCGAGTTATGGGATATTTGAGGATAGCTGAACGTGCAGAGATCGGGGATATTTTAAATTGCTGATGTCAATATTCAATATATTAGATTGGATATCTATCTGTGTCTATAAAAGCTTTCCACTCTCTGATTAATCACGAAATCTCATAAAGTTGAATGCAGACAAAGGCAGACAGATTCAAACTTAAATTAATGAACGAGTATTTTTAATCGTCACTTTTTCGTTCGTCGTTTGTCGTAGGAAACTCGATTTTATTCAAAGTGCTGAGAGAACTTCAATAGCGCGATGTAGATTTGTCGTGTCATGTTGCATTTTGTCAGTTATTATAAACGATCTCCTCTATTTTTCTTTTTTACAAAATATTACCTACCTATTCAAGCGTGAAATAATTTCTCCATAAGCATTTCGCAATCTTCATATTCCAAGAAAGGTCGCCATGAACGGAAAAGAGCCTATTGTTGTAAAAAGGGTTGAAGGGGTTTTGAAATACCATGTGCTCACCATAACAGTCGACTTTCAGCCATGACTACAAATACACCCTTCAATGCATAATGTATGACATTTTATCATACCTATTTATTTTTCTATGGTCATGAATTAACTTTTAAGATAAACATGTTCTTTTCTGGGAGTCTGTTCCAGAATCAAAATCTACGGATAAATAATACTTAACGGTTGTTTTTTTAGACCTAAAATTCTAATTTGGAACGTCAATAAAAAACAGGAACAATTGAATTTGGAAACTATTTTTTTATTTTCGAAAATCACGTTCTCTTTTTGAGATGTTTGTTTATGATAGTGCCGCCACCTTTTACAATTAGCTAACTTACGTAATCGAAATAAAATAAGTAAAACCGAGAGATTCTATTGCGAAATTATAGATTTAAAAGATTAACAAACTTTTTATGCGACATTTCTTTAAAAACACTGTCATATTTTAAACTCCCAAACAGCCAAGTATTTTTATAAATTTAAAAGCCATAAAATGTTACGTTGCCTTTGGGTCCAGAAACTTTGAGCATTATTTTTTATTTTTATTGTTCTATTAAATATTTTATTATTGTGCAAGCAACAAAGTTATAAATTAATCAGCACCGAGCACATTTCTAGTATATTCTCATCCAAAAAACTCTTTCTAACCCTTTATTATACGTGTGTTGTAAACAACTACGTTGGGACAATCTCTCTTTCTTTCATTAAGGGTAAGTAGGGTTAGAAAGAGAGATTGTCCCAACGTAGTTGTTATCTTTCTCTTTTTCGCAATTGATAGGTATTTGCTTCAAGTAGGTATTTGGAGTTACCTATCCATTTAGAATACATAATTCTTGGTGACAATATTACACAATGTTGCCATTAAAAATCACTTGAAAACGTATTTTAACCCTATAAAGTGTGGAAGTCAAATACGTAACGCAGGTTGCACGCGTGACGCTCGTAAAAGTACGTCTCGTCGATTTAATACGCGATTTTACGCTCGTCTTTTACCGTCGGCAGAAGTGCTAAGTAAATTCGCAGGTTGCGACCACATTTCTTTTAGGTTGAGTATTTACGATTTATGTCGCGGTTACATTCGGGTTTATTTGTATAATACGCCTTTTTTACGTTCTAGGGTTGAAGTTTATCCGCCATTTTTAGAGCCACTTACAGTAATTGCTGAGTTTAGGTGTCGATGATTTCGATTAATCGATTTTATTGGCTGTAATATTTTTATCATTGTTAGAAGTTCAATAACATATTTCTTTTTTATTTTATGTTATGGTTCATTTAATTTAATTCACGATATCTCACGATCTAATCTGAGTGAAGTTAAATTCCAATAAGTAGGTATAATCACAAAACAAATTGAATTTACCAGAATCGTGAACATATTAGCAACAAGAACCGATATAAATATCCAAAATAAATAACACCAATGTTATAACAATAATAAAATTATAATAACGTACATAATATCAAATTTTTGAGTTCACAATTAATCAATATCAAATGAACCAACAAGAGTTGATAATTTACGCGCAAATCATATTACCTACCGTACTTCGATATTTTTCCACGTGTTTCTCTTTAACCTACGAATTTTGGTCTAATGGACCCATCAAAAAATTAAATACATAAATGCCGACCCTTTTAGGGTTATTTTTGACATTGATTACAATTATGATGAACGAATATGTTGGGTTTGCTTTTACCAAAATTATATTTATAATAATAATTTCTGGTTTATTATATATTTTGAACTTTTAATATCAGATATTTCAATTGTTTTATTTTTAATCGAACAAATCACATACTTAACTATTCAAGAGGCTGTATGGTAATTTTCCTTTGCCTTGTTTATAATAGATAAAATACTGTAAAACCTTATAAAATTAAAGGTTGCCCTCGTTTTTCACAGGATCCCATCATCAGATCCTGACTTGGTAACAATGGGACCACCGCCGAAGTACTCTTTCAAATGAAAAAATAATTTTGAAAATTCTTTAAAAATTTGAGGGTTGCCCTCATTTTCCTCAGGATCCCATCATCAGATCCTGACTTGGTGACATTGGGACCACCGCCGAAGTATATTCTTTCAAATGAAAAAAGAATTTTGAAAATCGGTTGACAATTGGCGGAGAAATCGATGAACATACATAAAAAAAAAACATACAGTCGAACATATAACCTCTTTTTTGAAGTCGTTTAAAAAGTAGACAAGGCTGGGAACAAAGCAGAAAGCGTCTACTATTTGAAATAGGAATATTAAAATCGAGATTTAAAATCAATAATTCAGTATCAGATGATCCGCTAAAATTAAATATAACTGAGATACCTACAATCCTAGTTATCACATAGAAATGGAACCGGAATTACTCCAACCAAACCTACTGTCGACGAAATCAAGCGATAGGTAATTTCATTGATTACCGGATTGGGCCCAGTGAGCGATAATGCCATTCGGAAGGTCTTACTAAGGCCTCAGTTTGAGGGACCTTCATCATAGAGAGTGGTGTAAATAAGTGATGACCCATTGTTGCTTTGGAGTCCGTAATGCCATAATCCCGTAATCCATATTGATTAAGTAATTTTAAGCAAATGTAGCAGAGCTAAGTGACGTGTGGTACTAGTACGAAGATAATAAAGGGCAGAATTGTCAGGATTCCGTTGCCAAAATGCAAATACTGACCGCATACAATCCTGTCCTTCTGCCCGTATGACTATTGAGTAAAACGATCGCAGAAATACTTTTTGTGTCTTTGAAAAATACTATGAAACACAAACTTACATTTTCTGCTCCATCAATATACCATAGCTAGTGAAACAACACACTTCTCAGGATTTTTTTCGTTAACGATCCTTGTGGATCTTTTAAGGATTCATAGACAAAAGAAATAAAAATCACTAGATCCACGACAAGTTATAACGTCATTGGCCAACTATGTCGAACTGAACTTTTTAGAAATTATATAATTTCCTAGGAGATTGTAGTGAATCCTATCAATGCCTATATTGCTATGTCCAACACAATTTCAGCATTTAAACATCAGACGCACAAATACGGACATTTCTAGGACACAATGCTTCTGAAAGCTGACCGTTGTTTCTGGCAACACTGACAATAAATGTCAGTTCCATTGATTGTCCGTGTTGCCAACAATGGCCTCAATAAAAGCTTATTGTAGAGCTCGTATCTGATGGATTTCTATGAATAAATAACACTATTCCAGCTTTGTGTTCAAAGGCTATTCTTTTAGATGTGGAAATATTTTGCGCAGGTCTTACAGGTTTGGCTTACATGTGTACTATAATAAACTGATATTTTTACGGCCATTACCCTCCAAGAAGAATCAGCACAATATTACTATACTCCTTTTCTGGACTGATGTAGTAATTTCTAAAAGAATCGATTCTACAGACTTTTTCATAATCCTGTTCAACATTTAGGTCGAGAGCTCAATTTTAAATGGTAGAGTATTATTTCAGCATTACCAACACCAATTATTGAACACGAATAAGCCATGTCATTAAACATACATGGAAAATTATTCGTTCCATATAATTGTTTATGCTAAAGTATGGAAATCACAGAGAATAGCTCAAATAATACAGTTGTATTACAAACGTTTCTGGTAATTGACTTCTAAAATTGAGGTTCTCATCTCCAGCTTGCTGATTAGATCGTGAAACGAAACGATAGTTGACGACGATAATAGTTTTGTATTTAGTATTTTTGGCGGGAACTTGTGAAGTGACGTTACGTTTTCGATGTATTTTCATTAAATTCGTGTATTTTGAGTTTTATTGAATATTATCGGTGGTCTTTTGTTCAATAAAGATCAATCTAAGTGCACAGGTGAAGTGAAATCGTGTATAGTGACTTCTCATGTTGTCCGTGAAAATTTTTAGTGGATCGGCCACTATTTTCACTAAAACCTGACTGGACTTGTACGGACAAGGACTAGACTTCGAAGACTTTTAGAATGTGAAATAACGTGACTTTAACGTAAAAGAAGAGTATTGAAAATAAAGAAATGGTTTAGGCTTGATACTTTTGTAACAAAAGCCTTTAAATAAATAAATAAACTTTTTTTAACAGTTCATATTGGCGCAAAGGTCTTTCCGCGTAATGCCAATGCAGGTAAACTACATACCCGTATGGGTATTATATTTTGTAATAAAGCAGTATTCTGTGCGTAAACTTCCCAACATTTTATAACAGGGTTATCCTATCTAATTTTCCAGCAATAACCTCGGTTATCTATCAAAACAGAATGTCGGGTACCGTTATAAATAATAAAGTCGTTACATCAACGTGTGGGTTCATCAAAAATTTAAATCCAGTCGAGATACAATTTAAACCATTTTATGTACGCTCCGATGGTACGAATTCGTTAAGATGCCTGTAGAAGATTGGCAATATAATTTTATAATTTGCATGTAAGATAATGGATAAAAACACGGAGTTTCTCAGCTTTGTGAGATTGTTGAGGAATTATTTATTTTATGGGAGTTTTAGTGGTTTTAAGGTTCATGAAACAAATTACAAATTCAATTGAACATCAAATAATGTACAACTACATACTACGTAGTAAAATACATCTAAATACACCTTCTTAACTTTTTTTTATAGCACAAATGACAACCAAGCAAGAGATCTGTTTTTAATCTGTTGACTCGCGACATGAACCTGTCAAACAAGTCGTCAACTCGCGCACAGTTTTCAAAATTTCAAAATTCGCGCCCAATTACTAGTAAAGTCATCGTCCCGATTGTCCCAAGAAAGAACTGACAGGTTAAGTACATAATTATAGTGATGTGAATGATATGAATTTAATTTTTATTAACTTGAAATATTTGTATCACCTTTCAGTTAATCTTGCTACTAGTTCATAACTACAGTTTTTAACCACCCAATCACTTCAAAAATCAATATAATATAGGTCATTGACCATGTAAGGATCTCCGTGCATCCCTTACTTAAATTACCATCCTTTTAGAATACAACCGACCTCTCGAATTAACACATCCGAATCTCAAAGCGTGTCGTGGCTAGCATGTGTGAAATAGAATCGAACGCACCGCCACGCGTACCCATGCTAGTCACGCGCGTCTCGTGCAGGATGGTAGGGTTGGCACTCTTGTGCTGTTATTTAATTATTTTCTTATGTCAGAGATTTGACGACAGTATAGCAGGTTACCTGATGATAAGTGACTATCGCTTTTAGACATTAGCAATAACAAGGGGATTGCCAATATGTGGTCCACCTTTTTTTTACAATCAAGTTCAACTGCCGAAATTAGTCTCTAAGATAATTATAAAATACCAAAATCCCGCAAAACCTATCCTGGTCTGGTCTCTGCCTCTGGTCATAAAGTTTTTGGTCGAAAACAAGTAATTTCAAGGTATCAATTTATTAGGTTAATAATAACTAAAAAGTCTCAAGAACCTAACCTTCAAAATGAAATTAAAAATTTCAAAGTGTTGTTGGTATCTAGCGTGGGTGAAATGGAATCGGATACGCTCCACCGAGTGTATGCTTGTCACGCGCGCATATGAGACGCCAGTAGGGGTGTCACTTTAATAACTTTATAAGTGCCTTACGAGGGCCTAAACTGAATAAATGAGTTTTGAGTTTGAGTTTGAGTTTGAACGCATTTTATTAACTTTATTATGGAAAAAAAGATATTTGTTTTTTTTTTACAAATTATTTCAGATAAAGAAAAACATTAATGCTTTTCGATTATCATTCATTTAGTAGATAAAACCATATTGTTAATTTTTACGTCAACAGTTTGACAAGCAGGCAGACGGTCCACCTGATGGTAAGTGGTCACCGCCTATGGAATAAATACAACAAATAAAAGAATAAGCATAAAAGACCCAGAAAAAAATATTTATGATAATTTAATCTTGTAGGTGTACAAGGATGTACCTACAAGATACTGTTTTAAGTTTTTGCTTCTTTCAGTAAAACTACTTATTCTAACTTGAATTGTGACATCCCTAAAAAACTTGTACCATCTGTAACAAGCCCAAAGTCCTTGAGTATCGAGAACGAAGATCAAGTCAAAGGCCAATAAAATTGGTGTGTTAAATTATATATTGTTTTAATTTATAACATACCTAGGTTGATTTTAATGAACCGTTCAATTAGCCATTTTGACGAGAGACTTAAAATGAGAAATTAAATTAGTAATGAGTTATTTTACACTTCTGATCAAGGTATGCAAATGAACCCTATTATAAACGATTTTAATTCGAAACTCGTTTGGACATACAATCTTCTAATGAACTGATCTGACGACCTTATAAGGCAGTAAGCTGAAAGGCAGTCGATCTCATGGGAAGTGCCCACGTTCACCATACAACTTAAACTTTACGAAGAAGCCTAAAAAATCCGCATACGTACATAGCATATTACCAAAAACTGTTTTGGGAAGAGTGTGATTGTGAATGTTAGTATGTTTGGATGTTTGTTACTCAATCACATACACAATCACACGGCTGAACGGATTTTCAAGAAACTTGGTACACAGGTAGATTATATCTTGGAATAAAACAAAGGATAATTTTTATCCTAGGAAAAGATAAGATCCCTCGGGAATGCGGGTGAAACCGCGGGGCAAAGACAGCTAGTAGAAAATAATTTTGTTTGCCTGTCTATTAGATAGACCACGCCATTTTCCGAAACTATTCCTTAGTATTAAGATTAGATTGACACTTCGAATTTGCTTTTTTCATCGAAATCATCTGACGGGAAAAAATATATGCAACAATTTAAGTAATCTGCGCGAGAGAATCTACGGTCGAAATATTAGTTTAAAATAAACTCTATCTACATTATGCGAAGGTTTATCATTCATCTGAGCCCATATCCCGCCTCGTTTTACCCCAAAGAAGCCTACATACGCTCGGCTAATTCACCCAATTCACTGAGCGAAGTGAATTAATTCGCTAATTTTGTATTCGAAACACGCTTTTGACGTTTCGTATAAGTACATACGTTTCGGTGACGCAAAGCGTTTTAATTATATTTAGATGGAATTATATTACTTACAATTTATTTCCAAAAAAAAAACAAAATATACAATCTACATTAAAAACTTCCTCGAGGCTGTCGCTGATGATAGATAAAAAGATATCATATCAATTAAACGCATCTTATTCCGTTTACCTCCCTATCTCCCATAGTTTTAACAATAAGGTTCAAAATGTAGCATGGCAATTATAAAAGCAAATAACCCAACTAAACCACGAGACACGCGTCACTCATAAGATATGCAAATAACTTAAAACTCTCTTAGTATAGCGAAAAGCGATGTTAATTCCACTAATATAACACCAAGAACACGTGTTAAATGTCGACGACTGACGTGTGATAACGCCAACTCAGATAAGTTGTCAGATATGCGACGTGTCATTTACAACGGTTAGGGTTGCCACTACTAAGTTTCCAAGGTTCGCGTCTTCGGGAATAATTTGCGTACCTATTTTTACCCCTTAACCAGCGGGATTTCCAATGTGTTGTACACCTTATTACAATGCCGTAAATGCAAAGAGATTCAAAGATAGATTCGCGTCTTCGGGAATAATTTGCGTACCTATTTTTACCCCTTAACCAGCGGGATTGCCAATGTGTTGTACACCTTATTACAATGCCTTAAATGCAAAGAGATTCAAAGATAGATTCGCGTCTTCGGGAATAATTTGCGTACCTATTTTTACCCCTTAACCAGCGGGATTGCCAATGTGTTGTACACCTTATTACAATGCCGTAAATGCAAAGAGATTCAAAGATAGATTCGCGTCTTCGGGAATAATTTGCGTACCTATTTTTACCCCTTAACCAGCGGGATTGCCAATGTGTTGTACACCTTATTACAATGCCTTAAATGCAAAGAGATTCAAAGATAGATTCGCGTCTTCGGGAATAATTTGCGTACCCATTTTTACCCCTTAACCAGCGGGATTGCCAATGTGTTGTACACCTTATTACAATGCCTTAAATGCAAAGAGATTTAAAGATAGATTCGCGTCTTCGAGAATAATTTGCGTACCTATTTTTACCGCTTAACCAGCGGGATTGCCAATGTGTTGTACACCTTATTACAATGCCTTAAATGCAAAGAGATTTAAAGATAGATACAATAGAGCGGCTATCAGAAGAAATGTCATAGAAAAACTGTGATCACATTCCATGCCTCAGTAACGTCATCTATCTATGAATAAACTAGACTAGACTGAGCGACTATGTCCACTGACTTATGTTCGCAATGTCCTGTCTTTTAGTTTAAGTTAAAAGTCTTTGCTTAAATGCATTAGAAGTATTATACGGTATTTTTACCAACTTATGTTTGGATTTTTTTTCCAATAGCTGTTCAACTCTGCGAAACTGGCAACCCTAAAGACGCCTCGTAGTAATTTCGCAACGAGAATACAGAATAAGCACTAGATTTTGGAATATCTTACAACAGAATTTCGGTGCTTACTCTTTTTGCAGAATAATTAAACTTTTGCTTGCTTTGTATTACACAGTAGATTTCGTCCAGTGGTTTCATACGGGATGGAAACAAGTGTTACTCAAGTTATAAGGAGATGATAGATCAGTGGTAGTGACGTCGGATACCGCGGCGAAAGTCGTGGGTTCGAAAACTACCATGACCTTGAGCTTTCGGTGAAGGAAAACATCGTGAGGAAACCATAGCACGGTGGTAGGGTACTTTGTAGTACCCGACTGGCTGGCTACCACCCACAAGTTGAAAATCTGTCGTGAAGCACCTATCGGTGTGTTCCGGCAGCTGCACTTGAGAGCCAGTTCCCATCTAGGCTTTGTGTGCTTACCACCTTCGGCCACATCATCACTTACCATGGTGAGATTATGGTCAAACACAAGCTTATCCAGAATAAAAATGAAATTTAGTTTGCCTTAAGCATCCTGATCTACACAAAAGGTGTAGAAAATTACCTTATCTACCAAGTTATTTGAATGCAAGCTAGCAACATTATAGGCAATAAAAGCGTCATAAAAATTGCATGTTTAAAAAACTTGCCAACGTTCCTATTTACAAAAAGCAAATCTATTCTCAAAGATTAAGATCTATCTTCAGGACCCCCATGAGAATTATACCACACACTTCTATTACTGCTAATTGGCACAAATGGTTAGAATTCACAACGCAACGATGCTTACTGATGCTTAACTACTTCGCATATGAGAGAAAGAGATAGCATTTCTGTCTTATTAGTTTATGGTTTATGTCAAGATGGCAGATATGTCTCTAGTGATATTAAGTTGTAGAACTTGTAGAAATTATTTATTTGATTAATATGAATGAGTCATTGCGATTTACGTAATGTATTAATTTAAATTATACAATACCATAATTCTGCTCTGATTTTGTTCACTTACTGACCAAAGAGAATAGATCTATCTAACATCTGCATGATTCAGGAGGGAATTACAGAAACCAAAACCATAGAGAGTAAGCATCGAAAAACCACCGAATTTATTGACAGCAGGGCCACAACGACCGATTCATAGACATTTTTTTTAAAGACCATTCTAAATTCAAATTTATATGAATCAATTATTTTACATCGAATTTCTTTCTTTGTTATGAAATAGGTTTTCGAGTAAGAGCGATGACTAGATACTGTTTTTATAAATAATCCCACTTTTTCGACTCAATCTTCACGTCGTGTAATAAACGTCGTGTTTGTTTTGCTAGCGTGACTTTGTAGCAGCGTGTAAGTCATCTCACACATTCAGTTGTATTTATTAATGTCCCGGAATAATCCGGAGTACAAGTTTATAGCGTGATGACAAGCTTTGCGGGGAACGACCTAATTAGACGCATTTAGCACGCGCGATGGGCGAAACTATGAATGAATACATTCATTCTATATTGAACATTCAAAGTAGTTTTACTATTTTTTGTTAGGATTTAAAGTAAATATGACCCATCCATAGCAACTCTTACATTGAAGCAAATACACATACTTACAAAAATTTCAACTGTCTAGTTATCGCGGTTCTTGAGGTACAGCCTGGTGACAAACAGACGGACAGCGAAGTCTTAGTAATAGGGTCCGTTTTTACCCTTTGGGTACGGAACCCTAAAAAGGAACACTTAATTATTCGATAAGTTAATAAAAAAAGTTGACGTCAACAAAACAATATCTCTATAAACACAAAGTGAATCGATAGTGATTCATCGTGTAAATATATCCCAGCTTTGTACCTGCCGACCGCAATATCCCCCTATTATTACGGTACACATGTTTCCGAAGAGCCTTGTAATTTTCTCCACGATACACGTCATTATTTGGTTCATTTTACGCTTTTGTACAAGCAATGTATTGATACCGCTCTTTGCAACTAAATAAAGTGAAATTTCGAGCATTTTTCCCACTGCTTTGAGGTTTATAATTGTTTTGGTACGTTCCTGATTATAATTTAGTTCGATTAGATATAGTTTCATGAATAATTATTATGTCAGGAAGTCAATTTTCGGCATCGAAGTGGATTTTAGAGAGATGGAAGTTTCCAGGAATAGGCAATCTTATTTTCAATTGAATCCAAACCGTATTGGATTTGCTCAAAGCTAATTTAGATGGAAAGTTAAAAGGGTTTTGAGTAGTCTATTTAAAAATCAATATTTCTTCCAAAGTATCCTTTACATTGTTTGACTCTAAAATTCGTCAAACATACAAATTGCTGGCAATAAATTCAAATAAAATACTGAAATATCTTCTTGTATAAGCTTAAAAATAAATATTGTAATAAGAACACTGAAACCGGAGCTCCCCACGTAATTTCCCACAGAGTATTCATTGCCATACTTAAAAATGTAAACTGCCATAAGAATTCTTAACACGTGTTTACATCCCAATGAAAAACACCCATAACTAAGGATGGTATTAATATTGTATCCTCGGATTCGACGAATACATATCTTTTTCATTCTGATGTGTAGGATACAATTTGAAATAAATACTACTTACTTATTGTGAATGTTTAGTTTGATGTGAAGATGTTTGTGACTCTTTCACGCAAAACTACTGTACTAATTTTGATGAGACTTGGCACACATGTAGATCATATCCTGGAATACAACATAGGATAATTTTTATCCTGAGAAAATACAAGATCCCTCGGGAACGCGGGTGTAACCGCGGGGGACAATTCGTTTGAAGTAAAGCTTTAGATGACTGATAAAAAAAAAGATAAATAACCGTGAAAGAATGGCATTTTTACACAGAATAAATATTATAAATTCAAACAGTATTACATATTTTTACAAGCTTCTCTATTCTTAATATCAATTCTGTGGTTTTACTTCAACTCAATTTCGAAGTTACATATTTTATTCAACAGAAATGTTTTGACATGCAGATCTCCAAGTTTATAATCGCAAAAAAATTAGACACGCTCTTCAGGGTATAGATAGATATCACTAAAAAAAACCCGCTCAGCGTTGCATGGTTCCATGTGGGCGGAGACGAAAGCTAGCAGTCTATTAAATTCGACGCCAGAAGAAGAAATTTGCATGTCAAAGCTGTATGAAATACTCGGTTACGTGAATGTGTGACATTTTTCCTACATTTCCCTTTACGTTACTTGTTCAGCTTTTTTAGACAAAACTGGTATGGAAATGAAATGATCTTATAAGTAAAAAGGTAGACAGGTTACACAACATTCGATCTTAAATAATGGCCGAGAAATGGCAATGTAATGCACACATAAATAACTTAATATTGCAATATCCACACATTACGATATTATCTCATAACACACGATGGCATTTTTGGTTGATTTGGGTCACATTCACATTTAATTGTACTCAGTAGTATAGGTGCATCCATTGATGCCGGCGACGCGACCCAGGTCAAAGTAGGCTAATTAGCCACTTTTTAGTCTCCCGCTTTCGAAGCGCTTCATTGAAAATGTATGAAGACAACACAACGTTAACAATAAAAGAACTTAAAGCGTTATTAGAATTTCTGTTACTGAAAAACCTTTAACAAACTAGCAAATAATCCAGTAACTGAGCGTTTTTAAAAGTCGATAACAGAATAACTACAAAGTAACACAAGCTCCGTCACTGAAGTTTTAGAGCGCAGTTAAACTGACCACGCTTCCTCGCCGCCATCGTTCAATGCGTCACTAAAACGAGGTTTTGTGGCAAGTTAAAAAATATAAAAGGAATCTATAAAGAGTTTCTTCCTTATTGGTTCCGTAGATGTTTGGCCGGTTACCAAGTTCTAGAAGAACGTCCGACACATTTTACAGATTCAAGTTTTCTGCGCCATTTGCAAGAGTTTCGAGAAGCTAATCGACAGTAATTTCAATGTATGGATGGTATTTATGTATAAAATTGTTCACCCATATAACTAGATAAGTAGGGGATTTATTGGCTCTCCTAGGACATAAACGCATTTACGAAATGTCATTTAATTTTGCTCCTACCTACACTTTTCCGATATGTGTTTTTTGCTTTTTTTTCTAAACATACACTTAAGTCAATACTCTAAAAATCCGTAGGCGATTTAAAAAGCAACAAAATTGTCCTCACTTCTTAGTCAAACCGTTCTAGCATACGTTAAGTGGTACGAGGCCTTATACAATATTTCTCCCGAAGGCAAACACTCGATTTTTCTCGAAGCCACCCACGCATGAAATTTAATGGAAAAATGTGTTAATACTTAATTGCTTTTGGAGAACAAAGATTGTATCTAAATGAGATTTTATGAATTTAAGAACTAGGTACGAGTACCTACGTCAATCTTAGCCTTAATATTGGAACGAAGTTTCTTTTCGCGCGTTGTGAAAGGGGGCTAGACGGAAAAAAATCTTACGAAAAAATTGTCACGACACTTTTAGTGTCAAAAGTGCGTTGACCTATCTCTCTCTCTCTCCCTCTCTCTTATAGAAAGCAAGCCAGATATTTTCATTTCTATTTATATATATGTATATATGTATATAAATAGAAATGTATTTTTTTTTTCATTTCTATTTTTTCTTTTTCGAAATGTATGAAAGAAAATATCTAATTATCTGTTTGCCATTAGCTTATTTCTATACCTACAAGTGATTTAGCATTGTCTGTTGTTTTTTTATACCACAAGTTACTGATGGTAAGTGAGTACATTCGTCTGTAGGGCATTAGCAATACCAGCGGGATTGCAAATTTGTTGTACACCTTATTACAATTCCAGGCAACTGGCTCTCAAGTGCAATTGCCGGAACTCACCAACAGGTGACGAGATTTTCAACTTGATAGCTAGCAAGTTTTTTTTTTTTTATTCTGGATAGACTTGTGTTTGACCACAATCTCACCATGGTAAGTGATGATGTGGCCGAAGATGGTAAGCACACAAAGCTTAGATGGGAACTGGCTCTCAAGTGCAGCTGTCGGAACACACCGATAGGTGTTTTGGCGACAGATTTTCAACTTGAGGGTGGTAGCCAGCCAGTCGGGTACTACAAAGTACCCTACCACCGTGCTATGGTTTCCTCACGATGTTTTCCTTCACCGAAAGCTCAAGCTCATTGTAGGATTCGAACCCACGACCTTCGCCGCGGTATTCGACGTCACTTACCACTGAGCTATCATCGCCTGAGATGAGGGTGGTAGCTAGCCACCGTGCTGTGGTTTCCTAACAATGTTTTCCTTCACCAAAAGCACAAGCTCGTACGATTCGAACCCGCAACCTCCGCCGTGGTATCGGACGTCACTACCACTGAGCTATCATCGCCTTGAACTGATTATCATCATCATCATCATTTCAGCCGAAAGACGTCCACTGCTGGACATAGGCCTCCCCCAAAGTTTTCCAAGTTGGATGCAGCAGCTCAGGATCGGTCGATGTGAAATGATTATGATACATTTAAATTAGTCAGTGCTTTTCATTCACATTGAAATTAAACTCAATCGAACATTTAGGCATAAGCTTTTTTTAAATTGTGTGCAGGAATTTGATTAACTAAGGTAGGTACCTACACTCTTATTCCTTGATGTGAAGAAACAGACGGTAAGAAAATTCTGTTCACATTGTTATTTTTTTAAAGTCCCAAAAAAATAAAGAACTTCGTTATTAAATTTGAAGTAAGAACAAACCCCACTCCAATCGACTTTGAACTAAAAAAACATGCTAATCGACAATTCCCGAACTAAGTAAGTTTGATAAAAGCCTCCCAGTAATATCTACAAGCATTAGTGGGGTATGATATTGCTGAACAAGCTTGTATGGAGGCATTATGTTAATGGCCCCCGTGCCTCCGTTTTAGAATTTGGCGCGCTCTCACATCAGCATGGCCTTTGACTTCCGATCACTTGTATGCATAGATTATTTTATCAGTTCACTATGGTTTAGGTATGTCATATTTATTTATGATGACAACTCGTTTAATACCTTATGCTTATATTAAATTTTAAAAAAAAAATATAAATTAAGCAATTTATTCCCCAAAAAGTTCGCCGCGCAAGTGGCCATAATCCGACAATCACATTAAACGTTGGCGCGAAAATGAGTGTAATGAAATTCATTCCAAAACCAGACCGGAGTGGCGTAAAATAATTCAATTGTAAGCGCAATAACATAATTGAATTACACGTCAAACACATTTTGAACGAGTAATGGCCGCGGAGCGTCGTCTCATAATGCAATTAAGACTGTTTTGCATAATCACGAAATACGCGGTAAAATACGCTACGTACGACACGGGAGTCGCGCGACGTGACGACCACGACACGACAATGTTAATTCGACTGGAATGTTTAATTTCTAATTGTGAATTGCGTGTTGTCATTGTTTGGGGTCGGGGGATTTTAAATGTTAGGCAAAGAGCTCGTGCGCCAAATTTTTACGTTTACTTTACATGATAAACCTTCAAATTTTTAAGTAAGCAGAACTAACTGAAATCTGCCCTTAAAATATTTTCTAATAAGTATTATTTAAACAAAATATACAAAAATTACCTGAGTAAAAGTGTCACCATTTTCAAGACCCACAATGTACAACACCTATATATGTTGAGTAGGAGGACAGTTCCACAAATTTATTTAGATTTTCCATAGACAGTAGATAACGTTAAGTGCTAGGACGCCGGCTACCGGCCTATTGAGTGTTGACAAAGCTTCTTTGTTTGCACCGTGCTAATCACGAATTGAATATTTAACTCCCGACGCCGACGCCTCGGAATTACGTATTTCACGTTTACGTTTGTAAATATTCGCATTGTTTTAATCGTGTTTTATAAAAATTACGGTTTTAATTTTGCATTTCAAGCTTTTGTAGAAATAGAAGAGTTTGGTTTGGAAGACGTAACACTTTTTTTTCCAACCGAAATATTTGATGCTCTGAACTGAACTACAAATTACGTCATTCATTCAGAGTCATATATTATGTAATAATGTACAAATACAAGAGTTAACTCACGAATGAAAACATAAAATACATTTTGTAAGCAAACAGATTCCAGGCGTGAAACTTAACTAAATCATACCGGATCTTGGAGTAAGCTCCACTCTCTCGACATAGTCACCAGAGAGCCCTGGACATGCTAAAGTACAGCATAATTGGAACACGGCCTCTGCCACTTATGTTAGCTGACAACTTGACTACGTGCTTGGATACACTGGTACGTTTGATATTAGATGAGTAGGTGGACACATGGGAGCAGTGTTTAGTATGGTTTGTTTATTTTGTGTAGTATTCACCAATGCATGTTATTTGGGCAATTTAGAATAGGTACTGATTCAAATTTGGCTTTTTTATTATCACAAGTGACAACCATGCTGCCGGGTCACCTGATGATAAGTGACTACCGTCGCCTAGTCATTAGCAATAACAGGAAAGTTGATAATGTGTTGCACACCTTATTGTAAAGTACAACTGCCGGAACACACCAACAGCTTTGCTTGGCGATAAATTTTCAACTTGAAGGTGGTAGTCAGCCAGTCAAGGAAAGCTCAAGCTCATTGTAGGATGCAAAATCAAAATCAAAACTAATTTATTCAGTTCGGGCCCTGGTAAGGTAACGTTACAATTGACTCTACCACCGGTTTGGAATACACTTAAACTAAGAAGACTCCGGCAAGTTTTTTTTCAGCATCGGCATTCGAACCCACGACCTTCGCGGTATTCGACGTAATTACTACTGAGCTATCATCGCCTTTACTTAATAACTAATGACATAGAGTATAAGTCACAACATGAATACTAAAGTTTTCTCTGTTGTACGAGAACATTTGTATTCATAAACTACCTACCTACCCAGAAACTAATATAAGACATAAGTTATTACTCACAACTTTGTGAATATTTCAAATGTTAAATTACTTTAACGTGTGTCCCCGTTAGTTATTCGCATTAAAAGTTTTCTAAAATTAGGTTCCGTTTTTTAGTGGAAAGTGGACGAATAAAATTAATTTATAACTTTTAAGTGGACTGTAAAAAGTTCAATAAAATCACTGAATATTCACATCATTTGGCAAAAAATATGTGAAAGTTTGTATGTTTGTTCCTCAGTCACGCAAAAACGGCTGAACGGATTTGGATGAAACTTGGCACACAAGTAGATCATATCCTAAAATAAAACATAGGATACTTTGTATGCCGGGAAAAGATAAGATCTCTCGGGAACGTGGGTGAAACCGCGGGACAACCAGTTATAAATCATAATACGTTGAAAACAAGAAGCATCGAGACTCCACTATTAAATCCCTATGTAGGTAAATAAATTTCTGCACAAAACATTATGAGTAGGATATAAACATTTATTAGACATAATATTCTATTTACAACTAATGTACAAAATATACAAGCAAATGTACAACTATAATATATAAAAAAACTTCTTCGAGGCTGCCGCTACTGCCGATCGGCAAGGTTCCCAGCAGGCTGGCAGCGTTTCCTCTTTGGATGGCCAAGCTGATGCATTGGTGGAAAAAGCTCCCCGCCCGCCGGTCACCCGAGGCCTCGATTATTTTTTTACATAAAATATTTGCGAAACGACGAGCTTAAGACCCCCACGGACCCATGGTCTCAACCGCAAAAGGCATAAATTGATAATTCGGACCAATACAGGCGTACTTTTTGGATTTTGAGTAGGTATATAAATCCTTGAAGAAATGACGTATTTTCCCTATTAGATACCTTCTACAAATACTCGTACTTAAAAATCAGCTATTTAGAAATCGAATATCGGAACAGCGGGGGTTCTTTTATCTACATTCTTTCCGATAAATGTGTTTTTGTTGAAAATGTATTCGCTTCTTTTAGCTGTTATTTAGTCTTCTATTGTCGTTCGCCCACTCAACATTCAGCGGTTATAAAAAGGTGATCTTTTAGTATCAAAATGTAATTATTTTGGCATTTTTGAAAATATAACAACTTAGATAATATTTATTGCCTACCTATACAGACTAAAAGTTTTCTCTAAAATGAATTTCCATTAGTGATCATTACTTTCATTCCTGTATTTTGATACATTTTCATTACCTGTATGAAACCTATGTAATGCCAAACTAAGGAGAGCTTGTAGGTAATATGGAAACCAGATAACTGATATACTACATCTACTTTATTTTTGTAAATACATACGTAAATAGATAATTACACCCAGACCCATGTCTGTTCTGGATGGGAATAGAACCCACGACCTGCAGCGTGATAGGTAGTGTGCCAATCACGCCAACCGGCCCGTCAATCTTATAAAATTGGCTTATATAACCTAAAAAAAAATCTTGTAAACTTATAAAATTTTCAGAAAGAATATTTACGTATTTACCTACTTAGTATTGATCGATAGTTTTAAAAATACTCTCAACTTTAAAAACCTTAAGATCATTAACGTCACTTTAAGTGATCGGTTAACATGCCGATGTTAATAAGATTTGTTTGGCCACATTTATCTTATCAGCCTCAAAGTTTGTCTATGCGAGTCGATTCCGATGGGCTAGGATTGCCAGCGATAACGCAATATTACCTACGATTGTGCTTAAAGTACACAAGGATGTACGATAAAGCTACCAAAATATTTGTTCAATATTGAAATAGATATCTCAGTAATCATTGGGAGCGATATTGCGTTATAAAATAAATACTTTTTCTCGAACATTTGTCACACACAGCTATCTGATCCCAAACTAGCTTATAATATGGAAACTAGATGACTGATATACTACATATAACTACTATTTTATATGCCCCAGGCGGTGGGCAGACCAGATATCGCAGGAGCTGGGGATGCCGGTTAGTGCTGCAATGCACCAAGCAAAGAAACGAAACCGATGG
Organism: Ochropacha duplaris; assembly: GCA_951361185.1. NCBI lineage: Eukaryota > Metazoa > Arthropoda > Insecta > Lepidoptera > Drepanidae > Ochropacha > Ochropacha duplaris. The sequence goes on along the minus strand of OX592715.1, from coordinate 1,799,911 downwards.
AGACAGCTAGTTGACAAAATCAAAAGGAGCCACGATCCTCAGTAGTGAGGGAAGCGACTAGAAAGAGACCTACTACTTTTTTTTGTAAATACATTCTTAAATAGAATTACACCCAGACTCAGGACAAACAGACATGTTCATGCACACAAATGTCTGTCCTGGATGGGAATATGTAGTGTGGTCGTTTGCTGTAAATTTTTCGAGTAATTGACGATAATTCGTTTAAAAATAAGTATGAAATTATTATACTTATCATAATCCTACTAATATTTTAAATGTGAAAGTTTGTACGTTTGTACTCAATCACGCTTTTTATCCCGAGAAAAGATAAGATCCCTCGGGTATATTACTTACGGGTGAAACTGCGGAGGACAGCTACTTCCTGATAGAACCGTAATTTAGTAAAATCTATAATTTTGTATCGAACCAAAAACTCCAAGACAAAGTGTTAACGTAATAGAAGATCACAGGCAAACATTGGTCCAAATGTTGGGCGCCAAGAATCCAGAAGGCCCGATTAATATCAGTTAAACCATAGTATAATTACAAATCTTGACATTTCTCGAATTGCTTCTGAACCTGAACTTGTCAGATCGTAATCTAGGTCAAGGGTATAAGGTTCAAATTGTCTGATTGACATTTTGGATAAAAGTTTTAATGATATTTACGATAACCAATGCCGAATAAGGGTTTGGCGTTTATGAGGTTTTAAGGGACGTGGTGTGAAGTAAATGTTTTTGATTGAATTGTTTTATTTCTATTCACAACATATTGTTCTAAGTTATTATTCGGCAAGTTACAATATTGTATGTGTAAATAATAGACTAGAAACTAAATTATTTACCTCTGATACTATGTTCGGAATGATGTGAAGAATTTCATTGGTCACTGAACCATGATTAGAATTAAGCATAACGTTAAGTAATGATATTATAAGTAATAATGCGTAGATAAGTTACTACACAACATTCGACCTAAAAAATGGCCGAGAAATGGCACTCAACCGTTAGTGCCATTGGCTCTCTCTCGTTAGTCTAACGCACACACAAATAACTGCAACACATTACGATATATCATAACACACGATAACATTTTTGGTTGTTTAGGGTCACTTTTATTTTTAACCGGTTGGTTCTGAAGGTGTACGATCGTCCCACTTAAACAGTAAAATAACAATTAAATCAAAAATTCCGCGAGTCAAATTATTGCACTCGGTACGTAAAGTGTATTCGTTGATGTCGGCGACGCGACACAGGTCAAAGTAGGCTGTACGTCTTTCGCTTTCGCCTCCCGCTTTGGGCTTTATAACCTATCTATACCTTTTTTTCTTATAATATCATTGACGCAAAGTAACAAAGTGAATAAAACAAAGGTAAACATCCTCTAGCCCACTTAAAGATACTTTCCAAATACCAAAAAACATAAAAGTTAAACGTGACAAAATTGACATTCTCGAGTTGAAAATAAATAAATGATAAGGTAATGTTAGTAGAAAGAAAGATAAAATATAAATAGCGAGTATTCCGTATCTGTAGATCAATAAAAGTAGTGTAGTTATGACTAATGCTAGGCTAGTCATCGGTTCCTCCGGTATTTACGTACGAGTAGTAACACCAACGCAGTGGTGTTTGAATTAAAAATTATTGGACAGTACACAATTGAGTCTTCATTGGGAAATCTTAACACTCTATTAGTAACGGTGATACATATGAAAAAAAACAAACTTAATTCATTGTTTTGGTTAGCCGAGCAATGTTTCAAAAGTTTGAAAATCATATCAACGTAGATAGACATGGGTTTCGATAGATCTGTAATCGTCTTATTAGTCATTCAAATTATATTTTGCACAGTTTGATTTCGTAAAGATGGTAGGTTAAAACGTGCCCACGAAACTCTTTTAATTCTGCTAAGCATGTGCTAAAAGTGTTTCTCACGACAAGACGTTTTCTTTCAAAACCATTTCAATGGTAAGAGCATGTTAGTTAGAAACGCTCACGATTGTAGGCATTCCAAAGTTCCCAACTAGGTCGCCACTCATAACTTACAGTGAAGCTAAATACACCAAATTCATAACAACACATAAAAGGCGGATTTCAAGGAAGCGCTCGGAGTCATTAAGTCAATCCAAATACGTAAAATCCGAGTATCTCATTCCGAAAACACAAAAAATGTCAATACACCCCAACAAAAATTCCCACAAATAAACATTCAGCTGTCAAGGGACACAGCCAAGTTAATTTTAGAAGCTTAGGGACGTCCAAAGTAGATATTTTAATGGACCAAAACCATTATTCAACGATGCAAGACGGATGTGTCAAATGCTGGCTTAAAAAACTAAAACACACACTTATACACAGAAGATTAACTCCTCGTCTTACTGGGACGGGAATGAGCTTAATGGCTTGTTTAATGAACTACCCCGTTTCTGAGCTTCCCCCTTTTATCTCTATTGTAGCTGAGAAGAGTTTTGGAGCCATTCAGGAAAATTCATTTTTAATTTTAACCGTCTCAAGTGGAGTTTCAGTTTTGCAGTGTTGATTTTTAGAGCATTCGCTTTATTTCCACTTTATTTAGAGGGGGTTTGGGGGTTTACTTAATGGATTTCTTCATAATAATGCAAATTCGAACCGTAATGGAAAATGGTTGAGTTTTACGTTTCGTAATCGTGAAACAATAATAACTAAGGCTTAATATAATATATTTTCATTAAATTAATTCCATTTGTCAGGAGTAGAAGAAGGCCTTCCCATTATAGGGCCCCGACACGACTCAATAGACCTACAATACAAAAACATAATTATCAAAGAATTGAATCAAGCCGAAGCTCTTCCAACAAAGAGACATCTTATTTCACTTGTTTTTTAGTATTTGCTCTTGGAAAATTAAGTCTTGTCTCGCAGGAATATTATGCAAAGGACGCTCCAAAGGCCCGACAAGGGAACAAGCTAATTGTTTGGACAACCGGATGTGACGGACCGGAAAAATGGAAAGGAAATACTTGACAGCTACGAAGGAAGCCCCGCTAATATTTGATACTTGTTTCGCTTTTTTCTACATCGTTATAATATAATGAGTGATATTTAAATAAAGGAACAACGTGGAGTCTCATTACTATCATTTTAGCTCGGCATGATTTTAATGTAACCCAAAACTGACAACTCGGTCGGTTTACCCGATGGATTGTTATCTTGTTTGTCTTCTTGTCATAGTTAATTTGTGGCAGCAAAACAAAAGCTAAAACTTCAAAGAAAATTATGTTAATATTATTCATAAATCCTTAAACAAAGGAAAACATCGTGAGGAAACCATAGCACGGTGGTAGGGTACTTTGTAGTACCCGACTGGCTGGCTACCACCCTCAAGTTGGAAATCTGTCGCCAAACACCTATCGGTGTGTTCCGACAGTTGCACTTGAGAGCCAGTTCCCATCTAGGCTTTGTGTGCTTACCATCTTCGGCCACATCATCACTTACCATGGTGAGATTGTGGTCAAACACAAGCCTATCGAGTATAAAAAAAAAATAAAAAAAACGGCTAACATCAAAACTGAGCAATTTGTCCCCGTTTAGTTCGACTTCTTAATCCGTGATATTGGTAAATAGTATCGAAAAGTCGAGGGTAAAGGATCAAGGATCACTAAGACTTAAAGTAAATTACATTATTCAGCATACATAGATGATATAATTATTGTCTCACATTGTAAAGGTGACTCCCAAAAGAAAATCTTCATAAATTTATTTTATTATATACCTACTTCGCCTGTCATATAAATTTTCTGATGTGCTTTAAAAAATGTGTTCTATTATTTTATTTTTCTATAAGTAACGTCCTTAATTTTACTTGTTTCTATTAGTTTCATATGAACTTTGCCCTAGTATTGTACAAAAACGTGGACAACAATAAGAGCTTTCACGAATCAGATTTAAATGGTATTTCAAACAGTATGACCTACTTACAATTTTTACGATGTTAGAGAGCCAATTTGTTCAACATGCCTACTGGATATGAGAACTTCCTCTAAGTGATTTGGCTTTCTTATATTTCAAACAAAAAAAGTATTGAGTAACACTTACTTAGTCCAACGAACTTATGCAGTAAAAAACATGGATGCAGCAACTCGATTTAACATTATTCCTTACCAAAACTCAAACATAATCAGCTGTATTCCGATCGCGATAAGATTCAAATTAATCATTCGATCCGAGTCGAGGGTAGGAATCATCTATCAAGTGAAATAGGTCGAGCACTACATAGAGAGTTCTTTAAAACTCGACGAAACGCGGAACGGTTGTAGCTTTGTGTACGTCTGTGGGTCATTGGAGAATTAACCTTAATCTGTTATCTTTAGATACGAATGTCGGCTGTTGATAGTCACGTTTCGAAGCGGGGGCTTACGGTATCGGCTGGCCTATGACCCGAGATACCAGACAAAGAGATTAAGTAAGTACTTCCAAAGGCATCTGTACATCCGATGATGGAGATAAGACTTTGTGTCCTACCTTCAAGGATTGTAGTTATCGGAATGTTCGAACATCTTTGCGATGTTGTGGTTTCATTTGATATCATTCATTTCTTGTTGGAAATATTTTGATATATTCTTTTAAAACAGGTGAGGACAACATGGAACAAAATCAAAATTGTGACACCTAAACTCAGTCTAGCTAGAAAAAAAAAACTTTTTTCGGGCATCGTGTTTTTACAAATCCCATATGGTTTTAAAATTATGTTACACTGAGGTTAAAGAATCATAACATGGAAGGAAGGCCAAAATATATGGTTGTAGTACTTCTTTCGGCACTTGCAACCATCCTGGCGAAGTGTCTAATATTTGAGAAGTCGCTGAGTTGCTTGCCGGAGTCTTCTCAGTTTAAGTTTATTTAGAACGGGGTAGTCATTTATAACGGTCAGAAGGATCTAAACTGAATAACTGGTTTCGAGAGTATATGATGATAAATTGTCATGAGATAGGATATTGAATTTATATTAATATATAAAATTTCCGTGTCACGATGTTAGTCCGTGATGAACTCCAAAACTACCACACCGATCTTAATGAAACTTCACAAAACGATTATATCCTGGAATAAGAGATAGGATACTTTTTATCCCGGGAAAAGATAAGATCACACGGGAACGCAAGTGGAAACTTAGGTACTATAATAAATAAAGTAACTCATCAACAAAACTATTTATGTAGACACATGAATAAACAAGCGAGCGCGAGAGACGTGTAAACTACCCTCGGAAGTTGCACACAGTTTACCTCCACAAAACTTTGTCTGATACGCAGTAACTTCCTCGCGGCACTTCGTTAGTAGTTAAAAAAAGTTATGTAGTTACTTCAAGTATATGGAACATCTGTTGTCTATCAACTTTCTGTCGATCGTTTTTATTGGAATCAAGTTTTTGTTAAGAGAATATTCTATTAGAAATGATAATTAAGTACAACGTCTTCTTGATACTGAGTTTATAGATGTATTACATCATAAAACATACATATAGTAGAAACGGGATAAGTAAAATCTATACATCCATAGTAATATTATAAACGCGAAAGTGTGTCTGTCTGTCTGTTACTTCTTCATGGTTAAACCGCTGAACAGATTTAGAGGAAATTTGTTATAGAGATACATGAAACCTTGTAGAAGGACATAGGATACATTTTAACCCGACTTTAAACTGAGAACAACTAAGTCACAAAATACCAATTAAGATGTAAGTATTTAAATTGAAGAATGATGTGGTCTGGTTGGTAAATCAAAAACACTGCTTAATTAACTTTAGGTAGGTATACTTGATAGTGACATTGTTAATTATTATTATTTAAAAAAAACCACGTAACTTATTAAGGCAAAGCTTCAAATGAAAATTCCACTCGAATAATTAATGTCTGTGAGCGAACTTATTTATAAGATCTTTTTAAGGGCTTTTACAGACAATAATGAATTGAGAAAACTTCTAATTTTTTCTCATACTCAAGACTTCTTGCTGGCTGAAAAATGCTCCATTCGTTACGTCTTATCTTTAAAAAGTGACTTATTAACTTAGACTAAGTTTTTGTCCACGTTTTAATTGAAGTGCAGTATTTTTAGCTAGAAAATTCTTTGGACCTTCTTATAACATTGCCATTTTTCAAAGCAAAAGAATTGAATATATTATTAGTTAGAGATGTAATCCATCGTGCCTAAAATGTTAATAATCCGTCTCCCCAATTACGTACTCTGCAATAAATATTGCATAGGGCTAGAACACATTATTTGCTAAAAGGAAATCCCCTTGCTACTGCAGGGGCTGCTTCTATTCATAACGGTCAGAAATCCTCTAACAAATCATTCTTTCAATAATAAACTTTATGCTGCAACTCTAAAAGTTTAATTTCAATTCTCCCCAGCCACTATTCTTTCGACGCCCTAGATTTATACAACTTATTACATTTTATACGCGTGAAATGAACACGCCCGATAGAATGCACGCAATTTTGAATCTTATTTCTCACGGATTAAAAACTATTTGTAGTTTGTTTAGTTACGGTTGGTTTATGGGCAGAGCGCCCTGGGCGAACCCTTTTGTCGTTGAGGTCGTAAATTATCTACTTAGGTCTGAGTTTGGCGATAAATTGCTTTTTATTATTTCTTCAATCGTGAAAAAACATGTCAACAATGTTTTACATTTGTTATTATGTTATTTCAATGATGACATTGTGATCGATACAATGTACAAACTTCTATAGTTATTGGTTAGTGATTTATAAAATATTAGTAACAGAAAATCATAAACAGCTAATTTATGAATTGGGCAATACAGAACATATAAAAACTCAACGTACTGACAAACACGGCTCAGGCCAAGACACTTTTGCAGGGACCAAGAATGTTTTAAGGCCATCTATAACAAATCCCGACGATACTTCAAGCGAAAAAGTACAATTTATCTTGATCACAGCCGAGGTACCGTTCCAGCTGTCAACTAGATATCCTGACGACGTTAGAGAAAGAATAACGTTAGTTATTCAAGAGCTATTACATCGTCTGGTCACGCCCCGTGGAGCGTATTGGGTTTTTCATGAAGGAGTTATGTTGCTTCAACGCGTGTTATTCAGTTTCGATATTTTACTTTAGGTATAAGCTAATCGAAGCTTAAGTCAGTCTAGACCGCTGTACAGTCACAGTCTGTGGAATAGTTTTAATAGGAACAGTTAATAGTAATATTAAAATTAAACATTATTTAAAATGTATTTTTACATTGGAGTGCGTTCATTAACATTTTAATTAAGTATCATCCCATAGCAGAAACTAAACACTGCAAATTATCCCCATAAAAAGATCCAGATAACGTCAAAGAACATCCACAAAGAAACATCCATGTCATGTTTTCCAAATCAGTTTTATCAACTCGACTACTTCACCAGAAAGCTTCATAAAGTGTCGAGGTAATGACTGGAGCCCGAGATGGCAAACATAACCAAATAGCCGGAGACCGAGCAAATATTGACACTCCAGACGCCGCGAGTCCAAACATTCTCGAATGCGGTTCAAAAGTCGGCAACGCGACGGCTACACCGCACTGTTTTATTTAAAGAGTCTTCTGAATACGTAAACATAGGTTGTAATATCGGTGAAATTGTCGCAGATATTGATGTTGTTTTAATGAATAAGTATTGGAATTCGATGAAAAGGTATATTTTTTGTCAATCTTGCCCGCAATTTCAGCCGCATTCCTGAGGGATCAAATATTTTCCCTCCACATTAGCATACCTACAAAAACCTTTTAATACGATATAATTAATGGTATAACCTTGACGCTATTGCTTACTTCTACAAATAAACAACGTATCACACTATCGATGGGTGGACAAGATTTTCAAAAACACGTAGTACCTACAGGCCATATTACTCCCAGAAACAAGTTTCTTTGTTTTTTTTTATGTCACAAGTGACAACGACGCAGGCGGGTCACCTGATGGTAAGTGACTACCGCCGCCTTTAACTCAAACTCAAATATATCTTTATTAAGTAAACTTATTACAAGTATTTTTAATCGTCCATTTGATTCATGTTAAATTCTAACGCTCGGTTCGGAACGTTGCTTTTGCTGAGAAGAGCCGGCAATAAACTCAGCAATTACTCATTTTAAAAAAGCAACTTAGACCTATTATATTTTATAATTATTTATATAGTCTTACTGATATAATTATTTTATTTACAACAAATGTACAAAATATACAAGCAAATGTACAATGTCTTACTGATAATATATGTGTGTTACGGCGGCAAAAAAGGAATAAAGACATTAGCAATACCATTGGGGATTGCCAATGTGTTGTACACCTTATTACAATGCCTTAAAGGCAAACTGGCTCTCAAGTGCAATTGCCGGAACACACCAACAGGTGCTTGGCGACAGATTTCCAACTTGAGGGTGGTAGCCAGCCAGTCGGGTACTACAAAATACCCTACCACCGTGCTGTGGTTCCCTCACGATATTTTCCTTCGCCGAATGCTCAAGCTCATTGATTACTGACTGATGATGAAAATCCAAGAGAAATTTCCCCAAATACACACAGTTACACCAATGAAGCATCCAGGAGATTATTTGACAAACGACATAAGCTTCAGTTTCCTGGTACATAAACGTAAAGGCATGTTGTGTCTTGTCGATTGACTTATGGAAAATATTGTAAACAAACATGAGTACCACTCTAGGCCTGTAAACAAGATCCCAGAGCAAACAAAAAGCGTAGAGCGAATCAGCTAAGCCAAGCGCCATGTCAAACAATGTTGGGACAAAAAGTATTCCCTACGAAAGGTTGGAATAAATAAAGAATATTTGTGTTGAAACATTGGAAGACACAAATTCTTCAGCGTGATATTTAGATTTCTCGGGGAAAGCTAGTTTTTCATAATTTAGATCAATATTTTAGATACAGCTTTAAAGAAATTAAAGGCTCTACCGTTTATACAATCGATACTGAAATAATCACCGGTAAAAGAATTAATAGGCCATCAACAAATAATTAAAAAAGGTCAACAGTAGCAATACAGCATGACCAAAGTTGCCAATAGTTAAAAATGTAGAGCCGCCATAAATACCGTTTTTCTTACGGAACCTTTTGTACAACATTCACGCTTCTTTGATTCTTTTTGTCAGTACCGCAATCACGGCTCGCGTTACAAATCGTGATTCACTGGCAATTAAACAATTAGTTAACGTTTAATGAATGACTGCCCTGTTGTGGGACTGTTTTCTCACGCACCTCGATCATTTAACTGAATTATTTGTGATTACTTGACAAAGACAAGATGAGTTTTTGTCTGATGAGTTTTTTTGGTTTCCTGGCGCAGACTCACGTATCTATAGATGATCATTTATGAGCCCTTACTTCATCATGGATTTAATAAAAGAATAATCTTGACCCGTATATTCCATCCTTATGCTAGTAGCCCAGCGAAATTAACTTTTTGGTTGAGCGATATGTAGAAAACAATTTGGGCCAACAAAGATCACTAAAGAAGCATCAGTGCGCTTGTTTAATTAGTGCTAATAATAATACTAATAGACGCTTTAGAGAGGGGTGTTCATGATACAAGGGGACAACTTCAATTAAATACTGGCACACTCCTCTTTTTACGCTGCCGAAAACTGCCGATGGCTAAACCACAGCTTTAGTGACGCTCCCAGAAAAAAGGTAATGACTTTGTGCCATGTTATTAACCTTAAAGAGTTGATTACTGACATTAGTTTTTCACACAAACTTGGTGGAGATTAACGTCTTATCTACCCAAAACTAGGTACGCCATTAATATTAGCTTCTTTTGTAAATCTCATACATTTAATTAAACAATTTCAGTTCCAAATCTGGAAACTTGTCTAATCCAAGCATCACGATTACACACTATCGTGACTATAAAAGTTAATTTAGGCAGCAGCTTAATTAAGTTGACTCTGACATCAAACATAGCGTGAGAGGAGTCCATTTCTTAACATGACATATTTTATTTGAGAAATACAAATTCGAAAATTCAAAATATTCGAATAAAAAAAGTTACAATTTCGGGTAAGTTAAGCCAAGTATTAACTGAGAAACAATTGTTTATAAACACTGTTTCAGAAACAAAATCTAAGTGTATCTGAAACAAATTAATATTATTCTGAAACATTTGAAATTGTTGCGGTAAACACTACGTGTTTCTAGCATGTTTCCCGAAGGAATTGGAGTGCACCGAAACAAATCAGTTTCGCAACAGCTGAATAAAAGTGTGGATGTGTGTTTCAGTTGTTTATAAACATGGCGGTAGTGTGGGACGACAATAGCATTTTTAAATTAATATAATTATTTCAGAAGAAGCCGATATTATGGAATACCTCCTCAGGCAACATATTTGAAACAACTGCGATGTGGACGGCCAAGACCCCGAAACACTGATTCTGTAAACATCTACGTTTTGTTCCAAAAACTTTGTATCTGAAACATGTTTCTCAGTGAATACATGGCTTAACTTACCCGAAAAATGATTATACAAGAAGCCAGAAGCAACATTATAAAACATTTCTGCGTCCAAGAAAGGATATGTTATCATTTAATAGGCGCATAATTGTGATAAATCTACATACTTCACAATTCTGCCATTAAAATTCACAACAACCATCTCACTTACCATTTTTACACAAAGACAATTGTTACATTGCGACATGAATAAAAGTGAACCAATCATGGCATGTATGCGCGCATGGTGAATTATGAAATATGGACGCGAATACTGATAACTCATGGAGGGACAACATTATGAAATCTTTAATTATTTCATTTTGCATTTCGGTAGCCATGGAAACCTTTGTTATTATAAATATGATTGTTTTTGATGCTTAACGGTAACAAGTAAGGCTGGTAAGCTTAGATACGGCTCAAGGGTTAACAACAACGTATTGAGACATACAAAATGCCAAAGAAATATCTTTATTAAAATCTCTCCTAAAACAACTCTTCTGGCTCTTCATTCGATCTTGTTATTCTTCAATTTCGCTATTTTCGCAATAGAGGTTCGGTTATTCCATGGAAGGGGCAAGCGGATTTGGCCAAGGGATGGGGTTTCACAAGACAGAGATCTGTGGGTAAGACAGGATTGTTATTATTTAGATAAATATTACGAAGCTGCAACGCTCTTCAAATTAGAGTTAGATGCAGTCGGTGCACCTATAAAGTCACCTTTTTAAATATACGGTGCATGGAAACATTACGGGATACACTGTTTTATATGATGCATTTATTGAAGAATTCGCGTCAAAATTTTAGGAATCGCTCCCTAGTAGGGCAGCGTTGATTTATCTAAAAAATATTTCACCAAGTTATTTAATCAAATATTATATCGTACACCATATAAGAGTGAACCAACAAAAAACTCTTTGTATACCTATATGCAAAGCTTACACAATTTCACTATGAAATGAAATATAAAAGTAATTTCTTACGCATGTGTTCACGCAACTCATGAGGTGACAAAAAGACATACTCAGTGTAGTATGCTTGTTGATTTTTATGAAACGACTATTAACTTTAACCCAAGGGAGATTATAATTAAATTGCATTACCCAGGCACCGTCAACTTTGTACGGCTAGCTGGACACTATCTATGAATTGGGTAGTTATTTTATTTTTATAAGTATAATGATGCTGTGCTGGACGATGCTTCGTGTACCGTGATCGAGCGATGGCAGCATAAGACTGAGACTCCACCAAAGCTGAGCGGAGACGAGCGGAGCGGAGATGTTTTTTAAACAACCAATAGAATAGCTGAGCGGTGACGAGATGTGTGTATAACGAAATTCTATTGGTTGTTTAAAACACATCTCCGCTCGTCACCGCTCAGCTTTGGTGGAGTCTCAGCCTATGAGTCTTTCAATTTGGCACGGATCGCAACTTACCTAGTTATAATTTTCAGATGCATCAATGAATATGTTGTTTTGTCTGTAATTTGTCTAAATGCCATCATGCTATGGGGATTGGACAATCTGAAATGTATGTTAGTTCGTCTTAAGTGCAGTGTACGGACTACTAAAATTAAATAAGATAATGAACTGCAACTGATGTCCAATAAAAATAAGTGATGAATTAATAAATTGTAACACAGTATATAAACAGCATGCAGAAAATTTCACTACAATTTATAATGGAAACAGAAAAGGCTCAATATTGGCTCATTTAAAATTAAATGTACCTACTCACTCTTTGTAAATATTCTCCAATTAACGTGTTACATGAACGAGTACTGTTGTTAATAATTTTATATTCATTCATGAAATCATTAAAGGTTTGACTTTACCGTAAGTTTTATGATATAATTATTTATCTGTCTCTCTCTTTTGTCATCAATCAGCAATGCCAAAGTGTTGCCAACCTTTTCCAATTTCCAGAAGGCTCTCACTTGCTGGGATTCTCAATACTGCTGGAACACCGCTACAGGCAACACCTTGTCAACTTGAGGGTACCACAAAGTACCCTAAATCAATGCTATGGTTTCTTCATGGTTTCTTCAGCGAAAGCTCAAGCTATTAGATAGTAATTTGCAATAATAACGCTACCCTCAATTTTAAGGCGATGATAGCTCAGTGGTAAGTCGTCGGATAACGCGGCGAAGGTTGTGGGTTCGAATCCTACAATGAGCTTGAGCTTTCTGTGAAGGAAAACGTCGTGAGGAAACCCCGGTGGTAGGGTACTATGTCGTACTCGACTGGCTGGCTACCACCCTCAAGTTGAAAATCGGTCGCCAAGCACCTGTTGGTGTGTTCCGGCAATTGCACTTGAGAGCCAGTTCGCCTTCAAGGCATTGTAATAGGTGTAGGTATTGCCAATGTCTAATAGGCGACGTTAGTCACTTACCATCAGGTGACACGCTTGCCTGGTTGTCACTTGTGAAATAAAAATTAAAATTAAAAAAATAACACTGCCCTCCATAATTTTAGACACAAACCCAATAGTACTAAGAATAATCACACAGACAATATAAAAAAAATGTTAATTAATTAATTGAAGGTCTGAACTGAATTCAAATAGAATATCAAGACATGACAAGAAATGTTCAATCATGACTAGGAACTTGTCTTATAAATGTTATTAATGGGAATACTTGTGTGATAATGCTATGGAGATGATAAATTGAAATTACATTGACACTCACTGTAAGTTAATCAGAATTTATGTATGAATTGTGTTGTTATGCTGATCAGTGTAGTTGTAAGCTAGATAAGTAATGAATATGTATGTAACATTGTGTGTAATAGTGTAATTATCAATTTAATTATCTACCCATTTAAAAATTGTATTAGTAAATCAATTATCTGGTGTCCATAGGACATTTGGACAGGACCATCTTTACCCAAGCAGATATTGGTGTAGAATTAGTTGTGCACAGACATAGACAAAGTTTAATTGGATATAATATAACCAATCTATCTACTGTATCTGTCCCTTTCCCAGTGTATGAATTTGATAGATATTTTTTGTCGCATAACAATGAATGAAACAATGTTTTATAATATTTTTTTTTATTAAATAAGCTACTTTATATCTCAAAAATGCTAGCGTAACCACAAGTGACAGTTAACACTGTATTAATTAATAAGATAAGACAGAACTAATCTAAACTAATATTATAAAGAGGAAAGTTTTGATTTTTGTTTGTTAGCATTTAACTCAAAAACTACTTGACTGATTTTAAAAATTCTTTCACCATTAGAAAGCTACATTATCCCTGAGTAACATAAGATATATTTTTATCCCGGGAAAAGATAAGATCCTATGGAAACACAGGTGAAACACAGAAAACTATTAAGCAATATTATCTCCTTACAATTGCATATTTATTTAGATTGATTTACTATTTTTAATTTCTCTCTACAAAGGTAGAGTCTTAAAGTAAATCCAATGTTAGTTGTTATCTCAAGTCATGTTATAGTGTCTTCATCGAAACTTGTTCATCTAGCAAAGTTTAATAAGTTTGGAACTGCAGAATGAATTTTGAGTAGCTTATTCAACTATTTCTTGTAACTTGTTAGTTTACATGAGTTTTTTAATTAAGTACCAAGATGATTGAGTATTACTTTGTGTGGGAGCTAGCCTGCTTGAATCTGCTATTTAGATAAAATTTACACAGTCAACATTTTTGTTTCAAAGACTGGGATCTAATCTTGTTAGTAAGATTTTTTGCTGGATATAATTGCCAACTCTTCTCAGCAAATCCAAACTTCAAAACTGTGAGTTTGACAATCTATAAGTGCTTGTTTCTCATAAGAAATGGTAATTATTACAATCCTCTAAAAATTTATTTAGTCAAATAATGAAAAGTTAGCACGTCAAATTGATATTGTGCCTGTTTTTTTGCCATACAAACAAAATCAAACTAACCATCATTCTACCTACACAAGTAATAAAAATAAAATACTTAATCAAGAGGTTACCTACTACATAAACTTCTTGCTGTGTATATTAGGTAGATAGCTCTGTTATTACTAACCTAATAAATAAGGTATTAGTTTGAGATGCGAGAGATAATGTAGTTTTTTTATCTGAGAAGCAGTAGCCCGCCGATGCTCTGTACGGTTCGATCACGACCACTGGTTCGTTGACCGTAAAAAATAACGAAAAATTATTTTGATTACTGATTACTGACTTGACGTTACAGCAAAAAAAGAAACACGCAGAAGCAACGCACGATTTCGATGTATAAACATTACGGTTTGAACCAAATAGTAACTAAGAAAATATAAGTAAATTTAATAGATTTGTAAATATTGGAAATACAAGAATTCAGGTTCATTATTCTCCAATATGAGACTGTACATATTAACGCAAAAACTTTAATTCTAATTACGAACTAATACGAACACTACCAGTACAAAAAAGAAACACCTCCCTATCCTTGAAAACTTTACATCACTACCTATCTGAACATGCGCGGTAGGAGCTTACGAAAGTAAACAAACTAAAGTTTATAAAAGTTTTCAAAACAAAACAATGCGTACCTTAATAGTTAAATGCAGCTGTCTTAAGTCCAAACTCCGTTTGTAAAGACACAATCCACTTGGATTCACAACATTCCTAAAAACACTGACTCGAAAACTAGTTGCTTCACTAACATTATCGTTCGGCACTTTTTAAGAGAAAATCAACATACAATACTATGAACACACAATCAATAACACTTTCACAGTTGAGTTATCAACTTTTTCACTTAGTTTTCAGTCAATTGTCACGGTTTGTTCGTAAAACCTTAAAAAATCGTAATAAACATTCGGAGCTACACACAGCACGCGACGGCCATCTTCCGCCAACGTGAAGTTTGAGGTTAAAATCGGTAGAGGGCGCAACGACCGGTTTTAATGAACGACAACAACGAAAATAAACCTTAAAAATCATTATGAACAATAGACATATTTATTATTTCAATTAAATAATAACTTAAGTTAAAGATTTTACAAATAATACCTACCTATTTAGTTTTGGTAATAATATTCTCTTTGAGGAATACGGAAATAACAGGAGCTTCTGAAGTTAAAACTTTGAAGCAGTGTTGCCATACCAATACAGTGAAATGAAGAACTGGTATAATTCAATTTTCGAAATCCAATGCGAATATTATAATCTTTAGCTTAATACGTGATAACACATGTTGACTCGCTGAAGTATTCAGCAACCCTAAACAAATAAAATAAATAAAGTAATAACTAGTTCATTAATTTAAAACTTTGAGTATGGCTGGTTTAATAATCAAAGATTTAAAAACTAAATTACAGAAAATTTCAAACTAAATTCAGCAAAATTTTTAATTACAGAAAGTACAGCTTAGCCATAAAGAGTAGAAATTAAAAAACCGGCCAAGTGCGAGTCGGACTCGCACACGAAGGGTTCCGTTAAAACGGCAAAAAAATCACGTTTGTTGTAATGGAGCCCCTTTAATTTTTTTTTTATTATATCTTGTGAAATTAAAAATACAACTGAGTATTTTCTGAATATTTCAAGTGCCTACCTACCTGTTGCCATTATTTATATCGAGCAAAAAAGGGCAAAAAATCGCGTTTGTTGTATGGAAGCCCCCCTTTAATATTTATATTTAGTATTTGCTGTTATAGCGGCAACAGAAATACATAATTTGTGAAAATTTCAACTGTCAAGCTATCGCGGTTTTTGAGATACAACCCGGTGACAGACAGACGGACGGACGGATAGACGGACGGACGGCCAGACAGACAGCGAAGTCTTAGTAATAGGGTCCCGTTTTTACCCTTTGGGTATGGAACCCTAAAAAATGAACTAAATTTTATCTTCACATGGCAACTGTAAAGAAATGTCAAACTGCGGTCAATCAAACTACCAAAATAAAAAATAATATTTTTTTATTTTGGTTAGATTAAAAGTTTTGTTCGGTGAATCGTTACAAAGACGATAAAAAGAACGCGCCAGAGAAGTTATTCACAATGTTCTAATAGAATTAGATGACCTTTACAAAGTTACAAACGAGTTGCTCATATGACAGGTATTTATTTATTCACAATACATATAGGTTACTTGTGGGTTACAGTTATTGTCAGTTAGATCTGCTAGGAGTAATAGTGATCCGTGATCTTTAAAAAATACCACATCATCGATGTTTTCTACCGATTTAAATTAACTGTAGAGGTTAGGAAAGTTCTTTGACAAGTTACTTGGTTTATAGAGTGACTGCATAAGTTTTACATTATGTTTTATTTTGATTACAGGAAAATCGCAAAGTACCTACTGTCCGACGCATTATTAATGAAGGCAAATTTACAACACCAGCCAAGCATAGAAAAGGCCATCCAAAAATAGAGCCTGATGACTTAATTGCTACTCGTATTACTCTACTAACTGTGCTATTCGTCAGAAAATTCAATTTTCTTACACTGTACAGAAAATAGCACCAACTTTGCGAAAGTTGTTGGCTGTGGCAAAAGAAGAATTAGGATAAATGTTTTACAAATAGAGAATTGCTAACAGAAAATCTTAATATAGCGGCAAAGAGAGAAAAATATTTGGAAATTATAAAACAAGAGATGCCTGTGGAGCTACAAAAACAAATTGTTTACTTGGATGAAAGTTATATCCACAGTTCATATAAATTGAGAAAGTGCTGGCAATCCATTAAAATCAAAGGCCTAAAGCATGATGTTTCAAAAGGATTTGTACCCAATGCTTTGTTAACATTTAGTGGCACCAATAGCCAACAAGATGGAAGACTATCATTCAGAAATGAATTCTCACAATTTTACCAAATGGGTGACAGAAAAACTAATCCAAAACCTTAATGAAGTCTCTATAATAGTTCTGGACAATGCACCATACCACAGTGTGGTGCAGAACAAGGCTCCGACATCGGCTTCCCGAGTAGATGAAATACTAAAAATAACATCCCATTCGAGCCATCTTCATCTACATTTGAGCCAGCATTAGGAGGCATCATTCTTCCATATCATACTATATTATAAATAATTGGTTACAACAAAAACATTTTAGAAAAAAAAAATATTTTAACCCAACCAATTCAATTGTTTTTTATTCTTTAATTGGTAGTCTAATTACAGAGTTCATTAAATTAGACACTTCAAGTCATATACGAAGATTTTTATGGATGATGAAGGTATCGCTTATTTTGGAACTATGACTGCAAAAAACTGGCTTTACAAACAGAAAGAAGGGGCTGAAGCTGTTGTTTTATGTAGTTTAGGGAAAATAAATGTTTTGACTGCAGACCAAAACGGCAAAGTTTACATTGGTCTGGAAAATGGAATATACGAGATCCAGAAAGGTGTTGTTTCAGTGAAGAAATTGCCGTCTGCCAATGTTTCAGGCTTAACTTTTGATAACGAAAACAATGTTATATATATATATATGCAGAAGATAATAACATTTACAGACTTAAACCCATTGTAGAATTAACCGACAACAAAAATGATGTCTTACGAAAACAAATGGACAATATGGAAAGGAAATTGGACGATATACTGGAAAAGTTAGCGCCTCATGCCTAAAATATTCATGTATTATTAAGAAAATGGGTTTATATTATTTTGTTTTTTATTTTTATTTATTGAGGAATACAAACAATTGTACAATGAAGCTTAACAAAAGAGTAATTGTACAACCAACACCCTTCTCCATGAAAATATGACTAATTAACACATAAGTAGCAGAGGTACATTAAGAAAGTACGGAAAGCCAAAACGAGTTTAAAAAATATTATTTAAGTCTGCAAGCCTCTCACAAACTCTTCTTTTAAATTGTCACAAACTCTTCTTATAAATAAATCAATATCTGTGAAATTTTATTTTCTTTTTACAATTTTCGGAAATATAGCAAATTCCAATTGCCATCTACATAGAAGTAGATAGGTAATAGGACGCTTAAATACTGAAAAGCTTTATTTTTGACTAGCTTTCGTCCGTGTGGAATTAGTAATTTGGGTAACTAGGTAGCTTATTTTTTATCCAATCTGATTTTTCATCAATCTACTTCTTGGTCCCCTCTTTTCAACCCCTGAAGGGATGACTAATTGGTAAAAAATGCACAAACTTTCTTTAATTCTAACGAAAAGTTAAATGATAAGTCTTATAGTCCTATTTTATTGATTCCCTTTACAAATTTTCACCCTCCTTTTTACACCCTTAAAGGATGATTTCGGGAATAAAAACTATCCTATGTCCTTTCCCGGGACTCCAACTACCTATATACCAAATTTCATCTAAATTAGTTCAGCGGTTTAAGCGTGAAGAGGTAACAGACAGACAGACACACATTCGCAGTAATAATATTATATTTTAGTAGTATAAATTAATAATTAACGTAATTTATACTAATATAAATTATATTAGTATAAATTACGGAGACTTTTTGGCGGGAACTTTCGGCGGCCGAAGGTGATGATAGCTCAGTGGTAAGTGACGTCGGATACCGCGGCGAAGGTCGTGGGTTCGAATCCTACAATGAGCTTGAGCTTTCGGTGAAGGAAAACATCGTGAGGAAACCATAGCACGGTGGTAGGGTACTATGTGGTACCCGACTGGCTGGCTACCACCCTCAAGTTGAAAATCTGTCGCCAAGCACCTGTTGGTGTGTTCCGGCAGTTGCACTTGAGAGCCAGTTGCCCTGGCCCTTAAGGCATTGTAATAAGGTGTACAACACATTGGCAATCCCCCTGGTATTGCTAATGTCTAAAGGCGACGGTAGTCACTTATCATCAGGTGACCCGCCTGCCTCGTTGTCACTAGTGATAAAAAAAAACTTGCGAAGTGAGGTTGCCATTTTATTTTCATTAAATTCGTATATTTTGAGTTTTATTGAATAATAGCTGTCCCCCACAGTTTCACTCGCGTTCCCGTGGGATCTTATCCTTTCCCGGGACAAAAAGTATCCTATGTGTTATTCCAGGATATGGTCTATCTGTGTGCCAATTTTCATCAAAATCCGTTCAGCCGTTGCGTTTTCGTGGATGGCACTTTCTTAACATAAAAAAAATACGCGAAATAATATAATAAATATCTTATTTAAAAAATTTAAAATTACGCTCGGTCAGGTGTGGATGCACGGGGTCCGTGGCATTTGCTACATTTGCTACGTGGCTAATCCGGCACCTACGAGTACCTCACAGAACTTGTTCAATAAGAAATATTTAAATAGTTATTTCGTACCAAAAAACCGTCTATCCCACTGACTCGACCAACTTTTAAAAGCCAATATCGAAAGTTACCCTCACCTCACACCGTCGTGCAATTGGAAAATAGCATTAAAACTAAAATGGACTTCGGAAACCACTTCGGAAGCGTTAAACCCTCGGGTATGAACTGTTATTGGCTGCTCAAGTTGTACTGTTATAATTTCACAACATCACATCGGGTGATTATCTTTGGCACGAAGATTTTCCGTTGTCTTTAATTTTAAGTTATGTTTAGCTTCTTGCTAAGGAATTTTGACAATATGAACAATCTCTTCTCTTTCTCTCTTCTCTCTTTCTCTCAAGTCTTTCGTACAAGCTGTTAAATTTTAATAATGTAAACTTGTATATTTGTGCATGAAAAGATTGAAATAAAAAAATCCATCGCCATATTTAGCGCCTTGTTATTTTATTATAGCAATAATTCAAAATAAACTCGCAGACGGATCGCCAGCGACAACGTTAAGGCGATGATAGCTCAGTGGTAGTGAGGTCGGATACTGCGGCGAAAGTCGTGGGTTTGAATCTTACAATGAACTTGAGGTCTTTCGTCGGCGAAGGAAAACATCGTGAGGAAACCACAGCACGGTGGTAGGGTATTTTGTAGTACTCGACTGGATGGCTACCACCCTCAAGTTGAAAATCTGTTGCCTGTCACAACCTGTTGGTGTGTTCCGGCAGTTGCACTTGAGAGCCAGTTCGCCTTTAAGACATTGTAATAAGGTGTACAACACATTAGCCCCTGGTATTGCCAATGTCTATAGGCGACGGTTGTCACTTACCATCAGGTGTCCCGCCTGCCTCGTTGTCACTTGTGAAAAAGGCCTAATATCATAAAAGAGGAGGCTGAATGGGCAAGAATCTTTTGTCGATACTAGAAAATTAAAATTTCTGAATATGTGAGTCTAATTACTATGAACATAAAATTAACGAGCCTTTATTTATACAACAAGACTATGTGGGAATCTCGGGGCTAATATTTGAATGCGATGATCGGACTATCGTGAAGGTATCATTATTCGGTATACCTTAACCCCCAGTTCCCAAATTCGATAACGATAGCAAACTTTTAAACTCAATTTGTCGGTCCAAGCTCCATCTATAAATCTAATTCTTCACATCATGCCGTCCCGTGACTGAGATACTAAAGTAAACTAACAAACTGACTTTCCAAAGAATAGCACAATAGAAGAAACTTCGGCGTCACAGATAAGTTTGGGACAGTTTTGGTCATTACAACTTCGTCGCTGACAAAACGTTTTGATACTTGCTTTATTATATAAAGTTTTGTTATTGAAAATTGTGAAAAGTATTCGTGATAGAATTTTTCTTCTTTTTTATTGCCATCCATGTTGACCTTACTTGGGTGTCACCTCTAAAGTTTTTAACCAAGATAGGCTTATATTTGATTATTATCTCACTCCTTGCATCGGTATCTTCATTAATGAGGGCCGTGGTCATTTCCTCGGGATCGGGAACAATTTATCTCTTATTACGCGTCGCCAGTTGTTTCTGTCTGTCGCTGAAAGTAGGGCATCGTGTGTGGTGGTTTCCAGAGAAACAATGCTATTTTGTAAGAATGATTGTGTATCTCGAAAGCTGTATGACATGTAAACTTCGAATGACACTGCACTTTGCAAATGCGTACCAAATGTTTATAGACCAAATCAAGGTCGTGTGAGTTTCGAAGTGAACTCGCTCGCCTGAGTGAGACTCGACATTGACTTTGTATTTAAGAGGATCTGATCGATCCAGCGTGTCTTCTCGATAGATCGCTCCCATTCAATTTTGGCAGTAGCCATCAATTTTTCAAGGATGTCGCCATCTCTCCTGATTATGTGAACGAATTATTCCAGGATACTTCTTAGACAAGCAGTGGAGAATCTAGTTTGGATTTTGGTCTCATTATGATAAATAAAGTGGCTGAGAGCCTGAGAGTAGTGAGAACACAAAGCCTTTCACTGGCTCTCTAATCTTATCTATCGTAACTGTTTGGTGTTTATGGTGGCCAGCATGGTTGTTTTACTTCATAAAGCTAAAGCTCACTCTAGTAGTCGCACCTACTAACTTCGTCAACATTCGACGCAACTACCACTACGCTATCATCATCTAAAATATGATGGTTAACTTGTATCTGTCAGAATTCAACTAAAATGGTCCGGGGTTTAGCCGTGGAAACGTAGGAAACAGACATAAGTACCTACACAATTCCGATAAATGTCCCAATTTCCGTGAAAATTTTGGATGTAATATGTTTATGTGTAGATGTACACGAGGTTTTTCGGCAGAGGAAATTAAATATCCCGTCAAACGAATGGTTTCAATCACAACAGATTCATAAACTCATTCAAGTTAAGCTGTAGGAAAAGTATGTTTCATAAAACGATAATTTAAATCTTTTCTGTTTTCAAATATAGGCAGAAAATGTATTTAGTCCATTATGGAGGCTTCACAAAGAATAATTGGTATACTGAGAGGAGATGGGGATATTCCACCTACCTGACCCCACTAAACTTATGTTGAAAACTGGTATTTCCAACTGATATGATGCAGCACTTGATAGCCATTGCGTTAAGTGCTTCGGCGACATCCCTCTCCCTTTCCAAACACAGCTCATCCAAATACAAAAACCGCACAATTTCAGTACGAAGCAGTACTTTTAAAACTTACGAGAAATAATTTCTAGTTAAAATTTTCGTGTGCGAATATTTTGCTAACCACGACGTTTCGATCAAGTTGCATTGTTTTGATTATATTCTGTGCGCGAATAGACGCGTTTTTTTAAAATTCTGGATAAGCTCATGTTTGACCACAATCTCAACATGGTAAGTGATGATGTGGTCGAAAGTGCTAAGCACACAAATCCTAGATGGGAACTGGCTCCCAAGTGTGTGCAGCTGTGCAGCTGTCGGAATACACCGATTTGTTCTTGGCGACAGATTTTCAACTTGAGGGTGGTAGCCAACCAGTCGGGTACTACAAAGTACCCTACCACCGTGCTATGGTTTCCTCACGATGTTTTCCTTCACCGAAAGCTAAAGCTCATTGTAGGATTCGAACCCACGACCTTCGCCGCGGTATCCAACGTCACTACCACTGAGCTATCATCGCCTTTAAATGACTATATATATGAATTCCGTTGTAACTTATACCAAACGACAAAATGTATTTTTTTAATTTAAAAGTGTATCGAATAAAGCTCGTGAGTGTTAACTCATTTTCCTTATAACTTCAGCCCTTGATCTAGCGCTTAGATTTATTCAGGTTTTTCAGAATTACAGTTATGCTCTCAAACTCAAAATGTTTTATTCAATTTTGGGACACTTAAGGAACACTTATTGAACGTCTTATTGCTATTGTTAATGCTATTGTTACTGTTACCACCATTTCCAAATAAAGACCTGTCAGGAGAAGAAACGGCGAAACAAACTCCCCGGTTTTTTTTTACAATAGTCCCTCGCTCTAGATGGTGGGACGTGCCTACCTCTTGCAAAACCAGTAAATATTAATGTCGAAGGAAACTGTAAATTTTTGTAAGATCTATTCAACGCTACCCGCAATGGGGTGCTTAACTGCTTAATGAAAAAAATACAGTGTTGGTACTGTTGGGGAGATTATAAATAATTTGAGGAATATGAGATGTTGTTTTTTGTGCCAAATTTAAGCGACATCAGCCTCATAATAAGTAACAAGTAAATTATCTGTGACAAAGACAGAAAGGACAAGATGAAACTATTAGGGGTCCTCGTTTGACTTCAGAAATCTAAAAAAGAAATAATATTTCCGGAAGAAAAGAAATTTGCAAACAGCATTTTCCTGAATCAACAAATCTAATACTTATTCAATTCAAACAAAAATCAAGAAATTAAATTCACGAACAAATAAATCCGCGCCCCAATTAGAGATGGCAAAAGAAATTGTTTAAATATTATAGGCCTACAAAGGGAAAATATAATTTGGGAATCGTCAAATTAATACAGCAACTGTAGGTTGAATTCGTTTTTAGGGTTCCGTACCCAAAGGGTAAAAACGGGACCCTATTACTACGACTTCGCTGTCTGTCCGTCTGTCTGTCACCAGGCTGCATCTCAAGAACCGCGATAGCTAGACAGTTGAAATTTTCACAAATTATGTATTACTGTTGCCGCTATAACAACAAATACTAAAAACAAAATAAAATAAATATTTAAGGGGGTGCGAGTCCGACTCGCACTGGGCCGGTTTTATTGAATTCATTCTGCCTCGGCTACAGTTTTTTTTTATATCACAAGAGACAACCTTGCTGGTGGGTCATGCCTACCGTCGTATACTTAAACATTACCAGTACCAGGGGGATTGCCGATGTGTTGTACACCTTATTATAATGCCTGTAAGGCAACTGGCTCTCAAGTGCAACTGCCGGAACACACCAACAGGTGCTTGGTGCTTCGCCGCGGTGTGCGACATCACTACCACTGAGCTATCATCGCCTTACATAGAGAACAGCGAACTTATAACAAGATACGAATATTTCCCACGGGTTCTCAAAGTTTTAATTAGAATTGTCGCGCTAGTAACAATCACACAATATGTAGTCGTCGTTTTGAATCCGCCTTTCCATTCATGTTAGGATTAAAATTAAACATTATTAATTCGCCTGGCATTGCTATTGTTTACATGCGACAGTAGTCACTTACTATCAGGTGACTCTGTTTATCAAACTGCTGAAGTAAAAGAAACCCTTGCCGTGCCTCAAAGATTTCATAGCTTGTTTTCGTGGCCTCTCACTGTATTGCTATTCAATGTTTGTTGGCGTATCTTGTGATTTAGATTATTAGGAGTGGTCATATAACCTTTTTTACGTGTTGAAATCCTGCATGGATACCCGTACATACATAATTTCTGCAAAGTTATCAATTTCTATAATTTATTTTTTAGGGCTCCGCACCTCAGAACAAATAAACAAAACCCTTATAGCATCATTTTATTGTCTGTCTGTCTATCTTTTAGAGTTATGTAGCTCCTGAGTGAATGATATAGAAGAACTAGGTATTATCCCTTACACCAGTCACCAACAGTTGCACCTGTTGGTGTGTTCCAGCAGTTGCACTTGAGAGCCAGTTGCCTGGCATTGTAATAAGGTGTACAACACATTGGCAATCCCGCTGGCATTGCTAATATATAAAAAACCAATAAAATCCATCATGGTTCTCAAAATACATTATCTGTGCTTGAACCATATAAAACCTCGATACAAGAATGATAAATAACAGGGTAAGTTCACATTGGAAGTGGTGCAGCGTCCGCCGACGCAGCGTGTAACGTAAACAAATCAATTCTGGACCGGTAATGGACTTCATATCGCCAATTGATGTGTATTTGTCGCACAACAGGAAGACAGTATTATTTACCTTATTCCATTTTCTTAGAGAAATACAGAAATACAGAAAAATAGAGAAATATATTTTGTACTTACCTAATATAAGTGTTTTGTTAAGAGGCGGCCTGCCCTGGCTTTGTCCGGGTTGGACAATTATCCATCTGAATAATGTATCTTTTAATTAGTGAAAGAATTTTTCAAATAGGTTATTTGATAAATTCTTCCGTAGTAATAAGTTTAGATAAGGCGATGATAGCTCAGTGGTATGTGACGTCGGGTACCGCGACGAAGATCGTGGGTTCGAATCCTACAATGAGCTTGAGCCTTCGGTGAAGGAAAACATCGTGAGGAAACCATAGCAAGGTGGTAGGGTACTTTGTAGCACCCGACTGGCTGGCTACCGCCCTCAAGTTAGGTCTGTCGCCAAGCACCTATCATTGTGTTCCGACAGTTGCACTTGAGAGCTATCTTGGCTTTGTGTGCTTACCACCTTCGGCCACATCATCACTTACCATAGTGAGATTGTAGTCAAACACAAGCTAATCCAGAATTAAAAAAAAAGATAGTGCCATCCACGAAGAGGCGCCCCACTCTTTTTCCTAATCCCTAAGTGTACAGCAAGTGTACATTCTTTCGCTAGTCATGTAGAGCTGTCGATATGTCTAAATGTATATATAGATATGCAGCACAACAACACTAGCAAAAGGAGAAGAGGTCTTCTAGTTATTATAAAAGTTTGACAACACATTGGCAAACCCCTGGTATTGCATTGTCTATAGGCAACGGCAGTCACTTACCATCAGGGGGGTCACCCTGCTCGTCATTCTGGCATATAAATGTTCTTTCAAACTCACCTTCGTCACGCAATGATAGATGATTGGACGTAGTTATCAATAACATGATGCATGATCTAGATAAACAATTAATAAATGATTATATACAACATATTGGATGATAGAAACATTTATTACATTATTTATAAGAGGAAGACTGGGTCGAAAACAGTAATTTGTTTCCATGAAGAAACTTGAGCTATGGTATGGATGTGCGGTCCAAGTCAAGACTTTTGAGGGTTTCATCTTTGTGATAAAATAATAGTTATTTGTTATACAAGATACAAGAGTGCAAAGTTGTTTATTAACCGCGTGCTCAATTTCCGCGTGATTCAAAAATTAGAATCCTGAGCGTAAGCGAGGGAATCAAAAGAGCACGAGGTGAAAAATCTTTGCACTCGAGTGCAACACGTAATTTTTCATCCCACCTCAGCGAGGAAATTACTAAATGCAACAAAAAATAAAATGGCGTGCGCAAAGCAAATTAAAAAAAGGACACCAAGAAGGTTCCGAGTCTGAGTTTTTGACAAATTAAAAAATGATTCTTTAATTTCATTTTTTAATTTGTCAAAATTATAATTTTTTGTGTATTTTTGTATTAGTTTAAGAATAAAATAGTTAAACATTTTAAAAAAAGGTCCAAAAAATATTTAAAAAAATTAACCTTGCTGCGTTTCTTGCCGGTTCTTCTCAGTTGGAGGCGTAACTTCTGTAATTTGACCTTCATAAGTGCCCTTCTAGGGCCTAAACTGAATAAATGGTTTTGAATTTGGCTTTGACTTTGGCCTTGACTTTGACTTTGGCTTTGACGTATGATAAATTCGGCACCATGGAGGGAGAAGTAAATAGATTTAATGATGATTTGAATTCATGTGCACACGATGTTCTATTTACTTTATCCTCTAGAGGATAATAACGGCTTTTACACTCAGATATCGAAGAGCAAAAATACTCTTTCTGAGATGGGGGGATGAAAAATATAATGTTGTATTAGCTTCTCTCCGCACCTGCATCCCCCTGATGATGTGTCCAATATTTTTTCATTGGCTGAAATAATTAGTATCTATTCGTGGTTCTAGTATTTATTAAAAAGTTTCTAACTAGTTTTGTGCTAAATTATGTTTTTCTGGGAAAAAACCTGTTTTAAACCAGGATATATCTATGTCCCAAGTCTCTTACTCAATGCCCAGCCCAAACCCTTAAACTCGGAAAGCTGAAATTTTTCGCACAGTGATAGACAAGTCACAATATCGGATTTTAAATACGAAAAACGAAGTACCTAAGCCATGTAATAAAATATCACACGTTTTATTTGTGATCATATATATATATATTCACAGAAAAATAGACACATTTAACATTTTAAAGTATTTATTCATGACGCAAAATTGTTCGCGACATTTCAACGCGTAACGTTCATAACTTGTACCAAAGTCTCCGCTTAGATATATCAAATACTTAAGTACCGCCTGAAACACTCCATTATCACTTCCAACCAATGATAGTCCCTATATAATCCATGCCTTCCTTACAAGATATATAATTGTACATAGCTTAGGCAACATAGACTATCCCGCTAATTGACTTTGATTTATTGTACCTAACATAATTATTATAGATCAGTGAATTTTTGTTTGTTTGCTACATGTATTTATTGTTTGTTTATACGTGTTAGCCGATATACTTAAAGATAGAGCTCTAAGGTCCGTATTACACAATCATACTAATATCCTACAAATATAAGTGTGAAAGTTTGGATGTTTAAAAAAAATTAGACTATATAGCACCAAAAAAAGCATAATCAAGATGTTTGGTTGTTTGTTACTCAATCACGCAAAAAACGGCTAAATGGATTTTTATTTAACTTGACACACACGTAGATCATATTCTGTAATAAAATGGTAGGGCACTTTGTAGTACCCGACTGGCTAGCGCCAAGCACCTATCGGTGTGTTCCGACAGCAGCACTTGTGTGCCAGTTCTCATCTAGGCTTTGTGTGCTCACCACCTCGGCTTACCACTTACCATTGTGAGATTGCGATAAAAAAAAAGCTTATTCAAAAGTAGACAAAGAAATATGCAGTTACTAGAACGTTATAAATAATCAGAAAACATTTTTAGTAAACCGTTTTCAAGATTGAAACTGATTGTTGACTTTCGAGCCTGCTGGGAACTTACCGTTCGGCAGCAGAGGTATCCATAAAATTATACCTACGTAATGAATTGAACAGCAACTGAAATTCTGTAACGAACATAAAACGGTCCTTTACAGTTTAATAGCGACTAAAACTATTTGAAATTAACACATTTCTACGTTGGTAATCACATTTACTTTGATAGGTACTTAAACTTTGAGATATCCTGAATTGTTTATTTATTTCCACGATCCCAAGGTAACTAAGGTTTTGCTGGGACTAAGTAATTTAATACGAAGAAATGTATTTATTAATCACCTCATCAGTACTTTACGCACATTGATATCTAAAAACTAAAGATAAACAATCCCAAGCAAAAGTTATCGCAAAAGTGTCCCAAATTGTGTTGGGTAATACTAATTATTTTTTGAAGTTGTATTCACAAAGCTATATACAAAAGCCAATAAAATTTTACGACTCATACCTGCTAGCCAAAATATGTTTACCGTCGGAGCGTTCGACTGCTACTAGAATAAAAGAGCCTCCAAATGTTCGAGTGGGTGCTTATTTGGTAAGGCCATTTTTGTCGCTGATTATGTATCTTTAGTTATTAGATATCAAACTAAAGGATAAATAAAAATTTACAATAGCGCGTCTATTACTCGATAGCGGAACTACTAGAGTGTTCTCCGCTATTTTCAATATAAGTAAGTACTTTCTGGAACACTTCAAATATCGATCGGCATATAAATAGAGGTTGAGTGCGCCGATTTTTAAATAATGAATTTTGTCACCCAATTCTTATTTAACTTATCATAAATAAAAAGGTAATATCTGTGTTTATAATAATTCTTCTCTATTACCCCAACAATGTAGTATATTTCACAAATAAATTCACAAACAATGGATTCACAATATCTATAAATTATTTAAATTAGGTACATTTAAAGTAAATGAATCATTTCTTTGGAGCTCGATATTGTTACGCCTTCCTTAAACCCTTTGATTTCATTTTCAATCTCTTGTAAACTTTTATCCTTTGTTTCTGGTAAAATGAAATACAATAGTAATAGACTGAGTGATACACCAAAAGCAAAAACAGCATACGTTCCTTCCAAACCAATTGAATTCATCATTACTGGAGTCAGCTTCACAGTCAACGCTAATAATAACGTAAACACTATACCAGCTGAAAATGAACCAATCCCTTTGTATTCCAAAGGAATTACCTCCCCAGTTAATGCGAAAGCCACTGGAGTGACGCCAACGTTCATAATCACATTTTGCAACAATATGACACATGGTGTCGCCCACCCTAAGGCTTGTAAGCTGTACTTAGATTTTAAAAATATCAGTAAACTTACTAGAAGCATTAAAAAAACTGAAATTGAACCAAATGTGAATATTAAAGTACGTCTCTTAAAACATGTAATTACATAACATGATATTATTAATGCAGATATAATTAGACAATCGACTCCTACAGAGAAATATACAGCTAAAGATTTATCGTCTAGTAATTTTACCATTATTTCTATCACATAAGCTACTATATAATATCTGCCGCTTAGATCTAAAACTAATGTCAATAATGATACAATTAGGACTGCTTTAAGGAAATCCTTCTTCAGAAATGCCTTCAGGGTCTCCTTTATCCCCTTAGAATTATTGTCCTTCTGTCTTTCTATTTGTGATGATAATAAAAGTTTCAGCTCTTTATCATTTTGCGATGAAACACCGTTCAACCATATGTAGGACTTCTTGCATTCTTCAAATCTTCCTTTCATTGCTAAATACGATGGACTTTCAGGCCAAAAACAGGTCATGATTATTGCTGCTGAAGGTAATCCTATAGCGAAAGTAGAAATTTGTCTCCAGGTCCAAAATAAAGACAAAAAATGACAGCATAACGTCCCAAATGCAATGGAAATTTTCTTTATCGTCATAAAGTAACCTCTTCGTCTAGGGTCAGTGTATTCACCAATAATTATGCTGTTTATAAAGATTCCACCACTGCCAAGGCCTTGGATAATTCTTGCTACGAATAAAGTGGTAATGCTATTGGCCAAAGGGATTATAATCCAGCCAGTTAGGGAGAGAATACAACATCCAATATGAACTGCTTTCCTGCCATACATTTCGAAGATTGGTGATAGTATAAGGAATCCAAACATACCTGAAAATCCATTACTTGCAGCTGAAAATAAATATTTTTTTATAAGCAATGTATTTTGTAGTTTTTATATTACTTGAGTAAGAAGTTCTTACAAATCTTTACACATTTTGAAGGTGTCTTAATTTAGAAGGGATGCCATACATCATTTCAAAGAGCTCCCCCGGATTGCTTTCGCCTATATCGACATTCAACTAATTTCTACAAGAAGATAAGAGAGGAGCCGTTAAGGCATTGTAACAAGGTGTACAACACATTGGCAATCCCCTTGGTATTGCTAATGTCTATAGGCGACGGTAGTCACTTACCACCAGGTGACCCGTCAGCTTCGTTGTCACTTGTGGTATGAAAAAAAAAGAAAAAAGGAGTACTGTTGGATTATTCAAAATTGTAGCCATATATGTTGGCACAGATAATATCGTTATTTCATTGGGTATTGTCTATGTTTTTTTCTCTATTCTCTTTCTACCATCCTATGAGCGGCAAATATGGTGAAACTTACGTTGCTTGCTAAGCAGTGATATACAGAATGCCGAATGAGATAGGTGGGCGGGTCACCTACCAACATATACAAATGAGCTTAGTAAAAGTGTCACCATTTTCAAGATATTTAAAATCTAAAATTCAAAAATCAATACATAAAAAAAATACGCCTGTATTGGTCCAAATTATCAATTTATGCCTTTTGCGGTTGAGACCATGGGTCCGTGGGCGTCTGAAGCTCGTCGTTTCGCAAATATTTTATGTAAAAAATTAATCGAGGCCTCGGGTGACCGGCGGGCGGGGAGCTTTTTCCGCCAACGCATCAGCTTGGCCATCCAAAGAGGAAACGCTGCCAGCCTGCTGGGAACCTTGCCGATCGGCAGCAGCGGCAGCCTCGAAGAAGTTTTTTATATATTATAGTTATACATTTGCTTGTATATTTTGTACATTTGTTGTAAATAAAATAATTATATATATATTATACATAAAAATATCGAAATATCTCAAAAGTGGTGACCTTTTTACTGAGGTATTTTTTTTATAATTGGTAGAGGAACCGCTCACCTAATTCCTCCTTAAGTTTGGTTTATTACTTACCGGAAACCCTTTATAGTAGTCCAACAGTTTTCTTATGTTTCAGAGAACTATTGATGAACATATCCCATATGGATGCAAGCTGCTTGCAACCAGCGGCTCCTAGCGTAGGGTACCTAATTACTACATCAGCTTTATACTTCTGGCAAATCCATCCTCAGTGCTTTTAATCCCTCTGCCAATGCTCTGTTATCAGCTCTTTATCGGCGTAGGCGTGTCGGTATTATTTCGAAGCTTAAAAGTATACTTACCTAGCCAAGAAGCTTGATCTGCAGTAGCCCTGATGTCAGTGGTATTCGGAGCCAAGATTGAAGGGTTCAAGACGGCAGGGAACGACAACATAAGCCCAATGCTTGTCGAGTAGAACATTCCAGTAGTCAGGATGAAGATCTGCAAATTAAGACTTATTTGCAGATCATGATAAATGTTACGTGATAAAGTTCATCGAGTTCATAGAAGAAGATAAGCCGATTAGCCCAATATGAAATAACTTGTAGTTGAAAACTAGCCAAGTCCATTCTTGGCACCCATTTAGATCTCAATTATTATGTCGGCGAAGAGGAAAAATTCTTTCACCAATAGATAGCTAAATTATCAACGAGTAACATAGGTTTTTTTTAATTAGAGATCTCTATGAAAAAAAAAAATGTAACCATGTAAATTTGCCTATTAACATTTTGGTTAACTTTGACACTGTTAACATTCAACTATGTATTATAATGGCTTTATTCATAAAGATTTCGACGATTTTTAGAAACTGTTTAGCAGATTCTTAATTCGAATTCTCTATAGAAAATTTGAATTAAGAATCTGATAAACACTTACTAAACACCGTCGAGTTTGTAAGTGTTTAAAATTAAGGCGAAACGATTTTCCAATACACTACTACCAATCACTCACTATTCAATCAAATTAATAGTATATTTCATTACAAGTGCGGAAAGGCTGTCATTGCAAAGAGTTCCGACAAATGTCTACCCGAGCCGAGGCGCAGCCGAAGGCGAAGGTTGACAGTCGGAACAAGTTGCAATGACGGTTCCGCAGGTGTACTGAACGACTATTTTTAATACAGTTGCGAAAAAATGAAGCAATTTAATAAAATAATAAAAACACAATAAACTCAACTAACTAATCATTTATTTCTTATAAAAGTTATAGTACACATGTACATTGAAATTGGTACAGTTTTTTAAACTTACTGGGGAAGTTTTAGGTTGCATATTTACTGTTTGAGACAAACTATTATTAATTTAGTATGATTGTTCATGTATATTTGTCTTACAATGTTTGTGCAATTATAGTGATTCCGGTGGTGTTCATTAAAAAAAAAATAGGGTCGAAATTACTCAATTTGTGCAACAAACAACTAAACTCGCAAAGAAAATTTCTGGAAAATGGCGCCAACCGTAGAATATAAGCAGAGTTTTTTTTCTTCACCCAAAGGGAACTATCCATACAGCTTAGTCTTCAGTATATTTTTTTATTGATATGAAATGAAAATGAAATTTAACGAGATAAAATGAAATGAAACCTAACCTATCTCGTTCAATTAAATCATTAAATCTGATATTGAAATAAATTAGTACCTAGCTTCTTTTTAGAAATATACGTATTTGTATGAATCACAAAAACTCTTTAGTAAAAACTTCATGGTTGGTTTTTCTTTTTAATAGACATTATTTTGACAGTTGGGAAAGAGACGCACGAGTTCGGTAAAGGTAAAAAAAAAGCACTAGTATGTAATAGCCCACATCCCGAACGCTATACGTCCCTGCAATACACCACTTTTTGAGCAACTGTATTAAAAAAGCTAGTTACACTAATAAATAACAAACCTGTTTATATAAAGGTGAAATCCACTCGGTCATTTTACACAATTACTTATTATCACTTCGTGAAGTAAATTATGGTGAAAATTTAACATTCACAACGTTATGTCTTCGCTTTACTTATCGCGAAATACAAGTTATCTAAAAATAACAACGTACGTACTCTCAAATTTTACCTGAAAAGAATAATACCCATTTAACCTGTTCGCTCGCGGAAGCAACCTGTCAAACGTGCCTTTGGCTCGCGCGAAATGGCGCGCATTCGCGGAGTCAAGCGAAGACGCGCGCCGTCTTTTATATATCCGCTTATATCTCGCAAACTACTCATCCATTAAAAAAAAACAAACTACTATTAGAATATCAGATAAATTTCCAATTGGAAAAATACTACTAATTGTAATATTCTAATAAGACTGGACCACAATCTTATTGGAAAAAGCGTTGTTCGCTTAGAATGTATCCTTCTCATGTATATTGAATATGTATTGCTAAATACCTTGCTATTTCGACCTAAAACTAATTATTTATAGTAATGGAATAAATAAGAATTTGAAAATATATTCTTGGTTTTATTTTATCCCATACTAAAATACTAAGAAATTCAACTTTGAAAATGAGGCATCAATAGTTAGACGTCGATAAAAAAAAATCTACTTGTTGTACGTAATTTTATCACAAAATTATAGTTTTTGTATGAAACCATTATGTTATTAGACAGTTTGAATATTGTTCTTTTGGATTTATTACAAAAATGGTTGTGTTTCATTCAGTAACATATAGAAAAACACAAATTAGTACGATTCGGCGACCATAATGGACTACTGACTTTGAGTTCTCATCACATCGAACGTTATGCCTCTTATGTATAATTATTTGCGTAAATAGCTTCTAGATATTCCCAATAATATAATGTATAGAACCAATAAGCACTATTCGTATAAAAATAACAAAAAAAAGGTAAAAATATTTAGGTGATAATTCCATACATTTGAAGCATAGCACTAGTAATGGGCGCATCGAGGGGAATTATCGATAGTTTTTTTTTCTGCCTCCGAACATTATAAAAGTTTGCAATTGACTTTATTACCATAAATACATCATATTGTCTTCGAACTAGCTTGTGCCCCACGGATTCTTTTATCTTTTCATATATTAAATTTATCGATAGTTTTTTTTTCTTACTTCGAACATAATAAATGTTTGCAATTGACTTTATTACCAATTGATAGAATTCTGATAGGTTTTCCTGTAATCTACAAGCAATGAACTACATTTTGTATTTTTTTTTCAAAATTTTAGGCTCAGTATTTTCGGAGATCAGGGTGGGAATGGTCAATTTTCGTCTTCTTTCATGAATAAAATCAAAATTTATTTGACAATAAGAAAAATATGTATATTTAAGGTTTTCTTAACGAGCCCTTTCATTTGATATATGACACAGTAAGGTTTGCAAAACATAATTTGTCCCCCTTACCCTTATTTAAAAAAAAATACTTTACACATCTATGTTTGGGTCATAGAATTACACCATCCTACCAAATTTCACCTGATTTGGTCCAGTAGATTCGGAGCAAATGTCTGTGACATGTCCGGACAGACGCACGAGTGGTCCTATAAAGGTCCTTTTTTGTACGGAACCCTAAAAAGCAGATTGGATACAAAATAAACTAAGCAAATTACTAATTCCACGCGGACGGAGTCGCGGGCAAAAGCTAGTAATTCATATATTATTAGGTTGGGACATGGAGGGAAAATAATAATTCCTATATTTCATAGTAAAATTTTATTTATAAATGTGGTAAAATTCACACACAATATGTGGTTCAGGGTAACAATCATCAAATGAAAAAATAAAGTCACAATCAAAATACACATATTCACTTTTGTATGAACTGAACAATTAGTAAGTAAGAATCTCGCAAATTACATCAACAATTATAACGCATATTTTAGAGTTTATTGTTTTGTTTACATTTCAAATATTGTAAGCACTCAAAATAAAGTCTATTTACATTTTTTCTGTCTCAGAAAACCAATAGGAATCTGATTATAGTGAGACACGATGATCAAAAATATATGCCAGTGATTGAGGACAACAACAATCATCACTACTTTGAAATTCAAAACTCGTTCATTCAATGTACGCCCTGATAAGGCACTTATGAACGTTATGATTGACTCTACCTACCACTGGTATGACACCAACATCCACGAAGAAGAGACAGTATGAAACACAGTAAAAAGAAGTGATAAAAAAAAACATAAATATGATAAATAACAGTGCAGTATAAAGAAATAAATATAAAAATGGATGATGACGATGACAACACCCGAATAAAGTTACAAAAAAAGTAAAAAAAGGAAAAAAGTCATAAAAAAAGTTAAAAAAAATAGAAAAAATCGGGCGGGCGTGTCCACTGCTATAGGCTGAACATAGGCTTTCTCCAGTAGACAATAGAATTTCCGGCAGTCATGAATGTCCACTGCTGAATAAAGACCTTTCCATCGGCTTGAGCTACAAATTCTCAGCTGAACATAGGCATTTCCCCTTGACCGAGATCCTAGCCAGCTGAAGCCTGCTGAACATATGCCTTTTCTAGGACTGTCACACACATAAGCAAATCAGTCGAGTCGACAAAGTCCTCGGAAGACCCGGTATATCGCTATCCACCTCCGCCACCCGCTGTATAAAATGCTTGCCGACCAAGCGCCTAGGAGGCAGAACTGACTGCCTTACCGTATGTGTATGGCTTCTAGGCTGCGGCACTTGGGTTAAATGGTGTGCCAACCGGTATGCCAACTGCTTGGTCTGATCAGCTCGTTCATTCGATTTCTCATGCATGATATGACTATTAAAAATAGAAATGTTCAAGAATCTCTTGAACATTTTCTAGTACCATTTACTACATCTCTTTCGTTCAAGAAGGTATGGCTCCAACATTTGATCTTTTCGATCAACCACCCCCATGTTGGCATTATAATCGGCAACAACTGTCGGCTTATAATGCGCTGGCTTACCGGGCTTAGCCTCAAAGTGGGTAACCCCAGTGTTATGGTGGGTGGATATCGTATACACAGTTTTTCTGTCCTGATAAACCATAACAGCCACGTCCCCGGAATGCCGTGCCAAAAACGTACCTTCCGGGACTTTGGCAAGCTGGATAATGGGGGGTACATCCAAACGATTTTTACGTAACGTACCAACGCAATCGGTATTGTTACGTTTTAAATATCTGGCTTAGGTCGGCGAGTTGAACCAGTTGTCCATAACTACCTCCTCCTATTCTGCTACCCACTCTGGGTAGTAGTAATCTTCAACGTCGATCTAAACAGAAATTAAAATAGCAATTTAAATAAAAATTACAATATAACAAATTAAAAAAATAACTACCTCCTCCTCCACAACCTCCTCCTCGTCAGCTACCCACTCTGGGTAATAGTAATCTTCAACGTCGATCTAAACAGAAATTAAAATAGCAATTAAAATTAAAATAAAAATTACAATATAACAAATAAAATAAGAAGTGAAGTTTATTGCTTCCTGGTCCAAGTCTTCTTGGGCATCATCCCAGTTACTTTCGCTCCCTGACTCCTCGTCGTCCATCAAATCCGCAATGAAATCGTGAATCGACCTGCGAGTGACTGGGATTCCACATCTAAAATGAAAAAAATAATCTGTATAAATAATAAAAATAAAATAATCCATTTTTCTAGTAAACATATAAAAAACCATAAAATATCTCATTATTTTTATATTACAATAAAATATCGATAACGCTTATATTTTTTATATTTTTATATTTCCGTAAATTATCTATTTTCGTATCTACATATAATCATAAAATAATATCTTATTATTTTTATACTAAATATAAATGTATTGACAATATCGATAACGTTTATCGACTACAGCCCCAGCAAAGTTACAAAATTTATCAAAATTGTCTTTCGCGCGCATTTTGCAAATGTCAAAAAAATGGTACCTCACGAATTTAGAAATTACGGAAAGGTTATCTATTATTGCACAATTATTTGGCATAGGATACCGAGACTATAAAATTTTGGAACCAAAATGATTCAGTTTACTTAGTAATTCTTACTTTATAGTGGAAAAAACCCAGATATAATTACTGTATTACATATATAACTTAGTATTCTTCAATAACAACTTACCTTGAATGAACGAAACTAAAAGTTGAGCACAAACACAAAATAATTGTTCCGCGCACGTCCGGACGTCACTGAACGAAAGTCACAATGATTTTGTAATTTTACGTAGACACTACTAAAAATTTCCAAAGCACCGTCCACAGTCGTATTATATACCATTGAATGGAGAATTTTAGGCCCGCTGCACATATAACCGTATAATTTTAGAAATTGGTAGCTACACAAAGATAATAGGTGTTTTTCAAAGCGGGAATTTTAAACGTCAAATATCCCGATTGTCCCATTTGAAAATCAAGTGGTGCGGCCTCTGAAACCCCGATTGTCCCAAGAAAGAACTGACAGGTTTAATTTTTAATTTTGCAAATGTGTGCATGAACATATGATGCATGTTAAGTGGCGATAACAAAATATCGATAGTTCAGATATCTTAGGTATCTGTATTTATTTTTTCTATTCTCTAAAGCTTGTGTTTGACCACAATCTCACCATGGTAAGTGATGATGTGGCCAAAGGTGGTAAGCACACAAAGCCTAGATGGGAACTGGCTCTCAATTGCAGCTGTCGGAACACACCGATAGGTGCTTGGCGACAGATTTCAACTTGAGGGTGGCTAACTTTTTAAGTAGGAACTAGTTTGACTTATAAATCTAGTTTGGTTACAATATATAAATAGTGAAAATTTATAATTACAAATAACCAAATTAAAAAATTGTCTGAAAGTATAAAATTATTTTAAAAAAATACATATTTATCGAGATTGATTTGTACAACACTAACGCTTAAAACCATCGTTAAAGTTGTAATAAAATACAATACCTACCATGTAAAATATTGACAAGCGGTTAATTAATGCTATAGAATAGATACAATAGAAAGGTGGTGTCTTTACAAATATAAGTTTTACATAAAAATAAAATCATTATTTTTATACCAAATTTTTGTTTTGTTTCATACACCGTTTATTTCAGCAGCTCGTATAACGGTGCATTTAAAATCAGACCATATATTTGTACATACAAACTAAGCAATACAATTAAAACTATTACAAGTGACTGTTACAATATATGTAACAAAAACCGGCAAAGTGGCCGACAAAAACCGGCAAAGTGGCCGACAAAAACCGGCCTCAGACTTCGCCAATAGTAGAATAGGTAGGTACATAGGAATTTCAAAGCAAAAACTGTTTTATCAATATATTGGTATTTGTTATTAAAATATAATATTATGAGTTCATAGGTCAATGGCATGTTAAAACATTCTTCTGAACAAAATTCTGTAAAAAAAGTGCTGATGGTGCCTTCTCATTCCTTTGTTTTCGAATATTTATTTTAAAAAAAAACAGGATTTATCCACTCAACCTCTAAACAACTATACCCCACTCGATGGGGTAGGTAATTTTTTTATTTTCGCGACCCCCTTTAGCTGTATGGAAGCCCCTTAAAATTTGAAGACAGTAGCTCCAACCGTTTAGCAGTAAAACGTGTGTGAAACACGAGGGATGGACTCGTGAAACACGAGGGATGCACTCAGGAAACCACAGCACGATGGGAAGGTTGTAAGTCTAGCTAAGCACCTATCGGTATGTTACAAGAGTTGCACTTGAGGGCCAAAATTAAGATGTCATAAGTGTCGAAGTGTAACGTACATAAATCATGAACAAAAATTATCCTGATTTAATTAAAAATCACAAATATTGTAATTATTTTGACTACAACAAAAAAACAGCAAACACATAATGAAATGAAATGAAATGTTTATTCATCCAAATAGGTCTTCACAGGCGCTTATGAATTGTCAGATTCTAATTACTCTAATGACTCTAGTGCACGGTTCGGAAGGTTGCTTTTGCTGAGAAGAGCCGGCAATAAACTCAGCAATTACTCTTTTCAAAACAATCTTAGAATTATTACATAAATGTTATGTCCTGCAAGAGCGAGCGCTACACCCAAGCATTGTCGTCATTTAAATATTCGTTAATATGGTAGTACGCCTTCTGTATTATCGACGTCAAATTGGACGCACAACACTATCTATTTAAACCGCCATTAGTTATGGTAATTGTACAGAGGAACAATTAACAACCATCTCCCAGGCCTTTTACGAATGGCGACAAGCGGTTAATCGCGACATAATTAAATATCTAGACATAGTTTAACAAAAGAAACAAAATACGTAAGTTTTTTTTTTACTAGAAACTAGTTTTCCGTCCCGCGGTTTCAACCGCGTTCCCGAGGGATCTTATCTTTTCCCGGGATAAAAAGTATCCTATGTCCTTTTCCAGGGTTACATCTATCTCTATACCAAATTTCATCTAATTCGGTTCAGCGGTTTAAGCGTGTAGAGGTAACAGACAGACAGACATGACCCGCATGCCTCGTTGTCTCTAGTGACATAAAAAAAAATAAACATAAGACGGAGTCACAGCGAAGCATGGTTGGGTAATTCATGGATCATCCACATATCACAATACGATATCCCATAGGTGTTTAAAATTGATGTTATGAATTAACTATTTATCCTGACGTTTTCTTCACAGAATCATCGAGAAAACCAGATTTGTCTATATTTATTTCAGCATCCTACATCCTACATCCTACCGATCCTACATCAAGTAGCTAAAGTATTACTTGACGTCAATACAATCACTTAGTCAGCAAGGATTCCCATTAGGGTTGTATTCAGAGAAATCTCTTAGCCTCGTAAGCCCTCTTACCTTTTCATTTGGAGCCTCTTATCTGTAAGAGGACAAATTCCTCTAATGCGATGACATTAGGCCAAGTTATTCGTTTATTTTTTTATCAAGTATCTCCAAGGATATAAGTTCAAACTCTCAGTTCGACTGCATTTTGTGTGCGTGTGTTAAATGCGGTCTTAGTTGACCCAATTAAAATCTTCCTCAAAGATTTTGTCAACAGAAGAGGGAACGAAAGCTGTCCCCCGCGGTTTCACCCGCGTTACCGTGGGATCTTATCTTTTCCTTCTCCAAGATCCAATCTATCTCTAAACCAAAACACGAAAACGACGAACTTCAGCGGTTCAGGCGTAAAAAGGTAACCGACAGAGTTAGTTAGGTACTGTCGTATTTATAATAATGGATGATATTATTACATATTATCTTTGGTTAGTTACAAATCTTGAAAGGTATTTATTGTCATTATGAAACAAAATTAACTTTTTTCAGTAAATAAAATAAAATAATAACATATTTTAAAGTCAGCGAGAGCGAGCATAGATATTTTCGCTGATAAAAAGTCTTACTGGATCTTATGTTTTTTTGACGTAATCATATAATGATATATATATATCGTACTTTTTATTCAAGAACGCCACGGGGCGGAACTAGGAATTAAATGTGCAAATACGAAAACAAGAAAGAAATGCCTTTCAAATCAAATCACTTATTACCACGTCCGACCAAACAATACAACAAAAAACAATGCCATCAAAAAAGCGAAAGTTGCCGACAAAATCCGGAAAATCCCGATGAA
This sequence comes from Ochropacha duplaris, assembly GCA_951361185.1. Lineage (NCBI taxonomy): Eukaryota > Metazoa > Arthropoda > Insecta > Lepidoptera > Drepanidae > Ochropacha > Ochropacha duplaris. The sequence continues at coordinate 1,759,129 of OX592715.1, read as the reverse complement.
ACTCGTATTAGCACCACCTGCGCTGGGCGCACGAAATTTGTTTGATCCCAAGCAAAAAGCCGACATGTTGTATTCAGGTTTTTGCGGGAAACTTTTAATTGGAAATTATTCTGGTGTCGTTCGTACATACGAAGGTTTCGAGTTTATTTTGGGGAAATCGTGACATTTTGATTTGGTTTTTGTTTAGATTCGATCTAGTATTTGCACACTACAATTCAATTCACTATGTGAATTTTAGTCGTTTTCGTTCAATTTGATAAAAAAAATTGACGACTTTTCAGCTTTTCAGCTTTTTTTTGCATGGTGGTAGGGTACTATGTGGTACTCGACTGGCTGGCTACCACCCTCAAGTTGAAAATCTGTCGCCAAGCACCTGTTAGTGTGTTCCGGCAGTTGCACTTGAGAGCCAGTTGCCCTTGCCCTTAAGGCATTGTAATAAGGTGTACAACACATTGGCAATCCCCCTGGTATTGCTAATGTCTATAGGCGACGGTAGTCACTTACCATCAGGTGACCCGCCTGCCTCGTTGTCACTAATGACATAAAAAGAAAAAAGCTAGTATGTTCTGTATGAAACTACAATGGTCGTGGGTTTGATCCCACCGAGGACAGACTATAGTGTGCATGAACATGTAATTATCTTATGGAGGAGCGAGATGTTAGACTCCTCCATTGAAAAGGGAAGATCTTCCGCCAGGCTAGGTCATCGTGCCTGGGGACCGCGATCCAACTGTTGTTGTTGGAATCTTGTATATTACTCGTATATGCAGATCGCATAAAAAACTTCATAAGCGCGATGTAGGTTATTGAAGCACCATCTGATTCTATATAGGAGTCGTGCGAACTATATCTATGTGTAGATAGATGTCGCTACAATCTATTTAATGTATTTCAAAAATATTAATAACCAAATCAAAATCAAATCGAAGTCATTTATTTATGGAAAAATTGTTTAAGATGTTATAGTTTACAAGGTAACACTCAATATTTAATGCTTTTTATAAACAACTATCTGTCCCCCGCGGTTACAACCGCTTTCCCGTGGGATCTTATCTTTTCCCGGGACAAAATATAGCCTATGTTCATCAGGGATAATGTAGCTTTCTAATGGTGAAAGAATTTTTCAAATCGGTCCAGTAGTTTCAGAGCCTAAATACTATAGATAGAAAAGATAAATAAATAAACAAACTAATCTGTAAAATATCACTGAAATAAACTCGGGGGTGAAAATAATCCTACATTATTTTAAAATCATTGTCAATTTTCGCTTAATTTTTTTATAGCTTAGCTTTCATTCAAATGCGTTCTTGAAACATCCCAAATGAAGAAAAGCTTCATCAATAAGCACAGATATTGTTCTATTTTCCACCACATTCGACTAATAACATAAGTAAATAAGTGATATTGTTCATGGAACAGTGCGCGAGGTTCCTCTTTCGATGATTTAAACATGATCATAATGTCATCGTATAAATATTACACGCATATTGAATCTCTAGATACGTTACATATTTTGTTGAGCGTAGTTTTTTAGTAGACAACTTTTTATTTAGGATGTTCTTTTTAAGGTTCCGTACCCAAAGGGTAAAAATGGGACTATTACTAAGACTTCGCTGTCTGTCCGTCTGTCTGTCTGTCACCAGGCTGTATCTCAAGAACTGCGATAGCTAGACAGTTGAAATTTTCACAGAATATGTTTTTCTGTTGCCGCTATAATAACAAATACTAAAAACAAAATAAAATAAATATTTAAGGGGGGCTCCTATACAACAAACGTAATTTTTGCCGTTTTTACGGAACCCTTCGTGCGCGAGTCCGACTCGCACTTGGTCGGATTTTTAATTTATTTACTACAAAAGTTGTACAAATAAATTTCTGTTTCGTTTTTGACATCATTCGACACTAATTTTAAAATTAGTTTTTTTTTTACGGCGCCCCTATTGTTGAAATCGACAAATGAATGGTCAATGGTCATTCATACGTCACCACTAAGCTATCATAACTAAATGTAGGTACTTTAGAAAATAAATATACATAAGCAGGTATTTATAAATAAATTGCTGATATTACTATCTGCATATTCAAATTAATAAAAATAAATAGAATATTTAATGAAATATTGCATTTTTTTCAGTCTCACTTGTGTTTGCTGGCTTGACAAAGGTGAAACAATTCTGAGGTTTCAGTGTAGCGTAAGTATTATCTCATAACCTAGGAATAAGTAACACAATACCTACCAAATTACACAAAAAAATGCGTATTTATCTATAAAGCCACGGTTCCTAAGAAAATAATACTCAAACTCAAATATATCCTTATTAAATAAACTCATTACAAGTATTTTTAATCGACAATTTGATTCATGTAAAATTCTAACGCACAGTTTCTTGTTAAATATCAAACTTAAAGCCAATCAAGAATTTATAATTTGTCATGAGTTCACAAAAATTTTCAAGAAATCAAGTAAAAAAAAAAAGATAAAAGATAAAAAAACATTAATCGGACACACTATTATATATTTAGTAGGTAATAGATCTAGTTCTGTTTTCTTCCTTCGCTTATTTTCACTGTGCTTTCTTGTAACGTTGTTTAATCCTTTCTATGTGTGACACTAAATGTAAACTGTAATAGTGAGTTATCCCTCCGTATGTAACTACGCTCCTCGCTAAACCACTTCCAGAGAACGCAGCTCTATGTAACAATATTCGCGGAGAGCAGAGATCTCGCCGCGTATTTATATGTAAATTTTGGCGATGAAACACGCTGGTGACACCAACTTGTACCATTGTGTGGCATGCTTTAATTTCCCCTATTATTTTACGCGACATTTACTTCAGTAGATTATGTTATACAAGGTTCCGCCACGCTGTTTTACCCGCGTTTCCATGGTAAAAAGTAGCCTCTATCTCTTTTATTTAAAATCTGCAATAAAAAAATCGATAGATATGTAAAAATCAAAAATTTCGAAATGGCTGGGAAATGGTGACATTTTTGTATATTTGGTAGGTGACCCGTCCACCTATCTCGCTCTTAAGTCTGTCGTATACTTATCAGACATATAATCTTAGTAAGTGACAATGAAATGGTGTGTTCCAACAGCTGCATTTGAGAGCCAGTTCCCATCTAGGCTTTGTGTGCTTACCACCTTCGGCCACATCATCACTTACCATAGTGAGATTGTAGTCAAACACATGCCTATTCAGAATAAAAAAAAAATAGTAGCTATATAAATACTGAAATTAAATGAATAATTTTTAAAATAGGTGTTTGCTAGTACTGTTACGAAGGCTACTAGGCTGCTTTTGCTGCGAAAACTTTTCTCAGAAACTAGTTTTCCGCCCCGCGGTTTCACCCGCTTTCCCGATGGACCTTGTCCATATGGAATGGACAGGATATGTTCTACCTGTGTATCAAGTTTCATCAAAATCCGTTTTTGCGTAATTGTGTTTGTTTGTTGCTCACAACAAACTTTGACATTTATAATATTAGTAGCATAGGATAATGATATTTTTTTGTGGAACGCGTCTCAACTTACTTATTTCCTACCACCACTACTGCGCTAGCTTACGATTGGGACGGCCGTCCCAGAACTAAGTACATAATATAAAAAAAAAAACTAGGAATCGCGATTTAAACAAGTTATTAGCGGGCCAAAAAAAAAAGATAATACATATATCACGACTTCATGACGTTTCTAAAAACGTACACGAGTAAAGAAACGACTTGTATTGTATTATCAAATACGAGAAATTAGCTACTCAAGAGAAGAACAATTGAAAACATCTCAATCATCAAATTCGCTTGTTTGAAGTGATTACGAGTGTTTTAACGTGTTGTTTTCAGAGATTAACCTGTTGCCCTCGGTTTCACCTGTGTTAAATTTATTAAAATTTCGGTGAATTAAAACATCGTGAGGTAAATGATAGAGTATTTAAGGCATTGTAAATGATCGACAACAGATTGGCAATCTCCCTGGTATTGCTGATGTTAATAGACGCCTGCCTGCTCGACATAACAAAAGGGCACCAACTAGCTTGCTGCCCCGCGGTTTCACCCGCGTTCCTGAGGGAATTTAAATAGCCCATGTTACTCGCGGATAATGTAGCTTTATGTGTAATAATGTTTAAAACCGGTAAACAGGTCGTGGGTTCGAATTCTACAATGAGCTTGAGCTTTCGGTGAAGGAAAACATCGTGAGGAAACCATAGCACGGTGGTAGGGTACATTGTAGTACCCGACTGGCTGGCTACCACGCTTAAGTTGAAAATCTGTCTCCCAAGCACCTATCGGTGTGTTCCGACAGCTGAACTTGAGAGCCAGTTCCCATCTAGGCTTTGTGTGCTTACCACCTTCGGCCACATCATCACTTACCATGGTGAGATTGTGGTCAAACACAAGCTTATCCAGAATAAAAAAATAAAAAAACGTATTTTATCCACTACAAACAAACGTACAAAAAAAATCTCCACTCCTCACATAGAAACCGATAAATTCCATCTAAAACATTGGCAGAACTGAAGGGCGAAAGCTGGCGAACAAAATTACTGGTGCCATGTCAGAAAAACGTAAATGAGGTCAAGAGCTCCAAAGCCTACAAGCATCCTCCATTTTCAATGAGCTCAATTATAAATCCTTATTTGCTAAAACGCATTTTGGAGGAAAAAAAGCATTCGCAATAAACCTACTCGTATTCACAATTTCGCTTGAAAAGTATTCGTTGAGAGTGTAAACCTTATTTAGGAATACCTACCGTTTTTTTAATTTTGCATGGTGGTAACATACTCTGTTGGCTGGTTGGAACCGTCAAGTTGGAAATATGTCGCCAAGCCCCTATCAATATAGCGAAATAAAAAGTCGTAGGTTTCAATTTAAAAATACGTACATAGATTACGTATAAAAAAAAGAAAATTATTTGTTGATCGGTAAAATTATCGTCATAGTATTTCAAATTTCAAAATTCGGATCACCGATTGCGAAAGTACAGCATTTGGACGCACGAATAGTTCGAAAAATTGTATTTGGATTTTTCGAAAGTAAACGAATAACTCGAGTTCGAATGTTTTTCAACACTTCGAAACAACACGAAACTTGTGAATTTTCGCTAAAATTTTAACTAAGTAGGAGCAATAAGGCGTTACCTTGTAATAATCTTACGAGATCTTTTAGACTCAACGATTCGATTCTACATAATACGATTTTGTGATATCGTAGGTACAAGGTTTTCGTTTGTCATAATAATCTCACGGTAGCGAGTGATGATGCGGCCAAAATTGGTATGTAGTGCAGCAAACTATATAACATATATAATAATAATATCATTTATTTGCCAGAAACTGGTAAATACATTGGTCATGATGGCGTGACTAAAATACCACGTGAAGGAAACGGACGGAATTTCGGAGTACTACTTACCAGGCGGATTTAAAAAAAATGTGGTCTTAAGACTGTGGGAGCAAAAGTTTAGCACTGACAAATAAAATTTACTCAAAAGAGAAAGCAATGACCTATCCCCACTGGTAGGGATAAACTGTAATTTTTCCATTTTTACTCGGGATACTTTCCCACCTAATTCTATTTCTACTGGTCGGAAACTCAAAAAATATGGACAGTTGCATTGATATGTTTTTGGGAGATCCATAGCTGATAGATATACTACATTATAATCAAAATATAAGTAATTTTGTAAAAAAATGTGACATGCACTCAATCAATACTAGAAATAAGCACAAACTTGTGACCTCGGCTTATAGTCTCCATAAAGTGCAGGACACATTTTTAGGACTGGGTGCACGCTTCTATAATAAGATACCACCTACACTGTTGAATTTGCCTATACATAAATTTAAGGAACGTGTTAAGAATGTTTTAGTACAGAAGGCGTACTACGACAATGCTTGGGTGTAGCGCTCGCTCTTGCAGGACATAAATTTATGTAATAATTCGAAGTTTGTTTTGAAAAGAGTAATTGCTGAGTTTATTGCCTGCTCTTCTCAGCAAAAGCAACCTTTCGAACCGTGCATTAGAGTCATTAGAATCTGACAATTCATAAGCGCCTGTGAAGGCCTATTTGGATGAATAAACATTTCATTTCATTATAGGTATTGTACTTTTTGTTGATGATAACACAAAGACTGTGGACAAACAGACATGTTCATGGACACAAATGTCTGTGGGAATCGAACCACGTTAAGTAATTTTTTGTACTTGTTTGCGACACGACACGATTTTTGTCGTTGTTTATAAAGTGACCTCCTTATCAGAATTTCTAGAAAAGGAGCGACAAATTTTTAATTGCAATTTAAGAACCCCTGCCAGATGAGTCGACGGAGTCGGTAAAAAAAAAGCATAATTGTAATTAACCCAATTAAAATGTTTGCTAATGAAGTTACTTGAGTTTTTCGGCTCTGGATATAAGTTGGAATGGCTTTTTCTATCGCTTGAGTTTCTTTTTAGAGAAAACTTTCGATTATACCGCCATTTTAGCGATCTGGGCGAAATTGGATCCTTAATTGTGAAGTGCGACACATTTTTTATTACAATAATTGTTTAACAAAAGTTTTTAGACAAAGGTTATCTTAAGACTTTCATCGATATTTTTTTTGTAAAGCTTCTGTAACCTTTCGTCAAAGATTAGTATTCGTAGGACACTTGCAGGGTCAAAAAAGAGACAAGTTTTGAGTTGAGGTTGAAACATTGAATTCGAATCTTGGCTTTATGATACAAGATCTATTTTCGATTAATACAACAATCTTATTTCATGGTAATCTTCTTCTTCTTCTTCTCTTCCTTATCCCACGCTAGGTGGGGTCGGCACAACATGTTTTCCTCTTCCACTCCGCTCTATCACTAGTCGTCTCCGTACTCACACCTTTCATATGCATATCATTTTTCACGCAGTCCATCCATACCTTCTTCGGCCTTCCTCTACCTCTATATCCATCCACACTCATGCTCAATACTCTTTTTGTTACATGCCTTTCATCCCTCCTTATGACATGCCCATACCAAGCCAATCTATTTCCTTTCATCTTTTCAGTCACTGGTGCTACTTTCAAGCTTCCTCTGATATACTCATTCCTTATCTTATCCATTCTCGTAACGCCACACATCCACCTCAGCATTCGCATCTCAGCCACATGTACTCTTCTCTCATTCACCTCTTTCATTGCCCAACATTCAGAACCATACATTACGACAGGTCTTATGACGGTTTTATAAATTTTCCCTTTAAGTTTCATGGGTAATCGTCCTTTAATAAAATTTCTGCCAATGTTAAGTATAAATATTTTTGTGAAATTGGTAGCCATTCCACTAAAACTTTTCACGGAACTTTTGGGACAATCTTAAAAGTCATGATACACTCTTTCACTTCACTGGTGCCTTTGATTGAACATGATAGTACCTACGCAAAACGCCACCGATATAAAATATACACGATTTAAAATAAAACGCAACGTCACTTCGCAAGTTCCTGCCAAAAAGTCGTAAAGAACATGAAAAGTGGAATGTAGAATACATAAAATATAGCATTTGTCTTAATAGTAGGGGAGGCAATGATGCTAAATTTGTAGTTACTCGAGCGTCTTTGGGACCTACTGGAATTCGAAGATTAGGTGGAATAAAGAAAAAAAGGTTATGTGATATTTTGCCCTTCAGCGGTGGGGGGAGCGTCTAGAGGGGTTCAAAAATGTAAAAAAAAAACAGTTACCAAGAAATACTCGAGCGCGTCAGATATTAATAGGGTAGTCGCGCCACGTCTGTCTGATAACGGAAAAATAATAATCTGCCGTTTTGCGTGGTGGGGGTGGCCGTACGAAGGGGTCGAAAATATTAAAAAAAAAAATTACTCGAGCGCGTCAGACATTGATAAGGGATGTTAAGTGAACCCTCCAGTAGCTCTTATTTTAAAGACTGACGATTTGGACGCGACCATCAGTCAGGGCCGAGTTTTGAAAATGCAAAAAAAAATCGTGACTTTGATTTACTCGAGCGCGTCAGATTTTTATACAGGTGGTTCTCCTTGATGGCCTTGTTGTACTGACCCATAATCTAACAAATATGGTGAGGAATTTCCTTAATCTTACGGTTTGAAAAAAAAATATATACATAAAATATCGAAATCTCGAAAATGATTCAAGATATCGAAAAAATGTTTGTACAAAAGTTGTAGAAAATTTAATCTTCTACAATATTTATTATGAATACATATACCAAAAAAACCCATAGGATAACGAGATATTTGCAATAAATGATTTTTTGACCTTTGACCTTGAAAAATCAGTAGTCGCGGGCACCCTAAGATAAGTAGCTTTTGAGACAAGTTTTAGGGTGTCAAAATAAAGGTTTATGCAAGTTAATAGCTGACTATCTCTCCTTCTGAGGTGAAACTCATAATATTCCTGGACTATACACTTAATAATGATTTTAGCTACTTCGGCTTGTGCAAATCGGCAGATTAAGATATTTCCGTGATTCGTGACTAATTTCCTTCAAAATAAAAAAATAATTAAGCGCGCTCGAGAAAATCCAGGTGACGATTTTTTTTTTGCAACTTTGCGAGTCTCCAATTTTCTTTCGTCACGCCCAAATTGTCAGATTATTGAAATGTACACTATTTTGCATGTAACTAACTTACCTTACCTTAATCTGACGCGCTCGAGCTAATCTGACGGGCTACCCTAGACGTTCGACACTATATAGAGGGCTCAGATTTGGTGAGAGTACTTCACAAGGTGCAAGGTTGCCCCCCTTATGTTAATCTGCCGCGCTCGAGTAAATTCCGAAATCCCCTATTCGCCTCCCCTACCATAACAGATTGTACATAAGGTCATTATCACAAAAGCAACACTCCAAATCTCATTACAGCATGCGGAAAAAAAACAAGGTCATTTTCATCACCACCGTCCCGGGGCCGTGTCAGGTGGTACGTTGATAAATGACCTTTAGGGGGGTGCGAGGGGGGTGCAAGGGGGGCACTTGACGTCACCCACTGACCTATAGGTAATGGGTTGGTGTATAGGATTGCTTATGGTGTATTCTTTCCCACTAATTCGAGGTTTTGTGTTCGCCATCTTTGCCACCATCGGTCTTGAGAATATGGTCACAAATAAATCTAAAGAAAATGCTCGGCGAATCGCGTCAAAACAGCTTTATCGTGCTAACTGCCATTGGATTACGTAACTTCAGTCAGATTCAATTAAAAATAACCGGTAAATCAATAGAAAATCAGTAAAAAAATAAGCAGAAATCTGTTTTAATAAACCGTTTTTATGATTTAAACTAATTATAACAAGCTACGAAATTGACACGCAGAGCTATAATTTGAATGTCAGAAATGTGTACTTTCTTCATGTTCTATAACTAGATTCATTACGCATTAATTTAAGTACCTACTGATAAACCGGAATAACTTTACGATTAGATGACCCGCCTGCTTTTTAGATTTCTGTAATAAAACTTAAATTTTTCAGTGTAGTATTTGGGTAGGTTGTGATTTTTTATTGCAAATGGAAATTCACGAAAGATTTTCTGTGGGCGACTTTTTGCAACAGCATTTTGAATAACTTGATAAAAGGAACCCGTATCAAAAACGGACGTGCAGTGACAAAAAAAAACATAATAAGTATTTTTCTGATCTATTTTCTTTTGTTCCTGATTTTGAAAGTCAAACAATACTGATTTTATTATTAAAATATACTACATATACTCAATTGAATAATCAACACTGTAATTCAATAAACGTAAACACATTCAAATTGGATTCATTTGTTATATAATTCATACTACTTATATAGCGCTCAATAGTACCTATTCAGTTACCTAAAGGTTACTTTCAGGTAGAGAAAAATCCATACTTTTTATCAAAAAACCATTCTGAAGCCTGTACTAAATAATACCCTACTCATGGCAGCATAATGGGAGAGACAAGAGCTGCAATAACTCTCTCCTATCTATTACTGAACATATTTCCCTCTTACCTCGGAGGGAGGATGTTTTTCCCTCACGAACTCACCCTGTAATTAATGACGGACCATTATTTTGTGCAGTTCCTTGAGATGTTTGTGTACGCACTAGGTGATGGTGACGCAGCTGTTGAACGTTGTTGTTTTCGGTTATAACTTAATGGTTAATAATGTACGATTGCTGGTTAGAAGTCAATGAGCTGGTCAAGTGTAACAAGATATAGTCGAAACAGTTTTTTTTTAATACCACAAGTGACAACGAAGCTGATGGGTCACCTGCTGGTAAGTGACAACCGTCGCCTATAGACATTAGCAATACCAAGGGGATTGCCAATGTGTTGTACACCTTATTACAATGCTTTTAAAGGCATCTGGCTCTCAAGTGTAACTGCCGGAACACACCAACAGGTGCTTAGCGACAGATTTACAACTTGAGGATGGTAGGTAGCTAGCCAGTCGAGTACTACAAAGTACCCTACCACCGTGCAAAAAAAGAAGTAGAGTGATCCTTACCTAATTACATTGAAGCTCTCTCGATCCGTGGATATATAATGTTATTTATTATAGCATAGGTACACCTACACGAGGTACACCTCAGCCATCTGATTCTAAACTAAGCAAAGCTTGTACTATGGATACTTGTACAATGCTTTTTTTCTAAATACATACTTAAAATATGTAATTACCTACATTTTTTTTTATTCTGGATAGGCTTGTGTTTGACCACAATATCACCATGGTAAGTGATGATGTGGCCGAAGATGGTAAGCACACAAAGCCTAGATGGGAACTGGCTCTCAAGTGCAGCTGTCGGAACACACCGATAGGTGTTTTGGCGACAGATTTTCAACATGAGGGTGGTAGCCAGCCAGTCGGGTACTACAAAGTACCCTACCACCGTGCTATGGTTTCCTCACGATGTTTTCCTTCACCGAAAGCTCAAGCTCATTGTACGATTCGAACCCACGACCTTCGCCGCGGTATTCGACGTCACTTACCACTGAGCTATCATCGCCTTAAATCCAGACTTAGGACAAATAGATCAAACACAAATATCTGTCCAATCGAACCCAAGACATATAGCGTGTGTCACAGGTATTGTTCGTATCAACACAGATTAGATAATCAACCACCCCAACCGGCCTATTAAGTGAGCGATATTTTGATCAATCAGTCAAAGATCAATAGAATATTAGAACATTTAAACAAACCCACCTGATAAATTATTCAAAGTTCGACAGGGTTTATCAAATGAGTTTTATTATGATAACAAAAACAACGAAGTCCCAGGATTTGGTTATTAAAATATCACTTTATCCCAGTCCAGTCCATATTGAAAGTTTTATAAAAAACGCGCTACAACCGCGACGATTCTCCAACGTAGTGCGAACTCTATAATCCTTATTTTTAACTGGCCAGCATGAGAAGCAGTCTTGCGGTGTTATTCGTCAGATGGTGAAATATTACTAGGACGCCGCTTGAGGTGAACATAAATTTTAATTTTCTTTCACACCTTTACAATGTAAACTGTTATTTAATACTGATTTATTGACCGTCAAGATGACACGCATTTTTTAAATTAATCGTAGAGGTACCTAATATATTATTTTATTTCCTTTCACACGAACTACATACTGATATACTGTATATTATGATTTCAATGGTCTACCTTACCGTATGGTTATATAATCAGGCACATTATTCCCAGCCCCGTGTTATAGGTACGGTCGGCCAAGAAAGTGGTGTACCACCCTAAGGTTGAATGTCGCTTGCAGATTCATAGGTGATAAAGATTAGTTTCGCTTGCAGATCAATCTGACAACTTATGACAACTCAAGTCATTATTATGCATCTCTTTCAAGTGATATCTTTTTAGTTTGAACCTTGTTGTAATTTTCGATGACTAGGAAACTAAATTAAAACTGGCACACCACTTTCTTGGCCGAGCGTACCTACCGTATACAGGTATTCTATCAGTTTTCTTTAGGTCAGGTAAAGTGCAAAATTAAATGCTTTTTAGTAATGTTTCTGCTCATGACTTCGGAGCTGTGAAATTCGTTTGGGATCGTACATTTTTTTACGGGTTAGGGGTTGATTCAAATTAACATAGCCACTGTGATTCCTCAGGCTTATTTCATTTTACTTTATTACTATAGTACAGTAATAGTTTATACGCAGTACGGTATATAATAAATAAACTAAAATTATGTAGAGTAGAAGCACAGATAATAAACTAACTTACATACATAGAAAGCAAAAATTGCATGGATAATCCAATTTGAGGGTAAAATAAAGATCACGGGTGAAACCGCAGGCAGAAAGCTAGAAAATAAATCCCATCCAAATTTCTTAGTAACTACATTTTTTGCAGCATTTTCTCGGGCCCATAGAATAAAGGGCCCCATAGTTCAGAGGGCCATAGATAAGGACAAATTGTCAAGCGGCCGGGCAATATAGTGTTGCGTAAATCTCATCATCGTTATAAATGTTATCTAAATACCTGCGACAGAACTGTGCCGTCGTGCTTGTGTACCGACAGCAGGCGCAGCGTAAGGAAATAATATTTTATTAAGTTTAGTAGGTATTTTGAAGGCGATGATAGCTCAGTGGTAGTGACGTCGGATACCGCGGCGTCGTGGGTTCGAATCCTGCAATGAGCTTGAGCTTTCGGTGAAGGAAAACATCGTGAGGAAACCATATCACGGTGGTAGGGTACTTTGTAGTACTGGCTACCACCCTCAAGTTGAAAAATCTATCGCCAAGCACCTATCGGTGTGTTCCGACAGCTGCACTTGAGAGCCAGTTCCGATCTAGGCTTTGTGTGCTTACCACCTTTGGCCACATCATCACTTACCATGGTGAGATTGTAGTCAAACACAAGCTTTTTTTTTTGCATTAGTGCTTTCGTTTTGCTGTTAAAACTAATAAAAAGCGATAGCTGTGTTTCCTGGCGGAGTCTTCTCAGTTTAAGTGTATTCCGAACCGGTGGTAGAGTCAATTGTAACGTTCATAAGTGCCTTACCAGCCGAGTTGGCGGTCAAACGTGTTGTGTGTGATAAAAAAACTGAATAAATGAGTTTTGATTTTGATTTTTTTTGCACTGCACTATGAAAATAATTTATGATAGATAAAACACAAGCACCTACCTTCTGAGTGAAAGAAACTGGGTCACATTATAGTGGCGTTGATGTCTGTGGTCCTTGGAACTCACAGAAATTGCTTCAGCCGTGAATTAATTTATCTAAAATATATTTAAGTAAATTATGGGAAAAAATAATAGTTTTTTTTGCTGTCTGTACAAATTTTGCATTTAGATTCGAAGTGAAGCTGGCCCGATGCCTAACAGCACAGGAATGTGTTTCAACTAAATATATTGTTTTATAAATGTTTAATCATTTTAAATGTTTGTACCTCTTCCAATGATACTGCCTCTCATCGAGGGAAGTGATGTTATGGCCGAAGGTGAGCTCAAACAAACATACTAAAAGCACTATTCAGAGCTAAAAAGAATGTACCGAACCTTTAACAACATATTTGCACAGAACTCGAGAACGAATGCACCGACTATGCTATTTTTCTTATGTATTAAAATGTTCATAATACTCCAAATGAGGTTTTTAAGAAAATAAATGGAAAAGTAGCTCAGAAAATTGGAAAATTGGAGAAAAACTGAAAGTAACAGTTGTCTTGCTATAAGAATATAATTATCAGACAGTTTATTTCAAGGAAATTAAATAAATTATCAATTTCAGTGTACGTACAACCCCAGCGTATTAAATTATGGTTCTTTATTGTTTACGATCGTTTTCCAACATCATTCAAACAACGTCAAAGTGACACGAGAAAAAAAATGGAAAATTTATGTTACCAACATTACCCGGTGGGATCTTGTCTTGTGTGGAATAAGTAAAAACAAGTGAATATCCTTTTTGCACACCTGAAGCAATTTATCACTAGAGCGTGTAAGTAGCGGCATCTGGTGTCGAGCGGCAGTAATGTTTAAAAGATTTGTTTCCTAAAAAACTTTTAAAGTAAAGGCATATTTCGATTGATTAGATGATTAATTAATAATTAAAAATACCCGACCAAGATCAAGTCGGGCGCGCGTTCTGCGTGTTCCGTACAATGGGAAAAAATATATTATTATTAGTATCTGAATTACATCCGTATATTTTACCTTTAAACAATGAAAAACCGTTCCGTACAAATGTAGTTTTATTTAATATATTTTATTCTGTTTTTAGTATTTGTTGTTATAGCGGCAACAGAAATACATAATCTGTGAAAATTTCAACTTTGTAGCTATCACGGTTCATGAGATACAGCCTGGTGACAGATAGGCATACAGACAGACAGACGGACAGTAGAGTCTATAGTTTTTTTTCTATTTATTAAAATATAGGTATCGCGTTTGACCACTATCTCACTTGATGGTAGCTGTGACGATAATGGTATATGATGCTGGACTCTTACCTAGTTTTAGTAATAAGGTTTCCGTTTTTACCCTTTTGTGTACGGAACCCTAATAAAAAAATACCAGTGTTATTTGCCTTTTTTCATACGTAATTTATGCAGGTCATTAATTTACTATCGTACTATGGTTTCCTCACTCAAACTCTCCATAGTTTTTGAACCAACGACCTCTAGTGGTTTAGGTATTAAAAAAAACAAAATTTCGACTACGGATCCCTAATAAAACCCAATAAAATCAGATTCAGTAATTGAAGTGGGCGTAGGTATAGTTATCGCGTTATATAAAAATAAAATTGATAAAACTATTTTATTATTTACAACAAATGTACAAAATATACATGCAAATGTACAATTACAATACATAAAAAACTTCTTCTCGTGATCATTACCTTTCATGCCTAGACCAGTTCTAATGGATAAAGGAGTACGAGCTTAGATTATAGATAGGTCTATAAATATATTCACATATTCTCAGACAGACATATTCTCCAGTACTGTGGAGCAATTTAAGTATCTGATTCGTACTCAATTAAATGGTGTGTAATCTATAATATAAAAATGAATCGCAAAATGTGTTGGTAAGCGCATAACTCAACAACGCCTGGACAAATTTGGCCAATTCTTTTTTTTAAGTGTTCTTTGAAGTCCAAGGATGGTTTTTACGGCGAGAAAAAATCGAATAATTGCCGGGAAAACCCTAAAAACAGCCCTTTTCTTTTTCCCATACAAACACCCAGCTGTCAAACATTTGACGTCAATCGAAACAAAACATAGACGCGTTTTAGAGAAATAGGGCAGAACAAGGTCTGCCGGGACAGCTAGTAGTAAATATGCCTAGCTTATGTAAGTAGTTTATTAATGTATGGGTATTATGCTGTATTTATTAGTCTTTCTGACTTTATTTTTGTTATTTTTAATTTCATGTTGTGTTTGCCTATAATTGGTTGTGCACTTAATTTTGTTTAATATGTACATACATGTCACCTTGTTATATTGTAACAACTGTTGGCAGACCATAAATAAATAAATATACTCAAAGGATACCTACCTAGGGGTGACTAGATATTATCATTAAATATATCTCTTATACGTCTATTTATGGTATTATAAAATTTCAGTATATGGTCTGTTATCAAATAAGAGAAATTGAAAATTTTATTAAAATAAAGTAAACAATTTTTTTCCACATTTAAGCTCACTGTTGGATTCGAACCAACGACCTCTACTATCACTGCTTAAAGTATATAAAAAAAATTGACTACGGAATCCTAATAAAACCGCATGTAATCAGATTCCCTCATTGAAGTGGGCGTATACTTATCGAGTTACACAAAATATAACATTAAAGTTGATAGAACGAAATTATTAATTAAAAGTGCCAAAACAATCATGGGAGGTACAACATGTACAATTATATATTTACTTATTAATTTAATCAATATTATAGCCAGTGAAGATTGCATATTAAATAATAGGACTCCAGAAAATTTATGGGAGCAACAGTTGGACGAGCATTTACGTTGTGATGACTTTCTTGTTCAACCTACTATAAACGAAACTAGAGAAATAAATGTAAGAATTTTCTTCGCACTTAAATATTTTACCTACGACGATATAGATGAAGTGTTCAGCATTCAAACCTGGATATTTATGACTTGGACCGATGAAAAACTCAAATGGAATCCAGAAGATTTTCATGGAATCAAAAAAACTATCACTTCTTACGTTTGGATACCAAGTTTGAGGTTATTCAACTCGGGAGAAAACGATATGGAATATTTCTCAACCATGCCATGTATTATAAGCAGTGATGGAACTGTTCTATGTGTTCCAACAAAGCATCACTACGCCAATTGCAGAATCAAATTGGGAAATTGGCCTTACGACGTTCAGAAATGCGAAATGAAATTTGGGACGTGGCCAGAGTGGTTGGAGAAAGGTGTAAATGTGACACTGTCATTTAGTTCTCGAGCTGTAAGCATTAATGATGCTAAAGATGGAGGTGAATGGATGATAATTGATTATGAGCAAGAGGAGAATAAAAACTCTGAAGAGCAACTGCGTATGATATTTACATTGGAACGAAAGCCTTCCGTCATCACAGCAATGATTATAGTTCCATGTTTGATAAACACAGTGCTTGCTATCACCTGTCTCGTTTTAGATGTAAGGAATTACATACGTTTGTCATTACTCGGATTATGTTTAGCTATTAATTTTGAATGTTTGACCGAGATAACTATATATATGCCAAGCAGTACCTCTGATCCTCCGACATTACTGCTATACTTGAGAGGTTCCGTAATTTTAACTGCTTTATCAGGTATTTTAACTTTATTTCTAAATTCTCTGTGTAAAAAAGAGACAAAACCATTTCAATGGATCAGTACATTTAATTCATTCGTTTTAAATGGAAAAATTTTAATCTGGCCGCAATGGGTCGAAGATGACGCTGTAAAAGATGTAAAGTTTTCAGTGGAATGGATAAATTTTGCTTGTATTTTAAATAGAATATTTACGCTCGTGATCATTATTGTGTATATCTGTTTGTTCTTTGGTTTTATACCTAGACCAATTGATAATGGAGCTCTATAGAGTTTTACCGGTATCTAGATATTAATAATTATCATTATGTACCTATCTCTGTTATTCGTTTATAGTATTATAGAGTCAGGACATGTTCAAAATTTGGTTAGTTATCTAAAAGGAGAAATTTTAATATTAGCAAGGGTACATACAGTGAACCTTATATTAATGAAAACTTTCAAAATTTTATTATTCGATGCCTTGATCTTTATAATAGATATCCAAACTGCAAACATAATATAATTATTTTTTGGAATACAAAGGTAACCATTATTTAATAAGATTTACTCTGTGAAATCTATGGTTAAAAATACAAAATTAAACTTTCTTCTATCCTAGTTATTTCATCAAACCAATCAAAAGTTTAATTTTCGAATTCTAGTAAATCCCCAAAAAAAAGTTTGCAACCATTCTCTTTTTTAAAAACACTGCGTCAAGAAAAAACGAAAGATTTAATAAAAGCGTTAAGATAAAAATTATATTCGTAAAATTTTATCAAAGCCTAGATAGGTGGGGTTTGGGTGGCAGACAGACTAATGTTATTTTTTCCATTCTAAGGGTAATTTATCAGTCTGCCTCTAGGGCCGAGTGACGTTTCACAGGTGAGCTTGTAGAAATGCGACTAAAACTGTCTGATCATCCTTTATGTTGCCACATAATGTTAGTGCTTATACTACCGGCACGCTAAGATTGCCGTTTTGACAGTCGTTTCTATGTGTCAAAAAGAGACAAGCATAGCGAGTTATGAGACACCCTCTTGTCAAAACGGCTAACTTAACGTGCCGCTAGAATAGTCTGTTTAGTTGTGTTCTTATGCAGTTTTGCATGCGTATTATTTTTTGGATATTAAAATTAAATTCTTAGATACAAATTCCTAATTTTTTTTCCTTATCCCAAATTTGGCAAAGATTTCTAATAAAAGTATTTAGATTAAACTTTAGATTCAATTTTAAAGAAAAATAAAACATGAATTTATAAAAATGTTACTGATTCTCTTGCCATTATTTTCAGTTGAAGGGTGACTTCCGAACTTAACTCCTGAATTAATGAAACAGCTTTGATTTTAGTATTATTGAAGACATCAAAACCGTTTTCAAGTAAAGATTTTTTATACCACCAGCGACAACCATGCAGGCGGGTCACCTGATGGTAATTGACTAACGTCACCTACAGACATTAGCTATACCAAGGTAATTGCCAGTGTTGTAGGTACACCTTATTACAATGCCTTAAAAGCAAAGTAATCAATAATAACCTAACCAGACATAAACCTCAGGCTGTCTATTAGCTATTTTATGCCTAAACGTTATTCCATGAGTCGGTACGTTAGTCATTAGTCTAAAACCCAAGCGCAGCCCAGGCTAGGAATAACTGAATAATTGAAAACCGTTGCCAGTCTGCCGCCATGCCACCGGATATGCAACCGGATATTGACGTCACTTCCGCTCATAAAATTTTAAGCTCTCTATGATCGGATTAAATTGCATTGTTGATTTTAAGCTATGTATATCTATATTGAGGTTTCTGTCGCAAGCGGCTCCCTATAAACCAAGTTTCATAAAATCGATTAATGAGTTACGGAGATGAGTGATAACAAACATTCGCAATAATAACACTGGCTGTCCCCCGCGGTTTCACTCGTTCTCGGGGGATCTTATCTACCTGTGTGCCAAATTTCATCCAAATCAGTTGGCTAGATTTGGCGTGATGAGTAAAAAAACATCCAAACATACAGACTTCCACATTTACTACATTATTATACTTACTTGGAAATATGATAAATATGACCACTTACCATCATGTGGACCGTCTGCCTGTTTGTCAACCTATTGACATAAAAATAAAAATAAAAAATGTGATAATGATGATGTTTTATGTCAAAGGCTGATAAGCAGATATTCCAGCAATATCTACTAATTGACAATGCGTTGTCAACTAAAAGGCCTAGAAGGCAACTGGTGCAAGGGTGCCAGGCAGCTGAATGCCGTATGTTTTTACGACTTTTCCATAACAGAGACCATAACAAACTGTATTTACCACTTTCATAATATATTAGAGTTCGTCTTGCGTATCGAACCCAAAACATTTGAAGATATCTAGTCAATTATTTTAAAACATTTAACTATAAAAAGCAAAATTTTATGTTATTATTAAATTAAATTTTATATACACCGAAGATAAATAAAAGTCAATTTAGTTTTTTTTTTATTTCAACGAACAAAATCATTTTAACAAAACGTATTATCTTAAACAAACGAAGTAATTTAAGTTTTATAATTTCTCAGTCACTTCTAACTCACTCTTAGCTTTTCAATATGCATAAATACTATAATAATTATCATCGTATCGTGAACTCCGTCTGTCTGAGTGCATTTCAATGTATTTCACAGAGCAAGATGAATTGAACTGACAGTTCCCAATATTATGATTATCCTACCAACTGACAGAATAGATAGACGCGTTGTTTAATATGTATATTGCATATCTAATAATACCTATTCTAAGCATTTATTTATTCTATACTAATATTGTAAACAGGTAAAGTTTGTGAGGATGTGAGGTTGTAGGCAGAGGCGTAGCTAGGTAACCAAAGGCCCTGGTGCAAAAAAAACTGGGGCCCTAGCTAAACTGTTTAGTTTATCAAGTCAACATATAATTTTACAAATTTTAAAGGTGCAAAGTTACTTTATCATCAGCTCTAAATATAAGATAGTGTTTTTTGCAATAAAGTATAAATTGATTTATCTGATTATTTTTATAGACCGTTTCCTTATGTGACGGCGAATCTTTCAAATTGTCAATTTCAATTTGGCAAGGGGAATTCCCCTGTATTATTTCAAATGAGTTGAATACTAAAGTCGTGATGCAGCTTATTTACATTCCGAAGGTGGGAGAATTATTAACTAATTCGATACGAGGTTTGCTGGTCAGGGTCCGAGAGCCCCCTAAGCTCGGGGGCCCCTGTGCACGGCACCGCCTAGCCTGCCGGTAGCTACGCCACTGTACGGGTAATCTCTGGATCTACTAAACCGATTTTGCGAATTCTTTTACCAATAGAAAGCCACGTTATCCCGGGAAAATACAACCTATGACAAAATAAAAGTCACAAATAAGGTGACTTTCTTTTAAAAAAATGGGCCATCTTTTGTCTGTAGGTTACTGAAAACAGCATTGAACTCCATGCAATGGTTTTCAAGTAATAAAGACACTAACAGACAGAGAGGAGAGACGCTGTAGCTAGGAAGGATGTCCTCAATGGTGACATTTATGATTTACGCGAACGGTTTGAAATCAATACCTCAGATTATTAAAGATCCGGATATAGCTCTGGATTGGTTTCCGGTGTAGCCCCATCTGGTGGATAATTTAGCAGACAGTTTTGACAGATAGCTTGAGCATTGGACTGTCAAGCACAACTCTCACTGAGATATAAAAACGCTGAAGAATTTTGCAGCTGCAAGATTGTTAATAAAATCATCTGTATTAAATATAACTACATTATTATTATTTTTTTTACTTTGGATAAGCTTGTTTTTGACCGCAATCTCACCAAGCCTAGAAGGCAACTGACACGTCAGAACACACCGATAAGTGCTTGACGATAGACTTTAAACTTGAGGGTGGTAGCCAGCCAGTCGAGTACTACAAAGCAACCTACCACCGTGCTATAGTTTCCTCACGATGCTTTGTTCAAGCTCACTGTAGGATTAAAACCCACCACCTTCACCGTGGTATCCGACGTCTCTACCACTGACCAATCATCGCCATAAAATTTGAATTTTATGCATGAATAAATATGATAAGTGTGTATTTTTCGTAGACCGAATCATAGGACAGATGTTTTTGATTGAACAATTTGTAATTCAATTAATCAATTATCAGTTCGATAAAGTACACGTTTGTAATGTTAAATATTAGGTGAAATGTTTTTTCTTGAACATAATAATTAGGTAAGTATGCTTTATAGGAAATTATAAAGTTGCGGGCTTCGTATTAGAAAACTAAACACTGTTTTTTATCTATTGAATCACGATGAAACCGCAGCGCATTTTCTTGTTTCACTAACCGCTACCCTTTACCAGGCGGTAGGTATTTCAAAACGTTTTCAGGACATTCATCAATACCTAAGATAAACTTATCTTCGGATTATGTTAACTGTAATACAGAGTATAAATCATCTGGAGGTATATTCGGGCGACATTAAATCATTTCCGAAGTTAATTAATTAATTACAAGATTATCTTGTCAGGGTTTGATTTGTTGCAACTGTAATGGATTTTGCAATTATGTTCGGCCCCGCGGTTTTACTTGTATACTCTCCGGCCCATAGACTTTCTCTTTGCAAAAAACCACGTCGATAAGTGGCTCCGGTGAAGCGTGAAAGAAAGACAAACCAACAAATACTTGGGTGTAGCGCTCGCTCTTGCAGGACATAAAGTTTGTTTTGAAAAGAGTAATGGTCGTAGCTCACTTACACGACTCCGCTCCCACCCGACAAATAAAATATAATTCAAATATGGGCTTCAGGTCGTGCTCTTTAGATAGCGTTTATATTGGCAACATAAATTAGCAGACAGCTTTATTTGGGCTATGACCTTTTGCTCAGTTTATTGCCGGCTCTTCTCAGCAAAAGCAACCTTCCGAACCGTGCGATAGATTCTGATCTTAATCTCTTCTGAAAAAAATCTTACGAAAAATTGTCACCGACACTTTTTTTTATGTCACTATGTATGTTTATTAAGCTGTGAGGCGTGCGCATGTTTCTCTGACTGTCTCTCTCTCTCTCTCTCTCTCTTATAGAAAGCAAGCCAGATATTTTTTTATTTTTTTTATATATATACTCTCTCGACTTATATAACTTCGTTCCATCCGGGTATCCCTTGACACCTCTCAAGTTTTTTTTATTTATGACTATGTTGACTATGATTGTAAATATGAAATAAATGTATCTATTACAAATCTATGCTAATATTATAAAGAGTTAAAGTTTGTGATTTTGTGAGGTTACCTAGGGAGTATAATCTCTGGAACTACTGAACCAATTTTGAAAATTCTTTTACCAATAGAAAGCCACGTTATTTGTGAGTGTCATAGGCTATATTTTTAATCCGGGGAAAGATAAAATCTTACGGGAACGCGGGTGCAACCGGGAGGGACAGCTAGGTAGACTTTTAAATGTTATAGTTGCAAGTTGAAATGAAATGAAAATATTTTTTATTCAAATAGGCCTTTACAAGCCCTTAACGTTGTAACGGACCCTTAACAAATAAGGTTACGCATAGAAACTACATTAAAAATGTGTAAGGAGATGATAGCTCAGTGGTAGTCACATCGGCTACCGCGTCGAAGTCGTCGTTTCCAATCCTACAATGAGCTTGAGCTTTCAGTTAAGGAAAACATTGTGAGGAAACCATAGTGGGTACTTTGTGGTACTCGACTGGCTGGCTATCACCGTCAAGTTGAAAATCTGTCGCCAAGCACCTGTTGGAGTGTTCCGGCAATTGCACTTGAGAACCAGTTGCCTTTAAGGTATTGTAAATGGTGTACAACACATTGGGACTCCCCCTGGTATTGCTAATGTCTAATAGGCGATGGTAGGTGATGGTAGTCACCCACCTGCATCCTTGTCAAGCTTGTGATATAAAATATAAACCGTTGATAACTTAACTACCTACCTTACTACATACGAGTATAGTCCAGTTTTATTAATTTCCCGTTCATTTTTATTGAAACATTTTTGCGGTGAATTTTTTATCCATAGGTATATCATTTTTTTCTATCGGTTCGTGTACAAACGCTAGATTTCGTTTGAATTGTCAATCGTACGAACGGAACAATGCTTTTGTATTTTCGAAAAAAGTTTAACAATTTTTTTCAGGATATACACAACTCCTTGAATTTTATATTATTTTCCATTTTATACAATGTGTTTTCGACATTCTTTTTTGCTACGCGCGTCAATATATCCAAGCACAAAAGAATATATTTGTACTAGCTTTCCGCCCCGCGGTTTCACCCGCGATCTCGTTTCTCCATACAAACTTTGGGCCCCTCGTTTTCATCCTCTTTGGAAAACCCTTTCTTAGCGGATACCTACGTCATAATAACTATCTACGTGCCCAATTTCAGCGCAATCCGTTCAGTGGTTTGAGCTGTGTGTTGATAGATCAGTCAGTCAACCTTTGGCTTTTATACACATATACATAGATTAAGCCCTAAAATCAACCTGTCTAAGAAATGTTTTCCTCTATACTAAATATCTTTTTTATCTATAAGTTTTTGGTATAAATAAATAAATAAATAAAAAATCATTTCGTAACCTCTCAAGAGACAAAATTTATTCTGTAGCCGCAACAGTAACCGTTTCTGAAAGCGGGACTTTCCATTGTCTTAGGAATTGTAATTTAATTAATGCTAACTTCATTGCTTCTGACTCTTCTCGTTCTAAAGGTGTAATAAGATCCGAAAATATTTTATTAGGCAGTTACCGAGGAGATCATTTCAATCTTCAAATTATTAAGCTACTAGATTCCACTAGGTTTTACGTGCGTTTTCGAGATGAAAAGTAGTCTATAGAAATCGGGGACAATGTAGTTAACTTAAGAGTGAAATAATTTTCAAAATCGGATGAGTAGTTCCGGAGCTTATCTATATCCAAAATCCAAATTTACAAATATTACCTCTTTGTAATATTTGTTAAGACGATGGGAATAAGTTTTATATATAATTTCACACGCAATCCCATGGGATCTTATCTTATCCCGGGATAAATATAGCCTTTGTTAATCTGGAATAATGTAGCATTCAAATGGTGAAATAATTTTTGAAATCGGCCCCGTAGCTTTTGAGTTTATTCGTTACATACACACATACATACAAATCTTTCCTATATTATAAAGTTCAATCAGTGAAATGAAATGAAGGCGTATCGGGACTTTTCAGGTTATCTCAATAAGTCTGTGAAGCCTTAGTGGAACAGCCACCAATTTCACTAAAACCTGACCTTGTATGGATGATGATTAACTTTACTGTAAATAAATAATGTGAAAATCGAACCCACAAACTGTGGCATGTTAGGTAGTGTGAAAACCAACCTCGCCAACCGGCGCCTCAAATAGCATCCATTACAGAATGGTTTATCAAAATTTTCACTAAAGCTGTGAAAAAGGCGAACGAACGTGAAACCGCGAGGCGAAAAACTAGAGAATGTTAAATGCCCACTTACTGTGGTGTCCAAAGTAGATGCAATGCAAGGACGCGTTGGACTGAGTGAGTCGCGAACAGATAAATCGCATTTGCGCCTCCCTGACCGCTTCTACACTCAATTAAGTTAGCTGGAGGCGTGAGGTATAGAAGGTTGACTTGGATTTAGAAATGGAAACTCAATAAGTGGCTTTGACTTCGCCTGACTATTGCGCTTGATTGAACTGATTGGATCGTCCATTTTACACTTTATTCGCAATGAGGCAGTTTATCCAGGCTACAAGCTAAGGCACGATACAGGCTTGTCCTTTTCTGAATATTTCTGGCGTTACAATCGATCGTGGCTTCCAAATTTTCAACTATTAATATAGCCCAATTAAAAAAAAAGTTACACGTTGATAATTATGTATCTGTAGCTTTCTATAGTTGAAAGAGTTTTTTTTTAATCCTGGATAAGCTTGTGACCACAATCTCACCATGGTAAGTGATGATGTGGCCGAAGGTAGTAAGCACACAATGCCTAGATGAGAGCTGGCTCACAAGTGCAGTTGTCGGAACACACCGATAGGACAGGTTTTCAACTTGAGGGTGGTAGCCAGCCAGTCGAGTACTACAAAGTACCCTACCACCGTGCTATGGTTTTCTCACGATGTTTTCCTTCACCGAAAGCTCAAACTCATTGTAGGATTCCAACTAATAAACTTCGGGCACCGCGATTTTGCTCGGCTTCGCTATCTTAGCTTAATGAAAAACAACAAGTATTCGGGAAATCCGGTGTAATTTGTGGACACGGGACAACATGGAAGATTTAGATTACGGGAATGTCCCGGAATTCCACATAGCACAATCCCCTATTACTTGAACCAAGCAAAGCAAATGAACGTAGCAAAATAGTTTCCCATTCGGTCCGGTGAATAGAGAAAACTAGTATAACTGAATTAAAAATTTAAGTCATTCCAGTTGAGGCACTTTTATAAATTAGCCTCATTTATATCGTGGATTTTAACTGAGAACATTTTCACTAATTTATTTTTCCCATCTATTTTGGTTAGGCGGTTTTAAAATTCACAATATTTTTTTTATCACGTTCCTAACATTTCGTACAGATTCCGAGTTAGAGCGTCTGCAAAGTTCAAGTATTGCGAGTTGCTATTTTTCCGGAAACAAGTAAACGATTGTTTTTTTTTAACTTTTTAGATAGATGTTTGGCCGCAATCACACCATGGTAAGTGATAATGTGGCTGTAGTAAGCACACAAAGCTTAGATGGGAACTGGCTCTCAAGTGCAGCTGTCGGAACACACCGATACTACTACTGAGCTGTCATCGCCTCAATACGTCAAAAATTTTCGTTTGAAAAATCTGTTGAACATACAATTTCTAGGCAATGTATAAAATACCGTATGCACGTATTCAGAATCCTCATGGATTGATTTGATTAGAACCACACTTCGTGGTTATAATTTTTTTTTAGCTGCTGCAGATATTGAAACAATTTTTGTATTACAAAAAAGAGCCATTCGTGCAATCTACAATATGGGTCCACGTGAATCATTAAAGGAAATATTTAAGGAAATAAACGTAATGACTTTACCTTCACTGTATATATATGAAAATATTATGTTCATTCGAAAAAATGTAGATTTGTATAAATCAAATGTAGAGATTCATAATTTCAATACAAGACAAAAAGATAAATTAGTTGTTCCGTATTTTAGATTAGCTAGAGTTAAAAAGTCATTTCTTGGGAATAGTGTTCGCTTTTATAATAAATTACCAGCATCTGTTACCAAGATGACTGATTCTAGATTCAAATCGTACATAAAAAAAAGTTTTGAAAGAAAAAGCTTATTACAAGGTAGCCCAATATATTGAGGATAAAGATGTCTGGAGGTAGCTGCACTCTGTACAAGTACCTACACATTGTTTTTTTTTTTTTACTGTTAATTACCTTTTTTTTTTTAATACGCTGTTATTAGCTTGGTATTTTTTGTTTTAGTTTACTATGTAGGTAACTAATGCGGGTTATAATTTTTTATGTATTTTTGTATTACTTTAAGAATAAAATTGTTAAACATTTGAAAAAAAAAGCCAATATAGTCAGATGGTCCAAAAATATTTAAAAAATGTAACCTTGCTGAGTTTCTTGCCGGTTCTTCTCAGTTGAAGGCTGACTTCCGAACCGGTGGTAACTTCTGTAATTCGACCTTCATAAGTGCCCTTCTAGGGCCTAAACTGAATAAATGGTTTTGACTTTGACTTTGACTTTGACTTTATATAGGATGTTTATTTGAGTGAACAAAAGGTGTGAAATTCATTGGGTTCGATTCCCGGCAGGGGAAAATATTTTTTTCGAAAATGTAATGATGCAATTTTAATCAAAAATCAAATCAAAATGTTTTATTAAATTATGGGAACACTTATTGAACGTCATCTTATTGCTATTTTTTAATGCTTTTGTTACCACCATTTCCAAATAAAGACTTGTCAGGAGACGAAACGACGAAACAAACTCCAGTTAAATAAAAAGTAAAGTTTTAATCAAAATCGGCCCCGTGACTCCTTTCAGCATTTTTCGCTATTCCCTTTAGTTTAAGATTTGGCCATCCACGCCCTATTGAAAAATTCACCCTGATATACTCAAGTTGAACTCATATTCTATATTCACATTATTTTCACGAACAGCAATTGCTTGTTGTCAAATTTAACAGTAATTTCATTATATTTAACGAACACCTGACTTGAAACGTAATTACTTCTTATTACAAACTGGCAAACAAATTTCGTGTGCTCGTTAAAAGTTTGTATCAAGTTATCCTGTTTGTAAACGATCCTATTATGAAATGATTTACGTACTTACTATAATTTTTTGTACTTTTTCTAGGATTGATGAATCGTTTTTGTTTTTTATTGTCTCATGTATTTCTAGTAGTTACTTGTGGGTTACTTGTACATTGCTGAGTTTCTTGCCGGAGTCTTCTCAGTTTAAGTGTATTCCGAACCGGTGGTAGAGTCAATTGTAACGTTCATAAACTCACCAGGGCCTAAACTGAATAAATGAGATTTGAGTTTGAGGTAAATATTTTGATTGTTTTTTTTTTCATTTGTCTCCATCTGTCATTGTGACTGTTTGAATTTATTTCACTTGTGATTTTTACCTTTTTACCTTTATCACAATTAGTATTATTACCTAGTATAGTAATAATATATTTTAATATGTATTTCTTTTTTAATAATAACAAATATACTATTATTGAAAGATTACTCTAGATTACTAATTGAAACTGCCCCAGCTTCAACTTGCTAAAGTCTATTTGAAAAAAAAAAATATAATTTGTTTTCTACTGACCGATCAATATTTTCACTCGATAATATCCTTTGTTAATACAGAAAATTTCATACAATTTTATCTATCATATAAACATAGGTAACAGACATTTAAACATCCAAAAGTTTTACATTCATGATGTTAGTAGTGTCATTAAAAAGTTCGTTTCATTCGCTTTGTTTTATTATAATATATGTCCAAAATAAAATAATAAATCATAATCAAAGAATTTCGTCTTTTGGGTTTATAAATATTATTATCACGAGCTATACCTACTCCTCCAATTAGAACCCACTGTGAATTATAACTCGTCCTCCAATCATTCTCCATTCCATCAACTGTTACTCTTTCATCATGTAGGCAGGCGCCTCCAATATTTTCAATTTTTTTGCTGATCAATAACTGCTTTATAGGTTAAAGCTTCATTAACAATGCTCTTCCTTTCGTCGTCATCCTTCACCCTATTAATATTAAAGGTGCCATAGTTGAAGTAGTCTTCAATCTGCTGTAACGTCTTATCCTTAGTTTCTGGCAGTATAAAGTACAGTAATATAAGCAAAATGATCATTATTATGCCAAAAATAAAAAAAGTTCCATAGAATTTAATCGTTAAAAGCATATATGGCACTCCTTTTAAAGTAGTAAACATACATGTGGTCACGAAAAGTGCAGAAACACATGTACCAAATCCTTTGTGCTCTAACGGAAAAATTTCTCCCAATAATATATTAGGCATTGTGGTGCAACCTAAATTAACAAAAATGAAGTATATTATCAAACTAGATATTGGAACCCAAGAGTTGGAAGTGACAATTATATTCTTGGCTACCAAAAATAAATACAGACATAAAAACATTAGAACAATAACACTGATGAGACTTGTGCTAAATAAAAGCGTACGCCTGCTAATATTTTTAACAAATATTGTTGATATTGTGATACTGGCAGTGATAATGAAATCTATAACCAAAATGTAGTAGAAACTTTGCAACGAATCTGAGGTTACAGTGCCTATGATATTTTTCGCGTATGCTGGGTAAATATGTTTACCGGACGCTTCCACTAATATTGCTGCAAGGATCAAGATCGTTGTTGGTTTAATAAAGCTCTTATCCTTAAATTTCTTAATAAATAAACATTTTTTATTATAAACTGATACTTCATTAGTAGCCCGTGATTTCTCTTTTTGCGCTTGGACAAACTCTTCTAATTCTCTCATGGCGCCTTCGTCTCTCCCTCGCAACCAGAAGAATGCTCTTTCACTGAGTTCGTACTTTTTCTTTGATGCCAACCACGCTGGGCTCTCGGGCCAGGTGTAAGCTATCGAAATTGCTATACACTGAGGCAAGATAGCCATCAAAGCTACTGTCCTCCAACTCAAAAAGTGGCCCATACTATGGACTACCAAACTACCCGCAGATATGGCAATTGACTTTGTACTTAAGAAAACTCCTCTATATTTTGGGGCAACATATTCTCCTATGACTATGGCACCTATATTGGCTGTAGCTCCACCTGATATACCGCCTAAGACTCTTCCTACCATTAAGGTCGGAATGTTTTCGCCAATGTAGATGAGTAGCCAACCTATCACGTTAAGCACGACGTTTAGAATGAAGGCTTTTCTCCTGCCGATGCTGTCCATTAAGGCTGCGGCCAAGAAGATGCCCAAAACACCGGCTGTTCCGGAAGCTGAGGCTGGAAAAAAGGTAGTTTTTAATAAACCAGATTTTAAAGTTAATATGCTATCGGAAAGATCCAGGTTGATCTTTCCGATAGCATATTGGTCGAAGGTAGAGAAATGAGACACAAAAGTACATATTTAATCTTAGCTTTATCATACATATTTATCGAACCTTCCAGCATGTTTCGGGAACTGAAGATTTAGTTCCATTAACAAAACGATCCAGCTTAAAATCCTTACCTAGCCATGATGCAGCCCCAATGTCTGTCTTAATTGGAGACTCAGGAGCTTGTAATGCTGGCAGCAAGCACGCTGGGTATCCTGATACCATACCATAGCTAAACATGTTTATGATGGCACCTGACGTAGTCCATAACTGAAAAGTCATGTTATTAAGGATTTAGAACGAAAAGACTTAGGGGCTATAGGACGCTAGCCCAGTGCCTATAGATAAACTTTAAATTAAAAATAAAAACAAACTTGACGGTTTTTCACTACGGTGTTGGAGTTTGTGTAGGTACTACTCAAATATTATCATGAAATGTATTTATGTGGGAAGGTGAAAATACAAGGCGTAGAAAAGGAGCTGGATATCTAGGTCAGCTTTCGGATACGGTAAGTGCTTGGCGACTCATTTATTGAATTTGAGGATAGTAGACACCCAGGCGAATGACTATGGTTTCCGCATGATTTCGAACACAGAAATTTCAGCATTTCACTATTTCTGATAAAGAAAGTAAAATAGTTGAAACCGCGGAGCGACAAAAAAGTATACATATTTAACAAACCTGTTTCCAAAAAGGTGAAAACCATTCGGGCATCTTACACGATCAACTGATTACACTTCATGAATTCAATCAAATATATGTATGTCTAGACGAATTACTTTGCCAAAATATCTAACGCTTGAGTAAACGATGTGACCATCTCGCTGTATACCAGGTTGTCATGAAATGTAACAGATAATTATCATAAAAGGTGATTCTATATTTACGTACCATATTTGAAATACGGTACGTATTAGGTAGGTACCACATTTTTGTTTTCCAGTGGAGAGCGTGAAATTGTGATGTATGATAATGTGTCGTTAACAAATATCGATAGTTTATGGTATTATATAATATGTTATATTTATGTTGTTCCCTTCAAATAAATCCCACTCAGATATACCGAATAATATACTTGTGTCAATGCTTTTTTCAATCCTCAAAGTACTTCTCATAAGCACCTCATGGTATAGCCTTGAGCTCTTCCAGTGATGCAGTTTTTATGTCCTTAATCGTGGCAAATCCCATAATGGGACAAACCTTTCATGGGTTTCTTCAGTTTTGGCCATATGACCTTTTTGAGTCTGCATGCATAATATGTAATATCCACTGAAATGCTTTCTTTATTTAGTAATCTGCGAAAGTGTGGGACCAGTGAGTTGGCATCAAAGACGGTTCGCCGGCAAGGTAGCGCTAGAGTTGTAAGTTTATTAAACGACTTCAAAAAAGGAGGAGTTTCTCAATTCGACCGTATATTTTTTTTCCTTTTTTTTTGCAAATTATAGGGGCTCAAAATTTTTGCTTTTACAGTAGTTGATTACGATGCTAAACAGTTTATGCAAGAAAACTAGGTCCACCTATAATAACGCAATTTATTAATTTATCTGAGTATGCAAGGTGTCGCATGAACCTCTTCTGGATAAGTTCCAGTCGCAAAGAGTGAGTTGCGTAGTAATAAACATGTTTTATCATAAACTGATACTTCATTAGTAGCCCGTGGTTTCTCTTTTTGGACTAACTCTTCTAATTCTCTCATGGCGTCTTTGTCTCTCCCTCGCGACCAGAAAAATGCTCTTTCACTCAGCTCGTACTTTTTCTTTGATACCAACCACGCTGGGCTCTCCGGCCAAGTGTAAGCTATCGATATTGCTATAAACTAAGGGCAAATAGCAATCAAAGCTACTGTCCTCCAACTCAAAAAGTGGCCCATACTATGGCCTACCAAACTACCCGCAGATATCGCAATTGTTTTTGAATTTAAGAAAGCTCCTCTATATTTTGGGGCAGCATATTCTCCTATGACTATAGCTCCTATGACGGCTGTAGCTCCACCTGATATACCGCCTAGGACTCTTCCTGCCATTAGGGTCAGAATGTTTTCACCAATGTAGTTGAGTAGCCAACCTATCACGTTAAGCACGGCATGTAGAATGAAGGCTTTTCTTCTGCCAATACTGTCCATTATGGCTGCGGCCAAGAAGATGCCCAAAAGATTGGCTATTCCGGAAACTGAGGCTGGAAAAAGATATTTTTAATAAACCAGATTTTAAAGGTAATAATATGCTATCGAAAAGATCTAGGTAGAAGTCGAAGGTAGAAAAATTAGACACAAAAGTACATCTTGGTCTTGTATCCAGATACGAGTAAAACCAAAATGCTAATCATAAAATCTCCATAATATGTTCAAAATCAAAATGTAAAAAGGATAGTATCCCACGATCATAAATGTCTACACGAGAACAATGCCATATGTAATTGTCCTTGAATTAATGTCATAGATACTCTGACTGACATGCCTTGGTTTACGAATAGATGGTTTTAACTGGAAAACCCACATTGAATGTGTTTGCACAAGACTTAGACAGTTCTTAGCTGATATAATCATTGATAAATCCTTATAAAGTTAAATTAATGCTATACAAGTTCTTAACTGAATCGTTTTTACAGTATGAGCTCAAGAACTACCGCCGCACCTTCAACTCCTCTCTAAACCAAGTTTATAAAACGTTGTTTCAAAGCTTTCTCTTAAAGCATTGTAAAATCTTACCTATTCTTAAACAAGAAAATAAATTAAACATTATGTATAATATTGTCAATTTATATCTTATTTAAATCTTATACCTTTAAACGAGAAATTCTTGTATATAAATATATAATCTGAATCTCGGAAACGGCTCTAACGATTTTCATGAAATTTATTATGCAGGGGGATTTAGGGGCTATAAATCGATCTAGCTAGGTTTAATTTTTCCCTTTTTTTTGTGTGAAAAACTATTGAAATTTTACCAAAAAAAACGAGCAAAGCTCGGTCATCCATGTACTAAATGTTTAATGAACCTATGTTTAAAAAAACTGTATTTATGATTTCGATGTAAACTAATAAGTTCAGCTTTGCGACAAACGTTTGTGGTTTTTAATAATAATATTGCTATAAATACATGTATTTTTCAAACGATAATAATAAATACTAAACTATAAGTTAATTATTAGCTTTATCATATTTATCATCACGAACCTTCTGGTATGTTTCGAGAACTGAAGATTTAGTTCCATTAACAAAACGATCCAGCTTAAAATCCTAATAAATTAATTAATAAATTAATCCTAATAGCCATGATGCAGCCCCAATGTCTGTCTTAATTGGAGACTCAGGAGCTTGTAATGCTGGCAGCAAGCACGCTGGGTATCCCGACACCATACCATAGCCAAACATGTTTATGATGGCACCTGACGTAGTCCATAACTGAAAAGTCATGTTGTTAAGGATTTAGAACGCAAAGACTTAGGGGCTATAGGACGCTGGCCCAGTGCCTATAGATATACTTTAAATTAAAAAAAAAACAAGCTTGACGGTTTTTCACTACGGTGTTGGAGTTTGTGTAGGTACTACTCAAATATTATCATGAAATGTATTTATGTGGGAAGGTGAAAATACAAGGCGTAGAAAGGAACTGGATATCTAGGTCAGCTTTCGGATACGGTAAGTGCTTGGCGACTGATTTTCAATTTGAGCTTAGTAGACAGCCAGGCGAATAGGTACCCTAACCCTCTAGACTATGGTTTCCTCGCGATTTCATACACGGAAATTTAAAATTCGTTGTAGGATTCGAACCCCATAGATATCAATACTTCTGATAAAGAGTGTAAAATAGTTGAAACCGTGGGGCGACAAGAAAGTAAACATATTTAACAAACCTGTTTCCAAAAAGGTGAAATCCATTCGGGCATCCTACACGATCAACTGATGACACTTCATGAATTCAAATGTATTTGCAAGAATATCTAACGCTTGAGTGAACAATGTGACCATTTAGCTGTATAGGTACCAGGTTGACATGAAATGTAACAGCTACCGAATTACCAAAAAAAGGTCAGCATATTATATATACCACTTTTTTTTTCCAATTGTGAGCGTGAAAGTGTGATGTATGATAACAAATATCGATAGTCTTAGGTCTTATGAACGTATCTAGTTGTCGTTATCTGCCAAAATTATCAATATCCTTGCAAACCAACACTATCCTATTTAAAAGCTTAATTACATTAGCTTTTCGGCGCATTTTCATCATGGTAAGTGATAATGTGACCGAAAGTGGTAAGCACACAAAGCCTAGATGGCCACTGGCCCTCAAGTGCAGCTGTCGGAACTCACCGATAGGTGCTTGGCGACAGATTTTTAACTTGAAGGTGGTAGCCGGCAATGGTGCAGGCAGGTGGTTGCAGTGGTGCTATGGTTTCCTCACGATGTTTTCCTTCACCGAAAGTGCAAGATCATTGTAGGATTCAAAACCACGACCTTCGCCGCGGCATCCGACGTCACTACCACAGAGCTATCATCGCCTAATCAATAATGTACAAAGTTAATAATTAAATAATTCAAACCATATTATGCTTCAAACCAAAAATACCGGTTTTGTAGCTGTCGTTATAATAAGTATTTTGGAATGTTGTAGATTGATAAATAAAATTAATATTGTGATTTATCGATACTCCAAAAATATTAATCGTGGTCGAATTGGACGTAGGTATAGCACAGCACTAGTTATATCTTTAAACCGTCGTAAATGAAACAATGGTATAACACAACCATGTATAAATGTCGAAGACAAGCGGTTAATTGAAATGTAATGGATATCTATTATATAAAAATGAATCCCTATTTCCATGGTCACGGCATCACGCCTGAACGGCTGGACCAATTTCGCTAATTCTTTTTTTGTTATATTTGTTATTGTAAGGAGAAGGTTCTTATGAAAGAAAAAAGTATGAAAGTTGCGCGGAACATTAGAAAATTTAAGAAAACTTAACGACCATATTCAATTTTCTAAATATTGTTTAAAACTGATGGTTCCAAGTTTCTTTTTATTTTCATTTCATGGCAGGACAACGTCTGCCGGGCCCACTAGTAAAGTGATACAATTGACACGTGATCTCAAATTGTATGCATTTTTTTAAAAGTAAAATAATAATCCTACTAATATTATCTATCCTATCCTACTAATGTGAAAGTTTGGATGGATGGATGTTTGTTACTCTTTTACGCCAGATCGGCTGAATGGATATGAATGAAATTTGTCATGGACATAGATTATAGTCTGGAATAGCACATAGGCTACTTTTTATCCCGGGAAAAGATAAAATCCCTCGGGAACGCGGGTGAAGTCGCGCGGAACATATAATAAATGTGAAAGTTTGGATGTATGGATGGATGTATGTTTGTTACTCATTTACGCCAGATCGGCTGAATGGATCTAAATGAAATTTGGCATAGAGATAGATTATAGCCTGGAATAACACATAGGATACTTTTTATCCCGGGAAAAGGTAAGATCCCTCGGGAACGCGGGTAAAACCGCGCGGAACAGCTGGTAGTTTATAAATATTGACACCATCTATGCGTTAGTAAGGTTTCTTTAGCGTCACGTGTACAGGATGTTTTTAGTCAGGTATGATATCTAATCGAAATAGTGTGATAGTGTACATTATCTTTAATATTATTAAGAGGAACCTTAAGTTTGGATGTATGAGGTAATTTCCGAAACCAGCTCTGTGGTAGTGACGTCGGATGCCGCTGTGAAGGACGTGAGTTTGAATCCTACAATGCGCACTTCTTGCACTCTCGGTGAAGGAAGACATCGTGAGGAAACCATAGCACCACTGCAGCCACCTGCCTGCACCACGGCTGGCTACCACCCTCAAGTTGAAAATCTGTCGCCAAGCAACTATCGGTGAGTTCCGACAGCTGCACTTGAGAGCCAGTTCTCAACTAGTCTTTGTGTGCTTACCACCTACGGCCACAACATCAGAAGGAAAAAAAATAAAAAATAAAACCTGATTCGATTTTGTAAATCTTTTCACTAATTATATCTAGTTACCTCCTCTTAAATACCCGATTGGACACACGCTCACACATAAGTATGCCATTGTGTAATGTCTGGCATTAAAATACAGGATTTATTAGTTTAGTCGATTTCTAATCATTATCAAAAGCCGATTAACATAGGATCGGCTTTTGGCTTCATCTTAAAATCTGAGAGAGTTGCAATTTGTTGATTAAAAGTGTAAATTATCTATTTTAATTCCATTGCCGTGTTCAGATTGCCAAATAAAACTACATACAGTTATGTTGGTCTATATTAGTTTATACCATAACACAATTGGCAATTAGTGATAACACTTGATGTAATTACGTAATCTGAATCAAAAAATTACATTACAAAAAACCTATCTCC
The DNA here is from genome assembly GCA_951361185.1 of Ochropacha duplaris. Taxonomy (NCBI): domain Eukaryota; kingdom Metazoa; phylum Arthropoda; class Insecta; order Lepidoptera; family Drepanidae; genus Ochropacha; species Ochropacha duplaris. The sequence continues at coordinate 1,723,395 of OX592715.1, read as the reverse complement.
TTATTTATTTATAATTCGACGTATGTCGCCATATTTGCTACGCCACATCTGTTGAAGCCTCTTTGTATTCTGTAATTTAAAAAATAATCATCACCTTTACTTTATCATCATCAAACAATCCAACCTTGTCTTCATTTGTAGGTAGGAGTTTCACAAGCAGCCGGGTCACCTGATGGTAAGTGACTACCGTCGTCATGACTATAATCATTAGCAATACCAGATGTTTGGAACATCTGCCTGTATGTCAAATACTGAATTAAAAAAATAACGCTATGATTCTTATAAAAGAAAAAGGCCTCGAAGTCATGCATATTGAACCTCCTGCCAGGTCAAAACCAATTTCAAGTTTAATAAGACACACATAAGGTAGATTTGACATACCTCATATATCCATCCTCTCCCCATTTCTTCCCCCACCAGTTGAGCAGTATCCAGTATTCAGGAGTGTAACCAACTAGAAGCATAGCGTGGTTCAATTTCCAGGGTAAGCAGAATGGGTCATCATATATACCGCTCCTGCAAGCAGTTTGTTTAATGCTTTTTAAACTCCTACTCCTATAGCTGATGATAAGGTTTAAAGTTATAATATTATAAAAGAACTGGCAAGAAGGCATCAACTGACGGTTAGTAAATACCGTCTTATGGAAAGCGCTAAAAGGTAGCTCTTATTGTCTTGGCAACAGAATTTTAACTTGAAGGTGGTAGCCAGCTAGGAGTACTAATAGCACTCCACCGTGCTGTGATTTCCTTACGATGTTTCTCTTCATAGAAAGCTCAAGCTCATTTTATGATTTGAACGATAGATGTTTGCGTTCCAGTAAATTTTTAAAAGATTGCGGGTAGACCTAAAAATTAACCTATATTTTGGTCCACTGTGGGTAGTCAAAAATTTAAATGACTAATGAAATCTCCATTTTTGATTAATTAATAGCTAATAGAAGGGGCAGAGATATGCAAACATCCACTAAAGGTGAGTATGGATGGACGGAATGTCAAGAAAAGCGTAATGACTGACCTGTATAGTTGAAAAGTATATGGTGAAGCGTTAACTCCCACAGCAATAGGTCCAATTGTTGCTACTGCACGTTCTATGGCTGCTTCGTCCCCTAGGGGCAATGTGGCCCAGCGTTTGGGACGTACCCTTACTAGGTAGCGATTGTATTTGCAACTACCTTTCTGGAAGCAGAAAGAAATAAATGACCTAGGAGGCAAATTTTGGTCTTCCGGCTGATATGACGTAGGGTTCCCTTGCGCAGTAGCTGGGGCTTAGAATAGCAGCTACGGTACTCCCCAGCCTGTCGTAAGAGGCGACTAAATGGGGACCTTCGGGGCCATGGGCAATCGGGACCATGGGCAATCGTGGCGGGGGGCCCAAGCGCCCTGAAGCGGCCTCGAGAAGGATGATGGGTCGTCGTGGTAACGACCCATCGTGCGATAGCACAGCGAGGGTGCTGAGGGGAGGTATCACGCTTCCTCCGGGACGGGCTATTAGCGCCGCACGTGGAGGGGGTTGAGTATGAGTTCGAGAACCCGACTCCCTCTACAGCGCAGACAGCGGTGACCACCGTGGAGTTTTAGTCAGTAAAAGTCTGACATAACCCGACTTCTGCCCCCCTTGAGCGGTCGGGTCCTATGAGGATTTCCCCACGTAAAACAAAACTGGTTTTCCTCAGGAACGCGTGTGAAATAGGTAGTCACTATATATACCTTCCCAACGTAAGGATACTGGGTCTCCATAATAAGTCCATCTCTGGAGGCATAGGTGAGTGCTGCTCTCAGCGAGCCGCCGTCGCAGCCACTGTTGCCATCTTTGTAACTGCAGTCTACTATTTGTTGGGGACTGAAAACATGTTGTTGCAATAGATATTTTTCATCTTGCGGTACAGGAAACTCTTGATAATCAATATCTATAGATTGACAATCGTTAATTTAAGGCTTCAGCAATAAAAAAAAAGTAAGAGTAGATTGGTAATGAACACCTTTTTAATTTTGGAGCAACTTTGAATCACCGTGGTTCAACGCAATATTTTAGCCGAGAGATAGCAGGCGTAGTGCGGTCGATAAGTAGTTAATGGGGAAGTTGCCTGTATTTAAGATAACTAAGTGTTAGTGCATACAACTTCATAAACTACAACTTTTAATGTATATTTATGACGTCATAATTTATTATTGAATAAAAAACTCCATTTATTAACTTGAAACACGTTTAGTGGGACGACCGTCCCGACCGAAAGGTGTATCGCTTTAACATTTAAACAAAAAGAAGCTGATTTGAAAAGTTACACAACGTACCTATTTTCTACTGTAAGTTTCAAACTTCCCACAGAAAAACCTTCGAGATGAAACCAGCCGAAATTCCCAAAATGGGATGAGTCCCTACAGCTATTGATATATATTTACAAGTAGCGGCTATATTATATCAGTGATTTTGACAAGTTATACTCAATTTTCATTCATTCATTCACTTCACGAAGAAATACACCAAATATTTTTTAATCAAACATGGATGTGCGTTTGGCCGTCGACTGACTGCCGGCCGCCCAGAAAATGTTTATTATGTACCTCCGGCCTTGAAGACCATTTGGACTGTAGACGTCAAGAAACAGTCCCGGCGGGACGATTATGTATCTCTTGAAAGGTTGCAACAGGCGTAAATTCCTGCTGTTAAACTACACCTTTGTATTAGCAAACAGTAATCGACCACTAAGTCTCCATCTACTGGACAATCCGTGAACTAAAAATGAATGCTAAACTGCAAATATTTGTTTCCATTTATTGCTAACCTATCACTAGTGGCGCTAGTGTTTATGGGCAATGTGCATTCTGCGATAGGCGTGCGATAGGCTTCCGTAATACGGTTTCTAGTAATATTGCAAGCGATCGCATAGCGGTGGCTGTCGCTTTGCTATCTTTTACATAATAGACCTGCAGGAGTGAGTTCCTCTCCTTTACTAGGACATACCTCAGTTCTTTCCAATCTCTATGCTTCTTATAGAGCTGTGCTTGTAACGCATGTGTGACTGCGAAAGCATAACACGCTCCGCAGTGCCATTGCTCTTCGCGTCGCGGCTGGAAACCTTTTTTGCGCCAATCTACCTGGTGGTATTGAAGGTCTGTTACCATGCAACTAACTAAAGAAGCTAGAATCATACAATTAGCTTAAGCTAGGCTTGGGCTAAAAAATCTATAGGTAAGGGCTATATTGTCGGTTTTTATACGCGATATATTGACTTATTATCGATTCGATATTTATTTTAGAATAGGTACGGTCGGCCAAGAAAGTGATGTGCCAGTTTTGATTTAGTTTCCTAGTCATCGAAAATTACAACAAGGTTCAAACTAAAAAGATATCACTTGAAAGAGATGCATAATAATGACATGAGTTGTCATAAGTTGTCAGATTGATCTGTAAGCGAAACTAATCTTTATCACCTATCAATCTGCACGCGGCATTCAACCTTAGGGTGGTACACCACTTTCTTGGCCGACCGTACTATCGTATTCGTACCTATCGTTTTTTTTTTCAGGCCTCCCTCACGGTGGACCCGATCTTGTGAGGTTCGCGGGAAGCCACTGGATGCGAGTAGCGCAAGACCGGTCGTGGAGATCCTTGGGGGAGGCCATTGTCCAGCAGTGGACGGCTTCTGACTGACATGATGATTATGACATTTTTTTAACTTGCCCATATCTAGCTTGAGCTTTCGGCTTTAACATATCGAAAGGTAACAAAAGGCAGCTTACTTGTTTAGGAATGTTGCTATGAAGACTCTTACGATATGCACTTCTATGGGGATCTTCAGCTGGATCAAATATAGGAAAAGTGTGAAACAACTTGAGTAACTTCTTCAAATAATCCGTTGGATCCTGGGTTAAATTAAAGTTAATTTACTTAGATACTTTATTTAAAATTAAAAATATTATATGCTCTTTTATTAATTTACTAGCTGTTCCTCGCGGTTTCACGCATATTCCTGAGGGATCTTATCATTTCCTGTGATAAAAAGTAGCCATGTTTTATTACAGGATATGATTAACCTGTGTGCCAAGTTTCGTAATTTAATAATTTCCGTCGAGTAATTGCAATTGACGGTTTTCGGATTTATTCCTTTACCTACTTGTGCTACATGACGGTGCTTCTTGCCAAATTTCATGGTTCTATCTAGGTAAACGGAAAATCAAAACCTATAGGTACTTAGGCTGGTTTTGATTCTATTGCGAGAGTCAAAATATGCGGCATAAACGGATCATACACGGCCGTATCTTTTGATCTTACCCAGTCTCCAAAATGATTAAGGTGTAATGAATAAGACTTTTTTCCCGCCAAAAAGTCTTGATTGTGACGCGCCACTCGCTGCAAGTTTACCCGCCATTTTTCTAATGCCGCCATCTCGTGTTGAGGTGTCATGTAAACTTTTTTGTGGACAGACTACAAAATAATCATTGAGTTATTTTTATTTCAAAAAGTTTTCAGTTTTCAATTATTAGGCTTCAATGATCGGTTTCCATGTCGGGGATGTATGTAACCTACATACATAGGTAGCCAAGCTGTAGACCTCGGGAAAGTTTTGTGACCTTTTTTGCGTTTTAAAGACCTCTGGCTCCGCCATTTTGAAAAAAAAACCGGTTCATAACATATCACGAGAATCGTTTGAGAAATACGACCTGTAGATGAGAACAGTCAGACAGACAGACGGACAGCCGGAAAGACAGTAGACGAAAGAATTTTTGCCCAAGCTGAAACGGACACGCTTCGCTCAATTCATATTGTAAGATTTAATCACATACCTACTTAATTCAATATCTCTCTGTGGCGTCAGTAAATAATGTTTAACTACCAGGCGAATAGTTTCAGTAGGCCTACTGTGCTACTACAACAACTCCTCACATGATTTTCCATCACCGAAAGCTCAACCTAATTTGAGAAGTGTCCTCCGACCGGCCTTGGCATTCGACATGACCATTGTGTTATCATTTTGTGATCTTCGCACCAAATTCCTCTTCATAAGGCTACAGACCGAGGCTACAGTGCCGAAGTAATAACATTATGAAATACCCCTTACCTTATATTCATTCCAGTGTGATTTTGGCATATCTTCGTGTAGTAATAAACCGTCTAGGATATGACTCGTCACATAATAATCACTGCCGTCAGTTGAACAGTCGCTCACATTCGAATATTTAAGAAATTCACCGTACCTCTCCGTTCTATGAAATAAATCCACAGTATTTGAAACAAACTCATTTATTTTCGATGAGCCCGTGCATCGAGTATATCTGCTACTTTTGTATTTATTCAAAATATTTTTAATTTTGTATGTAGTATCACTTATGTTTAGATTACAATTTATTATCGCAACAAACGTGAATAATATTGTTATATGCATTTTCGTTCACTTACAGCGAATAACTGATTTGAGTTGTTGATTCTATTATTTTAGAAAATTATTCTGTCAACCAATTTTCAACGTTTTTCGATTGATATAGATTTGAGTTTACTTCACGATAGGAATAATAATAGTGCTCATATTACAAGCAACAAGCACATTTTATTGTAATTTGATCCTACAGCCAATGCAGCAATACCTTAACATGCAATAATGACTAATAATGACCACCCATGTATGTAAAAGATAAATTGCAGATTAAATGAAATTAAAGAGTTATTTAAAGGTGAAAATTCAATAAAACACGTAAATAATTTATTTATCTTATTTATTTGTCAAAATTCATACTAATTTACTAATAAACGAGTCATCACTTCATTCATATATTGAGTTCCAACAAGAAAAGTGTAGTAACAAAAAAAAACTATTAAACTGAAAAAAATTGTCTAAAAAATACAAAACATTCTAGGAATTTAACTGATTAAACGGCATTTAAGAGAAATTATCACATGATAGCTATGTTTGAATATTAAAAATACAGTCACACCTAGATCTCAAGAAATAGACACGTAAGATCACAATTACACAAAATCCTAAAAACATATGGAAGTTACTAAAATAACTAAACATAAATTAATGGAAAGATAAAAAAAAACGGAATTTAACTGTGTGTATTTTATTTCACTTTCCATTGAAATATTAACAAAATAAATATGTATTTATTAAGCTATTCTTCATACATTACAATGTCATGATGATTTTCTAAATCTATTTACATAAAATGAGATAAAAAATATAAAATAATGACTTACGCAACTTTGGTGTCCGGCACCTGAAATTTCTAACTATAATACTTAGCTCAATTTTCACACCAACTAAATAAATTAACATAATTCTATCTAATCTAAACTTTTATTGTAAATCTCGTGCATATTTCATTATTTATTTAACAGAGCCATCTACGTATGTTATGAGGTACTATAAGCGCTTCTGGAAGAGTCACCAAGAAACCACAAAATGACAAGATTTTTCATTATTGATTTATTTTTTGTAATAAAAGCGTAACTTTTCATTATTTTTTTTTAAATTAATGTTTCCCGAAGTCCCAAAATCACATATTCATTAAATAAATGCAGTAAATATTACATTAAATATGTTATTTGTAATAGGAATAGATTGTCTACTTATAAACTAAAGCTAACAACTATAATGACTAATAATACTCTGTTAATACTTAAAATAGTAATAAAAATAATTGGTTTAAGCATTTCGGTTACTTTGGTTTGAGTCAAATCATTTATAGGACGTGGATTCATAAAAAAACATATTTTTATAAAAGCAATTCGCTTGGAATTTCAAGAAAGCATTTTTTCACTCGATAACAGCAAAAGGTGTTGCTGTGCTTTGGATAATAAAAAAATATACATTTTTATATGAATCGTGGTGCTTTATTAGTCTGAACACAGTTATAACAATTGTCAGATAAATGAAAACTACAAATTACGCCGACCCCAAGCCCTAAAGTAATTTAGCTATCGAAATTAATTGTATTTTTGGATTGTTATACATCATTTTACTTGTATAAACAACATAATCATAAATTAGACGAGGCATTAAAAATAAAAAAAACTTCATGAATAATTAAAAAGTAGTAATTTTTGTGTTAGTCCATTTTGCCCCTCAGATACCGGTTAAAATAATTATTAGGTTTTAGATGTTGTCGCACTCTAAATTAGAAAGAAATAGGCTGACTTTGAAAATACTGTTTTTTTATTATTATTATTATTATTAAGTATATCAATTAATGTATGTAATACAATAATACGCGGTAACTATAAAATAAATACTGATAAAACACAAATAAAATGACATAAATACAATCCAAGTGTTTTTGTTAATGAATATGTGGTTTTTGGGATTTATTAAACATCACAACATACGAGCCAAATTGAGCATTAGAACAAAAGAGATAAATATATAATTTGATTGTACAGTCGCACACCGCCTCCTTACATTACGTGCAATGTTTACTTGAAGTCGTGAGGACTTGTTGGATTAAATTGATTTCTAGTTATCTACATTTTGAAGACTTAAAAACAGACTCATATTGCCTATGTCCGTTTTGAGTCTACCGTCTAAAACAATAATACATTGTGTTACAAGCTTATACACAAGCAATAATGATTCTTATAATTATATATACAAGAGTTTAATTCATTCACAGCACGTATAGAACTGGTATTTTACAAACTCCATTTTTCCATAATCTATTATAAATCGAACCGTCTGAAAATATTAAAAATAATTAAAAAAAACCGACGTTTTTGTACATAAAGCTTAACAAGTTATCGAAATAAGCTTACGAGGTGGTGGAAATACCTACTTTTTGTTACATTCTCATTGCATTATCACTCGAATGAAACTCGAACGTCAGGCAGAATCACTCGAACACTTCAAACACTATTTTCTAAACCATTCGTCATTAATATTTGGCACTTCGGAGACAAAAATCTTATTTTTCATTAAACATTCTGTGTAGAACACAGAATAATTTTACCGAGAAGTTTATTATTAGCAACTCTAGGCGAATTTGTCTTCCTTCGTAATAAAAACGAGCAATGTTATAAACTCGTATTCATTACTATGAGCTCAGTAACCATTAGAACATCAATACAATTCACTTTAACCTTATCTTGAGAACTATAACGTCTTTACCTTCATCTCTCATTAATAATAAATAATACTTTTCACAGAGACAACTGGCATCATCGATCCGTTATCACTTCGTGAGAGTCAGTAGTAGGGCAGAGGTAGTTTATTCACCGTAGCCGGCCAGAAGCTCCGTTAAAACTTTTAAGTTCTGTGTAGGGTCTTTGGGAGAGGAGACTCATGCCCTCACCTCCATTTAGAGCGGTAAACTCTTTGCGTCTTTTGTACATCATGAGCCTGGAAAGAAATTAACAATATTAGGTAACAATTCGTTGGTAAGCGCATTACTTGAGATTGTCTGGACCAATGAGACCGAATAGAGTTTTTAGGGAAATAATTAATGGAAAGTTAGTGTTTTATATGTTTTTTTAACAAGCCATTTTCGACGATATTTCTGCGTAAATAGACGCCATATTTTTGACGCAACATTATTTGGAGGACCAGTTAGCAAGTAACACCTTTGTAACACTACTTGTCATATTGGGTTCGATTCCCATCCAAGACAAACATTTTTGTGCATGAACATGTCTGTTTATCCTCTGTAGTATATCAGTTATTTGGTCTCCATAGTACAAGCTCTGCTTAGTTTGGGATCACATGACCATGTGCAATGAATGATCCAGATTATTTAAGATTTTAAAAATATTGACAAGTTTTTTTTATTTTTAAATTCACCCTTATTCACTCTTTTGTTTTATTAAATTCCTCTTTAAGTACACATAGAGAAGTTCAAACATTCACGAAGCCCATAACATCAGATAAACAATGTATATAATGAGATAAACAAAGTAATCGCTAACGTCTTCATATAACTCTTAGTAATTCCAAAATAAACAAAACATTTGTAATCTTCTAGAAAATATACAGCGTGTCTCTATAATAGGTTTGATAATTATTTTAAGCCTACTATAAGGTGGCTCAATATACGGAAGACAGAAATATATGGTTGTAGTAGCTTCTCTCTGCACTAGCATCCCCCTGGCGAAGTGTAAAATATTAGAAAATGTATCTAATGTATTTTTGAAATTTTAAATGAATTTAAGAAATATCCACTGCAAAAAATTGCTTTGTTCTTGCCGGATTCTTCTCAGTTTAAGTGTATTCCGAACCGGTGGTAGAGTCAACTGTAACGTTCATAAGTGCCTTACCAGGGTCTGAACTGAATAAATGAGTTTTGATTTTCATTTATAATTTAACAAACATTGTAAAAATCTACTAATGTTTTTTTATTGCAATTTATCGCACAAAATAATTTATTAATACTAATATTATAAACAGGTAGGGTTTGTTAGTTTGGATGTAGGACGTAATATCCGAAACTCCAAAATTTACACTTCATTTCATTTCATTTATTTGCATTCCACAATAAAATTATTTTACACCTTAGGTGGTAAATTAGGTTTAGTCAATTTGTGGACCCTGTCGGGCACATTAAGAATTGGAAGCTTCATTATCCCTGAGTATAATACTAATTTTCATCTTCGGTCTTTTACCACCTAAGTTCCGGACAAATTACCAACTTATTATCCTTTTACATACATTTTACGAGCATAAACTAATTTTTGTATACAATATCACATATGCCCAGCAAATGTAACTTGTTTACTGTCCCTGAATGAATCGTGACGACTGTTTAGTACACTCATTACTTCGTCACCTTGGATCACGATGTTGTATTTTAAAATATATCTACCTACATTAAAATAGCACCATCTTACTAATATTTTAAATGCGAAAGTATGTTTGGATGTGTGTGAAGATGTTTGTTACTCTTTCACGCAAAAACCACTGTATGGATTTTAATGAAACTTGGTACACAGGTAGATCATATACTGGTATAACATATGGGATACTTTTTATCCCGGGAAAATATAAGATCCCTCAGGAACGCGGGTGGAACCGCGAGGCGGAAAACTAGTTCATACATATTAAATCACTAGCTGTCCCCTGCGGTTTTTATCTTATCCCAGGATAAAAAGTATCCTTATTAAACTATAGAATTTTAAGAGGAAAAATTCCGTCATACATTATTGTTGCATAACTTTAGTCGAAGTCAAAACCATTTATTCAGTTTAGGCCCTAGAAGGGCACTTATGAAGGTCGAATTACAGAAATTACCACCGGTTCGGAAGTCAGCCTTCAACCGAGAAGAACCGGCAAGAAACTCAACAGTTTAGGCAGCTGCGCAACGGAAACGGAATAAATTTTCCCCGTTTTTGCAAAATTTTTCATTGATGCGTCATGTTATATAACCTAAAGCTTTCCAGGATAAATGGGCTATCCAACACTAAAATAACTTGTTTTGCTGACCTCTACAATGTCAAGAAAGAAATGACTCTCAAGTTTGTGCATATCTTCCCAAATTATCTTCAAGAGAATTTGCTAGATTTTTTCTTTTACAATTTTTCTTCAACAGTTTCGTTCGATCGCAGACCGTTCCGAAATTGAAGCAGCCTTGATCTTTTTTATAATAAAATACCACGTTTCGGGTATGTAGTAATAATACATGTACAAAAAAAAAACAATTACGCTGTATAACGTAGACAATTTCATAGTGATGTAGCGAAAATCTAAATTTAACAGAACAATACCAAGCGACTGCGCAACTAACACTAGTCTATTATATAGATTCTATGATAAAGGGTGTTGTCTATTATCTGATTTTAAAAGTTAAAATTACCATAGTGCTAAGGGAGGGGATTAATTTTGCCAAAATTTCAGCTTTAGTTAAGTTTAAAATATCAACTGAATAAAAAAAGTAAAACTGCTGTTCAAAGATAAATGACGAATGTGGCGAAATTAATTCCCTTTGGTATTATTAATAACAAATATCGATTTTGAATAATGTCTTCGTAACCAATAAAAATAAAGATCAAAGCTCTAGCCACCGAATAAATGAATGAAAATGACATGATATCTAAGTACTTATGTTTAATGAAAAATCTATGGATTCTAAAATATATCCTATTGTGTCGACGCATAACATAGTCTTCATCTTCCTTTCCTTATCCCACGCTAAGTGTGGTCGGCACAACATGTTTTCTTCTTCCACTCCGCTCTATCACTAGTTTAACATAGTCTATGCTCATTAATTAATTATTTAGAAGTTAATTGCCATTATGACCTTGATTGTATGGTACATCCTCTATAACACCACCATAATAACCGTACCACCATAACCATCATAAATAATGACATGATTGGCGATAAAAACAGGGACACTCTGTAGTTATAGAACGATGGCTAAGGCTCTATTTACATTGGCGCGGTACGGAATGGAAGCGATTTTTTTTTAATTTTACGAGTTTATAGCATAATGGACTTTATGTCAATTGTGTAGCCTCCAACGGCAACTACTGGAATCATCGAGAATGCGCGGGAATTTCCCGAAAGACGCGCGACGTTTTTTTTGGCTCGTTAGTTAGTTAAGTTATACAATAGGGTATTTGACTACAGTGAAAATATAAGTAAAACTGTTGTTAGCTTAACAGTAAACATTTTTCCGAAATAATTTAGCCATCGTAGATATTTGAAAGTATGTATGATTTTTCTAAGAAATCATAAATAAAATGATAAAATTTTCGTGTTTGACCACGTGATTGAAAACGCTCGGTACTGGCCTTTTCTGAGTGTGACGTCACCTGCTAGTAAACAGCAAAATGGAATCGAGAAAGATATTTTGACAACTAAAAGTTGGATATCACGTGACCTCGGCATTATGGCGTCTTAGCGTTTTGGTGGCCTGTTTATCAATATAAACTTTGATGGTAATTTTTAAAGAAAATAGAGAAAGAAATTAACAAAGAATTAAGCAAATTGCAAAAGTACATATTATGCTACCAGCTGTCCTCCGCGGTTTTACCTGCGTTCCCGTGGGGTCTTATCTTTTCCCGGGATAAAATATTGCCTATGTTACTCAGGGATAATGTAGCTTTTTTTTTTTATGTCGCAGTGACAACGGGTCACCTGATGGTAAGTGACTACCGTCGCCTATAGACATTAGCAATACCAGGTGGACTGCCAACGTGTTGTACACCTTATTACAATGCCTTAAGGGCAAGGGCAACTGGCTCTCAAGTGCAACTGCCGGAACACACCTACTAGGTGCTTGGCGACAGATTTTCAACTTGAGGGTGGTAGCCAGCCAGTCGAGTACCACATAGTACCCTACCACCGTGCTGTGGTTTCCTCACGATGTTTTCCTCCACCGAAAGCTCAAGCTCATTGTAGGATTCGAACCCACGACCTTCGTCGCGGTATCCGACGTCACTTACCACTGAGCTATCATCGCCTTGAATAGCTTTCTAATGGAACAATTTTTTTTTTAATCTGTAAAGTAGTTTTGAATTTAAATCGTTACGTACTAAACTAAAATACAAATCTTTCCACTTTATCTATCATTATTAGTGTAGATAAAACCTGTCAAATACCCTATTGACATTACATTCATTACAAATACTGTAATGAAAGTAATGTTGTTCCATTCCGCGGCAGTGTAAAGTGAGCCTTAAGATATATAAATTGAATCACATAATTACGCGCGTCAGTATCGCGACTGTAGGTACTAGCGAATGTGCAAGTACTTCAGTTCACTTGAAAAGATTATACTATAAAGACGTGTGGAACAAAAACAAATAAAAAGTTAACAACGAAATTGTTTCAGTAACAAAATAATTTGTGTTTCGATAACTGCAACGTTCAAGGTAAGAATTTATCTCAGTTTTTAATCCTTTCATTACGGTACGATTTTTACGTATGGTTTATTTTTAGAATACTTTTTTGTGACGTCCTTTTTTTTAATGTCACAAGTGACAACGAGGCAGGCGGGTCACCTGATGGTAAGTGACAACCGTCGCCTATAGACATTGGCAATACCAGGGGATTGCTGTCCTGCTGGAAATAATGTCCATGCTTATCCATAAATGCAAAAGGGTATCTCTGTCTGTTACCTCTTCACGCTTAAACCGCTGAACCGATTTAAATGAAATTTGGTATAGAGATAGATGGAACCTTGGAGGACTAAGGATGCTTTTTATCCCGGGAAAAGATATCTTATCTTTTCCCGGGATAAAAAGCTAAAAAGATAAAAAGCCCCTAAGAACGCGGGAGAGATAGTTTACATAAATATAGAATTTTAGATGTTATTACAACCCATTATCCAATTAAATAAGACTAATAATATTTTTAAATAAATTAATATTTCTAAAGTAACATTATAAAGAGAAAAGAATTGATATTTTATATGCTTGTTTCTGATGGATAAACTCAAAAAATATATAACCGATTTTAAATATTCTTTCGCCTATAGAAAGATACATAATCAGCGAAGTGTTATTTTAATTCGGAAAGCTATTAAATAAGATAAATTAAAATTGACGGGCCGGTTGGCGTGGTTGGTTAAGACACTACCTATCGCGCCGCAGGTCGTGGGTTCGATTCCCATCCAGGACACACATTTGTGTGCATGAACATGTCTGTTTGTCCTGAGTCTGGGTGTAATTATCTATTTAAGTATGTATTTACAAAAAAAAGGTAGTATATGTAGTATATCAGTGATCTGGTTTCCATATTACAAGCTCTGCTTAGTTTGGGATCAGATAGCCGTGTGTGAAAAATGTCCGAGGATATATTTATTTATTGTATTCACACAGTAAACAGAGAAATATATCACAAAGATTACTGGTAGGCAATTAACATAAATAATACAATTTATTTCTACATTATAATAATTGTTTGTATAAATAAGACAATAAATGTATTTCATTATTATTATTATAGAGATTACAGTAGGTACCTTAAGTTACAATTTTATCTGAATACATTTTCTGTCATCGTAATTTCTTAGTTTTCCACCCCGCAGTTTCACCGTTCCCGAGGGATCTTATCTTTCCCGGGATAGAAAGTAGGTACCCTATGTCCTTCTCCAAGGTTCCATCTATTTCTATACCAAATTTCATTTAAATCGGTTCAGCGGTTTTTTTTTTAATTATTTGTTCAATATACATAAAAAAACACATACAAATATAAAAGACTGACGCACACCGAAAACGTGAAGAGGTAACAGACAGACAGACAGACAGACTTTCGCATTTATAATATTAGTATGGATGTGTATCTTTTCATGGTTATTTGATACTGAGATCGTAAGGTCGCAAAATTAACTTGACTTTAACCTTAGTACAAATATTAAAATTGAAAGTAATTGAAAAGTATTCGATTTTATTTTCAAATCGTAAATGAATAATGAAGTTTAAAGCTTGTAAAGAAACTGACAAAAAAGTGTTTAATCTTACAAGAGAAATTAATAACTAATATTGCCTACTTTTTTCAGGATATCGAAAAAACAACAATAAAACCTGTCTGAATCTGTTTGGAAAACAACCGTGGTAAAAAAGGTCGTAAGTTAGTAAAAAAGTTATATTAACCGAACACTTAAATAAATATTTCTACCGTTTTGCTTTTTATTACGTATAATTCGTCCGAAAATTGTACGGTCACGTAAAATTACGGATGCATATACAATATGGTAATTAGTACTTAAGCACTAATGTTTCAATGGTAAAAAGTTATTGTAAAACAAACACTAGATAACATAAATATACAGCAATCATCACGTTCACACATGAAACGTAAAAGAGATAAAACTTAAAACAATGCATGCATTACAAGGTTAAAGAATACATTTTCACCTTTACAATCATTGAATGTGTCAAGGAAAATTAAACTTTAAATCGAGCCGTTAAAGTTTAGATATGTGTGTAGGCTGCAGATTTTGTGGTTTTGAGTAATAAGCGGTAGCGAGATACGTCACAAAAACCTTTTTTTTTTGGGAGGACAGAAAGGGAGGTCTGTGGGACCATACACCCTTACGCGAACTGTACGGCGAGCGCTTAGGGCTCTCAACCGTGATTGCAAATCTTAGACGACTGACCGCTGAGGGCGCCCCAGTTGGAGCACGAACCTCGGCTTAGGGCGTCATCGGGGGGCAAGTGGGGATCAAAAGTGGGGATCGGGCTTTTAGTTTTAGGAGTTTTAGGGGATGGTCGGATTACTGAATGCAGCTCGGGCCGCTAGTAACGGGGTACGAGACTGGGTCTGAATGGGAACAAATAGCTAAATTAAATACGTATACCTATTTCACGAGGAAAATTACGGAAAGCGGAAGATAGGTGAGTATAATGATGACGCAAAGGTGAAAACCAAATAATAAATTGTCTACATGTGAAAACCCGTAGTTATTGTATCCGTAACGAGTAGGTAATGGGTTTGTCAAATGATGGCGTAATAATTTGTGGTCAAATATTTTTCTCTAGGCACAACAAACATTAAGTGTTCTCAGAATTCTAAGTACCATAATTTTAGAACGAGAATCAATGCAATATAAAATTTTGAGTCGAGATTGCAACAGGTAAAAGCCTAAGCATAGAACTAGAAACATTCATTTTCATTTTAAAAATGGAAGGCCTGTAGGTTAATTTATTTGGCTAGCGATCTTATAAATTGCACCACACGTCAAAGGCTGTCAGACAGATGCACCGACGACCTTGGAATATGTGATAACGATAATAAGTGACTGTGAGGGTACGAGGCCGCTGAAGATTTTGAAGGTTTGTATCATCAAATAAGGACATCTAATATTTTACAAAATAGGAATCATTATGGTATATCTATTAGTTGTGACATCACTGGAGACATGCAGGAAGTTCAATCCAGAAACAATAGCATTAATGGCTTCTTGATATCTATGGATAGTTGGATTGAGCGTAACGTAGGTTTGATTTTGCATAGGAGCAATGAAAGCATTAAAACATTTACCTATTAAAAACATCTTGCTAGTATTATAAACCCTTCTACTACTCTATACAGGATGTTCGGTAAATACGACAAACTTGAGGAGGAGATATATGGGCGGGTCATCTACAAAATATATAAAAATAATCTCAGTAAAAGTGTCACCATTTTCGAGATATTTAGTTATCTAAAATTCAAAAATCAATATTTAAAAATCTGAAATTTTGAAATATGTATTTCGAAAATAGTGACCTTTTTACTGAGGTCATTTTTGTATATTTGGTAGGCGTACCCACCTATCTCTCCCATAAGTTTGTCGTCGTACTTATAGTTCTAGATACTTCTATTCTACTACGCTCCTACTTGGCACAAAGGTAGATTATATCTATATATGTAAAAGAAAGTCGTGTTAGTTACACTATTTATAACTCGAGAACGGCTGGACAGATTTTCATGGTTTTCGATTTGTTAGATTCGTATCCGCCCGGAATAGCAGAATAACTATTAAAAAAAATAAGAAAAATGTACAAAAAAAAAAGAATAATGAACACAATTATTTTTGTCATACATTTTGTATAGAACGACTTTTTGACATGTCTCGAGATCGGGCTGACAGATGGTTCAGATTCACAAATTGGACACGGTAGGTGTCGCTGGAATCGGGTTCTATGTTTTGTTTTAATTTCGGGGCAGGACAACGTCTGCTGGGCCCACTAGTCTTGGAATAAAGCATAGGATAGGTACTTTACAAAGATAAACACCCTCGAGAACACGGGTAAAACCGCGGGATACAGTTAGTGGTTTATAATGAAATAAAATAAAACGAGTTGTAGGTGACTTGATTGACTTGGAAAATTTTGGTACTTTAGGCCTTAAGTTTAACATACATAACTCATTGAAACAATATAGAAAATATAATTAATGTAGATCACGAATAGTATGCGCAGCGCAGGAGATGTAATATGACTGGAGTGTATTATATGTATATTTACTTCAATACTTTATTAATACTTTATAGCTATCCAATTGCTTATTCTTCAAAACACTTGAGTAAATTTTTGCAGACTTAAAATTAATACTGCAAATAGAAAAATGCAAGAAATTTCCACACATACACGACATTGAACATTATTACTATTGCGTCAAGAGTTACTGTTTACACAAACACGTGTGTACAGAAGTAAATATTGGCTTGATACAAATACAAAATATATTCGATAACAATATTTTTAACGCCAGGGTCGAGAGAATGGAATTAATAAAGGTAACAAACTTTTCATAACTACAGTGCGGCCGCCGAGAGAATGCGTTTATGACACTTGTAAATGATGCGCTTATCATGAGATCATGGTCATTTCTTATGGTGATTTCACAGCGAGATTCAGTATTCTTAGGCATAATTTGTGCACAAATAGTGGAGGCGGACTTCGCATAAGCGATTTAGAGGAGTTTTAGTGGTCGGATTACTGAATGCACGACGAGACTGAATCTGAATGGAATGAATTATAGTAAAACTAGCTTTCCGCCCGCAGCTTCGCCCGCGTGGACCACATAATTTTGGCTGAATAGATTTACCATAGCAGCGCCATCTATTGATTACTTACTCAACCCAGTCGAAAGGTATCGACATCTGTTAGAATCATTTGGAGTTAACAGATAATTGCGACTGTCAAATAATAACAGACCAATAATTAGCAATAAATTAAAATTGCGGCTATAATTTGAGATTTAAACTATCCTATCTCTCAAGTTGGATCGAACTGCACATGGTGTGCGAATTTTATTATAATCGGTTAAGTGGTTTAGGAGTCCATTGAGGACAAACATTGTGACACGAGATTTATATATATTAAGATAACACTAGCCATTTATTAAAACGTGTAAAAACACTCGAATACTATGTAAAATTCATCCTTTAAAGAGTAGATCTTTACATACATTTATGACGTCACAAGTCAATGTTTTCACATGTCTATATGTATAAATAAAAATGGATCTTCGAAATGTATGTACGCTCATAAACTTTCGAATGCACCAAATTAGATGATCCTTTGTTTTATGTTTTCGTTATTGTTAGGACAAGGTTTGTATCAAATAAAAATTTCCACGGGAACGCGGGTATTACCTATACTCTTTTATTCTCCATTTGGAGAGTATATTATTCATCAAGAAGTCAAGAACTACACCAATAAAGGGTTCCATTCCGAAACGCCACTAGTTGTGAGCTTGATCTCTCAGGCGAACAAGTGTAAGAGGGATGTAGTATATGATGATAATTTATCGTTGTAGTTGTCCAATCATATTACGACTATACCTGTCCGCTTCCTGTAATAAATCTGTCCTTTAGAACTGCACATTCATGCAGGATGTGAAGCTTATAGATTGTTTTAAACGTCAATGGCAAATGTCGTTTTTTAAGTTCAAACAGTGGAGAAAGAATATAGGTAAAGTAATCCTACTGAATATGTGAAAGGTCATATCCTGGAATAAAAAAATAGGATATTTGTTTTATCCCGGGGATAGTATTTTGGGAATGCGGGTGGAACCGCGGGGGACAGCTAGTAAATGAATAATAATAAAACACGTACCTATCCTTTTAGAATTTCTCATATATCTGTACTAATATATATTATAAAGAGGTAAAGTTTGTGAGAATGTAGGGGTAATCTCTGGATCTACTGAACCGATTTTGAAAATTCTTTTACCAATAGAAAGCCACGTTATTTGTGAGTGTCATAGGCTTTATTTTTATCCCGGGAAAAGATAATA
Source organism: Ochropacha duplaris (assembly GCA_951361185.1). Classification (NCBI taxonomy): domain Eukaryota; kingdom Metazoa; phylum Arthropoda; class Insecta; order Lepidoptera; family Drepanidae; genus Ochropacha; species Ochropacha duplaris. Next base: position 1,704,742 of record OX592715.1, on the reverse strand, counting down.
GCTCATGGGAACGCGGGTGAAACCGCGGGGGACAGCTAGTATATTTATAAAAGGAACTTTTCTTAGACGTTTTAGACAGCCGAGTAAGCCGCCAATACAGTTTTAGATTTAGCTACAATAAATTATTATTTTGGATATTTCTGTGGAAATACTTTGTTGTTTTCCGATCTAATTTTTTATGGACCTATATCTATAAGATTATGTCTTTACGATCGACAACACGCAATCAAAAATTACCATATACTATGGGAAATGTTTAGCCGTCTCTAGGAAAAACATAAAGTGTATTGGCTCAATCTACTTCACCGACTAGGTCGTGAGAAACAGGTACACTTGCAGGCAAGCAAACGTATACACTTGTGTACAATGAAACAGTAAAAACAAGGTTATAAAATCGTGTTTAAAAATAAATCCCGGATGCGTCACAGACAATCTAGATTGCGATTATGTTCCGTGCGTGTTACGTTGCTCTGTGAATGGATATAGGCGGAAATGTCCGCTCTGCTAAGTGTCGCGACGGAACCGGGGATTTGTGATAAAAGGTTGCTAGATTATTCGATGACAGATGGAAAATTTACTAGAAAAATTGTGCTTATGTACCGGACTACAGTTTATAACTCTTTTCAATGGGGGGTTTTTTTTTGCGGTTTTTATTAGTTTTAATGTTTTGTTTGTTGTATGTGGTATAGTAATTATGAATAGTTTACAAAGTTGTTTATTGTTGGTACTGACTCTAAAATATTTCGGAAGTTGCAAAAATGAGTAAAAATTATTTGTGATATTTTTAATTTAAATAAAGCTAGCACAATAAATAATAGAGCCGTTTTATTTCTACAAAATATTTATACCTTTACATTTTTTTGCAACGAAATTATTTTTAGTTGTATTTTTTATCAGTCTAAGGACTCCCAACTAATTCGAATACGTATTTTTTATATAAAAAAACATTTCGGGAACGCGAGCAAAACCGCGGGGTGTAAGCTACTTAATTATAACTACAATATTCAGCACATGTCATTCAGCACACTATATTGCATGTAGCAGGCAATCAACGGTAATCTGCCATTCCAGCAACAGCCCGGTGATTTAGTAATTTGATTCAGTCCACGGTTTAACTACTAAATAATAGCTAGATATGAACATGGACGTTCTATTGTTAACTAGTTTGAGCCGGTGGCTTTTGCTTCGACTAGTAGATACTGAATGAAAAGTTTTCATTGATTTGTAAATATTAAAAACATATTTTTTTTATTAATTTTGGGACGACCGTTCCATATTCGAGCCAAAGGGTAAGTCTGTCCGTCTGTCTGTCACCAGGCTGTATCTCAAGAACCGCGATAGCTAGACAGTTGAAATTTTCACAAATTATGTATTTCTGTTGCTGCTATAACAACAAATACTAAAAACAAAATAAAATAAATATTTAAGGGGGGCTCCCATACAACAAACGCTATTTTTTTCCCTTTTTTGCTCGATATCAATAATGGCAACAGATAGGCACTTGAAATATTCACAAAATACTCAAGTTGTATTTTTACTTTATAATAAATAATAAAATTAAAATAAAATAAATATTTAAAATCCCATATAACAAAAGTGAGTTTTTTGCCTTTTTTACGGAACCCTTCGTGCGCGAGTCCGACTCGCACTTGGCCGGTTTTTTTAAATTTAATAATGATTTTTTTCAGTAAAATTTATTATTATTATCAATAATACTATAATAAAGTGTTCTGATTTCAAATTAAATATCAAATGTATTCACATTCTTAAATACACGAAATTGTTGATAATATATATTTTTTATTAATAAATTAATATTTAATTAAGTAAATTCTCTATCACCTACAAACTAATATACCTACTTAACATTAGTTAAAATACTAGAATAAATATTATATATTATAATACACATAAAATTAACACAACCTATATAATAACTGTTACAAAGTCATAATACTGATAAATAGGTATTTTTCAACTTTACATAAAAAAACATACATTCTAATAAAAACACAACGTTTAAAAGGTGAAAGCACACTTATAATAATATTTATACGTGGATTTGAATTTAAGAGCCGAAAGAGGCAAGAGTAATTAAGGTCATAGCCCATTTAAACGACTCTGCTCCAACACCGCCCTATACTAAAAGTCAACTACCGAGCAGTCTGATGGCGGTAAGCTCGCTGACAGCGAGCTGTCTGCTAATTTATGTTGCCAATATAAACTATATCTAAAGAGCACGACCTGAAGTAAACCCATACTTGAATGATATTTTATTTGTCGGGTGGGAGCGGAGTCGTGTAAGTGAGCTACGACCTTTACTTGTATGAATTCCATTGATATATAATAACTAAAGATAAACAAATCCAACCAAAATTTCTCTCAAAACTGTCTCAAATTGTGTTGGATAATACTAGTATTATTTTTAAGTTGTATTCACAAAGATATGTACAAAAGGCAATTAAATTTTACGACTCATACCGGCTAGCCAAAATATATCTTAATCGAGCACTGAGACGTGTTTACCGTCGGAGCGTTCGAATGCTACTAGACTAAAAGAGTATATCTGTGTGTCTATATATGTGTATCTTTAGTTATTAGATATCAAAGATGAAATCCTATGAAACTCCGCTCTAAATCGGACGAATCTTTCGTTCGGCGCGGTCGATTCTTTCGGCCCGAATAAGTGCTATCACCTTTAAACTTACTAGTACTACGTACTATAGATAACGGATATAGATTCAATGGAATGTTAAAAAAATAATACAACAGATTAATATCCTTTAATAAATTAATTATATCCTGGGACATTCTTCACACGACTATCTGATCCCAAAATAAGCAGTTTTTACTATGGAAACCAGACAACTGATATGCTTAAATATACAGGGTGGCTCATAAATAGTACGATAAACTTAAGGGGGCGATAGGTGGGCGGGTCACCTACCAAATATACACAAATAACCTTAATAAAAGTATAAATTTCGAGATATTTAAAAATCAGAAATAGCAAGTGTAATTAATAACCATTAATAACCAAATAGCAAGTGTAATTAAAAAAACTTAAATACTACATCGGCTTCATTAGAAAGAAAGAAATAAAGAAAATTGATTTTATTACATTGACATACACGCAAAATCACAGATAAAGGAAAAAAACACAAGTAGTGTACATATAAATGTTACAAAAAATAAAATAAAAAATATAAAAATACATGAAAGAAATAAACATACAAACATAACTAGAAAAAGTTCAAAAACAGAATATAACCATGCGATGTTGCGTGATGTCACGAATAAAGGTTCCGACTCAGCATACAACCAAGGTCAGTAGACCTCAGTTACTGATTTTCAGTCAGAACCCAAAAACACATTACGCGAGTTAATTTAAAAGAAAGATAATAAACCCCAAAGTTAAAATGTTTATTTTCTATCGACATATAACTAAAGGTTATGGGGCTATTTTAAAACATGGATTCGACCATCTAAAAACATCTCACGAAATGAAATGGATTTTATAAGGCACACAACACACAAGACTTATTAGATTATTAGGCCATTTTTTTTACATATTTCCATCATCTAATATGTTTAAAGTAACAATAAATGTCTAATATGAATTAATAAGTAAATATAATTCATAACATTTCTAGCTTTGACATGTGATGTGCAATAATCGAGCATAATTTTACACATTTTATTACTATTCCTCTGCATTTCCCTGATGTATAAATTAAATATTCCAATTTATATACAGAAACATACATAAGCGCCATCTAGCGATGGAATACGAAACTTTAGCAGCGCCATCTAGTGACGGAATGTGATATTAACTAAGAAATAATGGAAAGATCTTACTTTTATATGGGCCTCATGAATGGACGTCACAGCACAAAAAAAACCGTATATAAAAATATATCTGAAACAAAAAACAAACTTTATTAGTTAGATGACATTAACAAACGATAATGAGACCAATGCTGGTTAACATAGAGTCTAGAACTGTCTGTAAAGTGTAGCTGACGGAATATAGCGGTAAGTGCCTGGCGTTTTTCAACTTGAGGGTGGTAGCCAGCCAGTCGAGTACTACAAAGTACTCGTGCTATTATTTCCTCATGATGTTTTCCTTCAATGACAGCTCAAGCTCATTGTATGATTCGAACCCACGACCTTCGCCGCGGTATCCGACGTCACTACCCCTGAGATCGCTTTAACACCGCATTGGTTAATCAGCGCGTTATAAAACATTATCAATTTAAATAAACTAGTATTCGTCCACTGGTGGAAAGACCATAATTTTTTTAGAAAGATTTTTTGAAATTTTTTAAATGCCACAAGTGACAACAAGGCAGGCGGGTCACCTGATGGTAAGTGACTACCGTTGCCTATGGATATTAGCAATACCAGCGGGATTGCCAATGTGTTGTACACCTTATTACAATGCTTTAAGGGCATATTTTGTTAATTCTCAGCGAGTCCAAAAAAAAATCGATTGACAAACTGGAGAAAAGATTATTTTTCACGTATTAATATAATAATAATGATAAAAAAATGGCTTAAAGGGTAAGATACCAAGCTAAACCTTTAAAAAAAAGTGGTGACACTCAACTCACCTCACCCCAACGTGCCGGCAGCAACAGATGCCAGTACAACTAGAACAGCGGTCGCGATGCTACCTGCCCCGACTTGCGCTCCGTACACTGCGCCCGAGTCAGCCCCCGTAGCTGCCCCCGTACCTGCCCCCGCCGTGCCGAATGCCTCCGCTGAAGACATCGTCTCTGTCAAATGAGTACACTGTGAGCGGGACGCACACAGTGGGCTCATCTAGACTTGTTTGGGTTTTGTATTTAGAATGACTTTTTGAATTTTAAATTTAGAAAACAGTTAACTTTTTATATTAGATTTAAAATTTTATGACAAAAGATAATATATTGAGTAGTTAATTAAAGTTTCAAAAAATTAATTAGATAAGCATAGGTAATGCAATAAAAATATATCAAAATAAATCATTTTCGTACGTTTCTAGTAATACTGTCAAAACTAAAATACTATATATATATATACTTATATATAGTAATATAAGCTATTTTATTAAAATAAACATTTGAATTGTAAGTATTTATAGAAAATAGAAGCAAATAATAATAATTATTATATATTAAATTATCCACATAATAAATAAATAATAAATTAATTAAAATACCCGAACCACTTTAAAATACTGCTATAAGTTACTTGTTGCAATAACCTCTTTATGTTCATCTGCATAAGGTAAATTATAAAATAACACCAACAATGATTTCATTGATTAAATACGCTGTCACGTCATTGCAGTGTATTTGAAAATCGACCTTATGAATAGGAAAACAAAGAGAATATTACATTAAACAACATAAGGCAGATACTACAAAACCTATAACGTTAGTCTATGATAGCCCACCGCATGCATTGCTAAAATATAAAAAAGAAAATACAATTAGATAGGTAAGTGTATTCATAATAATAAGTGCATTATTTAATTATATAAAGTTAAATTATCAAAAAAACGTTCACAGAGATGTTTTTCAAAGGTACTAGAAAATGATATATAGATATATCGTATAATTGTGATAATTATATTTTTATAATTATATATCTAACCATAATCCCGAGGTAATAAACAATAATACTCACTCTAACCATTGTTTTTTTAAACAAAAGACCATAGGTACCATAAACGAGACTTTTTTTCATATATCCAAAAACAGACATAGACAAAAACCAAACAGACAATGCACTTAAAATTACAAGTACGACACAATAATAAACACATAGATAAGAAATATAAAATAATAAACAATACTATAAATAACAAAAAAAAATTTTTTTATGTCACAAGTAACAACGAGGCAGGCGGGTCACCTGATGGTAAGTGACTACCGTCGCCTATAGACATTGGCAATACCAGGGGATTGCTAATGTGTTGTACACCTTATTACAATGCCTTAAAGGCGAACTGGCTCTCAAGTGTAATTACCGGAACACACCAACAGGTGCTTGGCGACAGAAATAAGATTCATGTTACTTAATTCGATTTATAATATTTCATTCACCTTCCGGAATTACATAAATAAATATAAGCGTGAATATTAAAATATTAAACCCAATCATATCACCCATGAATGCATAACTCCAAATAGAATATAGCATGCTTATTAAATAATATACAGGGTGTCCGGTAAGTAGTGCTACAAACTTAAGGGGGAGATAGGTGGGAGGGTGACCTACCAAATAAACAAAAAACCGGTTAAGTGCGAGTTGGACTCGCGCACCGAGGGTTCCGTACAATTTTTTTTGTTTGTAGTATTTGTTGTTATAGCGGCAACAGAAATACATCTGTGAAAATTTCAACTGTCTAGCTATCACGGTTCATGAGATAGAGCCTTTTGCACAGACAGACTGACGAACAGAAATGAAATGAAATATTTATTTATATTTGCATTCATAAGTATGAATGTGTCTGGTGATAAGAGCCGGTAATAAACTCAGCAATTACTCTTTTCAAAAACAACTTACACCTATTACTTTCAATAATTATTTATCTAGTCTCACTGACAATATTTGCGTGTTATGGCGGCAAAAATAGTAATCTATAGAATTTAATTATGACTGACTTAGTAAACAACAAACTCAGACAGACCAGCACCCACAAGCAGCACCTGTTCACAAGTATGACGCGTGGGCAGCCACCGCCCTCCTCGCACATAGACAGTAGAGTCTTAGACCGCCCACCTATCTCCCCCTTAAGTTTGTCGTTCTATTTACCGAACAGCCTGTATATTTATTACTAGGTACTTACCTAGTAAACTTTCCAAGGTAAAAAGCTACGCTATACACATACGCAAACATACTTTCGCATCTAATAGTTAGGTACCGTGAAATCTTAACCAACATGTAAAATTAAATGAAATATTTTTTGAAATGCTTGAAAATCTAAAATATTTTATTCGTCCAAATATGCCTTCACAGGCACTTATGAATTATTATTATAGACTATGCATTTATAAAATTGGTTAGATTTTTTACGGAATGTGAATGAATTCACATTAGTTAAAGGGGGGAATTTTGACACTTGTAAATAACGAACTCATAATGGAAAAGGTCTAATTCTCTTTGATAGATTTTTCAATAAACTATAATGTCTTCCAGTGAAACTATAGTGCCCCATAGAAATAGAATTAACGTTTTCGATATTAGGCCATTATTTACAAATATCAGTCATTTTTCTGTCCACAATCTCACCATGGCAAGAGAAATGGCAAAGAGGTTAGCATGCAAAACATAGGGAACTGGCTCTCAAGTGCAGCTGTCGGTGCTTGGCGACAGATTTTTAACATGAGGGTGGTAGCCAGCCAGTCGAGTACTACAAAGTACCCACCGTGCTCACGATGTCTTCCTTCACCAAGGCATTTGAAGTCAGTCAGTGCTAGTGCACTGAGCTATCATCGCTTTAAGAGTTTAAGCCTTCCGCACTGGTATTAAGGCTCACATTAGAGGAGCGGTGAGACCAAGGTCATTACAGGAGGAAGGGGGATATTCATGCAATAATAAAGACTAATAATTTATTAAATTATATAACTACCCTCTCCAAAATAAATAAAATAGTTTGAAAAGGTAAAATATGAAATCCCAATTTATTACATTTTAAAATGATAAAACAACACAAAAAATACAATATAACAAGACAGCAATATTTTAAATGGGAGATGACATACCGATGTTCCCGACTTCCATGGTGAATGATTGAACGAGTGAATGGAAAAAAATAATGTTTAATACAGCGCCAATAGAAATCTACGGTTTATTATGAAGTTATATATGTTCAAAAATTTACTATTTCAGATGAGTAAATTCAAAATAAACGTGTTATCAGTATACACTAATAATAATTCAGTTAACACACAATGATATTTGTAGAAATATCTAGATATGTTATAAGGGGAGGCAAAAAAATTGCTAATTCACTTCACAATCAAAAAATACTATCGTGTTTTATAATAATATATTGTGGATATTGTTAGAGTGCCATTTCACAGCTTTTGTATGTAATTTATTCGGATGGAAACTTGCAACTCAATTTTGAAGCAGATACCTTTAACCGATTCAGCTGAAATTTTGTATACACGTTTAGTTTGGATGACAATGCATGGTCAGCTGTGTGACGTCATTCTAAATCGAACATAGCGGAACACCTAAGATAGCGGATATTTTTTAATGCACTCCTACAATATGGGTATCAAATGAAAGGGCTTGCTAAGTTTTATTCCTTTTAGCGAATTTAAATAAAAGCTTGTTTTTTTCAATCTAAATAGTTTTGACGTTTAAAAATATCTAATAAAAATCCTTATTGCTTTACCATAAGTTTCATGAACACGTTTTTGATATTGTTTTTTTTTTATAATGATTTACTTTAAATGCATCATTAATATTACAATGTAGCCAAAATGTCTCTATTAAGGTGAAGACACTTTGTTGACGTGTTCTTTACGGGTAGCACTATACTACGTTACACTAGCACTTCACTAAACTAATTCGAAGGGTATTTGATGCATGTTGATATTGAATGATTTCAAATGTATGCATTATCAAGCAAGCTGACAAAAATGGTTAATAAACCTGCCGTGTTCACCAAAAAGCAACTTTGTGGATATGACGATAAAACTCAAAGTAACTCACCTCCATATCTATCTAATAATGCCATGATGACTCCATTGGACCATCCGAAGCCAGTTTGGAGCACATATTCACCACCGCCGCCATATCCACCGAAGATTGTCGCGTCGTACTGAAATAAACGTTATTTTTAGATACTAAAGGTCTTATTTGGCCAGTCAAATCCTGATTGGATTGTGTTTAAGCTAATATAAAAAATGTGAAAGTATGTGTTTGGATGTTTGTTGCTAAATCACGCAAAAACGGCTGAACGGATTTTGCACCACGCGTTCCTGAGAAAAAGGGTCTTGACAGACGGACAGACATACAGACAGACGGACAACAAAGTCATCCTATAAGGGTTCCGTATTTTTAAGAAAATCAAAAAACATACTACCTATTTTTTTTATACCACAAGTGAAACGAAGCTGCCGGGTCACCTGGTGGTAAGTGACTACGATCGCCTATAAACATTCGCAATACCAGGGCAATTAAGAATGTTAACTAATTTTTGAATATTAGCTCTCCATATTCTCTGTCAAAAATAAAAAATAAAAGTGAAAGAATTACTTCGCTACGTCAATTAGTTTCCGATTTATAGAAGTAAACGTGCGATGCGGACTCGTACTCGATGTGACGTACTCGTGTGACGGTGTGACGTCATCTCACAACACTCGCTTATAGCGGAGCGTTGCAAATTGACGTTACATGCGGTCACGTGACTGTTAGCGGGACTCTATATTATCGTAAGTTTAAATGCCTGTAAAATCAAAACTAATGGGTATTTTTGACTACAACAAAAACTAGTGTATTTGTATACATACAAGCTTTACTGTAACAAACTTTAAACCGTTTTAGCATACCTATTAACATTCTTAATTGCGAAATTGCCAATGTATTGTACACCTTATTACAATGCCTTAAGGGCAACTTACTTTTTCCAACATAGCAGTCTTCTGCTTCCACACTTCAAAGTTAGAGCGGACCCATTTAGTAGCCATTTCGTTGGCGTATCTCATGGCCTCAGGCAAGCCGGTGTCGGCCAGCCCCATGACCACCATGTACTGTAGTGGCGGCCACGCGTTGGGGTAGTCCCACTGCTCGCCGGAGTGCTCGAACGTCGTGGGGATGCCACCTTCGAAGATGTCCACCTGGGAGTTATAGCGGAGTTTAAAGGGCAGCTGGTGGTAGTGGTACTGTTTTTTACTAACATTACTTTATAAAATTCTTACTGTCCCCCGCGGTTTCACCCGTTCCCGTGGGATCTTATCTTATCCCGGGATAAAAATATAGTCTATAACACTCACAAATAACGAATCTTTCCATTGATATAAAAAAAATCAAAATCGCTTCAGTAGATCCAGAGATTAATTACCCCCTACAACCTCACAAACTTTAACCTCTTCATAATATTACTAGTTGTCCTCCGCGGTTTCACTCGCGTTCCCGTGGGATCTTATCTTATCCCGGGATAAAAATATAGTCTATGGCACTCGCAAATAACGTGTCTTTCTATCCGACTGAAAACCAGCGCGAGGGTTGGTGCTTTTGCTAACCCTAGCTTCATGCTGAGTCGGGACCTATTCCAGGCATCACGCAACATTTATTTATTTGACACACCAACATTATACACATTAAAACATTGATTATAAAGTATAGACAAAATATAGTCTGATGTGTACCTACACCTACTCGTAGTGTGTACAGCATTGACATTTAGGTGACATTAAACTAACAATAAAAACTTGAGAGGTGTCAAGGGACACCCGGATGGAACGAAGTTATATAAGTCGAAAGAGTATATATATATATATATATATTAAAAAAAATCATTTAATAGAAATGATAATATCTGGCTTGCTTTCTATAAGAGAGAGAGAGAGAGAGAGAGAGAGAGGCAGACAGAGAAACATGCGCACGCCGCACAGCGGTCGGTAACTTTTGTCACCGACACAAAAAATCACCGACACTTTTATGTCGGTGATTTCGTAAGAATTTTTTCCGTCTAGCCCCAACAACTAGAACAACGCGCGATAAGGAACTTCGAAAAATGTTTTATGGAGGTAAATGAATTAAGTTGATATCTACTAACTAATACAAATTACTAATATTTATAGACGTAAAGGCAATGCAAACGTTTTCAGAGCTTTTCTTTTAAAGCAAGCGAAAGAGTCGTGAAATTAACATTACATTATTATTTGTCCCTTTTATTTTCATGTTTTTATGTAAGTAGGTTAAGCTTAATGTAATGTTGTGTGTTGTCACGAATAAATGTATTTTCTTTCATTCTTTCTATTGGTATAAAATTTTTCATAATCGGTTCAGTGGATCCAGAGATCTCTACAACCTCACAAACTTTACCTTTTTATAATATTAGTATAGATTTACACCACTGAGATTTATTGGCGTAAGTTGTCCTGGGTATTGTTTGATAGGATAACTGTATAGAAACTGATTTGATATATCAGTCAATATTCTTATTTTGAAAAATAGCCATGATGTCTTTCTATCAGCTGCAAAATAAGCTCACCTTAACTTTATCCAAATAGTTAATGATTCTGTTAACGTAGTACTCCTTCCTTGCTCTGTCGTAGCTGCCAGTCCATAACGGGGCCAGGTTCGAAGGGTAGAAGTAGTCTCGACGCCTATCAGATTCCAGGCTGAAATCTAGCCAGGCGCCAACGTCTTCGTGCCACAGTACCTGCAAAGAGCATATACAGGATGTCACAAAAAAGGATTATAACAAAAATTTGTTCCTCGAAAATTCATACATTTTTTTTAATATTCTAAACTAGCTGTCCTCCGCGTTTTCACCCGCGTTCCCGAAGGATCTTATCCTTTCTCGGGATAAAAAGTATCCTATGTGTTATTCCAGGATATGATCTACCTGTGTGCCAAGTTTCATCAAAATCCGTTCAGCCGTTTTTGCATGAAAGAGTAACAAACATCTTCACATACATCCAAACATACTTTCACATTTATAATACTAGCTGTTCCGCGCGGTTTCACCCGCGTTCCCGAGGGATCTTATCTATTCCCGGGGTAAAAATCCTATGTGCTATTCCAGACTATAATCTATCTCCATGCCAAATTTCATCCAGATACATTCAGCCGTTCTGGCGTAAATGAGTAACAAACATACATCCATCCAAACTTTTACATTTATAATATTAGTAGGATTAGTAGGATTTGTCTAGCTAGATATAAAGACGGGCTTGTTACTAGCGTGGTTGATCGACATACTACCAATGAGGTCGTGGATTCGATTCCGATAAGACAGACGTTTTTGTGCATTGACATGTCTGCTTGTTCTGAGTTGGGGAGTAATTATCTATTTAAGTCCTATTTGAAAAGTAATAATATACAGGAAGAATTTTTCATGTGTGAGTTTTAAATATATTCTGACCTGTTCAATAGCTTGCATGAAATCGGCGTGCACCCCTCGGTAGTAGTTGGCCTTATCGACGTTTTTTAGTTTCGCGTGGTACTCGCTCAGCAGCTGCGCGTTCCAGCACATGATCGCGTTCAAGTCCACTGGTACGATTGAACGGGTCTTCAAGTTTGTGAGGTTGCCTGAAATGAGATTTTATTGATGTAAATTACCACCTATTTTTTTTAACGGATTGTGCTGAAATTCGGCACGCAAATAGTTATATACGCCGTAGGTATCCCCCTGATAGCTCAGTGGTAGTGACGTCGGATACCGCGACGAAGGTCGTGGATTCGAATCCTACAATAGGCTTGAGCTTTCGGGGAAGGAAAACATCGTGAGAAAACCATAGCACGGTGGTAGGGTACTTTGTAGTACTCGACTGGCTGGCTACCACCCTCAAGTTGAAAATCTGTCGCTAAGCACCTGTTGGTGTGTTCCGGCAGTTGCACTTGAGAGCCAGTTGCCTTTAAGGCATTGTAATAAGGTGTACAACACATTGGCAATCCCCTTGGTATTGCTAATGTCTATAGGCGACGGTAGTCACTTACCACCAGGTGAGTCGTCAGCATCGTTGTCACTTGTGGTATAAAAAAAAGAAAAAAAGAAAAGATTTTCTAACGGGGGTCGAAACGGGGGTCCAAAGTTTGTATGGAGAAACGGGATCGCGGGTGAAACCGCGGAGTACAGGTACTTTATAATAAAACAACTTTTTAACCGTGTAAATATTACTAACCTTTATTGGTTCCATTAAGTATGAACCACCTGGAAGAAAAGTCCCACCCAGACTCTGCAGCAGATTTCAGCTCAGCATACAGTTCCTCTTTCTTGTCAAGTGTGTCTAAATGTCTGCAATTCACAGAAAAATAATGGTGAATGAAGAACACATCGACCAAAGAGTCCATTACCGATGGGTAAGCGCCCAAAGTCAAAACTGATGGGGAAGAATGGACCACGTACAAGACCACCTTTTATACCTAGGCCACACTCATCGCGATAACATTCGGGCGATAAACTTCGTTCGGTCTACGGCGAATCGTCGCGGCCACATCATGCGCGTTGTAAAGTTTATCGCGATGTAAAACGCAGAAAACAAAATGGAATGTGGCCGCGCAAGCGGAGTTCATCGCGATAAAACTCTTTGATGTGCGAGAGTTACCGACAGCGGAGCGATGTGCCTGAAGCTTCGCCCGAAGCCGAAGTATTCGCGAATACCTGGCTACATACATCGCAATATCCCGAATATCCGTTATCGCGATGAGTGCGGCCTAGGCATTACTGTGGCGATGATATAAAAATATGAATTTAGAAACCAAATTGGTCTATTTGGTTGGTTCGATTGCTTTTTGATGATGAAATAAATATACTCCACATCGTACAGTCTTACGTTCTATTAGGATGTAACACTGTTACTGAGGTAATTTTTGTCGTAATACTTACAGGACCTCCTGTATAAGTAATTTTTCTATTCATATACACATTTCATCACACCTGGACTTTCATCATCTTAACTGATTCATTCTATTCAAATTACGTATAATTGAACTTACTTAGCGACGTCAATATCTTCCTTGTAACTCTCAGGCCGCGGTCCTTGCGATTGTTCGAAGTACCTCGTCAGTTTGTAGCTGGGGAACAAGCACAAATGTACCTTAACACCTTGGAGTTGAAGATGGAATTAGCATGCCCATATTATTTTATTTTTACAAACTCGATTTTTGAGGCGATGATAGCTCAGTGGTAGTGACGTCGGATACCGCGGCGAAGGTCGTGGGTTTGAATCCTACAACAAACTCGAGCTTTCGGTGAAGGAAAACATCGTTAGGAAACCAAAGCACGGTGGTAGGGTACTTTGTAGTACTCGACTGGCTGGCTACCACTCTCAAATTGAAAAATCTATCGCCAAGCACCTGTTGAACTTGAGAGTCAGTTGCCTTTAAGGCATTGTAAAAAAAGGTCGACAACACCTTCACAATTCTAACCTTTGCTAATGTTTGTAAGTGACAGTAGTCACTTACCATCACATGACTTGAGATATAAAAAACTCACTTTTGTCCATTTTGCTTAATATTGACAGTGTGGTTGGTCATCCAGAAATCGAATTCCCTATCCATGGTGTGGATGTGCTGCCTCAAGAAGTCCAGATCAAACGAGTCCTGCATTATTGACTCTACCATAGGGATGAGGAGCGGTGGTTGAGATCTGAAACAATATGGATGTTGACGGACATCAAATCAGCTTCTTTTTAGTATGTTACAGAAAAATATCGAAATTATTATTACTAGCTCTCAGCTCCCAATAATTTTTATTTAATAGATGTTTTCCTCATGATATTTTCCTTTACACTATAGGTAACTCACCTCATGGCATAGTAAACTCTGCCGCCATTAGGAATGAAGCCCATCCTCTCGACAATGCTCAGGAAGTTGGACACCATTCCCCTCGCCGTGGACCTCATCTCGGAGAGAAGGAGACCTTGCAGGATCCAGTACGAGTCCCAGTAGTAGAACTCACGGAAACGACCACCTGGACAAAGTAAATTTAAAAAAAATGTACGACAAATTTAAAGGGGAGATAATGAAATGAAAATGTTTCTTATTTAAACAAGCACTTATGAATAGACTCTAATGCTCGGTTCGGAAGGTTGCTTTTGCTGAGAAGAGTCAGCAATAAACTCAGCAATTACTCTTTTCAAAAACAACTTATAACTAGGTATACATTTACCTAATCATTATTTATTTATCTAGTCTCACTGATAATATTTGCGTATTGATAGGTGGGCGGCTCACCTACCAAATATATACAAATGACCTTTGTAAAAGTTACCGTTTTCGAGATATTTAAAATTAAAAATTCAAAAATCAATACACAAAACTCAGAAATATCCCGAAAATGGTGACACTTACTTTTACAAGGTAATTTTTGTATATTTGGTAGGTGACCGACCCATCTATCTCTCCCATAATTTTTGTCGTACTATTTATTTAGTCGTAATATTACAGACACCAATATATCTAAATGTATTTTTAAAAGAAAGATCCACAGAAGAAACAATGCTTTACCGAGTTTCTTGCCTTAGTCTTCTCAGTTTAAGTGTATTCCGAACCAGTCGTAGAGTCAATTGTAACGTTCATAAGTGCCTTAAACTGAATAAATGAGTTTTTAAGAGTAAGCTTAAAAAAGTCCTTACCAGGAACAATAACAGGGTTATCGACATAAATGATGGAGTACAGGTCCTGGTTGTGCTTGACGTCATCTTTCATCTTCCTGCCGAGCTGCAGCCATAGCCTGTTTAGCTCTTCAGCCCACTGGTGGAACGATGGGTCCTTTATTCTTCGGAGGAAGGCTGAAAAAGTTATAGTCATTCAACATAAGAGCCAACATTCTTGGCTTTGTTTAATGATAATCTTTAATGTGCAAAAACACAAGTACAATTAAAAAGGTTACCTTAACAAACAGAATAGTGTAAACTCATTTCTCACTCCAGATGTTCGATTAGTTCTTTAATGCATTTTTTTTATAAATTGACAATTAAAAATATTGAATATAGTGTACTTTTAAAACAGCTAATTCGTTAATAATAAAGATAATAGTAGTAACAAACCAAAATACATTTTATGAACTTCGGTTTCAATTAATGAAAGTTTAAAAAAAATAAACAAAATCGTCAGAACATATCTTTTTTATTTTAATTTAACCTCGCTTAGTTTTCTAGTATTCAATTATAGCAGATTTCTTCGAGTACCTAAGACCTTAGTGCTCTCTAAGAGCTTTTTTTATATGATAGATATACCTGACAAATAGACAGGTGGTGACCTAATGGTAAGTGACCACCGTCGCCTATAGACATTAGCAATATCAGAGGGCTTCCCAACGAATTGTCGACCTTTTTACAACGCCTTAAAGGCAGCTCTCAAGTGCATCTGCCAGAACACACCAATAGGTGCTTGGCGATAGATCTTCAACTTGAGGGTGGTAGCCAGCCAGTCGAGTACTACAAAGTACCCAACCACCGTGCTGGGGTTTTTGCATGTTTAAACACACGACCTTCGCCGCGATACCCGAAGTTACCACTGAGCTATCTGATGATGTATTTTATTATTCTTACCAGGGTTGTCTTTCCAGTCTGTCGGTGTCCATTCATCAAACTCTGAGCCTTCAGGGTCGAAGTTCTGGTTGACAAACTCCTGAATATCAGCCTTCGTCGGATGCGAACCTGTCCTGAATGATTTTTATAATATAATAAACATAAAACTTATTTTTTTAATTTAACTCCAAGTTTAGTATAGAGGCGAAATGAGCAACGTTTCCGTAATAAAGAAATTCCACGCGCAAGAAGTTGCGGTCAAACGTATATTATTTCTTACTAACTATTACTAGTTGTCCCCCGCGGTCTCACCCGCGTTCCCGTTGAATTTTTTATTTTATACAAACCTTGTCCTAACAATAACGAATACATAAAACAAAGAATCATCCAATTTGGTGCAGTCATTCGAAAGTAATGAGCGTACATACATTTCGAAGATCCATTTTAATTTATATAGATAAAGATGTGAAAGTTAGTTAGGATGTTTGTAACTCTTTCACACAAAAACTATTGACAGGATTTTAACGAAACTTGGCACACATGTAGATCACATCCTGAAATAAGACATGGGATACTTTTTATCCCGGGAAAAGATAAGATCTTACGGGAAATGGTCGTCAAATGAGGCAAATTCAAGCTTGTATTACTTCATAAAGACAGCGTCCAGTTCATTGTCCTTCACACTGTACTGTAGGTCATTCACCAAAGCAACATAAACTATTTACGATATAAATACGTAATTGAGTCAATACCTAGTACTTATTGCATTAATTGAATACGTAATTAATTAGATTGATTGATTATTACTGTCTGAAAGTGCTAATTTATGATAAAAGCAGATAACCTGTTTAAAACGTTTGATCTTTTTACTAATCCATATCCATACTTAATATTATAAATGCGAAAGTGTGTCTGTCTGTTACCTCTTCACGCTTAAACTGCTGAAACGATTTAGAAGAAATTTGGTTTAGAGATAGATGGGACCTTGGAAAAGGACATAGAATACTTTTTATCCCGGGAAAAGGTAAGATCCAGCGGGAACGCGGTTGAAACCGCGGGACGGAAAACTACACATTGGCAACCCCCATGGTATTGCTAATGACTATAGGCGATGGTAATCACTTACCATCAGACCGGTCTGTCTGCTTTTCAGACGACTTAAATTAGCGGCACGCCATGATGGCCGTTAAGGTTTTGACTTGGTTTCGACAATCTCTATGTGCTAAAAAGAGACAAGCATAGCGAGTCAAAGAGAGACAACCTCTTGTCAAAACGGCAATCATAGCGTACCGCTAGTATAATAATTAAATAATATTTATGATGTAAAAACTATATTTTATTAATTACTTTGTTGGTGACAAAGTTGTTCCTATACAAGATATAAATAATGATAAGTGAACCATGATTACCTGTTCATCATCTGGTAGAAATGGTCCATGGTGATGTTGGGTGAGACCTTCATCTTCATGTCCACGAAAGTCTTGGAGTCGTTGTACAGCCCCGCCATCTGGACCGTGTCCAGAAGAGGGCCGTGGCAGTATATGATACTGGAATTAGAGAAATTAAATTGAGTACGCTTCTTTTTGACATCCATGTTGATTATTTCAAGGTGAACTACAAATATTATTTTGAATTGTATTTCGCGCGCAGACATTGTAATTTCGAACCTTTTTTATTCTGGATAAGCTTGTGTTTGACCACAATCTCACCCTGGTAAGTGATGATGTGGCCAAAGGTGGTAAGCACACAAAGCCTAGATGGGAACTGACTCTCAAGTGCAGCTGTTGGAACACACTGATAGGTGCTTGGCGACAGATTTTCAACATGAGGGTGGTAGCCAGCCAGTCGGGTACTACAAAGTACCCTACCACCGTGCTATGGTTTCCTCACGATGTTTTCCTTAACCGAAAGCTCAAGCTCATTGTAGGAGCCAAGACATTCGCCGCGGTATCCGATGTCACTGCCACTATACATAAATATAAAAAATGCCTAAATTGAATAGATATGCACATTGTAAAATTTGTTCAGCATGACAAACCTAACATAGGTTTCGAAAAGAAGGCATTTCAAATCGTACATTATAATGGATTTGAATTGACTACAAGTATACCTACGTACTTGTCCTATAGTAACATTATTTAAGACTAGTTGCCGCCTCGAGTTTTACCCGCGATCCTGACGTATAAAATTTTTCCAGGATAAAAAGTATCCTGTGATTCTCCGGGAATGATCTATCTTTCAATAAAATTCATCCAAATTGAACAATTGCCTGATGATAACAGTTGCCGTAGTTTTAGAGACTTGCAACACCAAGAGTATCTCGGGCGTTGTCGTTTTTGGCGGGAACTTTCAAAGTGACGTAGCGTTTTCGTTTTATTTTCATTGAAATTATGCTATTTAGAGTTTTATTGAATAATATCGGTGAAGATTTCTCCATTAAAGGTCAATTCAAGTGCACCAGTGAAGTGAAATGAAATCGTGTATGGTGACTTTTTAGGTTGTCCCAAAAAGTCCGTGAAAAGTTTTTGTGGAACGGCCACCAATTTCAATAAAACTTGAACGACCGAACTTTTACGGAGGAGGACTAGCTTTTACTATGAATGTGATATAACATAACTAAAAGAATATTAAAACTGAAGAAAATATACGCGACTGAAAGATTTTGTATCTATGGCCATGAATTAAATTATTAAAAAAAACTCGGGCGTTGTCGACCCTGAAATCTCTTCTCGCAAGCTTCTCGCCCTTTAGTATAATCAGTCAGTAATAGTTAATAGCTCAAACCCCTATAACTAATAATTGTAGTAATCTCGACCGAGACAGTTATCTCAAGGTAATTGCTCTAGTTATGAGTTCATAATTATTGCAATTATTTCTGTAATAGATATGCTATTTATAACCGCTCAATAGGTATATTATTTCTTACTACCTCTATTATAAGCGATATAGTTTTTGTGTATAGATTAATAAAACGTCGCGCCGCTCCTTCGTAGATGGAGCGCTCCCTTTCCGTGACAGCTCCGAAAATGCGGCAACTCAATATATGAGTGTGTATTTGCAAGGATGCTAGTGTGCGTGAAAAATTGTTTCGCTTTTTTTTTATTTTTTATTCTGGATAGGCTTGTGTTTGACCACAATCTCACCATGGTAAGTGATGATGTGGCCGAAGATGGTAAGCACACAAAACCTAGATGGGAACTGGCTCTCAAGTACAGCTGTCGGAACACACCGATAGGTGTTTTGGCGACAGATTTTCAACTTGAGGTTGGTAGCCAGCCAGTCGGGTACTACAAAGTACCCTACCACCGTGCTATGGTTTCCTCACGATGTTTTCCTTCACCGAAAGCTCAAGCTCATTGTAGGATTCGAACCCACGACCTTCGCCGCGGTATTCGACGTCACTTACCACTGAGCTATCATCGCTTTTAAAGAGAGAAAGATAACAACTACGTTGGGACAATCTGTCTTTCTTTCATTAAGGGTAAGTAGGGTTAGAAAGAGAGATTGTCCCAACGTAGTTGTTATCTTTCTCTTTTATGCAATTGATAGGTATTTGCTTCAAGTAGGTATTTAGAGTTACCTATCCATTTAGTATACATAGTTCTTGGGTACTACAAAGTACCAATGTCCTCGCACGATATTTTTTCCTTCACCGAAAGCTCAAGTTCATTGTAGGATTTTGAACCCACGACCTTCACCGCAGTATCTGACGCCACTACCACTGAGCTATCATCGCCTTATAATGCATGTTAGATCTATCATAAGGAACGCGATGAAAGTAAATAAAATTGTATATATGTTTTTGTGACAGGTTTTGTCGCAGACATTTTATACTTTTCAGAATAAAATTTTAAACTTTTTAAAATAATATTTTATGCATTTAAAAATTCTGGGGACAAAGTATTATCTATGGATGAGGCAATGTTCATCAGTAGCCATTCCGAAGCCAAGTACGTCAAAGCAACATACATATATGAAAACATTACAGAATACTGATATATTTGCATAACAAATATGTTCTCGTAAATGGAAACAGCATTGTTAACATTATCTCTGCTAGTCATAAAATTGTTGGAAGTGATTAATCCAATGTACCTACAGCCGAGTGAAAATATGTATTTTTTACATAATATTACCTATGCGATTTAAAGTCCTATTGCAAATAGATAAGGCTGCTAATTGCTTGCTCATTTACGGGGACAGACTACCTACGTCTTTATATTAGACTATGAGGTGGATGGGACTATAGGACATAGATGGAATTAGGCACAAAGATAGATCACATCTTGGAATAAAATATAGGATAAGCGCTTTGTATTCTTCGAAAACAGGGCAGAAGATATTTAAATTAAATTCCTACTAAGCATATAGGTAGGCTGGTCACCTGATGGTAAGTGAAACCGTCGCCTATATAGGTACCTACATAAGGTACATTAACAATCACAAGGAATTGCCAATGTTTTGCCGACCTTTAACAATATCTGACAGGATTTCAGAACTTCCCGAACACACCGATAGGTTCTTAGCGATAGATTTCAACATGAGTGTGGTAGCTAGGTGGGTACTATGAAGTACCCTACCACCGTGATATGGATTCCTCAAAATATTTTCCTTCAGTGAAAGCTTAAGCTCTTAAAAGATTCCAACGTCTTCACAGTATCCGACAGCTTTACCTTAGAGAATCAATATTATTTTATGAGATTTTCTTAGATAGCATTTTGTCCTACTGGTGAATCTGCCGATGGGACTTTTAGTACACGACATAGATTAAGTATAGGTTTGCGCGCCGCTCGGACTAGATACCATCGTCGTACTTGAAAAATGCGGCAACAAATACTACGCCTAAATCGAACCCGAAGCGTACCCGAGCCGAACCGAGCCCAGTCTCGTTCTCACAATTCAGTTGTCGCGACACAATTTTTCACGCACATTAGCATCCTTGCAAATACACACTAAAACATTGAGTTGCCACATTTTCGGAGCTGTCACGGAAAGGGAGCGCTCCATCTACGAAGGAGCGGCGCGACGTTTTATTAATCTATGGAACACGATATGAAATAATAGAATAGCCGACCCACCTATTCATATAAAATTTACTCTGCGCCGGCGCAGGTTCCAAGGCCGATATTCTTCCGGTAACATATCCCGCATGCGCAGTGCTTGATCTATGTGCACTATGCAGTCGATAAAGTTACAATCTGACGTAATGATCGATACCGACCCATACTATGTTGTCTCTCTTTGTATAAAACTGAAGAGTGTAAATAATAAATTTTTTCGAACGCGATCACGTTCAGTCAATTATGTTTGCTGTCCCCCGCGGTTTTACCCACGTTCCCGAGGGATCTTATCCTTTCCCGGGATAAAAAAGTATCCTATGTGCTATTCCAAGATATGATCTACCTGTGTGCCAAGTTTCATCTAAATCCGTTCAGCCGTTTTTGCTTGAAAGAGTAACAAACATCCATCCATCCATCCAAACATTCACCTCAATAATAATAGTGGGATATTGCTTTTATACTCGTATCGTTGATATATTTTGTGAATATTAGTAGTAAGTAAGCTCACATTTGGCCATCGAATCCATTAGGAAAAAGTCATGGTAAGGCGGAGGATATAATGGAAAAGGACATAAAAGAAGAGCGAGCTGAAGTCAGTTGGACAGAGATGAACGTAAATAGACAGTTTCAACTCTAGGACGGTTAAAGAGGAAGAATTCATAGCATAGGTCCTTATATAACTGTAGAGATATTTAAAAAAAAAGTTGAGAGGTGTCCGGACACCCGGATGGAACGAAGTTATATAAGTTACTAGCTGTCCCGGCAGACCTTGTTCTACCCTATTTCTCTAAAACGCGTCTTTGTTTTGTTTCGATTGACGTCAAATGTTTGACAGCTGGGTGTTTGTATGGGAAAAAGAAAAGGGCTATTTTTAGGTTTTTCCCGGCAATTATTCGTTTTTTCTCGCCGTAAAAACTATCCTTGGACTTCAAGGAACATTTAAAAAAAAGAATTGGCCAAATTGGTCCAGTCGTTGTTGAGTTATGCGCTTACCAACACATTTTGCGATTCATTTTTATATTATAGAAGATATAAGTCGAGAGAGTATATATATATATATAAATAGAAATGAAAATATCTGGCTTGCTTTCTATAAGAGAGAGAGAGAGAGAGAGAGAGAGAGAGAGAGAGAGAGAGAGAGAGAGAGAGACAGAGAAACATGCGCACGCCGCACAGCTGACAGTGACATAAAAACTGTCGTGACAATTTTTGGTAAGAATTTTTTCCGTCTAGCCCCCTTTCATAACGCGCGATAAGGAACTTCGTTCCAAAAGTTGATGTCGTGGAAAAATCTAGCGATCAACGTATTTGGAAATCAGTTTAGTAATGCGGATATTTACTACATAGATCATTTACAAGTTCTACTAGCTACCGACTACATTCTTATGTGTCTGCATTCTATATTATTACACTACCCTTTTATTTACAAGTGAAAAAATTTAAGCGAGAATAGGCAATGCTTTAAAATATACTTAATCAAATTTTAAAATCGCCTAGCTGCATCATAAAATCGTAAAGTTCCGATGGATATCGGTAGCTACATTTGAGAGCCAGTTTTCTTCTATACCTTGTTTGCTAACCACATTTGGCCACATAATCACATAAGCTTAGTGGTCAAAGTCAAGCTTACCGATAATAAAAAAAACCGTACAAAACATTGAGGCATCATGCACAAGATAATTCTCGAAGGGATCCCAAAAGGCGTTATAATTGTTCCGAAGTTATTCATCCTATATACGTCGACGACATGAGAAGCTCTTACAATATAGGAAGGTCATTTACCTTTCGCAGGCAGGAGGCAGTTTACTCCTATCAGCTCCCACTGCTACCACCAGCAGCACACCAAATAAACACCACATATTAGACATTGTTCACTTAAATTAATATCACTCAAATAATAAATAAGTTAGAAAGGAACAATAATTTCACTACTTAATGCTATATCACTTTAGTTTTTGGTTGAGTCAAGATTTTAAGATTCACGTGTTAAGGTAAGTGCTGAGGATCTTGAAGAGTTTGCTTCTAAAAGGTTGACTTGTCATTTTGGATAATATGTCTGTGGAACAGGATTTTGGAGAAGGCACTCGCAGCGCCAATGTATCTGTAACAATGAAAAAACATAGAATAAGTATTACAAGGGATATAAAGTGACTCCCAAAAATTATATTGGATATCAGTGGTACTGACAGTATTTGTAAATAGTTCCAAAAATCGGAAGAAAAACTCATTCATATGCAACAGTTTAACAAGAGAGTTAATACATTGAGTGGTAATTAATAAATAAAATCAGAGACTGGAGCCAAATGAGGCCTTGCAAAATTGTGCTGGATGAAAGTCAAATATTTTGATTAATAAATTTTCATAAAAGACGAGGTTGTTAAGTGTTAAATGTAGTCGAAATAATACCGATACAGAAAACTTGCAGCATTTAAAAATGTATGCTCTCTTGCCCCCTATGTTAACGAAAGACGACATGTAACTAATGCAACAAAATGAACACATGAAGAGTAAACCAATAAAATTGAACATACTACGTAACATTTCAAGAATAAATGACGAATACCTAAATAACAACACAAGGCAAACACTGCAAATCTAGAACGAATCAAATATGCTCGCTTGCGGACGACTGACTGACTGACTACCAATTGTATTATCAGACAGTCGACATGGCAGTGGTGACGTCAGAGCCAAGCGTGATTGTACTCGGATTATGTCTTGTTGATTTTATGACTGAGATTTGCGATAGATCATAAAATTTTAAGAGCGGATGAATTTGGGGCAAACTGGGTAAGGATTCCAAAATGTCCATGAAATTGACAACTTCTATAGCTAAAATAGTCCGCCAGAATTAAAAATGTAGTGTCACATCACCTAAGTATATGCATTGCATAACATTTCTAAAAATAGCCACTATACTTGATGCTACTAAACTATTGTGGTTCAGTCGTTTTATTATCCTTATACTTACTAGGAAATTTGTTAACACACCTCGATTGGAGCTTTTGTCTACCATTCGTTATTTATGCAGTGGGTAAATATGTGTTTCGAGGAAAGTACTACTTGTAAATAAACGAGGAATTCCTTGCAACGATCTATTTTCACTTATGCCACGAATAATATTGAAGTAACTGTAATTAAATTGGTTACTTTATGATGAAAAATATAGTTATATTTAAATTAATAGTAGTTACTAGTTCTGCTGTTTTAATGTTCACAGGTGAACACATCGAGAAATCCTGCCCAAATAATCAGTTAGTTAAGAAATATTAGATGCATTACTAATTGTAAATCTACAAGCACTTTGTAAATTTTTCTACCAAATTTCACTGCAGAAGTCTAACTTTACCCAACCTGACTGTTCTCACGTATTCAAAATGCATCTAAATAAACAACAAATTACGGCCTTATGTGTTTCGAGGAAAGTACTACTTGTAAATAAACGAGGAATTCCTTGCAACGATCTATTTTCACTTATGCCACGAATAATATTGAAGTAACTGTAATTAAATTGGTTACTTTATGATGAAAAATATAGTTATATTTAAATTAATAGTAGTTACTAGTTCTGCTGTTTTAATGTTCACAGGTGAACACATCGAGAAATCCTGCCCAAATAATCAGTTAGTTAAGAAATATTAGATGCATTACTAATTGTAAATCTACAAGCACTTTGTAAATTTTTCTACCAAATTTCACTGCAGAAGTCTAACTTTACCCAACCTGACTGTTCTCACGTATTCAAAATGCATCTAAATAAACAACAAATTACGGCCTTCTAACCCTTATTCACTAGGCTTAAAGGTCAATATCGTATGTGATGATGTAACTGCTATGATGGTCTAAGCTGCATCTAACGGAAAAGTAATTGGTCGTAGCGAATCTGTAGCAGGATGCATATGTTATTTCGCAACAAATCGAGGGTGATGACGTTTTGGCACAAATTGGAGATACCCAAGTTGATTAAAATATTGGACATAAGTAGGTCTGCAATAAAGAAGCCAAGTGTTTTGTTTATTATGAGGACACCAGCGTTGTATTAGTTCAAGGAACTTAGTCAACATAAGAAATGACAATTAAAATTTGGAGTGATTTTGAAATTCCCATTTAGTGGAACTTTTCATAAACTTTCCATATTCTCATAATTTTCAAATTATATTTTTAAAATGTATGCTCACTCTCGGAATAAGTGACATCCGTCATTTGATTTATAACGAGCCAATTGAGTCTATAGCTCCATCAATTGGAAGATTACCTTACCTTCTGCCAACCTTGGACAGACGGATTGCACAAGGTAAAATAGCAGTCCTTCTGGATTCTTCCAAATATTTTGCAATTCTTATTAGGAGAGACTAAAATATGAAGTAGCAAACTTGTATAACCTTCACTTTGATGTCTACAAGACAGTCTCCATACCCCATCTCAGTGGAAATTCACCTAAGTAGCTTTTACATACTGAGAGAGAATAGCTTCTACCCTAGAAAAACCAATAGGACACGGCCGAATATTAGTTACGATGTAGTGACCTTTTCTAAAAACAAAATCTTGCAAACTAAACGTAATCACTAATATAACAAAACAATTACTAATAAATTGTAGTTTATTTAAAGAAAGAACTATTCATTAGTATTTTATCAACCTACGGCAATTGAATCACGTGAGATTTGCACCCACGAACGGCTGCGCGCGCGCACGCAACGTGAGATTTACGAACGTGCGCAAACGCACGTGCACTTGGACCGGTTCCAAACCACCTAAGTCGCACGGTCACACCCCCAAGTCATGTGACGTCAGAGAAAAAGTATATTTAGTTCCGCTCTTTCTTTGGCAGTTGTAAAAACTTCTATTACCAATCATGGATTGTATACTAGCAACGTATTTTGTTTTCTATTCGGTAATTCACATTGCGGCAATCGCCACCCATTAATTTTTCTATACTTGAAAATAATCGGGTCAAAAATCAAGGAGAAAAAGGAATGAGCGATTACTGATTTATCGTAATCATATTATCATACAAAATTTCCTGCTTTCCTCACAAAATTACCCTATAACGTTTATCCAGTATCCTAAAGTTGCTCTAACTCATGTATGTGGATAGGGAATAACTAATACAACGGCAAAATGAAATAATAATCAGTGTGTGAATTCTGAATAGGACAATAAAGGAGACAAGAATAGAGTTCAAGACTTCATATCGTTTCTTAGGTAAGTACTGACCTATAAAGGCGTAATCGATATCATTTGAAACTAATTATTAGAAGCTCGTCGTTTCAAACTGTTGAATGATTTCAGGCGCTGGATAATGATAGGATAAAGCCCAATTGCGACCTCATTTTATTTTAGTTACAATAAAAAAAATAGAAATGTTCCAGTAAATTATTTATAACAATCATGTTTATTTTTAACTTAGCCTAATCAATCAAAATACCACATGATTCGTATGCAACAGCATAAAAAGTAAATAAACCCAATGATTGGGGACGTCCGCCAAAACAGACTAGACGAAGGTCAATGGTCCAAATTACTCTGAAAGAGAGGGGTCCCACCCCATTTTGCTAGTCAACCTTTAAAAGTGAATATCAGTCACACGATGATGATGCCAATAATGGGTTCAGTCACCGATTCTGTTGGTATATTTAAGTCTCGTCTGTGACTGCTTCGAGAATTGTCTCCTTTCTTCCTTCGGCCACATTATCACTTACCATGGTGAGATTGCAGTCAACCAAACCAAACAAAAATAATATGGAATTCCTAGGGAAACCAAATAATGGGTAAATATATAAAATAACGTAAGATTAAAGTTAACAAGATTTAGAACTTCTAGCAGACATCTGTATAAATCTCTTCCACAGAAATGTTATCACAAGATAGAATTAAGAAAAAAAAATAAGAAACATAGCTCAACAATTAAGCTTGAAAATAAAAATAAATCCAATGGGGGTGTATTTAGAACAATTGGCATCAATGGAACAATAGGAAACCAAGGACACGAGTAAATAAATTCCTACGGGTCGTTAAACATAATCTTTTGGCAATATTCCTTGGCACTTGGTTGGAATCTTCCATTACGAACAGTTGTTTAGCTAAATTCGATGAACCGGTGGTGATTTTGGGATCAGCATACCTGACTACTGTTAATAATCAAATATTTTAGAAGTAGGTGTTGAAGAAACCATCAAGGTTTTGATAGATGCATATAAATTTATCCATTGACGATTATAAAAGATGGAAGATATTATCGTGAGAGAAGCAAATATCATGTTATTTTCTCCAGGAGACTTTCGTCGAAGATAAAAGCATCAGCACAGAAGGCATACATAATTTTTTGTACTGCGAAAACAAGATATAAATCATATGATTGGAATGGTGAAATGACACTTTGGCACTCATGTGGGTCGTCAACATTGCTACGGACTTAAAATGGGAGACACGTAACATTAATTACGATCACCTTATGATAATAAGCCTGTAAACGTTATTGCATAATATTATTATAACTCTTCAATCAAATTCAATACACCTTTTGGTTTTCTGACTTTACAAATGAGGCATGAAGTAGTATGTAGAATATGAATTTCATGAACGATCGAAATATTTTAATAGAGTCGAGTGTCATATCAGAAAAAATATGGGATCATGATATTGTCTCATCGCGTCTTGTCACGTTGGGACCTATGGTCATTATAATTTATTGCTCTTTTACTGAAAGACGCAACCATTTCTATGTATGACTTATCTACAACTTGTAAACAGTCAAGGCCAAGGCTTACTTTGTCTATTACATTCACATGACGGTTATAAAGAATTACAATGCGATTACAGCGCGACTCAGAAAAATAAGTCTTCGAGGAGATTGGTTTTTTTTTTTTTTATGTCACAAGTGACAACGAGGCAGGCGGGTCACCTGATGGTAAGTGACAACCGTCGCCTATAGACATTGGCAATGCCAGGGGATTGCTAATGTGTTGTACACCTTATTACAATGCCTTAAAGGCGAACTGGCTCTCAAGTGCAATTGCCGGAACACACCAACAGGTGCTTGACGACAGATTTTCAACTTGAGGGTGGTAGCCAGCCAGTCGAGTACTACAAAGTACCCTACCACCGTGCTGTGGTTTCCTCACGATGTTTTCCTTCACCGAAAGCTCAAGCTCATTGTAAGGATTCGAACCCACGACCTTCGCCGCGGTATCCGACGTCACTTACCACTGAGCTATCATCGCCTTAAATTTTTCAAGCATTTGTCTATGCACATTCTTTGTTAATTAAGGAAGGAGCCAAGTTCGAAAACGGAACATAAAGCTCACAAACCAAACCAGTCTCTCAAGGCTAAAAAACAAGTATTCAAAACGTTTTAACAATTCGATATTATAATTATGACCTTTTAGTTGAATATCATTTTTTACATGCGTTTCAAAAATCATTTAGCATTTGATCAGTGAATACTATCGAGTAATGAATATTATTATAATAATGCTAAAACGGCATCTGATGAAGCTAGGACCAAGCTGCAAGCTATTCAATCAGACGTGTAAACATTGTAACTCTTATGAGGGTCCATAGTGGTTCCATGTAGAGTATTGAAGGTACTACAAAAAAGGAGGAAACGCCACCGATAAAACAAAAAAAAATAACAACATTAATCGAATTGTCCAAATTAAAGTTAAGATGGTTAGCTACGAACACACATAAGGTAATCGGACGATCAATGAAACATTTGAAGTGGAAGCAACTTCAATAGCTTACCGCACGTTTTGGGAGTTCAATGACATTGACTACTACGGTAGGTAATGCAGAATACTATTGTTATTCAAATAATGGTGCTATAGTTAGGAACATGTAGAGAACCAGTTTTGATAGCAATAATGCTACGGGCAGTATAAGAAAAAGATGTGATATAAAAAGCAAATGTACTATTGAGAACATTTAAAAAACAGGAGAAGATAAGAAAGGAATATAAATTGCGAGGTGAGTTTTAAATTTTAATAAAGATGATATTTATGATATTGATGATATTAAATGCGGTAATACCGAATTAGATTAAAAAAAACACTTCTTATGCATTATCATAGTAAATATTTGACGAGTCACGCGTTACGTTGATGATTATTCTATTGTACAAGCCCACCATCATTCCCATCACAAACAAAAACTTTGTTTACGATGGGAAATTTTTTGCTTCACTTTTTTTTAACCCAGATTTAGTTAAACTAGTAATTTAGACATGACATTTGAATCAGATTACGGTAAGTCGTCATATGATACAGGTAACAACACAACCAATTTAATTATATCTTAAATTCCTACTTCATGTAATGATTAACTATTAACAAAAATTATTTGCGAATATTTGCAAAACATATTTTCATGTTGCATGTTACATATTAGAATGATGAAGCAATTTAGACCAAAAACATAACAACCAAATGATTTCGGTGCACTTTATGCTTTAAGCATCATCACAACGTTGCATGAGGATCGTAGACAAAAATCATGGAAGACTAAAAAGGTATTGCAAATCCTGAATCAAAAAACACAAAGCTAAAATCAACTAGATTTAGTGTCAGCTGAATAAAATAATATACATTGAATCATATACGACAATGTACAAGAATGAATGAGTGAGACAGACAAATTCACGTAGGAGGCTATAACAAGCAAATTAGATTGAATTAGACCAATTTGCAAGGTTGGTCGCCACGATACTATATGTAGGTAGCGCTACCGATACGTAATTGGTGCGGATCATATTTAGTATTTATAGATATAAGCATACATTGAATGTAGTCTCCACAAAAAAAAATTTAACAGCAGGAAGACGAATTTTATGATTTTTCCCCGTTCCACAATGTGACGAATTGTTGGCCCAAGGACAAAGGTTTCATTCAGAGTAGATAAACATTATTTTGTTTCATCAACGGATTCATTCTGAATTCTGTTTCGCCAAAATTTTGCGCTATGCTTTGTTGTCTTTATGAAGTTTTACAGGACCAGTACGAGTAAACCTATTTTGGAGTTCTTGATATGTCGTGACAATAATGATGAATACATGTGCTGTATTGTATTATTTAAAATTTGTTTTAGCCTGCCTCATTTCATTTTCACAGATGAAATAACTGGAAAGAATCCAGGTCTAAAAAATCTTACTAAGTGAAGATGTTTGTTACTCGTTCTCGTAAAAACTACTGAACGGATTTTGATCAACATTTGGCATACAGGTAGATCGTATCTTGGAATAAAAAACACCATACTCTTTATCCCGGGAAAAGATACGATCTTTCGGGAACGCGGGTAAAACAAGTACCGCTCCATTCAATATCTATTCCGCATTCATGGATCTGATAATCAACAGGAAGGCCCGTGCCGAGTAATTTTACACCCCCTCATATGGTGTCACGCAAATCTACCTCTTGGTATTATGAATGGCAGGTACAATAGCGTGATTTTCCACACGTGACGACGCTATAACTGGTTTCGTCCGGATAGCGTGCGAAGATCAAGGTACTAGAACAGATGCTAATTCTTAGCTTGATTTGAAAAAAAATACTGTTGAGTGTACGATGTGATATGATAACAAAGCTGAATAGCTGTTTAATGATCTTTATAGTAGCTACCACTCCCGATTTCACTCGCGTTATCGATGGGAAGTAGTCTATGACACTCAGAGGTAATGTAACTTCATTTTGGTTTGAATTTTCAAATTCGGAACAGCAATTTTGGGGATAATTTATAATATTATTTTTGTTTCTGGTCGGTAACTTATATTGGAAAAAACGATATTTATAACCAGGCTTGGTAGAAAAGCTTTTCGGTCATCGACTCACTCTATAAAATTAAACTCGATAACAATTATTTTACTGATACTTTACCATTACAATAGTCAAAGTCAAAGTCAAAACCATTTATTCAGTTTAGGCCCTAGAAGGGCACTTATGAAGGTCGAATTACAGAAGTTACCACCGGTTCGGAAGTCAGCCTTCAACTGAGAAGAACCGGCAAGAAACTCAGCAAGGTTACATTTTTTAAATATTTTTGGACCATCTGACTATATTGGCTTTTTTTTTTCAAATGTTTAACTATTTTATTCTTAAACGAATACAAAAATACATAAAAACATTAAAACCCGCATTAGTTACCTACATAGTTAACTAAAACAAAACAAAAAAAATAATTAAAAATGGTAATTAACAATAAAAAACAATGTGTAAATACTTGTACAGAGTGCAGCTACCTCCAGACATCTTTATCCTCAACTAGCTGTCCCGGCAGACCTTGTTCTGCCCTATTTCTCTAAAACGCGTCTTTGTTTTGTTTCGATTGACGTAAAATGTTTGACAGCTGGGTGTTTGTATGGGAAAAAGAAAAGGGCTGTTTTTAGGGTTTTCCCGGCAATTATTCAAATTTTTCTCGCCGTAAAAACCATCCTTGGACTTCAAGGAACATTTAAAAAAAAAGAATTGGCCAAATTGGTCCAGGCGTTGTTGAGTTCTGCGCTTACCAACACATTTTGCGATTCATTTTTATATTATAGATATAATGGGCTACCTTATAATAAGCTTTTTCTTTCAAAACTTTCTTTATGTACGATTTGAATTTAGAATCAGTCATCTTGGTAACAGATGCTGGTAATTTATTATAAAAGCGAACACTGTTCCCAAGAAATGACTTTTTAACTCTAGCTAATCTAAAATACGGAACAACTAATTTATCTTTTTCTCTTGTATTGAAATTATGAATCTCTACATTTGATTTATACAAGTCTACATTTTTTCGTATGAACATTATATTTTCATATACAGTAAAGGTAAAGTCATAATGTTTATTTCCTTAAATATTTCCTTTAATGATTCACGTGGACCCATACTGTAGATTGCACGAATGGCTCTTTTTTGTAATACAAAGATTGTTTCAATATCTGCAGCAGCTCCCCACAGTAAAACGCAATACGATAAAAGACTATGGAAATATGCAAAATAAACTAATCTGGCCGTCTCAACATTCGTCAATTGTCTGATTTTTCTAACAGCAAATACAGCAGAACTCAATTTACTAGCTAAAGATTGTACATGAGAACCCCATTGTAGTTTATTATCAAGTGTTATACCCAAAAATACAGTTTTGTCAACTAGTCCCAGGCTGCTGTCATCTATTAATACCCTACTGTCTACTTGCGCTACGTTTGGAAGAGAGAATCTTAAACATTTTGTTTTCTTAGAGTTTAATAAAAGATTATTTACAGCAAACCATTTAGAAACTATTGATAAGGTATCATTTACTCTAGTAAGTTCTTTATCTTTTCTATCTACTTTAAAAATGAATGAGGTATCGTCAGCAAACAAGACTACATCTGAGAGACCATTTACAACCGATGGTAAATCATTAATATATACTAGAAATAGAAATGGCCAAAGAATTGAACCTTGAGGTACCCCCATTTTGACTAAAGAACCGTTGGACGTTGTACCTTCAACTCGTACCTTTTGTTGGCGATTAGTTAAATAAGACAAAACAAGTTCATGAGCAGTTCCACGAATACCATAATAATTAAGCTTTAGGAGCAGAGTACGGTGGTCGACGCAGTCAAACGCCTTTGATAGATCACAAAAGATGCCTATGGCATCCTGTGAGTTTTCCCAGGCTTCATAGATGTGCTTCAATAATTTTGCTGCCGCATCTGATGTAGATCTCCCCTTCGTGAAACCGAACTGATGACCATGCAGTATCTCACAACTATTGAAATGACCTAACATTTGATTAAGCAACAGTTTTTCAAAGATTTTACTAAGTGCAGGAAGCACAGATACCGGTCTATAATCAGAAGGATTATCTTTACAGCCTGATTTAAATATTGGCACTATTTTACTATACTTCATTAGGTCAGGAAAAGAACCCTGATCAATACATTCATTGAAAATATCCGATAAAATAGGGGCAATTACTGTTATTATTGATTTTAAAATCGTCACTGACAATCCCCATAAGTCTTCTGTATTTTTTAAATTAAGGCAGTTAAATAATTTTAGTAGACTAACTTTCACTAGAAGTGACGTGACTAAATTTAAAACTGGGAAAAGATTTTTTTATATGCTGCTCAAGTAGTGCTTCAGCCACGCCGGGACACGAGTTAAGGCTTTTAGTGGTTTCCCCTGGTATACTTGTGAAGAAATCTTCAAAAGCAGTGGCTACTTCCAACTTATCTGACACAATTTTATCATTAATTTTTAACGTGACCTGCTCGTTTTTCTTGTTAATTTTACCAGATTCCGTATTTATGACATTCCAAACTGCCTTGATTTTATTGGTAGCTTTACCTATTTTGTTAATTAAGTAAATTGATTTTGCCCGATGACATACTAATTTAAATAATTTTGAAAAATTTCTAACATATATATGGAACGCCTCGTCACGAGTGAATGATCTTAAATGATAAAGTTCATACAACTTATCTCTGCTTTTTCGAATTCCTTTAGTGGCCCAATCGCTAAACTCTAGTTTACTGTTTACCTTAACTTTTTTGATGGGACAGGTTTTATTTAGTTCATCGCAAATACTAGTTAATAGATTTCCATATAAAACATTGGGCTCATTACTATTTTTTGTCTTACAGTTTAGTCTGAACTCTAAGTTATTTTTTAAGTTATCTAATCGCACCTTTGTAATAGGTCGAATTTCCTTTATTTTCTTAGAAACATTTAGTTCATAGGGTAATTTGACTATTTGAGCCATATGGCGAGCGAACACCACTTATAATTGATTTACCTAATATACTGCTATTAGTTATTATATTATTTATGCAAGTAGACGAAGTGGGCGTTGACCGTGATGGCTCATTGAACAGCAAATCTAAGTTAAATGATTTTAATAAAGCAATAAAGTAACATTTTTCATTTGAGTTGGTTAGAATATCAATATTAAAATCTCCGCATAAAACTATCGATTTCTGAGAATTAAATAATTTGTGAAGAATATCTTCCATTATATTAGAGAAAAGTGTAAAATTGGATGCTGGAGGTCTATACACACAAACAATTATATAGCTATCCAACTCTGCACAAGACACCTCACAAACGCGCTCAACCGAGAGACTACAAATATCTTTCCGTTCTTTAAATTTAATATTATTATTCAAAAGAATAATTGAGCCACCGCCTACAGCGGATAATCTGTTGAATACACTAGCTACTAAAAAGTTTTTAATATTAAAAAGCATAGTTTCTGGTTTGAGCCATGTCTCCGTAAAACATAAAATATCTAGATTAATTTTATCTAATAATAAATCTATATCAAGAATTTTGCCAAAGAAGCGATTAATATTCTGGTGAATTAGTACAATGGAGCTACTATGCTTCTCTGTTGTCGAAACTAACCGTTTAAATTATTATTTACATTAATGGAAATCGTATTATTAATTAATACTGTACCATTCCTTAACCTGTTAATATTATATGCTACAAGGGTAGCAATAAGTTTTTTACATTTTTTAGGAATTATTAAAGTATCCCGAGTCATTTGTATATTACTAACAAACTTGTTAGAATCAAAAAAAGTAAATACGTCACTATGACGAAATGTCACGTTGTACATGAAATTATTTAAGTTCGAAATATAATTATTCTAGTGTGGCATTTAATCTCTATGGTCGATTAATTAAATTTACGCTAGTTTTAAATATTTTATATCCATATACATATTGCTGGCCGTATGGAAAAGAGTTTTACTATCGTTGGCTGTCAATAAGGCACGCTCTTCTAAATTCAAATTAGAACACGTTCCGTTCCGCAATATTTAGATTTTTAACGCAGCAATTGACTTATTTAATCTGTGGCACGTGTGGAGGTCACGCGGCAAGATCGTACTTAACTCGGAACTGCATAGCGTAACAAAAACCAGTCACCGAGTACCTTTAATAGAACGGTTTTAGCTTTTTTGCAACAGGAAACTTTATCAAGGTTATTTTAATACATACTAGATGTTCTGCCGGAAGAATGTGTAACACATTATTATTATTAATAAATAAGTTATATTCCATATGTACGTATTCATTAGATATTTGATTGAACAGTTCCAAAATGAAGCTTTTCATTTCATCTTTTAACTATTCAACAACGTAAAATTAAAGAGTCCCACTCTTTTCCTAATCCTTTACAGTGCAAGTGTGCATCCTTTCACTAGTGTTGTAATTGCTGTCGATATGTCTATACTGATATTTATATGTCCATATGGAGCACTACAACACTAGCAGAAGGATGAACACTTGCACTGTATGGGATTAGGAAAAAGAGTGGGACGCGACTTCATGAATGGCAATGGCACTATCTACACTTATTGGCAAAGTATCAAAAACACGGATCAAACTTCAAAAAGGGATACATGAGCTTCGTCGCGTAACTTCCCAAATCGGTGTCAGAGCTGACGCAGAAATAATTAAAATGGCAGACGACATTCATGCGAATATCTGACCCTTTAGTCTGACATCGTGGAGACAAATTAAATTAAACTCCTCAAGTGTAAGAGTCAATTATGTTTAACCCTAGGCTAGAATTGGAACAATTAAGGCTCCTCAACATGACTATCTTCTCAAATTGAGTATCATCATCATATTTAGCATGTTTCTCTCCTAAGTATAGGCCTTTCATGGCCTCAATGACGACCCTGAGTCGCTTTCATCATGTTTCCAGCAAGAAACAGGAATTACTCCACCTCATGGTGTTTTCTACACTCGAGTACCCTTCCCCATTTAGTATAGGTTTTTATTGTTAGGACTTTATTGGTTCAAGCTATAATGGAGCATTTAAAAAGATACTGATGATATCTGTCAAATGTCAGTTCTCGGATATATCTATTGCCTTACTTTGAAAACCATTGTGAGATCTTCGCTTCATTTTAGTTAAAACTAGCCGTCCCCCGCCCGCTTCACTGAACGACATTAAAAATCATTGAAATACTCGGTCTTTACTATATGTAAGTATTATACAAATAAACTTTCCTCTTGAATCACTCTATCTATTGCTGAAAACTGCATTAAAATCCTTTGAGTTGTTTAAAAGATCTAAGCGAACAGCGGAAGCGACTTCATTTTATACTATGTAAAGATTCTCCACTAAATTTTTCTTTAAGCACCAAATTTAACAAATATCTTGGGACATCCTGGGACATTCTTCACACACGGCTATCTGATCCCAAACTAAGCAGAGCTTGTGCTATGGAAACCAGATAACTGATCAACTACATATTATACAACTTTTTTGTAAATACATACTTAAATAGATATACACCCAGACTCAGGACAAAACAGACATGTTCATGCACTCAAATGTCTATCCAGGAAGGGAATCGAAACCTACAACATGTGGCGTAATAGGTAGCGTGATTAACCAACCACCCTAACTTTTGTTGATTAAAACACCAATGATAACAGGGTAAAATAACGTCAGTAAAAGATCCCCTGCATGTATCAACTATAGAGACCTCGTTGCTAGGCACGATTAAGTCATTAATAGCACATAGGTACATGGTTATTTGATTCACTTAGAACAAAAGAGTCTCAAGACAGTTGAAGACACAACGATTATTATAATGGATAATTATAAGCATGTGGACCAGACAGAGTAAATTAACGAAGCAGGTGTTGCATTACATTAATGTAACGATAAATTCAGAAGTTAAGTTAAACGTTTATGATTACGTCGAATTTGTGAGGGATTTATCAAGAATCAATATATTTGTACAAAATAATTTGTTCGACAATAATTCTATCATTATGTTTGGTAGAGCCGGGAAAATCTCTGCAATTAATAATGCCATCTAATGTTTAGTTATTTTAAAAATTAATAAGTATTCATTACAGAAACGAGTGAGAAATTTTGATGTACATATTTGTGACTTCCACTACAATAAATGTTAGTAGACAAAATGAAGACATGCTCATTAAAACGTGAGAATCAATTTTGAATGGACATTGCACTTAAAAGCAAATATAAAGTTTACCTCGACCATAATTATGCGTCTTTATAAGAACATACGTACGAGCAGACGAAGTAACAAGATACAGAAGCTCTTACACAATCGCGGAAATGTGTGAGAGAGCCAGTATCCAAGGTCGGCAACGTTACAGGTTCAAAAGTCTATATTCTATATAATCTTTTAGAAATGGAATTGATTAAGTGAGATATAACTTCAGTCACTACGACTAAGCATAATAAATAATCTGATTCAAGATAAATCTACATATAACATGTTAAAATAGGAGAGCAATGGACCAGAAAGTAAGAGCCTTGGATACAAGGCCAATCACAGGAATGGATGGACCAGACGAAATTGTAACAAGTCTTGGAGCAAGGTCAAAGATGTCAAATATGTATGTGTGAAAGAACATTTTAGAAAAATACGACATAGACTAGTTGATTTAGCAATGATGCGATGAAGAGTCAGATAGTAACTACACGTGTATGAAGTAACAGTAGATACTTTTACAACTTGTAATGAATACTTCAAGTCCAGTTAAGTTGGAATATGCCAATGATTTGTATTCCATCTTTAACATCAAGGTATTTAATCTCAACAATTTTATCATAATATTGCATAAGATAGTCTTTAACAGGTGGAGATTTTTTTATGAAATATGTCAAATTAGTGAAGTAAAATATAACACGGTAAACGTCAAGGGTAAAAACCAATGCGGTGTGCCAAATCGTTTATTTCTGGATGAACAGAACGCGAAGCATATCAAGATCACGGCAACGACACTCAAGAACAATAGTAAAACGTGATCAACTCACCTAGTGACACGAGCAAACGGCTTTTCACAACACAACACTCCACTGTATTGCAATTCCCTTGTCGTTGACAATTACGCGAAGTTATATTAAATTGACGATACGTCCACTCGACACCACGGCAGGATATCAACTGACTGAATGATTGTTTCACATTGTGAAGTGGCTCGCAGCACTCACACATTAACAAATCATTGGACGAAAGTGACGTGAACATACATGCTTGTATGTGTGTGATCAATCAACAACATATACCTTGAATGACGCATTGGATTGCGTTTACTTTTGCTGTTTTTTTATGAAAAGGCTGGGTGCTATTGGGCGTTGAAGTTTTCAATTGCTACTCGTAATACTGAAATTTGATAATCATTTGGATTTTATGGAAAGATACGGAAATAAGAACGATAATTTTATCAAAATGCACTGTCAAACTACTGATAATAATATGAACAATGATAACTTTTTTACAATAAAGCATGAATAAATAAAACTGAAAGATAAAATAGTTAGCAATGCTATAAAAATAGAAAATGTTAAGCAATTTATGGCACTTATTGTATTGAGTTAATTTTTTATACTGGACATACCTACAACGAAATAAATTAAAGTAAAGGAATATTTATTTTCAATGTAACATATTACAGACAACAAGTAGTTAAAAAAAAACAACATTCATCACACACGAAGCCTCGCAAAAACTAGTAACCAAACTGAAAACGTGAAACATCATTTCCACACGTCAAAAGTTCAAATCAGACCTTACAGCTAGTCATTGAAATACATTTTCAAGCCAACAAAATGGCAAGATCAATCAATTCAAATACTGAATCACGTCGATAACTAAAAATAGAACACACTCACTAATTCCAAGAATTACGATGCACCTAAAAAAGGGCCCGACTGCATTTCATTTGCTACGTACGTGATCTTTGTTGCACGGTGTGGCAGCTACAGGTTTTCCTATTGGTCAACTAATGTCTTACGATCGTACGATGGATGTGCCATGTTTTTATTTATTTAAACGTTGCTTCTAGCGCAGTTGAGAGACCATCTTTCTACATTTCGTTTTATAACTCAAGTTTAGTTGCACGTATGAAAATTTCAAATTTTATTTCAAATCCTTTATAATTATGCTTTCCAAAAATGTTTTTCATTTTAATTCGTGCTATTTTTTCTCATTTGCAGGCTATCTTTGAAACTTAATCTTAACTTTAAACAGATGGCATAATGAATAATTAATTAATGTAATTCTTGGCGCCAAAAATACGTTGGGAAATCAAAATGCCCAATTAAAGATTTAGGTTTAGCTTACTTTAGTGTAGTGCCACCTAGGTTAGAGAACGATTATTTCCAGCAGCGGGCATAATATGTATGACAGATGATGAATGGACCAAACATTTGAATGTCAGGTGAGAACACATTACATAAGAGCTGTTATTTATAATTTAACAAACACACGTCGTGTCAAGAGCGATCTATCACTGCGGTACATGCCAAAACGACACGGCAAACAGGCTACGTTTGCTCTCATAGATGGTTGAAATACGTGGAAAAATCATCACAAGAATTTTGATGTAGAAATTGTAAATGTGACAATTTCAATGGAGACATTGAATTCTGGCACGTTATTTGTTTGAACTACAAAAATAAACGGAATTCCAAAAATATAGAAAGTGTGCCAAAATAGTTTCGTACAAGGCTTCAAAGAGATTTGAAAAACTAATGTAATCACATCTGCTATAGAGGAACTTCTTACCGCAGACACTGGCAGTAACGTAAAACACATTATCTAAAACTCTTTAAACAACGAAGCTTCATATCCTAGTCACGACAGAACAAAATAAAAGTAAACAGCACAGCAATATAATCTATAATAACTAGGTACATAAGATAAAGATTTCCATGCGCCGACTGAACAAACAGTACAATACGTACTTGCAGTCACATGGAGCCGTAATTCTCTCGCGTTGTTCCCATCTTCATACTACTTGGTCCAAGTAAAAGAAGATAATTTAAAAAGGTAATAGTAAGGTAAAGGAAACTGTACTATATTCAGGTTTATTTAGATAACTAGTTGTCCCCAGCGGTATCTTTTCCCGGGATATAAAGTATCCTTATTCCAGGATGTAGACTGTAGAACTTTTTAATCTGTTGACTCGCGACCTTAAAATGTCAAACAATCTGTCAAATCGCGCGCAATTTTCAAAATTTCAAAATTCACGCGCAATTGTCAAGTAAATGTCATGTCCCAATCGAGAACCATGTGGTGCGGACTTTGAAACCCCTAATTTCCCAAGAAAGACCTGACAGGTTAAGAGGAACAATTTCGTCGTACATGATTGTTGCTTAACTTTAACCGTTTACGCAGCGCACGCAACGGAAGCTCTCAAAAGGAATACATTTTTCATAGATGCTTAAAGCCTTCCTCGATAAATGGGCTATCCAACACTAAAATTACTTTTCAATTCGAACAATTAGTTTCTGAGATTAGCGTGTTCAAACAAACACTTCAGCTTTATAATATTAGTAAGAATAGATTATGTTGGGTATAGCAGTTTGGCTTCAACGATATTTCATTTGTTTTATCTTCCCACCCAATTTTCTAATTTGGTTAAACTACACCTGGGGATGGAAATTTGAGCGCGATCAAACCAAATTGCGGTTAATCTATTATACAGGATATTTTTCCATAAGTTGCTTAATTGGAGCATACAATGTGAAGCCATGCCCGTCCTATTGTTTGATAGCTTGTTACAAGTGTCACAGCACGAGACGTCAACTTACTGACGTCTGACTACGAATACTTTTCTTGTATTAGTGTAATAGTTAGGTACGCATATTGATATATACGACCAAAAAACTATTGATTGTTTCAGCTTCTCGTTTCAGATATAAATTAAAAAGAGACTAAACTAAAACATAAATAACTTTTTTCTAGAAGGATTTTGGCTTGGTATCTAGACCTTTAAGCCATACATAAATAACTGCGTTCATATGCAGAATAGGGATGTTGACTAATATTAAGTCAGCTTCTTTTATTAAATTTCAAAACTATAGTTTATATGGAGTTTTGTATGAAATACTGGCTTGTTACGTCATAAATATACACCGTGAAAGATCTAATGTTTTTCATTCGCTATTTTCGATCGATTATTCGATGTTTTATACACTGGTAAGTTAGGTATTATTTTTAAATAAATTTAACATCCCAATTGAAAGACCTAGATAAAAAAAACCTTACAATTGACTAAGAAAAGAATAAAGCAGAAATTGGCAAGGCGTAACAAAAATAACAAAATCACAGTTTAGTTGTATACGTTACGCCTCATTCTTGAAAAAAATATTGCTGACAATATAACCTACATAGCATATACCCAACTATATACATGTATGTTATTGTTATTATATAGGTACCTACAAAACATGATGGGACAAAAACTCACATATGAATTGACGATGAAACCTATTATCATCGCGAAATGACATCATCCACACAATTTGATCAATAACAACCGACACAGTACAATGGCGACGCTGAGTTAGGATAACTGTTTTTTGCAGTAAAATGCATGAGCAAAAACTTATTTCAGAATCACCAACAAAAATATATGTAGAAGGTTACTCTAAGGTTACTAAGATACATAATCACCGTAGGTATTCTTTTCTGTTACTCTACCAATACTTTGAAATTTTCTAATCATTTAAAATCTAAAATGGAGATCGTATACTTAACCTCTTCAACACAGGGCATTAACTTACAAGTGTTTGAATACAGTAAGTTATCGGAACACTTAACCTATTCTAACTAACATTGACGGAAACACACACAGACAAATGTCGGCCATTACAGCTCGACGAGCCTCTGCAATGGTGAACGCCGATTGGTGGATAGCAACGCGCCTCCGTGACGTCATAGACTCCAGCGCACGCAGTTTATCGAAAAATATGCTCTTAAATTGAATAAGCGATAGCGTTTCATGGATAACCATATAAGTATACACATAATCAATAGTCTTAATCGAAATTGGCTGATGTTTAATTAATAATAGTGCAGGAAGAGCAAACCTAAAATTCAGCGTAACAAAATTAATAGGAAAAAGCAAAACAATATCTTAAAAGATTCCCATCTGAATCCAAATTCGGCATTACAAAAACTCAGTCTAAAATATGCAGTAACGATCATCAACAAAATAAATAACAAGGAAATTATACAATGATCAATGATTTCAATAATTCTGCTGATGCGGCAAACCCAAATGATGAACTCGATAGAAATGGTCAGCACACCAATCCTAGAAGGTTTCAATGAATCAAATCGCTCCCGCCTAAACAATATGCTCTAGCTTTTTTAGAAAGTGGTCGACCTCGAACAATGTCTGGCGTAGCAGCAAACTGCAGAGAAGTTGCAGTACAACTTTGCAACAGAGAGCAAATGAGAGCGGTATTTTGTTTAGAAAGGTCATTCAGTTGCATAACGCGAGAAACTATAGATATAATAAGTAATTAATTAAGATTGTAACAAATTGATATAGAAATCAAATCAAAGATCTTGATGGTAAGAATTACTGTTGTTTTTCTAGAAAATACTAGTTTGGACAAAAATCGTCGTTGAAAATAGAGGATTATAATACGTTTAAAAAAATTAAGATTGTTGAAATCAAACCAGAGATAGAGATCTTGATGATAAGAATTACCGATGTTTTTCTAGTAGTTTGGACAAAAAATCGTCGTTGAAAATAGAGCGGATAAACTGAGTTATTGCATCATCGTTAATGATGCAATAACACCATGGAAAGTTGCAATTATCTTCATTCGGAGATAAGCGATAAGTCACGCGAGATACGAGAGCTCTCGCAACTCAAAGAGATATGTAAAGATAACAAAAAGAGTGGACGTGTTGAAGAAAATATCCTGGAATATGGACACAATATGATGATGATGATAATTGAATCCTAAAGATACAGAAGGAAGGATTTTATAATGATTGCTGCAAAATAATGATAATGTAGTCTATCAAGTAAATAAAAATTAGAGGTGATTGAAAATTTTCATACACTACTAGCTGAACCCCGTGGGATCTTATCTTTTCCAGGTTATAATCTATTTGTGGGACAAGTTTCATCGAGATTCGAGTCATATCGAGTTACGGAGTTCAACGCGGACCAACATCGTGACACGGAAATTTTATATATTAAGTATTATCATTAATTATTACACTGGCAATACTAATAGGGGATTGGTATTGTGTTGCCAAACTTAACAAAGCCTTGAAGGAAACTTGTTCTCAAGGGGAGGTGATGAATGTAAAAAACTTTGACAACTGAAAATATTTATGTTCGTGATTTGACACCTACATGTGATGTAGTTTTCAATAGAAATATGGGAAGCTTAGGTTTAAATAACGCGCAAAATTACACATGTACCCGAATAATACTGCCACGCTTCGTTATCATTATGATACGCAATTAACCAAGGTTATCTGCTGATAAAATATCGTCCATTACCGGTTTACACACCCACTATGTCTTAATGGTATTTGAACTACACTTTGGATTAATAGGTATTATTTTAAAATAATGTTGAACAATTGGTTTATAAGATTGT
This sequence comes from Ochropacha duplaris, assembly GCA_951361185.1. Taxonomy (NCBI): domain Eukaryota; kingdom Metazoa; phylum Arthropoda; class Insecta; order Lepidoptera; family Drepanidae; genus Ochropacha; species Ochropacha duplaris. Next base: position 1,661,095 of record OX592715.1, on the reverse strand, counting down.
TTTGTGCTTCAAAATACATTTAGCGATCTTATTAATGGATGCGTTCTGCAGAAAATAGCAGTCGATAGCTTTCGTAAGCAAATGGCGACCGCTAAATATGTCAATCTTGAAAGTTGGCAACACTGCACCTGTAATGTACTTCATGAAATTAAATCATTATTTTACTGATCAATAGTCTTGGCTTAATTAGTTCTATTATATTTACATAACCTAAGATCTGACTGTATTTTGTATTTTAATTAAAGCAAAGCATGTATTTTGCCCAGCTCTGAATATAGCTATATGCTTCATCTCGAATACACGGGTGAAAGAAGTTAATCAATAATAATTTGATGCGGGGACATACTAAAATTAGCTTATACCACCACGAAAATCAGCCTAAACAAAACTAGACCTTATATTCAAACTGGGTCAAATAACAAGTGCAGCAAAGCAAAAAGACATTCCGCAAGACAAATGTTAATTTAAAAAGATTGCAACAAAAGCAGAAAACTAGCAACATCCTAGCTTGATCAAAACTGGAAGGTGTTAACGTCTTTGTAGATATCTAGGTCAATATCTAAGTTGCCTAGATATTGATGTGTTAATTATTGCTGGTTGCATAACAAAACATTTCTAATAGCTAGCTTTTTTCGTATTATTTTGAGCAAACCCACACAAGGGAGTGCACAAAAAATTGTCCGCCATCTTGGGCCATACGCCATATTGTATTCAGAATGACGTAACTTAGCTAACCTAGCATCAAACTGTACTGTGTATGCAAAATTTTATCTGAATCGGTTGAGGATAACTGCTTTATTCAGTTGCAAGATTTGACCCGAACATACATACAAACATTGCAAGTTAAATAAAAGCTTGTAAAATAGATTGAGATGTTTTTATCATAGATTTCTCTAGAAGAACTGAACTTCAAGTTACAATTTGCTTAAGCACACTGGTAGATGCTTGGCGACAGATTTCAAAACTTAAACTCATTTATTCAGTTTAGGCCCTGGTAAGGCACTTATGAACGTTACAATGAAGAATGTTACTAGGTATGCCAAATCGGTTGAAAGTTTGTCACAGTAAAGCTTGTATGTATACAAATGCACTAGTTTTTGTTGTATTCAAAAATACCTATTTGTTTTGATTTTACAGGCATTTAAACTTATGATAAATATCGAGTCCCGCTAACAGTCACGTGACCCCATGTGACGTCTTACTGCAACGCTCCGCTTACGCCGCTTAGTAGCAAGTCGCCAGCGGTGACAGTACGTCAGTGGCTAAGGAGCTTGCGCAGTATTTTGTTTTGTTTTCATCCGCGCATTACGTTAATAGTGTTAATATTCGATTAATGAAATGGATGAAGGATTCGAAAAAGGGCAATCGGATAATTTGCCTAAAATAGATGCACTAATGGTTGCTCATTATTTATCAACAAATTGTGATTCGTTGCCGCCGAAATGCGAGGAATAAAAATGCTAAGGTAATTTTTCCTAAATGGAATAGGTAGATTCATATAAAGGTGGAAAGTATACAAGTGATTTAAGTACAGATGCTATAGCCGGAACAGTAACCCTTATGATTTTAGTTACAGAACTAGTCGACAAACCAAAATCTAAGGCCAGAATAGTATTAGGTTGATACAAGCGTATTTTTTTAAAGTTATCATTATATTTCGCGGAGTACATTTTGTTGTTTCAGATAACATATTTATACACAAATAGCATTCTTTAGGTAAACCTAACAACAGTTGCGGCTCTCTAGATATGGATAAAAGAGCAGCCTTTTGCATATAGTTTCTAAAAAACTGTGTTTCGCATTCCGAGTTCTCCATATCTGAATCTTGATTAGGATTCTTTGATTGATGATCAATGTTATACATTTTATGTGAAGAGGCGTTAGAAGATGTGTCGTGTCGTTCATACTACCAACTGATACTGCATCTGGTGAAAATATTATTTTCCTCTCTTTTTTGAAATATTTATTAACAGTCATGGTTGATTTATGGACACTTTTAGCTTTCAGCTTTACTTGCACTCCCTTACTTTTTTTTGATATTTCTATACACTGATCATTATTACCGACATTTATTGGATCCTCTATTACTATTTCGTCTTCACAGAAAGCAAAAAATATCTCTTCAGGCTTTTCTAACGCCGAAGTTACGTCTTCGTTGAATAGTTTCTCATAAAATTTTATTCGATTACGTTTTAGCACTGCAGATCTTTCAGGTTTATCTTCCTTTTCTTGTTGACATTTGAATTTGTGAGGAACTATACCCTTTTTTAGTTTAATTCTTCCCCCAACCATCTTATATTTAATATAGTTCTCCATATCATTCTCAACCCAAAACAAGAAAAAATCTCATAAACCAGATTCTTACTCAAGCAGAGCAGTAAGCAAAGTCTAGTATAGATTATAAGTTGTGTAGCAAACAAAGGATAACGCAAAACAGTTGCATTGTTCTCAAAATATTATATTAATAAAACATAACGGTAAACCTAAAAGTTCTGATACCTAAGGTTTTGCACCTCTGACCTGATTTTATGTTTGTACATAAGTACTAAATAAATGAAAGCTACAAAAGATTATAATAATCATTATTATGTACCTACATTAAAGGATGATTCACGCTACACCATGTCGCGACCGGACCGTGCCCCAGCCGGGACACGTCCACCGTGCGCCGGCTGGGCCAGTCATTCACGCTATACCATGTCGCAACCGGACCGTGCCCCGGCCGGGACACGTCCACCATGCGCCGGCTGGGCCAGTCATTCACGCTACACTGTGTCGTGACCGGGCCGTGCCCCGGCCGGGACACGTCCACTGTGCGCCGGCTGGGCTAGTCATTCACGCTATACCATGTCGCGACCGGACCGTGCCCCGGCCGGGACACGTCCACCATGCGCCGGCTGGGCCAGTCATTCACGCTACACTGTGTCGTGACCGGGCCGTGCCCCGGCCGGGACACGTCCACTGTGCGCCGGCTGGGCCAGTCATTCACGCTATACCATGTCGCGACCGGACCGTGCCCCGGCCGGGACTCGTCCACCGTGCGCCGGCTGGGCCAGTCATTCACGTTTGAGGTTGACTGCACGGCGGGCGCCCGGGCGCATATTTTCATGTTACAACATGTCGCGACCGGGCCGTGCCAGAGCCGGGAAACAATACCTACCGACATTTCAACGCCGAGCCACGGTCAGGCATGAATAACATCATACAAAAAGTATGCCATAATGTTTGACCGTGCCACGGCCGGGGACCGGCCGGGGCACGGCCCGGTCGCGGCACGGTGTAGCGGGAACCATCCTTAAAGATTATCAGTATAGGTACATTCGTCAAAATGATCTTCACAACAATAAACGTTGCTTTTATCTCCAAATGGATCTAACCTCTTCATAGCTTTTAACCATTTCTTTCTCATTTGGACGTCCCTTGGAACGATAAAAAACTATTTTTCAGACGCATTGGTGGTTGTATTAGTACATTTCGGCACAACACATGATCTTCTAGTATTTAGATTGGACATTTTTGAAAGTATTTATAATTTCTAATGAAACGTAAGATGTCGACCGTGCTGAGAGCGCGAGCGGACTGAGCGAGTGCTGGGAAATGACGTCACTCCGTCACATGCATCGAGTACGAGACCGTATCGCACGTTTACTTCTATAAATCGGAAACTAATAGACGTATCGAAGTAATTCTTTCACTTATATTTTTTATTTTTGACAGAGAATATGGAGAGCTAATATTCAAAATTAGTTAACATTCTTCATTGACTCTACCACCGGTTCGGAATTTCCAATGGAGATAGCCAGCCAAACGGGTATCCCAAAGTAAGCCAAAAAAGCACATATAAGACCGTTGCAGATAAAGTAGCAAATATCAATGGATGTGCACAATTAATTGTTGAATGAAAACAATATGCAGAAAATAATGAGTGCAATACTAAGTAAGCAATCAACATCATAAAGTGCAGATGTTGTGTTAAGATCGTTCGATAGTACAGTGTACACATCGGCACTTTCCGTTACTGAGGAAGGTGAGTTCGGAGCAGTAAACACCATGATTAATGAGTATTGCAAACATTATGACGGTTAGTTTAAATTTGATGAGAAAATTGATAGGAGTATGATATGATAAAAGGTTGTATTGAAAAAGCGATCATGTGATATTAGTTACAATATAAATTATGAACCAATTTGGCCTAACGATCGATCACTTAACGTAAATACGTTACAAAGATTTAGCCAATGATAGATTTAGACCACATTTTTAATATAATTAGATTTAGTGCAAATAGTGGCCGATAAGTGAGCTCTGTTACTTAATATGAAAAAGATTTGAACTAGAAAATACTTAGACCGAAGCGATTTACCGAGTTGATATTAATAGCTAATAGACTACTTAAGTTTAAACCGAACAAAGTCCATATTTCATAAATCAACTCAATAATTCAGAAAGTTTGATGCCATAACTCTTCATCGCCTCCTTTGATCGCCTGAACGACATTACCTTGAACACAATTTCGTTAATGGGCCTTTAATTTTACTCTACGATACAAACAAATTGATTTCAGTCATAAAGTAAAAATTAATCTTGATTTGATTCTTGTTTTTGATACTGTGTACGACGCAATTCATGAAGGAAGCTTCAATCACGTTGTTTTTCAAATTGGCACAATAGAAGAATATTTGCAAGTATCAATTAAGATTGACGTGTATGACGCCATTGAGAATGACGTACGGAATTTGGACTTTACGTAAGTGGTGAGATGTGACGGTGAACAAACAACGAAATACATTAATATTGGCAATTTAGCAGCAACATGAAAGATGTGATAACAGCATTTTATTGAAAAACTTGACTTCATTTTTATAATGAGATCATAAATAGTTACGCTGCTGATTTGCTGTCATCCAATGTTTTAAGCCAATGCTAGCTCAGTAGTAGTGACGTCAGATACCACGGCGAAGGTCATGGGTTCGAATTCTAAAATGAGCTTGAGCTTTCGGTGAAGGAAAACAACGTGAGAAAACCATAGCCCGGTGCTACTTTATAGTACACGACGGGCTGGCTACTACCCTCATGTCGAAAATATGTTGCCAAGCCCTTATCGGTGTGTTCCGACAACTGCACTTGAGAGCCAGTTCTAGGCTTTGTGTGCTCACTACCTTCAGCTACATCATCACTTACTATGGTGAGATTGTGGTCAAACTTAAGCTTATCCAAAAGCAAAAAAAAAAACAAGTGAGATTGTAGTCTGTACACCTTTAGGGTTTTATTTAAATATTAGTTCTACTAATTAAGAACATACTTCATGCGTTATCACTAACGCTGAGGAGGAAAACAGCAATTAGGAATCATTGCAGAAGTGAATATCAATGGGGAAGAAATTAGATTATTAGAGAACATTTCGGGTATTATGGGGATAAAGAACTTGATTTAAATTATATTATTAATTACGGTTCTGCTAATTTTTTAGTAGGTAAGGTAATATGTATAGCAAAAATATTAACGAATTTGTCACTTTGCTTCAACTTGACTTGAAACATTCTTAAAGTAGCGTGCAATGAAACTGGTTTATCAAAAGTGGATATTGAGACCATAAAAATTCCGGGTTCAATAACTGGATGGAGGTCCTACAAAACAAGTTTACTCATCAGGATTCTGTACTTTTCCAACAAACATTCACAACGAAGAATAAAATCGAATGAATCACCCACCAGTCTGGAAGGTTATTTTTTCAAGGGATTTTTGGGAGGAATAATTTATAGGGGTTTTGAAAGATTTGAACATTAAGCTATCAAAACTCATTCAGTTTAGGCCCTGGTAAGGCACTTATGAACGTTACAATTGACTCGGAATACACTTAAACTGAGAAGACTCCGGCAAGAAACTCAGCAAGGCAAATTTTTTCAGCAGTGGAAACTTTCTTAAAATTAACATTTTCAAAAGTACCTACTATGATCAAGATCCCTTCCTAATAATGCATTCTTAAGTTCTTGACTTCATATAACGCATTCCTGATAAAAAGTGCTCGTTAGAAGATATTAAACGATGTAAATTGGAGGATTTATGTGACGAACCTAGATAATATCGAGATATAAGGTAAACAAACTTTATATAGACACACCTTAAAGACATTATAGATCCGGATAGTAATCAAAAATCAATACAACAGAAAAAAATATATTTATATTTAATTTGCTAGGCTAAGTAACGAATAATAATATAAACCTATAACTAAATGAAATGTCATGGTCTTTACGTCTGGAGTCACAAAGAACCGGCTATACTATTTTAAGGAATTTGTACAGAAAACGTCGACTTTTTGGCGAGAGCTTGCGAAGTGACGTTCCGTTGTTTTGTCGAATAAAGTTATATTATATCTAACTGTTGGTTGTCAAAAGTTGGCTGGCTACCACCCTGAAGTTGAAAGTCTGTCGCGAGTTACCTATCGGTGTGTTTCGGCAGTTGCAATTGAGAGATTGCGGTCAAACACAAGCTTATCCAAGAGTAAAAAAAGTTTTAAAAACACGTGTATCCTAACTTTTCAGGTTATCTCAAAAAGTACCTGCCTAAATAAAGTTTTAGTGAAACAGCCACTAATTTCACTCTTTACTGTGAACCTCTGTAAAATCAAAGAATTAATGTCCTAAACAACGAACGATTGCCAACAAAGAAAAAAAACGACGTCTAGAAATGGAGAGCTAGATTTCTTCGTAGATGTTCACATCTATGTACACAAAATTTTCTTTAAAGATATTTTACATGCCATCCTAAAAGATAACTGTAGTCGCAATGTAACCTAGATTTTCACCTAAGTCAGACAACTTTGGAAGGATGAACTGAAGTCCTAGGACAAAACGTTTGATCAATAAGAGAAGAATAAGTAAACGAAGTACTCTTTTAATGGGCATACTAGGTACAGTGCAAAAGGCTAATAGTGATTATCAACGAGTAAAATAGTAATACATAGTATGGTAAAGATTTTACTATACATATTTGAGTTTAAAAAATATTTTAAACGTCAAATCCAATGTTGCACAAACACCTGCATTCCACATTCTGCGTCGGCGCATGTCTACGTGATGGAGGTCGTGTAGAACGGACCAATGGGAGCCCGCCGCGGCAGAGGCGCGGCGCTGACGCAAACTAAGGCTTACGCAATCTTCAGTAATGTAAAAATATTGATTTAATTTAGTCATTCTCCAGGAAAATCCTGTGTTTGTTCATCGATTCGGGTAATTCCCCCATAAGAATGCAATTATAAATTAACAGGCAACCTAATTAGGTAGACATCTTTAATAAGGAGGATTTCGATTACATATCATATGACATTTTTTATTCAAGTTGGTAATAGCGTGGTTGGTAATAATCCGTCAGATTCCCCAAGATAGTCATTTGTGTGCATGAAATTGTCTATTGGGCTACCTCATAATGATATATCATTATATCCATAGAAAGAAAGAGACTGCTTTAACAGATATCTATCAGATGTTTCAGGAACTATCCATGGGCTTTTTAGACATTTTAATTAAAAAAAACAGTGAACAAAAAAATATTAAAAAAAACATGCAACAAATTAACCCAAACTAGATGTCATGAAATTAATCTAAACTAATTCTGCTTTTCAGGTGTATCTGTAACTATATAAAAATAATTGTAGATTGGATATAATGATAATTTAGGTAAGTAACACCATCTATTAGCAAATTTACGAACTACTTACAAATATTAATATACATGAAACTTTAGATAGTATAGGTAATACATACTACAAGAATGAAATCTACTGAATTTTACTAATTTATACCACAGTATAAAGATATACAGTATGGAAACTAAGCCTAAATCTGAAAATAATTACCTACACTCCATTTAAGCCATAGGGTTGTCACTTTTAATGTTTTATGATATTGTTTTTTAATTAAAACATTATATGTTCTGTAGTGATCAATTAATCGAATTGAAATAGCTAGTCTAAATATATCAAAGAAGAAACTGACTGGCTGACTGACTGGCTGACTGACTGACTGACTCACTGACTGATCGATCAACGTACAGCTGAAACCACTGAACGGATTGCGCTGAAATTCAGCATGCAGATAGTTATTATGACGTAGATTTCCACTAAGAAAGGATTTTCCAAAATTCACCCCCTAAGGGGTTAAACGGGGGTCTAAAGTATGTATGAAAATCTGTAATTTTTTATTCGAAATTAATGAAATTTGGTATTTAGCCTCTAAATATAAAATAATGAAACACGTTTTGTAGATTTTTTGAATTTCATCCCTTAACGGGGTAAAAAGGGGTGTTAAAATTTGTTATTTTTATCAAAATAACTTGAAATTTAGTATCAGCTCTAGCTCTTCAGTTAAATTAAAGAAACATGTATTTAAGGTTTTTTTCAATTTCACGTAAAAAGGGGTGTTAAAGTTTGAATGAAAAATTTATTGTCAAAATCAAAATTAGTAGAAGCTCTTCAATAAAATTAAAAAACAACGTATTGAAGGATTATTATATTAGGATACACAGGGGTGTTAAAGTTTGTATGAAAAATTAATTGCTTATTATCAATATTACTTGAAATATAGTATTTATGCTGAAAGTCCAATGCTTTATCTATTAAAACACGAAAACAGTTCATGTTATGCTAATTTTATAGAAATTTCAATTAAGGTTTTTGTATTTATGTACTTTTATGATTCGATAAAATAATAAAGTTGAGCAAATTTTGTGTTCTACGCGATAAAAGGCGCGGGCGAAAGCTATGTTTGGATAATTGGAAATAACTAGCCAGAACTGTAAAAATGAATCAGCCAAAGTCGAGTAGTACTCGCGGGCGAAGCTGCGGGTGGAAAGCTAGTTTACAAATAAAATTTAAACAGGTATCTCGTGGCGTTGGTTATCCTCGATAGTTTAAAAAACGGAAAACAGTTTAATATTAACACACAACTTGTAGATCTTTGTTTTTTTTTGTAGGTCACAAACTTATCATTATTGTATAAACTTTTACAAGTTTTGGCGGGAGTGTACGCGAGCCGCGGTTGAACCGCACCGCGTTTTAACCCCAAAAAAGTTGATAATTTCTTGCAGCCGCCATCTTGGATTTACATTTTGACACCAATATCGGCTTCAACGCCCTCGAAAACTATGAAAACGACACCCATGACGAAAAAGTTGATAACTTCTTGCAGCCACCATCTTGGATTTACATTTTGACACCAATTTCGGTTTCAACACCCTCGAAAACCATGAAAACGACACCCATGCTGAAAACGTTGATAATTTCTTGCAGCCGCCATCTTGGATTTACATTTTGACACCAATTTCGGTTTCAACACCCTCGAAAACCATGAAAACGACACCCATGCTGAAAACGTTGATAATTTCTTGCAGCCGCCATCTTGGATTTACATTTTGACAGCACTATCGGCTTCAACACCCTCGAAAACCATGAAAACGACACCCATGACGAAAAAGTTGATAATTTCTTGCAGCCGCCATCTTGGATTTATATTTTGAGAGCACTATCGGCTTCAACACCCTCAAAAACCATAAAAACGACACCCATCTCGAGAAAGTTGTTAATCTATTGCAGCCGCCATCTTGGATTTATGTTATGTTTTACGAATTTATTATGATTGATCACACAGATGATTACAATTTTAAAACAATAAATTATTCCTTTCAAAATCAGCAGGAAGTTTAAAAAAAACGGCAATATATATAAGGGAGCCCCCCTTAAATATTTATTTTATTTTGTTTTTAGTATTTGTTGTTATAGCGGCAACAGAAATACATAATTTGTGAAAATTTCAACTGTCTAGCTATCGCGGTTCTTGAGATACAGCCTGGTGACAGACAGACGGACAGACAGCGAAGTCTTAGTATTGGGTCCCGTTTTTACTCTTTGGGTACGGAACCCTAAAAACAATAGCTCCGGTTTTGTTGAAGCAGAGTTCAAACAGCCGTATACTACGCAATACGCTCGTGGCATTTTTAAAAATATCGCGGAAATAAACTTGTACGTGACCACTCGCCTTGACGCGGCACTCGCTACTGACGGCACCGCGAAACCCCCTTAGAGGTCTCGTAGATGCGCATGTTTGTGTGAGTGAGCCGTTTCGAACGTTTGTAGGGAGTTTCCATACTGTATATCTTTATACTGTGTTTATACTCTTGGCAATAATAAATAGAATTTCTTTATTCAAATCAAAAATAATTTATTTTATTTATTTACTTTAAGAATACTGTATGGATATTATGCAAGTTTAGTTTAACTTTTTAATATTCATGTCACATCATAATATTGTATTTGCATATTATTATGCAAAAATTGGTTCTTAACAATGTTGAGGTATTTCAAAAAGTGACAAAATAAGTAAATCATAAGTAGGTACCCATAGTACACAGCAAAACAGAACATCCATATTCATGTTAAACATGGTAAATAGATATTATGATTTAAATATTACATCCTCTACAATAATAAAAGGTAAAGTTTGTATGTAAAAGGTATCCTCTTTGTGATTAAATTGATAAGTAAAAATCATTAAACAACATATTCTATTGTATTGTTTAATGTTTTACACTCTGGTTATTGTTAGATAGCTCAGTGGTAAGTGACGTCGGATACCGCGACGAAGGTCGTGGGTTCGAATCCTACAATGAGCTTGAGCTTTCGGTGAAGGAAAACATCGTGAGGAAACCATAGCATGGTGGTAGGGTACTTTGTAGTACCCAACTGGCTGGCTACCACCCTCAAGTTGAAAATCTGTTGCCAAGCACCTATCGGTGTGTTCCGACAGCTGCACATGAGAGCCAGTTCCCATCTAGGCTTTGTGTGCTTACCACCTTTGGCCACATCATCACTTACCATGGTGAAATTGTGGTCAAACACAAGCTTATCCAGAATATATATTTTTTTTTTTTTTAATATAGGCATCATCCCTATGACATAGTTATGTTTATAAATTGTCCTCCACGGTTTCACTCACGTTCCCATGGGATGTTATCTTTTCCCGGGATAAAAATCCTATGTGCTATTCTAGACTATAATCTATCTGTGTGCCAAATTTCATCGATCCCTTCAGGCGTGATTGAGTAACAAACATCTATCCAAACATCAACCCATTCCTGGAATTCTATTTTTTATGTAGATACTTTTTGGATGGTTGTCCGATTAGCAATTCAATGAGTTAAAAAATCACTGTTGACATGCTCACGGATCTAAGCCTAAAGTTAAGAGTTCTCACACTTCTTGTCCCAATTGCCAACTCTACTATTGCAAATTCATTGCAAAAGATTTTGTAGCTATGTATGTCTGTTAACCTGTCAGGTCTTTCTTGGGACAGTAGGGGTTTCAAAGTCTGCAACACTTGATTCTCGAAGGGGTCAATCGGGACAATGACATTTACTTGTACATTGCCCACTAATTTAAAAACTGCATGCAAGTTGACGAGTTGTTTGACAGGTTAATGTCGCTAGTCAACAGATTAATCAGTTACTATAAATCTCAAGTCACTATTTATGTCAAAGAAATGATATCCTCTATGGTAATAACTTTTACCAGTGTTGTCTAAAATCCATTTAAGAAACACATTGCTAATCATTTGACAGCAGGCGAAAAATCATATTTCATGAAAGTGAAATTCCAAGTAATTATACTAAAAATATAAACCTATCCAAAAAAAATATTAAAACACGAAAATATTTATCTCCAAATGCCTTTGAGTACCTACACAGAAAAGGTACGCATTTGCAAATCTTAATAGTTGGCTTTCAAACATAATTATATGAAATGGAAGTAAATAAGGTACCTAAGTAAATTTTAGGAGAAAATCAGTTAGACACTGAATTGATATTGAGATTAATTCAGTCGTAAAATTTCGGTAAGTTTACCTTTTAGGGTTGAAAAATATTTGTAAAAAGATAATTTTCTTTGGTTACTTTTCATAAAAAAAAAGCAATGTATGTTTAAACTAATTTAAAATGTACTTACATTCATCTCTTTGTCGCATGAAAGCCACGAATTCGAATTTTGAAGTAGATGTGATAATGTAGTGAAACAACAAAACTTTCCAGCCAGCCAGTAATGTCAAAATTCACTTAACAACAAATTAAACGAATGTTACCTGGCTGTGGCTTCTAATAAATGATTATAGCGACAATACGATATTTTTAACATAATTTTATTGTAACCTATACGAAACTAACGAATACCTAACATGAAATAGCTTGACATTTTAATTTTTGACATAACAGCTGATAGATATTATAGTATAGGGCTGGGCTAGTTAAATCGACGCTAGGACCAGAACCAATGTATCGATAATGCTTATATTTTTCAATAATGTTCAACCAAAATCCTATATACATCAATTAACATTTCAAATTGTATTCAGACTAATAAATAAAAACACATTTTTTTTTATTCACGATGAGCTTGTTTGACCACAATCTCACCATGGTAAGTGATGATGCGGCCGAAGGTGGTAAGCACACAAAGCCTAGATGGGAACTGGCTCTCAAGTGCAGCTGTCGGAACACACCGATATGTGCTTGGTGACAGATTTTCAAATTGAGGTGGTTTGCATTAATCTCTTTGCGAACCTTTTTATAAATTTCGGAAGAAAATATATTATGATTTTCGGTAAAATAGGTTTTCACATAGACGTTGGATAAATAGCCAGAGGTCAAAATCGATTCAGAAGATTTATTTATGAGATGAGATAGCTAGAGTAGGTACCCTCTTCAAAATTAATTCAGATTAAAAATAAACACTTTGCTGCCTACATAAATTACAACTTGAGCTATTCAATATAATTAAAATAACATACCATGGGTCCGTGGGGGTCTGAAGCTCGTCGTTTCGCAAATATTTTATGTAAAAAATTAATCGAGGCCTCGGGTGACCGGCGGGCGGGGAGCTTTTTCCGCCAACGCATCAGCTTGGCCATCCAAAGAGGAAACGCTGCCAGCCTTTCGGGAACCTTGCCGATCGGCAGCAGCGGCAGCCTCGAAGAAGTTTTTTTATATATTATAGTTGTACATTTGCTTGTATATTTTGTACATTTGTTGTAAATAAAATAATTATAATATACCAAAGGGTTGGAATATGATATTGTTGAGTCAGTTCTAAAGCGGGTTATTCCATTTAATACACATTAAAATAAATATGTTAATTAAACTACTTTGAACATAATATAGGATAGAATTTTGATTTCATTTTGCTTCAAGTCTTTTACTATTATCTCAACCAGAACAAATCGTAAATGGTAACTGACTGAGCTCTTGAATGCCTACGCTGTAAAACACCGTCAGGTCCTCGATGACATATATTGTATTGTATTGGATGTATCTCAAGCAAGTCGTACAAAGGAATTACCATTATTAAGCAGTGGCTTCTTGTTAAACAATGCCAAAAAAGGTAGGTATTAAGTGATTTGCCACAGGATGATGCCAAGCACTGCATTTAAGGGCATTTAAGCGAACAGTAGTAAGAGTAACATGAGCTTGCTGCCAGTAAAGAACTCCATGGGATAACGAGGTATATACCTAGATAAATAAAATTAATACAATACTAAATATTATCAATATGACTGACTATTACATTACAAGTGCGTGTAGTACAATAGTGTAAAGTAGCAATCTATATTCTGAATTTGAAATAAAAAACTATCGATCTTTCGATAATAATACATCGTTGCTTTTCATCATAGTTAATCCCCCTCTAGCGATGGATGCAATCTGTCATTGTCAGTGTTAGATTTGGTATTATAATTGTAGTATTTATACTATATTTTCGCCCTTTGTACTATATACTATCCAAATCTAAGGATAGTACGCTAAAATACTATAATTTTAAGTTTGCTTCCGAATGCTTAGTTTTACGTCATATTCAATCAAAGTTATAACACTCGCTTGTGAATTTTAGTGTAAAACAATACGTTTATTCCGACTGCGAACGAATATTCAGTAAAGTGAACCTTACCAAGACTAAGAAACGAAACAAACTGGCAACACAATCCATAGATACCATTTTATTGTCTTGTGATGCTATCAACAAAAGCGGTAGCAAAAGTGGGAAGTGTACTGTTTTTTTTCCTACTGAGGATATGGTGATGAGATTATTAGAACTAATAGTAATATTGAAGAACTGATAGACTTTGAAGAGGAGTAAATTTTTTCTAACTGGTGTTGATTTTAATGACTATTATGCTAAATAAAAAAAAATTGTGTACTATATTTTTTTTATAAACTATCCTTTTAATTTTTTGTGCTATCTCTTTCAACGTACCTAAATCCAAACCTGGTCATTGTGCTTGGTTAGGATTGGGATGGGACTTTTTGGCGGAAACTTGAGAAGTGACGTTGCGTTTTCGTCTTTATTTTCTAAGTAATAATACCTATATTATTGTTGTGAATTCGATAAGGCGGTGAAAACGCTATAGAATTCAACGATAATCGTCCCCACAAATAGGTCTGTGGTCGTCCTCACAAGGAACATCGACGATAGATAGTAGCAAATTCTTCAATATTAAAACCTATCGTAATGGCAATTGTATATGTAAGTAGGTATCTAATACTACTTCTATCCCATGTTTTATATACCATGAATTTATTCAGAGCTTTATTAATGTAGATGTTATTAATTATAGGTTAGTATATTTATCTAAAATAATGTCTTTGTTTCAAACCGAATTCATTTTTATGTATTGGCTACCTCAAAAATTTACAAGATGGCGCTAGTTGTTATTAGAGCTCTATCAATTATATTGTTTCCTTTTTTTTTTTATAAGTCGCGGTTTTTCGGGAATGAAAGACATTAACTATTTATTTACTTGCATTCTATTTTTTTGTTTATTTTTATATTTGCATAGGAATCTATACTAAAATAATATCATAATACTATAATAATATATACATCATATAATAATAATAACATAATACATAAACGTAATTAAATATAATAGATAATTAATAATTTCGAGACATATAATAGATATAGCCAATTTTTTGTATAAATCGCAATAATCGAGTCCATATTCAATCCAAATCGTGATTTGTACCTACTACCTTACTAGTCGTTTTTTAAGCTTTGCATGAGCTAGGCACTCTGTATTGCCTGACCTTTGGCACTCCAGAAACTTGAGGGTTCTGACCTTGACGGATCTGGTCTCTGTAAGCCCAGAACTCCTGATCTAACTTAGGACGGCATGTCACTTGCGCAGCTTGGATCTTGTACCCGTCACCTCGGCAGTGGGACTGGCAGGCTGGCAGTGGAGTGGTTGATATGCACATCTCCACATGGTTCTCGTAATATTGAACTTGCTGCTCCAGTTGGCAAGGTCCTTGCTGTTTCTTGTAGCTCCTAGACCTGTACACGCTCTCTGAGCCGTAGTCTTCTTCAGACGCGACTTTAGCTCTCTGCCATTCCTCATCAGATTGAAGGATGTTTGTAAATTTGTTCTGGGGTTGGTAAGCTTGATTCTTCGCTTCTTCCTTTTGTTGTTGTGTCTTAGGGTCACTGTTCTCATCGTTCAGGGAGAATGACGCAGCATAGAGTTCTGGTTTGTCAACAAGACCGTTGGGGGTGAGGAAGTCATCCCGAGGCTCACCGCT
This sequence comes from Ochropacha duplaris, assembly GCA_951361185.1. NCBI lineage: Eukaryota > Metazoa > Arthropoda > Insecta > Lepidoptera > Drepanidae > Ochropacha > Ochropacha duplaris. The sequence continues at coordinate 1,645,477 of OX592715.1, read as the reverse complement.
CATGAAGCCGCAGATACCTCTTGTTCGGTTCCTGTGTCCATTGGAAATAACGACCAGGCGTTTGCCATCGTACATAGCCCTAAGGTTCTCAGGTTGGATGTTCAACATTAGAACACCATCAGATTGAGTGTTGAATTCGAGCAGAGGCTGATCTTGGACGTCATCCCAGTAGATAGTTAAATCTCCTTCGGAAACTTTCTTGGCGTTAGTCTTCACGTTCACATTGGGCTTGTTGGATCCTTCAGGTGCTGGACGGATTTCAATTTCCAAGTTTTTACCAGTTTGGGTTCTGAAAATGTTTAATGATCCTCTTACTCGCTTGATACGTTTGAAGATTTAAGAAGTATTTACATGAGATATAGTTATTAGAAAAGAGTATCACTGAAGTAAGTATACTCACTGGTAAGAAATGTAAACTTCCTGCTCGTTCTCCTTAGGTCTTCTAGCCAGGATAGCCAGCTGTTCGTTGGAACGGCTCTGCTTTGTATCATCAAACATAACTACGTGCCAGGAGCGACTCAGTGTGTATTCGTAGGTGCGATTGCTGAAGGTCTGGATCTTGCTGCCATCGACCGAGCAGTAAGCTATCGAGGAATGCAAAGCGATTAGTCAACGCTATATTTGTATCTGCGGTAAAGTTATAAGAATTAAGTCAACTTTCATAAATGCTACGAGTATATTCAATTACTTACGTTGGAACTGATGACCTGTGTAGTAGTTTTGGATACGTTCGTAGGGAGTCATTGGTGAGTAAATAGCTAAAGCACCGGGTGTTACTCTTGGGATAGGCACGTTCTTCATTCTTACATCGCCGTATCTCGAGTTCATCATCAAGTTCAGCGTGTTGTCAATGTAGGAAGCCTCAACTTCGATATCGAGTTTGCCATCAGGCGTGGCCTTCAGAGGGTTCACTTCAGTATACCAGAATCCGTAGTATTCAACCATTTTGTATGCCTGGTAGACCATGTTTCTGTATGCGGGGCTGACGTCCTTGTAAGTCACAGAAGCCTTCAAGTAGTCAGGAGAGTGAGCCATAACGATCATCTTGTGACAAACGTGTTGATAAAGATTACCACGAGAAATGTCTTCAGAGCATCTCTTCATCTGCGGCAGCTTCTGGAGTTCCTCAGTGTATTTCTTGCTGCGCTGAGCCTGGCCTTCAATGTGAATATTTCCATTACCCTGGTATTTGATGTCGGATACAAAAGACAACTTAAGGTCTTTGCCGAGGGCTTCGAGGAGGTTCAATGACCACATTTGAGGTTTCAGTACTTTGCCGACAGAGTTGAGTTGGCTGTTGCCTTGTTGTGCCGAGTTTTTGGCGGCGAAGAGAGAGTATTGGATTTTAGGATCCACTGGACTTTCACCAAGGGCGGCAGTTACGATGTACTCTAGTTTCTGAGGACCTTCGAAGGTGGCGCTAAGGTCAACAATTTGGACTCGTGCTGTGTTGATACCAGCAGCGACTTGTTTCACCATCTCTTGGCGACGTTCCTCGCTGTTTGGCGAAACGTTCTTCTTATTTGAAGCTGGTTCCATTTCACCACCCTGTTTCTGATTGTAGTACGTATCTGTAAAGTAAAGTTGTGTAATAGTAATGTATATTTGGTACAACCAGTAGATTATTTAACTTATAATAATACTCACCATATGCAATAACGAAATTAGCAGCCTTGTTTTGGGATTGCTTTGCAAGATGTCTCAAGTTGAAATGAGTCATAGCAACATCTCTTTGATACAGTAAAGCAGCAATATTTGAGAGGAGACCACGAGACTGGAACATGTTGGCAACACTGTTGTAGTCCGAGGAGTAGGAGTAACCTTGTAGGTGGAACTGAATGCCTGTGCTCTGTCCAAACTTAGCATCAGTAGAGACAACTTTTCTGGAACGTTCGATGACCTTTGTAGTGGGGTCCTGGGAGATAGTCACCAAGGTGTCTTTCTTCTGACAGGCGGTGTACGGCCAAACACTGTAGTGGAGTACAGTACTGTCTTGATCAGGTCGCAATGGTTCCACCTTTATTTTGACCTCTCCTGATTTCATTTGGACATTAAGTTTAACTGGGATTTGAACTTGGAATTTGTTAACAACACCAGCACTTGCATACTGATTGGAAAGAGTATCCATGAATCCGACACTACCGTCAATGTTCCTTGCGAAAGTGAATTGGACATCCTTGGCCATATTGCCAGAGTATTCCCTATTCTCTTCAGATGGGAATTTAATTTCACCTTGCAGTTTGCTCTGAATATGGATAAGGGTTGGTTCCTTGTATTTGTAGATAAATGGCATACCCATAGCGACGGGGAACATGATAGATACTTGAGCTTGGTTAAGAACTTTAGTGTAGTGTTTCTCAACGCCATTTTTAACTTCTGACAGGTATTGGTTGATGTCAATCGGCAATTGTTTCAAATCGTCCTCACTGAATGTGAAATATCTCTGCTGGTTGATGAGGTCGATGTAGATGGAAGCTTCCAGAGGATTTTGAGGGTCGCGCTTGAAGTTAATCATTTCAGCGATCTTATCAGGAGAGTATTTGTGGTCGGAGCTAGGTCTAGGATACTGTTGAGATGTCTGTTGTCTGAAGAAATCAACAATTTGCTGAACGCCAGAGAATGAAGTTGAGATCTGCAAAATTGAATATGAAATATCTATACTGTAATAATATACCGGATAATTTGAATGTATGCCTACACGTGTTAATCTCAAGAAGGAACTAAGTACCAGTTTGATTTGAAATATGAGGAACGTCCCCAATTGAGGATTTGTATCGCTACAATCCAAAAGAGCGGTTATCATAAACGGTGGTGCATGTAAAATTGCGGGGACAGCTAGTTTTAATGAGATTACCTATATTGTATTAAAATAATCATAATGGTGGCTTACTGTATTTTCCTTATTCCATCCTCCGCTCTTGCTCCTCTGTGAGTATTTGAATTGTTTTGGAAACAGACTGTCTTCACTACCGATGTATGAAAGAGAACTGAGAATGCCAAGTTCAAAGGCATCTTCATGATCGTCGGTCAAGGACTTGGTAGAGTACTGGTAGCCAAACATCTTTTTAGTGAGCCTTTCTTTGACAGCCTGCGCTGTACGTTTTCTGAAAGTTAAGCATTTTATTTTAAAATCAATAAAAGATACCGGCCAATAAATGTAGCTAACTTGTCCCCCATCGATACTTACAAGTCCGAGAAATGCGGGTTTTTCAGTTCAGCAGCAGATTCAATGCCAGACTTCAGAGCAGCGCGAACTTGCTCACTTGGGTCGTCATTAGTCATTTGAGCCATATATTGCATCATAGCAGCGGTGGGATTGCTCATGAAGATGTTGTGGATAGAGGCTACCCTAACTTCATAAGGCTCAGCAGTGTTTTTCAGGATGCTGTAGAGCACTGCACGAACATACCTGTCCCTCTGGTAAGCCAGGACTTGTAAGTTTGAAACCATCTGCGCTCGCAAGTATGTCGATACTGGAATTTTGCCTTCTAGGTAAGGGGCGTACACATCAAGGATATCACGGTGTCCGATATTGCCAATAGCCTTGATGTAAACTTGGGCTTTGCTGCTATCACCACGCTCGATAGCTTCTTTCAGCAGTTTAGCAAAGACGGGAATAACACTTTCGGGAACAAATCTGTCGTGCTTGTGAGCTAGGCGGCCGTACATATGGGTAGGATAGTACGAGTGCGCTGTCTCGTTGTTCACTTGGGCCATATTGATCAGTTTGGTAGCAGCTAACAAAGCGGTGGTGTTAAGATACCTCTGTTCGGTCACATCGTCAGCCCTGGCTAGTTCTAAGAATTGCATCATCAAATCTTTGGTTGGATAACGAAGGGTGTTCACTAATGTAGCAACGACTTGTGCTGCTTCCTCACCCTGGAGTTTTTTGCTGTGTATCCAGATCTTTATCTGTTGGAAGGCGGGGAACGTACCGGCTTGAACCACAGCATCACGGTAGATCATCCACATATCGGCTTCGACAGGGTTCTTAGAAGACTTAGTGACCTCAATGGTACGGCTAATCTGCACCAATTGATCCTTGCTCATGGCAGCAATAACGCGAACTAGAATGTTAAATTTGGAGAGGAAGTCAGCTTTGGGCATGTTGTTTGGGTTCTGAAGCTGTTGAGCCATGTCTTTGAGGAGCTTCTGGGCATTCATCTTGTTTTGTTTCAAATCCACTCTGGGTTGAGGACTCATGTAAAGAGCAGCATAAGCAGGCTCATTATTACTAGGTATATTATCGTTGATGTAAGCAGATGTCGAATCACTGGAACTGGACGAGCTATGGGAACGGTCGTCAGTGTCTTTCCGTAAAGCCCATTCACTGTGAGCGGAACGAGTAGCTCTATTTTTAGGCTGACTTTGTTCATGCTCATAAGATTCAGACGATGAGTCTTGATCATGGATTGGCATTTGGTTGGGTGAAACAGAGTACAAAAGACTCCAGATTTTACGGCTTCCCTCAGGAATTGGCCATTCGGGTTCGTTGTCCTGCTCGAAGGAAACTAATTGGAATTTGACTAAACTGGTAACTTCAGCTTTCTGCTTTCCATATAACAGAGGGTGTACATGAACGGTGCTGGTGGTCTCTGCCTTGTAAATAGGACCTTGTTTGCCAACAAGGATGCGCGAGGTAGTGACACGCTTAATGAATTGTTCCTCGTGGTTTTTGTGAGCTGTGCCGGTCCATTCAGCTCCTTCGGGTACTCCGAAGTGATAAGCGACACGAAGGTGACAGTGTCCGTAGTTCTTGCTCTTGGTGATTTCAATGGGCTCTTGTTCCCAAGCGATGTTAAGGAGTTCTCTTCGCCATTCGGAAGCCGCAGGCGAAACAGAGTACAAAGTCTCACAGTCGCCAGTGACATCAGTCTCCATTTTGCTAAAGAGACCCTGGAAGCTTTGACTATCGTAGTTATCCTGGGAACTGCGAACATTGCGATGAGTGGACAGATCAACTTGCAGAGCACCGATCAGACCCTTCAGTAGATTTTCGTGAGCGAGGGAGACGGTAGAAGGCAAATTGAAAGACGAGACACGGCCTCCTTCGAGTGTAATCTCGAATGGCTTGTCCAGACCCTGGATGGGTGTGTACAAAAGTTCCGCTGGTAGAGTCTTCTCGACTGGCAGTTGTTGGTGAACCTGGGCGTGTTGAGGGTTCTCCAGTATTGCCTGAAGTTGTCCAGGGCCCTTGACACGTATAATGAAGCGAGCTCTGAAAGCGTTACCGCTGCTAGCTCCCTCCTGTTGTTGGGCCAAGGTTTGGGATTCCACGTCATATCGGTATACTTTGCCAGTTTGCCAGGGCCATTGCGGTTGTTGCGCTTCTTTGCCTGGCTCACTGAGCCGGCCTGATGATGCGGCCGCTGTAAATAATTTGACAAAAATTATAAGTTGGTCAAGACCGAAAAATCTCACAGCACACGCACATTTGCATATAGAAATATATTATTAAAAAGTTATTCGCTATTGCTATTAAAATCATTGGCTACGGCTAACACTGGGAGACGCCATACAAGATAAATTACAACAATACAAAACATACAATAAATAAATATACAAGAAAAAATTGATTACTCACCTATAAGCGCCGCTAGAACCAAAATCTTCATAATTCGTCAGTTATCCTTCGGATATGTCTTAGATGTTCCTCACTCTTGGAGAAGAATACTTCTGATTAATTCATGGAGAGACTTCAGTTTATATAGTCCAGATATTTTACACGTGTATTGAGGTTTAAGATCGATCCATGACCCTATTGCTGGGTGCATAGATAACTACATTGTAATACGAAGGATATTGCTGATTTGTTAGAATAATTAGATCAAAATGTTGTAAACAAGTCACTAATTTCGTTCTAATTTAAATCTTCTAATAATGTATTATTAAGAGTTACATAGACTGCGGTATTATCGGTGTCCATATAGATATTGCCTGCAAAAATTACCTAAACGGATTATTAATTTGATAACAAACAAAATAATAGTACCTACCTACTGCAAACCCATATTAAGGACAACTGGTTTTTTTTTTTTTTGGATTTTCCCGGGTCGGTTATACTGTGATTATACCGCTGTCCCGAGGAGTGTATTAAAAAACAAGAAGCTATTTGATACTTAACAAGTATTACTACATTAGTACCTACCGGCAAGGAGTAGAATTTACAAAATATGACAATTTGTTATATTGATGGTAATTTTAGTGTAGTGATATTAAAGTGCATCCAACTTATTCCTAACTAGTTTTCAGCCCCGCGGTTTTACCCGTCTTCCCGAGGGATCTTATATTTACCCAGGATAAAAAGTATCCTATCTTTTATTCCTGGTTATGGTCTACCTGCGTGCCATATTTCATCAAAATCCATTCTGCCGTTTTTGCGTGACTGAGCAACAAGCATACTAACGTTTACATTTTTAATATACTAGCTGTTCGCCGCGGTTTCACCTGCGTTCCCGTAGGATCTTATCTTTTCCCGGAATAAAATATAGCCTATGTTCATCAAGGATAATGTAGCTTTCTAATGATGAAATAATTTTTCAAATCGGTCCAGTAGATTCAGAGCCTATTCAATGCAAACAAACAATCTTTCCTCTTTTTAATATTAGTATAGAAGTAAGATTATCTTTGTCAAAATACCTTATCCCAACTTTCAGCGGATAGTATTTTCCCTATTTCAAACTAACCTCTTATCCTCCAGGGTGTATGTACTTAATTTCAAATATGTTCAGCCATTTAGCTTAGAACGCCAGACAGACAGTTACACTTACCATCATGTGAACCGTCTGCCTTGTTGTCAACCTAAAAAAAGTTACTTTCTCATTTATTATATTAGACTTAATATTCCGAAACGGTGTTAGAGGTTCATAAGTGCCTTCCCAGGGCGTAAACTGAATAAGTTTTGATTTTTTGACCTAATAGTTTTTATGTGGAGTAAATAAGTATGGATACCTACTATATGATAATAACATTAGTCCAAGAAGCCAATTCACTCTGGCCTTGATCCTAGATCCTAGAAGTCAGGCATATAGTGATTGATTCCACTGCTGAAAAAAATTGCCTTGCTGAGTTTCTTGCCGGAGTCTTCTCAGTTTAAGTGTAATCCGAACCGATGGTAGGGTCAATTGTAACGTTCATATAATAATATGCCTTACCAGGGCCTAAAATGAATAAATGAGTTTTGAGTTTGAGTTTGAATTATAATCCTCTTTGGTCAGGCAGGACACAGACAGCGTGTGACTTCTACCCTTCGTTTTATTGTATGTATGTACTGACTTTTTGGTGGGAACTTGCGAAGTGATGTTGCATTTTCGTTTGATTTCATTAAATTCGTGTATTTTGAGTTTTATTGAATAATTTTGGTGGTGTTTTGTCCAATAAAGATCAATCTTAAGTGCACAAGAAAAGTGAAATGAAATGAAAGCGTCCAGGTTGTCCCAAAAAGTCCATGAAAAGTTTTAGTGGAATAGCCGCCAATTTCACTAAAACTAGACCGGACTTGTACGGACGAGGACTAGACTTTACAGTGAAAGTGACAATAAAACGTGATTATAACTTAAAAGAAGAAACCAAGCCAAAAACCTTTTTTATGCTATTGTTTTTTTTGTGCTTTAAACAGAGTTTATTTCACTAAACTTCTAATCAAATAATTTTGTTGATTGGTACGGCTGTCCCACTTAAGAACCAACCAGTTAAAAAGAAAAAATATGTATGTACTATGTTATTAATTTTAAAATAATATTAGTCAATTTCCGAAAAAGGATTAAAAAAGCTGCGATGGGTACTTATACATTTATTTTACAACATTTGAGCATTCATATTAATGACAGCAGCTGCCAATAAAACTATAGTAAAATACATAAAATTTACCAAATACGTTAAGACGTTTAAAAAATATTATGAGCAAAATCAGGAGATCTTAAAATGGAAAAATATCTTAAAATTAATAATTAATAGAGATTCTTTGGAAAGCATGCCTTTTGTACATTTAAAAACGTATCTTATAATACATGTAGGTATATATACAGCATACATATTCCTCTGGGTCGTTAAGTCTACAGGGTAGTTACATTTTTTTGTTGATATTATTATGTGTGCCATATTAGCACAACTTAATAAATGATTTTGGAATTAAAAATGTTTACTAAAATATTTATTTTTTTGACTTACCATTTTAAGTTAGTAACTACAATAAAAATAATTGAGCAAATATAGGTGCATTTGGAAGAGCATTTTATTATCTACAAGATATGCTAAAATAGTGTCTAAATCATGTCTTTTTGAAGAGATCTGTGTTAGACACAAAATATGGAAGTAACTTACATTAAATTATCTTATAAAATGTTAACATAGTAATAAACAATATAAAAAATTGAGCACATTACAAACATTTAACACTACAAGTAATTTTCGAAAAGTCCATGGAAAACAAAGGATTTCATTTATAACTACGCTACAAAACTATTGTGTTTTGAACACAAAATGTTATAATATTTGAAAATACTCTATATTACGTTTATTAAACATTAGAAGTGATTGAGCCAATTTAATTCTTTCAGTCTTTCATTGAGCTTCATTTTAATTACAATGTAAAAAAAATTATTGTTTATTCGTCATCTTTGTATATTTCTGACCTTTTGTGATTTCATGTCTATATCAATTCAAGACAGTTTCTTTGATTTCTTTTCCGTATCCTCATCTCGTTTTAGTAAAATAAGCGACTCTATTATGCATGGTTGATTCCCTTGAAATTATATTTAAACATAATTCATATTTACAATAAATATCTTAAAATTGAACTCATCAGTATAGTCGTAAAAATTAATGTTGCCGTCAAATTCTTTGACTTATAATCTTTGCCACCTGGGTACAGTCAACTTATCTCTGATACTCCTCAAAGTGGCGAGTTTTGCTGGAGAGCTAGGAACTAGCTGTTCGTGGTTTGGCTTCCTGATCGGTCGTGGTGCTGGTATACAGGTTCGTGGTACGTTTGTGATGTGAGGATGTGACTTGACGTGCTTGCGAAGTGAAGATGGGTCGGTGTAACGTTTCCCGCAGCCTATTGCACCACAAGCGTATGGTCTCTGTGAAAAACGTCAAGAATAACATTTTTGTTCAATAGAAGTTATCATGGAACTTTGAAATGCTGTAGAAAATGTACAGCTTATGTTTTGTTTTTTTTTTATATATTCGATAGGCTTGTGTTTGACCACAATCTCACTTTGGTAAGTGATGATGTGGCCGAAGATGGTAAGCACACAAAGCCTAGATGGGAACTGGCTCTCAAGTGCAGCTGTCGGAACACACCGATAGGTGTTTGGCGACAGATTTTCAACTTGAGGGTGGTAGCCAGCCAGTCGGGTACTACAAAGTACCCTACCACCGTGCTATGGTTTCCTCACGATGTTTTCCTTCACCGAAAGCTCAAGCTCATTGTAGGATTCGAACCCACGACCTTCGCCGCGGTATTCGACGTCACTTACCACTGAGCTATCATCGCCTTGATTCTGATCTAAAAATGCTTACGAGTAGAATTTGGATCTAGTTTAAGCTATTTGGATCTAGTATTAACATTGAAGGATTTTGGTGATTGAAAACCAAATCCAAAAATACTTACAGCATTAAAATGCGTCCTCTGATGCTTAGCTCTGTCTGAGGAGTTGGAGAAGGCTTTCCTACAGTGAGGAGCTGGGCAGGCATAAGGACGTTCTCCAGTGTGTGATCTCATGTGAATTTTTAGATTTTCCAACCGAGAGAAAGCTTTGCCGCAACCCGGATGCTGTATAACAAATTATCTATGATGTGATTGTATGTATAGACAATGAATTCAGAATGAAAATAAAAACATAGATATATTATATTGACAGGCTTGTGTTTGAATACAATCTATGGTAAGTGATGATGTGGCCAAAGGTTAGCACACGAAGCCTAAAAGTGATCTGAACGAGCCGCCGGAACAGTTATATGGTAACAAATGTTCGAGTTGAGTGCAGTAGCCAGTCAGGCCAGCGTGCTATGGTTTCCTCACGATGTTTTCCTTCATAGAAAGCACACGTTCATTGTAAGACTCGAACGTATGACCTTTTTCACGGCATTGGACGTCACCAGCGGAGCGCATGTGTAAACTGATAAAAAAAATACATTTGTATTTCAAAAATTGTGATCTTTAAACTTACGTGACATCTATTAGGTTTGTGGCCAGAATGAACACGCATGTGTATCAGCAACTTGTAACGCGCGTTGAATGGACGCCGTGTGCGAGCGCAGTCTCGCCACAAGCAAACGAATTCATCGCCTAAAATATAACAGTCTCATTAAAGCCATTAAAAAGAAACGTGACTAGGGGTGAGAATCAATTTTTATGACAAGACCAACCTTGTACTTCTAACCTTTGCTAGTTTATAAGTGACAGATAAGGTGTTAAATAAATAAACAATACTAGCCTAAAAAACTTACCTTTGTATGTGTTAACATGAGCCCTTTCAATATGCTCCACCAAAGTATTTTGATTAGGATATCTCTCGAAACATTGCTCCCATGAGCACACGCGTTCACCTGGACGGAAAAATATAAATTATCAAACAATTATAATAAAGGTATTCCGCTTTTTATATCTCTTAAAATTTATTAGATATCGTACCCTGGGCTTTTTCTTTTTCAGCTTTCCTTCGATTTGTACCTTTATTATCGGCAACTATTTCATTATCCCTCTCTAAAACCAAACCAAAATCATCTAAATTGACAAATAAATCTTCGTCATCAAACGTTTCAGAATTCTCATCATAATAACTTGAGCTGTGTACATCGCTTTCTATAGATTCAGAAACTGAGATTTTCCTTTCGCTTCTGTCAAAGTTAAATTCCGTACAGCTTGTCGGTGTATCAGGTAAAATGTATTTCTTGTCTGCATCCAAATTGTAAAGAATATTATTCGGATAACTATAATGATCTATATTATTAACGTGTACATTATTATTAGGTACAACTGTTTCCTGTTGAAAATCTTGACGTAAATTACCATCATCAATATTATTATAATTATAATAACGTCTTGAAAAAACTGTTTCAATTGACGGTAGCAGATTATTTTCTGAAGTCATTGAACTTAAGTACTCTTCATTGAAACCATCTGGAGTGAGACGGCAAGACTCTCCGTCTTCTCTACATAGTTCATCAATCAAAGATTCGTCATCGATATATTCATTATTTGTATCATATGACTTAGCTTCTAGAGTTTTCTGATTATCTGTATTCAAACTTCTATCTTCAAAATCAATGCTATCCAGATCTAATAATACTTCTTTTATATTCTGTTCACTAATGTTGTTATCAATTACTTCATCAATAATTTTGAAATCAGTCTCAACAACATTATTGTTAATCGTTTTATTCCAATCTTCCAATACTTCAAAATCAAAGCTCTCTTCGACTCCATATTTAAAGTTATCAATCTTGCTTTTACTTTTGTTATTTTCTAGTTCTAGATTAAATTGTGACATGTAGTAAGCATGTAGATCTGTTACATTGTCACTTTTGTTTTGGAATAGATCGTCGTCATCGTAACAAGGTATTATGTCGTATTCCGCCATGTTCAGAGTTCGTTTACCTACAAAGTTCAGTAGTCTCTATGAAGAGGTGGCTACAGCCTGTAATGACATGTGGTGTTTACTCGAAGTTTGCACATATGGCTTGAGCGTTTTGCTATTATTATAAAAATAAACTTTCTCTCTGTACCATCACGCGTGGCTCGGGCATCTGCGAATTATAAATTTAATCGTCTTTTATAATTATTATTACATGGTTAAGACACGTGTTACAACTTGTTGCTACCTATCATAAGATGTTAGGAAGTTGGACGTTTTTTTGTGTGAGTATTATAAATTGAGGATGTAGGTAGCGAATTGGATTATAGGAAATAAAAAATCCTAAAGATTCTGTTTAATGTTCTTTCAATTCAATTGTCTACAATATGTGATGACTGCACCACATGTTTATTCAGATCTTATTAGGATTATAGTATACTAAATAACACACTAACGTACAGTAGTACCTATTTATATCCCAAATATCAACTATGACAAGTTAGCTCAATAAACACCGGTTTTTATTTTTTTATGATTTTTTTATTCCCTAATAAATTATGGTACTTTAATATAACATAATATTACCTACAGGTATGTTAACGATATTACACACAATATGTTAAATGAACCCTGTCCGATTTGAAAGTTCATATAGGTATACCAATCACATATGGGTAAAGAATAAAAAAAAAAAATACATACTTATAATGCACGATTTATGTGCCCAAATTACCGAAATTCGAGATTTTATTCAAAATTTGACTACAACATCATCGACGGTAGAATGTTTGGTGGAAGCGACGGGCGCTTCGCTCCTGTATTGCCATGCAAGTTTCCTTATGAGGTATTTTTTTACTTTTTTTTTTCATTATTTATGGGTTTAATCGTATAGACGATTATGTCACCCTATGACAATACACGAAACTTTAAACATTTTTATAATTTTAACGCTGCCAGCCTTCTGGGAACCTTGCCGACCGGCAGCAGCGGCAGCTTCGAAGAAGTTTTTTATATATTATAGTTGTACATTTGTTTGTATATTTTGTACATTTGTTGTAAATAAAATATTTATATTTTAATGTTATCATAAAAATGTAACATAAAACTTCACGGATCGGACAGGGTCTTAACATATTGTATACAACATATTGGCAGTTCCCCGCGGTTTCACCCGCGTTCCCGTGGAATCTTATCTTTTCCGGGATAAAAAGTATCCTATCTCTTATTCCAGGATATAATCTATTTTTGTAACAAGTTTCATTAGTAGTTTCGTAGCTCATCGTGGGCCAACACGAGAGTTTTATATTATTAAAATTCACCTGAAATGATGCTTTTACATATGTAGGTATATTATTAAATAGCAGCGATATATTTAGTAACGGAAATACACATGTTCCACTTGAAATAGCGACATGTAATCCAAGATATTATTCGTACAAATCCATAGTTGTGACTCAGATCACTCAGAAAACGACTCATATCATGGCGCATTTAAAACAACTGTATTTGAGAAAACTTAATAGCACACCTGTTTTAAAACTACTTGTGACGTTTTTTGACGGGAATTTGCAAAGTGACGTTGCGTTTTCGTTTTCTTTTCATTAAAATCGTGTATTTTGAGTTTTATTGAATAATATCGGTGGCGTTTTTTAATATGTTTAAATTAAACCAGTGAAAATGCAGAAGTAAAGTGAAATGAAAACGTGTATCGGGACTTTTCATGTTGTCTCAAAAAGTCTGTGAAAAGTTTTAGTGGAACCGTCACCAATTTCACTAAAACCTGACAGGAACTTGACTGACGATGACTAACTTTACTGCGAAAAAGATATTACGTGATATTATTAAATTATAATAATAACTATTGCAAACAAATAAAAAAGCTCCCAAGTACAGTTTTCTTATCATTTAATATTGATGTCTTGTTTCCTTAAAACTTTTCCATAGTCCCAATTTCCAGAGTTAAGAGAGCTAAATTTTTATGAATGAATGAAGATTTCCGTATTTTAATGTTCCTATGCAATACAGTGTAAAGTGCATTACACAAGTAAAGTGAGTGGGTGATGTTGGATACCAACGTTAATAAATCATTGCATCTGTCATTTAAACAAACAGTTAACTTGAAATCAATTAGCCAGTTAAACGTCTGATTAAATGTTCATCACATTAAGTAAAGCTTTAAATAAAATACCATGTTTATCATTTTCCCAATCGTGATTTTAATACAATAGTTTTGTATTTTATTAAAATCGTGATTTAAGTAGATACGTTTTGTTATTATGTTGTTGACATAGTAGTCACAAAACCACATACTTACAACAAAAAAAAGCACAAATTTTAAACCGTCTATTTTTCACAAATAAACTATAGTCTGATTTTTAATTAGCTGGACTAAACTGACAGTTACGAGCGTAATATGGTTAAAATTACTGTTTCATGGTTGTATGGTATGATATGGTCATCACATTTTATCAATAAAAGTCAATCTAATATCAGTGATTACAGGTATTCTCATTCATTCTTTTATGAAATAATTTCTGAGTAACGAAATATTTCTTACGACAACTGTCAAATCAGTCCACTTAATTAAAAATCCAAGTATACACATATCTAATGGTTTTTGGAACACATTTATAAATAATAATTGTAAATTTTTAAGGTATCTAAATAGTCATTTATTTTACCTTTACGAGAAAGTACTTTCTATTAAATTAAAATCTCAAAAAATTTAACAAGAAAACTTACCACATTCAACAACACGATTTAAAAATAATTATAACACTTTTCGAACTTGTCACAAAAAGGGCGCCAACTGTCAAAGTGACACATAACCTAACTCCTTAATTAATTGTATCGGGGAGTGCACGCGACCGAACATCACCGGGATTAGAATGGGAATAACACGGGAGCTAACGGGATGGCGAAAAAAATCCTCGTCTGAAACCATGGGTTACTGAACTAAAAGTTTATGGAAGAGACATAAATACTTAAGACAGTTTTGGAGTGATTGATAAGAGACGATGATATTCTATTCTTTCATATTCTTAGCTAAAGCCTAAAAGCATTTTCGAATATCGAATCCTCGATTTAGGTCAAAATATGATATCCTACTAATACCGAATATAGGTAAATGTGAAAGTTTTGTATGTTTGCATGTTTCTTCCTCAATCACGCAAAAACGGCTGATCAGATTTTGATGAAACTTGGCACACAGGTAGATCATATCCTGGAATAAAACACACCTAGAATACTTTTTATCTCGGGAATATGGGTGATACTGCAGGGTGAAAATCTAGAAGGGATTTTGGATGTTTGTCGCCATTAAAATTCGTTCACGCGGAAAAAGGAATGACGTAATTTCTTTGCTATAATAAAACTTGTCAATCATTCACATAAAAAATAGGCCATATCCAGCCACATTTAGTTCTTGAACGTAACTGAAAAACATGTGGTTTTGAAAAGTTTTATTTTCTGTCCGTAAGCATTAAAATATTATGATCTGGCTCTTATTACTGGAGCAGTAAAGATTATTACTTAGTAGAAAATTGTTGTTGGCAGTAAAACAATTTTGTAAGATGTTGGCTGTCTTTTGGCGCCAAAGAAGCTTTTATTGATTCATTTGTCATTTTTAATTCGCTCTATTTTTTTTTTAATTGAGTAACTAGTTGACTTTTTACTTTTATCCTAAATTGACTAGTAAATAGGTATGTTCCTAAAATTTATTATTAAAAATAATAAACCAGGTATAAAAAGAATCTCATGTTTTATTCCAGTATATGATGTCTGTGTATAGTTCAGTAGATTTTGCGAGAAATAGTAAGAAACACCTTCACATCCTAAAAAACTTTCCTTAAATTAGTAAGAAGTAAGAAGAAAATTCTTTCCCACCGTGATTTTATTAAACACTTGTAACTAATAAAGAATCCAAAAAATACTCGGAGGAATCCCTCAAAAGTTTTTCAAAATAAAAAAAAAGCTGTAACTTCTGTAAAATTAACACAAATGGGTCGTGAACGCACCCTTCTTTAAAAACTAAAATGGCTGTCAAAGACATAACGATGCAAGTCATCAAGTTTTTGTTAACACTTTTTGTTTGTTGCAAGTGTCTTTACGGGTTTTTATGTTTATTTTAATGTTGTTTGTAAATAAGATATTATTGTGAAATAAAATATATACTTAACTCAATGTGTTGAAAATTAAATGAAAAAGAAAATGTTTTTATTCAAATAGGCCTTTACAAGCACTTACCCCGCACTTACACTTGCAAGTTTTACTCACGTAAGTAATAGGCTTACGTAATTAACTTACGATAAATTTGCAAATGTAAACACGCTTTGTAAGTAGCTTACCGTAATTTCTTAATACTTTAAAATTAAATTTATACTGGAGCAACTTACAAGTGTTAGTCCGGCCTATGAGTCTATACTCTAATTCTCGGTTCGGAAGGTTGCTTTTGCTGGGATGAGCCAGCAATTACTCTTTTCAAAAACAACTTACACCTATTAGGTAAGTTTAATCATTATTTATTTATCTAGTCTCACTGATAATTTTTGCGTGGTAAGGCGGCAAAATAATAATAAATAGAATTTAATTATGACTGACTAAGTAAATAACAAACTCGCACAGACCAGCCCCCACAAGCAGCACCTGATCACAAGTATGACGCGTGTGGCAGCCACTTGTTATTAAATTTTTCTGACGTTACCTTTAAACACAGGTAGTAGGTACATACTTACTCTTACTGCACAAAACGCAATAGGGAAGACCTAGTTGGTGACCGCAATAAGTGGAGGAAGTTTCTGATTGAAGGATGCAAAACCCATGATAGGATAGGAACTGGTAGGTCAAAATAACGCGAGAAGAGACAAACAAGCACGAGAGTCGCTTCACCAACTCAGCCATCAATCGACCCTCAGTTTAGTTGTCAAAATGTGGACGCTACTGTCGCTCCCGTATCGGACTGTACAGTCATTCTAAAGCGTGCCATACGGACGATGTTTAGATCATCTATTTAACATGTAAAGTCCTTTATGTAAAAACTTACATAATTACGGATTGATTATAATGAAATAACAAACATCAGTTTTTTTTAAGTTTTAGTAATTTTTGTTTTTTTTCAGAAAATTATGTTTTCATGCTATAACTTTTATATGACCCTAATAGTGGTGTTTAGTATGGTAGATAACTAAAATGGTGATTCCAGCGAGTCAAGGGGATAAGTTATAAAAAATTTGCCCGCTTAACTTTTAACTATGCGGTAGTTAATTCTGGAAAAAGATAGTTCATGCTTCTTCTTGTCCTTCTTCTATATTTTATTCGGCTATCAATACTATTTTCGTTACATATCTTTCATTCCTCCTCATGACGTGCCCTAGCCTAGCCAATCTATCGCTTTTTATTAGGGTTCCGTAGGTACTATTACTAAGACTGCTGTCCGTCCGTCTGTCTGTCTGTCTGTCTGTCACCAGGCTGTATCTCATGAACCGTGTTGAATAGCTAGACAGTTGAAATTTTCACAGATTATGTATTTCTGTGGCCGCTATAACAACAAGTACTAAAAACAGAATAAAATAATAATAAAAATCTACAAAATTTGTACGGAACCCTCAGTGCGCGAGTCCGACTCCCACTTGACCGGTTTCAATCTAAGCAAATCTTCGTCATAGCATATTCATATTCATTTATTCTGCTACTAAGTGTATAAAAATTATCTTATTATATTACATTGTGCTTAAATAACTTAGTGTTTTGAGGTGTAGCAAATTTAAGTAGGTACGGTCGGCCAAGAAAGTGGTGTACCACCCTAAGGTTGAATGTCGCTTGCAGATTCATAGGTGATAAAGATTAGTTTGCTTGCAGATCAATCTGACAACTTATGACAACTCATGTCATTATTATGCATATATTTCAAGTGATATCTTTTTAGTTTGATCCTTGTTGTAATTTTCGATAACTAGGAAACTAAATCAAAACTGCCACACCACTTTCTTGGCCGACCGTACCTAATAAATTGATAACATAATTTTTGACATTTTAAAGTGATAACAATAATAATATTTCTAGTAGTAATAATTATAATTTCACAAACAAACAAATAATACTAATAATTGAAATATTCATCGATAGCATAAAACCATTTATTGACTAAAAACTTTGTAAATAAGTTATGTTTTGTTTCAGTTTTGATTGCATTGACGATTGTACGAGCTATGTAGGACGAGACATCAAGGTCATCTATCATTTAGATCTCTGGACCCACGTGTTCACATGATCTGTATGTGACATTACAATCGGTTGTCGAACTGTGTAGATAAGCAACATTGTACAGTACAGTATAGATGTCGTGATATCATAGAGGTTAATTGATTTATGTATTTTCTTAAACGCTGACGTATTTTGAAGTGAGGAAATTATTCCATTTTTGGCGTGGGATGGAATGTGGATGGCGAAGGTTGTGAGTTGCGCTTTGGAAGCTTGAGCTTTCGGTGAAGGTTAGGGTACTTAAAAGTACCCGACTGGCTGGCTACCACCGGTTCGGAAGTCAGCCTTCAACTGAGGAGAACCGGCAAGAAACTCAGCAAGGTTACATTTTTTAAATATTTTTGGACCATCTACTTAATGGGTTTTTTTTTTTCAATTGTTTAACAATTTTATTCATAAACTAATAAACATGAGAACGTTAGTGTCTTCATTTCAACAACTAAAATGTAAAAGGAAATTAATTAGCATTACAACCATATACAGGAGGTACCTAAATATAACCATAAATGAATGTATCTCAATTTCATCATCTGCACCATAATTCGAATAACACTACCGTTTAAAAAAAGAATTGGAAATAAACGAAAGCAGCACGCATGCGCGCGTCGCGATGCGTTCTCTTATTTTATTATCATCATGCACTTATGGATGACACGTGTGAACATTGGCGTTATACAGCGTGTTGCTTTTTTCTTAGTAATTACTATAAAATATATAATTCATTTTACCTTGTGACTCGCATTAAGGCCCATGTTAGATTATTAGAATCGGTTCAGTTGTTCCAAAGATTAAATCTTCCCTTCTAGGTCTTTAAGGCGATGATAGCCGGCAGTGGTAGTGACGTCGGATACCGCGGCGAAGGTCATGGGTTTGAATCTTACAATGAGCTTTCGGTGAAGGAAAACATCGTGAGGAAACCATAGCATGGTGCTAGGGTACTTTGTAGTACCCGACTGGCTGGCTACCACCCTCATGTTGAAAATCTGTCGCCAAGCACCTATCGGTGTGTTCCGACAGTTGCACTTAAATGCCAGTTCCCATCTAGGCTTTGTGTGCTTACCACCTTCGGCTACATCATCACTTACCATGGTGAGACTGTGGTAAAAAAAAACCTTTTTGTAATACATATTAGTATAGATAGGAAACTGATAAGGACGAAACTTTACGACGATGTTCAAAGCTCGTTTTGCTTCAGTTAGCGAAACCGCCAACGATTCGCTTAGCACGACGGTTTACGAGTCAAGGCATAACTGTGTTCTGCGAGTTGGCGGATCCAACCTAAAGTTTAGATCCTAATAAATGTGAAATTTTGTATGTTCGTTGTTCAACCACTTTTTTACAGGATTTTGATAAAACTTTGCACATAGGTAGCTCATATCCTGGAACAAAACATAAAATACTTTTTATCCCGAGAAAAGATCCGTTGGGAATTCGGATGAAACCGCGGTAAACAGTTATTCATAAGTGCATAAAAAAATATGTTTGATTAAAAACTCTTTTCATTTTCTTATGTCAAGTAAGACACATAGACACATTATAAAAGTGTAACGTTAGATTAACGATTAAAAATATTTGTAATGAGTTAATTTAATAAAAATATTGTGAGATGAGTTTTGAGTTTGAAAGGTGGCAGCAGTACCTACTCCACGTACGACTTGAGCTTTGTAAAGTTTTTTTGTTTCCTATCAATTATATTCACCCTGTATTTTCTTACTAACTACAAGTTTCTATAAATATTTGATCGATTTCTTTAATTAGCTTATTTAATTTTTCATACTTAAATACTGCTCAGACATAAAGCCTAACCTTCGCCCGCGATTTCTCTTACGTTACAGAAAAACATAGTTTTTCTATATGAAAGTGCGACCATCTGATCCCAAATCAAGTAGAGCTTGTACTATGGAGACCAGATAACTGATATACAATTTTTTTTATGTCACTATATAGTGACAACAAGGCAGGCGGGTCACCTGATGGTAAGTGACTACCGTCGCCTATAGACATTAGCAATACCAGTGAGACTGCCAACGTGTTGTACACCTATTTTAGTGCAACTGCCGGAACACACCTACAGAGGTGTTTGGCGACAGATTTTCAACTTGAGGGTGGTAGCCAGCCAGTCGAGTACCACATAGTACCCTACCACCGTGCTGTGGTTTCCTCACGATGTTTTCCTTAGCCGAAAGCTCAAACTCATTGTAGGATTCGAACCCACGACATTTGCCGCGGTATACCACTGAGCTATCATCGCCTCAAATACTTTGTTTATTAGATAATTACACCCAAACTCAAGACAAACAGACATGTTCAATTGTTCAAAGTCAAAGTCAAAACCATTTATTCAGTTACAGAATACAGAATACAGAAGTTACCACCGGTTCGGAAGTCAGCCTTCAACTGAGAAGAACCGGCAAGAAACTCAGCAAGGTTACATTTTTTAAATATTTTTGGACCATCTGACTATATTGGCACTTGACCGGTTTTTTCTTTTAAGATAGGAGATTATTTTTTTTAATTATGACAGGTATATGTATATGTATACCTAACAACCAAAGAGACAAGCAGGCAGACGGACCACCTGATGGTAAGTGAATACCGTCGAATACACATTAGCAATACCAGAGGGATTGCAAATGTGTTCTCCACCTTTTCTACAATGACTTGCTCGGAACTGCACAAGAGCTCTAATAAATAATTATGACGATATTTGCCACGGACCCCGCGAGATACTGGTGCCATTCTATGCAATGCTTTGTAAATTATTCATCTTTCCTCACATCAGAGGGAGGATGGGGAGGCAAATCATCCTCGGGAACGCAGGCAACAGCAATGAAAGCTAGCATAAAACGTCTAATGTTTCCACTTCAGTGTATAAAATAACTATCTGTCCTCCGCGGTTTCACCCGCGTTCCCGTGCTATCTTAATTTTTCCCGGGATAAAAATATAGCCTATGTTACTCAGGGATAATGTAGCTTTCTAATGGGGAAAGAATTTTTTTTATCGGTCCAGTAGTTTTTACGTTTATTCATTACATACAAAAATTTAAAAAAATCCTATTTATAATATTAGTGTAGACGTCATTCAAAAAGAGCTTGATATTTTTTTCAATAATTTGATGACCTACAAAGAGCTAATAATCTAGTAATTCTAGCCGCAAGACAATTATAAGAAATGATTAATGTATGTTTAGAGTTTAGAGCATGTTACTTATCTAGGGCAGGAGTTGGACGCATGAAATGCTTACACTTGTTTCTGCGCTGCGCCTCTCAAACTTTTAGTCCCGTTTCATAGTTAACATTGGACATATTTTATGTCGTTTTCCATATTTTTAATTGTTTAATATTTCGTCGCAATTTTTTTTTTTCTATAATACATCTGCAATAATTAATTTAATAGTTTCATAATATAACTATTAGTTAATCCAAGTCGAAATTTTCTTTTAGGTCACCATTGTTTTTAATTTATCATGTCAGTGAAATAATAATATCTATAATTCTTATGAGAATAACTTCTTTATGGCCCGCGACTAGCCATAATCCATTACGAACTTTCGCACTTGTAATATTAGTTCCGAATTGTATTTATCGCCCCTATTTGATAAACAATTTTTCTATCAGCATTTCTAAAAATTAGCGTCTTCTATTTCTGTCTATGGAAAGACAAGTCTACAATAAACTTCACAATACAAATTAAGAAAAACAAACTACGTCATTGTAGTGAAAGGTTCGATAAAAGTTTGAGTAACAGTAATCGTCGCGGTGGTACACCAAATTAACACACTCGTGCGCATCATGGCTAGTCAAGCTGCGGCCCGCTACAGTGGAAACAGTTGCATAATAATAATAACTATTTCATATAAATATATTCTATTAAGATAATCCTAAGCTACAGTACCTGTGCCTACTAATGTATCATTTAGTATTGCACAATAATAACATAATTTATTTTGTACTACTGCTTATTACGCTATGCCTTTTTTGACCTGTCACTCTCCATACACTGACGGTACTAATTTTTATAATAATATGTTTTTCATAAAGTTTTGTCCACCTAGTGGCAAATTGGTGACCCCGACGTGATATGAATACGCAGCTTTCTGATCTTGATGAAACTGACCAATGAAAAATTGACAATCTTTATTTATTTAGATTAACAGTGAATAAAATAAAATGGTAAAAATAATACCTTATAAAATTTTATTATAATTTAATTATTTTTTTATTTCTAAAAGCGGGCCGTGGCTTGAACTTTCCTGTATAGGTACAAAAGTAAGCGGCCGCGCACATGTGGATCAAACAGAAATAAATACAATAACGTTAGTCGAGTAATTGTGCCACACGCCTCTTTCGGCATACTGACAAAAAAACACACACGATGTATAAATAAACTTTCTTTGAAAGCTCCATAGATAATGCTTTGTTTTTTTCAGTGTTCTGTTTAGTTTTATAAAAATTATAATTTAATGTTTATTTTTCAAGTGTGTACCTATTGGAAGGTTGAGATAAAAATAAATTGTCCTAGTTTTTTTTAGCTAGTGTTCGACCACAATCTCACCATGGTACGTGATGATGTGGCCGAAGGTCAGCACACAAAGCTTAGATGGGAACTGGCTCTGAAGTGCAGCTGTCGGAACTGCACGAACTGAAGCTGTCTGTTTTTTTCAGTGGTTTAATTTTAACTTAAGTATATTTGAAATTATTATATCTAATAGCTTTTTCCCGCGAAATTATTATATCTAACAACCGTACCTTTACGAGGTAGTCAACGATTCTTATCCCGGACAAATGTTTGAGTGATGAGGCGATGATAGCTCAGTGGTAGGGACGTCGGATGCTACGGCTAAGGTGGGTTAGAATCCTACAATGAGCTTGATCTTTCGGTGAAGGAAAACATCGTGAGGAAACCACAGCACGGTGGTAGGGTACTATGTGGTACTCGACTAGCTGGCTACCACCCTCAAGTTGAAAATCTGTCGCCAAGCACCTGTTGGTGTGTTCCGGCAGTTGCACTTGAGAGCCAGTTGCCCTTGCCCTTAAGGCATTGTAATAAGGTGTACAACACGTTGGCAGTCCATCTGGTATTGCTAACGTCTATAGGCGACGGTAGTCACTTACCATCAGGTGACCCGCCTGCCTCGTTGTCACTAGTGACATAAAAAAAAAAAAAAAGTGAGGAAACCATAGTACGGTGGTTGGGTACTTTGTACTCGACTGGCTGGTTACCACCATCAAGTTAAGAAGTTTTGTCACCAAGCACCTGTTGGTGTGTTCCGTTAGTTGCACTTGAGAGCCAGTTGCTGTTGAGACATTGTAAGAAGGTTGACAACACATTGGCAATACCCCTGGTATTGCTAATGTCTAGAGGCGACGGAAGTCACTTACAATCAGGTGACCCACCTGCCTGGTTTTCACTTGTGGTAAAAAAAGTGAATGATTTTTTATTAGTAGGCCTTGGATGTCCCAAAATAATATTATTATTGCTTAGCAACTTTTCAGTTCCTTCAACAGTATTCATCGTCATTCTTCGGATTGATTGAGTTTAAAATCTGCCGCCAAGCACCTGTTAGTGTGTTCCGGCAGTTACACTTGAGAGCCAGTTGCCCTTTAAGGCATTGTAAAAAGGTGTACAACACATTGGCAATCCCCCTGGTTGGTTTTGCTAAAATCTATAGGCGACGGTAGTCACTTACCATCAGATGACCCGCCTGCTTGCTTGTTAGACTTGTGGCTTAAAAAACATGTTTTAACTAAATATCGTCAAGGCCAGAGAGAATAGATGCTTTTGGGATATTTAAAAAAAAATCTTTCTCGAGGGTGCCGCTGCTGCCGATCGGCAAGGTTCCTAGCAGGCTGGCAGCGTTTCCTCTTTGGATGGCCAAGCTGATGAGTAGGCGAAAAAAGCTCCACGCCAGTCGGTCTCCCGAGGCCTCGATTAATTCAATTAAATTTCAATTTTAAATGATAAATGTTACCCTGTTTCCATTTTATGTATGTCGCTTCATGGTCACGAAGTATTTTGCAAGAATAGCTCAAGGGCACTTCGAAGGAGGTGCCTTTGCAGGGGACGGTACGTACTGGGTACCTTACTCACGTCATCGATACATAAACTCAAACATATCTTTATTAAATAAACTCATCACAAGTATTTTTAATCGTCACAATTGTTTGATTCATGTAAAATCTAACGCTCGGTTCGGAAGGTTGCTTTTGCTGAGAAGAGCCGGCAATAAACTCAGCAATTACTCTTTTTAAAAAGCAACTTAGACCTATAACATTTAAAATCCTACTTATTTTATGTAAAAAATTAATCGAGGCCTCGGGTGACCGGCGGGCGGGGAGCTTTTTCCGCCAACGCATCAGCTTGGCCATCCAAGGAGGAAACGCTGCCAGCCTTCTGGGAACCTTGCCGATCGGCAGCAGCGGCAGCCTCGAAGAAGTTTTTTATGTATTATAATTGTACATTTGCTTGTATATTTTGTACATTTGTTGTAAATAAAACCTGTATTAGAAAAAAAAAATCCTATTAATATTATAAATGTGAAAGTTTGGATGGATGTATGTTTGTTACTCATTTACGCCAGAACGGCTGAATGGATCTGGATGAAATTTAGCATGGAGATAGATTATAGTCTGGAATAGCACATAGGCTACTTTTTATCCCGGGAAAAGATAAGAATCTCGGGAACGCGGGTGAAACCGCGCGGAACAGCCAGTTATTTATATAGTCTCACTGATAAATATATTATGTGTGTTATGGCGGCAAAAAAGGAATAAAGAAATTGAATTTAGTTAGGAGTGAGTAAAAAACAAACTCAAGCAGACCAGCCCCCACAAGCAGCACCTGTTCACAAGTATGACGCGTATAAAGAGACTGTCCTAAGTCAGTCTTTCCTTTTGTGAGCCCTAAGCGCTCGCCGAACAATCATGGCCCCCTCAGGCTTCCACCTTTATATCATCTACAAAAAAAAGACTAACTGACTGATCTAAGTAACTTGCACTTTGGACACCAGTTCCTTTTAATCTATAAGAAAGTGTATTTTTTAATTTAACCCCTAAGGGGGTACAATAAGGGGATCGCAGATGAAACCGCGGCGCAGAAAGATAGTCACCCGCGATCGATACATAACACAATCATTCAAGATGATAAGTATATCGATCGGGGATAATGCAGCTTCCTATTTTATTTCATACTAGCTGTCCTCCGCGGTTTCATCCGCGTTCCCGTGGGATCTTATCTTATCCCGGGATAAAAATATAGCCTATGTTAATCTGGAATAATGTAGCATTCAAATGGTGAAAGAACTTTTGAAATCGGTCCAGTAGTTTTTGAGGTTTTTCGTTATAGGTATACATACAAATCTTTCCTCTTTAAAACATGTATTAGAAAAATTCGGATATCAGTAGCTTCGGAGATTACGTATGATTGAATTGATTTATTAAATTGATAGTAGTTTTGAAGCTTAAAAATAGTATTCTCACATTTTATTAAATACGTCATTTTCTAAAAAAGAAATTAATTAAAATAAGAAAAAATAAAATACTTTTTTTTATTACAAAGGCATGGCGTAATATCATCGATTCGGTGTACTGAAAGCGCGCGCTAGCTTGATTTATGACATGAAACAAGTGCAATATAGTGATGTCCCTGGACGATAGATTTATCGATGCAATGCTATACCTACCTGTGTTAAATAACAACTTTTGTTATTTTCTTCCAAACTGTTCCATTTTCATCATTTTACTCGTAACTACGTATAATATCTACTGGTAAACAATCTCTACGCAGAAATTCATGTCAATAGATACGTTGCTCTGATTTGCTGCGTGAAACAAAAATTAAATTAACTGGTTCATCTCAGCATCTCAGCTATGCTGCATTGAGGATTCCTGCAGTACTGATTTTTAGAAAGGATCTAAAAGGCCACGGTCAAATAGATATGCAATGTTAATAAATAACAATAAAAATCCAATGATTAATTTTTCTTTCACTGTCGATACAATCTATCGCAACTGACCCATCACTATTACAATGTCTTGACATGTGGCTCTTAATTATAACTCAACTCGTACGCAACAAAACCGGTGAACCGTACAAAAAAAACCTAAAATAACTGTATTTCTAATATGCGATCTGGTTACTGAACTCTACCGACAAAAAAACCGAACGCACATGTCTACGAATGGGTTAAGATTCTTTTTTTCACTCGAAAAAGTGTCAGTCTCATTTCGATTCGAAATGGAAAGTTAGGGGTTAATATAGTATTTTTGAACGTGTTTTAGAGTAGTTATTTCGGATTACTTTTTTGCTTAGAAATAGATGAGTAATGTGTTACCATGTGGTAATGATTTTAAGTTGTCATGTGAAACACGTGGAAAACATTTTTTTCGGCGTGACTTTTATGGTTTATCTCAAAATGGTAAATATTTGTGTCTTTTGATTACAAAAGATTCTCTATTCATTGGCCTTACTTTAATTTATTTCGAAGGGAACTGTTTTTCATGTAACATTATACTGTGCAGATATGGTGCTTGGCGACAGATTTTCAACTTGAGGGTGTTGGTCAGTCGAGTATACCAACAACAAAGTACCCTACCACTGTGTTGTGGTTTCCTCACGACGTTATCATTCACCGAAATCTCAAGCTCATTGTAAAATCCATGATCTTCGCCGCGGTATCCGACGTCACTACCACTGAGCAATCATCGCCTTAAAATGTGATTTTTGCAACGATCCACATTAATATTATAAATGCAAAAGTGTGTCTGTCTGTCTGTTACCTCTTTACGCTTAAACCGCTGAACCGGCTTAAATAAAATTTGGTATAGTGATAGATGAAACCTTGGAAAAAGACATAGGATACTTTTTATTCCGGGAAAAGATTAGATCCCTCGGGAACGCGTGGGAAACCGCGGTGCGGAAAACTAGTAGACTATAAACCAGAGAGAGACATAGGCTTTTTACCAGGGAACGCGAGTAAAACTGCGGGACAGAACCTAGTTTGTTATAAAAACTAATTTAAATTAAGTCATCACGGATCAAAATTTTTGTCCAGACGTCACGTCATTCAGAGGATACGGATGAAAATAAGATATCATTAGGTATAATTAATTACAGCACTCGGAAGCGTGTTGCGTGGTGCGTATGCGCAACAAATGTGTGTGATATGATACTGACTCATGACAATGCACCGACATTCCGATTATCTGTATTATTAGATGTCTGACTGTGTCAGATCTAATGTGAGCATCCGTTTTTTGACAACACTTGAGAAGGTCTTAAATATTAAATTAATGTGAGCTGTAATAAATTTTCTGTTAGTTGTAATTGATTTTCTTACTAATACTAGGTAATAATTACAAAAGTGTCTGTTGGTCCTTCTTTCACGCAGCAACTTCGCATCGAAATAACGTCATTTTGAGTTGACATTCATTCATCAAAGACAGACACAATTACGAAACCTAGTATTAAATACTTTTTTCATCCCATCTATTGGAAAAGGACGACTTGGTTCGCCTTTAAGTGTACCCAAAGGTGGTGATATCTATAAGAAACTTTTAGCGGGCAGTAATGAGTTTTTAATCCTCTTTATTTTATAAGTGCGCCGGAATTATCTTTGCCGCGGACTTATTGAATTTGGAATATCTCATCTTAGTGTTCAGCGCCAATGAAAGCGGGCGCCAATATTGTTGTTTGAAAAAATTGAACACAATTATCGTTGGACACGGGATAAGTTTTTTTTTTTGCAAGTACACCCTGTCACGAAGTTCACTCAAAAACGGGTTCTCATAGAGGGTGATGAAAAGTAGAGTGTACCACTCGGGTGCAAATATATTTTTGGCTCGGGCGACGTACTTTGAATACCTCGCTATGTTCAGGATTCTACTAAAGAATCCCTCACTTTGTTCTGGATTCAAAAAAGCGCCCTTGCCGTAAAAATATTATGTTCCTCCCTTATGATACAATCTACTATTTCATCCCCCCATCTCGGAAACAGTATTTTTGCTCTTCGATATCTGAGTGCAAAATCAATTTTTATCCGCTAGTAAATTGAATTTAGAACATCGTGTGCACTAAGTTTGTGAATTAGAAACATAATTAAACTTCTCCCTACATGGTGCCGAATTTAACATACAACCATTTTTAATTTTTTAAAAACTCAGACTTTTTTATTTGCTTTGTGCGTGTTATTTTCTTTTCACGTAATATGGCTGTAGTAACTGGCTTCAAAAAAGCTGGGTGTGCTAAATAGGTCCAAGCAGTACTTCTCACCTCCCCAGCGGCTGCAGCTTTATAAAGCGCAAGTTAGGCCGCATATGGAGTACTGCTCACATCTCTGGGCTGGCGCACCCGCTTACCAGCTTGATCCACTTGCCTCGGTGCAAAGGCGGGCCACTCGTATAGTTGACGATCCCGAACTCACCAGCGGTATAGAACCTCTCAGCCTTCGGAGAGATATTGGCTCTCTCTGTATGTTCTACCGTCTGTATAATGGGGAGTGTTCTCAAGAACTTTTTGACTTGGTGCCACCGTCACCATTCTACCATCGCACTGCTCACCGGCGATGTGGAGCTCATCCTCACATCCTCGATCGTCCACCGAACGATTCAGTCGGACGTTCCTTCTGCGGACCATTAGGATGTGGAATGAGCTCCCCATTACGGTATTCCCTCCGCGCTATGATATGGGGTTCTTCAAAAGGGGCGTTAAAAGAGCTCTTCAAGGTCGG
Organism: Ochropacha duplaris; assembly: GCA_951361185.1. NCBI lineage: Eukaryota > Metazoa > Arthropoda > Insecta > Lepidoptera > Drepanidae > Ochropacha > Ochropacha duplaris. The sequence goes on along the minus strand of OX592715.1, from coordinate 1,616,910 downwards.
CAACACATCGGCAATCACCCTGGTATTGCAAATGTCCATAGGCGGCGGTGACCACTTACCATCATGTGGACCGTCTGCCTGTTTGTCAACCTATTGACATAAAAAAAAATATATATATTGTTAAAACCTTAGGTAAACTAATATTAATATTCATACCTAAACTGAAATAAAAGTATCATGTGATTGTAAATGTTTTTTTTTCCATTTAGTCATTTCCTCGCTGTGGTGGGATGAAAAGTTACGTGTTGCACTCGAGTGCATAGATTTTTCACCTCGTGCTTTTTTGATTCCCTCGCTAACGCTCAGGATTCTAATTTTAGGATCCTTCGCTTGCTCGGTCATAAAAATTGAACACGCGGTTAAAAAGCAACTTTGCACTCTTGTATAACAAATAACTATTATTTCAACTGTTGTTGTTTTGGTGGAAGTGTCGTTCTTTTTTTTTTATGTCACAAGTGACAACGAGGCTTGCGGGTCACCTGATGGTAAGTGACAACCGTCGCCTATAGACATTGGCAACACCAGGGGATTGCCAACGTGTTGTACACCTTATTACAATGCCTTAAAGGCGAACTGGTTCTCAAGTGCAATTGCCGGAACACACCAACAGGTGCTTGGCGACAGATTTTCAACTTGAGGGTGGTAGCCAGCCAGTCGAGTACTACAAAGTACCCTACCACCGTGCTGTGGTTTCCTCACGATGTTTTCCTTCACCGAAAGCTCAATCCTTCTGCTCCTTCTTGTGATATTAAAGCTAAATCTGGAGACTGACGATTTTAAGAAAGAAGTAACTACTTTGTCTCAATTTTTAAACATCAAATTCGGTGAACGAAATCAATAGAGATACTTAGCAGATATGCTATGTTGCGATACCTACAGGTTACAAGTACAGAACCTAGTCTATGATTTTGGCAGACTCTATGTCTGCGAATTTAAATAGGTGTGTAAAACATGGGACCGATATATGAAAATAAACTATGTCTTAATTGTAATGATTTCGTTTAATACAACACTAATTAAGTATAATTTACAATGATCAATAAATGTATACGAGCCCCTGTTTGGGCGCCAAAACAGCCGCGTTTATTGCCATAGACAAATAGAGAAATGGTGCGTTCCATTTCACGGTAAAATGAACATGCATCGTTTGCCGTACCAATTATAAATTTTACAACTAAATGGAACGCAGTCTATGTCAAGTATTTGTTGCATCTTTCACTTGTACGTTAAATAAATGAGATTTCTCAATTTGTCTATTCTAAACGTTCTAAAGCCGTACAACGCAATCCGCTAACCGATAAAATAAACATTTTCTCTTAGACTCAATAATAACAATTTAATAAAAGAATTTGAATCAATTCCGTTTTTAAACCGAGCACAATTTTAAGGATGAAAAATCAATTAAGAATATAAATAAAGCATCTTTTGGAAAAAAATTGTACTTGATATGATAACTTAATAATAAACGTGACATTGAAGTAACCGTTGCGGAATGTCAACATTGAACAATAGTGTGAGTGTGTGTCTGTGAGTGTGTGAATGTCAAATTGTTAATAAATTCAATACCACATTACACATAATCACACTTTACAAAAAATTATGACATCCACAGGCTTTTGACAAAAATAAAGTAAATTTAAAAATGTTGGATAACAATCACAATTTTTATTAATAAGACATGCTTTTTCTAATATGCAAATACTTCTATTTTAATTTCAAAGTTATTGCAAAATCCAATATTAAAGATTTGAATACAGTTCTATATTTATTATTAGTATACATATAGTTGTGATATGATTACTTTCACCCTTTTCAATTGTAATATTTTGAAAAAGTGTTTTTCTCAATACGAAATCAAAATTACATAATAAACCCTATTTTTATTAATAAATGCAAATTCGGAAAATGCAAAAAAAAATATTTCAAAACTAAAAACTTCTTTTATTCAATAGTAAATACAGTGAAAATTTGAACTACTAAGTATTTTGATTCTAATATTTTTTTCCTACAACATGAACGATTTAATATGCATTAGTTATAAGTAAACGTTTACACGCGTCTAAGTTTATGATTTTTTATTATTTTCGAAATATATTTTACAGGTTCATGATAGACATGATAAATATATACATTTTAAGCTTACATTAAAAATAAACAATTCCTCGGAATCATACAACTTAATAAAAAATTATCGTGCCATCTAAAAATAATGGCACACCACTTTAACATAAAATACAAGTGTTTTTTTAATAAAATGTTTAAAAAAAATATCTTCTTGTTTTGTTATTACCATCAGATCGAGAATCACAAAAATACTACCATACATATTGTATTATTATGGAAAAAAGTGATTTATTTTTTTACTCATGAATTATGAAAATTATTGAGATCTATATATTTACCTGTTTAGTTTCTGTACTCCAAAATAAGTAGCTTGGTAATAAATGAACAAAAACGCTTGGCGTATATTTTAACATTACTTTTCCTCATAAAGACCAATACAACTACTTATTGTTCGTATTATTTGTATATTACAAATAATGATTAAACATTTTCTTTAAATATTGATATGAACCTTTTAAGGTTTAATTATCGTTGACTTTTTTATTCGCTCAATTCGTTTTTTCCTAAAATTTTTACTAACACTTACTCCTAAAATGTACCTCCTAACAAATATTCTGAAACATTATGTCAGCTACCAAATCTATTACATTAAAAAATAAATCGTAAAACCTATAATACTTCGAAGTATCCCGTTAAACCGGGTCAATTAAAAAAAACATAATAAAAATATTTGGTTTCCTAACATACAATTCCTCATAGCGAGATCGTCCATTAATCATTTTTGTTATAATAATTATAAAAAATTCCAACAGTGAACACATTACACGCCCTAAGAACACCATTCTAATAACTTGAAATAGATTTACACCCGTAAATATTAATTGTATAACATACTGTGATATTTTAAACTAAATTGTCTCACTTGTGAACATGACACTGCATTGTTCGTGTAGTTCACACAATCACTTTGGTGTACGAATCATACACATTTTCACTTGTTTATTTTTCAGATCTTTGTTCGTTGAGGGACAGATTTTCAGCTTCGTCCTTGATGTGGGACATGGAAGCACGGTATCTGTCGTCACGTGGATAGTCATCGTAAGGGCTGGTCTCACCAGAGCGATTGCTTGACGTCTCTTTGTTAGAGTTAGAGTAATCACCTGGAAAAATTTAGTATGAACAACATTTTTATCGGTAATTAAAAATAGTTTACAGGAATGTACATTTGCCGGTTTTTTTGGCGTAATTACCTTTATTAGAATAATCAGATGCTTGCATCTCATTTTTGAGAGCGTAAATATTGGGTTTAATGTCTTGAGCGTCATTAGCGCTGAGGTCCTCAGCCTTCACATCATGAGAGGAACTGCTGCTTCCGTATCCGTTCATCATAGGACGACTGAAATATAGTTTAAAATTTAGGAGGTAGCTATTAAGGTCGTTCTTAAATAGAAAACCATATCTTACAAGCATACTAGGTTCGTTTTCAAATCATTTTAGCTTTATAATTTACCTGTAGTCGTCGTGTGAAGCATATTCTTCGGTTTGCATCATGTGGTCTTCACCAGACATATAGGACAGGTTGCAATCTTCCATCATACCCTGCTTTGCAAAATGAGATAATAATATACTAAAAGATAATATAACAGAAGTACTAGGTATATATTAGAAGATTACTTACCTGAAGGTTTCGCTTCAAAGCCTCGCTGTAACCATGAGGACTGGTTATCATTGGTGGGCTCTGTGCTCCCATAAATCTGTTAAAATATAGAAAAATTAAAAAATCTACCAAATTGTCCATTGTTTGTTTAAAAATTATATTCAATTCAAATATTGTTTTAAAAATATTTGACAGTATTTTTTTTATGTTTAGAACCAAAACTTTAATAAAAAAAAAATTAAAGGCCATACCCCGGCCATTTCAGACCACTTCCAAATTAATGGTTTTTAACACCATTAAATTTCATGGTGAATCGTGTAAGAGTATTTTTTTGTTAAGTGTCTAATTTAGAATGAAGGACCAATTTCATCTGTTTCAGTAATTTGTGTACGAGTGATGGTGTATGTGTGTGAGTGAAAGAGAAAGATAAGTAATAAATAGAATAAAAATAGAAATTGAAAAAAGGCAAGCTTATCAGAAAAAAAATTAGAAAAACATGAAATACCATGCGACGAAGGCGTATTATATGCAAAGCTCAAGCATTTTCACTTACCTGATATGTTACATATAGGGATTATGAAAACATGCAAATTAAGATGGGGAAGTAAAAGATTAAAATTTTAAATTTAATCTTACTTGGGTATCCAACGACGATCCTTGTTTACATTAATATTTAGATGCAATCATGCAACTCATGATATTTCATAGAAATAAACATGTATTGTATAAACCACGATTTATATACGGAGTTTCATCAAATATAAATTATATCCAGGAAATTACATTAGCAACATATGATTTAAGCTAATTTATTAAACAAGTTATATTATATTGTGATGTTAAAACTATTGCAAAACAATTGGTTATAGCTTCGCACTCTAGGAGTCTAGATACTATGTGCTTAGTTTTTTTTATGACATTGTTATTTTAGGCAATTTAAGATAAGCCCAATAAATATCTAGACATACAGAGGATATAAGTTAGCGTTAAACATAAAAAAGTAAGCACATACTGTTTAATAATTAACTATATTATATGTTGAAACAATCACGTGTTCTAGTTACAGACTAACATGACATGTTGAAATTAATCTAAGCTTTAACAGTGATACACTTTACATAATGATCAGAAACATCAATCTAATGTATGTTACCGAAAATTATCACTAACATCGAGATAACTTTCAGTATATTTATTTCTTTCACATAAAAAAATGCTATTTTGGACACGATCGTCCAACGATTCTCTCATTTCAAATTATAATCGAATACAATTTTCAAAGATTGCAAAATATTTCCGACGATACGTCTATTGATAATCTTCCTAACATCATAAAGGTTGCTTCGAGTAGTTTGATCAACGATATCCATGATTCAGGACCTTGGTGTTATGCCTGATTAATTGCGCTCATTTGTGTAGAAAAAAACTAAACCATGAATATTTGTTGATGATTCAGAACCTAATCAATTGGATTCGTTGGACGGTCGCAACTTCTGATGCTGCAGCGCCCTTACTGTGGAGGAACGGTGTTGGCACTGGTCGGCGCCGGCTCATACTTCCTGGGCCTCCCTCGACTCAGGTGGCGTCTCTTCACAAATTCCGCATCGTCCACCATCCAGAAAGAGCCGAAGTCATCCTCGTAGCGCACGAAACATTTGTGCAGTGACAGGTTCGTCCGGATAGCATTCTATAATTGATCTTCGTTTAGCACAAATCTACAATGATCACCCATCAGGTGAACAAAGCGATCTGTAATTCAACTTCATATGATTAGCTTATTATTAAATTGTAAGAGTGCTTCCATCGTTTACGTTTCGAGTCTTATTTAGTTAATTTGTAAGTAAAATTCAATTTGATAAAGCAACGATGAAAACACAATCAGATCGTCGTGGAGAAACACATCGTCAACGATATCATCATGCAGGATAAATGGAAAAAGATACCCCATAGGAAGGGAACAGATGAAGGAGCGAGGTTAGTAAGGCAAGCGAGAAAAACGTTATTCACCGTTCCGCTGAAACCCACGTACACACACAAATAACGAGTCCTAATTACGATAAAAAATTACATGACCTCACAATGGTAACGCCAAAAGTGATAGTTTGTTAATTCACTTGTGACGTAACTCACAAAATCCAAAACTCACTACACAATTAATTACAAAGTCAAATCTGAAACGAGATAAAACGTTTATTTACACATTAAGATTAGATACATTGCTAGGTTAGATAGAAAATATTTAAGAGAAGATTATAAAATGTACCGAAAATTGTGTAGTATCGATATGTAAAGTGAATTAGTGTATGTGTGTTTATGTGTAATATTTGTGTACTGTGATTTTGTGATATATAATTTGGTATTCACAATAGTTGTATGTAGTGTGTTAGATATTAGACTTTATTTTATGGTGAATAAGATATTTTTGTGTATCAGTAAAATCATTTTCTTATCAAAAAAATAAATTTTCTTAAGAAAAAGTGGTGTTATTATATTGAATAAAAAATTAGATTAAATTATCTGTGCATTTGATAGCCATTTTCATTATTTGAAGTGATTTAGAGTTATGGTTGAAAGGTTTATATTGAATTATTTGTTTTTATGCATATTGTATTAGGCTTGTTACGTTATGTTATATAATTTAGTATATCAATATGAAGTAAATTCGTGTGCAGTACCAGTACGCAGCAATAGTAAGATTTTTGGTGTAAATGTAGGAGAATTGTATGTATATGGAAAGTGTTCTTGTTGACAGTTCTGGTATTCTTGTGTGTAGTGCAATTGTTTGTGTATAATTGTAGTATTTTTGAGTTCAGTGTTTTGTATGTATGTAGTTCAAGTTTATTCATGTATAGTATTAATATGTTTATGTGTAGTTTTCTGTGAATTGTAATCTTTTTGTGTAAAATGTAAGAATTTTTGTGTACAATGAAAGTGTTTTTGTGTAATGCAGTTCAAGTTTATTCATGTTTAGTATTATGTTTCTGTGTAGTTTTGTAAACTTTTTGTGTATAATAAAAGTGTTTTTGTGTACAATGAAAGTGTTTTTGTGTATCATGATAATGTTGAATCTGAAGAGCCAAAATGAATGTGATTTGTATGAGCAGTAAAAGGTGTGACAGTGTTGAGTGTGAGTCGGTCTGCATGGCGGGGCCGGGAGCCGCAGCGCGTACCCAGCGTGCATCGGCGGCGGAGGCGCGTGTGCGGCACGCTGCGGCCGACGCTTGTAGAACTCCACCTCATCCACCGTCCACACGGCGCCCTTCACGTTCTCCACTCTCATGAAGCATTTGTGCAGCGACAGGTTGTGACGGACTGCGTTCTGTTTTTGTACTAGTCTAGTCTTTATATGTTCATAGTTACGGTTCAGTTTAAATCGACGGTGCGCTGTGTAATATGTTTTTTAATAATTATAGTTTTTATTGAAGTGTTTTTGTTTTTCACAAAGCGCATCATCGTGTTTGTGATATTTTACACGTATTAAACAATATTATTGACGTAACTTTTACACATTATGCTAACAATTGTAATAATGGGAACATAATCATCAAGTCTTATTTAGACCATAAATATTTTATGGGACATTTGATGATGGTGAAGTTATGAATAAAAACCATAGAGTTATACATTCACATAAAAGTGTAGAGCAAGTGTTTTATATTTACTATTATTTTTACTTTAAAATTATTATCTTATTTTATTTAAAACAAGTAAACTATACAGTTTTCATCATAAAATAAATATATCTACATAAAATGGTAAAATTACCTGTATATCGCCATTCGGTAAACTTTCAATATTGTATGTAATTAAAATTATAATTGTCAACTACACATTAGGTATATAATTTCAAAATTATCTTCATTTCATTATTTAAAATATACTTTTCCAATAAATAAATTTTAATATGCGGTCACACTAGGATGGTACATCAGGACACAGTGTTGTCCAGATAAATTCTTTAGTTGTCCTATCTGTTTACACATGAATAATATTGTCCAATATTAACTATTAAATACACATATTTAAGATATTTTATTAAAACTAGAACATACCTTCCATGTAGCTGCGTTGCGCCTGAAGTAGCAGAATGTTGTTTGGAACCAGTTGTAGATTTCATTCAGTGTTAACTGCTTGTCCGGAGATTCTATTATTGACTGAAAATACAAAATATGATTTAAAAGTTTACCAATGAGCGATGGGAAGTATAGTGGTCCTATTATAACTCCTTGAGGGACTCCAATGTCAAAACGTGTGTTTTTATATAGTAAGTGCCGTATTTAATTATCTTACTTAACAGATCATTATTTAAACCATTATTTAGCCTTACTACGCTTTGTACGCTACCACCTTTTCGACCACGTCGTCGCTAACCATGGAATGGTTGTAGTCAAATGCCAGCCTATCAACGATAGAGGGGACGCAGAATAAAATATAGTACTTGAAGATTCATAAATTTTATTTTGACGCCATTGAAAGACGCTCTCATATAGAATTTACTTTGTGAAGAGTCAACGATGACATCCAGATTTAATGGGTGTTTAGAGATTTTTTTTTCTTCACCTTTAAAGAAAAATCTTTGTTGCCTTGCTACTGAATCAGGAGCTATTATTTCACCACTACATCATTTTACTAGAGATAATAGAATTTTACAAGAGTAACATAAATAGAGAGCAATAGAAGAAGCTGTACCTGCCGAATCAAAGATGCGTATGTAAACGGTGGTCGCACGTCTGCCGACTTATAGAACTCGCGGTTGCGTTGTATTTCTGGAAGAGTAGAAATTTGAACACATAAATAATTATGAATATAGTACAAACTAATAAACAAACTTAGGAAAAACAAACGAAAATTCAAGCTGATTCGAAAATATTTTATGCAATTTCAATGTTCGTCATTTAGACAGATGGCTCTTTGATGATTTACCATTCAATAATAACGATAAAAATAAACCAAGATGAAATACCAAGCATTATTTGTTTTACCTTGCTGAACATCTAATCCAGCTCTTTCGAGCATATACGGAAGACCTTTGAGACAAAGAATTATATTTAACTTATAGAATACATCAGACAGTGCCAAGTGTTATACTAGAAATCAGATTCTATTGAATTACCTCCAGCAATAGCCACGCCAGATTTATCAGAGACACGGCGTCTTACTGGTCCTGGAGATGCACCTTCACTGGCGCCTCCTGGAAAATCGTAAGGGCTTATTACCAATAGTATTTTGTAATAAATTGTATCTAGAAGTTGGAATTCTGCTAGAAATCTTTTATGATGCTTACTTGCATTCTAGGCATTGTAAAAGGTTGGCGACCGTAGTCACTTACCGATTAGGTGATGACAGATCAGGCGAACCGCCTGCCTACTTGACCGCTGATCGTCTTTTGATTGTTCTTTTAATAATATATTCAGTAGAATTTATAGGAATTATTTATTTTTAAATTTTGTCAAAATTTATCAACGTGAATTCCCGGAAGAGAAATTGGCATAGACTAATTGACAGCTTTAATTAGTTTCTATCCTTTGATCAATATTTTTGAAAGAGAGAAAGAGATCTGAAACTAAGTAGTTAAGTGGGATTTGCAACAGAATCAGCATCATAACCAGTTCAACGATATTAGAATCATCGCTGATCTCTTATTTGTTATCTATCTTCTATTCATTTAACTGTATCAATAACTTCCTTCACAAACATACCATTCACTATTTGATTGTATGCGCTATTTCAATTGAATAATAGCTAACCTCGTGACATGTTATTTAAATACATTGAATCATTCAATAGATACAACTAGATTAAAATGTAAACATTTTCATGATGTACCTAATATAGAAATCAATAACATCTCTTAGGTATGTGGCCTCTTAAAAATCTTAGCGGACTCTCCGCACTTTTTTGTTCCTGAATGATTCTTGACAAATATTCTTTAAAGCACCTTTTTATTTGCTGTCTTAATATTTTCAACTATTGGGGTATCTTCTATGTTACAAATATCAACAATAAACACTTAAACCTCGGTCTTCATGTTTATGCCAGATTCTCTAAAGTGCTTAATGATAAAGAAGTATAAAACTATAAAGAATCAATAAAACATCACGTATGTTTTCGCCAATCTTAATGGACATAAAATATCAGCCAGAAGCTAAGAGAAGATTTTGCCCTCTAGCCACTGTAAAAGATCGGCAATACATTGGTAATCCCCCTGTTGATGGTAGCTACTTCCCATCAGGTGACCTGCTTAGGCAAGGAGGCGTTTTTCAAAATACAAAAGACTTAAATACAATTGGGATTGAACAGAGAATGAAATGACGATAGTAGTGATGGTTTCTGTAAATAGTTTAATCAACATGTATTCTATTCTACCCTCACCATGAGGATGCTTAGCAGCATGATGGGAAGTATCCCTGGCAGCGTGGAGATGTCGCATCATAGCAGCAAGCCGGTCACGTTCACGACGCAACTGCAGCTCCAGTTGTGCGACCACTTGCATCTGAACACGGGCCTGAGCGGCTGATCTATCGTCAAGAGTGTGGGCTGCTTCCAGGTGTCTGTCAGGAAATATGGGTAGAATTTCGTTTAAAATTCCAATTGTGCCACTAATTATTTAATTCTTCAACTTATTTTTAATTAGCTGGTTATCTTATTTCACATTTTCTTTAATTTAGTGGATGCTTGAAATATTTTTATCGGAACCGGAAACAGTTAATCGTTATCAGTTTTTTTTACTCATTAATTAAACTATATGTGTGTTAATTATCTTCTTTAATACTAGAAAATGTAACATACTTAAGGAATGCCTGGTAATCCTCAGCAAGGGCATCGCAGCCTGGCCACTTGCAAACTCCTCTTCCAAAAAGAGGATGTTCCTCCATCTCACTACCCCATAGCATCAAACCTGGAACAAACAACAAGCTTCTAGTTTTTGGACTCAAAGTTCTTCTTAGAATTAAAAAAATCTGCTGTTATAATTGGGGTAAACTTTCCTTTAAACCTCAGAACTTCACCAGCATCATCACTGATCATTTTAATATACCCTTTTGATCAAGGTCAGTTTCAAGCAGATAGCAAAATGTACAACTAGATTGACAAAATCTAAAAGATACAAATAAGACAAACCTGGTGGAGCATTTGGAGGCACAGACAGAGGTCCATGCATCAAATACTGACGCTGAACAGCTTGAAGCTGCTGGACTAGCTGTTGCTGCTGCGCTCCAAGCTGTTGCTGCAAAGATCCTGTTGAATAACCAGAATATTTAGGAAGAAATCGTAGTACACAAACAAAACCGGCTTGTCATTCTTTATCGTTTTTTTATCACATGTTATAACTTGTGATTTACGGTTCAAGATCACCGACAACCCAAACAAATAATTGTAATGATAAGAAGTATATGTATTGAGATTTGTGATGAGCAATAATTCACCAATAAGCTTTTCTTGTCAACTGCTCTAGAAGTAGGACAGACAATTTTTAAGTTAAACTTCTTTCCTCTGGCTGTGCTGCAATCTGTGGGAGTGATTTCGTGAAAAATTATGGAAGTGTGTTACAGGAAGCTAGGTTATCAGATTGGGACGGAAGTGTGTAGTTTTGTTTCCTCTACTGTAATGTAGGCAAAGAGTTTTAGCCCATACAGCCTCAAAATTAAACTGAAAAATAATTTATTGTCCAATGAGCGCGCGCGGTGGTAGAGTTGGCTGTCAGATGGTACCAACCCATTTTCTGAGAGGTTGGTAGATACATGTATGGTATTACCGAGGTGAGATTAGTCAATTATTAAGTCATTATTCATTTAATTGTTGTAAAGCTAAATTCTACGGTGAGTTCAAACATTAAACGGATTTCTACAGATCTTACCAGGTGAAGTATCAGGCGGTGGTAGATGTGACTGTGACAGCAGATTCAAATTGATCTGATCCTGGAGCCTGGATTGCTCCAGCTGTCTCTTCGCTGCCTCAGAGGTCATGTGCTAAGGAACCAATAATAATTAACGTCAACATCCTAAGGATAGCAACATAATCTAAAACGCAGACAGTCGGCTTCACAAATTATTTTTTATCACTGGTTCAATTCAATAATAGATATATCGCAATTGTTCACAATTCGGAACCTATTTTAATTCCGAATTAAATATTATCAGCCTAGATATCAGACTAAATAAATAATTATTGAATATGTCTATACTTCCAGCTCTTCTCAGCAAATTTACCTTCCAAACCAAGTCTAGACTATTCATAGGTGTTGCAAAGGCCTATCTATATAAATAAAAAATATTTTCATTTTCTTCGGGACTTACAAGTCGCATAAATCCACAGAATGTTGTTAATTACACATCTCCACACAAACCTGTTTCTGCATATGATGCTGATGGAACAGGCGCTGCTTCATCAGCGCTTGCAGCTGCGTGTGCTGATCCAGTAGCTGCATTGCTAGCAGATCTGGTGCTACCAGTGGTAGTGGAGAGCGGGTACCTGCTGCACTGGCGCTGCCTGCAGGGGAGACTGGGGCAGGGCTGGAGTGAGCCGAGCCAACTGTTGGGGATGTTGGTGCTGACGCCTGGTGATGAGACTTAAGCATAAAATATCCTGTTAAATTGAAGATTATGGTTTACGAGCATTGTAATCAAATGACTATCATAGAACATGAAATATGTATCATTATGAATAGGGATATATTTAAAAAAAAGATTTCAGTTACATCACATTATAACAAATCAGACCATATCAAAGGTCATATTTATAAGAAATTACGTATTACTGAGGACCTAAAAACCTTAGACAGAAGGTACTGTAGCATGGTGGTGTTTTTCTGTCTCCTCTTAGCTTCACACAGCTTGTGTATCTCACATTTCTTCAGTTTTAATATTCTTAATATCGTCTCTTATTCACGTTCCCATAAAGTCTGCCCTCATCCGTACAAATCTGGAAAGGTTTTAGTGGAACGGCTACCAGTTTCACTTCACTTTATTTTAGTTCACTGGTGCACTTTGATTGATCTTTATTTGACAAAACATCACCGATATTATGTAACAAAACTTGTCAAGTTAGGTTACCACGTCACTTGGCAAGTTCCCGGCATAAAGTCCAGGGTTGTGTAATATCAGTGACTTACCCGTGCAAGAGCGAGAGGCTCATGGTCGCGAGGGGGCGAGGCGCGGCGCGGGGGCGAACTGCGCCGGCGCCGCCGCGCCGCTTCGCCGCCCCACCTGCCGGACTCCTCCCTGATGGTGGAAAACATCATTCAGTATTGGACATGGATTGTGTAGTGATGTCTCCTCAAAACAAAGTCAATTGCACTTGATCCCAGATTTTCAGAAACCGATGATTAAGAATTGATAGCTTATGAAGATCGTGGGTTATCCTACAATGACCTTGAGCTTTCGGTGAAGGATAACATCGTGAGAAAACCATAGCACGGTGGTAGGGTACTTTGTAGTACTCGACTGGCTGGCTACCACCCTCAAGTTAATCTGTTGCTAACCACCTATCGGTGTGTTCCGACAGCTGCACTTGAGAGCCAGTTCCCATCTAGGCTTTGTGTGCTTACCACCTTCGGCATCACATACCATGGTAAGATTGCGGTCAATCATTATCCAAAAGTAAAAAAAACAGGTCTATAACCCAGTACTTACCGGTCCAGACAGCGGTCCAGTTCGAATGAGTTGAGGAGCGGCGGCTTCGCGGCGCCACCTGGGTTTGAGTTCAGTGCCGACTCGGGACCCTGCAGACAAAAATATATAATAAAAATTTTAAAAAATAAAACATTATTTCTAAATGATATTGCCTATTACCCTGGGTTGTGTGGAAGATGCGATAATACCGTTAAAATCGTTTTACAATATTTGTATTTTCACTTTGAAAAATTTGAAGTTTGTATTTTATCATGTAAACTGTCATGTTGTGATAACAATAAACAATATTTGTATTGTATTTTTCCTTATATCTACTACACTACACTGATAAAAAATACCTAAGCAATAAGTAAAAATACGTAAAATAAGTAAGCAATTTAAAAAAAAAACTTTCATATTTTTGGAGCTACATTAAAAACGAGTAACATGGGCTTATACTATGATCGGGAAAGCGAGTGAAACTATGGGTAGGAAAACTTAACTATATTGAGGTTATAACGGTGATGATCTCTACGATGAGAGACTTGGAGTACGTCAGTGGATGGACGGGATTAGCATTCATAATATAGTTGTTGGTATACGATCATTATTGCATTGTGGTTGTAACGGTTAGGGACTGATGATTTGGATGATTGTTGAAAATTTTCACAAGTAAAATCCACGTTGATATAAACACGCAATTTTCAAAATGACGCTACAAAGAAAAAACAAATTACAACTACATGAAACAATTTGTATTCTTCAGCCAAAGAGTTCCATTTTTAAATGTTATAATTACTTTTTTAATATTGTATGAAACGAAACATTGATTCATCAAAAAATACTTTCTTATGAATTATCAGAATATACCCCGACGGAGATCCTTCAATCACGCTAAAACGGCTGAACGGTTTTTAATGAAACTTAGCACACATGTAGATAGGAAAAGAGATATGATCCCTCGGGCACGCGCTTGAAATCGCGGGATGGAAAACTAGTGATTTAATTATGCTCTAAGTTACCAGCAACGTGCAACATCTGACCCTAAACAATAAAGACAGTCTACCTACAGTCAGACATACAGACAAAATTGATTCTTGTAACTTCGTCGCTACACAGAATATGGGGTTCTGTGGTCGCTAGCCGTACAAATCTATACTTATCCATACTATATTATTATCTATACAAATATTATAAAGAGGAAAGATTTGATTGTTTGTTTGCATTGAATAGGCTTTTCAAAATTCTTTCACCATTAGAAAACTATATTATCCTTGATGGAAATAGGCTATATTTTGTTCCGCGAGAACGCGGGTGAAACCGCGGGGAACAGCTAGTAATTTATAAAAAGGATGTTATTAAAAAATGTATGATAGTTTACAATAGTACCTACTAGGTTTCAAGTTTACAATAGCTTGATATTTATCAAAACAAATCTCCCTGCCGCTAGAGTGACCTCATTCTGTAAATATGTTGGTGTAACCGATAGTCCGCGGAGTGTTTCAATAACATTTGCTATTACAACATAAAAAAAATATTGTGTTTCAACAGGATGTAGCGAAAAAATATAAGTATTAACCTCAGAGAAGGACTCCATAGGTCATTTATGTGGAACACCCGCTACGTTGCCTATACTATCCCACTAATAATAGGTCTTTACCTATGAAATTGCCGTTCTGCAGTACTGGCCATTTCAAATCAAAATATTTTTTGTTTGGCTATGAATTCTAATTTCAAATTAATTTTATTTTAAAAACATGGATTTTTTTTCCAAAAGTAGTCATTTGTTTATTGATTAGTGTTACATTTTCATCGCATTTCAACCTTTTTCGTCATCATGGATACGTTAAAAATTCGAGTAATTATGGAATATGAGTACCGTCGTGGCAGCAACGCGGCACAAGCGGCACGCAACATCAACTACGGTTACGGATCTAACATTACAAACCAACGCACCACCTGTTATTGGTTTGCTCGCTTCCGTTCTGGAAATTTCGACCTGAAAAATGAAGACTTTGGTAGACAATGACGAATTAAAGGCGATTGTGGAAGCTGATGATACACAATCTACGGCTGAATTAGCAGCAGTTTCGACGTTAGCGTCAAAACAATATTGGTCCATTTGCGTCAAATTGGCAAGGTAAAAAAGCTTGACAAATGGGTGCCCCACGAACTCAATGATCGCCAGCGCGAAGTACGTGTCGAGACGTGCCTTGCAACTGCTCAACAGACACACAAGTGAAGGAATTTTGAACCGCATTGTTACCTGCGATGAAAAATGGTTTCTGTTTGATAACCGCAAGCGCTCAGCAAGTTGGTTGGATCCTGGTTCAGCACCTAAACAATGCCCTAAACGAAAACTTACCCCTAGAAAAGTGATGGTCACTGTTTGGTGGTCTAGCGCCGGTGTGATTCGTCACAGCTTCTTACCAAACGGGGTGTGCATTACTGCAGATGTGTAATGTGAAGAACTGAACACAATGATGGAGAAGCTGGCACATCTCCAACCAGCATTGGTCAATCGCTCGTCTCCGTTGCTCCTGCATGACATCGCGCAACTTCATACTGCACAGCAGACGGTCTCCAAGTTGCAAGAACTGGGGTTGGAAGCTCTCCGTCATCCGCCCTACTCACCCGACCTTGCGCCTATAGACTACTACTTTTTCCAGAATTTGGATAACTTCTTGGCGGGAAAATTCAATACCCGAGAGGCAGTACAAAATGCCTTTGAAGAATTTGTTGCCTCCCGTCCAGTTGTTTTCTTTAAGAAGGGCATCAATAAACTGCCACTGCGTTGGCAAAGATGCATTGATTGCATGGGTGATTACTTCGATTAATACATTATAAAAAAATCATGAAAAAAAATCATACAAAACGGCAATTTAATAGGTAAAGACCTAATATTATAAATGTGAAAGTTTTGATGGATGGGTGGATGGATGGGTGGATGTTTGTTACTCTTTCACGCAAAAATGGCTGAACGGATTATGATGAAACTTTGCACACAGGTAGATCATATCCTGGAATATCACATAGGATACTTTTTATCTCGGGAATCAGGATCGTGGGTGAAACCGCGGGGAACAGCTAGTAATATAAATGTGAAAGTTTTACTTTTTACTTATATTATAAATGCGAAAGATGTGAAGATGTTTGTTACTCTTTAATGAAACTTAGTACACAGGTAGATCATATACTGGAATAACATTACAGAATACTTTTTATCCCGGGAAAATATAAGATCCCTCGGGAACACGGGTGAAACCGCGGGGGATTAATAGTATAAATATAATAATAAAAATATTTGCTTCGTCATATTTGCATACATCACGTATCATTCGATCTCGCTAACGTCGAAACGTGACGGTTGGTATCGATTAATATTATTATGAACAAATTTCTAAGAATACAGATCAACAATAAAACAATTATTATGATATGTTACATGTACATAATTCAATATCAAATGTTGAAAGTAAACAATTTATTTTAATTATAAATAAACGAATTACCTACAGAAATAAAATAGAAATATATTCCTACATACATGTCTACCTGGTGGTAAGTGACTACCATCTCTTATAGACATTAGCAATAACCGGATAACTGCCAATATGTTACAGACATTTACAAAGCCTAGAAGGCAACTGGCTCTCAAGTGCAACTGCCGGAACACACCGGTTCAGACGGTTGGCGACAGATTTTCAACTTGAGGGTAGCCAGCCAGTCGAGAGAGGTACACCAAAGGTATACGAATTAATAGTCTAAGCCCATTGATTTGACATAGAGGTTGCAAAAGTTTATTCGTGAGCGTTAATAGTAGGTATCAGAAGGCGATGATAGCTCAGTGGTAGTGACGTCGGGTACCGCGTCGAAGGTCGTGGGTTCGAATCCTACAATGAGCTTGAGATGAGGTGAAGGAAAACATCGTGAGGAAACCATAGTACGGTGGTAGGGTACTTTGTAGTATCCGACTGGCTAGCGACCACCCTCAAGTTGAAAATCTGTCGCCAAGCTGTCGGTGTGTTCCGACAGCTGCACTTGAGAGCCAGTTCCCGTCTAGACTTTGTGTGCTTACCACCTACGGCCACATCCTCACTTTTATGATGAGATTGCCGTCTACCACAAGCTTAACCAGAAGTAAAAAAAAAAAAATCTTCGTAGGTACTTTTTATGCGGACTTTGACCACAATATCGGGATTATTGATGACGAATTTGAAAGTGGGTGAACAAAGGTAGTGAACGATTCTTGAATGTCAAGGCTGTAGTAACCCAAAGCTGATTTACGCTGCTACAAATTAATCTTCATCAAAATATTTTATTCAATAGATAGGCCATTGCAGGCACTTATGAATAGCTTGAATCTAATGCAATTGCAATAGAGCAGGCAAAATCTCGGAACTCTTCCCTCACGGTTAAGAGCCCTAAGCGTTAGCCGAACAGTCCGCGTCTATGGTCTCTCATACCTCCACCATTCTGTCCTACACCCAAAAAAAAAGGAAATCTTCCCAATAGAAGTTTACATTAATTAAATAACATTTCTATTAGTCCCAATCGCTGCAAAACAAAAAAGTTGACTATACTTTTTTTAAATTAACTATAGCTGCAAGCTGCTCTAGCAGACCCCACAAGCAGCACCTTTTCAATAAACTCTTATGTCAAAGTTTGACCTAAATAAGTTCGATTGTATTCGTCATGGTACAATTTTTACTGTATGTAGGTAGTAGTTGCCTAATCTTCAATGATTTTTGGTTTGACTTTCTTGGGGCAAAGGACCCGCGAGTAGTTAGCTCTCTATAAAGCAAAGGTTGCAGATTAAAATCTGATAGAAATAGAACAGAACTGGTAGGTCTGTATCTGGTAGGTAGCTAACCGTTCGATACTGATAGCTGGCAGATTAAAGAATTACGATCGATCTTTGAAATATCGTGGTGAGACAACGTTTCGGATACTTTGTCTCAACTTTTTCGAATATTCCTAACAATATTAAACCGATATAGTAGTTTAAAAATGATTTTTCTCAAATGATGATTCACCTTTGTAGTACTCGACTGGCTGGCTACCACCCTCAAGTTGAAAATCTGTCGCCAAGCACCTGTTGGTGTGTTCCGGCAATTGCACTTGAGAGCCAGTTCGCCTTAATAAGGTGTACAACACATTAGCAATCCCCTGGTATTGCCAATGTCTATAGGCGACGGTTGTCACTTACCATCAGGTGACCCGCCTGCCTCGTTGTCACTTGTGACATAAAAAAAAAAAAACCTTGCCAAGCTAATGGTGAGAAAAGAAACATTCAATTAAAATTGGATATTATTTGTCTTCAGACTCATTCTATAGAAGTAAGGAGCGATTGTTCTTCAAATCCAGTTGCCTTTTTCGATTCGTAAAAGGTTGGAAACATAATATTAATTAGCAATACCTCAAGACGACGGTGATTACAAACGATTGGGTGGGCTACGTCTTCTGTATGACGCCTTATCAATCTCTATTAGAGAAGCAAGACGAATGAAGCTGATGAAAGATCTGACTTATCCGAAATCCAATAAACAATTAAAGGACAACTTAGTGATTCCGAAACCGTAATTTCATAAACGCCAACATTACAAGCACTTTAAAACGAATGTTTTAAACAAAAAGCAAGTTTTATGTCAGCGTCGCGTATGTTTACATATCGTATTGCTTTGTTTTGTTTTTTTAGGAAAAACACAGCGAGCAGGGCCGTATGCGAGTCGCTTGGAAAACAATAACATAAAACATAACATGTAAGTACCCATGTGTTGTTACTTGCTGGTTGATAAACCATGTTATTGCAGGTACTGAAAAGTTGGTATGAGTCATGTTCGGTGAGAGTATGTTAAATATAACGGAGAAACTATAAATAAAACTGTATTAAATCTAACTTAGATGTTAGATACCATGTTTTTCTAGTTGGTATGCTATACTGAACTAGGAAAACTTGGTATCTAAAAATTTCATATATTTATCGATTTTCCAGTTAACAAAAAAGTATTTATTTTAAATAGCTTTTTATAAGTAAGGTAAGGCATAAATATTAACTGCGACTAGTGTGTGACGAATTTTCAACTTTACAAAAACGTGTTTCTATATTATATCCTAAAACGATATAGATATGGTATTATTTCGTTTGAAGATCACATTCACAGTTTGAACTTCTGATTATTTGGCTTAAACGCTAGCACGGAGCATAAAATCAAAGTACCTTTGCTAGGTACCAAATCAGTTTCGGCAGATGAGAGCTTGATGATTTGAGCTAGATTCTCTTCTAGGCTAGGGCATCACCTTCGACTTGATTATCATTGAAATTGAACCTCTCCAAAGTGAAAAACAATGTGTCGGTTTACTCATAACCGCACCAAAAATAATTATGACTAAGATAAAGTTACCTTAATTACTCAGAACATGTTCTTTTGTAAAAATAGTTTGCTTCCTTCTCAATTCCTTTTTATTTACTTCTTGTTTTAGGTACTTCATTAAAAATAGGTACGGTTTTTATTTGACAAATATTATCGCGGTAAACGTTTGCGGCTTCTTATAAGAAAAAAAATTGTACCAAAAGAACGTGCTGGGATAAAGTGATTGACGACAATATTTTAAAATGTACTTTGAGTATACAATAGTAGGAAGCCATCTAGGCTTTGGTTGCGTGCCACCTTCAAGCAGAAGTAAATTGTGACATATGGCTTGCCCAACCAGCAAACAGTCCGAAAATGTAGCAGGCTTGTCCCGAAAAAGCTTATTTCACAGCTATCTTCCTGGCAAATTTTCACCACCAGCGACTCATCTCCGAAGAGTCTCCTAACACAATGGTTTATTGAGCAAATCTGTCTTAAATATGTCAGCAAATACAAGTGCAATTCTCCAGTACATATTTGGGGTGATGACGTAGAGGAGAGTTGGCATGAAAGGGACACTTATTGAAAGGGACACGTATCGAAAGGATCAATTTAAATGTCCCCTTAACCTCTTGCACACTTTTATGCAACTTTTTATTTTAAATTCTTACCTGTCTCACAGCGTACAGCATTGCAGAATCTTCTTTTCACTTCTTAAGAGATGACTTAAACACTTCAACGCGAACACTTAACACTTGTAACTTAACTATCAGTCATATTTAAATGCTGAGTGGTTGTCGTATAATTCTTCTAGTTATTGTATTGATGTTCATTTTATAATTTAATATCGCTCATTTTAGACCTGAAATTCAGGGTTGGTAGATATTCGACGCTGAATTGTGTTTGATGATCCTAAAGTTGCTGCCGTGAAGAAATAAAAAAAAATCAAAGATAACACTATCATCCTACAGATGTCAAGGCTGCATAAGTCTTTCAACACTATTTTTCCGGTACGTAGTACGACAAACTTAAGGGGGGGATAGGTGGGGGGGTTACCTACCAAACATCTTAGGCCTCGTCTTCGTCCTTCATGGACGGGTCAGTGGCAGAGGCGTAGCTACCGCCGTATCAGCCGTATCAATGATACTGGGCCCCCAGGCTACAGGGGCCCCTAACGCGTGTAAGCAAAAATTAGTAAAATGTTATCCACAATCCACAAAATTACCTAAGGACTTCGATGGGGCAGGAACGGCTATCAGACTTGTCAATATTGTCTATAGAGGCAGAAATTTTAGAAAAACTGAAATCGTCTTCAGCTATAGATGATTTAATAAATCAATTTGCCGAAAAAAAGGCAAGAAATGTGTATATTTAATTTGAATTGTTTGGCTAGCTCAATTTCTAGGAGGAAGCGATAACTTATAATCAATAAATATTTATTTTAATTTAATGCAAGAATTTTTGATTCTTTTGTGAGAAATCTTTACTTGTCTTTACCAATTTTGATACAGGGCCCCTCCAAGGCACGCTACACCACTGGTCAGTGGCCAAACGCAAGCCCATAAAATGTAAAAAATAAAAAAACATATTATACATACAAATACTCAATTAAAGATCACCATTTTCGAAATATTTCGATATTTCAGATTTTTATGTATTGAATTTTAGATACTAAATATCTAGAAAACGGTGACCTTCTTATTGAGGTCATTTCTGTATATTTGGAGGAGACCCGGACGCCCTGTATATCTAATCGTCTACTCTCCAATATAGTTCTCCAGTATGCAACTAGCATTGCTGTCATGTCATCGTCTATTTGTTCCAGAAACAGCAATATTAAATGTTGTCTATATTCAGGAAATTTTTATGATTTTTAATTACCAATTTAACGAGTAAATCTTTTGATGGTGTAGTATTTACGACGCGACGTCTCAAACCAGTATTTCATACCAAACTCCATAAAAGCTATGGTACTAAGCCAGGTCACTTCAGGCCCATCATCAAGAAGCACGGTGATATAAAAAAAGCTATTTCGGCTAATATTCAAAAGGTATCGAATCATTTTCAAATCACGATAGTATTTTGATTGCATTAATTTGTGTAGATGTTTTAACGCAAATGCGCTCTGGTGGAGGATCAGATGATGTGGCAATTATTGATGAAGGCCAGTGGACGTCAAATGATGAAGATCTGACGGTTATACTGATTTGAGATACGAAAATAGCCGCTCAAATATCATCGCCAAAACCGTGTGTGATAAAACAATAATTTTTGTGTTGTTCCGAAAACTCTTCGAATTGACAAACTGTTCTAATTTCAAATAGTCAGAACCACCTTGGCCATAAAAAAACTGTCTTTAGAGATTTGAGCTATAAAAGAGGTTATATAAAAAAGATTTATAGAAATAAATGGTTGCCATCGCAGTCTGTTTCTTAAAAAGTGATTTAGAAGAGATACATTCATAAATAATTCAGAAACGTTTGAAGAAGCATTTATACTCTATATACTATCAAAATAGAACAAAAGAACAAAAAGCCCAGATATTCATTAACACGCGGTCCGTTACACAAATTTTCATATTACCCGAGCACAATAAATAACAAAAACGTCTGAAATTCTAATTTGTAAGTTTTGCCCATGAAAAGCGACCGCCCGTCCCACTGTTCAGTGACGGCGGCGACATCAAAAGCTCTCTCGGCCAATGGGAGGGCTCCGCTGAAAAGAGGCACGCCCACCCGCTATAAAGAGACTGCCGCCCGCCTTTTGATGTAAACCGAATTTTATGTAATACCGTTATTTATTATCCTGGACATTTAGCTGTTCTATTTATATCATGGATTTGAAATACATCATTTGACTGTTACGGTAATCTGTATAATTTAATTTCAAACGACAAATTAGTTTATACCTCCAAACATGATAGCCCTAACTCATGTAAAAACCCTTAAAATACGTTTTTAGCCAGGCAGCCGGGGAACCGTTTTTTGTTACTCTTGGATAAGCTTTTACTTAATTTTTTATGTCATAAGTGACAACGAGGCAAGCGGGTTACCTGATGGTAAGTGACTACCGTCGCCTATAGACTTTAGCAATACCAAGGGGATTGCCAATGTGTTGTACCCCTTATTACAATGCCTTGAAGGCTAGGCTTGTGTTTGACCGCAATCTCACCATAGTAAGTGATGGTGTGGCCGAAGGTGGTTAGCACACAAAGGTTAGAAGGAAACTGGCTCTCAAGTGCAACTGCCGGAACACATCGGTAGGTGCTTAGCGATCGGGTACTACGAAGTAACCTACCACCGTGCTGTGGTTTCCTTACGATGTTTTCCTTCACCTAAAGCTCAAGCTCATTGTAGAATTCGAACCCACCACCTTTGCCGTTTTATCCGACGTCACTACCACTGATCTATCATCGCCTTTGTAAATCACCTGACCTTTGTTTTACAAATTTTACCTATGAATATTAGGTTTATTAAAGTGAATCGTAACATAGCTTAGTCTATGGTATTTATCAGATGATATCGTAGAAATTCATAACCACTTGAGACAAAGACTCATGTGTTATAAAACTGCCTTTAAGGCATTGTATTAAGATGTACAACACATCGGCAATTACCTGGTTAATTTTTTTATAACATAAAGTGGTAAAACGGCAAATCAATTTCATTAAAAATTTTTTTTTTTGAAAAATAGAAGGCCTGACTCACTGACTCGTCAACGCCCAGCCCAAAACCTTGGACCTAGAAAGCTGTTTTTTTTTCACAAGTGTTGTGTTTTAGACGTAGACGAGGAATATGAAAGGATTTTTCCAAATTCAACCCCTAATCTGTATTTATAAAAGGCAATCGTTACTGACTGAATGACTGATCTATCAACACAGCTCAAACCACTGAACGGATTGCGCTGAAATTGGGCACGCAGATAGTTATTATGACGTAGGTATCCGCTAAGAAAGGATTTTCCAAAATTCACCCCCTAAGAGGACGAAACGTATCCAAAGTTAGTATGGAGAAACGGAATCGCGGGTGAAAACGCGGGGCGGAAAGCTAGTTCTTTTATAAGATACATGAGATAATTTATCATGTTGTTAGTATGCGTTCAACATCACTTGGACAAAGGCAAACAAAATCAAGCAAAAATTATCACAGAAAATATGGTATAACATAATCGACAGAAAGATAGTAGCGACAGTTTTTTATAAGCTGACCTTTAATCTCAAGCTCTTAAGAGCGATGATTAAGCTGAGGTGTCATCACATAGTGGCCTTGGAAGTTTGCCCCACTTTTTCGTGATATTTTGTAGGAAACCCTTGTAGCGACATCTATCTACAACACAGATATAGTTCGCACGACTACTTGATAGATGGCGCTCCAATAATCTACATCGCGCTTACGAAGTTTTCTATGCGATCTGCATATATACAAAATTCCAACATCAACAGTTGGACCGCGGTCCCCAGGCACGATGATCTAGCCTGGCGGAAGATCTTCCCTTTTCAATGGAGGAGTCTAACACCTCCCTCCTCCAAAACCTCATCAAACAAGCCAGTGACACTGATACAAGCTTAGGAAATGGAGATAGCATTCTCCTCCTCTAATCGTTGGCTCACTGCAGAGCATCGTGATGATCCCGCTGTTTCTCACGACAGAGCCCCTTTCACTGCTCTCGTTCTTTGGCGTGGTGTAGGGCATCTGAGATTTTCGTGTCCAGTTGTTTGGACACCTGGTCGGATCATCTTATTGGGCTGCGTCCCCTAGGTCTCTTCCATCCAGCTTTCCTGTTACTATCAGCTTCTGCATCTGCAGAAGCTTTGTCCTCCGATATCCGGTTAACATTAAGAGATATGAAAATACTAAACACAAATCAATGAAACGAAACTAGAGGCTCTGAGAGCTGTAGACCAAGCGAAAGTTACGTGACATTTTGAAAAAAAAAAAAAAACGTTCTCAACCCATGGCTCGGCCATTTTGAAAAAAATTATAAATTGAATTGACAAAAATATTCCATATGATTATCGAACCTTTCAAGAGAATCGGTTGAGAAATGCGACTTGTAGGAGAACAGCCGGACAGACGGACAGCTGGAAAGACATACAAAAGCATTTTTGCCCAAGCTGAAACGGCTTCACACGCTTCGCTCGCTCGATCAATTATCTGCGTCACTGTAAAAAGAATACATGAAGTAGGTTGGGCACAAAATTGCTGAAAATCTGTCCTAAGTTTTATTGGTAATTTTCAGTGAATGGTTAAGATGGGTCCTTAGAATGCAGAATAGGTATTATGGGCAACAGTAAAAATCTGCCGAAAATCAGCGCTGTAGTTAACTACAGCATAGGCTGAGCTGGGGCCATTTGGACCCACATAATGTCCTACTTACTTTTCTATTGTTTTTTTGTTATTGGGTGTCCAATAAATGCTTTTTTATCTTTATCTTTATCTCTAAAATCTTTGTCGAAAAAAAGCATAACTTGACAGATTACGTTTCCGGTATTTCTGGTCCGTAATGAGTCTATATATATGTCAAAAATATTAAAGGCGTTGATGAGTCAGCTTCACCTAAACTCACTACTTCTGCTTTTAATGATCAAGTCATTATCGATGTAATCAAAACGCTGAGCAAATTTTTATTAATTTTGGTATAGAGGTAGATTGGACCTTGGAGAAAGACAGGATATTTTTTTACCGGAAGAAAGGTCCCTAGAGAACGCGGGTGAAAACGCGGCGAACTGCTAGTTAACGATAAAGACAAAGTGGTTTTAAAAAAGGCTAAATAAATAAGGCTCTGACGTTAAAGCCATTTATTTTTTTACAACATAAGTGACAGCCAGGCAGGCGGGTCATCTGACGGTAAGTGAATACCATCGCCTGCACTTAAAGTGGAAACTACAGTGACTACCGGTTCGAACCATCATAAAACTTTGTAAGGAAGTCTAAAATAAAGACCAAGATAGTCAAACATCTTACCTAATTCTTATAAGACTTGACTGGTTACAACATTCATAACGTTAAAACCACAGTTTATACTGTGTTAACACTAAGCAATTAACTCCATCCGTCTCCCGTAATCAGCGGCCCGAGCTGCATTCAGTAATCCAACCATTCCCTTAAACTCCTCTAAATCGCTTATGCGAAGCTCGATCCCCACTTGCCCCCCGACGAGGCCCTGAGCCGGGGTTCGTGCCCCAACTGGGGCACCCTCATCGGTCAGTCGTCTAAGATTTGCAATCACAGTCCGCATAAGGGTTTCTATGGTCCCTCAGACCTATTCAGATCTTTCTGTCCTCCCCCAAAAAAACTAAGCAATGAATAGCAGACGAGCCAATTACGTTGTATAATTATTTTAGTTCTTATGATTATCGCTAATCTAGCTTTTTTTTTATTTCATTAGTTTGACAAAAAGGCTGACGGTCCACATGATGGTAAGTGGTCACCGCCGCCTATGGACATTTGCAAGACGAGGGCGATTGCCAACCTTGAAGAGCTCTTTTTACGCCCTGCATCGCGCGTTCAAAACTTTTTTTATATATGAAGTGTGACAATCTAATGGGTGGGTCATCTGATGGTAAGTGATTACTGTCGCCTACCAGGGGTATTGACAATGCAACTGTCGGAACACACCGATGTGCTTAGCAATAGATTTTCATCTCAAGGATGGACAAAATTTATGAATATCCTGAAAAATATTATTGAAACGTAACGACTCTACTCTGGCTCTATTTTGAACTACTTCACTTCAGCAATACCATAGATTTTTCGTATTTATACAAATATAATAAATGCGAAAGTTTGGTTGGTCGAATCTTAGATAACACAATAATAATGTGATATTTGCATAATTAAAATTAGTTTAATTTTATACCTACTGCATTTTTTTATTTAATAAAATTATACCAATTCGATTACATTATCTCAAATACAAAAAGAATAATGTTCTGCACTAAAAATCTCAAATTCGTTCTAATCTCGAAACCCGTTTTTCGCTCATCTCTTATCAGCTGTCAAAACTGGCGCTCTAAAGCGGTCGCTCCCGATTGGCTGAGCCGCTCATAAGCGACGCTGTGATTGGTCGCCGCGGGGAGCACATGAGCGATGAACCACGTGCTTATAAGTTCCATTGAGGAAATTCAAACTTTTTACGCAGTTTACTTGCCAGTGTTTTCTATGTTTTTGTAAATTTCGTTTTTTGAATTTGTAATTTGAATTATGAACTGATTGCGGTTTTTTTTGCGAATCATGAAGTGATATGACTATTAATAAGTCATATTACTCCATGATTTGTATTTGAATATTTAAAATGTATTTTTTGTTTCTTCAATTTTGGAAATTGACTCAACAGTAAAATTTAAATGTTACTTACAGATCTCGTTGATTTATTATTAAAACTCAAAATTAATAAAAAAACCAAAAACGATTAGCAAAATTAAACAAACTAGATGATTTTTAAAAACTCAAAACAAACAAAAACTCAACACACACAGCAACAACTCAAAACCGATAACGAAAAAAAAAACCATAAAACACTCAACACTTTTCAGCGACGAAAACTACCACTTATAAGTACCGATGCTACTGCAGTTTCGGATGCAAATTATTTATACCACTGCAATGGGTTGCATCCTACCGTAAAACCAGTCCAAACTCCTTTAAAACACTTGTAACAAACTGGCACCTTATAAAAGGATGTGTTTATAATAAAAAATAAATATATTTGCTTGGAAATTGCGCGTCTAAACAAAACACAACAGCCTTCCACGCGGCGGCAACAACAATGCTTCGGCGAAATAAGCAAGAAATATTTAACTACCGAAGAGGGGTGGGGCGCGTACCTACTGGCCCCAGTATTGGTGCTATGCCTGTGGTAGTTATAGTTTACGTGATACACAGCTCAAATACAAATAATATAAACATTACAGCGGAGCATGCGCCTTAGCTGCAGACAGAGACGCAAACACTCCTCTTCTTGGAAAAAAACGTGCCAAAAACCATTTGAATGCAACTAGAAATTATTAATATAACATTTATTTAGTCTACCCATGACCATGTTTTAGTTTGAGAGTGTTAAATCGTTTTTTTATAGATTAATTTGCATATTTTTGACAGCTAACGCGTCTGTGTAGGACTTTGGCACGCATGCGCAATGGAAGCGAAAATCTTATTGATGATGCAGCGTTAAGCGAGCTTTCGTTTTACAAAAATTGCTTACATTTGCAACAATGGCTAGCAATTCCATTTATATTAACAATAATAACAAACAAACGACTAAACAGTACCAGAAATCATATATTGTGATACTAAAACGCAATAATATTTTAGCAAATAGCTACATTGATATATCTATCTAAGCTTCAAGATATATAAGAATTCGTAAAGTGGTAATACAAAAGTTGTTATATCATTCGAGGGTAGACAAAAGATAACTGTAATCAGTTTTCAACAAGTCTGCGGGGAGTTTGAGCTGGATTTATTTCAATTATAATCCAATATGAATGTAGAGCGCATGCGTGCGGAATTATTTACACCGTTACGAATAATATTTAAAAGCCGTTCCAAAAATGAATAAAATTCTGGGATTTTTTATACCAGTCACACTATTGAGAGTATTTACATAAATTTATTATTTAAATAATGTTGTCTCTAAACAAATTAGATAGGTAATTAAAATATCAAAGCAAACCATCAAATGTAGCATTCAGCAAATAATAAATATCAAACTCGGTTTAAATCATTCAATTAAACCTGAGAAGAGACCGTTATGTTGACTACTAGCTGTCCCCGCGGTTTCACCCGGGTTCCCGAGGGATCTTATCTTTTCCCGGGATAAAAAGTATCCTATGTGCTATTCCAGTATATAAATATCCTCGGACAGACAAATATCCTCGGACATTTGTTCACACACGGCTATCTGATCCCAAACTAAGCAGAGCTTGTAATATGGAAACCAGATGACTGATATACTACATATACTACTTTTTTTTTTGTAAATACATAGTTAAATAGATAATTACACCCAGACTCAGGACAAACAGACATGTTCATGCACACAAATGTGTGTCCTGGATGGGAATCGAACCCACGACCTGCGACGTGATAGGCAATGTAGTAACCAACCACGCCAACCGGCCCGTATATAATCTATATCTATGCCAAATTCAGCCGTTCTGACGGCTCCATCCAAACTTTTTAATATTATAATATTTATATTTACTATAATACACATTTATAATATTAGTAGGATTTGTGGGATACTACCGGTTTGCATCTCATTCAGTTCCTCGTCACTAAAGAGTATAATTTTAAATAACTTGTACTAAAAATCTAGCTAAAAAAAAAGCATCCGTGGCCTCTACGGCTACATCGTAGACTTCGCGTAGACGCAGCTACCACTATCAGATGGTTCACGTTCACTGCATAATGCCGAGGCGGTTGTGGACTCGAACAATAAGCCGGTTGGCGTGTCTGACACACTACCTTTCATGCCACTGGTGTTGGGTTCGATATTTAAGTATGAATTAAAAAACCGGTCAATTGCGAGTCGGTTTCGCTCACCGAGGGTTCCGTACAAATAAAAAAATAACAGTTTTTAGTATTTTTTGTTATAGCGGCAACAGAAATACATCATCTATGAGAAATTCAACTGTCTAAGTGTCTAGCTATCACAGTTCATGAGATACAACCTGGTGACAGACAGACAGACGGACAGTAGAGTCTTAGTAATAGGGTTTCCTTTTTTACCCTTTGGGTGCGGAACCCTAAAAAGAAATATATCAGTTGTCTGGTTTATTTAGTACAAGCTCTGCTTAGTTTGGAATGGGATCGGATGACCAGGTGTGAATATATTTATTTAATGAGCTTGTGCTTTCGGTGAAGGAAAACATCGTGAAGTTTCCTCACTTATAGCTTGATTCTAGTACTCGCCAAGCTTGAGGTAACCTCAAGTTTACTATGTCATCAAGCTCCTATCGGTGTTTTCCGACAGCTGCACTTGCAAGCCAGTTTCCTTCTAGACTCTGTGTGCTGTGAAAGAAGTATCTTTACTCCGTGGATAGCACACAAAGAAAACATCATTTCTTCAGATTTCAATAGTGTAAAATTGACTTCACGAATATTATGCAATTTCGTGCTGTAAAGAGAGGGAAATAAACATTATTTCCTCATAGTAACAAAAAAACAGTAATAATCTTTGCTAGGCGAATTCAACAAATTTCATAATAATTACGTTAATAATATATTTATTTTTAAACACAGTATACATAATAGGCGATCTTGAAGCGATAATACATCTATCGAATCACTCACAAAATGCTTCGTAACAAGTTTTTTTTCGCAAGGTTGTTCAGTTCCGCATATTTTGCATAATATTTGCCAACACGAGACATCACGCGTTGTTATGTAAATATCGAATATAAATAAAATCCATAATTAGTGATTTTTATTTTGTCACGTTTTTGTGTTTTCATTATTTATTCATGTTTTTTTTTTCAACTTAATATAATATAGGTTCGTATAAGTAACCATTTGGTAGACTCCCCTCATTCTTTTTATTGCAATGATAGCTCAGTGGTAGTGACGTCGGATACCGCGGCGAGGGTCGTGGGTTTTAATCCTACAATGAGCTTGAGCTTTAGGTAGGGCACTTTGTAGAACTCGACTGGCTGGCTACCTACCACCCTCAAGTTGAAAATCTGTCGCCAAGCACCTATCGGTGTGTTCCGGCAGCTGCACTTACGACCGGCCACATCATCACTTACCATGGTCAGATTGTAGTCAAACACAAGATAATCCAGAAAAAAAAAGAAACTAAAAATATCTTTACTAAATGAACTCATCACAATAATTCCTAATCACCCCTTGTTTCACGTCTTCTGATTAATCTAGACTCTAGACTAACCCACGGGCATGGTTCAGAAGGCTACTCGATCCTAGAGACGCTTGCAACACCACGGGTAGCGGAGCACCCACCTGGCAGTGAACTATTCCAGCAACGGAGTCTGTTTATATAACTCGTGTTACCATCGCCCTTATCAACTTACGTCTAAATAAAGAGCAGAAAAATTGTATGTGTCAGCTCCGAGGCTCCGACGCGCGACTGAAGTTTGCTCTTATTTAATGTGCTGCCATCTATTGTCAGATATTAAGTACTATAAAACACTTAAATTTATTGGAACGAAGTTTAAAAATTCTTACGAAAAATTGTCACGACAGTTTTTATGTCACTGTCAGCTGTGCGGCGTGCGCATGTTTCTCTGTCTGTCTGTCTCTCTCTCTCTCTCTCTCTCTCTTATAGAAAGCAAGCCAGATATTTTCGTTTCTATTTATATATATATTTTTTTAAATATACTCTCTCGACTTATATAACTTATATAACTTCGTTCCATCCGGGTGTCCCTTGACACCTCTCAAGTTTTTTTCTACTATATAAAATCAATAAAATATTTACATTATTATAACTACAATTAAAACTAATCTAATCTAAAAACTACCTAAAATAAACTATAAAAGTGCGTCGAAGAATTCCTCCGCATCGCCGTCGACTGGTAACGTTCCCAAAAGACTGGAAGCATTGCCACGTTGAATGGTAATGCTTAATCTTTGGCCGAAGTAAAAGCCAGCCTTTTGGTCACGGGAAGCGTCAACCAATCTTAAATAGTAAACTCCAAAAATATTAAATTACTAACTGTCCTCCGCGGTTTCACCCGCGTTCCCGTGGGATCTTATCTTTTCCTGGGATAAAAAATATAGCCTATGTTAATCTGGAATAATGTAGCATTCAAATGGCGAAAGAATTTTTGAAATCGGCCCAGTAGTTTTTGAGTTTATTCGTTACATACATTCACATATACATACAAATCTTTATAATATTAGATAGATTATCACAGCCTTCAATAAGGCGAATCGAATTTTAGCAAAATCCTGTTTCACCGAATTCGTGTACCACATTAACACCGACTGGAACGAACTTCGGTGTGAATGCGACCAATAGATTGTACCAGGCCATTGACATTTTTACTGTCTGATGATTTAGCGCGTATCGATTGCGTCTACACTACTCATCTAGCGATGAAGAATTTGAATTTAGGGCCCTCTAGGTCGTAGGCTGTTTTACATGTTTGATTGAGGAGTTACAGGATCGGGTTGTATCCTTTTTGGAAATAGAATTAAATTGATTTGAATCATTCCCAATTTGTCTATTGTAAGCTATTTTTTATTTATTTAATAGAAAGTATTTATGTAAATTATTGTGGTTGTATAAATAAATAATAGGTAAACAAATTACCTGAGGTTTTCGTTATTTTAAAGGAATTGATTGCTTAATTCAAAAGTAATTTGTAGTGAAATTTATTTAAAAATAAAGAAACGAAGTCTATGATTCTGAATTTGAATAAAAGCATATTCGGGTGTTGTCTTTTTTTTAATTGACTGATTCTTAGGAGGCTTCAAATGGCTTTTACACACTGTAATTAGTGATTGCAGATTAGTGTTAATTTCTAAATGTATTTCCCATGTTCTTTCTAATAACAAAATTTTGAAATTAATTAGGATCACATCTATCAAACATAAAAAAATACTCCACCCAACTTAATTAACAAACTATAGAACTATGGCATAAAACCTTCATTACCGCTGACATTTTGTAAAAAAAAAGTATAATTAAAAAGCGTAGCTGGCTCCAGCGAGTGGGCGGTCGCTCTGTCCCGCCCTCTGAACAGCGACGCCCAGCGCCGCTTTAAAGCAACTCCTACTGAAATTGAGGTCTAGGAGCTAGGAGACAGAAATATGGTTTATTTATTTGTATATTCCTATTTGCTTTTGAGGCTTTTGTAAATTTTCATAGGTGACGGTCGATATGTGGCCACTTGGTGAAAGATTTGTATCCTTGGCACATTCGAACACAAGATAATTTGATAAAAATCTTTATGAAACCATTTTTGATAACCAAATTTGTGGAATTTATGTATTTTTTTAAATATTTCTACTTACACCTACATCATTAAAAGAGTTGATAATTTAATTTATTTGATATTATTTACTTTTTGTTTACGCTAAGATTCGGATACAAAACTCAATTCGTATGGAGATAACACGTAATAAATTTATCATAAAAAGTTATCACTACAGCCTTCGAGCGAGGTTGCAAAAAAAACTTGAGAGGTGTCCATCCGGGTGGATGGAACGAAGTTATATAAGTCGAGAGAGTATACATATATTTAAAAAAAAATATCTGGCTTGAGATATTAAGAGAGAGAGAGAGAGAGAGAGAGACAGACAGAGAAACATGCGCACGCCGCACAGCTTACAATAAAGTGACACTGACACTAAAAGTGTCGGACAATTTTTCGTAAGAATTTTTTCCGTCTAGCCCCCTTTCACAACGCGCGATAATTCCCAAAATTGCTGACATATATTTATCTACAGTACCTATTACTTACTATCTACAGTATTCCTATTTGTATTCTATTTTTAAATGGATGTAAAATAAAATGTTAATTTTAAGGTAATGAAAAATCTAACAATGATGAAGCACACTGCCTATTTACCTTGAAAGTCCTCAATTCTATGACGTCACGAATTTTATAGTCGGTTTTTTATATTATTTAATAAATAGTATGAATAGCAGATAACAGTAATGGCAGTAATCAGAACTGAGCTAGTACTAGTGTTCACAAACATTCAAACCCAATATTAAATGCGAAAAAATACATGTGTATACGTTTAATTGATTTCAAGCCCCGCAGCTCCTAGCCTACATTCGATAATGGCGGCGAAAACGCAATATAACTCGTACAGTCAACTCTGAACAATAAGACTGGAAATACTGTACTTAGGTATTACGTCAAAACTTCCTGCACCTAGATTAAACGTAGGGTATTAACAAGTACCTACTTCTTCTCGATTTTATTTTCGCATTGTTTCACACGTAGACTAAGACCAAAGACTAAAAGTAAAGCGACTGTGATGTTGCAGGCATCTAAATATACGTATCAAACCAAAGCTATGGTAACTAGAGCGGGTTATAATATTTTATGTATTTTTGTAGTTACATAGTAGGATCTCATCTTTAACTAATATTTAAGTGGTATGGAGGAGCGAAGAGTTAGACTCCTCCATTGAAAAGGGAGGATCTTCCGCCAGGCTAGGTCATCGTGCCTGGAGACCGCGGTCCAACTGTTGATGTTGGAATCTTGTATATATGCAGATCGCATGGAAAACTTCGTAAGCGCGATGTAGGTTATTGGAGCGCCATCTATCTAGGAGTCGTGCGTACTATATCTATTTGTAGATAGATGTCGCTACAGTGGTAATAATAAAATGTTTAATAGTCCGTGGGGGTCTAAAGCTCGTCGTGTCACAAGTATTTTATGTAAAAAATTAATCGAGGCCTCGGGTGACCGGCGGGCGGGATTTTTCCGCCAACGCATCAGCTTGGCCATCCAAAGAGGAAACGCTGCCAGCCTGCTGGGAACCTTGCCGATCGGCAGCAGTGGCAGCCTCGAAGAAGTTTTTTATATAATTATAGTTGTACATTTGTTTGTATATTTTGTACATTTGTGATATTTAAGTTATATTCCGATAATTATTATTGAGCTCGTTTTCGCTCTTTGATCATTTGTTTTTTTAATTTAGCTACAATCAAAGAATACATGATACCTTGTATTTTAACATCAGATTAATTTCTTTACTAATAGACTTCTTTTTTGCACGGTTATTTGTAGTACCCGACTGGCTGGCTACCACCCTCAAGTTGAAAATCTGTCGCCAAACACCTATCGGTGTGTTCCGACAGCTGCACTTGAGAGCCAGTTCCCATCTAGGCTTTGTGTGCTTACCATCTTCGGCCATCATCACTTATCATAGTGAGATTGTAGTCAAACACAAGCTTATTTGAATTAAAAAAAAGACAAGTACCAGTGATTGTGGCGCCATATGAGATTAGATATGCCTATTTCTCCCCATTAAAATCCCTTAGTTATGTACCTTTTTATAGTCTAACCCGATCTACTTAAAACTATTTTATGACAAGTGTAACGGACAGACAAATCGTTTGTGAGTGTAAGCAGTTTTTTACGACTTTTACGCAATGATATTATAAGGAAAAAGTGTAGATACGGTGTAGATACACAGCATTCAGTCATCAAAAATGGCCCAAAAAGCACACTATATCCGCATGTATAGATAACGTAATATTGCAATATCACACGATATCACATAGTGAAGGCATATTTCGTTTTTGGGTCACTTTTACATTTAATTGCACTCGGTAACTGAGTTTAAGGCGATGATAGATCAGTGGTAAGTGACGTCGGATACCGCCGTGAAGGTCGTGGGTTCGAATCCTACAATGAGCTTGAGCTTTCGGTGAAGGAAAACATCGTGAGGAAACCACAGCACGGTGGTAGGGTACTTTGTAGTACTCGACTGGCTGGCTACCACCCTCAAGTTGAAAATCTGTCGCCAAGCACCTGTTAGTGTGTTCCGGCAATTGCACTTGAGAGCCAGTTCGCCTTTAAGGCATTGTAATAAGGTGTACAACACATTAGCAATCATCTGGTATTGCCAATGTCTATAGGCGACGGTTGTCACTTACCATCAGGTGACCCGGCAGCCTAGATTTCACTTGTGTGTGACATGTGCTCAAAGTTGTCTAATTAGCCAATTAACCTACCGCTCGCGAAGTGCTTATAACCTATATACCTTTTTACTTAATATAATATCATTGCTTACACGTAAGAAAAACACTTTTACTGATATTTAATCACAGAGTTTTGTTTTTTAATTTGAATTGGCTCGTGTTGGCCATTCGTCATGGAAAGCGGTTTTTAAGACGATGATAGCCACGGCGATCGTGGGTTCGAATCCTACAATGAGCTTGAGCTTTCGGTAAAGGA
The DNA here is from genome assembly GCA_951361185.1 of Ochropacha duplaris. NCBI lineage: Eukaryota > Metazoa > Arthropoda > Insecta > Lepidoptera > Drepanidae > Ochropacha > Ochropacha duplaris. Next base: position 1,581,345 of record OX592715.1, on the reverse strand, counting down.
TACCACAGCATGGTAGGGTACTTTGTAGTACTCGACTGGCTGGATACCACCCTCAAGTTGAAAATCTGTCGCCAAGCACCTGTTGGTGTGTTCCGGCAGTTGCACTTGAGAGCCTTTAAAGTATTAAAAAAATGTCGTCAACACCGGCAATGTCAATCCCACTGGTATTGCTAATATCTATAGGCGGCGGTATTCACTTACCATCAGGTGATCCGCCTGCCTGATTGTCACTAGTGAAAAAAAACCACAAAGTCTAAAAGAGAGAACTAGGTGTTGAATTATTTAAAAATTGAAACTTACAATAAGTTAGCGGTTTCGGTGAAGGAAAACATTTTGAGAAGGTACTTAATGTACCACGGCCGGTTGGCGTGGTTGGTTAACACACTGCCTATCACGCCGCAGGTCGTGGGTTCGATTCCCATCCAGGACAGACATTTGTGTGCATGAACATGTCTGTTTGTCCTGAGTCTGGGTGTAATTATCTATTTAAGTATGTATTTACAAAAAAAAAAAAAGTTGTATATGTAGTATATCAGTCATCTGGTTTCCATATTACAAGCTCTGCTTAGTTTGGGATCAGATAGCCGTGTGTGAACAAATGTCCGAGGATATATGTCCGAGGATCTATATTAGGTAGGTATGTAGATTTTACAAATCTTTTTGGTAGGCAACAATATGTCAGATTTTTTCTTCTATACTAATATTATAAAGAGGAAAGATTTGATTGTTTGTTTGTTTGCATTGAATAGGCTCTGAAACTACTGGACCGATTTGAAAAATTCTTTCACCATTGGAAAGGCTACATTCCCCCTGATGAACATAGGCTATATTTTTTCCCGGGAAAAGAAGATCCCACGGGAAAGCGGGTGAGACCGCGGAGAACAGCTAGCTTGAAATAAAATCGCGACTTTGTATATATTTTTTTTAGTTTTTGAATGACCGTGCCAACGGCAAGCTATATTCATGAAGTCGACAAGCTGATTGCATTTCAGGTTTAAATATTGTGTACTCTTGCAAGCATACATTCTCAAAAGCTTAATCTTAAGAACAAACAAGGGTCACTCCCTTAGGCATTTACCATCATACCTACATACCTAGAATATAGATTGAGGAGTTTAACTCTAGGATCGTTTGAGAAGTAGATACGTATGATATACGTTCGCCTGGAATTCGTTTATTGACCCTTTTCATAAATTTTTAGGGTGCCGTACTTCAAAAGGAAAAAGGAAGACATATAAATATAATCACTTTGTTGTCCGTCTGTCCGTCTGTCCGTCTGTCCGTCTGTCCGTCTGTCTAGACCCTTTTTCTCAGGAACGCGTGGAAGTATCATGTTGACATTAATATCAAATACTCAAGTCTGCAAAGTTTATGAAAAAATCTTCAAACTTCTAATTCAACGCAATCGACTATAATCGATACAGCTCCGTTAATGCCGCATATTTTGACTGAAACTCAAACTCATTTATTCAGTTTAGGCCCTGGTAAGGCACTTATAATAATAATAATAATTCATTTATTTCAGATATTATAAGATCCATATTTGTTAGTGACAATTTGAACTTAGAACTATGTTAGTTTGACAATCAATCATACAAACTTATGAACGTTACAATTGACTCTACCACCGGACTCTCACTATACAATTCAGGTCAGGTTTTTGTGAAATTGGTGGCCGTTCCACTATAACTATTAACAGACATTTTGCTACAACCTGAAATCCCTTATCCGGCTCGAAGGACCAAAATGTGCTGGCTACGTCCTAACCACCACATCAAATATGTCATGTCAATAGGGTGAAGATGATGATGTCAATGTCAAGTCGGTAAGGGATGTCAAATGAGAAGCCTGAATGAATTCCCCACCTACCCCTAAATCCCAAATTCCCAGTCCCCTGACTGTTCCTTACAATTATTTGGTAGACATCCTATTAATTCTGACTTCAGCGGTAAAGGAAACAGCCAGTGATGGCGGATGCTTTAAAAAAATGAGAACCGACTGTTGTCTAGATGAATGCGTTACTGACTAACTGACTGACTGACTGATCTATCAACGCACAGCTCAAACCACTGAACGGATTGCACTGAAATTTGGTACGCAAAGATTTTGCACGAAAGGATTTTCCAAAATTCACCCCCTAAAGGGATGGAACGGGGATCCAACGGGATCGCGGATGAAACCGCGGGGCGGAAAGCTAGTGTCCGTTAGAAATAAAAACAACAAAAATGACCGGGATTGTAACTAGTACCTCTAAGTTGACTTACCCGTATAGGTAGCTGAACCATTGGTCTCTGTAACAAAAAAAAACAATCATTTCTATATGATAAGTCGATGATAGCTCAGTGGTAGTGACGTCGGATACCGCGGCGTAGGTCGTGGGTTCGAATCCTACGATGAGCTTGAGCTTTCGGTGAAGGAAAACATCGTGAGGAAACCATGGCTATCACCCTCAAGTTGAAAATCTGTCGCCAAGCACCGACAGCTGCACTTGAGGGCCAGTTCCCATCTAGGCTTTGTGTGCTTACCACCTTCGGCCACATCATCACTTACCATGGTGGTACTCAACACTTAGTTTGTTTATTTCTTTCTTATGACTTAACTTTAAAATTAATAAGATTATAAAATATACCTTTAATTTTACACTTACGGTCTTATTCATAATGACTTATCGGAGGTTTAAAAGCTCGCTAAAAATAGATTGTCAAAAAGTGTTATTCATAATGGTTCAATAGCGCTAAAACGTTCCTTAAGTCTCCGATAAAGTGACATTGATATAAACTAGCTAGGACCCTACTATAAACCTTCGATAAACCTATATTAGCAAAAAAATGGCCGATTTTGGTCAGCTGATTATTGAAGTTTGCAATGACATCAAACGTTTTTATTGTAAAATAAGTACGTAAATTTTCTTAAAATATGCAAGCTTGACAAACCCTGGAAAGTATTGTGGTGATTGAAAATCATGTTATCTTACTAGCCGTATATGCCACCCTTAAAAAAAATGGCAATGTTAAAACTACTGTCGTGGCTCTTGCAGTTTTGGACAATATTGCAATTGCACATAGTGAGACAAATGTGATGGAGGACAATGAGCCCACTACAGGGGAGCTACTGGAACAGACAATTAACATGGACTCTAACCATAGGCGAGGTAGAAATGCTGCAATCTTGCAAGTTTTTATTGCAAGGCACTCTAGTGAATAAAGTTCTCCCTACTTGCAGGTAAATGATTAAATAATACAAAATAAGATAATCAATAATATAATTTATTATTTTTTTTTCATAATATAGTATTTTATTCATTCATTAATAATTCCTCCTCCAACTTCAAATTTTCATTTTCTACTTGCATCATATGCAATTCTGTCCTGCATTCAATTTCACGAGCAGCAACTTGTTCTGCAGGTGAAATAACTTTAATGTTTGACATGTGGATCTGAAACAATACAATATTATATAAACATTCTAATATTACATCATGTTTTTTCTGGTTATTGGAATATTTTTATACACCTTTTTCTTTATTTTTCTAGGGTTTGAACCCAGCAATTGCAAACCTGAAGACATTGGAGGTGGTGGTGCCTCTACAGTGTCCACATTAATATTAACTGAAAATATATATAAATGTTTAGATAAAGAACCAATGACTTTTACAATAACATACTTCTTGAACATTGTTACTTTGGTTTTCTTTTCCAAAATCATCCTAAAAACAAAGATCATTTGATTCCAGTATTACACTACTACATCCATACTTAAAATATTTGAAATAAACTTACTATAGGTATTGCTTCTATAACTGGTGGTGGTCCTCTAGCCCATTTTCACTTCTCTGTCTTTTTTGGATTCATATTAGTACAGTAACACAATATTTCATTATAATTGTACAAGAACGATTTATTATTATTATTAACTAGTTTTTTGACGCGATCAAAATGTTTGACACAAGAGTCAAGATGCATTTTTTTTTAAATTTGTACCGATTTTTAAATAAATACTCATGAAACCATTTTCCTACCATTAACATTTCACTATTTTTCTACGAAATTGCAACATTGTGTTCAATAACGACATTTTAGTTATCGGAGGTTTATCAAACGATTATGAATAAGGATTTTTATCGAACGTTTGATAAGCTTAAAAGACGTTTTAACTAATATAGGTTTATACCTTCGATAAGTGTTTCATTATGAATAAGACCGTTAGTGTTTAAGAGTGAGCTGGATTAATTATTTTGGACCTTAAATTGAGAGAAGTAAATCATACATTAGCATTTGTTCGGCGACTTAATCTGCGTGAAATTGGATCGAGGAATCATAGCTTTTCTCCAATTAGACGTAGATTTAAAAAAATGGCTAATGTCTTTAAGGTTTAAATTATCGCCATACCAATTTACTTATCAAACTCAAAACTCATTTGTACAGTTTAGGCTCTGGTAAGGCACTTATGAACGTTACAATTGACTTTACCCCCGGTTCGGAATACACTTAAACTGAGAAGAGTCCGACAAGAAACTTAGCATGGCAATCTGCAGCAGAAAGAACCCAAAAAATTGAATTTCTGAATAGTTTGTTTGAACGCACTAATCTCAGGAACTACTAGTTCGAATTGAAAAATTATTTTAGTGTTGGAACGCCCATTTATCGTGGAAGGCTATATTGCGAAAATCCCACGGGAACGCGGGTGAAACCGCGGGGAACAGCTAGTCAGTTAAAGACAGTGAATTTAATGACTTATCAATTAATTTGGTATACCTATAAGCAATATGAGTCAATATAAACTGAACCTGTTCAATCCTTGAACGCTGATGATAACAGAATAACGTCTTTTTTATCTTCACGACCACACTGACGTAAGCACAATAAATAATATTTATATTACGCACATACAAACATACTTAAAATATATATATAGAATTACGGTGGTAAGGTACTTTGTAGTACTCGACTGGCTGGCTACCACCCTCATGTTGAAAATTAGTCGCCAAGCACCCGGTTGTGTTCCGGCAATTGCACTTGAGAGCAAGTTGTAATAAGGTGTACAACACATTGCCAATCCGCCTGGTATTGCTAATGTCTATAGGCACTTACCATCAGGTGACCCGCCTGCCTCGTTGTCACTTGTGACATTAAAAAAACTGCCCCGCGTTCCCGAGGTAATTACAATAAAATATAACCCAATTTTACTTGATTATAATGTAGTTTTTTATACGTGAAATATTTTTTGACAGTATTAAATAATTTATTTTAGGGGTACTTGGTGTTCTGAAATACAGGCTGCGGCTTAGTTCAGGCTCTAGATCTCCCACAAATTGCATTTCATTATATTGTAACCAAAATGGTTTACCAATTTATTTAAAAATTGTATTTCGTCTATGTGTAATTTGTGGAGATGAATAAATATTATATTATGTTTCCCCGCGGTTTCACCCGCGTTCCCGAGGGATCTCATCTTTTCCCGGGATAAAAAGTAGCCTACGTGCTATTCCAGACTATAATCTATATCTATGCCAAATTTCATCTAGATCCGTACAGCCGTGCTGGCGTAAATGAGTAACAAACATCCATCCATCCAAACTTTCACATTTATAATATTAGTAAAATACTAGCGGTTCCGCGCGGTTTCACCCGCGTTCCCGAGGGATCTTATCTTTTCCCGGGATAAAAAAGTAGCCTACGTGCTATTCCAGACTATAATCTATCTCTATGCCAAATTTCATCCAGATCCATTCAGCCGTTCTGGCGTAAAAGAGGAACAAACATCCAAACTTTCATATTTATAATATTAGTAAGATTAGAAGGTTTTATTATACTTAACCATAGTGTATTCGGACAGACATACCGACCGGATCTATATATATACGTTTTTCACTATATTATTATGATCATAAAATAATATGTTATCGTGTAAAGTTGTTTATTTTTGCAACTTATCACTTTGTGTGATAGGCGATGTGTAAATATATTTATTGATAATACATTTATATTCTACAAAGATCTTAGTTAGCTATATTTATGTACATACTTATATTACAAACACGTGTTACTTTGTAATTAGTATGTGAGCTTTCCATCGCGCGGTTTTATCGCTACCCCCTAATTTACTCCATTTTCCAAAAATCCCAATTACTCCAGAACTATCTCCATAGTTCTCAAAAAATGTTGTTCTACGTGGTAAGAAAAATTTCTAAACTAAATATGAGTGAAAAAACCGGTCAAGTGCGAGTCGGACTCGCGCACCGAGGGTTCCGTAATGGAGTCTCAAGGATTTTTTTCAATTTTTTTTCGATAACCTTTTCGATTTCCTTATTTGAGGAAGGTGCCAATTAAGCTAGACCTCTAAATTGCATGAGCGCCCATCCAACTCAGAGGACTATCTTAATTGGTTGGTAAATTGTGGTTTACGATTTATGAGTATTAAAAAAAAACCACTTACTAGATCTCGTTCAAACCAATTTTCGGTGGAAGTTTGCATAGTAATGTACACCATATATTTTTTTTAGTTTTATCATTCTCTTATTTTAGAAGTTTACAGGGGGGGGGGGGACTTTTCAACTCGAGGGTGGTAGCCAGCCACCCATTTTACCACTTTGGAAGTGTCTCTCGCGCAAACTATTCAGTTTAGAAAAAAATGATATCAGAAACTTCAATATCATTTTTGAAGACCTATCCATAAATAACCCACACGTATGGGTTTGATGAAAGAAGAAAGATTGACTATTTTTGTGGGAAAATCTTAATACGGTTCACAGAATACATCTACTTACCAAGTTTCAACAGTATAGTTCTTATAGTTTCGGAAATAAGTGGCTGTGACATACGGACGGACAGACAGACAGACATACATGACGAATCTATCTATAAGGGTTCCGTTTTTTGCCATTTGGCCACGGAACACTCAAAAGTGAAATATTTGAATTGTTTTATCATAAAAAAATATTTGAATTGTTTCATCATAAAAAAATCTATGTAGGTACCAACACCATTCTCCCTCTAGCTTATTTAGGGTTCCGTACTCGAAAGGGTAAAAACGGAAACCCTATTACTAAGACTCTGCTGTCCGTCTGTCTGTCACCAGGCTGTATGTATCTCATGAACCGTAATGGCTAGACAGTTAGATTTTTAACAGATGATGTATTTCCGTTGCCGCTAACAACAAATAGGTAAAAATATACTTTTTTTAAAACATTCCTTTGTTTTTCAAAAAAATATAAAGTATAAACAAAATTTGTATGCAACCCTCGGTGCTTGCACTTGACCGGTTTTTTATACTAATACCACAAGTGACAACCAGTCAGATGGGTCACCTCACACCTCATGGTAAGTGACTACCGTTGCCTATACAGACATTAGCAATACTAGCGGGATGCCAATGTGTTGTACCTACTTACACCTTATTACACTCTCAATTGTAACTGCCGAAAAAAATATTATTTCCGTCCAAAATTTGCCAAGTTTCTCTCGTTCACATTCCTTTTTTTTCCAAGATTACTGAAATGCGTAATTAATTTTCAAGCAAGGGGGTAAACTAAATACAAAAATTTTCATGGATCGAAATTCCCCCGATCTCCCCCAAAAAGTTAAATATCCTCAAGTTCATAGTCCCATAGTCTTCTGAGCTGATGTAAAAAAAACTGCCAATGACGTGGTGTAGCCGACTTTCAGAGTAACCTGCTACTTCTACACCACAGACAATATAACTAAACATATAGGTATTCTAGGACTAACGAGTCTGTGATATACCTAAAGCTCTAGATCGGGATTCTAATTCCCGACTTGGTACCTACCTACCCATTATCTGAAATTCTATAATAAATATTTGGAATCCAAGAGGGGAAACGGATGAGTCAATAGATGGTTCAAATATCCCGTTTGATAGCACTTTCCATAAACAACAGAATTCCATAAATAAAATGGAACCTAATTTCAATTTCTAGCCCTCCGCCGCCGGCCGCCGGGCTTTAAGTATTTGTGCGATATTTAGAAGTCGCATTGACCCTGAATAAGTATAATTATAACCAACAAATCTTTGTTCACCTTCTCGTATTCTTAATATCACAATCAATATTTTTAGAAATTTGTTTGTAAACGCAAAGAAAGACCGCCACGGCGGCAGCTGTCATCCGTAAATAATGTTACAAAAAAATCAAACGATTTTATTTCTTTTTGAAAATGTATTTACATTCACTTTTACCTTGAAACTTTTTATAACCTTTTGATGGTGTACTTTCGTTGGAACTTCGTTTTTTTATAAATTAAGTTTCTGATGTATAAATACAGGTTGGCCAATGCCACGAAAAAAATATTGCATAGCAGTAAATAGTAATTAATTTAGAACAGAAAGAAAATTAGTTTCGTAACAATTCACAAGATGGCGCTCGGAGAACAATATTTTTCTGAAACCTACTTCATTCATCGGCTGTTTCTAAAATGAAGAAAGAGATAGAAGATGATATGCATCCTATTAAAATTTAAAGCCTAAAATGCGCAATTTTGTGAATATATACGTTTGTTATTTGTTACAGCCCTGTAACGGCTAAAGAAAATGGCATCATAGCATAAAAAAACCGGTCAAGTGCGAGTCGGACTCACGTACCGAGGGTTCCGTAATAGAGCCTCAAGGATTTTTTTCGATTACGTTTTCGATTACCTTATTTGAGGTTAGTGCCAATTAATCTAGACCTCTAAATTATATGAGTGCCGATACATCTCAGAGGTCTATCTTAATTGGTGGTGTCGATGTATACACCTTTAATTTTTTTTTTTTTTTTGGAGTTTTCGACCTAATACCTTTAGGGTACTTCCGGTTGACTTAGAATTGTCAATTTTGGTTAAAAGCAGCACAAGTAAAGGGAAAATTCCGAAAAATAAAAAAAAATGAAAATTAAGGTAAATTTTGGTACTTACAAGTTTTCGCGAAAATCTAAATTTGCCCATATCTTTTTATGGTGTTAACTCAAGGACCTTGATTTTTATACACCTAATAGGGACTATAGACCTCAGTATCTGGTTCAACTTGCTAGGTCCACCCGTTCCTGAGATAATCGGTGGTGACACACGGACAGACATACGGACAGACAGACGGACAAGAAAGTGTTATAAGGGTTCCTTTTTTTACCTTTTGAGGTACGGAACCCTAATAATAGGATCAGTGAAAATATGAGATCCCTCGGGATCGTATGTTTAAGACCCAGAAAAATTTGACTGTGATTTATTATAAGTACAACTAACTATAAGAGGTAAACATACTTAATTAGCTCATCGTGTAGTGGGAACAGTGTTCGCTTTTATAATAAACTAGCTGTCCCGGCAGACCTTGTTCTGCCCTATTTCGCGTCTTTCTTCAAACGCGTCTTTATTTTGTTTCGATTGACGTCAAATGTTTGACAGCTGGGTGTTTGTATGGGAAAAAGAAAAGGGCTGTTTTTAGGGTTTTCCCGGCAATTATTTCGAATTTTTCTCGCCGTATAAACCTTGGACTTCAACAAACATTTAAAAAAAAGAATTGGCCAAATTGGTCCAGGCGTTAAATGATAAATGATAAAATTTTATTTGCTTGAGTTATGCGCTTACCAACACATTTTGCGATTCATTTTTATATTATAGATTACCAGCATCTGTTACCAAGATGACTGATTCTAAATTCAAATCGTACATAAAGAAAGTTTTGAAAGAAAAAGCTTATTATAAGGTAGCCCATTATATTGAGGATAAAGATGTCTGGAGGTAGCTGCACTCTGTATAAGTATTTACACATTGTTTTTTATTGTTAATTACTATTTTTAATTATTTTTTTGTTTTGTTTTAGTTAACTATGTAGGTAACTAATGCGGGTTATAATTTTTTTATGTATTTTTGTATTCGTTTAAGAATAAAATTGTTAAACATTTGAAAAAAAAAGCCAATATAGTCAGATGGTCCAAAAATATTTAAAAAATGTAACCTTGCTGAGTTTCTTGCCGGTTCTTCTCAGTTGAAGGCTGACTTCCGAACCGGTGGTAACTTCTGTAATTCGACCTTCATAAGTGCCCTTCTAGGGCCTAAACTGAATAAATGGTTTTGACTTTGACTTTGTATTAAAATTATCTTCTCGGTACAGAAGAGCAAAGTTTGCTGCGCCATTCGGTATCATAATTTGCTAATTTGCCACCATATTGACACAATAAAAGCCGCCCCTAAGGCTACTCTGAGAACAAGTCCCTTGCTTTCATCGCGAACGTTTAATTAAGTATCAAGTATATATAGACAAAATAGAGAGACTACAAAAAAAATATTTAAATTATCTAGACTTCAAATTTAATCACCGACACGTTACATATAAAGATAAATGTATACACCATAAGTTCCTATCACTAAAAGACCGCAGAATCATGATGGATCAAATGATGCTTTATAATATTATCCACGGTCATTTAGATAATTCTAACCTACTCATAGAAATCGGATTTTCAACACCACAGTATCGTACCAGACACACAAAATTATTCTCAACACCTCTTCAACGTACTAATTATGCGCGCAATTCACCAATCAATCGCATATGCTCCACTCATAACCAACTTTTCGCGGACATAGATATCTTCACGACTAAGAAACATATTTTCAAAAAAAATGTGTTAAATAGACTGTTTCAAAATTTTCTCCACACATAACCCCATAACTATATCTAGACGCAATCCAGACTCACACCACACATCACACACCACACTACACTACACATACCCACTACACAATACACACCACACACACACACACACACACACCACACACCACATACTAAATACCACACCAGCATAATATTATGTATATAAACTTAATTTGTATGTAAATCTTTGTAATCTGTTTTATAGTTTTCTAAATTGTTATGCAGTTTCAAGCTAAGTCACTTTGTGTAAAATGGGTAATCCACTCACTCCATCAAATAACCTTTAATTATCTCAGGGAAACCTTTAATTGGCTTATGTTTAATCTATACTTTTGTTAATCTGTTTATTAATGCTGTTGGTTTTCTGAATAAAATAAAATAAAATAAAATAAATAAATTATTGTTATTTTAGCTACCACCTTGTTGTTTATAAAATATTCGTTACGTGTGTAAGTTGCCAATCGATTTTCATGTTTATAATAATCGATAAACGCGATATCGATACTGTGTACTGTTTAGAATTGCGCTCTTCTCGCTTGTTCTAAGTTTACTTTCGACTGAAAATGTTTTTCATAAACATTTTATGGAGCTTGTGTTTGTTTCGCTGTTAATGAATATTGATAAATACTTTTTTTGTTGATCATTTTGTTTATACTAACGTTTTAAACACTAGCCTAATTATTCCGTTAAGAATAATAAATTTAAAAAATAATAAGCCGAAATACAGACTATTTACTTCAAACTTCAAACTTCTATAACTTTTGACCTTTATAAGTGCCTTCCTAAACTAAATAAATTGTTTCAACTTTTACAGAATACCTATAAAATATGAATTAAGTATTTTCCTCATTAGCTAAAAACTTTGATTTTCTTTTTTTTAATTAATCCCTGATTTTTGAATCAATTAGATTTTCTTTTAAATTAATATCAGTACTTATTAATCCTCAAATTAATAAGGCTATTTACAATATTACAATTTTCGTAAAATATAACCGATTTCATCCAATCTTTTATCGAAGGGTGAAAGAGCAAAAATATGTTTTCGACGTAAAACTGCAAAATCACCATCAGCGGGCGTAGAAATATTGAAAGAGGAGCTGTTATTAAAGATCCGACAGAAATACTTACCCTTGTAAAATTATGCGTTGAAATTGCAGTTTTATTGAATAGCACATTTTCCTTTGTGAATGAAAAATCGCTGCTTTATAAAGTTATTATTGAACAGAAAAACACGACACATTTTTAATTTTAAAATATTTCTCGTATTTGTCAATAAACCCCATCTCTATTTATTACAAGATTTTGTGAATAGACATAGTAATGGTCCAGCTTACCGATTAAACATAAATGAACTTAGTTATAAGGACAATAAGTTAGTAATTTGTTTAATATTTCCACTGAGCCATGGGGATACCTCTGTCCTGAAATACAAACCCTGCCTAACTTAGGCACCAGTGTCCCACAATTTAAGTGCCTGAGACTATTATATTTGTATTTATTACTGAAACTTATAATAAAGTACATTTTATTATTATTTAATTATTTGTTATTCTGACACAAAACTTCTGAGTAGGTACATTATACGAGTTTTTATCTCAATGAAATTTTGGCAGTTCTAGTTGTGGATGTCATTATTCTTGGCGGAAAAACCTTGATATATGATTGAAAATTAAACAAAAATAAGACTAACCGTTTCATCTAGGTGGTAACCATCCTCATCCCTTTGGAGACACATCCAGGTAACACAGTAACTAACTGGCTTCAAGTTCAGTTCTCCTTACGTAACACTTCACTTAAATATTCTGAGTCATATAATATAAAGTTCATAGGTCTGAGGTGGGCACCCTGCGGCACTCCAGTGTCGTGCTCTTGAAATGACTGAGCCACACCAAGTTATAATGTTTTGAATACAATCTGTAACAGAAAAAAAAAACAATAATAAACTTGGCTGTATGTAGGTTCGTGTTTGTGTACTTATGTCAAGAGTTCCGTAGTGGTTTATGTTATCAAAGGCTTGTTACGAATCAAAAATGTTTTGAATAATCGAATATATTCTACATCTCTCCTCTATAGCTTTAGGTAGGTATATGGTGTAAGTATTTTATCAAATCTTTTAAAACTATAATTAAAGCCTTCATATAAGTGGAAAGGAGAGATATCTCCTTCGTTATATTCTCCTTCCCCTAAAACAAGATTTCAGAAGGTTTTGGAAGCAGTTCGAGTTAGTACGTACGTATATTTAGTAGTAGGTACGGCAGATACATAAGTGAAAAAAAAACAGCAAAAACTAAAAATAATAGTTTTAATAAACGAAACGATGTACAGAACCAATGCTACTGAATCTATTTTTCGTTCGTGACTTTCAGCTACGATACAATTTTTCATAAACAATGACTATTATTTTTCAAACATTGTCAGGCAATCTTTGTCTATGACTAATTTCTAATCTTTCGCTTGCATACCTTTATTTAACTAAACATTCGATACATTCAGGATCCGTGCTCTTAAAAACTCAAAGAAAAGACAATTTAAACTTAATTGCCATGCAGTTAAAGTTCACTATTAACCCTAGTGGTAATCAAATTTGTTGTAAAGTGACACCTGAAGGCTACTAGTTAAAACAAAATATTTTGTTTCTATTGTAGACCAATGCAAAACAATATGCGGTGTTATATTACCTATATTATAAACATGCTATGGTTCATGTTTTTAAACTTTGAAAAAGAATGGCAAAACAAAACTCTATAAAAAAACTAACTGTGCGAGAACTGATGACTTTAGTTACGACTGATACCTAGGTATTTAGTAGGATGCTTTTAGTGAAATTAAAAATATAGCTCAATGGTAATGGTAGTGACGTCGGATACCGCGGCGAAGGTCGTGGGTTCGAATCCTACAATGAGCGTGAGTTTTCGGTGAAGGAAAACATCGTGAGAAAACCATAGCACGGAGGTAGGATACTTTGTAGTACTCGACTGGCTGGCTACCACTCTCGAAAATCTGTCACCAAGCACCTATTGGTGTGTTCCGCCAGTTGCCTTTCAAGCGTTGTAAGGTTGACTACACATTGGCAAACACCCTGGTATTGCTAATGTCTATAGGCGACGAAAGTCACTTACCATCAGGTGATCCGCCTACCTGGTTGGCACTTGTGGTAAGAAAAAAGAATTATTTTTACTATAGTGGTCTCTCTCTTAAACAATTCATAAAGAAATAGTGTTCGATATTTCTGGCCCGTAAATGTTATTGATGTTCATCAATTCAATTTATATTCAACCTTATTTACAATAGTATCAGAATCATAATTCCTAGGGAGCATTTATCAGTCCCTGCCTCTTACTTTTAACGTACTTGTAAACAGTTGAATTTAATGCCACTGTGTAAATATTTACATTTCATCATTGTAAACATCTTTCTTTCCTTATCAATGTGCTCGAAGATGTTATTTATGAATTTATTAACAACTTATTTACAACTTTATAATAAAGTTTTAAAAAAAGCTGTTTCAACGCCATCTATGAAATAAAAATAGAACTACTTCGCCTTCCAGTTATCTAAAGACAATACACCGCCATCTATGGATGGTAACCTGTAACATTGTTTTTCGAGACCAACGTCACGCCTGTTGCATACGACCAGCCAATTGTTTACACAATACAAAAGACCCTTGTTTGTTTTTCGCTAGACGTTTCCTGGTTTGTTTTGTGTGTGAATGTGTGCTTGTGTGAGTGCATGTGTGCCGGCGTGTTTTCACAGCCGGCTGTATAAGTATATGTATTCGAGGACGGTAAAATGTTGTTATTTGCACTGAGTGAGGCGGTAATAAATTCAATGTCTGCTCGAGTGAGATATTTTTATGTTTTAATGATTGTAGAACTCTTGTAATGAGCCTCTATTGAGAGATAATCGATGTTTCACGCTAATTTCCTAATACTATTGGTAGAAAAGACTCTGGTAATATAACCAACCTATGAGAAAAAACGGGGCTAATATTTTTCTGTTTTTATATCAACGTTATAGGTAAGTAATGGCCCATTCTAGTTTAAAGTTTTTTTTCAGTTAATTTTAGGTCATGGTTGAACAAAAGTGCAAATCCTCACTTTATTATTCAAATATAAGTTTAACTCTACTAAGTGAACTCCATTTTTATCTAATGTTATTAATTTAAGTCGATATCTCAGTGGTAGTGACGTCGAGTGGCGTGGAGGTGGTAGGTTTGATTCCTACAATGATTTTGAAACTTGGATGAGACTGGGGAGTAGTACAAAGTACCTTACCACCATGCAATGGTCGCCTCATGATGTTATTCATAATCCAAGGGTTTTTAATGGTGTTAGCTGTCCCCCGCGGTTTCACCCGCGTTTCCGATGAATATTATTTCTTTCCGCGATAAAAAAGTATCCTGTTTTATTCCAGGATATGATCTACCTGTGTGCCAAGTTTCGTTAAAATCCATTCAGCCGTTTTTGCGTTATTGAGCTCATCAAAATATCCAAACATAGAAACTTACTTATAGGAGTTTTCTCAGTTTAAGTGTATACCGAACCGGTGGTAGAGTTAATTGTAACGTTCTTAAGTGCCTTACCAGGGCCTAAACTGAATAAATGAGTTTTGAGTTTGAGGATATTTTTAGGTCAATAGAGTCAAAGACATACGTACCTATCTAGTTCTTTTTTCTTTGGTATAAGTTTGTGTTTGAACGAAATTTCACTAAGTGGATGATGCTGTTTAAATTTTCAAATGTCTGGTGACAGATAGACTGACAGACAGACAGACGGACGGACAGTAGAGTATTAATAGGGTTTCCGTTTTTACCCTTTGGGTACGGAACCCTAAAAAGATCTACTGTAAAAAATGCCTTGCTGAGTTTCTTGCCGGAGTCTTCTCAGTTTAATTCCGAGCCGGTGGTAGAGTCATTTGTAATGAGTGACTTATAGGGACCTAAATTGAATAAATTAATTTTGTTTTTAATTTACAAGTGAAACAACGGGTAAAGCTAGTTTCTCGTACAATCAGATTATAGCAACAGCCAGGGCCGGATTTCAGGGAGGGCAACGGCCCGGGGCCTCCACATGAGACTCCCCCCATAAATTCTATATATTCATAAAGTTCTAGAAGTGTTGTGGGATACGCGGTTGGAACGAAGATTCCTTACGCTATTTATTTTGAAACACTTGCAAGAAAAATATGTATTATTTGAAAGAAAGAAGGAAAAAGAAAATCATTTATTCTGGACTCACACAGTATCAACATAGACAGTTGCATTGACATCACAAATTACACACAAATACAAATATACAAACAACAATACAATCATACAAAATACATACACAGTGTGAGGCCAAAAAGGCACCTATCTCAGCATAAGCTGCGGCCTTAGTTACCGCAGCGCTGGTATTCTGATGATAGATATTTATCCTATTCGCAAAATTATTTGGGGCCTCTACTCTTTAATTGCCCCAGGGCCCCACACCTCTAAATCCGGCTCTGGCAACAGTTATGCAATAATTGTTTGTTAGTTATTACAGAAGGTGCTAACAATGCATGTGGGAACAATACTTTCCTTTCACATTACCCACTGTGTGCGAGTAAACTATTTTGAAACTAGTGTCAACATTTTCTTCAGGATATTCACCCGCGTTCCCGAGGGGTCTTATCCTATGTGTTATTCCAGGATATGATCTACCTGTGTGCCAAGTTTCATCAAAATCCGTTCAGCCGTTTTTGCGTGAAAGAGTACCTAAAATACATCCTTGCATCCAAACATTCACTTTTATAATATTACTAGTTTTCCGGCCCGTGGTTTCACCCGCGTTCCCGTGGGATCTTATAATTTCCCGGGATAAAAAGTTATCCTGTGTTAGTCCAGGATATGATCTACCTGTGTGCCAAGTTTCATCAAAATCCGTTCAGCCGTTTTTGCGTGAAAGAGTACCTAAAATACATCCTTGCATCCAAACATTCACTTTTATAATATTACTAGTTTTCCGGCCCGTGGTTTCACCCGCGTTCCCGTGGGATCTTATAATTTCCCGGGATAAAAAGTTATCCTGTGTTATTCCAGGATATGATCTACCTGTGTGCCAAGTTTCATCAAAATCCGTTCAGCCGCTTTTGCGTGAAAGAGTACCTAACATACATCCATGCATCCAAACATTCACTTTTATAATATTACTAGTTTTCCGGCCCGTGGTTTCACCCGCGTTCCCGTGGGATCTTATCATTTCCCGGGATAAAAAATTATCCTGTGTTATTCCAGGATATGATCTACCTGTGTGCCAAGTTTCATCAAAGTCCGTTCAGCCGCTTTTGCGTGAAAGAGTAACAAACATCCATCCAAACATATATAATATAAGTGGGATGTAAAATTAACTCCTTATAGACCCTCAAATGAAACCGATGGTCCGTTTGGCGGGTTTGATAAGATAGGTCGTGGGTTCGATGAATATGTCTGTTTAGTTACCTCTATTAGCGTGACGTAAATTACTATGCCTCTGTTTGTACAAAAAAATAGTCTGATTTTCTTATTTAGGCGATGATAGCTCAGTGTTAGTGACATCGGATACCGCTTGAGATATCGGTGAAGGAAAACATCGTTAGAAAACCACAGCACGGCGGTAGAGTACTTTTGGCAAGCAGCTGTTGGTGTATTCCGGCAATTGAAATTAGAGCCAGTTGCTTGTAACGCATTGTAATAAGGTGTTGTAAATCTCTCTGGGTTTGCTAATGTCTATAGGCGACGGTAGTCACTTACCACCAGGTGACACGCCAGCCTGGTTGTCACTGGTATAAAAATGAAAAAAATCGAAGTAGATATGCTATCGATGCATCTTTGTCAGCGCAGTGGCATTTTATCGATCCTTGAGGAAGGCAACAAACTCTTCAATAACATTTTCCTGCCAGTGGCAAGAAGTTGTCTAAATTCCAGAAACACTAGAAGTCTTTGGTCGTTTTGGTGAGTACAGTGGATGACTGAGTGCACCCTGAAACCTCGCAGTTAGAAATACAGTTCGGATACATTCTAGTTCGAAGTTCAGTTTGGTCAGAAAGAGTCGATGTCGCACTTCGCTCGAGGCAACATGGCCGACGTTGACTTCAGGGTCTTCGACTCGGGAAATATTCGGATCCCGAACGGCCCGAGGAGAGCCGAGTAACATAGTCAACTAATTGGGCGCTTTCGGGTGCTTTCGGTAACATAGTCGACTTCGGCTAACTTTCGGGCGCTTTCGGTAACTACGCGCGAGTAGTGTTCTTATATGAGTATACAAAAAAAACACTAAATAAAAATTGTTGTAAAGTGTATTAGAATAGAGTTCAAAATACTTAAATATTTTTGTAACATTGATAAGAATCTTGCCCTAAGATAAGATTATAATGTTAAATACGTATTTATTATGCAAAACAATTTTTAGACTATTAATAAATAATAATCTTATCTGTTTTCGTGTAATTAATCGTTGTAACATTTTTGTTTTAATTAATTTTAGGTACCTACCTATCTCATATTATTTAATAGTTTTTCTTTATGTAGTTTATGTAAGTATTTCATTTTAATATACGTTCTATGTTTTACTCTTTTTAGGGTACTGTACCTCAAAAAGTAAAAAAGATTTTAAGTTATAAAACTTTTTTAGCTTTGGATTCAGAGTGACGTCACTTTATTTTTAGAGTTATTCTCAGCAAGCCCTTTCATTTGATACAAGTTTGATACCCATATTGTAGGATTGCATTAAAAAATAATAGTCCGCTATCTTAGGTATTCCGCCATGTTGAATTTAGAATGACGTCAAACAGCTGACCATGCATTGTCCAAACTAAACGTGATACAAAATTTCAGCTCTGCTTCAAAATTGAGTTGCAAGATTCACCCCGGAAAAACATACATATATTGCAAGCTAATATAAAACTAGTAAAAAACGGAACCCTTCCGTCCGTCTGTATGTCAAGACCCTTTATCTCGGGAACGCGTGGTGGTATCGAGATGAAATTAAAACGATATAATCAGGTTTCAAGGGACTCGAAGCTGTGAAAAAATCAAACTAGTTAGACAACTTCATAATGCAATATGACTCTACATTAAGTTATCTCATAACATACAAAGGCATTTTGGTTGTTTTGGGTTCCTTTTGCATTCGGCACGTGAAGTTGACGCCGGCGAAAAATATTGGAAAGCCTTAGAATGTGCTGTTCGAAGTAATTGTGCTGTAATTCTTTTTAGACTTCCACGTTCATAGTTAGTTATTCAAGTCGTAACGAAAATATGTTTAAAATCAGGATTTGCTTGACTAAAATCTAGCCTTTGGGTGGGAATCTCCTGCAAATTTTATTTGATTTAACACGAAAAGTAATGTAGCTAAATCGCGCCGGTTTCTGTGTTTAGGAAGCAAAAGCAGGTCGGAAATATAGCTGATAGGCATTTATTTAGATTTCGAGGCCACAACATTATTTAGGTTGTTTTGTATTATCAGTAGGAAGGCGCAATTTCGAACTAAATGTGTGTAACTGCAAACATTTGAGATTAAACAAGATTATAACTATTTGTTCTTTTTTTAATCATGTTGGTATTACGTCATTCTTACGGGAGGTGCGGGAAAGGTGGAATATTGATATTTTTTTAACTTATATCAACTCTAGAAATCACAATTTTTTCACAAAAGTAAAAAAACATTACATTGTTTTTCCCAAAAAAAGGAAGGATTTTTTTGGGTTCAAGTTTTTTTAATTATCTGTATTAATTACTAATTTAAACACATAATACATCAGGTTTATAGGTGAAAGCTAGCAAATGCCCCCTTTCCCCCTCCCCCCATCAACCCCTGTGCCAAAAATCTGTATTTATAAGCCACAATCCACATGAGTTTGTCCACAATCTCGCCATGTTTAGTTTGTGATGGACGTAATTATTATCTGGTTTTTAAGGATGTATTTTTATTAAAATATGTAAACTATTTCCATGTCAAGCATTCTTAGTTACACTAACACATGTATAATTGTTAGGTTTTTTCTCTATTTGTTTTACCTACTTAATTATCACCTTACAAAAACAGCCGCACCTGTACCTAGCTAGGGTAACTGGCTATTAAAAAATATGAGACATTTTTTAAATAAGTACTGTTCTTCATAACTAACAGCATTAAAGATGTAAGGTAGGTATTTTAATGACATGTTATGAAACAGTTTTTTATTGTATTTCGACAAATACAATATACGGAACAATTTAATATGTTATGTAAGTTAAAAATAACAACAAAAAAACTGATGCATATATTTTTTAAAACACAACCCTACGTGATTCATGTGCAAATTATACATATACTATGCTTTATGTATGTTTGTTGTATATTTTTGCAAGGCTCACGCCGATAACACTATCGCACTGTCACGACACGCCTACACGCACACCGCACAAATACAAACAAACAAAATACATACGTTCTATACATATACATATACATTTAACTGTACAAGAATAAAAATATAGTATATGTTGTTGCCATGTTGCCTAAATAACCAAATGTTTGTTCAACATTTGGGCCCAACTTCAAAAGACTTGTTCTTATTTGTTTTAAAGTTTCACGACTTTTAATACACGCTTTATTTGATAAGTTTATTAACAGTGAAGTTTTAAAATATAAGTTTTAAGTCCGTATTTCAGGCGGTGATAGATCAGTGGTAGTGGTATACCGCGGCGAAAGTCGTGGGTTCGAATCCTACAATGAGCTTGAGCTAACGGTGAAGGAAAATATCGTGAGGGAACCATAGAACGGTGGTAGAGTACTTTGTCGTACTCAACTGGTTAGGTACCACTTGAAAATGTGCCGCCATGCGCCTGTTGATGTGTTCCGGCCGTTGCAGAGAGCCAGTTGATGTGTTCCGGCCGTTGCAGAGAGCCAGTTGATGTGTTCCGGCCGTTGCAGAGAGCCAGTTGATGTGTTCCGGCCGTTGCAGAGAGCCAGTTGCCTTCAGCTTTCAGATACAACCAAGAACTATATATTTTAAATGGATAAAATAAATAAATAAAAAATAAAAACAGCTTTATTTTCCTTATCACTATTTTAACATTTGTTTGTATCTTACAGCTAACTAAATATATAAAGGTAATTGCCAAATCAAATAATTAAAGTTTAATAAAATAAACTAAATAGTGTAAGGACCGCCTAGGGCGCGGGCGGTGAAAGCCTCCTCCAAGTTTTTCCAGCCGTCCTTGTCTCCTGCTGTTCTCGGCCAAAGCTTGCCAGCTGCTTTGGCGATATCGTCGTCCCATCTCTTGTATGGTCGACCTCTTTTTCTTTTACCGTCTCGGGGCACCCAGTTGGTAACTATTGATGGGTAATCTTTGTAGGTGACCAGCCCATTTCCACTTCAATCCTAGAATACGCTGTGCCACGTCTTTCGTCTTAGTTTTCTTCCTAATGGTAGTAGTCTTTACCCTGTCTCTTAGTTTTAAGCCCATAAAGCTCCTCTCCATTGCTCATTGGCAGATTTGCAGCCTTTCGAATTGTTTTTTAGTAAGGGTAGTCTGACACGCGTAGGTTAATCAGGGTGTAAGGCAGATGTTCATAGCTTTGGATTTTAAAGCGACTGGTAGGGTACCCTTAAAGACTTCCTTCATAGCCCAATATCTGTTCCAGGTATTACTTATTCTCCTACTAACTTCTTTGTCCATATTTGCTTCGAAAGAGATAAGGTGTCCGAGGTATATGTACTCTTCCACGTATTCTAGAGTTTTTGTGTCGATTTTTATTGGTATTTTTTTCTGTTAGTCATGATTTTGGTTTTTCCTATGGACCTATGGCTCTAATTTGGTCACTTAGTGTCTCCACCATGAGCTGCATCTCATTTGGTTCCTCCGTGAGTAAAATCAGGTCGTCTTTCTTTCATTAAGGGTAAATAGGGTTAGAAAGAGAGATTGTCTCAACGTAGTTGTTATCTTTCTCTTTTTCGCGATTGATAGGTATTTGCTTCAAATAGGTATTTAGAGTTACCTATCCATTTAGAATATATAATTCTTGTATACAACACATGAAAATCCCCTTGGTATTGCTAATGTCTATAGGCGACGGTAGTCACTTACCGTCAGGTGACCCACCTGCCTGGTTGTCACTTATTCATAAAAGATACATAAATAATATGATATATTACTATTCAAAAAAACTTATTATTTAAAAAAAAAGCAGAATATAATTTTGTTTGTTAATTACTTAGGCTTACTTAGACTATTGTATGTAGATTCAAAATTTGTCTATAATTTTAATTAAAAAATAATGACATAGCTATCCCCCGCGGTTTCACCCGCGTTCCCGTGGGTTCTTATCTTTTCCCGGAATAAAGTTATAGCCTGTGTCACTCACAAATAACGTGGATTTCTATTTGTAAAAGAATTTTTAAAATCGATTCAGTAGATCCAGAGATTATCCCCTGCAACCTCACAAACTATACTATTGGTTTGCGGTTGAGACCATGGGTCCGTGGGGGTCTGAAGCTCGTCGTTTCGCAAATATTTTATGTAAAAAATTAATCGAGGCCTCGGGTGACCGGCGGGCGGGGAGCTTTTTCCGCCAACGCATCAGCTTGGCCATCCAAAGAGGAAACGCTGCCAGCCTTCTGGGAACCTTGCCGATCGGCAGCAGCGGCAGCCTCGAAGATGTTTTTTATGTATTGTAATTGTACATTTGCATGTATATTTTGTACATTTGTTGTAAATATTAATTTTTTTTAATTTTATAATCATAAAATGGTTGAATTTTACTACGTGTTCGAGTATTCTGAGGTGTTTTATACATTTAATTTTGTTAGTGTTAGATAATTTTTCTTACAGCTCCTATTACAGGTTTATTTATTAGTAAGTAAGAAAAACATATATTAATTAAGTACTTTTTGTGTCAAACTTGTAAATATAGCGCAATGCTTTTTTTTATATTAAAACAAGCCTGGCTGGCTAGCTCCAGTAGAAAATCTGTCACCAAGCACCTATCGCTGTGTTCCGACTTGCACTTGAGAGCCAGTTCCCATCTAGGCTTTGTGTGCTTACCACCTTCGGCCGCATCATCACTTACCATGGTGTAGTTGCGGTCAAATACAATCTGATCCAAAAGTAAAAATACTTGAGAGGTGTCAAGGGACACCCGGATGGAACGAAGTTATATAAGTCGAGAGAGTATATAATATCAATAATAAAAGAAAATATCTGGCTTGCTTTCTATTAGAGAGAGAGAGAGAGAGACAGACAGAGAAACATGCGCACGCCGCACAGCTGACAGTGACATAAAAACTGTCGTGACAATTTTTCGTAAGAATTTTTTCCGTCTAGCCCCCTTTTACAACGCGCAAATACACAAATAAAAAAGGTAAAATAATGTGACAGAGACAAAAAGCTTTATGTTCGCTTGACATCATTATCTTCTGTCAATAATAAGCAGATAAATGCATTTGACTAAGTGAGTGAGTACATTATAAACACTGTATTATTATGATATTACGACATGTTTTTAAATAAACAATGATAAAACATTAAAAGAAAATTGTAAAAAAATAATTAATTGTTCAAAGAATTAATAAGTTATTCGTTTCATTTTAAGATAATATATTTTAGTCGTTTTTTAAATTCAGCAAAGATTTTGCACTAAATGAGGAAGATTTAAATAAACAATGATAAAACATTAAAAGAAAAATTGTAAAAAATTAATTAATTGTTCAAAGAATTAATAAGTTTGTAGCGACATCTATCTACACATAGATATAGTTCGCACGACTCCTAGATAGATGGCGCTCCAATAACCTACATCGCGCTTACGAAGTTTTCCATGCGATCTGCATATATACAAGATTCCAACATCAACAGTTGGACCGCGGTCCCCAGGCACGATGACCTAGCCTGGCGGAAGATCTTCCCTTTTCAATGGAGGAGTCTAACACCTCGCTCCTCCATAAGTTATTCGTTTCATTTTATGATAATATATTTTAGTCGTTTTTTAAATTCAGCAAAGATTTTGCACTAAATGAGGAAGATGGGGTACAAGAGCCACAAATGCTTAAATATTTCATATCATCAAGCAAGAAATGTTTACTTTATTTTTAAGAAAAAAAATTGAGCCGTATTCGAGTGTTGCCAGAGGTACAAGGACCCTTGTTTTTATAAATCCCCCTTTATTTGCCTTTCCCAGTCTGAGTGCGACGCGACAATTTGGGTCTCTCATACGCTTTGATATTTGAAATTTTACTATCCTACTAATATTATTAATGTGAAATTATATTTCGATGTCTGTAAAGATGTTTGTTACTCTTTCACTCAAAAACTACACAACGGATTTTGATGAAACTTAGCACAAAGGTAGATCAAATCCTGGAGTAAAACATAGGATATTTTTTATCGCTCGAAAAAATAAGATCCCTCGGGAAAGTTACGAAGATTTTGAAAAGTAATTTTGTTAGATGTTAGATGAAAACAATAAATAGTAAAGTAACATTATGTATATTTATTAATTAAAAATTTATCTATTGTGCCTTGTATGGGTGCACGGTAGGGCAATCAAATATCTGGCCAAGTCAATAATTACCTATGTGTTGTAAAGATAATTTTATGAAGTTTATTTAGTATTATTATTATTTAGTAATTTTTAGTATTTATTTAATAATTTTAGTATTATTTAGTAATTTTTTTATACCACAAGTGACAACGAAGCTGACAGGTCACTGGTGGTAGGTAAGTGACTACCGTCGCCTATACACATTAGCAATACCAATGGGATTAATAATGTGTTGTTCACCTTATTAGGCAACTGGCCCTCAAATGCAACTGTCGGAACACACCAACAGGTGATTGGCGACAGATTTTCAACTTGAGGGTGGTAGCCAGCCAGTCGAGTAGGTACTACAAAGTACCCTACCACCGTGCTGTGGTTTCCTCACGATGTTTTCCTTCACCGAATGCTCAAGCCCATTGTAGGATTCGAACCCACGACTTTCGCCACGGTGTCCGACGTCACTACCACTACCATCGCGTTTATACATAAAAAGGATTATTCCTGAATAACCATAAGATCATACTGTTTAGACCACACGTCGAAAAAATTTAATGTTCATAATATTACTATCATTATTTATTAATACATATTATCAAACGTTTATTAAAATTAAATGGTATTACATAAATAAGGATAAAATTACGTAATAATAATTAGGCAATCTATCTATATAGCACAACAATAAATTATTTTAATCGTACTGAATTTGCAACAAAGTTTTGATAAAAATAAATCATAAATTATTTGTGTGACACTAACATATATTTTTGACGAAATATTTTTTTCCTGTTTTTATTTTTATTTTAGGTACCTATTTCTTTGAAGCGGACATTTGGAATAATATGTGAATATTTTAAAATAAATATGCGAGGCTTGGTATGTAATTTTAAATTTTAAGCTTTTTTCAAAAAAATTTAATAGCGCAAAGTTTTTTTCCTCATTAAGGTCGTAGTTTCAATAGCATAGTTTTATAAGAATCCATAATTATAAGCTTTACTATATATGTGTTTATTTTAGTTAAAATTATATTCTGCAACTTTTTCACCCGTAAATAATCTGTTCGTCTATCTCATATTCATTAGTCTATCTGTCTGTCTGTTACCTCTTCACGCTTAAACCGCTGAACCGATTTAGATGAAATTTGGTATAAAGATAGATGGAGAAGGACATAGAATACTTTTTATCCCGGGAAAAGATAAGACCCCTCGAGAACGGGTGAAACCGTGGGGCGGAAAACTAGTTGTGAATAACGTTAATTTCACGTTTAACGCAAATTAATTTCATGTTAGTAAATCTGCATTTATTCATAACATTACTAATTATAATCCAATCTCATTGTATTTAATATCAAGTCCAGTTTTAAAAGGTTATAGAAATAAATATATTCGAGGCAAAAAAGAAACAACTTCTTATCCTACATAATCTACTTAATGCAAGGAAAAAATAGATTTCAAATACCTAGCTCAAAATCATTTATAAATTGAGGACAACATGCTGTTAGGAAGTCTTAATTACTTTTCGCGTTTACACATAACTTTTGGTGGCGTAATGTCAAAAATCAATATGTAAAGATAAATGTGATGTTCTGTACGTGAGTAAATAAATGTAATGACGTGCCTGTACCTCGCTTTATCTTTTTCCTATTGCCGCTAAAGGTGCACATAAATTAAAAAGTCAACTCATCAAAGTTTCGTCTTCGCCTAAATACATGACAAGTAACCTCTCCCTCCTTGTCTCCCCTCTTAACACAAAGTGACAATAAGTCGCGCACGCACACTGGCGCATTGTTTGTACACTCACACAAGCACGGAACCGGCTAGGTATTCGGTTTCCCGCCACCGGCGCGAACACGCACACAAAACACGAAGAGCAAACAATACAAACACCAACACACAAGTAAATTTAAACTCACCTCAAAATAAATCCATTAGAAAACACACTTGTTCAAATAACTAGCGCTTAGCCTCGAAAACGCGTTGAAAAAACACTCGCCAGCATCCGATGTGTGCTCAACACTTTTCCGAACTTTCTGTGCAGCCTACTTCATAGTTAGCACCTCGGCGATCTTCCCGCCAAAATGTCCTTATTTATGAAACTTCAAATAATCGTTCGTTTATCGCGTCCAAATTAAAAACTGTCCATAAAGAACATTAAAACTTTATTTTTGATCAAGGTTGTTATTCGAAAGTGTAACTTGTTATCTCTCCGATTAGGTCTTTAGGTGAACAATCCGAGTCCGTGGTCCGAAATCGCGAACATAACATTTTTTCTGCACGGGCTATATCGCTTCCGCAATTCAAGTCGCGAGTTTTAATCAAACACGATAGCAAAATAAAAGGAACGCGACGAGTGGCCCCAGCACAATAATTATGAACACACGTTGCGCGGTAAAAATAAACTATGATTAACTGCTATTAAGATTCGCGGAGACAACTCGAGGCGGCACCGGCGTACGACATGCGAATAGGTTATGACAAAATAAAAAGGTAAATAGTTAATAAAACAACGTACGATTATTAATAATCGGCAAAAAGAACTTGCCACCAAAATCGCGAATTTGTTTACCGCGTTGCTATTTCGGTCCGTAGAAGCGGTTCCGATATGAATAATTATTATCGCCGGCGAGCGAACATCGACGCATAGTTGTCGTTTCATAAAACGTACGCGTTAAAACTGAGTCGAAAGGCTCGCCCCGTGTCGGAGCATAGCGCCGAATAAAATAAACAACAATATACCTAAATAAGCGGCTCGACGGGCGCGGCCAAGTGTGCGTGCGTGTCTCTGTGTGCATGTGTAAACAAGGGGCAGCGCGGCTCGCATGACATCCTTGCTGACAACCGACCACTATTATATTTCATACTAATTGAATTTGGAACAAAACTTCAAGGTCGCAAAAAAATTGCCACATCAAATCATCTGACACATACTGAATAATCTCTGCTTGAATACCTGAAATATTTATGTTTTTTTAGGATGAAATATTAATTAACTAGCTTTTCCTCATGGTTTCACTCGCGTTGCCGAGGAATCTTATTTTCTCCCGGGATTAAAAAAAATAGCCTATAACACTCACTAATAACGTGGCTTTCTATTGGTAAAAAAAATTTCAAAATCGGTTCAGTAGATCCAGAGATTACCCCCTACAACCTCACAAACTTTACCTCTTTATAGATTGGTTTCCATAATACTGCTGACTCTATAGACAATCTTTTAAATATGCTGATGAGTCCAACGGATTGCAAATGATATTGTTTTTTTTTTTATCAAATCAAATGCATAAAAACCATTTAATGATCTACAATAAAGTTATGTAAACGTGAAAAAGAAGGAAAACCCTAATAGCAAAACCTCGATCGTTGTTGAGTATCACATTTGTCATTTTAGTGGAGTCATACTTAAAAAACTATTTCAATTTTTTAGCTGTGTCCAATCAACCCCTACCTCCCCGCGAGAATAAACATATGACGTCACCGGCGGGTAAACAAACAAACAAACACATGCGCCGCGCTCATGTTTCCTTAATACAATTATTATTTCGAATGTGGAACGCCAATGGAACGGACGTGGTGTTGCCATTAGAGGTGTTTTTATTTTTTACTTTTAAACACTACAGGCAGGCTAAATGCCATGCCGGTTAATGCCTCATTGTCTATGCGAATTAATTATATCGAGGTTACTGCTAATACTTAATTTAAAAATAAATCTCGTTTTATTATTTGATATTTGTACCTACTGTATTCTAAACTAGCCGATTTAAATAAATGAGGTGTTACATTGTTTTAAATGAAATCTCGATTCTTAGGTACATTTCAAAATATCCGTCAAATGCGACCGCTTGCTCTATACAGTAAAATCTTTGTACTACCTAATTACCTGGGCGCACGGCAGTTTTTTTGTTTTTTATGTCACTAGTGACAACAAGGCAGGCGGGTCACCTGATGGTAAGTGACTACCGTCGCCTATAGACATTAGCAAGACCAGGTGGACCGCCAACGTGTTGTACACCATATTACAATGCCTTAAGGGCAAGGGCAACTGGCTCTCAAGTGCAACTGCCGGAACACACCAACAGGTGCTTGGCGACAGATTTACAACTTGAGGGTGGTAGCCAGCCAGTCGAGTACCACATAGTACCCTACCACCGTGCTGTGGTTTCCTCACGATGTTTTCCTTCACCGAAAGCTCAAGCTCATTGTAGGATTCGAACCCACGACCTTCGCCGCGGTATCCGACGTCACTTACCACTGAGCTATCATCGCCGCGCGAGCCAAGTTCAATTTAAAATGAAGATTGAATTCACCTAGATGTATTCGCTTTTCTAGAGTGAGTGTCAGGTAAAATTTAAGCCATTAGTCCACTATTGGATATAGACATCTGGAAGGTTATAAAGAATAAAAAGCGCAATAGCCATGTTGCCAATCTTAACAAAGTCTAGCAACACCTAAGTGACCGAATATCTTGAGTTCATCTGATGAGGTCACAGGTTCTCAGTCAACATCTATAGGTATACTACGCGCCTGAACAGCAACCGAGGTGATGATAGCTCAGTGGTAGTGACGTCAGATACCGCGGCGAAGGTTGTGAGTTCGAATCCTACAATGAGCTCATTGCAGGTATAGCCACAGCACGGTGGTAGGGAACTTTGAAGTACCCGACTGGCTGGCTACCACCCTCAAGTTGAAAATCTGTCGCCAAGCATCTAACACATATATGTAGCTAGGTATGTATGACTGCTGCACTTGAAAGCCACCTTCGGCCACATCATTACTTACCATGATGAGATTGCGGTCAAACAAGCTTATCCAGAAGTAAAAAAATATAACCTCCGTTCCTAAGTCATACATTTTTTTTACCACAAGTGACAACGAAGCTGACGGGTCACCTGGTGGTAAGTGACTACCGTCGCCTATAGCAATCCCTTTCGTATTGCTAATGTCTATCTTACTAATATTATAAATGTGAAAGTTTTGATGGATGGATGTATGTTTGTCACTCATTTACGCCAGAACGGCTGAATGGATCTGGATGAAATTTGGCATGGAGTTAGATTATAGTCTGGAATAGCACATAGGCTAATATTTTATACCGGAAAAAGATAAAATCCTTCGGGAACGCGGGTGAAACCGCGTGGAACAGCTAGTAGTATATCCATAGGCGACGGTAGTCACTTATCATCAAAAATATAACCATACCAAATTAAATGAGAATCCGCTTAGACAAAAAGGATTACTTTCGAATTTATATTATAACTTTACTTACTAGCTGTTCTCCGCGGTTTCACCCGTTTTCGTTCCCGTGCTCTATTATCTTTTCCCGGGATAAAAATAAGCCTATGTCAAGGGATAGTTTAGCTAACTGAAATAATTATTAAATGCGGTCTAGTTATATTTAAAAGAGAAAAGAGGGACTATTGTAAAAAAAAAAACCGGAGAGTTTGTTTCGCCGTTTCTTCTCCTGACAGGTCTTTATTTGGAAATGGTGGTAACAGTAACAATAGCATTAAAAATAGCAATAAGACGTTCAATAAGTGTTCCTTAATGTCCCAAAATTGAATAAAACAGTTTGAGTTTGAGTACTTTTTTTAAGATTATTCGTTGCATGTATACAAAAATACAAATCTTTACTCTTTATAATATTAGTGAAGATGGATGGATTACAAACCTACCTATCTATATACACAGACGTACATAAATAAATAAATACCACAGAGTGATTATTCGTAGCATAGGTAAGCGCAATAACAATAATTGTTTTACTTATGACGTCATTTTGCCAAGATGCTTTATGGCCAGTTGTTTATCATTAAAAAGTTACCCAGAGAATGTAAATACTTACGCGATTGCACTACTACATAACTTTCTATCCTGAAAATTCAGATCAAATAAAAACGGTAGATAGAGCCCCGCGCATTTAAAGTGAAGCACAGTAAAGGAAGACGATCGCGTTCCTGCGCGAGTCACGCGGGATAATGACGTACCAGGTCACGATTAATTCTCGTGAAATTTTATGAGCAGGTTTTTATCGATTCAGTTTTTGGTAATTTTTCAAAATGGCGGATCCATGAGGTTTGAAAAATGAGTTTTTTTTAAATGTCACTTAACTTTCTCGAAATCTACAGCTCTCTGAGCCAATATTTAAACTTTTTGTATCATTAAGTTACCTGTTGAATTCCTATTTTTCCTTTTTGTAATACTTTATTCTTTTTATGAGTAGTAAAAGGCTAGATATTTTATTTAATACTAACTCTCCCCCGCAGTTTCACTCGAGCTCCCGTGGGATCCGCGTTCCCGTGGATTTAATATTTTATACAAACCTTGTCCTAACAATAACGAATACATAAAACAAAGAATCATCCAATTTGGTGCAGTCATTCGAAAGTTATGAGCGTAGGTACATACATTTCGAAGATCCATTTTTATTTCACTTACCATCAGGTGACCCGCCTGACTCGTTGTCACTTGTGACATAAAAAATGATTATTTTTATTAGGGCTCATAACATTTCATAAATAAATGCTCCATGGCATAATATACGGTACTTACTGTAAAAACGCTTCTTTTAACTACCTATTTACATACCTACACTTTT
The DNA here is from genome assembly GCA_951361185.1 of Ochropacha duplaris. Taxonomy (NCBI): domain Eukaryota; kingdom Metazoa; phylum Arthropoda; class Insecta; order Lepidoptera; family Drepanidae; genus Ochropacha; species Ochropacha duplaris. The sequence goes on along the minus strand of OX592715.1, from coordinate 1,550,590 downwards.
TAACCGACTTCAAAAAAAGGAGGAGGTTCTCAATTCGTCTGTATGTTTTTTTTTTTTTTAATCTAAATAATACCATGTTCCATTGCTATGAGATTAATAATTACCTAATATGTACCAACAAATAAGGAATAAGGAAATAAGTATTTATTTAATTAAATACATCCGGTATTTTGACTATTTGGTATATCAAACTAATTAGTCAACACGAAAATAATAATTTTCATAGTAAATTGAGTGACTATTTTATTTCTAATCGGTATATTATTACCTAACATTGAAACTAACCAATTTAATTATTGTGTGTAAAATTTAATAATTCGTTTTTTAGGGTTCTGTATTATTTGTTATTTATTCTGTACCAAAAGGGTAAAAACGGAAACCCTATTTATTACTTAATAAGACTCTAACCACAGTTTATTGAAAACTGTGACTCTACTGTCCGTCTGTCTGTCAACAGGCTGTATCATGAACCGTAGCTAAACAGTTGAGATTTTCACAGATGATGTATTTCTGTTGCCGCTATAATAACTTATTACGTAACTTTATTATGCAAAAACATAGGTAAGTAAATACAATTAAAAAAGGTTACCCTGACAACCAAAATAGTGTAAACTGTAACAACAAATACTAAAAATAGAATAAAATAATAAAAAAAAACATCGGGGGCATCTTCTTAAAAACTATACAATCCAAATAATTTGTAATTTAATTAAGTATTTGTTATTTCGAAGCATTAGGTACTGAGGTAACATTTTGTAATTGAACCTCCAATTAATTAAATAAAAAAAACATTACCCTCCATTGCGTCGCGCAGTAGGGTAAAATATAACCTTGCCGAGTTTCTTGCCGGTTCTTCTCACTTGTAGGCCGACTTCCGAACCGGAGGTAACTTCTGTAACCTTCATAAGTGCTCTCCCTCGGCTTAAACCGAATAAATGGTTTTGACTTTGACTTTGACCGAAAAGCGCGTGAACAAAACCTTCACTTCAAGTATGCGTTTAGCGGTACCCCATCCAATACCAAGCCGCGTATTCTGCCATGCAAAACTAATATTCACAAATTAAACTATTCACGGTCACTGAGACGCGTTACTGGCATACAAATTTTTAACAAGCGAGAATCGAATCTGTGACCGCCGACTGACTGCTAATGAACTTAAATTTATGAACCGTCGGTTACATAATATGACGTAATGCATAATCTACTTGTGCGTTTTGTAGTAGTTTACCATCCATACAGACAATATCATGGTAGCTTTAGCCCGCGACTTCGTCTGCGAGGATTTTTTCTATTGCGGATGTAATTTATTAGTAGTGACTATTAGATAATGGATTTAATTGAAAATAATCTATACATTATATAATATTATAAAGAGGATCTGGATCTACTGAACCGATTTTGAAAATTCTTGTACCAATAGAAAGCCACGTTATTTGTGAGTGTCATAGGCTATATTTTTATCCTGGGAAAAGATAAGATCTCTCGGGAACGCGGGTGAAACCGCGGGGTGGAAAACAAGTATTTCATAAAGCTCGGTCTACACTCGCGTGTAGGCGTGTTAAGCGAGTAGGAGAGCGTTTTTGTGGCCTAAGCCTTGGAGACTAGTTACTGTGCGGAAAGTAAGCTTAAAAAGACACGGAATAAACTAAATATAACGCGAAGATACTAAATTTTAATTTCCATGGAGAATCCTGAAAAATAAAATCGATTTCGCACCTATCCTGTTTTATTGCATTGACAATTTATTTGCCAAATTTTATCCAAATCCTAAAAAACAAACTATTTCAATGAATTGTCTAGTAGTGGATGCGAGTCTACAACCTACAAAACCACATAAATATAATATGTCGTAGGTACCTACATATATTATAGCAAAAAAAACACACATTTCCAGCTAGCTACGTGTTAATATGTACACAATTCATTTGCAAACTATCGCTCCTTGTAAGCTGTTGTGTAAATAACGATTTTAAATATAATTTGGCACGTCTAAACGTATTGTTTGTATTGTGCTCGCCATTTGAAATGTTGACGCATGAGTTTGCAAAGAATTGTTTTATTATTATTAAGATTAACACGTTTCAATTGGTAATTAATTTTCATGGTCAAGCGAACCTTTGATAGTACTTGAGAGAGTCTTGAGGTAGCTGACCGACCTTCCTATCTTGTTCACAATTTCATGGTAGTGTAGCAACATCTATCTACAAACAGATACAGTTCGCACGCCTCCTAGATAGATGGCGCTCCAATAATCTGCATCGCGCTATCGAAGTTTTCCAAGCGATCTGCATATTTACAAGCTTCCAACATTTACAGTTGGACCGCGGTTCCCAGGCACTCTAACAGGAGTCTAACACATCGCTCCTCCATACTAGCACCACAGTCTAAATAACTCTTATTTTACGCTGTGCTAGCATCGTCGCGCCAAAAAGAAGCGGAGAAGGAGAGATGAGCTGAGAGGAGACGTGAAGCTTATCTCTCTTACTCGCGTCTCGCGTAGCCTTCACAAGAGTGTAGAGCCAGCATTATTTCAGCCAAGTAGCGGTTAGCGGTTACTCTCACTCTAAGTTCATATACAGTTCACGGTGACGTACATTTTTAGGGTTCCGTAGCCAAAGGGTAAAAAAGAAAACCCTATTAGGTACTAAGACTCTACTGTCCGTCTGTCTGTCTCTCACTAGGCTGTATTTTCACACAGTTGAAATTTTCCCAGATGACGTATTTCTGTTGCCGCTATAACAACAAATACTAAAAACAGAATAAAATGATTAAAGAAAAAAACTACATGTACTGTATGAATCGCACTTGACCGGTTTTTTTTCAATAGTGGAACTATGCACCCGATGACCAAAGACCAAAGTAATTCTAACAAAAAACTACATAGGTCTTGCCATTCACTAACGCCCCACCCCCACTCTTTTTCCTAATCCTTACAATGCAAGTGTGACCTACACTCCTACCAACTTATCTGTGAAATGGCGAAAATTGGAACTACGGCCGTCATGAACATTGGAATGTCACAACTGTCAGTTCATTGACCACTAGCGCCACCCTTTAGTTCACAGATAAGTTGGTGTGGTGGCATTATACAACCTTTTGCTATACATATAAATATAATCATAAACATAATAGACATATCGACAGCTGAGCTCTACAAGTACAACACGAAAGGATGCACTGTAAAGGATTACATTACATATCAAATTTATTTTACTTTATTTTAGTTAATTTTCGGTTTCTGTTGTCTGTCTTCATTGTGGTCGTCACCTCTAATTAGGGCCCCATTTATACGTAATGTTGTACCTGTATTTTTGAATGTATAGTGTGTCTTGTTGGTGATCTAATAAATTTATATTATTTTATATTATACTAATACTAGTGGACCCGGCAGACGTTGTCCTGCCCTGAAATTAAAACAAAACTTAGAACCCGATTCCAGCGCCATCTACCGGGTCCAATTTTGTTTTCAAATCATCGAGGAACCCATTGAAATACACACACAAAATTTCATCCAAATCGGTCCTGTTACCATACTCCTCCGAAACGGCTTGACCGATTACTCAAATTACTAAAATGGCTATTAAAAAATAAGGGTTGATCGTAGAAGGGTGAAAATTGGGGATTGTATGTATTTTTGTATGTTGTATCATAAAAAAAAGAAATTAGAAATTTTGTCTCAAAAATAAAAATAAAAATTTAGGGGTGGACTTCCCCTAACATTTAGGGGGATGAAAAATAGATGTTGGCCGATTCTCATAGATACCGGATAAGCACAAAAAATTTCATCAAAATCGGTTAAGCCGTTTCGGAGGAGTATGGCAACGAAAACTGTGACACGAGAATTTTATATATTAGAAGATTATAAAGAGGAAAGATTTGTTTGTTTGCTTTGAATAGGCTCCGAAACTACTGGACCGATTTCAAAAATTCTTTCACCGTTGCACAGCTACACTATCCCTGATGAACATAGGCTATATTTTATCCCGGGAAAAGATAAGATCCCTCGGGAACGCGGGTGAAACCGCGCGGAACAGCTAGTAAATAATAAATTAGGAAAAAGAGTAGGGCGCGTCTTCGTTCGTGGATGGCACTATGTATACATTCACATTTTTATTTTTTTTTACAACATTCCCAGTAGGTACTTACAGGGCCGGATTTAAGGGAGGGCAACCGGGGCAACCCTCCACAATAGAGGTGTAGCGACATCTATCTACACACAGATATAGTTCGCACGACTCCTAGATAGATGGCGCTCCAATAATCTACATCGCGCTATCGAAGTTTTCCAAGCGATCTGCATATATACAAGCTTCCAACATCTACAGTGGGACCGCGGTCCCCAGGCACGATGACCTAGCCTGGCGGAAGGTTTTCCCTTTTCAATGGAGGAGTCTAACACCTCGCTCCTCCATAGAGGGGCCCCTACATAAATTGTACTTATTTAAAAATATCTTATTAAAAAATACCTTATGAACTAAATATCAGATATCAATGTCACAAGTAAAAGAAAAAATATAATCTCAAAAAAAATGATAAATATTTTGTTGTCCCAGGGCCACCACACCTGTAAATCCGGCCCTGGGTTGCATTTTGTTGCAAATTGATGCATATAGGTACGTAGGTAGTTGAACCTACTTTTTGTCCTGGCTAGATTATACAGCTGGAAATGGGTTGTTCACTCTAACTAATGTCATTAGCCCTTGTGTTTATGTAGCAGTCATATAATAATATCAGTTGTTTAGTAAGATGACTAGAATATTTTACAGAACGAGCGTAGAGCCGTAGATAAGATTTAGAATTAGGATTAGTTTTTTGTTCGTTCGTGGACTGTATGTAATCCTATTGAATATTTTCACTATTTTTCACACAAAGTTTAGGTACTTAATCATACAACTTATGGCGGATACTAAGACCAAAGTGAAGCATAGCAAAGGAAGCCGAACGACGCGAGTCACGCGGGATAACGTACCTACGTGTAGGTCACGCACACAACTTCGTGCACATTGCTTCACTTCATTGGAGATTATTGTTTACTTGATGTCAAGCTTGTACAATCTGACTTACCTACTAAACTACTCAGTAGTGACACCTATTGAACTTGCAAAAGCAATCGCCACATATCGCTGCTAGCACAGTATAAATCAAAATCGGTTCAGCCGTTTAGCCTACACAGCGTGCCAAAGAAATATACATTCATACACTTACACTCGAATAACATAACCCTCCTTCTGCCGCAGTCGGGAAAAAGAGTATTTTAATTAATTACATTGTTTTCATTGCCATCTATTGAAATACATACAAACGTAGTTTGATATTCTCTTTGCGTACAGCATTCTACGTGTCATTAGACTTTGGCCAAGGAAATGAGTTGGAGGTGAGTCATTAACTAGTTGTCCACATTGCAAGATAGATGGCGTATCAAAATAAAATCAGATTATTTCAGATAATCTTAGATATATTCATAGTTAATGTACAAGCAGGACAATATAAAACAATCTTTATATTTAAATACAAAAGTACACTAGATTTTTTTAAAGTAACAATTATATTCATTTAATTTTATTTTGGTGAATGGTATGGCTGTATAAAATAGTACCATTGCTCATTTTAATGCGAAGTTTTCTATTGTGCAAAAAATAAAAAAAAGTGTGAGGTAGCGAGAAATGGCGTCGCAAGTTGTTTTTTATTCGCAATCAATGTGTTTCTAATCGTTGTTTGTCACCTTAAAGTATTTAGTCGTTGTTCTGATAAAACTAATTAGTCGCGTGTATGTTTAATTGACGAAAAGTGTTTATTTATTAGTGATATCATCTCGCGACGCCAGACAATGGCGTCCCCGAACGAGTCCAGAATATCGCATGTAAAAGTCGGTGAAAATCACGATATTGTGGACGAGTATTGCGTTTCAAATGGTAATGGAGACGCCGATGAGGGCGTTAAACGTCGCCGTGTCAATCACGACTGTAAAAAGCTGTCGAAACTGGGGTATAACCCAAGTATGTCAACGGCATCAAAACCATCGGATTCTAAAGGTATAAATCGTTATATATCTATATGGAAATCACATCAACACTCCTCCACACCGACCGACAATGCTCGCTCACTGATTTCAGTTATGAACTCGTGTGAAATTTTGGTGGGAAACTTTGTAACCTATCATCTACTAGTTACATCACGAAATAGAGGTCATACCTGTTTATAAACATATCAAGCATATTTGGTATGTAATTTACATGATCCATATGTAGTTACAAGAGTCATTGTCATAAATATCAAGCATTTGTTGTTGATTTTTGTTGCAATCAAATACTATGACTTGCATCAGATTGTTTGACCTTGTATCGAGCTGATCTTTCCTTTCTACTTGCATTAAGGTCTTTATTTGACGAAATTACAAATTCTTTACAATGAAACGTGACCAACCTTGTACTTGAGGTTTCCCTGAAAGATCAAAGAATCATACATGTCTCACCGAGGTTTAAAAACTACAAGTTTAACTTATCTCTGTAGGGCATAGAGTGTAACTTAAAAATCTAACTTTTATTTGGTTGAATAATCTTAATAACTATGTTAACTTGGCTATGGTATCGTGGAAATACCTAAATGAACACCATAAAAGAAGAACCAAAATATTGTGTCCATTACAGTTAATTTTTATCAGGGTTCCGTACCCAAAGGGTAAAAACGGGACCCTATTACTAAGACTTATCCATCTGTCGGTCACCAGGCTGTATCTCAAGAACCGCGATAGCTAGACAAATTATGTATTTCTGTTGCCGCTATAATTTTATTTAATAGGGGCAAGGGAGTGTGGGGTTTGATTTGATTTATAAAGGTACTAGTTGTCCCCTGCAAAGAACCTTTTATGGGTTGAATTTTCTAAAATCCTTAGCAGTTAAGTACCTACTCCTTATTAGGAATCTTTCTACCAAAGTTCAAGTTTGTTAAACTTTCTGTGACTTAGTTCTGCACTGACTCCAATCCATCATCTCTGGAAAACAATGTTGGTCTAACATTTGTATGATAGGCATCATACATACATTAGGTATCCAGTTGTTGTTGTATGACATAATTTTCCTTTAAAATCATTCACTATACTTATTGAAGGAATTTCAATCACACAACTACATAATTTGCTAGGAGTTAGCTTTTTACTACTGCAGATTCTCCACACAGTTCAATTGGGGTATGCCTCATGATATCATACATTTTTATGACTATCGTGAAAAGGGGTGGTATAGCTAAAGATATATCCTTTGTGACATCCTATAAATAAATCAAGGGGCTGGAAACAAAAGCATAACTATTCATTTATAGCCATTGTTTTATCTTAATTTTATAAGCTCTCCTCTGCAGTTCCGCATTCCCATGGGATCTTATCTTATCCCGGGATGTTAATCTGGATAATGTAGCATACAAATGGTGAAAGATTTTTTTTAATTGGCCCAGTCGTTTTTGAGTTTATTTGTTACATACATACACACATACTTATAAATGTTTCCTCTTTATATTATTCGAAAGATACATATAGGTACCAAAGATGGACATGGTAGATGAAAAATACAAAACCCAAGGAAATAATCATTTATTATTAAAACATTTCATTTGGCAAATCTATAATATTCCAAGGCTATTCAAAGTATCTACCTACCTCAATTAAATTCCACTCACCTATGTTTTAGGGAAAACCTACTTGGGAGTTGATGTTATTTTTTTGTTAAGTAATTTCTATGTTTTTATTTGTCAAGATTTGTACCTGACCAAAGAGAAATGCAGATTGATCTTATGATATATTAATTATCAATGAAACTGAATAAAATAATCCTATTCTTCCTTTTATATTCAAATTCCATTGTCCACTCTATAAAATAAAAAAAATGTTATTAAAATTAAAATTCTGTGAAGCAATGGGTAACATACCCAAAAAAACATAATTATAGTCTATAGGTAGTGCCATCCAACAAAAAGTGCCCGACTCTTTTTCCTAATCTAAAATGTAAGGGTACATTGCAAGTGTGGATTTTGAGAACATTTTTGGCCTGGTATCGAGATCTTTAAGCCATTTCTTTATTTTAAATATTCATCTTTTATGTTTAGTCACGTTTTATTGTCACTTTCACTGTAAAGTCTAGTCCTCGTCCGTACAAGTCCGGTCTAATTTTAGTGAAATTGGCGGCTATTCCACTAAAACATTTCATGGACTTTTTGGGACAACCTGGAAAGTCACGATACACGCTTTCATTTCATTTCACTTCACTTGTGCACTTAGATTGACCTTTATTGGATAAAACGCCACCGAAATTATTCAATAAAACTCAAAATACACGAATTTAAAAACGAAAACACAACGTCACTCCGCAAGTTCCCGCCAAAAAGTCCCGATGTGACTGCTGCAAGTGTGGATCTTTTGCTGGTGTTGTAGTGTAGTGCTGACTATATGTATAGTATATGTCAATATGCAGCACAACAACACTAGGGCGCGTCTTCGTCGATGCCACTATCTGTAATTGAGAAACACCTGTTTCTTGCCGGTTCTTCTCCGTTGGAGGCTGACTTCCGAACTGGTGGTAACTTCTGTAACTAAACCTTCATAAGTGACCTTGTAGGGCCTAAACTGAATAAATGGTTTTGACTTTGACTTCTTTTGAAGTATTTTTTTTTATATAGATTAGTATGTAGTTTAATTTACCATTAATGTTAAATATATTCCACAGGTATTAAACGCAAGCGCAGTCAAGACTCCAAAGAACTTTGCCTATGGGATGATAATGCAAAACCGGCCAAACTAAGTAAAATATGGCCGGTATTTGATTCTGGAGGGTACGGAGATGCGGCTATACTGACGTTGCACACATTAAACAAATGTCCATCATTGAGAAACCCTCTACTCTTCAACACTTTTCAAAGCAGCATGGGCATAAATCAGTACGATTGGTTTGCCGGTCTTAATACGTCATGGAAGCAAACTCAAATGGCGGGAACGATTTCATCGGATGACGTCACGAAACGCCTCTTCTCTTCCGTGTCCCGTCAGCTGCGCATCATCAATTCACATTTCCAGAGGTCAATGTTCAGATATAAGTATCCAAGGGTGACAAGATCGAATGTTCTTCTAGAAAGTTCGAACCAGAGACGACCGGCGACTCATGTCAGTATGTCCTTAAAAGCTATAAGGTTCCAGTCTACCCCGAGAAGGGAACTGCCTTGCTATGGAAATCTGGAGTTACCTTTGAAGATTAAGCAGGAGGGAACGTCATCTCAAGTCTTCCCAGCGATCGGTAGGAGTGTTAACTCGGACAATGTGTGTGATGTAAAAGTTAAGGTTGAAGATCGAGTTAAAGTGGAGAAGGAGAAGGAAAGAGAGAGAGAGAGAGATAGGGAGCGCGACAAAGAAAGAGAGAGAGACAGGTGAGTGTATACTAATATGTTTGTTTAATAAAGCCTTGTTGAGCGAGCTCAGTGGTAGTGTATGTCGGATAACGTGACGAAGGTTGTGGCTTCAAATCCTCCTATTTGAGCTTGAGCTTTTGGTGAAGGAAAACATTGTGAGAAAACTATAGCACGGTGGTAGAGTACTTTTTTTTAATTCTTGATAAGCTTGTGTTTGACCACAATCTCACCATGGTAAGTGATGATGTGGCCGAAGGTGGTAAGCACACAAAGCCTTGATAGGAACTGTCGGAACACACCGATAGTTACTTGGCGACAGATTTTCAGCTTGAGGGTGGTAGCCAGCCAGTCGGGTACTACAGAGTACCCTACCACCATAGTAAGATTTATTATTATTATTTATTGATCAGGCAGGCAGTTGATTCAACTGATAAGTGCCTATATCCTGTTGTTCTTCTCTTTGAGATGCTTGTCGATTTCCTCACGATGTTCCTTCACCGAAAGCTCAAGCTCATTGTATCCGACGTCACATACCACTGAGCTATCATCGCCTTAAAAGCCACCTCCTGAGCTCTATCTTACATGTCCCAGGTCATCACACCGTCACTCGTCATCATCATCATGCCACCACTGCCGGCGGCGCGCGCGCATCAAGCGTTGCTCGATCGGCGTGCAGTGTCGCCGCGACCGAGCCACGTCGGCCGCTCCCGCAGCTCCGCCGCCCGACACGTGGGGGCCCCTCGCAGAGACGCCTGAAGTTAAGGGCCTCAAGTATCATAGGTCAGAGAACTTTTAGTGGCCCACCTCATTACGATATGCGTGAGGCAATCAAATAGGGATGATACCTATATTCAAGAAAAAATACCTAACCCTTGTAAAACATCTAAAAATATTCGAACACAGCGAACACGTTGTAAAATTCCGCCTTTCTATGATTTTTAATTACCAATTTAATAACCAAGAGTAGGTCTTTTGATGGTGCATATCTATGACGTCACAAGTATGTATTTCATACAAAACTCGCATGTAATAATAATAATAATAATTTATTTTCAACAACAAGGTTTATACAAGCCCTGATTCCTAAACCAGCGTTAGCTGTATATTAGGAATCAGTTCCTAACCAATAAGTAGATTTTTTTTTTAAATATAATGATGTACTTTAAGTGCATCATTAAAATTACAATCTAGCCAAAAGACTAATGAGTAACTTAAATTTGACTTAAACTGCTAAGTAGAGTATATGTAGTGAAGCCAAATTGTTATATTAAATATAGTTGTATTACATATAAGCTAAGAAACTGTGTGTGTGTGTGTGTTTGTTGTTTATGGTGATCGAGTGTGGCTTGCAGCTGAGATTTTATTTCAGATATAAATCATCGTTTTGAAGTTTAATAAATAGAAGCTGATTTGATATGTCAGTTACTATCCCTATTGTGGCCCTATTCCTAAATAATAACACACTCATCCGCTCATCCTATTTTATTTCAGGACATGATCTACCTGTGTGTCAAGTTTCATCAAAATTCGTTTAGCTTTTCCGTGATCGAGATAGATGGGACCCATGTATCTCTATACCAAAATTCATAAAAACTGGTTTAGCGGTTTAGGCGTGACAGACATACAGACAGAAATAATTTCGCTTATAATATTTACTTTTGCTTATGGCTGTTACTCGTGATATTTTAACGTTCCATTGGTGATTTTTTTTTTAATTGGTTCTAAAGATTACCTCCAACTAACGAACAAAAAACACAAAACTTACCTCTATTATAATCTCAAGATTTACTCAAATGCCCCAAATGTATGGTTTATTTTAAATATTGAAATGGGCTATGGCCACAAAGAAAAGTTGTGTTTCTTGCTAGTTTTTTGGAACGAAGTTATTTTACGCGATTTACCGGTTGGCGTAGAATATATAATTCTTGGTTAACACACTACCTATTACGCCGCATGTCGTAGGTTCGATTCCCATCCAGGACAGACATTTGTGTGCATGAACATGTCTATTTGTCCTGTGTCTGGGTGTAATTATCTATTTAAGTATGTATTTACAACAAAAAAAAGTAGTATATGTAGTATATCAGTGATCTGGTTTCCATATTACAAGCTCTGCTTAGTTTGGGATCAGACAGCCGTGTGTGAACAAATGTCCGAGGATATATTATATTATAATATTATATACAGCAGAGTTACGCCCCCTCCACGCGAACTTTTCCTATATTTCTCTATGATATATTTATTATTATTGTTCCAGACTAATGCGAGTGGAAACTCATCCGAACGGTGGAGCCAGTGTGTTGTACCTGCACCAGAGGGACGTGGATATGCTCAATGCTCAACAGCAGGAGTCACTCGCCAAGGAATTCCTCAAGGTAAGCGTGTACCATTACTCCTGATAGGTTCTTATTCATAAAAATGACGTGAAGGTGAAGGAAAACATGGTGAGGAAACCATATCACGGTGGTAGGTTACTTTGTAGTACCCGACTGGCTGGCTACCATCCTCAAGTTGAAAATCTGTCGCCAAGCACCTATCGATTTGTTCCGTCAGCTGCACTTGAGAGCCAGTTCCCATCTAAGCTTTGTGTGTTTAGCACCTTCGGCCGCATCATCCCTTACCATGTTGAGATTGTAGTCAAACACAAGCTTATCAAGAATTTTAAAAAAATGCCGAAAATATGTTTTACTTTAACTTAATTTATAGTTTTCAAACTTCTTTTGAGTAACGTTTGGTCAAATAAGTTTAAATCAAACAGCAATAAAGGCTTATTAACGCGCTTTTATTAGCTTGGTGTGTATCTATCTATGAATATGACGGGCCGGTTGGCGTGGTTGGTTAACACACTACCTATCACGCCGCAGGTCGTGGGTTCGATTCCCATTCAGGACAGACATTGGTGTGCATGAACATGTCTGTTTGTCCTGAGTCTGGGTGTAATTATCTATTTAAGTATTTACAGTAAAAAAAGTAGTATATGTAGTATATCAGTCATCTGGTTTCCATATTACAAGCTCTGCTTAGTTTGGGATCAGATAGCCGTGTGTGAACAAATGTCCCAGGATATTTATTTATTTTAATCTATGAATCTATGTAACGGAATCTTTGAACGTGATATCTATGTCCTTTGTTCGTGTATGCACCTAATGTTTATTTTTTGTTCATTTGTTTTTTTTTTTTTGTAAATTGTCCGCCATGTTCGTGATGTCATGGACGTAGGCCTCGACTGAAAATCAGCGCGAGGGCTTTTTTTAGCCTTAGCTTTATGATGAGTGGAGACCTATTCCTGGCATCACGCAACATTACATTATTGTTTGTTTGTTTGTCTTGTCTTTTTATGTTATTTCTTTCAGGAATAAATATATTTCTTTCTTTTCTTTCTATTTCTATTTTTTTTTTATTCTGGATAAGCTTGTGTTTGACTACAATCTCACCATGTATAGTGATGATGTGGCGGAAGGTGGTAAGCACACAAAGCCTAGATGGGAACTGGCTCTCAATTGCAACTGTCGGAACACACCGATAGGTGCTTGGCGACAGATTTTCAACTTGAGGGTGGTAGCCAGCCACTCGGGTACTACAAAGTATCCTACCACCGTGCTATGGTTTCCTCACGATGTTATCCTTCACCGAAAGCTCAAGCTCATTGTAGGATTCGAACCCACGACCTTCGCCGCGGTATCCAACGTCACTTACCACTGAGCTATCATCGCCTTAATTGTCGATGTTATTGTGTGTGTTCAGCTAGTGTTCTCGGAGGACAGCGGCGGGTGGGCGCACTTCGTGTGCGGGGTGGTGCGCGGCGCGGCGGGCGCGTTCCCCTGCCTGCTGCAGTACCTGTCGCACGAACACCCCAACCTGGCCGTGAAGGCCGGCGTGCTCGCCAGGGCTTCCGACATCGAGACCACCACCGTCACTAGATACTACCAACAGGTACCACACACAACATACACTATCGGACAATATGGTATTTGACTACAATGAATATATTACTGTTTGTTTGTGTACAGTTTTGCAATTTTGCAATAGTAATATTTGAAATAAAATAGTTTATTTCACACCACAGACAGTTACAAATAATTACAAATTGAATGAGGTAAAAATAGTACATATAAATCATAAAGATTGATATTATGATCCAATATTTGTGGTGGTTGCGGATGATAAAAGGATATTAGACTCTATCATCTGGACTAGGCAAAAGCCTGTATCCCAGGTGATAGGGTTCAGCCTGACGTCACGTCACCTATTTGTCCCAGGAAAATGGAAATGGAAAGATATTTTGACAACTTAAAATTGTTTACGAGCAAGTGACGTCATGATATCACGTGACCTAGGCATTATGGCGTCTCAGCGTTTTGTTGGCCTTTATTTTATTAATATAAACTTTGATGGTATTTTTTTAAGAAAATAGACAAATTCCCAAGAACGAGAATTAAGCAAATTGTAAATGTATTATGCTATACTGAACTATTTTAGATACTTTTCTAAACCCTGTCAAATACTCTACTGCCAACATTTAACACATTCCACAGACAGCATCACACCACTCAACGAACTTACTTTTAAGGCGATGATAGCTCAGTGGTAAGTGACGTCGAATACCGCGACGAAGGTCGTGGGTTCGAATCCTACAATGAGCTTTCGGTGAAGGAAAACATCGTGACGAAACCATAGCACGGTGGTAGGTTACTTTGTACCCGACTGGCTGGCTACCACCCTCAAGTTGAAAACCTGTGGCCAAGCATCTATCGGTGTGTTCCGACAGCTGCACTTGAGAGCCAGTTCCCATCTAGGCTTTGTGTGCTTACCACCTTCGGCCACATCATCACTTACCATGGTGAGATTGTGGTCAAACACAAGCTTATCTAGAATAAAAAAAAAAAAACTCTATACCTTCATTTACCCCAAACTTTTTTCGAGTTTCATTATGCGTACTGCGAAGGAGTGGATCTCCTTGTCTGAGTCTGTTTCCCGATTGTTACAACCTGGGAATCTTCAAGTCACGAGTGAATAGGTTGCTTCTTGGTAAGCGTGCACCATCGTAGACCACATCGTCACCTAACATCAAGTGAGATAGTGGTCAAACGCGAACCTATATTCAATAAAAATAAAAAAAAAACTTGTGCTGCCATTTGCATGGATCTCTCTTTTTATTTTGTTAATAATGTTGTTAAAGCTGGTAAGCTTACAACTGGCTCTCGTCATGGTGATTGTCTCTGTCCAGTCAAGTATGAAAATTATCCAGTTAAAAATCCTTGGTTTTTGAGTTCTTTATCTTGGTTTATCCATTTGACTGCCACAATTTATTTACTCACTTTCGAACAATTTGGCTTCACTACTTATTAGGAATCAGGGCTTACAATCTAGATGTAAAAACCTTGTTGTTCAAAATAAATAAATTATTAATATTATTAAATTACTTTAGGCTCCAGTAAAGGCGGTGACCAGCAAACACCAAACTATCCGAAATAAAATGAGTAAAAAATGATGTTTGACTCCAGGTGCAACAATCGTACGCAGCCGGCACGTTCCGCTGCGGTCCACTACACCAGATCTCCCTGGTGGGGACAGTGCACGAGGAGGTTGGAGGGTACTTCCCCGACATGCTCTCCATGTTGGCACGCTGCCCATTCCTGAAACTGGTGAGTAGACATTTTTTATAATTCTGAATAAGCTTGTGTTTGACCACAATCTCACCATGGTAAGTGATGATGTGGCCTAAGGTGGAAAGCGCACAAAGCCTAGATAGAAACTGGCTCTTAAGTGCAGCTGTCAGAACACACCGATAGGTGCTTGGCGACAGATTTTCAACTTGAGGGTGGTAGCCAGTCAGTCTACAACCTACCACCGTGCACTTGAGGGTGGTAGCGAGCCATTTTTATCACCATATTAGGGGTCATCTGTAAACGCTGCAAATCGACAATATTGATATGTTCTTCTCAGTTGTTTACTTCCAAACCGATGTTAACTTCTGTAGCTCCTTCATAAGGCATAAACCTGTAAAGATTTTAGTATACTTAACTTGTTTTACAGACAATGCCATGGGGTCCCATGTCAGCGGTGGAGATGGAACCCCAAGAGTCCAACGATGGCCCCATCTTATGGATCCGGCCGGGGGAGCAACTCGTGCCAACCGCTGAACTTGGCAAGAGCCCGATCAAGAAACGGAGGTGAGTCTTTGTAATTTTCATTTGTAGCTAGATTCCTTTTCTTTCACCCGCTTTTATGTGATCGAAGACCGCCTAGTGGTCTGATAATGAGCTGATGGTAACTGACTTCCCAGGGGAATAAGCTTCTTTTTATTAAATGTCAAAAGTATATACAAGAATTGCTTGTTTAAAGATATTAGATGTGTTTATAACTTGATTTTAAGGCGATGATAGCTTAGTGGTAGTGACTTCAGATACCGCGGCGAAGGTCGTGGGTTCGAATCCTACAATGAGCTTGAGCTTTCTGTGAAGGAAAACAGTACCCGACTGGCTGGCTACCACCCTCAAGTTGATAATCTGTCGCCAAGCACCTATCGGTGTGTTGCGACAGCTACCACCCTCAAGTTGATAATCTGTCGCCAAGCACCTATCGGTGTGTTGCGACAGCTGCATTTAAAAGCCAGTTCCCATCTACGCTTTGTGTGTTTACCACCTTCGGCCACATCATCACTTACCATGGTGAGATTGTGGTCAAACAAAAGCTTATCCTAAAGTAAAAAAAAAACCATCCAGAATAGACGTTTGTGTGTATGTTTTAGTTTACTATGTAGGTAACCAATGCGGGTTATATTTTTTGATGTATTTTTATTGTTAAACATTTGAAAAAAAAAGCCAATATAGTCAGATGGTCCAAAAATATTTAAAAAATGTAACCTTGCTGAGTTTCTTGCCGGTTCTTCTCAGTTGAAGGCTGACTTCCGAACACAAGCTTATCCAGAATTAAAAAAGGTCTTAAAAATGATGTGTGTTATATATCAGGACGGGTATCAACGAGCTACGTAACCTGCAGTACTTGCCGCGGTACAGTGAGGCGCGAGAGTTTCTCTTCGAGGACAGAACGCGCGCGCACGCTGACCACGTGGGACATGGACTCGATCGTATCACCACTGCCGCTGTCGGTATGTGCATTTACAACATGTGCGAGGAGGGCGGTGGCTGCCACACGCGTCATACTTGTGAACAGGTGCTGCTTGTGGGGGCTGGTGTGGTTGAGTTTGTTGTTTACTAAGTCATAATTAAATTCTATTTATTACTAGGTTCCCGGATAGATTTCGTTCTGTCAAAAGTTAATAGTAAAAATTAAATAAATGTAACGTTTTTCGAGTGATCACGTTATTTATATCTCAACAAGTTTTTTTTTATAGTACGAAATAAAGCCTTCCGTGGTCCTTAAAGAACATACCAACAAATAAATTAGCCGAATTGGTCTAGCCATTCTTGAGTTATGCGCTTACCAACATTCATTTTTATTTATTTATTATTTTGCCGCCTTAACACGCAAATATTATCAGTGAGAATAGATAAATAAATAATGATTAAATGTAATAGGTGTAAGTTGTTTTTACGTAACGCAATTTTTGGAGATTTTTGACCCTTGATATAATAAACAACAAAGAATGTGGAATTTGCTCTCTCAGTGTGATGTGTAACAGTAAATATTGTATTGCGTCAGGTGTGTTGAAGGCGATCCACTGCGGCGAGGAGAGCGACCGCGGCCGCATCACTAAGGACGTGGTCGCCTTCCATGCGGGGGACTTCAACAAGCTCGTGCAGCTGTTGCAGCTCGATCTGTACGAGCCGCCCATCTCGCAGTGTGTCACATGGTCAGTCGGACTTTCTTTTTCTCCTTTTTTTTGCTGGCAATCGTCCTTAAGACATTCTGCCAATTTTAAATCATGTGTCACATGTTGGGCAATGAAAAAAATGTCCGTAGTAAAAGTGTCGCCTTTTTGTTGATATTTAATAATAAAAAAATATTTACTTACAACAAAGAAATACATTTTAAACTTTATACATTTATTTATTTATTTATACATTTCTCCTTTTTTTGTTGGCAAACGACCTTACGACATTCTGCCAATTTCAAGTCATCTGTCTGTTGGGCTACCGAATATACAAAAATGACCTCAGTAAAAGTGTCGCCTATTTGGAGATATTTAATAATAAAAATAAAATTCAACAAAAATATACTTTTTAAACTTTTTTTTTTATTCTGGACAAGCTTGTGTTTGACCACAATCTCACCATGGTAAGTGACGGCCGAAGGTGGTAAGCACACAAAGCCTAGGTTGGAACTGGCTCTCAAGTGCAGTCGGAACACACCGATAGGTGCTTGGCGACAGATTTTCAACATGAAGGTGGTAGCCAGCCAGTCGACTTAAATAAAAAATTCGCCAAACTGCATCACACTTGGTTGTCACTAAAATCAATACATATTTTTTTTATTAAACTTTAATTTTTAGTTTGTAATTTATTAATTAAAAATACCTACATAAAAATCTGAAATGGCCACCTTTTTACTGAGGTCATTTCTGTATAATTGATTAGTGACCCGCCACTTATCTCCTTTAGTTTGTCGTACTTACCGGACATTCTGAATAGAAAAAAACCTAATATATGGTATCGAAACGCAGGTTAGAAGAAGCCAAGCTGAACCAACTGCGGCGAGAGGGAGTGCGCTACTCTCGCCTGCCGCTGTGCTCGGACGATATCTACTTCCTGCCGAGGAACATCATACATCAGTTCAGAACCGTGTCGGCTGTGGCGTCTGTCGGTCAGTACACTTCACACAAATTATACGTGTTTAGGGTTCCGTAACCAAAAGGTGTTAACGGAAACCCTATTCTGTCTGTCTGTAAAAACAGAATAAAATAATTTAAAAAAATACCGAACTCTCGGTGCGCGATTCCGACTCGCACTTGACCGGATTTTTTTAATCTACTAGTGGCGGGTCACCTGATAGTAAGTGACTACCGTCGCCTATAGACATTAGCAAACCAGAGGGATTGCCAATGTGTTGTACACCTTATTACAATGCCTTTAAGGCAACCGGCTCTCAAGTGCAACAACAGGTGCTTGTCGACAGTTCAACTTACTAGGTAGCCAGCCAGTCGAGTACTTTAAAGTACCCTACCATCGTGCTGTGGGTTCCTCACGATGTTTTCCTTCACAGAAAGCTCGAGCTCATTGTAGGATTCGAACCCATATACCCATATATGGTAGTTCCCGTTGACCTAGCTAGAATCACGAAATTTGGCAAAAATTCCAAAAAATAAAAAGAGTTGAAAATTAAAGGATGTCTCCAACCATACATAGCTGATGCCAATTAAGATAGCCCTCTGATTTGTTTGGGCGCTCATACAATTTATAGGTCTAGCTTAATTGGCACCAATCTCAAATAAGGTAATCAATTTTTTTTTTAAATCCTCGAGACTCCATTGCGGAACTCTCGGTGCGCGAATCCGACTCACACTTGACCGGTTTGTTTTAATGGTAACACCGCTATATGGTTGCATACTTTATGTATGAGTTTGGTCGCCAACAAAAGGTGTAGGGTTAAACAGTTGAGAAGGACATTTATTAAAGGTGTATGTAAATTTAGCGTGGCACCTCCGTCTGAAGCAGTACTACCCCACGTCGGAGGCGTCCTCGCCGGCTGACGAGAGACCTGCCGCCGAACCGCAGCCTGTACCTACAGATAACACTGCCACAGGTAAAATTATTCACTAATACACTAACATTTCACCTGATGGTAAGTGACTATCGTCGCCTTGGAAATCCTAGTAATGCTAATGGTCGAACATCGAACGGCGATCTATCTCTTTGAGTATAATTATGGAGATATTTTTGGAACGAAGTTCCTTATCGCGCGTTGTGAAAGGGGGCTAGACGGAAAAACACGTTAGGAAAAATTGTCACGACACTTTTAGTGTCAGTGTCACTTTATTGTAAGCTGTGCGGCGTGCGCATGTTTCTCTCTCTCTCTCTCTATCTCTCTCTATCTCTCTCTCTCTCTCTCTCTCTCTCTCTCTCTCTCTCTCTCTATCTCTCTCTCTATCTCTCTCTCTCTCTCTCTCTCTCTCTTCCTTATAGAAAGCAAGCCAGAAATGTTTTTTTTTTAATATATATATATATATACTCTCTCGATTTATATAACTTATATAACTTCGTTCCATATTATCCGGGTGTCCCTTGACACCTCTCAAGTTTTTATTTCATCTTTGTTGTATAAAAGTAAAACGTATATTACCACAAAGATAACGTGTCGTACTCGTAAAAGAATCGAAACAAAAGCATCGATACTTCAGAGTACTTTTTCCTAGGACCTAATGCACTCACCAATGTCAGACAGGTATTATTTTATAGACTTGCTAGAATTGCTAGGCACAATATTAATATTTTTGGTATTTAATATAAGTTAGTTAATTCATATGCACCAGTAGGTATGTATTTAATGTCTCTTGGTACTGTGTCAAAACTAACCTCAAAACTAAACAGAAAAGTACAGAGAAATAAAAAAACCCCACAAATTAAAAGGTATTTTTTTATTTCTTTTGAAAGTACTTTATTATACCTCGTTTACATCAAAATTTTGCCATCATACAAAATTATTTGATGTGAGACAGCGTACCATAGAAAATTGGTCATTATCCTTTACCTATAATAGTTGTTAATCGTATAAGTTGTTTATTATACTCGAAAAACTAATTTCATTTAATTTTACCACAGAGACCAAAAAGTCATCGAAACACAAAGAAGGCGTGATAGAAATGAGAGCTTTGAGTGCGAAATTCCAAGAGAAACCAGCTCTCAAGCTATCACACTCCAGAAAGAGTGTGGAGGTCCAAACTAAAACAGAGAAAAACACCGACAAGAAGACAGAACGATGTGAAAAAGAACATAAGTCTGACAAAAGCGATCAGAAAAGTGATAAAGTCGACCAGAAATCAGATAAGACAGACCACAAATCTGAGAGAACAGATCAGAAGACGGAAAAGGTTGAACAGAAACGAGAAGACGTTGAAAAAGCTGATAGAAATGTGAAATCTGATAAAGTAGAGCCAAAATCAGATAAGCATGAACATAAAACTGATAAATCAGACCAGAAAACTGATAAAACAGACCAAAGGGCAGACAAGGCTGAGAATTCTGATAAATCAGAACAAACTGACATTAAATCTGATAAGATAGAGCAAAAGAGTGATAAGAATCATAGGCATAGAGATACAGAAAAGCGTCGGCCGTCAGACAACCGATCGTCCGACAAATCGCACGATCACCACAGGCGACATTCGTCCTCGTCGCGCCACAAATCGTCCCATCGATCGGATCGACACAAGAAAGACCACAGAAGTGATGACAGAAAATACGAACATAAACATCGGGAGAGATCGGAGAGCGGGACAAAAAACACTAATATAAAATTAGAGAGCATAAAGTTACCGCAAGATGTTGTCAATCGACCACCTGATTAGTGTTTTACATTTTCTAGGGATTTTTATATAGTTTGAAGTGATAGTGCTTTAGTATCGATTTGCTAAAGGACTTTAGACCTTATAGCTTGTAAACTCATCAAAATCACTAAACAATTATGTCCCATTACATACAGAAAATGCGATGTAAATATCCTAAAAATCAGTTTAAATAGGCAAAGTGAAAAAGACATTTCTGAATTTATGCTCTCAAGTCTAAATTCCTTTAGTAAATTACAACTGCCTTCCTTCTCCCTTCGTATAGTACCTTAGGGTAATTTATTTGTAAATATACGATTAAGTGGGTCTCTTAGAGGCTATGTGAAGATTATGATTGCGCAGTTTTAGATTACCGTAAAAAACTCGATGTTACTAACCAGTGATTTTTAGTACTATGTGTTTATTTTCAAGACATTATGTTCTATTGGATATTGATAAAACGCGAATTCTTGGTTCACCGTATAAGTGTTGACGGCATTTGCAGTTTGATGTCTCTAAATGTGAACCCTAATCGGCAGTTAATTTAGACCCCATGAGGGCACTTGATGGTCAAAACTCAATAAATCTTGCAATGTATTTTGAAGCAGATATCTTTAACCGATTCAGCTGAAATTTTGTATACACGTTTAGTTTGGATGACAATGCATGGTCAGCTGTGTGACGTCATTCTAAATCGAACATGGCGGAACACCTAAGATAGCGGACTATTATTTTTTAATGCAATACTACAATTTGGGTATCAAATGAAAGGGCTTGCTGAAAATAACACGAAAAATTAAGTGACGTCACTCTAAATCTAAAGCTTGTTGCATAGTTTATTAATAATGAATATGAAAATTACTACTTCAATTAATTTATGCAAATAAAATCAAATATTAATTTGATAAAGTAGCTTTCTATAGGTGAAATAATTTTTAAAATCCGTCAAGTATTATCTGAAATTATCCATTACAAAACCCAACACTAAACAATTTTTTTATTCTCGTTATGATATGACTAGTTTATATTATTTTTCATATTAAAATAGTATTCTACTTATAATCAATCCAAAACGAACATATTCAAAATCTAAAACTGCGGCGCGTATGTGATTTAAACAGAGTTTTAATGAAGACAGAGAAAAACATAGAGATATTATAATAAATTAAACATTTAAGACGAAATAATAATAATGATAAATAAAAAATATTCACACATATTTCTAAAAATCGCACTAAGAGTAATTATAAATATATATTACATTCAGATAGAGTAGGTAAGGTTCTGATGAGTTTGTTTTTACTGTTTTTTAGTTAAAGATTTTGTGATCACATATACAGATTAGCGATTAAAGGATTTTCTACGTTATATAAATAAGGAAATGATCTCTAAATTTATTTACAATGCAAAATGTGGTCACAAAATCTAAAAATGAATTTGGTTTCAATTCGCGTGCATCTCTTGAGTAGATGTACAGAACTGAATATTTCTTTGGATAGTCTCCGCTCAAGAATTGAAAAAAAATTTAATACAATTTCAAAACGTTAAGTAAAGAATAGCAAACACTGTAAATGTTCGCATATGAGCTGAGAGATGTTAGCCGCGCCGCGCGGTTTATTTCGCGTTTAACGTGACCTGAAAATACGGGCTGTTATACGTAAAAATAATTTTTCATACCTGACTATTTGAATGCCCGAATTATTCTTGATAAATAAATAAGTTTCTCAATGAATACTTTCATATATTTTGAGAAAATTATTATTTCAAAAGCATTTTGTAATCAATCATTGTCATATATATTTTTAGTTAAAACTCCTTTTATTATAATATAATTCAGCGGAAGCGCATATAAAAAGCATTTCTCAGCTCATAACATCATGTAGGTATATCAATGAAATAAAATAGTTAAAGAATGTTTACAATAGCATATCCCCATAGAAAATGCCCGTAAAATACGTTATAACGAGAGATACGTTAGAAAACCCAGTATTATTAACGTTATAGCTAAATATTAGAGTGGCGTAACACACACTTGCCAGATAAAGAAATACGTATTTAATGCGGTTTTAAAGAAAGTATATTTTGGATGCGAGAATTAAAGAGAAATTGTGTTGCGTTAACTATTACAGAGAATATTCAACTTTAATTATCGTTTATACAGGGGGTTCGGTAAGGAGTATGACAAACTTAACTTGAGGTAGATCACTAGAGATAGGTAGATCACGTACCAAATATACAAAAATTATCTCCGTAAAAAGGTCATCGTTTTCGAGATATTTCAGATTTTTATGTATTGTTTTTTGAATTTTAGATACCTATTAAATATCTCGAAAATGTTGACACTATAGAGGAGCGAGGTGTTAGACTCCTCCATTGAAAAGGGAAGATCTTCCGCCAGGCTAGGTCATCGTGCCTGGGGACCGCGGTCCAACTGTTGATGTTGGAATCTTGTATATATGCTGATCGCATGGAAAACTTCGTAAGCGCGATGGTTATTGAAGCGCCATCTATCTAGAAGTCGTGCGAACTATATCTATGTGTAGGTAGATAGATGTCGCTACAACACTTTTACTAAGGTCATTTTTGTATATCTTGTAGGTCTCACCTATCTCCCCCTTAAACTTGTCGTACTGCTTACCGGACATCCTGTATACGGATGGAAATATCATAAATGGGTGATTGTTGAGATACGCATTGAAATTTGATCTGTATCCTAATGCCATTGAGGTTATTTGATATTTTCAGCAAAATTTTCAATTTTATTTACTGACCAAAATGTATGTTCAATTGTTTCTCATTGTTTGGAAACTGTTTCGTAAGTATTTCAAGCGTTTATTGCGACCTTGTACATTTTTTTATATTTTATATTTAAATCGGATTTAATGGTGAATCGCCCGCTTTTTGGGGGCTGTAAAAATTGGCAACTGTTTGTATTATAAAGTTAACGCTCGGTGTCGTCATTTGTTGAATGAATTTTATCCTAATGTTATCCGATGCACGATTTTTGATTGTAATAAGTTAATGAAAACTCATTAATTTTGCGGTACGCGTATTTTAAACATCTGTAGTTGCATGTCTTCGGTCTAGATGTGATAATCTTTGATGCAGAAAGCTTCAAATTGTATTTCCGTTGACGGCAAAAAAACGACTTTTAGTGACATCTTGTAACAAACACTGGTACTAATTCAACTGGTGTAATCTCGTCTCTCCTGTAAACTGTCCATATCTAGACCGACGATGTATAAAATTGTTTTTTTTTTTTAATTTCTTCATATATTTGAGTCGACACTCAACATGTCGCTAAAATGTAAGAAGTCTAAAGTCGAGATAAAAGAGCTCAAATCCTATACCTATGTCATAGGTTTTTTGTTTAACAAAATCTTGATTATTGAATATAATTTCACGGGCCTACAAACGTATGTCAAATGATATAAATGAATGTTTTAGCTGTATCCGTCTTACGTACACGGTATCTCATGTCTGAAAGTGACCCATATTTATAATACGAGAGAAGTAAATATTGTATTTGTCGTTTCATTTGTGTATAATGATGGTAATTGCATTTTTACAACTACATTATATCGCCTTGCTTTTAGTACATATTTGAACGTTTTCTTGCGTGCTAAATCGAAATGAGATACCAATTTTGTTATATTTTTGTCTATTACGTTATAATTGTGTCGCTTGATTGTTTAAATTACTGTAAACCGATCAAGACTGGTTTCAGGGTTTTCAATAATAAGGCTACCTTTCCATTGAAGCGGCATAATCTAAGACTTGTTTGAATTAAAAAAAACTTAATGGTTATATAAATTGTCTACTGTATTCTTCAGTTGCCATGCATCTTAAAAGTTCGACAAGTTCAATTGAAAAGAAAAGGGTAATTTAAAAAAAGGCTCTGGCGCACATTAGATACAAGCTTGTTATTGAAATTTAACACTTAAGCCCTTAGACGTAGTTACTCAAACGATACTAACCTGATTAATTATTTAAATCACTTGTTAGTAATTGGTTTCGTTTGAGCAGGTACGTGTGAATAGGGCCGAATAGAATATTTGATTGATTCAAAAATAAAGTTTGAAGATTTATTTCATTAGTTCGCTCTATTGGAAAATCATCCTTATAGATTCTATTACAGTGAATAGACCTTCGTCTCTGCGACACGGACGCAATTGTGATTGATATAATATTTATCTTATATTTAGGAATTTAATTTATTGTTTCACGTTTCCTATAATTTTTGAAGAATAATAATTAGATTATAATAGATTTTTTTTGGTGTTTTATTTCAGTGTTTCCCACTTAAAATTATACTTGCGCTAGTGCTTACTGTTGCAGAATACATACTAATATTATAAATGCGAAAGTAACTGTCTGTATGTAACCTTTTTTCGTTGTTTGATTCTACCCGGAATGACAGACAGACAAACAAGAAAATAAAAACGGCAAAAAAATCACGTTTAATTTTATTATTAAAGTAAAAATACAACTTAGTATTTTGTGAATATTTCAAGTGCCTACCTGTTGCCATTATTGATATCGAGCAAAAAAAGGGAAAAAAATCGCGTTTGTTGTAAGGTTGTTAAATATTTATAATTTTTGAAAATTTTAACTGTCTAGCTATCGCGGTTTTTGAGATACAGCCTGGTGACAGACAGACCGATGATTTAGACGATGATAGCTCAGTGGTACGTGACGTCGGATACAGCGACGAAGGTCGTGGGTTCGAATCCTACAATGAGCTTGAGCTTTCGGTGAAAACATCGTGAGGGAACCATAGCGCGGTACTTTGTAGTACCCGACTGGCTGGCTACAAGCCTCAAGTTGAGCATCTATCGGTGTGTGCTTACCACCTTCGGCCACATCATCACTTACCATGGTGAGATTGTGGTCAAACAAGCTTATCCAGAATAACAAAAAAAAAAGACGGACAGACAGCGAAGTCTTAGTAATATGGGACGGCACCCCCGTTTTTACCCTTTGGGTACGGAACCCTAAAAACGTACGATATGAGATGTGATATACCCGTTAAGGGAACCCTGAAAAACGTGTTATGTTTGTTCTATCTCGCTTCTTTTAACATATAGCTGTTTTTATGGTTTTTTTATGTTTGTTTGTGTTACAAAATAACAGCTTTTATTAAATACACGGTACATATAACAAAAAAAATGTTTGTTGGTCGGCTAATATGCCCGAAACTGCTGGACCGGTTTTGACGGAACTTTGACTGACATATAGCTCATGTTATGCTCATAACTAGTGGACAGGTAGTGCAAAATAAAAGAAAACACATTTTTAATGATTTATTTAATTCCTTATACCCGAGGTATAACAGGGAAAACATCGACAATACGTTTTTAAGTACAAACAAATAAATACAGAGAATCGATATTCAGTCAGATCGTAGAAAATACTTAAATAATGATGAATTACAATTAAACATGCGAATAATATAAATAATACGAGAATTATTGTTAGAAAATTGAAATGGCACTTACAACGAAAATAATGAAAAGAAATACAATTTTTCATTTGGCAAGTTTGCATAATTCTATGAAATAATGCCAAATATTATAAAAAGAATAACTCGTCATAAAATATAAGAATTATATGTTATTGAGTAATCCGATTGTCTATACACAATAGACAACACTTCCGCCACATAGATAAAAACGTGGACAAACATTCTTAACAATTATAAAATTGCGTTTTATAAGGCACTTGAAATCTTTTTCTAAATAAAATGCTTTCCTATCACTCCTATTAATGTATACCGAAATGTAAATAAATATATTTTTGTATAATCTATGAATATTCGTCAATTAAAAAGGATACAACCGTTTCTTAACTAGAGTATATAAAAGGTAGTTATAAAATTGGCAAGTTATATGAGATTACAACGTTGCGTTAGACGGGGTTAAAATGTAATGCTTTGGTAATTGTGGGCGGCCGATAGAGGGCACTCGATGGTCACTGAAAAAATAATACATGAGAAAATTATAAAAAAAAAAACATAATAGATAGTTCTGGTTGTTTAAAATAAATAATTATGACACTTTTTTCTGTCAAATTAGTCCAATTAACAACATTTAATTTTCTCCGTAACTAATTTTAAACGGTACCCATATTTTTTCCAAATAAATGTGTTTTCATGTAGAATTTTAACTTTTTATTTCATTTAGTTCTAAATAGATGTATGCGTCTTTTAGGGCTGAATAGATTTTTTATTATTTTTTCGACATAGTTTTAATGTACTTACCACAAATCTGTTGACTTTAGGCACAAAGGTTTTCGTCACTGAAGATTGTTGAACCTTCATGTTCTCGAATTTGTCACGAAGACTGAAATAATAACATATAAATAAAATTAATAATCAACACTAACATTATAAGACCAGAGTTTATATTTGAAAGTGCAAAATTTGGTACTACCAGTTTGATATGAAAAAATCTTTATCTCGTCTGACAATAAGGCATGCGGATCATCTGTACCTCTACCATGAGTTCGCGATCTAGTAACGTAATCGATACTCGCTAGCGACTACGGTAAACATTTATGATGATTTGCGCAGCGCCTCTAACGGACGGTTGTCGCAACACAGTTTTTCATACAAAGTCTGTTAAACCCATGGTAGAGGGGTTGCCTTGTGACAGTGGTAGTGACGTCGGACACCGTGGCGAAGGTCGTGGGTTCGAATCCTACAATGAGCTTTCGGTGAAGGAAAACACTGTGAGGAAACCCTAGCACGGTGGTAGGGTACTTTGTAGTACCTGACTGGCTGGCTACCACCCTCAAGTTGAAAATCTGTCGCCAAGCACCTATCGGTGTGTTCCGACAGTTGCACTTGAGAGCCAATTCCCATCTAAGCTTTGTGTGCTTACCTTCGGCCACATCAACACTTACCATGGTGAGATTGTGGTAAAAAAACAAAAACCTTACCTCTTAGCAGTCTCAAGCTGTGACTCTCCATCGTCATCTTGCTGTTCTCTGTCGATGTATACGTTGTGAGAGGATGGTGAGCGCGGTTGTTCTGATTCCGACCATTTCTCGAAGCGGTCGCGGAAGGAAGTAGTGCGGGCTAGCGCCTGAGCCTGTAGTTTATATAATAGTCCATTGAGGTAATCCTGATCATATTATTATTATGAAATTGGTGTTGTATTATTATTTTATTTATTTATAACAAAATCCACAGCTCTTCAAGAAAAAACAATACAAATTCTTATTAAATATAAATGTTAAAGCCAATTAAGGATTTACAATTTACTCATTATTTAAATTTAAGAAAAGAAAAGTTTTTTTTACAATAAAATAGACATAACACACATAGACTACTACATAGACTATTCTAAAAGTAAACTCTTTAATTTACGGATCATCGAAGAATGTCTCTGAAAATTTTTCAGATTTTTTTGTAAAGTTCATCTAACTAAATGAACGCGAAATTTAAAATAAACCTACATACAATTCTTCTGTACATGTGTTTGTCACTGAATTCCTCCTAAACTGGACCGATTTAGATGAAATTTTTTGATGCTGACAAGACAACGTCTATCAGGTCAGCTAGAAATAATTGAAGAGCTACTATACCTGTGTAAGTGCCTCGTCTCTCTGCCTGGCCTCAGCCCCGAGTCGGCGCCTCTCCTCCTCACTATCCTCATCGTACTCCTCGGAGGAGTACTCCTCGTCCGAGGAGTCACCGTTGTGCTGGTGACGACTCTCCCCACTGGGGGGTGGGGTGAAGCATTTCAGAGGTTTTGGACCTGGGGATCAAGGAGGCGGTAGAATAATAAATTATAAACAAATCCATACTTATTAATATAATAAATGCGAAAGTGTGTCTGTCTGTCTGTTACCTCTTCACGCTTAAACCGCTGAACCGATTTCGATGAAATTTGGTATAGAAATAGATGGAACTTTAAGAGGACATAGGATACTTTTTACCCCGGGAAAAGAAGTTCCCACGGAAACCGCAGTTGAAAAACTAGTGCTCAATAAAAAGAAAAACAAACAGACCTTGGTTCTCATTGGGTCGCTGGTTATGATCCTCCATCTGTCTAAAGACTGAGATCATCCTGGATGCTGTGTGCCGTGCAGCCGCCAGGGAAGTATCTGGTGCTTCCACGTCCCCACGCACCACGCTCGGCTCGTGGTACAACTCGGGGGACGGCGACTTAGGACGCTATAAAAAAAACAATATAGTCAGATGAATTCGTCAAAAAAAAATTATTGCTAGTTTTCCGCCCGAAGATCCCGAGGAATCTTATCTTTTCCCTTTGTTCTTCTCCAAGGTTCCATCTATCTCTATAACAAATTTCATCTAAATCGGTTCAGCGGTTTAAGCGTGAAGAGGTAAAAGACAGACAGAAACAATTTCGTATAATATTAGTATGGATGTAACCTTGCCGAGTTTCTTGCCGGTTCTTCTCAGTTCTCAGACTTCCGAACCGGTGGTAAATTCTGTAATTCGACCTTCATAAGTACCCCTCCTAGGGCCTAAACTGAATAAATGGTTTTGACTTTGACTTTATAAAAACCTAAATTTAACCTATAATATTAATTTATTTATGATTTTTAACATCTGACATCTCACTTTGGTAAAGAAAAACATCACGAGGAAACCATAGCACGGTGGTAGGGTAATTTGTAGTACCCGACTGGCTGGCTACCAGCCTCAAGATGAGAATATAAGCCAAGCACCTATCGGTGTGTTCCGACAGTGCCTGGTTGTCATTTAAAAAGGATTTGAACCCACGACCTTCGGATCACTGAGCTATGATAGTGTTACCTGGGTCTGCCTGGGCGGCGTCATGCGGAACTCCTTGCGCGCGGTATCCGGCTTGTAGGTCTCGAAGAACTTGAACCGGTCCGAGATGTGCGCCGTCGAGATCTGAACCTCCTCCACCTTATCCGCTGCCCGCACCAAGTCCTTGGGCACGAAGGGCTGAAAAAAAAAAACAATCATATAAACCTACTTATGGAGGCGCGCGGTGTTAGATTTCTCCATTTAAAAGGGAAGATCTTCGGCCAGGATATTTATTTATTTTTCAATTAAGTCGAGAGCCCTACATAGGTTAAAAAAGCCATCTAAAAGTAAGCATCCATTTCAAAATAGTACTCACAATTTCCTTCCGTTTAGGCGCATCTTGTGGCGGCGGCGACAGTGGCGCCATGTTTTTAGCATTTGCATCTAGCTCCAAGAATATAGAGCGGGACTTCTTGCCAATACCTGCACAATAATATTATAAATTAATCATTTAATTTAAGACCACAATAACAAAGAGCTTGATAAAGGAAATCATCGTGAGGAAACCATAGCACGGTGGTAGGGTACTTTGTAGTACCCGACTGGCTGACTACCAACCTCTAGTTGAAAATCTGTCGCCAAGCACCTTTTTTTTTCTTCTTTTTTTTTATGTCACTAGTGACAACGAGGCAGGCGGGTCACCTGATGGTAAGTGAATCCCGTCGCCTATAGACATTAGCAATACCAGGGGGACTGCCAACGTGTTGTACACCATATTACAATGCCTTAAGGGCAAGGGCAACTGGCTCTCAAGTGCAACTGCCGGAACACACCAACAGGTGCATGGCGACAGATTTTCAACATGAGGGTGGTAGCCAGCCAGTCGAGTACCACATAGTACCCTACCACCGTGCTGTGGTTTCCTCACGATGTTTTCCTTCACCGAAAGCTCAAGCTCATTGTAGGATTCGAACCCTCGACCTTCGCCGCGGTATTCGACGTCACTTACCACTGAGCTATCATCGCCTTAAACCTATCGGTGTGTTCCGACAGCTGCACTTGAGAGCCAGTTCCCATCTAGGCTTTGTGTTACCACCTTGGGCCACATCATCACTTACCATGGTGAGATTGTAGTCAAACACAAGCTTATCCAGAATTTATAAATAAAAAAAAAAATGCTAGATACCATCATTGAAGAGTGTTTTGTCATCTATATCCCTGTTCTTCGGCGGTTGGTTTTCATCATTGAAGACATGTCCATTCTCGAAGCGTTCCTTGATAGCGCGGGACTTGTCCGAGTCCAGCTCTAACTCGCGGGATATCTTGTCTGCTGACGTTATACCTGAAGTTAAGCGTTGATGATAAAATTAGCTACCAGCTCTCCTTCGCGGTTTTACCTGCGTTTCCGAGGGATCTTATCTTTTCCCGGGATAAAAGGTATCCTATATTTTATTCCAGGATATGGACTACCTGTGTGCCAAGTTTCATCAACATTCGTTCAGCCATTTTTGCGTGAAAGAGTAACAAACATCAATATAACCATACTTATAAACGTTCGCGTTTATAATATTAGTAGGATTATAGCCTGGATGGTGTGCTGTGTAATTTTTTCAAAATCAATTGGTTTGATTTCTGACTTGTGAAATTATATAAAAAATATTAAATGATACAGTTTAATTTTTCTAAGTCTTCCTCGAGGTTTCTTGGGATCTAATGAGGTTCAAATTCTGGGAAGTAATGACATACAGCAAACTAAAGCAAACTAAACTGGGGACTCCTTGCAGCTGGCCCTGCCTTTGGCGACTTTTATCAAGATATTTTCCATACATAATCTCGCCTACACTTCCTAACGATTTAGATTTTTTCATAATTTTTTTATACGTACAAACTATAATTTTGAAGTAATATAGTTTATGTCACTCACAAATAACGCGGCTTGCTATTGGTAAAAGAATTTTCAAAATCGGTTCAGTAGATCCAGAGATTACCCCCTACAACCTCACAAACTATACCTCGCTATAATATTAATAAAGATTACCTTGTTCGCTCTGAAGCACTGATTGTTCATACATTTCCTTGATCTTTGCTTGTTTACCCTGAAATTATATATAAACCTTTGTTATTTTTATACCACAAGTGACAACGACAAAAGTGGGTCATCTGTGGGCATTATTACAATGCCTTAAAGGCAAACAAATGTAACTCAAAGTCAAAACCATTTATTCAGTTGAGGCCCTAGAAGGGCACTTATGAAGGTCGAATTACAGAAGTTACCACCGGTTCGGAGGTCAGCCTTCAACTGAGAAGAACCGGCAAGAAACTCAGCAAGGTTACATTTTTTAAATATTTTTGGACTGACTATATTGGTTTTTTTTTTCAAATGTTTAACAATTTTATTCTTAATCTAATACGAAAATACATAAACAATTATAACCCGCATTAGTTGCCTACATAGTAATTCAAGAGTATCAGCCCAGAGACAATCTGACTCACCATAAACAATCGGCTCCTGATATTCTGTATCTCCTGCTTCCTCTCCCGGTGTCTCTCCGAGGTGGTGTGCTCTCCTGACTCGAACTTGCCGACTATCTCACTCATGTTGCAGAACGACACGGGCTGTTCTCGCAGAGTCGTATGCTTGTACGACTTTTTCAGGACCGAGTCCTCGTCTGTTAAAGTTGGTTAGTTTGTAAGGAGAAAGAAATAAAATTATTATTATTATTGTTAAAGTTTATATTAGTTTTACTACTTATATATTTTATGATGTTTATTAAAAGCTGTCAAAAGTGTTTGACAGATGGAATGTTGCCAGTATCATAGTACAATAATCTACTGCGTCGGTATTAATAAAGATGTTGACTGACATATAAAATCGGCTATATAAATCAAATGGGGGTTTGTATGAAATACTTGATTGTGACGTCATAAATATACACCATCAAAAGATCTACCCTTTGTTGTTAAATTGCTAATTAAAAATCATAAAATGGTTGAACATTAAAACTAAAGAAAATGTATGCGGCTGAAAGACTGTGTATCTATGGTCATGAAAACAATATAAAAAAAATACATTATACAAGATAATGTACTGACCATCCTCATCCTCCTGATCGCTAGCACTTTCCTCCACTTGCACTCCATTAAGGTACTCGTCTGAAACACCGATGTCCATTCCCTTCGCTTTGAACCTGAAAAAAAAATTCAAATCAACTACACCGTTTGTGAAAGGGCAGCGATAACATTTTGTTTTAATTTTATATAAGCTTGCGTTTAACCGCAATCTCACCGTGGTAAGTGATGATGTGGCCGAAGGTGGTAAGCACACAAAGCTTAGATGGGAACTGGCTCTCAAGTGCAGCTATCGGAACACACCGATAGGTGCTTGACGACAGATTTTCAACTTGAGGGTGGTAGCCAGCCAGTCGGGTACAAAGTACCCTACCACCGTGCTATGGTTTCCTTACGATGTTTTCCTTCACCGAAAGCTCAAGCTCATTGTAGGATTCGAACATACAAACTTCGCCGCGGTATCTGACGTCACTACTACTGAGCTATCATCGCCTTAAAATGTGAGCAATGTTGTTTTTTTATGTGCTCACTTTAAATCTCGAAGTATCGAAGTAGTCTAGAATGGAATCACGAGACAAAAAGAATTTGCTCTTGTCTGAAACTTACAACTTTTCATCTCCACCAGTGAGAAAAGTGTCCCCAAGTGTGAAAAGATAATTTAATTTTTAAACCAGCTGTCCCCCGCGGTTTCACCCGCGTTCCCGTGGGATTTTATCTTTCTCTGTATAAAATATAGCCTATGACACTCACAAATAACGCGGCTTGCTATTGGTAAAAGAATTTTCAAAATCGGTTCAGTAGATCCAGAGATTACCCCCTACAACCTCACAAACTATACCTCGCTATAATATTAGTATAGATAAATCTATGATGTATTATAATTAGGATTCTAGATTTTTAGATCTAAGGTATGCATAATTACTTACATTTTACGACACTTTTTTAAACCCAAATTACTACGCCCAATTATAAAATATACACAATTAATTCACAAAAAAATATTTGAACTTTCGTTTTGTCTTCACATAATTCAATTGAACAATCAGTTGGTTAACCATCTCATGTTTAACAAATTTATATTTTCCCGTCGGTAATATCTAAAATAACCCCTAACACTAACAGAATAAGTTACAAAATCAATTTATATGGTGTTAAAAACATATGGTATCTGTTCTTTATAAAAAAACGATCCTTTGTATAAAATTTTAGATAAACAAGTGAGGTAATCGATTATGTTTCATACATTGCTTCGCGTTATAGAACTGTAAAATTAAATACTGGTAGTGTTAGAGCAATGTACTAGGAACATAACGTTATGGTATTTAATGGATGTGTTGTGGTCAGGGGACATTATGGGGAGATTTAAAAATAGAACATTTCAAATCTACGCTTCCTGATGACGCACATAGAATGTGGGAGTGAATAATTTTGATACTATGGGTTATTAATATTTTTTATGCGACCAAGATATTTTTGCTGAAAAATATATGCTTTGACGTACATCATAAAATCAAACATTATAATCTATATAGTATAGTAAAAATTATAAAATCTTCTCTTATGACTTTTGACAATTACTATAATTACATTAATACGATGATAATTTGGTAGTGACACCATAGTGAAGGTGGTGTATTCAAATAGTATTAATAAATAACCTGAATAAATGAAATCATCACCTAGTGATACTTAGGAAAAAATACATTGCGCATTGGTAAAACAAATTAAGAAAAAAAAAACAATTTCCATTTTTTTTTATTATAACACTAAAACACACCAGTAGCTACTTTTTTGATGTATTAATATAATGATAATGTACGTACTTAGCTAGTTTGGAGAGCAGAGCGGCACTCTTCTCCCTCGGCTTGGCGCGAGGCTCGGGCGCCGCGTCCTGCTCATCTCCGCGAGTGCGCCGCTCGAACACTTCGAACCGAGACTTCACATCCAGCGAGGCTAACTCCTCCAGACCTAGGTCGGGTTTGTCTGATGCTGGGGACAATGGAGATAAAATAATTACCACTTGTGTTTAAATAAAAATTAAATGACCACAGTGAGATAAAAAAAATGTAGCCATTTTTTAACTTTTTTATGCTACAATTGTACCCATTTGTTAAATATTCCTTACTTTTGTATGCTATATAAAAATAGCAAAACAATTTAAAAAGTTGATTTCACATATTATTTAAGAATGTAGATGAGAGGGTATTTTAAGATTCAAAATAGTTTCATAATTGAAAGGATCAAAATGTTTTGCTCAAACTATAAAAGTGATACCATAAAGAACAAATACTATTAAAAGCTACAATTTAGTAGGAAAATTGTATTAGCTAAAAAAATGTTACCACTAATAAATAAATTACCTATAACACTAATCAACCTAGAAGAAGACCTGAGACGAATCCAATGACGCCGCCTATAATTCTTCTCTGTATCTATTTTCTTATTTAAATTCATTATTATTTTAAATTATCATTGTTTTTCTATTTCACTAATATATTATTTGTAACTTTTTTTTTGTTCATAAACATTTCACTAACTTTAAAAAAATGGAAGGTAATGTTAAATATTACACAAAAACATATAAATCACTATTTCTATAAGTCCAGAAACGGTTTACCGTCATATTACTTAAACGTTTGTGTTTAAGTCATCAATCTTTCGATATACAATAAAAACCGGTTTTTTATCTTAATAGGTGAATTAATAGTATTGGTGAGAGGGCTAGTTTTTAGGGTTCCGTACCCAAAGGGTAAAAACGGAAATCCTATTACTCTACTCTACTGTCTGTCACCAGGCCGTATCTCATGAACCGCGATAGCTAGACAGTTGAAATTTTCACAGACGATGGTTTTCTGTTGCCGCTATAACAACAAATACTAAAAACAGAATAAAATAATTAGAAAAATACTACAAAATTTGTACGGGTTCCGTACGCTGCGCGAGTCCGACTCGCACTTAACCGGTTTTTTAAATTAAATTCAGAAATATAAAATCAATTTTCTTAGTAAAATATAACCTACCTTAAGATTATAGTAGTGCTATATTCTTTGTATGAAATACATACATACTTGTGACGTCATTAATATACACCATCAACAGACCTAGAAGCTAGTGTTTACAGCTTTATATAGGTATAGGACTATTTATCTGGCATGCCTGTTTGACTATCTATAAAATTCTCGGTAAGCGGTTACTTAAGTATTTTCTTTCAAATGTAAAAAATTAAATAATGTATTATATATATAGGAAAACATCGTGAGGAAACCATAGCACAGTGGTCGGGTACTTTGTAGTACCCGACTGTCTGGCTACCACCCTCAAGTTGAAAATCTGTCGCCAAGCACCTATCGGTGTGTTCCGACAGTTGCACTTGAGAGCCAGTTCCCATCTAGGCTTTGTGTGCTTACCACCTTCGGCCACATCATCACTTACCATAGTGAGATTGTAGTCAAACACAGGCCTATCCAGAATTTAAAAAATAAATAAATTATAATCTGTATGTTACCTCTAACGACATCTGGCGGCAACTCGACAGGATTACTTTCACAGATAATCATTTGGTGTTTCTTTGGAGCAGCTGAAAAAAAAAAACAAGTCAAAATCAAGGATATGTATCTATATCTTCCTATGAGTCTACATCACTATATCAAGGATATTTCTAAAGAAAAATATAAGGAGAATATCTTACGGCAAACAGGTTAGATTTTCAAAGAGTTGCATGCATATTCCCTATTAGCAGGGCCGGATTTAGGGAAGGGCAAACGAGGAATTGCACAAGAGAGGGTCTACGTAAAATGTACTAAAAAGGGCTAGAGGCGCGTTCCTGAGGCATCTTATCTTTTCCCGGGATAAAAATATTGCCTATGACACTCACAAATAACGTAAGAATTTTCAAAATCGGCGGGTCTATTACATTACCCACGGACACTAGCGCCACTCGCGATAAGGTAGCGATAAATGGAAACAAATAATTTCTCAAGCTCATACAAAAGTGACGTTTGACAGCAGCGATCGCTATATTTACGCCTGTCGCGAGATACATAATTCCGCCGCGGTTCAGTAGATCCAGAGATTACCCCCTACAAACTCATAAACTTAAATATTAGTTAGTATTTATCCTTGCAAATAAATAAGGGGCCTCCACACGCCTAAATCCGGCCCATTAGTGGTCAAAAACAAAACTTACCGTCAATTTCGTCGTCACCGTCAACTGGCTTGGGCTCGAACAGGTGTTTGAAATGCGGCTTGCAGTACAGCGTAGTATGATCACTCTGGTATGTCTCTACACTGTAATTAAAATTATGGTTTAATGTCAGCTTCACCTGATGGTAAGTGACTATCATCCCACTAACCTACTAATACTATAAATGTGAAAGTTTGGATGGATGTATGTTTGTTACTCATTTACGCCAGAACGACTGAATGGATCTAGATGAAATTTGGCATGGAGATCTGGAATAGCACATAGGCTACTTTTTGTCCCGGGAAAAAATAAGATCCCCCGGGAACGCGGGTGAAACCGCGCGGAACAGCTAGTCGTCTATAGATATTAGTAATACCCGGGGGATTATAATGTGTTGTGTTGCTTGGCGACAGGTTTTCAACTTGAGGGTGGTAGCCAACCAGTCGAGTACTACAAAGTACACTACCACCGTTCTGTGTTTCCTCACGATGTTTTCCGCCGAAAGCTCAACGACTTGATGACTTTAAGGTCTGATTTCACGAATGTGGCTTGAGATAACTTAAAATATCTTACAAAAATATTCTAGTTTGAAGAAAAATATCCTTGGATATTCTTCACACGCAGCCACCGTTTAGGAATAAGTACTTACGTAAGTTGTTTATTGCACTGTACACATCTGAAGCACTCCTTGTGCCACACTCGGCGCTCAGCTTTGATCCTCTCCATGGCGTACACGGGGCGGGCGCACTTCTCGCATTGCGGGTTCGATTCCCCGTCCGCGGACGCCTTCATTTTCTTATACAACTTCTCTGAGCTTTTTGACTGTGTAAAATAGTAATGTGAAAGTTTGTTAGAATGGATGTGAAGTACATACCTAGTTACTCTTTCACGCTAAACTATAGGATTACGATAAAACTTGGCATAGGGATAGATCATATACTTATTCCCGTATATGAAATTTGGATACCGAACCGTGCGTTAGAGTTTAGAGTTGTAATGAGTTAATTCAATATATTTTATGTATTTATATAATTATGAGTTTGATATTCAGTGAAAAGATAAGATCCATCAGAATAGTGGGAATCAAATTTTAGAATTGACAGAATCACTCGGATTCAATGCACCGACAAGCATACAGCACTAAATTAACACAGAAGAAATAAAAAACCTAGAAGAACTGTACGTAAACAACAGTTTCCAATGAAGCGAAGTCAAGTGAAGTAACCTGCACGTACGTTCCCGCGTGACTCGCCTCGCACAGCTTTTTCAATGCACGGGGCTCTGTCTACCTTTTTTATTTGGTCTGAATTGTTTACCTACAATATTCATTGTTACCATAGAGCATTTGGTAACATTTACTCAGATAGTTGGTAACACTTACCACAGATATGGTTCCCTCCTCCTTATGCCGCCTGCTAGACTTGGACTTCTTCTTGACCTGTCGCTCGGTGACCTGCACCTCCTGGTAGCTCCTCTGCACGCGGGACTCCGACTGGATGAGGGTCTGAGACGCCTCCATGGTGGCGGTAGCCGTCGCCAGTGCCATTGCTTTGTGCTCTTCAAATAAAATAACAACTTTTAGAGGTCGCGCATAATTCAACTTGCTAATAAACTATCTTCGATGCAAACAAAAGGAATCGAATCCACGACACCTGTCGGTCTACAAAGTGGTCGTGGGTTCGATTCGTGCATTTTCGTGCACACACAAAATACGTCACACAAATCTTACTTAACGCTACGGACGTTTTTTGCTGGCTAGGGTACCCCTCCGCAACGCCCCATAAGGAACTTCGTTCCAAAAATGCGTTAAATAAAGACTTTCTGGTTATTTTCAATGTCGATACAAATTTTTGTGGATTGTTTCTAACAGACAAGTTAGTCACGGATGTGTAGTCGCGTAATAAAATTACCTACCAAAAGAAATTGGCGTTACCACAATCATTTTTAAAAATCACTAGCACTTTAAAAAGAAGTGTTTTTCTCAAAAGTCGAACTGTTAATGACATGTTATTGGAAAATCTGCTACTTTTATACAGGCAGAGTTGATTCAGTACATTTTTGGACAGTGAATCTGTTGATTTCTAATGTTTATTTATTATTTATTTACTCATATGCGACGTAAAATTATAGTGGGAAGTCTTAGGTGGGTAGAAAATTCGTATATTCTTGTAAAGTGCAGTTTTTGGCACAATTTCAAAGTACACGTGTAGTTTATTTATATTTCCGAACAAATTTGGATTTTCATGTTCTACGTGGATTGTCATGGATGCAGTTTGACTTTAAGATGTGAAACTTTATTCATCATTAGTTAGATAGTAAGAAAGAAAGAAAAATAAATTTATTTTGGACTCACACACACACAAAGACCTACCTAAATGTATTTCATGTGATTATATAAACTGCAACACTTGACTGCAAAAATATTAAGAACAGCTATTTAGACCGTATGTTACTAAGTTATTGGTATAAGAATCGTTCTAAAACCAAACCATACAATAAAATGTTGCCAGCTTAAGACAGCATGAACGCGTAAAAAGAAAAAAAAAAACACTAACCATAAAGTCAACACCTCATAAACCAAAGCGGAACCAATGCATGTCAGACGCGATTCGTCAAAGGTTAAAAACGCTGGACATAAAACAAGAGCCAAGAGCCAGCAACACCACCAAAAAGTCAATTTTCTAAATATACCCGCGTCCCAATTAAAGACCGGTGCGCTGTAACCGGACACTTATTTTTCTTCCATTAAATGTGTGGAAACGAATAGGGAAAACGTTTGATCATCCATAGAGTATTTATTTATGGAATTCTATGATAGGATAAATGTATTGATGCCGTTCTACAATTCTTATCCTCATGAGAGACACATTTATATATAAAATTGGGATTGTCATACAGTATGCACGTGACCTGTAATAGTTTTGCCGGGTTATTCCTATAATAACTGCCAAACGTCAGATTCTATTTGAATAATTATGTTTGAAGGATATAAAAAAACGAATATAAAATTAAGGCGATGATAGCTCAGTGGTAAGTGACGTCGGATACCGCGGCGAAGGTCGTGGGTTCGAATCCTACAATGAGTTTGAGCTTTCGGTGAAGGAAAACATCGTGAGGAAACCACAGCACGGTGGTAGGGTACTTTGTAGTACTCGACTGGCTGGCTACCACCCTCAAGTTGAAAATCTGTTGCCAAGCACCTGTTGGTGTGTTCCGGCAGTTGCACTTGAGAGCCAGTTGCCCTTGCCCTTAAGGCATTGGAATATGGTGTACAATACGTTGGCAGTCCACCAGGTATTGCTAATGTCTATAGGCGACGGCAGTCACTTACCATCAGGTGACCCGCCTGCCTCGTTGTCACTAGTGGCATAAAAAAAAAAAAACATTGTTCTATACTCTATCAATACTAAAAATAAGCACAAACTTGTGACTTCTGCTTATAGACTCCATAAAGTGCAAGGCTCATTTTTAGGACTATTTGCACGCTTCTATAATAAGATACCTCCTACACCTTTGAATTTGCCTATAAATAAATTTAAGGAACGTGTTTCTGAAGAAGACTTTTAGTAGAGAAGGCGTACTACCATATTATAGAATATTTAAATGACGACAATGGGTGTAGCGCTCGCTCTTGCAGGACATAATCTTATATAATAATTCAAGTTTGTTTTGAAAAGACCTGAGTTTATTACGGGCTCTTCTCAGCAAAAGCAACCTTCCGAACAGTGCATTAGAGTCTGACAATTCATAAGTGCCTGTGAAGGCCTATTTGGATGAATAAACAATTCATTTCATTATTTCTCTGACACGAAAGCGAATATTACTTTTGAATTTATCACCGGTGAGAGCTATCTGCTCTAGATATTCAACCTAATTAATTTATCGTACCATCGAAATATTATAATGTTGCTATGTACAAAATAGATTTTGGCGCGATCAACGACGTTTCATTGTTGATCAATGTATTTTTGTGACTCGTCTTAAAAGTTTCGAAACGACTAACCTAATTTCTTAAAGATTTCATCTGATATCTTGAAGAACTCTTTTTAAATCTATTTAGAATAACTGTCTATTTGGAAGTTGTCTATCGATCTAAGGAAGGGGCCCAATTTGCGGTCAATTGGCAAACCTATGGCAGATAATCAAATTACCATTTTGTTAAATTCAAAGCTTATTTTTCTATTCAGTTTAAGACCTAGAAAGGGCCGAAATAGTCATATCAAATATTAAAAAACGGTTCATTATATTTTTACTTTATGATACTCAATAAATAATGACAGTTGACCGCCATGTTAAATACCATTGCAGGTATTTTACTTCGTCTAGGTATTTAATATTATTTGCCTACTTATGTTTGATGCTGGGAAAAGCCAATATAACACATTGGCTTGGCAATGCCGACTTCAAATACAGCTGTGATAATAACGTAGAAACATTCTCAAATAAATTCTTGTAATTCTTCAAATAAAATTTTATTAAGCCAAAAATTGTGTCACCTATTTCTTCTAACAAATTAGCGGCATATCTTCTCTTGGAAACAGCTAGGATCTCACCTTTAGGCAATTGCAACTTGACGTAAATACTTATCGAGATTACTGCTTACAAGAATATTACACCATACAATACCTGTGACCCATTCCAAATCTTAAACCTGTATCTTTTCCTGTAGGTAACAATTTTAGGGATACATCTGGTACCTTTCTACATACTGGCCATAATTCTGGTGTAATTAGAGCATCTAACGTATTTGCTTATAAAGAAACGGTTTCCAGAAAGTCCAGTTCAGTAAAATATCAGAATACATTTGTGAAACATAGAGATTTTTGTGGAATGCCCGCCTGTACTTTCTCGCTGGCGCAGATTTATTTATAGAAAGACGCTATTTATCTTGCTCCTAATAAAATAAGAGTTCAAGCGTAAAATCTTTAAAAATGTTTTGAGCATGTTTGAATAATGGTTTCGAGTGACCCTGGTTTGTGATGATTAGGTCAATAAGCATAAAGTTTTGAAGGAACCTGGCTTGAAAATTCTTGTAACAGCGTTCGCCATATTTTTGACTGCTAAGTCCTTAATTGCCGTTTTCTCGTGACTTGTTTTGCGGCATGTCCTGATGGTAAGTGGTTATTAGCTTGTGTAGCTTGGGGCCAGGGCCAACCACAAGGTTTTCACACATTTTCTTTTGTTATTTTTTTGTATGGTGTACCAATATAGAGTTATCTATCTAAAGTCTCTATGGCCAGCTGCACTTTCGCTATCTTCAGCTAGATGGTGGAGCTTACCAAGTGATTAGACGCTTTTCATTTATTACGTAAGACAATTTAGGGAGGGGGGTCGACCGTGTCTTATCTTTTTTTACAAGGGGTTGGGAGGGAATCTTGATACTTACGTAATATCACAAAAATGCGCAAATTTATACTTTAAAAAGCCGTTCTAACCCGCGTGGGTGCGGAGCCGCGCGCTAGGATGCGTAGTAAACGATTTTGCGATAAACCAAAGTAAATTTTTACCAAAAAAATATATATAAGTATGTGACTAAAAAAAATATACCTGGGAGTTTGTTTCGCCGTTTCTTCTCCTGACAGGTCTTTATTTGGAAATGGTGGTAACAGTAACAATAGCATTAACAATAGCAATAAGACGTTCAATAAGTGTTCCTTAAGTGTCCCAAAATTGAATAAAATATTTTGAGTTTGAGTTTGACTACAAAAAAAAACGTTCCCAAAAATTGTTTCTTTGAAAAATAGGGGAGGGAGGAGGTCAAAAACAGGAGAAGCAAAAATCGTCTTATGTAATAAATGAATGGCGCCTTATTAAAGAGTACCCACGATTTATAACATCCGTGGTAAGACTTTATAACCACTGAACTGTCATCACCTTGTTTAAATCAAAACAACCTGTTACGAGTTAAATGGCTTGAAGAAATCTTAGAGAAACTCACTGGTCCCACGTCTCTCCTAATGGAGGTATAGACGTGTTACTGGTCATCTTACGGAGTGTTTACGTTATTGCATCATTTGGAAATCAAATTTCCTGTACTTAATAACTTAGGAAATCTTATTTTATAATCTCTACCGCTAGAACTGATTTCATTGTTTTCAAACTCTCTAAAAATAACGTAAGAAAAATGATAATTCAAAGGGATACAATTTAATTGCTTGTTTTCAACATGATTATTATTAGGTATTATTTGTTTATTTAAAGGCTTTAGTTACAAGTTTATCAAGCCTAAACTATTTTTAGGGTTCCGTACCCAAAGGGTAAAAACGGGACCCTATTACTAAGACTTGTCCGTCCGTCTGTCTGTCACCGTATCTCAAGAACCGCGATAGCTAGACAGTTGAAATTCACAAATTATGTATTTCTGTTGCCGCTATAACAACAAATACTAAAAACAAAATAAAATAAATATTTAAGGGGGGCTCCCATACAAAAAACGCTATTTTTTTGCCCTTTTTTGCTCGATTTCATCACCAGGCTGTATCTCAAGAACCGGGATAGCTAGACAGTTAAAATTTTCACAAATTATGTATTTCTGTTGCCGCTATAACAACAAATACTAAAAACAAAACAAAATAAATATTTAAGGGGGGCTCCCATACAACAAACGTGATTTTTTTGCCTTTTTTACGGAACCCTTCGTGCGAGTTCAACTCGCACTTGGCAGGTTTTTCAATATTCTTTTTTTTATGTTAAAGCCACGTTATATTGTCACATTCACTGTAATAGTCTAGTCCTCGTCCGTACAGGTACGGTCAGCTTTTAGAGAAATTGGCGGCTGTTCTACTAAAACTTTTTACGGACTTTTTGGGACAACCTGAAAAGTCACGATACCTACACGTTTTCATTTCATTACACTTCACTTGTGCATTTCGATTGATCTCTTTTGGACAAAACATCACCGATATTATTCAATTAAAATCAAAATACACGAATTTAATGAAAATAAAACGAAAACGCCTAGTCACTTCGCAAGTTCCCGCCAAAAAGTCTCATTTCAACGCGACTAAATGCCAATGGCGTAGGTAAATTTTTTGTTTAGGTTACATTGTTATGACAGCTTCATTTTTTTTTCAATTATACTTGTAAGACGTGACATTAGTTTAGCGTTATCTGCAACAAAAATGTATTGTGATCATAAATGCGTAAATGGATTTTCTTATTTTCAAGTTGTTATGACTGAACAGTTTTGAATAAGTCTTGATCGATAGATAGATAGACTCTAAAATAATAGAGCATATACAATTTCGCAAAAACATTAACAGAACAAATAAACAACATTATTTTGTATGTTTATAAAAACACAGGAAATTGCGCGGGATTCACAAAAATAAATCTGTTAGCAAACTAGAATTTTCATAGAACATTGTAATTACACGCATATTTTTTTAGTTTCTTTACAAAATATCAGGTCGTGTGGTAATTGTATATATAAACTGTGTGATGTGAACAAAACAACTGTTTTCCTTAAATATATTTTATTTATAGGGACGTAGATTTCATTATTGGTCAATTCGTGTAATAATTATGCACTCTAGTGATAGACTTTATTAAATAGAGCGATAGTGCATTCCTGCTTTTAGGAAATTTTCAATGTAGGTAAATTGTTTGCCAGTTCCCGCCAATATTGCCTCCATCTTCATTTTCCGCTCACTTAACGTCACATGTCAAAAAAGTCAACGACTTT
The DNA here is from genome assembly GCA_951361185.1 of Ochropacha duplaris. NCBI lineage: Eukaryota > Metazoa > Arthropoda > Insecta > Lepidoptera > Drepanidae > Ochropacha > Ochropacha duplaris. Next base: position 1,506,078 of record OX592715.1, on the reverse strand, counting down.
TCAATGCTGAAAACGTTACTTTAACGTTTTTTGTATGAATACGGTTTAAGTCTCAGATAATAGGAGTTTTAACAAAAAATGCTTGTCTATTATGTAAATCTAGACCACTTCGGAACTTTGCAAGGCTCTATTTAATTATTCCATACGGTATATTACTTGTCAGAAAGACACGTAGTTTCAAATTTTTTAGGGTTCCGTACCCAAAGGGTAAAAACGGGAACCTATTACTAAGACTTCGCTGTCTGTCCGTCCGTCCGTCTGTCCGTCACCAGGCTGTATCTCAAGAACCGCGATAGCTCGACAGTTGAAATTTTCACAGACAATGTATTTCTGTTGCCGCTATAACAACAAATACTAAAAACAGGATAAAATAAATATTTAAGGGCCCATAAGCTCACATACAAAAAACGTGATTTTTTGCCATTTTTACGGAACCCTTCGTGCGCGAGTCCGACTCGCACTTGGCCGGGTTTTTTTTATACAACAAGCGACATCCAGGCAGGCGGGTACAGATCAGACATCCGACAGCTGCACTTGAGAGCCAGTTCCCATCTAGGCTTTGTGTGCTTACCACCTTCGGCCACATCATCACTTACCATGGTGATATTGTGGTCAAACACAAGCTTATCGCGTATAAAAAAAAAAAGGCGGGTAACCTGATGGATGAATACCGTCGCCTATAGATAGACATTAGTAATACTAGGGAGATTGTCGATGTGATGTCGACCATTTTACGATGCCGTTGGAACATATCAACAGGTGTTTGGCGATGGATTTTCAACTGAAGAACGACAGCTAATCGAGTACCTACTACCACCGTGCAGTGGTTTCCTTACGATGTATTCCTTAACGGAAAACTCATTGAAGAATTCGAACCCACGACCTATCATATCTTACTTACCTACAAGCTTTTTGTTATTTAGACGTTGTGTATATTATACCTACTATTGGTATCTCTATAGGCTGTTAATGAAATCAAGGTGTTGTTTGATTCATGTGAATTTTTCCACTTTATTTTCAATTTATAGAATTCTTATAGGTTTTCCTGTAATCTACAATTTGATATATGACACAGTAAGGTTTGCAATTTTTTTATTTCCTAATTTGTCCCACGAAAATGACACTTATTTAAAAAAAATGATTTGTACCAGTAGATTCGGAGCAAATGTCTGTGACATGACCGGACAGACAGACGCACTAGTGATCCTATAAGGGTTCCGGTTGTACGGAACCCTAAAAAAGGAAGAAGAGCAACATATTAATGAGAACAAGACAGATTATGATTCTAGTACCTATCTCGAATCCTATGATATGTGAAAACAGAGTCTGAATTGAATTGTAATTATGAGGAAATCAATTATACGCCGCCAATGGTAGTTAACCCGCAAAATTTAGCACAAGTGAAAGCAACACTGAAACTTTACAGTAATATCTTTCACGTTCGCGCCTCGTATACATTTCAAATGTATAAATTTGCGATGTTTATATATCCCCTGAGTGGGTGTAATGCACTGACGCGTCGTTCTCGGGAGCCGTTGGAATCCGTAGCAATTTACGTCGAAATTCAACTCTGATTTCTTGCACACGTAACTTTTGATGTGATTCTAACAATAGCCTTTTGGGACAGCGGTGAATTGAAAGACAATGTTTCCAGGTATTGATATGTACAGTATGTAATGAATTTGATTGACTGATTGGACGAGATTGGCTGTCTCTCAACTCAGGACAAATAGAAACGCTTCGAAGGAAGTAGGGGAAGGAGCAGATTTCAGGAGAAAATTATTAACAGGACATACAAATAACGTTATTATAAACAATCAGTCCCCGAGATTTATTATCTTTTCCCGGGATAAAAAGTATCCTATGTTTTATTCCAGGATATGATCTACCTGTGTGCCAATATTCATCAAAATCCTTTTAGTAGTTTTTGCGTGAAAGTGTAAAAAACATATTCACATCCAAAAATATTCATATTTATAATTTTGTAGTTGATGACAAATGACTTCAAATGCGAAATACAATTTTATTCATAGAAGTTAGCGACGATACTCTTAGTGACTTACATTTCTTGTTCACAAGCTTAATAGAACTAGAGCTTACTGTTAAACACTTATTGCAATCAATTGTTCTCGGAATGAAGACGTAATTGTGGTTATTAAATTGAGATTTATCGTTTTAAGTACTGAACATGCGCAGAGCAAAATATTTAACAATTAGATATACAATTAAATTATAAACTAAGACTAACTAATATATTACAGATAATCTAATTACACAAATAAAAATAAAAAACTTAAAATTTTACTACACTAAATAGGCCAACTGGTCCAGATCGCTGTCAGGTGGTAGCGTGCCCAGAACACTGGCAGCATTGCCTCTTTGGATGGCAATGCTTATACGTTGGGCAAAGTATTCGCCAGCCCTCCGGTCACGTGACGCTTCGATGAGGCGTTTCGCGATGAGACGGTAAACGCGGTGAGCAGCTGGTCCCCACGGCCCCATTGTCTCAACCCCAAACGGCTCAAATATGTAGCAACTATCAAGATTGCTTAAAATTAGATTGAATAAAGTTACTAATTATTTAATGGAGAAAGTATACCAAACGTACGTTATTTAAACGTATGGAAATTGGTAGAAATAATTGCATCATTGGTATAAGGTATATATGTACATTCCTTGTTATAATATAATATGATTAATAGATACTATAATTTGGACCAGTTAAACTGACGTTAAATCTAACAATTATAAATCTAGTTAGCACTAAAATAAATTAAGGAGTCAAATGAAAACTACATCATAGAAGCTAGCACATAAACTATCTCAATAACATTAAACCCAAAACGACTGTATTGACAATTCAAATAAAATTCATAGGTTGCATCTAAATCAAAATAGTGCCGGAATGGTATTCAGCAATTGATATAGTCCTCACCTGAGAACGTTTGGCACCAATCCCGGGGTTAAAATAGACTGCATACCGCATAAACTTTATAACTCAATTTCGAGTTCGTTACCCGTTTTTCGGGGTGCAATTTCGCATGCGGCAACACCGAGCGCACCTGCAACGATGCGCGAGCGCACGCGAGATTCGATTGGCTAATTTTAGATGGACACGAAGCGGTTATGTCACTGCAGACAATGCTTCAGCACTTCATCTAGTTGGGTTAAAATACATCATGACTCGCCTTAGTTTCTGCCACGTTTCCTGGTTGTACCACTATTTTGGTTTAGAATTCATTCAGGAAAGGACAGGAAAATTATGGGTTCAGTTAATATACTGTAGGATTATATTACCTGGACTTTAAGTTCATCTATAAAATAAGCTCGGAGAAACTTATTCTTTAACTTGCTGTCCCCCGCGGTTTTACTCGGCTTCCCATGGGATCTTATCTTTTTCCGAGATAAAAGCATCTGGACCAAACTGTACAGTGTGCAAAGTGTGTGATGGTAGACTTGTTTTAAATGTAGAAACCTCAATAGAATAACAAGATTATCTCAATGATATTTATTTTGGCGAACGACCGGAATTTGCTTCTAATAAGAGTAGTTATTGCACATATGCAAAGCAATTAATTAAACGCGCTAGATTGAATCTCGACATAGCTTTCCTTCGAAGCAAGTCGCCTAGTTTCAGAATAACGACAGAATGTAGAGTAGAAACATTAAAGGATGGCATGCATCATCAATACTTGTCTCGAACGCATGTTTAAATGTCTTCTGTTTTGTATATCTGTGTACGTATGTTATGTAACTTAAATTTTATGCTCTAAATTGTGTGCTCCATCTTATAAATATAATTTTATGTTCACCATTTCATGTAAACGCAGGTGAAACTGATGAACTGTAGATATTAATAGCTATTGTCGAAATAATAGATATTTGGAGTTAACTAGGTGACCCTTAATTTTTGCAGGCGAGTGTATTAAATACTTAAAACTAGAACAAAAAGGAAAATAATAAAAAAAAAACTAAATATATACACACTAAATTAGAAACAAAACTAATAGATGGATCAAATTACAAGGTTACCCGGCTCAGATCACCAACAAGGAAACCCGAATATGTCAAAGAACTCAAAGTTGAAGGAATTGCGGGTATAGTTTTGGTAGGTTATAATTAGACACACTCAAATCATTTAATTGGGAGGTACATACAATACAGTTCGAAGAACAAAAATATCGGTCTAATCACCAATAACTGAAAGACAATTTGGTCACGCTTTCACTGTTTTACAACACAATAACCTTGAAGTTGATTGAGATGCAACTCGAAATAAATGATTAAAACAACGAGTAAAAAACACTCGACTCGCCAAAATAACTGTAAGATTTAATCAAGTTAATTATTGCCTTACTATTTGAAATGATTTTAGACAGTTTTCACTCCTCAGGAGTTCCTTAGTAGTTAAGGAACTTTAAAGGCATCTGCTATCTCCTGACTAAAGAATTTTTGACCTCGCAGTACCGTATCAGATTTGTCGCGTTAATGAATTTGAACGCTTACTTGGAGATATTGATATAGATTCCCTTAAACATGCTAATGTTATGTTACATATTACGTACGTACGATGCCATCCGACACCTTGTGCTCGGCGTGCGATGGCCACACAACGTCATTTCATTATTATAGATGAGTATTTCCAACACAAAGGTCGTATTGTTAGCTGAATCATCGATTCACTAAATATAATAGGGATATTGTGTTTACTTCTACTTTCTTTGGAGAATGCATTTAAAGTACTCAATGTGAGAAAATATTATACAATAAAGATAATTAGATAGGTAAACTGGATGCCATTTTAATATTAGAAAATTAACTTTTGTAGTATATCGAGGAGAATCGTGAGAAATTAATAAGATAGTTCGAACGGTTTATTGTAATAATATGGGCAAAAAAATATTCAATCCGTAGCAAAAGGCCGAACCGGGTGTGTGAACTGGATAAAACACTATTCTACTAGGGGAATGACTGAAGATGGACAAATAAAACTGGAGTCATAATCCTTAGTAATAAGGGTGAAGATTAAATAGCGAGACTACTGAAGCAGTAATAAATCGTTTCATAAGTAACAAGCGCAGTAATTAATACAGAGAAACATGGAGACGTTGCGTTTAACAACATGTAACATCCTATCATGCCAAATGCAAATACTTCCGACATTCTATAGCACACGTAATCACCAATACTAATTCTACACGGAATGTTAAAGCTATAGTTAACCGACCGCTATAAAGATCGAAATAAGACAACTAAACAACAGTTAATTCAGAAGCGCAGTGTCTTATTTTTAAATCGTAAATGTCAAACAAATGTAAAACAACAGCCCCGTTTGACGCAACTGGGTCACGTAAGCGGTATGTGTAGAGTGTAAACCGTAAAGTATTGTGATGAAAGTAAAGGGAAATTGTTTCCAAAACTGTTATTGAAAGATTTGAGTGAAATGAATGCCTAGGTTGGACATGCATTTGGTCTAGATTCTAGGCTCTAGAGAAAGATAAACATCTCATGACCATTGTTCAAACGGACAAAGGAGTATTTGAACAGAGCTCAAGAGTTTTTAAGGTCTGTTACAGTAGAAGTTGGAAGGGAGTCAAATAAGGATTTCATGTCCCTGCATTGCGAATTTTATCCTTTTACCTGACTGTGACTAGTCTTTTAGATGTTTAAATGTCCCAAGATATTTCTTTATTTCTTTCAGGAAAACTAATATATCCAAGAAAAAACGTCAAGATTTGTATTATAGTCCTATGTTCAGGCGGGCTTCATTTTTTTATCCTTAGTGGTATATGGAACGTTCGTTATTTATTTCACTATTCAATGAGAAAATATTACGAACAAGAACAAAGGCATATTATTATATGCTAAGAAGCGCAAAAATTACAGAAAAAAACAAGGATTTAGAACAGGTTATTCTAAGTGGATCCATCTCCCCAAAAGCAAGGCGCTTGGACAAGTTATGAATGACGGTTATGGCAAGCAACAATTGAACTTCCATGAACATGACTCAACAGTGAAATATTTCTGAATGCCTTTTTGTAACTTTTTAATAAAACAGCAATACAGCCTCGCTTTTAAAATAAGTTAGTGAAGCGAAGTGAAAACGAACTGAACGGCGCCGGCGCGGCATGCAAAAATGATTAAAAGTTTGTGTAGCAACAAAAAGATCAGTCCAGAACATGGATAATATATTTCTAAATATCTATATAGAGATTTGACCATTTTTGGGGCCTCTAAATTCAGCCTTAAAATTGACTCTTGTTAAAAAAGCACATGAATGAGATTGAAAAGGCAAAATTAAATTTAGAAAAATTCCTCCATTCAAATTTAAGTCCACGCAAAAGAACACTGCAGCGTACTTCTGTCAATGAGACAGATAGAATCCAAAGAAAGTAACAGAACATCTGTTCGAAATCTCGTCACTGATCAATATCAACTGACGAGAAAATCATTCGGACGTTTATTGCGTGTGTGCTTGCGTGAAAATTCTTACATCCAAATTAGCTCGGTCGATAGGCTTCGTAAAGATTAATTAATATAGAAGTGGTCCAATTCCTTTAGCCGCATGTTATGTATGATGCAACAAGAATTAGAATTAAGATAAGATACTGACATGCATGATATGTAGTTACAACCTGGAAGTCTTCAAGTCATGAGTGAATGAATAGGTTACTTCTAGGTAAGCGTGCACCATCGTAGACCGCATCGTTAGATCACCTAAATTCAAGTGAGATAATGGTCAAACGCGAAACTATTTACAATAAACTAAAAAAAGTATATTCGAGTTTCCTATATTGATCAGCCTGAAATAATGCCGCGTGTTTGACATTAAATGTTGGTTTACAAAACAACACATTCACAGAACGAATCTCTTAAAAATCGCGGGACGTATTGTTTCAATGATGACCTCAGCTGGTTGACAAGATCATGCGATTTAACACCGTTGTTGTCAATAAATCACCCCCGAACTTTAAATGCCACTAAAAAGTTCCTCAAACGAATTAACTGCTGGACCTTCCAGATGCAGCTATTTGCCTGACATCAGTGTTCAAAAATCAAAGGACAATAAAAAAAAATATCGAAGTTACATTTTGTTCTTCTGAGATTTTATATATCTATGACCGTGAGAAATTCATGTTATGTCACGCTTCAAGTAACCCCTGATTGGTCCGGTTATAAGCTGTCAAGATATTGGCGCCAATTTTAAATCAATTTTAACAACTCTTGTGCGTGATTGAGAGCCGTTTTTATTGTGCATCGGAAAGTTTCCGGTCAGGTTGTTGATTGGAGTTAATCAGTAGCGATGAATTGTGCATATGTGCGCCAACAATTATTACATGCGGGAAATTATAGATACATTTAAAGCTTGGCTTCTTTTATCTCTTTGCAACTTTAAAGGGAATCAAAGCGAGATTCGACTCTTTATCTCTTCAAACTACTAGCTGGTCACGTATTATTATAAACCGTGCGATGTTTATAGTAACTACGTGCGACTGGGCCGTATTTTGAGACGTTACACGCGAAACCCGTGATTCATATAGTCGCCTGCGCCCGGTCCAATAGCTGTCTTTATGATTCATTGTTTCAACACAGTTTGAAGATGTAAATTGGGAGCATTTTATGACAGCAGTATCTAGGCTAGATATGCTATCAGCCATCAAAGATCTTCAACCCTCATGAGGTTTAAAACAAGTTTTTTATCTATAAATATTCTGGATAAGCTTGTGTTTTACCACAATCTCACCATGGTAAGTCATTATGTGGCTGAAGGTGGTAAGCACACAAAGCCTAGATGTAAACTGGCTCTCAAATGCAGCTGTCGGAACACACCGATAGGTGCTTGGCGACAGATTTTCAACTAGAGGGTGGTAGCCAGCCAGTCGGGTACTACAAAGTACCCTACCACCGTGCTAGGGTTTCCTCACGATGTTTTTCTTCACCGAAAGCTCAAGCTCATTGTAGGATTCGAACCCTCGACCTCGATATCTAGCTCAGTAGCCTTTAAAACCCCTGATTATTTTCCTGTACACGTTTGTTAGTGAAGATTCAATGTTGAGAATTTATTATGGTTCCGGGTAGAATATGGTATACCGCTATAACATCTTAGGGTCTTTGCCCTCATGGTATGTACCCCATTATGAAGTGTCGTTAAGTAGGCCTTTAAAAAAGCAATTAACTGACCATACATTTCTATTTCTGGTACAGGTTTACTTATAATTAGAATCTAGGAAGTTTAAGGATCGAGTGGAATGGATAATGTGATTTTATAGATCCCAAACGTTTTTTTTACCACTAGTGCCAACCAGGCAGGCGTGTCACCTGATGGTAAGTGACTTCCGTCGCCTATTAGACATTAGCAATACCAGGTTTGCCATGTGTTGTCAACTTTTTTACAATGCCTTAAAGGCAACTGGCTCTCAAGTGCAACTGCCGGAACACACCAACGGGTGCTTGGCGACAGATTTTCAACTTTAGGATAGCCAGCCGCTCTAGTACCTACTACAAAGTACCCTACCACCGTGCTATGGTTTCCTCACGATGTTTTCCCTCACCAAATTCTCAAGCTCATTGTAGGATTCGAACTCACGACCGTCGCCGCGGTATCCGACGTGACCACCACTGAACTATCATCGCCTTTTTTCTGTTGTTGATAAAATCCTATTAAATGAATCAGCGGACAAAGGAATCAAAGAAGTTTAATCTCAATAATGTTTACACTACGATAATACCTACCTATACAATACCAAATGCAAACACAATTGATTGATTATGATATATGTTACTGCCTAACTCGATCACGGTACCCAATCGAGCCAATTGTCTTACTGTAAGTACCTAAACAGTCAACGTTTAGCAGAACTAATTCTAGATTTATATTAAATAACATTGGATTGGCCTCGATTGATTAATGCTCTACACGAAGTTTACAGGATTTCTTCCCTGTTATTTTATTTTATTAATATTATGAAACATAAAGTCTATGCTAATCCTTTTATCCAAGGATTGGCGTTTCTTGCCAGTTCTTCTCAGTTGACCGACTTCAAGACCGGTGGTAGCGGTAGACCTTCATATGTGCCTAGGGCCTTAAGTGACTTTGACAAGTTTAAATGTTGTTCAAATAGCAACAAGATGGGAAAAAGACAGTGTAGACTAGTCAGGATATATTCCAGAACTTTCTCGCTTTTAACTGCATCTTTTGGTAGGTTTATGGCCAGGTAGGGTACTAAACGGTCCTACTGTACATACTAAAATCTTGATCTCATTGAATTGAAAACGACCTTCGACTCGAAACGATGTTCGCCAACATATGAATTTCCGTTGAATATAAAATAATATTGATTTCAGAATTCACTTGGAAGAACACATGTTGAATAAATGGCGGTAAACAAAACAATATGATTGGTAAAGATCTTTGCAAGATATTTTTGTGAATGTTTTAAGCATTATCGATTACAATTTGCATGCCTATAACGTATTTTACATTTCCAGATACCTATATCTCATTAGATTTAACAGATTGAAGGTCGTCGGTTTCAACCTTCGACCGAAGCATGGTGGTATCTGTATTACAAGTTAAGCTGGCTACCAATCGCTTACGGGGAGTTTCGACAGCGCACTTGAGAGCCATTTGTAGACACGGATATCTATCCAAAATCCTATTTAAAAACAAGCTTTGGATTTAGAGTGACGTCACTTTATTTTTCGTGTTATTCTCAGCAAGCCTTTTCATTTGATATTCATATTGTAGGATTGCATTAAAAAATAATAGTCCGCTATCTTAGGTGCTCCGCCATGTTGGATTTAGAATGACGTCACACAGCTGACCATGCATTGTCATCCAAACTAAACGTGTACACAAAATTTCAGCTCAATCGGTTAAAGCTAGATATCTGTTTCAAAATTGAGTTGCAAGATTCCCCCAGACAAACATACATACATTGCAAGTTAATATAAAGCTTGTAAAAAATTGTATTCAACTAAAACGAAACTGGTAGAAGTTATTTTTATGTTAGAAGATCTTGAAGTAACTTCAGACACATTCAGGTAGGTAAGTCAAAACCATTAATTCAGTTTAGGCCCTAGTAGGGCATATATGAAGGTCGAATTACAGAAGTTTGTTTTTAAATTCAAATGTTAAACAATTTTATGCTAGTAGGAAATCACCCTCTTTAACTATAATTTCATCACAAAAAGCTCAAGCTCATTGTAGATTGGTACCACTGAGTTAAAGTTTCTTCATAATTGAGTGACGCTTAGATGCACCCTTCAAATCTTAATTTGTTCTAATGTACATAAATCTTATCTTTGGTAAAACAGAAGTAATCTAGGAATGCGGTAACTATCCTAATGTGGTATTATTTGTCCGTTATCTTTTAACGGCTGCTTACAGTCAGTACAATTATCAGTGAAATGTTTTCAAATTAATGTTCATTGATAAAACCTTTACTCATTTTATGGAGTTTTCAAGAGTTATTTCCCTGTAGTAAAAGGTAAAACGGTGAAGGAAATATGGAACCAAAATCAGGTAGCTAATTCCAAGATTTATGTTCCATGTTTTTTATTTTTAATCTCTATTTGATCTTATTGAACTAGAAAAAATATTTCGATAGTTGATGGTTTTGGTGGTTATTTTAAATTATATACCAAAATTTAGTTAGAGATGTAGACATAAAACAACCTGAGTTTGACAAAACTTGCTTAAAACCATCAGTTAATCTCCAGAAATACCAGTATGATTAAAAAAAATCATTTTGCATTATATTTATTCAGTACAGTTTACTAAGTAGGTGATCCGCCTGCCTGTTTGTCAGGCTTTTAATGTATAAAATCATATCAATACTTCTGTCTTCCACATCATAAGATAATGTAACCAAAAAGTTTAAAAACACTGTATATTTAATATTTTTGGACCCATAATACTTACATACTAATATGAAATAAAATGTTTATTCATCCAAAAAGGCCTTCACAGGCACTTATGAACTGTAGGAATCGAATGCACTGTTTGGAAGGTTGCTTTGCTGAAAAGAGCTGTCAATAAACTAAGAGCCGGCAATAAACTCAGTACTTATTTAAATAAATAAGATAATATTGTCACAAATAATAATAATCCAATATTATTAAATAAAATAGCAAGAAGTCATAAGAGCTTTTCGCAATTTGCACCCATTTCAATAAAATACAGACATACCTACTACTACAACTAAAATAACATGTATTAAAAAAAGAATTCCAAAGTCACCAGGATTTTTGTAAACACTCAGGTATTTAGGCTAAGGTAAAAAAAACTTATTTCGGTTACCTGACCATCACCTACTGACACATTTTCTATTGAGTCATTTACAGTTTACCAATGATTTTGGCTATTTTAAGATCTTGAAAAGTCGCGCAAGATATTACGCTACGCCAAAACTAATATTGCCGCCAAATAATAAAAAAAGTTGGAGTTCCACGACCCCTACTACGTAATGACATCGGAATGCACTCTTGATACTGGCACAAAGGTTTTATTCTCAACTTTTTTCTTTTAAAAATAAAGCAGCGCAACAGGCATTTCCGGGAATGAAACAGTTTATCGGTACTAAAAACATATTTAGGCATTTTCATATTAGTAAGCAACTAACTACATATTATTATTCAAATGTTTAAGTCAATAACTTACAATTTCCTTGTAATCACTACATAAAAAATATAAATAATCCTCTAAAAACTACACACACGACCACTTTGCACACTACTTCACTTGGAAATGTCAAACTTTTTCAGATTCAGTGTTGCTGGTTAATAAACGACATTTACCCAGGTCTTTCAATTCCTTAATGTCTTTAAGAAGTCTTTACTCAATTAACCATTTTAGATCTTAATTTAATTTATTCTGTTGATTAAACTATTTTAGCATTTAACGTATATTTAATGTTTGCATAAGAAAACAACTTCTACATTATTCAGACTTGTACAACCAGGATTGCCAGAATAAAAAATTAAATCACCCGACAAATTAATTTCGCTCTCTCTCACGGTATTCCTTGCCCAGTTGAGAGGTTCACGTTACCTTTTCTAATTATTATTAGCAGTGACTAAAAATAGGTCAAATATTTAAAAATGCCTGTTGGCACGCATTGGGGCCCAGTGCGGTCGTAATCACATTCGCGGAGTGTCGAGTGGGAAAATCAATGTTTATCTTGAATGTTTTTATTTAGTTAGTGGATCTAACATGTAGAATAAATATTTTAATATAAGATTCTCATTGCAATTCCATTGTATTATAGATACTTAAAGTGACATTCAACAAAAAAATTACGTTTACCTACATAGTTTTAGGACGTCCGTCCCATCCGCATCATAAATTATTGATTCTAAAATCATCGAACATTGATTTTAGAATCAATAATTTACATTAGGCATTTATTTATTTATTTATTACAAGATCCACAGCTCTTAAATAATTATACAATTTCTCTTACATATACATCTTACAGCCAATTAAGGATTTACAATTTATTAATCATTTACATATAATGAAAAAAAAGAAAAGACCAGTGAGTGTTTGATATGCAAAGTATTTAGGCTAGGTGTTAGTGTGTGTGTGTGTGTGTGTGTGTGTGTGTGTGTGTGTGTGTGTGTGTCGGATATACTACATGCCACATTTATCACATTTTTCCTGTTTACTAAACTAAAACCAAAGTATTAATACCTACAGGATAAATAACAATTATAGGTGTAACATTTTATGTAGTATAGGTTCCTATCATAGCTTCCTCATTTATTTTCAATGATGTTGTTTCATCTGAAAAAATAATAATGACTGAGTACCATGTTTGATTTCTATAGATATTTGTTCGAACTTACATTTTAATAATAAATTTCGTCGTAGTAAATAAGTGGTTCACGTGTTCATAGGTGAGGATGCAGGTTAAACTAACTATAAAGAACCAACCATTTAGGCTCAGCTTTTTGGTAGATATATGAAAACATCATACAAAAAAAATATTAGTACCTACCTGAGAAGACGCGTTCAGCAAACGCCGTATGTATGATGGCTTGTTTTCACAAGACTGTGAGTCAGAATAAGTCAAAGTTCTTAATTAAAAAATGATAAAAATTCAGGTATGATACCATAAAACTCACGAATTTAATATGTGAACTCTGCTAATTTATTATTAATTTATTTATAAGTTCTCATGTTAGTGAAATTGTATTTCTTATGAGAATAAAGATTTCTTTACCCGTAAAACCGTTTATTGATCCGTTGATTTAATAAGTACACCTGTTTTTAGTCATTTTAGGCGATGATAGCTCATTGGTAGTGAGGTCGGATACCGCGGTGGCGGCGGGTTCGAATCCGACAATGAGTTTGAGCTTTCGGTGAAGAAAAACATCGTGAGGAAACCACAGATCGGTGATAGGGTATTTTGTAGCACTTGACTGGCTGGCTAACAAACTCAAGTTGAAAATCTTTCGCCAAGCACCTGACTAGTGTGTTCAGGCAGTTGCACTTGAGAGCCATTGTTTTTAATAACACATTGGCAATCTCGCTGGTATTGCTAATGTATTTAGGCGATTGTACCTATTAACTACCTGTGCGACCCGCCTGCCTTGATGTCACTTGTGGTATAAAAAAAAACGTTTGTGACTTATGTCATTGCGGCTGATTGCGGTACCTAATAGGTTTTTCCGTTACGAAACTTCGTATTTTAATACAAATACTCATTTTTATACTACTTGATGTAACGACTCACATGGATTTCGTGTAAGTATATAAATTTTTAGTTAAAGAATAATTGCTATGAACTATCAATTGAAAAAAAATTAAGATATGTTTCCTCAATGCCTTAGAAGAATATGTTAAAGTATCCGCTTACCTGATCAATATGATTCTTCTTCATCAATGAGCCTCGTATATGAGATTTATACGTCACATGACAGCCACTTTGTCAACAGCCGTTGATGGCTAACTTCCAAACTTGTGGTAACTTCAAAAGCTATCCCCTTCATAGGGCCTAAACTGAAATGAGTCTTTCTTCAACATAGCACTAGTACAAATAAAAGAACTAAGGAACAGTAAACATTTTTATTGTAAATATTTTTTATTATCCCCTTACACTCGCAACGCACTCGATGGCTTTCCCAAAGCGTTTCACAAAAACTCACAATGACGTCACTTTATCAAAACAATCATTAGATAGCGGACTTTTTATCTATAATTTAGTAGCATTTAATACGAAATGTTAATATAGGCACATTGTTAATTTATTAGCGTTTTATTTTCTCGACGTCATCCTGAGTTTCTACATTGGCGAAATAATACCAGCAAATCTAGGCATTTACATCATCAGTCGGCTCTTATAATGCACTTAGACACTACAAAACTGACGTATTCTTTTCTATTGAACTCTGTACCAAACAAAATTAAAAATATACTTGTAATAATAAATTAAGAGCTAAATACATGCAATTGTACTATTATCATTATTATTATTTTCTTGTGTCGCACATGATGTGCTTGATTGCCAATATTTTCCGGAAATAATTAAAAAAGGTTTTTTTTTAAATTTTATATCTATAATAAATTATTTAAGTAGAGTAATTTATAGTTGTCAGAACAATTTATTCATGGACCAGTTTTTAGCAATACAATTAGTCAATGGCATGTATTAAGCATTTTTACAAGATTTCTCATAAAATTGAAAGTAACATGACATTAGTTTCTAAAGAGACTAAAATAAAGTGTTCATAGGGAAATTGTGATTATTATTTGTAACTAATTAAATATTATGTTTCACTATGATAAATGAGCACTACATTCCTTTATTTAGAGTGTTCTTACAATCCTATATTATGTGATTTTACAACTCACTGCAATTCTTTCGACCTATGTTATGTGACATGATTTTAATTTAAATAAATAATAAAACCTATACTTAGACGAAAAGCTTAAATCATTTACACTTACTCAGAAAACGCTATTTAAGTAACTGTTTAAGTTGATATATTTATCGATCAGTGTCTAATCATATAACATTTATTTGACCACTTAAACAGTATTATAATTAACGTTTTATGAGAAAGGCCCTTAGGGTCTACAGTCGATTTTAAACTAAAAAAATGGATTTTAATGAAATCCTTCTAACTGTTCTTAGCAATACTTTTGAAAGTACTAAAGAAAAAAATAATGAAAAAATATTTATTTACCATAAATGAACAATCTTTTCTTATTAAATTTAAATTCAACTGTAGCGATTCATTAACCTTCTTTAACTCTTTTGGACAATAGATTATAACAGCATTTGAGAACCTACCTCTATTGAGAAACGATCTTCGATAAAATACGTTACATTTAGTTTTGGAGTTACCCATTACGAATCTATTTAATTTTGCTATTCTTCGTATTTTTGTCTTCCCTCTTCCCTAACAAATGTGACGTAATATATGGAAAATCGACTTTACCTCAAAGAGTGTTCATGTGCTTAATATTTTATTTTATACACAATTAAAAATATAATCGATAATAATATAAGTAAATGGACCCAATTAAATCTTGCTTCCAAATCGGAAAAAAACATTTTGTTTTAATTTAAAAGGTTTTTGCACCTATCATATCATACTTAGGTATGCCATGGTCTTACGACAAAGGTTAATTCCTATATTTAGAAAAAAATACTTGCGAATAAAATTAAAAAAAACATTGTTTGAATCCGTTCCCAACAAGACTTCTTAAGGCGTTTCAGCACAGCGACTAATCGCTATATCAATAAGTTTTTATCTAAGAAATTTAAATTTTTTCTAATTCAAAAATTTGTAAGGTGTGTAGCGTAGAAGAATATTATTTATTTAACAAATATAACTATTAATAGTATTATTATTTTAATAAATAGTTGTGTTTTATTTTGACGACTAGTCAAAGTTATGTCGCTAGATCATTAGTGGAATCTAGAGAGCATTAAAATATATAGAGAATAATAATAAAATAGCGAAAAGTGGCAAATTTTAAACATGCATTTTTATGAAAAATTTGACATTATTATGCCCTAAAATTGGTATTTTTATGTTAACTGGCAACATCAAAGTTCAAAAAATAAGTTCTGGAGCATATTTTTGACAGAATTATTTTTATAAAAATGTATCTTTAGGTTTTAAAATTGAGAAGATTGAACCGATATTTAAAATGCCTATTTGCAACTATTATGTAGATAATAGAAAAATACTGTTTCTTAGTTATAGGAAGATTGCAAAACTTTTTTTGTCTATGATGCACTATCAATTTTAGGAGTGTTGCCTAATAATCGTTTAGACTTGATATTGAAGTAGGTACTTATGAAGTTTTTTTTATTAAATTAGGGTACATTTTGTCTAGTTTCATGCAATAAACAAATGCAATGAATTTAGCTGAAATAAGCTTGTATAAGTAGGTAGATATGAACATATTTCGATATAGGTTCAACAAAGAAAGAAAGAAAACGAAAAAGGAAAGGAATCCTTTCTCACACACGCAACCCACGCCAATTTAAGTACTCATTTTTGTAAATAATTATAATACCATTGCAATGTTTATGTTTTCTTCAGACCCCGTAGTTATGACATGTCAGAAGATTGTATGTCATATTTTATTCAAACTAAGAAGATATCTACTGTTCAAAATAGCTTTATTATTAAATTAATCAGAAATGTCTGTTTTCTCGTTATAGTGTATCTACCATCCAAACACAGGTATAGTGAAGTAGTTTTTCTTCATATTTTAATACCATTTAATAACATTATTAAAAAGATACCGTTAGACACTGGTTATTCAGATTATTGTTCCCCAATGGTTGAAAAAGTAATTAAAGGTATTTTATATTTAAATAGTCTGAAGAAAACATAATTATATTGCATAGGTATGTATGTAATTATAATAACAATAGTATTTTTTGCCAAAGCGATATGTTTTATTATTGTAGCATTGTGTTTATGTATGCATCCATAAATTTTCATAAATATATCAATTGTATTATCAAATACTAACCTTAGTATACACATCTATTACATTTTTATTTGCTCCATTAAAAAATCAATGACCTAACTGTACATAAAGCTTTAATATCTATAAAATAAAATCTAAAACTCGTTTACTCTAATCAAATTACACTAAGCTATGTGATAACTGGGCTGCTTATGTTTAATTCCTAGCGCATAACATAAAGGTGCCATTTTGTTGTGTTATAATTCTCAAAATGGCGAAATTTTAAATAGTTAGTAAATGTTTTAAATCTTCATCACAGTAATATTTGAGCTTATTTGTTAGTGCATCAACTTTTAGTTGGATTTTGATCAAGCTATTACATTTATGTGTGATGCAGTAACAAAAAGCAAGTTATTTCATCTTATAACATCGAAGTAGACAAAGTAAGGTGTATTGATTGTGATGTGTGAATTTTCAAGGCTTGTAATACGCTAAAACCAAGACGACGCCCCGCCCAATTTGGTTGACAGCTCTCCGATGCCACGTCCAAAAATATTGCCAACCTATAAATACGGATTTTTTTATTTTATTTACCACACCTGGATACTAATTTTTATTTTAAATAACTAAGTAATAACTAACTCCGGACAAACCTATTGAGGTTTTTGTGATGTTTTACTGTTAATATTTTTTGTTAAGTTTTTTATTTAACATACAATAATAAAAAAAGTTGATAGGTATAGATAGTGCCATCAATGAAAACGTACTCCACTCTTTTTCCAAATTCTAATCCCTTACAGTGCAAGTGTACATCCTTTCGCTAGTGTTGTAGTGCACAAAAGAAAAAGAAAAGGAAAGGCAGGAAAAAGAGTGGGACGCATCTTCATGGATGACACTATCTATACCTACTAGATATTAGTAAAAAAAATATATTCACCTTTCCAACAACAGCGGTAACATTGCCAAGTTTTGCATCTTCTGTAAGTGACTCCAACTTGGATTTACCACTCCTTGATCCCTCTTCAGAGCCGCCATCATCACCCCTATCATAGATAAAAACATAATTAAACGACATACGCAAAGAAAAATATTTATTTTGCATCATAAAAAAGGTCAAACAAAATGATTTTCAAAACCCAATAAAAGAAATTCAAAATATGGGCCAAGAGCATTGCCAAGAGTTGTCAAAATAATAAGAACAAAATATGAAGAAAACACACTCGAAAACTCGTGACAGTAATTTAGTTTTTACATACTGTTTTTTGCCAATAACCTTGAATTAACATTACACATTTGCAACCAAGTGTTTGAAATGGCAAGATGCCTAAAAAGTGTCAAATAAATTACTTTATGGTTTACTGGACCGAAATCGGGTTTAATTACAAAAAATAAGAAAACAACAATAATAATAATACAAATAATAAACAAAATAATTTGACGGGCTAGTTGGTGTTGTTTGTTTAAGAGTTTGATTCCCAATCAGGATAGACATTTGTGTGGGTGAAAATTCCAGATTTAAAATATAAATGTCTCTTTCTAAAGTCCTCACACCTTAGAACCAAATTGGTCGCGTACAGTGCGGTTTGAGAGACATTTCCTCCCGCGCACGATCAGGTTGTGGAATGAGCTTCCTGTAGAGGTGTTCCCTAAAGACTACAGCATGGGGTTCTTCAAAAGAGGAGTAAGAAGGTTTATGCAAGGTAGGCAACGCGCTCGAGATGCCTCTGGTGTTGCAAGCGTCCATAGGCTACGATAACCGCTTACCATCCAAGGTGGGTCGTAAGGTTGTTTGCCACCTAGTGGTATAAAAAAAAAAGAGACTGGCTATTTTTTTGTAAAGATTAAAAAGTATCACAAAAGTTTTATGCTGTTATTTTTATAAAATTGTTATTAAATTTCACATTCCACAAAAAACGATGAATCTCACCCAGAATCTTGCTGTGTCAACAACATACTGCATGTAGCTTCTTCTGTGTGCATCCTTGCTGCGACGCTCTGATAATACTTCGAGTTCAATTTGTCGTCAATCACGCCTTGAAGTTCGAAGTCACTGTACATTTTCTGTTAAAAAAATACACTTTGTTATTTAATGAGTTTTCTAAATATAAAAGGTACCTTAGTATCTATGCATAATCTAATTTATATGCATAAACTTAATTACTATGAATAAGAGTGACGTTGTAGTGCTCATTTTATTACGATTATAATAACTACCGTAGAACGGGGAAATTAGTGAAATATGGCAGCACTAACTTTACAATATTTTAAAATCAAATTCATTCACTACAATAATGTTTAATTTAATCTTTGGCAGATTATCTATTTCTATTAAATAATAGAAGTTCCATTTTTAACAATGATACAATTCATTTATTTTATTCTTGCAAGTGCCAGTGCTGCTCGCAGTCTACAGTGAGTCGAGACTGAGCGGGGTTGCTGCGACGGGTTGAGCCGGTAGCCGGAGAGTGAAGAGCCGGCCGATGAAGAACCGGAAGAACCGGACGTGGGCTACGGTGAACTGTGTGTGGCGAGGGGTGCTGTCGCTGGGTGAGCCTTGCAGGACCAGGAAGCGCGGTGAGTCGGCTGCGTTGGAACTGAAGAAGGCGAAGCTGGCTTGCTGTGTGACTGCTGCAGAGACTTGGTGCGTAGTGCTGGGAAGTGATGCTGCATAATGCTGACATTCCAATCACGTCGGGGTCACCAATATGGAGGAGCAAGGTATTAGACTCCTCCGTTGAAAAGGGAAGATCTTCCGCCAGGCTAGGTCGTGCCTGGGGACCGCGGTCCAACTGTAGATGTTGGAATCTTGTATATATATGCAGATCGCATGGAAAACTTCGTAAGCGCGATGTAGGTTATTGGAGCGCCATCTATCTAGGAGTCGTGCGAACTATATTTATGTGTAGATAGGTGTCAAATAAAAAATCAATTACCTAGTGTAAATTTTTTTTTTTCGAAAATTATATCGGTTTTTAACACATTTTCCAAGTAAATCCACATTTTTGCAGTCAATGCTTTCAGACAGTTTTATCTTTCGGAAACTTATGTCATTTAGACAGCCCCTTTTTCCTAACAAAACGGGACTGCGCTCACTGCGGCATGTTACCTACGTTACATACAGTTTTAAGGTATTAATTACAACTTAAACTTTTATTTCACGCGCGTACGTAATACACGTACTTTAGGACCTTACTCGCAAGTGGCGCCAACTGGTGAGATCAAAAAAATACTCTCGCTCAGGTATGGACGCGCGAGGAACTCTAAGGCAAGGCCCGTAGCATTTGCTACTAAATAATCAAGTCAATATATCTACGTATAAAGCTCACCTTCAATATAATAGAGAGACAGGCCACCTGGTGCGGATGCAGCGCCGGTCGCGCGGTCAGCCAAATGTTGATGAGGTCCACCTGCTCTTCGTACCAGTGCTCGAACAGTTGCAGGATCCAGAGCTCGTCTGTTACCTGAACGGTAGGGACAGAATGTCTTCAATACTTTATTAACAGTAATGCAGTTATTTCAGAACTAGTTTTTCGCCCCGCGGTTTCACTCGCGATCCCGTTTCTCCATACAAAAGTTGGACGTTTCATTCCCTTAGGGGGTGAATTTTGGAAAATCCTTTCTTAGCGGATACCTACGTTGGAATAACTATTTGCGTGCCGAATTTCAGCGCAACCCGTTCAGTGATTTGAGCTTTGCATTGATAGATCAGTCAGTTAGTAAAGATTGCCTTTTATATGTACCTATACTTACATAATATACAGAAGATATTAGAACGATATTAGTAAGTAAATTCTACTAGTACCTATTAAAAATGTTTGGATGTTTGTTACTCAATCACGCTAAAACGGCGAAACGGACTTTGTTGAAACACAGGAACCTATAGGTATCATATCCCGCAATAAAACATAGAATACTATTTAACCCGGGAAAAGATCAGATCCCTCGGGAACGCGGGTGTAACCATTTCAATAAATTAATACCATTTTTATTTACGTTTTTAACGTTTTTTTGAAACGCCTAATTGTTCAGATTGCGGAGTCATCGATGATGTCTACCATGTACTGATGGAGTGTGTTCGGAATGAATCTCTCAGACCCGTACGGTTGTCAAATATTGGAGACTGTAACAGCGCTTTGGCTGAACCTTTGTCGGGTCCCGCCAAGGCGTTGTACAGATTAAGTGCAAGAAATTACCGATGTGGATTTTATTTTAATGCTTTGTTACTACTACCCGGGTGACATAATCGCAAGGCGATAAAGCCCATCAAAATTGAATTAAAAAAAAAAGTTTTTTGGTTTGTCCTCTGCTAATCTATTAAGGCCTATTCAGTCCATGCGTTTTCAATCAGACTTTTAACAAACTGGGTACCAGGATCTGTGGTGAGGTCATGAGGTCTGATGATAAAGAGGCAGGTGGGTCACCTAATGGTTAGTAACAACCGTCGCCTAATACACATCAGCAGTACCAGGCGCATTGCCAATTTGTCAACCTTTTATTTTTGCAATACCTTTGAAAGCAACTGCATCTGCCAGAACACACCGATTGGTGGTCCAACAGAATTTCAACTTGAGGGTGGCCAACCACCGTGCTATGGTTTCCTCACGATATTTTCCTTCGCCAAAAGCGGTATCCGACGTCACTACTGAGCTATAATCGCCTTAGTGTATTAAGTGCCATCAGATACTGTACCTATCAGATCAAATTACACTATATAGCTTCACGGTTCGGTTGGCATGGTTGATAACATACTCTAACTGTGACGCAAGAGGTCATGGATTCGAATCCCACCGAGGACATTTTATGCTCATGAACATGTCCGGTTGTCTTGAGTGTTAATAAACTATTGGGTGATTTTACTTGGGTATTATTGGCCGAAAGGTATTGAGGCCTCTTAAATTGGCAAATACACGTACTAAAATAACGCCCAAAAATATTTCCATAAAAATATCAACGACATTATTTTGTGATAGTTCCAAGGAACTACAATGAATATTGGCATTGGGGCAACATGATAATACAGACCTGAGTATTGGATATTAATTTCAACTTGATACCACCACGCGTTCTTAAGAATTAAGGGTATTGACAGACGGACAGATAGACAGACGAACAACAAAGTGATCCTATAAATAAATAAATAAAATAAAAATGTAATTTATTGCCACAAAAAAAAAACAAAAACAACATTTACAAGTAAGCGCATAGAGAAAAGCACATAAAAAATATATATATATATTAAATCAAAAATAATAATAATAAAACATAATATGGCAATAGGATAAACTCAGCGATTGCAGCGTTCACATTTACCTGAGTACGCTGCGCTGATTTTCAGTTTAGCCTTGTGTTCGGAATACGCTGTTAGCCGAAATATTTAAAGAATAAAAAAAAAGCGAGTCATGAAAAAAGTTAAAACAGAACTAAGCTATAAAGGTTCCGTTCTTCTGTTTGAGATATGAAACCCTAAATATTGTAGTATATCAGTTTTCTAGTTTCAATAGTTTAAGTTTTGGATCTGATGTGAAGAATGTCCTATAATATTAGACAAGTAAAAGACTGCATCTATTGATTGACTATATCTATTAATTCCAATGACCCAAGAGCTCACCTTCGATCTTATTTGGTCCATAGAATTCCTCATGAAGTTTACGTAGCCCTGCCCGATATCCTTGCCAGAGCCAGACACATTGGCTATCGTTAGGATTGAGCCGATCAAGCTAAAAGTAGAAGTAAAATTTTAGTATCTACTTGATTCTTTCCTCAACAAAATAAGGTTTCAATCAAGTCTAATGTAACCCCTATGTTATTTTGTTTTGCGACGTTAAAAAGGGACATAATATATTTAAAAACTCATCATTATATTATTTTATTACATTTCCAAAATGTTTCTGAAAGCTTCCAACCAATATAGATTTAAAAGTCTAATTACGATGTCGATTACGTTTCAGGTTTCTTGCAGATTTTTCTAGACTTGATTTAAACCATAGTCTTATGGTTTGAGTTTATATTTTAGCGCAAATATTGCATTAGGTACATAAAGGAATGTTTCGACTTCATGGGGTACAAACAAGGATCAATCCACCTAAAATATTACAACAACTAAGTACACCAAGGTAAATCTGTTTGATACTGCATTTTTTTAAGTCGATGATGATAGCTACTGTCAGTTAGGAGAACATAATGAAGAATTATTATTATTATGGAACTTCCGGAATTCACAGTGAAGCTACGAAAGGAGAAAAATATGAATAAGACTACAATTATTCACCTTCCTTCATCAAATCTGGCAATCTTTGCAAGAGTAGCTTCCAGTACGGCTGATAGCCTAGAGGTCATTCCAGTCGCCATGGCTAGGAGGCAAGCATCAATCTGATTGTCCGTTTTAACGTGGTATTGATACTGTGGATTTTAGCAAAACAAAATTGAAATACAAGGTTTATCTCTAAGTGTGTCTAGCAAAGACAGTTCATTCAAACACCAAACATGCACCATTTTAGCTCCGAGTAACTTTGTGATGCTTATTTCTTGATGGCCCGTATCAACGAAGCTTCTCTCCTATTGTTGAACTTAAATCGTTCTTATGGAAAATAATAAAGATACGATGCGAGGAAATAATTGCATTCAAGACAATGGCTGTTGCAATGAATGTGTCTTCAAAAAAGTTGAATTTAGTAAGTAAATATTAAAAAGGCGTTCCCGTAAACTCCATGAGATTTGATACTTAATTTTCCTGCGTTCTATTATGCGGCCCAAAATGTTCAATTCCAATTTAACCAGCATTCTATGCGTGTTTTGACATACGTATCATGCAATGTAATTCATTGCAATTTCACAGGTTCTTTGCAGGTACATGCAATTTTAAGCCACATTCATACAAAATGCATAGTTTATCACAATATCTCACTTTTGCGGAAGAGGCGTAACCTTTACTCCAGGAAGAAAGTTGTGGAAGGTCACCAGTTTATTCGGGGATAAAGGTCAGTTGTGTAGGAATTTAAATATATTTTGAAGGTATGTATGGAAGAGATCATTCTTGTTTATGGAGGTAATGAAACTTGTAAGAAGGATTTTACAGGAGTTCACTCTAGAAGAACTCTTATTTCTAAGACAATTAAGAAGCACTAAGAGAGTTGAGTACAGAACCAAAGAATAAAGATAGGTCACAGTTTATTGCCCCGTAAATAAAAAAAGCAATATAATGTACAGTAAATAATTATATCACATATTATGCAGAAATCACGATACCTCATAATACTGTTAATACAGAAAATTTTGCTCCCATGAAACAAAAACTATCCCTCCAACAAAATCCAAATACTTCAAACCCAACGAACAAATTCAGAGAGATCTATCTACGAACACCAATGCTTAGACTCACAATATCTACCCCCTCAACTGCACACAGTTTTAGTGCCTGATTCTTCGCATCTAGTGCCACGTTGACCATCGCGCAGGTCTCCGCTGGAAGGATGTAGTCCGTTGACATAAAGGTGACGCTCTTCTTCAGCCACGACTGAAAGAATAAAGCTTATTTCAATGTGTTGTTGTTTCAAGATGCCATCTGCTACCGGAGGTTGGGGATCATCATGGCTATTATTCATCTACCGCTTAAGACCTTGTACTCAATTTCGTACCACAGCCTGAGGATTTTGAGCAAGATGTCTTTCTTCTGCGTAGTTGTCCGATCGAAAAATGTAGATAACCAAAAAGGTAGAATCAGATGATATTTCAAATAGGGGAAATAAGAATTTGAATCCCATGTCCCTGATGCAATGGAAATAAATAATGTCAGCTATGTAATCTTTCATTTCTTGTATCTATTCAGCTGTTACTTTTCGTACATCGGACACTGGGGTGGTGGTAGTGACTTACAGGTTAATGTAAACATTGTTAGAATTTTTCACTTCATCTTATATCTGAATAATTATGAATTGTCTTAACCTGGAAAGAGGACTCAGTCCTTTGTATGCATGTCTCCATCATATCGCAGGCCATCAGCTTGAGCCTCTGCTCTAGGTGCGATCGGAACTCTGGCTCCGGCCAGTGCAGGTCTCTAATGAAACATTGAAGAGCATCTAGCTTCCAGAATAGTTCTTCGCTTGTTGAGCAGCCATTGCTGAAATAGCGTTATGACGATTAGTAAAGTCAGGTCTCAGCATCACATCAACCCATTGAGGCTCTCAATAGAACAGGTTCATGACCTGTTCCTAAGACAGGCCATTGGCTGATTAGAACTGTACTAATTATCTGTATTTGTCATAGGCCCGAATTTGGAGAGTAGTATATTTTTATAGCGAAGAGGATGTACTAACAAATGGTTTTCCGAAATACAAGCGCAAAAATATGGCAAAATAAGGCAAAATAATTGAAACCGCGAGAAGGAAAGCTAATTATGTATAATGAGCAGCTGTCTAACAGAAAACACTGAATGTATTCGGCATATTCCATGTATTTCTTTCTAACTATTGTTGGAAAGAAATAGGTAAGAAAGTCTATTGACTAGGATGGTAGAAAAAATATGATTGGCTTTTGAAAATGTATTGTCTTCATTAAGAATTTCTTACCCTTTTATTTCCCATCGCTCCTTTTCAAATCCTTTATGGAGTGACTGAGCTATGGATGACTCCATAAGGTCCACGTATCGCACAACTAATGGTGCAAAAGTGTCTCGGAGGTGTTCGTGGAATCGACCACCTTTTAGATTTTCTGTTGACAAAATATCCAATGGTGACAAAACGTATGACATATTTAAAATTGGATTGTACCTAATTGTTCCTAGTAATATAGTTAACTCTTTATACCATACACCAAAATTAGTTAACAAAAAACAGGATAAACATGTTTATTATTGGTAAGATGGGCGGTCTTATCGCTTAGAAGCGATCTCTTCCAGACAACCTTAGGATGGAAAGAAATTCAGATACAATACCGGATATTTGAATAAAACATGTGTTTGCACATTACTTTTCATTCTTGCATAAAAAACTTACCATCAGTTCTCAAATAGTCATTTAGAATTTGGAACAGCGGGAAAGAGTCCCACGTGTCAGGAGGCTGTTCTGACAAAACCCGGTCCATATCAACGCCAAACAGCGCCCAGAAGATTTCTGCATGTTCCACTAACAGCTCCGAAAACCATGCGAACGCCTGAATAAAGAGAATTGCATATAAAGATTATACTTATTATAAGTAATATTAGAGGCCATAAGTAGAATTGGGTGAAAAAAATATTAACTGTGGTCAAAAAAGTCAGTCTATTTGGATGTTGTTACATGGTTGTTCTCTAATTTATTGGATCAAAGACAATTTTAATATTGGACAAAGATTTATAGAGATATATCTGCCCCAAAAAGATTCTGCCCAGAAAATATGGTTTCAAAGGCTTAATTATTAATGTACTTAGGAGGATAGTACTTAATATAGTATCACAAGAAAGGCACTTGGGACATTTGAGTGTAATTCTGAATATAAAATCTTTATTTTCGGAAAATTTTGTAAGCTCCCCAATTAAAATATGAACAATAATACATGGAGAAAATCAATGGGAACTGTTGCATATAATAAATTTTATTATGACGTAAAGAACCGTGCACATTCCAATGCGATGGTAAATCAATGAGAGGTACACTTTTTTGTATTTTTATTGTGCTTCGATTTAAAACAAGGCTCATCGTGTCTTAACAATACTTACCAAACTATAAAAACTAGATCAAAACATTTGCAACGGTTTAAAATATATTTTGCAGGAGTTGCAACTGTTTTTGTTTATATGGATAAAACATGCAATACGAATATGGAAACAAGCTCAAGAACTACTGATTTAAAGTTAAAGACTAATGTGGATATTTATGGCTTTACACGTGAAACACCTAACGATTGATATTTTGATGTTCTAAGTACAGTAAATGATGATTTACAATTTAATGTTTGTGGATCAAGCGAAAACGGTACTTCTAAATAAAGAATAGCATACTACGAAGCGAAAATTCGTTTGTTATGTGCTTTATGTGTTTCTGTTCCTAATGTGATTGTTGTAAAGCACCTTTACACTGTAGTTGAAATGTTATGAGTTGTCAAGAAGAGTGGACGGTAAACATAAAGTTACTTTTCATTGTAGACATTATTTATCTAACAAACCCTGCCAATTTTATTTATTACATCTATTGAATCATAAACATTGTTTTTGCATAGCCCATAATGAAAAGTTTTGAACATAGTATTGCAATACTAGTTATCTATATCTCAATCGAAGTCCATGCAATGCTTTTGTATATTTTCAACTATATTGAAGTAACATCTAAGCATTTGCTTAAGCGTGTGTTTCAAACTATCAAATTATCGAGTCTAACTCCTCTTAAAACTTGTGATCAAACCAATCGAGGTGAAGTATGGTTAAGATCGAGTGAATAAACGATTGACAAGTGAATCGATCAGCCGAGCAATCAATCAAATTATGAGTAGTTACATTTTGTTGACCGCTAGAGTCCGGTTTTGTGTTATAAACCTGCGGAGAAATAAAATATAAGATAGAAGTGGATACAAAGTTATACTTAGCGAACATCCAACGTCGCCAAGTGAACCCAAAACTGATCATTCACTTAGCGACCAAGCGACATTAAAATATATAAATTCAGAAAAATAATATATTATTATACCTACTTCTAATATACTCCATATTACAATGAAGAATAAAATAACCTACCTACGTAAATTTTAAAGAAATTACGTCGTGTTCCGATTGAGGTGAAAATACGAAAATAAGTATTTTTAGCTCAATGCCATTGAAAAAAATAAATAATACTGCCTGATCATTCCTCAGACTAATAGCGATAGAGTAGGGTGCTATCCAGTGAACATTTACAAGTTGGTAAAACATTTTAAGAAAATCTTATTAGTAGAGACAAAACAAAAATCATCAAGCATGATGTCAATACATTCATAATACTTATTAGATAGAGCAAACAAGAGAGTATAAATACGAACAATTTAAATTAGTAATCTCATAATGTTTTACCAAAACAAAAATCACAACATTCAGAATAGGGATAGACATTTCAGCAAACATTTCGAAGTATAATATTCCTACTGTTTCATATGATTGTTAAGTTTTATAGTAGACCAATTATCTTCATTATTAAATAGTTATACTCCGAAATTTGCTATTATCGGTTTCCTAGAAACATTGAAATAATATTGATATCATACCTCTGCGTAATGTTCTTCGTTTTGTTGAAGGAGATCAACGCATAGTTCAGCCAAATGAATGAGGTCTTCTAGTTTCTTCGCTGGTGTGACCATTGTTTCACCTCTTAGGTCCTCTGAAATATATATTATGTTTAGTAAGTACGAGAGTCGCTTCACCAACTCAGCCAATTATACGGACGCTACTATCGCTCCCGTATCGTACTGTACAGTCATTCTAAAGCCTGCCATACGGACATTCTTTAGATCATGTATTACGATGTATAAACCTTTATATTATAGATAACTATGAAAGCTCAGTAGAAGTGACGTCGGATTCCGCTGAAGGTCGTGAATACGAATCTTACAATGTGCTTGAGCTTTCGGTGAAGGAAAATGTAGGAAACCACAGTACGGTGATAGGTTACATTGTAGTACTCGACTGGCTGGCTACCAAAATCTGGGCGAAATAATCTGTCGCCAAGCACCTGTTGGTGTGCTCCGGAATTTGCATTACACATTGGCAATCCCCCTCGTATTGCTAATGTCTATAGTCGATGGTATTCACTTACCATCAGCAATGTTCAAGCATTTGTGGTATAAAAAAAGTCAGTAACATTTCAAACTATCAATATGAACTTTTATAGTTTACTTAATTAGATTTTTATTAACGTTTTGAGAAAAAAAATATTATGATGTAATTTACGTGTGAGTTGATTAATTCAGTAGGTACCTTCAATATTTGCTTTTTGACTAAGTGTAGTGTAGTTCAAGAGAGCTGCATTCTCTAAACTAGTTTGAATCATCGTTCGTACTTCCTCTGGTGCTACAGGTGTTACCACATCCTTCATCAGGACTCGTTCTAACAATGACAGTGTTGCCTGGAGAGAAAACGTTTGAGTAAAATGTTTATTCTAAATGTCTTAACAGTCTTTACTTCTTCTTCTTCGTGGCCTTATCCCACGCTGTTCTGTACTACATGTTCACCTCTTCCACTCTGCTCTATTACAAGTCATCTGAGTAATCACACCTTTCATAAACATATTATCATTCTTTACGCAGTCCATCCATACCTTCTCCAGCCTTCTCCCTCCATATCTAATTACTAGCAGATAATGTTACTATAGCTGTTCGTTTTTTGGTCTTTCTTTCACTTATTTCTTTCATTTACACCATTCATAACCAATGAAATGAAATGTTTATTCATCGAAATCGGCCTTCACAGGTAGGTACTTATGAATAGTCAGACTAAAAGTCAGTCTAATCATTAGACCTGCAACCTTCCGAGCCATGCATTAGACTCTAATGCATGGCTTGGAAGGTTGCTTTTGCCGAGAAGAGCCAACAATAAACTCAGCAATTACTTTTTTCAATAACAACTTAACTATTACACTCAATAATTATTTATCTAGTCTCACTGATAATACTTGTATGTTATGGCGGCAAAAATAGTAATCAATAGAATTTAATTATGACTGACTTAGTAAACAACAAACTCAACCACACCAGCCCCCACAAGCAGCACCTGCTCATAAATATGATGCGTGTGGCAGCCACCGCCCTTTCCGCCATATTGTATGGAAGTGAGCGACCGTTTCAAGAACCTTACCTTCAGTGCCCCCTCAGGTCGTCCAAACGGGAACGCATATCTGAAGTTAGTGATCTGATGCTGCAGCAACGCCTTCAGTCGTTCCTTGATCTCTGCGAACTTCTCCTTCTCCTGGACGGTGATGCTGCCCACGCCGTCGGGCCTGCCAGGCAACGTCGCGGTACTGTGAACCACTTCCACCGTAGGGCTTACTCTAGTAGGGCACAAGCGGGATATAGGGCAGGCTGCGGAACTAGCAGTTTAGAAGTGTTCTCTTATTTTTAATAGCCCGTGTCTGAAATTTGGTATTTTCATTTTTAAACTCTAGCCCAAAATTCATTTATTGACCGAGCGAGCGAAGCATCCCATATGTCTTTCCAGTTATCCGTCTTTTCTCCTCTGCAAGTCACATTTCTCAACCGATTCTCGTAAAATTTTGTGAGCAGATACTATAATTACATGGTTTTTTTTTGTCGATTCAGTTTTTGGGAATTTTTCAATATGGCGCAGTCGTAGGGGCGCGTAAAAAATCAAATATTTCACAATACTTCCGCGAGGTCTACAGCTCTTAGACCCATTAGTTTATTTTGTGCCATAAATAAGGCACTTATGAACGTTACAATTGACTCTTTTTTTGAGTTTTTTTTTTATACAGTATTTTTTAGGGTCATTTAAAGGTTTTTAATAGACAAATATCAAATACAGTTTTATTTTACTTCTCTTTTCTTCTTCTCCTATTATGTCTTCTTGGTTGATATTTTTACCGAATTTCAGACCACTTTATAATCGAATCTGGTCGATCTATTATTTTTATCACTGCTAGTCCACAAGCCCGGAGAATGAAAATATTAGTAGAGGTAAAGCAGGTATAGAATTAATACCAAAGCACAAGTAGTTAGTACATTGCAAAAGATATAGGCTAGTTATTAGTAGGGACAGTATAAATATTATAGTAAAGCAACATCACATTTATGTGAGGCAATTAGAGGGACGTGATACACGAACTATTTTGTGAAACTGTGATTGAAAAGTTGATTTTAGAAATGAACTTTATTAAATGTTATTTTTAAGTTCATTATTGGTTCTTAGTAGACAATCAAACCTTTTAATATAGCATGCCTTATTTCATGTATTAAAGATTTGATTTTTTAAATAACACCAATCAGTCAATCACAGTTTTATTTCTATCCATAAACAATACATACACATTGAACAATCATGGACCTAAAATATCTCCTTAAGGGACACCAAAACTAAGACTATTTTGATTATATACCAACCTGTTATATTCATATAACTAATATATTAACCTCCCTAATACAGTTTCTAAAATTTACATTAATTTTAAAACAATATTATTTATACAATGTTCTCTTATAGTATCAAATTCATGTATAGATAGTGCGTCCCAATCTTTTTCCTGAACCCTTACAGAGCAAGTGTATATCCTTTCGCTAGTGTTATAGAGCTGTCGATATGTCGATACGTAGGAACACACAGGGTGTCCGGTAAGTAGTACAATTTAAGGGGGAGATAGTTGGAAGCGTCACCTACTCAATATACAAAAATGACCTTAATAAAATTGACACCATTTTCGAGATAATTAAAATAAAAAAAACAAAAATCTGTGTCTAAAATTTTGAAATATCGAAATATCTCGTATGGTAACACTTGAACGGAGGTAATTTTTGTATATTTGGTAGATGACCCGCCCACCTATCTCCCCCTTAATTCCGTCGAACTACTTACCGGACGGACACCCTGTATACAACACATAAGAACTGCAACGCACTTCGCGGATGGCACTATCTATAAAACAGGATGTAATTCTATATTCTAATTTATCAAATATCATTTTCATTTCCAATTAAACTTACACTTCCTATAAAATTTTGTACTACCCACCTGTTTCCGTGAACGTGACTGGCGCAGAAAGCAAACGAGTAATGCATTAAGGTCGGGTCAACAGTTTGGGAGCCACTCTCTGCGACGTCTAAAAGATCTGAGAGGTAGCAGAGATGACGAAAGCAGCCTCTTACTCCATATCTTGCACAGTACTCATCTAAGACAAAAACTTGGCCTGGGGAGAACCAACCCTGGAAAGACGAGAAGAATTCTTAACATATTATCATAAATCAGCTTCGGGATTTAGTTACCAGCTTTTATATTATACTATCTGTCCCCCGCGGTTTCACCCGCGTTTTGGAGGATATTATCTTTTCCCTATGATGCCTATGACACTCAAAAATAACGTGGCTTTCTATTGGTAAAACAATTTTCAAAATCGGTTCAGTAGATCCAGAGATTTTTCTCTTTATAATATTAGTATTAGATACAGAATGACTGGTTATTGTGACCAAGAAGGCTCTGAAGAAAAATAAACCGTAGATTTATTAAGTACCAAAGATTTCGGTTACGATGAACCAAATTTGAAAACATTTGAAAAACATTCAATATAGTAGCTTCATTTTGAATTTAGTGATATAAAAATAAACATACCAAAGAACAATAAGGATCTTGAAGACGATACTTCAGTGTCAAAGACTGCAGCGTACAGAACAATTGATGATGATCGAACTGACACGGATCTGCTTGTATGTAGTCCTCCATTCCATGCTTACGAGCTTTATCTGCATCTAAAAAAATGTAATAATACATACTAATATAAATGCGAAAGCAAAAGAGAGTTTGATAGACATACGTTTTTTTTAAATCAACACCTGATTCGGTGAAAAATTTACTCAAAAAACACTAGTCTTTTTAAGGTAATAGATTCCGTCGGTGTCATAGATAGAGAGACAAGAGTTCTAAGCTTATTATATTATCGCGAAATCGATATGTCATGCACACTGCTTATGATTTTATTAAATTCTAGATAAGCTTGTGTTTGACCACAATCTCACCGTGGTAAGTGACGATGTGGCCGAAGGTGGTAAGCACACAAAGCCTAGATGGGAACTGGCTCTCAAGTGCAGCTGTCGGAACACACCGATATGTGCTTGGCGACAGATTTCCAACATGAGAGTGGTAGGATTCGAACCCACGACTTTCGCCGTGGTATCCGAGTACACTACCACTGAGCTATCATCGCCTTAAAAGAGGAATTCGATTTTAAAAAGGAAAAGCTGATTTCCAAAATAAAGTAATACATAAAATCTAGCTGGCTGTTCAATTCATAAAAATCATTCTAGCCTCGTATCGTCAACAAGTTTTAGAAAAGACTAACCTCCCATAATTTTGTGGTGTGTATCAGATGTCGTAGGTGGTGTAGGCTTGTGACTCTGGCCTGTAGCTCTATACAATGCCATTACCCACAAATGACATTCATTTTCATCAGTCACCCCCATCAGTACAGATTCCCCATCGCGAACAGCATTCATAAAGTGTTTAGCACCCTCCAGCTCTGGAATTAGGTTGGTTTTCATTTCGTTATAAATGAAATTCTTGGCGTCAAGTTTTGGTGTATACCATTTGTTGACGACATACTTACCTTGCCCAACAATGAGTTGTGCTGAAAGTAAAATAGAATTTATTATTCAATAAAAAATATAATACTCACATATTAGTTAAACATCGCCTAGTGTGTCTCAGTTGAAGATTTTAAGAGTTTTTAAACTAGTGAATACTTCGGACCTATTCAAATCTTAATTGAATTGGCTTTAAATTTTGATTTTTTTGATGATTAATGCTATAGTTTTGATCTACCTAAAGTTGGAAGCAACTCATGAGCTTTTGTATCCATGTTAAAATTATATTTATTTAATTACGATACAATTTTAATTCCATCATCATCAGACCTCAGACAATTTTCTAAGCATCAAGTATTTCCAGAAACACCACCATCCTCATTTAAAAAAATAAACTTACCACTAGCAAGCTCAATGTAATCAACAGTGAAGCCGTCTAGCTGCATCATCTCAGCCGGTTCTGACTTCTTGTCTTTGTACGAGCACAACGCAAAGGTATACTGGCTGACTTGCACCAGCACCATGTAGCGACGCTTCCATTTGCGCCAAACATTCTTACCAATAACATGGAGATAGCTGAAAGTATTACGAGTATAACATTATTCCCTGAAGATTTTAAACATGCATTTGATGATAAGTAGCATGATAGAGTTCAAGTAAGGAGTTATTCGATTGTACAATCTGTGCTTAAGTGATTTTATTTCAAAATTAGTTAAACAAAGTCAAGAATTATTTTATTTTACTAATCTGGAACACAAAAACTGATAGCAATAATTTAATGGCATTGATTAAATACTACAAATTTACCCGCAATGCTTCATATTGAGTGGCTTGTCCATACGACAGGCAATTTTGATCCTGAGGTCTTGATCTGGAAGATTCTTTGGGACTGTCATACGATGCCACTCTGGAGCCTGTGAATTTTATTTCAATAGATTTATGTTTTTCAATTTTTAATTCTAATTCAATAAAATTCTTCTTCTTTCAATAAAATATCCTGTTTGGATAAATGAGTCGTTCGGATCGGAAGCCATGATTCAAAACGCACAAAAATTGACAAGGGATGCACAAAATGGCGGAACGACACGTGGTCAACGAGAATTCAGCGATTGATTCGTTAGCTCCTAATGTGAATGAGACACCATTGCGAGATTCTGTGAGACAGCACGGCTTGCGGGAGCAGGGTGGGTCGTTCGGATATACAGGGGCTTGAATTTATCGAAGCCCTACTGTATTATTTTCAACTCCTTGATAAATATGTAAAGCTACTCCGCAGTTTCACTCACAATTTTATGATCCTGCCAGTCAGTATAACTTTTTTCAAATGTTGATATACAATATTCACACAGTAATAATATAAGATCACCAAGATCCACATTTAGTGTCAAGTAAATTTCACTTCCCCAACGTGTAAACCATTAAACATTTTCTCTCTAACATCACTTTCCGCATATTTACCTTGCTAGATAGAGGAGTAGGCCTGAGAACGACCTTCCCTAGTTCTTTGTCTTCTAAAGCTAGGACTCCAGGGTTTTCTGTGTACAGTTTCACCTTTACCGCTGGTAGTGGCTGTGTGGTACTAAAATCACCTTGAGTATCCCACCTGTATTTGAAATTTCATCTTAGTACTCTAACACTTTCATTTTGAATAGAAATTTTTTATATGTGATGTCTGAAGTAAATGTTTTTGTTTTGAAATTGAATCTATCTTACGGATAGTCTTACTACTGCTTTATTTAGCTTTTCATTTCTATATTATAATGAGTGAATTTTCAAATAGAAATATTTTATGCCAGCTGTCCCTCGCGCTTTCACCTGCTTTCTAATGTAAAGTAAAGTAATGCTGTCTATACTCACATAGGCTTAGAAGCCTCAGCTTGATCGGTCTGCAACTTGTCCCCACCTTCAACTTCCATAGTACAATAAACTATTCTATTTGGTGCTAGAGACTTCAGACCTTTAACTTCCATTACGACCACCTATAATATATTTAGTGTAAACAAAATTATAAAAAAAGAATAAGAAGAATTAACGAATATTAAAATTTGCATATGGGACCTTCAAAACAACGCTCTTTATCATACTATTATGCTCTTCTGCATCCCACTAAAAACCCTAAAATTCCATCATTACCTCAATCTGGAACGTAAGGACTACATCCATTTTGGTCAGTTGTGTGTCCACGTCACCACCGTCAGCCTCACCCGTCAGCTTGTTAGCAAGAGACCCTTGCGATCTGAAACACAGCTGCTTACTCAGCCTTGGACTCGGATCAGGTCCAGCGTTTGATCTATAAGCGCGTTTGACCACCACCAAATAGTTTGAAGATTATGCCATTTTGGCAAAAGATCAATATTTGATATAAATATTGTAGTTACGTTGACAGTTGTAATTTTTAACGAATCAGATGTTAATTTTATTGTAGTGAGATTTTAAGTCGTCATTTTAGATGAAATTGATCAATATATTGATTTTGATAGATTGGAGATTTCAATAAAGGTACGTACAAGGTAAAGGCAATTTTAAATTGGAATATAGATAGATTTATCAATTGGGAATGGTATCCAAAGATATTAAGACAAATTATGGGATGTTTGGACCAACATTCACAAGGAAAAAAGTACATGGTGGGATACATTACGGAACCATCACCGATACCAAGAATGATTAAGCATACAAAGGAGAGATTACAAACTTACTGATGTACACATAACTACTTATAATATAAAACTAGATAACTGTGTTAAAATGGTGATAAATGAAATTGAATTGTCAATACACAAAGCAGTATTGTGTATTAACAATATGGTGAAAATGTGTATAGAATAATTTAATAAGCAAAGCTTTTGTAAGCTTTAAAGCATTTTTATCATCGTTACTTAATTTAATGAAAGTATGAAAAAATATTATGAGACGATGAAGAAGAAAAAGTATTGTGAAAGCTGTGATTCTTTGAAAGCTTATTTGATTGATTTAATATATATTTTAAAATTAGAATTTACAGTTGTATCTACTTTTAATGCTACGCTAAGCTGTTGCTTAGGTGTTACTGTAGCTATTTTAACTATAGATTCAAAA
Source organism: Ochropacha duplaris (assembly GCA_951361185.1). Taxonomy (NCBI): domain Eukaryota; kingdom Metazoa; phylum Arthropoda; class Insecta; order Lepidoptera; family Drepanidae; genus Ochropacha; species Ochropacha duplaris. The sequence goes on along the minus strand of OX592715.1, from coordinate 1,469,825 downwards.
TCGTTGTCTACTAAAAGCTTAAGATCATCTGGCTGTGTTGTGGAAGCTACATCATATCCTGTGTTGTCATTTACTTCAACTTCATCATTTTTAGGTTCACAGGCTCGATTATCTGTAATTCTTGTATCAGTAATTCTTTAGCTATAAGCTCTACTAATATACTTTTAATCTATATCTACAGTTGTATCAATAATGACAACAGAAGGATTATTTTTTGTATCATTCAGGCCGGAGTGGTGTAAGGGTCCCACTACACAAGACACGTGCTTATTATTATCAATTCTGTACTCATTACTTGTACTTCCTTTATATTTTACCGTCCAGTTATGTGCAAGGGAGAGAAAAACCAAATAGAAATGAACATGTGGTAAGAATGGTTAAGTTTGAATGAACGTCTCGGTTATGACACTTATGGCATTTCAGAGCCCAAACTACTAATTGGGTTACATGCCAAATGTTCGGTAATAAGGCCTGTATTATAGAACGGAAATCAATATAAGTCAAGTATCAAGAATAGATTGTGTTAATGGAAAATATACCTTACAGTATAGATATAGGATTCAAACAATTTTGCAATCTCTACTCAATGCTTGACGTCATTTTGATTTATATTTTATAATGAAGACCTATGTTTAATGACGTTTCATCCAAAGGTAGTAAAAGACATACGTGCCAAACAGATAGGAACTCAATATAGAAAGAAATACCAACTTATGATCAATGTTTCAGAAAGATTGATGGTAAGGTAAATCTCATTAATTTAGTTTACCAAGAAACTGTATTTAGAATACGTTTTATTTAAAAAAAAAAATGGAAAATGCAGTTTCTTGGCGGACACATTTATTTTTACCATATAAATAAATAAATATAAAATAAAAGATTTACCAATGAAGTATGTATGTAATAAAAATACTTCAGCAATTAAAATGTGGCAACTTTTTTAAAATTCATTGGCAAATCTATTGCATTATTAACACCGACCACATTGAATATCGATGAAAATGAATTGAATCACAACATCAATTAATATTAGGTACGTTATAATAATGGTTTATTATCGTCCAGATTTACGACTTAAAACAGAAATTATAGAGAATTATAAATCTGCACGACTGTAAAATTACCCTAAAAAGTATCTATTTTTGTAACCATTGATATATTTATTTTAATACTGGTAATGATGTAAAAAATATTGAAATTAGAGTACTTATTGTCATACTATTATGCCAGTGCTCATCAATATTGACTGATGACTAAAATTATTCGATTAAAATATTGACGAACACTGGCCTTAAAATATAACATTATCTCCTCTGTTGGGACTCAAGAAAACCTTTCATTTGAATGAATTCTTGGGGGAAATTTTTATTTTGTAATTCATTCCATACAAGATACCCGAAAGCCCTTTTCATTAAAAAATACCAATACTTAAATCATAGATTAATAAATAGGTCCTCACGCGCCTCTCGGACTAGATGCCGGCGTCCAAAATGCGGCAACAAATACTACGCCTAAATCGAACCCGAGCCGAACCGAGCCAAGTCTCGTTGCAAGAAATGACACCATTCCGTTTTTCCGCGACACAATTTTTCACGCACACTAGCATCCTTGCAAATACACACTAAAATATTAAATTACCGCATTTTCGGAGCTGTCATTGAAAGGGATCGCTGCATCGCGCCGCTCTGACGTACAAATCGGCGCGATGACCTATTAATCTATGACTAAATAATTAAAATTTACCATAATTTATACAAGTTACCGAAACGGTACTAACCTGTGATTATACCGCTTGATTTTATGGAGGCCGTACTTTGAATCGGCCCCGCCCTTGGACACTGGAAGGGACTCCAAGTTAGCCATGAGTAGGTTGATTGACGACTTCAACTCCTCGATGTATAGAGACTCCATTTCTTTCAACACGAACTTCGGCATCAGCTTGCGGTTCTGATTATCAAGTGTTTATAGTCATTCAAAACAAAGTCTTAGAATGATGTAAAATATTGGAAATTAGGGGAAATAGATTGAAAACCTGAAAAAAATAGCTAGAATTGATTAAATTTTCATAGGCTAAAACTCAGAGATTTGACGTACCTGCGGGAAGAAGGAGAATTATAAACAAATCCCGAAGAAAAAAGGAGTCAAACAGCCAAACAACTACTGTAGGTAAAGTAGATTCGCTTTCTCTCGATTCTGCATTATCGTTTCCGCTCGAAGAAAAACCTCGCTAGATATCAAAATTTAAACCTTTTTTCAAGTTTTAAGTAATAGCGTAATCCTTCTACTGTAGCAGGGAGCGAGCCAAAAATCACAAATTCCGTTTGTGACTTTTCAGATATTTGTTTGGAATGTTTTTACCAACTACTGAAACAAATATAAAAATAATATTTACTCTTTCCATTTCGTTGACTTTTTGCATTCTTCCATCCAGTTCTCTTCTTATGGCGGCAGCTTGCTCATCTGCTGAGTCCAACTGCAAAATTAGATTCAAAGTCATCGAGTAGGAACTGACTGGCACTTAAAAAGATCATGAATTAAACTTTAGATCACCGAGTAAAACCGCGAGTTAAAAAATCGGTCAAGTGCGAGTTGGACTCGCGTACCGAGGGTTCCATAGAAACTTGTAGTTATTTAAATAGTTCGTTCATCACGGTAATCGTGTCTTGAAGTTTTTTTTTTTCGATTATGTTGTTTTTTTTTTATTTAATTGCAAATTTACGGTTTTCGGATTAATTAATTTATTTGTGCTACACGAAATGGCTTCTTGCCAAATTTCATGGTTCTAAGTAAACGGGAAGTAGTAGCTTAGAGGCTTTGATTCCTTTGCGATAATCAAAATATGCGGTATAAACGTAAACGGCCGTATCTTTTGATTGCTTTGACTTAAAAGTTTGATTTTTTCACTACTTCCTAGGGTTTGCAGACTTGAGTATTTGATATTAATTTCAACGTGATACTTCCACGCGTTCCTGAGGAAAAGGGTCTTGACAGACGGACAACATAGCGATCCTATAAGGAATTATTGGACAAACTCGCTGAGCAAGATCTACCAATTATACATAATGAGAAAGCCTTATTTCGTATTTAATTCGCAGAATGAATATTATATTTCATGTCAAGATTTGCTTAATTAATCATCTATCTTCAACCCAAGAGACAAGTTAATTAACTTCCTTATGTATTACGGAATATTACAGAATACTTGTTCTTACGGAAGGTATTATTATAATAGGCTTGGATGATTTATTTGATAATATCGTGAAGTTTTTTGATCCATTACGAATAAAAACATATTTCAGAAACAAACAAAATTGAAGATGTAGATAATTGAATAGGGAATAAACAATCTCTTTGAAGTCCTGCAGTGATAAGAAATATTCTTCAAATTTGCCTGAAGAGTTTCGAGAGTCTCTTCAAGCATCCAGAAATTTTAAGCCGCAGGTACCGTAATACAGACAGGTAATCTACAGGTCCACAACGTATGGGTAATTTAACGTACCAATAAGGCATTGAACAGCAACTGGTGCTCAAACTTCTTGACTCCCAGGATTTGCTGGAACATGTCATAGAGCTGTTCCTTGCTGAGAATGCACTCAGCGTTGAGGCTCTGCTGCTGCGCTCGGGAAGGTCGCTTGGAATCATCATCCCCTGGTATGCCTAGATAATACTTTAGGATTAGACAGCAAATGTAAATTGGAAGGAATTGATAGGTTTCAGCACTTTCTGATAGTAAGTAATCAAATTTATTTAATAAAGAGAAATACTGAAACATGTTTTGATAACATATCTAAGTGAGTACTTAGATATTTTAACTTGAAATAGCCTGACTGATAAATTATTAACAAGACCATTTCAAGATTAAAACAATAGAGATGCATTGTTAATGCACAAGTTAATGTGTTTAATATACTAAGAAAAGATAAAGATAATTCCATTCGTAAAGATTCGCTTTTAATTAACAAAGCAGTAGTTGATAACAATATTTAGTGTTTTACAACAACATGCAGTGCTCTTATTAATCCTACCTTACCTTCGGAATCAACGATAGCCAATAAAATGGACTTAAAGTTGCAAATAATCTTCATGTATAAGGACGCAATTATTTAAAGCGTAAGTCTGATAGTCGGAATACAAGAACATATATTTTTATTAATAAATATCAAAATATAAAAGCCCCTTCATCAATTGACGATGAAAAAGTAGCTCCAAATTAAAAAAAAAACTAAAAACACCAATATTTATAAACAAAGCAACGACACGAGACATAAGCGTTATAATATGGAAATTAAGGAAAACCAATGAACAGTACGTCGAGTGATACCTGTTATTCCTGTTCAGGATATGTGAGAGAGACATGTTGTGAGAGAAAGGGACAGAAACACAGACAGTGAGACAGATGCAGGCCACACACAAATTTCTGGTACACTTTAGGATGTACATATGTCACTAAGTTACAATATTCTATACTTTAAACATATGATTTGTATCTTTGTGAGATTAACATATACTACAGGTCTTATACAAATATGTAGCATTATAAAGTTTGATGATAAACTAAATGGTTATAATATATATCATCCAACTAAAGACTTCAAATTCCCAAGAATTTCCATCTGAGAAGAGGTTCATGAGTCTATGTGCGCACAAAATATTGATTTGTCAAAGTTGGAACACTGAGGAAGATTGCATCAAAAAGTCCAGACGGCGATGGATGTCGATCCAGGTGTCTGAAATATCATTTCACACACCTGGAGCGGAAATATACATATGTAAGCTTGAATTCAGCTGCTGTGAAATTGCCGTTTCGTACAAAAAAGCTCTTTTCCAGCACAGTGGCAATTTATATGTAGATACCCTTGAAGAAGTCAGCTAGATGGGAGGCATCAAACTCTTCAAAGGCATTTTATACTGCAACTCAAGTATTCAATTTTTTCCTCCTTAAAACATTGTTGTCCATAATCCGGTTAAAGGAGAAAACTGTGGGCGCAAGGCCTTGTGAGTACGTTCGATAACGCAGAGATTCCAACCATACCTCAAAAGCTGGAGACAGATCAGAGATATAGATACCCGGGGTATCAATAGCTCCAGTCGTCTCGTCATCATGATCAATGCAATTTGATCTAATCGATTTGTCAAAATCATAATTAGGATGATCCTGTGCGCGAATAGACCCGATGTAATAATGAGTACTAATATAATAAATATCATCAAACTTTTGATGAATACACCAATTACAAGTGATATTGTAACATTTTTTATATTAAGCAAGATTTTGAAGAAAACTTTAAACGTATAAAATTATTAATGTAATTGAATTTGCAGGTAGAAATATTTAATGTCACAACTTCACTAAATCTAATACTTGGAATGATTCACATCACACATTGATTTAATGATGTCACTGATGCAAAACGTTTAAAATCATTGGTTTTGTTTTACATATTGTGCCAATTCTTTGAATCTTTGGGATTTCATAAAATTATGTATAATCGACTTCAATTCTGTAATAATATCTGAGAATTTATTGGATTTGTCAATGCTATTTGCAACAATGATATTTTTTGATAAGCACATTGATTTTAAAGGGAACTTTATTGACAAATGCGTTATTCGTGAACATAGCTCCATTATGATCGTTAAGAACCTCTATTTTAACAGAAAACTTATTTATAGCAGTTAAAGTAGAAGTTTTATGATTTGCATCCGTACTAAGCGAACATCCATAGGCACATTGCAAGTTCAAGCTTTTAGTTCAATTGATGCGTTAACACTCATTGCCACATGCTTTCAGTCCTTTCCATTAATATTATTCAATTTATTATCAACGAGAAGAAATATAATTGATCTCTCTCTATTACAGAGATATGGTCACTACAAAATAAAAAAATTGTTAGGTAAAGTAATCAACATTTAAACGATCCATTGATCCATTTGTTGAATGTCCTGGACACACAATTTTAAAAATGTTTCTTGTCGTCAATAAACAATATAATGTTAGTTAACTTGAGAGTAACAATTACTAAATGTCGCAGTACAGAAGAAGCAAGAACCTAAAAAATTGTTGGGATCAAAGATATCTCGAAGTGACATCACAATAGTGAATTCTTACAAAGACATATTCAAAGCTACTTGTCCTCTCAAGATAAACTCAGCCTTAGAATTGTTAAACTAAGTTTCAAATTCAATATACTCACCCGTTCCTTTCAAAATACAATCAAATTTAGCGAGCCAAGAAGACAGTACTGTTTCTTTACTTAATCCATCTATTTCGGGGAGAGACCTGCAAGTTATGGTTGATATTTGAAACAGTTAGTGGTTTGATTTGCTGAGTTATTGATGAAACTTAGAAGTTGAAGCAAGTTTAGCAAACAAAGTTGATTTTAGGAATAAGTTTAACGTGTAAACTAGTGGCATTTATTGACTTTTCATAACATAATTTATACAATGGAGGTAACATACGTAATTCAAGTAGAAATAATACTACTTCAGGATAAATACAAAATGGTAATAATTTAATCCATACCTATTTTCTCTTTGTTAAAACAGCTTTTATTCATTAACATCAAATATAAAGTCATTTTCCGTTTGAAATGGTTTTGTAATTTCAAGTATACTAAGAATTAATACTTTAATTCGTTTACGCAGAAAACATTCATAATTGGTACATCCATTTCAACAATTATCGTTTCTAAGAAATTTCACTCGGTACCACGAAGTACGAACAAACATGATAACAATATAAATATGAGAACATATTTAAATCTTCTAGTAAGAATTTTGTACAGCGAAAGTTTTAATTCAATTTAATCATCGGCCTATTATTTTCAATTGCTGAAGAGAGTTTTTCTCTATAGATCGCTTCAATGGCTATGTACTAATGTAGTCTAACTATATCTCTTGATTGTTACAAAGCAAAAACATAAGAAAAGGATTGCTCGTTTTCTTTGTGAATAAAGTCACGATCAAAATTTTTCTCGACAATTTTGCCGTGAAGAACATATAAGCGTAGAATTTGACTGCATTAAACATTTTCTATCCTTTTTAAATAATTATTGTAAGAAAGAGATGTGAAACTAGTTTAATGCGATTTGCAACAGTATTAGGACCAGTATCATTATGTCCACTCATGAAAAAATTGTACTCAAACCTGACTCTCTTCTCAATATTATTCCTGAACACTTCACGGAAGTCATGGTGGGAACACGCCCCAGACTTGACCATCTGCTCAACTCTTTCGGACTTGAGGAACACGTCATGGTAAGACTGCACAGCGTTCTGAAACGCCTCGTCTGCAAGGATCTGGGTCTCGCCTTTAAGGAATGCCTGTATGAGGAATGAGATCATCATTTTAGAGTTAACCAGGTGTTTAGCTTTATTCAGATCTAGCTTCCTACCCGTGGCTTCATCCGCGTACTCTAATGAATTAAAATAAAACATAGTCTATGATATTTGCTGATAATGTAGCTTGAGTTTAAATTACAAACAAATTTTCTCTTTATAATATTAGTGTAGAAGTTTAGATAAAAAGTAGAAAATTTCGTCATGAGTGCCGCTGCTGTTGATCAGCATGGTTCCTAGCAGGCTAGCAGCGTTCCCTCTTTGGATGGCTAAGCGACGAAGTTGATGGAAAAAGCTTCGTCCCAACTGGTCCTCCAGGTTCTGGCGAGTTTAGGACCGCCATGAATCCATGGTTTCAATCACAAAAGGCATTAGATAGATATGTTCCCTGGATGCCTTTTTAATTCAGATTTTTCGGCTCCAGTCCTAGCTGCCCTAGTGACTTTAAAAGTAGTAAGAAGTTTATGCGGATTCATTTTCTTCTGAACCTCATTGTTCTCTGTTCATGTAAATTTAATACTATCTACTAATTACCTGAAATCGAGCTTGTATTGTCTCCAGCTGATGAGGAGTCAGTTTCGTATGCCTTCTGGTCATATCCGTCGGTTGTTTTGCATTGAACGGATGTGCAACGCATCGTGAAACAAATACGTACAGTTGGAGACGTCGCTTTTTGTCCTCTTCTAATTTTTCTATTTTTTCCTGTGAGAGAGAAATAAGGTAGGTATATTAAGAAATAAATGATCAAGAAGTAGCAACATTAGCTTTTACCTGAGGATCCTGGTCCTTATCAGAATGGCTAGCACCGGATGGACTTGGCGAGGGTGTAGGCGCTTCACCGGAGCTAGCACTCCCAGTCGATGTCCTGCGTAAGAACGATCTACACGATCTATAGCATTAAGTCATCAATGTAAGTGAATGGCGTCCACACAAACAGAAAATTGCTTATGGGTCATCTTTTCGATAACTAAATGGTTAAATTGGTTTATTATGAGCCATTTTAAAATAATAATACTATTTCTGTGTGTGTGGACTTATTTTATGTAGTGGTTCTACGTTCTAAAAGCGTCACTTTGATTTGATAATAGCCTTTCGCTGCGTCTACATTACTATTGCTAAGCGATTTTTTTGTTTGAAAAAATTGCTAGTATTTTCATTAAAGGGATACTATACCATACCATACTACCATACCATACCATATTTATTATTTAGTATTCTTTCTTAATACACTAAGGACCTTCACAGATTGATAATAATAATTTATAGTCAGTAGATAATAAATGATTCTTCAAATAGGCTTTACAGTTATTTATATTTTTGTTTAAATCTACATCAGAATATTTACTTTTGATATAAGCTTAACTAGAACTAGCTGATTCTAAAATGTTCCATGAAACGAAATGGACGTGAAGACCTATCCTGGTTGATTTGATGTGGACACTTACGCATGAGGAGGTGGCGCGAGAGCAGCTTGTTCCCTCTGTCTGGTAGCTGGATGTAATGGAGCAGCTAAGGGTGCCGTTGTTAATGGACTTGGACCTGGTAACAATCATCATCAGATCTTAAGCGCCGTACTATAAAAGATCCTTTCATTCCAATAAAAAAGTCCAGTCGTGGATTTAGTATGAATTGGCAATCTTTATAGGCCTTATTTGACTTCGTGAGTAAGAATGACTCACGATGTTCTTTTTTTAACCGAAAAAACCATTGGTGAATAACAATTTGAACCTAAAACATGTTTAATAATAAATAATTCTAATCAAGATTGCTGGAATTCTATTAGCTTTGGGATGATTGTCCCAATGACGAGTCAAGGAGCTAATTACTTACCTAAGTTGTAAAAAAATATCTCGTATATCTTTTGAAAAATATGAAGCTTATGACAACATTCCGCCCCGCAGTTACACCCGCGTACCCCCTTTTACCCTTTTAGAGTGGAATTTCGAAAAATCCTTTCGTATTCCTTGTCTACGACTTAAAAACAACACCGGTGTGTCCAAGGCTTCAGGCTTGGGATGGATGACTCAGTGAGTCAGGCCTTCTCTTTTTATATCAACCTTTGTAGATAAAGTTACCTGGTAGACCTGCCGTAGAGCCCCTAGGGAGTTCTGGCTTGCCTCTCACTGACGGCCGACCACCAGCCAATGATCCAGGAGGCACAACTGTGAGTAAATATTAAAATGAGAGGAAACACTGCAGTTACCATATCTTATACACCGCAAATATGAAAGAAGCAGCAAATTATCGTAATATCAGTTTATATTGCTTTCACTTTTTCTCCTCCATAGTGATAATTAAAATTCTAAAGCGATGATAGCTCAGTGGTAGTGATGTCGGATACCGCGGCCAATGTCATGGTCCTACAATGAGCTTGAGCGTTCGGTGAAGAAAAACATCGTGAGGAAATCAAAGCATGGTGGTAGGGTACTTTTTAGTTCTCGATTGGCTGGCTACCACCCTCAAGTTAAAATTCTATCGTCGAGCACCTATCGCTTCGGACAGCTGCATTTGACAGCCAGTTTCCTTGTATTTCTTGTGTGCTTACCACCTACGATCGTATCGTCACTTATTATGTGATTGCGGTTAAACACAAGCTTACCCAATGTTAAAAAAACAAGTTTACAAAAATTTTCCTTTGTTGTTATTTTATAGAAACGCAACTACAAAGTGAAAGCTGCCCTTATTAATAGAGTTATGTTTAATAGATTCAGCTCTCCAATGTGCAAGACTTATACCTGGTAACTTAGAGGGCTGCTTCTTATGTTCATCCTCACTATCTTCTTCGGATGAGCTGGGATCGATCATTCTGCTTCTGCAACAATACAAATATTTATTTACTTTAAATACATTAAAAATTGAATACAGTATTCGAAGCCTCCTTTTGAGTATTAAATCCTGAATTATTTATTATAAAGAGGGCATCACGCTTCCTACTTTATTACATAAACATTTAAAAATAGAATTAATAATAGAATTGGTACACCTTACTCGACCTACGTGTTGGACATACTTTCCTATAGTGACCGCGATTACCACATAGAAAGCATTTAATGTTCCTAGCTACGCATCGGATGTCACCATCACCATAAGCATTTGCACACGCTGCGCAGAGACGAGCTTGATCCGCCATTGGCGCGCTCGAATAAAGTATACAACATAATTGTGTAAAAATCTTGTAAATTTTTATTGTATTACATTCTACATAAAATAGCTACTTAGATAGCGTTAAACCACAATGTTCGTAACAACCGTCGTAAGTGAAGATCTTAAAGAGCTATGGAGGAGCGAGGTGTTAGACTCCTCCATTGAAAAGGGAAGATCTTCCGCCAGGCTAGGTCATCGTGCCTGGGGACCGCGGTCCAACTGTTGATGTTGGAATCTTGTATATATGCAGATCGCATGGAAAACTTCGTAAGCGCGATGTAGGTTATTGAAGCGCCATCTATCTAGGAGTCGTGCGAACTATATCTATATGTAGATAGATATCGCTACATCACTCCCCTCCAAGACCAGAGGTCGATATGTTGTTGCTGCGTCGTGCTGAAGTAGCTTGCAAGTGCCAGTGCTGCTCGTAGTCTACGGTGAGTCGAGACTGAGCAAGGTTGCTGCGATGGGTTGAGCCGGTAGTCTACGTAGCGCAGAGACTGCCACGCCGGAGAGTGAAGAGCCGGCCGATGAAGATCCGGACGTGGGCTGCGGTGAACTGTATGACGAGGGGTGCTGTCGCTGGGTGAGCCTTGCAGGACCAGGAAGCGCGGTGAGTCGGCTGCGTTGGACCTGATAAAGGCGAAGCTGGCTTGCTGTGGACTGCTGCAGAGACCTGGTGAGGAGTGCAGGGAAGTGATGCTGCATACTGCTGACATTCCAATCGGGGTCACCAATATGGAGGAGCGAGGTGTTAGACTCCTCCATTGAAAAGGGAAGATCTTCCGCCAGGCTAGGTCATCGTGCCTGGGGACCGCGGTCCAATTGTTGATGTTGGAATCTTGTTGCAGATTGCATGGAAAACTTCGTAAGCGCGATGTAGGTTATTGAAGCGCCATCTATCTAGGAGTCGTGCGAACTATATCTATATGTAGATAGATGTCGCTACAGAGCTGATAGCGAAGGTGTTAATGTTTGAGTTGAATATTTGAAATGCAGCAATAGTCCATAATTGAGGTCTATCACAAAAATCTAAAATAAACGTGACACTTAGTATGGATTTTTTGTAATTTCCTCTCTATACTAAACCTACTAATATTATAAAGAGGAAAGATTTGACTGTTTGTTTGCATTGAATAGGCTCTGAAACCACTGGACCGATTTGACAAAAAAAAATTCACCATTAGAGAGCTACATTATCCCTGATGAAAATAGGCTATATTTTGTCCCGGGATAAGATAACATCCCACGGGAACGCGGGTGAAACCGCGGGGGATAGCTAATTGAATAAAATGTCGATTTGTTTTCCATTTCAGATAGTTTACATAAAGAGCGTAAAAACAGATTTAAGTAAAACGATACCATTCATTGTTTCAATAAGGAATTACCATATAAATAGGATTCAATCTAGCTAAAATGGTTTGCAAATTATAAATAAGTTTAAAAACATTGTGTAGATTTTTCAGTCTGAAGACGAGTATAATAAATCTTCTTGACGGAGACAATAGGTACGAGAAAACTAAGTAGCTACATACTTCTGTGAAATCAGTCTGCAAAAATATACATGAATAACAATAGGGTTGTGTACTAAAAAAATCTATTTAGTCCGTCAGTTAGATTACCAAAAAATATTGGACACGTATTTTTTATTTTGTTCCGTAAACGAAAAATGACGAGGATACAGTGCGTTGAAATTTCGCGTGACGTCACACCGTGGTACAAATTTTACCACGAATTGACGTCACAAGCCCCCACTCCTATACTTTGATGCGCTATAACTTTGTATATTTTTATTGATTTGATAAAGCAAAAAATACGTTTCCAATATTTTTTGATAATCTCACCGACGGACTAATTAGAATTAATTTTTATTGACCCAGGACACTACCCTATTTTATTGAAGGAAAAAATGTGTCAAAAAAAATATATTTTTCTTAATATCGCTTATATTCAATAAATGAACAAAAATTGGGACATATACGAAAATTAATATTTTCCCGATTTGTGCGTTCCGAAACAATACACCTAAAGAAGACGAATAGAACATACGAAACAATACACCTAAAGAAGACGAATAGAAAAAACAAAACTGCTGAATTGTGATTCTTTGCAAAATGGCGGTTATGAATAATTCAACAGATTGCATAATGCCTCTGTCTTTTTTCATCTCAAATATTCTGTGCGATCTATCCCTATATTCTATACCTAATATCAATGAAAGGCTCTATAATAAACACCCAACAAGCAAGAACTAGAGGGATTTTTAACCGACTTCAAAAAAAAGGAGGAGGTTCTCAATTCGTCTGTATGTTTTTTTTTTTTTTGTATGTTTGTTACTCGATTTCTCTGCCAATTATGAATAGATTTTGATGATTCTTTTTTTGTTTGGTAGATCCTACTTCAGAGGTGGTCCCATTTAAATTTTGTCGAAATTGATTAAGCACTTTTTGAGAAAATCAACAAAAACGAAAAAAATTATATCTCGTTTGATAAACCTTAGTGAATCAAACTGAGTCGTTGAGCATGACTTTTTGGATTTGGATGAAATTTCGTGTGTATACTTCAATGGGTTCTTCGATGGTTTTAAAATACAATTGGACCCGGTAGGTGGCGCTGGCTTCGAGTTCCAAGATTTGTTTTAATTTCAGGGCAGGACGACGTCTGCCGGGCCCGCTAGTTATATATTATATTTTACCGGCCAGACCCGATTTCAGGACAAACTAGTTTTGCCTAGGATAACATATAATAAGGAATAAACTTTAAAAATTAAAAAATAAAATTATTTTTAAAAATAAAAAACAAAAACCGACTTCAAAACTGTAACCTATACCTATGTACAAACATAAACTAAAAAGTAAAGAATAATATTTTAATTTCAAAGCAAGAGCCTTAAAGGACAATCAACAAAATTATTGATATTTATATATCTATTTAATATTTATAAACAGTTCTTTTTGGAGTCGGTGCCAGCCAAGAAGGACAGTTTAATTCTGCCTTTGTAACAAACTTTCGAAAAGTAGAGCGACGGCGCAGACCTAAGGAACATTACCGTAAGGAGAGGTGTGTAAGACGTTTTCTCGTATGAACACTTCGTGTCCAGTTCAAAACTGTCCTTCTTCTTGACTGGCACCGACTCCAAAAAGAACTGTTTATAAATATTAAATAGATATATAAATATCAATAATTTTGTTGATTGTCCTTTATAATAAATATAATTAAATTATGTTCAACTGTATTTATTGTTTTAATCAAAGTGTTTCTTTCTATAGATTAAGGTTTCTAATCACAGATGGACTCATTATCATCATCATGTCAGCCAGAGACGTCCATTTCTGGACAAAGGCCTCCTCCAAGGATCTCCACGATCATACTTAGAGTTATTTTAAAAAGTTACGAGGTTATTCAGAAGGTTTAAGGATTAATCTTCAACGATAGAAATATCTATGAATAGGCAAAGACAAAATAGTTTAGTACGTTTTCCCCCTCTGTTTGTGATCCGATTTTCTTTTAGCGTTCCGAACCGGGTTTTAGCAGCTAGCTACTATAAAAGAATTTGAAAACAGTTAGTTTTCCCCCTAGTGTGACATCCCATAATTTTTGCAATTTTACATCTACAAATTATTAAATTAAAACAGCAGTTCCGAAATTTGTTTTACTCCATCCATCAATTTTTTTATAAAATCAACATAATACAAACATTTGAAAAATTTTAAAACAAAAAAACCATTATTGTCATAATTATATGTAAAGCTTCAAGCTTCAAAAGCTTATGTACATAAAGGCATAATCTTACTTTTGACGTCGAACAATAAATTATAAATAATATTTTGGAGCCAAATAAATAAATGGCAGGTACTATGCCCTTGTACTACCACTTATTTGATCAACATATAAAAAAGTTAATAATTTTCCTGGAAAAAGGTTTTATGTACGTGACTCATTCAAAAAAAGAACGTTACATAATCCTTCTTTTTTGTCAGAGAATACAAATATAACATTATCATGTTCGGTTGTTATTGTTATATTATATTAAAAAGAAAATATATCTAAAGTTTATGTTAGGTATAGGTTAAAGTTTATTTATTCGTCTATATTTCTGTAATAAGGTCAAATCGTAGGCGTTTTGTGTAGGGCGAAATATTATACAAAGTTTTAATTGCAATTTTCGTTATACCTGCCGATATATATATGTTTTTTTTTATACCAAACCGGTGGCAAACAAGGTTACGGCCCACCTGATGGTAAACGGTTACCGTAGCCTATGGACGCTTGCAACACTAGAGGCGTCACGAGCGCGTTGCCGACCTTGCATAAACCTTCTTACTCCTCTTTTGAAGAACCCCATGCTGTATACATATATTTTTTTATATGCTACAAGTGACAACGATGCTGACGGGTCACCTGATGGTAAGTGACTACCGTCGCCTATAGACATTAGCAATACCAAGGGGATTGCCAATGTGTTGTACACCTTATTACAATGCCTTAAAGCTTAATCCCATTGTAGGATTCGAACCCACGACCTTCACCGCGGTATCCGACGTAACTACCACTGAGCTATCATCGCCTGTTCCGGTAGTTGCACTTTGCACTTGAGAGTCAGCAACCTAGGATTCGTGTGCTCGTCAATTCGGTGAGATAGTGGTCAATTTTTTTTTATTTTATTTGATGGCCTGTTCCGTGCGTGGTTTTGATACCCTGACTGCGACTCCATAGGTCATGGATTCAATTCCGAGTCAAAACAATTATTTGTGTGTGTGAATCATGGCTGTTCTGTAGTTTTTTTAAAAATAAAGAATCGAATATTTAAACGTAACAATCTGGTTTCCATAGTTGGCATGTTATCTAAGATTATCTAATAAAAAAATATACCAGTTTTTAAATTAGAAATTATAAAATAAAAGAAATCCTATTTATAATTTCTATATCAACATAAAAGTTTATTTTTTTATATGAAGATAACTATAGAGCGAGTCACAGAGAGGTACTTAAGTTGTGTATTGGGCTTATGGGGCTAGAAACTGTTTATTACTGTGATAGTCATGCCCCATGGGGCTTAACGAGGGCACTGTGAAAAGGCAATAAAACAAGCAGTTTATTTCTTTTGTTTTCTACATACTTGGCATCCAGCCCTGCTTGGCTTGATGTCAGAATGAATTTATGGTTATTGTACTAACTTTGATATTCTTGGAAAAATATTTTTTATACATAGTTTTGGGACGACTGTCCCATGCGCGAGCCAAGTCGTTAAAGATAAAAGTTCATAACATATACATAAGTGATTATGTGTGCTAGTATTTTCTGCAGAAATATTATTTTCATTCTAGAAGCCAAAGTCCTACTAAAAGGACGAATTCAGCTTATCTCTTAACGCCAAGCTACAAGACTGAGAAAGATGGCGCAATTTTGTTTTATTTAAAGTCGGAGATCTGACAGACAACAGCCAGACTACGACTGCCATCGCTAATAGGTATTAGGGGTTGCACTTGTTTTGTGGATCTTTTTACAACGCGTTGAAGGCATATTGTCCAAGAAAGATGATTCCGTGGGGAATCACGACCCACAGTAATGAGGGGCACGCGTGGAAGAATATAATTTTACTTTAATGTTAGAAGTCTGAGCAGGTCACGTAATGTTAAGTGACTACCGTCGTCTTTGGACATCAGTAATACTAGGGGCATAGCCAATGTGTTGCCAATCTTTTTACGTTACCTACAGTCTCTCAAGTGTAGGTGTAAACTGATTTCTCAACGTGGTAGATGTAGAATACATTTGCGAGAAGACTATCAATCGTTGATTTAGAAACCACCTGCTATATTTATTTTGAACTAGTCTTCTACAAAACCGCTTTGTGCAATTAAAAAAAACATGATATTCTCGTTTTCAGTCAAAAGGTAGCTTAAGCCTTAAGGCGATGATAGCTGTGGTAGTGACGTCGGATACCGCGGCAAAGGTTGTGGTTTCGAATCCTACAATGAGCTGGAGCTTTCGGTGAAGGAAACCATAGCATGTGGTAGGGTACTTTGTGGTACCCGACTGGCTGGCTACCACCCTCAAGTTGAAAATCTGTCGCCAAGCACCTATCGGTGTGTTCCGACAGCTGCACTTGAGAGCCAGTTGCCATCTAGGCTTTGTGTGCTTACCACCTTCAGCCACATCATCACTTACCATGGTGAGGTTGTGGTCAAACACAAGCTTATCCAGAATATAAAAGAAATTGTATTGTAAC
Organism: Ochropacha duplaris; assembly: GCA_951361185.1. Taxonomy (NCBI): domain Eukaryota; kingdom Metazoa; phylum Arthropoda; class Insecta; order Lepidoptera; family Drepanidae; genus Ochropacha; species Ochropacha duplaris. The sequence goes on along the minus strand of OX592715.1, from coordinate 1,453,114 downwards.
ATTGTATTGTTTTGGTTACTTGTATTGTAACACTCGTAACCTAGTATTTTTGAGTCGAAATAATCTCATATTTATTATAACCCTAGGCTGTACAGCCTCTGTTTTTTTAATTAATGTTTAACATGTTTCCACTGCCTTTTGTGTAGTAATTCTTTCAGAACAATGGTAAACAAGCATTGTTAGGAACAGAGCCACAATAAGGATAAGGTCACGTTGGGCAAACGGTCTTTGGGTATTATAATGTAATTAAAACTCCTTCGTAAAAAACAGGAAAAGCGATTCAAGTTATTTCTAAAAACACCGAACATAATATCATCAAAATGTACCAATTTTGGTTTAAGGCTTTACAGGGACTCCCATGCAGATTCTCTACTATAATATTTATAAGAAAATGTAAACACTGACTATTAAACATTATGCTTTACTCGTACTTTAAAATTCAGGGATCAAAGGTAGCTATCGTACGATGTTTACATAAATTGATCGCCCAGGGCAAGTACCTTCCTTTAGCCGGCCCTGTTTGTAAAGGTCTCTTATATTTATAGGCTCGCCTGCCTTGTTATTGTTTAATGGCGTTACAAATATTTCAAAGCAATTAATTTACTTTGTTTTTCAGGAAAATGTGCGTGTTTTTATGAAAGTCTATACAACTAGATTTAAAATTAGGTTTAATTAAAAAAATGATTTTTTTTTGACCATGATTTGAACACAATCTCACCATCTTAATGAGGTCAAAGGTAAAGGGCAAACAAAGCCTATTAAGCCATGACACAAAGTCGAAATTTAAATAACTAGCTGTCCCCGCGGTTTCACCTGCGTTCCCGGGAGAACAGTATTCTATGTTTTATTCCAGGATGTGATATTTTCATACTACCTGTGTAAGTTTCATCAAAATCCAGCCGTTTTTGTGATTGAGTTACAAACTTACTAACATTCACATTTATATTTAGTAGGATAGGAGTTCCGGTATTTGCACTTGAGAGTCAGTTGCCTTCAATTGTATAGGGTCGACAATACATTGGCAATTCACGTGGTATTGCTAATGCTAGGCGAAGGTAGTCGCTTACCATCAGGGGATCCGTCAGCCTGATTAACATAAAAAAAACCGAGTCGGACTCGCGCACGAAGGGTTCCGTAAAAATGGCGAAAAAATCACGTTTGTTGTATGGGAGCCCCCCGTCAATATTTATTTTATTCTGTTTTTAGTATTTATTGTTATAGCGGCAACAGAAATACATCATCTGTGAAAATTTCAGCTGTCTAGTTATCGCGGTATCTTGAGATACAGCCTGGTGACAGACAGACGGACGGACAGACAGCGAAGTCTTAGTAATAGGGTCCCGTTTTTACTCTTTGGGTACGGAACCCTAATAAAAAAACGAGAAAGTGTGAATAATGCACGTGCAAGATTTTATCACAGATTATGTAATACTTAGTAACTTTTGTTCAGAACTTTTCCATTTCACACTGTAACACGGTAACCCATGAATTTTAATGATGATTAATGAGACCTTAGGACGCTGGACTTGTAACAAAGAGTATATTCATTTAGAACGAGCGTTGGACAATGAGTAATGCCAGAAGTTAGTAGTGGGGTGTTTTCGTTTAATATTGTTGGTAGTTCAGCTGGAAATGTAATTAAGTCACCCAAAGTTTCGTTGTTAGCTTTTAGTACCGAGTCATTTGGTTTTAAGTTTAAATTAAAAGAATTAAGTTTTTTTGTGTAGGTATTTTATAATGGTCAAAAATGGGTGGGATTTTTTTTATTGTTAAATAGGTTTGCGTTTGACCACAATCTCACTTGATCTTAGGTGATGATGTGGTCTACGATGGTGCACGCTTACTAGAAGTAACCTGTTCACTCCAGCCTTGAAGACTGTAATTAAAGGTTGTAATTATACTTATTGAAATGATATGAACGATGTTTTTTTTAATCTATTGTGTACTACCTATGTCCTACCTACTCTCTGTGCTTATAACTTTTTATAGATTTTTTTTTAAATTTAAATTAATCGAGGCCTCAGGAGACCGGCGGGCGGGGAGCTTTTTTCCGCCAACGCATGATCCTGGCCATCCAAAGAGGAATCGCTGCCAGCCTGCTGGGAACCTTGCCGATCGGCAGCAGCGGCAGCCTCGAGGGTTTTTCTTTAAATATACATATAATGTATCAATAGGTAGGTAGCTTATTATAAAAGTCAGTAACGAAATTAATTTCCAAATTGAGTCGCGCCATCTTGTGACGTTGCTAACCAATTAATGTTGCCACTAAAACCCAATGTCGAAGTAATAAAAGAGATATTGCAGTTTTATATCCACAATATTCGTTAAAATTTAAGTGGAACGATGACAAGAAGTGTTATCAACACTGTGGCCCCATTTGCGGTCTTTATTATAAAACATCTGGGCTGGCAACACAGGCAGTAGGCAGATTTTCAGTGACATTTTATATCACCCTAATTACGTGATTACTTGTTAGGTACTTCAAAAATTACTGTGGGGCATTAGCCATGTTTCATTTGTATTTTTTTTATTACTTTTAGGGTTTCGTACCTCAACTCTGGAACCCATTAAGTATCAATCAGTTTTTCACAGCTTGTTTTCCCCGAATCTAGGTAGTGGACGAAAGTAGAAAGGCATATTAAAAATCTAATCATCATCATCATTTTAACTGAAAGACGTCTACTGCTGACCGTCAATACATTTTTGACACACAAAGATGATAAACAAGCATTCGGCTCGGCTGATGGTAAGCGTGGAATGGTACGAAACACTCTCCGCGAGTTCAATTCTGGCTCGCACTTTTTCGTTTTTTATGAGCATTTTTACAGAGTATACAGCGTTATTAAAGATGATACAGAAGTAGGGACATCGAGTCATCAAACATCAAGAGTCTGTCTAGCACGGTGGTAGGGTACTTTGTAGTACCCGACTGGCTGGCTACCACCCTCAAGTTGAAAATCTGTCGCCAAACACCTATCGGTGTATTCCGACAGCTGCACTTGAGAGCCAGTTCCCATCTAGGCTTTGTGTGCTTACCATCTTCGGCCACATCATCACTTACCATGGTGAGATTGTGGTCAAACACAAGCCTATCGAGAATAAAAAAAAAAGTGGGTGGGTAACCTGATGGTAAGCACAGGATTGTTTCCAAAGACATGCCTGGAAGACCACTGGCTCTGAAGTGCAATTGCCGGAAACCTACGTGCTTAGAGACAGATTTTCAACTTGAGGGTGGTAGCCAGCCAGTCGGGTACTACAAACTACCCTACCACTACCACCGTGCTATGGTTTCCTCACGATGGTTTACTTCACCAAACTCAGCAAGGTAACATTCTTTCTATATTTTTTTATCTTAATTATGCTTAAAAACAAAACAAAAAAAAGGAAATTAAATACCTAACAAGATTCGAACCTGCTACCTTTGTGATAGCATTCAACGGAAAATTATGCACATAAGCTTTGTTACACAAGAGCTATTGATAGACTGCTCAGACGACACTATATTCTATTAATATTGCATAGAAATTCCTAAATAGTAATTCCACGAGAAGCCAGCGGAACAAAGCACCTCATTTTGCATACCTAAACAAACCCAATACCCAAAAGAATTATCCCTGAAAATTATGAATACAACAGAACCCTTTGTGCATTTTAAAACTGAATTAAATTAACTCCCAACCCTGCAACTTAATCCCTAATTTTCAGTAATTTACTGAGTGAAACCCAATTAAGCCCTTACCGACTGATTGGTCCCTTTACGGACAATCCACATCAATTTAGACTTTAATTGAATGCTGTTAAATACTATTCTCAAATAGCTAACGCTCCATTAGGCTAGGGAAAATAATTAGTGCCTGTTTTAGAGTTCTGACATAAAATAGGTTTTTTTATACAGTTATTTATCAAAATCAAAACTCATTTATTCAGTTTAGGCCCTGGTAAGGCACTTATGAACGTTACAATTGACTCTACCACCGGTTCGGAATATACTTAAAAAAGTACATTTAGATACATTTTCAAATATTTTACACTACGCCCAGGGGTATGCAGGTGCAGAGAGAAGCTTGAGAGAAGCTACTAAACCATATATTTCTGTCTTCCATGTAATGAGCATCCAGGTACCTCATGTGGATCTTATTTTAGAAACGAACACAATTGCCGAGAAAAGATTTATTAACATTAGCTGCTTGAATCTAAGAGTTACAATTGTATCTTTCTTTTAATCTTATGATGATTACTGTTTACTTCAAACAAATGTAATTTTTCGAACAATAATATTATATAATCATAATATTTTCATTAAATTCTGTACAGCGAGGGCAACGTTAATATCTTAAATTCCTAAAATTGATTTCAATAAGGGGGTAATGTAGGGGATTGTGGGTGAAATTGTGAAGTAAGCTAGACTATAATCACAGTATAAAACTGTGCTATAAATAAACACCCGTTGATTCAACGGAATGTACCTACCTAACATCAATTCAATTTGTCATAGCTTTCCAATAAGCGACTGATATTTTCTGCAGCTGACACTTCGGAGTTAAAGACTGGAAAATTACAATGTCGTATTTCCTAAGTTCACTAAATGGGAAATTACATTTCAGTGGGTACTATTTTAGACTTTAAACTTCATGGCGAAGATAGCTCGTGACTGTGTCGATTTTTTCATAGTCTTAGAAAATACTAGCTGTTCCCGTAGGATTTATCTTTTCCCGGGTAAAAATATAGCCTATGACACTCGCAAATAACGTGGCTTTCAATTGGTAAAAGATTTTCAAAATCAGTTCAGTAGATCCAGAGATTACCCCTACGACCTCACAAACTTTATCTCTTTATAATATTAGTTTAGTTTTAATTTTAAACTAAGTGAATGATATCAAATTCCTACTGACTGACACATCATATATTCTGTTTTCAAATATTTTAACAAGATCCTTACCTAATTAATATTTCAGAAGAAAGCTAACAAATTGTCTTCGTCGGAAAGGAGTATTTGAAGTAGGTGTATTAACTTCTGTAGGTAGGTTTGTGTATGTTTCACCTGGTCCCTTGATAGTTAAGATTTACTCTTGGACACGGTAGGTGGCGCTGCGATCAGATTCCAGGATTTTTAGGGTGCCTCAAAAGGAAAAACGAAACCCTAATAGGATCACTTTGTTGTCTTCACGCGTGGAAGTATCATGTTAAAATTAATATCAAATATTCATGTCTGCAAATCCTAGGAGCAGTAAAAAAATTTAACTTCTAAATCAAAGCAATCAAAAGATACGATTTATGCCGCATATTTTGACTCTCACAAGGGAATCGAACCCCGGGTACTTCCCGTTGACCTAGAATCATGAAATTTGGCAAGAAGCAATGTCATGTAGCACAAATATAGGAAAAAAATATGAAAACTGTAAATTAGCTATAACATTCGAAAAAAAAAACAACATTATCAATAAAAAATCGAAACTCAATTACCGTGTTGAACTACAAGTTTGTACGGAACCCTCGGTGCGCGAGTCCGACTCGCACTTCACCGGTTTTTTTATTTAAGTACATGGCAAGATAATGTATGTTGGTCAACTAGTCGTACCTACTATTTATTCTTACTAACATTAGGTATTATTTCGAAAGAGATTTTCCTTGTGACGGCACAACAAATCGTGATGTAATTTTGCACAAAAGTAGTACCGCATGGAGAGAAACAATGCTTTACATCAGGATAAAACCATAGACAAAAATATAGCATGACCTATAAAGAATAGACAATAAGAAGAGGAAATATAAAAGGAAGAAACATCACATTCGTCGCGTGAATAGACCCGCAAAGCGACCATTCCATATTTACATATAAATCGACGGTATTCTTGTCAAAGCACAACATCACTCGAAGGAAGTTATTCCATTGTAAATTGAACCTTAATAGCATGTAAATCTGTATATATATATTATCTAGAATGTACAAAAGGCAATCCTAACTGACTGAATGACTGATCTATCAACACAGCTCAAACCACTGAACGGATTGCGCTGAAATTCGGCACGCAGATAGTTGTTATGACGTAGGTATCCGCAAAGAAAGGATTTTCCAAAATTTTCCCCCCTAAAGGGGATGGGGGTACAAAGTTTCTATGGAGAAACGAGATCGCGGGTGAATCTGCGGGGCGGAAAGCTAGTGCAATAATATAATATAGTCTTCAATGAAGTGAAACATGTACGAAGTTGTGTGCGTGACCTGCACGTAAGTACGTAACGTTATCCCGCGGAACGAGATCGGCTTCCTTTTTCAGATTCGGCTTCCTTTACTATGCTTCACCTTCATCTACCTTTTTTCTTTGGTCTGAGGCTACTAACTTGAAATTTGACAGGTAGATTTCTGATAAGGAGTAAGTAGGTATCCGCTAAAAAAGGATTTTTGACCAAAGTCAACCCCTACTGGGTTCCCTCGGGAATGCAGGTGAATCCGCGGGGCACACCTAGTGATAATAATATTATTAATGCGAATAATTGTCTATGACGACTGAACTGAAGTGCGAAAATCATAAAAGGTATTAATAGTAATTTTAGATTCTGAAATAAAACTAGAATTGTTTAAAAACCACAATATAATTGAAATTTATTTTAGTAGTAAATTAATTTTCATACCAGTTAGCTAATTCTACTGTCACGCTGCAGTTATCAGAGGATTCGATTCCCATCGACAGCATTTTACTACTGTAGGTATAATGCTGCCCGCTAGCAAAACCAAACCAACTACCTTATAAAAATATATGAAGCCATTTCCTTACGATTTTCCTTCACCGAATGAAATCCGAACCCGCGACCTTCATTGCAGCTTCAAGCAACCGATTAGGTAATCTTGAGATCATAAGCTTGTCTCATTGCACGTTATACAGACTTTTTGGTTATGGATCGACTATTTTCGGCATTACATTATCCTCCGAAATATTTTTTGTTGAACTAGTGAAATTGCGCGCGAGTTTTGATATAATTAATTGGCGTGAGCGATTGAAAACCTCCATGGAACTTATCTACATAAAAAAATTGTAAGTTTTCTTTTTATTTAACAAGAAGGTTTAACAGCTTTCATCCTTTTTCATTGTTAAATAAATTTAACCTCAAAACCGTTAAAAAACTTACAGTAAAATAAATGATTCTTCCCACAGTTCCTTCTTTGAATTCGTAATTTCTGGCTCACAGTCGATGAAAGCCAATAGAAACTAAGTTTATTTAGAACCTGACCCAATGACATAAGGTTTATTTTCGGTTAATACAACCTATTCTTAGGACCCGACGAGATTTGATTCTTGTTTAATACTCCTGCCCAAAATTTTCTACCAAGTCCAAATTCAAATTGATTCTAAAAGACAATGATTCATCGCTTACGAAAGAAGGTCGAATTACACTTGTTAACCTTGATAGTCATGCAAAAATAATTACTTTTATCTACATACAAAGAGAGTCAAGTACCGTATAACATAACTCATCATATAACTAAGTACACAGTATAAAGATACTTTATACTGTGCTAAGTAGGTATACGGTAATGCCCAAGTTATATAAACCCAACATCATAAAACAGTACCTATATTATTTTTAACCGTACATATACAGTCGCACGTAGCGAAATCCAATTAAAAAACAAAGGCGCAAATGCGATTTAAATGGAAATAAATTCGATAAGTAAAAATAAAATAAAATAACTTACGATAACTAGTCCTTCTGCTTAAAAACTTTTTTGAAGAGGCACACACACCGTCATAACGTTCGGGCGAATAACGCGTGATTCGAATTTGGAAGCCGCAATTCTTTTTTTGAATATTTACAATTTTATTTACAGGTTTGAGTAAATTTCGACGTCGCACTGGGGCACTGAAGAAACGTCAGGCTTGTCGCATATTTTTTCGCGCATGCGCGTAACAAAATGGCGTTGGGTCGATAGTTGGCTCGTGATAAGGTATCTTGCGAAGGCTGCGCCCCCATACCGGGTAACATTGTGGAAACGGGGTAATACTAACATCGAGGTCACCAGTTTGTACTAGCCCGCGTTTCCGCAGTACAGTGATGCCTGCTAATGTGTAGTGTTGCTATTATAAAATTCATTATTTAATCTGTGTTAGCACATATTAAAAGATTAATCGATACATCCGTAGGTAATCGATATATCGTCTAACACCCTTTGAATATTGGCCATTTCCAGATGCCATCTTTTCAGTTGATTAACTCACATCGTTGGATGGATCAAATAATTCAAAGTCAAACTATTTTTTTTATTAATTACCAATTTAACAACAAATAGTATCTTTTGACGGTGTATATTTATGACGTCACAAGCAAGTATTTCACACAAACGTCCATAATAAACTATCGTTTTGATATTTCATAAAAAGAAGCCGATTTGATATGTCAGTCAACAGCCCTATTCCTAAAAATTACGAAGGTATTCTAATATTATTCAGTACCTCTACCATGGGTTTACTATGGTATCGTAATCGATACTCGCTAGCGAAAATCGTAACAAACTTTGTATGTAAAACTGTGTTGTCACAAATGTCCGTTAGAGGCGCTGTACAAATCTTCATTCTAATGGCCTTATTAAATAAAATCGACGGTATTTAGCAACTGTTTAGCAGATTCTTAATTCGAATTTGCCATAGAGAATTTGAATTTAGAGTCTGCTAGGTCTGCTTACTAAACCCCGTCGAGTTTGTAATGAATAAGGCCATTTATGTTTACCGTAGTCGCTAGCGAATATCGATTACGTTACTACTGTTAGAAAAACACTCCTGTCACTCACTTAAAATAAAACACAAGTAAAAATGTAAACTTTATTTAATTTAATCATCATCAACATCTGCGTTCAAGTATCGCACCACCTCGGGGTCCCTCCGCACGGCGCCGCGCAGCCGGGCGAGTGTTTCCCGCGCTCGACTCCCGCGCATCCACACGGCTAGGTAAACCCCGCACGCGATCACACATAGACACGCCATCGTTATTGTCGCTGTTCTTGCACCGCTGCCGCTGTGGCTGTGGCTACCTGATGGTCACGGAATATTTCTATGGTAGTAAGGCTTCAGTGATTATAATGTAAAACATAATTGTTCCGAAATAGAATCGTTAGCGGCATAGACAATTTTAAATGATAACTATTTTTCCGCCCCGCGGTTTCACCCGTTATCGCGAGGGATCTTAATCTTTTCCCTGGATAAAAGGCATCCTATGTTTTATTCCAGGATGTGATCTACCTGTGTGCTAAGCTTTATCAAAATCTGTTCAGCCATTATTGCGTGATTGAGGAACAAACATCCAAACATACTTACAAACTTTCACATTTATAATATTAGTAGGGTTTGTAAATACTTGACACCGATCAACCCCAATTATTTAAAAATGGCGCCAAATCACCCGTCTAACAATATGGCGTCAGTTGATTACGTCACACCATACTGGCCAGTAAGCTGGATTGAACTACATTTTGTGGATAGATTGCAAATTCAAAAAAGAAATCTCTAGCTATCGCGGTTCTCGAGATACAGCCTGGTGACAGACAGACGGACAGACAGCGAAGTCGTAATAGGGTTCCGTTTTTACCCTTTGGGTACGGAAGCCTAAAAATCATCAGAAAGATGAATTTTATAACATGTTCGACGTTTTAGAGTATTTTTCTTCAAAGCAACATCCCTATAAGACTGGTGAAACAAAAACATTTGAACAACAATCTATTGATTTTTTTTAACAAATACATACTTTCTTTTTTTTTATCGGGCCTCAATAGTTTACTAGCTTCTATCTGTTCCTCCAGATTTTTTTTACTGATCATTTCATTGTATGTATTATTATTAATAGCTCTTGTCACCACATAGCTGGAGTCTGTTGTAGTTTTAGGAGTCATTGTTCTAGAACGTTGTGTGACAGTCACTTTCTTCACAGCACTTGTACTTGGCTTGGCAGTAGTTGTTGTGGTCGAAGTGGTAGATGTTGTAGTGGTAGAAGTGGTGGAAGGAGTGGTAGAGAGTGTGGTAGCTACTGTTGTAACGGCAACGAGTTTCTCAGTTTGTGGATGAGCTGTTCCATTTACAAATGTGTCATCGTCACTTGGTCTTGAATCTGCAAAATAATTATATTTTAGTTTAGGCGATGATAGCGTAGTACGGGAGGCGGATACCGTGATGGTCGTGGGTTCGAATCCTACAATGCGGCGGGTCATCTGATCTAAAGTGTCGCCTAAAGATTTGCTATATCAAGGGATTCCCCGATGTTTTCCTTCTGAGGCAGTTTTCCTTCAAATGAGCTTTCATTTGAAGGAAAACTGCCTGAGGAAACTGTGTTTTATTTATTTTATATAGGGTACCTAACAGTATGATATACAATAACTGACGTCAAACTTAAGGGAGAGATAGATGGGTGGGTCACCTATCAAATATATAAAAAAATCCTGGGTAAAAAAAAGTGTCACCATTTTCGTGATCAGAAATATAGAAATATCACAAAAATTGAGATCTTTTTATTGAGCAATATATACAATATGAAATACAGTTATTTTTTGAGCTAAGTACCAGGATATCAGAAGTTTAGTAGAGTCATCGTCAATACAGTGAGGTAGCCGAAAAATTGATGGATTTGCCTTCTATATTGACTAAAAAGTACCAGGCAACCAGAACATAGAAGGAGTCCCCTTCGTATCTGTAACCTACGAGTGCTACGACACACCGTAGCGGCGACGGACTAGTGCGCTGTAGACAGTGCTACGACACGCTGACGAAGGTGATGATAGCTTAGTGGTAGTGACGTCAGATACCGCGGCGAGGGTCGTAGGTTCGAATCCTACAATGAGCTTGAGCTTTCAGTGTAGGAAAACATCGTAAGGAAACCATATCTCCCCTGGCTGGCTACCACCCTCAAGTTGCAAATCTGTCGCTAAGCACCTGTTGGCTGCCTTTGTAAGGTGTACAACACATTGGCAATCCTCTTGGTATTGCTAATGTCTATGACTGTAGTCACTTACCACCAGGTGAACCGTCAGCTTCGTTGTCACTTGTGGTATATAATGAAAATAAAAAGAAAGCTACAGGCTGTGAGTTTCCATGTTTTTAAGTATCTATTATCCGATTAAGGCTCGGATAGTCTGTTACCACGAATAACTGGCTGGCTACCACCATCAAGTTGAAAATCTGTCGCTAAGCACCTATTGGTGTGTTCCGACAGATGCACTAAAGAGCCAGCTCCCTTCTACGCTTTGTGTGCTTAGCACCTTCGGCCACATCATCACTTACCATGGAGATTGCGGACGAAAAAATAACGCCCTCTGCGTTATCTCTCGATTGATAGAAAGCCGGATAAACGAGGTTTCATTGTACTATCATTATTTATATTTAGGGGCTGTCCATAAAATATGTCGCTCAGAATTTCACTATATTGGACCCCTCCCTCCGCTTTCGTCACTTTCAGCGACCCCACTAACAATTATTACGTCACAAAAGCTACGCCGTCTAGAAATAGCATAAGTACAGATGAATAATTTCAAATCACAAGTGATTCCTAAGTACTTGAGCACAAAAAAAGCACTGCGAAGTTTAGAAAAAAAAAGAGAGGTGTCAAAGGACACCGGATGGAACGAAGTTATATAAAATATATATATAATAGAAATGAAAATATCTGGCTTGCTTTCTATAAGAGAGAGGGAGAGAGAAAGAGACAGACAGACAGGTCAACGCACTTTTGACACTAAAAGTGTCGGTGTAAATTTTTCGTGAGCATTTTTTCCGTCTAGCCCCCTTTCACAATGTGCGATAAGAAACTTCGTTCCAAAAAACCTCCCTTATTTGCGAAAGCTTTAAGGACCCTTTGTAGACACGTTACTTACTGTCAAACATGCAAATTTCAAGGAAGTCAGCGCAGCAATCTCCGTCGGTAAAGCAGTTGATATAGCATCCACAGCCGCCCTTCCGAACTACTTCATCATGTATGTCGCATCGGCCAACGCATGATTCCGCTGAAAAACGAAACAATGCGGAACTTGATTGACATATCAAATCGATCAAATCAGTTATAATCATGTATATAATCTATATAAATAAAAATTAATCACAAAAATGTGTTGCTAAGCGCAAAACACGAGAACGTTTTGTTGTGTTTGATGAAGTGTGGAAAATTCTTATATTTAGTATGAGAAAAAACGTAAAAAATACGAGGAAAAACAATTTGTTTTGACGTCAATCAAAACAAAAGAGAAATAGGGCAGAACAAGATCTGCCGGGACAGCTGGCTTATAATAAATGTCATACGCTGTAAAACACATCCCTTTTATTATGAGTTTTGATTACTAATTTAACGACAAGTACACCTTTTGATGGTGTTGTAGCACGGCAACCCTACAGTACCCATTATTATTATGGTAAGGTTGGTACACCGGTCCAACCGGAAAGAACCTCGCCAAGAGACGCCGCCATTAGTCGTTCTGTTGAGAGTGTACCGCGACGCGTCTCCAAGCGAGTAGTTAGACCGCCGGCCATTTTTGATATGTAATAAGTGAGTTGATATATAATTGTGACTCTTTGTTGTTAATTGTTTTCATAATAGTGTGTGGATAATATAATCATAATAGTAAAGCTCTCCAGTTTTCTTTCCCAACCTAAATCGAGGATCAAACCCATGCCCGTCGGCTAAAGTGTATAATTTATGACTTCACAAGTCAGTTCTACAGAAGAGTCACTTCGCTAAGACAATTAAATAAATAACGACTCTTGCTGCACTGCAATAAAGTGCAATTCAGCTCGTACGACCTTGAATGCGTATCATTTTAATAGCCTAGACAGATCTGTGCTGCCGCATAATGCTGAGCTGTGGCCATATTTGTATTCACCTTATGTTTAATTTACCATTATATTATTGTGTTTAGATGGTTGACAAATATAATTTATTTCTTTCTTTGAAATAGAATGAAAATGATGATGAATTGATCCTTACCTATGAATGGAGTGGGGGTGGGAGCTATGCTCTTAGCGAGGGTGCAGTTGTCCCCCTGGAGGATGGCCACGTCGTCGATGGCGATGTCACTGGTGAAGCTCTTCCCCCTGATGCCTTCGATCACAATCTGTTGGTTGAACGTCATAATAAAAACCGGTCAAGTGCGATTCAGACTCGCGCACCGAGGGTTCCGTAAAAATTTTGTTTTTTTTTTTGTTTTTAGTATTCGTTGTTGTAGCGGCAACAGAAATACATCATCTGTGATCTTCAACCGTCTAGCTATCACGGTTCATGAGATACAGCTGGTGACAGACAGACAGACGGACAGACGGACAGTAGTCTTAGTAATAGGGTTTCCGTTTTTACCCTTTGGGTTACGTAGTATTTAGTAATCTGTGCTTTGGGTACGGAACCCTAAAAACCGGTCAAGTTTGACTCGGTCTCGAGAGGGTTCCATACAAACCTGTAGGTGTGTAAATATCATTCATCACGGGAATCAAGTCTTGAAGATTTTTCCGGGAAGTATCATATAGGTTTTGATTTCCTTGCGAGAGTCAAAATATAAGTACATCAATCTAAGGCGATGATAGCTCAGTGGTAGTGACGTCAGATACCGCGGCGAAGGTCGTGGGTTCGAATCCTAAAATGAGCTTGAGCTTTCGGTGAAGGAAAACATCGTGAAGAAACCACAGCACGGTGGTAGGGTACTTTGTAGTAACCGACTGGCTGGCTACCAACCTCAAGTTAAAAAATCTGTCGCTGCACTTGGGAGCCAGTTCCCATCTAGGCTTTGTGTGCTTACCACCTTCGGCCACATCATCACTTACCATGGTGAGATTGAGGTCAAACACAGCCACGGCCAGAATTAAAAAAAAAACCTACCTGAAAGTTATCCGAAAAGTTTCTCAATGGCGTCACTGAGCCGTACCAGACGTTACCCTGGTTCCCCCACTGCTCGAAGAGTATGTACTTCTGTTTCTCATTGTCAGCTAAATTCAGCATTGTCATCAAGTCTATATTATCAGGTTTTTGATACACCCTCAAGCCTCCGATGGCTCTGAAATATAAAAAAAAAAACAATTAATCCATATCTATACTAATCACCTCTAAGTTACCTCTTCACGCTTAAACCGCTGAACCGATATAGATGAAATTTGATACAGAGATAGATAGAACCTTGGAGAAGGACATAGGATACTTTTTATCTCGGGAAAAGATAAGATCCTTCTGGAACGCGGGTGAAACCGCGGGACGGAAAACTAGTACCTACTAAATATTATAAATGCGAAACTAAATCTGTCTGTCTGTCCTTTTGACGCCTAATCCGCCAAACCAATTTTGGTACAGAAATAGATAGGACCTTAGAGAAGGGTATGCTGTTGAGTAACATTTTTTAAATGTGATCTACTTCTAATAATATCTACTTCTATTTTATATCTATTTTGTGGTTACCATTCCTTGTACTAGTGCAAACAAAAGTCGACTTTAAGGTGGATAACCATTTTACACCGCCACTGTACTTGCACAGTGACCACTTACCATCAGAACCGTCTGCTGCTTTTTTTTTTACATTTTATGGGCTTGCGTTTGTCCAATGACCGTCCATGAAGGACGAAGACGAGGCCTAAGATGGAGCACGCTTGCCCAGAAGGTGCCTATTCACTCTGGCCTTGAAGATCCCCAGATTATAGGAGTCTGGAAACACAGACGCTTATCAATCTAGACAGTACTTACTTTCCCCACATGTGGTAGTAAAATGAGAAGCAGCCGTTAGAAGTGAGATGCTCTTCAAATACCGGTGACAGTAAGCGAGCAGTGCTGTTTTCCAATCTAGATGTGCTCTCTATGTACATGTAGTATCCTAATAACAAACATATTTCTTCAGCTTTAAAATGTATTGTTCATTGGCAAGCAAGTAAAGCAAGCCAATCCAGAATAAAAAAAAATAAAAAACTTGAGAGGTGTCAAGGGACACCCGGATGGAACGAAGTTATATAAGTCGAGAGAGTATATATATATATATATAAAACATTTCTATTTATATATATATATATAAATAGAAATGAAAATATCTGGCTTGCTTTCTCTAAGAGAGAGAAAGAGAGAGAGAGAGAGAGACAGACAGAAACATGCGCACGCCGCACAGCTTAATAAACATACATAGTGACATAAACAGTGTCGTGACAATTTTTCGTAAGATTTTTTCCCGTCTAGCCCCCTTTCACAAAGCGCGATAAGGAACTTCGTTCCAAAAAAAAAGTTGCTCATGGCATTTGACTATGGAAATCGGCATTTGGACTGCAATATATCTTCAAAACTTTTTGCAGGATAAATTCTCTTTTTTGCCCTCTTTCTCGGCGGAGCATCTATCCTTAACGTAGTTTATATGAATTTAGAGGAAAAAATCACTAGTTACTTAATACTTTGGAAATATTAAAGATAGTTTTAATTTTCCTTTTTGTACTGATAAAAGAGTAATTTCAAAAATTGCGGCTATCCGGCTTTTCCCCTTCAGGAGAGAGAGAAATTTAAATTCAAAATTTAAACATTATCTTTAATGAACTCGTTACAAGTAGTTCATATTATGAAAAAATCAAAGCTAGTAAAAAAATGATTAGGTACTTTAATGCTCGGTTCGCAAGGTTGCTTCTTATGAGAGCGGGCAATAAATAGCTTGTGAAGCGAGCAATTCATTCAAATGTGTTCTTATCTACAAAATCAGAAACTTTATAGTAGTAGACCTTACCTGAAAATCCCTTCCCCAAAGTATGATCATAAGAAGGACCAGTCTGCAAAAAGGCGCTTGGCGTTTTTCTGTTCAGCCGTATCCAGTCAAAGTCATGGAGCTCGTCGTGTGACCAGCCACAAAGGTTTCCATCCTCGAAATCGCAACTCAGTTTTGCCTCGGCTGAGGATTCTGGATCGACTTAAAAAAAAGGAAAACGATTACAACATACAAAAAACCTGTACATCAACTATATTTTTATACGACAGCAACCCCTGGCGGATCACCGTGATGGTAAGTGAATTTGCAGTGACATTAGCAATACCAGGAGGTTTTCCAATGTGTTGTAGGTACACCTTACACGAAGCCACTAGATACAGATAGCGCCATCTTATACTTGGGGCAGGCTTTTGTCCAGCATTGGACGTCTTCCGACTGAAATGATGATGATGAAAGGCAACTGGCTCTCAAGTCAAACTGCCGGAACACACCAACAGGTGCTTGATGACAGATTTTCAACTTGAGGGTTGTACTACAAAAGTACCACCGTGCTCACGATGTTTTCCTTCACCGAAAGCTCAAGCTCATCGTAGAATTCGAACCCATAGGGGCCTTCGTATCCGACGTCACTGCCACTGAGCTATAGCGCAGATAGGGTTGCCAGGTCGCCAAACCTAATAACCGGACAGACTAGCCAGTTTAGCCGGACAAAAGGGCCGGACTCCCTACATTATTGAGGATTGTAACGACTTCAAAAAAGGAGGAGGTTATATGTTCGACTGTATGTTTTTTTTTGTGTACGAACCGAACAAGCCGGACATCGTTTATTTTGGCCGGACATGCAATCAAAAAGCCTAACTATGTCCGGCTTTATCCGGACGCCTGGCAACGCTAAGCGCAGAGATAGATCATCCTATTTTAGTATTTTTTTTCGAAATCAACGGCTTCGATTTCTGCATTGGGAAATTATTTTTTCAAAAATCTATCTCAGTATCTCAGTCTTAGTTTCCAATAAACTCGACCTCAGCAATTTTTTCGCAATTCCTTATAGTTACAGATTTGGCCATCCGAGTCCACTTGAAAAATTCACTCTGTATGTTGTATGTAATTATGCAGATCGGTTGGAAAACTGCGTAGTAGATTATTATGGCGCCATCTATTTAGGAGTCGTTCGAACTATATCAATGGTGTAGATAGATGTCACTACAAATTATTGCAATATAAGCTAAACAAAATCAACAAATTCCGACAAGAACTTAATTATTAATATGATATTTTTAGGAAGAAATATAGCTTTAAATCTTCATCAAATACATTCGGTAACTGCCAACGAAAACGCAATGTCACTTCGCAAGCCTCCGCCAAAAAGTCCCCAAATTTTGATTTCGAGTGAGTTGCCATAACAAATAATTTTGCCCAAATACTGGGTATACTTAAATTTACTATGAAAAAGAATATTATTATATTAAAGATTTTAATATATTACTTACCCACGCATGATGGCACGGTAGAATTCCATCTGCTTCCATCACAGTACAACACTGGTGAACCAACAAGGCTGTAACCAGGGAGGCAGAAGAATACCACCCATGCATAGTCGTGGGATCCCAAATTCACAGAATTACTTACATGTGGTAAAGGTGAACATCCTGACCCTGAAAATATTTGGTTATGATTTTGACTTCATTTTAATAAAATACCACCATCGTCACGCTACGTGAGATGGTTTAAATAAAATAAGTTTTTTTTTTTAAATAAGCGTTTTTATCATACAAAGTCTTAAGTTTTGAGCTTTAGATATCTCTGTCTTAATCCCTTTTATAGGAGACTGTCATGACGTCGATATTGATATCATAATTGTAATATAATGCTCAAATCCATCGATATTAACTACGATTCACCTTTATATGAAAAAAAAACTGAATTAATATCTTTAAAATGGCGAAAACGATTTACTTACTGACGCAAACAGGCAAAGGTTCATCCCATTTCCCATTTTTACAAATAGTATATCTGTTGCCGACCAGTGTGTAACGATAAGAACACGAAAACCTGGCGAGTTTAGATTTTTGTCTGACGCGCACGTTACCATTCGCTATCATGGGCATAGGGCAATTTGAGCGCGAGGAGTAACTACTGAAATAATCTGAAACCAATAAAAAGTTTTACATTATTATAATGAGGTATTGCATTTATTGCTTTCGTATCCCACACCAAACTTAGTCCCAATATTTTCGTTATATTCTTGTAGGGGAGGCGAATAGGGGATTTCGGGATTTACTCGAGCGCGGCAGATTAACATAAGGGGGGAAACCTTGCACCTTGTGAAGTACTCTCACCAAATCTGAGCCCTCTATCTAGTGTCGAACGTCTAGGGTGGCCCGTCAGATTAGTAAAAAAAAATCGATGGTTTGAAATACTCGAGCGCGTCAGATTAAGGTAAGGTAAGTTAGTTACATGCAAAATAGTGTACATTTCCATAATCTGACAATTTGGGCGTGACGAAAGAAAATTGGAGACTCGCAAAGTTGCAAAAAAAAAACGTCACCTGGATTTTCTCGAGCGCGATTAGTTTTTCTTTTATTTTTAAGGAAATTAGTCACGAATCACGGAAATATCTTAATCTGCCGATTTGCACAAGCCGAAGTAGCTAAAATCATTATTAAGTGTATAGTCCAGGAATATTATGAGTTTCACCTCAGAATGAGAGATAGTCAGCTATTAACTTGTATAAACCTTTATTTTGACACCCTAAAACTTGTTTCAAAAGCTACTTATCATAAAGTGCCCGCGACTACTGATTTTTCAAGGTCAAAGGTCAAAAAAAGATTTATTGCAAATATCTCGTTTCCTATGGGTTTTTTGGTACATGTATTTTTAATAAATATTGTAGAAGATTAAATTCTCTACAACTTTTGTACAAACATTTTTTCGATATCTTGAGCCATTTTGGAGATTTCGATATTTTTTATATATTTTTTTTTTCAAACCGTCAGATTAAGGAAATTCCTCAACATAATTGTCAGATTATGGGTCAGTACAACAAGACCATCAAGAAGAACCGCCTGTATAAAAATCTGACGCGCTCGAGTAAATCAAGGTCACGTTTTTTTTTTGCAATTTCAAAAATCGGCCCTGACTGATGGTCGCGTCCAAATCGTCAGTCTTTAAAATAGGAGCTACTGGAGGGTCCACTTAACATCCCTTATCAATGTCTGACGTGCTCGAGTAAATTTTTTTTAAAAATATTTTCGACCCCTTTGTACGGCCACCCCCACCACGCAAAACGGCAGATTATTATTTTTTCGTTATTAGACAGACGTAGCGCGACTACCCTATTAATATCTGACGCGCTCGAGTATTTCTTGGTGACTGTTTTTTTTTACATTTTTGAAACCCTGTAGACGCTCCCCCCACCGCTGAAGGAGAAAATATCATATAACCTTTTTTTCTTTATTCCACCTAATCTTCAAATTCCAGTAGGTCCCAAAAACGCTCGAGTAACTACAAATTGAGCATCATTGCCTCCCCTACCGCGTTCCCATGTTATCTAGCGGTATGAAAAATACTTGACAACGTATTCTCAGACCTGCCGAATGTACACAAAAAAAACATAAAAATCGGTCGAGCTGTTTCGGAGGAGTTCGGTTACTAACACTGTGACATGAGAATTTTATATATTTATATAGAAGATATAAAATGATAATATAATAATTGTTGTAGACTCTAGTTTAATACTAGTAAAGTAATTATTTATACTTTTAAAGTAAAAATAAACATTTTGTTCCTATTCGAGTTAAATAACTTAAAGATTATGTTAGTTCAAAAAAATGAAATAAACGTTGGAAAAGTGCTGTCTTTTTTAAAACATTAAAGCCCTATCCTGGAATCATCAGCTGTATTTCTTTAGATATATTCCTTCGGTAATCTATTCTATTCAGAATCAACATGGATTGATTAGGTTAGAAAAGTATAAGAGGAGGTTTGTCTGGGTACTCACATTCGTCTTAATCTTAATTTTATTAATCCAAAGCATGCTTATAATATTTATACTCACAGTACCTATATCTAACATAACACATTAAACACTCAGTAACCACGTACCAGTGCGAGCACTCACACTAGTACGACCACTGAGCGAGCGTGTATAAGTATAAGCAATACAATACAAATTACTCATTATAAAATTATTTTAGTTTTGCTTCCGTTTTGTTAACGAAAATCCACCTACACTTATTTTTATACGAGATCTTATCTGCATTTTACAGTTTTTGTAAATTGATTTTAGTGGTAATAAATCAACGCCCTGCGCTCAAGGGCGGATCCAGCTCAGTCAGGGTTTGAATATCATATAGTCGAGGACTAGCCAAGACAGGCTACAATTCCATGATAGGTACTGGTTCCAGACTTTAGCCGCAAACATGAAAAGAGACACAGTAGGTGCAAGGGTCGCTCCACCATCTCAGCCATCTAACAACCCTCAGTTTGGGTGCCAAAAAGCGAACTTTACTGTCAATATAAATACTAAGCTAAGGGAGAATACATATTGAATTAAAATGGATAGGGTGATGTTTGACCGCACTCTCGCCATGGTTAGTAATGAGGTCATGTAGTTAGCATACTTCTTTCTCTTGTCCTTATCCCACGCTAGGTGAGGTCGGCACAACATGTTTTCTACTCAACCTCTTCCACTCCGCTCTATCACCAGTCGTCTCAATACTCACACCTTTCATAAACATATCATTCTTCCTACAGTCCATCCATACCTTCTTCGGCCTTCCTCTACCTCTATATCCATCCACACTGATACTCAGTACTCGTTAAATGTTTTTCATCCCTCCTCATTACATGCCCATACCAAGCCAGTCTATTGCCTTTCAACTTCTCAGTCACTGGTGCTACTTTCAAACTTTCGGTTAGCATACAAAACCTAGAAAATATATATCAAGTGCAGCAGCACCAGAAAAAACCAGCAGGAGTTTGGCAGCAGGTTTTCAGTTTGAGGGTTGTATTATATGTGTAGTCAGCGAAGCAGGTATCCAATCACCAAGTTTTGGTTTTACACGTTATTTTTCTTTACTGAAGCTCAAGTGCAACTGTCGGAACACACCGGTAGGTGCTTGGCGACAGATTTTCAACTTGAGGGTGGTGGCCAGCCAGTTGGGTACTACAAAGTACCCTACCACCGTGCTATGGTTTCCTTACGATGTTTTCCTTCACCGAAAGCTCAAGCTCATTGTAGGATTCAAACCCACGACCTTCGCCGCGGTATCTGACGACCGATAATCAAGTGTATTAGTTTTGTGGCATTTAGTAGGTAGGTCTTTTTCAATTTTAAATGAAAAAAGTACTGTAGTGATCTTTGTATAATAAACATTTTGTATAATGTAGGTAGATAGCAACGGAAGTTTGCGTGGTCACACCACCAGGAGCGTGCGTCCGGTTGATAAATTTTATTTATTATTATCTTTGTTTTTTTCAGATAATTAGGTAATAATAAAATGTATTTATGTAATGAAGTAAATCTGTTAATTGATGCATAATTTTTATATATTAAAAATATATTATACTATACTAAAAATATATACTATATTAAACATGTTATCCATAATTTGTTCTCTAGTGAAAAGAAAGTTATAGCAAAAATATATTTATCTACTATCATATTAGACGATGGCTCAATGGTAGTCACGTCGGATACCGCAACGAAGGTCGTGGGTTCGAATCCTATAATGAGCTTTCAGTGAAGGAAAATATCGTAAAGAAACTACAGCACGGTGGTAGGGTACTTTGTAGTAGTTCTAGTAATTGTTTTAGTGTTTAAACAGAGCTTTAAAGTTGAAAATACAAATATTCAATCAGTATCATGCCAGTTAAATTTTAAAAATAATAGGTAATAATATTTTTGCTATAACTTTCTTTTCACTAAAGAACAAATTATGGATTTTTTAACAATTTGAAATAATAATTAAACCATCTTACCAGAGGCGTTGATATAATCCAGAACAAATAACAAGAGTATACATTTAATAAACATTTTGTGCACTTAAAATATTAAACTCTTTAAATAAAAAAACTTTATTATTTTATATTTTATAAAATAAATAAAAGCTCATGTTACTTTAACAATTGGGACTAGACTGGTTACAGTGAAGTGTACACATATAATTATGCTAAATGTATAATTATCTGTTTGTAGGTTGTTATAATACTTAAGTCCAAAGAATCAACTGATGCGTAGATATGACAAGAGTATTTAAGTGTAGGTACAGTTTATAAATTTGTTTTACTTTTATTGCATTTCATAAATAGTAAAATATTTTTTTTTCTGTAATTAATGCAATTTGCTAATATTAACTATTAGTACCTGGATGACCGAGCCTTGCACGTTTTTTTGGTAAAATTTCAATAGTGTTTCTCACAAAAGAAGGAACTTGAAAAAAAAAGGGATAAAAATAATCCGAAAAGAAGTATTATAACCTTGTCGTTGAAAGTTAAATTTATATTATTATATTATAAAATTTAGATTTATAATAAAGATTAATCGCCCCCGAAAACCCTGCATACCAAATTTCATGAAAATCGTTGTAGCCGTTTCGGAGATTCAGATCCTATATTTATATACAAAAATTGCTGGTTTACCTTTAGTATTAATTAGATAGTCTGAAGATTTAACCCATTCGCGAAATTACGGATTTGTACGTACATACGTGTTAATTCGTGAACATTGATTACTAATAGTATACTACTGGGGCAAATAAATAATTTTAATCTAAAAATACATACTACAATTAGGTATATAAATGCAAGAGTCTACATCCTAGCTCTGGCTCTCAAGTGCAAATATAAAACACTTTCTTAAATCAATTCTTATTTATTATATTACATTACATCTATGCATTTACAGCTATAAATAAAGGTGATGATAGCTAGGTAGTGGTAGTGATGATGGATACCGTGGCGAAGGTTATGGGTTCGAATCCTACAATGAGCTTGAGCTTTCGGTGAAGGAAAACATCGTGCGGAAACCACAGCACGGTGGTAGGGTAGGGTAGGGTACTTTGTAGTACTCAACTGGCTGGCTACCACCCTCATGTTGAAAATCTGTCGCCAAGCACCTGTTGGTGTGTTCCTATTTACAGCTATAAAATAACCTTTATATGACATTCATTTAAAAATAACATCAAATGACTTGCCAGTCTATCAATAATTTTACTCTTTGCCAAACAAACGGGATGCATGACTATCAAAGGAAACGACAGCGGAGTTTTCACTGATATACCAGTGAATACTATCAATGCTTGGTATTCCTAAAATACCAGATTAGTAAAAAAATGCCAATTATTTATCTTATCTATCTAAACCGCCCCTCATGAACAATGAATCATTAGGAATGGGTAGTTTATCTTCTAATTAATTACAAAACTTGAAAAACCATGTTTGTTTGTTATGACGGAGTAAATTGATGAATTCATTAACTAATGTTATCCACCGACTTCTTGTTATCCTAATATTATTACTAATATAAAAAAACTAACTTTCTACATTCCCGGGGGAATTGAAATAAAATAGAGCACATGTTACTTGCTGATGTATTTTTATCAGTTTATCCATTATAAACAAAAAATACAAAAAAAAACATATTTTCTCTATATATATTTAGATGTAAAAGTTCCTATTTTTAGACGTTTGGATGTTAGTTATTCAATCAAGCAAGCACAAACACTCAATCACCCCTCGAAGACTCAGGTCTGCACGTTTTCCAGGAAGAAAATCCCATTCATAGCAGCATCAAAGTCATACTTTGATGCTGCTATGAATGGGATTTTCTTCGATCGAGACGCCATCTCCCATCTCAAAGAGTATCGGGATTCTCGGTGTTGACATTGCGAGTGATGTCCAGTTTTGAGCCATTTTGAGGTCATTTGGAGAGCAAAGCCAAACTGGCTTCAAGAAAGATGGGTGTGCTAAATAGGTCCATGCAGTACTTCCTCAACCACTTATCTGCTTGGCTCGGTACAAAAAGGGGCCACTCGTGTTGTTGACGATCCCGACTTTCCAGTGGTTTAGAAACTCCAAGCCTTCGGAGAGATATTGGCTCTCTCTGTGTGTTCTACACACCGAACGATACAGTCTTACGTTCCTTTTGCAGACCATTTGTATGTGGAATGAGCTCCTCATTTCGGTATTCCCTCAGTGCTATGACATGGGGGTTCTTTAAAAAGGGCGTAAAAAGAGCTCTCCAAGGTTGGCAACACATCGGCAATTACCCTGGTATTGCAAATGTCCATAGGTGGCAGAGACTACTTACCATCAGGTGGACCGTCTGCTTGTCAACCTGTTGACACAAAAAGTACTGAACGGATTTTGATGAAACTTGGCACACAGGTAGATCATCCTGAATATAAAAAGGATACTTATATCCCGAGAAAAGATAAGATCCTTTGGGGTCGCTGAAACGATGAAACTGTGGGGATAGCTAGTCCTATAAATATATTGATGTGGTGATTACTTATAAATACCGCAGATTAAGTAGTTACTTAGTTAGTATTAAAATAAAACCTAATGTAAAACTATTTTTATTGTGATTTTGTTCGGTATTTTTATGAATAATTTGTGTTAATTTACCTAATGTTGGCAGACTTTTTAAATACAAAATCCTAACATATCCTATTTTATGTCTTATCTTGCAATATTTTTTGTATGTATACATTAATGTTTGTTAGCACTCATCTCCGTAACGTTTGAATAAAATGGTAGGTACGTAAGTTACTTTAGGTTCAGGACGTAGGGTGCTTTTTTATTAAAGAAAACTTTAGATCCTTATAGACCTAATAAAATATCTCCCTTCTGAAGTTATGTACTTAATCAATTTGTCGCCAAGATTTCAAGATTTTTAAATTTCAACCTTATGATGGCGGGTGAAAGCCAGTAAAATTATGTAGCGTGAAACGTTTTTAAGGTTCTTCAAGAATAAATATAACTTACATTACGTACTTATGTATCGAAAATAACCAAATCTTAATTATGTTTTTATGTCAGAAATAAGACAAGCAGTTTGACGGGTCGCCTGATATTGGCAATATCAGGGGGATTGCCAATGTATTGTTTACTTTTTTTCAATATGACCTATTTTTATTTTTATATTAGGTAACTGGCTGATAAATGCTTGGCATTGTTTTATGTCACAAGTGACAACGAGACAGGCGGGTCACCTGATGGTAAGTGACTACCGTCGCCTATAGACATTGGCAATACCAGGGGATTGCTAATGTGTTGTAGGTATACACCTTATTACAATGCCTTAAAGGCGAACTGGCTATCAAGTGAAACTGCCGGAACACACCAACAGGTGATTGGCGACAGATTTTCAACTTAAAGGTGTTAGCCAGCCAGTTGAGTACTACAAAGTACAACCGTGCTGTGGTTTCCTCACGATGTTTTCCTTCACCGAAAGCTCAAGCTCATTGTATGATTCGATGACCCATGACTATCTTAAGCCACATACTTATTAGGTACATATTGTAGTAGCCAGAACTTTAAATTTATGCAAGATTGATATGCTAATTAAAAAAATGGCTATTATATAGATAATGCAGATAGATTTATTAACATAAAAAACTTTGAAATATAATTCGGGACAATGTTATTCTATTTATGGCAGCACTATCAGCTTTACTGTCAAATAAACCACTATGAAAAAGCGTTCCATATCCATTTTACAAAAGCGTTACTTAACATTATTAGGGATGTTGAGAGATACATACAAAACGTCAAACGATTACTCTTTATTGTTAAATTGATAATTAAAAATTATAAAATGGTTGAAATTTACAAAATGTTTGCTATATAACGTGTATTTTTAGGTGTTTTATAAACTGGTTAGTGTTAGATATTTTTATTGATTTATAGGCAACATCCCTAACACACAATAAATAATACCACTCTCTTTGTCTCTGTCAGTAAGTAAGTAAACTGTGTGTGTGAGAGTGAAGATATGGAACGCAATTAAAAAACAAAAATAAACAAACAACCAACATTTATAAATGTTGTTTTAGTGAATGAAAAATCTCTAAAATTACATAAATAATCAACATGAAGGATATTTGTAGGTTGTGTCTTTCCATATCAAAAGGGATAGCGCATAAATTGTTTCAAGAAAGTGAGATTTTATGTAAAATATACTCCTGTTTTTCGGTTAAGGTTTGTGTCTTCAAAATTCCTACATTTTCGATATAGCAGCGTGGGATCTTTTCCCGGGGTAAAATATAGCCTATGTCCATCAGGGATAATGTAGCTTTCTAATGGTGATAGATTTATTCAAATCGGTCCAGTAGTTTCAGAGACTATTCAATGCAAAGAAATTTAAATATAGTATACCTAAGTTTAAAGTCTTTGATTCAATGCAAACAAACAAACAATCAAATCTTTCCTCTTTATAGTATTAGTATGGAATGTTTCTATAGAACTTAGATTCCAAAACCGCTTGGTTACTCAATTACACATTTAATCAGTTGTTTCAAAAGATTGGTCAAGTATTACCCTTTTTTAATTCAAGAAACTATAGGTACCCCTAGATTATATTAGGCTCTATTCATTCACCTTTCAGATCACACTTAACAATAAATTTCCGAACATAATATGTGATACATGTGTAATTAAAGTAAATGATGCGCATGAATTTCATAGAAAACTTTTAGAAAATGAACAAAAACTTATTTATTATATAGAAAAAGGTATAGAAAGTTTGTATGAAATCATAGAAAATGGCAATGAAATCAAAGAGGAAAAAGAACTGATACATGAAACTATGTATAGTAAAAATCATAGTAAAGATGAACAATTAGAAAACATGAGTATAAATGAAAATAGCTATAGTTCAGATGAAGAAATAACTTTATCATCACTGAAGAAAGAAAAGGACATGTCTTTACAGTCTAAACTCAAATTAAAAAACAATAAGTTACCATCACCAAATCAAGTACTAAATGATATAAAACCTTCAGAAACTACTGATTTTAATTGCCTAACATGTTTTGCATTGTTTAAAACGCATAATGAGCTGATTAAACATTATTCAAAAGTGCATAGCAATAAAAATAATGAAGATGATTACATAATGGAATCAAATGGCAAAATAACTTATAAATGCAGAAAATGTGATAAAGTTTATGAGAAAAAAAAGCTAATAGAAAGACATGTGATCACACATCAGTATGATCGGCCGTTTGTGTGTAATTTTTGTGGTAAGTTTCTGATTGTTTTTAGTGCAATCTGTGCCTGAGGGAATAAAAATAAAATAGGTATAGCACATTTTACTTGCTGATAATGTAACAAACAAGCAAACATACAAAAAGCTAATTTTGTATAAAAAGAAATACAGTAGAGTTAACTGGCAGAAATCGTTACATAAGAAAAAGCGTTATGCCCAGGCGACATTTTGCTTTAAGAAAATGAAAAAAAAAGATATTTGTTCTTCGACTTTAATGGATATTTTAATTCCCTCGAGACCACAAGTGAATTTGCGGTGTGAAAAGTCGTAATATATATAAGCATCAATTTTCAATTACAGGAAGAACATATAAGACAGTTGCAGAAATAGTCCGTCATGGGAGAGTCCATAATGGATTCAAGCTGCTCTGTCCAGAGAACTGTGGATACAGCACCGTGTATAGAGGTGCACTGAAAGAACACATTAAAAGACATAACAATAAACAAGAACATAAAGTAAGTAAGAGTTTTTTTTTTTATTCTGGATAAGCTTGGTAAGTGGTGATGTGGCCGAAGGTGGTAAGCACACAAAGCCTAGATGAGCAACAGGTGCTTGGCGACAGATTTTCAATTTGAAGGTGGCCAGCCAGTCGGGTACAATCGTGCTGTGGTTTCCTCGCGATGTTTTCCTTCACCGAAAGCTCAAGATCATTGTAGCATTCGAACTCACGACCTTCGCCGCGGTATCCGACGTCACTACCACAGCTATCATCGCTTCAAAATAAAAAGCTCACAGTTTCGGTGCATTGTTGCCAATTTTGAAAAGGGGATTTTATTCAATGTTTTTATCTACAATATATTCGGATCAGCGCCCTCTATAATATAAACTAAACGGGTATGTTGATATGATATACATTGTTTGGGTAAAAACGGTACCCTATTACTAAGACTTCGCTGTCTGTCCGTCTGTCCGCCCGTCTGTCCGTCCGTCTGTCTGTCACCAGGCTGTATCTCAAGAACCGCGATAGCTAGACAGTTGAAATTTTCACAGATGATGTATTTCTGTTGCCGCTATAACAAAAAATACTAAAAATAGAATAAAATAACTATTTAAGGGGGGCTCCCATACAACAAACGTGATTTCTTTGCAATTTTTCGGAACCCTTCGTGCTCGAGTCCGACTCGCACTTGGCCGGTTTTTTTATTTATTCTGGATAGGCTTGTGTTTGACCACAATCTCACTATGGTAAGTGATGATGTGGCCGCAGGTGGTAAGCTCACAAAGCCTAGATGGGAACTGGCTCTCATGTCCAGCTGTCGGAACACACCGATATGTGCTTGATTTTCATCAATTGTGCATATTGTGACGAGCAATGCACTTAACCTGGTTTTTTTACAGTACTCTTGTGACAAGTGCGGTAAACGCTTCAACGTGAAGACTTGGCATGATCAGCACCAGAATGTCCACACTGGGCTGAAACCTTTCGTCTGCGATATCTGCGGACTTGCGTTTCATATGGACAGGTAAATTCATTAATGCAGTCAGTTATAATACCCTGGGACATTCTTCACTCAACCATATGATCCCAAACTAAGCAGAGCTTGTACTATGGAAACTGGTTTTCTGGAAAACTGATATAATACATCCATACTTAATGTCGTGTCTGTCTTTCTGTCTGTCACCTCTTCACGCTTAAACCGCTGAACCGATTAAGATTAAATTTGGTATAGAGATAGGTGGAACCTTGGAGAATGGCATAGGATACTTTTTATCCCAGGAGAAAAGATCCCACGGGAACGTGAGTGAAACCGACTTACTTAATACATGAGAGAAATTTGAACCTTGATCCTCACGACACAGTTTTTTTTTTAATTTTTATGTGTCAAACGACAATGAGCCTACAAAAACGAAAAAGTCTTTAGTCATAAGTAGAATAATCATGAATAAAGACTCGAGTTATTACTGTTTCATAAAAAAAGAACTTCATTTTAATTTTGAAAATGGAACTAAAATCGGCGATCTTTGGTAGAAATGAGTTGCGGCTACAGAAGAAACAAAAAAAAGACATTATAAACTACATATTTCATATTGTATTGGATTGTTTTATTTTCTCGCAATCGTAGTGAAAAGTATAGTGTAACACACGGCGCTAAAACCCATTAAAACTCGGTTTCTATTTACTACCTCGTATATAATGGGTCATTTTAGCTCCTTGTATAACAATCAACTATTAATACAGATACTTAACGTCGCATCGAAGCGCAGTCCACCCACAATCGTCAAATGTGAAACGTTACATTTGTACACATTGTCAGCTGCCATGTGACACGCGGAACACTCTTACAGTACACATGGAGGTATGTACCAAGTCAAAGTCAAAGCCAAAGCCAATTTACTCTCTAAGCCAGGTGTCGCCAAATGGCGGAAAGCGGTCCGGGTCTAGACCCGAGCAATAGGGATGTTGAGTGACATATCAAATCAAATTCTTTTTATGAAATGTCAAAACGATAGTTTGTATGAAATAGCTTGTTGTGACGTCATAAATATACATTTCGTCCATTAATAAATAACTTGTATTTTTTTTGGTGCAAAAAAACTTTAAAAATATCAGAATATTTTCTTTAAATATAGGAAAAAATATGTACACACAAATTTCGTGATGTTTTCCGAACCTTCTAATTACAGACGATCCTTATTTTGTGCGGACCTTTGGTAAACAGTACAATAATTACGCTTTTTGGAAAAAAAAACTATTATAAATTAATTTGTTATTCTACTTTTGTTCATTAAGAATAGAATAGAATAGTTTTTTATTTAGTATATAATAATAATCTAAAACTATTACATGATAATACTAAAATTATTTAAATATACTGCCAAAAAAAGACAACCGCTCAGCAATATAGTTGCGGAATAAACCGACAACGCTGATTTTCAGCGGCAACCTTAGTTGACATTTGGACGCCCCTGCGCCAATATGGATGCACCTCAAACCGCTTAAAATATAATTAAATTAAATTGGTGTTTTTATCATTACGAAAATATTAATGTTATTGACCACTTATATAATAATTGTTTTGTGCTAAATTTCGATTCAATACACCGCCACTACAAATTCATAAATATTACAATGGCGAAATTAAAAAGATGAAACTAAAATTTTATATTTCGATTTAAAGCTTGACATAGTTTGACAGTCACGAAGTGGTGTTGGTAAATTGTTCCATTAAGCTGTTAGGTATTCTGAGGGACGCGCGTCCCACTTAAACAATAAGATAACAACTTAATTTAGCATATAAACGACTTGAGTTACTTCTATAAAGTAGATAATATATTGAGTTTTAATAAAGTAAATACGTATTGATGTGTAAATCAAATAGACTGCGACAGTCAATTTTAAAAAACGGTCCCCAAATAAACTTATTGGTGATCCCTGCCCTAGGCTTATGACGATCTAAACCGTCTTTAATTGAGAAGAATCTGCAAGAAACTGTAGATCTCATTTATTTAAGATATTTTTATGCTTCCCTAATATAATTTATTATAAGTTTCCACACCCCGTAGTTTCGCGTTTTAAACGTATAAACTAGTGTATGAGAAGATTAAAAGACAAATTGCAAAAAAAATAACCTACCTTCCACGCTTTGCTATGTTCCCCTTAGACAATTTCTGATAGCTGTAAATGAAAATAATCTCTAGGTGCACGGAATAAAAGCGAGTTTTCTCTGCGACACTTGCGGCAAAGTGCTATCGAGCGCTGATCAACTTAAACATCATAAACGTGTCCACTTGGGCATAAAACCATACAGTTGCAGGTATTTATTTGCTATTATTATAAACTTAGAGGTGTTGGTGACGTCGGATACCTCTGCGAAGGTCGTGGGTTCGAATCTTACAATTAGCTTGAGCTTTTACTGAAGGAAAACATTAGAGTACTTTGTAATACTCGACTGGCTGGCTACCACACAGTTGGCAGTTGCACTTGAGAGCCAGTTCCTATCTAGGCTATGTGTTCTTACCACCTTCGTTCACATCATCACTTAACATGGTGAGATTGTGGTCAAACATAGGCTTATCCAAAGTATTTTTTTTTATGCCAATCCGAAAACATCGTGAGGAAACCACAGCACGGAGGTAGGATACTTTGTAGTACTCGACTGGCTGGCTACCACCCTCAAGTTGAAAATCTATCGCCAAGCACCTGTTGGAGTGTTGCACTTGAGAGCCAGTTCCTCTCTAGGCTTTGTGTTCTTACCACCTTCGGCCACAACCTCACTTATTGAGAGATAGTAGTGAGATTGAGGTCAAACACAAGTTTATCCAGAAAACTAATGTTTTATGTCAATCGGATGTTTGCATCCGAGGTATGCTTTGAGACCGACTTACTTAGTGCTATTTTTAATGAGACAATACTCCATGATTTCAATTATACAGTGTGTCCAGTAGTACGACAAACCTAAGGGGGGATTACCTTGGTAAAAGTGTCACCATTTTTGAAATACTTAAAATCAGAAATTAAACAATCTTTTTTTTATATTTTTTATTCTAGATAAGCTTGTGTTTGGCCACAATCTCACCATGGTAAGTGATGATGTGGCCGAAGGTGGTAAGCACACAAAGCCTAGATGGGAACTGGCTCTCAAGTGCAGCTGTCGGAACACACCGATAGGTGCTTGGCGACAGATTTTCAACTTGAGGGTGGTAGCCAGCCAGTCGGGTACTACAAAGTACCCAAACACCGCGCTATGGTTTCCTCACGATGTTTTCCTTCACCGAAAGCTCAAGCGCATTAGTAGGATTCGAACCCACGACCTGATCTGAATATAAAACTAAGAAATATCGAAATATCTTGATAATGGTATCATTTTTATTTAGGTAATTTGTTGTATATGTTGGTAGGTGACCCGCCCACCCATCTCCCCCATAAGTTTCTCGTTATACTTACCGGACACCCTGTATAATATGTATAAGTTTAAACAATACGTCTATTATCCTACTAATATTATAAATGTGAAAGTTGTATGTTTAGATGTTTGTTGCTAAATGACGCAAAAACCGCTGAACAGATTTTGATGAAACCTGACACACAGGCCTATCATATCCCGAGAAAAGATAGACCCGCGGGTGAAACCGCCGGCGAAAGATATATGTTTCAGGCTTCACCTTCCACTGAGAGGGGTTCTTGGAACCTGGAAATGGAAAATTTATTACCTATCAAACTAATTACATACACTAAATCAATTAATTAATTATTATATTTACAATAATAATCAACAATTTCTATTATCTAATTTTATTTGTTTTAAATTGTCAATGTCTACTGTAAAACACCAAATAAAAGGATTTTTTATTTATTTATTTATGTTTCATATTCCAGTATTTGTACTAAATCATTCACGAAGAAGTTTAATTTGAAGATCCACGAGCGCACGCATTCAGGCGAGCGCGCACACGTCTGCAATAAGTGCGGGAAGACATACACGCAAAGAAGCACCCTATTACGGCATTACAGAAGGTACATTATTGCATGAAATGAAATGTATTTTTATTCAAATAGGCCTTTACAAGCACTTATGAATAGTCTAGACTCTAATGCTCGGTTCGGAAGGTTGCTTTTGCTGAGAAGAGCCGGCAATAAACTCATCAATTACTCTTTTCATTCTTGCATGTGTCTTTATAGGTGTTTGTAGTACTTACCAAAAAAATATTTCAGACTTGAGGTTAGTCCTTCTATGGGTAATGCAAAGGCAGTGACGTCGGATACCGCGGCGAAGGTCGTGGCACGCAAGCCATAGCACGATGGTAGGGTACTTTGTACCCGACTGGCTGGCTACCACCCTCAAGTTGAAAATCTGTCGCCAAGCACTTGTTGGTGTGTTGACAGTTGCACTTGAGAGCCAGTTCCCATCTAGGCTTTGTGTGCTTACCTTCGGCCACATCATCACTTACCATGGTGAGATTGTGGTCAAACACAAGCTTTTACAGAATAAAAAAAAAACAAAACCTATCTACACTTTTTTACTTATAATATAATTCATTACATCCGTACTCAGGATAAATTTGAATGTTTAAAATGAATGAATGATGTGTTTATGCACTCATCTCGATCCGGGATAGGAATCGAACACACGACCTGCGGCGTGATAGGTAATTTAACCAACTAACGATAAGAGATTTTAAACACTTCAGTTTCAATATTATTAGAGTGTCAAACCCAAGTAATTGTTCCTGCTGGGGCACCACAATATTGGGGTACTTCAATACTGGGGCACACTGAACGTCCCCAAAAACACTCTTCTTTTGTTTCAGGAGTCACACAGTACCGCTGAAATGCTCCAAGTGCGACAAGAGTTTCGCTTCCCGCAGCCAAATGGTCACCCATCAGAAGTTATGTTTATGATTATGACACTTTACAATTATAATTAAACAATTAGTCAAAGTGCAATTTTTATTTTATTTTGTACGTTAGAAAAACGTTCGCAGGGTGGTACTACCCTCAGATTGAAAATCGCCAAGCGCCTGTTGGTGTGTTCCGGCAGTTGAATTCGTGAGTTAGTTGCTCTAGCTATTTTAGCTTACTAGCTGTTCCCCGCGGTTTCACCCGCGTCCCCGTGGGATCTTCTCTTTTCCCGGGACAAAATATAGCCTATGTTCATCAGGGATAGTGTAGCTTTCTAATGGTGAAAGATTTTTTCAAATCGGTCCAGTAGTTTCAGAGCCTATTCAATTCAAACAAACAAACAAACAATCAAATCTTTCCTCTTTATAATATTATTAGTATAGATATACAGGTAGTACAGATGTAAAGATTTGTTAAACATTTAATTTCATCTACAAATAGCATAGTTTAAATTAAAACTGTAGAAAGTGTAATTAAATAAAAAGACCGGCCAAGTGCGAGTCGGACTCGCGCACCGAGGGTTCCGTACAAACGTGTAAATAGATTACGTTTTCGATTACCTTATTTGAGGTTGTAGCCAATTAAGCTAGACCTCTAAATTGTATGAGCGCCGATACAACTCAGAGGTCTATCTTAATTGGTGGTGACTATGTATGTATACCCACCCTTTAATTAGTACACCCTTAATATAGGACACCCTTTAATTTTCAACTTTTTTCATTTTAATCAACAGAAATA
The DNA here is from genome assembly GCA_951361185.1 of Ochropacha duplaris. Taxonomy (NCBI): domain Eukaryota; kingdom Metazoa; phylum Arthropoda; class Insecta; order Lepidoptera; family Drepanidae; genus Ochropacha; species Ochropacha duplaris. The sequence goes on along the minus strand of OX592715.1, from coordinate 1,419,088 downwards.
CATAATTTGTGAAAATTTCAACTGACTAGCTATCGCGGTTCTTGAGATACAGCCTGGTGACAGACAGACGGACAGACAGCTAGCTTTATTAAGTCTTAGTAATAGGGTCCCGTTTTTACGCTTTGGGTATGGAACCCTAAAAATGACAAATAAAAAAAAAACCAACAGTACGTTTTATTAATTTAATTAATTTTATTATCTATTAAAAATACATGGAAGCACAAAATATTATGAATAACTCGCTTTTCTGACAATATTGTGTACGACAATGGTCTTAGGTTGATAACAACTTTATACAGGTTGATGTCAATTTATAGATGTTATAATATTTATTTATAAGTTGTCTAAATATTGTATACGAATAAAATAATATTTTTATTTGAATCTTTTTTTTTATAGAATTAGATATAATTGTATTTCACATTCACACTTACACATAGCGATAATAATTGGCTTCTATATTTTAACACTAATAGATATACAGATAAAAATACATAAAACTTCTACCGTAAATAGTTCTTCTAAATTTTACTTTGATTAAACATTTATTATATTTTTCCAAATATTATATAATATATTGTCTAGAATACTTATAAATATATCTAAACGTTTAAAAAACGACTACGAATGTTCACTATTTTTTTAAATTCATAATAGGTATATAATTTCAGAAAAATTGACGATATAAATAGACACGAATATAAATGTTATTACTTTGAACACGCAAAGGTTACATATTAAGTAATAACATTTTCAATACATAGAGAAAATAGTCTAAGGACTGAAAAATAAAGTATTTTTTTTTAAACCACAAGTGACAACGTAGCTGTCGGGTCACCTGATGGTAAGTGACTACCGTCGCCTATAGACATTAGCAATACCAAGGGGATTGCCAATGTGTTGTACACCTTGTTACAATGCCTTAAAGGCAACTGGCTCTCAAGTGCAACTGCCGGAACACACCAACAGGTGCTTGGCGACAGATTTTCAACTTGAGGGTGGTAGCCAGCCAGTCGAGTACTATAAACCCTACCACCGTGCTATGGTTTCCTCACGATGTTTTCCTTCACCGAAAGCTCAAGCCCATTGTAGGAATCGAACCCACGACCTTCGCCGCGGTGTCCGACGTCACTACCACTGAGCCATCATCGCCTTTTTTTTTAGGTACTATAATATAATACTGGTCTTGAATTAAATATATTGTGATGAAAAGATTCACCATGATTCGAATTTTGTTTCATCATACTTACTTACAGATTTATTGTAGCTCGAGTTTCATTAAAAATCTACAGTATAGTTAAGATTTGATTATTTTGATTTAAATAGGTACTTTTTTCTAGAAAAATTTGGTCTCAGTCAGAACACAGAAGGTTTTTGAACGTTCCCAAATATCACACGGACTCCGAATGCTTGATTTACATATAGTTAATATTTAATCTAACGTACAGAACTAAAATAACATAGTTAAAGCTGAGTAACCAAAATAATAAACACCAAAAATATTGTATAATTTACATTAATACTAAAGATATGATAAAAACAACCATCATACAATAACTTTACAACAACTAACAGTACTTTCAACACAATTAGGCCTATTTGATAAATTAAAAATAGAGAGCTGAAAAATTATAAACATATATTTTTTAAGGATTTCGCTTTCAGAACACCATATACATTCAAGTTTCGCGTCGAAATGGCGTTTTTTTTATTTATTGGTGATATTTTTTTTTATTATTTAAACATCCATGCATTTACTTAGGTAGGCCTTAATAGTTATCTAACGAATATAAGCAAATAATTTGGAAAGTATTCAATAATTTAGATACATTGAGAAAGAATATCTAAAAACAAATTTAAAGCTTAAAAATCACGACTTGTCATATGATTTACAACAATTGGGTAACAAGTTCAATCCCAGTGGATACATTCTGTAAAATTAAATAAGATTTTAGTGTTCTATATAATCTTCAATGTAAATAAATCTTTTTAAAATTACTGTTGATAATAAATATACATTTGCTACATGGAAGACAATTTTAACACATAATAGGCATAGTTAACATTCTCTACTATAACAATATAGAAATACATTCAAAGTTCCTTAAAATAAATTAAAACTTAATTTAAAATATAGCGTAAAATTATAAATATACATGAACGCGTCGCAACGCACCCACAACAAAACGGAAAGTCATCAAATCGTTACCATTAATGCTAAAATATATTTCTAAAATTAATTCTAACATAATTATAATTTTCGACTACACACAGTACATTTACCTCTATAATATAATATTCGTAATAACTTGGCTATAAATAAAATGGTTATTATAGCACAATATATTATTAATACACATAAAAACGATTAAATATTTGTGCGTAATATTTTAGACTTTTAATTTAATCTGCACTTTATATTTTATGCTCATATTTGACTAAAAAAAATCATAAACTGTATCAATTATTTTAATGTAAATGCATATAAAATAATTAAGGCGTTTCGCCATCAAGTATGTCTTTTATCTAAAAATATATTCGACTTTTTTGTCATAAAAAATGGCCGCAGACATTTTTTTAAGACGTTACTTCCTAGTATAATACCAAACCTGGTAAGTACCTATATTCTGAAACGTAAAAGACAAAAACATCTATGTCGCGCGAAAGGTTCACTGATATAGTTACGCGATTTCTTCGAGATATTTAGTTTTAGTCAAATATTAGCTTAAAATAGTTCCATCCAAGCCAAGTTTCGTTTTTCGAATAGCTGAGATCTCCGGTGTTAAGTATGATGAGTCTAAGCCTTGCTACAGTGCTTGGCCTGCTCCTCAGCCTGCATCTTTATCCGGAGAGACGGCACGTCTTCAGGTATACGAACTATTTTGTTGAATTTCTGCGGAATTAATAAGTAATAATATCAATACGTATAGGTACTGGAAATAGTGACCGGATAAGTGAAATATGGACTTGTAGTCATTATTCAAGTTACTAGGAAACGAATGAACATGGCATCTATATTCTATGTCCGGCGAGTGGTACGACAAACTTAAGGAGATAGGTGCGTAGGTCACCTACCAAATATACAAAAATGACCTCACTAAAAGTGTCACCATTTTCGTAACTGTGCAGTAGATATTCTTACCAACCCGTCATTTGAAAGAATTTAACCCGTGAAATAGTAAATGACTTAGCAGTAGGATTAGGATTGCCAGTAACAATACAATTAAATAATTTAAAGTTGTAAATGCCATACCTCTTGCCAAGTGCCAGGTGTAACTCTCCACAAGTACACCATATATCCTGGGATGCACAACATGGAAGATAATGCCGTGAACCAGCCGAAGGCGTGCGCCCACCATGGATACTCATAGTTCATGTATTTAATGGGTTTCCATTGTACCAAGTTGAAGATAAAAACGCTCTGAAAATAGATAATAAGTAGGTAAAAAATAAAATTATGACGGATTACGAATAAATTTTAAACAAAAGAAAATATAACTTACAATGCAAATGGCAGGCGTGAAGCCAACCCAGCAGAACTTCCACCAAATAGTAGGATAGTAGCCAATCATCTCTTTAATACCATCGTAAAAGCGGTTCACACCAAATGCCCAGGAAATGGAGACGCATTCGAAGAAGATCAAGAACAGCAAGCAGAAACCGGAGACAGCGTACGAGTCGAGGATTTGGAAAACGTACATGCCACCCTGGAAATATTGTAAGTGAGATCAGATCTTAGCAGTAAACACCTGTTCAAGAATATATAACACGATCAACGATCAATTTCGTAAATAGCTCTTAGAAACGAAAATGTTACGGTAACTAACCTCAGAAATGCAAGATAATCCAACCAAATAGGATATAAAGCAAGTGATGGCTATGAAGATCTCCTTTCTCCTTCTAAGGAGTTTAGGCCACTCGTCGATGACAGCAGTGATGAAGCCTTCCATTGTACAGAACTGGCTGTCAAGGCCTATGAGGAGCAACATGAAGAAAAACAGGCAAGACCAGAGCGGAGCACCCGGGAGTTGTAGCACAGCTGAAGGGTAGGCTAAAAAGGCTAAGCCAGGACCTGGTGACAGTTAAGAAATATTGATTAAATTTGAACCTTATCTTCATATAAATAATAATTTTTGTTATACTACAAATAAAAAAATATTTTTCGTATAGTCCAATTTCAGGAAGAATTCTAACACAGTATTTTGCACTTTGTTCAATGAAATTGGAGATTAAAATGATGTTACCTGACGCTGCCACTTCAGCAACAGGCCTTTGTTGTTCATGGGCCATAAACCCAACCACGGAGAATATCACGAATCCAGCGAACATTGACGTACTTGAGTTGACTGTGCATACTATCAAAGCATCCCTGAGGAACGATAAAATGGTAAATTCTTCGTAATCAAACTGGGCACTCTCTAGATGTTTATTTAAAGCGATCTAAAATTCCTAGACCCGTATCTTGCATTGATATTATTACAAGCAACAACTTTAAACATAAGTAGCATGCATAAACATAAGTATTTTGTATGTATCCAGTTATCTGTTTCCATGGCTCTGCTTAGTTTGGGATTAGATAGTCGTGTATGAAGACAACATAATTATTTTTCATAGTAAGTAGGTATAACCCAACCCAAAAAACATATCATCAAAATAAACAAACTTGTAAACATTGTTGGTGAACTTATTATAGCTGCCCAAGGCAACCAGAGTGCCCAAACCCAGGCCATATGAGAAGAAGATCTGGGTGACTGCGTCTATCCACACTTCAGATTCGAAGAGTTTTGACATATTTGGCCACACGTAGAACTTGATACCTTCCAATGCACCAGGCAATGTGATACCTGGAAAGAATTGTTATGGATTTGTATTGAGTTCAAACACACTTATGTTATTCACAATATCCTAAAGAAAATAGGTGCTATGGCTCAAACTGATTAGTTGTAGAGACACTTATAAACCTAAGGCTTTGGACCATTATAAACTAAATATTGCAAGATATTTTGTTCTCTAAATAAATAACATCAGAAAGCTATGTAATGGTCTTTCATTTATATGATTTTATTCACCAGATTTTGATATTTAGACATTAATTAGCAATTATTTTTCAAGAACTAACTCAATTTTTTCGGATATCAAACACGAAAATATAATCACCTCTGATCAAAAGGACAGTTAGCAAGAAGTAAGGGAACAGAGCTGTAAAGTAGACTACTTTCCCGGTCCATCGCACACCCTTCCAAATGCAGAAGTAGCAGAGGACCCACACGAGAAGCAAGGTCCCAGCTAGCTCCCAGCGGATGTTGCCTATGTGTTCAATGCCACTGGAAATCTGGAGGGCGCGACGTCTGGAAATGGAAGAATTAATTCATTTGATGCTTTGTACTCCTACGATTAGAATGCTAGCCTAGCCTTTAGATATTTTTTAATCAATTTAAAGAGTTCTTAAATATTTACGGCGATAAACTGAAATACTGTTTGATCGTGTTTCATTCTAGGCGTCGTCATTTTTTTTTAAAGAGGCTGGGCTAAAACAGGTCCATATTTATCTACCACCTTTCTGTCTATGATAAACAATGTAATTTTATTTACGTGACCGAGTGCTCAGATTATGCTATTTAATAATCTTTTGTTAAAGTTCCCAAACCCACACCAAAGCTCACTTAACAACAGACCGCTTCATCTTTATTCATGAATGAACAAGCCATTAATAATATTCGATCAAAAACAGCTTTGTTTTTGATGGCTTGTTTATTGGAAGTTACAATGTCGCCTTTTAAGATAAATTAACTGTTTTAAATCACAAAATATTCCAAAGAATTTGCGAATTCTATTTCATTTTCAAGACTTGGCTTGTAACAATTTAGTAGATACTTCAGGTCAAAATTTACAGGAACCGCAATCTAAATCTGCTTTATCAGAAATACTTACTCCCAAAACTCCTTGACAGGGTCAGAAAGTATAGCCTTGCTGATATTCTTGCCGTTGAGGGTACAGAAGGTGGTCATGTCCATACTGGACCAACATGTGAGGTTCTTGCGGTCATAGGGGTTCACACAAGTGGCTGTGTTCCAGTAGTTATCGCAGTTGCGCCACGGCACCTCTAAGAAAAGAATTTGAAAATGAGAATAGACATTCAAAGCTTATGAAGAAAGGTTTACGTACCAAGAAATTATAAATATAATAAACAATAAGCTGGACAATATAACTTGAAAACGTTTTAGAATAAGTAGTTACCTGATCGCATAGACATGAAGAAGTAGAAGATAGCCCAAGCGAGGATCACGATGTAGTACACGTTCATCCAGCAAGACATAACTGCTGCCGCGTAGCCAATACCTAGATAATGTTCGTAATTGTTGACTCTGATTTCAAAAAGTGGAGGACATCTTTACTACCATACTTATCTGAACCAATGGGCTGAATATCGTTCGAAAAGTAGTTATGCATTTAATAATTTTCTTACTGTTACTGATTGAAAAACAACTTGTCTACTAGAGTCACCTAAATATTTATACTGTAGAAATTAATATTGTTGTATGTGCTGAAATTACTTTATTTAGAAAACTCCCTTTAAACTCTTTCGCTCCCTTTCTATGGGACAAAATTGTCCGTAAACAGAAAGATAATGCTTGTAGAGGTGTTGGGACAAACCCTATTTTATGTCAGCTACCGTAATTATCCTTAATTGTGACATTGTTTAGATTCCAAGTCCGGGGTTTTAGCAAATTCACTTAAATTATTCGACGATGTTTTCTGTAATTTGTACATTTTGTAATGAATTTGGCCGAATCATTTGTAAGTAACATTAACAGTAAATTGCAATAATCTGCTAGTAACCGAAACATTATCTTATACATTACAACGCATTTTTTCTCCATCCATCTTAATCAATAAGCTTACCCTTGAAAATTGGTGCGATATTAAAAACTCCCAAGCCACCGATAGTAAGCATTTGGCCCATAGCCAGTTCCATGAAAAACATGGGAATACCAGCAAGGAAGAGCGTAAGGAAGTAGGGGATGAGAAAGGCACCGCCGCCATTCTTGTAGCAGAGGTAGGGGAATCGCCAGACGTTCCCAAGACCAATGGCCAAGCCGATGACTGAGAGGATGAAGTCGAGCTTACTGGCCCAAGACCCTCTCTCGGGCAAATCGGATTTCATCGCGACTTCGCTGCAATAACACAGTTTATTTAAAAAAATATTACCCTTACCTGTTTCTAAAAATACCATCAAAGTTTTATGCGTATTTGATAAGAAACAGGTATACTTTTAATACAGTAATATTCTATTCGGCTTCTAAAAGATAACTTAATCTTAAATCTGTGCGTTTCACTATGAGTTGATATTTATATTTTCGTAACCATAGCCTGCTCAGTTAATGCCAATAATTGTGCTCTTCTTTCGGGCCTAGCCGAGAATCATTGAAAATAAGTATTAGATTACTAATCGATTGTATCGATATAACAAGAATTTATTAAGAATTAATTAATTCATAGAGCTGTATTGTAGAGCTGCAGTATTTGAACATTTGTAGGCAAGGTTTGAAAGGAATTACCTCAACAATTATTGTCAATGAGTCTTTGCTTCTACAATACTCAATAGCTATTAGTATTATTGCAGAATCTACATTGTGATTGATAAATAATAATAACTTACGTAGGTTTATTACTAGTTCCTTGTGCACTAAGTTCGATGTCATCGATACGTGAATCGTTTTTTGTGTCCATCTCTTTAAATTTATCTATCTCTTTCCAATCAACACCTTTCGTATTATCCTTTTCCTCTTCTAATTTACTATCTATTTAATATAATTTTAGGGGAGCTGTTTTAACATTTTTATGGAAGTACGTGGACTAGATCGGGATCGCCGCTTATTAGTATCTGAAACAAAAGAAATCGAATTCAATACAAATAGGAGCAAATATTAGGTCAGAGTAATAATGTTAGCAATAAATCATAATAAAAATTACATAATTCTAAAACTGGATTAGGAAAACCTATGTTGATGTAGTTTGTGATTAGATGTCTTACTTATGTAGGTACGTTACGTATCTGAATTAGGAAATATCCCAGAATGTTTATTTCAAAAATACTATAGACTCTCTATATTTTCCCAATTTCAGAGTTTCTTTTTCCAATGAAGACTCCGTGTTTCGAAATCTAAGGCGCCAATATTTTTGTTTGTTTATTCGATGGCTTTGTCTCTGTTTATAAAGGCACCAGTAGAGGCAAGTAGAGCTGGGTCTTACGCCGTCTTACCATATTTACGACTTATTTAGGGACGCTCCGAGTTGATAGGTTTTTGTTTATTTCGAGAATAAAATGTGGGTTTTTGCGTTATTATTATTTATGCTACAACTTATTTGTAAATTCAGGTTCTAAATTGTATTTATAGACAAAGGACAACTGAGACGACTCCACAGATTCAATTATTTTTGTTAAATCATAGGGGACGTCCATTAATTACGTGAGGCGTTTTTTGGGAATTTTCCGACGCCCTCTCCCCCTGGTGATGTGTCGTGAGATTTGGCTCTACCCCCTCCCCCATCCCCCAATGTCACGTGAGATTTTAAAACAATGCGTTTTTCTCGTGTAAGTATATGCGTTGGATTTATTTATGAGCGCTTGTACAGCTAGTGCATTGTGGGCTGCACACCTGTGCTCTGCAGCTCTTGTGATGGATGCAAAGTAGATACCGCATGTACTGCAGCATCTCTTTACCACATCACCCCGTACACTTGGGGAATACCTAGAGGTCATAATGTATACTGATAAAGGCTTGCAAAGGTTGAATCGGTAAGTACTGGCCAAAAATTACGTTATAATTCCCCGAGACCCTCCCTCTTCACTTTCACCCCCCTTTAAAGCCTCACGTAATTAATGGACGCACCCATACGAGAAAATTTGGGAAAATTAGAACAGCAATGTTGACAGGAGAAACTATTTAACTATAAACGTAAGGCCATATTCAGTCAGACCTAAAAAATGGGGCACATTATAAAGAAAAAAGCTATGGCTGAAAGAGTGTCAGGTATAACGAGAAAGAAATAGAGAAAAGATGAAGAAGCTGGCTCTATATGTCTTTAAGCAAGTAGGCGCGATTCAGAATTTCACGGCTTTTTGAATGTGGGTATGATCAATAACATTTCCTTTTTTTACTGGATAATTGTTAGGTATTGTTGGTGAATGCTGCAGGTATTATTTTTATTTTTCAATTTTGTGCTTATTATAACTATTCTGTGCCTAGCTTCGATCAACAATACTATATCTATGGTGCCTAGTGTCGGCTTTTTGTGATTACTATATTTTTTAGGGAATCCTGTTATTAGCCTTACTTAATGAATTTTGTGAAATGCTATTGATTTTTTAAATAAATCAGGTATAAATCACATTCACTACGAAAAAGAAGAAAAGCAATGATTTGAGTAAATTAATTCAAAAAGTCATGAAACCGAATCGAAGGCACAAAAACACTAGGATTTTACTTTTTTATGTCATTGTGTGAGAAAATGGCAGGCAGGTCACCTGATGGTAAGTGACTACCGTCGCCTACATACAGTATCTAGCTGTACCAAGAGGATTGCCAATGTGTAGATTTAAAGGCCAAGCATCTGTTGGTGTAATCCAACAGTTGCGTTTGAGAACCAGTTGCCTTAAGGTCGGCAATTCCCCTTAAGATCACCTTGGTATTGCTAACGTCTATAGACGACTATAGTCAGTTACTAACAGGTGACCCGCCCGCTTGTCAGACTTGTGGTCCATAAAGTTAATAATCTATAGAAACTATATCCAATTAGATACCTACGGTTGAACGTACGGACCTATTTCGTAAATAGAATAATAACCGCTTTGTTTTCAATCGGTTCCAACAATTACTTGCACCTAACTGACTGACTGACTGATCTATCAACGCACAGCTCAAACCACTGAGGGATTGCGCTGAAATTCGGCACGCAGTCAGTTATTATGACGTAGGTATCCGCAAAGAAAGGATTTTCTAAAATTCTATGGGAGACGTCAGTGTGACAGAATTTAACTAAGTAGGTATTTTGTTAGAATTTTTTTAATTTTTTTATTCTGGATAAGCTTGTGTTTGACCACAATCTCACCATGGTAAGTGATGATGTGGCCGAAGGTGGTAAGCACACAAAGCCTAGATGGGAACTGGCTCTCATGTGCAGCTGTCGGAACACACCAATAGGTGCTTGGCGACAGGTTTTCAACTTGAGGGTGGTAGCCAGTCGGGTACTACAAAGTACCCTACCACCGTGCTATGGTTTCCTAAGGATGTTTTCCTTCACCGAAAGCTCAAGCTCATTGTAGGATTCGAACCCACGACCTTCGTCGCGGTATTCGACGTCACTTACCACTGAGCTATCATCGCCTTAAAATAAGAAATATATTATAAGAATAAATAATTAAGAATTCGTGTATGGTCGCTGAATTCGTTATTTGCGCCGCATCGGCACTACATCTACATTTAATTTTGATCCCTACGAGTGCAAGATAATATACAAATAGGCTCTTAGGTACCTACAAGTTTTTTATCATTCGTAGATATTCTCGAATATTTTGTGACATAAATTACCAATGCCGTTATATCAGTGCAAACTAAGTTAAATGTTAGAAAAACATAAGGTCTAAAATGCAGTGATATCAGCTTGTAGTTGGGTATTTAAAATTAAAATTACATAGATTTTTACAATTAAAACAAACATTTATTTTAGTTCTGACTCCTTGTGGCCTAAAGTCTGAATTTTGGAGCTTTTTATAGATTAAGGTACATCATGTATGCAAGCAGGCTTCATGTCCTACCTAGAGAATGTAAGGGAATACTGATCTAGTAATATTTGCCTGCACCAAACTAGTAGCTACTCCAAAATTCAATATTTCATAAATAAAACTCACATCATAAACACTTCAGCATGTCAATCCACTATAAAACCAAACACCACTAAAAACATTGTCAAACACTAACACTATTTTGAAAATTTCGTACGCGTATCCGAAAATACAGTAATTCCCGGTTCCTGGACGTAACACTCAAACGTCAAATATGGCAAGATGGCGGCGGTATTGACAGGTGCGTGTTGCCGCGCCACATGCTTGGAGTCGAATGTGGTTTTGTGGACAAGCATGGCACCATGTACAGGATGGTACATGTGAACTCTGCAACTGTCAGCATTAGAAAGAATTTATGAGCGTTAGTCGCTCGTTGACAGATGATTTGGCACCCTCCGGAAGGTATGAATGGGGGATCAGTGCGCGGGAGTCGGCCGTGATTGTGATAGCGCGACTCAATATAAACGAACGCTATTATTGCGGTTAGACACAGCGGATTGGAAACGGATAGATTGAATGCTGAATTACCTCGATAGTCCTGTATTTCAAAGACATATGGATACATTTTTGTGAAAATGTTTTACTACCCTCATTTTAGAAGGGAAATAAGAACCTCGATGTAATTTTTCATTGAGGTCTTTTACTAAAAATGTAGGGCAATCCATTCTGAGATTTGGTCTCTAAAGTGTACCTACATACCCACTAAGTACATACTTATAAGTTTACTCTGGGAATGGTTTTGGGAAATGTCACAAAATTCTCTACGAAAATATCTGTAAAATCAACCTCAAAATGGATCTGTCGGATAGAATATATCAAACGTAAAATCTTCAACTGAACTGCTTCCGTAAACTAAACCCAAGGGAATTGGGTCCTCCATTGCAGACTGAACACAGTGCTACAAAGAAGCATAATACTAAGCATTTGCTATCGTTCCTAAAAAAATATAGTCAAGCGACCAAACTAAAGCAAAACCAAGAGACACCAAAAAGGGCGAACTCTAGTGACAATAATTTTGCACAGAAGGTACCAAGTAACTGCGTAGTAAAGGAATTTAACTGATCCATTTTGGTTGCTGTACCTACCGTATAATCACTAAATCAGTCTAAGTTGTAAATAAGTCCTAATACTTATTTAATTTAAGTGGACATAAAAATCAAAACCCTATTATCTATGAATATCAAATCATTATCTAAAAAGAGCCTAAATAACTTATACACAGAGCACCAAAACAAATGACAGCACAAAAGCATATTCGAAAATCAAAATTTATTAAAAAAATAAACATTATCTACAGCGTGCTACAACTACGCACTTACTGCTTTCCCGCGTACGCCTACACAAATTCACTATTTTCTGCAAACGTGCGAACTGATCTAGTGGGGCTTGTGCACAAAGGAATTTAAGGGATACAGACACAGCATCCTGGAGCTGACGCATGCGTGCTGCAGCCTGAAAGTCCTTTACCACTACTCAGGTTTTTGCATTTATTAACTCTACTAGCTGTCCCCCGCGGTTTCACCCTATTATCGGATTTTATCTTATCCCGGGATAAAAAGTATCCTATGTTTTATTCCAGGTTATTATCAACCTGTGTGCCAAGTTTCATCAAAATCCATTCAGTAGTTTTTGCGTGAAAGAGTAACAAACATCCACCTAGTATTAGTGGGATATTTTTTTGCGAGCGAGAAATAAGACTCGATGCACTCCATCTAGATCTGTTCTATTCAATCAGTAAAGGATAGCATGTTATTTTTTAAATGGACTAGTGATTTGACCACATCTGACCATAATAAATAGGTACACAATGTGGTGCTGCCGGAACACTTGAGGGTGGTAGCCACCCAGCCGAGTAGATACTACCTTCAATAGGTATTAAAGGTAGGTACTTTATCGTGCATCTGACAGTAAGATCTAGCGAGAGTCACAACGAAGTGCTTTTACATATTATAAATGTGAAAGTTTGAATGGATGGATGGATGTATGTTTGTTACTCATTTAAGCCAGAACGGTTGAACGGATCTGGATGAAATTTGGAATAGAGATAGATTATAGTCTGGAATAGCACATACTTTTTATCCTGGGGAAAGATAAGATCCCTCGGGAACGCGGGTGCAGCCGCGGGGAACAGCTATTATTTTTATAAGTCAAACAGGAAAATCAACATCTACTGGAAAATTCTGTGATTGTTTCTGAGTGGAAACAATTCGAGAACCCATAGTAACTTTTCCGTGAGCCGAGAGAGATTGAATTAATGAACGTCTTGAGTGTCATTGTTAATAATCGATATTAGCCTGTATTTTAACTACTTAAGATATATATTTGTTTGATAATGGTTATTTTTAAGTTTAATAACACTGTTTCGTGACAGCAACGTGCAATGAAATGTTATTTTAATTTGAGTTCTAAATTGAAGTCACTAAGTTTGTATTCGTTTGTATAAATAAAAAACTGCAATTACTTTGATCCTAAATCTTTGTTTAGTTATGGTAATTCCCTCTCCCAAGCTTTTTAATAAATATTTCAAAGTTAAATGTGTAATTTAACAAACAAAAATATAAAGTTTTTGTCCCAAATAAATAAATTTGTCCCAAATAAATAAATAAATTTTGTCCCAAATAAATAAATAAATAAATAAAAAGTATCTACCTATGTACTTACTTATTCATTTTCCTAATTAAAATAGGTAAGTAGGTAGGTACATGTTATCTATGAGTGAAGATAAACTAGCTGTCCCCCACGGTTTCTCCCGCCTTCCCGAAAGACTTTTCTTTTCTAAGTACCTATCCTATTCCAGGATATAATCTATTTGTGTGCCAAGTTTCATCAAGAGTGGTTTTAGTAGTGTTCACGAGCACTTACATTACAAACAGACATGATCATACAAATGTGTGTCCTGAACGGGAATCGAACCGACTACCTGTGGCGTGATAGGTACTTGCATCTCTTTAAAGGCGATGATAGCTCAGTGGTAAGTGACGTCGGATACCGCGGCGAAGGTCGTGGGTTCGAATCCTTACAATGAGCTTGAGCTTTCGGTGAAGGAAAACATCGTGAGGAAACCACAGCACGGTGGTAGGGTACTTTGTAGTACTCGACTGGCTGGCTACCACCCTCAAGTTGAAAATCTGTCGCCAAGCACCTGTTGGTGTGTTCCGCCAATTGCACTTGAGAGCCAGTTCGCCTTTAAGGCATTGTAATAAGGTGTACAACACATTAGCAATCCCCTGGTATTGCCAATGTCTATAGGCGACGGTTGTCACTTACCATCAGGTGACCCGCCTGCCTTTGTTTGTCACTTGTGACATAAAAAATCTCGCCAACTGCCCCGTCAATCCCGTCAGGATTCAAACTTTCAAGTTCGAGCTGTATCGATCCCATGACCTAGTTACTATGTCGGTCATGGGTTAAGGAAAATCAAGCATGGTATTTTCTGTGGTATTTTGGAAGTCTTGATTGCAACTATAGGTACTTAGGTATATATTAATACGACATATTAAACTCAAACTGAAAATTTCTTTATTAAATGAACTCATTAAACATTACATGTTTGATTTATGAAAAACTAACGCACGTTTTGGAAGTTTAATTTTGCTGTGAAGAGCCGGCAATAAATTCAGCAAATAGGTACTCTTTTAAAAAAAGCTACTTAATCATATTTAGGATTACATTTAATAATTATTTATATACGTTGTAAAATTTTAGTTTTATTTTTAAGTTAGTTAAAATTATTATTTTTGAAATGTGGTATATATTAGCGATTATGTAAGTAGTTTATTATATTATAGGTATTGTGCTGTATTTATTGGTTTTTCTCTCTTTATTTTTGTTATTTTTAATTTCATGTTGTGTTTGCCTATAATTGGTTGTGCTCTTAATTATTTTTTTTTTAACATGTATGTATGTCACCTTGTATTATTGTAATAACCGTTGGTAGACCATAAATAAATAAATAAATAAATAAATTTATATAATCTCACTGATAATATACGAGTGATGTGGCGGCAAAAAAGGAATAAATAGAATTTTTGTTTTTTATGACTTAGTAAACAACAAACTTAAGCAAACCAGCCCCCACAAGCAGCACAAGACCTACTTATTGCCTATTACTTATTTACATACATACTCACATACCTACCTACTTACATAAATACAGGACAAACTCATAACCCTCCATTTTCGTCTTCGCCAGCAGTCGGATAAAAATGCTATAAGAATGAATTGCAATAGGTCAGTAATTGATACAATTAGAATTAAGTAACTAGAAGTTTACGGAAACCCATGGTTTGTCCTGTTTTTGTATCAAAAATGGGCACGTTAAGTATTCGAGTCTGTGGTGGTGTAAAATCACAAAGACGGCAGCAGAGGGCGCGCGCGCAGTCCCACGGGAGCAGTTACATCCGGGGGGGCCGCGCGGATGTGACGACATCCGGTTGTGGAGCACACGGGAACAACTGTCAGGATATATCTGACGATAAAATGGAATAAATAAGGACTTGGAAAATGTTAATATATTATTATGTTAACCTATTATAAATGTAATTATAATGTTTATCGCGGATAAATGAATGAATGGTTTTTGATGAAATTTGTATTTCAGGACATAGAATAGGTACCTAACTGAATATTATGTCACAATTCCGCTATACCTAAACGAAGTACAAACGGCCGGAGTCAAAAGCTACCTTATTAGATATAGATTAGAGTTGATATAAGTATAGGTGATCTCTATGATGAGAATGAGTGTTGGTCGAGATAAATCAGAACAATTGACTATAGCGAAGATATATACCTAACTTATTAAACTATAAAAGTGGCTGTGGGTTCGAATTTTACAAAAAATAATGCCGCCGAGTTTCTCGCTTTCTTCTCGAGATGGCTGAAAATTTGCGAATCTGGCAGTAGAGTCATTAACTTTCATGAGTGCCTTCTTGAGGCCCATGTAAATAAACGATTTGGATTTGATTTACCTAGCTGCAGTTTTCGGTGATGGTAAATAAACATCGTGAGGAAACCATAGTATGATGGTATAGTTTATTATCTAGTAGGTAACTACGCCTGGCTAAGATGATAATCTATAGCCTAAATACTAGCGTGTTTCAGTATATGCACCCATCTAGGCTTTATGCCATCATAACTCACCATGATTATATCGAACTCAAAGCTTATAAAAAAATATTAACCGCAGATTAATCTTCAGATGAAATACCACGCACACCGCACCTATAACTCGTATAATATAGGATGACACCTCCCGTCGAGCAATTACTGGCATCAGTAGGAAGTGAGGAACTCTGCTGGCTTCCTACACTTCCTATGGAGGATTTAGGGCATAGGACGTGGCCCTGAGAAATTTGAAATAGTAATAAGGGCATTGGAGTTTCGATGATTTTTGTGGGATTCAGCGTAGGCATTATTTTATACTAGTTTCTATGCCGCGGTTTCACCCGCGTTCCCAAGGGAATTTAAGTAAAATATAGCCTATGTTAGAGAGTGACAATGTGGCTTTCTATTGGTGAAAGTTTTTTTTTTTAAATCGGTTCAGTAGTCCCAAAGATTACCCCCTAAAACAAACAAATAAGCAAACCATACCTCCTCTCTATAATTAGCAGTAGGTATAAGTTTGTTAATTGTTATTTCATTATTTTATTCAAAATCTGTTTGGATTATTATTATTATTTATTATTATTTCATTTATTTGCATTCCACAATAAAATTATTTTACACCTTAGGTGGTAAATTAGGTTTAGTCAATTTGTGGACCCTGTCGGGCACAGCAACACTTACAATAAATAACTAGAAGAGAGGACAATTATTACATTTTTATTTAATATGTCATATATTTATTAGTATATTATTTCATTTTTATTTAATATAAAATGAGTGATTTTTAATATTTGTTTTATTAGTAAGTATTTATTTTTATAAGATTATTATGATTATCGCAATTTGTATTATTATTTTTATGTATGTAGTTTGTTAGTTTATATAACTTTTTCATCATTTATGTAGTCATTAACTGTATAATGAGCTTTGTTTATTAGTAATTGTTTTAGTTTGTTGATATGCTGTATCGGTTTCGTCTTTTAGTGAATCTGGTAATTTATTATATATTTTGATGCACATCACGTTGGAGGATTGGAGTATATGTACCTGTAGGTGGTGGTGCTGAATGTGATGTACATTAACCCTAAATATTGAAGGTACGGAAATTTACTAATCCTATTTAAGTCCCCACTTTACTTCATACTAGTTTTCCGCCCCGCGGTTTCACCCGCGTTCCCGAGGGATCTTATCTTTTCCCGAGATAAAAAGTATCCTATGTCTTATTCCAGGATATGATTGATCTACCAGTGTGCAAAGTTTCATCAAATTCCGTTCAGCCGTTTTTGCGTGAATGAGTAACTAACATCCGTCCATCCATTGAAACTTTCATATTTATAATATTAGTGGGATTTGAAGTTAAGAAACACTGTAGGTATTCAAAGAATTCTTGAGCTGGTAATTGAAATGGAAATTTATGTGAAGAAAAAGCATTTTGTATTTTTATGACAGCTATCGAAAGGGTCTTCAAAATTAAAGCGCGTTCGCTTCATTTTACTCACAAGAATTTGGTTCTAATGATTCACTGAATTATTTAACAAGTTTTATGGCGATGGTAGCTCAGTGGTAGTGACGTCGGATACCACGGCGAAGGTCATGGGTTCGAATTCTACAATGAACTTGAGCATTCGGTGAAGGAAAACATCGTGAAGAAACCATAGTACGGTGGTAGAGTACTTTGTAGTACCCGACTGGCTGGCTACCACCCTCAAGTTGAAAATCTGTCGCCAAGCACATATCGGTGTGTTCCGACAGCTGTACTTGAGAGCCAGTTCCCATCTAGGCTTTGTGTGCTTACCACCTTCGGCCACAACTTCACTTGCCATGGTCAGATTGTGGTCAAACACCAGCTTATACAGAATAAAAAAAAGGTTCTGAAGGTTACGTACGTTAAGTACAACTTGTTATTTTCAAAGGGTACTTCCCCGTACGAATGCTCTTTACTATGATAAGTAGTTACATAAAAATTAAACAAAACATCAGTTACTGTTCTTACTTAGTTTATTAAGTTAAAATTACATTATCTATGAATCACATTTTCTATTATAACTATAAGTACATAAACTAAAGACATGTCATGGCAAAAACAATAAATTAACAAAACAAACATGGCAGTCTAACATCAAAAAGAAATGCACATTAAAATAATACTTCTAACGGTTGTATGGTACTAGTTAATACTTAGAGATACTCCAGTAGATAAAAGAAATACTCTTTCAAGACACTTTCCTCTCTGGGCAAGCTTTCGTTGAAGAAAAACATCGTGAAGATATCATAGCACGGTGGTAGCAATTATATTTTAGTAGTAGATTCATTCGCTTATCAAAAAATAACCAAAAAATTGCACTCTAACGCGTTTAGACTTCCTTATTGTATTTTATACCACATTAATAAGCGCCTTAATAAGGTGTACAACACATTAGCAATCCCCTGGTATTGCCAATGTCTATAGGCGACGGTTGTCACTTACCATCAGGTGACCCGCCTGCCTCGTTGTCACTTGTGACATAAAAAAAAAGGAAAAAAAGTAACATCCAGACATGCGGGTCACCTGATGGTAAGAGATTACTGTCACCTATAGACATAAGCAATATAATTGCATTGATAATGTGTTATACACCTTATTACAATGCCTTAAAGAACACTGGCTCTCAAGTGCAACTGTAACACACCAACAGGTGTTTTGCGACAGTTCAACTTGAGGTAGCCAGCCAGTCGAACCACCGTGCAAAAAAAAACTCTTCGCGCCCAAAAACACTTCACTTCAAAAACACAAGTAAATGAAAACAATATATTTCTGTTAAAATACTGATCCACATGTCATTAAGAAAATATCTTTCATATCGCCCATTTCAGTGTCATTTCAAACTGGTCTTTGGTCGCCCATCCCGGGTCAGCTTTAAGTGTATTAGCTTAACATGAGTACCAAGTATGCTGGCCTGGCTAAACTTCGCAGGACACTTGCTGCACTGATAAGGTCTTTCGCCGGTATGAGTTCTCAAATGGCCCTTTAGAATTTGCTTACGCTGTAAAAATATAATAGTACATTTAGCATCAAAAGTAGATGATTTGTTTTTTTTTTTTTTAATTCTGGATAAGCTTGCTTTGACCACAATCTCACTATGGTAAATGATGATGTGGCCGAAGGTGGTAAGCACACAAATCCTAGATGGGAACTGGCTCTCAAGTGCAGCTGTCGGAACACACCGATAGGTGCTTGGCAGATTTTCAACTTGAGGGTGGTAGCCAGCCAGTCGGGTACCACAAAGTACCCTACCACTATGGTTTCCTCACGATGTTTTCCTTCACCGAAAACTCGAGCTCATTGTAGTCGAACCCACGACCTTCGCCGCGGTATTCGACGTCACTACCACTGAGCTATCATCGCCGTATCGACAACGCATTAGCAATCTCAGGAGGATTGCTAATGCGTTGTCGATCTTTTACAAAGGCCAGAAAACAACTGGTTATCAAGAGCAACTACCGGAACACACAGATAGGTGTTTGACGATAGATTTTTTTATGGAAATGTCTAGATACTTACATCAAATACCTTATCGCACATAAGGCAGGGGTACTTGAGAGGTCTCTTGTACCCTTCGTGGACGAACCTCTTGTGTTCTGTAAGGGACCACCCATTTACGTAAGCCTGCAATATACAAAACAATACATTAACCTTATCTATACCAATACTAAATATCCTGGGAATAATGAAATGAAATGTTTATTCATCCAAATAGGCCTTCACAGGCACTTATGAATAGTCAGACTCTAATGCACGGTTCGGAAGGTTGCTTTTGTTGAGCAGAGCTTTTCAAAAACAACTTACACCTATTACATTCAATAATTATTTATCTAGTGTCACTGAAAATATTTGCGTGTTATGGCGGCAAAAATAGTAATCAATAGAATTTAATTATGACTGACTTAGTAAACAACAAACTCAAGCAGACCAGCCCCCACAAACAGCACCTGTTCACAAGTTTTTTTTTTGCTTCTGGATAAGTATGTATTTGACCGCAATCTCGCCATGGTATGATGATGTGGCCAAAGGTGGTAAGCACACAAAGCTTAGATGGGAACTGGCTCTCAAGTGCAGCTGTCAGAACACACCGACAGGTGCTTGGCGACAGATTTTCAACTAGAGGGTGGTAGCCAGCCAGCTGGGAACTACAAAGTACCCTACCATCGTGCTAAGGTTTCCTCACGATGTTTTCCTTCACCGAAAGTATAAAGTAAAATATTTAAACTATGACGCGATGAATTAATATCTTTGGACAATCACAAACGGTTTTTCATACGATTATGACCGTCAACGCATACCGCAGTTACGCATTCCGATCAAGAGATCAAAGCTCAACTCCTTACCTTGTCGCACCTATCGCATCTGAAGGGTTTAATATTGAGATGCACTCTGTTGGTGTGTCGCTCCAGGTCTCGGCGTATGGCGAACCTCTTGTCGCAGTGGCTGCAAGCTAAGCTGGAACAACGAGCTGACATCATTTAACATCCACCCGCCTTCCCGTGCATAAGCAGACTGAAGTGACAGTGGGACTGAAGTGGCAGTGGGCGGGGCACATAGCCCAAAGAACCGATGGCCGATGAGGTGGAAAGGTTTAAGCTTGTGTTTGACCATGGTAAGTGATGTGGCCGTAGGTGGTAACCACAGCTTAGAAGGAAACTGGCTCTCAATTGCAGCTGTCGGAACACCGATAGGTACTTAACCGAGCACTAGCATTTGGAAGTTTTGTTCAATCACTAGTTACTATTTAATATGTATACTTAGTTCGATAGTTTTAATATGTGGTACTTACTGGATATCGATTTTCCACTGAGTCTGGTGGGAATCGTCGCTCATCGGTTATTGCTGAAAATCAGCGCTGCAGACATTAGGTTCGTCCTGAGTCTCAGTATTATGCTGAGCAATGACCCAATTTTTGCGCACATACGACGCACAAATCTCCAACAATATTGTTTAGTTTGTTTTGTACTTTATTATTTTTTCTTTTTGTTGCTATGTATTTGGTTTGCGTCGAATGGTGCGCATTAATAAAATATTTTTCTTTCTTTCTTTACTTAGCGACAGACTAAATTTGAGGGTGGTAGCCTACAAACAAAGTACCCTAGTGGTACCTATGGTTTCCTCGCGAAGTTTTCCTTCACTGAAAGCTCAAGCTCATTGTACGATTCGAACCCACAACCTTCGCCGTGGTATCCAATGTCTCATGTGACATGGCCTAAAGAGTTTGTGATCAGCTCTCCCTCGCGTTCCCTAGGGATGTATTCTTTTTCCCGGGATAAAAAAGTATCCTATCTTTTATTCCAGGATAAAAGATAAAAGTTTGATTAAAATCCGTTTAGTATTATATAGTAAGCTACATTATCAGGGAGTAACATAGGTTATTGGAACGAAGTTCCTTATCGCGCGTTGTGAAAGGGGTTAGACGGGAAAAAATCTTACGACACTTTTAGTGTCACTGTCACTGTCGGTGACAGTTGTGTGTAGTAAGCTATTGTAAGCTGTGCGGCGTGCGCATGTTTCTCTGTCTGTCTCTCTCTCTCTCTTATAGAAAGCAAGCCAGATATTTTCATTTCTATTTATATATGTATATATATACTCTCTCGACTTATATAACTTCGTTCCATCCGGGTGTCCCTTGACACCTCTCAAGTTTTATTTTATTGTAGTTCCCTAAACGCGGGTAAAACCGCTGAGCGGAATCTAATCTATACTAATATTATAAAGAGGTAAAGTTTGTGAAGTTGTAGCGGGATCTCTAGATCTACTGAACCGATTTCGAAAATTCTTTTACCCATAGAAAGCCAAGTTTTTTTTTTTTTTTAAGAAGATTTTTGGCCTGGTAGCGTGACCTTTAAGCCATTTCTTTATTTTAAATATTCATCTTTTATGTTTAGTCACGTTTTATTGTCACTTTCACTGTAAAGTCTAGTCCTCGTCCGTACAAGTCCGGTCTAATTTTAGTGAAATTGGCGGCTATTCCACTAAAACATTTCATGGACTTTTTGGGACAACCTGGAAAGTCACGATACACGCTTTCATTTCATTTCACTTCACTTGTGCACTTACATTGATCTTTATTGGACAAAACACCACCGAAATTATTCAATAAAACTCAAAATACACGAATTTAATGAAAATAAAACGAAAACACAACGTCACTTCGCAAGTTCCCGCCAAAAAGTCGAAAGCCAAGTTATTTGTGAGTGTCATAGACTATATATCAACGCGGGTGAAACCGCGGAGTGGAGTCTAATGTCTTATATAATTTCAATCACTTACGGCAATTCTATATAATTGACGTGGGGCGCGGCAGTTTTCAGATGATGTTTCAATATTGAATCTGTTTTGAAGCTTCTGTGAAAGACATCATTAAATCATTCAATTCATACTGTGATATTGGGTCGCTGTAGACATTTCTGGGCATGAGCACGCCTGTTTGACCTGAGTCTAGTTGTAATTATCTAATTAAAAAGTAGTATATTTAGTAAATCAGTCATCCGGTTTCCATATTACAAGCTCTGCTTAGTTTGGGATCAGATGGTCGAGTACGAAGAATGCCTTGTTTGTTTTATTTTGTATAAGCTTGTGTTTGACCACAATCTCACCATGGTAAGTGATGATATGGCCGAAAGTTTAAGGAAAGTGCCTTTAAGGCATTGTAATAAGGTGTACAACACATGGGCAATCCTCACTTACCATCAGGTGACCCACCCGCCTCGTCGTCAATTGTGAAATATAAAAAATAAGGTGATAAACACACAAAGCCTAGATGGGAACTGGCTCCCAAGTGCAGCTGTCGGAACATACCAACAGTTGCTTGTCAACAGATTTACAACTTGATGGTGGTAGCCAGCCAGTCGAATACTACAAAGTACCCTGCCACCATGCTATGGTTTCACGATGTTTTCCTTCACCAAAAGCTCACGCTCATTGTAGGATTCGAACCCAGGACCTTCGCCGCGGTATCCGAAACACTACCACAGAGCTATCATCGCCTTAAAACCCCACATGGTTTCCTCCCGATATTTTCCATCAAAACTCTCTATCGGAACCTTGTTCTACTTAAGGTGAACGCACACTTATCAGAGCCGAAGGAAGCGAAGGAGCCGAAAGAATCTATTTTTACAATTACTTGCATTAAATCCTATGAAACGTCGCACACTCATTATCCGCGCCGGATCGGATGAATAGGTGTGTGAGGTTTCATAGAATCTTACTAATATTATAAACGTGAAAGTTTGGATGGATGTATGTTTGCTACTCATTTACGCCAGAACGGCTGAATGGATCTGGATGAAATTTGACATGGAGATATATTATAGTCTGGAATAGCACATGGCTAATTTTTATCCCGGGATAAGATAAGATCCCTCGGAACCGCGCGAAACAGCTAGTTCCATATAAAGAATTAAAAAAAAAAACGTTTCGTTCGACGCGTTTGGCTCGGGAAGTGTGCGATCACCTTAAGTCAACGCTGATAAACATGCAACACTACCGTCCCATAACACGTTTACTTACTTATCACATTCAACGCAGTAATAATCCTTAGTGGGTATGTGTTTTGTGCTATGTATCTTCAACTGGGAAGGGGCTTTGAACGCCATACCGCACTCTTGACATACGTACTGCTTCGTCACTACACCAGCTGACACTTCCTTAGGATGCTGACTGGATAAAGTCAAAGTCGAAACCATTTATTCAGTTTAGGCCCTAAAAGGGCACTTATGAAGGTCGAATTACAGAAGTTACCACCGGTTCGGAAGTCAGACAACAACTGAGAAGAACCGCCAAGAAAGTCAGCAAGGTAACATTTTTTAAATTATTTTTGGACCATCTGACTATATTGTTTTTTTTTTTTTAATTCTGGATAAACTTGTGTTTGACCACAATCTCACCATGGTAAGTGATGATGTGGCCGAAGGTGGTAAGCACACAAAGCCTAGATGGGAACTGGCTCTCAAGTGCAGCTATGGGAACACACCAATAGGTGCTTGGCGACAGATTTTCAACTTGAGGGTGGTAGCCAGCTAGTCGGGTACTACGATGATAGCTCAGTGGTAAGTGACGTCGAATACCGCGGCGAAGATCGTGGGTTCGAATCCTACAATGAGCTTGAGCTTTCGGTGAAGGAAAACATAGTGAGGAAACCATAGCACGGTGGTAGGGAACTATGTAGTACCCGACTGGCTACCCAAGATAAAAATAAATTTCATTTCATTTCATTTCATGGATGACCCCTTGTAATATTAGCAACTCACACGATTATATGACTCTTGAGTACGTCCTTGTTAACATATGTCTTGTTGCAGTATGCGCACTTGACGCGCACTTTTCTCGTATGTGTGCTTATGTGTTTGCGCAGGTATACTTTTCGTCTGTATATGAAACAAAAAAACAACGTTCTGTCGAGGAAGTAAGAGTCAAAATTGCTTGCACTAATGGCAATAGGGTATTTGACTACAATGAAAATATAAAAACTGTTGTTAGCTTAACAGTAAGTTTCTAAACCAATTTAGCCGTAAAAATATTTGAAAATAATGTATGATCATTTATAAGAAATCAGAAATGGTTTAAGAACTTTATTTCTCACAAAGAATACACGATTCACTTAAGGAGAAAACATTTTTACATTAATGTTAATGAGCGTACACAACATATTAGGTAACTAGAAAAAAAAATTATTAAAAAAAATTAAATGAAATGAAATTATTTATTCATTCAAATACGCCTTCACAGGCACTTATGAATAGTCAGACTCTAAATGCTCGGTTCGGAAGGTTGTTTTTGCTGAGAAGAGCCGGCTAAACTCAGCAATTACTCTTTTCAAATACAACTTACACATTCAATAATATGCAGCACCTGTTCACAAGTATGACGCGTGTAAATAAAATTAAGTCGGGTATAACAACAGAACTATCTTCAATGTCGAGGATTGTATGAATAAAATGATTAAATTCTTATGTTTGACCACGTGATTGAAAACGCTCGGTACTGGCCGATTCTGAGTGTTACGTCACCTGCTTGTAAACAGCAAAATGGAAACGATAAAGTTATGAAAGATATTTGACAGCTAAAAGCTTGTTTACGAGCAGGTGACGTCATATCACGTGACCTAGGCAATATGGCGTCTTAGCGTTTTGGTGGCCTTTTTATTAATGTAAACTTTGATAGTAATTTTTAAAGAAAAAAGAGAAATAAACAAATTGCTTGACACAGTAAGGTATGCAAAACTTTTTTTATTTCCTAATTTGTCTCCGGAAAATGTCCCTTATTAAAAAAAATACTTTGCACACCTCTGTTTGGGTCATAGAATTACACCATCCTACCAAATTTAACCTGATTTGGTTCAGTAGATTCGGAGCAAATGTCTGTGACATGACCGGACAGACAGACGCACGAGTGATCCTATAAGGGTTCCATTTTTTTGTACGGAACCGTAAAAAAAGATACTCACGTGAAAATCTTAGAACAATGCGGGCATGGGTATTCATAGTATCCTTGACAGTGGAAAGTCATGTAATGATCCTTAATCGTGGATTTAGTGACGCGCACCAACTCGCATTCAGAGCATTTGTAGCGGCTAGAATATACAATATTACTTATACAGGGTGTTCTGTCCGCTAAGTGGTACGACAAAATTAATAGGTAGGCGGGTCACCGGTTTACGCGTAAAAAGGTAAAAAAACAGACTGACAGATACTTTATTTTTCTTTAGGATAAGCTTGTGTTTGACCGCAATCTCACCATGGTAAGTGATGATGTGGCCGCAGGTGGTAAGCACACAAAGCCTAGATGGGAACTGGCTCTCAAGTGCAGCTGTCGGAACACACTGATAGGTGCTTGGCGACATATTTTCAACTCGAAGGTGGTAGCCAGCCAGTCGAGTACTACAAAGTACCTTACCACCGTGCTATGGTTTCCTTCACCGAAAGCTCAAGCTCATTGTAGAATTCGAACCCACAACCTTCGCCGCGGTATCCGACGTCACTACCACTGAGCTATCATCGCCTTAAGATGATCGACTTTTGCATTTATAATATCAGTATGTATTATATTATTATTGTTTTATATCAGGAATACTTACACGGTATGATATTTCATATGCCTAATTAGTTTATCTTCGGAATCCATGCGCTGTTTGCATATATCACATTCGAATTCACCCATACTCTGTTTTAAACAAGAATAAAATTCTATATAAATAAATGAAATGCTGTTGGTTGGTCGCATCACTTGAGAACGGGTGGACCGATTTGGCTATTTTTATTCCTATGGAACAAAATATGGAAAAATTGCCCGGTAAATTGGAGAAAAACTTAAAGTGGTTTCTCAATAGGATTTTTATTGGACAGCAAGACGTTCTGTTGGGTCAGCTACATAATGACAAACTCATGGGGGAGATAGGTGGGCGGGTCATCTACCAAATATACAAACATTTGGCCAGTAAAATGGACATTATTTTCGAGATATTTTGATACTTCTAATTTTTATGTATTGATTTTTGAATTTTAGATATTAAATATCACGAAAATGGTGACACTTTTATTAAGGTATTTTTTTTGTATATTTGGTAGGTTTTGTATATTTGGAACTACCCACCTATCCCCCCTTAAATTTGTCGTACAACTTACCGGACACCCTGTATAGACGTTGAAAACGTGGATTCCCTATTGCTAACCTATCTTAAGTGATTATCTTTGCTTGATCAAGATATAAAGCTTACTTTATTATGCCTCTCAAGATGTTTCTCAAAGCTCGCTTTAAAATTGAACCCTTTTAGGCAATCTTTACATTTAAATGTGCAGTTTATATACTTCTTGTCTTGCGCCATCATTGTTCTCTCTTCCATACATTGTTTCCTTGTTATGCACAGCGTTTTTATTTTTGGTATTTTATCTAGAATAAAACTATTAATTACTATAATTTTATCAATAATGAGCCATTTGGGTTGGCAGGTCTAAAAACATAGAAGCTTAATTTTGCCGGAAATTTAACCTAACGATCCCGACATACCTTGTCTAATAGCTAATCATAGCTTTTTTAAAGCCGGACATATTCTAAAACGTTCAATAATTACGTAACGCAATTTTTGGAGATATTTGACTTTGACTTCAATGAGAAGTTTATTCTCTTACCCTTCCTAAGTTTCTTCAGCATATCCTTCTTTCTTTTCTTCATTACTTTGCCTTTCTTTAAAGTTTCCCTCAATGTCATTAGGTCAATACCATCTAATTCTAATTCTTCTTTCTGTAACTCTCTCAAGATATTTCCATCTTCATCTTTGATGTATGGGTTTTGAAATTCTAGAGAAGAAAGATTGAAACATAATTTATCACAAGTTGCTTGCTTGATCTTGAAAAGTTATTGCAAAGTGTCTATATGTATTCTGTATATATACATTTATAGTCTTTTTTAGGGTTCCGTACCCAAAGGGTAAAAGCGGAAACGAAAACTAAGACTACTGTCCGACCGTCTGTCTGTCTGTATGTCACCAGGCCGTATCTCATGAACCGTGATAGCTAAAATTTGTACGGAACCCTCGGTGCGCGAGTCGGACTCGTACTTGACCGGTTTTTTTTTTAATAATCATTATTTCTCCAGATAGAAACTAACCGTCACCATCAACAAACTCCCCCTCCAAATGGTCCAACAGACTTTCCTCTTCCTTCATCTCAACTTTAATTTTCACTTCTTTACTACCATTGTAAATGACAGAGCATGAATCGTCAACATATTTGTCATCTGCTATCTGTATCACATGCAACCGTACATGAGCGAGGGTTATTATTGGCTGTATTTGTGCTCTTATAGTTTGCAGGGTTGAGTCCATTACCTGCGGATAAAGAATCTAATGGTATTAATAATATAATATCCTGGGATCTATACACATCGGATCCCAAGCTAAGCTACTATGGAAACCAGATAACTGATATGCTAATTTATTTTTATAGACTCAGGACAAACAGACATTCATGCACACAAATATAGTGTACTGGGTGGGAAGGAAACCAATGACCTATAAAGTGATAGGTAGTGTTTTTATCAACCACACCACAGTCGTCGGCAATTTTTCTAAACTCACAAATAACGTGACTTTCTATGGGTAAAAGAATTTTCAAAATCGGTTCAGTAGATCCAGAGATTACCCCCTACAACCTCACAAACTTTACCTCTTTGTAATATTAGTATAGATAAGTATCCGCTCATGTTTTTGAGGGATACCTACTCCATATTAGGAACGCACCAGTGAAATTTCAAGTTTGTAGCATTTCTTACTTTCTGAGATTTATCCAGTGAAATTTCAAGTTTGTAGCATTTCTTACTTTCTGAGATTTATCCAGTGAAATTTCAAGTTTGTAGCATTTCTTACTTTCTGAGATTTATCGTTTCATATATGAATTTTTTTGATTAGAGAGTATGTAAAAGTGTGTTTACTTACATCATGGAAGTTTTCCAATAATATCTGATTGCTCTGAACATGTTGTATGAAGAGCTCAGCACGCTGTGCTATCGTCTTACACAGATAACACAGAATTATCGAGTCAACCTGGAATTTAGAAACATGAGATTACCAAACCATTTAATCAACCCCATCTGCGTTAATTAACAAATGATGAATGAATGAATGAAATATAATTTGTTTTATACACCTTAAAACAAGTACATAATATAAATAAAGGAAGTGAATACAAGCGCTTAAGCGATCTCTTCCAGGCAACCTTTGGGTAACAGGAAATATATTAAAAAGTTGCAGGTTTAGCACCTATATGATTTTTGTTTATTCAACCAAATAAGTCTTCACAGGTACTTATGAATTTCCACTGTCACTCGTTATTCATAAGGTTGCTTTTGCTACAGACAGACGGCAATAAACTCAGCAACTATTCAAAACCGACCATGAATTATTACATAGCATGTGACATGCAAGAGCAAATGCACCGAAGCATTGTTTTGCAAGCAAGTACACAATATTTATTAATATAGTATGTATGTCTTCTGTATTAAAAAGGTCTGTAAGTGTAAATGTTTCTTAAAAGCTCTGCTTAAATTGGGATCAGATGGCTGTGTGAATTTTTATGTTTTGGAGGTTTCACTGGCTTTATTTTACACTAGCCTAAGCTTTTCTTAGACACACTATAAAGATTCAGCCACTTCAGATTAAAATAAGAAAATTTAGTACTTATATGACTTAGTAGCAATTTAGTGGTTCATTTACAAATAACTTTATTCACTGGGAAAAGAAAGAGGACAGCAGTACAAAAGATTAGATAGAAAAAATAGGAGGAAAGATATGGACGAGGATTGCAAAGGATTGGTCAAGATGTATGGACTTTGAGGAGGCCTTTGCCAAACGGCACACAGATATAAGATTGCCGGTGTCTAACATACAAATAAATTAACTAAATTATACATATAAATAAAACACAAACATAATATATGTTTGCATCCGTCTGAATAAAGGGCTTAAATAATTATTAATATTCCATAGAGAGAACAGCAACCACCCAGGGACTTTCTTTGCATAATAATATGTTAATTACTAACTATAGGTAGGTACTAATATTTTAAAGAGGTAAAGTTTGTAAGTTTTTAGGTAGGAGGTAATTTCCGAAATTGATTAGGTATCCGATTTTGAAAATGATTTCACTACTCGTAATAGGAAGCTACATTATCCCTGAGTGCTAGACTACTTTCCATCACCGGTGTAATAAAGGTAATATTTGTTAAAAATTACCTGAAAAATTGTTTTTAAAGGACCACTTTGTACATAGTATTTTTGTAAATTATTTACTTCGTCGCTTGACAGGCAGCCGACACAAGTTTCTAGAGGGGTGTTCTTCTCCATAATTATAGCTATTATTAAAAATATTTAACCGAAAATTAAGTTCGAATAACTATTTAAATCGGACAAATGAAACAAACAAAACAATTTCTAATCAATGAATGACACTAATGACAGTTCTGTACGGAGATGCCAACTTCTAAAAAAATTACCCTCTTTTTTTTATAGGTACTTGCTAAATATTCTGTGAAGATGATTTTTATATAACTTACATAAAGATGTTATGTGATTAAACACCAATTAAATTCATTTATAAAATAACATTAAAACCTGACCTGACTGGACTTGTGCGGATGAGAACTAGACTTTACTGTGAATGTGGTTGATTACCTAAACGGAAGAAATGAATACGTAAGACTAAGCAGTGTGGTCAATAAACTATAGCATGCCCTGAAGGGCCAAACAAACATAAAAAGAAACAAGCGAACTTTTTGGCGGGAACGTTGCGATTTCGTTTTATTTTTATTGAAATAGTGTAGTATCTAAGTGCACCAGTGAAGAGATATATATACACAGCAGTTTTGGTAGGTACCTACCTATTTTAGTTGATTATGGCCAAGCTCCTTCTTCCTACATTTAATGTTTTTACTAGGACTTTTCGGGGAAAATTATACGTCTTTGACCAAGAAATGGTATGAAGGTATGATCGAAAGTGATTCCAGTTTTCACAGATCTGAAGTGAAATTTCATGATTATGGTTTCCTCACAGTGTTTTCAAACTCAAGCCTAGAATGACAACCTTCGTCAAAAAAAAAAGATATTTTTGAGTTTGAGTTTATCCCGGGAAAAGATAAGATCCCTCAGCTTAGTATGGGATCCCATGGAGAATATTCCAATATTATTAGATTTATTTTATAATACCATACAAAGTTGGTCATGTAGTTACGATGACAATAGGCCTGTAGGTACCTATTCAAGAATAATAGCTACTTAAACTAACTAGTGAATAAAACATGTAAAAATACTCGAAAATAGCGACCACGTTGTAAAATTCCGCCTTTCTATTTGATTTTTAATTACTAATTTAGGTACTTAGGTCTTGATGGTGTATTTTATGACGTCACTTTTTATGTCACTATGTATATTTATTAAGCTGTGCGGCGTGCGCATGTTTCTCTGTCTGTCTGTCTGTCTGTCTCTCTCTCTCTCTCTCTCTTATAGAAATCAAGCCAGATATTGTCATTTCTATTTATATATATATATATATATTTTTTTTTTCTTTTATATATACAGAGTGGTGACGACGTAACGACATTAAATTAAAACACGGTCACTGCTAGTCAATCAAAATACTTTGTGATAATTAAATCTGGTATTACATCAACAGACAAAAAGCGAAATTTTCAAACAAACTAATTCCGAAAATAATCTAAACGAAACACAACACTCATTATTAATATTACCTATTGACCTCAAATGACCTGTAGGCACTACTGGCACAGTTTTAGGCAAAGACCGGCCGCCGCGGTTCCTTTGTAGGTGTATTGTTTCATTCATGCAAGTAGGCATCGACGCCCGCGCAGCGCGCTAATAATGATTTTAACGCTATGGTTATAAGGTCTAAATTTCATCAACCGACGATTTCTGAGCCGCACATTTTATTTGGTTGTGTTTTAAGCATGTAGGTAAATCTGAATTTTGTTCCGTCTAGCTACTCTAACTAGGTGAATGACATCGTTTCGTAATCGTTATGAATTCACAGCATGTGTTAAAATGATTAAAGTGAAAATAATTTTCTGTGGCTATACCGTTCAATGTAATTTGATGAAACTTGGTGTACGAACTACTAACGCGGTACCCAATATGTGGTTTAAATTAATGTCGTTCCGTCGTCACCACCCTGTATATACTCTCTCGACTTATATAACTTATATGTACATATAACTTCGTTCCATCCGGGTGTCTCTTGACACCTCTCAAGTTTTTTTATTCTAAAAACCGCAAAAATTATAAAACCTTCTGATTTTCATACTACCTGCGCTAGTTACAGAAATTATGAAATAATCCTACTTTTTTGCAACATTTGTCATTCAGTCAGTGTGCCATGCATGATGTTATTTGGGTAAATCATTAATACCAGGGATCACCAATTAGTTTCATTTGGGGTCCTCTTTTTAAAAACTACCTACTAGTTTTCCGCCCCGGGGTTTCACCTGCATTCGTTCCCGAGGGATCTTATTATTTCCCGGGATAAAAACTATCCCATGTCCTTCTCCAAGGTTTCATCTATCTCTACACCAAATTTCATCTGAATCGGTTTAGTGGTTTAAGTGTGAAGAGGTAACAGACAGACAGACAGACATTTTCGCATTTAAAATATTAGTATGGATCCATTTGGTAGACGAATAGGGGTCGTCCAATCACGTGAGAACTTTTTTACACCTCTTACCCCGCTGTGAGGTTTTAACTAAGCCAGTTACAAACTTGAAATTTGGCAGGAATTTAGGAATCTATCCTCCACTATATTACCACACTCCTTGTGTGTTTTGGAACGAAGTTCCTTATCGCGCGTTGTGATTGGGGGCTAGACAGAAAAAAATCTTACGAAAAAATTGACACGACACTTTTAGTGTCAAAAGTGCGTTGACCTGTCTCTCTCTCTCTCTCCCTCTTTCTTATAGAAAGCAAGCCAGATATTTTCATTTCTATTTATATATATTTATATATATATACTATATATATACTCTCTCGACTTATATAACTTCGTTCCATCCGGGTGTCCCTTGACACCTCTCAAGTTTTTTTTTTATATTCGATCCCTAAGACACGTCACTTTCGTGCAGGTAAAATTTTCCTAGCTCCGCTTCGCTCAGTGCCGGTGAATAGGCATCCTAAGAGGTGAAATGAATGGTTTCTGTATATATGTAGGTATATTCTGTATATATCTAGTTATTGTGCTAAGTATTTACACAAGGTTCGCATAAAATAGATCGACGCGACGGTCCGCATCCGGCCCGCGGTCCACTATTTGGTGACTCCTGCTCAATACCTACATTAAACGAAGTTTTAGCTGGCATATGGTAATTGAGATGCCCACAATACTTCTGTCAAATGATGTAATACGTAATCTTCTTGCTTGCCTTGATGTCTCCGCAACAAACTTATTAAAATATTTTATTGACTCGTCGATAGAACGTGCAAAATAGTGACTATGCTGTTTGTTTTTTAGCATAAAGCGCTTTTCTAATCAAACAATATTCATAGTTGGAATAAATTTGTCTGGAAATATAATAATAATGTATTTCATTATTATGTAGAGATAGATGGAACCTTTGAGAAGGACATAGTAGGTATTCTTTTTATGCCGGAAAAAGATAAGATCCCTCGGAGACGCCCTCGGAGGGTGGAACTGCGGGGGACGGCTAGTTATAAAATTAATTAAAGCGATGATACCGCGGCGAGGTTCGTGGGTTCGAATCCTACAATGAGCTTGAGCTTCGGTGAAGGAAAACATCGTGAGGAAACCACAGCACGGTGGTAGGGTACATTGTAGTACCCGACTGGCTGGCTACCACCCTCAAGTTGAAAATCTGTCGCCAAGCACCTGTTGGTGTGTTCCCGCAATTGCACTTGAGAGCCAGTTTGCCTTTAAGTCATTGTTATAAGGTGTACAACACATTGGCAATCCCCCATGGTATTGCTAATGTCTATCGGCGATGGTAGTCACTTACCATCAGGTGACCCGCCTGCCTCGTTGTCACTTGTGACATAAAAAGAAAATACTAACCGTAGGGTAGGTACCCCGCGGTTTTATAATTATATTAGTAGGAATATTACCAAATCACTTTAAATTTTTTACACCTCCTCAATTTCAACTTACAAGAGTGCTAAACAAAATGGTAGAACCTCCTAATCAAACGGCACTCGGTCGATAATACTTTATAAGTATAGTATATTCAATGTGCTAATTACAGGTAGATAACTTATTTGAATCCAAAACTGGTGATAGATAGAAAAACTCGGAAACTCGGCTCGTAAGGATCTAGATTGGTTTTCAACCTATCAGGGGTCATTCATAAATGACGGGTGGGAGAGGTCAAGAAAGTGTGACATCTTGTGACAAGGGGACATAAGACGTCATAATAATATTATTACGTAGGTATCTAAAGTAGGTATTAAAACTCTAAACTTCAACTCTATCGAACTATTTAGAATATTACCAAACTTAGCACCATTTTAAGGTTTAAAGATTTTATCACTTTGCTCTATGCAATTTCATTGTTTCAATAATATATTAAATTTTTGAACTGTCAAATATTATGGGAAGTGGGACCAGGGGACCAAAAATTATGAAATTCATGTGAAGTTATTTATGACCAGCCCCTATTCATTTCTTATTAAGCGCAATTTTGATGCTCGCTCAGACCGCAGCTTCATCACAGTTTTATTGAGTATGTCCATTATGCGTAGGTTATTTTAGCTCGTCTCAACCTAATAGCATTGCTCCATACTGTATTCATGTCACATAATATCCGATGACCTTCGACTGAGCTATTAAGTTTTATTCGTTAGCGGAGGTTTTCTGACATATTAATATTCTATGCAGTAGGGACGAAATTAGACCCAAATTGTCCTTGATACAAAGGCAATAAAAGTTTTGAAGTTAACCGGCAAACAATGGAAGCGAGACATTTAGGTATTCTGATTAGGTAGGTACTGTAGTGTCTGTGCTTACGTAGGTAGTGGCCACTGATAGTTCTATTTGATTTAAATAATGAATATGATAAAAAAGTAAATTTATAAAAACACTAAGGTACCTACTACTTTGATTTGTGAAGGAAAAACAACAACTAACATAGAACTAAACTTAATTTGACAAGACTAAAATGAAGTTCTTTCCCAATCCCTCTATAATGAATGTAATGACCACGAGCTTCTTGGTGTCGAACTAACTTCTAATCTCAATTTTGGCTCCTACGTTGAGTCAAAGGCTCAACTTGCTGCCAAAAAGCTGGGCGTCCTCTCGAAGGTGAGACGGTACTTCACATCGGAACAGTTGCTCACCTTGTATCAGGCACAAGTTCGGTCGTGGGTGGAGTATTTAACTGATCTCATCTTTGGGACGGTTCGACCAATCAGTTGAAAGACGAGCCAAGAGGCTCATTGACAACGATGCATTGATCGAAGCAAGGCTTCAGAGCCTTGAGCATCGACGTAGAGTTGCCAGCCTATCGGTTTTTTATCGGACACATTTCGGAGAGTGTGCGTTGGAATTACACGACATAATTCCGCTAAATTATCGGACAACCAGACGCACGGCGATGCGCCACCGTTACATGGTAGACGTTCCATCTTTACGCACGAAACGATTTGCTTGATTTGCTTCGAGTATCATTATGCGTACTGCGAAGGAGTGGAACATAGCAATGACACCAGTGACTTTTGTAAGCAAGTGTAAGAGAATTTCTTTTTCCACCAATGGCGTTACTACTCCGTTACTACCAACTGTCATTGCGATTCAAGTGACTGCCTTTGTGCCAAAGCACGTAATTATGTATGGACAAAAGTGACAATTGACAGAAAAGCAATCGAGTTTAGATTAAGTTGAACGGCAATAAGAGTTGGTAGGGCCCCTGATTGTTAATGACAGCAATTTAATTCCGTGGCGAAAGCCCCACGGCTTCGATTTACAATAAAATAAATAAAAATAAAATAAAATGCTTTTATTTCAGACAACTTAGTCCATAGCTGTTAATAAAATACAATCAAGAGCTTAAGAGCTATGTTAGTAATAATAGAATCAAGCTGGGTAAACGTCACTAATGATGTGTAGCAGCCTAAACCTGCCTAAAGTAGAACCATCAAGTCTCTCCGCAAATATCTTGAGGATGCTGTTGTATACATGAAAGAAAACATTAAGTACCTATGATTAAACCTTAGCACCATGTATGGTAGGTACTTTTTGATACTCGCCATGCTCGATCTAGAGTTGAAAATCTGTCGCCAGATGAATAGAGTCTATAAAACTTTAGAATTGGGGGACAAGGATTAACAAAGGTAAGGTGAGGTATCCGGGGCAGAAAGTGGACTATCGATGATGATTGTCTCTGACAATTTAGTTTTAAAACCGGGCTAACTGTGGATGAGTCTAGCTTAGTTACGGATTTTGTTACTACACTTAGCGATGGCTCAGTACCTCTACCATGAGTTTGCTCTAATAACGTAATCGATACTCGCTAGCGAATACAGTAAACATTTAGTATGAAGATTTGTGCAGCGCCCCTAACGGACAGTTGTGACAACACAGTTTTTCACACAAAGTTTGTTACGATATTCGCTAGCGAGTATCGATTAGGATACCATAGTAAACTCATGGTAGAGATACAGTGTCGACGTCGGATACTACGGCTTAGGTCGTGGCTTCGAATCCTACTTGCACGAAAACCAGAGCGCGGTAGTAAGGGGGCCGTCCATTAATCACGTGAGGCTCGAAAGGTTCGGCAAAAATCACGAAATATCACACAAGGGGGTAGGGGGGTGTAGTAAGATATCACGTGTATTTATTCTTTCGTCAAACGCGCGATTTCTAAACCAAAAAGCGACGTGTAGTGTGACCTTGACTCGCCGTTGCCAGGCAACGAACGAAGTAAAAAAAATGATTCTTTTTAGGTACAAAAAAATACACGTGATTTTGGGTAGGGGAGGGAGGGTTAGTCTTAAACCTCACCACGTATCACCAAGGAGAGGGGGTTAAAATTGCTAAAATAAACATCACGTGATTAATGGACGGCCCCTAAGATACTTTATCTCCTGAAACACGGTGGTAGGGTACTTTGTAGTACTCGACTGGCTGGCTACCACCCTCAAGTTGAAAATCTGTCGCCAAGCACCTGTTGGTGTGTTCCGGCAATTGCACTTGAGAGCCAGTTCGCCTTAATAAGGTGTACAACACATTAAGCAATCCCCTGGTATTGCCAATGTCTATAGGCGACGGTTGTCACTTACCATCAGGTGACCCGCCTGCCTCGTTGTCACTTGTGACATAAAAAATAAAAAAAAAAACAGTTTTTGATGCCTACTTGACGGTGATGATAGCATTGTCGTACAAAAGGTATAGGTAGCATTTTGTCAGACTATTTGCACTATTTGACCATGAAATTGTTTATCATTGCAATTGTATCGTAAACATTGCGTATGAGTTTATTTATAGGTATTTGATAAAGGGTCAAAGGTGTGATGCATCGGAAGTTACAGTGAATTTAATTTAGAATGTAACACTTCTAAAGTAAAGTGAATGTCGCCGGTGCATCTAAATAATACTATCGGGAACTGTTGGTCACCACTGGGAGCTCCCAAATTAATTAAAAAGAAAATAAACTAGTTCGCATAACTCGTCGAAAAAAGCGCTTTTTAGAACTAGGTCGGTCGTTAGGGAACTGCCCTATGCAGGTATATTTTATTCCACTATCCCACTAATATTATAAATGTGAAAGTTTGGATGGATGTATGTTTGTTACTCATTTACGCCAGAACGGCTGAATGGAACTGGATGAAATTTGGATAGATTATAGTCTGGAATAGCACATAGGCTACTTTTTATCCCGGGAGAAGATAAGATCCCACGGGAACGCGGGTGAAACCGCGCGAAACAGCTAGTGTTATAAATGTGAATGTTTGGATGGATGGATGTATGTTTGTTACTCAATCACGCCAGAACGGCTGAACATATCTGGATGACATTTGGCACAGAGATAGATTATAGGGAAGAATAAGATCCCTCGGGAACGTGGGTGAAACAGCTAGTATTTTTATATAACATATATTACATATTATATTATTATTTGTATATAAACATATTGTACCAAGTGTATTGAGTATCCTTTAATTCTGGGAAGGAGGAGGTCGGCGGTTATTTTTAATTTATTATCAAAAATAAATAGATAAGGCATCGAAATACCTTAGACTTCACATGTGATAGGATATTTGAAATATCCTGAGGCATTCCGCTTACTTAGGTACTTATCCAGGCAGTGGGAGGAAGGCGCCAAGATTAAACAATTATACAGATACGACATTTTATTCTTTGAATCGCATATCTAATCTTATATTATAAAGAGGAAAGATTTGATTTTTTGTTTGTTTGTTACTATTTAACTCAAAAACTACTCAACCGATTTAAAAAAATCTTTCACCATTAGAAAGCTACATTATCCCTCGGAAACACATGCTATATTTTTATTATTTGACGGTATTCACTTACCATCAGGTGACCCATACAAACTTTAACTCTTGTAATATTATTATATTAACAATTTATTTACAACAAGTATACAAAATATTACAATCTATGTAATATATAAAAAAGCTTCCCGAGGCTGCCGCTGCTGCCGATCGGGAGGTTCCTAGCAGGCTGGCAGCGTTTCCTCTTTGGATGGCCAGGCTGATGCGTTGGTGGAAAAAGCTCCCCGCCCGTCGGTTTCACAAAGTCACGATTATTTTTTTAGATAAGATATTTTCGAAACGACGAGCTTCGGACCCCCACGGACTTATGGTCTTGAGTATCTTGACCGCAAAAGGTATAAATTGATAATTTTGACCAATACCGTATTCTTTAAGTTTAGAAAAATAGTCTTAAGTTTCTATAATAATATGACCTGATTTTCCACCTTCTGAAAATATAATGTACTTACCTCAGATATTCAGGGACCTATTTATATTGTTGAAATTGTAATGATCTGAAGTATACCTTCTCATTAATTTAGTTCAGGCAGAAAGTGTAAATATTTGCTATTCAGCTGGCAGCGGTGTTCAGATGTTTTATGGTGACACTGCATGACTGATGATCTTCTAGATAGCTTAGTGTGTTTAATGTAGGTACTCTCTAATAAAACAAAGATAATGTTTAGGTAATGAGGTGAAATGTATACTTAATAATATTATAGAGCTGATGAGTTTGTTTGTTTATTTGAACGCGCTAATCTCGAACTACTGGTTCGAATAGAAAAATTATTTTAGTATTGAATAGCCCATTTATCATTGAAATGTTGTCGCACTAAGTAATAGGTTTAAGTAGCTTTTAAATTTCTGAGTTTGTTGCCGACTCTCCTGAGTAAAAGCAACCTTTTGAACTGTGCATCAGAGTCTACACTATTCATAAGTGAATAAAAATATTTTCATTATCATTTATTTTTAAAACTACGGGTCACTACCGCAAACTTCATTTTTATCAAATACTAGCTATCCCTCGCTGTTTCACCCCCGTTCCCGTGGGATCTTATCTTTTCCCGGGATAAAAATATAGCCTATGACACTCACAAATAACGTAGCTTTCTTATTGGTGAAGAATTTTCTAAATCGGTTTAATAGATCCAGAGATTACCCCCTACAACCTCACAAACTTTACCTCTTTATAATATTAGTAGAGATAAAAATTTGATAGAAGACTACAGTTTAAAAAAATATTATAACAACTTGTAAATAAGAAGAATACCTAACATACTAAGGTACATAATATAATATAAACCTATTATGTCAACAAAAGAAGTATCATCTGAAAATTATTAATCTGTGACAAGACAGAGACGAACACAGTGCGAAGGCGACCGAAATAGACCGAGTCGCGCACGCGCATGCCTCGCACTCCTGCGCAGCGCGCGCTTCAAATTAAGGATCTATGGATCATAATCTAATTTAAAATACGATTAGATGTTATGCCGGCGTCTCCCTAAATTAACTGTTACGTTCGACGCAATGCTAGTGTGATGATAGAGTGTTACAAGTTATTGTTCAAAAGTGTGTATTAAACATTAATTTTAGTGATAATGTGGAAGACTACATTATGCATTTTGTTGTTCCCGTGGTATGCGTGTGGTAAGTTAATTACATTTTGTAATCAGAACTTGAGTTTTGTTTAGATTAATCTTGCTCTCGAGAAATGATGAGTTGCAGAGGTTGGTGAGCGATAGACTGAATTGTTCTCGTGTTGTTTATCGACTCTACTACTTTGTAAGTGCTAGATTAAAGTTGTAAGTTGTTTCAAAAATAAAATGCATGTTCTTGTGTTTTTAATGTTTACCGAGTTGTTGTTTATTTTAGATTTAGCAATTAGATATATTTATGTGTATGTAAGTATATTATGTAATATTTTCCTAGTTATATGAATTAAATAAGATAGAGTTTGAATACTTACTAATTTATTTAGTTTTCCCCCCCGATTGTGAGGCTGTTACCCTAAAGTACTTACATACAATAGATTTTCAGTAATGTTATTTTCCGGATTTTTGTGAATAAACTAACTTTTTAAGGGGATTTTAAGGGAAAACCAAATTATAGGTATAGTTGACAATTATAAATTGATAATTGATAAGACGAAATAAGATCATCCTATCAAATAAGCGAAAATCTCTGACCTAGTCCAAATCAATTTTAACAGTTGAATCATCTCGAATTTTCGGTCGGCAGCAGACTAGCATCTGTGACCGAGTTTTACTAAACCGTATTTTCTTTAATCAAATAATACTAAGTACTTACGATAGTCAAACGAATCCAATTCTCAATTTAAAAAAAACTGTTCAACAATAATCCAACGAATAATATTGACGCGTTCCAGTAAAATTGGTAGATACTGCGTTTTGACCCTGTTCAAATAATTATATTCTCTTTGACAGTGGTCCGAATCGAATTGCCCAATGTAAATTTTTTAAATTCAGTTTATGGACTTTTATGGGATTCTTATTGAACGTCAATTCTATTGCTACCGTTACCATCATTTCCAAATAAAGAATTATAAGTAGAAGAAACGGCGAAACAAATTCTCCGATTATTTTTTACAATATTTTTTTTAAAGAGTTTGGGGCAATTTGCCCCTTGGGCTTAAATGTGGGTCAAGTCGTCTAAAGACCTACAATGCAATGAAGGTCGTATCGAAAACATTTAAAACAGGTTTCAGTTACTGTAATGGTTACAGTTAAGACATGCACACAACCGGTATTTAAGGTATCGATGACCAAAAAGGTTCATCTTAGGGGTATCCTGAAATTGTATGCCCAATTTATGCAAAACTGAATCATCTTTGTGGCAAAGGACGTCAGAATGGTCAAGTGCGAGTCGGACTCGCGTACCGAGGGTTCCCTACAAATGTTGTAGATTTTTCTTGAGGTTTTTTTTTGTATATTTTGTTATGGCGGCAACATACATACATCATCTGTGAAAATTGCAACTGTCTAGCTATCACGGTCCATGAGATTCAGCCTGGTGACAGACAGACGGACAGCAGAGACTTAGTAATAGGATTTCCTTTTTTTATATTTGATATTTATAAAACGATTAATTCTTATTTGGATCCTGGTCTTTCGAATTCATGCTTTGATATTAAAATATTCTCGGCTGGGAGACATCTTGCGGTAAAGTAGCCGGATAGTCGATAAAAATAATCTACCATTATAATCTCATTCTAGCTACTAATAAAATTATAAATGTGAAAGTACCTTTGTTTGGATGTGAAGATGTTTTTTTTATTTTATTTATTCTGGATAAGCTTGTGTTTTGACTACAATCTCACCATGGTAAGTGATGATGTGGCCGAAGGTGGTAAGCACACAAAGCCTAGATGGGAACTGGCTCTCAAGTGCAGCTGTCGGAACACACCGATAGGTGCTTGGCGACAGAGTTTCAACTTGAGGGTGGTAGCCAGCCAGTCGGGTACTACAAAGTACTCTACCACCGTGCTATGGTTTCCTCACGATGTTTTCCTTCACTGGAAGCTCAAGCTCATCGCAGGATTCGAACCCACGACCTTCGTCGCGGTATCCGACGTCACTTACCACTGAGCTATCATCGCCTTCGAATGTTACTCTTTGACTCATAAACTACTGAACGAATTTTGATGAAACTTGGCTAGTTGAAACCAATTATGATCAAATTTCGACCAGTGGGCGAACAGATAAAGGCTGCGATAACATTCTGGGAAGTCTTTCAACCTTGGCGATTTTGCAATTTTATAAGGTATAGAATTGACCAGCTCTGCCC
Source organism: Ochropacha duplaris (assembly GCA_951361185.1). NCBI lineage: Eukaryota > Metazoa > Arthropoda > Insecta > Lepidoptera > Drepanidae > Ochropacha > Ochropacha duplaris. The sequence goes on along the minus strand of OX592715.1, from coordinate 1,377,307 downwards.
ACTTCCACCCACGGATTAAGCGTAGCTTATTAGCCATTCTCCTATAGGCAGAATTTATTTTATCGCAAAGATAAATCTTCTTTTTAATTATTTGTGATATGGGATTTAGTTGTTTAGGTTTTTTTTACATTGCATCACAATAGTTATTTGTTATACAAGAGTGTAAAGTTGTTTATTAACCGCGTGCTCAATTTTGATGACCGAGCAAGCGAAGGATTGAAAAATTAGAATCCTGAGCGTTAGCGTGATGAAAAATCTTTGCACTCTAGTGCAACACGTTACTTTTCATCCCACCTCAGCGAGGAAATGACTAAATGAAAAAAAAAGAAAATGACGCGCGCAAAGCAAATAAAAAAAATACACCAAGAAGGTTCCGAGTCTGAATTTGATTTAACAAATTAAAAAAAGGTTGTATGATAAATTCGGCACCATGGAGGGTAAATATAAAAGTGATGTTTTGAACTCACAAACATACTTTATCCTCTAGTGGATAAAAACGGCTTTTACAGTCAGATATCGAAGAGCAAAAGTACTCTTTCGGAGATGGTGGGATGAAAAGTTTTTTTTTTTCATAATAACTATAATTTATGAGGCCCCTCTCTTGTGGTGGCCCCGGGCAGTTGCCACGTTTGCCCGCCCTTAAATCCGGCCCTGATACAAGCTCTACTCAGTTTGGGATCAGATGGCCGTGTGAATGTCCCACGATGTTTTATTTATTTATTTTACTATATTATCAAGTTTGATATCTAATAACTAAATGGCCCCACCGAATGTCTACCCACTCGAACATTTGGGTGGTCTTTTAATCTAGTAGCATTCGTACGCTCCGACGGTAAACATGCCTCAGTGCTCATTTAACATATATTTTGGCTAGCAGGTATGAGTCGTACAATTTTATTGCCTTTTGTACATAGCATTGTGAATAAAACTTAAAAAAATTGACTAGTATTACCCAACACAATTTGGGACACATTTGAGAGAACTTTTGCTTGGGATTGTTTATCTAGTTATTCGATATCAATGATTATCAAGTACCATTTGACCTTCGCCATAATTATGACAACAATACCAAGGCTCATGGCCTAAAATCTCTACCTGATACCAACATATGATGGCCACATGTCAATAAATCTTCCCATATCTGAATAACAATGTGTGAACGTCTTAATAATTATTTGTTCTAAATACATGTACGCTGTAACTGGGGCACTGGGACAATTAGAAACAGATGTGTTTGAGGAAAATATTTAATAGCAATGACGTAAAGTGGGTAATCATTTTGATTTAAAATCGTTAATGCCAGTTGGGAGATTATCTCGGAGCTATTATATATGCATTCCTGTATTTCATCATGCTAATGTTATATTATAAATGCGAAAGTGTTTTCCGATTGTTTGTTTGTCTATCTTTCTACTAATATTAGTCAGCCTAAACCGCAAAACCATTTTTTATGAATTTTGGTATAGAGATAGTTGGGACCCTGGAGCAGGCACAGATTCAGGTTTTGGTTTAGGGAGAAGGGCCAATCTTAGCTCACTTCACCTGCTTAGTCTTCCAGAAAATCTCGGGGAGTGATGATTGAGTTAATAACGAAGAATTAGTGATGTCGCTATGACGATTTCAATCATTTGGAGAATTGATCGTAACTCAGGGGGGGGCAATTGTACCCACTGTCCCCTCCCCCTTGAATTCGCGCCTGCCTTGGAGAAGGACATAGGCTATTTTATTCTAAAAAAGATAAGATCACTCAGGAATGCGGGTGAAATCGCGGTGGCAAGCTAGTAATTTTTTTTTATGTCACAAGTGACAACGAGGCAGGCGGATCACCTGATGGTAAGTGACAACCGTCGCCTATAGACATTGGCAATACCAGGGGATTGCTAATGTGTTGTACACCTTATTACAATGCCTTAAAGGCGAACTGGCTCTCAAGTGCAATTGCCGGAACACACCAACAGGTGCTTGGCGACAGATTTTCAAACATGAGGGTGGTAGCCAGCCAGTCGAGTACTACAAAGTACTCGACTGGCTGGCTACCACCGTGCTGTGGTTTCCTCACGATGTTTTCCTTCACCGAAAGCTCAAGCTCATTGTAAGGATTCGAACCCACGACCTTCGCCGCGGTATCCGACGTCACATACCACTGAGCTATCATCGCCTTACTATAATTGTGAGGTTAGAGTTTGATTTCTAAATGTTACCAACTCATTGGCAATTCGCCTACTAGTTTTCTTAAATACATACTTACATAGATGTACACAAAATCTCTGCCTCTGTTCAGATCGTTTAGCGTGATGAAAGAAAGAAAGAAAGAAAGAAAGAAAATTGATTTTTATTTCATTGACACACGCAACATCACAGATAAAGAAAATAATACATGAAGGAAATAAACATTACATACAAACATTTAGAAAAAGTAAAAAATGATGATTGTAGAGAAACACAATCATCTAAAAATGAATGTAATAGATGTAGGTATGTTTGGTACATCCCTGGTTAATTCCCAGTTTTCAGACACATGTTCGTTTGAGTTTTTATTCTCAACATAAGCATGGACAGATGGTGTAAAAACCCACGATCATGGGAATTTTAATGGCCGCTTGAGATTATTTTAATCACAAAAGTACCCTAGATTATGCGTCAAATACGACCATGTGCGTCTGAAATATAGAATAAGAAGTCGAAGTCTTAATTTATCAGTCGTTTTGACCTTTATTTAATACTAGCTGTCCTCTGCGGTTTCACCAGCGTTCTCGTGGGATCTTATCTTTTCCCGGGATACAATTATAGCCTATGGCACTCACAAATAACGTGGCATTCTATTGGTAAAATAATTTTCAAAATCGGTTCAGTAGACCCAGAGATTACCCCCTACAACCTCACAAACTTTACCTCTTTATAATATTAATAGATAAAGAAGTATGGACTACTAAGGTCTAAACGGTTTCTTTTATTGGTCGAAGGTCACAAAGCCATAAAAGAACTTGGTCTGAAGTAAAGTTGGAACACATTAGGATGTGCTTGGCGACATATTTTCAACTTGAGTTTGTAAGTCAAGCAGGTAAGGTAGTATGGTTTCCTTACAATGTTTTCCTTCACCGAAAGTTCAAGGTCATTGTAGTATTTGAACCTATATCTCCTCCATTGAAAAGGCTAAACTAGGCTAGGTCATCGTGGTTGGAACAGTGGTCCAACTGTAGGTATATGTTGGAAACTTGTATTATATGGAGATAGCTTGGAGAACTTCGTAAGCACGTCAATAGGTTGACAAACAGGCAGACGGTCCGCATGATGGTAAGCTGTCACCGCCGCCTATGGACATTTGCAATAACAGGGTGATTGCCAATGTATTCCCGACTTTGAAGAGCTCTTTTTACGCCCTTTTTGAAAAACCCCAAATCATCTTTCAGGATCCTTCGAAAATGACATGGCAAAAACCATCCAGCTGTGCTGCAGCACTGGCACGGAGTTTGCTGGAAGTCACAAGCTGGAGGAGTGCTCGCTGCCGACACCAGTTCCGCCAGAGGTTCCAGCATTATTTGCGACTGTTTGTTCGATAGCCAGGACTCAGTGTTGCGAGGCGTTTTTTATGTAAGTAAATCTACTAACAGTTGTTTAAGGCGATGATGGCTCAGTGGTAGTGACGTCGGATACCGCGGTGAAGGGCGCGGGTTCGAATCCTACAGTAAACTTGAGCTTTCGGTGAAGGAAAACATCGTGAGGAAACCATACAACTACCATAGGTGGTAGGGTACTTTGTAGTACCGGACTGGCTGGCTACCACCCTCAAGTTTAAAATCTGTCGCTATCGGTGTGTTCCGACAGCTGCACTTGAGAGCCAGTGCCCATCTAGGCTTTGTATGCTTACCACCTTCGGCCACATCATCATCACTTACCATGGTGGTCAAACACATGCTTATCCAGAATAAAAAAAAAGAAAGTTGTCTATATCTAGCTGTCCCCCGCGGTTTCACGCGCGTTCCCGAGGGATTTCATCTTTCCTGGGATTCATGTTCAAACTCAAAACTCATTTATTCAGTTTAGGCCCTGGTAAGGCACTTATGAACGTTACAATTGACTCTACCACCGGTTCGGAATACAATTAAACTGAAAAGACTCCTGTTAATATAATACTTCCCTATTTGAATCAGATTTTTATACTACCACCTAGGTTTTATTTTTTTGCATGATACTCAAAATTATTTTTCTAAATTTAAAGTAGACTAAGTTACTCCTTATAACATCAGCTATCTGCCAGTGAAGAGTTTCAGCCGTTTTGGAGATTAGCCGGAACAAACTGTCCGACAGACGTACAGCACAGTATCGTACAGGCAGATAAATTGTGTTAGTGTTTGTAGTAGTAATAAATGTTTTGAAAGGGGGCTAGACGGAAAAAAATCTTACGAAAAACCGACACTTTTAGTGTCAGTTGGTCGGGTGACAGCTGTGTGTAGTAAGCTATTGTAAGCTGTGCGGCGTGCGCATGTTTCTCTGTCTGTCTCTCTCTCTCTCTCTCTTATAGAAAGCAAGCCAGATATTTTAATTTCTATTTATATATATATACTCTCTCGACTTATATAACTTATATAACTTCGTTCCATCCGGGTGTCCCTTGACACCTCTCAAGTTTTTTTTTATAAGTATTGTAGGTATATGTGTATATCCCTTTACGTTTTAATTCCGAAAGCGGATAATAAACGCCGATCATTTTACGGAGCTTTGTTACTGACCTAATAAACGTAGATATTTATAGCAGGATTCAATTTTATATAGGTATTAAATAAAATAAGATAATAACATAGTTCTCATATTAATTAACTTCAACTATAAATATGGTATTTGTTTAGTAATTTCTAGGAATCATTCGATATTGCATTAGTTCGTTGGAAGTGTTTTGGAATTATATACAAGGAAAATTCCAGTTATATTACTTTTCGCTAGAATGAAGGCGAAAATAGCTTGTTGTTATTAAGATTGGGTTGGTACGAGACGTGAACCGCTTGAATAAGCGAGAGGGTTTAAATCCTACTTTATCTTACTTCCTACTAATATTATAAATGTGAATGTTTGGATGGATGGATGTATGCTTGTTACTCATTTACGCCTGAACGGCTGAATGGATCTGGATGAAAATTGGCATGGAGATAGATTATAGTCTGGAATAGCACATCGGCTACTTTTTATCCCGGGAAAAGATAAAATCTCTCGGGAACGCGGGTGAAACCGCGCGTAACAGCTAGTTATATTGTAAATGTGAAAGTTTGGATGTTTGTTCCTCTTTTACGCCAGAACGGCTGAAAGGATTTGGAAAAGAAAAGATCATTCGGGAACGCGGGTGAAACCGCAGAGGAAAGCTAGTTAATGTATAGATTATGAAAGTATGGATGTCAGAAAGTCTTAGAAATAGCCAAAGGTCTCAGAGGACAAGTTCTTCCTGACCGTAGATACGTGGTATGTTTTCTCTATTTGTCATAATGACATGACGTTAGAAAGGGACAGATATACATATTTATGTATTTAAAAAAAACAAGGATTTTAATTTATTTTAAACTAGTTTTCCGCCCCGCGGTTTCACTCGCAATCGTTACTCTTTACAAACTTTGGACCCCGTTCAATCTCTTTAGGGGGTGACCTACGTACACGATCATATCCTCAATCAGAGGATACTTTTTATCCTGGAAAAATAAGATAGCTTGGGAACGCAGGAAAAACGGGGTACTTGTTTATGATATTAGTAAATACTTATAAAACTTCACGTGGTATATGAAACGCTAAAAGCTGGGCCATTAAGATTTGATTCATCTTTGGACAAGTTTTAAGAATAACTTAAATACTTTCAGGAAAGAAGCTTGCAGCAATGGCATTGACCTGGCGACCAGCACTGATACATGCAGCTCTGTCCAGGGTACGGGGAAGGTGAGGATGCTATTTTCAATAAGATATCTACCTACGTTATTTTCTTTTCTTATGTCATTAGGTCGACACACAGGCAGACGGTCCAAATGATGGTAATGCACTAAAAAGACCGAAACAAGAGATTATAAAACAAAATTCAAAGTCGAAATCAAACCGTTTATTCAGCTAAGGCACTAGAAGGGCACTTATAAAGGTCGAATTACAGAAGTTACCTTCGGTTCGGAAGTCAGCCTTTAACTGAGAAGAAGCGGCAAGAAACTCAGCAAGGTTACATTTTTAAATATTTTTGAACCTGCCTATATTGTCTTTTTCAATTCAACGTTTAACAATTATAATGCTTATTAAAATAAACTATAAACAAAGAACTTTACTAATACTAATAATCTACACTATTAACATAATACAATTAATATTAATCTAATCTAAAAACTACCTAAAATAAACTATAAAAGTGCGTCGAAGAATTCCTCCGCATCGCCGTCGACTGGTAACGTTCCCAAAAGACTGGCAGCATTGCCACGTTGAATGGCAATGCTTAATCTTTGGCCGAAGTAAAAGCCAGCCTTTTGGTCACGGGAAGCGTCAACCAATCTTTTGGAAATATCCTTAAATAGGAAATGAGCACTCGGGCCCCACGACCCGAGAGTTTCAACCCCAAACGGCTCGAAAATATAATTACCTATAAGGCTATTATATTTTAAACAAAGTAAACTCTATTTTGGTTTAACAGACTATATTATGAGCTGAAAGCCTTAGTTACCTAAGTTTTAAAATACCCGCCAGCGGAATCCATTAATTTTCTATCGGTTATAATTTGCATTTGGGTCCTGCCTGCTACTAAACCCTACCTTGGCAATCGGGTTAAAATATGAAAGAAAATGTTTTTTGTTAAGTTTTTGTATACTTTAAGGCGATGATAGCTCAGTGGTAGTGACGTCGAATACCGCGACGAAGGTCGTGGGTTCGAATCCTACAATGAGCTTGAGCTTTCGGTGAAGGAAAACATCATGAGGAAACCATAGCACGGTGGTAGGGAACTTTGTAGTAGCCGACTGGCTGGCTACCACCCTCAAGTTGAAAATCTGTCGCCAAGCACCTATCGGTGTGTTCCGACAGCTGCACTTGAGAGCCAGTTCCCTTCTAGGCTTTGTGTGCTTACCACCTTCGGCCCCATCATCACTTACCATGGTGAGATTGTGGTCAAACACAAGTTTATACTGAATTAAAAAAAAAAAAAAACCAAATACGGGACAAGCCGTAGAGCTCAACTAGTGTATCATAAGCACGAGTTGGTAGAGTGGAGTTATCACTAACTAGCATGTGTTCATAGTGATAACAAAAGTGTGATGTCATTGTTTATTTTACTATGCATATAGAGACAAAATAACTAAAATCGTCTTCCGCCTTAATTGTGTACTTTAATCGTGATTCCTGGAATTATATTGTTTCGTACTGTTATATGGGGTGTGGTAAATTGCTTTTAAAAAAAAAAAATATTTAGCACTGGAAAATAACTTTATTAATAACACTTTGAATGAAATAGTAACACACACATAGAAATAGTAGATATTTAATTAAGTACGTGTTCGGCACGGATGAGGAATGGAGATCAACTGACTGACTCCGTGGGGCAAAATGCTGATGTGGAATGGAAAGGAGAGGATTAAGGATAGGTCAGTATTTATAGGGAAGGAAATCAAGGGTATAACAGTACGTAGTTTAGGGACTATCCCACTAGCTGTCGTCACCCGCGTTCCCGTGAGATTTAACAACATAGCGAGATGTATGAGCATGAGCATGATGTATTAGCCTTTAGCCTTCTTCGATAAATGGGTTATCCAACTAGTAGTTCCTGAGATTAGCGCAAACAAACAAGCTCTTCAGCTTTATAATATTAGTATAGAAAGACAACCAGGCTGGCGGGTCACCTGATGGTAAGTAAATACCATCGCCTATAGACATTAGCAATATATTAAAGGCGACTGGCTCTCAAGTGCAACTGCCAGAACACACCAACAGGTGCTTGGTGACAGATTTTCAACGAGGGTGGTATCCAGCCAGTCGAGTACAAAGTATCCTACCACCGTGTTGTGGTTTTCTCACGATTTTTCCTTCACCGAAAGCTCAAGGTCATTGTAGGATTTGAAAAGGCCTTAGCTGCGCTATTCGATGTCACCACCACCGTGCTATCGTCCCATCTGCGAATCAAGGGGTTAAATAACCATTATAATTTCCAGATGTGCTGTGACAATTGCAAGAGAGGACAGACAGTTGGACAAAATGGAGACTCAGAGGCATGTAACCTCAAGCGTGGAGGGAACAGCCCTGAGGAGATACTGGCTGATGATGCCTATAAACAATGCTGTGAGGTAACTAGTAAATACACTTACAAAATATAGTTATAACGAATCTTTTTTTTTATGTCAATAGGTGACAAACAGGCAGACGGTCCACATGATGGTATGTCACCGCCGCATATAGACATTTGCAATATCAGGGTGGTTGCCGATGTGTTTCCGACCTTGAAGAGCTCATTTATAGCGCGGAGGGAATACCGTAATGGGGAGCTCATTCCACATCCTAATGGTCCGCGGATATGAGCTCCACATCGCCAGCGAGCAGTGCGATGGTAGAATGGTGACGATGGCACCAAGTCAAATCCAATCTCATCAGCTCTTCTGTACTTCATACAAGCTACTACCTACTTGAAATCGCCAGTCAGTTAATACAATTAAAATGGAACCAAACGGGAAGCAAATTATAGAGTTCTGAAGTAACATAAAAATATAGAAACGAATTGAGAACCTCCTCCTTTTTTGAAGGCGGTTAATAAAACAAACAATAGCTTTTGAGTATTTTTGTAGTGGCTTTATCGTAAAAAAATTGTTGTATATTCTTACAGAAATCTGCAAAGGAGAATCAAGCTAATATTAAATCATTTTGGAGCCCACCTGAGTCAGCGGCTTCGACCAATAAACCTGATAGTGGTAATGTATTTTACTATCCTACTAATGTAGTAAAGTTGACCCCAAATCAGGCCTCCGTCACTCACGCCATGCAGCGTTTTAAGTGCCTACCGCTAAGTAGCTCGCCGGCGAGCCGACCATCAATATGTCGCCGCAAGTGAGACTGAGCGCGCATACTGCACGTTTCTCACTCGCACTCACGCGGTGTACTCGGGATTCTCGATCCTCGGTGCACGTTCGTAGAGTACGCTTCATCTTGCAGCGTCTTTTTGCACCCATCTCCCCCTTAAGTGTGACGTACTACTTACCGGACACCCTGTATATTCTACGTACTGAAACGCTGGTACTTCTGCTTTAAAACTTACTAATTGTTCTTGCAGTATTACCATCGGTGTGTGAAGATTACGCTCCTACAGAACTGTGCGCCCACCACTGCATACCAATTCCGGGCTCCTATAAGTGTGAATGCAACCCTGGCTATATGCTAATGGCTGATGGAATGAACTGCAGAGAGGTGAGGTGGAAAGATTCTAAACACATCATTTATATCAACATACTTTTGTAGAGTTTTTGGTGGAAGAAAACATCGTGAGGAAACGAGGGATTCGGCTGGTAAGCACAAAGACAGACAGATGGTAAGCACCGTCGCTGATGGACGTATAGAGTAATGCTAGAGGATAACCAATGTTTTGTACCCAGGCTGGCGGGTCACCTGATGGTAAGTGACTACCGTCAACTATAGACATTAGCAATACCAGGGTGTTCCAACAGCTGCACTTGAGAGATAATTTCCATTTAGTCTTTGTGTGCTCACCATTGCGGTCAAACACAATTTTATCCAAAAAGTAAAGATAAGTTCCCTAATCGCACGCAATAGACTTGTAAAAATAATGACACATTGTATGATTCCAGGTGGTGCAGAACAGGTGTAAGCCACGTAACCACTGCCAACATAAATGTAACGACAACGGATTGGGCATCAAGTGCTCTTGCAGGAGAGGCTTCGAGCTGATGGCTGATGGAAAGTCTTGTAAAGGTACATATCCTCAATTCAGACGTCGTTGAAGATCAAGACATTCTATTCTAACTTTATAATTCTTACTTGATAAATTAAACGGCTTTACGAGTAACACCAAGAAATTATCCGTGCAGTAAATGTAGTCGTGAAATTTTTGTGACCATCCAAATGAGAAAATGTGCAGTAACTGGTACAAGATAAAAAATAAAACCAAACAGAGTTTGTAGAGCTGATATTTTTAATATTAATTGTGCTGATTGAACAATTACAGTATTGGGCATTTGTTGAAGATGATCCAAAAATATTTAAAAAATGCTTACTTACCTTGCTTAGTTTTTTGCCGGTTCTTCTCAATTGTTGTCTGAATTCCAAACTGGTGATAATTTCTGTAGCTCGATATTCATAAGTGCCATCCCAGCTGGTTCTGACTTTGACTTTGAATTATTAAAGAACATTCATGTTTATATTGGGATCATTTAGAAATTAGAAGAAGACGCTTATACAGTAAGAGTAGGGATTCAGAAGCTATGTCTACAAAATTCATTATTATTCCCCTAGATATAGACGAATGTGCCCTGGACATGCAGATATGCCTTCCCGGGACACAATGTGTGAATGTACGGGGATCTTATAAATGCATCCCGTTAAAGAAGAACAGTATCGATATGGGCCAATGCCCTGCTGGATTCGCGAGGAACCTTGCCAACAATGCTTGTGATGGTAAGCATGATCTTCTTTTTATTTGTCGTCACTTTTTAAGTTTTTATAAATTTTATCTTATGTCAGAACGCTGAAAGCAGGCTCTTCACCAGATGGTACGTGAGTACCGTTGTCTGTAAACATTAGCAATACCAGGGGTTCAACACATCAGGTAGTCTTTTCAACATGACGATGGTAGCCAGTCATGGTATTCAGGTGTCCTTAAAATATCTGTCTCTAAGGTCATTTTTTAAAAAATTTTTTTTAGATATAAATGAATGTGAGCTGCCTTACCCACCGTGCCCATCGTACCTATGTGAGAACACCATTGGGGCATATAAATGCGGTGGAGCGGCTGGTGACCCAAGAAACTTGGCTCCATCAAACGCCCCACATGCTCCAGCCGAAGAGAGATGCCCACCAGGATATAAAGTTGGGGCCAATGACGAGTGCGAAGGTAATAGCATCATCATCTTTAATCCTATATTACCATAGCTTTATAACTGGTTTCCAAAATGAAAACAACGACAATGGTCACCTCGGAACTTGTTTAATTTGGACTTCAAAGTATAAAAATATTGAGACCAAAGGTAGGGGGTCGAGATAGGGAGTGAAAATATAGATATGACTCTTTCCAGATATGGACGAATGTGCGGACCAAAAGGACGACTGCAACCACCTCTCTCAGTTTTGCATCAACACTCACAGCTCCTTCTACTGTCAGGATATAGGCTCCAAGCGCTGCCCGCCTGGCTTCAAGATAAACCCTGAATCTAATAAATGCGAAGGTACTTGTATTTCAGAATTTGAGCACTCCTGTGCTGAGTCCCTAAACCATAAGTACAGTTCAACCGCTGAGGCCTAGGTAACTATTGATTCTACCACTGGTCAGCTCCATATCATCGTCATTCCTGACGTCCAATTTCTGGAGGATAATTTACTGAAATTCAAGCAAAACAATTAAAAATTTACCTGTCATTAATTTTCCAAGACCACCATGTCATATTATGATGTTATGTTCATATTTATCACAGATATAAACGAATGCGAAGACAATGGTTCTGGAATCTGCAGAGTTGATCAGGTCTGCGTCAATCAGCTGGGACAGTACGATTGTAAACTGAAAGAGGACAATAAAGGGTAAACATTTTTTTTTGGTCTCCAGTCTTAGGACGTCTTTTTGAGTCATTAAAATTGAAATTGATTAAAATTGAATTTGGAAGCTGTTCCAATGCTAATTAAAGACATTATTTATTCACAGACATTATTTATGTCCAGACGGGATGAGGATGAAACATGGAAAGCATTGTGAAGGTATGAAAATAATTAATTTCATTATTATTGTCATTTACAGTATGTCATGTTACCAAAACTTATCTAAAAAAAACTGTCTGCTTGAGCGGCTGAACCGATTTTGACTGGACTCTTTATATTAGGCACGCAGGTGAAACATCATGTGACAACCATTTTTTTATAAATTCTCTGGATATTATTCTGCGTCCTACAGACATAGATGAATGCGTGGAAGGGACCCACCTCTGCGATCAGTACCAGAACTGCCTCAACACTAACGGCAGCTACGAGTGCCACTGCAAACTTGGTTACGAGTTGGATACGACAACTGGAGCTTGTGTTGGTAAGAATGAGGTTTTATTAAGTCGCGTCTTCAGTAAGGGACAAAAAGCCCTCCACTCGTGTCTTGTGATGTAGCATATGTCAAGTGACTTTCTTTGGAGAAAACGATGTCTTTGGAGATAAGTGTGTAAGTTTATCTGTACTGTAACATACCGATAACTATGCAATATCTGTATAATATTGAACAAGTGGCCCTGAAAGCTGTAGACCTCGCGAAAGATTTGTGACATTTTTGAAAATTTTTCGCATTTTTGACATGGGCCGCTTTGCTATTTTGAAAATCTTCCAATAAAATAATTGACAAAAAACACCATAATTATCGAATCTGCTCACAAAACTGGAGTCGGTTGAGAAATGCGACCTGTAGAGGAGACCAAACGGACAGCTGGACAGACATACAAGCATTTTTGTCCAAGCTGAAACGGAGATGCTTCAATCTGTCTCCAGATATGAACGAGTGCGCAAGCGGCCATCACGACTGCAACTTTGAGTCGCAACGGTGCGACAACACTGTTGGATCGTACCTTTGTATCAGGATGACTTCGTGCGGCACCGGGTATATCTTGCATCATTCCACCGGGAAATGCGAGGGTAAGGACTTATGGAAAAACCTCTATAAGGTCATTCGACTTTCTGCTCGTAAATGTGCGGAGAGGTAGACCATCAGACATTAATTCCAGGGGGATAGGCAATGTGTTGTACACCTTATTACAATGTCTTAAAGGTCTTAAAGGCTCTAATGTTCAACTGCAGGAATACGCCAATAGATGCTTGGCGACAGTTTTTTAACTTGAAGGTGGTATCCAGCCAGTCGGGTACTACAAAGTACTCTACCACTGTGCTATGGTTTCCTCACGATGTTTTCTTTCACCGAAAACTCAAGCTCATAGTAGGATTCGAACCATCTTCGCGGTCGTTATTCGACGTCACTACTATCGTTTACCTCTTTGGAGATAAGATAAGTATATTATAGCTATACATACAGACAGTGATGAATGCGCCCTGGGTACACACAACTGCGCACGCGCCGGTCCCGAGTACCAGTGCGTCAATATCCCAGGATCCTTCCGATGTGTACGTAAGAGAGCTTCCACCACGTCCACAACTCCTGCGCCGGAGTACGAGTACGAGTATTATGACTCGGAGTGAGTATCACGTCAGCTATATCTCCTAATTTAAGGGTTATATTGGTTGTTTACAATATAATACCGACTGCAGATAGTGTAACACTGTTATCAAATAATACTATATTTCAACAACCTGTAACTAGCTCTCCCCGTGGATTCACCCGCATTCCCGTGGGATCTTATCTTTTCCCGACATAAGAAGTATTTTATGTTTTATTACAGGATATCGACTGCCTGTGTGCCAAGTTTCATCAGAATCCGTTCCGCCATTTTTGCGTTAAAAAGTAACAAACATATTTTTCTAATATTAGTAGGATCAAAACTAATATTATAAAATTCTTTCACCCACTTGAGAGTTACATTATCAGAGATAGAACTTATCAGCATCTTATGAAACCGGATCTGGTGTAACTGTTTTAGGATTCCGTACCCAAAGGGTAGTTAGGCAGTTGAAATTTTCACAGATGATGTATTTCTGATTTCTGTTGCCGCTGTAACAAAAAATACTAAAAATAGAATAAAACAATAAAAAACACTAAAAAAAATACGGAACTCTCGGTACGCGAGTCCGACTCGCATTTGACCGGTTTTTTTAATATTTATCTTATTTATAGGGAAGAAACTGAAGGTAACCGAACAGCAACTGATGCAAAACCATCGGAACCTGTGCTAATTACAACGACCACGCTTACTCCAGAAACAACAAGTGAAATTCAAACAACATCTAGCACCACCGAACCCCCCAGTAGACAAGATGAGGAAAACAATATAGTTCCACCAAATGAAAATGAGCAAATCCAGCCAGAAATCCCGTTCAATCAACCAGAGGAACCTCCATTACCAGGAGGATACTCTAAACCTACGCAATACGAACCTCAACCAGATATCACACCAATTGAACAACCTAATCGATATGAGCCTCAGCAACCAGAAGAACCGAGATATTCCCTACCGACTGAAGATACTCCAAGGTTCAGTGAACCTAACCCACCAGACGCAAATGAATCTATTGAACCACGCCCAGAAACAACAATCACTCCAACTCCAGAACAAACTGAAAGTATAAACCTAGATCCTCCTCAAGTTGTTTTAGTTAACGTTGGACAGGAAACTGCTAAGATTGATGGTGAAAGAGGCAGTGATGGATCTGTGATAGTTAATACTAAAGATGTGCCTAAGAATAAATGGACGAAGATTAATAAAAAGCCATTTAATAGTGTTAATTGTCCTTCTGGCTTTGAAATTGATGAATATGGCGGTTGTTTTGGTAAGCTCATTCAGGGAATGGTTTAAAATTATTTTAATGTTGATAGCTGTTTAATATTGCTGTTACTTACGCACAATGTTTGCCCTGTCTTTGTCAGGTTCTTTTTGGTGAAGGAAAATAAATAAATAAATAAAAAACATTGTGAAGAAACCATAGCAAGGTGGTAGGGTACTTTGTAGTACCGGACTGGCTGGCTACCACCCTCAAGTTGAAAATCTGTCGCCAAGCACCTATCGGTGTGTTCTGGCAGCTGCACTTGAGAGCTAGTTCCCTTCTAGGCTTTGTGTGCTTACCACATTCGGCCACATACTATGGTGAGATTGCGGTCAAAAACAAAGATTTTCCAAAAAGAAAAAAGAAACTGTTTACCCTTAACACGTCCTATAGGCATCAATAATTCCTTCATTACAGATATAGACGAATGCGCCACAAATCGCCACAGTTGCTCTGGCTTCACAGAAATATGTCGGAACACAATAGGTGGATACATCTGCATCTGTGCACTTGGATTCCGTAGGGATCTCAACACCGGCACTTGTGACTTAATCACATCTTCTACCACCACTTCCACCACTTCTACCACTTCCACCACTTCCACCACTTCCACGACCCCCTCGACCACCACATCTACGAGTACCACCACTCCTGCTCCTGTACCTTCAACAACAGAGCAAAGTAAGTATATTTTGATAGACACTTCTCTTATAAATAATCCTATGCATTCCCGCACATACCCTCATTTTCTCATCCACCTTCCCACCGCCTCAAACTCTTTAATTTATGGACGTTGTTTTGTAAATTTTTTATATTTGTACAGAATTATTCTACGGCTATCCAGTCTATCAGATAACGACGCGTCCCTTCCATCCAAGAAACCTTTGCGACTTTGGCTACCTTCAGAACATGGACACTGGGGAATGTGAAGGTATGTTGCACATCAGCAAAATGATAAGTTTACTCCCAAGTCATCAGAGTCGTAAAAGAAAGATCACTTCGAAAGTCAGAGAAATAGGAAAACATTGTGAGAAAACTATAGTATGTTGGCAACTACTTTTAATTACTAGGGTACTTTGGCCTGGATTTATCGAGAATCTATCACCATTCAACTACCGGTATATACTGACAGCTGCTCTTGTGTACCAGTGTCAATTCTAAAAACTGGTTTGCCTCAGCCACGGATAGAAAAAACGGGTGTTCCTTGGAGGAGGCTTTTAACTTAAAGGATCCATTCAAAATAATGAATATTTTTTTGATGCATGAATGATCTATTTTATAACATCTTAATAATCCTTGTAATCGATAGTATCATTTAGAATTCAGTGATAATATTTCTTTCAAAACAGTATCTCGTCTCAATAAGATAAAAAAAGTCCTTGACAAATCACTAAAACTTAGCTATAAACTCTTGAAATCTTTTACTTCTTAAATCACAGATATAGACGAGTGTACAATTGGACCAACGAACTGCGCATCGGTAGAAATCTGCGTGAACACACCAGGTGGTTACAGGTGCGACTGTCCTCCAAATTGGAGTCTTGATGAGGAGCATCAAAGGTGCCTCCCTATCAGGAGCGAGGGTCAGTTCCCACCTGGATATGGAAATGCACCTTGTAAGTTTAAACTTTAATATATTAGTAATATACACACAGCACAGAATTTTAGTTGTTCAACAGTTTTAATGATGCGAATAAAATTTCGCCGATGTAAAATACTCTTGAAATAAAACAGCAACACATTTGTTAAGGCGCAGGACAAATAGAAGAAGTTCCCGATGCGTGTCACGCTCGTTCTGTCTGTCTTGCACTTATGCCAGGCCTCCGTCAATTGCGCAATGCAGCGTTTTACCGCTATGTAGCTCGCCGGCGAGCCCATCGGCAATATAGCGCCGCAAGATAGACTGAGCGCGTATACTGCGAGAGAATCTTTATAACTTTTATCTAATTTTGCATATTTGTGGCTCGAAAGAGTAATTTGAGTTGTTGTTAAGAGAGTTTTGACCACACTTTATATTTCCAGCTGTACAAACACAAGATAACCAAAGAGATATCTTCAGAGAAACAAAGGATTCATTTATTACTCCAGACAGTAATGTTGACAATCAAGGTTCTGCCTTCAGATGTGATACGGGATATCGTCTTACTGAAGATAACACCTGTGAAGGTATTATTAACATTTAGTTTTATAATAAAAAGTATGCATTATCTTCCAAACTTTCTAGCCTTGCCCTTCTCGAGAACTTAGTTAGGAGCCTTTTTTAATATCACAAGTGACAACCAGGCAGGTGCAGGTACGTCTCCTGATGGTAAGTGACTACCTTAGACCAATAAACCACTACCGTCGTTAGTAGCTCGAAGGCGATGATAGCTCAGCGATGATAGTTCAGTGGTAAGTGACGTCGAATACCGCGGCGAAGGTCGTGGGTTCGAATCCTACAATGAGCTTGAGCGTATGGTGATGGAAAATATAGTGGGGAAACCAATGCACGGTGGTAGGGTACTTACTTATTTAGTAGTACCCGACTGGCTGGCTACCACCCTCAAGATGAAAATCTGTCGCCAAGCACCTATCGGTGTGCTCCGACAGCTGCACTTGAGAGCCAGTTCACATCAAAGCTTTGTGTGCTTACCACCTTCGGCCACATCATTACTTACCATGGTGAGATTGCGGTCAAAAACAAGCTTATCCAGAAGTAAAAAAAAAGGTGACCCGCCTGCCTGATTGTCACGTGTGGTATACCAAAAATATTGAACTAATAAAATAAAATCCATAGACATAGACGAGTGCGTTAACGGCCGTGCGACGTGCGGTCAACTGCAGCTGTGTACCAATCTGCCGGGAGGGTACTTGTGCAGCTGTCCCCCGGGACACAGGCTAGTGGGTGACCACGAGTGTGAAGACATTGACGAATGTGCACTTGCTGGTGATAAGGTAGGGTATTTAATCACCGATTACTCTACAGATCCTTTATATCATTAAGATGTAACGTTGTAAATCTACTATAGTCCATGCTGATTGGCTTTCACATGAATTGGATTTATGCGCTTACAGACTTTTCAAGATCTTTTCCTTTGCCATAAGCATTACAGAAATTTGAAATGAAGCACGATATTCCAATCGTTCGTTTGGAAATAACCCAAAAATAGTTTAAAAAACTTCTATGCCCCATTTTTTCTTCTTCGTAGAGGCGGTTTCCGTAATTAACCGTCTGATGCGCCCTGTATGCATCGGAGGGTGATTGGCTGGGATTACTCCAACCATCCTATCTCTTCAAGGAAGCTTGCCAGCGCCTTGACGTTGCCCCGTATTTGTACTTTAACTAAAAATCTAATCTTATTCTCTGTTTTCAGTCGATCTGCTCTCTTAATGCAGACTGCGTGAACACTATCGGCTCTTACCAATGTCAGTGCCATCAAGGATTTAGACCAGCTCCAGTTAATGACAAGGTGTGTACCAATTCTATAGTGTCAAAGTAATTTTTGGATAAGATTTGCAGGTCGTTCCTTAAATAGAATTCATCTAAGAGATAGAATTACCAATTTATGTTTTGTGCCAGTGTCGTCCACCTTATGGAAAAAAGGTGATAAATATCCTCAAATCGCGTTGAAGGTCGTAAGTTCGAATCCAGCTTGAGTTTTTGGTGAAGGAAAACATCGTGAGGAAACCATAGCACGGTGGTAAGTACTTTGTAGTAGGTACTCGACTGGCTGGCCCTCAAGTTGAAAATCTATCGCCAAGGACAAGTGTTCCAACAGCTGCATTTGAGAGCCAGTTCCCATCTAGGCTTTCTGTGCTTACCACCATCGGCCACATCATCACTTATCATGGTGAGATTACGGTAAAACACAAGCTTATCCAAAAGTAAATAATGAAATAGGACATACGATACACTTCATTTTCAATTCACCAGGTTTGTGTGGACGTAGACGAATGTACGGAATCCCGTCCAGGCTCGCTCTGTGAGCAACGATGCAACAATGTGTGGGGAGGATACCGCTGTTCCTGCCATAGAGGGTACCGCCTTAACCATGATAACAGGTTTGACACTTTTTCTAGAATTACTATGCTAAACAACGACCGCTCTTTACCTCCTCCATCAGCTTTCTGATTTACAGGAAATCGATCCATCGCTATTTAGTTCCCCGAATTTTCAATCTGGTCAAATAATAAATAGCATAAGCCTTTATTTTTGTTTCTTTTCAAACTCAAACTCAAAACTCATTTATTCAGTTTAGGCCCTGGTAAGGCACTCATGAACGTTACAATTGACTCTACCACCGGTTCGGAATACACTTAAACTGAGAAGACTCCGGCAAGAAACTCAGCAAGGCAATTTTTTTTTTAACAGTGGATCTTTCTTACATTTTAACTTATAGTCAGGTACTTTGACATCATATGTGCTGTTATTAGATTACGGGTCCCTTATCATACATACTACTATATTTGTAATGTGACACAAATCTAAAATTTCTTATGTAAACCTGCAACTGGTTTTTGATTTGTAAGATTTCCTGCAATCTATGGGAGGGATCCGTGAAAAGGGATGGAATTGTGTAACAGCAACCCGGATTGTCTGATAGGAATGGTGTAATTTTATTTCCTCAATTGTAGTGAAGGCAACGGGTTTTAGACCATACAGCTTGAAACTTAAACTCAAAACTCTTTCTTGACTTATGAGCGCATAGGATGGCAGAGTTGGCTGCCAGATGGTACCAACCCATTTTCCGAGAGGTTGGTACATGTTGTCCTTCGACAGAAGCCTATAAAGATTTACATCTTATTCTATCCTTTCTACCCGAGTCCATTCCGGTCCCGCTACCTTTTCGATATCTTCTATCCTCCCAACTTTCAATATCTTCTGAGAGGTCAAATTATACGAACCTTCTACAACTTGTTTTTCTTCAGCACGTGTTACGATATAGATGAGTGCGAAGAGTTCAAGTCTAAGATCCCCTGCGTGGGGCAGTGCTTCAACGAACCTGGCTCCTATCGGTGTTCGTGTCCTTCAGGATACAGGCTCTCCGATGACAAGAGAAGCTGCATTGGTAAATATCAGTTACTAGCTGTCCCCCACATTTGATGATAGCTCCGTGGTAGTGACGTCAGATACCGCGGTGAATGTCGTGGAGTCTATGAGTTTTCGGCGAAGGAAAGCATCATGAGGAAGGCGATGATAGCTCACTGGTAGTGACGTCGGATACCGCGGTGAAGGTCTGAATTTTGAACCCTACAATGGGCTTGAGCTTTCGGTGAAGGAAAACATCGTAGGGCACTTTGTAGTACTCGACTGGCTGGCTACCACCCTCAAGTTGAAAATCTATCGCTAAGCACCTGTTGGTGCGTTCCAGCAATTGCAGCCTGAGCCAGTTGCCTTTAAGGCATTGTAATAAGGTGTACAATACATTAGCAATCCCTTTGGTATTGCTAATTCTATAGGCGACGGTAGTCACTTACCACCAGGTGACCCGTCAGCTTCGTTGTCACTTGTGGTACAAAAAACAGCACGGTGGTTTGTAGAACTCGACTGGCTTGAAAATTTGTCGCCAAGCATATTGGCGTGTTCCGGCAACTGCACTTGAGAGCTACCTTTAAGGCATTTTAATAATGTGTAAAAATATTGACAATCCTCCTGGTATTGTTATTTCATTTATATTTCAACTAGCTGTCCTCCCCGGTTTCACCCGCGTTCCCGAGGGATCTTATCTTTTCCCGGGATATTAAGTATCTTATGTGTTAGTCCAGGATATGATCTACCTGTGTGCCAAGTTTCATCAACATCTGTTCAGCCGTTTTTGCGTAAGAGAGTAACAAACATCCACCCATCCATCCAAACTTTCACATTTATAATATTAGTAAGATTTGAAATTCTGTCACCAAGCAACGCTGTGTTGCAGCAGTTGCACTTATCAAAATTAAATGACCTGCTAGTCAGACTTCTGATGAAAAATAGCTCTTATACTGACGATATAATGTCCATATTAGATATAGACGAGTGCGAGACCGGTGAGGCGTCGTGCGCCGGTGGCTCATTCGGCAGTACGAGGGACTTCTGTTTGAATACGCGCGGCGGGTACCGCTGCAACCGCATCGTCTGTCCACCGGGATACCACCTCGAGGGCAAGCAGTGAGTAAATACTGGCTAGGAGTAAATTACTTCACTATAACATTGTTTAATGTATGTTTTACCGTGAAGTCTTTAGTTTTTGTAATCTTTGGGGTTGTAGCGACATCTATCTATCTACACATAGATATAGTACGCACGACTCCTTGATAGATGGCGCTTCAATAACCTACATCGCGCTTACGAAGTTTTCTATGCGATCTGCATATATTACAAGATTCCAACATCAACAGTTGGACCGCGGTCCCCAGGCACGATGACCAAGCCTGGCGGAAGATCTTCTCTTTTCAATGAAGGAGTCTAATAATTTTTGTTGAATAAATTGTTTAAAAAAAAAAAACTTCGCTCCTCAAGTGAAAATTGAGCAATATTGCTGAACAGAATTCATGTTTTTACAGAAGATTATATTTTATACGTAATTTCATTATCAACATTATCATCAGCCTGTTTTAGTTCACTGGTGGACGTAGGCCTCATTTCATTTTGTAACTAAACAAAAACAAATTCAGATATATGAATTGCATAGGATTTACTATGAATTTCATGCAGCAATATTGTTTCTAGACCCTCTAATTATGTACAGTAGGTAATACGGTACATTGATGAATCTTGTTTCAGTCGCTGTTCGAGGAGCGAACGGAATTGTAAAATCGGAGATTGGGACTGCGCTCACCAACCTTCCACGATATCGTTCAACTACATCACCTTTGTCTCTAATCTCTACATACCTGATTCTAAGGTTAGAAATTTTTACTTTATTAATTCAAATTCAATTTAAACTTATCTTATTAAATTCAAACTTATTGAACGTAATTTTTATTGCTACCTTCGATATGGCATCTAGGACGGTGGTAGGGTACTTTGTAGTACCCGAATAGCTGTATACCCTCAAGTTGAAAATCTGTCGCCAAGCACCTATCGGTGTGTTCCAACAGCTGCACTTGAAAGCTAGTTCCCATCTAGGCTTTGTGTGCTTACCACCTTCGGCCACATCATCACGTACCATGGTGAGATTGCGGTCAAACACAAGTTTATCCAGAAATTTAAAACCTTCGATATGGCATCCAAGTAATATATCTTCGCTTTAGGTGACTTCATTCATTTATTTTTATTCTTTATTTATTCTCGATAAGCTTGTGCTTGACCACAATCTCACCATGGTAAGTGATGATGTGCCCGAAGGTGGTAAGCATACAAAACTTAGATAGGAACTGGTTCCCAAGTGCAACTGTCGGAACACCCCGATAGGTGCTTGGCGACAGATTTTCAAGCCAGCCAGTCGGGTACTACAAAGTACCCTACCATCGTGTGATTTCCTCACGATGTTTTCCTTCACCGAAAGCTCAAGCTCATTGTAGGATTCGAACACACGACTTTCGCTCTGGTATCACTACCACTGAGATATCATCGTCTTATCATTATTGTCTTTCAGGTGAAACTGTTCACAATGCGAGGTCCGACCTGGCAGAACGCGAAGATGAAGTTTGAATTGAGACTAATAGATGTCAACGCACCGCCCAACGTCAAGAACAAAGCTGGTGTTCACTACTTCAAGTAAGTACTTCATCACTAATTATTAAATTCCGCGTAAAGGTGTCCATGGGGTCTCAGGTCTCCACCTTTTTATCCTCCGAAAAAAAAAACAGCCTGGAGATCAGTTTATTAAAAAATAGTTTGTCATTACATCTGAGAATTTTATCCTTATTAGCAACATTATCGGATGGTGTAATAATACAGGCTGTGTATTTTTTTTCAAATTCATCGAATTCGGTTGGGAAAATATTTTTTTCTAAAATCTAATGATGCAGTTTTAGTTTTAATCAAAATTGGCCCCGAGATTACTTTCAGCTTTTTTCGTTAGTCTTTTTAAGTTTAGGATTAATGTATACGGATTTAAACGATTGCTTTCAGTTTAACACAAGTCAACAACGAGGCGGTGGTGTCCCTGGTGCATCCACTGGAAGGTCCTCAGAGCATAGAGCTCCAGCTCATCATGGAGCTGTTCAGCGCTGATCTGTTCGGAGGGACCGCTGTTGCTAAGCTCTTCATATTTGTATCGGAGTACGATTTTTAGGTCAGGAGAGATTTAAGGGTGTGAAGTCATTGACATGGTGGATGACAATCTATTTGTAATAACTATAATCCTTTTCACCATGGTAATAAATAATATGACCCCTAGACTCATGGATGGGACGATCGTCCCAAAATACCTAAAAAACACGATTTAAGCTCAGACCAAATAAAAAAGGTAGACAGGAAGCCGATCGCGTTCCTGTACGACGCGGGTCACGCGGGATAACGTACGTGCAGGTCACGCACACAACTGTGTACGGTGCTTCACTTCATTGGAGACTATTGTTTACGTACGCTCCTTCTACCTTTTTTATTTATTCTGTGATATTTTTGTACAAAAAATTTAATGTATGCATTCAGTATTGTTTTGAATAGCCATCCGCCTTAACCGAACAATTATGGAGTCATTGTGAATTAGTTATAAGTTTGGTATACGAAATAAATTTAAGTATTTTAAGGTGCTTGATGTTATTGTAAGAATTTACAAGAAATTGAAATAGCTGATAAAATACGTCTTATTCATTGATATCTAATAACTAAAGATAAATCCCAAACGAAAGTTCTCTCAAAACTGTCTCATATTGTATTGGGTAATATTAGTTCTTTTTAAGTTGTATTCACAAAGGCCATAAAATTTTACGTCTCATACCTGCTAGCCAAAATATCATAAACGAGCACTGAGGCATGTTTACCATCGTAGCCTTCGAATGCTACTAGATCAAAAGAGCACCCAAATGTTCGAGTGGGCACTCATTCGGTAAGGTCACTTTTGTAGCTGATTGTGTATCTTTAGTTATTAGATATCAAAGGTCTTAATGTGTACTTATTATGGGTGCTGTGGTAAGTTGGCTTTAAGGCGAGAGTTTGCAAGTGAAATTAAACTCAAAATTCAAGAAATTAGGTCATAAAATCCAAAGTTTTATGCGTCGCCTTGCTACTGCGCCCAATGTTACAAGAACCACGTTATGTTAATGTGGACATACAGAATTATTCCCGTCAAATTTACTGAAGTTGACATAATTATAGTTGTACAAAATACTAATGTATTATAATTTTTGTATTAATTGGTGTTTAATACAAATAATACCGTCAACTTTCGCAATGGCGAGATTGTAAAAACCGCAACCTGTATAAGTAGGTTCGACAAAAATACTGTAAGTTTTTTCATTAGTATTTATTAAAGTAATCTAATAAATATTGAAAGAATGCATTTTGTTTCATTTCGTCAAACTATCCTGGTTTTTAGGGTTCCGTGCCCAAAGGGTAAAAACGGAAACCCTATTACTAAGATTCTACTGTCTGTCTGTCTCTTGTCTGTCTGTATATCTGTCTGTCTGTCTCTTTGTCTGTCTGTCTATCTGTCTGTCTGTATGTCTGTCACCAGGCCGTATCTCATGAACTAGTCAACCCATAGCTAGTCAATTAAAATTTTCAAATATGTATTTCTGTTGCCGCTATAACAACAAATATTAAAAAACAGAAAACAATAATAAAAAAGAAATACAAAATTTGTACGGAACCCTCGGTGCGCGAGTCCGGCTCGCACTTGACCGCTTTTTTTATAATTAACTTATCTAAACCTAAGCGGTGGTTACCCTACTTAAACCAATCTACTACTATCCTACTCCTACTAATATTATTAATGCGAAAGTATGTTTGGATGTGTGTGAAAATGTGAAGATGTTTGTTACTCTTTCACGCAAAAATGACTGGATGGATTTTAATGAAACTTGGCGCACAGGTAGATCATATACTCGAATAACATATAGGATACTTTTTATCCCGGGAAAATATAAGATCCCTCAGAAACGCGGGTAAAACCGCGGGGCGGAAAACTAGTTCATTATAAATGTGAAAGTTTGTATGTTTGTTGATCAATCACGAAAAAACGGTTGAACGGATTATGATGAAACTTGGCACACAGGTAGATCCAGAAATAAAACATAGGATGCATTTTATCCTGGAAAAAGATAACATCTGTCGGGAACACAGCTGAAAAATAGAATAGCTAGTTAAGAAATGAAACAATGTTTATTTAATTGAACAATACAATTTATTAATTTTATACATATTGTAACATTCTTAACCCGGGCAGTACGCACTCGAAACTAAATTTTCTATCCTTATCTTTTAACATCAAACAGCAAAGGACGACAAATCCCTTCGATATGTTTCGACGAGTAAAGTCGGGTTAAGCTACGACGGCACCAGTCTCTTTCTTTCACTCTCTCACGCTCACTCAATAAGTGAAAAAACATACAGTGGATTTAGTGCTTTAATTATGTCAAAGGTTTAAAGTCCAGTTTACGCACAACCCAGCCTGCTTTTACACTGAATTTAATTAGAGATTTTTGTAAACTGTGTTAAAGTACCTTCTTGTGAAACTTTGGGTACAAGGCATTTTTCACTGTCAAAATCAAGCAAGCGGGATATGATGGTAAGCGACTTCCATTTCCATGTCATATTAATACTTTTTTTTTACTTTGGGTATGACCACACTCTCACTATGGTAAGTAATGATGTGGCCAATGGTGGAAAGCACACAAAGCGTAGAAGCAAACTGGCTCTAAAGGGAAGCTGTCAGAACACTGTTTGGTACTTGGCGACAGACTTTCAACATGAGTGTGGTAGTCAGCCAGTCGAGTACTACAAAGTACCCTACCACCGTGCTATAGTTTCCTCACGATGTTTTCCTTCACCGAAAGCTCAAGCTCATTGTAGGATTCGAATCGCCACCACTGATGGCACTGAAAACAGCATGTCCACTTGTTCCTTTAACACTACTTTTAGAAAACTTTGATAACTGTGTTTGTGATTTACATAATCTACGATACTAACAGAGTGCCAATAAAATATAAAACCACCAAATCTTATTGCGGTTAAACTTTATCTAAACTTGATTGATTTTCTGTCAATAATCTCTTTTGTCCACACGTTCTGACGTCCTTTGACACAAAGACGATTTAGTTCAGGCAGTTGAAGCGCAAGAGTTGGTGGTAAGATCAATATTGTGCATGTCAGCTCCGACTCGCAACTGGAGTGAAGTCTTTAAGTGCAATTAAATATGCTGCCATCTATTGTCGGGTACGTATATTACTCTTAAAACATAACGCTCTATTATACTACCCATCTTTCGTACCGGGCATGGAGTAAACTCCAAAAACCAGTCACTACCTTATTTTGTACTGTCATATCTCACATCCAATTTCCGTTATCACAGAGAAAACTTCATACATCCTAATATGTTTGAATCTGAGCTCTATCTGCTAAGTTATACAACTCAAATTAATTCTATGAAATACTGCCAACTTGCGAGAGTTAGGAGTCTCATAAATGCTCAGTGAAAACGTCATAAATGTCCGTACTCAGAGACTTCAACAAAATTTTATGACAAATAAAAATATCTCCTTTGATTTATTGAATAGCCGTAGAAAGAGACAAAGTCTGAGTGCGGCCATAAGTGTCACAATTAATATTGCCACTTTTGACAGTTCTTAAGAGACTTCTGAATTAGACAAAAAAACCACGCTTCACTAAAATTACTTCAAGATACCATCACTTATATGCGTCCATTTACTCATGAGGATCCACAATGTTAAGGACGGTGAGGCAGCCATCCTGCGAGCCCAGAACTAGGGCTTTGCCCCCGTGTGCGCTGGCCACGCCAGTCACTTCAGCTGGGGCTCGATACTCAGCTACTATCCGACCGTCTATTGTCCTATTGGAGATAATAGTTGGCTATAGGTTCATATAATTATTCATGATTGTTGGTTATTCAGACTTTTGCAATCTCACCAGTTATGTGTATGGTAAGTGATGATGTGGAGGTGTCAAGGACACAAAGCCTAAATGGAATCTGGCTTTCAAGTGCAGTTGTTGGATCACACCGAGTATATGAAATTCTATTGCCATCTTCACCAAATATGTGTGCAAAAATAGGTTGAACCATCTCACAGAAGTCAAGAAGGTTTCCATGTTCTGCCTGCTCTGTTCCCAATCATTTGGGGTCAGCGGAATGTCATTTTTCCGTTTGAATCTATCAAGAATGTTCTCACCACCAAAACGTAAAGACAAAGTACCATGACTAGAACTGACCTGAAAACCCTGAGAGTCTTTCGTCCGCTGTGGTAGTAGAAGACGTACTGGTCGTTGGAGCTGAACATGGTGATGATGGAGAAGACTCCTTCGGCGGCGCGCGAGATGAGCTGGTGGAGAGCGGCGCCACGCTTCAGCTCGATGAGCTCGAGTCCCCCGCGCGGCGGCGCACACAGCCCCGCGCGACCGTCTTGCGTCACGCATCCATTCCACCGCGGGACGAACCTACCAAACCGTACAAAGTCGTAATACAAAGTTAATAACAGGTTTTTATGGTGTTTAGGATACTTTTTATCCCGGAAAAAGATAAAATCCCTCGAGAATACGGGTAAAAAAACGGGGCCGAGGGACCTTCGAATTGACATCTCCAGTCGGTCTAGACTTTACAGAATCTCTAGGTAAGAGAAAGCAAAAGCGCAATACACACGAGGAGAAAAACTAGCTCAATGATACAAAGAAGGATACTCAAGGGAAGTACAACCCAATACAATTATCACAGGGAGGAATATTGACACCAACATTGTATCTATTTTATATTGCTGATGTATCAAAAAAACCTTAGAGGAGATAGGGCGTAAGTTTTTTAGTAGCTATCTTTTATTTGGTTGAATTCGTGAAAATAAAACTTTCCTACAGGATTTAAAATCAACGAAAAATTATACTAAAATCGTCGTATTTTTATAATTGCGATCACAAATATTGTAATCATTGTTGAATTAACTTACCGGACATGTCTCTTTGTCTTGATGTCCAAAATGCCAGCCTTATCGTTACCAACCACAGCGACCCAGTTAGGTTTGTGCGGCAACGCCACTATCGACTGCATGTCTTTAATGCCGCTATTTTTAATAGGAATCCTAAAGATATAGAAAAATCAGATAGGTACTTATAAGCAATATCAGAGATGCACCTTGAGAAAGTCAGTCAGTCTTCCAACACTTACCTGTGCAACCGAGCCCCAGTTCTAGCATGGAACACATGCAAGCAGTCTCTGGAAGACTTGTCGACTCCGGGCGCCACAATGTGGTGCTCGTCGACAGAGACCACGGCTGCTCGGTACAATGTGCCGCGAACCTCATACTCCGCTGAGTAGATTCTTTCACCGTCTATTGCCAACGTTATCATTTTGGAAGTATTAATTGGAGAAAGCATGGTGTAGTGGTAAGAGCCTACCTAAATTTAGTGAATACAAAGCTGTAATTTGAAAATCAACAACCAATTTGGTGGTCTTTGTCAGTCTACTGTTGAATAGCAGCTTGACTCGAGGTCCTAAGTCTCCATGGGCGTCCACAGTTTCTCCATCGTGACTGGTTCTGGACGATATGCTTCACTTTGGGCCACGTCTATCCTATGGATTTTATCTCCACAGTACAGAGAATCGTGATGTGGGGTTGGCCACGTTTCCACTTTCCTTGAGGGGTCCATTCCAGCGCTTGTCTTTGTATGTAGGTAAATGTTGAAAAACAGCATAGGATAAATATTTCAGCAGTCTGCAACACATTTGGCTATCCCTGGTATTGCTTAAGTCCATAGGCAACGGTAGTCACTTACCATCAAGTAACTCGCTTGATGGTAAGTGGAAAAAAATCGTTAGTGTTTGTATTCTCACCAGGTATAGTCCTGACAACGATGATCGCCATGGCTACGTTGTCGACGGAATCAGCTGCAGCTTGCATAGAGATTGTGATGAACTTGGCACCATCTTCTAGAAGCAGGACTTGCTTTACACCCTTTTGTTCTTCTTTGAATATAACCTGGAAATTTGAAAACGATTGACATTACATTTTTAACGCCGCCGAAGTCTCAGCGGTAGCAAAAACAGATTTATTCGTAAAATTTTAGTTCAACCAGATTTATTGATTATTTATATTTTTAAATGAGATAAAGCTAAACTTAAACAATAATCAGTTTAGCTGCCTTTAATGATCTCACCGTCCTTAAATTTTTTTTATGTCTTATGTATAGCCCATGAACACAACTCCTAAAATGAACCAAAGATTATTTGAAGTCTCAAATACCTGTTTTTCATTAGTGTCCCAAATAACAACATTCCCAGACTCTGCGGTGACGACATTTTCTCCACTAGGGGTGATGACAGCATGTGTTACAATTGCCCCTAAAGGTGCATCCGCTAGTTGAGCCATTAGTCTCCCATTGCTGGTGTCCCATAGACCCCAGCAACTGCGAGTCGCTGTTACTGCTAGTTTTTTATCGCGGGCTAGGCTGGAATAAATCACGCATTTATACCGTGTCTGTGCAGGGACTAGCGACATTTTAATGGCGTCATTTTAATCAGTAAGAGAATTAAATATGACAAAACTATTGCAAATGCGAATTTTATTTCAAAATTTGCCAACATTTTGCAGTTTCTTTTTAATTTATCACGAATGCTAGGCTCTTAATGTACATTTTTTTTGTATCTGGCTGTAAGATTGTATTATTATCTGCAAAATTACACTGAAATCATTGTTCTGAGTCATATATTATAATAATTGTTGTTTGAATACGAGTTCTTCGCGAGCGCATAGTAATAGTTGGTACCTGCTGCATGTTTTCATAATTCTACAAGTCTGCCTTCCAAAAAAGTTTACCTGATGGAATCTATAGGTAACTCCTGCCTATCAATCTTATGCACTTGCTCGAAGATGTTGTCGATGTTCCAGATCTTCACGGTCCTGTCTATAGAGGATGTGATCACGTTGTTCCAAGTACCCATAGTAAGAGGCTCAAGTTGAACAATCCTACCGAAGTGGGCGTCGAGGACCTTTATAAGTTTAGTGGTCTCCATACTCCAAACGTAGAGGTTCTTTCTGGAAAAAAAATGATTATGGAGATTGTAAAATTGCATTAAATTTATCAAATCAACTATCTAAGCATTGTGAGCTAACCACTTTCGGCTACATCATCACTTACCATGGCGAGATTGCGGTCAAACACAAGCTTATCCAAAAGTAAAGTATAAAAATGTTTTCATCTACATCTTAATTATTAATTCTCAGTATTTTTTTCAGATTGTATAAATATTTATTTACAACAAATGTACAAAATATACAAACAAATGTACAACTATAATATATAAAAAAACTTCTTCGAGGCTGCCGCTGCTGCCCATCGGCAAGGCTGGCAGCGTTTCCTCTTTGGATGGCCAAGCTGATGCGTTGGCGGAAAAAGCTCCCCGCCCGCTGGTCACCCGATTAAATTCAGCATATCTCATATCAACGTCCAAAAGGAATTATTATTTTAGCAACCTAATTTAACTGAATGAGGGAGCAGTTATAATTGAAAGACCCCGACTTCCCAAATTGACAAGATGGGAGTTAAGAGATAAAATGACCAGAGATGTCTGAGTAGTGATGCATGAAAGAGTCTTTAAGGGCTAAAGGGGTAACATACCTGACTCCAGCGACAGCATAAGTATTATTGTTGCTAATCATGAAAGAGTTGGAGAGAGTCATCTTGGTGGAGATGTTCCGGATAGTATGAGGGAGTTTTAATACTATTCCGTGAAGGTGCAAGTCTTTCTCTTGTTGGTCGTCTATTTTTTCCACCTAGAAATTAGCATAACATTATTAGTTGGATAAATAAGTAGGTACCTAATATTATTATTTTAGGCTCTACGTGCTTTCTGGCTTTGGCCGTATCATCAGTATCCATGATCCAATTCATGTAATCTAAGTCAAAGATAATCTATTCAAAGAAAAACATAATTCAAATAAATAAAATCGTGAAAAATTTGGTACATTTCTAAGCTTACTTCTTCCTCTTCTTTAATATCCTGATCTCCTTTTTTCTTTTTGGTTTCAATGACATGATTGCCTCTCGGGATGACGTTGTTGAAGTCCCAAACAACGAAGCTGTAGGTTGTGGTAGCTGAAATTTATAAAGTAACGTTTCAACTATATTCTGTGTATATTATTCCGCTATTTTTTTCCAACATGGTGAGATCAGTTCTCATTACAAACTCTCAAGCGTTTGTTTCATTAAATGGCTCCCTAGACATTTCCTAGTTTGAAATGTACTAATATTTGTACATAAATACACTCATGATTATAATAGGGAAGATATTTCTGACTTCGCTTAAATTTTGGAATACTTTACCAAAGATGAGAGTTCAGACTCGAAAAATCAAAGTACCTAATAACATCCGGTCTTTCTTGCCACGTTTGAGTTGCAGCATCGCCTCGGCAGTATCAGTCTCCTTATGATGAAGCTCCACAACCTTGTTCCAACAGCACTGCTCCTCGTCAAGCTCAAAGATTGAAATCTGAACCGTCATAAAGCCATATAAATAAGGATTATTTATCTTTATAATGCTGCTATAAACTTAGCAAACAGTAGTGGAACTCGATAAATGTTCGGCATTGTGACTCAAACTGATGGATGGATGGTTGAAAGAACAACCCGTTTCTTTGATTACTTGGTTGGTGTGATTGGTAAGATACATATCATGCTGCAGATTTTGGGTTTTAATCCCTAACAATGTACCTGATATCCCCTCTCAGGGTCACTCGAATATATTCTAGTCCACGTCTTGTTAAAAGCCATAGCTCCCCTACACCTCAGTGGCTGCATCCATACGCCAGCTTTGCAAAACTGCACCAGAAGACGATCCTCGTCCAAGTCTCCACTCCACATGACTACACAGAAATTCTCGAGGTCTCGGAATTCCATTGCTGAGGAAAATAATTCATTAAGTCTTTTAGTGTGTCTGTCAGTTTTTCTTGGATAGGGTACATTTTTATGTGTCAAATCGTACGGATTTTTATACAGAAAATCATTCTCGAGAACGAGGGTAGCAGTGACAAAAGTTAGTTAAGGAGTATGTCTCACAGAGTATCTCCCAGTTAAGTTCCTGGTAGGGTGTAGTGTCAGGCGCTGGGCACGTCTCCTCGACCTCGCCGCGCATGGAGTAGCGCACCCACGAGCGCGGTCCGTAGATGAACATGTGGTGGTTCAACACGTTCACACCTCGCACTGTTTCACCTGGATTCATCATCAACAGCTCGTATTATACGTACAAATATGATAAGTGATGGATGCTCTGAAGGTGATTACCACACAAAGCATAAAAGAAACTGATTTCCCAGTCTTACAAAACATATTAGTAGGAAATTTTCAACTCGAGGGAGATCTAACTAATACCCTATCGCAGTGCATGTACTTTCGTCATCGTATTCGTCATGACAACTATCAAGATATCTTTCGCATCAGTAGAATAAAATTAAAGAAAATTATAACCTTCATCCAAAGGATTGTCAATTGTGATGTATTCGCTGGTCAGCATATTTAGCAGCATGGACTGAAAAATACATATAATTTTGATACATACGTAATATTTGAATATTTCTGGGTAGAACCTTCTTTTCATTCTTTATTCTATTACTTCAGATTGTTACATACCACAGAATTATTAGTAGATGCAGCTGCCCATTTATTGTCTGGGGATAGTTCCAAGTTTTGCATGATTCCTTCTAGCTGCGGACAAAGATCTCTGGCCAGGTCTGACGTAGATAAGTCCCAGGATATCACTCTACTGGAAATGGACACTACGTATCGCTTGTCGGAGGAGAGTCTGAAGCCAAAAACTGCGAATTGATGGCCTTCTAAAGAGTACTGGAAGAGATAGTAATTTGATTTAGTTAGCTGCCAAAATGAAAAAGTCAAAAATATATGGATCACATTAAAACAATAGTTTACAAAGTGTTGATAGATTAAGGATATGTGAAAGCAATTTTTTACAACATTTTCCAAAATTGATATCAATAACCAATAGAAATAGTTTGCCTCGTGAGTGTCAATTTTAAAGAATAAGCTAGATACCCTCTCTCTAAATTATTTCTTCAATAAATCCAATAACCTTTAAAGGTCCACCAGGCGTATGCAGGCAATGATGCGAAGGCAGCAATGCGCAATGATTCTTGCCCTTATCATGGCACTGTTTAAGAAGTGCAGCTACTGCTGGATTCTGCTGAGCTTCGGGCAATAGTCTGCCTACTAGTTGAGGAGCTAGCATATCTGAGTATGTTCCTAGAATTGCACCTCCTAGACGTAGAGCGTCTGCTACTAGCATTAGTTCCCTGGAATGTTAATTTGGAATCAGATGACCGTATGAAAGAGATTCCAGGATATTTCAACTATTACTATAAAGACAATTTAGTATTTTTGAAGTTGTAAATCAGTTATACCTGACTGCATCCTTATTAACATGCTGCTTAGCGTCTTCGAAATCAGCAAGAACAGCTTGTAATGGACAGCAGTTGAGCTTAGCGTGGAGCCACTCGTAATTGAATAGAACTTCAGCGTACAAGTCCGTGAAGCGTTTTGAACGGACCAAGTGGAAGGGCAGTTCACCGAACTGGAAAAGAGAAAAATAAAGGTATGTACACACTTTTTATGACATTGTCGTCTCTGTAGGTATAACCAAGACTGAACTTGCCAAAACTTAAAATTACCTCGTGCAGCATAATATAAAGCTATCAACTATAACAAACACGCCATTGGCCTGTCATAGCCTATCAATAACATTTTCCTAGATATACCTACGCGTGAGACTTAAAAACACACTTTCTTTATTACCTACCTTCCTCAAGTTATATCTCTTAGTGGAGCCATCAGCAGACGTAAACACGAGCGGCTGCAGAGGAACCTTCCTATCTGCAACTCCCTCCCGATCTGCTAAATTGAAGCGGTGACGCTGGATTTCTGTATACTTGAAGGGCTTAGGATTTCCGCCGCCCCATATACCTGGGAAAGTCAGAAAAGGGGTTATAAAATCGTAATTTTCCATTAATCACGAAATAATGACTGAACGGATTTTGATAAAGGAATCACCTTTGTTTGACTCATTTTTAGGGTTCCGTACCCAAAGGGTATTTATAATAATAGCATTCCGTCAAAGTTAAAGAAAATTAATCACAGCACACCAATATTATCTTAGGCGATCAGGCGCTAGATTCCAAAAATAAAAAAGTACATAGTAGTCTTACCAAGATAATAATCAGCAATCATGGAGTGGAAGTACATGGCCATGTTCATATTCTTGAAGTATCTCTCGCGTGCTGTGTCGCGGAACTGTCGATGGTACCAGTTCATCACGGACACGCCATCGGCTTCGCGTTCGGAGAGGTAGTTAGGGAGATCGTTACGAATCCTGATGTAAAAACAGATTTATTATAAAAAATGGCAATTGCACATACAGACCTTCTAGGCACGATCGTCATATCTATAGGTTACTGTAGCCACTTACCATCAGCTGACATAAAAAAAAGAACAAAGTTTATAACATATCCTATTAGTCAATATTTTTAATGCAGCTTCTTTGAACAGCAGCTTCAGACTTTATTTAACCAATAAACTATCATAGTCTATCAGAACTCACCTAGTCCACAATAAAGGTGGTATTCTCCTGACAGGTGGCAAGTGATACTGGTAGACGTCATCCAGGACTTTATCATCCAAAGATATAAGGTCTTCCAGCTCAGTCTCTGAAAGACCACTGCGAGCTGCTGTGATGTACGCGAGTGCGTGGAACACTAGGAGACGACCGTGCTGTGGACGTGGAATGTTCAGCTCAATTTCACAGGTTGATATTTAAAACCTAAATTAGATTTGTTTGTTAAACAACTTTTATATTATGACATGATCAAATGAAGTGCCGAAAATATGACATCTGGCAATGGTAAGTCAATTATACCTATGCTCACTGAAATCATCCTACTTTTAAGTATTTCATGTTTACACCAAATTAATTATTTTTTAATCAAATAGATAAAATATTATTCGATGCTGTTGTAGTACTGGCTCTTATTTTTGGAGTTTATTGGAGTTAACTCCAGTCACGCGACGGAGCTGACACGCAATTTTGTTTCTGATTGCAGGATTATTACCTGCTTTTCAATCCTCTCGAACAGCATCATGATGGAGTCCATGACTGTAGACGCTAAGTGGGTATCCTGAGGCTTTGTGTAACTTCTCCATCTGCACACCTGAAATTCACGTGGTATTTGCACGGATCAAAATTAGGTCAGCTATGGAGGTTTTTCTAATCATAATGTTTTACGCCATGGACTATAAATTTCAGTGACCACAATCTCTCTTCGGTAAGCGATGATGTGTCTGAAGGTGGTAAGGACATATCCTCTAGACTAGAAGAACTAGCTATCAAATAGAGTAGTATCAGACCATGATATTATTATTATATGCATAAAGCATGATGTTCACAACTATAATTTGTAGGTTACTTTGTAATACTCGACTGGCTGGCTTTCACTCCCAAGTTGAAATTCTGTCGCATTGTAAAAAGATCAACAACACATTGGCAATTCCCCTGAAATTGCTAACGTGTATATGTACAGACGACCGGCGTGCTTGTCACACTTATGAGGAAAAAAAGGATTTCCACAAAATTTTCTAACTTATTTGATAAATAGCTCACCTCGGCAAACACCAGTTTTACAAAAATGGGTAAAGAGCACTGTGCTATAGCATTAGACACCAGACGCCACTGGTAGTTTGATAGATCACGAGCGGCTGAAGCCATCCATAGCCTGAAACACGTGGTAATTTATGAAGCAGTTGCCGATTTAGGTTCAATTTAGGTCCTAAGAGAGCACTTATGAGTTTGAGTGGCTTCAAAAGTCAAAAGTCAATCTTCAATTAAGAAATCATATGTTGCAATACTAAACAATTTCAAAACAATAAGAGCATTCATTATTAACGCTTCATCCAGTATTCAAAGGAATGGAATTCAGAGTTATAAAAGTTTCAACTGAAAATCAAATGGAAAGCATCAACATAAGATTGAAAATCTCGGGAACGATAAGTTATGTATTTTCGACTTTTTTGCTCAATAAAATTACCTATTTCGTGCAAGCTCAAAATGTGTTGTAATTTATTCTTTTTCACCCTCTTCATTACCTTTTCTTCCACCAACTTGGTTTTACGTTCATACTTAAATCAATGCAAAATCTATTTTTTTTCTAGTAGAAAAAATTGTTGATCGAATAAAAGTGTTGATTTTTCAGAACTACAGTTTTAGCTGTAGAGGATAAGTTTCTTAATTCGGACGAAGATGGTAATATCCAATACTACTTTCACTAAATAGGAAGCTATATTATTCATATTAGTGCTTTTCAAAAAATGTCTAAATACACTTACTTCAAAACCTGCATCGCCAAGTCTTCTCCGAGAGCTTTGACTTCAAGAAAATTATCCTTATTGTCGATCATACGTCTCAGAACGTCGTATTCTTTGGAGACTTCTGGATTAGCTTCCTCGCAAGCACATGTTACTATTATCTGAAAATCATCAAAAACATATTTTCTTTTCTTAATAATCAATAGCAGGTAATATTACATTGTTAGATTTTGTCGACTTTTTTATTTTAACACATGATGATTCAAAAGGTATTGGTTTCAATTGTTGCTTCTTGGCTTTCTATTTTAACTGCCCATTTCAGTTATTTAGATCTAGTACATAGATCCTCACCCACCAAGTTTATCAACTACATACCATTAACATACCTTACAATGTGGAGGCAATCTAGTCGGCAGCCAGGACACCTTATTATTCTCAGTGCCAATCCCAGTGAGCTGATCCACGGAGTCCAGAAACAGAAGCAAAGGCTGCTGTTGAGTGGCCATCGTGAGGAGCTGTTTGAAGTGAGCTGTGAGTGGTACCAGGTCATCTGGGATGCCTTCGAAGGGCAGCGCAAAGTTATAGGATATCTGCGGGTTTTAAAGATCGTTGATGTTGCGAGCATTATATTTTGAATATCCGTCTGTTAGTGCCTGCACAAACTCACAAGATTTTTAGGCACTAAGATGTTAAACTAGTAGTTAAGTTCATAAAATCAACACTAAGCAAAGATAGAGCTTCGAATAGAAACTGAAGTAATGAGAATCTTTAAACCCAAAAAGATAGCAATATGTAAAACCAGAAACCCACTTTCAAGCGGATAAAATTTTAAATCCCTACTTGATAGACGTTCTATAATCATACATAATTTCAAACTTACAAGATGTGTTTTATAACCTGCTAACTCTGGGTCAATAAAGAATACATAATTACCTGTTGACAAATAGAGATAAGAGTCGGAGTCAATGCGCTGGAGTCAGGAGTAGTTCCAAGGAACCTTACAATGTTTGTAGGTCGAACTTCCGCAAACCAAGTATCTAGGGACATGGCTGCACTCTTTGATAAAAGACTGGTCTTTCCACAGCCACCTGGAATGTAATTTGAATGTAAAATCATGTAAATTATTACCTTAAGGAGACCTAGCAGTCCCTCACGAAGCAAAAAAAAAACATCAATGTAGGAACGAAATTCATTGCATTTCTTATGACAGTTTTGACAAATATCTTAATAGTCCATGCTTTTAAATATTAAGTTCTTAACTTACCTTCACCATACAACACCAGTGGTTTATCAGAAGAGTTCTTCATGTAATCCTCAATGAAATTTAAGTCCGGTTCTCTACCATGGAACACCTTGACTGAATTGTTGCAAGCGTGCAGGTGCTGGAGTATTTCTGTCACTATTTGACCTTGGGCGCTGCTGTCTTCTTTGCGCATTGCTCTAAAATGATTGGATTCTTGTTTTAAAGCTGGCTATTATCACTTTAGAATTTTGTGGGATATTTTTAGGTTGTATGAAGTAAATTTTTGTAGAAAAACATTAATCACAGCTATTTGTGTAAAATTTAATACCTACAATAAAATAATGAATGAATTTCATACCTGTCAACAAGTTTGATGATGTTCTTGTAGAAGTGAGAGATGAAGTGGTTCAGGTATTCTCCGTGGGTTTCATTATCAAGACCGTCTCTACCGATCCACTCTACTGTGTACCTAAAATTAATGTCATATTTATACACAACCAGCTATCCTCCGCGGTTTCACTCGCATTCCCGAGGAATCCCTTTATGACGTGAATTTTCAAAAATCTTTTCTCAGCGAATAATCTTTTCCCATGAGATATATAACTGCCTTAACTAAACTTTAGGGTCGTAGCCAGCCTATCAAGCTTTAAAAAGTATCTTACCACCAAATAATAATGAAACTACTCGAACACGTTTCTATTATCAATCCTTAACTGAACTCTTAAATACTACTTACTTCTGAATATTAGTAGTTTCAATTTTATCCGGCAGTCGCACATCCCTCAAATCAGCCAGTAGCTTCGAAGCCTCATTATCCAAGCTCCTGTTGAGGATATCCACGAAGTTGCTGGCCTTCTTCAAGTTCTGCAAGTTGATGTTGTTGATGTACCTCACGTATGCGAGGCAGTGGTTCTTTGTGTTCTTCACGTTTAATACCCCGTTTATTACTTCGCGTTCCGTTACTGGAATCAATTTTAATATTTAATTAAGTCATGCCTTATCATTAGAACCTGAGTTTAATACTAGGGTGTAATCAAATCCATCGGATTTACCGGTTAAGTGCTCAGCATAACCTGTGACACATATGTTGAGAAATCCTATGGGTTTGATTTGATTTGTGTAGTTTCGCCAAAAAGTAGGGTTAAAAGAAATCTTTTTTTTAGGTGTTTTTCATATGTTGCGAATGCTGCAACTATACGCCACTTGCAGAGTAAATAGAAAATGAAAATTTCCCACTTATCCCTTTTTTTTGGTGAAAATAGAATATGGAGAATCTTACTTTGTAATACCAGTAACACCTTTCTTATTATAAATAGGTTTCATACCCGACATAAAATAATTATGCATTGTGTCCTTATCAATCCTGCCCGCGTTGTAAAGCTGTAAGGAAGCTTTGCGGAAGAGCTTCTGCATCTTGCCAAGTGTGTCCCACCAAACCGCTTGGTCCTCCGCTTGGAGCTTTGGTACCCTCTGGAATCACAGAACTTTGATGTACAATTTCACAAAGGGAATAATATTTCAGTGGTAGTGACGTCGGATATAGCGGCAAAGGTCGGGCTTAATCTAACAACGAGTTTGAGATTTTGGTAAAGGAAAATATCGTGAGGAAATTACACTTGAGGTGGTACTGAACTGACTAGCTACCAGTCTCCTGTTGAAATTCTGTCGCTTTCGTACTTGGGAGCCCTACTTGTTAATATTCCTACTTGGTTGACAACACATTGGCAATCCTCGAGGCATTGCTAACGCCTATAACGGTGAACCGTCGGCCTACTTGTCAGACTTCTGATACCAAAAGAACAAATTGTATTACATAACTTATTCGATTACATAAATAGATATCTGGGGACATTTTTTTGATTTACTAAACATCTATTACATCGATACTTCATATTATAAATGCGAAAGTGTGTCTGTCTGTTACCTCTTCATGCTTAAACCGCTGAACCGATTTAGATGAAATCCATAATAATATTATATGCAAAAATGTGGCTGTCTGTCTGTTACTTCGTAATCTTTACACTTAAACTGCTGTACTGATTTAGATAAAATTGGATATAGAGATTCAAACTCAAACTCAAAATGTTTTATTCAATTTTGGGACACTTAAGGAACACTTATTGAACGTCTTATTGCTATTTTTAATGCTATTGTTACTGTTACCACCATTTCCAAATAAAGACCTGTCAGGAGAAGAAACGGCGAAACAAACTCCCCGGTTTTGTTTTTACAATAGTCCCTCTTTTTAACCGACTTCAAAAAAGGAGGAGGTTCTCAATTCGACTGTATGTTTTTTGTTTTTTTTTTATGTCAACAAAAACAAAAAATTAATATCTCGTTTGATAAACCTTAGTGAATCAAACTGTGTCGTTGAGCATGACTTTTTGGATTTGGATGAAATTTTGTGTGTATACTTCAATGGGTTCTTCGATGGTTTTAAAATACAATTGGACCCGGTAGGTGGCGCTGGAATCGAGTTCAAAGATTTGTTTTAATTTCAGGGCAGGACGACGTCAGCCGGGCCCGCTAGTTATATGTATATTATATTTTACCGGCCAGACCCGATTTCAGGACAAACTAGTTTTGCCTAGGATAACATATATAAGGAATAAACTTTAAAAATTGAAAAATAAAATTATTTTTAAAAATAAAAAACAAAAACCGACTTCAAAACTGTAACCTATACCAATGTACAAACATAAACAAAAAAGTAAAGAATAATATTTTAATTTCAAAGCAAGAGCCTTAAAGGACAATCAACAAAATTATTGATATATCTATTTAATATTTATAAACAGTTCTTTTTGGAGTCAGCCAAGAAGGACAGTTTAATTCTGCCTTTGTAACAAACTTTCGAAAGATAGGGGAGCGATGGCGCAGACGTAAGGAACATTACCGTAAGGAGAGGTGTCGTAAGACGTTTTCTCATATTATGAACACTTCGTGTCCAGTTCAAAACTGTCCTTCTTCTTGGCTGGCACCGACTCCAAAAAGAACTGTTTATAAATATTATATAGATATATAAATATCAATAATTTTGTTGATGGTCCTTTAAGGCTCTTGCTTTGAAATTAAAATATTATTCTTTACTTTTTTGTTTATGTTTGTACATAGGTATAGTTACAGTTTTGAAGTCGGTTTTTGTTTTTTATTTTTAAAAATAATTTTATCTCTTTTAAATATAATAATGGATACATTGTTTAATATCGTTTAAGAGGAGCAACTGGTCTCATTGCCATGCTTTGCTATCACTCATATATTCTGCTACTGTATAGTAAGCTTTTAGACATAATTTGTGTTTGATATATGGAACTTTGGAGAATGACATAGTACTTTATATCCCGGGGAAAGATAAGACCCCTCGGGAACGCGGGTGAAACCGCGGGGTGGAAAACTAGTTTGATATAAAATATGCTACAAGGATACTCTTCGATCTTTACCTTATTATTAAAATTTATCAATATTGAAGATATGGGCTGCAGGACTGACACCGGTGGTACCGCATTGGAGTCCTTCTTGTACCACGTGTCCAGCATGATCACATCTACGCCACCTGCCGCGAGCTCGTCTCTCAGCATTTGTAGCTCCGACGAGAGCACGTACGTTGGGATTGGTCTGGTGAATAAGTTAAATAAGCAATTTGATCAGATATTTTGAACAACTTTTTCTTGTCTAGATAATGAAATATAACACCCCGTCGTTTTTGCGTCGCGGTTTAAAAATGAAACAGTTCATCAATGATCTGCTGAATATAGAAGAACTTTCACATTTAATCATACTTTTGGAGAGCAAGGTGGTAGATTTCCTCCTTTAAAAATAACGATCTTCCGTTGGGGTGTGATGCGCGGGGAATGCAGACCAACGTTTCATCTTGAAAATGTATGCAAAGTCTTAAGGAAACTTCAATAGCGCGATGCAGGTTATATGGCATGTATATCAAAACGTATTTGAATCCATCATGAATCAGAAGCCATCAATTACAACTTCTTGTAGCTTCATTAACTTTCAAATTATTGGTGTGTTGTGGCGGTGCTTACCTCCATTGATTCTTTAGCACAGATCGTTTAATCATTTTCTTTTGTGGCATATACGGTAGCGATATCTATTAACACACAAATATAGTTGCACGATTCCTAGATAGATGGCACCAAAATGGAATATTTATATTTATTTATTTATTTATAATAGGATTACCAACAGATGATACACAAAATACATAACTTATTACTAACACAAAGAGAC
Source organism: Ochropacha duplaris (assembly GCA_951361185.1). Classification (NCBI taxonomy): domain Eukaryota; kingdom Metazoa; phylum Arthropoda; class Insecta; order Lepidoptera; family Drepanidae; genus Ochropacha; species Ochropacha duplaris. The sequence continues at coordinate 1,335,773 of OX592715.1, read as the reverse complement.
ACACGCTAGGTGTTCATACAATTACAGGCAACCACAACATACATAAGAAAATAACTGTAAAATGCTCAAGATACACATACAATTATATTTAGATAATATTAGTCGAATCAAACATAGATATATAATATAACATACAAAAACAAACAAATACAAAAGTCAAACAAAAAGGAAAAAATAACTCAAGTCAATATTGTTAATATACTACTAATATTATATAGAAATCAAAAGTAAAATTTTAATAAAGAATTATAATATAAGATTAAAAACAAGAAATTAAAAATTATCAGAAATCATCACGCGGTACTAAAATTCTCCAAGTAATCTCCAATACAACGTTCCAACATTTACAGTTATGGTGGTTACCAGACACGATGACCTAGCCTAGCAGAAGATTTTCCATTTACAATGGAGGAGTCTAACACCTCGATCCTCAATACTCACCTATAACCATACTTCTGCCCCAAGAATACCACAAAGTTAGGCCCCATGGACAGACGCTGGCAGTTCTTGATCTCTCTCATGCAAAGTTCAGTTGTCATATGATCGTCTGTAGCTTCATCTCGAACCCCCCATCGCATATCAACAACCTTTAAAGAAAAATACACTTTAAAAATATCCTCGGACATTCTTCACACAGCCAACATAGACTGTGATTCTGAACCGGTGGTAGAGTCAATTGTAACGTTCATGAGTGCCTTACCAGGGCCTAAACTGAATAAATGAGCTTTGAGATTGAATTAAAAAATAATTATATCAGCTATCTGGTTTCCATAGTCCAAACTCTACTCAGTCCAAGATTAGAAGGTCGTGAGTGAGGAACGAACTTTCTTAAACCTCAGACCAAACTAACCGTCCGATCTTAAAGCCAATTATCCGATTCTTGTTTCCAACGTCTATAAATAGTTGGAATAGTTAAACAGAGCGCGTACTTCTAAACATTTACAATAGCACCCCTCGTTGTACAGCTATTTCTACACTCGGCGGAAGCGTATACCACGTGCGCAAGTTAATAATTATAAATGTACCATTACTTGAGCTACCAGGAGAGGTTTTGGACTGTTGGGGTGCCATTTTAGTTCGCACTTGTTTTTACTTCGTTCGTTTTCTAAATCCATTAAAGTCTAAACAGAAATGAAACCTTTTACGTCGGTAGTCGATAGCACAAAAATACCTATTTCCGTACAAATCTCAAAAATAATCATTAAAAATACATAGAACTAACAAAAATTGTTTTCAGATTCTTTAAAATTTTCCATTTTTCGGACAACGGTTCCATTTCTTTTTCCTTGATAACTTCATTTAGACTATTATGCATATTTTAAAACAAAAATAGCGTTTTTGAGTGATATTTTGCAGAGTCCCTTACGCTCAGACTGATATTGGCAGATTATTATCGAGTCGAGTACTACTACAAAGTACCCTACCACCGTGCTGTGTTTCTCACGATGTTTTCCTTCACCGAAAGCTCAAGCTCATTGTAGGATTCGAACCCACCACCTTCACCGCGGTATCCCACGTTACTACCACTGAGATATCATCGCTTCATAAGTACCTAGTTACTTTGATTTTTTTAATCCGTTTTACGTAGAAATCAATAGTAATAAATACCTCATCAGGAATTTAAAAGAGATGAAAAACATCCCCGAAGCAATTGCGGATGTCAATAGGTTTTAAAAAGCCGCGGCTTATTATTTAAATTCATTTTGCATTTTCAAGGAAAACGTCTAAAGGATATCGTGGATTATTATAAGGCGGCCGAATCAAAGGACGGGAGGTTAAGGGGAAGCAGACGGGATTTTAAATCTATTCATATAAAAATACTTGTCCTGACTGACTGACTGGGGTTAGAAACTTGAAATTTAGTTCACATGTTTCTTGGAACACTTAGACATCCGCTTAAGAAAGTATTTCAAAATTAAAGCCCTAATGCAATCCCTGAGTGGGTAGAATAAGGGTTCAAGGGTTCAAAATCAAAAATCAAAACTCAATTATTGGTAATTCTAACGTTCAAAAAGAAGCTAATTTGATATTTCTTTGGCAGCCCATAAAATATTAAAGAAATATAAAAAAAAAATACTGTTTTTTTTAAAACGTCATATTGCCCTTAAGTGAAATGAAGATTTGAATCCGGATCAGGCGGAAGACGTGAACTTTTATAGTATCTTAGGAAAATAAGCGTTTCGGATGATATTCGAGGAACACTGTGATGCTTCCCTTTAAAAACGTAATAAATTCTTCGTAGAGTATGATTTAGGTTAGAAAGGAGATCCAAAGGTAAAATTAATGACCGAATTTTGAAGCCAATAAAATTCTTTTTCTATGTCTAGAATTATGATTATGATTGAGATAGGTATCTAGGTATATTATATTAATTAGAGATTACCATTAATATCCGAGGGCAACATTAAAAACGGCCATCTTGTTCTAACCTCTTTTTTATTCTGGATAAGCTTGTGTTTGACAACAATCTCACCATGGTAAGTGATGATGTGGCCGAAGGTGGTAAGCACACAAAGCCTAGATGGAAACTAGCTCTCAAGTGCAGCTGTCGGAACACACCCATAGGTGCTTGGCGACAGATTTTCTTTCATCGTGAGGAAACCATAGCACGGTGGTAGGGTACTTTGTAGTACTCGACTGGCTGGCTACCACGCTCATGTTGAAAATCTGTCGCCAAGCATCTATCAGCGTGTTTTGGCAGTTACACTTGAGTTGCTCCTTTCAAGGCAGTCCACAAAGGTCGACAACTCACTGGCAATCTCCATGGTATTGCTGTCTATAGGCGTAAGTCACTTACCATCAGTTTATTTTATGCCACAAGTGTCAACGAAGCTGACGGGTCACCTGGTGGTAAGTGACTACCGTCGCCTATAGACATTAGCAATACCAAGGGGATTGCCAATGTGTTGTACCCCTTATTACAATGCAAGGAACACACCAACAGGTGCTTGGCGACAGATTTTCAACTTGAGGGTGGTAGCCAGCCAGTCGAGTACTAAGTACCCTACCACCGTGCTATGGTTTCCTCACGATGTTTTCCTTCACCGAAAGCTCAAGCCCATTGTAGGATTCGAACCCACGACCTTCGCCGCGGCATCCGACGTCACTACCACTGAGCTATCACCCCCAACAGAAAAAGAAACGTATCGCTTAAATTCTGTGCGTTGATTGAACAAAATAAATAAGTAGAGTTACCTGAAACTCGAGCCCGTGTTTTTCCCTGCAGTAATCCTTTATTCTTGGATAGCATTTTGACATGAGTGTGTTCCGCTCCATCGTTGTATCTGAAATGGAAATTTGATGATGATTAAATACCCATCTAGATATGTTCATTTAGGTGATTACATCAGATTTACTGGAAAATTGGTTTTTCTGCATACCACATTTTTTGTTTTTACTTTGGATATGCTTGTGTTTGGCCGCAATCTCACCATGGTAAGTGATGATTTGGTCGAAGGTGGTAAGCACGCAAAGCCTAGATAGGAACTGGCTCTCAAATGCAGCAGTCGGAACACACCTGTAAGTGCTTGGCGACAGATTCTCAACTTCAGGGTGGTAGCCAGCCAGTTGGGTACTACAAAGTACCCTACCACCGTGCTATGGTTTCCTCACGATGTTTTCCTTCACCGAAAGCTCAAGCGCATTGTAGGATTCAGACCCACAACCTTCGCCGCGGTATCCGACGTCACTACCACTGGGCTATCATCGCCATAAAACTAGTTTACCAACACGTGTTCTTTGGTGACATCAGGTTGACAAGCAGGCAGACGGTCCACCTCATGGTGATCAGACTGTTTGTTTATTGGACTTCTGACATAAAATAAAATATCCTAAATAATAAAAATATCCTGGGACATTTTTCACACACGGCTATCTGATCCCAAATTAAGCAGAGCTTGTAATATGGAAACCAAATAACTGATGATACATCACTTTTTTCTTGAAAATGCATACTTAAATAGATAATTACACCCAGACTCAGGACAAACAGACATGTTCATGCTCACAAATGTCTGTCCTGGATGGGAATCGAACCCACGACCTGCAGCATGATACGCCAACCGGCCCGTCAAAATAAATCAAAATACATCTTGTCTAAAAAAGGGATTCCGGGCTACTCAAGGCATATTCAATGATTTCTATGGGAATACAGCTAACAATTTACATTTACAAAACATGTATAAATTCTACAATAAATCTAAACTAAATGATAGACTGAAAGCCTATTCTCATTGGGCCTCAATAGAACCTTACATTATAAAGTCTAAAGCCAACCACACACGGTAGGTACCACAGACCTTTTATCTAACGAATACCAACCGTTTCACTTTTTGATGTCAATTAACGTGTCAACTGTCAATTAACTTACTTGTGGTAGGAAACATGTCCATTATTTGAGTTTGGCTTTTCCTGTACAGTTTTTACAACTTAATACGGAACAACCAGTCATTTTTCTAGATGTCGGTTGACGTCCGAAGGCAATAACGGTCGGTAAAGCAGCGTAGAAAGCAGACAAATTGTCTGCTTTTTGACATGCGAAGTACCTACGTACACTCGCAACGTCTAGTTAGATAATAGGTCTGTGGTAAGTACACATGTCACTGCAGTGTATTTAAGTACCTACGTGGAGCACAGCAGCTCTTATTACAGCAGGTAACTCCAAAATGCAAAAACTCCTTTAACCTACCTAAAAAATGCAAGGTTGTTTCTAGGTTACTATATTCATATACAGGAGTATCAATAATGGAAAATTGTATATCCATTTCAATATAACCTTAATTAAGTATTTTTATTATCATATTTAAATAAAAGGTATAAAGCAGTGTTGCCCTTATATTGCTTCTCTCTATGGCGGTAGCTTTAAAAAAAGGAAATCTTTGTTTTTTGTGTTGCTATTTGGTTTGCGTCGGAGGGCGCGCATTAATAAAATATTTTTCTTTCTTTCTTTCTTTCTTTCTTTCTTCTTTACAATAACCGATCTTCATGAAGAGCTGGTAAGTAGCCGAAGATTTGAAATAGAACGTAGATAGGGTAGGTTTTTAATGTTTCTAGAAAGCATATAATGCTGTGTGATGGCAACCCTTGTTTAAGGTGTCCAGTAAAAGATACACAAGACCACTAATCAAATTCAATAACTATTGTTCTACAACATTTTGAATTTTTGAATATCGTCGGCTACATAATAATATGGATACATTCTAAATGTCATCAAAACTGCTACCGGAGTAAGTTGAAGGCAATACATGTCATTTTCCATGTCTATATCCTGACTGACTTTCTAACTAACTTAACAACGCACAGCATTTATAAACCACTAGAATTAAAAAATCTTTTTTTTCACACAGATTCCTTCTATAAAACATCCACTAAGCAAGGTTATTTTTGGAACGAAGTTCCTTATCGCGCGTTGTGAAAGGGGGCTAGACGGAAAAAAATCTTACGAAAAATTTACGTTTTACGTCAAAAGGTTATTAACCCCACAAATCTCAATGTCTCTCTCTCTCTCTCTCTTATAGAAAGCAAGCCAGATATTTTCATTTCTATTTATATATATATATATTTTTAATATATATATATACTCTCTCGACTTATATAACTTCGTTCCATCCGGGTGTCCCGTGACACCTCTCAATTTTTTTTTATTAAAATAGGATTTAGTAAAAAATAAAGGTAAAAATACAGTTTCAAAGTAAATTAAACTAAGTAGTATTAAAATTCACAGGCCGCATCAGTTTATTCGCTGTGCTGTGACTCGTGTGCGAAGGTAGCATCGATATAGCAATCGATCCGCATTACGGTTTGTATGCAGTTGAGTTGACGCAGAGTCCGTTTGTATAGAATTAGGTCGTCTCCAGACAACTGCTGTGAACGATGCAGTCGTACTGTGTAGCTTTGAATAGAAATAATAAATTAGAGCTTCGACAAAATGGCGACTGTTAGTCTGTCTGATATTTATAACCAAACAATCATTAAAAACTACATTGAAATTGGTTTTGTTACTTTTTTTATATGAAAAAAAAGTGTTATGTCAGCACCATGATTGCCTATATTTGCCACATTAAATTTTATATGGATTCTAACTACCACAGACCTGTAACAACTACAGATAGTTTTTTTAGCTTAAGATTCTAGATTGTCTCTAAAAGAGTTTAGGTTTTATCTCATAATAAATTGGACTAAAACAGTAAAAACAATGTTGTCACATAAGGCAGAATACCTATAGGATCAATGCCTTTCATTTAAAAAGAAAACAAGCTTACCACTGTTATAAGACAGTATTTACAGTACGTTTATAGAGTAGGCTAGCAGACAGTGTGGGCTAAGTTCGCGTGACAGCGGCCCGTGGCTCACGTCACGTCGCGTGACTGTCACGGCACTGCAGCACACGCTGTGTCGTGTGGGTGAGGCCTAACGCTTCATTATCTACAATCTTACTTAGTGGCTTGAGCTTTAAAAAAATCACCATAGGTATGCCTCTTTATAGGATTTTAGGCCAGCGACTATTTCCAGTAGGAAGTCACGTATCGCGAAATAAAGAAAATAAATATTTTCGGACATTTTTTCACACACAGCTATCTGATCCCAAACTAAGCAGAGCTTGTAATATGGAAACCAGATGACTGATATACTACATATACTACTTTTTTTAGATAATTACACCCAGACTCAGGACAAACAGACATGTTCATGCACACAAATGTGTGTCCTGGATGGGAATCGAACCCACGACCTGCGGCGTGATAGATAGTGTCTTAACCAACCACGCCAACTGGCCCGTCACCTGAAATCGTGCCTGTTAACCCCTGACAAGTATCAATTAAAAAAAATGTAGGCTTATTTTTTTTCTGGGGTTTATTCCACATTTATTCCGACCATTAAAATAATGTTTGCCATGTAGTTTCAGGGGACACATAATCTACCACCGCGCTATGGTGTCTTCAAGATGTTTTTTTTAACAAAAGCTCAAGTTTATTATAGGATTTGTATAGTCTACCTTCCTGGCACTCAAGCCACACAATTTTTTTTATTTTATTTAATGGTTTACTAACATTTGCTTACACTAAACAAAAAAATTAATTCTACTACAATTGAATGACTGAGTGCAACAAACAATTATAAGTAAACACAACATGTAATACAACAAAACATATTTTGGTACCTACAAACTAAGTATCTAAATTAGGTATTGAAAGTATACAAGTTCTATATAGTTTATATATTAAATACAAATAAAATACAAAATCTAGTATAAGTAGTAGAAATGCCTAAACATTAATGTTTCCATTTTATGGTTTTCGTGCCACATTTTAGCATAATCAATACTCCAAATTACTAACTGAAGCTACAAAATTTATCGGTAGAATTCCACCAAAAATAGATATCGTGTTTAAATGCAATTTACACCACATATCGGGTGATGGGCCAAATGAGGGGGAAATGGGTGTTAGGGGGTTGAAATGAACAACTTTTAATTAAGAACATTTATCAGATAGCGGTTATCGCTCTACGAATTCAATTTTCTCGGCCCAAATTTTCGAAGTTCTGCAAAACAGAACGTCGGGTCTACGTGATTATTGGTAACTAAGGCTGGAGCATATTGGAACTAGTTTTCAAGTGCAGATGAAACATGTTACTTGTCAGATGTTAGTTAGTAGTTAGGTACAACAGAAAAATACTGTAGCAGCCTGAAGAACACCCTGTTACCATGCTATGGTTTTCTTGCAATTTTTTTCATTAGCAAAGACCGAAATAGACCGAGCAATGATGGGATATCATTACCTATGAAATTGCCGTTTTGTACAAAAATAATTGAGTAAAAAAAGCCTTTGAAGAGTTTCTTCTTCAAGAACCATCGATAAATTGGCACTGCGCTGACAAATATGCTTTTCATAGACAAATATCTTTGATATATAATAACTAAAGATACACAATCAGCGACAAAAATAGCCTTACCGAATGTCTACCCACTCGATCATTTGGGCGGTCGTTTAATCTAGTAGCATTCGAACGCTCCGACGGTAAACATGCCTCAGTGCTCGTTTAAGATATATTTTGGCTAACAGGTATGAGTCGTAAAATTTTATTGTCTTTTGTACATAGCTTTGTGAATAAAACTTAAAAAAATTTGAGACAGTTTTGAGAGAACTTTTGCTTGGGATTGTTTATCTTTATTAGATAAACAATCTAATCATCAATAGATCTTAATTCTTACAAAAGTGTATTTGGCTGTGTAGTAATAGGTATAGGTATTTATATAGATATTTTTGTTTTGTTTAATATTCATATCATATTTTGTAATTGGATACTATAAATATATAATGTACGCGTATGTATAAACCTAAGCTTATAAATTTTTGCCACCGTAATATTTTCATAATTATAGTTCTTAGTGAAAAATGTTTAAGGGAGTAGATTTAAAATATCTGTTATTGTTATTAGTTTCGTAGTTCTATTTGTAGTCTATTCCTGTTATTTTTCCATAATTTAAATAAATAAATATCAATGACAAAGACGAATATTTACTTCAAATCTATTCTAGCTCGCTCTAAGCAAGCCTATGAGGTAATATAGCATTACAAGATCACGGTGGTCTCAACCTCAAATCGAATGTTATTGTAATCTATAAGATTAATGAATGTCCGACAAGTATATCAATTCATTATGTAGGTAGGTAGTGACTGAGTACCTACTGGGAACTGATGAAATCATCCTTTGATGATTATTTAGGTATGGATAGGTAACAGAATTTTTTTATTATAATACTTTTGCACGGTGGTAGGGTACTTTGTAGTACCCGACTGGCTGGCTACCACCCTCTAGTTGAAAATCTGTCGCTAAGCACCTATCGGTGTGTTCCGACAGCTGCATTTAAGAACCAGTTCCCATTTAGGCTTTGTGTGCTTACCACCTTCGGCCACATCATAACTTACCAAACACAAGCTTATCCAGAAAAAATAACCTACTGAAAGACTCAACAAAAAAAATATTTACACAGACAAATCTTGAATAATATTAATAATACTTTCCGCCCGTTTCACCCGTTTATTTACATGTTACTCGCTTTTCTATAGGTGAAATAATTTTTGAATTCGGTTCACTATTTTTTTAATTTATCCATTACAAACGTCTTTTTTTAAGTAATATCTGTCTAGATATAAATAAAATGTGTTTGTCGATTTGTTAGTTTGTTCGTTTTCCCTTCTTTCACGCAGTAGCATAAAAACGGAGTCATTTATAAATCTCTATTCAAAAAGTCTGTTGAGAATATAAAATCTAAACCGAATAGCATATGACTCTTTTTACAGTAGCGCGTCATTAAAATTAATGTTTCTACACAAAATTCCCCGTTCAACCGTACTTTACATTACACAAGTCTATTCACAGTTTGGTTTGGACAAGAACGCCTATTCCAGGTTCGTTTAGGAGCACTAAAACGCACCGTTTGAACACTATGACGTCGCTAGGCACCTTCCATAACTTATGTTAATGTAAGAATTAGTTACACCTGTCTTTAGTTGGACTACCAGTTTATATTGGATTTTTTGTAGTGCGATCTTTTGTTTTCTGGAATGTTTTGTGTCAGTCAGGGTTACTGCGATTAATACTGCAAATTTTAGCATTAATGTTTTTTTCTTATAAAATACATAAAAAATTGCAGCAATTACTATCAAACAGAATTGTGTATATTCAAATAGATTCGGGAAATTATCTAGGTCTTACCTGTGAAAGTGGAACTGGTGAAGATTCTCACAATCTTGGAGCTGACAGGTGGAAGCAGCTTCAGGGAACCACCGAAGATCAGGTCCACAGTGCGGTCATCCATGGCTCAAGATTGGGTGACTTGGTTTGATGAAGTTCCTGGTGATTTTCAAAAAAAGGTGTAAAAATTTATGTTCGGACCACTTTTCATTAAGACCGCGAGCCAGAACTTACTTTCCTCCTTTTGTATTTGTCGGTCTACTCTTAAAGCTAATAAAGTTTGTTAGTATTTGATGATATGTCCTAAATTACGTACCATCAAGCCCAAAAATATTCATTCTTTTATACGCGATGATAGCTCAATAGTAGTGACGTCAGACGACCGCGGCGATGGTGTGATTGAGCTTTCAATGATGGAAAACATCGTGAGGAAACCATAGCGCGGTGGTAGGGTACTTTGTAGTACTCGACTGGCTGGCTACCCAAGTCTGTCGCCAAACATCTACACGTATGTTCTGACATCTGAACTTGAGCGCCAGTTTCCTTGTTTGTTTGTATGCTTATCACCTACGGCCACATCATCACTGACTATGGAGAGATTGCGGTCAAACACAAGCTTAACCAAATGAAAGTTAATAAGTTCCTAAGCATAACAAAGTTATAGTCGAGATAAATTGCCTAAAATTCTGCCTGATTTTTTTCCAATAACCCTTATCTTTCCGTGACATTCTGCAATCCATATCAGAGATTAGCTTGCACAAATGCTCCTCGATATCAGCCCACACCCTGTCCTCGAGGCTCGGTCCAACGGTCTTGATAACGCGGTTAATAACTAGAGTCCACTCGGCTGATTAAAATCTTTTGTTGGGGGAATTACCCATCATCGGAAATATGTAAGCTCTGTGGGAGTGACGTCGGAGACCATAGCAAAGATGGTGGATTCGAATAGTACAGTGAGATGGAGCTTTCGGTGAAGGAAAACATCGTGAAACCACAGCACGGTGGTATTTTGTATTTGACTGGCTAACTACAGCCTCAAGTCAAAAATCTGTTGCTAAACCTATCGATGTATTCTGGCCGAGTCAGTTCCCATCTAGGTTTTGTGTGCTTGTTGTGTTTGCGGTCAAACACAAGCTTATACAAATGTTTAAAAAATGGGATATTAACAGCTAAACTATAGTCACGGTGTAATAGCCGTTTTAACAACAGAGACACTATTTAACTCACTATACTTTTCTTTTTGACATATGAGTTGTCATAGCTACCATCATGGCGTGCCGTGGTTGACTGATTCATGTATAATTTACACAAACCAAAATTAGAATCATGAGTTACGTGTAAGCCACAACTAATTTTACATCAATACCATCAAAAACCAATAAACACATTAATGTGTATTTCAGACTCAGGCCACGGTTTGAGTATGAGTCGTTAGCCCGCCCAGCCGCCAGGGGCGCGGCGCTCGCGCATATGCTCACCGAGTCGCATTTAGATTTACGAGTACCTAACAAAATTATTGCTATTTCGCGGTTTGCATTTCCTGTGTTGCCTTGTAATGTGGGTAATAAATATTGCCAAGTAGGTACTTAAATTATTTATCAAACTGTAGCCAAATTTTTCGATGAAAAGAAACGTTGAACTGTAACGCTTGAAAGTAAAATTCAAAGGTTTTTTGGATATGAAATCGTATAACGAAGTTACAGTCCAGAGAATTCAATTAAACAAGAAAAAAAACCTACAAAAATATTAATTAAAATACCAACAAATAGAAGCCCCCGCAGCAATTAAAACCCCCATAAAGAACAGGCACATAATAGGTACATAGACAAAGGCTCACCTGCCCTAGTTTCAACGCCTCAAACTTTAATCAATACATTGCACCAATCTAAATGCTAAGGTCGCGGCCATTATCGATCCCTTTTCACTTTCAATCGTAATTATTAGACACTTCAAAAAAGTGAATACAATACAACCTCCTTCGAGGATATAAAAAAAACATGCGCCACGGACTTCGATTTCAAAATAGAAAATTTTCGAAATTCGAACGCGTGAACTTCTATTGTACGATTCGATGGAACTGAAAATAATGGAAGGGATTCTCACAAATCTGTTATTTGGTTACTAGGTAACAGATTTGATTTTAGCTTACGATTGGTAGTTATAAAAAATCTCGTGACGTCACCGGCAGGTACTTGTGTTAAAAAGTTTTATGTCATCAAACTTTTTTATTGTTTTTCCCGCCTTAATGTTTCCATAACGTCCCAACAACATCACCTTACCAACAACCTTTCTTCACAATATTTTCCTTTTAGCAATCATCGCCTTATTTCTTGCTTTATCATACGTCGTAGGAGCTCGGGTAAAATTCTGCAGTCAGTAGGTACCTACCTAGCCGCACTGACGGCACTAACGGCACAGAGTAGACGACGGCGGAGCATCATAAGGTACCTACGGCTACTGAAGTTGTAATTCATCTTTCAAGAGAAGAAACGGCAAAAACTTCAGCTAGGTTACATTTATACAATATTTTTGGAAAATCTGTATTTTTGCTATATTATTATTATGAATGTATCCTATCTCTTATTCCAGGATATAATCTGCCTGTGGGTACTCCAAGTTAAGACCTTTTCTTTTCCCGGGATCTATTTGTTTGGAAGGTTTCATCAAAATCGGTTTGGTGAGACGGGAATTGATAGTAAGTAATTAATTACGATCTATGTAATAAATTAATTTTAAAATCAAAATTAAAATTCTAATCTTAACAAAAAAAAAAAAAAAACGTCATTCGTTTCAAAATATTTTTTTATACTTATGTCTTCTGTATTGAAATGGTCATAGTTTTAATCATAAAAACTAGCATGATCGCTTACTTTATAGATTCAACAATGAATCTCGGCATATTGATCGTCGGTTAGGTGGCTCAGTGATCGGTGGAGTGGTTACAATAAAATAGATATAAAAAGCAATCCATTAGAGCAATGTTGTATGCAGGCCGCACCTTGGCTGCGTCTCCACAGGGCGCGGGCATTAGGGCGCGGGTCAAGGCATGAGCGGGAGCGGGAGCGGGTATAATAGGTAAAATATGTTTTCCGCACTGTTCTCGAAAGCACCACAACACACTATGATTTACTTTCAGCGACAGACAGAAACAACTGGCAACGTATCACACAAACGATAAAATGTTTCCCGAAGGAATAACCATGACACACGCACAGTTTGATTTACGCCGGTGGTAACTTCTGTAATTCGACCTTCATAAGTGCCCGTCTAGGGACTAAACTGAATAAATGGTTTTGATTTAGACTTTGACTTTGAGTAAGATCTTTCCTTTCGCTTGCCTGTAATATGTGGAAGTAATACATAAAAAAAATACATCAAATGTTTCATGCGTGGGTGTAACAAGAATAAACTTTATCGTTTGGAAATTATTACAAATGCTTAGATGGTGTACAGATGGTCCACTTTCTGCAGACGTGGGTACGGTATTTTATAGGACTATCCCGGCATAACCTATCGACCTCAAGTAGACAATCTATTACCAATCACTCGTTGGTTTACCGGCAGTTGCATTTGAGAGCCAGTTCTTTAGGCAGGTCGACAACACATTGGCAATCTCCCTGGTAGACGATAATAAGCACTTACCATCAGATAACCCCCCTGCTTGCTTATTAGACTTCTGACATCTCAAAAACGCATGCATGGAGGCGGAAGAATCGCCACAGCACTTGCTTATGGAATGCAGGAGGCAGATAAAGGGGCACGAATCCTCCTTTCACCAGCGTCATTTCCGGAGGTTTTCAGCAGTCTAAAAACGTTGCTAGCCTTTTGGGATGACCTGTGTTGGTTGGAGTGAGAAGACACAGAAGTTTAAATACGTACAATGGCCCAATCAAGAGGCTAAGTGCGGAAAAAGGCCCGTCAATACAAACAAAAAAACGCTAAGCGATTCGCTCACCGCTTATAGCTCGCGCCCCTCCAGCAACGGAAACGCGTCTATTTTTGTGGCGATTGTACCTGCGAACAGCGCTTTTAGAAGCAAAGCAATAGCATGCCGTAAACCGGGTTCCGGATGTGCCCCGGGTATGTTTCAGCTTCAACTTAATAGTTTTACTGAAATGTGGTAAATGCTCAATACTTTGTTGTGTTTAAAGGTGTTAATCTTTTAAAGTGATAGAAAGAAACGCGTCATACTTGTGAACAGGTGCTGCTTGTGGGGGCTGGTCTGCTTGTGTTTGTTGTTTACTAAGTCAGTCATAATTAAATTTTATAGATTACTATTTTTGCCGCCATAACACTCAAATATTTTCAGTGATACTAGATAAATAAATTATTGAATATAATAGGTGTAAGTTGTTTTTGAAAAGAGTAATTGCTGAGTTCATTGCCGGCTCTTCTCAGCATAAGCAACCTTCGCAACCGAGCATTAGAGTCTGACTATTCATAAGTGCCGCCGTGCAGTGGCGATGGCTGCCACGCGCGTCATACTTGTGAACAGGTGCTGCTTGTGGGGGCTGGTCTGCTTGAGTTTGTTGTTTATTAAGTCAGTCATAATTAAATTCTATAGATTACTATTTTTGCCGCCATAACACGCAAATATTGTCAGTGAGACTAGATAAATAATAATTATTGAATGTAATAGGTGTAAGTTGTTTTTGAAAAGAGTAATTGCTGAGTTTATTGCCGGCTCTTCTCAGCATAAGCAACCTTCGCAACCGAGCATTAGAGTCTGACTATTCATAAGTGCCTGTGAAGGCCTTTTTGGATGAATAAACATTTCATTTCATTTCTGAAATGGCTGAGGTATATCTGCTGGCATGATATCGATTTCTATACCTATACAATTTTTTTTGTTTGTTTTCGCCCCTTCAGGGCAGGCTAAAGTCTATTGATAATATTGCCGAGTCTTACATAGGTATTCATTTCTTCCGTTTAGTTAGGTAGTCACATTCACGGTACAGTCTAGTCCTCGTCCGTACAAGTCCAGTCAAGTCGGGTTTTAGTGAAATTGGTAGCTGTTCCACAAAAACTTTTCACGGACTTCTTGGGATGACCTGGAAAGTCACGATACACGCCTTCATTATATTTAACTTCACTTGTGCACTTAGATTGATCTTTATTGGACAAAATACTACCGAAATTATTCAATAAAACTCAAAATACACGAATTTCTTCGCAAGTTCCCGCCAAAAATTCTATTACTATACAAGTCGTGATAGATTACCTTCTTGGACAAATATTTGTGTGCATCATGTCAAGTGACACTCAATCTGTCAACTTATACCTACTCGATAGCCACTTGAGTAAGCTCAAGTGTAAGGATCCATGGTGTTCCTGTGATCCGTGAACCTAGCAGTCGCATTCAACCTGAAGTTGCACGCATTGAGGCGGATTTTTGTGTTTTTGAAATGAAAACTTCTTTAGTGGCGTTATGCACTTTTTTGGGATGGGTAAAAAATGTTAAACTCGCGTCAAGTCACGTGACCTAATCGAAAATTCGTAAGGAGGGAGAGTAGACCGCCGGCGCGCCGCAGGAGAGGAAGTAATATCCCCCCCTCTCTTTCTACCGCGCCGGCGGTCTATGTCATGTCTATGTACGATAGCCCAATAAATGAATATTGTATTTTTATTACCACATAAATGATAGTACTTTTATTCTGATAAATAAAGCAATACGTGCGAAATTATTCCCTAACCATTCCAAAATATTCAAAATTGCACAACGTTAATGTTCAAGTTTGCACTGCCGGCACTCCCGGAGTGCAACCCGTTGTTTTTTTTTTCTTTTCTTTGCTGGCTATGGTCATGTCACATTTATGCCAATAACAAGTTTTATTCTTCAGAGTTTTTATTCAAGACTTCGAATAAACAGACATGTCTGTCCTGAGAATCGAACCCACGACTGTTGCGCTACAGATTGTTACCAACCACGCCAACCAACCTAATCAATATTAATTTTCACCTGGAGTAAAAACCGTTACATAAAGCCCCGTTCTAAGCGTAAAAGTGAATTATATTTACGCGCCCCGTTAATACTTAATTAGTTGAAGTAATTCGTTTTAACAATGCGCCTTTAATGAGTAGAGCCTTTGTTGCCAGCATTCTTTTACACTTTTGCAGTGTTTACAGCCTCGAGCTTTTTTAATTTGTTTTTGTGGCGTCAGTCTGAAGTAAAAATGTTTAAAATTGGTCTAGTCCAAAAAAATTGTGTGATACCTTATTGTTTCCTGAAAACTAGTAGTTTTTAAACGCTAGTTATACATATTGCTACTTAAATACAAATAATTTTCCAGATCGGATATCATGTACCTATCAGATTAAATAAAAATGAATTTACGTTTTTAAACCGCGTTTTTTCATACACTGGATAGTGTTAGATATTTGTTTAGGGTTCCGTACCCAAAGGGTAAAAACGGGACCCGGGACCGGGATTACTAAGACTTCGCTGTCTGTCTGTCTGTCCGTCCGTCCGTCTGTCTGTTACCAGGCTGTATCTCAAGAACCGCGATAGCTAGACAGTTGAAGTTTTTACAAATTATGTATTTCTGTTGCCGCTATAACAACAAATACTAAAAACAAAATAAAATAAATATTTAAGGGGGGCTCCCATACAAAAAACGCTATTTTTTTGCCCTTTTTTGCTCGATATCAATAATGGCAACAGGTAGGTACCTACTTGAAATATTCACAAAATACTCAGTTGTATTTTTACTTTAATAAAAATTTAAATTAAATAAATATTTAAGGGGGGCTCCCATACAACAAAGTGATATTTTTGCCTTTTTTACGGAACCCTTCGTGCGCGAGTCCGACTCGCACTTGGCCGGGTTTTTTTAAATTAGGCAACATTGAATACATACAAAAACAACTGAAATTTAAATAAAAACCATTGAAATTGAATTCTCAACTTATGATACAGGATTTATTTTCCTTTAAAACAATCTATTCTTGATACTTGATCTATTTGATTTTCATTCTACAATACGGGCCTAAGAATGTATAGACAGTTATGAATTAATGAAATGAATAATAAAACCATTGATTGTTTTAAGACAAAATAAATATATTTTAATTCATTCATATCCTGAATACTGACAGTTGGCGGATCTATTACCTTTGTACAGTCAACAATATAATTGTTTAGTTCATTTTCATTTTTATTTTGGTTGTGGAATGAGCTCCTTGTAGAGGTTTTACCTAAAAACTACAGCATGAGATTCTTCAAAAGAGGAGTAAGGTTTATGCAAGGCCGGCAACGTGCTCGTGACGCCTCTGTTGCAAGCATCCGCTTACCATCAGGTGAGATATTTCTAAAACACATGTATATTAATTTAGAGTTCAATATAATATTAAATAATAATTTATAATTTTACTAGCTGTCGTCCGCCGTTTCACCCACGTTCCCGAAGAATCTTCTCTTTTCCTGGGATAAAAAGTATCCTCTCTTATTCCAGGATATAATCTATTTGTGTCAAGTTTCATTAAAATCGGTTTAGTAGTTATGGAGTTCAACGCGTGCCAAGATTATTTTTGACGTTTTATAGAGCGCCTGGCTCCCACCTTTCTGTAAGTTTCAGCTGAAATTACGAGTGGTTTCTTCATTTTATGCCGTAATTTATCATCTCTAATGATGGATGCAGTGATAATGATCATAATTTTTTTATTCCAAAACAAAAGCTTTATGTTCAGGCGATGATAGGTCATTGGCGTCGGATACCGCGGCGAAGGTCGTGGGTTCGAATCCTACAATGGGCTTGAGCTTTCGATGAAGGAAAACATCGTGAGGAAACCATAGCACGGTGGTAGGGTTTATAGTACTCGACTGGCTGGCTACCACCCTCAAGTTGAAAATCTGTCGCTAAGCACCTGTTGTTGTTCCGGCAGTTACACTTGAGAGCCAGTTGCCTTTAAGGCATTGTAATAAGGTGTACAACACATTGGCAATCCTTTGCTAATGTTTATAGGCGACGGTAGTCACTTACCACCAGGTGACCCATCAGCTTCGTTGTCACTTGTGGTATACAAAAAATGTTACCTTCAGCTACTTAATAATAAGGTGTCAAGGGACACCGGATGGAACGATGTTATATAAGTCGAGAGAGTATATATATATAAAAAAAACATAAATAGAAATGAAAATATCTGGCTTGCTTTCTGTAAGAGAGAGAGAGAGAGAGTGAGAGACAGACAGAGAAACATGCGCACGCCGCACAGCTTAATAAACATACATAGTGACATAAAAAGTGTCGGGACAATTTTTCGTAAGAATTTTTTCCGTCTAGCCCCCTTTCACAACGCGCGATTAGGAACTTCGTTCTTCGGAAAATATCTATAGAGAGTATTTTTGTGCTTTTAAAACATGCGGAGCTTCCAGCTGACTGTACTATTAACACCGTCAAGGTAAATAAAACATTATCTAGCGCCCCTCGCCCCTCGCCCCTCGCCCCTCGGTTCGTGTCTCGTGCATTGAAAGACAATATTGTTATGTCATTAATAAAACACGCCAGTTTATGGTCGATGAAACAATCAATCTTACCTTGTCGTGGAATAGTGAATTTCATTTTATTGACATATCACAGTGATTTACACGGTACGTTGTTAAAAAGATATAGGTAAGAGTTGGCGTAGAGAAGGACATTATTTTATTCTGGCAATCTTTTGGCTGACCAATGTCAGTTAATCTAGGCGAATAACGAAATGTAAGTATGTATTCAAATGTACCTACCTACAAACCTATGAACCTATAGTTTTGTAATACTCGAAATACTCACCCATGCTATCTTAATTCTATTAAATTTCTTATTTCTTTGGCGTACACTCATTCTTTATTTTTAGAAATTAATCTTTAAATTGAATTATTAAAACCACTGTTAGACGGAATACTGGCCACCCATAGCACAGGCTAGCCTAGTTTGGGGGCCAGGAAACATCGAACACATGTTTTTCTTGTTTATTTACAGTAAAAAAAAAAAAAAAACTTTAGATTGATTGAAATGTGAATTAGTCACAGCGGGACTATTGCGTGGCTGGCACGGTCCCCAGACCTGAATCACATTGACTATTGCAGAATTAATATCGACATTGAGAGATGCAGATGAAACAGTGAAAAACAACAGAATGGCGTTCATAAACTTCTTTAGAAGATGTAAAGTCTGCATAGAGTAGGAAGATTGAAATTTCGAAAAAAAAATGTGGCTTTAAAACACACTAAACAACAATTTATTAAGTTTTAATATCTTTTCCATTCACCCATTCAAATTTAAGATTTCGACTTTGTGTGTTTTAGATCAATTTTGAGTCGGAAACTGTGAAGATAGCTGCAATGAAATTTACAGGATAAATAGCTGATAAAATGGACAGGTTTTTAAAATGAGTACTAGACTACTTAAAATAAGGAAACTGAAACCTTTCTACTAATCTCATACTAAATGTATGGGAGTGTTTAATGTCAAATTTTTTGATACTTTTCGTTTGATTTAAAAAAAATTATTGATGTCATTGTACTGATTAGGTAACGTGCTTTCGATATGAGTTTTTTTTATATCTGTAACAGATACGGAATAATCGCCTAGACACACTTAACGATTACAGCCTGTATATATTTAGTACACCTCTTATCTTAAAAATTTAAAACAAAGTATTAGGTTCAGCACAAGCCTACTACCAAAAGCTATATTTTCTACCCTATATTTAAAGATTAATTTCTAAAACGAACAATATTTAAAAACAACAATAAGAAGACTGCTCTAGTTACAATAAGGCTCACGGATGTGGCGTACAGTTCAGCCAATGAGCCAAGGTGACTACAACGCGATGCGTGACTTGAAATTATCTGTGTCCATTGCACCACGAGTTTGTAACGTGACCCACTCGAAAATTATCGTTACTGCTAAAAACTAGTTACAGGAGCAGTAATGTCTGCTAGGTGCCCCAGGGGGGGAAGTCATGGATGGCCCCCTTTGGGCTGGGTCTAGAACGACTAAATAAAAAAAAAAAACTTTGTATAATGGCAAAAATGGTAATTACGCATATTTTTTATAATTAGACTAGCTTTTGCCTGCGACTTCGTCCGCGTGAAATTAGTAACTTGGGTAGCATATTTTTATCCAATCTGCCTTTTCATCAATTTGCTAATTACTTAAGAAATTATTGATTTTTGAGATAACTTCCACCCCTTAATCCTTTAAGAGGGTGAAAACGGGAAAGCGATCACGCCCACTACCTATCATGCCGCAGGTCGTGGGTTCGAATCCCATCCAGGACGGCCATTTGTGTGCATGAACATGTCTGTTTGTCCTGAGTCTGGGTGTAATTATCTATTTAAGTATGTATTTACAAAAAAAAAGTAGTATATCAGTTATCTGGTTTCCATATAACAAGCTCTGGTTAGTTTAGGATCAGATAACCGTGTGTGTAAAATGTCCAAGGATATTTATTTATTTATTATTGTAATTGAATTGAATCCTGTTCTGTCTAATTCTCGAGTATATGACCCCCTAATGTATACCTACATTATTTATATTGATATGATACCTACTGCTTTTTTCATCCAGTTTCGTTCAAACTGGATGCAAAAAGCTAATATCGCGAAGACTGGAAATAGTTGAAGGAGGCCTACACCAAGTTGGTTGAGAGAGGCTAGAGAAGAAGAAGAACTTCGAGGTTCCGTTAATTCTAAATAGACAGATCCTTTAAAAACAACATAAAATCACAGAACAAGTTCATTTTGCGAATTAATTGTTTAAATAAGAAATTGAAAACCGCTTCTTGTTTTATACCCTAAAAATGCCAAGTTTAACATAAAAATAATTTAAAACGCAAAATGTTTTACATAAAATAAATTTTCTCATGAAAATATGTTACAACTTTTGATATAAAAATAAATAAATCAATTAAAATAATCGTATCGGCCCACAATGGAAACAATACCTCTAAACGGTCGATCAGGTGACTCAAAAGCAATAGGTCAATGGCCGTAGCAACAGCTGTTTTTTGTCTATGGAACTGTTTGCAGACGACCGGCGACCGTGATACCACAAAATAATTCTTGGAATAATTTATTAGTTGCGTTGTCACTGATGGAATCATTTGCAGCTTTGTTGTGATAATGATATTTTGAAGAGCGGTTTATGGACAAATATCTGAATTTATTTTTATGTCACAAGTGACAACGAGGCAGGCTGGTCACCTGATGGTAAGAGGCCACCTAGGGTTAGGCCCTAGGAGGGCACTTATGAAGGTCGATCTGTAGAAGTTACCACCGGTTCGGAAGTCAGCCTTCAACTGAAAATAGCCGGCAAGAAATTCAGCAAGGTTACGTTTTAAATATTTTTGGACCATCTGACTAAATTGGTTTTTTTAATTCAAATATTTATCAATTTTATGCTTCTTCAAAGGTTCAAGATATCAGACAGACATAAATTACTTTCGCATTTATAATATTGATTGTTATTGATATCGAATAATAACCTTACATTTATCATTTGTCCTGCAAAACGATGGTGAAATTGAATCGACAAAATTTACAGTCGAAATTAAGCATTGGTTTGAATTGAGGCTTTTTGTATTGTGTTCTTCAACTTCATGACAATTATTCAGTACTAACTATCTCCCGCGGTTTCACCCGCATTCCAGGGGAGCTTATCTTTTGCCGGTATAAAAAGTATCCTATGTTTTATTCCGGGATATGATCTACAGGTGTGCAAAGTTTCATAAAAAAATGATCCAAACACATTATAATATTAGTAGAACAAATTAAAACTAATTTCTCTGCTAGTCACAGTCTTTAGAGTTTGTTACAAAACCAATGTTTTTTCTACTAAACCTATAACTTTTTTTTGTTTTTTTATGTCACAAGTGACAACGAGGCAGGCGGGTCACCTGATGGTAAGTGACAACCGTCGCCTATAGACATTGGCAATACCAGGGGATTGTTAATGTGTTGTACACCGTATTACAATGCCTTAAAGGCGAACTGGCTCTCAAGTGCAATTGCCGGAACACCAACAGGTGCTTGGCGACAGATTTTCAACTTGAGGGTGGTAGCCAGCCAGTCGAGTACTACAAAGTACCCTACCACCGTACTGTGGTTTCCTCACGATGTTTTCCTTCACCGAAAGCTCAAGCTCATTGTAAGGATTCGAACCCACGACCTTCGCCGCGGTATCCGACGATTATCACTGAGCTATCATCGCCTTTATTAGTCTACTAGTTATCCCCCGCGGTTTCACCCGCGTTTCCCGTGGGATCTAATCTTTTCCAGGGATAAAAATATAGGTGCTAATACACTCGCAAATAACGTGGCTTTATATTGGTAAAAGAATTAAAATCGGTTCAGTAGATCCAGAGATTACCCCCTACAACCTCACAAACTTTACCTCTTTATAATATTAGTTGAGATTATTATTATTATTATAAAAGACATAGTAAGATAGTAATTTTTTTTTATTACATGGGGAAATCCTCATGGATACCCGGCCGCTCGAGGGGGGCAGCTGGCCGGGTTCTTCTTCTTTCTTCTTTCTTCGTACGGGCGGTTTCCGCAATTGGGCGACGGATTGCGCCCTTTTTGCGTCGGAGGGTGTTTGGCTGGGGGGGTTACTCCAGCCATCCTATATCCTCAAGGAAGCCTGCCAGCGCCTTGACGTTGCCGACCGCCTCCCTGAGACTACCCGGGTTGCCCAGGTAGTTTGCCCGGCATTCGGCCACCCCACCGCATTCCAGCAGGACGTGGGCGGCTGTTTCTTTTGCCCTCATGCAAGCTCTGCACAGGGGGCTGTCTGTGACACCTAGATTGAACAGATGTTTATTAAAACTGCCGTGACCGGTTATAGCGCTAGTTACTAGTCGCAATCGTGGTTTACTCAGTTGTAGGAGTGCTCTAGAGAGCCTTGTATTAAGTTGAGGCAAAGCTAGTTTGGCCTGCCTGCACTCCTCATGGTTGTTCCAGTAGTTTTGGTGGAGGTGGTGTGTGCGTTCACTTATCCTACCTTTAAACCAGCAATGTGGGAGAGGGAGAAAGGGTTCGGGTCCCACCGGTTTTGACTCCGATCCTCTCCTTGCCAGTGAGTCAGCTGCGTCATTGCCTCTGTCTCCACTGTGTCCTTTGATCCATTGTATGGTTATGTTATTTTGGATGCCTACCAAATTTACGGCCTTTTGACATTCCACTACAAGGCTGGATGTCACCTTAGTACGATCCAGTGCTTGTAGTACTGATTTGCTGTCTGAGAGAATGATAATGTTATGATCTGTTACCTTTCTTGTCGCTATTGCCTGAGCCGCCAGTAGGATCCCCATGCATTCAGCCTGGAAGACTGTGCTGTGGGATCCAAGGGGTTTGGCAATGTTGATGTTAAGGTCCTCCGAGAAGACGCCTGTACCAGTGCCTGCACTGGTTTTTGAGCCATCCGTGAAGATAGTGAGTGATCTGTGGACCCTGCTAGGGTCGCCGCACTCGGACAGTTGAATTTTGAATCTTTTGTTAAAGATGTGGATTGGCGCCACCTTGTCACAGGGGGCGTCTATTAAGGGTGTGTTGTTCCAATCTAGAAAAATACTGTTAAAGTGCTTGACTTTATCAAACCTGTTTAGTTTTAGAAATTTGAGTCTTAGAGCTGCCTGAGCCGCTTCTTGTTGGATGAATAAGTGGAGCGGCGGTAGATTTAGCATGGCTTCCATGGCCGCAGTCGGAGTGGTCCTCATGCATCCTGTGATTGCACAACATGCTAGTCTTTGGAAGCTTTGGAGCTTTTTGACGCAAGTTCCCAACTTGGTTCTTGGCCACCACACAAGGGCTCCGTAGCTTAGCATTGGTCGTATTATTACCGTGTATAGCCATTTGAATATCTTGGGGGACAGACCCCAGCGTTTACCTACTATTTTGCGGCATTGCCACAGGACTATGCTGCTTTTTTTGGTTTTCTGGTCAATATGGCTGCTCCAGTTGAGTTTACTGTCCAACGTTAGACCTGCTGGCCGGGTTATGTCAGACTCCTACTGACTAAAACCCCACGGTGTTTCAACCTGTCGCTGCTGGTGCTAGGTATACGGGGGCGCCGAGGCATTCGTCCGGGTTACTTCAACTCTGACCTTAATCTTGAATCGCATATATATTAAATTCTATTATTACCTTATTGTTTTCCTGGGACATCTGTATGTAACCTATTATAGCCAACACTTAATAATACTTTATTTTAAACGCCTATCAACCTTTCATGATGTTGAATTCAACCATCACTCCAAAAGGTGCTTTCTTTAATAGAAAATTGTACATTAAATTACCTGAATACAGTTCCATCGTAAACAAAACGCAGAGAAGACCCGAAATTCCCATCTCACCGGGACAGTATGTCCCTGGAGGACACTAGAGGTGATTATTTTCCTGTTACCCGACCGTACAGGGATCCCATATGGATACGAGACAAACAGATTGTTTGTACGTATTCTAGTACATTTTGAGAGATCCCAATGCGGCGCAGTACCTACAGTTTTATTATAATAATATTATACTACATATGCATTTTTTGTAAGTACATACATATTCTATGTACGTACGATATTATGAAATTAAGTGCGGTGTTACATTGAATAAGTTATTAGTTAAAAACTTTCTTAAAAACAAGCTTTGGATTTAGAGTGACTTTATTTTCGAGTTATTCACAGCAAGCCAAAAAAAAGCCCTTTCATTTGATACCCATATTGTAGGATTACATTAAAAAATAATAGTCCGCCATCTTAGGTGTTCCGCCATGTTGGATTTAGAATGACGTCACACAGCTGACCATGCATTGTCCAAACTAATGGTAGGGGAGGCAATGATGCTAAATTTGTAGTTACTCGAGCGTCTTTGGGACCTACTGGAATTTGAAGATTAGATGGAATAAAGAAAAAAAGGCTATATGATATTTTCCCCTTCAGCGGTGGGGGGAGCGTCTACAGGGTTTCAAAAATGTAAAAAAAAAACAGTCACCAAGAAATACTCGAGCGCGTCAGATATTAATAGGGTATTCGCGCCACGTCTGTCTGATAACGGAAACATAATAATCTGCCGTTTTGCGTGGTGGGGGTGGCCGTACAAAGGGGTCGAAAATATTTTAAAAAAAAAATTACTCGAGCGCGTCAGACATTGATAAGGAATGTTAAGTGAACCCTCCAGTAGCTCCTATTTTAAAGACTGACGATTTGGACGCGACCATCAGTCAGGGCCGATTTTTGAAAATGCAAAAAAAAATCGTGACCTTGATTTACTCGAGCGCGTCAGATTTTTATACAGGCGGTTCTTCTTGATGGCCTTGTTGTACTGACCCATAATCTGACAATTATGTTGAGGGATTTCCTTAATCTGACGATTTGAAAAAAAATATATATAAAAAATATCGAAATCTCGAAAATGGTTCAAGATACCGAAAAAATGTTTGTGCAAAAGTTGTAGAGAATTTAATCTTCTACAATATTTATTATGAATACATATTCCAAAAAAACCCATAGGAAACGAGATATTTGCAATAAATGATTTTTTGACCTTTGACCTTGAAAAATCAGTAGTCGCGGGCACCCTATGATAAGTAGCTTTTGAGTTAAGTTTTAGGGTATCAAAATAAAGGTCTATACAAGTTAATAGGTGACTATCTCTCATTCTGAGGTGAAACTCATAATATTCCTGGACTATACACTTAATAATGATTTTAGCTACTTCGGCTTGTGCAAATCGGCAGATTAAGATATTTCCGTGAATCGTGACTAATTTCCTTCAAAATAAAAAAAAAACTAATCGCGCTCGAGAAAATCCAGGTGACTTTTTTTTTTTGCAACTTTGTGAGTCTCCAATTTTCTTTCGTCACACCCAAATTGTCAGATTATTGAAATGTACACTATTTTGCATGTAACTAACTTACCTTACCTTAATCTGACGCGCTCGAGTATTTCAAACCATCGATTTTTTTTTACTAATCTGACGGGCTACCCTAGACGTTCGACACTATATAGAGGGCTCACATTTGGTGAGAGTACTTCACAAGGTGCAAGGTTGCCCCCCTTATGTTAATCTGCCGCGCTCGAGTAAATCCCGAAATCCCCTATTCGCCTCCCCTACCATAAACGTGTATACCAAATTTCAGCTCAATCGGTTAAAGATATCTGCTTCAAAATTTTGTAGCAAGATTCCCCGGAAAAACATACATACTTTACAAGATAAATCTTGTAAAATGGCCGTACTATGTAGTTCAGAATAGCGCTGCTGTACACGTTTATTTCAACGATCAAGAGTACGAAGCGCCCGTGTATAGCCGCTCTAAGATGTACTAAGTGGGCAAGACATTTGGAAAGACAAGTTCGTAGGTGGTCCAAGGTAGGCGCCGCGGCCGCAAGGATTACTGGCAATCACTACAAAAGTATTTGAGTAGGTTTTGAGTACACGTTATATGTTGGAAATCCGACAAACAGGCAGGTGATAGCTACCCAGGTGGGTACTGCAAAGTACCCTACCACCATGCAAATGTATTACCTCCATAAAAAGCCACGCAATACCACATTTCAATTGTACAGGGCGTGTACAACTCACAAATCGATATTTAATACAGAATTGCACGCTGCGCGCCGTTTCTGAAAAGTGTCTGCGTTTTACAAAATGGAAAAAGTTTCTAATCACTGAGTTGTACGTAATTGTCATTTGTAAATAAAAAAAAAACAATTGTTTTGAACGGAATGAGATTCGTACTGTTTTCGTATATTCTTTACGAGGGTGCAATCAAAATGATCGTGTTTTAGACACTTTTGCAAAGACGATATCTTGGCTTTGTAAACCGATCAATTAAAGGTTTTTTTAATTGATCGGGTTTTCATAAATACTAACTAGAGCGACACTAAATTGTTATGGTTTACTTTTTACGGAAATAAATGTTTTTGAGATATTTGATGTAAAAGTCAACCATTTTAAACACTGAGGGTATTTAATTTAACGGTCACATTTCGTAAATAAAATACATAATATTTACCCACTTCATTATTCTTTATAAGTGTATTTGGAAACATTACACATCACTTAAAAAAGTAACTAGTAAAAATCTAATATATCTAAAGAGGAAAGATTAGATGTTTTATTTGTTTGTTTGTTTCGATTTAACACAAAAACTACTCGACCGATTTTAAAAAATCTTTCACAATTAGAAAGGTACATTATCCCTGAGTAACATAGGCTATATTTTTATCCCGGGAAAAGATAAAATCGCACGGGAACGCGGGTGAAACCGCGGTAGACAGCTAGTTCGTAATATAGTCTCGGACTCGTGTCCCCATCCACACAAGGGACCATGTTAGTGAACTACGCCACTCCTCAATCTTGCATTACAACTTGCTAAATTGGATGCACCCTCCTAAGCTAGATCTGTCTAGAACAAAACCGTGCGCGTAATCTAAAACAGCGAGATCTGTACAGAACACTCGGTTGTCAGTCGCCAGACTCATCTTTACGTAATGTTGCGGACGTAATACAAAACCAGGATTTTTATGTCAAACCCAGGGGTGTATTTTATAAAGAGAAATTCTGCTGTTTTGAATTAGAATGCTTTTCGTTACAAATACGTGGGTAAATCCATTTTTTTCTTATGTAGTTTTATGACCGTCCGAAACTATCAACATGCCTAATTAATTAACCTAGGTTAAAGTCCTAAAAGTGATGGCCTAACCAATTGGTTAAACACTAATCGTAGACTTCAGTTAGGATCAAGCATCATCCTCATGTTCAGCCCAAGAATGTCCGCTGCTGGGCATACATTTAAGGCGATGATAGCTCAGTGGTATTGACGTCGGATAACGCGGCGAAGGTCGTGGGTTCGAATCCTACAATGAGCCTGACCTTTCGGTGAAGGAAAATATCGTGAGGAAACCATAGCACGGTGGTAGGGTACTTTGTAGTACCCGACTGGCTGGCTACCACCCTCAAGTTGAAAATCTGTCGCCAAGCACCGGTTGGTGTGTTCCGGCCTTTGCACTTGAAAGCCAGTTCGCCTTTAAGGCATTGTAATAGGGTGTACAACACATTAGCAATCCCCTGGTATTGCCAATGTCTATAGGCGACGGTTGTCACTTACCATCAGGTGACTCGCCTGCCTCGTTGTCACATGTGACATAAAAAAAAGGTGATTTAATAGAACACAAGCTACGGGCATAGCATAGACAACCTGAAGTTGCATTGGGCAACGTTTGCCGCCCGAACTTTCCAGAAAGTGTCAAGCGGGATAAACTTCCATTGCATCTGACAACATGGTCAGTAGTTATGTTGAACCTAACTGTAGTCTACGATTAGTATTGAACCAATGGGATAGGCCATGGATAGGCCACTGATCACTCTAGGACTTAAACCTAGGTACATTTTGTTTTATGAAACTGTTTAATTTTTTTTTTTTTTAAATTCTGGATAGGCTTGTGTTTAACTACAATCTCATTATGGTAAGTGATGATGTGGCCGAAGGTGTACCAAGTACCACCGTGCCGTGCTATTTAATATGCACCATAGAATATTTTAGACTCCTAAAACGATACATGCCGTACACAATAAAGCGACCTAAAGAGCTAGCTCTAAAACAAAAACGATTAACCTCGTGTTTCATTTTAACACTGCATTACGATGTGTGCAACTATTGTTTTAAACAATATAACTATGGGTATACATATATTATGTTTGATATACCGTTGCAGTCACTATAAAAAGGTGATGTATAGTTTCGCGCGTTGTGAAAGGGGGCTAGACAGAAAAAAATCTTACGACACTTTTTACTGTCTCTCTCTCTCTCTCTTATAGAAAGCAAGCCAGATATTTGTTGATAGTTGTTGTTGTTTTTTTTTTTTTAATATATATATATACTCTCTCGACTAATATTTCGTTCCATCCCTTGACACCTCTCAAGTTTTATGATTTGATGCGTTGGCGGAAAACGCTCCCCGCCCGCCGTTCTCCCGGAGCCTGGATTATATTTTTGGATAAAATACTTGCGAAACGACGAGCTCCAGACCACGGGCCCATGGTCTCTATCGCATAGTTATTTGTTTCTATACATCGCCAGTAAATGGAAATGTTAAATATTAATACTTAAGGTTGTCAAAGTGAAACTTAAACACCTAGGTATCTATATTTTGATTTCTCTGAATATAAAACTGCTTTGGATAGCTAAGCATTATTATCTTGGTATTTTTTGTTTTAGTTTACTACGTAGAACTAATGCGGGTTATAATTTTTTATGTATTTTGTATTCGTTTAAGAATAAAATTGTTAAACATTTGAAAAAAAAAGCCAATATAGTGAGATGGTCCAAAAATATTTAAAAAATGTAACCTTGCTGAGTTTCTTGCCGGTTCTTTTCAGTTGAAGGCTGACTTCCGAACCGGTGGTAACTTCTGTAATTCGACCTTCATAAGTGCCCTTCTAGGGCCTAAACTGAATAAATGGTTTTGACTTTGACTAAGCAATTGATACAAGATCAGTACTAGATCCTAGTTTCTTTCCTACTAAATTCGTAGTCCTAGCCTTTTCATAATTTCCCCACATTCAACATAATCACTACGACAGAGTTGTATGTAGGTTTGTCTGTAACAATGCATAGAATGACATCATCCTGCACCGCCGACAATCGTGATCGGAATCGGACGAACGGACAGTAGACCTATTTAGTTATTATTGTAGTTATGTAAGAATTAAATGATTTGCATTACGTTAGCAAGTTTAACTGTATTTTGCACGGTGGTAGGGTACTTTGTAGTATCCGACTGGTCGAACAGGAACCTATCGGTTTGTTCCAACAGCTGCACTTGAGAGCCAGCAAATTGCAATGTTTTTATTTCAATTCTTTCAATTCGGTAGTCATATTTTATACGAAACCTTATACTTCTATCTGTATCTGTACTAATATTACAAAGAGGTAAAGATTGTGAGGTTGTAGGGGGATCTCTGGATCTACTGAACCAATTTTGAAAATTCTTTTACCAATAGAAAGCGACGTTATTTGCGAGTGTCGTAGGCTATATTTTTATCCCGGGAAAAGATAAGATCCCACGGGAACGCGGGTGAAACCGCGGGGGACAGCTAGTTAATTATACACCTAAACCTTCCTCATTTATTATTTACGAAATACTCTAAACATACGAAAATAACAAGCATTTTTTTCTTTCTATATGAAATTACACAATTATGTCTTTTATCGCATTTGTCTCGAATTGAGTTAGGCTAGTATTAAATTCAGGATAAATAGAACTTCCATAGAAACTAGGCACGCGACCATAAATCCCGCTTAACAAGCCGAAAAAATCTCATAATAATAAGATTAACTGCCCATTACCCACATCTAGGTATTTATACCCCATATCTATCCCCACACGGAAAAAAATCAACCTATATAAATATCATAAAATGACCCCCAAAGATCATAAACATTCGCTGAGCGGACAGTGCATTTTGGACAGTTATTGCGAAAAATGGTCATGTTTTGCGTGTCATTGATTTTTTATGGCTTCATTATGAGGTGTGAAAGGGTGGAGGCACGTTTCTTGTTATGAGGACTATACATTTATATGTAAATATTCAGCTTTATGTGGTCACCAATTTGTTTGATGTGGCGATGTCTTGTTAGGCATGAGCCGGTGTTTTTATTGCATGGGATATCGGATACATTTCGGCGAGTGTGCGACGGCATTGCATAACTTGATTCCACCAAGCCCGTTCCATCATCGGACAACCAGACGTACGGCGATGCGCCACCGTTACATGGTGGACATTCCATCTCTACGCACGACGCGATTTGCTTCATCTTTCATCATGCGTACTGCAAAGGAGTGGAACTCCTTGCCTGAGTCTGTGTTTCCCGATAATTACAACCTGGGAGTCTTCAAGGCTCGAGTGAACAGGTTACTTCTAGGTAAGCGTGCACCATCGTAGACCACATCATCACCTAAGATCAAGTTAGATTGTGGTCAAACGCAAACCTATTTAACAATTTAAAAAACCGGTCAAGTGCGAGTCGGACTCGCGCACCGAGGGTTCCGTAATGGAGTCTCGTGGATTGTTTTCATTTTTTTTCGATTACCTTATTTGAGGTTAGTGCCAATTAAGCTAGGCCTCTAAATTGTATGAGCGCCGATACAACTCAGAGGTCTATCTTAATTGGAGGTGCTATGTATATATGGGGACACCCTTTAATTTTCAACTTTTTTTTACTTTTTGGAATTTTTCCTTTATTTGTGCTGTAAGACCTTGCTTTTTGCCAAATTTCGTGATTCTAGGTCAACGGGAACTAACATATAGGTTTTCGATCCAAAACCTATAGGGTACTTTCGGTTGACCTAGAATTGTCAATTTTGGTTAAAAGCAAGGTCTTACAGCAGCAAAAAAAGTTGAAAATTAAGGTACATTTTGGTACTTACAAGTTTTCGCGAAAATTTAAATTTGCCGATATCTTTTTATCGTGTTGACTCAGGACCATGATTTTTATACACCTAATAGGGACTATAGACCTCAGTATCTGGAATAACTTTCAATTTGCTAGATCTATCCGTTCCTGAGATAATCGGTGGTGCCACACAGACAGACGGACAGACAGACAGACGGACAAGAAAGTGATCTTATAAGGGTTCCTTTTTTTACTAAGGGATTTTACAAAGCTTTGTTTCTATTATTTGAAAGGACGGAATACGTATGTAATTTCGAAAAAATATGTATTTTTTTTCATAAGTCTGGCGACCATGTTGTTGGTCTGCTCGTAAATAGCTAAGTTTGACTATGGACATCAATGGAGTCTCTTGCCTGATTTAATGTACACAAAAAACTTGAGAGGTGTCAAGGGACACCCGAATGGAACGAAGTTATATAAGTCGAGAGAGTATATAAAAAAAAAACATTTATTATATGTATATATAAATAAAATATCTGGCTTGCTTTCTATAAGAGAGAGAGAGAGAGAGAGAGAGAAACATGCGCACGCCGCACAGCTTACAATAGCTTACTACACACAACTGTCACCGACAGTGACAGCTACACAAAAAGTGTCGTAAGATTTTTTTCCGTCTAGCCCCCTTTCACAACGCGCGTTTTTTTTAAATATTAGATCTAATTTAATCATTCTATCTGATTCGAAATCAGAGAGCGGATGCGTAGAGGGGACATCATAGAATGAGAGCTGAGAGCCCCCATTATCATACCTACGTCATTTTAGCAAAGCTGTAATTTTCAGTATATTTATAGTTGTACTTTTTAAAGTTACATAAAAATCCAGACACATTATACTATCAAAATGTTAGCTGTGCTCAAACAAAAAACTCAATATAAACATTTACATTTAAAAGGAAGCTGATTTGAGCCTTACGCACGTAAAGTACAGTAAAAGAAGCCGAATTTGGAAGCCGAAGCAGGTCACGCACACAACTTCGTGCACGATGCTTCATTTCATTGGAGACTTTGTTCAGTTTACTTACGTACCTACGCTCCTTCAAAAAAAAAAAATTGTACTGTGACGTCAGTCAGCATCCCTATTATTCCTGTAAATTATAATGTTCGACAAAATTTTACAAGGTTTTAATTTTACACATAAATCAACTTACTTACAGCGACACAACACAAAATTAAACGTACATGATCCTAAGAAATAATCTATTTAGCTACAAGCGGAAAATTTCATTTCAAAACGTAATAGCACTCTCCTTAAATTATGTAATCTTTGTCGCTTTAAGTGAGGCCATAAAACGAGCGAGGTGCCGCAACGTTTACTGCGTCCCTATAAGGCTTTACTTCCGACGCATTATGAATCAAAATATAAAACTTATATGACGTTGTCGAGGTAATGTTACGGATTTTATCACTTATGACCTGATATTGAGATTGATAATGCCTTCTGTGAGGTCTGAATTTTATTTTCATAATATACTAGCTTCAGATCCGCGGTTGCACCTGCGGGAATTCCATGAGGTATAGCCTGATAATGTAGCTTTCCATTGGTGAATTTTTAGTATCATTTCAGTATTTTCTACAAACAAACAAACTTTTAGAACGCATAGAGGACAGACAAATGTACAAACAAATATTATACAGATAGATTTAAAAAGCTAGGTTTAAAAGTATTACAGTTTTCATGATTTTGATTAAGTTTCTTAAGATAGCCGTCAAAATGACCCCACATCACTATCTGTTACACAGTATTGCTAGTTTTATGTTTTTTTTTTTTTCAAAAAATCTGGAATAAAAAACATACATTGAATGGAATCGAATGTAAAATTAGTAGGTATTGTAACATAAATTGAAAGTTCTGTAATAAATATTACACACAGACGTAAAATATTCAATCACACAAAAAAACGCCCATAACTTCAAAATAATATTGTGTATCAGATGACAAAAATATTAAAACAAAAAAAAAAAATACTCTGGACATTAATTCTTCTCACATACATTGTTATGTGGATACTACATGTTCATTATTCTTCTTGATAATCTTCTGTAGTTAAGTCGGCACTAACACACCTGAAAGTTTGCTCACCTAGTCTAAAATACAGGTTCGAGCAACTATTCAGGCCCATCAGTGTACCGTACTCTCTTCTTTTACTCTTCTTTATTCCATTATTCTTCTCAGTTTCTTCTGAAACTCTTTTGAGTTCCGTTGGGACATAAAAAAGTCATTATTAGGTGATAAAAATAAATAAATAACGTTTTTATATAGTTAGGTATTTAATATCATTAATAAGTAGAATATTTATTATTGTTAAAATTATGTAAAATAAGTGACGATGTTTTTGCAGAGTCAATTTGTTTAGTATTATATTTTTAAGTTATATAAAAACATCACAAACAAAAATATTAAAATCCCATAATCACGCAAAGGTTATACGTACAGTCAAAATACATAATATTAATATCAATTCCTTGGCTATTTCCCGAAAATCATGACTCAGTCATATCAAGTTAATGGCCCGATATTTATGAGATTCTCCGACTCACTCTTTCTACCTATAAAACTGCAAGAATACCTTATATATTTTCATCGTCGACATCGCTGCATCAAGTTGATGTAGGTAACCTTTGTTTTTAGGGTTCCGTACCCAAAGGGTAAAAACGGGACCCTATTACTAAGACTTCGCTGTCTATCCGTCCGTCCGTCCGTCTGTCTGTTACCAGGCTGTATCTCAAGAACCGCGATAGCTAGACAGTTGATATTTTCACAAATTAAGTATGTATTTCTGTTGCCACTATAACAACAAATACTAAAAACAAAACAAAATGAATATTTAAGGGGGGCTCCCATACAACAAACGTGTTTTTTTTTCCGTTTTTACGGAACCCTTCGTGCGCGAGTCCAACTCGCACTTGGCCGGTTTTTTTAAATCGTACATGTGTTAAATTCTAATTTGATCAGGTGTGAGCATTGAGCCTTCGAAACGATCGACGCACAGATTATAAATCGTGACTAGATTACATTTGAGCGTTACAAAATGTAGTAAATTTGAAATACTCGTGCTGTGTAACAATGACCTGATAGCAAGTACCATTTGAACTCCCTTGTTAGTGATGTGTGAGATAATTTTAATAGCTCAGTGGTAAATGACGTCGGATACCGCGGCGAAGGTCATGGGTTCGAATCATACTCATGAGCTTGAGCTTTCGGTGAAGGAAAACATCGTGAGGAAACCATTGCACGGTGGTAGGGTACTTTGTAGTACCCGACTGGCTGGCTACCATCCTCAAGTTAAAAATCTGTCACCTAACGGTATGTTCCGACAGATGCACTTGAGAGCGAGTTCCCTTCTAGGATTTGTGTGCTTACCACCTTCGACCACATCATCACTTACCATAGTGAGATTGTAGTCAAACACAAGCCTAGCCAGAATATAAAAAAAAATACATTTTTAACTGCTTATGTTTTATTGAATGTAATTTATTATTTAAGATTTAACGTGGCAAAAGTAATCTATTGTTTTGGAGGAGTAAGGGTTGTTTTTGGTTAATGTTTAAATTCCGTGTTTTCAGCTATAAGTGCCTTGCTACCTACATTCAGCTAGCCAGCTCTAATCCCCAAATCTCCCAAATAATAGGTATTTTAATTAACTAGCGTTCCGCCCCGCGGTTTGCCGTGATCCCGTTTCTCCATACAAACTTTGGACCCCCGTTTCATTCCCTTAGGGGGTGAAATTTGTAAAATCCTTTCTTAGCGGATATCTACGTCATAATAACTATCTGCGTGCCGAATTTCAGCGCAATCCGTTCAGTCAGTTTTTTTTTTTTAACGATTGCCTTTTATAAAATACAGACAGAAGCTGATGTAGCTACCTAAAATTACCTCCCAAACGTTTTTTAATAGATTTCTTAGACGCTCAAGCCTATAAACATTGGAGGTCACGGAATCATGGAAAAGTACAGTAAAATAAAACAGACGAAGAAATAAACACGTGCCGTTGTCCAATCAACATAACAAAACACTATCTGAAATAAAAATCTACGCCATTATGGCGGGCGGCACATAAAATGGCGCGAAAACGCTCGCGATTTGACAGGTGTCAATTAGAACGGGGGAATAGCGGGCGGTTGATAAATGACGTGCAGGGTGACATTCTACGATACCACAGACAGTGTTAACATGGAACTATAACTTTTTTTATTATTGTGTTCAAATATGTTCAAAGTGTACTCGTTAACTGTGAGGTGAAGATGTCGTTATGGTTTATTTGTCATATGATGATGGGTGTCTGCGTTTAATAAATGTTTATTTTTACTTAATAACTAACATAGTCTGTAAGTTTTGTTATACTAATCTCATATGGACAATTGTCTGATTTAAAATAATAAATAAAAAATAGGTTGGTTGGGTTTTATTTATTTTACCTACTGTATATTGTCAAGATCACTTGCAATCTCGTTGGTATTGCTTATGACTATAGGTGTCGGTAGTCACTTACCATCAGGTGATGCACAGGCCTGCTTGCCGGACTTCTAATTGAAAACGTTCTGTATCTGTGACAAAAAGTAAAACGTTGTAAGTGCATCAGTTTTGTGGTTTTCACGCGACATGCTGCGATTTTAAAAAAATACACGGATATTTCTTAATGCGTATTTATATTTATTTTGAATAGCTTGTGTTTGACTGCAATCTCACCATGGTAAGTGACGATATGGCCGTCGGTGGCACATAAAGCCTAGAAGGAAACTGACTCTCAATCAAAGGTCGAAACACACTGATAGGTGCTTGGTGATAGACTTTCAACACAACACTAAGGTATCATCGTATCTTTCGTATATTCTTAATTCAAACAGTTCGGTATCATTATAAATCTCCCTGGCAACCCACAAGAATTAATCCTAATCTAAAACAACCATTAAGTGTTGCCAGCCCCAATAAAACAAGCGCCACACCCGCTCGAACCGCTCCCTTATTTACATCATACGTTTCCCTGAAAATACTATACTGACGTGTCAGTAGCACACACACTAGCTTCGTACCATGGCTTTGTGTATCTTTTTTTAAACCACACACAAGTGACATCCAGTAGGGCTATTACGTAACTTGTTTCAATAATCTTAACTTGGCATAAATCATTTGATTATGATGATATCACACACACACACACACACACACACACACACACACACACACACACACACACACACACACATACAAATATTTCTAAATTTAAATATAAAGCTATAATTATTATTAACATAAATTAAATTCTGTTCCTATTGCATAGGAGAGGGTACTGACTTTTGTTACACAGGTATATACCTAGCTCAGAAGTCAGGGACTTCATATAATCTGTGTACCTAAATTGTATGTGAATAAATAATTATTATTTTTACAAACAATAAATCATTGCGAATGGAACCAATATTGCCATTGTAATGTTTCTATTGTTTTAGAGGCTGTTTTCAATATTGAAACTCATTGAAACAAGTTACGTTATAGCCCGCCAGGTCACCTGATGGTAAGTGACTACCGTCGCCTAAAAACATTAGCAATGCCAGTGTGATTTACACTTTAATGCAATGCCTTAAAGGCCTAAATCGCGATTTAAGTTATGTATGAAATCCGTAGCGAATTAGAATTTTGGTACCTACGTAGTGATCATTCTCTCTTTCTGTTTCTACATGATGTAGTTGTCACTTTGAAAAAAAAACTGATTTCTACTTTTTACCTTTTGAGGTACGGAACCCTAAAAACCATTGGAAAATAAACTTTCTCTGCATAAAACATAAGTGTGAAAGTAAATCGATACTCCCACACCCCTCCCTGTGCACACATTATGTTCACCCCAAAAAGGTAATGGCGTTTTTATTTACCCATATACAAAGCATTTCTACTTACCTACAGTACAGCTTGTTCAATAAAATATGCAATTGTTTTCGGATTTAATAAAAACGAACTTGTTCTGAAGAAGGGGATTGCTGTTATAAAATATTATTTAGCATTCATCCTACCTTACTAATATTATAAACGTGAAAGTTTGGATGGATGGATGTTTGTTACTCATTTACGCCAGAACGGCTGAGCGGATCTGGATGAAATTTGGCACAGAGATAGGTTATAGTCTGGAATAGCACGTAGGCTACTTTTTATCTCGGGAAAAGATAAGAACCTTCGGGAACGCGGGTGAAACCGCGCGGAACAGCTAGTAGTTAATATTCTGAATGAGTGTGTTAGTTTGTCCTTCTTACGCAGCAACGTAGAAAACAATCGACGAAATATTTGCATGGATATAGTGTTAAAGAGTTACTAGGCTACTTTCGATCTCTTTTTTTGAAGCAGGCGGGTCACCTGATGGTAAGTGACTACCATCGCCTATAGACATTAGCAATACCAGGGGGAGCCAATGCGTTGTGCACCTTATTACAATGCCTTAAAGACAACTAGCTCTCAAGTGCAACTGCCGGAATACAACAACAGGTGCTTTCAGGATTCGAACCCACGACCTTCGCCGTAGTATCCGATGTCACTACCATCCTGACCAAAAAAAAACACTTTTTTTACACTGTAACCTATTGCAACGCATGCCGGAAAAACTTGGTATGACTATGTTCAATGGGCTGTGACTAGAGGAAGTGTTTAAGTGTAAAAAATCGGTATGCAAGTAGAGCTGCGGGCACAGGCTAGTTAATAAATGGCGTCAGATTTCCATGACAAAGTACTTTCATGGTGGTCCCATGTATTTAGAATTTAGTCACGAACAAAGTGAGGAGACTCGATGCAAAGCTAGGATGTAACTCAATAGATATATATTGTATCGCGGCCATTTTGAAACCAAAAACATTATAATTTAATTTTCTAATAGTGAAATTAAAATGTAATCATTTTTTATTCAAATAGGCCTTTCCTAGCACTTTTGAATAGTCTAGACTCTAATGCACGGTTCGAGCCGGTATAATACACTCAGACTTAGTGTACCTACTAATTTATGAATTCCCTTGCCTACGCTTCCCGTGACCAAAAAGCTGGCTTTTACTTTGGCTAAAGATTAAGCATTGCCATTCAACGTGGCAATGCTGCCAGTCTTTTGGGAACGTTACCAGTCGACGGCGATGCGGAGGAATTCTTCGACGCACTTTTATAGTTTATTTTAGATAGTTTTTAGATTAGATTAGTTTTTTTAATTGTAGTTATAATAATATAAATATCTATGTTAGTTTAAAAATCAAATATAATATCAAAGGATCTAGAAAAATTAAAAAAAAACTTAAATGTCTATGTTTGTTTTGAAATAGTTATTGCCGAGTTTATTGCTGGCTCTTCTCAGCAAAAGCGACCTTCCAAAACGTGCATTAGAGTGACAATTAATTATGACTATTTGGTTTAACAAACATTTAATTTCGTTTATGTTCTTTTGAACTTAGAACGAAGATAATGGGGCAGATGTAGGTAAAACCGCGAGGCGAAACCTAGTAATAACATAAAGCTGTATCTATTACTATAATAATGTACATATTAAGTTGTTGTTTTGGCAATCCATCTTCTAGTTCATGTTTTGTTAAAGCTAGGTCAGGAGCTCGGGTAACGATGTTCGGTAAATTGTTAAACAGTTGAAAAAAAAAGCCAATATAGGCAGATGGTCCAAAAATATTTAAAAAATGTAACCTTGCTGAGTTTCTTGCCGGTTCATTTCAGTTGAAGGCTGACTTCCGAACCGGTGGTAACATCTGTAATTCGACCTTCATAAGTGCCCTTCTAGGGCCTAAAGTAAATAAATGGTTTTGACTTTGGTTTTAACTTTGACTTTGACTATCCGTATTATTTTTATTAAAAATTATTATTTATATACTTGCAAGAATTTATATACTTGATAAAAGAGTTTTTGTTGTATTTTGTAATTTTAATTTAAAAAAATAGGAATATTTTTACATCAAGGCAAATATTGATTATAACCTCTCAGATAACTATGCGATAAACACCTGTAAGATGAGGCATTAACAACATAATCTTTAAAAAAAACAGCTACACAACACGACTTGTAAGTACATTTTTAGCTAATTGGTCATTGCATATCCAAGTAAATTCGGTTCGCTAGCCAGATTTTTGTTTACTCTCTAATGAGGATAGAGTTGTGCCAAAACTAACAGTCAATTATCTGTATAAGCTAAAGTTTATTGCTGCAAATGAAAATGGAATGAATTCGTATATTTTGAGCGAAAAGCTTGTGCTTGAAAAATAAAAGAAATGATATTATTCCATGGGATTTAGGTCTCTATTACTATATTTTATGATACTCATTGTACTAAATCTTATATATCTTATATATATTATGTAATCTCAGAAAACTCAGATACAAACATGAAATTTGGCAGGTAGATTTCTCATACAGATTCTCATTTATCGTAGGTATCCGGATATTTGAAATTTAACCCCTAAATGGTTCTTTAGGGAATATAGACGAAACCGCGGGGAACAGCTAGTTTCCTATAATTTTACAATCATGTTAATCTTTGATATAACAGACGTTATTATTATGTACATTTGTCTCGAATACAATCTTCTTAAATCATAATTTAGGCACATTTTTCAACATCTTATCATATTTATTCAGGATTAAATTTGAGTACTTTAGTTATGACATTTGTGAAATATGATAAGAAATTTAAATTGTGCGACCAAATATTTAAAAAATTACCAGAAAAATCTTTTCATCTAAATACACATGCCATCCTAATAAAGTTCATCAAATAACAATAAATAATATAAAAATTAATGACTTATAAAACAGGGCAATAGAAATGCCCTATGAGCCTATAAATTTTTATTGTAGTCACACATTTATTTTGACAAAAAC
Source organism: Ochropacha duplaris (assembly GCA_951361185.1). Taxonomy (NCBI): domain Eukaryota; kingdom Metazoa; phylum Arthropoda; class Insecta; order Lepidoptera; family Drepanidae; genus Ochropacha; species Ochropacha duplaris. The sequence continues at coordinate 1,295,795 of OX592715.1, read as the reverse complement.
TGTTGATTTCAAAATTAAAAAGTCGTAACAAAATATTTTTATAAATTTTTCATTTGCTTTTATACTAGCTTTCGACTTTATTATCTAATTAAATTTAAAAAAAACTTCGTGTATTGTCATATGGTGACATAATCGCTAGGTATACGATTAAACCCATAAATAAAGAAAAATAACTCCTTAGGGGGTAAAATAAAGAAAGTTAGTAAGTTATAAAATCTATTAGTGAAATGATCGATGGTTTCATATTTCAGATCACCCAAAGTTCAGTATCAAGTTCCCGAAAACGATAACTCAACCGACAACGTTATGTCAACGCATTTTAGTCGTGAATATCAATCAAGTTAATGTAAACATAAGCTAAAACTGCTTGAACATAGTTTAAAATCTCACAGACAATTCTAAATGGTTTTCCCACGTTTAAATCACCATAATGCGCTATTTGCAATAATCATCATGCCAGCCGTGGAATTACGATAAATACAGACTTAACACATTCAGTCACTGTATAAATAGCCTGAAACAAGGCTAAGCAATTTAATCTTGTGCATTATAGGTATTTTAAAATCTATGGCATTATAGATAATATCTCAAGAACTTTTCGGTAAAAAGAAATACAGAAAAAAAATTGTGGGGACAAAAAAAATATTAATAAGGATAACAAAACGTCGTAAATATTTTATAGTAATATTCAGTTCTCTGCTTGCTGTCCTTAGTAAAAATTAAATACGTAAATAATATTTGCAGAATAAAAATACATGGAAACCATAGCACGGTAATAGGGTACTTTATAGTACCCGACTGGCTGGCAACCACCCTCAAGTGGAAAATCTGTCGCCTAGCACCTATCGGTGTGTTCCGATAGCTGCTCATAAGAGCCAGTTCCCATCTAGGCTTTGTGTGCTTACCACCTTCGGCCACATCATCACTTAGCATGGTGAGATTGTGGTCAAACACAAACTTATCCAGAATAAAAAAAGAAAAAATCATATTAGTTAAAATAAATAAAAATGTTATGGCTAAAAATAAGAAAATACTATAGCAAATAAAAACAACACGCAGCCGACTCCCGGCCTATAATTGACCACGCCCGGTCGCGTGACCACCCACTAAGTGCTTCACTAGATATAACCTAATTGAATTAGCCAATATCCATTCCCATTTCATCCACTTAATGCTATCTGTCCATCGGCCTTAAAAAATGCAGCCATTTTTTCCATCTTGACCTCTTTTGTTCAATTAATTTTACTTAGTTTTCTTTCGGTGGTTTAAATTAATTGGCGTTTAAATAAATTGCTTTGGGGTTTAAATTCCCTTACGTAGTCCGGTTAAAAGATAGGTATTTGATATATAGATTGTCTGTCTGTCTGTATGTTTATCCTCAATAAGATCGCTAAGGCATGAATAGGTTACATAATTTTTGATTTTATTTTACTACTAGATGATTTTATTTTATTTTATTTTATTTTTACTTATTCGGTAAACTTACAGCTAGTACATACAAAAGAAGTAAAGGATAAATATCTGAAGGCCATTTAAAAGTTTTCACATATAAAAAGAAAGCTAATAGAATATAAAAGGTCGGATAGTATACATACATACATAATGAAAGATAAACTGGATAGCAATGTAGTATAGTAGAAAGTAAGTAAAACAAGTCACAACTCACAACATAATGAAAGTTACAAAGATAGGTCAAAGATATTTCTTAACATCTTATTTTTAAGTTGAGAGACACTGGTATGGAATAAGTCCAAGTCAAGTTTGCCTGAGATATCATTAAATGCTTTGCATGCACGTATAATAAAGGAGTTCTGCCTGTAAGTGCATTTGACCCGCGGTGTGTACAGTAAATTAGGCCTGCGTAACAAAGTATATGGAGTCAATAGCCCCAGTTTGCTCACCAGCTCTGGGCAATCTATTATACCATTCGCTATTTTAAACAAATACACTAGATCTGCCATGCGCCTACGTTCAAACAGTGGCAAAATATGAAAATGTTTACACCGGGCGGTATAGTTTGAAATGTATTTTCTAGTTTTAAATTGCAGACAACGAAGAAAACGTTTCTGAATACGCTCAATCCTATCAATATAAATGTTATAATTAGGATTCCACACTTGAGATGCGTACTCCAAATGGCTGCGGACAAAAGCGCAATAGAGAATTTTAACAGTTTTAACATTTTTAAAATCAGCTGAGAGTCTTAATATGAAACCAAGTGCCTTATTGGCTTTTTTTATAATATTTTCAACATGCGTATCAAAAAGTAATTTAGAGTCGAATGTGATGCCTAAGTCTTTGACTTTTTTTATTCTATTAATAGCAGTGTCATGTAATTTGTAGGAAAAGTTCAAAGGGTTAGGTTTTCGAGTGTAAGTTAGGACAAAACACTTGGAGACATTCAATTCAAGCTTATGAGTTGCACAATAATTTTGCAGTTGATTAAGATCATCCTGAAGACCATAGCAGTCAGAAATTTTTGAGATGGGGCATAAAATTTTCATATCATCTGCATATAGAATAATTTTAGAGTGATTGAAACATGCACCTATGTCGTTGATAAATATAATAAAAAGCAATGGTCCCAGCAATGATCCTTGAGGGATTCCAGAAGGTACCTGAACTGATGCAGAAGCGTAACCATTTAGAACAACTGTCTGACAGCGATTTTCCACATATGATTTAAACCACCTGAACAAGTCGCCTCTGATTCCCACTTCTGAGAGCTTACGTAAAAGTATAAAATGATCTATTCGATCGAACGCTTTGCGATAGTCTGTGTAGACTACGTCTACTTGCGAGGGTTCAGACATGATGTTTGTCAAGTAGTCAGAACAGACAAGGAGGTTGGACACCGTAGACCTATTTCTCAAAAAACCGTGTTGATAATCGCTTAGTGATTGTCTGATGCTATGATAGACTGACGAGTAAACTATTTTTTCAAGTATTTTGGCGAATAAACAGAGCTTAGATATAGGCCTATAGTTTTCTATTCGGTCTTTAGGACCATTTTTATGAATAGGGGTAATAAACGCCGACTTCCAAATACGAGGAACGATACCTTCTTTAAGAGAACGCCTGTATATCATTGTAAGAGGTAATGCTAAGCTCTTGGCGCATTTATATATTAGTAGAGGAGGTATACCATCAGGTCCAGCAGATTTATTAAGGTCGACGGATTTAAGTAGCTTGAATACTTCAGTTTCATGTACTTCCACTGCACTAATATCCGCAGTCGACTTAGAATGGCACTGGGCAATCTCAAAATCAGCCGTACTCATATGGGTACTTTGAAGAAAATTACAGTAAAAGAAGTCACAGAACATATTACAGATAACGTCCCCTTGCCCTGACGAAAGCTGCCCGTATTTCATAGTAGAAGGATAAGCGTTAGATAACTGTTTACTTTTAACAAATGACCAAAAGGCTTTGGGGGATTTATAAATATTATTTTCTACAACGTTTATGTAATTAACAAACATTTCCTTTTCCAATATTTTAGCGCGATTACGTAATGTTAAAAAGGATTCTTGGTCTGATTGATTACCGTACTTTTTATATTTAGAGCGATATTTAAACTTTTCTTTTAAAATTTTAATAAGAGGGGATTTAAACCAGGGGGGATATTTTGAAGACAATTTTACTATTTTTGTTGGCACGTTTATATCCCGCACCAAACTAAGTCTGTCATATAACAATGACAATGCCTCTTCAACTGTCCTATTAGCGATATCGTGGCACCAATCAAAGCCGTCAAGATCATGCATTATTTGCGTAAAATTAGCAAGGTGGTACATATACTTCAAAGTTGGTTGGGATGCTAAAGCATGGTACTCGACGAAATCAACACATATATTGAGAGCAACATGATGTGGGTCCTCGGACACTAAGGGGTCAGAACATTTTGTAACTGATAAATGATTGTTGCAGAAAATTAAATCCAGTATTCTATCATTAACGTTTTTATGGCAGTTAAACTGCAACAAGTTACATGTATTCAAAATATCGAAAAAATCCGTCTGAGTTGAACCTTGTATGTTATCTGGAAAAAGTGAGTAACCGTCATCGCTACCCTGTGACGGTGACCAGATTATATTTGGCAAATTAAAGTCTCCTACGATGACAAAAGTATCAGTAATATTGTTCATTACTATGTCATTTAGTTTAGAGTGAAAACATTCAAGTTGAGCAATCAATGAATTGCCCAGGTTCTGTTTGCATAAATAAATAGTGCAAATGTGTAATTTATATGAGACTTTAGGCCTAGTGCGTCTAAGTGTTAACGTTACCCATATGTCCTCGGCAGAAGAGCACCAGTCTGTACGCTCTTCCACAACAAGTTCACGCCGAACTGCGATAAGAACACCGCCACCCAATGTCTGATGTGTATCACTGTAACTTCTGTCCCGCCTCCAAACAAGATATCGATCGTCAAATAGTTCATTACTGTTAAAATCACTGTTAAGCCACGTCTCAGTCAAGCATATCACGTCATAACTATTCAAACATACACTTCTAAAGAAAATTGACGCTTTTGTTCGCAAACCACGAACATTTTGGTAGTACAGTTCAAGCATTTTTAAAAACGTACGAAAATAACCAGAGGAATAACATTACCATAAAATGAAATATAAAAATGCTATAGAGCGTTAATTTATAACATGTAAACAATAATAATCGTGGCGGCGAACTGAGGCAATAACAAATAATATGAAGTGCATAAAACAATAAGTCAAAGATATTCATAACCGTTTCATTTTTTTCTAAAATGTAAGGTGTTGCGCATAATAAATGTATGAAGCGGGCCAAACCAAAAGCAACTTTAATTAGCGTATCGTAAAGTGTGAAATAATAAGAAGTACAGCAGGTAGCAGAATCCGCCCCGAGCGATAAGAGAACAAAGGCGAGGTGCGTCGACGCAGCTAATGAATAGAAATAAAATAACATACCAGTGAATCTCAAACTTTTTAAACTAGTGCGTGCAAAAGTAATAAAAATGTTGAAATTTAGACAATTTTCTTCAAATCCGCTTCTGACTTGATTGCATATGTGGGAGAGGTTGCATTTTTTTTCACCAATATAGTGCAATTTTTTACCCATGTATAGGAAAAATCCTTTTCTTTCGCAAGAATCTTCACTCTATTAAGCAATTGTTTATTTTCAATAGTGAGATGATCGTTAACAAAGATCTTGTTGTCACCACTGAGTTCCAAGTCTGCAGTCGTCAAAGATTTACATTTTTTAGCTGCGGCAATGAAATTATCTCTCAAACAGCGGTTATGCAGTGCTACGACTATGTATTTGTTATTCTTATTATTGCGCTGCGGAACTCTTGCGATGTAATTTATCTGTTCCTTCGAGACTTCGCAGTTGATTTTGCTACCGATCTTGGTGATTATGTTAAAAAGGTTTTCCGTAGAAGACACAGGCACACCTTTGATTTCTATATTGTTTAAACGTAGCCTTTGATCGTTCTCACATATAGCGGCTTCAAGTTTGCCAAATCGCTGTTCCAGGCGTAAGAAATCCTCTTTGGTTTTTTGGAGAGACTGAATTTCACGGTCGATTTCAGCTGTTTTGCTGGTGAGCTCTTCAACGGAAGCGTGGACGTGCTCTAGGGAACCCTTAATCTCAGATATCTCACTTTTCATGGCCTTAAGATCTGAGAGATCAGCCTGGATCGTCTTGACGGTAGCCATCAATTGCGGCAGTGACGACATCTGATTGGAAAGTTTTTTTAGTTCCTGATGAATATTTTCTAGATCACCCTGGTTTTTACCCTGGTGCGGTTTCTCCACATGAGGGTTGGGACTTGCTATTCCAGACTTACAAGCGCTGCATTTCCATGTCGTTTTCCTGTCTCCAAGTTTGCGAAACCCTGCTTCGGTTATGCCCGCACAGGGGAAGTCAAACCTATTGAGGCACAGTGTACATTGTACACCATCTCTGATTTCACTTTTACAGCGATGACACGAAAACATGATAAGTACGTAATAACAAAAAAAAGTTTGAGAATCCTTGTTCACTTGCAACTAGTTCGGTGTGCGTGAGTGCGAGCGTTCGGTTTACCGTGTACCGACCGAATGATTCGGGGATTTCAGCTGCGTTCCCAAAGTATCTTATCTTTTCCCCGGATATAAAGTATCTTATACCCTCCGAGGTCCCATCTATCTCTATACTAAAATTCATGAAAACTGGATCAGCGGTTTAGGTGTGAAAAGGCTGGCCAATTCACGCTCTTGGTGAAAATCTGACTCGGCACCTATACTTTACCAGCAGCTACTTGAGCAGCAGTTTCCTTCCAAAATTTTTATGCTTATCATTAACCATGGTGTAGTAATACTTAGTCTAGTAGTTTTGTTTTTTTCAAACAAAGGCAACGCAAAAAAACAGTCCAAACAAAACCATCAAATTTAATAAGTGCGAAAATTCAATAAAAACTTCCAGGTCACAATTGTTACGAAACTGGGTCATTTTTATTGCCAGACAGTGTAGTGGCCGCTAATTACTTTTCAGTTAATGCTATTCAGTGTTTATATCATTTTGTAAATGTGTTTCCTTCATAACACGGTTATATCTTGGTTAGGGAAATTTCAATGAAAATGTTGTTTATGAAGCGTTCTTCGTTTCATTTTATTCAGTTTATGTAGTTTAATTACTTAATTACGTATTGAAAAGAATACAAAAACACGATCAGATTATGGAATGAGCTCTCTGTAGAGGTTTTCCCTAGAGACTACAGTGAGGTTTTTGCAAGGTTGCCAACGCGCTTGTGACGCCTCTTCGGCAACTGCTTACGATCAAGTGGGCCGTAAGCACAGTAGCCGTAAGCTTGTTTGCAAAAAAAACATTATTGATTCTTGGATGAAAACTAATACACATACTCAAGATAGATATAATGCGCTTATCTATACACACTAATATTATAAAGTGGAAAAGTTTTTGAGTTTGTGAGGTTGTAGGGGTAATCTCTGGATCTACTGAACCGATTTTGAAAATTCTTTTACCAGTAGAAAGCTATAATTTTATCCCGGGAAAAGATAAGATCCCACGTGAACGCGGGTGAAACCGCGGGGGACAGCTAGTTATTTATAAATAAGTAAGTTATTATCTTCTTTAGAATTTGTGTGAGCTCATCCTTACATCCTCGAGCCGCCTCGATCGTCCACCGACCGATACAGCCGGACGTTCCTTCTGCGGACCATTAGGATGTGGAATGAGCTCCCCATTACGGTGTTCCCTCCGCGCTATGATATGGGGTTCTTCAAAAAGGGCGTCAAAAGAGCTCTTCACGGTCGGCAACACATCGGCAACCACCCTGGTATTGCAAATGTCCATAGGCGGCGGTGACTTACCATCACGTGGACCATCTGCCTGTTAGTCAACCTATTGACATAAAAAGAAAAAAAGAATCATAATTTGCTAAGTACCTTCTAATTCGTATCAAATTGTGCGCAACAAATCCGATAGTAAAACGATTGGGGTAAACGGATACATGTGGGTATTTATGGACGCTGACCTTTCACTATCAGATGGGGCTACAATAAATAACAGTTGGTCAAGTGCGTGTCGGCAAGTTGATTAAGAATTCCGGCGTCGAAAGACAATAAACATTGTGGTGTAATAAAAACAAAAAAAATCGAATGTGGGACATATCGTTGTACATTTTCATTCCAGGAACGCGGTTGACTGGTTGGTTTATTCTATACCTTTTTTAGGGTTCCGTACCCGAAGGGTAAAAACGGGACCCTATTACTAAGACTTCACTGTCTGTCCGTCTGTCTCTCACTAGGCTGTATCTCAAGAACCGCGATAGCATGATATGTATTTCTGTTGCCGCTATAACAACAAATAAAAAAAACAAAATAAAAAAAATAATTTAAGGGGGGCTCCCATACAACAAACGCGATTTTTTTGCCATTTTTTGCTCGATATCAGTAATGGCAACAGGTAGGCACTTGAAATATTCACAAAATATTGAGTTGTATTTTTACTTTAATAATAAATAATAAAATTAAAATAAAATAAATATTTAAGGGGGGCTCCCATACAACAAACGTGATTTTTTATACAACAAAGATGGCAAACAAGCCTACGGCCCGCCTGATGGTAACAAAAAAAGAAAAAAAAACATCGATCAGCGTAATAAAGGTCCAATCCAACGGAACCCCAAAAAAACCCATTTCCCAAATGGACCGAGCAGAAATATCATAGCTCATAGCGCCCCACTCCAGGCCTATTACTTGTAACGACTAATGATAAAAATTAGGTTAATAGACACTTTAAAGCTAACTACTGACTAGAGTGACTCATGGCCTCGTTTCGGAATTTGTGAACTATGTTACCGACGTTTTTAGCGAAGTTTTTGATGGTAGGTACTAATTCGTTTAATGGTTCTATGTTTTATGCCCAATTTAGGACTTTTGGAGTTAATTTTGGATTGTTATTTTAAGTTTTGTAATCAAATATGTAAACTAGATTCCACAACGAGGGAATTCAAATAAAATATACTAATAGGTACTTTATCTACTAGCTGTCCGCCGCAGTTTCACCCGCGTTCCCGTGGGATCTTATCTTATTCCGGGATAAAAATATAGCTTATGTTAATCTGGAATAATGTAGCATGGTGAATTTTTGAAATCGGCCCAGTAGTTTTTGAGTTTATTCGTTACATACATACAAATCTTTCCACTTTATAATATTATCTATCTTTAAATATCTTTGACTGAACCGATTTTTTAAATTCTTTTACCAATAGAAAGCCACGTTATTTGTGTGTGTCATAGGTTATATTTTTATCCCGGGAAAAGATAAGATCCCACGGGAACGTGGGTTAAACCGCGGGGGACAGCTAGTAATTTTGTCAAGTTAATATCCGGTGACATTCTTCACGCAGCCATTTGATCCCAAACTCAGCAGAACCAGAAATATGAATGAAATGAAATAATAGGTACTATGGAAATCAGCTAAGCTGATATAGGATATTATATAGATTACATCTAGACTCAGGACAAACAGAAATGCGCACAAATATCTTGTCTTGGTTGGGAATCAAACCCACGACCTGTGGTGTGGAAGACAGTGCAACCAACTAAACCAACCGGCCCGTTTGAATAACATTATCCCTTGAAACAAGAAAACTCACCTTCAACTAAAAAAAAACGCGATTCTCGACTTTTTCCCACCTCCGTACCTATATAAAACTTTATTTTGAATCCCATCATAATAAACGGCAAGGTTAAATGATTAATCATCGGCAAGGAAAAATGGTTCTTATCAACGTACTCATAGGGGCGCGCAATAAATCTGCGCGGGCGCATACCGAGCTTTTGACGGACAAGTGCCAGACGCTAACTCGTAATGCCGGATGGAATCGAGCTTGGTTTGTGGACCAAGTTAGAAGCTGAGAGTGTGGTCATTGCATGGGCATACAATTAATTACTAATAATAGGTCTTTACCTATGAAATTGCCGTTCTGCAGTACTGGCCATTTCAAATCAAAATATTTTTTGTTTGGCTAAAAATTCTAATTAAAAATTATTATTTAAAAACATGTTTTTTTTTTTCAAAAGTAGTCATTTGTTAGGTCATTCATATTAGATAGGTCACCGCAATATCATCATCATCTTACTTAGTACGTGAAGAAAAATCTTTGTACCCCTTTTTACGAAAATTATGCGGACGGAGGAGTATGAAATTTGGCACAGTTAATTTATATGGAGAAGGAGTGCAGAAAGCTAATATTTTGATAAAAAAATCATTCATTTATAAAAAAATCATTACACACACTACCATGCGTTTGACACACACCCACACATATCATTATCCTCCTCTGTTTGTCAACCGATAAACTTTTTTTATTGACAGTTATTGAAGAGACTTTTTTCCTAAAAACTTTTTGGTCGAATTTCGATCAGAGGGCGAGCTCTAGTTCCTATAACTTGGACCACACAACTGCCGATGTAAACGGATCGGATCGATCTCGCATTAAATGTATTTTGGGAACGTAAGATTAATATTTTTTGGCAGAAACTCAAAGTTTGCATGCGTCGAGTGAAACGGTACAGACGCCGCAAAATATACATATTACGTTGAAACTTTGATGTTATTGTATATTTCCCTTACCTACACTGGAACCACATTTAAAGAAAAATTGCTATTCTCGAGAGATTAAAATAACCTAGAAATGTTAGGTTAGCTTTATGCTGAGTCGAGACCTATTCCTATCACGCCACATTACATAATTTTTTGTCTTTTATTTTGATACTAGCTGTCCTCCGCGGTTTCACCCGCGTTCGCGAAGGATCTTATCTATTCCCGGGATACAAATATGGCCTATGTTACTCAGGAATAACGTGGCATTCTAATGGTGAAATAATTGTTATAAAACGGTCCAGTAGTTATTGAGTTTATTCGTTACAAATATAAAAATCTTTCTTCTTTACAATATTAGTGTAGATATAGATATCATTGGTTAGACTTTTTAAAAACTTGTCCCAAAACGTCAGCGAAAAATTACACGTTGTTTTTTTTTATGTCACAAGTGACAACGAAGCAGGCGGGTCACCTGATGGTAAGTGACAACCGTCGCCTATAGACATTGGCAATACCAGGGGATTGCTAATGTGTTGTACACCTTATTACAATGCCTTAAAGGCGAACTGGCTCTCATTTGCAATTGTGCTGTGGTTTCCTCACGATGTTTTCCTTCTCCGAAAGCTCAAGCTCATTGTAGGTTTCGAACCGACGACCTTCGCCGCGGTATCCGACGTCACTAACACTGAGCTATCATCACCCTAAAATAAATTGAATTAATATTGATCACATGTCGTATTTGCAAACTGTTGTCCTTGTTGCATTCTTTTTAGTAAGGAATACTCGTCACGGACGCTTCCTGTCACGCGTCACGCATGCTGACGTCATAGTGAGTGCAATTTACATACTATGTCGGTTTAATCTAACTGCGGCCATAAAAGTGTTTTCGGAAATGTCCAACAGTCGGGCAAGCGTGTTAAAAAAAATACTGCGACCTAGGAATTTATACTATTTTTGTGTATTTTTGAAAATAATTTTAAATAAAATAAGAAAAAAATATCCTGCGACCAAGGAATTTATATACTACAGCTAACTATTTTTTTTATGGTAAGTGACTACAGTCGCCTATAGACATTGTTCACTAATGCTGTTTGTTACTCAATCACGCGAAAACAGCAGAACGGATTTTGATAAAACTTGGTACACAAGTAGATCACATCCTGGAATAAAACACAGGGTACTTTTTATCCCGGGAAAAGATAAGATCCCTGGAGAACACGGGGGACAGCTAGCAAGGTTAAATTAAGTTTTTTAATTTTTAATGGGAATAAAGATATTACTGTGTTTTCTTGAATCGACTACAAAATACGTTTTAGATGTCACTAAAAGGAAAAAAGATAACACTTACGTTGCTGATGTAAAGAGATATTTATATTGAAGTATCCATAGGTGGTAAAGTTTCTTTTTCTTTCCTGTAACCAAAGAAAATGAAAATTATGAAATTGATTTTTAAATATAATATCGCTCATTTTAATTATTTGTAAGGGCCAGGCCTCTTTTGGAATCGGTTAATAAAAAAAACGAAACAGTTTATTATTCCAAAAAAAAATTATAAACGATTTTTTACCAGCGGGACAACACTAGTTTGTTTTTTTTTTTTTTTTTTATAAATATCCTAGGACATTTTTCACACACGGTTATCTGATCCCAAACTAAGCAGAGCTTGTAATATTGAAACCAGATGACTGATATACTACATATACTACTTTTTTTTTTGTAAATACATACTTAAATAGATAATTACACCCAGACTCAGGCCAAACAGACATGTTCATGCACACAAATGTCTGTCCTGGATGTGAATCGAACCCATGACCTGCGGCGTGATAGGCAGTGTGTTAACCAACCACGCCAACCGGCCCGTCACAAATACAGAACACAATTAGTCGGTTAACCTTAAATCTTTTCCAAGGAGAAACCATTTCGTGTGGAAACAGTTTCTAATCTATTCTCGTATATGTACAATAAACATATCTATTTTAAATAACATCTGTTTCTGATCAGTGGCGTTATCAAAGCGAACTGCGAGTCGACGGGAGAGTAAGAGGGGGAAGTCTGGACATGGTTGCGTGTCAATTAAATCTTAGTTTAGCTATAGACAGAAAAAGAGGCACTGAAATGGGTGGTTCGTTTGGTGATTATCAATTCGGGATTTGCATGGGTATTTCTTTTCAGTTATTATTCCTACTATTATGAATGTCAATGTTTCTAATGATGTGAATGTGTTACTCTTTCACGCAAAAACTACTAAACTAATTTTGATTAAACTTGGCACACCGTTAGATCATGTAATACATATGATAATTTTTATATGTTCCCGCGTTCCCTACGGATCTTAATTTTTCTCGGGATAAAAAGTACCCTGTGTTTTATTCCAGGATATGATCCCCCTGTGACAAGTTTCATCAATATCGTTCTGTAATTTTTGCGTGAAACAGTAACAAATCTTCACATGCTAACACACTTTCACATACTCTAAATTACTAAAGGACAATGCCCATAAGGGTCACTTCGGTAGACATACCTTTGACCCGACGCATTGACCTAATTTCGAACAAAAGAGAACACAAAAGCCTTGTGCACATTTTAACAATAAAAAATACTACACTTGACGTTTACGACTGCCTTTTTAACGTATCCCATACAGACTCGGAGTCATCCAATCCCACAGGAATAAGGCTGAATATCTATTAAGGGAATGGTGAGTGAATGAATGAAACAGTGAACTGAATTTAGAAACGCAATTTGCACTGATATTATTTATATTTTTGCTTTTTGCGGCCTGGATTAAATTTTTTACGAATAGTATTTAATGATGAATTCTTCATTATTATTATGATCCATGATATTATAAATCCATAATATTATAAATGCGAAATGATATGTTTGTTACCTTTTCACGCTTAAAAAGCTTACCATTTTTTTTAAATATTGGTATAGAAATAGATATAAAGTAGTCTAAATATACAAAATAAAAAATATCTGAAACTAACCAATGTATAAAACTTCTAAAAATACTCGAAAATAGGGAGTCCATTGTAAAATAGACATATTTTATGATTTTTGATTATCGACAACAAAATTTAGATCTTTTAATAGTGTATATTTATAGCCTAATAAGCCATTATTTCAAACAAAACTCCATGTAAACTATAGTTCTGACGTAATTAAAAAGAAGCTGATTGATATGTCAGTGAACATCAGTATAAACATTAATGGTTAAACCAATCTGACATGTTGCGGTGACAATTCAGAAACCTATTTCAATTACGTATATTAATCGGTTTACACACACTAGTTGCATATTGGAGTTTCAAAATAGACCACCTGTTTGCGTAATTTGTGATCGTAGCTTGGCGTACCTTACCATACGTTTCAAAGGTTGATTATTGAGGTAACCACTGCCTGTTATATTTTGGAGTACCTACCTAGCTTAGAATGCTTCGTCATAATTGTTTTATTTATGCTGCTGCAGTATTTCTTGCATTTGAATAGGGATGTTGTTTAAGGCGATAGCTCAGTGGTACTGTCGTCGGATACCACGGTGAAGATCGTGGGTTCAAATTCTACAATGAACTTACTTGAGCTTTCGGCGAAGGACAACATCGTGAGGAACCACAGCACGGTGGTAGGGTACTTTGCAGTACTTGACTGGTTGGCTACCGCCCTCAAGTAGAAAATCTATGGGTAAGCACCTGTTGGTGTGTTTCAAAAATTGCACTTGAGAGCTAGTTGCCTTTAAGGCATTGTAATAAGATGTACAACACATTGGCAATCCCTCTGGAATTGCTAATGTCTATAGGCAACGGTAGCCTGGATGTCACTTTTCTGTCAAAATTTCTATGAAGCTATTATTATTTTCGTATAATAAAAGCTTCATAGAAATCTAGTAACTCTCAGAGTTACTGGTTACTTACAAAAGATAAAAATGAACATAAAGTTTATTCAGTCACAAGATTTTACAGGCGTCAGCAGCAGCTTAAAAAATGTTTAATGTGTTCAGGAAACTTAAAATATACCTTACCTTAAATAATATTTAAGCTAAGGTATTTTACAAATGAACAAAATTCAAGACAAATACAACTTGAATAGGACAGCCAAATTCAGCTATAACTATAGCAAGACTGTAATATGCATTCTAAGCATTTTGCATGCCAAAACAAGAATTCACGAAATACGGTATGTAACTGCTGGTCGCAAGAGACCGCACAGATATATTAGAGGAATTCCGAATTGCCCACGAGTGAACGAATGGGTTTTATTCGTTCGCGTAATGTAGACTCAGCCGAATATCCCTCGAGGCGAAAATAATGCGGAGCGGTAAGAGACAGTAGAACGGCATTCAGATTGCATTCCTAGACGTGGTCCCTGTGGTGTGACGTCACATGTTATAACTCCAAGATTGCATCGTCTTTATGCAAAATTTCAAGGATATTTCTGTAATGTACATCGACAAATGCTTATTCGTTTGAACTTATATTGGTAAGGAACTTTTATTTTGAATATATCTTAAATCTAGTTTCACATTACACTTTGATATAATATTTTATGACTCAAATGTTAAATGATAAGGTTGAGTTAAAAATAAAACTGTAAAGTTTGAGAATAGCGCGCTTTTTGAATGTAGGTTTACTAATTGCTACACTGAATGGACATTTCATTGACAAAAATCTGTTGCATTTGAAATATAAAATAAAGTTATTAAAGAACATTTTTTTTTTCAGACGATATTATTGTTAAAAGCCTTTTTAAAACCTTATAAAATCTTATTTTTTAAGAAATTAAGTACATATTTTAATTAGGCACTTACGTACCTTTACTTAAATTCACCGTAGGTACCTACTTCAGAAGCTATAGAATAGTATGCAGTTTAATAAACTCCCAGCAAGTTAAGATCCCATTATTGTAACAAAAATAAGTCATGTTACAATTTATTCAGTGTCAATTAATTTTATAACAGAAGCGACAGTTTAATCAACCGTTACACAAAGATGTCAGAGGTATCAAGAGATTAGAATATATTGCGGTGTATAAGATTAAGGCGAACGTCACGTTTTTAATAAGGTTTTATCTAGATAAATAGCGGTGACGTTGCTCACCTTATGTCTCTTTTGGACTTAAATATCCCTTGTAAAATTGGGTGCATTGTATTCATTATTGACATCCTAAGTCTACGTCTATATGCTGCTCCCTGCGGTTTCACCCGCGTTCCCGAAGTATCTTATCTTTTTTCAGGATCAAATGTAGCCTATGTCCTTTTCCAAGTTCCAATCTATTCAGCAGTTTAGGTGTGGAAAGGTAACAGACAGACAGACAAAGTTACAATGGATAACGGATTGTCAAGAATATGAAAAACTCAACAACAAATCGCTGTCACTAAGTTCTGTCGTTTACATTAACTGAGCAACACTTGAGAAGTAAGCTGTCAGCGGTATCTTTGTGCAGGCAGGTTGAAATTGCGATGGATAAAAGACAATGCAGGCTTTAAAAATAAGATGTCTTAACAGGATAGAATGGCAGGAAAAGCCCGTTGCTAGCCTGGACAATTACTAGGCAGATCTAGGTACTCTTTCAAATCATTTAATTTAAAAATAGACAATCAGATTCAATCTAGATTGAATGACATGACCAATTGCCGTATGACGTCATGAGAAACCTTGGTCATCAGAACCACAAATAGGAGTCCACTCACTTTACTTATTTTATTGTCAATAATGAGAAAGTGATTGCGGATTTCCTTTTTCTTATAATGAAATGAAATGTAATGTTTATTCATCCAAATAGGCCTGCACAGGCGCTTATGAATTGTCAGCCTCTAATGACTCTAATGCGTGGTTGCCCATTGCTCATTCTCAGCAATTACTCTGTTTAAAAACAACTAAAAATTATTACATACATAAGTTATGTCCTGCAAGAGCGAGCGCTACTCCCAAGCATTGTCGTCATTTAAATATTAATTTATATGGTATACGCCTTCTGTACAAAAATTTGGAGTTCCGCATAAAATTGTTATCACGTGTCAATTTCCGCCTATAACAGGTAACTCTTGTAGTAAGTTGGATCTCAAGAGCTCCCGAAACATTCCAATCAAACATTCAACAACTCTGAATTAAATACTCAATACAAAACTTTTTACCCAAATAAAAGGATTTTAAAACAAAGACCCATAAATTCACGGATAAAATATATAGGGTAAGGTCGGACAAAAAAGTTCCCATCCCAAAATGGGACCTTTAGAAAATAATTTTCGGGAAATACGGAAAGGGCGGTCGTGCTACATTGGAAAGTTGAGGGAGCAGGTTTCTTTTAACTAAGTGTCCCTTAGCAACGGCTGGGTGGACCCACGTAAGGGCCCCTTTTGAATTGATTTTGGATGACTAATTGGGTGAAAAGATTTTTTTCATGATACTGTAATACTTAGTATAATGTGTTTTTTTTTTCACAAATAAACCTTAAATTTCTTATCGACTGTTTTAAGGTTTTTCTTTTTAGTAAGCTTGACGGTTTTATTTTCCGAGGCATAGGTAAATTCATAATATTGCCGTCGTAATACTTATTTAAGGACTTTTTTAAAACTCTTTGGAACATTGCTACAAAATTTACTGCTCTTATATTTCTGTCGGGCTTTTTCCCGTTTTTATAGCTTTTGGCTTGAATATAACAACCAAAATTAGTCTAGATTTAGCTATAAAAATAAATGAAAATACAGTCTTTATTAGTTAACAAGGTCAGCAAAGTAAAAATTACGAACAAGGTACTCCTGACGGCATTATTTAGAAAGTCTTCCTTTGTTTAAGCAACCTCCTTTAATCTCTTTTAATTATTAACCGCCCATTTGGTATAGTCGGGGAAATTGATCATGAGCTGTTAAAATTATATTGTTCTTAATTCGGTCGGGTATTATTATTTAAATTACGTGCTATATCTGATACAGGGACTACTTGGATATTCAAGACGACGGCTTTTTGAGAATTAGCACCGGCTGAATTGGCAACAGAAAAAGTGGATTTATCATTTCTTATTTATTTCAGCTCTCACCGACAAAATTTATTTACGGAAGACAGATTTTTTAATATTTATACCAATTGAATTTTTTTCTTTCAAAAAGGATTCCTGAATTAATAATTGTATTTCAATAGGACATGATACTTCTTGAAGACATTATTAATAAAAAAATTGAAAAGGAACACAAATTATTTTGTTACTATTAAAACTTTTCCTTTTGCATTCAAACTCAATCGAGCGGAGACGGAGTCTCGCGATAATTTTAGTGAGTATAATAATATAGAGACGTACTCGTGTTATATTCAAGGTGACAGGAAGTTACTAAGTTTTATCGGCTGAGGAATCGGCGCCAGACAGTTTTGATTGTATCTAAGAAAATACGGAAAAGATTTTTTGTCTTATTCCTCTTAGCCTGTACGTAGGCTTTTACTTTTGCTGAAACGTTCTCAATACAAAAATTAATGTGAAAAAATTTATACACATAAAAATGGAATCCCTATTTCCCTTAGTCGCGCCATAACTTAAGAACGACTCTCTTTTAAGTTTTCTTCATAAGTGCCTTGTAGAAGGTTTTACGATTATTTTAATGTGAATTAAGCAGACAGCAGATTTTTTATTTTTGGATGTGCATCTTTGTAATTTTTTTTGTAACAAACGTATTGTCTTTATAATTAAATTGTCTGTGATTTTTAAAATGAAATCTAAAATTACTTTTAGGTAACCTAGAAAAATATTAGTTCTTGGAATGCGTAATATTGGAGTGAATCCACGGGGAACAGCTAGTAAGTTATAAAAAATCAAATACGTAACTGCACATTATTACCAACAGCCAACACCAACCAAATGACATTGCAAATATTTGTGGCCATTAATGATGTTTGCCCAATACCCTTTTATAGGGACCCACTTATTAGAATGAAGGTTTCATTTAAAAGTAGGGTTATTCTTATTAATGATTGTAGGTTTACATTTATTTTATTTCAGTTTTTCCCGCAAATTCTTCTTTAGTTGCATTACCGTTTCAGTGACAATTACCTCCGAGGTAATTTATTATTTAGCATTTTAATTACCTTTTAAACTCTTGTAAGGCAGAATAGAACCATTGCAAGCAATCCCACAGGTAAAATTCATTTTATGAATGTTTAACGAGGTCTTTAGGAATTTCCGTAAGGAAGGAAACTGTAGTAATTCTTTGAATAAGCCACAAAAAAATAAACATTATTGATTGCTTGAATCATTGCCAGTCAAATCTTATTAACAACAAATATACTGTGTACAACAGTATTTGTGTCAAAAAAATAAAATTATTCAAATTCTACAATCTAAACTAAACTAATATTAGAAAGAAGATGTGATTTTTTGCATGTTAATTTGTAATTTAAAAAATATTTCGCATAGGTATAGAAAACTACATTATGCTTCTTGATATAATATAAAAACCGACCAAGTGCGAGTCGGACTCTAGCACGAAGGGTTCCGTAAAAATGGCAAGAAAATCACGTTTGTTGTATGGGAGCCCCCCTTAAAAATGTATTTTATTCTGTTTTTAGTACTTGTTGTTATAGCGGAAACAGAAATACATCATCTGTGAAAATTTCGACTGTCTAGCTATCGCGGTTCTTGATACAGCCTGATGACAGACAGACGGACGGACGGACAGACCGCGAAGTCTTAGTAATAGGGTCCCGTTTTTACCCTTTGGGTACGGAACCCTAAAAACCATAGGATCAGCAGTTGAACCAACTATCAGGAAACTTCTGATAATGATGACACAGGCCGAAATACATTCTTCTAACTGCCATACGTGATGACTGCATAGTATAATAGAATCAATGACTCCATTTTGTAAAAGCAAAAAAGATATCAAAGTTCCTTTACTTCATAAACGCCAGACATGATGACGTTGCGAAATTTAAGCTATTACATAATGATATGGTTCTTTTAGTCTTTGGTAATATATAATTCGGTTCGAATCCCACAATGAGCTGTGGTAAAGTACATCATAGGTCTCGCCGTCTGACTTGAAGTATATGATGTTAGACGAGAATACAAGCGACTAGAAAAAGCTTATTACAAGGTAGCCCAATATATTGAGGATAAAGATGTCTGGAAGTAGCTGCACTCTGTACAAGTACCTACACATTGTTTTTTTTTTACTGTTAATTGCCATTTTTTTCTAATACGCTGTTATTAGCTGGGTATTTTTTGTTTTAGTTTACTACGTAGGTAACTAATGCGGGTTATAATTTTTTATGTATTTTTGTATTACTTTAAGAATAAAATTGTTAAACATTTGAAAAAAAAGCCAATATAGTCAGATGGTCCAAAAATATTTAAATTTAATGTAACCTTGCTGAGTTTCTTGTCGGTTCTTCTCAGTTGTTGTCTGACTTCCGAACCGGTGGTAACTTCTGTAATTCGACCTTCATAAGTGCCCTTCTAGGGCCTAAACTGAATAAATGGTTTTGACTTTGACTTTGACTATAATGGATTTTTAACTCTTATAAACCCAAGGATATAAAGCCATTTAGCAAGGAAGTAAACGCAAAAAAAATACGCCATAAAAAAAAGAGAACTAGCAACTACAATTATCTTTATGTATAAGGATCTCGTGTCACGATGTTTGTCCGAGCTAATATCCGAAGCTACAACTCCGATCTTGATGAAACTTGGCACGCGGGTAGATCATATCCTGGAATAAAATATAGGATACTTTTATCTCGGAAAAATATAAGATCCCACGGGAATGCGGGTGATGCCGCGGTGAGTAGCTAGAAGGTTTGTTTGCATTGAATAGGCTCTGAAACTACTGGACCGATTAGAAAAATTCTTTCACCATTAGAAAGCTACATTAACCCTGATGAACATAGGTAATATTTTATCCCGAGAAAACATAAGATCCCACGGGAACGCGAGTGAAACCGCGGAGGACATTTAATATATTATAAAGATAAACCCCTTATACCACTTACAGATAAAGGTTGACGTTTCCGCTATGAGGTCCTATATGTGTTTGAGTGACTGAAAGTAACTTGAATAAATAAGTAAAAAAAAAGAGTTGTGTTATTATTTTATAGAATGATAACTTTTTGTGAAATTTAGAATCGAAGCTTCAACTTTCGTTGTTTAAACGTGAGGTAGCCATCTATGATGTAACTTTATACCTTATTAAAAACTGTTAAACTTCTAATAACAGATCACAATCATAAAAGCAAACGAAATTTTCAAAAAGAAACGAACTCGCTAATTTGAATTGTAGGCTAGCGTCTAATTAACAGGCGCGGGCGAGTTTGAGTCACCCATTTAACATATCACGATAGATGAAACAAATTATCACTCATTAACGTATCCGAGAGGAACTTCTTAAACGAACTAGTTCGGAACCTTTCGCCGCGACGACACGTGCCTCACTGAACAACGCACAAGAAACTCGCTTCTTTTAAACCATCGACAAGGGGTTGCGCGCGCATAGACAATAAACGCGAAATGCTAGCGCGCCCCATAAACTGGCCTCATTAGAGAAAGGGCGCGCCGGGGTTTGCAATGTACACACTCCTTTATTGCAGGTGTATACGTCCCTCATTTGGGCGATCATCTGTTTATTTTAGTTTTAAGGCCGTTCGTTGTCTTTATCGGTTGGTTTTTGTGACTTATTTAGCTCGGTAACGTTTGGGGTTAGCTAATAACACGATGGAACGGATCGTCTAGATTATGGTGGACGTAATAGAGTTATATGGGGCCTCGCCCTGTTCTAAACAAATGTCGAAGAAAATGGGTGGGGTGTATGGCATTGTTTATCGTTAGGTCAGCTGGGGTGCGGCGTGTGGCCAACCCCGCCCGGTGGGCTATGCGATGAGAGCGATACGCTACGCAACGTTGATTTATCAAAGGTAGAAAAAATATTTGACTCACAAATTGGACGGCCGCGGCAGTCCGCGTTTATTTCTGTACTTCTATTTTCCGTGGTTAACCCCTTTTAAATATTAAAGGTTGGTGACGAGCTGACGAGCTCCCAACCTTTCCGATGGAATTAGATCGGTTATTGAGTACACGTGCACTTAACAAATGGACTTGGCTCGCGTAAGAATAGATAATGAAAAGTAAAATATTAAATTGCTATTTACTACTTAGTCTTAGCTTATGTAAGTGAAACGATGGAACTTATCAATTTATAATAAATATAATGTTACTTTAATACTTATAACCGTTTTCACGAAACTTTTCCAAAGTGGCACAGTAGGTATGTAGAAGTTTTGGAAAATGAATTTTAACGACTTTTGAAAAGTTTTACGTTTCCAATCTCAGGAATATTATTATACTTACCAATTCACTTCTCACAGAAATCTTGGTAGAAAATTTTCAACTATCAATATTATAAATGTGAAAGTTTGGATGTTCAGATGTTTGTTAATCAATCACGCAATAACTATCGAAAGGATTTTGATAAAACATGGCACACAAGTAATAAAATATCTGTCGCCAATCACCTGTTGGTGCGTTCCGGCAATTGCTTATAACTCAAGTACCTTAAAGATATTGTAATATGGTGTACAACACATTGGCAATCCCCTAGTTACTAATTACTAATGTATATAGGCAACGGTATTCACATATCATCAGGAGCCCGTCACTAGTAGTATAAAAAAAATATCCTGGATACTTTTTATCTCAGGAAAAGATAAGATACGCGGGAAACAGCTAAGAATGCTAAAGTTTCCTCACCATAATTTAAAACCACTGCCTGAGAAATTACGAAAAAGCCCATTGGCTAACTAATACCAATACATCTAATGATATTATAAGCCAACATATTTTGGGATTCATTTTTTTTTTTTTTTTTTTTATTTATTTTAATTAATCTAGCCTATAGAAAATCGACTGGTGCTACTGCCGATCGGCTAGGCCAGCTAGCAGTGTTTTTTCCAGCGTAGTCGAATAAAGCTTACAAATGACGGCGTAATCCAAAATAACTTGACGCCTTGTTTAAAAATAGACGTTTTTGGGTATATTTAAAAAGGGTTTTCCAACGAGGATTTTTGTTCAAAGCTTTCGCTTAAAAGGTTCCACTTAAATTAGTTAAATTATAAACAGGTCGAAGGTTTTAGCGAATAAATTGTGCACATTTGATTATTGTGGTTCAACTTTTTTTTTCAATTCAGTTTGCGTTTGGGCTTCAGACTTGTCTCTGGGATGGGAGCCGAGAGTGTTACACGAAATACGACTCACAATAGCCGTGATAAAAACCTATTTACAATGCTTTAAACACTACCACTGATCTTACCATGCACATTTTAACTAGTTTTGATACGTGACGTTTGATTTTCTGAGGGGAAATCCCCAAAAATAAAAAATACAACATAAGCAAATAACAGTTATTTTTTCTTAGTATTTATTATCTCATTAGAATACCCTGAAATTGTTTTTTTTTTAATCTATACCACAAGCCTATCGCACAGACAGCGGATCACCTGATGGTAAGTGACTACCGTCGCCTAGACATTAGCAATACCAAAATGTCATCGACCATTTTTATAATGCCTGAGCCTTAAGTGCCAGAACACACTAAAAAGTGCTTGGCGACAGATTTTCAACATGAAGGTGGTAACCAGCCAGTACCCTACCACCGTGCTGTGATTTCCTCACGATATTTTCCTTCACCAGCTCAAACTTATTGTAGGGTTCGAGCCCACGAGCTTACCGCAGTATCCGACGTCACTACCACTGAACAAGTACCTGCTCAATATTAGACCTGTTTCGCAAAATTATTTACTACGTTTATCTCATCTTTTACGATCATAAAGAAGATAGATATAGAAGAGTCCTTCTTTCACTAGGAAGTTTGACTTTGTACTGGATCTTGACTTGAACAACATGATTCTTGTGAAACAAAACTATTTTTAATAATACTGTATACTTTTAAGGCGATGATAGCTCAGTGGTAGTGACGTCGGATACCGCGGTGAAGGTCGTGGGTTCGAATCCTACAATGGGCTTGAGCTTTCGGTGAAGGAAAACATCGTGAGGAAACCATAGCACGGTGGTAGGGTACTTTGTAGTACTCGACTGGCTGGCTACCACCCTCAAGTTGAAAATCTGTCGCTAAGCACCTGTTGGTGTGTTGCAGTTGCACTTGAGAGCCAGTTGTCTTTAAGGCATTGTAATAAGGTGTACAACACATTGGCAATCCCCTTGGTATTGCTAATAGGCGACGGTAGACACTTACCATCAGGTAACCCGTCAGCTTCGTTGTCACTTGTAGTATAAAAAAAACTAGTTGACCTCCGCGGTTTTACCCGACATTGACGGAACCCTTTAACGGTTGTAATTTCAACAAAAACCCATTCTTAGTACCAACTCCCTAATTAAGAATCTACCTGCCAAATTTCAAGTGTAGTTTTACTTTCTGAGATTTCGTGATTAATCAGTATTCGTGGTATTTATGTATTACGAACAAACTTTATACACTCACAAGTGTTTTAGTATTTACACTTTACTCTTAAAACAGACCGTGTTTTAACAAAAAAAATCAACAATCAACTTTGACCCATATTTCAATAGCATTAAAAACTAAAAAAGCCCCAAACGTTATAATCACGATTTATCAATAACCTTGAATACGAGTGCTTGTAACTCAATGAACAATTGTTCTTTGAATGAAACTTGTTTTTTTATCGGCACTTCTTATTATTAGTTATTTTACCACTCGGTCAGTCTCGGTCCCAAAACAACAGCTCCATTCTAGTCCGGGAATTGTACGCAGGACCCGTTCGCTACTAGCTTAGAACAATCACCTCCTATTAAAACAACTCGAAATATAATATTTGAGTCATGAGATTAGAGCGGGAGATGTAGCGGGAGCGATTTTAGGTAGTCAAATTGACGATATCCATTGAAATATTTTCAAGTATATTTTTGGAGTTTACTCCGAACGAAAATTTTATGGGTAGTAAAATCGAGCGTTAATAAAAATCCATATGATTTTTTATAGTAATATATACGTACCTGACAATAAATAGCAACACAATGTTAGTATGAGTAATATTAAAAAGAGTCACGCGTCGAAGCTGACATGCACTTTTTTCCTAGTTTGCACTAAAAATGATTAATTAATTTTACTAAAGTTTATTTAATAAAGCACATGAAGTTTCAACCATCGGCAACCGTCCATTTTTGCTATCTTCGATACCATTATAAGCCGTTTTTTCAATCTAAAATATATTGCTCAACTTATTCCGAAAGATACAATCCAAAAACGCTTATATTACATCGTAAGAAACGACATCGCTCCCGCTCCTGCCTTGTACCACATCACATACGCGTTATAATTTAGTTCAATAATATGTGAGTCACGCGTAACTCTAGTGGCGAACGTTAAATACTCCAGAATAAGCCTGTATGTTTCCATTGTTGAACACGATACGTCAAGGTTCACAAAACACTTGGTATAAGGAAACAAAATCCTTTTATTATCAAAAATATCAATACGCTGAGTACAAAGAGTATATGAGTGACGTCGGATACCTCGGCGAAGGTCGTGAGTTCGAATCCTACAATGAGCTTGAGCTTTCGGTGACGGAAAACATCGTGAGGAAACCATAGCACGGTGGTAGGGTACTTTGTAGTACCCGACTGGCTGGCTACCACCATCAAGTTGAAAATCTGTCGCCAAGCACTTACGGGTGTGTTCCGAGAGCTGCACTTGAGAGCCAGTTCACATCTAGGCTTTATGTGCTTACCACCTTCGGCCACATCATCACTAAAAAGGTGAGATTGTGGTCAAATACAAGCTTATCCAATATAAAAAAAGAATAGGCACTAGTAATTTCTGATTTTTGTTTTTTGCGTTTACGTCATTTTTCTATAGAAATTGACGCACAGCATCTCTCGCGGAAATCTCATGTCATTTCTTTTAAAACAACATTTTTAAACTCAATGCAAATCCTACTAATATTGTAAATGTGAAAGTTTCTGTGTATGTTTTGATGTGTAAATGTTTGTTATACAATCACGCAAAAACTACACAACGGATTTTTATAAAACTTGGCACACAGGCAGAACATAGGATTCTTTTTATCCCGGGAAAAGATAAGACCCCTTGGGAATACAGGTGAAACCGTAGGGTACGGCTAGTTTTAAATATTTATGTTTAAAAATACATTTCCGACTAACTGACTGAGATCTATTCAAAACATAGCCTAAAATGGATCCTTTACTAAAGAAAGAAAGAAAAATCCTTTACTACTAAGAAAGGTTTTTCAAATTTATCCCATTAGTTGACTGTATAATTGACCCTGGATCGTAAGGCAGCGAACAGAAAGTTTGAGCTTGTGTATTAGCAATCTCCCTGGAATTGTTATTGGATCAGTTTTATTTATCTTAATATATATAAATCTCGTGTCACAACGTTTGTCCTCAATGGACTCCTAAACCACTTAACCGATTATAATAAAATTCGCACACCATGTGCAGTTCGATCCAACTTGAGAGATAGGATAGTTTAAATCTCAAATTATAGTCGCAATTTTAATTTATTGCTAATTATTTGTCTGTTATTATTTGACAGTCGCAATTATCTGTTAACTCCAAATGATTCTAACAGATGTCGATACCTTTCGACTGGGTTGAGTAAGTAATCAATAGATGGCGCTGCTATGGTAAATCTACGAACGTGTCATATTTTTTTGGTCGCTCAGGTTAGTTTAAATGAAAAAAAAATAGGGAAAACCCATAAAAAATGTTGTTTTTTTTAATAATTCTAAATTGGTAATTTTCTACGGAAATCGTCGGACTGTCATTATTTTCGTGATGGTTTAGATTCACAATTGCACCCGGTAGGTAGCGCTGGAATTGGATTCTAAGTTTTGTTTAAATTTCAGAGCAGGACAACGTCTGCCCGGGCCACTAGTACTCTTCTATATCTTTCCCAACGGATCTGCTATTTGATGACATAATTAAAGTATCTTTTGATTTACTCCAAGGTATATTGAATCTATGCACCAAAATCCATCCAAATTAACGTGAGTAGGTACAAATACAAATTGTATTAATTACATTAGAAGAATTTACTTACCTAAAATAAAAATCCAATACAAAACATAACCTCTCAGCTTTTTTATCCAGAAAATTCTAATAAAAATATTACATTGAACTCGACAAAGGTTTTAGTGATCCAATAACTCAGATTAAAGCCCATATCCTCCGTCCCGGGCACTGTTATACCCGGTGTTATGCCCCGGATAATTGAAATGGAAAATATAATAATTTTATCATACACCGCGCCCTAGAGCTTTTGCTTAGTAAAGCATCTATTTCGTGGTTTTGGCAGCGGTCGCCAATGGTGCTCCAACTCTTGCAAATCGCAAGCATTTCACATATTTTTCTAACAAAAATATTTGAAAATAAATATTGCATTACTAGTTGTCTCCCGCGATTTTTTTTTTATCTTTTGGATAAGCTTATGTTTGAACGCAATCTCACCATGGTAAGTGATGATGTGGCCGAAGGTGGTAAGCACACAAAGCCTAAATGGCAACTGGCTCTCACTAACTTTTGAACTCGAAACAGAATCCAAAAGAAAGACTAAAAATTTGAATAAAGCTAAAGACTTATAGATGACTTAAAACCACTAGGTTTACTCTACAATGGTTAGAAAAAAAGGTTATTACATTTTCACAGCACAAAATTTGCAATAATTTCACACTAACATTTGAACTCGAAACAAGAATCCAAAAGAAAGACTAAAGATTTAAAATAAGTGAAAATATTGGAATAAATCTCAAGACTTGTAAATTGTTTGAAGCTAAAATTAAATTGTTTGTTTAACTGTGAAACGATTTATGTTACTGTAGTTATGCAATTGTAAACACTTGGAACCTACCACGTCGCTGGGGCATGCACGGAGTGTGAGCAAATAGGACTTATAAGTGGGATGGCAGAAGAGAGGAAAAACAAGAGTATTGTTAGGTCTTTAACGGTTAATACGTTTTCAAATTGTATCTGTACTTTATTTCACACTTGCAGGGTACTTTGTAGTACCCGACTGGCTGGCTACCACCCTCAAGTTGAAAATCTGTCATCAGAACCTATCGGTGTGTTCAGACAGCTGCACTTGAGAGCCAATTCCCATCTAGGATTTATACGCTTACTACCTTCGGCCACATCAACACTTACCATGGTGAGATTGTGGTCAAACACAAGCTTATCCAGAATTAAAAAAATGTATGAGGTAATCTCTGAAATACTGATCTGATTTTGAAAATCTTTTTCAAATCTAATGAAGCTACATTATCGCAGTAATGTAGACTATTTTTTCATCTCAAAAACGCATGTGTAACCGCGGTGTGGAAGCTAGTATCAATATGTCTCTGAAAGAGAACCAGTGGCGTTCCTTAATCTCTGAACGCCGTAGAAAATTCATCGAGTGGACCTTCCCTCTAAAAGAAGCCCAATAATAAACTCTATTAAACGTAATTATTAGGTGCATTTTTAATCCAAAACTATTTTTCTAAATTTTCATCTATGACGTTCATGGTTAGGCCAGGATTCCCCGATCGGGGTCCGTGATATTATTGTGCCACTGAAGTACACTATAGATAAAAAGTATTCTTTAATCTCTATTGATTATGGAAAGCAGGTTGTCTTTTCACTGTAAAAGATTGAGGTCAATTAAAGCACAGCCATAATATCCCATAAATAACGTATGATGAACCCATCATTTTGTTCTGAAACGTTCCGTTACACTGACAAAATGCGTTGCAGACAACAAAGGGATTTGCATATGTTTCCGAACGAACTAGGCCGAGGAGCGCACGTGTATTCCAAAAAATTGAATGCCCTGCTATTCGAAATTCAACTCAAACTCTTTGCCATAAGACCTCCATATCTCATGAAAAGACGCAAATGAATACTGCAGAATACAAACTGGAGTTTGCTGCTCTCGAATGGGCTTCATTGGATTGAGAAGCTTATGCGATTGCGATAGGAGCTATGGGATTAAAGTGGGATGAATTGTTAGCAGTGATCCATCTCAAAGAATGGATTGTTGGTGAATGAAATGTTTAAAGGTACAAATGCGTTTGTACTCGAATAAATGAGGCAAGTGATGAATGCAGTGAATGTCTGTATCTTGAAGACTTACGAAGCTGTGAGAGGATTGAAAAGCAATGTTGACTTTTTTATTATAATGGTAATTCAAAGCTTCTTGGGAAACAAGTCAGCGGAAACTTGAAAGCCCAAAATGTTTTGGGAAGTCATTGACTTCTAATTTTAGTTTCGGGATTCCAGGTATTGAACCCGAGTTGTAAAGAAACGTACGGATTCTTCACTGGCTTGTCGGTGAAGGAAACATTGTATAAAAGTCTGTGGAGTCACCGTTTGGACCGCGTGCTGCTCTATAGTTTTAAGCCCCATTAACATCGGTAGTCAATTCCACATTCCTGTAATATTACAAGTCCTTGAGCAGATGTGAAGGTGTCTTATACTACCCGCCTTGTAAAAATCTGTCGCCATGCACCTTTTAGTATTTGGGCAGATGTACGTTGCTTTGAAGGCATTGTAAAAAGGTCGGAAGTACATTGATGATCCCCCTGATATTGCTGAAGTCTGAAGGCGACGGTAGTTACTTATCATCAGGTATCCTTACTGCCAAAAAGACACTGGTCAGAGATACTGGTCGTGTGGCGGGTCGCTCACTTCCCTATAATATGTGCGAGGAGGGCGGTGGCTGCCACACGCGTCATACTTGTGAACAGGTGCTGCTTGTGGGGGCTGGTCTGTGCGAGTTTGTTGTTTATTAAGTCGGTCATAATTAAATTCTATAGATTACTATTTTTGCCGCCATAACACGCAAATATTGTCAGTGAGACTAGATAAATAATTATTGAATGTAATAGGTGTAAGTTGTTTTTGAAAAAAGTAAATGCTGAGTTTATTGCCGGCTCTTCTCAGCAAAAGCAACCTTCCGAACCGAGCATTTAGAGTCTGACTATTCATAAGTGCCTATGAAGGCCTATTTGGATTAATAAACAATTTCATTTCATTTCATTACTGTGTAAATTTTTTCCCAGAATTCAGCTCGCATTTTCATGACAATATCGAGAGTAATGTCGCTTCTGGTCTCGTCAGCATCAGTATTTAGTGCTGATGATAAATGATTGAAGCATAAACTAATATTCCGTGAAGTCATCGTAGACATTGAATAATGTAGGCTAAGTTGTGTCGGCGCCGACTTTATAAAATCTTTGGTCATACGTATTAATAGAATAGTTTCTATTCAAATTGATGTCTGAGATAAATTTTATCAACTACGCTATCGTACTAATATTATAAATGCGAAATTGTTTCTTGGTGTCCTTTCACGCACCAATGAAGCAATCGACGAGATTTTTTGCATAGAGGTAGTCTATGCTCTGGATAAATTGATAACTAGGGACCTGATTATATTCAACATAAAAAGCTTGTTATATGCATGCAGATATGCATGAAAAATGATTGAAATATGCATGAAAATACGTAAAATATGCAAAATTTAATGATAAGTTTTAGGATTTTAAAAAGTAATTTAATTTTTTTATTTCAAAATTAGCATACAATTAGTAAATTTGCTGCATGAGAGAAAAACATTATCCAACGCTTTCGCATTTGTAATATAAGACAAGTATGATAAATCATCAATTTCTTTCATGTAAAATAGTGAAGCAAACAAACTATGGACAACCCTCATTGAAAATTACTTGTTTTCGGCAAGTGTTATATTACTACAAAGACCGATAAGTCACCGAACAGACACGAAAAATTATTCCACCGCCCGAAATTTAACAAAAAAAACTCTAGACATGTCAACATTTGTTTCGTCCTCCACAAACAAAGAATGAATAAATCAGTACCAGACCAGAACTGCTTGGTCTCCCCCTCTCCGATCTATGTTAACATCAGTGTTCGAAGAAGACGCAGCACAAAGAATGCTTGGAGACCTAGTTTAGCTGGTTCTCCTACCGGCCTACATCTGTTGCTTCGCCCAACTTTGTGCCGTTGATGGTGCATTCATAAATTTGAATGTAGAGCTTACGTCTTTTGTAATAAAGACCATTTGAAGTTGTAGCAAACTGCATTGTTATGTTGGTGTAACAAGGCTGTTTAGTAGGTTTGACGTATTATAAGCCTTTTCGAGTGTCAGCTACCATATGGAAATGTAGTAATGAGTTTTAATTAAAAGACAGAGACAAATTATGCGGTCTGAATCTGGTTTTCTTTGTTTCAAATCGTGCTATTTTGATTTTGGGGTGTTTATTTCATATTTATTATGTCATCATCATGTCAGTACCTACATTAAATAAAGCGATGGTTCAAGGAGATGATAGCTCAGTGGTAGTGACGTCGGATACCGCGGTGAAGGTTGTGGGTTCGAATCCACAATGAGCTTGAGCTGTCGGCGAAAACATCGTGAGGAAATCTGTCGCCAAGCACCTGTTGGTGTGTTCCGGCAATTGCACTTGAGAGCCAGTTCACCTTTAAGGCACTGTAATAAGGTGTACAACACATTGGCGATCTGTCCAGTAGTTTTTGCGTGAAAGAGTAATAAACACCATTCAGACTCAGTCTCGTCCCCCGTAAATAGCGGCCCGAGCTGCATTCAGTAATCCGACCATCCCCTAAAACTCCTCTAAATCGCTTATGCGCAGTCCGACCCCACTTTTGTGCTCCCCGGCGACGCCCTGAGCCGAGGTTCGTGCCCCAACTGGGGCGCCCTCAGCGGTCACTCGTCTAAAGTTTTGCATTCCGATTGAGAGCCCTTAGCGCTCGCTGAACAGTCCGCGTAAGTTTACATGACCCCTCAGGCAAACCTTAAATAATATCGATATCGCAACATCGATAGTCGAGCTACACTACGAATATTAACGTAAACTAGCTCAAATTAAGGTTGTTTGAACATGATACCACGACAAACATTGTGCAGACACTTTGTGACGTTATATCTCCTAAATACCTGAGGATTTACAGCCAAGATTATGTGTTTTAGTGCGGACGTAACGTTGGGTAATCACCGAAACGGTTATAAGTATATGGGTATATATTACAGGGTTTATAAACCTCCTGTTGTTAGTAAACCTCGTGGTTATTTCTAATGTACAACATTAGAAATAACCACGAGGTTTATAAAAAAAAATAGTAAAAATAATATTATGTCCATTTTATTCAAAGTTTCATTCAGTTTATTTTTCGGTTTTTAGTGCTTATTTGTCTTTGAAGTCGTTTTAATTGTTTTATAAAAAGTTTTTATTATTGATAACTAGCTCGGTTATTTTATTATTATTTCATTATAAAAAAATGTATTGAGGCCTCGGGTGACCGGCGGGCGGGGAGCTTTTTCCGCCAACGCATCAGCCTGGCCAACCAAAGAGGAAACGCTGCCAGCCTGCTGGGAACCTTGCCGATCGGCAGCAGCGGCAGCTTTTATTTATTTTATACATTTGTTGTAAATATAAAAAATATCTATAGATATATCACTCTCGATTATGAAAATTATTGCTATTAGATTTAGAAAAAAATATTTTTATTATAAAGTATCTACAATCTACATTGCCATTCAACAAAACGCTTTTTGAATCTTAAACTAACCTTCACAAAAATGTATGGAACAAATTAAAAATGTCTTAGACCAGAAGGGTTACTATAATATGAACGAAATTATGAATGACGAGAACGCTTGGATGTAGCGCTCGCTTACAATACCTTATGTAGTATATCTCTTTGTATTTGAAATGAGAAATTGACGAGTTTATTACGAGCAGCAAAAGCGGCTGCTTTCGGTTGGTCGGGAGGTTTTCCGAACCATGCAATTCACGAGCCTTTTTTAATGAAAATATTTAGATAATTTCATAATTAATTATTTTTCAAAAATTATATATAAACATGCTATCATTATCATCACCATGTGAGCTGGAAGACGTCCACTGCAGGAGAAAGGATCTCGACAATGTCCGGTCTTGCGCTATCCGCATTTTAGCTTACCTTTTATTAATCATTTCCAAAAACCTGAAACAAACAAAAAAGGTTTTTTAATTTTTCAAACTCAAAACTCATTTATTAAGTTTAGGCCCTGGTAAGGCACTTATGAACGTTACAATTGACTCTACCACCGGTTCAACATACACATAAACTGAGAAGACTCCGGCAAGAAACTCAGCAAGGCAGTATTTTTTAGCAGCGGATCTTTCTTACATTTATTTACATTTTTATAAGTACATTTATTTACATTTTCAAATATTTTACACTACGCCAGGGGGATGCAGGTGCAGAGAGAAGCTACTACAACCATATATTTCTGTCTTCCATATAATGAGCCACCTTATAGTAGGCTTTGTTTATTAACCTAAGTTTAATAAAAATTTAAAATAAGACATTCCAGCTACCTCACTTGGAATCCTATTGTAGAAACGAACATTATTCCCGAAAAAAGATTTATTAACTTTAGCTAGGGGTCACAATTTTATGTTTGTATCTTGTATTCAAATGATGATGATTACCTACTGTTTACTTCAAACAAATTAAATTTTTTTCGGACATACATAATTCTACGCGACACCAGGGTAAGTTAAGATGTGGCAGAGGTTAAAATGACAGAACGTAATTTCTATAATACACCAGCATGCTTTTTTTATGCCACAAGTGACAACGAGGCAGGCGGGTCACCTGATGATAAGTGACAACCGTCGCCTATAGACATTAGCAATACCAGGGGATTGCCAATGTGCTGTATTACAATGCCTTAAAGACTGTTGTTTTCAGTGGTATAGCTAGACAATCAGGCTCTACAAGGCTCATGCTATGGATATCCTTACCAATTTTATTGAAGAATTCATAAACAAGTGAATCGCGACATCAAATTTGACACTTGGGTACTTAATAAATATTTACAAGTCTCTGCCTGGACATCGTTACTCTTTTTTTCTAAAGGGATCAATTATTTATTTACGTTTAGATGATAATGCCCAAATATTGATATTGTAAATACTTTTTTTTAAATACACAACATTTTAAAATAAGCGTTAAATTTTATTTTCTTAACTTTATTTTTTACTATATTTCCGCCCCGCGGTTTCACCCGCGTTCCCGAAGGATCTTACCTTTTCCCGGGATAAAAAGTATTATATGTCCTTCTCCAAGGTTCCATCTATCTGTATACCAAATATCATTTAAATCGGTTCAGCGGTTTAAGCGTGAAGAGGTAACATACAAACACACTTTCGCATTTATAATATTAGTATCCGAACCGGTGGTAACTTCGTAATTCGACCTTCATAAGTGCCCTTCTAGGGCCTAAACTGAATAAATGGTTTTGACTTTGACTTTGACTATGCATTTGGCTGTGAATGCTGCCATTTGTTTTTTTTTTATATTGTTAATACTATAAGCATACACACATTTTTTTTAATATTAGTAGAGCTATGTTTGTTTTAAAAAGCACTTACCTATAACTTTTATTATTGAACCAATAATAACGAAACGTTCAAAATTAATTTAGCCATAACTAAGTTATTGAGCTTTTTATGGGGCAATTCGGAAAAGAGCACACGCGAGGAAAAATTGAAAAAGCTAATATTATAATAAATAGTATGTGATTTATGTACTATCCTAAGTATGTCATATTAGTTATAATAGTTAATTTTAATAGATTTTCTCACAAAAGAAGGAACTTGAAAAAAAAAGGGAAAAAAAACATTTGTGTGGACTCGATCCGGGGGTTCAGGTTTGGAGTCCGCTCTATTTCCCCTGAGCTATTTCTTGCAGTTGGAAGCGAAATTTACCTTTGTATTAGTATATTGTAGCAGTTTTTCATTGCCTAAAAACACTAATAAAACTACGTTTTCTAAATATGAAACCTAGCTGGATCGATTTATCGCCCCTGAAACCCCCTGCATACCAAATTTCATGAAAATCGTTGCAGCCGTTTCCGAGATTCAGATTATTTATATATCTACATTATATACAAAAATTGTTCGTTTAAAGGTATTAGATTATATAACTAACTGTCCCCCACGGTTTCACTCGCGCTTCCGTGGGATTTTCACAACTTAGCGTGGTAATATAGCCTATAGCTGAACGGATTCTGATGAAACTTGGCACACAGGAAATGAAATGAAATGGTTTATTCATCCAAATAGGCGTTCACAGGCACTTATGAATAGTCAGACTCTAATGCTCGGTTCGGAAGGTTGCTCATGCTGAGAAGAGCCGGCAATAAACCCTACTCTTTTTAAAAACAAATTACATTCAATAATTATTTATCTAGTCTCACTGACAATATTTGCGTGTTATGGTGGCAAAAATAAGTAGATCATATCCTGGAATAACACATAGGATACTTTTTATCCCGGGAAAGGATAAGATCCCACGGGTACGCGGGGGACAGCTAGTAAGGTATACATTACATATTAGCTATAGTCCTCAACGCGGAAGTAAGCTCCAGTAGCAAGAACTCATTTGACTGCGCTACATACATATCAATTAAAAGGATACAGCTATTCCCACGGGGTAACAAAGCGAACGCAGCGTGGCTTTGATAATTAACGTTAAAGTGGAATTTATCTCCTTTTTGTTTACACCTGCTTTTAAAAGCGTCAGCTAAATATCAGCACTGGGCGATGATGGTAAGTGACGTCGGATACCGCGGCGAAGGTCGTGGGTTCGAATCCTTACAATGAGCTTGAGCTTTCGGTGAAGGAAAACATCGTGAGGAAACCACAGCACGGTGGTAGGGTACTTTGTAGTACTCGACTTGCTGGCTACCACCCTCAAGTTGAAAATCTGTCACCAAGCACCTGTTGGTGTGTTCCGGCAATTGCACTTGAGAGCCAGTTCGCCTTAATAAGGTGTACAACACATTAGCAATCCCCTGGTATTGCCAATGTCTATAGGCGACGGTTGTCACTTACCATCAGGTCTGCCCGCCTGCCTCGTCGTCACTTGTGACATTAAAAAAAAAAAGCACTCACTATCATTGTAGTCAGTAGGATTATGCTGATCTGGGTCACCTGTTTGGCGAGTCAATTAAGTACCATTTTTTTACCTAGTTGTCCCCCGCGGTTTTACCCGAATTCTCGAGGGCTTTTATCTTTTCCTGCGATAGAAATGTTTTGATGTTGTACTCCAGGATATGATCTGTCTGTGTACCAAGTTTGATCAAAATCAGTCGAGTAGTATTAGCGTGATTTAGCAACAAACAACATTTTTAATATTAGTTGGATTGATATGAACGGATGGGCCAGGCGGTGGGGTAGGTTTATCACGCCACAGGTCGACGGGTTCGATTATCATCCAGTGCAAACATTTGGGTGCGTGAACATGTCTGTTTTTATAGTCTGAGTGTTATAATCGAGTCAATTTTTTTTTCGATTCTAGTATGTATTTTAAAAACAGTAGTAGGTATGTAGTTTGTGATCAAATTACTATGTGTGAAAAAGTCCCATGATATTTATTTATATAACCAAGGTATTTTTAAGTTTGGTGAAGATGCACTTAACCTTACTTCCGTACCGTAAACCGTATTGCCACAGTATACGTGAAACACAAGTAAAACACGGGGCATGTCACTTCTTTACATAGTATAAAATGAAGTCGCTTCCGCTGTCTGTTCACTTAGATCTTTTAAACTACTGAACGGATTTTAATGCAGTTTTCAGCAATAGATAGAGTGATTCAAGAGGAAGGTTTATATGTATAATACATACATATTATAGTATGTAAAAACCGAGAATTTCAATGATTTGTAATGTGATGTCGTTCAGCGAAGCGGGCGGGGGACGGCTTGTAAAATTCCAACCCATTGATACTTCAACTACCTTAAATAATATTGCGCAATCGAAATTACTCACAGTAGGTATGTTTGTTCGTACGTCACGATTGGCATATTAGCATTAAGTCCGTAGTAAAAATGAAATAGTAGGTCAATTTTACCAAACTCAACACTCCGTCATAGACTAAAGAACGGCCGTCAAAACTATCTTCAAAGGAGTAATATGGAGTCTCGAGGATATATTTCAATTTTTTTTTCGATTACGTTTTTGAGGTTGGTGCCAATTAAGCTAGACCTCTAAATTGTATGAGCGCCGATACAACTCAAACTCTATCATATTAAATTTTTATATTTGAGTTGATTGAATGAAATGTAAATTGCGGTTTACGATTTATGACGTATTAAAAAAAATCTACTTTCTAGATCTCGTTCAAACCAATTTTCGGTGGAAGTTTGCATGGTAATGTACCTACGTCATATATATTTTTTTGTTTTATCATTATCTTATTTTAGAAGTTTCAGGGGGGGGATACACATTTTACCACTTTGGAAGTCTCTCGCGCAAACTATTTAGTTTAGAAAAAAATAATATCAGAAACCTCAATATCATTTTTGAAGACCTATCCATAAATACCACATACGTATGGGTTTGATGAATGAAAAAAAATTGAGTTACAGTTCTAACTACACCCAAAATTTATTGTTTTTTTTCCTATTTTTGTGTGAAATTCTTAATGCGGTTCACAGAATACATCTACTTACCAAGTTTCAACAGTATAGTTCTTATAGTTTCGGAAATAAGTGTCTGTGACATACGGACGGATAGACAGACAGACAGACATGACGAATCCATAAGGGTTCCGTTTATTGCCATTTGGCTACGGAACACTAAAAACAGGAAATCAGGCTTTTGACTTAGAAAAGTAATTTACAATGTGCTGAAGTAGTACCTACAGATGGCATAATAATTTGCTATAATGCTAACGTAGAAAATCGGTGCGCTTGTGTCGAGTTGACTTACTGCTTTACATATACTGTAATGACTCATTAGAAACAAAGGACAAGACGGAAATGTGGTGCTTATGTAGGTAAGGAAAAGATTTTCTATGGAATTTATTTTTAAACGTTTAACGTTATGAATAGTTTTAATTATTGTTTTATAAGGAACTAGGTATAGGCCCGCGGTTTTCCTCGCGTTTCCCAGAATATATACGCAGAAAATAAATGGTTAATCTATTATTAGGTACTTAAATTACCTTATGTTTGTATATTTGAACGTGGTTATCGCAGGAACTACCCGTTCGATTTTAAAAATATTTTCGTTTTACATAACCCATTTATTGACAAAGGTTATAAGGTATATAACATCACGCTATATTGCAAAGAAGCGGAACAGTTACCAAAAATATTTGAGATTTTAAACTTGAAGGTGGTAGCCAGCCAGTCGAGTACTACAAAGTACCCTACCACCGTGCCATGGTTGAAAATTAAATCGTTTTAATTCAAAGAGGCCTTTACAAGAACTCATAAATAGCCTAAACTTAATTCACGATTCGGAAGGTTGCCTTTGCTTCTCAGCAATAAACCGACAATAAACAGAGCCGGCAATAAACTCAGCAATTCAGGTTTCCTCGCGATGTTTTCCTTCACCGAAAGCTGAAGCTCATTGCAGGATTCGAACCCACGACCTTCGCCGTCGTATCAGACGTCACCACTGAGCTATCATGTACCTAAGTACGTTTTTTTTTGTATATTTAATTGCATAT
Source organism: Ochropacha duplaris (assembly GCA_951361185.1). Taxonomy (NCBI): domain Eukaryota; kingdom Metazoa; phylum Arthropoda; class Insecta; order Lepidoptera; family Drepanidae; genus Ochropacha; species Ochropacha duplaris. Next base: position 1,258,136 of record OX592715.1, on the reverse strand, counting down.
ATAGTATAAGTATGTAGTATTAGGGTTACGTAATGAAATGATTACTCGGAACCTTGTCTCCCACTGTTTTTAAAAGCCATTTTTGGCAAAATTGTATGGCGAAGTCATATAACTTGATTGCCCACACGTTGCTTGAGCTAATTTGTCATTTTTCAACATCCATACTAATATTATACAATATGCGAAAGTGTGTCTGTCTGTTACCTCTTGAACCAATTTACATGAAATTTGGTATAGAGATAGACAGAACCTTGGAGAAGGACATAGGATACTTTAATCCCGGGAAAAGATAAGATACATCGGCTACGCGGGTGAAACCGCGGTGTGGAAAACTAGTAATAATTATAAATGCGATAGGAACTGTTTTTCTGTCTTTTCACGCCTAAACCTAAGAGCTAGGTGGGACTTTATAAAGGACATGATACTTTTTATCCCGGGAAAAGATAAGAGACAACGGGAACGCGGATGAAACTGCATGTTAAAAAAAAACTTGAGAGGTGTCAAGGGACACCCGGATGGAACGAAGTTATATAAGTTATATATATATATATATATATATATATGTATAAATAGAAATGAAAATATCTGGCTTCCTTTCTATAAGAGAGAGGGAGAGAGAGAGAGAGACAGGTCAACGCACTTTTGACACTAAAACTGTCGTAAGAATTTTTTCCGTCTAGCCCCCTTTCACAACGCGCGATAAGGAACTTCGTTCCAAAATTTAAACGTACCAAATGTTATGTGGATTAATATTAAAATGTATCCATACAAAGTGTAAAGTACAGTATGTAGAAACTCTACAATAATTCTAATTAAAAAAAACTTTTATCCTTAAGAATATCGATATGTAAGGTCAAAGGCTATCGTAATGTTATACTAACTAAAACTACATCCTGTAAACCGACTTATTATTAAAGCGCCAATTAATTATAATAAATATTTTTTAAATCAATGATTCTAGTAATAATCTTGCTACAAATAAATGTGAAAGTTTGTTTGGATGTGAAGATGTTTGTTACTTTACTCTTTCACGCAAAAACTACTGAACGGATTTTAATGAAACTTTGCACGTAGGTAAAACATATCCTGGAATACAACAGAGGATACTTTATCCCGGGGAGAGATACGATCCTTCAATACTACAATCGCGAGGGACCTTTTTCAGTTATATGACAAACTAACATGATTGTTAACTAGCTTTCGCCCCGCAGTTTCACCCGCGTTTTTGAGATGAATAGCAGTTTATAACACTCAGGGATAAAGTAGCTATCTATTAGTGGAATAATTTTCAAAATCGGATCAGTACTTTCGAAGATTACCTCTTACATACAAACTAACGAGTAAGTAATGAGTTTTTGGCGGGAACTTGCGAAGTGACGTTGCGTTATCGTTTTATTTTCATTAAAATCGTTTGTTTTAAGATTTAATGAATAAAATCGGTGGCGTTTTGACCAATAATGTTCAATCTAAGTGCACCAGTGAAGTGAAATAGGCCAAAAATTGCGTTTTTTGTATGGGAGCCCCCCTTAAAAACTTATTTTACTATAATTTTATTATTTATTATTAAAGTAAAAATACTACTGAGTATTTTGTGAATATTTCAAGTGCCTACCTGTTGCCATTATTGATATCGAGCAAAAAAAGGGAAAAAAAACACGTTTGTTGTATGGGAGCCCCCTTAATTATTTATTTTATTATGTTTTTAGTATTTGTTGATATAGCGGCAACAGAAATACCTACCTACATAATTTGTGAAAATTTCAACTGTCTAGCTATCGCGGTTCTTGAGATACAGCCTGGTGACAGACAGACGGACGGACAGACAGCGAAGTCTTAGTAATAGGGTCCCGTATTTACCCTCTGGGTACGGAACCCTAAAAAAGAAGTAATATTGTGTTCAAACACAAAACTATTCAAATTAATCTTAAAATGCGAGTAAAACCGATGCATTGAAGCTAGCAATAAAGCCTTGGTTATAGAAGTTGATTTAGCTATGCTCCGTTCATTGCTATTCAGAATATTCAGCGCGTAAATCAATACAGTCCGCTATCCATGTGTGCGTGTGTGTGAGAGTGTGTGAGCGTGTGCATTATACATACAGGATGTACTTAAATGGGGTGTTACATTCGCTGGGGCGTTAGTTCTTATCGATTTAAATAATATTTGCTATGCGACTAATTCTGGAATATAAAAAAAAGGAATTTTACCTAGTGTGTTCGGTTAGATCACACACAGCCTCATCTGATTTCGAACTAAGTAGGTCTTCTGATATGGTATCCAGATAGCTGATATACAAAAAAAAACGGGACTTAAATAGATAACCAAGACTCAGGACAAACAGATAAGAACCCAAGATGGCGTGATAGGTAGTGTTCTTACCAGTAGCCAGTTGCCTTCAAGCCATTGTAAAAGTCTGTATTCTTGTACAGGATATGATCTACATGTGTGCCAAGTTTCATCAAAATCCGTTCAGCCGTTTTTACGTGATTGAGCAACAAACATCCAAACATGCAAACTTTCACATTTATAATATTAGTAGGATTTATAGTAGGATATACCTACTGATCATTTTTTATGAAGTAGTTAGTTTTTTTTATGTTTGTCGAATTCGGACCTATAGCAACACAATATTTTTTTAAACACATCCTGTATGTGTCTGTATAGTTGTGTGGTGCATGAATGAGACAGCTAATATTCAGCAATCAGCTATTTAGAGTGGGGCATATACAATTACAGTTTTCAAGGGTGACCATAATTTTTTAGGACAATATTTTTTTGAAACCTCAAAACCGACTCTTAGTTGGGTCCTTTGTCATCATCAAGTACTAAACTTGCGCTGTAAGTAATCGCTAAGTTTATTGCCGGCTCTTCTCAGCAAAAGCAACCTTCCGAACCGAGCGTTAGAATTTAGACTTGTTCATAAATAAAACATGAGACGATTAAAAATACTTGTAGGTAATGAGTTCGTTGAATAAAGATATTTTGAGTTTGAGTTTAGCAGACGAAGAAATATAACTTAAAGTGGTGACTACTTAAATTACCCACTCTTACAAACAAAAGTTTTAGAAAAAAAAAGATGACACATTTTAAGCCAGAGCAATTTCCATTTAATCCTCTAAATGTGAAACCTCATACTCACTCTACATTTACGTCAACACTTCTAAAGAGGGGGGAGAGTTGATTATCAGCTGAGTGATAAGGTCCCCCCTTACCCCCCTACCTCGTCTCCCACGTCATGCTGTCAGTTTATCGAACGAGCCCGCATAAGTGCATGATTACAATGTTTTACTTGATTAATGTTAACGACCTTTTTTGTTTAACGCCATCACGCTCTAATTGGACGGGATAGAGAGAGACAAGTTATGTAGTTAATTGAATTAAGTCGGACACCCACTGTTAATAGATAATAATAATAAACAGAGCCTCGACAAACACCTCGAGAGATCTGAGGCCGGCAAATGCAGAAGGCAGTTATTCTGGCCACGGCTAGGATCGTGAGAAAGATACTCTGCAGCTCTAACCACCGGCTGTTTGGGCTGCTAGGATTAGTTTTTATAAAAAAAAAATATTTTTTAAATATTATAGAAAATGTAATCTTTTTTGTTGGGTTAGGTTTTTTATAATAGTTTAAATTTTTAGGTTAATGTTATAAAAAATATTTTCTAAGATTTATGCAAAATAAAGAAAATAATAATAATAACGTTTATTGAATAGAAATCAATTATATAATAACTCAACTTGCTTATACCATACCTATACTAGATTATATTGTTATCTTATTGTTTTCTGGGACATCTGTCCCTATTATATCCGACAGGATAAAGCTCGACCAGCTAGGTAAAAAAAAAATTACAATTGCGTAAAGTGATAAATATGAATACAATATTTTAGATGCAAAAGTATATCAAATAAACGTGTGAATATGTGAATTCTGTTAACAGCAATGAAAGTTATAGTATTGCATACAAAACACAAATAATTAATATCCTGGGACATTCTTCACGCATGGTCATCTGATCCCAAACTAAGCAGAGCTTAAATATCAACAGAAATGTCATACTTCGTGAGCAGATGCTGCTTGTGGGGGCTGGTCTGGAGTTTGCTGTTTACTAATCTATACTAAAACTAATAATTATTGTTACAAAGAGGAAATATTTGATTGTTTGTTTGTATGCTCTGAAACTACTGGACCGATTTGAAAAAATCTTTCACCATTAGAAAGCTGCATTATCCCTGATGAACATAGGCTATATTTTGTCCCGGGAAAAGATAAGATCCCACGGGAACGCGGGTGAAACAGTGGGGACAGCTAGTCACTAAAGGCCTATTTCTTTATCTGTCGCCATAACACGCAAATATTATCAGCTAATAAAACTAGATAAAAACATTATTGCATAACGTAGGCTTTTGAAAAGAGTAATTGTGAGTTTATTGATGGCTCTTTTCAGCTAAAGCAACCTTCCGAACCGTGAGTTAGAGTCTATTCATAATGGCCTTTACAAATGCATGTGTTTGAATGATAAGAAAAGGAGCTAAAAAAACTCTCAAGTGCTTCATATTATTTGTACGGGGTTTATCTTAAATTTACGTATTTATGAGTCTCGAAAGTGATCACTGTAGAAATCTAAGTGTACTGAGTCCATGGTGGCCATATTGCCATCTTCCGTTACTGCACTTGAGAGCCTGGCCTTCTAGGCATAAATTCGCAAATACATTGATACCTTGGTATAGCTATTTTTTATACAAGTCACAACCAAGCAGGCGGGTCACCTGATGGTAAGTGAATAAACCGTCGCCTATAGACATTAGGAATACTAGGAGGATTGCCAATGTGTCTTGGACCGTTTTACGATGCTTTAAAGGCAACTGATTATTTTATGATAGCTCAGTGGTAAGTGACGTCGAATGCCGCGGCGAAGGTCGTGGGTTCAAATCCTACAATGAGCTTGAGCTTTCGGTGAAGGAAAACATCGTGAGGAAACCATAGCACGGTGGTAGGGTATATTGTAGTACCCGACTGGCTGGCTACCACCCTCAAGTTGAAAATCTGTCGCCAAACACCTATCGGTGTGTTCCGACAGCTGCACTTGAGAGCCAGTTCCCATCTAGGCTTTGTGTGCTTACCATCTTCGGCCACATCATCACTTACCATGGTGAGATTGTGGTCAAACACAAGCCTATCGAATATAAAAAAAAAAAAAAAAAAAAAACTGGCTCTCAATTTTCAACTTGAGAGTGGTAGCCAGCCAGTTTTCCTCACGATATTTTCCTTCACCAAGCTCAAGTTTACTGTAGGATTCCAACTCACCGCCTTCGCAGCGGTAGCCGACGTCTCTCTCTACCACTGAGCTGTCGCTTTTAAGCCTGTGTGAAATGAAGTCATACACAAAAAATAAGCTCAACTTTGTTAACAAGTTTCCATTTAAGCGATTTATCCAAACAAACAAACGCCTTGAGATTCCAGCCAGGTTTTCAATTACGAATTGTGTGATATACTGTACTGAGTGACGTCATCGAGACAATTCGTCACTCATTCAATAGATTGCATGGTTAACGTTAACACCCACAAGTTTACACGATTCTTGTGAATTTAAAAATCTTTGTAACAATGATTTAGAGGCTATAGTAACAGCGCTACATGTGAGTCGAGTCAGCGAAAAGTAATAGAGAAACAAATGGACGTGATTAAAAATTACACAGGAATTCCTACATCGCGCTAGCAAAGTTTTCTCAGCACTTTGCATATATACAAGTTCTCAACAAGAAACGTTGGACTGCAGTCCCCGGGCATTGATACCTAGCCCGGTGGCAGATATTCCCTTTTCGCAGTACATAGGATATATCCAACATCGGGACAAACAAAATGACTATTTCTACGAGGTAACTAATATTTTAATAAAGGGAATACTACTTTAAAGCGACGACAGCTCAGTGGTAGTGACGTCGGATACCGAGGCGAAGGTCGTTGGTTCCAATCCTACAATAAGCTTGAGCTTTCGGTGAAGGAAAACATCGTGTGGAAACTACAGCACTGTGGTAGGGTACTTTGTAGTACCCGACTGGCTTGCTACCACGCTCAAGTTGAAAATCTGTCGCCAATCACTTACCGGTGTGTTCCGATAGCTGCACTTGAGAGCCAGTTTCCATTTAGGCTTTGTGTGCTTACCATCTTTGGTCACATCATCACTTACCATGGTGAGATTGTGGTCAAACACAAGCTTATCGAGATTAAAATAATAATCAAAAAAGGCATGGATTCTATATATTATTCAGCTTCAAAAGCGAGTCAGAAGTCAAATAGATTTTTAATGAGCATAAAGTTTGCCATCAAATTGGTCACCCGCTGTGTTTTCGTTATCCAACTGATATTTTAAATGAATTTTACTCCGTATTTACTGTGTGATGTGGTATGGTTATACCTTAAACCCTATAAAATACTCTTCCACATTTTTATATCAACCCCTAAGTGCGTAAAAAAGGGGTAAAAACCACTATTTTGCGATAATCGAAGCCCACGCGGGACCTAAAAACATGCAACCATTCAAAGTTTTTACAATGGTTTATTATAAATCTCTAAGGCTTAATTTCAATGGCTAGATAAGCAATATCCGACTGTTAATTTGAAATTAGAACAGTTTTTGTATGGACTTATCTAGTGATTGAAAAATCGGTCCTAAAACAACGTACCTAACTCTTAAAATTAAATAAATCGTAACCATAATGGTCTCTACAATGTGACATAAAATCCACGTCCCATCGTCCAGGGCACGTGATAGCGTAACCCCATAATGTACGGAACCCCACGCTTCAGATCCAGCCGCCCGCTGCCCGCCGCTCGCCGCCCGCCAACAGATGTGCAAGATAAACAGGACACGCGCGCGCTGACTCACATGTTGCGCAGGCGCATGTATGCTCGCGCACACTAGTCTTATAATATCACTTTTTATTTTATTTTAGCCTTTTTTATTTGGTCTCGTATTTTATGTAATTTAATTACAAGATTAGCAAATTGTTGATAAAAGTAGGTTTAATATAAATGGAAGCTCATATTAAAGCAGAATTATGATGATATTTACTGAATTTGTGTTCCATCCGTAAATTTATTTTTTTGTCAATAATACCGTTATTTAATTATGTAACGGTAAACGATGATAGATAATAAAATAAATGAAAAAATTGTGTGTATGTTTGTTAACACTCAACTACCTACCGGCTGATAGGATTTTGACGAAATTAGGTGCTTAAGTAGATCGTAATATAGTTGTAATATCGTAAAAGTTTATTGCCGGCTCTTCTCAGCAAAAGCAACCTTCCGAACCGTGCGTTAGAGTCTGACTATTCATAAGTGCATGTGAAGGCCTATTTGGATGAATAAACATTTAATTTCATTAACGCAGAATAATATAATGCTGGTAAAACTGGTAGAACTATCAACTATAGCCAAATATACTATACAAACAAATTACGAGAACTATTCCAGTAAGTTCACGCTCATCATGATCCATAACTTATGGTATGTCATTTATCCGTCAAGTTACGTAAGTTAACTTACCTAAGTTATGCTCCGAATTGACTGCACGGTCCGACTTAAATATCGCTTAGTTCTAACTTATTGAATTTGTACAGTCGCATGCACAATGTTTATTAGATGAGTGACATTGTTTTAATGTTTTATTTTTTATTAAAAAGAAGGTTTGTGAAATAAAATTATAAATAATAAAATATATACATTTTAATATGTAAACGTTAGAGTCAATTAGCTCAAGTCAAGGTGTCGCCGCTTGATAAATAACTTAGTAAAAACTCTTAAAAGATATTGCAGCTGTGTTTTTACGCTTACATTACCCGATTAAACCAAGAAAAGAAAATAGATGTTTCATTGAAATTCAAACATATTTCTTGTATTTTTTAACCATTCTAGAAAAAACAGACTGACTTAATCAGCTTATTTTTATTCAAAAATCAAAACGATAATAGTTCAAATTTGTCTACAATTTAAAACAATTCTCAAAATTTTGCTTGCAATAGGAGAACATGCAAAGGATTTTTTTAAACTTCAATTATTATAGTTGTGTCATAAAGCGCTTAATTTTATACTGTTTAAATACCTACTCATTCAAAGATGTTTCACCGAAGCATTGTTTTTCGTGAAGCTTCATTACATAGTTAAAAGTCAAAATTGAACTCAAACCCTTAAAATATACTAACCATCAATTTAATTTGATTAAAAAGAAGATTAGAAAAAAAAGCAATTGTTTTAAACCTCTCCCTACCCTCAAAATAAAATTGATGACTTTTGATTCGGGAAAATAACTGCGGGTGTTCAAGTTAGCTTAATCTCCCCTCCCCTCCCTTATACCCTTCCAATCAATTCGTACCCTCGCTAAAAAACGACCACTTCAACCAATTACAAACTTAATTTGGATGAGACACAAAAAAGCCGTTATTTACAAAAGTTAAATTAAAATAAAATTATCACTTTTTTGTGTAACGTAAATTTTATAATACGATTTTATTGTTGATGTGTTCCCATAGCATAAAATATAAATTGCTTTTTTTAGTAGACGTATCTACCGAGATAACTACTAATATTAAAAGTAGAGCTCTATGGATTGTTTAGTAGTAAATTGTTACCAACCATACAAAGATAACATAATGAGAGTAAAGGAGTCCATTTATGTGTAATTAAAGATAGTGTTATCTTAATCACAAAGCAAACTTAAACTCAAGGTTTTTAAACAAACGCTCGTTCCTAAGCGGCACTTATAAAGAAAATTTCCGGAAATAGAATATTGCATAGACGTTATCTGCGCGATTGTACTTCTACCCACTTCGTTCGAGGCCTCTACGGCGCCTGATGGTCGGATCCAAGCAATAATTAAACTATGTAGGTCGGTTGGACGCCCACAAAGAGCGACGTTGTACCCAGCACCGGCCTATCTAGACCCCACCTCCCACTAACAATCAAATGGGGAACAAGACGAGCACACAGCACAGGTCAAGTTAAATTGGATGAATATGTGACCTCGCCGACCGCACAGCTCTTCTGTTGTTCTTTATTCGAAATGCGTTTCAGAGTTTAAATTTTTTTTATGTTCCATTTCGTTACCGAATAAGACCTAACTTTAATAGTCACCGGTACTAAAAAAAATAAGAATACGTTAATCTGTCAAGTTTTACAACCTTTTATTTTCTTAAGTCGAAAGAAGTCTAACAATGGGATGAAATCGCGACGTCTGTCAAATGAAATCGCGACGAAATAAGAGCGAACAAACGCGACCCGCAACGTTTCTACAACGCAATGATAAATGAACTATCGTGTACTCTGTCATTTGTCGCAATTTTGTCATTTTAACGAGTTTGACGATGTATTACTTAGGTACAAATAATGAAAAAATATTTTAAGACGCGACAGGAAAAAGTAATATTTTTAGCGCGCAGAAAAATTGATGCAAGCAATTTTTGTAAAATCCATTGGGAAGTCGATAAAAATATAAAATGACCATGAAAAAATTATCTAATTTTTATCATGAAATTCATTCCAAAAAATGTCGCATATAAAAAAATATTACAACAATATGCTTAAGAAACATTAAAAACAATAAAAGCACACCCATCACCACAAAGTGTCTCTTCCCATGGTGGCATTAATAATTTACGATTCTATTCAGTTTAACCACAACTCACAATATGCCATAAAAAATATATTATTTTTCCATCGAGTTTCCAATGAAACTTCGTCACCCGTAAAATAAATGATAAATAAAGCTCAAAGAATTTTACTGCGAAAATTCCGCGGCGAGGAAATATAGATCAAAATTTGTTTGCACCAAAAAAAAGAAATATCTAGACAGAACTTGACACCGACGAAATTCGATACCAAAGAAAAAATGCTGAGCGAAGTTCTCGCTGCTTGAACCACCGCAAAAAGCTCGAAAGCTTTTAATCGATCACTCGCAACGACATAAAAAAAAACTTACATCTCAGGCCGGCTCCTTTAGCAAGTCCTTGGAAAAAAAAACAATAAAAAAAATATATTAGTACTTTATGTGAACACAAAAACAGCACAGATAGGAAACGTTGTACGCGTGCGTTTGAAAACGTTTTCGAAATTCGAAATATGTCGATTTTAAGGCGCGTACACCCGCTCAGCGCCCCGCGTGCTAGCCACTGATCTAATTTCAAAACGTACGACTGTGAAAGTGACGTAATGGCGGCGCCATGTTGCCCCCCGCGCCGCGCCCCGCCTCTTCGCCGCCGTTTCCCGCCCCGCAAGCCGCTCCTTAGCTTCGACCACTGGAAAAATGCATGCACTATTTAATAAATTTCAGAAGTTGAGTGGAGCGACGGAATGCTACGAAGCTTCATAGCTTTATTGCTTTATATCACGTTACTGGCACGTTAACGTTACCACAAATCGATTTTGACTCTTACTCCCGAGACGCGAGTATATAGAAACCTACGCTGTACTTACTACATCTGTACGACGATTCACATGCCTACAATAAACTTTTCCAATATCTGAAATTCGCTTATCGAGCGTATCGATGCGTTTTTTGCTACGAACTGTATCTGCGAGTACTACATCTCATTGTTCAGATTTAAAATAAGAATGTTTCGTTTTTTTTCTCGGATGTGTGGCTTACGGAGTCATTGTTTACGAAGTCAACCTACATTGATAAGATTTGATGTTCTTTTTTAAGATATCACTTAAATTTACGTTACATTTTAACTTTACAATATCTAAGCCAACTGTCTCGTCTTTGCTCTCTATCGGAGATTCAGATAAACGAGAAGATCTACTGATCGACCTTTAGGAAAAACATTGATGCTCGTGGAACTACCTGAAAAGCTAGATATTCGATATAAAGATAAAGATAACACGTTCGGTGTTACAGAGGTCTCTCTAGTGAGCCTAATACCTAGAGGTCAGGTGATTCGGGAATGCTCGGCATCTCAATCGGGTTAAAGAGATAGAAGAATCAACTGCATAGTAGAAACAGCCATCATTGGAATGTGCGAACAAAATATGGACATGCTTACCATATTTTGGTTAAATCAGACATATTGGCTTTCAATTAGTGTTTGATGAGGATGGTGGTAAGGTACGGGAAGAATCAGACTACCCTTACGTTTAAAAAATACCTGCGTTTCGGCATTTAGCGCCAAACGGAGTCGTTTCGAACTGACTCCAACTTTCCGAGGTGTGAGGATTGGTGACCACCTTGGTCTCCTAGGGTTAGAGCTGACATTCTATTGAGTCTAAAGCAAAAACTTCCTCAAAAATCCTGGGTATGCATTCTAGGGTAAGACGGTACTTCACACTGGGACAGCTTCTCAATATCCGGTAAATACGAAAAAATTCGATATCGAAATATTTCGAAAATGACACTTTTACTAAGGTCTGCCCTTAAGTTTGTCGTAGTACTCACCGGATATCCTGTATATAAACCGCAAGTCCGTTCTTGTATGGAGTACTGCATCCATCTTTGGGATGGATTTACGCGGCGAAGGTCGTGGGTTCGATTCCTTACAATGAAAACATCGTGAGGAAACCACAGCACCGTGGTAGGGTACTTTGTAGTACTCGACTGGCTGACTACCACCCTCAAGTTGAAAATCTGTCGCCAAGCACCTGTTGGTGTGTTCCGGCAATTGCACTTGAGAGCCAGTTCGCCTTAATAAGGTGTACAACACATTAGCAATCCCCTGGTATTGCCAATGTCTATAGGCGACGGTTGTCACTTACCATCAAGTGAACCGCCTGCCTCGTTGTCACTTGTGACATAAAAAAAAAAAAAAAAAGAAATGGATCAGCTAAATACCAGCTGGAAACTTTAGACTCAATAGAGTACCAAACAATGCGAATGATTGGCGACGAATCGTTGGTTGAGAACGGGCTTCAAAGCTTAGAACACCGACGCAAGGTGGCTTGCTTATCGGTATTCTACAGATTGCACTTCGGAGAGTGTGCCCAAGAGTTGCACGATCTAGTGCCTCCCTCCAAATTTCACCATCGAACTACAAGACATTGGGAGGGCTTCCACCTTTATGTTGTTGACCTCGAATATACGCACGAAGCATTTTGCGTCTAGTTTCACTGTGCGAACAGCTGCCATGTGGAACAGCCTTCCGACCTCTGTTTTTGTTGGTGCCTTTAAGGCTAGGGTAAATAGGCATTGACTGACTGCGTGTGCTTCATCTTTTTCCACATTGTAGCTTTCCATCAGGCGAAATTAAGGACAAACGCACTACCAGTCTACATAAAAAGGTGACTTCCAGCTAGTCTTCCAGGCTCCATGCCCTTATTACCTTTGGCCACATTATAAAAATCGTTAAAAAAACATTCAAAACTTCATCTCTGTAGAATTTTTATGTACGCAAAATGAAGTGTTAAGCCCACCCCTCCGTCCCTAATGGATAAAAGGGTTTATGGCATAGTCATAATAATTAATATCTTATCTGCTAATTACTTATTACACAATGAACGAATTATGTCATGATATTTAATTCACGCCTCGTTTTATGTAAAATCTGTGTTGCCAGTTACATTTAACATCTGTTAAAATATTAAACACTAACTTTCCGCCCCGCGGTTTCACCCGCGTTCCCATAGCCCATGTTAATGGCTGATAATATTATTGCTTTCTATAGATGAAAGTTTTTTTAAATCAGTTTTTAGACCATCAGCCAATGTAGTCAGATGGGCCTAGGTTTTGACTTTGACTTTGAAGTAATTTTTTTATACAAACAAAAAAACATAAAATCAAATCTTTTTGCTTTATAATATTAGACAGACAATAGACAATTGTAGTGTTATATCTATGTATGTATAAGTGAATTCAACTTCATTGGTTTATTTGGAAGAAATCTTTTTTTTACAGTCAAAAGAGTGTTCCTGACAGCTTTTGATGCCAATCCGATTCGAACGAAGCCTTTTTCGTTTTTATTTTCATGCAATAAAATCACGTAATGTGCAAACCTTCGGAAAATTGGAGTAAAGCGTTAATTGGAGTTCCTCTTTTGTTATTTCATCCGACAGTTTTTCCTGCACCAATACCTATAATATGAACTTTAGTTGAAAATAATACGGTTTTATTTTCCATTGCAAGATTATTTTATCATTTTTATATACCAACTAACTTTTGACCGTGACTCCGTACGCGTGGAATTAGTAATTTGCGTAGCTTATTTTTTATCCAATCTGCTTTTTTAGGGTTCTGTACAAAAAAAACGGACCTTTATAGGACCACTCGTGCGTCCGTCTATCCGGTCATGTCACAGACATTTGCTCCGAATCTACAGGACCAAATCAGGTTAAATTTGATAGGATGGTGTAGCTCTATGACCGAAACACAGATGTGCAAATTTTTTTTTTTTTTAATAAGGTTAATTTTCGGGGGACAAATTAGGAAATTAAAAAAAATGATTTGCAAACCTTACTGTGTCACATATCTATCAAATGAAAAGGCTCGTTTTCTTAACCTTAACCTTAAATATATTTTTGTTATTATTGTAAAATAACAGTTTTGATTTTATTCATGAAAGAAGACGAAAATTGACCATTCCCCCCCTGATCTCCTGAAACTACCGAGCCTAAAATATACATAATTTGTGAAAATTTCAACTGTCTAGCTATCGCGGTTCTTGAGATAGAGCCTGGTGATGATATCGAGCAAAAAAGGGCAAAAAATAGCGTTTTTTGTATGGGAGCCCCCCTTAAATATTTATTTTATTTTGTTTTTAGTATTTTTTGTTATAGCGGCAACAGAAATACATAATTGGTGAAAATTTCAACTGTCTAGCTATCGCGGTTCTTGAGATACAGCCTGGTAACAGACAGACGGACGGACAGACGGACAGATGGACAGACAGCGAAGTCTTAGTAATAGGGTCCCGTTTTTACCCTTTGGGTACGGCACCCTAAAAAGAAATGTTCTTAATTCAAAAAGAATTTAAAAAGAACCGCAGCAGCTAACAAACAACGGATCTGGAAGGAACAAGTGAACATGATTGCTCAGGGTACCTAATGAGGAAGCGGATGAGCTGTTCCTCTTGAGGTCAGCGGACAGGACGGTCCTACATTATATGTTATCATAAATTGTAGAGAGAACTGGTAGGTTATAAAAAATACGCCTGTATTGGTCCAAATTATCAATTTATGCCTTTTGCGGTTGAGACCATGGGTCCGTGGGGGTCTGAAGCTCGTCGTTTCACAGGTAAAAAATTTATCGACGAGACCGGTGGGCGGAAGCTTTTTCCGCCAACGCATCAGCTTGGCCATCCAAAGAGGAAACGCTGCCAGCCTACTGAGAACCTTGCCGATCGGCAGCAGCGGCAGCCTCGAAGAAGTTTTTTTATATATTATAGTTGTACATTTGTTTTTATATTTTGTACATATATTGTAAATAAAGTCTAGTAAACCTCTAGGTTATGGTAATATTTAATTCTGGAAAGGTCTTCTTCTTCAAAAAAAAAATTATTTTGTCAAATAGACCTTCGCAGGCACGTGATTATTAACTTATTATATTTTTTTTTTATGTCACAAGTGACAACGAGGCAGGCGGGTCACCTGATGGTAAGTGACAACCGTTGTCTATAGACATTGGCAATACCAGGGGATTGCTAATGTGTTGTACACCTTATTACAATGCCTTAAAGGCGAACTGGCTCTCAAGTGCAATTGCCGGAACACACCAACAGGTGCTTGACGACAGATTTATTAATAATAATGAAGGCATTTATCCGAAATTTATTTTTATCTTCAAAATTTATTGATGCCACAGGAGACCGGCGGGCGGGGAGCTTTTTCCGCCAACGCATCAGCTTGGCCATCCAAAGAGGAAACGCTGCCAGCCTGCTAGAAACGTTGCACGAAGATTTTTATAGTAAAGTAGTGATATTTCTAGGTAAAGATTGCATATTTTGTACATTTGTTGTAAATAAATAGTTGAGACACCATAATTTACGTTATTTCATAGAAATAGTTCTTTTGTTAGGTAAAGTGTTGAATGAATTTACAATTTATATGAACGATAAATTAAATAAACATTTAAACTACAAAGAAACTGATATAAATGTCCCATTTCGTAAAATAGTGGTAGTTGGTAGATATCCAAACTATTTTACGAGGTCATCGCCTCTGAGGGTAGTTAAAAGATTTCATTTTAAACATTCTTAGAAACCGATCCGAGTTGTAGATTTATTTATGTTTACGTTGAAATTTAATTTTAATTTCTATTTTGATTGGATTTGTTTATTTATTATTAAGCTTGTGTGTTTGTTGATCTTTTTCATTTTAACATGTTTTTTACCATTTCCCTGTGTATACATGTGTTCTTATAAACTAGCTGTCCCCCGCGGTTTTACTCACGTTCCTGTGGTAACTAATCTTTTAACAAGATGAAAATTATCCTTTGTTTTCCAGGATATGATCTACCTGTGCACCAAATTTCATCAAAATCTGTCCAGTAGTTTTTGCGTGAGAGAGTCACAAATATATCCACATCCAATTAACCTGTCAGTTCTTTCTTGGGACTATCGGGGTTTCGGAGTCCGCACCACTTGGTTCTCAAATGGGAGAATCGGGACGATGAAATTTACTTCAAAATTGGGCGCGAATTTTGATTTTTTTAAAACTATGCGCGAGTTGACGACTTGTTTGACAGGTTAATATCGCGAGTCAACAGATTAATAGACCTTTAACTGTAACCCACGACTGCTTTTGCTGAGAAGAGCCGGCAATAAACTTAGCAATTAATCTTTTTAAAAGCAACATAGGCATATAATACATACTTACTCCGATGGCTCAGTGACCCGAAGTGAGTCTTGGCCTCCGACACAAGAGAGCGCCACTTTTCCCTGTCCTGCGCGAGCTCTCGCCAACTGTCGTCAACTGATACCTCGCGCAGGTCCTGCTGCACTCTATCCACCCAGCGATACCTAGGACGTCCAACAGGTCTTCCAGACCCAGATACGCTATCTTCACCCCTCGATCCTCACTCATCCTTTCGACGTGTCCGATCCAGCGGAGTCAATGGGCTTTTAACTCTCCTAATATGTTAGGCTCCTTAATAGATCTACAATAATTATTTATTTAGTGTCAGTAGGACATCAGTGGGACTAGCATAAGCTGATATAATTTCTTAGATTGAACTTTATCAAGAAAAATCTTTGTTGTGTGTTTTCTTTAAATATAAATAGGTACCTACCTTGTTTGAAATTAAGAAATTAAAAACTATTTTTATTTAATATAAAAAAATAAATGAGTAATTAATCATAATGATGATTTCAATTTTTCAAAGTGATCGCAAACTTTTTTTGATGTGTGTAGTTATGGCAGTAAAAAACACACATAGAATATAATGACCACGTAAATGGTAGAACTGTCATCGCACCGGTTATAACGCCCTATTTAATCATCCTGTATATACGAACACTCACAGATACATACAGGCAGGATTGTGTAAATACAGAGTACTCGCTGCATAATCAGATTAGCAATGGATGAATTATAACTAGAATATCTGTCATATTCAAGGTTTCATTGATTTTACTTGTTTTGGATCTTATTCTTATTGGTTAATTGAGAATGTATGTATGTATTTTTGAAAATGTTATTTTTTTAATAAAGATACATTGTAAAAAAAAATCCTTGCTGAGTTTCTTGTCGGAGTCTTCTCAGTTTAAGTGTATTCCGAACCGGTGGTAGAGTCAATTGTAACGTTCATAAGTGCCTTACCAGGGCCTAAACTGAATAAATAAGTTTGAGTTTAGTATTATGTGGTGAACTTTTTTTTTGGTAGAACTCTTTAGATGTATGCATGTGACGTCACAAAGCTTATGACTCCCCCTGTCCATCCCTGCCACAAGATGATTCCCTTCCTTAACGTGAGATGTAATTTTTGAGAAATAAATGTATTTTCTTTCTTTTAGTTCTTTCTTTTAGGTACATTACGGAGGAGCGAGGTATTAGACTCCTCCACTGAAAAGGGAAGATCTTCCGCCAGGCTAGGTCATCGCGCCTGGGGACCGCGGTCCAACTGTTGATGTTGGAATCTTGTATATATGCAGATCGCATGGAAAACTTCGTAAGCGCGATGTAGATTATTGGAGCGCCATCTATCTAGGAGTCGTGCGAACTATATCTGTGTGATTATGATGTGATTGTGGTGAAAGATTATTATTTTTTTTTTCTTTTTAGATTAAATTTAAAGTGTTATTTGTATGTCCTTTGTTCGTGTATGTACCAATGTTTATTTTTTATTTTCTCATTTGTTTATTCTTTTTGTAAATTGTCCGTCACTACATGTTCGTGATGTCATGGACGTAGGCCTCGACTGAAAATCAGCGCGAGGGCTTCTTTTAGCCTTAGCTTTATGATGAGTGGAGACCTATTCCTGGCATCACGCAATATTACATTATTGTTTGTTTGTTTGTCTTGTCTTTTTATGTTATTTCTTTTCCTTTTATTTTAATGTAATGTTGTGTGTTGTCAAGAATAAATGTATTTCTTTCTTTCTTTATTATATACCATGTAATTTATGGATAACCCCTTATTGCACCAAAAAACATACCTAGCACACCTACTATAAGCGCAAACTTTGAATGAACACGTCGTGGCGATACCATAGCTCGGCGACTAGTCTTGGCAGGATACCAAACTCAAATAGAAAATCCGTCGCCAAACATGGTAAGTGAATTCGAGCAATAGCGCTTGTAGGGGTGGAATACTCAACAATATCTACTTTCACTGGGAATAAATAAATATAGATACAATTTTTTTTTTATGTCACATGTGACAACGAGGCAGGCGGTTCACCTGATGGTAAGTGACAACCGTCGCCTATAGACATTGGCAATACCAGGGGATTTCTAATGTGTTTTACACCTTATTACAATAACTTAAAGGCGAACTGGCTCTCAAGTGCAATGCCGGAACACACCAACAGGTGCATGGCGACAGATTTTCAACTTGAGGGTGGTAGCCAGCCAGTCGAGTACTACAAAGTACCCTTCCACCGTGCTGTGGTTTCCTCATGTTGTTTTCCTTCGCCGAAAGCTCAAGCTCATTGTAGGACTCGAACCTTAGACTACCTTCGCCGCGGTATCCGACGTCACTTACCATCATCGCCTTAAAACACTTCTTTCACACACGATCATCTCTAAAACTTGTACTACTGGTAATAGATAAGTGATGTAAGTCTCGCCCCACTCTTATTCCTAATCCCTTACAGTTCATACATCCCGTTGCAAATTCAGGCTTCAACAGATATGAACTGACAAGCTTAACTAAACTTACATTTTTACATATTTAGACCCTCTGACTATATTGGCAATTTATCTTTCTAATGTTATCAATTTCAATCTCAAATGGGTTGGCACGCGACGATGGCAAGAGACCTGACGGAATGTCATTGTTTCCATGGAAGATGGGTAGGCCTCTAGTGTGGGACGCAACGTGTGTCGACACTCTTGCGCCATCACATCTTCCTAGCACAGCGTGTCATGCCGGCGTTGCCGCTGCATCCGCTGAGAACCTCAAGCGGCGAAAATATAATAGCCTTATAGGTAATTATATTTTCGAGCCGTTTGGGGTTGAAACCCTCGGGTTGTGGGGCCTGAGTGCTCATTTCCTATTTAAGGATATTTCCAAAAGATTGACCGTGACCAAAAGGCTGGCTTTTACTTTGGCCAAAGATTAAGCATTGCCATTCAACGTGGCAATGCTGCCAGTCTTTTGGGAACGTTACCAGTCGACGGCGATGCGGAGGAATTCTTCGACGCACTTTTATAGTTTATTTTAGGTAGTTTTTAGATTAGATTAGTTTTAATTGTAGTTATAATAATGTAAATATTTTATTGATTTTATATAGTAGTAAATAAATATTATGAATCAAAATAGATGATACTACCTTACCTTACCTTAGGCTACTAAAGGTTACTCAACCCCAAACCTCATTTATTCAGTTTGGTAAGACACTTATGAATGACTCTACCACCGGCACCGGTTCAATATAGGTACACAGACTTAATTTATTTATTTATATATTTAATTTTAATTAATTCCTCTAGCTTTATTTATATATTTTTTGTTGTTCATAAACGTTATTCACGGTTTATTAATTAATCATAACAATATTGTATTGTCATTATTCACGCTGACAAAGTATTTATGATTTTATTTATCTTGGCATAACATAAGAGCGGAAGCGTTTTTGTCTTCGTGAGTAATCCTACATTGGAAGCTCAAAAGCTCAAAAGCTACTCACGAAATCTCTGAAAATATAAATGCTGTATACTTGAAAGTTGACTGGTATATTCCTAATAAAGAGTAAGTATCCGCTCAAAAAGGATTTTTAGAAATTCAACCCCTAAGGGGATTCCTTGGGAAAGCGGGTGAGACTGCGGGAGACAGATGAAAATAAAAATATTTTTATTCAAATGAATAGTTTAGACTCTAACGCACGGTTCGGAAGGTTGCTTTTGCTGAGAAGAGCCGGCAATAAACTCATCAATTACTCTTTTCAAAAACTACTTACTTACACCTGTATCATTTATCTATCTAGTCTCATTGATATTGTGTTTGATGATTGGCAAATAAAAATTATTTCTTTCTTTCTTTCTTTCTTTCATAATATTTGCGTGTTATGGCGGCAAATAATAATCAATTGAATTTTAATTATGACTGTAAACAACAAACTCAAGCAAACCAGCCCCCACAAAAAGCACCTGTTCACAATGATAGTTGTGATATACATAAAAATATACATTTTTCGGTCTTTCTCGTCCCGTATTCAATACTAATATTCCTAAATCTAGGTAGCCTAAGATCTAGCCAGTTGCCCTTGACCTTAAGGCATTGTAATATGGTGTACAACACGTTGGCAGTCCACCTGGTATTGCTAATGTCTATAGACGACGGTAGTCACTTACCATCAGGTGACCCGCCTGCCTCGTTGTCACTAGTGACATAAAAAAAAAAGATAGACACGGAATACCTTGATGCTGTATTTCCATATTTCTCCTGAAACCAAACTGTCGATTTCTTATCACTTGAACTCCATAAAACATCACCCGTTTAAAGCAGATGTGATTTTTAGTGGAACATAATTTTAATACCTAGTGACGTGAAGTGACGTGTACGTCATGACGGTAATTCACTTTTGACGTTTATTATACAACGTAAAATTAGATTAAGGTATTTTAAGGATAAAGGGATTACACCATAGACTAAAATTATACAAATACTCTTGCTATTTTAACATCAATATCAATGTTAACTGATATATCAAATTAGCTTCAGAACAGGGCAGATGATGATGATGAGATGACACAGTTTAGTGTTGCAAGAAACTTGAATACAGAGAAGTTCCCCATTGAAATGAAATGAAATGTTTATTCATCGAAATACCTTCACATGTTACTTATGAATAGGGTTCGGAAGGTTGCTTTTTTTACCGAGAAAACCCGGCAATAATCTCAGCAATAACTCTTTTCAAAAATAACTACACCTCATTCAATTTATTTATCTAGTCTAGTCAAAAGTAATTATTTAAACAGAACAAAGAATTGGTAATAGGAAATTAAACATTTCTGAAAGATATAACTGCCAATATCAAAAACAAATCTTAAACGGAACATTTCATCGGTATTTTTCTATAAAAGCAAGAAATCCAAATAAAAAGCATTCGAGTTTAAAAACAACAATAAACTGTATCAACTTTTTTCTTGGTCCATTGAACGCGATCATATCGATAACGATTCAAGATGGCTGCCACTTTCCCGCGCTTTCTTCTGTCAACTACGCTTAAGTGTTGATTTTTGTGTTTTTCGCGCATTTGTGTGGAAAAATCCTACTTCTTACTTCTCTTCTTCTTCCTCCTTGCCTCATCCCATTATTACGGGGTCGGGTTTGTTCCTCAATCACGCAAAAACGGCTGAACAGATTTTGATGAAACTTGGCACACAGTTAGAACATATCCTGGAGTAAAACATAGGTTACTTTTTATCCCGGGAAAAGATAAGATCCTTCGGGAACGCGTGTGAAACCGCGGAAAATATTTTACATTTCGCCAGTGCGAGAGAAGCTACTACAACCATAATATTTTTGTTTTCCATATTACATGAGTTATAATACCTACATAGTACGCTTTTTGATATAATATTTTAATTTAATATGAGACATTTCAGTTACATCATGTGAGATTCTATTGTAAAATCGAACACAATTCCCGAGAAAAGATTTATAAAGAACAGCTAGCCTGAATCTAGGTGCCACAATTTCATCTTTGTTTCTTGTATCAGTTATCCAGTTTCCATAGCCCAAGCTCTGCTTAGTTTGTTTGTGACGGATGTCCCAGAATATAAAGGTAGGGTAATAAATTATAAGTTAAAATAAACTTTTTTAAATACAAGCTTTGTATTTAGAGTGACGTCACTTTATTTTTCGAGTTATTCTCAGCAAGCTCTTTCATTTGATACCCATATTGTAGGAGTGCCTTAAAAATAATGTTCCGCCATGTTGGATTTAGAATGACGTCACACAGCTAACCATGCATTGTCATCCAAACTAAACGTGTATACAAAATTTTAGCTCAAGATATCTGCTTCAAAATTGAGTTGCAAGATTCCACACGGAAAAACATAAAGTCAAAGTCAAAGTCAACGCTGTTCTTTAAGACTAACGTGGATAGAATACTATATAAAAAAATACTAGAGGTTTTTCAATGTCATATTCTTTGTCAGAAATCCCTTAAGAACCAACTTCATTTTATTTGCAGCTTAAATAAAATTATGTAAAACATTCCCTCGAAAATTAACTTCTCAAACAAAACAACAGGTTCGCAACGTAAATAATAATTTAGACGTAAAGAAAGTTCGTGTTATTCTTGGTAAGCGGAAAGCAGTACAAAACGACAATATCCAAAAGAAGTTACAAAAAAGAAAAATTCTAATAATCCTGACTGAGCTGAGATATATAATGCGAAAGTTTTGATGTTTGTTGTAATCACAGATTAAGAAATAGTACGTAGTATTTCTGAACGGATTTGGATCAAATTAAATTCATAGACAATCGAGCTGTACCCCGTGGGTTTACCCGCGAGGCATATACAGGTGTCCGGTAAGTAGTTCAACAAACTTAAGGGGGGATAGATGGGCGGATCACTAATAATAATAATAAATAATAAAATACGTTTATTTCAACAACTTATCACTTGTACACATCTGGTTTAGGAATTGTGCTTGTGCACCCTCAAGTTGAAAATCTGTCGCCAAGCACCTATCGTTGTGTTCCGTACCATAGTGAGATTGTAGTCAAACACAAACCTATCCATAATAAAAAAAATAAAAATAAATTATAGGTCTCACCGTTTTCGAGATATTTTGGAATTTTAGATATTAAATAGCTCGAAAATTGTGACACTTTTACTGAACTAATTTTTATATGTTGGTAGGTGACCAGCCTTACCGGACATCCTGTATAATATATCTAATTATAGTATCTAGTTTCTACAGTACGAGTACCACCTTCGGCCACATCATCACTTACCATGGTGAGATTGTGGGCAAACACAAGCTTATCCAGAATAAAAAAAAAACTTGAGAGGTGTCAAGGGACACCCGGATGGAACGAAGTTATATAAGTTATATAAGTCGAGAGAGTATATATATAAAAAAACTGAAAAAAGAAGAAATGAAAAAAATATCTGGCTTGCTTACTATAAGAGAGAGAGAGAGAGAGAGAGACAGACAGAGAAACATGCGCACGCCGCACAGCTTACAATAAAGTGACACTGACAATAAAAGTGTCGTGACAATTTTTCGTAAAAAAAAAGGTAGGTACTTACAATACAAATACAACACAATCCATATGAATTGGAGCTGAAATGGGAACAGGCGTCGAAACAACTTGTAACTACTGCAAATAACGTTGAGCTTGCCGATGTAACGGAAAAAGGAGCTTTTCCAATGTTGCCGTACACTTCCGACCAGGGAAAAAGGTGCACTGTACTGTTTCAACTTTCTAATATTGTTTAACCTACCGCTTGTAGTTTTGCTCGGTTTGTATTTGCAACTGCTTTTACCTAGTGATGGCACATACTTTGGCATACATGAATCCTACAACAATCCTACTGAAAATTCTAGCCTTTCGACAAAACATCGTGAGGAAACCATATCACGGTGGTAGGCGCCTGATCGAGTAACACTCTCGTTTAAAATCTGCCGCCATGCATCTATTGGTGTGTTTCGGTAGTTGCACGTGGCATTCCTATTATCCATAGGCAACTATAGTCACTTCTCATTGGGTAACCGTCTTGCCTGCTTATTAGACTGACATAAATACTTTGAGATATTGGGCAGGGAGAGGGGGCTCCTAGAAGTCCTAGAGATTAAAAACTTGAGAGGTGTCAAGGGACACCCGGATGGAACGAAGTTATATAAGTTATATAAGTCGAGAGAGTATAAATATATATAAAAAAAATGAAAAAAATATCTGGCTTGTTTTCTATAAGAGAGAGAGAGAGAGAGAGACAGAGAAACATGCGCACGCCGCACAGCTTACAATAAAGTGACACTAAAAGTGTCGTAAGATTTTTTTCCGTCTAGCCCCCTTTCACAACGCGCGATAAGGAACTTCGTTGCAAAAATGTTGCCATGGTGTATATAGAGGCAGACTCGCACTATAACCAACCAAGTATAATAAGCTTCATGCGCTCTTGATGGTAACTACAATTCATACTTTTCCCATTCTCCATTTATCAACTTTCCCCCCTGGACCATCGGCTGGCGAGTCTCTTACCAATTCTTCTCAGCTTGTATCTCTAACCGGCCTTCTTTGAGACATTCTCTTCTAGGATTTACCTTTATTCTACATCACCCAGCAATTTAGGATCGTGATAAATTTAATGATAAAACTTATCATTTTTCTTTACCTCAAGTGTAAAACTAAGTCACAAAAGATGGGATCAGTTATTGGTTCGCGCCAAACTCTGGGGTGGTACGGGACCCCTTTGTGAAGTGACTCCGTTATCTGAAGGCACACCAATTGAATCCTGACCTCACCACTTTACCCGGGTTACTTATAATGTAATATGGAAATAAGGTTATAATAATATACAAAGTAGGTACGTGTCGACTGGAGATTTGAGAGATTTTCTATCAATTTCAAAATAATTTTGAAAATTTACATGTCTTTTAGTCTTTTCTTGTGTACGTGTATGTTTTGTTGACTGTCCTTAAACTTTTTCATCAACAAAATACATTTTTTTTAATTCAATTTAAGAACACTTATGAACTTATTCAACGTTTATTTTCATTCTTACCGTTACCACCATTTCCTAATAATGACCTGTCAGGAGAAAAGCCAAAAACTCCCCGGTGTTTTTTTATAATAGTCCCTTGAAATGAAATGTTTATGAAATGAAATGAAATGTGTGTTGTCTCTTTCTTTCATTAAGGGTAAGTAGGGTTAGAAAGAGAGATTATCCCAACGTAGTTGTTATTTTACTCTTTTTCGCAATTGATAGGTATTTGCTTCAAGTAGGTATTTAAAGCTACCTATCTATTAAGAATACATAATTCTTGGGCTTGTTCTAGGCACGTTTGCCCAGGTAAAGCTGACTGGCTGAGATGGATGACTTTTTTGCGATAATACGCAAAAAGTCTGCATCATTAGTGCGTCGGGTGCGGGGGAGCCGGAATAGAGTCCTGGGGGTTATTGCAGATAGAGTAGATAGCTCTATGATGGGGAGGTTCACCGAACTTCATCTAAAAGGTGCGTTTCGGTGATGTCTCCTCATGTCATGTCAGAAATGTTATTTTGTTACTAACATAGTTATGTAAGGTGTGTAATTTACTAACAATAATATGGATTTTAGTTGTCCGAAATAAATGGAAAAAAAAAAAAAAAAAAAAAAAGCATATTTAATCTAGTCTTAAGGCTGCAATCAAGGGCAGTTTGCAATTACGGCTATCTTACCTAAATTAACTGGTTTAGTACCTACATTGCATCCTCTCCTATAAGGCTTATAATAGAATCCAATAAACATTAAATAGTGACCACGAAACGTACAATACCATTGCGTAAGCTTTGGTTACGTCGTCGACAAATCAAATATGGCCGCTGTCACTGTCAGTTGCATTTGAGCTGTCTTCGTAAACGGACGCACGAGACCACACTACTATTATCACTTGTTAAGTTCTATTTTAAACCTTATAGTTAAGGGAGTAAGATAGGTGGTTCTTTAAAGGGGTGACAATAAAAGTTTGTAAATTTCAGTAAATCCTAGAACATGAAATTGAATTTGTGGCATTTTCCATGGAATCTGAGTGTTATTCGAATTTGTAGTTGTGTAATGTTTTTTTTTATGGACTTAACTTGAAAATGGAATTTCTTTAGCCTGTACAAACTCTTTATTACCTACTTTATTCTTTTATGTAACTTAATAGTCTATGGAATATGTTTTTTGATCATATTAACGGTTATTTATTAAGGAGACTTTTTGGCGGGAACTTGCGAAGTGACGTTGCGTTTTCGTTTTATTTTCATTAAATTCTTGTATTTTGAGTTTTTGAATAGTACCTATCGGTGGTGTTTTGTCCAATAAAGATCAATGAAACATAAAATAAGAATATTAAAAATAATGAAATGGCTTAAAAACCTGGCCAAAAAATACCAAGCCAAAAATCTTTAAAAAATCTGTTATTTATTAATTTTATAGATTAGGTTTAGCTAAAAGCTAAAGGATATATGTTGCTAAATTAAAGCCTTATTTGATTCCTGTATTTATTTTATTTCTTGTGTAGTTTTTGTTTTATCTGTGAGCCAATGAGTTAGGTTTGAGGAAAAAAAATATAGCCATGCCGAACGTTAGTTCTCTTGGTAGTTTGTGCCATGCCAGTAGTCAAGCTGTTTAAAGCTCGGCTGATCAATCAAGGTTTGGTTCCCAAGCCAAAAATTTAATCTTAACGTTCGTACGACATAAGAATACTGCTTATATATGCTATCGAACCCACGACCTGTGAGGTCGTGGGTTCGATTCCCGCCTAGTACAGGCATTGGTGTAACTATCAATTTAAGTTTGTATTTAATCTCTTAGTTTGTGAAGAATGTCCCAGGATATTTATTTATTTATTATGTCCCCCGTGGTTTCATTCCTGTTCCGGAGAAATCACTTATCTTTCCCCAAGATAAAAATACATGTTTTATTTCACGATATGATACCTATATTAACTGTGTGGCGAGTTTCATCAAATACCGTTCAACAGTTTTCGCATGAAAGTGTAACAAACAAACAAATTATAATACATATTAGTAGGAAATAGAATACATAATCATTATCCTCTTCTGTTGGTCAACTGATTTTCTTTTTTTATTGGCAGACACTGACGACAAAAAAAAAGAAACAGTTAAAAACTTTTTGGTGGAGTATTCATAAATATGTAAATTAGTATACCTAAGCCAAGTATACGTATTAAACCTATAGGGTGAATTTTATATAGGGTACAGGGTGAATTTTTCAAGTGGGCGTGGATGGCAAATCCTAAACTAAAGGGAATATCCAAAAATGCTGAAAGGAGTCTCGAGACCGATTTTGATTAAAAATAAAACGGCATCATTCGATTTTCGAAAAAGTAAGTATTTTCCCAAGCCGGAATCGAAAAAAAATACACAGCCTGTATTATTACACCATCCGATAATGTTGCTAATAAGGATAAAATTCTCAGAAATAATGACATACGGCAAACTTAAAAAAAGTGTTCTTTTTTTAATAAGATGTTTTTTTTTTATTTTCATACATTACCTACTACATGTAGATGGTACAAAAGCAGTATAAGCAGAGATATTAAATACGTCAAGCGTTACATTACAATGTCAATTAAACGACCGTGCCCATGATTGGTCCCTGATTAGGTTTCAGAACGGCTTCAGAACGTCCCTTCAATTGTGATAAATGATCTCCCCTCCGATCGAAAGGGGGTGCAGTTTGGGGGGTGGGGTGATATCACATCTTTATTATCATTCTGTTAAATGGGGTTTTTATAAGACATTGAACGTTTTATTGATGTACTTGGCCACATTTTGCCGGATTCATAAATGATGTTTGAACGGTTTTAAGATGGAAGTATTTTTGCAGATTAAAAGTATTGTTTTAATCTATTCTATACTAATCTTTACATTTTTCTTTTCTCGATAGGCTTGTGTTTGACCACAATCTCACCATGGTAAGTGATGATGTGGCCGAAGATGGTAAGCACACAAAGCCTAGATGGGAACTGGCTCTCAAGTGCAGCTGTCGGAACACACCGATAGATGTTTGGCGACAGATTTTCAACTTGAGGGTGGTAGCCAGCCAGTCGGGTACTACAAAGTACCCTACCGCCGTGCTATGGTTTCCTCACGATGTTTTTCCTTCACCGAAAGCTCAAGCTCATTGTAGAATTCGAACCCACGACCTTCGCCGCGGTATTCGACGTCACTTACCACTGAGCTATCATCGCCTTGATACTACTTAGAAATGAAGTCGCTGTCTGTTCGCTTAGATCTTTTAAACTACTCAACGGATTTTATTGCAGTTTTCAGCAATATACAGAGTGATTCAAGAGGAAGGTTTATATGTAAGTATAATACATACATATTTTAGTACAGAAAAGCCAAGAATTTCAATGATTTGTATTAATGTAACAAACTAAATACAAAGTGTGTTTATTTTGGTCTGTACCTAAATTAAAAAAAATACAACTGTATCAACTCAAAAATAACCAAAATTTTAAATCATCAAAAACTCATAATAATCCAAACCCTAATGTTACAATAATTAAAAGCCAGACATAAACAAGCGATTGTCATAGTGGGTTGGTCTGGGCGCGGCCTAATGCGTTTAGGGCGAGTCCACACCGGATGCAGACGTCGGAAGCACTTTGCATTGTAGTAACTGAGTAACTTTATACATAATTGTGTGTAACATGCCTAAATTGAGGTTGAACTGAAGGTTTTTAAAAAATAAACGTGGAATGAGCTCTCCATCGCCTTCCCTAGAGAGTATACCAGACAAACAAACGGGAGAAGAGACATGAGTACGAGAGTCGCTTCACCAGCTCAGCCATCGACCCTTAGTTTAGGTTTTTTTTTATATTCTGGATAAGCTTGTGTTACAATCAAACTTAGATTGTACAGAAACAGAACAGTATTTAATCCACTTCACAGAAAATAATGTAACATTTTATTAATTAGAATCATTATTCTTTTTGTTCTTGTACAGTCACAGAATGAAAAGGTTCGTCACCTTAGAGTCGCTTTTCGCTTGCACTAGTAGGTACTGCAAGAATCAATTATGATATTTAGCAATGATGACATTGACCGCTTGACAATAGTTTTAACTGAAAAAATAATGGCAGGTTGAACCAACAAGAAGGTTTTAGTTTATCAAACATAATAATCTTGTTGACAAGTTAATAGTCAAACAACTTTGATCTGAATAATTTTGAGCTTTATTAACGAACAGGTAAACATTATTTTCTGTAACTCGAGTCTATTCTGTAACATAGTTTCAAAAGGTATAATAGGTATGTGCTCGCAATACGTAGAACGAATCAATTTGAAAATCGACGAACCTTTTCATTCCGTGACTGTACAACACGTCACAGGTTCCCGACCGTCACAGAGTACCGACGAGTTGCCACCAACATTCGTCAATCGTTCCTCTCCACAGAGTATAAATCTATGCATCTCGAAACGTGGTTGGCAGCGGTGCGTTACACTTGTCACCACAATCTCACCATGGTAATTGATGATGTGGCCGAAGGTGGTAAGCACACAAAGCCTAGATGGGAACTGGCTCTCAAGTGCAGCTGTCGGAACACACCGATAGGTGCTTGGCGACAGGTTTTCAACTTGAGGGTGGTAGCCAGCCAGTCGGGTACTACAAAGTACCCTACCGAGCTATGGTTTCCTTTACCGAAAGCTCAAGCTCATTGTAAGATTCGAACCCACGACCTTCGCCGCGGTATCCGACGTCACTACCACTGACCTATCATCGCCTTAAACTTGTGGTATTAAAAAAACATCACGAACTTGCTCAACGTACAATTCCAAACAAAGTTCGTTAGAACGAGTGTTGCAGTGTGTAGGATGTAGGATGTAGGGTGCGCCGGGAAGCGGGTGTGTCCTACCGACCCATATTGCGGTTGAAGTAACCACGTGAACCCAGCATGACCCGGTTATCAACCGCTACTATATGGTATGACTTGAGTTAGCCAGTATGAATCATTTATTATGCTGCGCCAATTTATAGTGTAAAAATATCTAAGCATAAGGCTGGTTTTTCACCAGAGATGTGTTAAAATAGTGTCATCTATGAAGAACATTCTCCACTCTTTTTCCTAATCCCTTACAGTGCAAGAGTGCATATTTACGCTAGGCTTCGTTATGCTTCGTCCGGATCTTTGTCTATGGTAAGATTATCCAAAATTGTCTGACAAAAGACGATATAAGTAGTTGCATTTCAAATGCGTAAATTGACCACAACGAGTAAACGCACAAACAAACAAATGAAGCCATTTTGAACATAATAATCGTTATTACTTCATCAACTTAAATAATGACAGAATAACAGAGCGTGTGTAACAATTAAAATAATATGAACAGCCTCTGCTCCCATTGCGTAATATGAACAGCCTCTGCTCCCAATATAATTGCGTAATAAATGCTATATAGCTTACCAATGATATTATAACCCAAAAGTTAGATAGGTTTCTCCAGGGCCGGATTTAGAGATGTGGATGCCCTGGGGTAACAAAGAAGTGCCAACAATTATTTAGCAAACAAGACATGTTATATTTTTCTTGCAAGTGTTTTAATCTTTTATTGCAAAGATAAATCTTCGTATGTTTTTTACAAGCTTTATATTAACTTCCAATGTATGTATGTTTTTCCGGCTTGAATCTTGCAACTCAATTTTGAAGCAGATATCCTTAACCGATTGAGCTGAAATTTTGTATACACTTTTGGAACGAAGTTCCTTATCGCGCTTAGACGGAAAAAAATCTCACGAAGAATTGTCACCGACACTTTTGTATCGGTGTGCTATTGTAAGCTGTGCGGCGTGCGCATGTTTCTCTGTCTGTCTGTCTCTCTCTCTCTCTCTCTCTCTCTCTCTTATAGAAAGCAAGCCAGATATTTTCATTTCTATTTATATATATATATATATAAATAGAAATGTTTTTTTTTATATATATATACATATACTCTCTCGACTTATATAACTTAGTTCCTTCCGGGTGTCCCTTGACACCTCTCAAGTTTTTTTGTTTGGATGACAATGCATGGTCAGCTGTGTGACATCATTCTAAATCCAACATGGCGGAACACCTAAGATAGCGGACTATTATTTTTTAATGCAATCCTACAATATGGGTATCAAATGAAAGAGCTTGCTGAGAATAACTCAAAAAATTAAGTGACGTCACTCTGTATTCAAAGTTTGTTTTTAAAAAAGTTTTTTAGTTTATAACTTATATATTTTGGTATATTTTTTTCATAATATATGGGGGCCCTCTCTTGTGGAGGCCAAGGGCAGTTGCCCCGTTTGCCCTCCCCTAAATCCGGCCCTCATCTCAACGCCGCGCGTGGAAGGGGTTCGAGTATGAGTTCTGTACGAGAACCCGACCCCCTCTACAGCGCAGATGGTGAACACCGTGGGGTTTTAGCCAGTAAGAGTCTGACATAACCCGGTCGCTGCCCCCCTCGCGATCCTATGCGGATTTCCCAACATTACCCGAGTTTACCTACACAAATGGCACTGTAACACTCATATAAATTAACTTAATATTGCAATATCCACACTACATTACGATATTTGTCCGTGATTCACCCGCGGCTTCAGCTAAAAATCAGCGCTGTTATTCTGCAGCACATGCTGAGCTGAGGCCTTTTAGATCACAGCCTATTTTATATTCCTTGTACTTTCTTATATGTAAAGTAATTCAGTTGTGTTCTAATAAATGATTTTCTATCTTTCTTTCTATATCTCATAACACACGATTGCATTTTTGGTTATTTTGGCTCACTTTTACTTTTAATTGCCCTCGGTACGTAAAGTGTAACCGTTGATGCCGCCGACGCGACAAAGGTCATAGCAGGCTAATTAGCCACCTTAGCTTCTCGCTATCGAAGCACTTATAATCTATCTACACGTCCTTTTTAAGTATAATATCATTGTAGCATACAATAACAATCGGCGGAATGATAGTAAAATGTTTAACGGCACGCATAAAGGTAAAATCCCGACCCATCTACCGTATTCCGTACATACTTTAATTAATTCTGCACACCCCTAAAGATTAGGGTTGCCACGTGAGAAGGTGATACGTAAAAAACGTAAAAAAGCTTGATGGCAGGCCGAATGGGCGGAGCTACGAAAGTGACAGAGTTATTTACTTCCATATGCGAAGAAAGAGAGCGCAACAATGCGCTCGCTCCCAAAATAAAAAAAACGTAAGCGCCAAACCAAATAAAAATTGATTAAAAATTAATTACGCTATTTATCAAAAAGATTTTCGACCAGAATTTTCAAATACCTAATACCCATATTTTGAATGGAGTTAAGCTATGAAATTCGTTATTATTTTAGAATAAAATGCAAAAATAAAAGAAAGAAGAGGTCTTTTCGGAATTAAATTCCAATCCAATTAAAATCCAATCGTGTTTTCACGTCTACCAGAACATTAATCAAATAGTCAATAAGCATATTATCCAAAAAAAACATCGATTAATTATGCCATAGTGTAATAAAACTATTTCAAAAAGCTTACTACTTATTATCATTTCGAGGTAGCTTTGGGAGCTGCTAACCTTCATAAATTGTATATTTCGCTTCAGAATCACTTTCCAAAAGTCAATAGTAGTAAAATTGGGCAGCTGTCAGAACACACCGATAGCTTGGCGACAGATTTTCAACTTGAGAGTGGTAGCCAGCCAGTCGGGTACTACAAAGAACCGTACCATTTTTTTTTTTTTTTTTTTGGGGAGG
Organism: Ochropacha duplaris; assembly: GCA_951361185.1. Classification (NCBI taxonomy): domain Eukaryota; kingdom Metazoa; phylum Arthropoda; class Insecta; order Lepidoptera; family Drepanidae; genus Ochropacha; species Ochropacha duplaris. The sequence continues at coordinate 1,226,103 of OX592715.1, read as the reverse complement.
ACTTAAAGGTGGAGGTCTGAGGGACCATAGACACCCTTACGCGGACTTTTCGGTGAGCGCTTAGGGCTCTCAACCGAGTTTACAAATTTTAGACGACTGACCGCTGAGGGCGCCCCAGTTGGGGCACGAACCTCGGCTCAGGGCGTCGTCGGGGGGCACAAAATAGTGGGACGGACTTCGCCTAAGCGATTTAGAGGAGTTTTAAGGGACGGTCGGATTACTGGTACGACCGTACCACCGTGCTATGGTGTTTATATATATATTATGTTTTTTTTTTTTTTTTTTTTAATGGACATTTTTCACACACGGCTATCTGATCCCAAACTAAGCAGAGCTTGTACTATGGAAACCAGATGACTGATATAATACATAGACTACATTTTTTTTTAAATACATACTTAAATAGATAGAAAAGTCCGCGTAAGGGTGTCTATGGTCCCTCAGACCTCCACCTTTAAGTCCTCCCAAAAAAAAAAAAAAAAAAAAACACCCAGACTCAGGACAAACAGACATGTTCATGCACACAAATGTGTGTCCTGGATGGGAATCGTACCCACGACCTGCGGCGTGATAGGTAGTGTCTTAACCAACCACGCCAACCGGCCCGTCAAATTATGTATGATATTTAAACTTATATATGTAATGATTAAGACTTAGTATATGTATGTATGTATCTGTGTAAGTGTATTTAATATTATTATTAGTATATATAATTGTAGTGTAAGATATGAATTCTGTTTGAATACGTGCTCCGCCATCTTTTATTGTTTTTGAAATCCTATCCATCCAAAGGTTGCCTGGTAGAGATTACTATTAGTAATAAGGCCGCCCATTGTGACACTCTTAATGTTATATTTTTATTTTATTTTGTTATTTTTATTGTGTGGTGTACCAATAAAGAATTATCTATCTATGTTTCCTCACGTCGTTTTCCTTCACCGAAAGCTCAAGCTCATTGTAGGATTCGAACCTACGACCTTCGCCGCGGTCCGACGTCACTACCACTGAGCTATCATCGCCTGGAATACGTATTTCTAAACATCACAATTTTTTATGAAACATCGTCGCGCAGTTTTCCGTTACCGAGTTGCTGTTATCTTTATAACTGCAATTTTTTTGCAAAAAGTAGACAGTGCCCTGTGCACTTAAAGTGAAGCACAGTAAAGGAAGCCTGGTTCGAAAAAGGAAGCTGATCGCGTTCCTGTGCGACGCGGGTCACGCGGGATAACGTACATGCAGGTCCCGCACACAACTTCACTTCACTGGAGACTATTGAAGGCTCCTTCAACCTTTTTAGGATTCCGTACCCAAAGGGTAAAAACGGGACCCTATGACTAAGACTTCGCTGTCTGTCCGTCCGTCTGTCTGTCACCAGGCTGTATCTCAAGAACCGCGATAGCTAGACAGTTGAAATTTTCACGGATGATGTATTTTTGTTGCTGCTATAGCAACAAATACACATAAACTAAAAACAGAATAAAATAAATATTTAAGGGGGGCTCCCACACAACAAACGTGATTTTTTTGCCATTTTTACGGAACCCTTCGTGAGCGAGATCGACTCGCACTTGCTGGATTTTTTTTAATTTTATTCTGTGGCGACAGCCCTATCCCAGACACAAAACAAACTTTGGAGTGAGAGGGGGATAGATTAATCATCTTTGTTTGACAATGTTACTTCGGAGACATAGTTGAGACTTGAGAGTTTGGTGTTCTTCTAGAGTGTTCGAACGGTGAGGAAACGAAGTGGCAACTGATCTTATCTATAATTATTTTAAAAGTTACCGTTTTTGCTTAAAAAGAGGTAGGTATTTTATTAAAAAAAAAAAATATCCAGCATTTTTCAATGTTTAATTTCAGCTCATGGAGCTGTAGACATCTCGAAAGATTTGTTATATTTTTACGTTATATATATATATATTTTTTTTATATATATATATACCGGGTGATTTTTTTTACCGTCTTGATAATAACATGGTGTGTTATGTTTGTGGAATAGAATCTATGGACGTTAATATTTGTGTACTAGCATTTCGGTTATTAAAGTTCAGAAAATCCAATAAAATACATAAAAAGATAACATTCTACACGGCGCGGCGGCGCGTGCGTAATAGTAAATAAAATAGGTGCCTACACTGCCTATTACTACCAAGAACGGGATCGCGCATGAATGAAGTGCGAGCGAAATAGATAGCGTCAGTACCTACGCATTTCTACCGTTGCGGTTTAACAAACTGTTATTTTAGAGATTTCGATCTTCCCTTCATACTTTTAAGGGCTTAGGACCATCTAACATGCTGTAGTTGTGTTACATGTTAAACTTTATCATTACCTACTCATAACATTATTTGTCAGAACGAATAAAATAGTTGATACCTACAAGATTATACGTTAACTACAACTACAACATACTAGGCGTATTTAAAAGATTGAAATCAACTTATTTACAAATTACACTGATAATGACAAAATAATTAAGTACCTTTTAGCGATATCGCAGTAATTGTTCAAGGTGTCCACCGTTTCTCTCGTTTGTTAAACTACGAAGGGTGTTTCTATCACTTTTTAAAATATTAAAAGCGTCTATTATGCGATGTTTTAACACACTGACACTGCGAGCTTCTTCAGTGTACACCAACCGTTTTAGTTCGGCCCACAAATAAGTCCAAAGGGGTTAGGTCTGGCAGTTCACAGGTCCCCCGCGACCTATCCACCTGCCACTGAACTGACTGTCCAGATACTCGCGCACCGATCTTTTGTAAAGGGCTGGACAGTTGATACGTATTCAAAATCAAAGTAGTGCTGGGAATTTGCGGATCCGGAATAACCTGCCGGCGAAGAGATTGAAGATGTTGTGGTTCTGTATACATTCGCCTTGCACCATCTAAGCTTTCACCAGACATGATATAACACTGCACCATTGCTAAATACTCTACATTGTTGTATTCCTACATGTTTACGGTAATATCACAGCGAGCGCGAGCGACCGAAGGTAATGTAAACAATGCGAATAGATGACGTAGGTACCACGTCACAAACACGACGTCACGGAATGCCTAATTGCAGGCGACTGCGCGGGCGGCGGGCGGTGGATGGTTGGCGGGCGGCCGGGCGGGGGGTGGGGAATGGCGGAATTCGGGATGCCTGTGCCTACCTGCGCCGACGGCGGCCGGCGAGAAGGGGCGCCCGGCGGGTGCGAGTGTGCTTGAGAGAGAGTTGTAGGCATTTGTAGCGAAATCATTCATAAAATTTGTCGCGCGTTTATTAGGGTAACTATGTTTACGGTTTTGGATTATTTTAATTTTTTTTTTTCGAATTTATATTTTAAATCTTTTAATGTGCAAAATGAAAATGAAAAAAATGAAAATGAAAATAATTTATTCCAAAAAAATAATATTACACTTAGATTTTTGGCTGCGCTCCCACATTAGGTCACCCTGTGTCGTGGGAGACACGCTCTTCCTAATGGATATAAACCGGAATAAAGAAATTAGAGTAAAGGAATATAAAAATAAATTTAAAATAATGAGATGGATGTGTGTGTGTGTGTGTGTGTGTGTGTGTGTGTGTGTGTGTGTGTGTGTGTGTGTGTGTGTGTGTGTGGGTTTGTGTGTGGGTGTGTGTGTGTGGGTGTGAATGTGTGTATGTACGTACGTAATGGCGATAAACAAAGTATAGATGAGCAATGTTTATTATAATATGATCATGGTTATAATAAATATATATATATATTACAATCATACTTAATTGATTTGACAAAAACTTTTGGGGTAATATGATTTTATGTGACGGTTGTAAATAAATTTTCTGTTGCATTATAGTCAAACCGAGTAAGCCATACTAATACCAGTTTCTTAAAAACTCTGCAATTATATTTCACAACTTTCTTGTCCATTCGTAGTATCATGTTGTAAAGTCGAGGGGATATATAGTCCGAATGTCTTTTGGCAAAGGCTGAATTAACAAATAAAGTTGGGAAACGGATGATTCTCCTGGTGGCAAGGGGGAAATGGGGCACAACATTACAGTGAAATTTGCATAGAATGTGTAGAATGAACAATTTTCGAATGGGTAAGACATTAGCAGTGTTATAAAGTGATGTTGTAGGAAACCTATAGGGAAGACCAAGAGTTACTTTGAGTACTGCTCGTTGCGCGCGCTCAAGTTCTATAAGACACGTCTTGCTTGCACCACCCCAGGCACTAATACCATATGTTAATATGCATTGGCAAAGAGCCTTATAAGTTGAAATAAGCAACTTTTTTTCGGCAACTGTCTGCAGGTTTTTGAATATATAAATTAGCTTTCGAGCTCTAGCTGACAAAGTTGATACGTGGTAGTTCCAATTTAACTTGTCATCAAGGTGAACTCCCAAGTACCTGATTAAGGATACGCGGCAAAGAACAGAACAACCACAGTTACGATTGTCAATGACAGAATTTCTGTTACAAGGAAAAGTATGAACTTTAATACAAAATGTATCGTCTGGACTATTTGCTTTCGATTTAGTGAAGCACAGATATTTTGTTTTGAGGGTATTTATAGTAAGAAGACTGTCTTCTAGCCAGGAAGTAACCCTAGTCATTCCCAGTTCGGTTGACCTACCAACTTCACTCCATGTTTTTTCGTGAAACAGAACCACGGTATCGTCAGCAAACATCAACAGGTCAGCTCCAGGTACTGGTAGTTTGCACAAGTTATTAATGTAGATTAAGAATAACGATGGCCCTAATGTGCTGCCCTGTGGGACGCCAAAAGAGCAATTTGAACTTGTACTACGGTAATTTTCTAGCTTCACAAACTGTTGTCTGCCCATCAAATAATTCTCAAACCAAGAGTGAACAACTCCCCTAATACCCACATTTTCAAGTCGTGTTAGAAGAATGGGTATTGATACTGTGTCGAAGGCTTTCTGGAGATCCAGAAATACCCCAACACAAGCCTCACCCTTGTCTAGATAATCAGTAACCAGGGAAGTGAACTTGAGAATAGCATCATCTGTAGATCTACCAGTTCTGAAACCAAATTGATTGTTAGAAATTATATTTGACTTTTCCAGGTAATCCATTAATCTTTTATTAACTAGTTTTTCCATAATCTTAGACAAGGTAGACAGAAGTGAGATGGGCCTATAATTAGAGGGTTCGTCACGTTCTCCCGATTTGAAAACAGGACAGACAGAAGCAGTTTTAAATAAATTGGGAAAGATTCCACTATTGAAGCTAAGGTTGCACATAAAGGCAATAGGTTCGGCCAAAATATCGTGAAATCGTTTCAATAGTCGAGGAGAAATTTTGTCATCTCCCGGAGCACTATTTGTGTTTAGCATTTGGATGTATTTTTTTACTTCCACAGGATCGGTTAAAGTTAGAGACATCGAATTAAGTGGAGTTGCCGTATCTATCGCTTTTTTAGCTAGATCCATGTCGGTGAGGCCCATTTTTGCTAGAGTACTTGCCGCTAGATCTGACCCTACTGAAGTGAAATATCTATTAACCTCATTCAAAGCCGCTACTGGGTTAACTTTAAGTTTTAATAGAGCAGCACTCGATTCTTTGGTTTTATTGAAATTACACAACTCTTTTATTACCCGCCATGTTTCTTTATTATTACCTACAGATTTTTGTAATAAGGTTTTGTAATAATTTTTTTTTGCATTTTTTATGATTTTATTACAAGTATTTCTATAATTTATATATTCATAATGAAGGTTTAAATTATTTGGATCTTTTTTAGTTTTTTTGAAAAGCTTGTCCCTTGTGCGCATCGATTTCACCAAGCTTACCGTGATCCAAGGCTTTAGTGGTTTAGTCTTTTTAGGTACAATTGTAGTTACTGTATTATTTTCAATTATGTCCTGTATATTAGTAACTAGGAAATTAGCAGCTACATTCACATCGTCAGTTGAATAAAAACTGTCCCAATCAAGATTAATTAAGTCATTTTCAACAGTATCGTAATCAACTAAAGTTTTTATAATAGGTGTATCATATTTTTTATTTATTGATTTATCAACTAGTAGTAAGATTGGAGAATGGTCAGTAAACTCCTCAAAAACAAATGTTTGACAGTTGTATTGACATTTGACCATGAAATGATCCAAACATGAATTTTGTCTAGTGGGCCTATCAACCCCTTGCTTGAGTCCGTAGAAAGACATAATATTAAGGTAATCATTTGCAGCACCCGAGATTTGTCCTGGTAATATATTAATGTTGACGTCACCTGTTAAAACTATGTTTTTGGAATTAATAGTCTGTAGTAAAACATTGAGGGCATTTAAATACTTTGTGGGGTTATTAAAAACAGGTGGTCGATATGTACATATAACAAAAAAGTCATTAAAAAGATTAAGAAGCAAGCAATTACCATCTGTTATTTCAGGTTCAACACACGATACAGTAATACCAGACTTCACATAAGCAACGACTCCATCGTTTTGATTGAAACTAATTTTACTAGCAAAGGAGCGATAGCCATCGATAGATGGCACTATAGAGTTTGGTCCGATCCAGCACTCTGAAAGCACTATAATATGAACTGTGTGACTAAATTCAGATAAAAATAATAAGAAACGATCTAGATTACAATTTATACTTCTGATATTAACTGATAAAATGGAAAAACCTTCCTGATATACTTGAACGGTGTCGAGTATTGAGTTATAGGCTAAGGGGGTATCCAAATGTGTGCAAGGGATGTGATCCAAATGTTCAACCTCTGTTGTAATTATGTTAGTATTAGTATTGAATTTTATAGTAGAATATTGGGTTGTCATCAGGATTCAAGTGCAGTTTATCTAAGAGCGTGATAGATTTATGGTAAACATGTATGCTTGTAATAGTTATTATGTTTAAGATATTATGATTTTGAAAGTAGTTTGGATATATGAAATATTTTATCGCCCAGAATTTTTGTTGGTGTGTGTGAGTGAAGTATGCAGTAGATAAATTATTTTTTTGGACGTTTGTGTAATTTTGTATGTGTTGAAGTGTGTGCCTTATTATCAATAAAAAATAGCCTAGCTTGCCCAACAATAGCAAAAATAATCTAGAGAATTGGTTACATAGTCATTTAATTAGGTTGCTCAGATCTGTCTCTTCATTGATGCGAAGAGCAGGAGTGCCATCATCCTTACGCAAAAAAACGCAACCACGTGACGTCCAACAGTACTTATACTTATTAGATTTGGCTGCTTCACGAGCCATTGCATACAGCTTTTTATTCTTGAAGGTAAGACTATCTGTTATATAAATCTGTTGGTGGCCCGTCGATGGATAGATGCGTGGAGTTCAGCTTGCTATCTTTATGTGACTTGTTGAAAGTTTTATTAGCAGAAAGCAGCTCATCTTTCTTAAACACAGTTAAAAATTCTGCTATAATTGGCTTATTAGCAGGGTTTGCAGTTGAAATTCTGTGTACATTTTTAACATCATGCTTTTCAATTGGCACATTTAGAGCACTACCAGTCTTTTGCAACAGTTGAAGAAGGTCAGATTTTGTCTCTCCGTTTGATACGGGTATATTTTTTATTTCGACACAGGTAGAACGTGCATTTCGATCTAGATATTCTATTTTACTTTCAAGGAAACTAATATACTTTTTATCTGCCTTTCGTTCCTCATCTAGACTGCTGAAACGGGATATAAGCTCATCATACTTGTTGGACATAAAGTCCACAGAGCCTTGCACTTCATTCATTTGCGTTTTTATGTCTCTCATAAAGCTCATGATCATATCTAATTTTCCATCTTGTGCCGAGAATAATGATGTGATATTCACGTCTTCAGCCGGCGAAACTGTAGGACTGCCGCTACTTTGGAGACGCAAACGTTTAGTTTTGTGGCGCGTTGATACAAAAGTAGTGGTGTCTGTTACCATAGACAGATTCGGCTCTGACTCGGAATGTTGTATTAAAACCTGCGCACGAGTATCATCAGTAATTGATGTTTTTGGAGGAGTGCGCTGAAGAGACATCTTATAAAAATACAGCGGCTTCACAGCGATAAAAGGAAAACTGTATTAAGTCTAGTACTCCGTTTCTTTTAGAAGTTGAATTGATATAAATAGTTTTATTTATCAGTAAAAGACTCACGCAGTAAGTAACTCGATAGCGATGCGTCCGTAGCACATAGTATGTTCATAAGAAATTCGTAGACGGAGCAGAGCGTAGCACTTGTAGATATGCGCCAATGTTATGCACACTCGTATTAGTGTAGTATAGTGACTATACCGGTCCGGTCACGGTGAGCGTGCGTGACTGCGACAGCAATTATGTACACTATCTCTTTTACCCGAGGAGGTGAAGAGCTGCATGCATGCGCTGGCGCACTGACTGCCTCGACGTTAATTTAATATTATAATCGATGTTATTGACAAGCAGGTATAGAGTTTATGAATACACTTATTGGGTTTAATTTCGGTTGATCGGTAATAAAGATTTTTTAATTGAAAGTGACACACGTCCACTCACTACAATTATTCGGTCGGAAGAGGAGTAAAATAGAGTGTAAATGAGTAGTGTATATTGGTAGAATAATTTCAGACTATGTTAGTAAAATAATTAAATAAATAAAGTAACTATGCCGTAGGCTTCTATTCCATTTACCTATCACGCCCAATTTTTTTCAAGACGGTAAAAAAAGTCACCCGGTATACTCTCTCGACTTATATAACTTCGTTCCATCCGGGTGTCCCTTGACACCTCTCAAGTTTTATAATTTAAAATGTGTAGATAGGTTACCTATAACATTCCATCTGAAAAAATGGCTGAGAATTGGCACTCAAATAAATAACTTTTTTTTATTGTTGAATAGGTTTGCGGTTGACCACAATCTCACTTGATGATGATACACCTAAGATCAGGTGAGATACATACGATGGCATTTTTGGTTATTTTAGGATACTTTTAATTACACTCTTCAGCCTCCCGCTTTCGAAGCGCATATAACCTATAACATTATAACATTAGCGTACGTAAAATGAGTCAGACATTGAATCTAGGAGCAACGAGGTCGGGCCCCTCCCACGTCGGCGTCGGCGCGCCTACGTGCCGGTCACGTGACGTGTGGGAACCGAGCATCCTTCCTTAGTGGACTTCATTGATCATTATTGCATTTTTAATGACACTATCATAGATTAATAAAATGTCCGCTCCTTCGTAGATGGAGCGCTCCCTTTCCGTGACAGCTCCGAAAATGCGGCAACTCAATATATGAGTGTGTATTTGCAAGGATGCTAGTGTGCGTGAAAACATTGTATCGCGACAACGACCATATAGCCCATAGACGCCTAATGCTTGATTTAACGCATCAAAACAATTCTGTCAACTAGCTGAGGTATGAGGAAGCGGGGTACTGCGTTCTGATTGGCCCTTCCAAGGTCATTACGTATCACTAGGGATGGGACAGGTTTAAATAAAACACGAAGGTATCGATATTTTTTTTGATAATAATTGTACTTTATAAAATGTTTAATGGGCTTTTTCACCTTCCCATTTATTAATATTATTTTAACATGTAATTACTTAAACATAAAATGTAAAAAATAAAAACAACATACGAGTATCAAAATTCTTTCCGTATTTATTTAAAAAGATATCATACAGTCATACTTTTTTCGGAAGTTGGTAATAGTTAAACAAATGTCTTAATTAATAAAACAAAACTAAATTTTGTAAGTCAAACAATGATTTATACAATAAGATAATGGCCTATAGTGTTCCCACTGCTGGGACAGACGCCTCCTCTCCGTGAGAGGGAAATTTTCTGTGTGGATTAAACACACCTAATTTTTGGACAGTCAAAAACACCATACTAATCATTTTTGAAATGTATTAACTTTGTATATATCCTCCTAACAGTATGTTTATGATGAGCAGACTTTGTAAGAAAAGCTAGTCGTGTGGAAATATATTTGTGCATAACACTCATTGACAAATCCACTACATGATTAGTTACTTCAGAGTGGAATTGATGATTACTTATATTAGGAAATAGTTCCTCGCCAATGAAACTGCTTAAAGTTTTATTGACCAGGATGTCGGTTTTGCGTATTTGGTTTTTTGGAATTTTCTGAAGGTATGCTTTTATGGTTATTTCAGAACGACGACATATTTTGACCACAGTTGGTGAAGGATATATCAAGCCACCTTTGTCTCTGTAAGCTATTAGACTACTTTGGTCCTGATTCAAGGAAACTAAAGCTCCAATACATGTCTTGCATTTTATTTGTTTGACTAACGAACTCGACACAAACCCCGCAATGTACTCTACTGCCCTTTCAGCAAAAAGCGACAAAGTAATCCTTTCAAGTGCTCGATTTAAGTCATCACGACTTTCAGTGTCATCGATGTCAACATCTTGCTTGTCATCCAACGTTGTCGTCAAGTTGATTCTACCCAATGCTGATGAACAGTTCAAGATGGAGATATGTTCCAAAGGAACACAGTTGCCAGTGGAGACATCCATTAACTCCGTGTGTATTAGTATTTTTTTATATATCGCTTCGAATAATCGCGGAGTTGGGTTGTCATTACTACCGCCGTGTGAACGTATATTGGCAAAAAACAGTTCTATGTGATCTTGGGAAATCTTATTAAAAGGTATATACTTGATTGAAGCATTATTTTTATCTATTATGTCATGAAACATTCCGATAACACTGTGGATTGCGACACAAAACCCTATGAATCCTGTGTAACGTGGAGAGTTAACAAGTTTTACGGTTCTGGTGTCATTTAATTTCACAGTTAAGGTAAAAATATACTTTTTACATGCCTCTAGTCTCTTTAAAATATTGGATGAGTTATCTTTGTTAAGAGCTCGTTTAAAGCCGTAGCCATGAACTTTCGAGTCCAATATGTCAAATAAGTCATTGATCGTTAATAACATTTCAACAGTAGCATCTACGTCTTGAAATTCTTGAAGTTTCAGTTCCGATTTGCAAAATTTCAAAGCCGTTGCCACGCTACGGCTAAACAACTGGGCAGCTAGTTTAACTTTCATCACGTTCTGTTTAAATTCAATGTGGGAAAGTCTTAATTTGTTTGCTAAATGAAACTGTTCCCTTTCCTGGATGTGGTGGAGTAAATTAATGTATTCCCACTTTATGGAACCCCCCTCACCATTTTTAAATTCCCTATAATATTCAAATGCATTCCTAACTAATTTTAACATATGTACTGGGTCTAAGAATATAAAAACGTGGTTATTAGTTATTGGATGGGGAAAAAAACTTTTCATATTTTGTTCCAATAAACTACAGCCTAGTAATTTTACCATGGCAATGTTCGTCGGACATCCATCAAATGTTACGGCTTTAATAGTGACATTGTTATCATGACATAAAGAAATGGCCTGTAGCACGAGATTACGCTTTTGTTCAGCATTAGTGCCGTTTGTAAGAAAGTACCCTATAGGTACCTTGAATCGTTTGTTTAGCCCAACAACAAGCAATACCAATGCTTCAGTACATTCACTGGAGCAATCTGTTTGAATTTCTCCGCCAAAGTCCACATATCCAAAAGTGCGTTGTGTCGAGGGAACGTATTCAACTTTGGATTTTATCTTAATCTCATCAAACACTAAAGTGGCGATTAATTCACCTTCGCATTGGGCAGCTTTGTTTTTTAGAGCGATAAAAGCTTCTTTGGTATAGCCCGGTCTACCATCTACGGTTTGGTACCATTTGCTTAGTGTCTTGATAGATGGAAGACATGTTTGGAATGTTTTCCTTACATATTTGTATGCCTTAGCGGAATAGAAATTTAATGTAAGGGCAAAAGTTCTAAGTTCCGGTGAATATTTTTTCCTAATCGTAATTCCTTTTTTATTCGATTTCATTACTTGTCTTTTAACTAATTCCCTATTAGTTACCCCAATTTTACTCAGTAAATCTGCATTACATGAATTTATTAATTTTTGATTTTCGAGCTCTTTTAATATGTTTTTAAGGGAAACCAGTCTTTTACGCATGTATCGTGTTTTTTCTCTTAAGTTTTTTATAGTTTTATTTTTTTGCAATATCTTGTCAGATAACTCGATAATTCTTCTGCACAAGCGTTTTTTGACGGGTGTCGCATAGTCTGACGGACTTCCAGGAAAACGTTTATTTTTTTTCGGTGTTGAAGTAAATGATGGCGATTTCAAGGAGTTTTCGTTTGGCACTTGTTTTGAGGTACCGAGTGGGGACACTGGGGACTTCGTTTTGTATAATTTTGGTGCGCTAGAAGCAGATACTACAGGTAGATCTTTTATTTTTACAATCACTTCAGGCCTTGACGTGCTGGGCATCGGGACACCTGAGTCAACCGCGTTACTCTGAAAATGTAATAGAACTTTTGTCTAACTTCTTTGGTTTCTATCTACCTTCTAGGTACAGGGATTAAAGTGATTAAACGGTAATACTCACCAAAAGAGGCAAATACATTGTTGGTACTGCCGAACTTACTAGCCGGCGACGGTTTTTCATAGCCATAAAACAATCTTCAGTAAAATGCCGTGAACATATTACACTATGTGTTGATGGGAACCAGTTCTCTCGCTTGGTTGCAATAATCCATTTATTTTTAAAATCAGGATCTTGTGGGTACCTAAAATCAATGACCGTTTCACAATTAACTTAATGTTTCCATTGTATGTGTAATCAAAAAAACTTTTTTACAAAAAAAAAAACAACCGACTTTAATTTTTCGCTTTTTAGTGGGTCAGTCTGTAATTTATCTAAGTTACAATAGCCTAATGTCAACTGCTCATCACCTTTTACAAAACATTGCTTTTCCCGATACAAGGACCTTAATTGTTGAGGAGTTCTCCCAGTAAGGAACTAAGAGAACTGGAACTGGTCTCTTTATCATGGTACCACCCTTGGGAAATCTCCTTTCCAATACAAAAATAATCATCAAAATCGGTTCATAAACGACGAAGTTATCCGCGAACACACATAAAAAAGTCGAATTGAGAAACTTCCTTTTTCTGAAGTCGGTTAAAAAGATTTTCAAATTTCGTTTAGATAGTATAGGTTTTTGCTTTCTCGATAACTTTGGTCATATGATTTGGTGCATCACTATTATTCGTTAGGTATGTTTACCAAATAATAGAGGAAAAGAGATAGCTAAAAAAATACTTTCAGAAGAAAGGGACGCAAACATGAAAGACATCAACGAGAGACCTAGCACCTTTCGTCCACCTACAAGTTTGACCAGTGTAGGATGAACTCCGATAAATAATAACGGAACATAAATCTAATCTAATAATGAATATATAACTATTTACTTACCGATGAAATGTTATGCCATCTTTTCGGAAACTCGAAGTCTGGCTGTTGTTACCACACCAACGTATTGTGCAAGGGGCCATTATATTATTTTGAACAATTTTTAATCGTCTAACGCGGAAGTGTTTACAGCTCACAGAAGTGGTCGAAACTGAATCGAAATTGTTGAGTGGCGACCTATATCAGATCTATAAGTCTGATGTGTTGACAGACATCGGTCGCCTGTTATTAGGCGTCTATGGGCTATATGGTCGTTGTATCGCGACAACTGAATGGTGTCATTTCTTGCAACGAGACTGGGCTCGGTTCGGCTCGGCTCGGGTACGCTTCGGGTTCGATTTAGGCGTAGTATTTGTTGCCGCATTTCTTCATTCAAGTACGACGATATCTAAAGGAGCGGCGCGACGTTTTATTAATCTATGGACACCATATTGGAACTAAGGATGCATTGTTTTTTACTGTTTTTTGCTTTCCTCTCGGTTTCCTGCCACGAAAAAGGATGGAATCAAATAGGGATGGAAGTGTGTAGTTTTATTTACTCTATGATAGTCGATAGTCTCAAACTCAAACTCAAAACTCTTTATTGAGCTAGGAGCGCGCGCGGTGGTTGAGTTGGCTGTCCTGTCAGTGTGGTACCAACCCATTTTCCGAGAGGTTGTTATAAAATGTAGTATAATATTGTGTATGTATAAGTATTTTACCGCAATCTCACCATGGTATGTGATGATGTGGCCAAAGGTGGTAAGCACAAAGCCTAGATGGAAACTGGCTCTCAAGTGCAGCTGTCGGAACACACCGACTGGTGCTTGGCGACAGATTTTCTACTTGAGGGTGGTAACCAGCCAGTCGAGTACTACAAAGTGCTCTAGCAACGTGCTATGGTTTCCCCACGATGTTTTCCTTCACCGAAAGCTCAAGCTCATTGTAGTATTCGAACCCATGACCTTCGCCGGTATCCGACGTCACTACCACTGAGCTATCATCGCCTTAGACTGGCTGGCACTTGAGAACCAGTAACAAATAATTCCTATTACAAAACAACCCTACCTATCAACGGAACGCCTTAACAAAACAAATCTTCTATCGTAAATATTCATTTGTTTTAAACATGTCAAATATGTCACCTAACAAATTGTAGTGCGGTTAAGTTGACAGCTGTCATGTGTCTTTCAAACGCACTTTTTGGCGGCAACTCCACCGCAGCCAATCAGAGGCGACGAATGATCTGTCATCGTAGCGTGCGTTCAAGACTTGCACGTGGTAAAAATAAATTAATTTTTTTATTTAAAAATTTTAGTTTCTCTATGGGCATGAAAATAAGGTTGAATATTGAATGTTTACGGGTTTTCTGCACGAAATAGCGTTGTTAGTTTTCCGGTTTAATTACAGTTAATGACTATCAGGGTGGGAGTTCCGTTTCTCTTTTTTTTCTTTGTTGTCGACGACGCGAAGGAATGATGGATGGATTCAAGTTTCTGAATTGTCTTTTTGTGCAGATGTTCGGGGTTTAGATCTAAACATGTTCGGTTTTCAAATATTTACGTTGTAGAAACTTTTCACTTAAGTTTTTTTTTCAGTATTATTCCGGTTCTAGTCTGCGCAATATATCTCTAAGATGTCGAATAGGAAATAGCGTTAGATTTCCAGGATCGAAGTCTAGAAAACAAAGAATGGAACTCGAAACATATTCATCTATACTAATGTAACTAAAGTTTGTGAGGTTGTATCTCTGGATCGACTGAAACGATTTTGAAAATTCTTTTACCAATAGAAAGCCACGTTATTTGTGAGTGTCATAGGCTATATTTTTATCCCGGAAAAAGAAACGATCCCACGGGAACGCGGGTGAAACCGCGGGGGACGGCTAGTATATCATAAAGATCATTTGACATTTCAATTTACCAAAATATTGTAAGCTCGGTACATTGACCGTATAACAGACATACCGTAGGGTCAACACAATAAGTAATTTAGGACAAAAGCAACGCTGCGGTAAATCGTGATTACCCTACGTACCTCCATTACCTACCTATAGGTATATACCTACAGAGCTACCTACCTCACTGGCTTTCTTGTCACGCGTATACTATTAAATTACAAGCTTCTAAGCGATCGAAGCACGAACCAATTCGGTAGAAGTGGTAGGGTGACAATGTTTTTGAAGTTTTTTTTTTTTTTTATATTCGATAGGCTTGTGTTTGACCACAATCTCACGATGGTAAGTGATGATGTGGCCGAAGATGGTAAGCACACAAAGCCTAGATGGAAGCCTATTTTGAGACTTTCCTGTTAAAAATAATCTATTCGACGCATTGAAGCTGCACTGCACCTGTAACGACTGACGGCTAAAAATATAACGTTTTCTAGCAAATTTTAAGTAAAAAGTAAATACTTTTACTTTTTACTTAAAATTTGCAACAAGCAATTGCTTGTTATTTACCTACCAATAATTATCAAAAAAAATACTAAATTCCGCACAACACTATTTTAACTTGAAAACTTCAGTATCCATACTAATACTATAAATGCGAAAGTGTGTATTTCTGTGTGTTCCGACAGCTGTTCAGCTGCAGTGCAGTGCAGCTGCACTTGAGAGCCAGATCCCATGTAAGCTTTGTGTGCTTACCATGGTGTCCATGGTGTGATTGCGGTAAACACAAGCTTATCCAAAAGTAAAAAAAAAACAGGATTATTCATTTAGCTCTCAGACAATAAAGCAAACATTTGCCGTTTGGACTCATTCGGACCGAGTTAATACATAAATCAATAGTAGTTATAGTTGAGTCTTTCATATTTGTCTCTGAACAATAAAATACGAGTTGAATTTTGTGACATATTTTTCTTTTGAATTTTAAGTCCATATTTTTGCTTTTAGCAGTGGTATTTTTAATAGATATTTTATAATTCGTATTTATTTTACAAACTGTAGTATGTAAACAATACAAAAAAAACTAAATTGAACTATTTTGAACTAACCTTGCCGATCAGCAGCAGCGGCGGCCTCGAAGAAGTTTTTTTTATATATTATAGTTGTACATTCGTTTGTATATTTTGTACATATGTTGTTAATAACTGGTGGTAACTTCTGTAATTCGACCTTCATAAGTGCCCTTCTAGGGCCTAAACTGAATAAATGGTTTTGACTTTGACTTTGAATAAATAAATGGTATAGAAAAAAATAATTAAATAAAGGTGTGTCACTGTAGTGTAATAATTTGTATATTTTATTATTCTTACTTTAAATCTAAATAATGGTCACCCGAAACAGTTCGGTACTAATCAAGAAACCCGACAATTTTGACGAATATTAATTCGTCAAAGTTGTTTTCGAGTTGTGATTGCGTGCCTAATGAACGTACAGACAGGCGGACACCATTGTCTTACTATGAATTAGTTTTAATTGCCAACCAATTTTCAACTTTACACCATTACCATAAAGCTTAATCTTCAATCGAAATGTGTTATCAAAAGCGATGCATTAATTCTGAGCAAGGCATTTATGCCACATTGTTTTATTTTCCAATTGGATTAATTAATAACAGTTTTTCAATTGAATTTAATTGTTTTATTTACACGTTTCCTGTTCGAGATGTATTTTTGGAATTAATTTATTATTTTGGCTGAAGATGTTTTAGGTACTTATTCAATTGGGATGTTTCCTTTACTCAATTAAAATTATCTAACACTAACCGGTGTATAAAAAAACATCTAAAAATACTCTAAAATAACGAATAAGTTGCAAAATTAATTCTTTTATAAGTTGACTCGCGGATTTTTTTATTCAACTGTGATATTATATTATTGTTGAAGTGGGACGACCAAGCAGAACCAACAGGTTGATTTTTAATTATCAATTTAACAAAAAAGAGTAGAACTTTTGATGGTATATATTTATGACGACACAAGCAAGTATTTCACACAACGAGCTTGAGCTTTCGTTGAAGGAAAACATCGTGAGGAAACCATAGCTCGGTGGTAGGGTACTTTGTAGTACTCGACTGGCTGGCTACCACACACAAGTTGAGAATCTGTCGCCAAGCACCTATCGGTGTGTTCCGACAGCTGCTCTTGAGATCCAGTTTCCATCTAGGCTTTGTGTGCCACCTGCAGCTACATCATCACTTACTGCTTAATGTATTGATAAATTAATAAAAATAGAATAGGATACTTTATAGAAACTAGAGAATGATTGCTTGGTTAATATTTATGAACTCGTAGCAGTATTAAGAAATTTAAGTACGCTGAAGACTGAAACTGTAAACTAGCTTTATTATCTACTTGTGTATAGTAGACGCACCCTCCATACACAGTGCATAGACAACCTAAACAGTAAATAAACTGTAAAATTACCCTGATTTTAACAAAAATAGCGACGATAGCTCTGTGGTAGTGGTTTCAACCGTAAAGGTCATGGGTACGAATCCCCAAATGAGCTTGCGCATTCAGCGACAGAAAGCAGCGAAGGAACGAAGCACGGCTGCCTCAAGTTGAAAATCTATCGCCAAGTACACATTGGTGTATTCCGGTAGTTGTTCTTTAGAGGCAGATTGCAATCTGTGAATTGTAAAAATATTGTCAAAACATGTATGTCACCCTTGTATTGGTAATAGTTCCCCTGTCAATTGGCGACAGTGGTCACTTTCCATCAGGTGACAATAGCCTGCCCGCTTCAGATGTAAATATACTTTATTGTGACTTCTGTTTATCGCAGTATCGTAACCGTTCAAGTAACCTATGTCCATCCCCATTGTTAAAGGTTCTATATCTTCATATCTTTCATAACAATCTGTTTAGCAGTTTAGCTGTGATGACCGAGCAAACGAAGAATAGCCTATGTCACTCTCCGGCCCATAAACTATCTCTATGCAAAAAATCATGTCGATCCGTTGCAGCGTGAAAGACAAACCAACAAAGTTACCTATACAATTTGAATATTAGTATGATATGTTAACGATGATAGACTGAAAAGGCATAGTATCACTAGCCTACGCAACAGATTTTGAATAAAATCAAACAACTACTGAGGAATGAGATTATTGGATCTCTCTCAATACATTTTTTTAATTACCACCGTCAAAGTCGTTTTCTATAGTAGTAGATGCTACAGATAAAATAACAATACATATAAAGACAAGATAGACAAGGAAATAAAATATGTATATGTATATAAGAGATCAGCTCAGGATTCGATGTGGAAAACTTTAGGGGAGTCCTATGTCCAGCAGTGGACGACGACGATGATGATGATGATGATGATGATGATGATGATGATGATGATGATGATGATGATGATGATGATGATGATGATGATGATGATGATGATGATGATGATGATGATGATGATGTTAATGATGATAAGCATACACATAGATGGAAAATATCATGTATTGTGTAAAAAATACATAAAAAGAAGGATTTACATAGTTATGCTACTGTTCCAGATTCCATACATACTGTGGTCAGTGTATAAACTCAGGCAGGGCTAAGTGCATTCATGTACTATTTCTATCCTATTCTATCTGCATGAATCATAACATTCCATCCCTTTCTGTCATTCTTGTGTGTTAAGTGACACCGCCCAGTTTGACGTCAATCAAAGCAAGGGCGAAGCTCTTCTATGACGTCATAGTTTAAGTCGAGCTTAGGTTAAATGTATGAATTCCTGGTCGAATACTTTGAAGATGCAGCTACGCTTGAGAGCCTGTTTACTGTTAGACTTTGTGTGCTCACCACATTCGACCACATCATCAACATTGTGAGATTGTGGTAAAACTTAAGCTTAAAAAATCTATGAAAAATTATAAGTAAAAAAATCTTTGCATTTAGAGTGACGTCGATTAATTTTTCGAGTTATTCTCATCAAGCCCTTTCAATTGATACCCATATTGTAGGAAGGCATTAAAAATAATAGTCCGCTATCTTAGGTGTTCCGCCATGTTGGATTTAGAATGACGTCACACAGCTAACCATGCATTGTCATCTAAACTAAACGTGTATACTAAATTTCAGCTCAATCGGTTAAAGATATCTGCTTCAAAATTGAGTTGCAAGATTCCACCCGAACAAACATACCTAGTTACATACGTAATATCTACATTGCAAGTTAAATAAAAGCTTTTAATAATACCAACTGGTGTGTTGCGACCTTATGACCCAGTTTCTTTCAACTATACAGAAAATTCGTACACTCGTAGACAAAAACACAATAATCCTCGGCATACGAAATAATCGTATGTAAATATATTCAGCGACAAAAATAATATAATATTTTCATACGTTGTCAACATCGGATGTTTCCGTCGAATCGAATTTTGCCGAACAATTGATTTGATGAATTAAATTATTGACATGCTTTGAACAAAGAGAACTTTAAATGAAAAAACAATCAAAGTTTTTCTAATGTCTAAACGCACTTAACTCAAGAACTAGGCGGCTTGACTAGCGCGGGCTAGACTAGTAAATTTTTGTACCATAATCTTCTTCTTCATAATCATGAAACAAAAAAATAAAATAAAATATAAAAGCGAAATACCACTTACTGATTAATCACAAAATTAATCTCAAAATATAAATGCGACTAAGCTGTGGCAGGTAGAGTCCTAGTAGAGGTTGAAACCACGGGGCAGAAAGTGATAAATTAAAAAAAAGTGCAGTCGGGGAAGCCCCGTCAGAAACGAAATTCTATATTTTTATAATTTTCTCAAAACAAAATGTCTGGTTAACGCATACAGCATAACGCTCTTTTCTTACGTGACGATTCCTGCCAGTCAACTCTACTGCAAGCCGCGTAAAAGAACCTTTTTGGTCGGTGCCAGCCAAGAAGTACAGTTTAATTCTGCCTTTGTAACAAACTTTCGAAAAGTAGGGGAGCGACGGCGCAGACCTAAGGAACATTACCGTAAGGAGAGGTGTCGTAAGACGTTTTCTCGTATGAACACTTCGTGTCCAGTTCAAAACTGTCCTTCTTCTTGGCTGGCACCGACTCCAAAAAAAACTGTTTATAAATATTAAATAGATATATAAATATCAATAATTTTGTTGATTGTCCTTTAAGGCTCTTGCTTTGAAATTAAAATATTATTCTCTACTTTTTAGTTTATGTTTGTACATAGGTATAGGATACAGTTTTGAAGTCGGTTTTTGTTTTTTATTTTTTTTACTTCTGGATAAGCTTGTGTTTGAACGCAATCTCACGATGGTAAGTGACGATGTGCCCGAAGGTGATAAGCACCCAAAGCCTAGATGGGAACTGGCTCTCAAGTGCAGCTGTCGAACACACCGACAGGGTGGTAGCCAGCCAGTCGGATACTACAAAGTACCCTACTACCGTGCTATGGTTGTTTTCCTTCACTGAAAGCTCAAGCTCATTGTAGGATTCGAAACCACGACTTTCGCCGCGGTATCCGACGTCACTACCACTGAGCTATCATCGCCTTTAACTTCGTTCCAATAAGATTTTTCTCTCGACAAGTCCCTGACACCTCTAAGCTTTAGGTCAAGTACATATTATTATGTCCATCTAGGCTTTGTGTGCTTACCACCTTCGGCCACATCATCACTTACCATAGTGAGATTGTAGTCAAACACAAGCCTATCTAGAATAAAAAAAAAAAAAACTATGACCGAGTATGGTATAGATCCGTCGGTCTCCCTCACACCAACTTTGACCTATATCTACTTCTCTTTCACATCGAACCCACTTCGCTGTTGCGGTTAAGTTTTTCGATAGAAGATTATGTTGTGATAGGATAAGGTTTATTATGGTCTGTATATTTTATTATATCGTCAGCCAATATTCTTTTAAGAAGTTATAAAAATATAACAATGACCTCAAAAAAATTTCACGTGTTAAAAAGTACCTATCTATTATGTGTGTTAGTTTCATCAAAATTCGTTCAGTAGTTTTGGCGTAACAAAGTAACAAATATGTTCACATCCATCCTCACATCCTATACGTTTGTAACTTTCACGTTTTTTTGTAAGGTAACAATAAAAAACTTCTTCGAGGCTGCCGCTGCTGTCGATCGGCAAGGTTCCCAGCAGGCTGGCAGCGTTTCCTCTTTGGATGGCCAGGCTGATGCGTTGGCGGAAAAATCTCCCCGCCCGCCGGTCTCCCGAAGCCTCGATAAAATTTTTAAATAAAATACTTGTGAAAAAAAACCCACTATCCCACAAATATTATAAATGTGAAAGTTTGGATGGATGTTTGTTACTCTTTCACGCAAAAACGGCTGAACGGATTTTGATTAAACATGGCACACAGGTAGATCATATCCTGGAATAACACATAGAATACTTTTTATCCCGGGAAAAGATAAGATCCCTAAGGGAACGCGGGTGAAACCGCGCGGAACAGCTAGTAATATTATAAAAGTGAAAGTTTGGATGGATGTTTGTTACTCATTTACGCCAGAACGGCTGAACGGATCTCAATGAAATTTGGCACAGAGATAGATTATTGTCTATTTATCCCCGTTAAAGATATACTTTTTAAATACTTGACTTTTACGTTGTAGTAAAGATCAAATAGGATTTACGTAAACTAATACTAGAATTATTTTGCACCTAGCTCCAAAGCCAGTATTCATTACAAATGTATATACAATTCTAACGCAAACTTAAAGATATTCTTGAAGATATCCCCGTGGAAACAGTCGGAATCATTAAAAATTAAAGGTACAATCAGCAAACTTTTAGCTCTATAATTCTCACGCGATGCGAAGTTTCGTAACTAACAGGAGCCGGTGGCACAATTTTGTTAACTAATAAAGCATGGTCGTTTTAAATAATTTACGATCAAACTTGTGCTTATCTTTGTTGAATTCTGATTTATAGAGAGATGCCTTTTGTTATATCAGCATCACGAGACAGGCATTTGTTAAAGTGTTATTTTGTTCTAAATTATAACATTATGTTTATGGCGTTGATAACTAAGCTGCAGATCCAGCGATCTTGATGTTCCATTCCAGGACCAAAACATCTATACTCGACTATCCAGTCGATATAGATTCGATCTATATCGACTGGCTGACTATCACCCTCAAGTAGAAAATATGTCGCCAAACATCTATCGGTGTGTTCCGACAGCTGCACTTGAGAGCCAGTTCTCATCTAGGATTTGTGTGCTTATCACCTTCGGCCACATTTTTTTTTATGTCACAAGTGACAACGAGGCAGGCGGGTCATCTGATGGTAAGTGACAACCGTCGCCTATAGACATTGGCAATACCAGGGGATTGCTAATGTGTTGTACACCTTATTACAATGCCTTAAAGGCGAACTGGCTCTCAAGTGCAATTGCCGGAACACACCAACAGGTGCTTGGCGACAGATTTTCAACTTGAGGGTGGTAGCCAACCAGTCGAGTACTACAAAGTTCCCTACCACCGTGCTGTGGTTTCCTCACGATGTTTTCCTTCACCGAAAGCTCAAGCTCATTGTAGGATTTGAACCCACGACCTTCGCCGCGGTGTCCGACGTCACTTACCACTGAGCTATCATCGCCTTATCACGGTGAGATTGCGGTCAAACAAAAGTATTCATAGATATGTACCAAGCTAATAAAAGCGTGTTAAAAAAGCTGTATTTTTATGCACAAATGATTAGTTATTCAGCTAACAACCGTTTAACTAACCAATGTAAAGCCCGTCCTAACCTCTATTACAGTTCGGGCTCATCCATCAAACGTAGTCCAAGGGAAATGTACCTTAAACGTTTTCCTTCCTATTACTCAACTCGAGCGAGTGACTTGCCGACTGTGCTGTTGTAAACTATTGCTAATATCCTATTATACAACTTGCACAATCTGATTTGGTGATGGCTGTAGTGTTAGAGTAACCTTGTTGAACCCTATGACTCTTGAAATAAGATCGAGATTACAAAAACTAGTTTTCTAGGCTTCAGCTTATAATTGGCCTTATCATCGTTTTTATGTGACTACCATCGCCTATAGATATCAGCAGTACCAGGGGGATTGCCAATGTGCTGTCGAGCTATTTTTACAGTGTCTTGGAGCCAACTGACTCTCAAGTGCAACTGCCGGAACACACCGATAGGTGCTTGGAGACAGATTTTCAAACTTGATGTTAGCCAGCCAGTCGAGTACTACGAAGTACTCTACCACCGTGCTGTTCCTTCGTCGAAACTTCAAGCTCTTTCTAGAATTTGAGCCTACGACCTTCGCCGTGCTATCCGACGTCACTATCACTGCGAGCTATTGGCATAGCTATTTATCTTATTTTGAGTCGGTTGGTGTAAGTTAGATTCCCAAAACAAACTTTTTTTTTTCGTAGCAAATATGTAGTCTGGTTTCCATAGTACAAGCTTTGCTTAGTTTGGATCAGATGACCGAGTGAAGAATGTCCTAGAGGACCTAGAATATTAATTATGTTAAAAAAAATCGTAGCAAAAAGCGCGCGTTACGTAAACAATGCGGTAATCGAAGCTTTGCTACGAATAATGCTACGAGCGTAGTCATTTCAGCGCTTCCACAACTATTTTCATAAATAATTCTATCTATATACAAATAAGCAAAATTGAAGTGTCTGTTTCTGATGTCTAAAATCAAACGCGGCGAAGGTCGTGGGTTCGAATCCTACAATGAGCTTGAGTGAAGGAAAACATTGTGAGGAAACCACAGCACGGTGGTACGGTACCTACCATACACCTATGTGAGTTCCGACAGCTGCACTTGAGAGCCAGTTCCCATCTAGGCTTTGTGTGCTTACCACTTTCAGCCACATCACTTGCCCTGGTGATATTGCGGTCAAACACAAGCTTATCCAAAAGTTAAAAAAAACACAAACTTTCACATTCATAATTCGTGTTTAGTTCCTATTAGGCATAGTTATTTGATAGTTCCCTATGCGAACACCTGCTCGAGTAAATGATCACAATTGCTCAAATTGACCAGCGTAACGAGCACGTCACCCCAGCTCATGCCTCAATAAACGGCGCGTCATAGCCATTCATAGCATCAAATGAAAAATGTATAAAATATCTATCTGTCCCCCGCGGTTTCACCCGTTTTCCCGTGGGATATTATTTTGTCCCGGGATTAAAAGTATCCTGTGTTTTATTCCAGGTTATGATCTACCTGTGTGCCAAGTTTCATTAAAATCCGTTGAGTAGTTTTTGCGTGAAACTGTAACAAACATTTTCACACACATCACATCACACACATTAGTAGGATGTAACAATGTATTACAGAAAAAATTGACTATTGTAAAAAAAGAGGAGATTGTCTCGCCGTTTCTTGTGTCTATGACAGATCAGTATTTGAAAAAATGGCAGTAACTTTAGCAAAAAAAAAGACGATCAAAAGCTGTTCCTTAATTGAATTTAATTCTTTTAGTCAGAATTACATTATTGGAGTAATAATGAATGTGTATTTTTTTTAAATTTAACGTCAAAACTTTACTCTATATCGATAAACTTTCAGACGACGCTAACAGATTGGGTGCGGATTCTGAAAGGTAAATGTCACAAAAGTCAGTCACTATGCTCCGTCTCTCTCGTTAACTAAGCAATTAGTCGAGAGGTCCGCTGTCTGGCATCGTTGTGCGATCCCGTCGAGAACGATCGTGAATAGGCCCTCATGATATTTTCCACAGTTTCTTGCCGCTTCAGTAATCTGAAATCCAACAAAAACCGATCCCTAAAACTCGTAACGCCATTACAAACTGTTTAAATGACAACTTAATCCATTGAACAGACATCTTCACGACCTAGTTTTAAAGTACAGTCGACGCGAAAAGCGTTACTATTAAATTTATTGATAAATCGATTTTTTTTCGATAATCATTTAATTTCGATAATCGATGATATATCGAAATTAAATGTTTTTTTTTTATAATATAAATAGGTAGCAAACAAGCTTACGGCCCACCTGATGGTAAGCGGTTACCGTAGATTATGGACGCTTGCAACACCAGAGGCGTCACGAGCGCGTTGCCAACCTTCCATAGACTGTATTTGACCACAATCTCACCGTTCAATTTAATAACTAGAATCGCAATTCCTGGAATTCTATTCTCCTTGATACTTAAGGCGATGATAGCTCAGTGGTAAGTGACGTCGGATACCGCGACAAAGGTCGTGGGTTCGATTCCTACAATTAGCTTGAGCTTTCGGTGAAGGAAAACATCGTGAGGAAACCACAGCACGGTGGTAGGGTACTTTGTAGTACTCGACTGGCTGGCTACCACCCTCAAGTTGAAAATCTGTCGCCAAGCACCTATTGGTGTGTTCCGGCAATTGCACTTGAGAGCCAGTTCGCCTTTAAGGCATTGTAATAAGGTGTACAACACATTAGCAATCCCCTGGTATTGCCAATGTCTATAGGCGACGGTTGTCACTTACCATCAGGTGACCCGCCTGCCTCGTTGTCACTTGTGACATTAAAAAATATAAACTTTCGGGACGACCGTCCCATATGCGAGTCTTATGCTATTACATCAATCTTTTTCTTTCATTAATTTACCCTTCATCTGAAACTACTCGACAAACGCAAGCAAAGTCAGGAAGCGGAAGGCTAGTTGCTCCATATTCACTCACTGTACCTATGTATAGAAACTATGTCAACCAAGTACACTCGCACACACAAGTGCAAAGCGTTCGATACCGTCACCTGTTGCGCGCCACTGTACCACAGCTTAGCGAAGATATTAAAACTGACATTTATTATCTGTACCTATATTATATACAGGGTATCCGGTTAGTTCAACGACAAACTTACAAAAAATTTGCTCTAGGAAGGTCTATATTACGAAATATATCTTTAATTATTTCTGATTTTTAGGTACTGATTTTAGAAATAGATATTAAAATATCTCGAAAATGGTGTCATTTTTACTATGGTCATTTTTGTATATTTGGTACCTACCAAATCTCGCGACATTAACCTGTCAAACTCGTCAACTCGCGCACAGTTTTCAAAATTTCAAAATTCGCGCCCAATATTGAAGTAAATGTCATCGTCCCGATTGTCCCATTTGAGAACCAAGTGGTACGGACTCTGAAACCCCGATTGTCCCAAGAAAGAACTGACAGGTTAAGGATGTCGTACTATTTCCCGATACACTGTATAAAAGGCAATCGTTACTGACTGACAGATCTATCAACACAGCTCAAACCACTGAACGGATTGCGCTGAAATTGGGCACGCAAATAGTTATTATGACGTAGGTATCCACTAAGAAAGGGTTTTCCAAAATTCACCCCCTAAAGGGATGAAATGGGGGTCCAAAGTTTGTATGGAGAAACGGGATCGCAAGTGAAACCGCTGGATGGAAAGCTTGTTATTGTATAATAGGAAAATTATTTCCTTGAAAAGATATATTCCAGTACCAAAACTTGATAGATCTACAAGCTATTGCGATATCATGAAACTGAAAATAACGAAAATTAAAACTGTTATAATACTGGTGTTTAATACAGTTGCCTTCTATACTTTGTAAGGGTTGGCAACACATTGACAATCTCCTGGTACAGCTTATAATAAGGTGACTGTGGCCAATTACCTCCAGCATAAACATGCCCCGCTAGTCAAACTTCTGACAAACCAATTCCTAGTTTTCATGTCAATATGTGATATTTAAAGGCGATGATAGCTCAGTGGTAAGTGACGTCGAATACCGCGGCGAAGGTCGTGGGTTCGAATCCTACAATGAGCTTGAGCTTTCGGTGAAGGAAAACATCGTGAGGAAACCATAGCACGGTGGTAGGGTACTTTGTAGTACCCGACTGGCTGGCTGCCACCCTCAAGTTGAAAATCTGTCGCCAAGCACCTATCGGTGTGTTCCGACAGCTGCACTTGACAGTTCCCATCTAGGCTGTGTGTGCTTACCACCTTCGGCCACATCATCACTTACCATGGTGAGATTGTAGTCAAACACAAGCCTATCCTGAATTAAAAAAAAAAAAATGTGAAAAAAAAAACTCTAAAAGAAAGCTGCATCAATTAAGCTGTGTCTATTTACACACACACACGCGTATTCTACCCACACACACACATAACACTTACGTGAAATAGGATAAAATGTGCAAAGGGTAGGGCGACAGGAAAAATATTGAAATTCACCCGCTTTATAGATAATATTACACCAATAAAATGAATATATAGTTACATATCGGCGTCTTCGAACGTCTCATGTACTTCGGAAATGGAAAGGACTATATTATTATCGTAACGTGACACTGTATCTTTGAAGGGTCGGATGTTGGCTTTGCCTCGCGGACGCACCCGCTTTCCCGAGATAATAAGAGTCCTCTGTAAACTTTCTACCAATTTTCAATCTTTTTGTTAGTTTTTTTTACTTTGGGATAAGCTTAACCATGGTAAGTGATGATGAAGCCGAAGGTGGTACCTAAGCAACTATCGGTGTGTTCTGACAGTTGCACTTGAGAGCCAGTTCCCATCTAGGCTTTGTGTGCTTACCACCTTCGGCCACATCATCACTTACCATTGTGAGATTGTAGTCAAACATTAGCCTTTCAACTTAAGGGTGGTAGGCAACCAGTCGGGTACTAGGGTACTACAAAGTACCCTACCACCGTGCTATGGTCTCCTCACGATGTTTTCCTTCACCGAAAGCTCAAGTTCATTGTAGGATTCGAACCCACGACTTTTGAGCTATCATCGCCTTGGTTAAACAAACTTTTCACCATAGGTCGTGGGTTCGATACCCATCCAGGACAGACATTTGATTGGACATGTCTGTTTGTGTAGATTCAGTTTGTAATTATCTTTTATGTATATATCTATCAGAATTATCACAATTAATCAGATTGTGATTATGTGGCAAGACAGACAAGATTATCGAAAGCAAAACAAAGCTTAAAGCTCGCATTCATAATTTGAGGGATGGCCGACGTAAAGGGCATTTTATGTAAAAAAACTTGAGAGGTGTCAAGGGACACCCGGATGGAACGACGTTATATAAGTCGAGAGAGTATATATAAAAAAAAACAATTATATATATAAATAGAAATGAAAATATCTGGCTTGCTTTCTATAAAAGAGAGAGAGACAGACAGACAGAGAAACATGCGCACGCCGCACAGCTGTCAGTGACATAAAAACTGTCGTGACAATTTTTCGTAAGATTTTTTTCCGTCTAGCCCCCTTTCATAACGCGCGATAAGGAACTTCGTTCCAATATTCTAAGCTTCAAGGTTTCAAATAATACGCAAGCTTACATGAATCTTCACGATGTTAAGATGTTTGTTACTCTCACGCAAAAACTTCTGGACGGATTTTGGTGAAACTTGGCACAAAGGTAGATTATATCCTTGACTAAAACATAGGATACTTTTTATCCCGGGATAACATAGATCCCTCGGGAACAAGGCAAGCGGGGGACAGCTAGAATACGAATTTCGGGGCAACTTTTAAAGAAAGATCTGCTGCGAAAAATAAATTGCTGAGTTTCTTGCCGAAGTCTTCTCAGTTTAAGTGTGTTCCGAACCGGTGGTAGAGTCAATTGTTAACGTTTATAAGTGCCTTACCAGGGCCTAAACTGAATAAATGAGTTTTGAGTTTGAGCTTAAGATCCTTCTGCAAATATCCGCTATAATAAACTGAATGATAATAAAATTATTTAGATTGTTAAAAAGGAAATCTGAGTCAGCTAAGTCTATTACACACCTCTTGAAACTAATCCCTAATCACCATTTAGCACTAACATCTATACTTACAAATAGGACAAAATCACCTTAAATAGGACCAGACTTGCTCCCGGAGGAGACATCGCCTACCCAACCCTCATTTATATCCCTATTATTACAACCAAAGTGTTAGACCCCTCGCTTTAGTACTTTACAACGTATTTTCTGGGAGCCGGGGAGGTCATGTCACACTGGATTGAACGACCATTTTTAAATGATCTTCACCTCCGGTTTTGCTGTACCCTAATGGTTAAAGGTGTTCTTAAATGAAGGGAGGGGAGGGAGGTCAAAAGTTTCTGGTGATGGGAAGCATTGGGGATGCTTATGCTGGACTTTTTCAAGGTCAAGGCTTCTCAGACGGTACGCGGGTGGATTTCTATATTTATATTGAGATTATCTTGTGTTTCTGAGATATGACATTTTTATTCAGACCTCTGCTATTTGTGGCATCTTAGGTACAAGAGGATACGTGCTTTTATTTCATTTTTTGTCTATGTTCGTTGTATTTTGCAATAGACTAAATAATTATGATAACTCAGTGGTACTGCCTTCGGATACAGCTGGAGCTTTTGGGGAAGGAAAACATCGTGAGAAAGCCATTATTTGTTTTTATACCACTTGGAAACAAGCTTACGGCCCAACTGATGGTAAGCGGTTACCGTAGCCGTACCATAGCACGGTGATAGGGTACTTTGTAACTCGTCTGGCTGGCAGATTGCTCTTTATAAAGAACTGCAGTTTCGTAATTATATACCTTCAAGTTGAAAATCTGTCGCCGATCAACTGTTGGTGTGTTCCGGTAGTTGCACTTGAGAGCCAGTTGCTTTTCAGGTATTGTAAAAAGGTCGATTGGCAATCCCCCTGGTCGGTATTGCTAATGTCTATTAGGTGACGGTAGTCACTTACCATCAGGTGACTCACCTGCTTGCTTGTCAACTTGTGGAATTAATAAAAAAGGCTGATTGATAGATAAAAAATATGTATACGTGGTTTGTGTTGCATTCTCCCAAAACTTACTTGATTGAATTTTTTTTGCAGTCAAACCTATAGGTATTTACCATAATAATAATATTATAAAGAGGAAACATTTGATTGTTTGTTTGCATTGAATAAGCTCTGAAACTACTGGACCGATTTGAAAAATTCTTTCACCATCAGAAAGCTACATTATCCCTGATGAACAAAGGCTATATTTTGTCCCGGAAAAGATAAGATCTCACGGGAATGCGGGAGAAACCGCGGGGACAGCTACTTATTTATAAAGAATTGCAGTTTTGTAATTAAATATTAAATATATGTTTAGTCATATTGTTATAAGTCTACAACATTAATTAAGATGCCGCTTGCGTCCCTTATCCAGAGTACATTTCTCATTAGCAGTTGTTCTTAACATATACACCTGTAGTTGGAACCATTCTGAACGTCACGAACTCAGCTCATAATTTATGAGAACAAGGAGATATAATTAAGAAAAAAAATATTTTTTTATTTTTTTATAGACGAGCAGCTTAGGAGCTGATGTGTCTACATCTTGCAGTGTTGAAGTAAGGGTCGCACTTCATCGATCACTTATGCAGTTTATTAGTTTTTGTCCAGTTGTCCAGTCGGTTTTTAAAATCGTTTGTTGAGGTCGCTGATATCACATCATCGGGTAACCGATTCCAACACTAGACTACTCTATTACTGAGGAAATGGTGAGCAGTGTTTGTCTTTGATGGTGCACGATTAATTTTACATTGATGCCCGCGGGATGATTTAGTGCTCTCATACTTAATGAATATGTTGTCTAGGTATGGTAAGTTGTACTTTCCCGTGAGGATTTTGTAGGTCTCAATGAGATCGCCACGAAGTCGTCTTTCCTCTAGAGTAGTGAGGCGCAAAATGCTGGACATTAACATTAGTTGTAGCCAAATAAAAAAAAAAGCTTTTTTATGGGCTAGAAGGCCATACGGCGAGTGCTTAGGGCATTCTCAACGATGTCCGTCGATGATGATGTCTCAGGCCGTCACCGGGGGCGATACAAAAAGTGGGGACGGACTTCGCATAATTTAGAGGATTTTTAGGGGATGTTTAGATTACTGAATGCAGCTCGGGCCGCTAATTACGGGGGATAAGACTGAATCTGAGTAGGATTATCTAATGCAGAATAATCTACATTTATGTTTATCTTTCTGGCCTGTCATAATAAGATTCCCATCGAGGACAGACATGTGCATGAAGTAGTATATCAGTTATCTGGTTTCCATAGTACAAACTCTGTTTAATTTGGGATCAGAAACCTTCTCATCCCAAATTAAGCGCAGAGTTTGTACTTGTACCTGTAGGTACTGTTGAGAAATTGCAAACAAGATCCGATATTCGACTGCATACACCTCTTTATTTTCATGATCCGTGGCCACAACACAAACTAGACAAGTATGACACTGAAACTTTTCCCGACGCGAGGGCGCCCTCGTTAATGTCGTCGTGTTACAACTAACAGAATTCAATTACTACTCTTCATTTCCTACGTATAATACAATTACACCTGTACGAAATGATTGCTGACCTTACGGCTATTGGGAAAAGGTTGATTATTACATGCATGTTTAATCTGAAGATTACAAAGTCATGTATACACTAGCTGTCGTCCGCGGTTTCACCTGTGTTCCCAAGGGATCTTATTGTTTCCCGGGATAAAAATAGCCTAAGTTCTTTTATGTTATAGTCTCGTTATACTGTCACATTCACTGTAAAGTCTAGTACTCGTCCGTACAAGTCCGGTCTTAGTGAAATTGGCGGCTGTTCCACTAAAAGGCGATGATAGCTCAGTGGTAGTGACGTCGAATACCGCGGCGAAGGTCGTGGGTTTTTTTTTTTTTTTTTTTTTATTCTGGATAGGCTTGTGTTTGACTACAATCTCACTATGGTAAGTGATGATGTGGCCGAAGGTGGTAAGCACACAAAGCCTAGATGGACACTGGCTCTCAAGTGCAGCTGTCGGAACACACCGATAGGTGCTTGGCGACAGATTTTCAACTTGAGGGTGGTAGCCAGCCAGTCGGGTACTACAAAGTACCCTACCACCGTGCTATGGTTTCCTCACGATGTTTTCCTTCACCGAAAGCTCAAGTTCATTGTAGGATTCGAACCCACGACTTTCGCCGCGGTATTCGACGTCACTTACCACTGAGCTATCATCGCCTTAAAGGGTTCGAATCCTACAATGAGCTTGAGCTTTCGGTGAAGGAAAACATCGTGAGGAAACCATAGCACGGTGGTAGGGTACTTTGTAGTACCCGACTGGCTGGCTACCACCCTCAAATTGAAAATCTGTCGCCAAACACCTATCGGTGTGTTCCGACAGCTGCACTTGAGAGACAGTTCCCATCTAGGCTTTGTGTGCTTACCATCTTCGGCCACATCATCACCTACCATGGTGAGATTGTGGTCAAACACAAGCCTATCAAGAATAAAAAAAAAAAAAAAACTTTTCACGGACTTTTTGAGACAACCTTAAAAGTCACGATACACGCTCTTGATAAATATTTAGCTATATGATCCCAGCGGCTCTATGTATACTCGTAGTTGGTAGAACTGAAACATCGATACTTTTTCGTGGAACATATTTTGGGTCGGAGGCGCTGCGGCGTCTGCGCAGATTTTTGTGCTATTTTTGTAATATTCCAGCCGCTTTCTATGATGTAAAGTGGCCCCTAGCCGCTCTAGCGCAATCACTTAAGGGGAATACAAATGGGATCAAAACCTATATTTTTTTACCGTTCTTAGATTTTTTTGTGAGTATGTCAAATTTTAACCATGGATAATATAATTCATTACGCATATAGTACCTACCTATGTAGTTTCATCAAAATCACATAACAATAGTCTGCATTGAAGTGAAGTTGTGTGATCTGCATGTACGTCGTACAGGAACGCGATCGGCTTCCTTTACTATGCTTCACTTTAAGTGCGCGGGGCTCTGTCTACCTTTTTTATTTGGTAGAAAATCAAAATGCATTCAGTAGTTTTTGCGTGATTAAGTAACAAACATCAAAAAGTTCGGCTAACTGATGTGAAATTCTACCAAAAACAAGTAACTGTCCCCTTAAATATCTGGAAATAGCTGCGTTTGATCGCCAACAGGCATTGCGCACGCGTCGATCGCCGGCGTATCGATCAATTGATTTACACACGGTTACCTATCCTACAGTGTAACCACCACTTATTTTAACACTGGAATTCCTACCTTATTTCTAAGTAAACAGAGTTCAAAGTAGCATAGGAGGGAGGGCGATATTTTTCGACAAAGAGGCACAAAATTCACGGCTCAGTTTTATGGGGAGTGTGTTGTGAGTTTAAAGATTGTGAAATTAGGAAATAGCCACGTGCAGCCCTCACTCCAGACATTTTACGTAATTTTGTGACTAAAATACATTATACTAGAGCTTATAGTCTTGATAGAGCTGGGTGTTTTTTTTTTTAAACACGGCTATCTGATCCCAAACTAAGCAGAGCTTGTACTATGGACAGGGCTGGATTTAGAGGTGTGGAGGCCCTGGGGCAACAAAGGAGTGCCAACAATTATTTTTCAAATAAGACAAACTGTATTTTTCTTACAAGTGTTTCAATCTTTTATTGTAAAGATAAATCTTCTTTTTAAATGTGGTATTTAATTGTTTAGGTTTTTTTTATAATATGGTATAATTTTTTCATAATAAGTATAATTTATGTGGGTGCCCTTGTGGAGGCTCCGGGCTGTTGCCCCGTTTGTCCTCCCTTAAATCTGGCCCTGACTATGGAAACCAAATAACAGATATGTATAGTATATTATTATAAAGAGGAAAGGATTTGATTGTTTGTTTGCATTGAATAGGCTCTGAAACTACTGGACCGATTTGAAAAATTCTTTCAACATTAGAAAGCTACATTATCCCTGAACATAGGCTATATTTTTATCCCGGTAAAAGACAGGAAACAGCTAGTTCATACATAAAGGTTTAGGTGAGAATCGTACCATTTTTTTTTTTTTTGAGGAGGACTTAAAAGTGGCGGTCTGAAGGACCATAGACACCCTTACGCGGTCTATATAAATCGTACCAACCCACAGCCAGTCTTTATAACCAGACCGCAAATAAATAAAATACTTAAATGATACATAAATTGCAGAAGTTTCTTTGTTACGTAGTACCCTTGGATTAAATTTATTAGTTCAAGGTAGTACGTAATGCTATTCTTAGTTTAATTTTTTTTTATATTAATCAAAAACGTCCTTATTTCAAGTTGCTATCCAAAAAACATTTACAAAAAAAAATATGTTAAAAGTTTTCTTAGTCTAGGTTTTCGAAAACTGTCTTCTTCCCGTAAGAAATATAACAATATTTCGAAAGGCTGAATGAATAGAAGCCTTTGCCTCACTCAACCGATGTAGAGTAGACGAGTAAAATCTATCCGTAGGACTAGAGTGGAATGACCTAGTAAACTTGAATCCAGCCATGGCATTATATACCCAAAGAGACCTATAGAGCGGCTACCCAATCAATAGCACTAGTACAAACCATTTTCCACCCTCACTTCAGGCTATAAAGGTCGACATTGCAATAGCTCAAGTTAGAAAGCAATAATACGCTTTTAACCACGTATCTACCTACTTTTATGTTATTTAAAAATAAGAGTTTTATATAAATTCTAGAGTTTAAACGATTTAAAATTGTATTTAAATGTATGAAAGTATATTTTTCCATATAACTTTCTTTGTGACGATTGCAAAAATCCGAGATGTTAGCGATGTGAAGGAAAAGGTTACTTTAGTTTTAGTAGTTAAGGTAGAGTTTAGGTTGGATTTAGTTATACACTCAAGATAAGTCAAGGACTTAGAGAGACCCTTGGCCCTCGAAAGAACTTGTTAAA
Source organism: Ochropacha duplaris (assembly GCA_951361185.1). Taxonomy (NCBI): domain Eukaryota; kingdom Metazoa; phylum Arthropoda; class Insecta; order Lepidoptera; family Drepanidae; genus Ochropacha; species Ochropacha duplaris. The sequence goes on along the minus strand of OX592715.1, from coordinate 1,191,273 downwards.
GATCGCCTCAAACGCTGAGAAATGTTGGTTTTATTTAAAATATTTCATGGATTCAAATTTCGTTGCATGAAAATGGACTTACAGAACACTAAGGGAAATCTAACGTCATAGACAAAACCATATTGGAATCAACCAAATTGCACCAATAACTTTATCGATAACGAATATCGATAAAGGGGAATGCCCAAGCTTCATAGTGTCTTGGGCCCAGCATGGACAGCAAAAATTTGTATCTTAATTGAGAGTTTTAAAATCACATGTATATCAGATATCTAAAAAATATATAAAAATAGCCGCCATTGTTTTGAAATAGAAGAAAACAATGAACATTTTGAGGTTATTTTACAGTATGAGAATACGTCTTTCTGTATACCTAGGTATGCCTGATGTATAAAATATAACTCTCATTATATTTTACTTACCTATTTGTAGTTATTGGGGTAGGTACATAAAAAATACAAGTTTTTTCATATATATACTGTGCTATATTTTCATTCCGTATCAATATCCTCTTCATTTTCATATATGACTAATATGTCATCTAAAAATGGTGCAGGAGGTAATATATTAGGCTCATACCTAGCCCAACCAATATATCAAAGTACAGTCATTATGTGGGAGCAACAACCTACCATGTGTTTTCCAACTATACAGTTACAATAATATTGTTGGATTGCATCCCTCTCATGACTATCATTATTTATTAAAATATAAACAAAATATATTATATTATATATTATAAAATAACCTTTGCGGCTATTATTTCGTCGAGGAACCTCTTGCAGTGTTTGTCTAAACTGATGCTTTGCCATTCCAAGCCAGTAATAGACTAAATGGTCATCAATATCTTCAAAATCAATATTATTGCCTAGCTGGTTTTTTAACAGCATTGCAAAATCTTCAATGAAGTCAGCAGAGAAGGTATGGTTTCCATTTTCTACATTTACTAAACCATCCTATGTATTGCTTTTTAAAAGGATGTTACAAATATGGCAGTTTTGTTGAACATAAAATGATAAATCACAAAACAATCTCACACATTATAATGAAGTAGGGATACATATTCTTTCACCTCCATGGCAGTCAAGAAAAACACAATGACATTCCGTAGTAACAGCTCTTGTATAGTTGGGTAGAATTATTCCTGCTTCATTAGTGGCAGCTAACGATGTGGATGCAGATTCTTGCACAAAATGTACACCTGACCTCTCTGCCAGTAAGGATGACAGATTTGACTGGAAGATGATACCTGAAAAGTATACTTTATTACTTTACGTAATCAGGGTATCTTTTGTAACATGTTTTAATCTTCACTTGTTTTATTTGTTTAGTCCATTATGCAATGGAAACAAGACACTATAGAAATTATTTTGTTTTCAAATCCGTGGGAGCTACTTAATAAAATGAGCATACCTAGCATACTTATTGACACTTAATTAACAAAATGTGATTTGAAACTCACCTCTCGAGGTCTAATCCATTCCATTGCCACATTTCTAATGATATTCTCTCTATTTGTATCTGTACATAATAAATGGCTTCTTAGTCGTCTAATAAGCGACCACAATTAACACAAAGATTTTGATGGCTAGATCTTCCTAGTTCTTGTTGAGATTCAACAAGGCTTGCACTAACTTCCTCCCAGCAGTTGTAGCAAACAAGATTATCCCTTGATACCTGTAAATAATAACATAACCTGTAAGTTCTTGTACATTGTAGGTAATACCAAACATTTATTATTGTGTCTTTTAATTATTTATTTACCTATCGTGGTGCAACCCATTGCTGTACTATAGTTAGGTTTTCCTGGGGCTCCAAGCATGTCGTTGAATCCCCACCAGGTTAAAACCACAATAACACAATGTTCTTCAGGCATATTAGAATGAAACACTTGTTCAAAGTCCAAAAATGAATGCAGCAAGGATCCGTGATTCCAAAACCAAAGTCGTCGTTGATTGTGAGTACTGCGTCCGTAAAACAATGCAAAAGGTCGTAGGTAGTAAAATAAACCGGAATCGAAATCAAAACACATCCACATTGAGCGTAAGCAACAAGTGAAGAAGTCAAATAGAATAATAAATAAACACTACTGGAAGAATTGAGTGAAGTAACAAAATGACATTTCATTCATTATCATTAGAAGTAAGTGTTGTCACTCAGGAAAAAATATATCAATACATTCGATAAATCGATTTTTTTTTCGTAGGTAAAAAAATCTTTAGATTCAAAAAAATGTTTTTAAACTACGTACCTATTAATTATGACATAGCTTGTAAGTTATGTTACTGTTATATATATGTTATAATAAGCAAAGTGATATTTGTACTTTAGTTGAATGTAGAATTTTTATTAAAATCGATTATTCATATCGATAAAACAAATCACAAATAACTTGTTTATAATGCTGGCAACATTTACCCGCTTATCATTCGACGATTTTTAAATGAAATGAATAAAAATACTTTTAATAAACGAAATATTGTTTCATATAGTGGCGCCTGTTTAAGTATATGCAAAATTAATGTTAAAAAATTACAAAATTAATGCATATAATTGTTTTCTCGGTAGGTAATGTCCACGGTGGGCCCAAATCGGGCTTTCCCCTTTGTGGTCTATCTACCTACACTAATATAATAAAGAGTTATGGTTTGCCTTTTTTATTTGTTTGTTTAGTTAGGTAATCTTTGGAACTACTGAACCGATTAAAAAAAAACACCGATGAAAATCTACATTATCACAGTATAACATAGGTTATATCTATATGAATAAAAATGAATGTTGGTAAGCGCAACTCAAGAATAGCTGGACCAATTCGGCTAATTTATTTTTTTGTATGTTCCTTACGGTCCACGGAAGGTTTTAATACTATAAAAAAAATTGCGTGGACAATAGTAAAAGCATTTATTTAATTTTTACTATTAACTTTTGACAGAACGAAGTCTGTCCGTGCAGTTTAAAATAAAATTAGGAAGAAACCGGGAAGAAGAAAGTCCATTATAAACACCTACCGATTTACTTGGATGACAGCTATTATTCGGCGGCGCGACTATGGGCCGTCATACCAGCCAGTCTTTTCGAATTCGATTTCTTTGGCGCTGAACACTAGATTGTTCCAAATTCAATAAGTGCGCGGCAAAGATAATTGCAGCGCACTTATAAAATAATTACTGCCCGCTAAAAGTTTCCTATAGAAAACACCACCTTTGGGCGAACCAAGTCGTCCTTTTCGAATAGATGGGATGAAAAGTAATGCTATGCAATAGCTTTACCGCGGCAGTCCCCGAGTGCCACAGCTTTTTAATATTTTTTATTAACGCTTCACAAACCGGACTTTTAACATATTTAAAAAAAAGAAAAACATAAGGCACGAGCCACATTTTAAAATGGCCATACTAAAAACTCCGAAACAAATTCATATAAAAAACGACCATTGTCTCAATTTCTAGTCTAAAAAGTCCGGATACACCGTAGAATGTGTTAAATTAATAGAGCGTTCTCCGTTCTCAACAATGGATGGGACATACGGACTGACGGGGTCACTGACCCGGTCACGGGGTCACACGGGTGAGCGCTCGCTATGATACTCTACAGTATTGTTTTATGGTGTTTGTCTTGATAACTTGATAAGCCTACTTTTGCAATAAGCATTTACCTAAATAGTTTTTAAGATGGACCTTCCATTAAACACTCTTTGACAGATCAGTTTTTTTTATATGTCAACGAAAAAAACGTTCGGAAATTGAAAAAGAGAAACACGTCGATAATAGAATAAGTAGTTAGCTACATAAATATTGATTCCACCGCAAGAATAATAAAAGTATCCTTCATATTTTCCTGAATAATAAATAAGAAACGTAGTTAGGTACTCGACGCGGCGGCCGTTTCGATTCGACCACTGTTTTGTAACCACGGAAAACTTCAAACAACTGTATTCCAATAACCTATTTATGCTACTTCAGTTTCAATAACATCCCGCGCCGAGCCGGCCGATCGCGACCGATTTCCATCATAATTTTATATTTAAAACCCGTCAGCTGCCAAGCCTTTTGTTAATTTTGGCGTGGTTTACGATCGACTATAAACGCCGCCATGTTGAGGACGCGTTATCGCAAGATGGCCGCGACATACGTCAAAAAGGGCGCGAAAACGAAAAAAATGGCGGCCGCCCATCAAGTCATTATATTTTAATGGGGCAGTCCTTGTAGGCCATTAATTTTGCGTAATTTCTTCACAAATAAACAGTACGAATGCCGTGATGTAATTTAATTCGTTCCTATCCATTTCGAGCAGCTGCGTTTTCGTGTTTTCCATGAAATTTGCCGCAATAATTACGGTTTAATTTGTGAATTATATTGTTGCGTGAGCGATTTGGCACGCATCTCTAATATTAGATACCTATTTCAAATCAAGCTTATTGTTATAGTAATAAACAATCGAGTGCGGCGTCGTTCAAGCGGAATTAAGCCATAACTACCTAATTTTATATTATGATTTCAACAATTTACGAGTTCAATATGCTGAACCCATTTCATATTTATATATTCGTTTCCAATGAATTTGTAATGTTTATGAATCAATAAGCTAGGACGAGCTTTATCATGAGGTTTTTTAGATTTACAGAGAGCACTGTGGATATTTTAAGGTACCTACCACGGTACCTAATACTGATCGAAGTGTAGGTAATTATAGAATAAGAAAAAAGTACAAACTTACATTAAGTAGTTAGAACAACTACTAGATATCACAAAAATAAGATGGAACTCAAGTATGTACTTACACATAATAAATAAATAAATAACGTTTATTTCAAAAAAGAACTTAGCGTCGTGTTTCATAATGTAAAAGTTCTCTAAATATTAATGGCGTCATAGATTACGTAGAAAACAAATAGCAAAAAATAAACATCTAAACGATTACGTAGATAGAATGTCAGTTAAAATGGCGGGACCTTTCCTCCCTAACTCATTAAAAAAATGCGATACTATCATCGCACATTCAGAATGGCGACTGCGAAATGTCAAAAATAAGGCCGGGTCTCGAAAATGCCACTTTGAAATGTTATGGGTCGACATTTTAGCACTTTCGATAGGTTATCCATGATTTTGGATATTTGAACGTACTCCTAAACATATTTCGGATGTTTCGATTTATTATTTAGATAGGCTCGTCCAAAGTTGAGATACATTTATAGAGGAGCGAGGTGTTAGACTCCTCCATTGAAAAGGGAAGATCTTCCGCCAGGCTAGGTCATCGTGCCTGGAGACCGCGGTCCAACTGTTGATGTTGGAATCTTGTATATATGCAGATCGCATGGAAAACTTCGTAAGCGCGATGTAGGTTATTGGAGCGCCATCTATCAAGGAGTCGTGCGAATTATATCTATGTGTAGATAGATGTCGCTACACATCCTTACAATTTACGAGGGATCTTATCTTTCTTGGGATAAAAAGTATTCAATGTGTGCCAAGTTTCAAGAAATTACCATACCCACCTGCTTGGCTAACATTTTTAGCTTGAGGTTGGTTTTCGGGTTCTAAACAGAACCCTCTCATCAGGCTATGGTTTCCTCACGATGTTTTACTGGACCGAAAACACAATATTATATAGGATTCGAAGCGACTTCAATTAGTTTTTCCGCGGTTCCCGTAGCCTATAAATGCTTGCAACACCAGGAGCTCACGCGTTACTGAACCTACTGAGCTACAAATATCTTCACATTGAAGAACCTAAGAATACCAGGGAGATTGCCTGGCCCGGATTACCTGGCCTGGATTTTGGACTAACACAGCTCTTTTAGATAATGTGGGTTTGTTTGATGTGTTTGTGTGAGTCCAAAATAAATGTATTTTTCTTTTCTTTCTTTTCTTTGGCAACTTCGACGTTAAAATAACCAAATAAATGATCAGCAAAGCAAACTCCTCATTCATAAAAGTCAAGATTTGCCATACACTTCGAAACAAATCCGTACCTTTCACAAAACTTTAGGTGTCTTTATTCTAAATTGCAAACGTTACGCTCGGCTGACCACCCCAAGACGGCAATCGGTCCGGGAATCGTTCCCGGAGGCTCGACTATTGTTCCACGTAGTTTATTATTATAAAGTTTTTAGCATAATAGAAGAGTTTATTAGGGCAGGCCACTTGGGAATCTTTGGTGAGGTGATTTATAAAGGGCGTTTCACGATTATTTGTTGTCACAGGTCGATGTTTTATGGGAAATGGCGAGATTAATTGCCCTTTGCTACCCATAGCACTCGTATGTACAGGTGTGGTTTAGAAGTCAGTCAAGCAAGCAGGCGCGTCGCCTGATGGTAAGTGACTACCGTCGCTTATAGACAGTACCAGAAGATGGCTTAAGTTGACGACCTTTTACAATGCATCTCAGTAGGTGCTTGGTGACTTATTAATTTGAGGGTGTAAGCAAAGTCGGGTTCTATATACCGTGTTCGGTTTCCACGCTATTTACCATTGAAGGACGGACTGATGATCATCACAACCAACTGGGCTATCATCTCCTTAAATTGCCATCTTCTATAAGGTCTTTAACTGTTTTATTTTACAAATGTGACTGCTGAGGACTAGTCTTTTATTTCGATATTAATTGAATCAGGATCCTTTTTACCATTATCATATTAGACTCCAAAAGCCATTTAATCAGATTAGACCTGAATAGAAGACCTTAGAATAAAGGTCGAGCTACAGCTTTACCATCGGTTCGGAAGTCAGCATTTAGCTGAGAAAAACCGACTGGCAAACAAACTCAGTAGGTATCTAGCCTTTAGATATCCAGGACTTCTCTTGGATCTTCATGATAACTAGTTTTAGCAATGGAAAAAAATACAGTATTTTTTCTATTGCTAAAACTGGTTTACTATGTAGGTAACTAATGCGGGTTATAATTTTATATGTATTTTTGTATTTAAGAATAAAATTGTCACATGGTCCAAAAATATTAAAAAAATGTAACCTTGCTGAGTTTCTTGCCGGTTCTTCTCAGTTGAAGGCCGACTTCCGAACCGGTGGTAACTTCTGTAATTCGACCTTCATAACTGCCTTTCTAGGGCCTAAACTGAATAAATGGTTTTGACTTTGGCTTTATTGCTTATTAATTGTAAGATATACTATATTATAGGTGGAACGCATAATTCCTATCAATCTAGAATCTACATTCAATGCTTTATAGCCACAATCAATGACGACTGCCCCACGGCTCCGACCCGACGGCGATGAAACGAGTAGCTCAGTGGTAGTGACGTCGTAAACCGTGGCGAAGGTCGTGGGTTCGAATCCTACAATGAGCTTGAGCTTTAGGTGAAGGAAAAGATCGTGAGGAAACCACAGCACGGTGGTACGGTACTTTGTACCTGACTGGCTGGCTACCACCCTCAAGTTGAAAATCTGTCGCCAAGCACCTATCGGTGTGTTCCGAGAGCTGCACTTGAGAGCCAGATCCCATCTAGGCTTTGTGTGCTTTGGTACCACCTTCGGCCACATCATCACTTACCATGGTGAGATGGTGGTCAAACACAAGCTTATCCAGAATAAAAAAAAAACTAGAAGACTTCCAAACTAAAAGGTTCGTTGTATCAGACAGTAGTCCTGTAGGGATTTCATATTTACATAAATAACATGCAAACATTTACATGATACGCTATGAATAAAACAAAGTGTTTTTTTCTCTGAAGTTTTCTTTGTTCGTTTTCGATATTAGCATTTAGAAAATTGTGTCAGTTTAGTAGGCTGAGGTGAGTGAACTTTTTAAATCATAAACTGTATTTTTAGTTTTTGATTATAGTTTGCTATGATTCAATGGTTTAGTATGCCGACAACTTCCAATTTATCTCCGGTTTGGATTCGAGGATCTCATTAGCAAATAAAATTGGCCTATTGCGTTTTTTTATTAACGCTTGCAACACCAGAGGCGTCACGAGCGCGTTGCCGACCATCCATAAACCTACTCACTCCTCTTGAAGATCCCCATGCTGTAGTCTCCAGGGAAAACCTCTACAGGGATTTCACTCTACAACCTGATCGTGCGCGGATGTATCTCGAACCGCACTGCACGCGACCAATTTCCCTAAGATTTACAGACAGTACTGTTCCAGCATAGGGTTCTTCAAAACGGGAGTGAAAGATGGTCTTTAAGATCGGCATCCTAGGTATTAAAAATGGGCAAATCGGCTGCCCCCATTTCTTCTGTCTAACATTTATTTCATAATCTCGTGATAAAATTGCGCCGATCTAAAAAAGTTTAACATTTATATTGAGCGCACAGCAATTTTAAACACACGATCATTTGCACTGGCTCATTTAAAATATTTGCTTGTCTGTCTGTCTGTCAAGCCGGTTTATCGCTAACGCGTCAGCGAGAACTAAACACTAGATACTTTAGTTCTTAGAAACTAATAATATTAAACAACTTTGCATACCTATATCTAAAATCATTTATTTTATTTTAACGTCAGAAGTCTGACAAGGCGGGTCACCGGATGGTACCTAAGTGTCTACGGTCGCCCAGCAATACCAAGATGTCAATGTGATGTCGACGTTTTAGAATGCGTTCTGCAAAATGTCGGCACACACCGATAGGTGCCTGGCGATAGATTTTCAACTTGAGGGTGGTAGCCAGCCAGATGAGTACTTATTGTCACTCATATACATGCGACATTCATTTTAATCCCAGACTATGGGAACTAAGGAACTGATACATATACTAACTTGTAGATAAGTAATATATATAAACTCATAATACTCATACCCGCGTTCCTGAGGTAGGTATACTTTCATTTCCCGGGATAAAAAGTCTCCTATCCTTATTCCAGGATAGTAGATAATCTATTTGTGTTCCAATTCTTTCGATGGCACGGTTGTTTCTGTATCAATGTCAAACATTTGGAAACAATTGAGGTAGTCCGGTAATTTTCACACAAAAAAAAATCTACAACGAGCTTGAGCTTTCGGTGAAGGAAAACATAGTGAGGAAACCGTAGCACGGTGGTAGGGTACTTTGTAGTATCCTGTGGTAGTACCGGACTGACTGGCTAGCACCCTCAAGTTGAAAAACTGTCGCCAAGCACCTATCGGTGTGTTCCGACAGCTGCACTTGAGAGCCAGTTCCCATCTAAGATAGATTGTGATCAAACTCAAGCTTATCTAAAATTTTAAAAAACCATGGGATGAAATCTTATAAATCTATATGAACCCGATGGTAACTAATCATATACACACAGAACAGGGTGTTCTGCCGATGGGCATCATCTCGCAGCGTGGATATATAAATTTAAACAAGGAAGGTTCCCAAATAACTTCCGACGAATGATTGAGACAGTGCGCGGGGGGCGCGTGCGCAAGGAAGCAGATGTCGGGTTCGACGAACGGTTTCGGTCCCGCTCGGCGCGCGGCGAGGCGAGCGCTCCTCTTTGGGGCCCTGTTGGTTCTACAGGATGAATTTATTTTTCATATAAATTTTAATTTACATTTTGAAGTCCCATCATCATGGTATAATATAAATATCCTCGGATTTTTTTCACACGCGGCTATTCTGATCCCAAACTAAGCAGATTTATGGAAACCAGATTACTGATATACTACATACACCTACTACTGTTTGATTTTGTAAATATGTACTTTAATAGATAATTGGATCCAGACTCAGGAAAAATACCTAGACATGTTCATGCACACAAATGCTTGTCCTGGTTGGGAATCGAACCCATGACCTATGGCGGGATAGGTTGTATGTTAACCAACCAACGCCCGGCCCGTGAAAGATGTCTATTTAATGAAGTTACCTGATGATATGCGACTACGACCTTGGTATGGTTCCTCACAATATTTTCCTTCACCGAAAGCTAGCTAGGATTCGAACCAACTTCAACTGAGCTACCATCGTTTCTAAACATGTTTTTTTTATTATCTAGTGATTGGTCTATCGAGGTCTGTGAGGAGACTTTTATATTTGATTTAATACCTACATTATTATTTACAACATATTTACACATCATTTATTTACAACAAATGTACAAAATATACGATCTGGGTAAGTATTGGATTTTATGTTCATATTCGAATCCTAAACTTAGTGTAGTCAAGTCAACTAAAATTTTAAACAAACTGTTACAACTAAACTAACAATTTCGCCTTGTTTGTTATTTTTCAATCATTTACCCATAAATTTTATAGAAATTAACTAAATACTTTTATTAAGCACAAAAACAAACATCCTGTATGTAGGAATGTTTTATTTTTACTTTCTTCATGATGCTAATTCTTTTGTTCTTTGATGTAACACCGTTTATACAACACATGGCCTACACTCGATGTAAAAATAAAATGCGGTCAAGAGCGAGCCGGCTTTGTGCGCTGAAGTCCCCCTGTATAACTGTATAACTGTCCCGCTGTATAACTGAAAAGGTCCAATGTAAGTACTTATTTATGGAACTAGTTTCTGATCCATACTTTATTTGAGTTCTCGGGGGACGTGCTCGACCATTTTCCATGTTAGATGTTTTTGTTATTAAAAAAAATTCTTGGCAAGCGTGCTCCATCTTAGGCCTCGTCATCGTCCTTCATGGACGGGTCAGTGGCCAAACGCAAGCCCATAAAATGTAAAAAAATAAAAAACTTTTTGTGACTGACTGTACTTTAAAGGAGCATTTCAGTAGCTGACTGTACTAGTATTAGCGAAATAGCGCTTACTCAAATTTTGTATGAGTATTCAGTGGGAGGCACTGTACCATTTCCTATAGAAGAATGTTGTAAACGACAAGGAAATTGTAAAAAAAAAAGAATCTGCTAGTGTCTAAACATTGTCGATTTTATTATGAATAAGGCCATTAGAAGATAGCGAGTAAAAATAGTGTGGACAGCAAAATAAATTGCTCGAAGGCAACTTTAATGCATAAACGGTTATAATAGTATCCTACTAATAGGTATTATAAATGTGAAAGTATGTTTGTATGTTTAGATGTTTGCTCAATCACGATAAAATATCCTTCCTCACGATGTTTTCCTTCACCGAAAGCTCAAGCCCATTGTAGGATTCGAACCCGCGACATTCGCCGCGGTATCCGACGTCACTACCACTGAGCTATCATCGCCTTAAATATCATATCGGCCAGAACGGTCCGATTACGGTAGGAAATTATGTCACATGACACTACCATACCCCCAGATGTGTGTAGGTAGGTAGTCGGTAGGTACACGTTTTAGGTCATCATCATCATCAGCCCGTGTTAGTCCACTGCTGGACATAGGCCTCTCCCAAGGCGCGCCACTGAGCCCGGTCTTCGGCAACCGCCACCAGCCACCTTGCGTAGGATGTCGTCGCTCCACCTAGCTGAAGGGCGCCCTACACTACGCTTACCGAGTCGTGGTCTCCACTCAAGAACCCGTCTACCCGAACGGTTATCAGTTCTACGGCAGATATGACCAGCCCACTGCCACTTCAGCTTACTAATCCTTTGGGCTATGTCGATGACTTTAGTTCTCTGACGGATCACATCAGAGAGACTCCGAGCATAGCCCTCTCCATAGCTCGCTGAGCGACTTTAAACTGGTGGACTAGTCGAACTGTGAGTGTCCACGTCTCGGTTCCATATGTCAGGACAGGTAGGACGCACTCATTAAAGACTTTTGTCTTTAGGCTTTGCGGTATTGGCAACGAAAAGGTTTAGGTGCAACGGTACAACATTCTAATTATTTTAAAACAGCAGTAAGTAACATTACGTCAATTAAGCAAACAGCGTTATATTTCCATAACACCCTTTAATAAAAATGGCAGCTTCATAAAGCAAAAAGCAAACAATTAATATTTAAAACGGCTGACAAAAATGCAAATGGCCGCGAGTTACAATTTCGGCGCCATCTTGTTGCCGCTATTTTATCAGCTATGCTTGCCATTGGGATATTCTTTATCAAATTAATAATTACTCTAAAAAAGTATTACCTACCTAAAAAGGAAGCATTATCTACTTTGTCTATGCCAAGACTGTAGGTATGTTTTTTTATGTATGTTCTTCGATTTTAATTAAAAAATAGCGCCTAATGAAAATGTTAGTTGGGCTGAATACTACCTACATCAAAAATTATTTTCGAATTTCGATCATAAATTTTATAGCAAAAAAACTGTTATTTTTTATTGTATTTTTTTAAAGCTAAACAAAAACAAAAAGAAAATCGGTGAACAAACAGAAGAGAAAAATGGATAGGTACAAAAAGTTTACTCAAACAGAGTAAATGCATACTTTATATTTTATCTCATAATTATTTACACATTATTTTCCATAATCCTTTTACATAATAATGTCATTTATTGACTAAAATGTAACAAGAATGTACATACATACAATAAACAAACTAACATACCAGATGGGTAGACAATGCAATCGAATATGAATAATTCAGCCATTATTCCATCTAGATTCACAATTGAAGACTTACAGAAGCGGAACAATATTAATTCACTAACTGGAGACATTGTAGACTAACTCCACCCCTCGGTTTCATTCACTTTATTACAATATTTTACGGAAAAGTATCAAACTATGTGCACATAATTTCATGAAAATTTTAAATATTGTTTACCTTCACCGGTTACCATTACCCTGTCCATCTTTATGTAGGTATCTATCTGAATTAAAAAAAACCTACCGCATTAAAAATAACTAAGAAGTGAAAAACTAGCTCTATTATATCCTTTGCTGTCTGATTATATCCATTTAAAGCAAATTAATAAAACATGTTTAAACGTTTCCATTTAAACTACCCCAGTTAAATAACAAAATTATCTATTTAAGACTGTACCTATTTACAAATAAAATAATTAAAACATTTTTAAATTAAACGGTTTTATTGAACTTAAAGATAATAATCATGTAGATAATGTACTAAAAGCTAGATAATTCGGTAGGTCCTAACCAGTCATCAGTTATTTGGTTTTCATAGCACACACATCTCTGCTTAGTTTGGGACAAGACAGATTACCTTGTGTAAAAAACATGTGTGATGATATTTATTTATAAATTTGGGTAAAAAGAAGGCAATATTATACATAATATTTGAATCACATATCATTCATAGAATTTCAAGATCTGTCCATGTTAATATCATAAAGATTTTGAAACAAACATAATAACCTAATATTTTTTGTAAGGACTTTCGAGAGTTGGAAATAAACGAGTCTAATTTAGGATTAAGATCTTTGAAGACTCTCTGGGTCGAGGAAGTCTATTGTCGCCATCCACAATAGATCTGAAGACTGCGAGGATTAGTCTAAAGTTACTTTTCAATGCTAAAACAGTGTTGTGACTTTCTTGTGAGTTCCTTTGTCGTTTTTGATTAATCTCGAAAAAGAAAAGTATATTGGACATGAGGGAGATTCAACCGCATTTTCCCAGTATAATAAGTAAAAGGCGGTAAGTTTTATCAGTTTTGGTTAAAATTGCGTTGATATCTTGACGGTCGTTGGTTCGAATCGTGCAATGACTTTGTGCTTTCGGTGAAGGAAACCGTGGCATGTAGATTTTTTTTTCATGTCACTAGTGACAACGAGGCAGGCGGGTCACCTGATGGTAAGTGACTACCGTCGCCTATAGACATTAGCAATACCAGGGGGACTGCCAACGTGTTGTACACCTTATTACAATGCCTTAACTGAGCAACTGGCTCTCAAGTGCAACTGCCGGAACACACCAACAGGTGCTTGGTGACAGATTTTCAACTTGAGGGTGGTAGCCAGCCAGTCGAGTACCACATAATACCCTACCACCGTGCAAAATCTATCGCCAAGCACTGAACGGGGTGTGTTCTGAGTGTTGTACTTGAGATTCAGTTGCCTTCAAAACACACGATGGCAGCTTTTACTTTTAATTGCACTCGGTACGTGAAGAGCATCCGTTGATGCTGGCGACGCGACACAGGTCAAGGCTAATTAGCAACTCTTTAGCCTCCCGCTTTCGGAGCACTTATAACTTATCTATACCTTTTTAATTATCGACACCTGATCCAATTATATCCTGATATAATTGAGATGGCGGTTGAATGACGGTAGTTAGGCGTAGGAGTAGAAGCGTGGACGCAGGCCAGTGGGCAGAGTGACTAATAGCACTATAGCAACAGGTGATTACCAAGTGCATTGTTGGTTTGTACCGACAGCATAAACAATGCGAAGTATGAAATTAAATAAAATATTTATTCATCCTTCACAGGCACTTATGAATAGTCAGACTCTAAATGCTCGGTTGGGAAGGTTGTTTTTGCTGAGGAGAGCCGGCAATGAACTCAGCAATTACTCTTTTCAAAAACAACTTAGGTACACCTATTACATTCAATAATTATTTATCTAGTCTCACTGACAATATTTGCGTGTTTTGTTGACAAAAATAGTAATCTATAGAATTTAATTATGACTAATATTATCCTGAGTTTCGACAAAAGGGAGCCAGTCGTACTGTGAGCTTTGATATCGCGATGGAGAATTATACAAGATTTTATGTCATGGATGGATCGTCCATTATAGCGCCATCTATCCAGGAATCATGCGATACTTTAACTGCGAACCTAGATGTCGCTGCTTTACCGTTTTTAATGCGATTTTTTGCAATCGATTCATAACTTCAGATTTTGGATAGCTTATACAGTGCATCAACTCTAAGAAGCGTCGTAGTATACGTTAGAAATATCTATATATAATACAATTTATTTGGGAAATAAAAAATCATGATGTTTATATTAAACTAGCTTTTGCCCGCGACTCCGTCCGCGTGGAATTAGTAATTTGCGTAGCTTATTTTTTATCCAATCTGCTTTTTAGGGTTCCTTACAAAAAAAACGGACCTTTATAGAACCACTTGTGCGTCTGTCCATCCGGTCATGTCACAGACAACACAGCTCCGAATCTACTCCTGTAGAATCAAACCAAATCAGGTGAAATTTGGTAGGATGGTGTAGTTCTGACCCAAACACAGATTTTGACGGGCCGGTTGGCGTGGTTGGTTAACACACTGCCTACCACGCCGCAGGTCGTGGGTTCGATTCCCATCCAGGACAGACATTTGTGTGCATGAACATGTCTGTTTGTCCTGAGTCTGGGTGTAATTATCTATTTAAGTATGTATTTACAAAAAAAAAAGTAGTATATGTAGTATATCAGTCATCTGGTTTCCATATTACAAGCTGTGCTTAGTTTGGGATCAGATAACCGTGTGTGAAAAATGTCCGAGGATATTTATATTTTATGTTTCATTTCCCATACAAACATCCACTCCCCTTTTCACCCCCTTAAAGGGTAATTTCTGGGATAAAAACTATCCTATATTTTTTTCCGGGACTCCAACAATCCCCATACCAAATTTCATCTAAATCGGTTCGCCGGTTTAAGCGTGAAGAGGTAACAGATAGACAGACACACTTTCGCATTTATAATATTAAGTATGGAAGTATGGATTAGTATGGATGTTGATCGAAACTGTATTTTTTCCAACCGTACCTTAATCTGTGCGTTGCATACTCATGTAGAATGGCCGAGTGTACCTACTGTACTAGTTATATACAAGTACAATGCTACGTGTCTATGTATCACACCACAGATAATATGAGGGTGTATCCAGCCAGATAGTCATTGTGTGACACATTGTCCATTTATTTTATTATTCAACTTATTATCCCCGCGGTTTTAACCGCATTCCTAAAAGACCTTATCTTTTCCTACGATTAAAAATATTCTATGTTTTAATGAAAATGAAAATGTTTTTTTATTTAAATAGGCCTTTACAAGCACTTATGAACAGTCTAAACTCTAACGCACGGTTCGGAAGGTTGCTTTTGCTGAGAAGAGCCGGCAATAAACTCATCAATAACTCTTTTCATAAACAACTTACACCTATTACATTTAATCATTATTTATTTATCTAGTCTCTAAGATATGATCTACCTGTATGCCAAGTTTCATCAAAATCCGATCCGTAGTTTTTGCTGGATTGAGTAACAAATATCCAAACATTAACACTTATAATATTAGTAGGATGATTCAATATCAGTTTACCTAAACACCACAAGCACTGTCATGAACTATTTGCAGCTTTGAGTCATTATTGTTAAACCACAACTTCATCAAGGATGTAACTTGGCCACACACACTATGTGGAAGGCAAATATGATTGGAATCTGCCGTAACTCGCCAGGGGCTCTACTCTAATTGTGGTTCAACTTAACCTTAACTTGATTGTTTTCTTCAGATTTATACCTTTCCTTGTGCTACATGACATTGATTCTTGACCAAATTTCATGGTACTAACTAGGTCAACCCTATAGGTTTTGATTCCCTTGCGAGAGTCAAAATATGCGGCATAAACGGAACATTACCGGCCGTATCTTTTGATTGCTTTGACTTAGAAGTTTGATTTATCACCTCTCCTAGGGATAACAGATTACTTGAATAAATGATATTAATTTCAACTTGATAACTCCACGAGAAAAGGGTATTGGTAGACAGACAGACGAACAGACAAGTTATTCACTTAGGTGTCTAAGTTGTAAGTACAAGCTTGCGGCGCGGCGCGCGGTGATATAACGCATCAGTAACAAATAACACCAACATCATTAACAGTCAAGTATCTACTGTGCCTGTGCTATATATGAAACAATAGACTGTATGCTATAATCCCTAGAGTTCTGATTAAAACGGCCTTGTCGACAGTGCAAATTGAAACAGTAGTGCACATGCGGAGTGTGACATTTTTCTTTTCAACTGCTAACTAAGGGATTAATTTTGTGAAATTGAGTTGAATTATCGAATACATCAAAGTCTATGGTAACCGCTTACCATCAGGTGGGCCGTATGGGCTATTCAATGTGTATTTTCTTAACATGGTCAAACGAGTTTGTAGCATAAATCATGAAATTTAATAAAACATGCAAAAAAGTTTACCTCAATGACCCAGTTTTAAGGATACGGATCAAAAAGAAAACAGATTTTTTTACAAATTATTAATAGTTTAGTTATTTTGTACCAGGTTTCTGTTGGATATAGTAATTTATTTTGTCAGCTAGGTGGACTTTCTAGCTTTCTATTGACACTATTTTAAAGAAAATACATAAATCAGTTAAAAAGTAACAATGAAAAAACCACAAGGTGCGACTTAACATTTTTTTTTATCGATATTAACTTCTTTCGATTTATATCGATAATTTTTTATTTTAGGATGTAAAACACATTTCGTTTGAACAAGTTAAGAAAATACACATTGTATAACATCACACTATGAACAACAGGAGCGGAGCATCAATGAAAAATGTTGCAAAAACGGGGAAAATAGATTCCTTTTGAAAGCTTCCGTTGCATGAAGCCTCTTAAAAAGTTCAAAAAAAAACCGTGATAGCATATATCTATCTTTTTAAGTTGGTTGAATAGTGGATGATACGTTTTTTCTAATAGTTCTCTCTATGTCTCTCTCGCTGGTGAAACCACGGCTCAACTTGACCAGTTCGAGTTAGTCTACTGTTCATATACTGTACTACCGACCTTGTTGCATCTGCTATCTATTTACGTACGTATATTTGTATGAACGTACACTCGCAATTAGCTCTTTGTTCCGCTGCCTTTGTAGCGTTTGCAAAGTGTTTTTTTAAAACTCCATGTTATGATGTTTTCAAAAATTTATACAATATCGTTAAATTCATACTTCCAAACGAATAAATGTTACACTGTGTGTCGCCTTGGATTTCTATTAATGGCTAAACAGATTTGCTGTATGTAACCATAGAAGAAATAAAAAAGGTAGAAGCTACGGTTAAAGATGCTTTATTCTCAAAAATAATTTACATTCACTTAGCACATTCTATTGACTATTGTTTAATCTCCTTAAACAATAGTCTCCAATGAAGTGAAGCTACGTACACAGTTGTGTGCTTGACCTGTACTGTACTTACGTTATCCCACGTGACCCGCATCGCACAGGAACGCGATCGGCTTCCTTTTCTGTGCGTCACTTGGTACGTTTAAGTACGTGGAACCTTCGTCCCAAAAATACATACAAAAAAGCAGAAATCCAAGAATCGCTACTCGTAGGTAATAATTGTTATTAAATTTTTGGCAACATACATACATATATAATATTCCTCATCTCACCCTCCCTTTAATCAATAAGGTAGTCCAGACATCGTGTGATTGATAGCCGCGACGAGTCATCGAACCCACGACCCAGGAAGTGTACCGCAGGATCACAATCACAGGATTTGTTTACGTTATCAAGCTGCGAGTCGATTACAGGAGTGGTGAACATTTTTTAATATGCCGGCAATTGTTTTTATACCACTATGGAGGAGCATGGTGCCAGAGTTTCCATTGAAAAGGCTCAGGAAGACCTTCCGCAGAAACCATAAACAGAACCCTGGAAAACTTCGTTACCGCGATGTAGATTATAGTGACGCCATCTATCAAGGAGTCGTGTTGTTGATGTAGATGTCGCCACACCACCAACGTGGCAAAGATACATACGGCCTGCCTGATGGTAAGCGGTTAATGTAAATAAATAGGCAACACCAGGCATGCCGAGGGTATCTATGCGTGATGCCGTCACAAAGATCGTGGACTTCAAACCAGCCCTGGATATAGTTCTCATTCACCTGTACGTCTACCATGACTTTACAAAAACCGCACACGCTCACGACTGCGTAAAATATTTGTATGGAAAATGTGCACAGCGCCACTAGCGGTCACGTAAAGAACTAAAATTGGTAGTACGCACCATGAGTCAAGTGATGGTTTACGTACACTCTAGTGTTTGCTCACATCGAGCAACGTTTCTTACTTCACAACGAATAATGCTGCCTCTTTCTAACTATACTGTAAAGGCAGAGTAAGTTATATACTCCCAAAAAATCTAAGTATTCAGTTATAACCCTGCTAATTGAAAACGTCATAGACGAATGCTCATTTGCTTTTATTCTTAGTGATTTTTGAATTGATATGGTTGTATACCGTCACCGTGTAGTGAGCCAGTGAGACGGAGCGTCGCGTCGTCCCGCTTGCTCGCTGCGCTGCACGCCCCGTCGTCCTTCAGTCGGTCGTGCGCACTAGGTCATGCGCATGTGTGTGTGTGTGCTGTGGTGTGTGTTTATAAACAATACGTTTGTAAATAAATAGATAGATAGACAATACTTTATTGTACACCAAAAACATTTAACAGAAATAACAAAACATACACATTATTATGAGTTGTACAATAGGCGGTCTTATCGCTAAGAAGCGATTTCTTCCAGACAACCTTAGGATGGAAAGAAATTCAGATACAATACAGGACGGTGGTGTATATCTCTATTAATAAACAAATAAATGCGAAATAAAAATTATATACATAAACGTAAATAAATAAAACTTACATTACATATATACCTACACATAATAAATACATATACCAACAATATATTAAATATGTTTGAAAATAAGCACAATCACAACAGCAGCACTAAGAAAGATAGAATTATAAATAATACATAATGTACTTTAAATAAGTAGGTTTTTTTTATAGAAACATGTGTTTGTCTGTGAATGTTTCAAGTGGATGCTTATAGTTGAGGAATGTGGCTTAGGATTAAAATTGTATGTAAGTAATAGTACCTAAGTATTTATTCCTTTATGTAATTGTTCTCAATAATATCACGGCCTATAAACCACACTGATATGCTCAAGTGAATTTCCAAACTAAAATATGCTAAATAACTTATTGCCCACATTATTTCAACTCAAACTCAAAGTCAAATATATCTTTATTAAGTAAACTCATTACAAGTACAACAAAATAACACTCAAATTTTATAAACATTCATTAAAAACTACAAAGAGTAGGTATATAAACACTACGTAAACTATACGATCGAAGATCTCACGGTTCAATTTGCCCGTGAGTTACTTAACTATAATCGAGACGGTATTTCTCGATGACATCTGTCAAATTTGTGACTCACGGTACCGATATTCTAAAAGCAATGGATAAAAAACGTTAGTTACTAGCGTGTAGGAACAAGTTTAACCAAAAACTATTCGATGCGCGTTTCTCCGCTAGCGTCTGATGTGTGTTTTTGGTGCCAACTCATGCTAGGGGCACTGGTCACAAAAAATGCCACCCATTTTTTTATTGTTAAAATGTTTTTCACTTAAACGCTGCAGGAAAGGGCGCCACTATCAAGTTTCTACCACGGTTCGAAAACATCTTTGATCCTGCTGCTCAAATCCTACATGAGCTTGAACTTGAAATGAAAATCTGTCGTTAAGCACCTGTTGGTGTGTTCCGACAGCTGCACTTGAGACCCAGTTTCCATCTAGGCTACATCGTCACTTACCATGTTGAGATTTTTGTCAAACACAAGCTTATACCTACAGAATAATAAAAAATATCCCTTAAAATCATTATTACTATTTATAACTAACTAGAATGTTATGAATCCCTGTCTCGCTGTTTACTCGACAGATGGCGCGCACGTGCGTTCCCGGCACGTGTCACGTGGCACGATCGTTTGCATGTCACATACACAGCGCATTACTCGGAAACTGTTCGATGTCATAATCCGGTACGATGATTTTGTTTCATTCATTTTAGTTTCATTTATTGGGCACACAAGTGTTTTATTGGTGTTTTATAAATATCACTGAAATATAACATACAAAAATATATTGAAGTGATTCTGAAAGTATTTGCTTATAGCAAAAATATCTTTTTGTTTTTGTGTGTTTGTCTCCGAAACCGCTGGATCGATTTTGACGGAACTTTGACTGGCAGATAGCTGATGTTATGAAGAGTAACCAAGGCTACTTTTATTTAAGTACTTGTAGGTACTAAATCTCATGAAATTGTGAAGAAAATTCGATCAAAAATAGGCATTCAATATGAGAAGGCAATGATAGCTCAGTGGCAGTGACGATGAGTGAGCTTTGAAGGAAAACATCGTGAGAAAACCATAGTACGGTGGTAGAGTACTTTGTAGTATCCGATTGGCTGGCTACCACACACAAGTTGAAAATCTGTCACCAAGCACCTATCGGTGTGACAACAGCACTTGAGAGCCAGATCCCATTTAGGCTTTGTGTGCTTACCACCTTCGGCCACCTCATCACTGAGATTGCGGTCAAACTTATCTAAAAGTAAAAAAAGAGTTTTTTAAATCAACTCCTGACGGGTTTGAGGAGGATATCCCGGGTGAAACCGCGGAACAATGCTAGTTCCGTGTTCCCGCAACACAAGTAATAGACATTTCGCGCTACGATATACGTACAAAATGAGTTTTTGAAACCCTCATTACGTACGATGGAGGAAATTCCTCCGGTGGGTGGAAATCAATTATGGGGGGTAATGGGGGTTGAGGACGGAGTACGTGTGAACTCACGTATTATTCCGGTTTTTTACTTACTAGCTGCAATTATATCGGATGGTTTTAACAGAGGGTTGTTCAGTAAATGGGATTTCATAAAGTTTTAAGTTTTTAACCATTGCAAGAAGCGAATTATCTATTTAAATATAAGGAGCTGATTAGGAGGAAGTAGTTCAAGGTTTTTTCAATCTGTAAATGTTGATGATAACTTCATGAAAATTTGTATTAGCCTTTTGGTTGGATCTCCTAAGGGGAGAAAGATGGTGAAGGGTAAATATTTCCGGTGTTTGTTTAAAACTTTGAATATCTACTATTAAGAACTTAAGAAAGATTTGTACGATATTTTTTATGTTCTCGAGTAAGGATGTATAGGGATAGAAAAGAAAAAGAAGAAGATAGAAAAATATGGTCTTATAATCAAGCTTTTTCTTTTATTCTTATAATGCTGGCAATTCTGTGACGTCGTCCATAAAGACAGTATGTGAGTTACCTCCAAAAATTGTAAAAAGCTTTCAACACGCTCTACCTCCGAGTGGGGTTACGAGTTTCGACCCAAGTTTATGTCACTATCAGTCCCTTGCCCTCGTGGCTAAATATTATATTTCCTAAATGATGAATGCTTAAATTTATTAAGAACTAGCTGACCCGGTTTTACCCGCGTTCCCGAGGGGATGAGAATAAAATATATCTTATGTTACTCGCAGATAATGTAGCTTTTTTTTATTCTTGATAGGCTTGTGTTTGACCACAATCTCACCATGGTAAGTGATGATGTGGCCGAAGGTGACAAGCACTCAATAGCCTAGATGGGAACTGGCTCCCAAGTGCAGCTGTCGGAACACACCGATAGGTGCTTGGCGACAGATTTTCAACTTGAGGGTGGTAGCTTAGGTAGCCAGTCGTATCAACAAAGTACCTACCCTACCACCGTGCTATGGGTTTCTCACGGTGTTTTCCTCCACCGAAAGCTCAAGCTCATTGTAGGATTCGAACCCACGACCTTCACCATGTATCCGACGAATCCGGTTAATTAAATAAATAAAAGCTGGTGCAACAATGAACCATGTTTTCAAGTGAAACAAAGGGCGGGTATCTGTCTGTCTGTCCCATCGAAGCTTTGCAACTCGCTCGGTTCAAATGAAAGTTTAATAATGTCCGCCGGGAGCCAGACGGGACTAGTTTATAGTTTACTATAGTTTAGTTTAGTTAAGCGCTTAAAATTCAATTTTGTTCTATTGCGGGTAGTTTATTCATATATTTATACATATTGTTGAAACCATACTGATATTGTTTATGAGAAAGTGTGGGTATGTTTGTTGGTTTGTCTTTCTTTTTATGTATATATGAATATCATAGCTTTCCATTGGTGAAATAATTTTTAGAATCAGTTCAATAGTTTCAAAGATCCTCCTCTTTACAATAAACATTCATTTTAGACTAGTTTTCCGCCCCGCGGTTTCACCAGCGTTCACGTGAGATCTTATCATTTTCTTGGATAAAAAGTATCCTATGTTATATTCCATGATATGTTGTACCTGTGTGCCAAGTTTCATGAAAATCCGCTCAGCCGTTTGTGCGTGACAAACATTCAAACTTTCACATTTATAATATTAATAAACTTAAATAATTGAGAGTTACAGCGTTTGAAGTGGTGAAATAACATCAGTTTTATTATTTAAGTCCGTCCTTGTACTCGTACTAATCAAGACGCTGCTAATCGATATCGGCTTCAGTGAATAATTTACATGACACGTCGAGTCCCTTAAATTGCGCCCTTCGTAAGTACAGCCACAATTGTAGCAACATGACCACAGTGTACATGTAAAGAGTAATTCAACCCACCAAACTTTGAAAATGAAAATATTTTTATGTTTCGCACGGTGGTAGGGTACTTTGTAGTACCCGACTGGCTGGCTACCACCCTCAAGTTGAAAATCTGTCGCCAAGCACCTATGGGTGTGTTCCGACGGCTGCACTTGGGAGCCCCATCTACGCTTTGTGTGCTTACCACCTTCGACCACATCATCACTTGCCATGGTGGGATTGTGGTGAAACACTAGCTTATCTAGAAAAAAATATAATGTGTGTTCGATGCAATTCCCTGATACAGATCTTATGTTAGACAGGCAGCGCATTTGTCCTCAATTTCGCCTGATGGAAAGCGATAATGAGGACGAAGATGAAGCACGCGCAGTCAGTAAATGCTTATTTACCTTAGCCTTAAAGGCAGCCAGATTGTACTGTTCAGGAAAAACAGACGTCGGCTGTTCCACATCACAACTGTTCGCACAATAAAACTAGACGCTTCGTGCGTCATTGAGTATCAATAACATAAGGGTGAAAGCCTTCCCGCCGTCTTGTAGTTCGATGGTGAAATGGGGAGAGACGCACTAGATTATGCAACTCCTGGGCATAGGTACTCTCTGAAGTGCAATTTGTAGAATACCGATAAGCAAGCCACCTAGCGTCGATGTTGTAAGTGCAGGTAGTACGTACACTCTGAAGCTTTGTATTACTGACCCGCCCATAAAGAACTTAAGATTATAGGCGACCTCTTCTCTTCTCTGTCGTTACGCTCTTGGCAGAGCGGTCGTGGTCATGTTGAGGTGCCTACATCGGTGGTAGAGGCAGACCCAGCTCTTCGAACGATCTCCCGCCATTGTACCCTATTGGCAGACTGTCGGGTGCAGTCAGATACGCGACTTTTTACTTTTTAATTAGGCAACATAACCCTTTTTCAAATAAAAAACTTGAGAGGTGTCAAGGGACACCCGGATGGAACGAAGTTATATAAGTCGAGAGAGTATATATATAAAAATAAAAAAAAAACATTTCTATTTATATATCTGGCTTGCTTTCTATAAGATATATATATACAGCTTACAATAGCTTACTACACACAACTGTCACCGACAGTGACAGTGACAGTGACACTAAACGTGTCGTGACAAATTTTCGTAAGATTTTTTTCCGTCTAGCCCCCGTTCACAACGCGCGATAAGGAACTTCGTTCCAATAACACTTTCCACGATAGTAACGAACAAAACAACGTAAATGTTTCAGTTTAGTTTGATTATTTCAATGTTAGGACAGAGTTGAATTACTGTTATAGTACCGACTAGTATAATGATATGGCGTATGTCGTATAATTTAGTAATTCTGTAAACGTCACTCCTTCTCACGTGTAGTGGGGGAATTCATGAATTAATTTTCCCACTGTTCACTTGCCTAGCATCTACGGTTTTTAAGGTTACTTACAGTTAAACCTTAAAACTGAGTCATACTCCTTTTGGACATCACCCAATTTTACGTAATACAGTTGTGTCCATGATTTATCTGTGTAATGTTGTGTGTATGTAAAAAAAAAAACTTTCTTTCAGTTGACAATGGACATGGTTTTTGTGTTAGTGGTGTTTTAGCTGATTTTTTGGCCGGTTTAATATATAATTTTTTTTATTCTGGATAAGCTTGTGTTTGACCACAATCTCACCATGGTAAGTGATGATGTGGCCGAAGGTGGTAAGCACACAAAGCCTAGATGGGAACTGGCTCTCAAGTGCAGCTGTCGGAACACACCGATAGGTGCTTGGCGACAGGTTTTCAACTTGAGGGTGGTAGCCAGCCAGTCGGGTACAAAGTACCCTACCACCGTGCTATGGTTTCCTCACGATGTTTTCCTTCACCGAAAGCTCAAGCTCATTGTAGGATTCGAACCCACGACCTTCGTCGCGGTATTCGACGTCACTTACCACTGAGCTATCATCGCCTTGAAATCAAAGGGTCTTTTAAATTATGATAGGTGACTTGTAACTTTTCTATCATGTTATAAAACTCTTGACAAATTCTATCTAGTAGGTACATAATACACTTACGAGTGAAAATCTTTTCAAAAAACACAACAATTAGATTGAATTTCACATTATCATGAATAAATATAAATACTATGTACCTAACCATATAGGTAATGCAAAATCTATTTTTGAGTTCGGAGAAATTATCATTTAAAATATAGCTACCAGTTGTACGGAACCTTGCTCTGAGTTGTCCTCACGCAACCTAGTGTTAGTGTACCTACTGCATTTGAGAGCAAGTATCTGAGAAGTATCTCTTTGAATTTGTTTTTTTTTATTTATGTCAAAGTTATCAAAATTATAAACCTCTTTTCAGCCGTTTTGCAACTACTGAAAAGTAAGAAAAATAATGGCGAAAACGAGTCAATTCTCGACTATTGCCGACAAGTGCCGAACGACTGCCGAGCGGCGACTCGATAAATAATATGAATTGCATTTACGTGACGTGAGTGAAAAACGTAATATGCATTGCAAACATTATTAACATATAATATAATAGCAGTCCCCGGTTTCACTCGCGGAATAAAAAGTATTCTATGTTTTATTCCAGTTTTATTCCATATGATCTACATATGTGCCAAGTTTCATCAAAATACGTTCTATAGTTTTTGCGTAAAAAACGTTTACATTTAGAATAGTATAGTAAGAAGTAAGCTAAGATAAGATATAGCAGAGTTGGTTCGCCATCACACTACTGAACAAACATACCTCCCTAATCTATATATATATATAGTGACGTCGGATACCGCGATGAAGGTCGTGGGTTCGAATCCTACAATGAGCTTGAGCTTTCGGTGAAGGAAAAAAAATGTTCCGTAAATTACGCCGTTTCAGAAATGGGCAGTATTTATTTTTATCAAGCTAAAAATTAAACAGGTAAGTAGGTACCTACCTGCCAACAGAATATTCCTCTACCTTACCAGAGACACTTCACGCCGACATAATGGCACCTCAATAGTTTTTTTTATAAATAAAACAAACATTAACTAGAGGGTAGATAGAAAATTACAAAACACAAGGAAAATGTCCACATTTTCCGGGTAGAGACTGCGTCGAGCCACTTGTTGGTTGCCGGTTTCTGAATGTCCAATTTGTATAGCGTTGACCTCAAACTGGAAATAGGTCACTCTCTCGCGGTAAGCGTGGCGTGGTACCTATACTAATATCTAGTCTAGCGTTTACAGAGCTGTGCCTATGTTACTTCCATCGATTTTAGTAATGCACTATAAAGTTATGGTAAACTAGCTGTTCCGCGCGGTTTCACCCGCGTTTCCGTGGGATCTTATCTTTTTGCGGGATAAAAAGTTGCCTATGTGCTATTCCAGACTATAATATATCTCTGTGCCAAATTTCATCCAGATCGGTTAAGCCGTTCTGACGTAAATGAGTAACATCCATCCAAACTTTCACATTTATAATATTAGTAGGATAGGATTAGTAGGATTTGTGTCGATGATAAATCTACGTGAATAGGTTTTATACTTTACTTATGGGTGATCACTTTTAGGGTTCCGTACCCAAAGGGTAAAAACGGAAACCCTATTACTAAGACTCTATTGTCCGTCTGTCTGTCTAGCTGTCTGTCTGACACCAGGCTGCATCTCATGAACCGTGATAGCTAGACATTTTCACAGATGATGTATTTCTGTTGCCGCTATAACAACAAATACGAAAAACAGAATAAAATAATTTTAAAAAAATCTACAAAATTTACACGGAACCCTCGGTGCGTGAGTACGACTCGCATTTGACCGGTTTTTTTTTTCACTTGATACTTGTCGATGGCCGAGTTCTTAATTAATTTGTATTTTCTTGAGCATTTTTTTTCAGAGTTGCCAGAGTCGAAAAAACGCAAAAAAAAAACATAAAATTAGGTTCTTCAAAAATTGATTTATCTTTCAGTTCCGCATTGAAGTAACTGGGTACCTAGTTAGTATTGAATGTCTGTATTTGCCTACCTAACCTACTTAACTATGTACGAGTAATGAGTATACATATTATATTGGGACAGAACACTTGTCAGAGTTATTGATTCCATGTTTTAAATATTTAATATAACTACCTAATCGTAGTCTATTATGAAGTTTATTGTTGAAAATCTGAATCGAAGGCACTTTTCTTATCGATTTCTTAACCTGCTAGGAATAATGGCCACCCCAGTGCCCGATGTATTTAGTAGACATGTAGACGTCGCTACTGGGAAGTAGATTTTAATTTTAAATACCAAAGACCTTTAAATTTATTGAAGAACTTTATGTACCTAGTCTAGTAGTTCATTTGTGACTTTTCAGTTTCAATTTTTTTTTCAGCTATGATGACAGACGGTACATGTTAGTTTCAAAAGTTGTTAATGATAACAACTTTTGAAGTAGATTGATAGATTTATGGCCATTTGCCTCTGCTTTAAAAAAATAGTACGGCAACACTGGGTTATTGGAACGAAGAAGAAAGGGGGCTAGACGGAAAAAAAATCTTACGAAAAATTGTCACGACACTTTTTTTCGTCAAAAGGTTATTAACCCCACAAATCTCAATGTTTCTCTGTCTGTCTCTCTCTCTCTCTCTCTCTCTCTTATAGAAAGCTAGCCAGATATTTTCATAGGGACACCCGGATGGAACGAAGTTATATAAGTCGAGAGAGTATAGGTATATATAAAAAAAATACATTTCTATTTATATTTATATATATGTATAAATAAAAATGAAAATATCTGGCTTGCTTTCTATAAGAGAGAGAGAGAGAGAGAGAGACAGACAGAGAAACATGCGCACGCCGCACAGCTTAATAAACATACATAGTGACATAAAAAGTGTCGTGTCAAGATTTTTTTCCGTCTAGCCCCCTTTCACAACGCGCGATAAGGAACTTCGTTCCAACAATGGGATGAAATACGTAACACCTCGCTTACTTATACTAAATTATCGCTTAAAATAATATTCCAATTGTTCTACCAAACTAACAAAGCCAAATGGTGTCGAATGACAAATACACGTCTAGACGATTCTAGAAACTGCGTATTATTCCGTATTTGTGACGTCATTAAAGTCATTAAGGGGCGGGAAGGGTGACGTCACGGGTCCGACGAAATAGAGTTCCAAATTTGAATTTGCAGCGCTTGGGGAACGTTTGTAGTGTGAGGATTTCAGTTGCGACGACTTGCACGATAGTTCTTTAACTTGGGTTAAGGGTTAAGTTAACGAGTGGAACTTGTCTCGTTGTCTATGTATTAGTACAATCTAGGGACTATCATAAGGCCAGAGTGATTAAGTTTATTTTGATGAAGCAAACACCTTATGTAAAAACATTAACCCATATAATGTCAAATAAAAACTGCCAATGCGAGTTGGACTCGCGCACCGAGGGTTCCGTGCAAAGTAGGTGTGTAAATAGTTTGTTCATCACGGGAATCGAATCTGAAGATTTTTTTTCTGATGTAGCAACAAATGTATGGTTTTCTGATTTTTTCCTTTTACCCTACCACAGCCCTGTGGTTTCCTCACGATGTTTTCCTTCACTGAAAGCTCAAGCTCATTGCAGGATTCGCACCCACCACCTTCGCCGCTTATTACAAGGTAGCCCAATATATTGAGGATAAAGATGTCTGAAAGTAGCTGCACTCTGTACAAGTACCTACACATTGTTTTTTTTTTTTACTGTTAATTACCATTTCTTTTAATACGCTGTTATTAGCTTCGTATTTTTTGTTTTAGTTTACTATGTAGGTAAACATTTGAAAAAAAAAAGCCAATATAGTCAGATGGTCCAAAAATATTTAAAAAATTTAACCTTGCTGAGTTTCTTGCCGGTTCTTCTCAGTTGAAGGCTGACTTCCGAACCGGTGGTAACTTCTGTAATTCGACCTTCATAAGTGCCCTTCTAGGGCCTAAACTGAATAAATGGTTTTGACTTTGATATCCGACGTCACTTCCACTGAAATATCATCGCCTCTAAAATACGGCACTTGTTACGTACCCTACTAAAAGACCTTGAGTTTCGTAAAACACTATGGAGGAGCGAGGTGTTCGTAAAAGGGCAAATCTAACGCCAGGCTAGGTCATCGTGCCTGGGGACAGCACCACAACTATAGGAGTTTTTTTTTTTTGGGGAGGACTTAAAGGTGGAGGTCTGAGGGACCATAGACACCCTTACGCGGACTTTTCGGTGAGCGCTTAGGGCTCTCAACCGAGTTTACAAATTTTAGACGACTGACCGCTGAGGGCGCCCCAGTTGGGGCACGAACCTCGGCTCAGGGCGTCGTCGAGGGGACACAAAAGTGGGACGGACTTCATTATAGAAGTTGGAATCTTGTGTATATGCTGATCGCATAGAAAACTTCGTTAGCGCGATGTAGAATATTGGAGCGCCATCTATCTAGGAGTCGTGCGAACTATATCTATTTGTAGATAAATGTCGCTACAACACAATGACCAATATTGTCTATGTTTAAGTAACGTGACTCAACAATTAACTCATCACATTAATCATCTATCTAAACAGAGATCAACTGTACGGTACCACCCGCCCACGAATGTTCAGACTACGTACACACACATGTATTTTCATTCTATAATCCTTGTACGAATACAAGTTTGAATGTGTGTGTGACTAGATTGAAATCCATACTACATACCTACTATTATAAATAAATGTGGATGTAAGTCTGTTCGTGTGATTTTCACGGATAAACCGGATTTAAGTATAGATTTTGATGCAGTTTGGTATGGGTGTAAGAACAAAAATTTTTTTTTTTAAATCAATCCACATCTATATGAAAAAAACCGTTCAAGTGCGAGTCGGACTCGCGCACCGAGGGTTCCGTACATTTTTAGTTTTTTTTTATAATTTTATTCAGTTTTTAGTTTTTGTTGTTATAACGGCAACAGAAATACATCATGTGCAAATTTCAACTGTCTAGCTATCACGGTTGATGAGATACAGCCTGGTGACAAACAGGGTTTAAGCACACAAAGCCTAGATGGGAACTGGCTCTCAAGTGCAGCTGTCGGAACATACCGATAGGTGCTCGGCAACAATTTTCAACTTGAGGGTGATAGTCAGCCAGTCAACAAGTAACCTACCACCGTGCTGTGGTTTCCTCACGATGTTTTCCTTCACCGAAAGCTCAAGCTCATTGTAGGATTCGAACCCACGACCTTCGCCGCGGTATCCGACCACTGAGCTATTCAACATCTTGCAACAAATGAAACCTAAAAACTAAACTCATAAGTTTATCATATCAAATCCACCATACAAGGCCGTAAGCTTGTTTGCCACCAATTAGTATATAAAAAAAAGATGACGAGATGACGTCATCGCATCGCTAGTATAATTGGTGCTCCCCACCTCGCGTGAAGTGCACTTGACCCACTCCCCCTTTGAGTCCCACTGAGTCCAAAGTGGGTACCTACCTATTGTTTATGAAAGGTAGTGAGTTTTAGGTTCAATCGACTTTTAAATTTGAATGGGATGGATTCTCTGGTAAGTACAGAGTAAAATAATTTATGTTATATGTTTCGAATCTTTTATTATTAAAAATAATTTCCAATTGAAGCACAAAAAGTTGATCGTTTGTTTTATGACGTCACAAGGCAGTATTTTATAGAAAACTATCGTTTTGACATAAATAAAAAGAAGCTGATTTGACAATGATTGATGAAAAAGCTCGTCTCGTCAATAAAAAAAACATTTTTTAAATATAAATTATTTATTGTCATATCACATTTTCAATTGTTATAAAAAATACTATTTTCGTCACTTATAAAACTACACGCTATATATAGCGTTTTATCCTAACTATAAATTTACAATCATATAAATTAATCAATTTGGTGAATAACTTTGTGAGTGCTTTACATACGGTTAATTTACATTAGTTCGATTTGGCCGAATTCGGTTTAACAATACTGAATACTAAAGCTAAGCTTTAGCTCCGAATTAAATCTTGAAAAAATAAGATTTTGCTCCCGAATTCGGGAATCGAAGTAATTTAAATACTATCTATTACATTAGTGCCTGGTGGAATTGAAAATTAAATGTCATAATTATAATAAAATACTAATTATATAAAATTACGACAATGTAAACTAAATCGAGTCAAATATAAAATTGAACAAAATCTGAGTAAAAACTTTATGCATAAGAACTACACGTATCATACAAAACTAATAATACACTTACAATATCGTTAAAATACTAATAAAATTATTTTAAAAAAACATTAGACGTCATAATCATCTTGTAAATAAGAAAAAAATGACAAAAGAGTGATATTTTTTACCGAATTCATGGAATATTTTAGAGTCCGTTTTCAGTCTCATCAAAAAGAAAAAAAATAGAAAAATGATCACAGTACAATCATAATGAAAATAATTTAATTCTACATTTATAAATACGATAAAATTATACAGAGGATGTTAATAAGAAAGTCATAATATAACATTTTATTGGAACATAAAAATACAAGATTAGACAAATGTAATTTGTACTCGTAAAATAATTTCAAATAGATTTTATAATAATTTATAATTAACATCAGGCGTAATACTTTTACTGTTTTATAACTGAATCATCCTGTATAGAAAAGGATAATTTTATAATAAATTATATTATTTTAACAATAAGTTGTAAAGTTTAGCGTGTAATCAAATAATCATCTTTTTCCACTACAGTAAATATAAAGGCAATAATTGAACATCTATTTTATAATAGCTAAAGATAAAAGGTAACGGAGTAATCACAATATAAAAATATAAAATAAGGCCCCTTGTGTTCTTGTTGTAAATTGAATGTAATTGGTCATAATTGATTTTATTTGCAATTCCCATGTTGTTAGTCGTTTTTTTTTAATATGACCTCTTTACATGGTTGTGTTTTCGATCCAACGAGTACGGTATGACGTCATCAACTGACGCCATTTTTAACAATTTTGGTTGATCGGTGTCAAGTAAAATTTAAAAATCCATACTAATATTATAAATGCGAAAGGTTGTTTGTCTGTCTGTCCGTTACCTCTTCACGCTTAAACGGCTAAACCGATTTAGATGAAATTTGGTATAGAGATAGATGGAACCTTGGAGAAGGACGTAGGATACTTTTTATCCCGGGAAGAGATAAGAACTCTCGTGAAACTGTGGGGGACAGCTAGTTATCAATAAAAATGTTTATGACACTGACGAATCTGCCAGTTTTATTTTTGAAAATCGGAACAGAGCAGTATGTCATCAGGTGATGACGTCACTACGTACTAGCCAGTACCAGATAGAAAACGACTAAATTTTAGTATTGAAACTAAGCTACTAGCTATCTAAGTTTCCTATAAATCAGTACAGCCATAACATTGATTGTAAAAATCGATACTTAAACAAAAACGCATCGCAAAATTTTAAGTATGCTTACCACTAAAGAACCATCGCACGGATTTTGAGGCCGCAATGACAACGGTAAAAATATACATTCAAAGTACACAAAAACAAGCGTTATACATGATGTCTAAAAAACGATGATATAATTTGATGAAATAATGATATAATTTATGTATTATCTATTCTTCTTCTTCTTCTTTTCCTTATCCCACGCTAGGTGGGGTCGGCACAACATGTTTTCTTCCACTCCGCTCTATCACTAGTCGTCTCTGTACTCACACCTTTCATAAACATATCATTCTTCATTATGTATTATCTATTAATTTGTATATATATATTCATAGTGAAGTCGAAGTAACCGACTTGAGTCCCCTAACCAGGATGGTGGGTGAGAGATCATTCGTGAATTCATCTAATACCTGCCAAAAAAAATGTTATGAATAATGTGTGGCTATAAGATCACGATCTGGACGCGCCAACGTGATCACGCCAACCTTAGACCTAGAAAGCTGATTTTTTTCACAGGTAAATAAATAAATATCCTGGGACATTTGTTCACACACGGCTATCTGATCCCAAACTAAGCAGAGCTTGTAATATGGACAACCAGATCACTGATATACTACATATACTACTTTTTTTTGTAAATACATACTTAAATAGAAAATTACACCCAGACTCGGGACAAACAGACATGTTCATGCACATAAATGTGTGTCCTGGATGGGAATCGAACCCACGACCTGTGGCGCGATAGGTAGTGCCAACCGGCCCGTCAGGTATTGTTTTTAAAACTTAAACGAGGAATAAGAAAGGATTTTTCGAAATTCAACTCTAAAAAGGGCGGATAGCTATATAATATTAGAAAATGAAAATGTTTTTTATTCAAATAGGCCTTTACAAGCACTTATGAATAGTCTAGCTAGCTTAAGGCGATGATAGCTCAGTGGTAAGTGACGTCGGATACCGCGGCGAAGGTCGTGGGTTCGAATCCTTACAATGAGCTTGAGCTTTCGGTGAAGGAAAACATCGTGAGGAAACCACAGCACGGTGGTAGGGTACTTTGTAATACTCGACTGGCTGACTACCACCCTCAAGTTGAAAATCTGTCGCCAAGCACCTGTTGGTGTGTTCCGGCAATTGCACTTGAGAGCCAGTTCGCATTAATAAGGTGTACAACACGTTGGCAATCCCCTGGTATTGCCAATGTCTATAGGCGACGGTTGTCACTTACCATCAGGTGACCCGCCTGCCTCGTTGTCACTTGTGACATAAAAAATAAAAAACTCTAATGCTCGGTTCGGAAAGTTTCTTTTGCTGAGAAGAGCCAGCAATAAACTAGTTAGTTTAGAATACTTTTTTTATACTACAAGTAACAACGAAGCTGACGGGTCACCTGATGACATTAGCAATACCAAGGCTATTGCTAGTATCTTTTACACCTTATTACAAAGCCTTAAAGGCAACTGGCTCTCAAGTGCAACTGCCGGAACACACCAACAGCTGCTTAGCGATAGATTTTCATTTATTAAATAGATTTATTATGTTAATCAGATCCGATACCTTCAGATACAGTTCGCAGACAGCCTCGTCAGGTCGGGAGAGTGTGGCTGGTAGCGCGGGCGGTGGTGGTAACTGCACGAAGGTGACCGCCGTGCCGTCGTCGCATCGCTTCTTTATTATATTGTTTACTCTATAAACATCACATTATTTATATATAGTGATTTTTTTAGGGTATGTTGGATTATTACATGAGTAGAGGAAGACCGAAAAAGAGATTTGGATAAGCTTGTGTTTGACCACAATCTCACTATGGCAAGTGATCATGTGGTCGAAGGTGGTAAGCACACAAAGCCTAGATGGGAACTGGCTCCCAAGTGCAGCTGTCGGAACACACCGATAGGTGCTTAGCGACAGATTTTCAACATGAGGGTGGTAGCCAGCCAGTGCTATGGTTTTCTCAACGATGTTCCTTCACCGAAAGCTCAAGCCCATAGTAGGATCGAACCCACGACCGCGGTATCCGACGTCACTACCACTGAGCTATCATCGCCTCTTTAATCGTATCTGATTGTTACATTGCTTTTGGGGCATAGATTTTTGATCTCGTAACAATTGAATTTGGTACCTGCACCAAAAGCATTATGTTTATTTTCGCTTAATCTATTCTCAGGTCTTAATTATGTATTCTGTAAAAAAGGCCAAAATGTTAACTTACATTTTTAGATAAGTTGTGGGGACTCTTTGGTATATGCTGTTCTCTTCTGTGTCGGAGGACCACCGGCTGGTTTCATCTAACTTTGGCCATTCTGTTACCTGAGAAATATTAATTAAATATATTATGTCAGGCAACACATTGTGAACAGGTGCTGCTTGTGGGGGCTGGTCTGTGCGAGTTTGTTTGTTTAAAAAATCTAAAAACTAAATTCAATTTCTTTATTCTTTTTTGCCGCCATAACACACATATATTATCAGTAAGACTATATAAATAATTATAAAATGTATGTAAGTTGCTTTTGCTGAGAAGAGCCGGTAATAAACTCAGCAATAACTCTATTCAAAAACAACCTTTTACATACAATAAATTACTATTTACATTATCTAGTCTCACTGAGAACTAGAATTGAGTAAATTATAATAGTTAAACTTTAAACACGTAGTACATTATTTTACGTATAACCAATAAGTTTTCTCAGCGCACTCATGACTTTTATAGACAAATGTTTGATACTTTGGGTTTACTTAATTGCAATTTCATAGGACTCCCTAATTTTTTTTAAACGATAATGTAGCTTTCTATAGATGAAAGAATTTTTAAAATAAGTGAAGTATTTTTTGAGTTTATCCATTACAAAGTGTAGTGACATCTAACGAAAATAAAAATAAAAATCTCACAATGTGGGTAGTGGCATTGATTCTCAGCAATTTGAGGAGTTCGTCGAGCCGCTCGTCCAGAGGGCGTCCCGTGTGCGATGACTCCACTACAGAGTTGGTCGAGAGAGTCACTGTGCGACCAGCTTCTGTCAACCAAACGGTATTATAAACTCATGGGTTTATACATAAGGCGATGAGAGCTCAGAGGTAGTGACGTAGAATACGTGAACTTTCGGTGAAGGAAAACATCGCGAGGAAACTATAGC
Organism: Ochropacha duplaris; assembly: GCA_951361185.1. Classification (NCBI taxonomy): domain Eukaryota; kingdom Metazoa; phylum Arthropoda; class Insecta; order Lepidoptera; family Drepanidae; genus Ochropacha; species Ochropacha duplaris. The sequence goes on along the minus strand of OX592715.1, from coordinate 1,155,555 downwards.
ACGGTGGTAAGGTATTTTTTAGTACCCGACTGGCTGACTACCTTAAAGTTGAAAATCTGTCGCCAAGCACCTATCGGTGTGTTCCGACAGTTGCACTTGAGAGCCAGAACTCATCTAAACTTTGTGTGCTTACCACCTTCGGCCACATCATCACTTACCATGGTGAGATTGCGGTCAAACATAAGATTATACAATGAAAAAAAAACACTAGCTTCTCTTCTCTTCTATCCTTCTTTTAAATCTATCTATTCTTAATCTGTCCATTCTTTCAGTCATAATTGTACTCCCAAGTGATTGAGGTGATGTAAGGCTGGGGTAAATAATAAACCCCGGTTACCTTGTAAGCGCGGCGTGTGTGGTGGGTTATTCCCCTAGTACCTTGTAGGTGCGCTAGGTGGGGTGGGTTATTCTCTGCGTACCTTATAAGCACGGTGAGTAGGGTGGGTTATTTCCTCGGGTACCTTGTAAGTGCTGTAAGAGGGGTGAGGGTACCTTTTTAAGTAAGGTGGGTGCGGAAGGGTTATTCCTCGGGTACGTTGTAAGTGCTGTAAGAGGGGTGAGGGTACCTTTTTAAGTAAGGTGGGTGCGGAAGGGTTATTCCTCGGGTACCTTGTAAGTGCTGTAAGAGGGGTGAGGGTACCTTTTAAGTACGGTGGGTGCGGTAGGGTTATTTCCTGGGTACGTTGTAAGTGCTGTAAGAGGGGTGAGGGTACCTTTTTAAGTAAGGTGGGTGCGGAAGGGTTATTCCTCGGGTACCTTGTAAGTGCTGTAAGAGGGGTGAGGGTACCTTTTAAGTACGGTGGGTGCGGTAGGGTTATTTCCTGGGTACGTTGTAAGTGCTGTAAGAGGGGTGAGGGTACCTTTTAAGTACGGTGGGTGCGGAAAGGTTATTCCTCTGGTACCTTGTAAGTGCGGCGGATTATTCCCCGGACTAGGGTTGGTAGCGACGGCATGGACGCGCAGCCGCAGGTGTTGCCAGCCGCGCGCAGAGCGCACGACGGCGGCGAGCTGCAGCGCGAACAGCGCGCGCACAGTGAACGCTTCCTCGCGGGACGGAGACAACACCTCCACCACCCACACGTCTATGTACTTCAGATGGGAGGATTTACTGCAAACAATACGTATATTTATTAAATGTCAAAACTGTATAGGATTATAATTATGAGATTTGAGCTGTTGATCTTCCGGAAAAAAAAACAACAATATGGAGTTTTATGAAATACTTGTGACGTCATACAAAAAGATCAGCTCAAGTTAGGTTATACCGAAAACAAACTATAACATAAAGGAAGCAATCTTACCATAACCAACCAGGTTTAACCTTAATAAATTTCAAAAAAAGTTTACCTGACATTTTCAAATAAAATTGTTAACTATACCAATATATAAGGACGAAAGATTTGATTGTTTATTTGCATTGAATAGGCTCTGAAACTACTGGACCGATTTGAAAAATTCTTTCACCATTAGAAAGCTATATTATCCCAGGTGAACATAGGCTATATTTTGTCCCGGGAAGATAAGATTCCAGATAAGATAGACTTATAAAGTAGGCAATGTCCAAATACCGTTCAACAGCAGCCATGTCCAGCTTATGGAAGTTCCTGCAGAGGCAGATGTTCTTGTTGACGCACAGCACGTCAGAGATGATCTGCACGTATTCTGCGGGGGAGAGGCGCGGGGCAGAGGGGCCGCGCGGGGGGAACACCACCTCACCCGACTCCAGATCGAACGTGCTCGTCTTGTACGGGGATCCTGGACTGTAGGAGGAAATACAGTCAGCGTCATAAGTAGTTAAAATGATCACTTTAGTGCCGTAGTTGTCTTTTTTTGTTCTAATTACAATGTCAATCCCCTGTCACTTGTGCTGTGGGATAAGAAATATTTAAACCTATGGGTAAAAAAATGCCGTGCTGAGTTTCTTGTCGGAGTCTTCTCAGTTTAAGTGTATTCCAAACCGGTGGTAGAGTCAATTATAACGTTCACAAGTGCCTGAGTACAATGAGTTTTTATGGCTTTTGTGATATCAAAATTGAATGTTGAACGCTCAACATACAGTAAAATACAGTCGAATTGATAACCACTTCCTTTTTTGGTTGAACACAACACCTATACCGAATTGAGCAATAATTGCTCTATTCGGTTTAAAGATTGAATAGGTCACTTATAGGTAAGCAAGCAACACCGTAGACCACATCATCATCTAAGATCAAGTGAGATTGTGGTCAAACGCAAACCTATTTAACAATAAAAAAACTTGAGAGGTGTCAAGAGACACCCGGATGGAACGAAGTTATATAAGTTATATAAGTCGAGAGAGTATATATATATAATATATATATATATATATATGTATATATAAATAGAAATGAAAATATCTGGCTTGCTGTCTATGAGAGAGGGAGAGAGAGACAGAGAAACATGCGCACGCCACACAGCTTACAACAGCTTATAGCAAAAAGTGTCGTGACAACTTTTCGTAAGATTTTTTTCCGTCTAGCAGTTTACATAAAATGAGATACAATATATTTTTATATTAATAGGTATGTTTACCTCTGATGCTAGTGGAACAAAATAGAATAATTTACAGCGTATGTACACGCATATTTCTTAAGTTTATTTTTATACATACTTAGGCTTTCGCATTCCTTTATATCATTAAGTAATTGTTTGTACAGTTATGCTCCCTCTATTAAGACAAGTACTCACTCTCTAAAGAAGTCAACAGGTGTGGCTGTATCCCTGAACCCGAGCATCACTGTGTCAGGTTTCATGGCTCCCAACCCTGACAGTCTGGTCAGGTGTGCTGCCCCGCTGCGGACTGACTCCGCCAGGCACAGTTCCACGAAGGCCTTCACCTGGGTACAACATATTGACATTCATGTAATCCAATTACTGATTACTAACTGTCCCCCACGGTTTCACCCATGTTGTTGGGATTTTAATTTTCTCGGGATAAAAACTATCCTGTTTTATTCCAGGATATGATCTACCTGTGTGCCAAGAATCATCAAGCAAGAGTAACAAGTAGCTACCCCTCCCTGGCCCCCTTAGCGACGCCCATTTTGCTCAACCGTTAATAATAACAATGATATCTTTATTAGTGATACATAAGTTCAAGTTGAAAATCTGTCGCCAAGCACCTATCGGTGTGTTCTGACAGCTGCATTTGAGATCCAGTTCCCATCTAGGCTTTGTGTGCTCACCACCTTCGGCCACATCATCAAATACAAATACATTTATTTTCTTGAATATGGTATACAAGATGTCACTCAAAATAATAAAGTTCCACATATCCTGCCAGGAAGACGTACAAATTACATTATTACAAATTAAAAAAAAAACACTAAAAAAATTATTAAATTATTAAAATTTGTAGTCATTATACCTAGACTTAGTAATATTAAAAAACTCATTGATGGAGTAAAAGCACCTCATTGCCAGCCAATCATGAAACAGACGACAAAACTTTGCATAAGGTAGCTTTAATAAATCTTGTGGAATGGAGTTCAAAATTTTAGCAGACATATAATATCAATTTCTCCTGTACATTTCTAATTTTGGTTGAGGCATCATAAGTGGCAAATGAGTAACCAATCGCTTAGAGGAGTTGTCTCTTTTTTTCAAAAAGATGTTATGTTTTTCCAGACAAATTTGGCTATATCTAATATCACTTACCATGGTGAGATTGCGGTCAAGCTATCCATAATAAAATAAAATACATACCTTGAGGTGATCGATCAACTTCAGCCAGTACTTGTGCTCGGATGCTAGCGGGTCACCAGACCCGTCCAGTTGCCCCACCCGCACGTGACCCACAACGAACAGACCACCCTGAACAAATTAATATGTATACTTGTATAGTTCGCACGACTCTAATGTAGATGGCGCCACAAATAACTACATCGCGCTAACGAAATTCGCCGGGCGATCTGCATATACAAGCTGCCCTGGCGGAAGATCTTCCCTTTTCAATGGAGGAGTCTAACTCTATCCTCAACACGTTTTCACATTTAATACAATGAAGCTGATTTGATATCAAAGTCAAAGTAAAATAGTAAAAAAAGTAATAAGTATAAAAACCATTTATTCAGTTTAGGCCCTAAGCGGGCACTTATGGAAGTCTTATTACAGCAGTTACTACCGGTTAGGAAGTCAGACAACTGAGAAGAACCGGCAAGAAACTCAGCAAGTTTACATTTTTTAAATATTTTTGGACTATCAGACTATTTTGGTTTTTTTTACCTACATACACTTTTAATATAATTTTACCTTCTTCTGATCGTTGACGAAGTCTATGAGCGGTGCGGAGTGTCTGGGCGAAGCCACTAGCAGCAACATTTGTGGTCTCCAGAACTTGACGTGCTCGCGCCGAGGGTCCAGTAGCAAAAGGTACTTGCGGACCTAATGAGTTATTGTGAAAGATAATTTTATGGCTGAATATCATATTCATGGAGAGACTAGGTAGACTTTCTATTACGGTGGTAATCAGCCTACACTTTTAGATTTTATTATAGGTGTCGTAAGTATCAGGTGTCAGGTAGGTACCTGGTGGAAGATGAGCGCCTGGCTGAGGCTGCCCCAGCGCGGGTGCGCGGCGGCGGGCGACAGCACGTGCAGCGCCAGCACGAGTGCGCTACAGCCCAGAGCTGCCCCCGCTGCGTACAGCGGCCGCAGCGAGAACATCACACCCGCACACCCCGCTAGACCCACCAGCGATGTCACCCACGAGAACTGCTTAAACGTTGGCCTACAACACATCACACTTATGGTACGCCTTACTAACAATCAAATCCGCACTTTATTATAATTTTTCCTCTTTATTTGGGCAACAAACAGTAATTACAAATTATATTACATAAAATGATAGACAAGGAGTGCCTATGATACATAATTTTGACTAGTTAAATGGGATAGCCCATTTATCGAGGAAGGCTATATAAAATCACGCTATGTTGCGAAAATTCCACGGAAATGCGCGTGAAACCGCGGGGGACAGCTAGTTATTTTTAATTTTTTTAATTGGGTATGGGTTCGCGTATTACATATATCTTGCTTGTTAAAGATATGTTGGCGAAATGACCTTAATCTGATGTGATGACCTTGATCTAATGACTCACGGCAATAACCTGTCAAACAACTCGTCAACTCGCGCACAGTTTTTCAATAATAATAACAACCTATCTACACATACCTGAAATTGGGCGCTGAAGCCAAATCAAGGCCCAAACAAGCGAGGTTGATGGCGAAGTAGGCAGTCATGAAGAGCACAGAGTTGACCTGAGCGATGGCATTCAGCGAGTCCGCCATGATGCCGACCTGGACCAGCAGCCAGGACATGAGCACCGCCAGCACTGGGTTGTCGGACCTCTGTACCATAGGACGGAGCAGGAAACCTAACAATATAATACAGCTAAATTGGGATGATGCCTATACACGAAAAAATCTAAAAATAACCGAAAAAAGCGAACACGTTGTATAATTCCGACTTTTGACGATTTTTAACTACCAATTTATCGACAAAAGAGTAGGTCATTTGATGGTGTATATTTATGACGTCACAAGTATGTATTTCATACAAATCTCCATATAAATCATCGCTTTGACATTTAATAAACAGAAACTGACTTGATATATCAGACACCATCCCTATTATACAGGATGTCCGGGATAATTCCCTACCTTAAGTTTGTCGTACTAATGTACGACAAACTTAAGGTAGGTGGGCGGGTCATTATACAAAAATGACCACAATATAAGTGTCACCATTTTTACCTACTCCTACACCTGTATATCATATGTATAGCAATTTTACTTTTAGCGCCATAAATATGGTTTGTCGTCAAATTTCTTTTTTTTTTCGAGAACTTTTTTGTTTTTTTTTTGCGACTTTGAAATATTAATATGAGTAATTAGCATATTATAACTGAGAAGAGCCGACAAGAAACTCAGCAAGGTAACATTTTTTTGGCTTATTTTTATAATTCTATACTTTCATAATTTTAATACAAGACACAAACATAAAATTGTGACCCCTAGATTCAGGCTAGTGAAAGCTAATAAATCTTTTCTCGGGAATTGTGTTCGTTTTTACAATAGGATCCCACGTAAGGTAGCTGGAATGTCTTATTTTAAATTTAAAATTTTTATTAAACTTAGGTTAATGAACAAAGCCTACTATAAGGTGGCTCATTACATGGAAGACAGAAATATATGGTTGTAGTAGCTTCTCTCTGCACCTGCATCTCCCTGGCGTAGTGTAAAATATTTGATGTACTTATAAAAATGTAAATAAATGTAAGAAAGATCCACTGTTAAAAAAAATTGTCTTCTCAGTTTAAGTGTATTCCGAACCGGTGGTAGTCAATTGTAACGTTCATAAGTGCCTTACCAGGACCTAAACTGAATAAATGAGTTTTGAGTTTGAGTTTGTAAATGAATGCGTCAGTATAATTACCGAATATATCGTCCTTCGCTAAAGCTTCCAGCACTCTTGAAGCACCAATCAAATTAGATAAACCCGCAGAAAATGTTGCCATCAGCATACCTGTTATAAAATATTATATTTTTTTTATTTTTAAACATTACAAAAGTAATAAGGTACACTTACTATAAGTAGTTATATACTTATTTTCAGGACTCAAAAAGTATTTTTTTTTACTTTTGGATAACCGCAATCTCACCATGGTAAGTGATGATGTGGCCGAAGGTGGTAAAGCACACAAAGCCTAGATGGGAACTGGCTCTCAAATGCAGCTGCCGGAACACACCAATAGGTGCTTGGCGATAGATTTTCAACTTGAAGGTGGTAGCCAGTCAGTCGGGTACTACAAAGTACCCTACCACCGTGCTATGGTTTCGTCACGATGTTCTACTTCACCGAAAGCTCAAGCTCATTGTGGGATTCGAACCCACGACCTTCGGCGTGGTATCCGACGGCACTACCACTGAGCTACCATCGCCTTAAGTCGGTTAAAAGTTTTAGTATTCTATACGAACAATGACAAACATTACAAACACGACTAAAATAAGACTGATCATAACTTGAAATTGGCAGAAATACCGGCAAAGAAAAAAACTTACCAACAGCAATAAAAGGTGGCCACACATTAATAGGCAGCAGATACACGTAGTTATTCTGCAACAGTTCCCTGGAGCAGGTAGCTGCGGTCAGCACACTCAGTGCTACGTATGATATGGCAGTAAACAACAGCGCAGCTAGGGTACCAAACGGAATGCTTCGGCCGGGGTTCTTTAATTCTCCTGTAAAAATAGGGAGTAAATTTTAAGACGTAGTTGTAGTAGCTGACAGTAAAGTTATTCGGAAGATCCTAGGGCCGACATTAAGATTGCACGTGGAGAATCCGGAAGACCCAAGAATTAGAATACCGACATTAAGAGGAGATGGGACGTGGAGAAACCGGAAGACGCAAGAATTAGAAGATTTTTAAGGATCCCAACATATTAGGTGAGGTAAAAGCCTATGCTCAATCACGCACAAACGGCTGAACGGATTTTGATGAAACTTGGCACACAGGTAGATTATATCCTGGAATAAAACATAAGATACATTTTATCCCGGGAAAAGATAAGATCCCTAGGGAACGCGGGTGAAACAAGCAATGGCCTACAACGGCCCATAACCTGTAAACTATGGTGATGATCACTCACCGCTCATATTAGCCCCGGCCATCACCCCAGTGACCCCGGTGAACAGTACCCCAAACACTGACGCGAAGTCAACCAGCTGCCCACTAGCCGTCGTGTAGTCGCGACCGTACAACGGGTATAAGTTATTATACAACGTGCTCATATTAAGACCGGTGTACGAGAAATTTGTGGCATTCACCATTGTATTTGTATCGGGTTTATCTATCTGTAAATGAATAAATACATCTATAGATACTAATATTATAAAAGTTATAAGTTAAAATACTTTTTTAAAAACAAGCTTTGGATTCAGAGTGACGTCACTTTATTTTTCGAGTTATTCTCAGCAAGCCCTTTCATTTGATACACATATTGTAGGATTGCATTAAAAAATAATAGTCCGCTATCTTAGGTGTTCCGCCATGTTGGATTTAGAATGACGTCACACAGCTAACCATGCATTGTCATGCAAACTAAACGTGTATTCAAAATTTCAGCTCAATCGGTTAAAGATATCTACTTCAAAATTGAGTTGCAAGATTCACTCCGGAAAAATATACATACATTGGAAGTTATTATCAAGCTTGTAAAGAGGTAAAGTTTGTGAGGTTATAGGGGATAATCTCTGGATCTACTGATCCGATTTTGAAAATTCTTTTACCCATAGAAAGTAACGTTATTGGTAACGAAAACATCGTGAGGAAACCACAGCACGGTGGCAGGGTACTTTGTAGTACCCGACTGGCTGGCTACCACTCTCAAGTAGAAAATCTGTCGCCAAGCACCTATCGGTGTGTTTCGACAGCTGCACTTGGGAGCCAGTTCCCATCTAGGCTTTCTGTGCCACCACCTTCGGCCATATTATCACAAGCTTATCCAGAAAAAACAGCCACAACAAACTTACCTCTCCCGGAGCAGTAACGAAGAAGCTGATGAAAGCGCTGGACAAGCAGACCAGCATGGTCACCCATATAGCGAGGCTGGTGCGAGCAAACAGCGATGCGCCCGCTAAGGACACGCACAGACCGACGGCATTCAGTACCGACCTGTACAAGAATCGGTACCACCACCCGTCTGGGATGCCCGGGTGACCGCCTACTAGGTAACCTGCAAATCAGTTAGGTCTTGGATGTTGGAGGTTGACAAACAGGCAGATTGTCCACATGATGGTAAGTGGACATTTGCAATACCAGGGTGATTGCCGAGTTGTCGCCCACCTTGAAGAGCAATTTTTACGCCCTTTTTGAAGAACCCCATATCGTAGCGCGGAGGGAATACCGTAATGGGGAGCTCATTCCACATCCTAATGGTCCGCAGAAGGAACGTCCGGCTGAATCGGTCGGTGGACGATCGAGGCGGCTCGAGGATATGAGCATGAGCTCCACATCGCCGGCGAGCAGTGTCATGGTAGAATGGTAACGATGGCACCAAGTCAAAAAGCTTGTTATGTGGTACGTGGAAAGGGCACTTTTTAACCCCCCACGAAAAAGAGAGGTGTTATAAGTTTGTATTGTGTATGTGTCTGTCTGTGGCATCAAAGCTCCTGAACGGATGAACCCGGAAAGGGCATTGTCCACTTTGTATGGGGTTTTGGCCTGGAGTGAACAGTCACTGAGAATAAAAACAATATGTAGAATTGGTAGCTTTACCCTGTAGGAATATCAAAAATAATAAGGTTTTGTATCCAGGTGTTTCTAATAGTTTTTTAGGAAACATTTATAAATGGCTTAAGCGATAAGGCCGCCTAGATTGTATTCACTTTTTTATATATTTTTTTATTTTTGTGTCATGAATTATTTGTATTTTGGTGTATAGAATAAAGAGTATTTCATTCATTCATTCATTCATTAATGGTTTTTGAAATAAAATATTTTTTGCCTCATCTTATTTTTTAATCAGATTCATAACTTACAAAAGCTCAGCATATAGCAGACATGTCTGAAGATTTAGTCCATTATTGGATTGAATTAACAAAATCCCAATCCCAATAATTAATTTTATATCTGCCTATAACCAACATGTAGATATATAAAGCCCCTATCCAGCTACAACATCAGATGCTAATATCACATCAAATTATTTCATTATGAATCAAAGCCGTTACACAATATTTTCAGTCTAGAGACATTTTTATGATTGATAGGGCTTCAGAGACTGTGTGCAATTGTTAGAACATAGCAATTATTAAGTGCAAATCTATGCATCTTTGCAAGAACACCAGTTCACATTTTGTATCAGTACGTAGACATGAGATCTTGTTCTTAATAAAGAACATTTATAGCTAACACAAAAACAACGTTGCCAACCACTACTAGTAGAAGACTCTTCATTAGCCACAGTCGAAATGTTCAAAGCCAGAGTCCAGCAAGAATGCCATACTACAGTGCTATTAGTCACCTGTTGACAAAGCAAATATACCACACCATAAAAAAATAGGCTGCACGGGGACATGATACTATTCAAAGATTTGTTGGATAACAAATAGCGAATTAAACACTTACCACTTGGGGTGAGATCTACTGTATTACCGACATCACCTCCACCAGATCAAGGTTATGCCTTTTCCTTTGATTAAAGTCGGAATTACAATTGTTGCATCTCAATTCCATAGCATCGGACATCGGACATATTACATCCATGGTAGGAAATAGTAGGAATCAAGTCAACATTTGGGCTTGGAACAGTATCGGTAGGAATCAAAGGGGATATAATCACCACGTTCTAGTAGGAATGCCAGTGTTGTCGTAAATAGCGTCAACGGTGTCTATTATGATTAGCAAAGTTCGAGGTATAAAACGGAAAAACAACAAATAAAGAGGAAACGCTGCCAGCCTTCTGGGAACCTTGCTGATCGGCAGCAGCGGCAGCCTCGAAGAAGTTTTTTATATATTATAGTTGTACATTTGCTTGTATATTTTGTACATTTGTTGTAAATAAAATAATTATATTCACAAATAAATAATAACAAAACAAGAGATTACGATAACTTGAAATGACAGACAAGTCAATTCAAACCTCAGTCAAACTCTGTCAAAGCTGTCAAACTGCTTAAACCAGGGCTGCCATAAAAATAATAATTATATCGATTATCTTGAATAATCGAAATGCAATAATTCAATAGTAACATTACTTCTTTACTTGTAAATATATGAATGCAGTACAACGTGATTTCACGATTTTAATGCCTTTGTTAAATGTTTTGAATAATTAAACATCCTTCTTATGAAGTTAAATAAAATAGTATTATTGTAATCGATATAAAATACATATTTTAAAATCGATTTTTATTAATTGTAATTGTTTTTTTTTATGCTGGCAATGTGACGCAGTCGTAATGCCGACAGGAAAAAGTAATTATGATTTAAAATACTTATTTATTTGATGTTTTTATCAGTGTAAATCTACACAACTAAAAATGACCAATATTCATGGTTTAATTAAAGATATTTTTGGGTACAAATGTTTTTCTCTAACAATTCTGTTCACGCCAAGCCGAAAATGAACAATGCCCTTTGAAACGGTTTAATACTGTTTGAACATTATTTGTTTCCTTTCTAGTAACTGCATAGAGAAACAAACAGTATAGCATAGCGAATGTAATTGTAATATTTTTATTGGTTTACATTAGTTTTAACATTATACCACAGATATTATAAATGTATGTTTGTATGGATGTATGTATGTTACTCATTTACGCCAGAACGGCTGAATGGATCTGGATGAATTTGGCATAGACATAGATTATAGTCTGGAATAGCACATAGGCTACTTTATATCCTGGGAAAAGATAACATCCCTCGGGAACGCGGGTAAAACCGCATGGAGGAACGCTAGTTTAAAGTAAATAATAAAATATGACTCACCATTCGATCCAAAATTCTCAACCAAAGCTTCTGTACATGCTGAAATGCAGAGGGCGCTGGACACGACGTTAGCGAAGAAAAACAACGTGCCGATCGCGCCACCGAACTCTGGACCTAATGTCCTACTTATCATGACTGGTTTTCAGTTGAGGTTATTAATTACTAATTTGGATGAGGTCGGTGGTCGTAGATAAGGTTAATATGATAGGTGATTGGCAATGTCAAGTATTTTATGGCGATGATAGCTCAGTGGTAGTGACGTCGGATACCGCGGCGAAGGTCGAGGGTTCGAATCCTACAATGGGCTTGAGCTTTCGGTGAAGGAAAACATCGTGAGGAAACCATAGCACGGTGGTAGGGTACTTTGTAGTACTCGACTGGCTGGCTACCACCCTCAAGTTGAAAATCTGTCGCCAAGCACCTATCGGTGTGTTCCGACAGTTGCACTTGAGAGCCAGTTCCCATCTAGGCTTTGTGTGCTTACCACCTTCGGCCACATCATCACTTACCATAGTGAGATTGTAGTCAAACACAAGCCTATCCAAAATAAAAATAAAAAGTAGATACCTATCTATTATTATAAAAAAGGCGATGATAGCACAAGTTGTCGCCAAGCACGATTTTTGAGCCAAACATGTTTGAATGTTGAATTGTATGTACAAATATATTTCCTGTATGAGAATAGAACCCATGACCTATGACGTAGGTAGTGTGTTCAATTACTACGCCAACCGGCCCGACAATATTCAAAAAAATATTCAATTGTATCATTTCCGTTGAGGAATTCCTCATATCTTCAAATTCCTCCAATCATGATAACATGTTCAAATAATCATTAACAATCAACAAAAACATGTAGTCGAATTGAACTTACATTTTTTAAAGTCAATTAAAATAATAATGAACCTTATTATCATAGTAAAAGGATACAATATACCCCGCCGCCTTCCACCGCACCATTGGTCGATATAGCACATATTGAAGTCACAGTGAATACCACTATTAAATACGCCAGTCCAAATTGTCCCAGTGTCACTAAGAGACCTGCATTACCCACTAAATAACCTGAAATAAATAAATAAATTAGTGCTTTTTAGGGTTCCGTACCCAAAGGGTAAAAACGGGACCCAATTACTAAGACTTCGCTGTCGCGATAGCTAGACAGTTGAAATTTTCACAGATGATGTATTTCTGTTGCCGCTATAACAACAAAAATAAATTAAAAACAATAAAATAAATATGTAAGGGGGGCTCCCATACAACAAACGCGATTTTTTGCCCTTTTTTGCTCGATATCAATAATGGCAACAGGTAGGCACTTGAAATATTCACAAGATACTCAGTTGTATTTTTACTTTAATAATAATAAATAATAAAATTAAAATTAAATAAAGAAAAAAACCGGCCAAGTGCGAGTCTTAACTTAAAAGTTAAGACTCGCACTTGGCCGGTTTTTTTCTTAGCAACTAAATTAATTATACCACAATAATTACAACACATAAAAAAGAATAAATAAGCCCATCAACACGTAATTTAATTGTTGAATCAATAAATACGTCAAACAACCGCTTACTTATACCACAGTATAAAGATATACTTAATACAAATATTATCAACCACTGTTAGGTAGGTAAGAGAATGAATCATTGCATATCGAAATATTAGCTAGGTCTTTTTCTGTGTTTCATCTTTTTAGGGTACCTACTGTCTGTATGTACCTATGTCAGTCTTTAGCGCGTAAACTGAACGAGTTAGACCTGGGTAAAACAAATTGCGAGAAAACACTAGCGCATGCGTAGTTACAATTACAATATAGTCCGAATATCTAGGCAGGTATATAAAATTATTTATATATTGATAAGAATCTATGCCCAAATAGACCCAAAAAAACTTTTTTTAAGTAACATATTTTTATTCAGGCATTCTGTTTATACGTCCAAGATTCTAGGCTTCCTTCCTTTCAAATCATATTAAATTAATAATAAAAATGTTTTCAGACACCGAATTATCTTTATTTTCGGTTCCATGTAACTACAAGGTTAAATAAAACCATTGTTTCGTAACTTCCAGTTAAATTTAATACGCTTTTACTTCACCAAAATGAAATAACCTAGTTGACAATGCGACGGCCTTGGGGGCGGGTCAAGACACTGCGATTCGCCGAATGTCTGATAACAAGTGATGTTTTGTTTGTCTATGGATTTAAGATGATTAGGTTACAATACCTATTATTTTTATTTATTTAATGACTAGTTTTCCTCCCCCCGGTTTCACCCGCGTTCCCGAGGGATCTTATATTTTCCCGGGATAAAAAGTATCCTATATGTTATTCCAGTATATGGTCTACCTGTGTGCTAAGTTTCATTAAAATTCGTTCAGCTGTTTTTGCGTGAAAGAGTAACAAACATCTACACATCCAAACATACTTTCTCATCATATACATAATATTAGTAGGATAGTAGGATGTTACAGTCACAGAATTATTATGGGGGCGTTTACACATTACCACAAATCGGGTAATTTACTGACTTAAAAAAATGAGGTTATTAACAACCAATTATTTATTATAATATTGTAAAATCATAAGTAAATATACAGCAGTAGGCAATGTCTATTCATTCTTAATGCAATAAACATCCTTACTATTATAAATGTGAGTTTGTTTGGATGTGAAGATGTTTGTTACTGTTTCACACAAGAACTACGAAACAGAATTTGATTTACCTTGGTACAGGTAGACCATATCCTGGAATAAAACATAGGATAACATTTTATCCAAAAAAGATAAGATTTCTCGGTATACCGCGGGGGACAGAAGGTCTACAGTAAAAAGGTATTAGGAAAACATAAGTAAATAAATAAATAAAAATCTTTATTAGACCACATAAAAAAACACAATTAGGTTGAAGTCTCTGACCTTTATGATAGGCAAAGCCTGTATACTAATGGTCAGCTCCTTCCCTACTTATAGTTGACAACATTTAGAAGTGTTCAATATACAGTTAAATCTAATGATAAAAGCTAGAAATCAAATTAAATTAAGTGTCGTGCAATTAACAATATAAATTAATTGTGATATAAGAAGTGTGTGTGTGTTGTAACTTACCCATTCGAATAAATATAAGAGCACTAAACATGGACAGCACCACCGGACAGAACACTCCAGCGAAGGTACCCACCTTCTTGACGCCAGGCCTCTCAGTTCTGAACTCACCAAATTCCACATAACCTACACAAAAATTAACAATATTGTTAGATATTCCATAATGTTAACAGTGATATGACTTCGGATTACGCAAAATTGTTGCATTCTTTTTCAATTTAAAATAATCTCTAAATCAATATTTCCAATTATTACTTTATTTACGTTTACAATTATTATTATTAAAACTACTAGCCATCAACTCTAGTTGAAAAATTAAATGAAATGAAAATGATTTTTTATTCAAATAGGCTTTTACAAGCACTTATGAATAGTCTAGACTCTAATGCTCGGTTCGGAAGGTTGCTTTTGCTGAGAAGAAACGGCAATAGACTCAGCAAGTACACTTTTCAAACACAACTTGCACCTATTACATTTAATCATTATTTATTTATCTAGTCTCACTGATAATATTTGCGTGTTAAGCTAGCAAAATAATAATAAATAGAATTTAATTATAACTGACTAATTAAATAACAAACTCAAGAAGTTTCACCCGCATTCCCATTTTACCCCTCTCTGAGATTTAAATTAAAAAATCACTTTCTTGGTAAACTCAAACAAAAAAACATCAATAAAAAAAAAACAATCACCAAACTTTTCTCCCATCATGTTTTAAACGTAACAACAAAATCGGCGTCACCAATGCACAGGTTACAAACCACAACTGACCTCAATGCAGTTTATGCAGTATTATCAATAAAATTGTTTAATGTTTATAAGTTTTTCTGTTTAAACGTCAGCCTTAGATACCTTGAGGACTGAGATATTTCAAAACAATAGTAGTCTACACAGTTGAAATAGAAATCAATGAAAGCAAGTACACATAATAAACATACAAAAGTATGCATAATGGAAGCAGATTATTCCGCATCCTTATCTAATAGCTAAAAATTACTTCAAAAGCCAAATTGAGTGTGATTATTTATTTGTTTATAATCTATTATCTTGCAGTGTTGTAGGAAGGATTATTTTGATATTTTTAATGGGGATAGTTTTTTTTTAATTCTGGATGAGCTTGTGTTTGACCACAATCTCACCATGGTAAATGATGATGTGGTCGAAGATGGTAAACACACAAAGCTGTCGGAACACACCGATAGGTGCTTGGCAACAGATTTTTAACTTGAGGGTGGTTGCCGGTAGCCAGCCAGTCCAGCCAGTCGGTTGTACTACAAAGTACCCTACCACCATGCTATGATTTCCTCACAATGTATTCCTTCACCGAAAGCTCAAGCTCATGGTAGGATTCGAACCCACAATCTTCGCCGTAATCCGACGTCACTACCACTGCGCTGTCATTAATAAAATGACAATGTGGAGTAGAGTTAAGAGAGAAGACAGTGGAGAGAAACCAAGGTTTAAATAAGCATCATACCTTCTCCTGGTGTTCTGTTACTGGGTCCTCTACTAAGCCTCATTCTAAGCTTGTGCATCAGCCCTGGTGACCCAGATGAGCTGTTTACACTTGGTGCAAGTGGGTCCAATGTTTCAGCCATATCTGGTGGCTTCGTCACTGCAATAGAAGAGAATTTCTATATAAGTGTTTGCATTAATTTAAATAGTTAATTATGGTGGATATATGGGGATTATATTTTGTTACATCCATAAAAAAATTGATAATAAATAATGATGAATTAGATTGACATAATCAATTATTGTCATAATAATTACTATAATTACTTATTTTGATTTGAAAATCAATATTATAATGGGAATAATAAGATAAAATTTATATAGTGACTTGCTGTGAAGTTAATCATTAACCCTTTGGCTCACGGATCAGACAATAGTCTGATAAGGTTTTTTTTTTATTATTATTTAATTGTGTGATCTGTCTATGAAGTTTATAAGCAGATGAGATGTAGGCTTATTGGCTGATAAGTAACTTTTTTTTATTGAGACCTATACTCATTAATAAAGTGACTTTTATTTACAAAAAAATACTATTCCAGGAAGTAATCACAACTCAAGTTATTAATTAACAATGTCCAACAAAGATTATATTGGTATAGATTTGTAAATGATACTAAATGTTGGTTCAAAAATAGGTGAAATACAATAATAAGGGTTCAACACATTTCACCAATTACTGGCATACAAAATATACTTAAATAATATTAATGCAACAGGTACATCAAATAGATAAGGGTTAAACTTACAATATCATTTATAAATTAGTCTGCAATAAATAAACAACATTTCAATAATTTAATTTATATAGAAAGGAATATAAAACATTTGCATTGAATTTTGGAATTGAATACCATCACTTATAGAAATTTGCTATACCAATTAAATAAACTAAAGTAATAATCACCACACTTAATAAGTACTCACTCAAATTAAAATCACCCATTATCAATCAGCACACTTATTATCAGTTGTAATTAGATCACACAGCTGCATCTATTCACAATAATTATTATAATGAAGCCAATGAGATGTACAAGAATGACTAATGACAAAAACTATACAAGGCGACAAGTACCTAATAATATCCAATAATCACATAGTATAGGAACTTTTAGAACAAATTCTCAGCCTATAGTTTTAGTGACCTACTTGATTTGTAATGATGACCTCACCAGATTCTAATACGAAAAGTATCTTTCTCACATAGAAACATTGGTAACTATATCGTAATGAGTATTTTACGTGTCCGGTAAAAACGCGTAGGCGCAAAATCTGACACAAGTAAGATAGAAACGGTACAGTGGAATGCAATCGATGTTTTTTTACATATCTAATGAGAAGCAAAACAATGCATGCTTACTCACCAGTCTAACGTTAAGAAGTCAATTGGTCGTTTTTTTGTTGTTTGTATAGTCAAACTCTGTTCATATCATAGTTCCGTGTTGTTTTTTAGCGATAATTAACGGAAATTGTTAAATTATGCGAAAATCCCTCTCGCTTAGTCCAAACGGCCAAGTAAACGTCGCGCCGAAAAATAACAAGGCTGAACAAGGCGACTTGTTGGATGGATTGGATTTTCAGCGGACTGACAGTGACAGTTGTTTTTATTGACCATAGATAGTTTTTTATTATTACTTTTTTATTATTAGTATTTTATTAATAATTATGTTCATATAGTAATTTTGTTTTCTATTTAAAAAACTGGTTTAATCAAAAAAATAAATAAATATTAGATACACTGAAAGGCCTTACGCACCATGCATCTTGCTGTACGTCCCGCCAAGGCCATGCACAATACAAGATGAAAAACGACTGTGATGTGAATAGGCTCGACCAACGTGACCTTGGCGAGACGTACAGCAAGATGGATGGTGCGTAAAGGCCTTTTCATCGTGCATGGCCTTCAAGTGATTACATACTCTTTGATGACCTTAACGCTGGTTTAACAATCAATACCTTAACGGGACGTACAGCGGGGATGGATGGTGTGTAAGGCCTTTAAATTATTGATCTGTTATAAAATTGTTACTTATTCAATTTGTTAAATAGTAAGTTTGTCTGGCAGGACCACCATCATGAATTGAATACTTTGAGTATTAAATTGAATATTAAATTGTGAGTCTGTTGCTGATTTCTCATCTCATCAAATATCAGATCAGACTGTCTATCAGTCCTTGGTTCAAAACACAGAGTACTTTTTAATACTGGGTTCAAAATGAGCAGATCCTTCTTTACTTCCAGAAATTATTTCCTTATTATTATTTATTTAGTGTAAACATTTTGTATGTGCAAAAACAATGTTTTGGCATCCATCAGGCATAAATCATGTAGTCAGGTGATGATTGATAGACAAACATAACTACATGTTATTTAAATTGTATGTATTACATACATAGCCATGCATAATAGTATCAATTAATAATTAAAGGAAAAACTTTGAATTGTCTTAATTAGAAAATCATTTATTCATTTGACCATAACATAGCATTTATGTTAATCACTTGTTTTGAGGATGTTGTACCTATCAAACTGTACTTATTACTAAATGTAACATTAAATTACTTAGGAATTATAGCTATAACTAAATTCTATCTAAAGATTCCAACATGATGATGCTATTCCCTCTAATTACCTGTGAACAACACAAAAATAAATAAATAAATTAATATCCTCGGACATTTTTCACACACGGCTATCTGATCCCAAACTAAGCAGAGCTTGTACTATGGAAACCAGATGACTGATATACTACATATACAACATTTTTTTTTTGTTGTAATACATACTTAAATAGATAATTACACCCAGACTCAGGACAAACAGACATGTTCATGCACACAAATGTCTGTCCTGGATGGGAATCGAACCCACGACCTGCGGCGTGATAGGCAGTGTGTTAACCAACCACGCCAACCGGTTTTAGATGATTGAAATCTTAAAACACAACTAACACAAGTGATATGCTGTGCCTTATATTCAGTACAAAATACGAGTATAAGCATTTAAATTCATAAGGCAAGGTCCTATGTTACCAGGCGTACCGGCACACACTCACTTACACATCTAGTTGCACAAGGATTATAAGGCTTAATGCAATGATAGCTCAGTGGTAGTGAGGTCGGATACCGCGGCGATGGTGATAGTTTCAAATCCTACAATGAGCTTGAGCTTTAGGTGAAGGAAAACATTGTGAGGAAACCATAGCATGTTGGTTGGGTACTTTGTAGTACCCGACTGGCTGGCTACCACCCTCAAGATGAAAATCTGTTGCTAAGCACCTATCGGTGTGTTTCGACAGCTGCACCTACTGCATCTTGCATACCAGTGGCATCCAAGATGCAGTACAGTTCCAGCATTGTTTCTGTCAATCAGTATTGAGACTGCTATGACCCAACAGAAGTTGTGACAACCATGCTTTACTTAATGGACACATAAGATAGGTCCAGAGCAGGTCTTATACTAGTCTCACAAGCGTATTCTCTTGCCATTCTAATTTCAAAAATGTAATTATCATGTATCATACTGGCATTAACCTGTCAGTTCTTCCTTGGGACAATCAGGGTTTCAGAGTCCGCACCACTTGGTTCTCAAATGGGACAATTGAGACAGTGACATTTACTTGAAAATTGGGTGCGAATTTTTAAATTTTGAAAATTGTATGCGCATAGTTTGACAGGTTAATAACGTGAGTCAACAGATTAACTCTTTAAAACTGTAAATTAAACTATATAGTTTAACATGTTCAGTGCTAAATATGCATACACACGTCAATCTATAATCCCAAGTGCTACTTGACGTATCTCTAATACCACACTGACATTGCGTATGCTTAGCATTGAAAATTTTAACCACCAATTCCAGTCCAGTTCTCAGATTACCATTATGACGGATAGAAGGGCCAAATGGAAGAAAAGTGCACATTGCACCAATCTCAAACCTAAGTGGGAACTGGCCAGGTAGATAATGCTAATAATGATTATGACTGACATACCAAATCAGCAATATTAAATGATGAAACAATTGATTGAATGGAGTTCTGTAATAGCTTGTTTCCGAGTAATATTAGATGTTTTATACACTAATTTGTGGGAGTAACTTCTGAAAATTAGCAAATATAAACACATACCACCATTCCAATGTTATTACGCTGTCCATCTTTACATTCTTCAACAGACTCGTCAAGAACGAGGTTCATGAATGGATCAAATCCACGAAGCACACCGGTCACAGCCCGACCGGCATTCAATTTTAAGGATAACTTTTTGTCCATGAACCTGTAAATTTTGCATATTTTTCAAACACAGGTAATACAAAAGATATGGATAATAATAATTGTTCGTAATATTGATTAACTGCAAGTAAAAATAGCATAAAAAATTAAAAGAGCATTTGGTAAGGTTATTATGACGCGCATGGGACGCCAACGAATTTTGCATTATTTTTTTTTACTAACACTTAGTAAGTACTCACTTTTTTAATTCGGGAGGATGAGCCTTCGACATTTTAGTATTTTCTTCAGACTGAACTACTTGTATTCAAGTAAAATTACGAATATTCGTAAATAATCTAATTGCTGAAATAATAACACTACACCCGTACCACAATGTTAAACAGTGTTGCCGCTGGTCAAACAAACATTATTGGGCAGCCGTACTCGAGAAATAAAACTATACTAACAAAATTTGCCGTACTAACTCTTTTTATTATTTATTTCTAGAAATCAAAACAATACATATTGTTCACTCCACTCTTCCCATCAAATCTGAATTAATTTTCGTAATTTGAAGATTTTTTTATTATGTTGATCATTTCGGTGGTTGTCATAAAGCTCTTACAGTTTCAATGCTTTTTAGCAAAGCACTGTTTTGCTAATATAAGCTCAGTCTAAAACATGTTTGCTAATTTCAATATTTTTTAAGAGCTTTGTTATAATAGGCAGCGTCGCGCTTTGGGGTAAAAATATCGTTTTTTAACTCTGCATTATTTTGGATGCAACTGATGAATGATAATAGCCATATTTTTTTCATTTGCCCATCCCTAGAAACAAGATCGAGGCAACTTGAGGCGAGGACTGGGAGTGGGCAAGTTAAAATGTATTCGGGAATTCCCAATACCAAAAATAAAAACAATTTATTTACAACAAATGTACAAAATATTCAAACTATAATATATAAATATACGTTGTCTTTTACACGAATTGGGTGCGTTCATTTTAACGCATAAATTATCCACGTTCTGTAATTGCTTTAGATACATTTCATTTTTTTAACTTAATGCTTTAGTTGTCGTATGCCGTACAATTTGTCCTTTAGAAGCGTGATTGCCGTACAAAACGGCAATTGCCGTACGTTTGGCACAGCTGCAGTGGTTTTTTTTTCACAATATTGCCTGCCACTTGCCAGATTAAAATAAATGTAAAAAAATTACATAAATATAAAAAAAAAGTGAGATGAATTATTGTGGTTATTAGGTATTCATTTGAAATCAGTGAAAAAATTCATAGAAAAAGTCTAAGAAACTACTGGCAAAATTCCGCAATAACTTTCTTAAAACCATTATTAATTAATAATAATTTGTAACTGTAATCGTTATTTAATAAAAAGGCTTTCTTTTATTTGTTCTTTCTTTTTTACAAAATATGTTGTTTTATACAAGTTTTTGAACGAATGTTTTTTCAGGTGGTTCGAGTGCTGCTATGATAAAATAATCAAAAGGTTAATATATTTTTACTTTTCTGAAGAATGCAAGTAGTAATATTAATAGATATAATTAATAAATACTGTAAAAATGTATTAGGATGAAGCTACATAATCGTAGCATGAATTAATTATAGCTTAGTTTCAATCATTGCCACATTGAAAATCTTTCTAACACGTATAATCCAATTTATTTTAAAACGTTTGAATATATTTGCCGCGTGTATGCGAACGTGCTAGTTTTAAATTGAGTTGGATTGTAGTCACTCCTTTTATCACACATCAAAGTATGTAACCAACCAACAATAGCAACAAGTAGCCAGCTGGGAGGATGGATGCTGCTGAGATAATGCATTCTATTCTCCAATAAATAGACACGTTTTGTATTTTTTTAATAATGAATGTTTATTAATTAAAAGCAACAAAGTGAAAAGTTTGTGTTTGTGTTTCCGTTCGAAATATGGATGAATCCGGGATTGATATGGGCTTTGATCTTGCATCTTTGCTGACGAATGATTTTAGTGTTGATCAGAGGATTTTGGAGGAGATGACTGCTACCCAGCAGCATCAAGACTTCATGTTCTACGAGTTGAAATCGAAAGCGGTGCCGATAACCGAGAGGTAAGTGGTATCTTGTTAGGATCGCGCAAACTTGTTTAGCATCTTGCGTAGTGGCTTGTGGCGAATAATTGGCGAATATTTTTAGCACAATATATGAGGAACAATTTCACCGAACTTCGAGCGCCCGCGACCCTGTAAACTGGACTTGGCAAAGCCCCCAAATGTACCATCGTGTTTATCTTTGATCTCCACATTTTGGTAGCATTCCATCGTCGGATGTGTTTTTTCTTCTACACAGATACCAAAAGGTATTTTTGCGTCAATAATTAGTTATCTCATCTGCATATTATTTATTATGAAAAAGGGGCGCACTTTTTAAACGAATGCACTTTCCCGCCAACTTCCTGGTTCCCAATTTTACGCGGGAAAAGTTGCGAGTTTTTACCGTCCATTTATTTATTGCTTTATGGAAACTTATTATGAAACAGGTAGCAAGACTATAAAAGTGAGATGTCTTCTTTGAGTATTAAACCACCGATGTCTTGATATTGAAGTTCGCTAAAATACTTTCAAAATTGACCTCCTTTTCGATCCCCAGACGTTGAAAAAGTCAGTCGCGTCCAAACATCAAATGGAATGTAGCTGAGTGCATCCTTTACTTTAAATATTTCTACGTGTTTATGTATTTCAATATATATAAATTGACGATGATTATTCGTTAAATATATTATATTAATGTACGTTTAATGTGGACCTTCCTTGTAATCCAAAAAGATCGCACAATAAAACCTAAGCGCGCGCGCAGCGCAGTCAGTGATCGCAGAGTTACGTAAAATAGAATAACATCATTTTGTTGCGTGACTGCATTTTTTTTATTGTATTTATTTCGCTTTTAGTTATAAATTAAATGGATGCATAGGACATTGCATGCAATTTGTGTTAAATTTTGGGTCGAAGGAGTAAGATAGTAAGCTGATGAATAAACCTACCTAACTTAATAATTAGACAAATATCGACGCCTAAAGAATATTCACGAAGCATCCAAGAACACGGTTCTTAAAATTGTAATTCTACTTTTAAACTGTTAGATAGGTATCTTAGTTTATTGTTGCTATTATTAATTTACAAAAGCTGCCCAACCACAGACAAAAAGTGCCTATGGTATCCAAACCTCGTCTCAAATAAGGTCTCCGCTCATTAGAGTTATTTACATCGAACGCAACCAGAATGTATCTCATAATATTGCATATTAAAATAAGAGCTTTGTACGTATTATTTTCTATCATAAGGGTCAGGAACGCGCGAGTGATACCCTTGGTGTTACAAAGGTCTATTCTATGTATAGGCTGCGTACGACCCAAAAAAAATTGATAAAAAAATCTATAAGACAGTAAAAACAGCTACCTCAACTATTCATATCTTATAAAATAAAATAAAAATATGACTTCGTACTAAAACAAGGTAAAACTAATCTGCATACACGGATGTTATCAATAGTGTCAATAACCTTATAATACGTGAAATATCTGACGTACGAGTCCGAATCGCATCTACAGAAAACATGTGCCGGTCATGTCAGGTGTTTGAAAAAAAAAGATATATCCCTGACTGACATATCAAATCAGCTTCTTTTTATGAAACGTCAAAACGACAGTTTATATGGAGGTTTGTATGAAATACGTGCTTGTGACGTCATAAATATACATCATCAAAAGATCTACTCTTTGTTGTTAAAATGCCAGTTAATTATAAAATTGTTGAATTTTACAAAGTGTTCGCTATTTACGAATATTTTTAGGTGTTTTTACACCGTTGTTGCACTGTTACTATTACTAAGACTTCGCTTTCTGTCCGTCTGTCTGTCTGTCACCTGTATCTCAAGAACCGCAATAGCTAGACAGTTGAAATTTTCTCAAATTATGTATCTCTGTTGCCGCTATAAAAACAAAATAAAATAAATATTTAAAGGGGGATCTAAAGGGACAATATGATCAAGCATTGTTCAATACAGATTTGAGTTCTGATTCCCAAACCAAACTCAACTAGAATTGATTTTCACCTAGTCAAAGCTCGTGAATTTGATCCGCATAACGTCTTCCTGCATGCAGTTCAAATAAATTCTAAAGGTCCACCAGACGTCGTCAATTTATCACTGAGAGAGAGACGTGAAAAAAAATACAGGACTGCATCAACGTGGTGAGATTTGCTGTATATATATCTTAAAAATGTCTTTATCATACTTAATTTTATGACGTATTTTGCTAAGCCGCACGTTCACATTTCACGCAACATGATTTTGTGTCTCTATGTGCACAATAATCGTGTAATATTAAATATATTTTGTGCGCATTTATTATACTATCGAAAGTAAGTGTTATGCAAAAATATTCAAATCAGAACAAAGAGTGGTCACAAAAGATTGTAGTTTGAAAAATTATCTAACTATTGCGACTGTAATTTTAGCCATCAAGTAATCCATTAAAATTAAAATAAAATCTCCAAAAGCTTTATTCCTGTGTTAGATTTAAATGATGATACATATAATTTCAGATACGCGATCATATTCTGAAGACAAAAGCCGAAATTACGATTGCCGAAAGTAAAATCAAAAAAGAAACACTTGTCTATCTCTGACCAAATAGCCTCAGAGTTTATTGCCGGCTCTTCTCAGCAAAAGCAACCTTCCGAACCGAGCATTAGAGTCTAGACTATTCATAAGTGCTTGTAAAGGCCTATTTGAATAAAAACATTTTAATTTTCAATAAAAAAGGTAGACAGAGCCCCGCGCACTTAAAGTGAAGCACAGTAAAGGAAGCCGAATTTGATAAAGAAAGCCGTTCGCGTTTCTGTGAGTGAGACGCGAGGCACGCGGGATTACTTCATTCATCACAAACAATACGTTCTTTATCTTTTTAGGTTTTTTATTTGTTCTGTGAATATAAATGAATGGATACGCAATAGATTTTTTATATCCTCTTTTTTGTATCTTAAGAGTTTTATTAACAACTAATACAATCAATATACGTATAAAAATCATCAAGGTTGCGGATCAACAAGGTCGTGGATAGTTACAAATCTGTTGCCATGCGGTTATGATTAGATAGAAACTACACTCAACACCAAGAGCCAATTGAAGATTTGTTAAAACCAACCAATGATTGAATTGAAAATTAATCATTTCTCTATGTTAGAACCTTAAACTCCAAAATACTATAACATGCCGTTACATGCCTCTGTTCCTTTCAAGGACAAGTAGAAAATATTAATACATTTCTATTACTAATTTTCAACGCCGTCAATGGTCTGTGACGTTACCCAAACGGCATCCAGAAAATTAAAAATAATGTTGTTACTGAACAGTGCGGTGTACGCCAATATTTTCGCTCCGGTTGCTCTGTGCCTTAAATGACGGACGTGCAATTTATTGGTTGCCATGCTCGAAATAACCTCCATTTTATCGTCATTCGAAACAAATTGAACATTCTAATACATAATATGAAACTAGTACTAGATAATATTATTAGTGGTTGGTACTTTGTAGTATTCACTGGCTGGCTACTAACCGCTACTACCCTCAAGTTGAAAATCTGTCGCAAAGCAGTTCCGCCAGTTGCACTTGAGAGCCAGTTGTCTTTAAGTAATTGTAAGAATTCCGCTGGTATTGCTAATGTCTATAGGCGACGGTATTAATTTACAATCAGGTGGTCCGCCTGCCTTGTGGTATAAAAAAAAACAAGGAATACTAAATATGTTTTTGTAAAGAAAAGTAAAATGGGTGACCATATTCGACAGATCTCTTTTACAGCTATTTTGAAAACAGATGTTTCTTTGAAGGAACAATCTGTAAATCGGAAGAGTCATTGACAAATGTTCGCACACATATGCGACCCCATACCGTAACTTGTTACAGTACCAAAGACGTGATAAATGTTTAAGTATGTGCGAATACTTGAATGGTATCACAACAATCATGCCTGATAGTCACGATCGTGTCAGCTGTCTCTTTCTTTTTGTTTGCTTTGAAAAGGAAGTATGTAATGAATATCTTCTCGATCTAGATTGTTTGAAGGCAATTCAATGTTAGACCAGAAATTATACTGAACAAGTATCGCTGTATAAAATTTTTCAATTAGTTATTATTTCAGCTTGCTGCTTGACTTTTTTGTAAGCGGACCATACCATTTTTGATAGGATGTATCCAAATAAATAATAATATCCTAAAGATTTATTTTAAAAATCAAAGCCTTGAGTTGAGTATCGTAAAAGTTTTGAAAATACGACCTGAGATAACAAATGATAGCTTTTACGAGAATTCTGGTACAAATATTCAACGCTCCCTTGTTATTAAAGTTCATGGCCTCTGTACTGAGAGAGATGATTGTTTATACCTTATCAATGATAGCTATAAACTTGTCATCCTCTGATATTGGAATGATCAATTTCATGAACTATCAGAAATCGAGCGTTTTGGCGGAGCAATGCTCCTAATACCCTCAGCTTGAGGTAGTAAATGGAAAAAAAATGGACTGATTGTGTTTCAAATCGCAATAAACTATAGTTTTTTTTTTATTCTCGATAAGATGATGTAGCCGAAGGTGGTAAGCACACAAAGCCTAGATGGGAACTGGCTCTCAAGTGCAGTTGTCGGAACACACCGCCAGGTGCTTGGCGAAAGATTTTCAACTTGAGGGTGGTTTTCAGCCAGTCGGGTACTACAAAGTACCCTACCACCGTGCTATAGTTTCCTCACGATATTTTCCTTCACCGAAAGCTCAAGCTCATTATAGGATTCGAACCCACGACCTTCGCCGCGGTATCCGACGTCACTACCACTGAGCTATCATCGCCTTATAACATATTGAAAAAGGATATAAAATATTGAAAGCTATCAAATTAATCTATGCTTTAGTCGTTTACTAAAGAAATGACGTGACCAATTTTGATGGCGACTAAATTCACATTGAAATCAAGCAATTTGACTAATTCAGAGGTACCAAATGAGACCTATCAAAAGATTTGGACATGCTCTAGTCCATCAAGACTGTCTGGAAACCAATTAAGAAATTATTTCAGAGCGTGTGTCTTCAAAACAGTTTTATGTCACAACAAATATAAAGTACATCTTGATGCATCATGTGTCGATTGAGAGCCTTTTTCTTGCCATGACTAATATGGAGGGCAGATCTCGAGCTTGGTAGATTGGTTTAGAATTTTGGGATTAGTTCTCTCACTAGCTGTTTCAATTTTTATGATGAAGGTTGAATGAAGGTAACTTATAAAGTGATCCAGAAAGGTGACTAGAATATGATGATAGTATATCTATGAAAGTATGAAAGAGAAAAGGCGTAAATACAACAACAAACGATTTAATTAAGGTCAAGATAACATAATGTTGGTCCGGCAAAATGCACGTTTTATACACCGGTGATATAAAAATAACCTTTGACATTTTATCTGAAATAAATATACATTTCCAAAGCAAATTTAAATCTTAGGATTTTTGCTGGTCAAACGTGAAACAATTACGATATCCCAAAATAGAAATAAATCGCGTATATTTTTTGCATCCTTGAATATGGTGATCAATAGTTCGTTAGCATGTGCGTAAACTCCTGATCTACCCATGCGGATACGCACGTCATAAATCGGACTACTTTTAAATTTACTCTATTATGCTATTGACATTCGATCAGCACCCGATGGCAATCGACCGACAGCAGCACCATCTATCAATTATGATCAACGGTAGGTTATTGGTTCGATCGATGTTTATTGAACCTCGTTTGAGCACTGCTTACGGTGAAGTGGCGACTAGCAACAACTATTTAAGAAACTACACAAGATTCGTTGTATGTAGTATCATGCATGTTGATAATATTCAAAACAAATTATACAATTAAGATTAGACCTATTAGCTTATGACCTTTAAATAAGTTCCCGGTTTGATAAACCAATAAACATCCTCATTTTTTTGCTCTCGTTGCTCTACTCTGGTAGAGTCAATTGTAACGTTCATAAGTCCTTACCAGGGCCTAAACTAAATAAATGAGTTTTGAGTTTGAGACAACAAATACTTCGTTCTCTGCTTGGTCTGTCTGAACGCACTAATCTAAACCTTCCATAATTAAACTGAGTTCCACATCTTGTTTGCCTAGACTGGCGATAATAAAAATAAATCAATGTACAGAACATTGCAGTTTTGTATTTAACCCTTGGACTGACGGACAATCTGCCTCCTGCTTCACTATTGGTCAATGACACCGCGTCTAATGGCCGTATATCTCTGCTGACCAATCACGGGTAATTTCTGAATTGATAGCAATTTAGCACAATGATACTTTTGATAGTGCACGCACAGCTCCGGATATCTAGCGAGGAGTGTTAGGTTCATGTTCATAATCATAATTGGTTTACTATCGTGCTAACTGTAGTTCGATAAGGCTATCAGACCAGACGGCTTTGTGGAAGCATTAAGATCTACCGCCTATTCATGTGGTGATTTCTTTTGTTTATTAGGAACTATCTAGAAGAAAGGAATAGGTTGTTGATGCATAAGGGCTCTGAATAAATTGGTACTGAGTTTCAAAGACTGATGTTTTGGTATATGTTTCGCAGTGGACAAACTGTCCTAAATGTGATGACGATATAAATTCGTCTTCAGAATGAAAGTTAACATGCAGATAGATTTTGTGTGGAAACATAAGTCGGTACACAAAATGCCAATGATTCCAAGGAAACCATAAAATGGTGGTGGTAGGGTACTTCGAGGTTGATATCCAGTCGCCTCAAAGATTTCTCTCGTGTGCTATCTACCGGTGCAGACCTGAAAGCCCTTATGGTGCTTACCGAATTTGGCCAGATTTATTAGTAATTATATCGTCCATACAATTGTGGTTTTAGAAAGATGTATTTGGGATTCAGATTTAGAAGTTTTACCTACGTAAACGATAGTCGACTCACATCAAATCCGGTGGGGCATGGTGGGGCATGAAGTTCCGCTATATACTCCGGCTGGTTAATACCAATTAATTGCTCAAACTTTGGCGATGAACCATGATAGTCATCATGCGTCACACACAAGAATTTGCTATGAAACTGAATATTATTACAGGTGCTGTTACTAAGCAGCCATCTTTTACAAATGTTTGTGAATACTATGTAGAAGTGACTCTATGTTTGCTCAAATCATATCAGACACTCTCTGTCATATTATTTATTGTTGCAAGAATTCATAAATGTCTGACGTTCTTTGAAATTTTTTTTCTGTTCCTGCATCAATTTCTAAGAAATTAACGCATCTATCGTATTTGCGAATGTTGGCTGAAGATTTTAATTAATTTTTAACAATAAGTAATTACAAATTATATAAACTAAAGGTTCTTGTGATTTAACAATAATGTGGAAATTACTTAAAGCTGTAGATATTTCTTTTGAAATTAAACTGCGATCCATGATTCTTTTTCACATAATACCAGAAGTTGATTTAAATAGTCTAGATACAATCTTTTGAATAGCGGACAGCATACAAAATCATACACAAATTACTATCTTGGTAATGTCATATACATTTTTCATGTTTTTATTGATCTACTAAATTTGCAAGAACCATAATTTGGTAAAAACCCAGGAGTACGTACTGAAGAACGTAAGAAAATAACTGAGATAAAACAAACATTAAAATCTTGTACGTTTGAGCCGTACAACGCTCCAATTGCGTTCGTTTAGATAAAAACAGAAACTGTTACAAGTTTATGATAAAATAGACGACAAGACAAGGTCCTAACGCAAGTCTTCAAAATATTTGATGGCGGCATACAATAATAGAATGATAGTCATGTTTTTGATAACGTTACGTTAGCTATTGTACTACCTAATGATATCTCAGAACACGTCAGTCATGATGACATTTTATCAGTTAAATTTAAGAATGAACTCTTCTTAAATCACTTCATACATATCAAACTTAAACTTCTGGTGATGGGAATAAAAACGAGAATAAGATAGATGATTTAACTACTAACGAAATAGATAAAGAAGGAAAATGTGGCAACAATCTTCTTATCTAATTAAAGTTTGATTCAAATTAAGAATACACCTTGTAACATTAGTTGTTTCATGTTTTCATATTTAGCGTTCACTCGCGATGGTGTTAGCAGGTAATTTGTGTAAGTAAAAGTTACATTACGCGTGTACGTCATTACTACAACACGGGTTACTCAGTGTGGACTCATTTATTTAAAAGATAACATTTGGAAATACAGTAGCCTTATCATTTTTGAAAGGAGCGCTATCACATCGCGATCTAGACATAGTTTCAATTTATTTTCATGATCTCGTTAACGGAAAGATTGCGAATTTGTTTGTTTCGTGGAATTACTCATAATCTAGGTAAATAGATGGTGCTGAATAAGGAAATATTATCTTTCTCTGGACAATATTTTAGTTTTTTTATGTGAGCTATCCCTTCTGGCCACCATGGGGTTGCATGCTTGGCTACGTCATCTGAAAAAGAAAACGGGACATTTGGGAATTCCAGGACATTAAAGTATCTACCGGACACGGAACATGTAGATTTTTTTTATGTCACTAGTGATAACGAGGCAGGCGGGTCACCTGATGGTAAGTGACTACCGTCGCCTATAGACATTAGCAATACCAACGTGTTGTACACCTTATTACAATGCCTTAAGGACAAGGGCAACTGGTTTTAAAGTGCCACTGCCGGAACACACCAACAGGTGCTTGGCGATAGATTTTCAACTTGAGGGTGGTAGCCAGCCAGTCGAGTACCACAAAGTACCCTACCACCGTGCTGTGATTTCCTCACGATGTTTTCCTTCACCGAAAGCTCAAGCTCATTGTAGGATTCGAACCCACGACCTTCGCCGCGGTATTCGACGTCACTTACCACTGAGCTATCATCGCCTTAATAAATTCTGGGACTCCCAAACTTCCCGGCCATCAGGTAACCCTAATCTATTGTAAGCGTATGATTCGCTTTTGTAACCATAGTTGGATGGAATATAACAATACGCCTTTTTCTACTACTTGTAGGTTATTTAAAATTCTATCTGAACTAATCATTTAATCTCGATCATCAAACCCATTAAATTGAATGTGATAAGCCAACGAACCAAACAAAGCAACGTGAATATTTGTTTTGTATTTGGTACATGTGTCGTTTGCACGCATTGTCGGCCGGCTGCTTGGACGGTTGCCCGGTGGCGCATTATCGCATGCCACGCCGCCGCCGCCGCCGCCGCGCTCACATCCGGAACTATAATAATATCCATACTTTCAACTATTAGTGAATTGACAATCATCTCTCTGTCTCAGATGGAGATCTTCGGCTTGTAGCTATGCACATGTTTTAAGGAGTTGGAGCTATCAAAAAGATTTTTCCTTCTTCTTCTTAATTTTAGTTCAGTCTTTCTTCATTTACTTCTTGTCAATAACATAAAACCCAGTCGCAGAACTGCTGGAAGAAATACCTATTAAAAATCAGCGGTCTCATAGAGAAATTTCAGTTACACACAATATGTGTAACATAGGCGATGATAGCTCAGTGGTAAGTGACGTTGGATACCGCGACGAAGGTCGTGGGTTCGAATCCTACAATGAGCTTAAGCTTTCGGTGAAGGAAAACATCGTGAGGAAACCATAGCACGGTGGTAGGGTACTTTGTAGTACCCGACTGGCTGGCTACCACCCTCAAGTTAAAAAACTGTCGCCGAGCACCTATCGGTGTGTTCCGACAGCTGCACTTGAGAGCCAGTTCCCAGCTAGGCTAGGTGGGCACATACAACAGTCATTTGTCAAAATGGCAACATTAGTCATTCACATTACCAACATACATTTAAATATTGAGTAAGTATCTATTGTATATGTAAATGTATTTTTGAGCTTATTTAATAACACTTAACTGAAGACCTCTTTCCATTGGTTATTGAGAATAATATGATTTTGATAATTCAATGTATAAATCGGTCTAAATATAACCCTGCAATAAAGACGGTAATGCACAAAAATACACCATAACAACGAACGAATAAAAACCAGTTTAGCATCGTATTTTTATTAATAGAATACCTGAAATACGCGAGCAATATTATGAAAAATAAACAAGTACCACATTGACCGTGACCACAAAATAGCGATATAAAATAATATCGATGTGATCGGGGTCAGGAACAAGGGCAGAGGCTGTAAAAACTTGCATTGAGTTACAGTATGTCTGGCAAATGCAATTTCTATTGATATATTTAACATATTTGATAGAATAACCTTACCCTACCAACTCTGGTTGGTCTCAGTGAAATGATTCAAACAGTAGCAGACAGAAAACATTTAGAGATTAGAAAATTCGACAAGATGCATGCAAGAGTACTTGTAAAACAATTTAAGAACTGCTTTCTAGATTTATCTTTACGCTCAATAAAAAAATCTTAGAATCTAGCTTCAATCTATTTTTTACGTTTAGTTTTCGTTTGAGAACCCAACTTTTGTGTTAGGACTCCAAGCTTGCAGATAATATACTGAGAAACTAGATCAGTGATAATTTAGTTTCCAACATAAACATGCATCCGTTTACCGCAGCAGCTGCCAGCAAGGATTATCCAAGAACCTGTATTGGACTTTTGAGAAATTGGTCGTTGCTTGCGCGTTTCCCACCAAGTATCCTTGCGGATATCTGCAATTCCGTATTACGTTTCGAATAGAAAGCTGAGCAATCAGTTGCTGTGTTCATAATGCTTTATAATGTTTATAACACTTGAGGCGACAGGGTGGGTGAATTCTAATGAATATCAAAAATATGAAATAAGGATGCTCTTATTACATTTCGTAATACTTTCATAATAAACATTTTAAGTTTGTTTTCATTAGTTCGCTTTGACTCATCTTATATATTGATGTTTCTATTGAAGTCATTGTCGCAATTATTGCTCTATCTATAATAGCCAGCTAAGAAGAAGGAAGTATATAGGAAAATTCGACAGAAAGTTAAATTGTAGTTACAGTAAATGAAACTAAACTAACGTGTAAATTACATGGAACATCTATATAACCAGTTTAACCTTAAGAACTTGATGAAATGCATGTTGCAACAGTAATGATCCTGAAAAACATCTAAAATTATTTCTAAAACATTTTTTATTACATTTTGATCAAAACAAAGCTAGTTTCCTAACTTTCTCGCAAACTTCAAAGGTAGCCCTTGAACTTGTTATGCGCGGGCGCAGGCGCGACTAAAATAGCACGTAATAATAAACAGTCGCTGCGGCTTTGCCAAATATCAGTCAGTCGGTACTGTACCGCTATGTTTTTCAATTACAAACTGATTTTTGTCTGTGGTCTTGTTTACGCGTGCTGTTCTTTCCCGTTCAATTATTCCTGGTCCGTTTATGTTCTCATTTATGTCTCCAGCATTAGCACAGTGTCACAATTGATTTTTATATTATGTTTGTTCAGAAATTCCATTTCTCTTGAACAGTTACAAATTTTTATTTCGTGAACTTTCCACCTTTAAACCCTTTGAGAAAATATTTCAATCATTAGAATTAACGTTTAAGTACGAAGGTACATAAGTAGATTAACTGGGTCCACTTTGTTAGAAAAAAATTTGGTCTGTCAGTCATCAGAACATAGGCTTCATCGACTTAGAACATCAGAAGAAAAACATCATTTAAATATAGTTCGGACGCAAGAATCTCACACTCAAAAGAATAGTTGTTTTGACTTAGTTTGAATTCGCGTAAGACACATGGTCGATAGGAATTTTGATGGCTGCAAATGTGCGCCAAATAAAATATTGCCTGCGGTTATTCCACGTATTGCTCATGGATCGTTGATTTGGTTTTATTATTTTTTAGCTGCTTGTAGACTTTTGTAATTGTTTTATTCTAGATTTTGGGATCTTCTGAGGTTGTTGCTGCCTGAGAGATACTTACAAGTTTGTAGCGTTATATTTAAAGGAGCGTTGACTGAGTTCATAATACCTGACAGAAGTGAAGTCGATATATCTGAACCAGTAGAACATTGCTGATCAGTACAGTCTAGTTACATGTACAGGCAAACACGGCTCAGGTGTCACAGATGTTGTCAAATTATGTGGTGATTCAGTGGCGGGATGTTTGCCAAATATTTGAATACTATTAAAGTCTTGTAGGTAGTAAGAGATGAGAGATTGCAGATTCGACTGTGTATGTCAAAGCATCGCTTTGTCTTTGCCGGTGTTAACTATCAGCTGTTTATTCTCTTGGAGTTTTCCCAAAGCTCATCATCATTCTTGGGGAATCTGCAGCAGAATTTAGGAGTCTGTCACTGCTAATTATATCGTACGTGAATTCTAAAAATTACTACAGAATTTCCAAAAAGAGCAACATATTGGTGTTTTCTCGCTATTAGTTACCTAATCTCTGATTACAGAACAAAAGGTAATTTAGTTTTTATGGCGGCGATACATGCTTGTATGTACGTCATTTCTCAAAGAGGTAAGCTTAGTTTGAAACATCAGTCACAAAAGGATGGTTTTACATATAACTAGGCGGTTAAATGCCATCATTAACACTTTACAATCGCATAATACTCACAGAGCAACAGTAAGATTTGTATATTGATTATCTAGTACCCCTGCACATAAAAGATTTTACAATAACTTCATTGTTAGACAATGACTGGGAAGTGGACAATACGAGTACCAAGTCTAAATATGTACATACTGTTTTGGTACAACAATCTCCAATCTTATTTTTTTAATTTTTTTATTCTGGATAGGCTTGTGTTTGACCACAATCTCACCATGGTAAATGATGATGTGGCCGAAGATGGTAAGCACACAAAGCCTAGATGGGAACTGGCTCTCAAGTGCAGCTGTCGGAACACACCGATAGGTGTTTTGGCGACAGATTTTCAACTTGAGGGTGGTAGCCAGCCAGTCGGGTACTACAAAGTACCCTACCACCGTGCTATGGTTTCCTCACGATGTTTTCCTTCACCGAAAGCTCAAGCTCATTGTAGGATTCGAACCCACGACCTTCGCCGCGGTATTCGACGTCACTTACCACTGAGCTATCATCGCCTTAAATGAATAGGATTCCAAAACATGAATAGGTATATTAGCAAATCTAACTATAGAAGTCAATCGAAAGTTAAAGATAGAGTTCACAGTGAATTTATATGGCAATCTATGAATTTCTACTGATGTCAGCTTTGCAACGGAATTAATTATTTACCTATCTGGGTCATTCTTCACACACGATCATCTAATCCCGCAGAGTTGACATTGAAAGCATTTGGGAAATGAAAAATATAAAAGTTCCGACTATAAGTACTAATCATTAATAAGCTAAGTATTTATATAATTTATATGTTTTTAATTTGTTTAACACTGTAGAGAATGTTATAAACACCTATAAAGGGTGCACATATCGGAACCTTATACAGTAAAAAACAATTAATTAATTATCACCTACAATATACTTACAAGAGCAAGGACAACCTAGTCAGATATTTCGTCATTTCACCAAACTTGGTGATCAATTATATCACCCAGATTAATGTCGCCATGTTTCACGTGCCATATTTGATCGTGACAAAGAATTGTCAATGTTTAATAAATTTGCGCCTTTTGTTCTCATTGGTTGGCTTATGCCGGTTTCCAAGGAGTTTGGTGATTGCAGTTTTAATTATCCCAATTACTATAGTAAGATCCTGTTCATATATTACTTCATCATTTTGGATTATTTACCTATAAGTCAATCAATGCATTTGTCATTAGTAGCATTTAAATACATCAGATTAACTACAATCAGTAATTTTAATAATTGTTGCAGCTTTTTTGGCTCACCGGCTGATTCTCCAATTTTAGTCTGATCTTTTATTTTGAACTGTGTCTGCTGTCAGTTAAGGTTATTTTGTGTCATTTATCTGATACATGTTTATCCCGGAACTGCATAAGATAGCACGGAAATAAGAAATTCGCGTGTTGATAGCTAGTGAAATCTTATCTTAAATGTGAACAATGCTTTTTGACCCAAAAACTACTGAACAGTTTTTAATAAAACTTGGCTCACTGGGATAAAACATAGAACACTTGATCACGGGAAAAGATAATATTCCTCGGAAACAAGGATTCGACGGGGGGAGAGCTACTAAAAATTAAGAACTCCTGATTTTCATTGTAAAGCCAACATACATCCAAATGTTTGCAACCATAACGGTTTCATTTAGTCGAGCTTGACCCCCATTAAGAGCAGGGATAAGACGCATGCGCGGTCGTCTTCGACAATTAAACGACCATTGAAGTCGATTGACTGTACTGTACGTCATCACGCGTTCTTGTTTACATCGGGAGATAGTGCCGGTTGATAAAATTGTAAAGAGTTATCAATCTTAAAGATTAAAAAAGCATGAGGAATTGGATGTTACATCAACAATGTGTGGAAAGTTAGGTGAAGTAGCGAAGACTAGGACGGCGAGACTTGCTATTTTTAGACTACCAGATATCGTTTTTGGTGAATTGCTAAGAAGTTACGCAGATAGCCGATAAGATACGATTTCTATAAGATTATGAATTACTTGTCGACAACTGGCCTCAAAGATTGTAATTTAAAAGATTTCTGATAGTCATTTCTTGATGAGGCATTAGCTCTTCTCTATTTATTATAAGGCGATGATAGCTCAGTGGTAAGTGACGTCGGATACCGCGGCGAAGGTCGTGGGTTCGAATCCTTACAATGAGCTTGAGCTTTCGGTGAAGGAAAACATCGTGAAGAAACCACAGCACGGTGGTAGGGTACTTCGTAGTACTCGACTGGCTGGCTACCACCCTCAAGTTGAAAATCTGTCGTCAAGCACCTGTTGGTGTGTTCCGGCAATTGCACTTGAGAGCCAGTTCGCCTTTAAGGCATTGTAATAAGGTGTACAACACATTAGCAATCCCCTGGTATTGCCAATGTCTATAGGCGACGGTAGTCACTTACCATCAGGTGACCCGGCTGCCTCGTTGTCACTTGTGACATAAAAAAAAAAAATATATGTCACAAGTGACAACGAGGCAGGCGGGTCACCTGATGGTAAGTGACTACCGTCGCCTATAGACATTAGCAATACCATTGGGGATTGCCAATGTGTTGTACACCTTATTACAATGTCTGGCTCTCCAGTGCAACTGCCGGAACACAGCCAGCCGGAGGTAGCCAGCCAGTCGGGTACTACAAAGTACTCTATCACCGTGCTGTGGTTTCCTCACGATGTTTTCCTTCACCGACAGCTCAAGCTCATTGTAGGAACCCACGACCATCGCCGCGGTATTCGACGTCACTACTACTGAGCTATCATCGCTTTGAATTATTAATATCTTCTCAGAAGCTGACTCCCGAACCGGTGGTAACTTCTGTAATTCCTTCATAAGTGCCCTTCTAGGGCCTAAACTGAATAAATAGTTTTGACTTGGACTTTGATAAGGATTCTGCAGAACTTTATAACAAATAGGTCTGAGAAAGGCTAGTACCTACCTACATACACACATCAAAAAAAGTTTGCGATCACCTAACTTACCATAGCCAGTGATGGTCTCAAATGTTGAGGGTGGTAGCCAGTCAAGGTGGTATTATCTAGTAAGTACATTATCCAAAATTATAATGGCTGCTATAAATAATTACACCATGCCTTTATAAGGGAGGATATAAATATATTTTTGAAACATATTACTTTACTTATACACATATTAAGGCGATGATAGCTCAGTGGTAAGTGACGTCGGATACCGCGGCGAAGGTCGTCGGTTCGAATCCTACAATGAGCTTGAGCTTTCGGTGAAGGAAAACATCGTGAGGAAACCATAGCACGGTGGTAGGGTACTTTGTAGTACCCGACTGGCTGGCTACCGCCCTCAAGTTGAAAATCTGTCGCCAAGCACCTATCGGTGTGTTCCGACAGTTGCACTTGAGAGCCAGTTCCAATCTAGGCTTTGTGTGCTTACCACCTTCGGCCACATCATCACTTACCATAGTGAAATTGTAGTCAAACACAAGCCTATACAGAATTAAAAAAATAAAAATAAATATGGCGGTCTTGAATAGATCGGAACAATAGAATAAAACATTACCGGTGTTATGTATCATTGATTTAAAAACAACCTATGTATCTTGTTACCCATTAGCTTTATAAGTGACGTAGGTTTAGACTTTGTCAGACTTCATTTTTGATTTGATAGGTATGTAGGTAGGTACGGTCGGCCAAGAAAGTGGTGTACCACCCTAAGGTTGAATGCCGCTTGCAGATTCATACGTGATAAAGATTAGTTTCGCTTGCAGATCAATCTGACAACTTATGACAACGTCATTATTATGCATCTCTTTCAGTGATATCTTTTTAGTTTGAACCTTGTTGTAAATTTCGATGACTAGGAAACTAAATCAAAACTGGCACAACACTTTCTTGGCCGACCGTACTAGCTAGTACTAGCCTTTCTCAGACCTATTTGTTATATAGTTCTGCAGAATCCTTATAAAAGTCAAAGTCAAATCTATTTATTCAGTTTAGGCCCTAGAAGGGCACTTATGAAGGAATTACAGAAGTTACCACCGGTCCGGGAGTCAGCTTCTGAGAAGAACCGACAAGAAACTTTTTACGGTTACATTTTTTAAATATTTTTGGACCATCTGACTATATTGGCTTTTTTTTTGTCAAATGTTTAACAATTTTATTCTTAAACTAACTCAAACAAAAATACATAAAAAATATGCTTTCGGTTAACAATAACATCGTGAGGAAACCATAGCACGGTGGTAGGGTACTTTGTAGTACTCGACTGGCTGACTACCACCCTCAAGTTGAAAATCTGTCGCCAATGTTCCGTTGTAATAAGGTGCGCAACGCATTGACAATCCCGCTGGTATTCCCAATGTCTATATAGTTATGTATGTAGTTTTACGAGTAACTGCTAGTTGATAGTGATATCTAATAGCAATCTTAAAGTTTCTGGTTAGCCGGTTGGTTCTGAAGGTGTACAATCGTCCCACTCAAACAATAAGATAACAATTGAATCAAAAATTCCGCGAGCCAACTTATTTAATATTCTTTAATCCGGTTACTCGTATGCGGAAATGGATACTATGTGAAAGTTATAGTGTGTTTTATGTTGCGTAGTTTGTGAATAAATTGTGTAAACAACTAGCTCTATCTGTTAGCGAGTCGTTGGCAGCTGATCAAAGCGCGCGAAAACTCAATCGAGTTCACGAGCTTACCG
The DNA here is from genome assembly GCA_951361185.1 of Ochropacha duplaris. NCBI lineage: Eukaryota > Metazoa > Arthropoda > Insecta > Lepidoptera > Drepanidae > Ochropacha > Ochropacha duplaris. Next base: position 1,115,916 of record OX592715.1, on the reverse strand, counting down.
CTAGATGGTGTTCGTGTAAATATTGAAAATTATTGGAGTGACTGAAAAAAAATATGATTCTTTTCAAAATTTACGAACGAAGTTGCCACAATTCTTGGTTCAGGGTCAGAGATTTTCGGAAGATCCATAAGAGCTAATTTTGTTAAACTCAGACTTAGGCCTTCCTTGTCTACTTTATGGTATTATTTTTTATTAAAAAGTAACAAATTAAGAATTGGCTTAAATTTATTTAATGAAAGTAAAATTGTAAAGCACACTAACGAATATATAAACGCGAGAGAAACCGGTCCCCAGCATTAGTATGTAAGGGCGAGTCTCCACTTGACCTGATTGTGATGTCCTTAACCGTGCGCGCGCGCAGTTTTCCATGTGGGGCACATTCTAGATCTTTACGCTTGTCTTTGTCATGGCGGATTATGTGACCTTTGTTGTTGGTGTGACATATCAATGTTATAAGTTGCTTTTTTAAAAACAGTAATTTGCTGAGTTTATTGCCGGCTCTTCTCAGCAAAAGCAAACTTTCGAACCGTGCATTAGAGTAAAAAAAATATTTCGTAATGTATGTCGGATACCGCGACGAAGGCCGTGGGTTCGAATCCTACAATGAACTTGAGCTTTTAGTGAAGGAAACCATATCACGGTGGTAGGGTACTTTGTAGTACCCGACTGGCTGGCTACCACCCTCAAGTTGAAAATCTGTCGCCAAGCACCTATCGGTGTGTTCCGACAGCTGCACTTGAGAGCCAGTTCCCATCTAGGCGTTGTGTGCGGCCTTCGGCCCCATTATCACTTACCATGGTAAGATTGTGGTTAAACACAAATTATCCAGAATAAAAAAAATGTATCAAACATGTGACGATTAAAAATACTTATAATGAGTTCATTTGAATTAGAATGATATTGGAAAAAATACTTAGGTTCTACGATATAAGATACAAGTTATGCTTAGGGTAAAAATCACTTTAATATTTGTCATATTTACAATCTGCCGCGTCTCCGAGGGATCTTACCTTGTCCCGGGATGAAAAGTATCCTATGTTTTGTTCCAGGATATGATCTACGTGTGTGCCAAGTTTCATCCATATCCGTAGTAGTTATGCGTGAATGTGTAAATAACATCTCTTCACATCCAAACAATATACTTTCACATTTATAATATTAGTAGGATAGGATTGGTAGTAGGGTTAGTAGGGTAGCATAGGGTGGAAGTAACGAATGCTTTCCCTTCTCAGATAGTTGGCTAGTTTTAGCTACATACGGCCTGAAGCCAAGTCAATTTAGTTCCCGTCTAGGCTTTGTGTGCTTACCACCTTCGGCCACATCATCACTTACCATGGTATCTCACCAAACACAAGCTTATCCAGAATTTAAAAAAAAAACTGGGTTTAGTGTTTTCCTTCTCTCATTTCATGTTTTTTTCTGTTTGAGGAAAATTACAACAATTCATTGCTTTTATAATGAATTGTCGTAATTTTACGTAGTTTAGGTACTTGAGAGCTGGTTGTTATTGGCTAAAAGTTTCTTTTTAACCGACTCCAAAAAAGGAGGTATACAATTCGTTCGAACTCATAAAATTTACTCTTGGCATTATTAAGGAGTTTGCTACATATATCAATTTCAGTGATTTTACTTGTTTGGAGTAACTAACATCCAAAGAAGTGAGAGTCATTTCAACTGCCATAGCATCAGCTGAACAAATGCTAACTTGCCAATCGATTTTGAACTTTACTAACGGCCGTACATATCAATGATTCTTGATGAACCCTAATCACAAGACGGTTTATTGGTGATTAAAGGGCGAGGTCGCAGTTGCTCTGGCATTATTCACATTTCAATGTTCAGGAACTGATCGAACATTCAATGTTTTAGTTAACTATGTAGGTAACTAATGCGGGTTATAATTTTTTATGTATTTTTGTATTAGTTTAAGAATAAAATTGTTAAACATTTGAAAAAAAAAGGCAATATAGTCAGATGGTCCAAAAATATTTAAAAAATGTAACCTTGCTGAGTTTCTTGCCGGTTCTTCTCAGTTGAAGGCTGACTTCCGAACCGGTGGTAACTTCTGTAATTCGACCTTCATAAGTGCCCTTCTAGGGCCTAAACTGAATAAATGGTTTTGACTTTGACTTTGACTTTGAATGCACTGCTATTATAACTCTAAAGAATGAGAATACACAATTAAATATCGCGTGTGCTGCCTGAACTTACAGATTTTATAATAAAAATGGATCTTCCAAATGTATGTATGCTCATAACTTTAGAATGACTGCACCAAATCGGATGATTCTTTGTTTTATGTATTCGTTAAAGGCGATGATAGCTTAGTGGTAAGTGACGTCGGATACCGCGGCGAAGGTCGTGGGTTCGAATCCTACAATGAGCTTGAGCTTTGGGTGAAGGAAAACATCGTGAGGAAACCATAGCACGGTGGTAGGGTACTTTGTAGTACCCGACTGGCTGGCTACCACCCTCAAGTTGAAAACCTGTCGCCACGCACCTATCGGTGTGTTCCGACAGCTGCACTTGAGAGCCAGTTCCCATCTAGGCTTTGTGTGCTTACCACTTTCGGCCACATCATCACTTACCATGGTGAGATTGTGGTCAAACACAAACTTATCCAGATTTAAAAAAAAAAACGCGGGTGAAACCGCGGAAGCAGCTAGTATAGTTTACTGTGAGTAAGATGTCCAGAAGGCTGGCAACATTACCTTGTTGGATAGCAAGGCTAACCCCATGTCAGTGGTAGGAACCAGCCCTCTGGACTCACAACCGATGAGGCTCGTAGTTAATCAGACCTGTAACTGTATCACAGAATTTAGAGAAACATATTTGGGTACTGATGATTTTATTATTTACCGCAAAAACATGATAATATATTTAAGCCCAAAATCTGCAGTGTTACATTATTTACGTATATCATGACGCACTTACATATGATTTAATCTAACGCACTGAATACTCATTTCATTATACATTAATACTGTTAATAATCCATCTTACTGGCTCTTATCATAAGGTGTTAAAGTCTAAATTAATTATGTAGGGTGTGACGTGAAAATTGAAGGAGAGAGATTGTATAAAAATGGTCGTAGGTTTACAAAAATGAGTAATAATGTTAACTGAACCTTTGTTTGTTTGTTAGTCATTGATGATTTATTATATTTATTCTCTTTATAGTTTGTAATTCTCTTGACGTAGCTAGTTAAGCTATACCTATCTTAGTTTATTTTTAAATTCTCGATAGGCTTGTGTTTGACCACAATCTCACCATGGTAAGTGATGATGTGGCCGAAGGTGGTAAGCACACAAAGCCTAAATGGGAACTGGCTCTCAAGTGCAGCTGTCGGAACACACCGATAGGTGTTTGGCGACAGATTTTCAACTTGAGGGTGGTAGCCAGCCAGTCGGGTACTACAAAGTACCCTACCACCGTGCCATGGTTTCCTCACGATGTTTTCCTTCACCGAAAACTCAAGCTCATTGTAGGATTCAAACCCACGACCTTCGCCGTGGTATTAGACGTCACTTACCACTGAGCTATCATCGACATTTTTCGGCTGAAGATATCCTGGGAAATCCCTGACAGAGCCACCTGATCCTAAACGAAACTAAGCAGAGCTGGAAACCAGCTGATATACTCACATATAATTACAACTTTTCGAGTCCTCAATGAAAATAAAATTAATTGAAATATTCTCATTTCTCAGGTAAGCATTCGAGCATGAAATAATAACCGCTTCAACTTCTGGTAAGTAAATATTGTCTACGTATTTATTGGCTGCTTTCTTGATTCCTTAGTAAACAATTAAAGTCGAAAACTAAAGAGATATTACATATTATTATATTTAATACTTCACGTGACTTCGCTCTACATTTTTGTAAGTAGGAAAATAATTTATCTATAAGGGAGATTCCTCATGACGCGTTTTTCAACCGCAAACGCGTACCTATAGTTATGTGGAAGTGTTTTTTTCCTTTTACGCATGTTTTAAATTTTACACCCATGCCCAAATGTAGAGCAAATACTGACTTACAAAAATACGGAACTCAAATATGGATAAGAAAAATCTGTTTCGTTATCCGAGCCAATCTCCGAAACGTTTGAACTGATTTTGACTGTAGTTTCATTGTCAGGAAGAAGACACAACAATTTACAGAGTAATCTAGGCTATTTTTTACCTCGGGAACACGGTTGAAACTGCGGGAGACAACTAGTAATAAGTCAGAAAAATAATCAGAACCAAGAACATTCGATTTTCAAAAATCAGAACCAAGAACATTCGATTTTCAAAAATCTGAACCAAGAACATTCTATTTTCAAAAATTACCCGCAACTGCAGCATCGGTTAAAACTTAAAATCAACCGTATATGAATTAAGCGCCACGCGACTGTCTCATGTAATCAACACATTGTTTTGAACTTATCAACCGCTATCACATCTGTCATCATTATCAGTAGGCCGTGTTTCTGTTCGCATCACATCTCATGAACAAACACAATGTGAGCAAACTTGCAAAGTTCATAATAACTAGTGTTTGAGGACCGGTGTTTGTTGAAATGATTCAGAAGTTTTATCATGAAAATACAACAAAAAACTGTATCTGATTATTTTATTGTATCTGGGATGATGAAGTTTTTTTATGTATTAGTTTAAGAATAAAACTGTTAAACATTTGAAAAAAAAAGCCAATATAGTCATATGGTCCAAAAATATTTTAAAAATGTAACCTTGCTGAGTTTCTTGTTTGACTTTGACGTTGACTTTGATGTACTCAGTTAAAAGCTGCTTTTTAACTTTAAAACATATACCTTTTCACCGTCATCAATCCCTCAAGCAAGAAAACGCTTTTGCACGATGATACTTTAAATACCCAGCAGGCTACCACCCTCAAGATGCATTTATCACCAAGCACCTAACATTGGTTCAGGCTTTTGTCATAGAACCCAGTTTCCATCTAGATTTCCCTTACCATGGTGAAATTGCTATGAAAAGTTTATTATTACGGCCGCATTAAAAATCCAAACGTAAAAAGACGCAATTACTCGTTCAGTCCGGTGCTAATCCGGTCCTTTCCAGTATCAATAAAGATGGAATGTTCATTACAAGCGTTAGAGGTCATTAAAACTGCTCGTATGGTTTGTTAGGGGCCTTAATACTGTATTTATGCTCGTGGGATGAAACTTAATGTTAATTGGGAAACAAGGCGATGGTAGCTCAGTGGTGACGTTGAATACCGCAGCGGAGGTCGTGGGTTCGAATTCTTCAATGAGCTTGGCGTTCGGTGAAGGAAAACATCGTGAGGAAACCATAGCACGGCGGTAGGGTACTAGTACCCGACTGGCTGGCTATCACCCTCATGTTGAAAATCTGTCACCAAGCATCTATCTGTGTGTTCCGACAGCTGCACTTGAGAGCCAGTTTTTATCTAGGCTTTGTGTGCCTACCACCTTCGGCCATATCATCACTTACCATGGTGAGATTGTGGTCATACATAAACTTATCAAGAAGTATTATCTATTTTACGCCCTTGAAAGTTGAATTGAAAAACCAGTCAATTTTCTTCAGTTAATGATGGGAATTGAAGAATTCTAATCAATGCTTTTAAATCAATCAATTTAACTACATACGTGGAGACCCCGATGGAAAGGCCCTATTAAAGCCATACCTGATAGTATCACTGGGTTGAGAGCCTTTTGTTGCAAACCTATTACTATATTACGCATAGGTGTTCGTTCATAGGTTTTGCATAAGCTGGAAAGACGTTGATTGTTCAACTTTTTACTGACAGCATTTATTTTATTTTTTTATTTTATTTATTAGGCTTATCAGAAGTATTTACATTATATAAAACACAGATATACTAGCAACTATAGATTGTTAACAAAACATAAATACTTATTAAAAAAAGCACCACATATATATTATTTTGTTCAATATTGTTTTTCTCAATTCGTGCAATTATATGTCTTGCTGGAAGTTAGTTTTGGGACGACTGTCTCATCCGTGAGCGGAATGGTTGATCTGAAATATAGCAAATCGTAAATAATGTACAAAATGTTCGAAGCACATGAAGTTGAACAAATGAAGTTACTTACACAACTTATCAAATGAAATAACACATAAAAAATTTCAAATCAATAACTTCCTATACATACGAAGAATTTAAAGCAGATACTGAATTTACTACTAATCACAGACTCACATATGGTGCAATTCTCCCTTTATTATCGTCATCATTTCACTACGCCTCGTCCTGTGACGTCATAAATAAACAACGCCTCACTGTTACATATTTAGATTCTTCTGAATCATTCCGTCGATAACCACTTCCGTAGAAATAACATTCATGTATATTCCCCATATACGAGTTAAAATTGACTAATGTCAGGCATTCATTTTGGTTCGCTCGACTGAGGAAGTAGAGTCAATTGCAGTGACTGCTTTGTAATGGGCTGCAACACATTGGCAAACCTTCTGGTATTGCTAATATCCAAGGCGATGGTAGCCACTTACCATCAGGGTCTACCTGTCTAGTTGTCAGCTGATTATGGTTGAAATTGAGACTTGAAAGTCTGCATTAAAGTTACCGGTTTAAAAAGTCCAAGATTTTGAAGTCTTTCTTAAAATTATGACTAACAATAGTTGGCCCAAAACCATGGAAGACTTAAAAAAACCACCAGTCATAACACAGTGGTTTTTAACACACGTCTAAAATTATAAAATGTATTTTTATCCAGACACACGTTTGCTAGTGTGTCCATAAATACGTCATCGATTTATCAACTGTAGATACAGCATCAGCGGTGAGGTTTCTTCTACTTGGGATCTCACATACATTGCTTCAGATCAATGCACATGATTTATGCTCCACATTATATCCGCCCTTGGATTACGTAACTTTGTTACAGTCAGTTTTAATTATCAATAACCTCTAAATCCATAGAAATACTGCAATGGCAGAAATGGTTCCATTCGCAATGAAGTACTGTTTGCGTATGCAGTTACTAGAACGCAAAAATAGATGTTTTTTATACCACTAGGTGGCATATAAGCTTACGGCCCACCTGATGGTAAGCGGTTACCGTAGCCTATGGACGCTTGCAACACCAGAGGCATCACGAGCGCGTTGCCAACCTTGCATAAACCTTCTTACTCATCCTTTGAAGATCCCATGCTGTAGTCTCTAGGGAAAACCTATACAGGAAGCTCATTTCACAACCTGATCGTGCGCGGGAGAAAATGTCTCTCAAACCGCACTTTGCGCCACCAATTTGGTTCTAAGGTGTGACGATGAACTCCCTGTCGACGGCGGGCGGTGCGATGGTAGAAAGTTACCGTGGGCATCATATGAAACAATGATTGCAACAAGTTAAGTTATTAATCGTAGTACAGAGTACAGTTGACTGTGACTGCCCATCTAATGGCTAGATATAAAGCTAGTCCTACTCGTATTAGAGCTAGGATTAACAGACGTCATTGCAACAGCAAAAAATGCAGCAAAAGTTATAAACGCGCATATTGATGTTTTCATAGTTTTTATTAAGCAAAATTAGTAAAAACAGATTTCATTGCCTTTAGCAGTTAGTTGCAGCCATTCAAACACCAGCCATTGCAGCTGCAGACAGTGATAAAGAAGATATACATTTATACGGAAATGTGTCTATGTATTTATTACGGTCTTACGGCTAAACTAGCTTTGATAATTTTTTCTTGTACTATTAGATGTGCCAAACTTTGTGGAAAGTCCCTATTTAAATCATCATTCTGCTATTTTTCATACCATATCCAAAGGGTTCTCAGTAATATTTTCTAGAATTGGCTACGCAGTTTAAAATGTTTCATTTACTTGAAATTTGTAGAAGTGGGAGAGAGGTACATTGACAGGTCACAAGTGGAACTCCGGTGAAGTCAGAGCGACAAGGCTATGACGTGTTCTGACGTCACACTCGCAATTACCGTCTAATTTTACTGGATCTACCCGTCTCTCGTGCCAATCGCGTATGCAATACGTCTGGGTGAGGCTATAGTTAGTTTTACTGCCATCTGGGATTCATTCCATGAAATCAAATGGCATGTTTGTATGCTGTAGATACCATATTGACCAATCTTTGGATTTATGCGCAGTTTTCTGCATCAGTTTTAATCTCAAGATTAAGCTCGGCTTCCCATCGAAAGTCTCGAATAATCTATGCTCTCGAAGCAGCATAGTCCTGTGGCAATGCCGCAAAATGGTAGGTAAACGCTGGGGTTTGTCCCCCAAGATTTTCAAATGGCTATACACGGTAGTAATACGACCAATGCTAAGCTACGGAGCCCTCGTGTGGTCGCCAAGAACCAAATTAGGAACTTGCGTCAAAAAGATCCAAAGCTTCCAAAGACTAGCATGTTGTGCAATCACAGGATGCATGAGGACTACTCCGACTACGGCCATGGAAGCCATGCTAAATCTACCGCCGCTCCACTTATTCATCCAACAAGAAGCGGCTCAAGCAGCTCTAAGACTCAAATTTCTAAAAAATTACTTATATAAAATAATATAATTAAACAAATATTTTGTAAGCCAGTAATTGGTGAAACATGCTGCACCATAATTATTGTACTCCACCTATTTTGAACCATGTTTCAGACAAACAAATAAATAAATAAAATAAATAAACAAGTTTGATAAAGTCAAGCACTTTAACAGTATTTTTCTAGACTGGAACAACACACCCTTAATAGACGCCCCCTGTGACAAGGTGACACATCTTTAACAAAAGATTCAAAATTCAACTGTCCGAGTGCGGCAACCCTAGCCGGGTCCACAGATCACTCACAATCTTCACGGATGGCTCAAAAACCAGTGCAGGCACTGGTACAGGCGTCTTCTCGGTGGACCTTAACATCAACATTGCCAAACCCCTTGGATCTCACAGCACAGTCTTCCAGGCTGAATGCATGGGAATCCTACTGGCGGCTCAGGCAATAGCGACAAGAAAGGTAACATATCATAACATTATCATTCTCTCAGCATCAAATCAGTACTACAAGCACTGGATCGTACTGTGGTGACATCTAGTCTTGTAGTGGAGTGTCAGAAGGCCGTAAACTTGGTAGGCATCCACAATAACATAACCATACAATGGAACAAAGGACACAGTGGAGACAGAGGCAATGACGCAGCTGACTCACTGGCGAGGAGAGGATCGGCGTCAAAACCGGTGGGACCCGAACCCTTTCTCACTCTCCCACAATGCTGGTTTAAAGGTAGGATAAGTGAACGCACATACCACCATCTCCAAAACTACTGGAACAACCATGAGGAGTGCAGGCAGGCCAAACTAGCTTTGCCTCAACTTGATACAAGGCTCTCTAGAGCACTCCTACAACTGAGTAAGCCACGTTTGCGACTACAACTGAGTAAGTAACTAGCGCTATAACCGGTCACGGCAATTATAACAAACATCTGTTCAATCTAGGTGTCACAGACAGCCCCCTGTGCAGAGCTTGCATGAGGGCAGAAGAAACAGCCGCCCCAAAAAGGGCGCACTCCGTCGCCCAATTACGGAAACCGCCCGTACGAAGGAAGAAGAAGAAGAAGGTGATTTAAAGTTTTGACTTAATTTTGTTATCTGACCAACAATATCGATGTTAGTGATTGATCGCCAGGAATTTACCAAAAATTATGATTTTCCTACTCTCCATCCCATAGCATTTATGACTTAGCTGGCAAGGAGCCTCATGCAAAAACGGAGACACTGCGAGAGCGCAGTCTCTGAAAGTTCCTTCCCATGCCTTTTTCAAAGATACCTATGCTGTGTTTTTATAGAGATAATGACAATAAGAATAAAATTCACAAGATTTACATAGTAACAATTTATAGCTACTTATGCGTTCAAATTATCTCATCCAACTCATAACAGTGAGCACTGTATAAAAATTACACATTGTGTTCATAAAATTGCGAAGGTCACTGCAGAAATTGTAATAATCCCGCAAATGTATTACTGCATTCATTGTTCACTGCCATTTGTTTTGCCATGCACCTTATCAGCAGGATTATCTGACAGTCGTGATATTTTCGTGTCACTACCGTATTCTTGATTTGCCTAAGTTTTTCTTGCTTTAGTCTGTACCAATTCCTCTTGACGTACTTCAGTTTTGTTATCATCATCATATTCTACGCAAGTATAATAATAAGAATAATAATAATAATAATAAATTTATTGCGCTAGTATCCCCATTAAACATTAGCTCTCCTTCGTTGATATCCAACGAATGGTCTTGGATGATGACATCCAGGGATCTAATGTTACACTGATTCATTGATTCACTTATGTTTAGAATTTCTCCTTTTTCATTCCGCTTGCTTCGCAGGTGGCATAATCGTCCTACACAACCTACAAACAAAAGTATAATTCCAGGAATCGTGATGCGAGTTATTACAAATATGGATCTCTCAGAGTGTTAGAACGAGTTTCTCAAGGTCTGTCTGAATACAGTGATTTGTCTGTGTGAAGATTTGCTCCCTTAAATTTTCATTTATGGCCATTTTAAATTTGACTTGACTATCCTGAGCTATCATCGCCTTAATTCTATTATCGTTGATAGAAGCAGTAATGAGAAGTATCCAGCATTTCATTTTGCTCGCAAACTCAGATATCACGTGTAGGCATTGTTTATAGGAATAGTAAATATTATACAGCAATTACGGACCGCTTGCATCAATTCTCGGACACGTGCGTGCATCTTTAAACGTAATTATAGGCTATTACAGCTTTTTGTTGTATCTTCGATACAGGTATCAATGGTGGCGTGAACTTTGCTTTTATTTTTCCGTAAATGCCGAATGTCGTCAACAAGATCCAACAGGTATCCAGTAGTTTTTTTTTTCACTTTTAACGACAAATTTTCATATCAAATTTTACTGTTTCTATTACAAATGATGAAGTCTTTGATGATTACTTTGATGCCGTGTCGATGAAATGATCTGCAATTTACAATGTTTACGTTCTGCAGTAATAAAACGACTTATTAACAAACTATTAGAAATCAATTAAGTCAATTTACTACAAATTGACATTGTGCTAGTAACAACATAATAGCAAAACAAGAACATAATATAAGTCTGTTAATTGAATTTATTATTTCTCTATTTTCAATAGATTCTCGCCTAAAATAATTCGCAGCGTTAAAGAAGATGTAATATGAAGTGCTGAAGCAGGTGTTTGGCGTGAGAGTGAAAGAAACCCATGAAAGTATAACTTATGATACATTTGTATTTTTAGGGCACACGCGTGGGGGCCTTGAGGTTGTTCGTTAGATATTATACCACTCCACGTATCTCAGCCAGTAAATTTAGCTTCAACCCTAACCGTCTGGCCGTCTGGCGACGCGATACCAATTAGGTTTTCTATTTTAGATCAGAACGCTACAGCGTTTCAGTACCGCCGACCGTCTGTATAGCAATTATCGTACTTAAATATGAATAAAATACGCCGTAAACATATCGAGCAGCCCGAGGAAAATATGGATTGTGACGTAAATTTTGAAATTCGAATTCGGCGCGTCGAACTGCGCTAGCGCCGGTTTTTCGGCCACAGTGAAACGTGTTCTAAGCCCGGTGCTGTAAAGTTCAATTTGCGTGTCAGTGATCAGTGTTATTGAAGTGTCTGTGCAGTTGAACGTTGTTTTGTTTTGATGCGGTTGCGCACGCGCAATTGTTTGTTTTGGACAGAAGACGCGGTAGAGGCCGCAAATCGATTTCGATTTGTATATTTTGCTGCAGATTATAATAATAGTAAGAGTAACAATGTTTAATGTTTAGTCAGCGTCAGTGTATTTTTTAATGCGTCACATCTATTTATTTCAAACGCTTGGTTTTTGAGCGTTGTTTATGACAAATCAAATGAGAGATTTATTGAATCATCATCCAATAGTAAACTCACACGTGTGTTAGAAGAACTTTCAAGTAATGGTTATAGATTCATAAATTTATCAAAATTCTATTAGAAACCTCTTCGGAATTTAAATGGTCACTTATTAGTCGATTTATACAGGTGTCCGGTAAAAATCATCTCGGTAAAAAGGTCACTGTTTTCGAGATATTTCAGATTTTTATGTACTGAATTTTAGATATTTAATATCTCGAAAATAGTGACACTTTTATTAAGGACATTTTTGTATATGTTGGTAGGTGACCCACCCACCTATCTCCCCCTTAAGTTTATCGTACTCCTTACCGGACACCCTGTATATTGATTACCAGTCTGATAATAGATACTAAAGGTACTATAACATGAATGTTATATTGTATCGTTGAAAGCATAAGTATAATATTATAACATTTTGGTAGGTACGTTTTACGTACAATGACTGATCATAGTATAGTTATCTGAACACTTCAGTTTGTAAAGATTGTCTTAAATTTTATCACCGAAACGGATAGAGTGCACGACAAAGACAAATGATTGTAGAAAATATATAATACATATCGTATGTCATATAAATATCACAGATTAGCCGAGATCAACGCATAAAATGTATTTCGACATCTTTTATCTAATGATAACGATTGTGGCAAAGTTATTATTTTTATAAGTATAGCTGTAACTAACTCCAAAATCATAACGTAGGATGCCCTCCAGCTAGGTGGAGCGTCGACATATGAACAGTGGCTGGTGGCGGTTGGAAGAGAATAGCCGAAGACCAGGCTCAGTGGCACGCTTTAGGACAGGCCTATGTCCAGCAGTGGACTAGTACGGGCTGATAATGAAATAAAAAATATGATGATGATGAATCAAATCAATTTTTTTATTTGCAATACAGGTACATTTATACAAGGTGCTACAATTAGAATTATAGGTTTCACTGTATTCACCATGTGTGGCTTGCAAGTTGTCGGTGACGATAATAAAAGTACAATAAATTTAATGAAATATAAGATGATGAAATTGATGATTGAAATATATGATGTATGTTTATCCTCGTCCAAATGCATAAATAAGTATTCGATCCGATAAATTAATACCTTAGAATTTATCATGAATATATAATTCTTCATGATTGGCATTGCCTTACCAAAACTTCTGAAAGATTATTTTCGATTATTGTGTCTGGTATCAAGAATCAGAAGATAGAATAGAATAGATCAAGAAATTAACCGATGGTGGACTGACATCTTGAAGGTAGCAGTTGTATTTTACCCCCAAGAACAGATTTGAGCTGTTTTCGCCTAACACCTACCCTTCTAGTATGGTCACCTCTTTCAGTGCCATCCACATTCAGACACGCCCCACTCATTTTCCTAATCCCTTATAGTGCAAGTTTACATCCTTTTAGTGCTGTAGTGCTTCATATCGACATTTATATCCATATATACAAATAGACATATCGATAGCACTACAACACTAGGGAAAGGATTCACACATACACTGTAAGGGATAAAGAAAAAGAGTCTGGCGCATTATCTATATCATCTTTTACCATAATGAGATTACGTCTGAACATACCTAAGCCGGTAAAAATGGGTGGATTTAAGCATTCCATATTACTTTCTGTTTATATTTAAGGAAAACTTTACTTAATCCATGTTTACAAGATCTATGTAATGGGAATACCCTTCAAGTTGTTCTTATGTCTTGATCATTAAGTTAAACTGGTTAAGCAGAAAATGGTTGGCCCTTGGAAATTCCGCTCGGGGATTCATGGTTAAAAATAGAAATTACTTTACACCCGTGTCTTGTAGGTCACTGTGCTAATCCTAGACTGGTTACCATGTAACTTTTAAAATACTTAACTCTTCTGCAATTGATTATGTATCATCATTAGTTTTCTTATCACCAGTTTAATCACAATTTCTAGGATGAACCATTTTTTTATTGAACACATATTTAGATTTAGCAGTCGCCATGACCGTTACATTGCTGATTCTATAGCCTCAGAACTTTTTTCTATTTTGTTTTTAAATTACATGATATTGATTGTTCATTATCTGCTATGTCTTGTAAATCGAGTAGTACTCAAGCAATTCGTTCTTTGCAGTCTACGACTTGATACTAATTGATCGGATTTCATGATGATGTAATCGTTACATTGTTTTAATCAAATATTGATGATTCTTCTACTTATTTTGATGATTCGACGGAAATCTTTATTTTGATCAACAGTATCTATCCCGTAATTTCGGATTATTGTGTTCTAAATACAAGATAAACGACCCAATGTCCGACTATGAAACTTACCTAAGATGATGAGAATGTATAGAACTTTCTGTATTAAGTAAAGCTAGTATACATGTAGGAGTTTTGCTAAATTATGATCTAAATAGAACCTTTTTTTAGGAAAAGCAGGATGGAAAAATGCATTATATAATTTTCGTGGATTTACAAGCGTCAAGTAATAACATTGTAGCATATCATATGGGTAAAATCTATGTACCATATAATTAGCTATAGCATTCTGAGAATTCATAAGATTATTTGCCGAATAGCAAATTTTCCATTCATCTTTAAAAAACAAGGTTAAATTAATCAAGTTTTATGTTCTCATGACCCTTAAATCTTGGGTATAAGGTTCAGAATGATAATATTATGTATATTAAAGTGATTGTAGAGTTACATGTCATGGTGGGAGGATCGATTGTACGGTTGTGCCCTATCGTTCGTCACGCGAGGACAGTTGCCAGGCGCACGCGCAGCGCATTGAAGCAATTGAGATAATGGATGTTTAGCTCTTGATCGATGCAGTTGGAATAGGTTCAACATGCTTTTTCTTTCTATGAATTTCATTAATTAATTCTAGTGTACCTAAAATATCTGTCTCTTTATCGGCTTTTTGTGTTTGTTCTTTTTCACAATATACTTGGTATTGAACTATAGCCATATTAAATTGTAAGAATAATGGAATACTAAGGAACAATTACTTATCGCAAGTTTTTTTTACTTTTCAGAATTTCACCTTTATTTAAACGAAAAATATACACAAGTTGGAAATCGCTTAATGAAAAATAATTAACTTTATTAGGTTAACTCGTACAGATAAAGTAGCGCATCCATCTTGCTGAGTGATAATCCGTCTCTATTAGCCGCTGCACAGATGCCGAACAATTCAACCTTGAAATTAATCAAAGCGGATTCCAAACAAAACACTTCAAATATTCATCTTCTTAGAACGAAGGAAAAGAACAAATAATGTGGCTGTTATATCATGTACATAAGTTTTCAAAGACGATTTACCTGCTATGTAATGTACCTGATAACCGTGCGCCGGCGCCGGTGCCGGCTCCATCCGCGATCTACGACGACCATATCAAAAACCCGCCAGTGTCATTTCGATCGCTGCCGCGTGCGGACGTTCCGCTATCGTCCGCGCGAACGATTACATCCACGTGTTTTTGTGAGTAAATAAACGGTGTCGATCAATTCACTTCAATTGGACTGGACTATGTTGTGTGTACGGTTTTGCGTGTTCCACATATATTGGATTGCCTGAGACTACATTGTTAATTCATTCTACGGTACGATTTATTTAACCGAGTCGTTTTTGTTTATTTATTTTCATGTGATGACGTTTGAAGGAAATATTTTTATTTATTTGCAGTGATTTACCTCAATAATTACCTACGTCCAACTGGTACAATTCCCCAATGTTATGTATGAGTAATGCGGTGGCAATTGTCATCAATAATAACAATCAATCTGACCGTACGTTTATTAGCTTTGATATTATCAATGAGTGAAGTGAATAGTATAGCCACAATACAATACATACATTTTATATTAGCACGTATTTCTTATTACATTGTCTTAAGAATCATAATTGATTGACAAACATAAATAATGTCGAGAGGTACAGATAATTCTACAATTGACGCCTGTAAAGACTGATAGACTTCTGTGAATTGTAAAAAATATGAAAACTTATTTAAATAAGTATCCTATGATAGATTTGTAATACTTTGTTTGTGTTCTGATAACTTAAATATTCGTCAATTAGTTTTATGAATGTTTTAATTATTATTACAGGCAAATATTCCAGCATCCATTAATTTATTACCTCATCTCGTTTTCGCTATAAATTGTTAGAATATTTTTTAATACCTTCGTTGACATAATATTGTTAATGATACTGTTTCTGAATTAAATCATCATCATTGAACGTTTTTGTTTGTCCCAGAATAAGTATGTTACTCTTAATTAGCTAAACAAGCTAAATTAGCAATTAAATAACATCGTTGGCTGCTACTACTGGTGTTCAAATATTGCGGTCTGAAACGAGCTCAATTTTTGTTTCTTTAAAATGCAATAGATTGCTACACAAATGAAAAGTTGACTTGTTTCTTTTAAGGACATTTAGAACAAATTACCTATATTGGTCGGAGAGAAAACAGTTATTGCATGTTTTGAATATTACTTTATTTGTTACATGTTGGTATCGCTCCCACCAAATCAGTTTCGATTATAACCTAAAACAACATAAGTGGCTTAACTTTTTGGACATACTATTATTAACTGTCATCGAAACAAGCTTTGTAGCAGTTTTAAATATTAACAACATTAGCCAAAGTCAGTTTTTACCCGAATTTAGTAATTCTTGCGTTCATTATATTCTTTGACAATTGATTTGGCTGTCAGATTTTAATTACTGACTATGTTTCATCCTCATCATTTACTTGCTCCTGTCTTCTGAAATATATTTTTAAATAAAAAGGTTGTTTAAATGTGCACTGATTTTTACTAAAGCCTTTGACACAGTTTGCTTACGAAGTTTATTATCTGTCATGTTTTACCCTTGACCTGAGTTTATCGGTAAACAAATGATACAAATCTGATCAAAAACAGTTTCAAACCTGTTTTTATTGTTTATTACGTGTAGTACAAGGACCCATATTGGGGTCCATTTCTTTTTTCATACCTACCAACGCACAAGTTAGTTGTATGGTATATTGCAGTTATTTTTAAAACGTACAGGTTTATGTGCTCAAGCATTAAATGAAAATGAATTCCAATTTATATAACCCGTACCACTGAGTCATGGTTTTTTAAGAAAAAAGTAATCCGGTTATTACAACGAAGCTTAAGGTGCAGCAATTATACAAATTCAATTAAGATTTTTTAATTGTATAGTTGTTAATTAACTATAGACAATATCTGGTCTATCAATCCTCTCACGTAAGAGCAGCAGGAAATTTGCATCTTGACCTAGACCTTGACCTATCGCGGGAAATATCTTAAAATCCTAGGATAGGAGTAGGTCTATAAAATAATATGCAACAAGATACCAATCCGGGAAGTAGACTGTTCCGGAGATGATCCTGTTACTAATACTGTATCTTCAAACTACTGAGATTAAAGTGCAACATCCTTTAACATTGAGACTTATGATCAGTTGTCTCATTCTATAGATGTCTTTACGTCGGACATATGAAGTATTGCTGTCATCGTCGCTATTACCCCACATACGCTCAAGGTTGATACTATCAACTTATCTCTAACTGGCTTTAGCCTGAAGCTTGCTTAGATTGATGGTCATGGTAAGGTCCTTTCTATAATACATATAGTACATATTGATGCTGACATTGACCTGGAATATATCGAAGTTCTAGAAAAAATAATGATCCAAAAACGGTCTCGGTAAATTGGAATCTCCAAGTAATGATTTTAATTTACAAGCATGATTCCTATCATGCAACGGTTCACAGGTAAAGTCCCTGCTAGTCTTAAGCCTCTCAAATCCTCATCGGCTATAATTTTACAACTGATTCAAAGAATTATCCTGTTATTATTCACAGGCCAGACATGATCACTTGAAATAGAAAGCATGTTTAATAGTGCGTATAGTTGCATACTTGCTCGTGGTAAATCCCAGCTGCACTATGAATGAGTAAGAATCCAGAACTTCCTCTTATCTGCATTTTCTGTGATAATTAGCCTTATTCATTTTTTTGTATTTATTTTCATATTTTGATTGTAATCGTATTTCATAGAAGTAATGTTCATCAATTTTGGTATCAGATTTTCTTTTGCACTTTTGTTAAAAACTGCTTGCACCTACACTATTCTACTTTTCTCTTGCAAATCTTGGGTAATATATAATACATACAAGTATTATGTTAGGGTTTATCTAAAGAATAGGTACTTAATATCACTATGCAGTAAAACTGATGTTAGTTAAACCAATTTGGCAGCCATCCACGTTTTGAACTACTGCGGAAACTACAACTTGTCCCTTCCACTACAAAACGCTGGCAATTTATGTAATATTTAAATTTCGTTTAACGTAACAATTATTTGCCAGCAAACAAAAGCGGGCGGTTGAATTTGCAATTCGATAAAACCCGACATGTGTGTGAATCATTTGGAACGCACTATCTGCGCACACGCATCGTTATTCCTTTACTTGGAATATTAAGGATGGGTAAAAAGGTTAGAACTTCGGTTTCTCAGAGTTTGAATGAAGGACTTGGGTATCAAAATAAGACAACATGTTATGTTCCTTTTTTAGACTTCTTTCAAATGAATGCATAATTTCGATAACTCATTTCAACTCGTGCGTATTAATTGATTGGCAATACAGGGTGCTACATATAATTGGCACAGTGCATTGACCTCGCACCTACAGGCGCAGTGCGCCACAATTCATATTTGCGCATTGCGTGATGCAGCGCACTTTCTGACGTCATCATATATATTTAACACGTTTTTTTTTACTCTGATGTATTTCTATTTTGTTTTTAAGACAATAAATATTCTCTAAAACTCCGTTTCACGTTGTGGGTTCATCACGTTTCTGTTTCATGTCTCCCTTATCACTTCTTTCATCATCATCATCATCTCACGTATCACCTCAGTTGCGCCTTGGTCATGTTAAGTCGTTCGCATCATCTGTGTTTCCAATCATAGTCTGAAAAGGTATATTAGGTTTATTGCTTTTCAATCTACCTTAGTTGATTGGACTTATTATAGTGTCTTATGAATTTCTATGTACAAATCTAAATATTTCAGTAATGTAGGGCAGTCGACACAAAAGCTATCAGTGACGTTTTAATAATTTGCACATTAAGAGACAGGTGATTCCTTTATGTAGGTCATACACACATTTGTACGGCGTAGTTGAATAAGAGGAAAATGTTATTAAATAAATGGCTTCATTATGACCATGTTGTGACACCACTAACCAAGTTACCTTTTTCCGCTGTTTTGTTAAGGTATGACTTAGATTATGACTTTCACCTGAATGGTTTATTGAAAACTGGATTCCGCCCCGAGGTTTTACCCGTGTTTCCGCCGTAAAAAGTTGCCTATGGCACTCTCTGACCCATAGACTATCTCTATTCACGTCGATCTGTTACTGCGCCTGTTGTCGACCCTATTCCGATTCTAATGTGAATAAAAACCATATCGTATCTTTGGGAATATCTTATTATTAGGTTAAATATACATAATAAAGAGAAGCAATATGTGGTGACGATTACCTACTGAGTGTCCTACCTTCTACACCTGTAGCACAGCGGGCTGCGCGTACGCATGCGGCCTTGCTGGCGCTTTCGCCGCAATTATTTTCTCGAGTTCAGTACTTCATAAGCTTTAAATAATAATTAATAATATTTCTTACGTAATAATAAAATAAAATTTCCCAAATCGTTATCCTAACTTATCACTATTCGAATCTGTAGCTCTATTTTTTACTGCTAGAGATCTCTACCGAAAGCGTTAAAAGAAATAGTCAGTAAGTAAGTTGTATTAACATTATAACGGTTTTAATGGTTTACGAAGGATTCGTCTGGAAGGTGTGAAAGAAAAAAGAGGAGGCTTTTAGGAGCAAAATAAAAAAAAAAAATTGCCACAAAAAGTAAATATTTAAAATTAAGCGATCGAAACAGTTGCATATGTACGACGCGCTGTTTTCAGTTTACCCTGTATTCAGACTTCGTTAGCTCGGATATTTATGTATGAGGTATAAAAACCTTGCACAACAGTGGGACGCCACAGACTTATCGATGATAAAAATCATCGACGAGTCAGCCCAATAAATCGCTTCAATATCAATTTATTTGTTATGTCCATAGCCTGATATGTATTCCATAAAATAATATGGACTTATGATAATATTAGCTAGAAATGTAACGGTCTCATTTGACATTGCGCCGTTACAGGCTGTCACTGTCAGAGGTAATGCACAAAAACATGCGCAGGCGCATGCGAGACAGATCAAGTTCCTAATGAGTTTTGTAAACACGATTATAAAACTTATTTCAGTTCTTTGAACTCTAATTGGCTGATTTGTTATTTGGCAGATAGAGGCCACTTTCAAATTCTAAATATTCATGTGGACGCGTCACCCACCTCTCCTTGAAAGGAGCGGCTAGGATTACTTAACCGAGTCTAACTATAAATATAAATATGAGACCTGGAATAGATTGTTATCGATTTTTTTTAAACATGTACACGTCTAGTAGCAACGATGTTGACCACAACAAAACATCAGACGGAAAAATACTAAGGGCTTTGCCAATTACTGATTGTATCCAATAAAAAAAAACAATTCACAGATAAAAGTGCATCGATCTTTATTCTCAGTATAATTGTGACTCAATTATCTTGCTGTGTAATGAATTATGTAGTTAGCAACGATAAAGCTGTGATTAATTAAAATACTTCACTGAATTGTTCTGGTCAAGGGCGTGAATAATGCTTTACCAAAACAGTGAAGTAAACCGGCTGCTTGTGCGAATCGAGGCTCATGAGTTACATAACTTAAAAAATTAAGCTATAAGTACCTACGTAAAATTTTGAAATTGTAAAAAGTCGAATTGCATTTAAATTGGGAAGCTGGGGAGAATTTTGGGTCAGCGACTCAAAAATTCTCAATTTTCATCCCTCTACCTAAGCCTCGATTTAAACCTCTAAGCGGTTACCGTAGCCTATAGACGCTTGCAACACCAGGAGTATCACTCTACGGCCTTATTTTGCACATCGGTTTTCTCAAACATGCCATCTTTTGCACTCGGCCACTCCGAGCGCTTGTGACTCTATTAATTTTGTTGCTTAATTCTATAGTTTCTTTTACCAGTTTCAATCCATATGTATTTTAATTACTAGCTATAAAACTAGTTTACAGCTTACTTGACCGATGTTTTTTACTCTGTGATTGAGATACGACCTTTGTTCAATGTCTAATTTGCTCAATTTAAGCGTTTAGTAGATTTTCTTGGGATTGCAATAGCTTTTTTGCACTTTTTTTTATTACAGTTGGTTTGGTAGTTAATCTTTTATTGCGGATTTCCACTTGTGCTATAAGTAGTAGGTCGTTTAATAAGATTTCTCATACATGGGCCTTGGCCTCTACTATAAAGTATACTTATAATGGAATCTTACGCTTTTATAAGCCAAAAGGCTTGTTTAACAGTATTTGGAATGTTTTATAGACACAACATTTTCAAACTTATGTATTTATCTGGCATATGTCTGGAATTATATGAATCCGGCCTTCAGTTATACCTTCTCTGGGAACCAGGGACTATCCCGATCATGACAATTATAATGCATTCCAGTTTCCTGTCCATTCCATAGAGATAAAAAATTAGGTACATATAATGATTTTTTCTTCTCAGTAATATGATTGTGTTAAAAATGGTCTTTTGCGTTTTATTAATATGTGATCAGAGTATTTTCCTCAATTATCTTGTAGTATGTGTATATTTAAACACAGATACATTCACACGTTTCTATAACTATATACTTGTCTTTTTAATCTATGACGAAGATTTTCCTTCTTATTTTGGGTCACGGGAATCCAGTGTCACGAAATAACAAACAAGTGTTTTAACAGATGCATTAGACCGTGAGGAGCATATTTAATGACAGAAATATGCACTAAGCACACTGATATTCAAAGTAGATATCAAATGAGCCACTCATGTTTATTGTAATTCAGTTCTTGTAATAGATAAACCAGCAAATTGATTATTGCGTCGAATTAAAGATTAGCGTTCCTCAAGGTGCGCTACTGGAACCAATTGTTTTTATATTATAATGAAAATCGTTTTTTATTCAAATAGGCCTTTGCAAGCACTTTTGAATAGTATAGACGGTTCGGAAGGTTGCTTTTGCTGAGAAGAGCCAGCAATAAACTCAGCAATTACTCTCTCAATAACAATTTAGACTGTTAGTTATACAACCAATAGTCCAGAAAAGAGGGAAGGTGTTATTTCTATTTATTTACTTTATAATACGAAAAGATACATAAGAATTCACCTTCAATGATATAATTTCTCTTGTTATATTTTTTTTCTTATCTTTATACAATATTCAATTGAACCGAATTTCACATCAGTTATTTCCAACTAATTTAGAATAACCTTGATTCAATCATTCACTCACTCTATGTACACGTCTATTCATTGTTATTATATCGTACGAAATATTCAGGGAAACACACAACACTTTCAGTTATGAAGTGTTTGTTTTACCCAGCACTTTGGTAGCGTCTGGTTATCGTCAAGATTGCGGTAATAATTCACATTTAGTACCATAAATTGTGTTTAATAGCCTTACTGTTTGACTCTAAAACTGAAGAAATAAAGAAGCAACGTTTTGTTTCTATGCTTTTATATCTTTATCATCATTAACATCTCATGTATCGTCACTTGTTTCTATCTTACCATCTCAAGATATCGACATGCCCGTATAAAATGACGTAGATCAAATATTGTTGCCCTGACACCTCCTTACCATAGTAATTAACAAATTATATCATATCCACGTCATTCGTTATCAAAACAGGCGTATAATTACTCGCCAGTTTACTTATTAAGCTTGCATGATTTAGTTTTCACAAATTAGGTACGGAATGTGTTTATGTTCATCATGTTGCAATCTGTATGATGAATTGTTGTCAACTAGTAATGAATACAGCTCAGTTTTTATTCATATTTTCTATTATACTATTAGTACCACTACGATCAGGCATGTTATAGGTACCTAAGTCTTTTCAACTTGAGGCCAGCCAGACGAGTACTACAAAGTACCCTACCACCGTGCTGTGGTTTCCTCACGATGTTTTCCTTCACCGAAAGCTGAAGATCATTATCATGTAATATAATCCTCCTCCTCTAATCGTTAGCTCACTGCTATCGATTAGAGGAGGAGGATTATGCATCGTGATGTTCCCGCTCTTACTCACGACAGAGCCGCTTCCACTGCTCTCGGTCTTTGGCGTGGTGTAGGGCGTCTGAAATTCTTGTGTCCAGTTGCTTGGACACCTGGTCGGACCATCTTATTGGGCTGCGTCCTCTAAGTCTCTTTCCTTCCAGCTTGCCCGTTACTATTAGCTTCTACAGATTGTCGTAGGGTTATTAAACTAATTGTATTGTAGTCCTTATTTCGATTTTCATCCATTTATTATTCGACTTAAATGCGCGTACGCAGTTAAACTCAGCCTGCAACTAATGTCTTCATAAAATCGTTGCTTGTGACTTAAATTTTCAGGACCTTGTTTAGATACTTTATTAAGTGTTAATGTGACGTAATACCCGTGTGTGATCGGTTCTTTATAAAGTTATTGAGCAGATAGCAAACCTTCACCTTAAAGAAACCGGGCCACTTGCCGGTACTCGAGTACTCGCCACACTTGTTTTGTGCAATATCAATGGAGTGCGCGTACGCATTGATGCCAACGACACGGGATTTTGAATTACGTCGATTACTAGGGGCTGTTGGTTTGGTGATTGTTTGTTTGCCAAATTCAAGGTTGTATTTTCATCTGTGCTACCCTATGTATAGAAAGATATTTATTTAGTAATCAATCTACAAGCTCTGCTTAGTTTGTGATAATGTACCTTGTGTGGCGTGTATCATTCCTGGATAATTATTTTTATAAAGAGTACTAGGTCAACTTTTTAATTTCGATGCCACTTGATGCTAAATACTATGTACCATAATGGTGACCCTATCGGCAAACGCTGCCATATAAGAGTTGTCATCTATCAATTATTTTTATTTTCTGTTTATTTAAAGGCTTTAGTTACACGACCATCAAGCCTAGACCATTTTTCAATATTCTTCTTTTATGTTGTCACGTTATATTGTCACATTCTCTAGTAAAGTCTAGTTATCGTCCGTAAAATTCCAGTCAGGTTTTAGTGAAATTGGCGGCTATTCCACATAAATTTTTCACGGACTTTTTGGGACAACCTGAAAAATCACGATACACGCTTCCATTTCATTTCAATTAACTTATGCATTAATCTTTATACACAACTTCTCTTCGCAAGTTCCCGCCAAAAAGTTCTCATCTATCAATGTCTAAAACCACAGACCAAAAATACATCGATTTGAAATGTTACTGATAGGATTTGATTATCTCATTAACATTTACTACGAATACGTTATTATAGTATCAGTTCCACGGTCACGATTCACGTGCACGAACCGGAACAACAATGGAAACGTGCATACGTTTTTTGCACGAACTCATTTATTTATATGAATCAATGTTAGGTAATATTCTTTACAAATATTGTACTATAAATTGAAGTTACACCAATAATGTAATAGCTTTGGGTGTGACGTTAAATTAGAGTAAAACCACAGTAGCGTAATTTTCTAACAGTGGTTCAATTGTATAAAAATATTTTTCAATTTTACTTCTACAAAGAGAAAATAATTTTGAAGATATTTCTACCGCGTAATATTTTAAAAGTTACAAAGCTTTTACTTTTATTTACTTCAAATGTAAATAAATATTCTGGGATAATCAATGCACTCATTAAAATAAATTACTAGTCTTCACGTGTTTAAATGACACGATTGCGTTGTCCCATAATTCTTGCTTGACAACAGGGCCGAATTTAGAGGTGTGGAGGCCCTGGGCCTACAAAAGAGTGGAGGCCCCAAATTATTTTGCAAATAGGATAAATAATACATATTTTTCATGCAAGTGTTTCTTTATAAAGCGGAAGGAACCTTCGTTCCAATCGCATGTCCGACGACACTTCTAGAACTTTATGAATATATAGAATTTATGTGGGGGCCCCTCTCTCTTGTGGAGGCCCCGGTTGCCCTCCCTTAAATCCGGCCCTGCTTGACAATATTGTTGCGCGTGCGCATGCAACGTTCTGGGTTAACGTTGAAGAGGACACAGATAGCCATGAACGACTTGTAAACATGTCGCTATACATATACAAAATATAAAATACTTAAAACTTGAAATGTTCGGCACAGTTTTGTAAAGTAGGCGCAAGCTAAAAAAGTTTTTTTAATTCATCTGAGATGGTAACAGGTTATCGCAGGCAAAGATAGCAAGCCTGGTCCCGTAGCCCCGCCACTAAGGCGAGAGAAGGAACACCGGGGTGGTTTTAGTGGGTAAAAATCCCACATAACCCGGTCACGTCCCCCTATGTGACCGGGTATCTTTCTGAAGATTTCCACCTCGTAAAAAAAAGGCATAACCACGGAGCAGATTAATGTTTGGTGCATAACACATAGTGTATTTCAGTACCTATATACTAATAAGACTTAACTTGTTGTTACCCATATAATTTGATTTTTATGACTGAAGTATGATACGTTCCTGATGCTTAGTGACTACTGTCTCTTATAGACTTTATCAATACTATGTCAAGGAAGCAAGGAAGTTTAGAATACCACTGAAGGCAGTGAAGGCAACTGGAGCTCAAGTGCAACTGCCGGAACTCATCGGTAGGGGCTTGGCGATAGATTTTCAACTTGAGAGCAGTAGCGCGGTGGTCACTAGAAAATACCTTACCACCGTACAATGGTTTTCTCACGATGTTATTGCCTAAAGCTGAAGCTTATTGTAGGATTCAAAACCTAGGACCTTCGCCATATGATCCCATGTGTTATTTTTTTTTTATCAAGTATGGCTATTTTATAGTTCTTTGTCCCCCTTACCCATCGATTAGGCCTGCCAAACTAAACCTTTGGTGTGGAAGGTACATATAGTTATTGCCACACGATAAAAACAAACTCTGACATTAAATCTGATTATGGTCTCAACCTAGTGTCACAAAAATAGTAATAAAAATTTGATTCATCTACTGTTACATAATTGTACTGTAGCTCAACTTTAACACGTGATCTAAATAGCTAATTGTTAAATTATACTTTGTAAATTGTTATCAGTGCTTATTGTTTATATTTGAGTGAAACAAGTTTTTCATACGTCTCTAGTTCTACTTCATTGGTTGATTGGCTAATTACTTGGCTGACTGTAGTCAAGTATTTTTCTGGAAAAATGATGCTGATAAAGGAGAATGGATACGGGGATAGATATTAACCTAGTTTGTGGCGTAACTTGAGGGTGGTAGCCAGGCAGTCGCATTGTTATGAGTGATTGACCAGCTTAAACTGCTGGGGTAAGAAACTTGAGATTTTTAGGGTTTTTCTCTCATTTCGGCCAAATCACATGTTTTTCTAGTACCAAAAAAAACACTTGTTTTGACACTGGATCAGACAGTTTTGGATCGCAGTCAAAATTAACTAAAGACCCGTATAGCGTTCTCAAACACAAAACCTTACAATTGACTCTACCGACATGTTTAACGGGCCGGTAGGCTGGATGGTTAACACACTACCTTCACTCCACAGGTCGTGGGTTCGATTTCCATCCAGGACATACATTTTTGTGCATGAACATGCATTTGTGTCCTGAGTCTGGGTGTGAGTATGTATTTACAATAAAAAACGTAGTATATAAGTTATCTGGTTTCCATATCACAAGCTCTGCTTATTTTGGGATCAGATAGCCGCGTGTCAAAATGTCCGAGGATTTTATTTACTTCCAGATCTTTCAGTAGAGACTAGTTCTCACTTTCTCATACTCAAAAATTAAACATAGCCCATTGTAGATTATACTCTATGTTGACTCCAGACCTAAATCATACAAACGCATCAACAGAATCTAATTGCAAACAAATAGCTGCTTTGCGCAACTATCAACGCAAATCGAGGACAGGTTGAACGAAGGCCGTCGAAAGTGGTGCTATTTCACTTCTCTTGTCTCGTCGACATGCTCCCAAACTTGTCATGGGCGACTGGACTGGTACAGGTTATGATTTGCGTCTCTTTCCTACATACGAGGATGTGGTGGGGCTGAATCTTGATGTTGAACATGCTTGAGAATCTGTAAGCGCGCATCTTAATAGTGCTGAGCTTGATGATTTCACAGGATATAATTTTAATGAAATGAAATGAAATTTTATTTGCTCGAAACATGGTCCATGGGATGGCATCTTATATTATATTATACTGATTCACATGTCATCGTGGAGATCCTTAGGGGAGGCCTTTGTCCAGCAGTGGACGTCTTCCGGCTGATATGATGATGATGATGATTCACATGTTTCGTCAGATTCTGACATGCAACATTTATCAACTTACAATTTAATCAATTTAATTATACTATTTTAAACACATTACACATACATTACATTAAATAAAATTGTTAAACTTAGATTCAGATGTCACATTTTTTGCTAGAATTGCTTACTTATGTTGTTTATGTTTAACGCTCTGTGAGGTACTCATTAATTGAATAATATGCCCCACCTATAAGAAAATATTTTAAAGATTCTTTAAAATAATTGTAATCATCCTTCAGCGTTATATGTATGGGAAGTTTGTTATATATCTTGAGGGCCATTCCCAAGATATTTTTATCATAAAGCGCAGTTTTATGTGGTCGAGTCCGAATCTTATGCCCATGTCGTGTATTTTGGAGGGTTTGGAATAACTGCATATGTTTTCTTACAAATATAGCCATTTCGTATATAATAATCGTATATAATGGTAGGGGAGGCATTGATGCTAAATTTGTAGTTACTCGAGCGTCTTTGGGACCTACTGGAATTTGAAGATTAGGTGAAATAAAGAAAAAAAGGTTATGTGATATTTTCCCCTTCAGCGGTGGGGGGAGCGTCTACAGGGTTTCAAAAATGTAAAAAAAAACAGTCACCAAGAAATACTCGAGCGCGTCAGATATTAATAGGGTAGTCGCGCCACGTCTGTCTGATAACGGAAAAATAATAATCTGCCGTTTTGCGTGGTGGGGGTGGCCGTACGAAGGGGTCGAAAATATTAAAAAAAAAAAATTACTCGAGCGCGTCAGACATTAATAAGGGATGTTAAGTGAACCCTCCAGTAGCTCCTATTTTAAAGACTGACGATTTGGACGCGACCATCAGTCAGGGCCGATTTTTGAAAATGCAAAAAAAAATTGTGACCTTGATTTACTCGAGCGCGTCAGATTTTTATACAGGCGGTTCTTCTTGATGGCCTTGTTGTACTGACCCATAATCTGACAATTATGTTGAGGGATTTCCTTAATCTGACGGTTTGAAAAAAGAAATATGTAAAAAATATCGAAATCTCGAAAATGGTTCAAGATATCGAAAAAATGTTTGTACAAAAGTTGTAGAGAATTTAACCTTCTACAATATTTATTATGAATACATGTACCAAAAAACCCATAGGAAACGAGATATTTGCAATAAATGATTTTTTGACCTTTGACCTTGAAAAATCAGTAGTCGCGGGCACCCTAAGATAAGTAGCTTTTGAGACAAGTTTTAGGGTGTCAAAATAAAGGTTTATACAAGTTAATAGCTGACTATCTCTCATTCTGAGGTGAAACTCATAATATTCCTGGACTATACACTTAATAATGATTTTAGCCACTTCGGCTTGTGCAAATCGGCAGATTAAGATATTTCCGTGATTCGTGACTAATTTCCTTCAAAATAAAAAAAAAACCAATCGCGCTCGAGAAAATCCAGGTGACGTTTTTTTTTTGCAACTTTGCGAGTCTCCAATTTTCTTTCGTCACGCCCAATTTGTCAGATTATTGAAATGTACACTATTTTGCATGTAACTAACTTACCTTACCTTAATCTGACGCGCTCGAGTATTTCAAACCATCGATTTTTTTTTACTAATCTGACGGGCTACCCTAGGCGTTCGACACTACATAGAAGGCTCAGATTTGGTGAGAGTACTTCACAAGGTGCAAGGTTGCCCCCCTTATGTTAATCTGACGCGCTCGAGTAAATCCCGAAATCCCCTATTCGCCTCCCCTACCATAATGTAAAAGGCATTATGCATAAACTACTAACGTTATAAATGCGAAAGTATGTTTGGATGTGTGTGAAGATGTGAAGATGTTTTTTACTCTTTCACGCAAAAACTACTATATGAATCTTGGTACACAGGTAGATCATATACTGAAATAACATATCGGATACTTTTTATCCCGGGAAAATATAAGATCCCTCAGGAACGCGGGTGAAACCGCGGGGCGGAAAACTAGTTAGTTATAAAAACCGGCCAAGTGCGAGTCGGACTCGCCCACGAAGGATTCCGTAAAAACGGCAAATAAATCACGTTTGTTGTATGGGAGCCCCCCTTAAATACCTATTTATTTTATTTTAATTGTATTATTTATTATGAAATTAAAAATACAACTCAGTATTTTGTGAATATTTCAAGTGCCTGCCTGTTGCCATTATTGATATCGAGCAAAAAAGGACAAAAAAATCCTGGAGACAATCCATGTCTTATGCATTTCCTCGCTTGACTGCAGTTCTGCCTAGATTTTGCGGCCAAGACTTGCTGATCCGTGACGACTTTCAGTCTCTAATTACTATAAAGTTGTAACCTTGGGAGAATGAGTCATTACTACACTCGAATGCCAGTCAAACACTTGACCTTGTCGCATGGGGAAGGAAAATATTGTTTTCATCTCAACCGACATCTAGTACTACGAGATTGTCTATCAGACCCATAATATATAACGTCTCTTATTGTACCTAGATTAGATTCGTGGCCAAACAATATTATATCCAAATTAAAGATCCAGTGATGTAGTGCTTCTGCAAGGATTATTGTTTCCAAATTCCTCTAAAATGAACTAAAACTTGCAACATTGCAGTTTCAGTTTAGTCCCTCTTCTAGATAAAGGATTTTATTAACAAGCAAAATGTTATTTATGTAAAGTGCACCTAATATTAAAACCAATTTAATATTCGTGACCATTTCGTTACTTTTTATGGTGCCAACAATAACCTTCATGACCGCTAAGTCAAATAATAAACCTCCAACAATGAGATGGAACCAATAGTCATCAGCAGTTAAAACTTAACTGACATCCTTGGCTATAGAAAATTGACTGAAAATAAAAACTAAGGTCGTATTGACCTTATTTACAAATTTGGCAAAAAGCAAGTCTTCGCGCTCCATTTGCATCTTATTGTTTAGATGTGGATAATGCTCTTAATAATCTGACAGGTCCGTATGTTTCCGTAGTAGTGTGTTATTATAGAAAACCGAGTAACTGAGTACTGCCGAGTCTGACTGAGTATCATGCACTTAACATAATAGCGATTATTAACAATTTGGAGCGCCTTAGCTACAAAATCTTTTCTTCTTTTTGAAGCATCATCATAACCGGTAAAGGTGCCTTCAAATTAGACTTTTGGGTAAGCGCAGCGTGGTACTACTGTGAGAACAATAGAAAAATTCTTAAGTTATGCCCCACGACAGCTTTTCCTCAAGCGTCTTATTTGAAGACAAGAAATAATCGACGTATTCATTACTCTCCGTAAAATTATTTATAACAGTTAACTAAGTTCACGACTAGCCTTGAAAAAAACATAACGCTATCATTTAGTTACTACACGGGCGCATCAGTTACTTCTTGTGAATCCTGATCAATCTGAAATAGGTTGAAGACTAATTAAGACTGTACGTCAAGCAATCATTGATTATCATTACTATCATTTGCATTCCGTAGACTTATTGATCGCAAATTAAAAAATCACGTGTCAAACTTTTATTTTTGTACATACAATCATAATATAAGACTAATAAATAAGGAGTGCTAATAGAAATGTGATATAGCTAGCTGATTTAATGAACAAACCCTTAAGTACTGATATGTAGATTCAGTGTTTCATTTATTTTCCTTTTCCTGGCAACAAAATAGTTTAGAGCCTTACAACACCAAGTAGATGGGTACCGTGCATCAAACAAATAATAACCGCACGTGTTCAGACCATGTAAAATGATGTATAGTACATTGTTAGAATTGTTGGCCTTGGCGCATTGGCTCTGAATCGGCACCAGTATTGTCATCGGTGCCACGTTTCCTTGTTCTAAATAGGCTTTTTATTTCGAATTGTTGTTACACTGGCTAGATCAAGAACATTTACAGGAGCAAATTCTTCTGTAAATTGGATAGAAACAAGTTTGTCAATTTAGCCATGTTCTTTTAGCTATGGTTGTAATCAGGTTGTTACAAGTCGCACGTAAATGAAATTGGCATTTACTAAGTTGTCAGGTTTAGTTTTCTATCCTTTTTCAAGAAGCTTGATTTTCTAAATGTGTGCGGTCCATTCGTTGAATGGCTCATCAGGAATATGCTTAGTGTATTAAATACTGCGGTTTGTGAGACGATAAAAGATAAATAAATATATTCTGTGGTTTACATAACCCACTAATTATTATAGGACTATTTGGCGGGAACT
The DNA here is from genome assembly GCA_951361185.1 of Ochropacha duplaris. Classification (NCBI taxonomy): domain Eukaryota; kingdom Metazoa; phylum Arthropoda; class Insecta; order Lepidoptera; family Drepanidae; genus Ochropacha; species Ochropacha duplaris. The sequence goes on along the minus strand of OX592715.1, from coordinate 1,084,392 downwards.
TTGTTTTATTTTCATGAAATTGTATTTTGAGTTTTATTGAATAATATCGGTGGTGTTTTGTCCAATAATGATGTATTGTGACTTTCCAGGTTGTTACTAAAACTAGACCGGTCTTGTACGGACGAGGCCTAGACTACAGTAAAATACAATTACAAACAATTTTAAAATTGACAAAGTCTATACCAAATTTCACATTTTCAAAACAATTAAAATATAAAATAAAAAAATACAAAACAACATCACTATGGATGCAGTGGGTAGAATTCGTGTGATTGAAGAGGATTTGGCCCATCTTTGGCCTTTAAGAACTACTGTCAGATTTCCAAATTATGAAATATGTAACTACATATATGAACAAATCCACGTAGCCAAGTCTTCACCTGACAGTGACGGATCATCTCACAATCTCACATCTTCCAACGATAAGATATCTAGCACAGTGTATAGTGAAATAAATAATATTATCACTTAAATATATAACGTGACATATTTTTAGCGTAGCAACTACATTAAACTTAAAACATTAAGTTGATGTGTTTTGGAGAGCTATCCTCAAACAAGGACTGCCATCATCCTCTCGAATGTGGAAAGAATCTTAGAAGGTCGTGGTTACAATGATCTGGAGCTTTCAGAAGAGTTTTATTTTCTTCTGGATAAGCTTGTGTTTAACCGCAATCTCACCATGGTTAGTGATGACGTGGCCGAAGGTGGTAAGCGCAAAAGTCAAAGTCAAAACCATTTATTTAGTTAAGGCCCTAGAAGGGCACTTATGAAGGTCGAATTACAGAAGTTACCACCGGTCCGGAAGTTAGCCTTCAACTGAGAAGAACCGGCAAGAAACTCAGCAAGGTTACATTTTTTAAATATTTTTGGACCATCTGACTATATTGGCATTTTTTCAAATGTTTAACAAGTTTATTCTTAAACTAATACAAAAATACATAAAACATTATAACCCGCATTAGTTACCTACACAAAGCCTTTATGGGAGCTGGCTCTCAAGTGCAGCTGTCGGATCACACCGATAGGTGCTAACTAGTGTTATGTTTGATAATTCTTCTTCAATATAGGCTAAATCCCTATTCTCCAAAAAGAATTCTAACTTCTCATAGTAGGTACTGTAGTAATAAAACATTTAGTAGCAAATATTTTTGGAAGGAAGTTCCTCATCGTGCGTTGTGAATGTGAAAGGGGGCTAGACGGAAAATTTGTCACGACACTTTTAGTGTCAGATGTCGGGTCGGGTCGGGTAGGGTCGGGTGACAGTTGCTGTGACCCGACCAACTGACACTAAAAGCTGTGCGGCGTGCGCATGTTTCTCTGTCTGTCTTTCTCTCTCTCTCTCTCTTATAGAAAGCAAGCCAGATATATTTTTTTTCATTTCTATTTATTAGAATAAAAAATTATATATATATATACTCTCTCGACTTATATAACTTCGTTCCATCCGGGTGTCCCTTGACACCTCTCAAGTTTTTTATTCATAATTTCAGGGTCGTTCCCATAGTAACATATAATTAACGGTGTACTTTTATCATAAACGATTGACGTCAAATGTTTGACAGCTGGGTGTTTGTATGGGAAAAAGAAAAGGGCTATTTTTAGGGTTTTCCCGGCAATAATTCGAATTTTTCTCGCCGTAAAAACCATCCTTGGACATCAACAAACATTTAAAAAAAAAGAATTGGCCAAATTGGTCCAGGCGTTGTTGAGTTATGCGCTTACCAACACATTTTGCGATTCATTTTTATATTATAGATGATGAAATAGTAACTGCAGTGTATAATATAATAAGTGATAGTGAATCCAGAATGTAAACAGGCAATAAATAAATGGACACAGACTAAACAGAAATTAAAATACATATTTGTTTTCTCAGAAGGTATAATTACTTAAATGGGAAAGCCTAACAATAAATCACGAGAGATAATGACACACATTTGGAATTACGAATGAACAATACTTAAAATGGCGTCTGTTTACTATGCGGAGTTCACTAGAGTTTTAAGGGAGGCGCCGGCGCCAACTTACTCGTATAACTAACAACATTCGCCCCGTGGCTTTACCCGCGTCTTCGAGATGTGAATGAATTTTCAAACCCATCAAATAAATGTGTATTAGCATTATTATTATAAACAAGTAATCATACCGACAAATTTCTTACGTCTATAGGTACCATAATGTAAAAAAGAAAGATTTGACTGTTTGTTTGCATTGAATAGGCTCTGAAACTACTGGACCGATTTGAAAAATTCTTTCACCATTAGAAAGCTTTTTTTTATACCACAAGTGACAACGAAGCTGACGGGTCACCTGGTGGTAAGTGACTACCGTCGCCTATAGACATTAGCAATACCAAGGGGATTGCCAACGTGTTGTACATCTTATTAAAGGCAACTGGCTCTGAAGTGCAACTGCCGGAACACACTAACAGGTGCTTGGCTACATTATCCCTGATGATCATAGACTACATTTTGTCCCGGGCAAAGATAAGATCCCATGGAAGCGTGGGTGAAACCGCGGGGGACAGCAATATTCAATAAACTACTACGATCGGCTAGTTCTAAAATCAGGGGAACTGCTACAATTCATCGATTCACGGACTTTATTGAACGATATGAAACAAATGAAAGATCCACTGCAGAAAACAAAATTGCCTTGCAAAGTTTCTTGCCGGAGTCTTTTCAGTTTAAGTGTATTCCGAACCGGTGGTAGAGTCAATTGTAACGTTCATAAGGGCCTTACCAGGACCTATAGTGAATAAATTAGGTTTGAGTTTGAATTTGAAAGGGACGTTTAACATTTCCTATCACCCCTCAACCCTTCGCATATCGCGTTTACTTACATGTGCATATAACTGAAATAGTGTTGTTTTGAAACGAAATTTGAAGTTTCCTTCTAATCCTTAGTTATTAATTACATTGGAAAACCATTTAATAAATTGTTTTTGTATATTTTAATACTTCATGATTTTCTATACGAGTACAAACTTAAACAAATTCCTCGGACAAATATCCTCGGATAATTGATTGCAATCGGCAACTACCTAGTTGACGGCATCTGCAAACACTAACTTTATCACCATTATCACTTCTCTTGACACACATACAAACACACAAAGTGTATAGCAACACATACAATCACAATATATGTAAAATATCACAATGTGCTCGTGATACTTCGTTTCTCACATCGACTTCGCGAACGTGACTTTAAATAAAAGATTCTCTTGTATTTTCATATACTTTATTGTGTTATGTCACACAACGGTTTACGGTTGTAGTTAGCACATTAAAATATGGGTAACCTTTTTATACCCTTTCATTTTTTTTCTACACATTTGGTTACGTTTATGGTAATGAAGCAGGATCTGCATTTGCTATGGTCTCGGGTCTTGTCTACTCACTTCGCTCGTTTAGTGTTGTAAAACATACTATTGGCATGTCTTATAGAGCCTTTTGCCTACCTTGCTTTACCATAAATATTTTATAAGGGGATTTATAACTGAATACCAACTGCAACTGCTCCACGGTATGCTGCTCTTAAAAAACTCTTAAAAAATACAGATATCCGATGTATACTGTTTTGTAGTTTTGAACCTTCTAGGCATTGTTAAAGAGTCTAAGCGACGGTAGTCACTTACCATCAGTGTCCCGACCTCCTTGTCAGACTTCTGATGAGGAAAAAATATTTGGAATCAAGTTCCTAAGTAGCTGACCTAAAACGTGATTTTACAATTGAAACCTAGAGCTAAATCTTGTTTAACTCCTATAAATAACTTTCACAAAAGATTCAGAAGTAGCCCAATTGAAACTTTAGCATCCTTGGTTACGTCACGCACAAATTGATGGTCCACGATCCGCTTACGCCTGCGTACGCGCCGCTAACCGGCCGCCATCACGATTTTCATGATTTTGACATTTACGTTTCAATTACACTCTGGACATAGAATTTCACTTATCTTGCGACATTGATAACTGAAAATTGAATAATTTAATATGATAACAGGCTAATGGATATCAATGTGTATGAACAAATATTGCTTTAAGCGTCAAAATATTTTTAGATGAACGAAATGGTGACGGTAACCGGCAACTTTTAATGTCAAATCATTGTATGAAAGTGTTGCCTTCTAGGCACTGCAAAAATCGAGCCAGCCTATACGTAACATCTGGCATTTCAGCTTGGTAATAACACCTACCTCTCAAAAAATGGGTCGGTACCATCTGACAGCCAACTCTACCACCCCGCGCGCTCATTGGTCAATAAATGAGTTTTGTGTTTAAGGCTGTATGGGCTAAAACCCTTTGCCTGCACTACAATAGAGGTAACTAAACTTTCACACCAAAATCGATGAAGGTTACATATACCCAGAATACATACCTGGATAATAGATCAACATTTTGACCATGACGTCGTACGACTAACGGATAAACACAATTCATCCGAAAATAAAATCAGGTGTAATACCTCGATTCATTCACCGCCGACCTAATAACGCTGTGGCTGCGCACGCGAGCCTGCCCGCATCTCCGCAAATAACTCTAACCTATTGTCTACTCAATATTCATGACTAGTATAAAGGCTGGTAATTACCGTGAAGATTCAAGTCGTTCCTATGGTCTTGACGCTTGCATGGATAAGGTTTGACTTATTTTCGTGGCGTTAGTTGGTGGAGTTTGGCAAATTGTTGGCCAAGTGCTAGTGAGATTAAATGAGGTAGCTTGCGAGGAACCAGAGGATGTAATTTGTTGAGATAAGGAAAATGAGAAGACGGACGGCATAAAGTTTGGGCAGGATGATGTTGATGGGCGTCTTTTGGACTTGAAATCCACAGTAAACTTAACAGCAGACTATATAGATGATACAGATCTCAATTGGATTGTTTTCAATGATCAGAAACATTGAAGATATTCCTACTGTCAAGCAATGAAACTGATTAGAAAAATTTCTGCAAAATTCGAGTAGTGATAACTCCCAAGTCTAGCGTCTTTTCGACTCTTACCATGCTGTTTATCCTTCTGCTCTTTACCCGATCATGATGTTACTTACTTCTACATGTTTAATTCAAACAGAAAGCTATTAGGAAAAGTTTTACAAATATAAAGGATTTTTAATGAAAAATCCAGTCGAAAGCATGCGTCTGACTCGTTCAACTTTTTTTGAAGCTATGTGTTCGAAGAAACCTATATTTATCAGAATATATCAGAATCTGAAAAGTTAGCAGGTGGTTCACCTGATGGCAAGTGGAGCATTAGCATTACCAGTGGGATTACCAATGTTAACAACCGAAGCATTTTTTGAGCGGCCATATCGAAATCCACTTGCCCCGCGGCTTCACCCGCGTTCCCTAGGGTAATAAAATAAAATATAGCCTATGCTACTCGCTAATAAAGTAGCTTTTCTGTTGAAAGATTTTTTAAGTGTTTGTTTTTCCATTACAGTCGAATTGAGAACCTCCTTTTTGAAGTCAGTTAAAAATTAGTAGGATACAGGAGGGAAAACATAGTGAAAACAATTGAATTACTTATCATCATCATCATCTCAGCCCAAAGACGTCCACAGCTGGACATGGGCCTCCCCCAAAGACGTCCACAGTTGGACATAGGCCTCCCCCAAAGTACCTGTGAATATTCGTTATTACTAACTGTAACTATAAACTAAACTGACTACATTTTTATATCGTCATGAGGACAATCTCTTGAAATGACTTTGTTTATTTAGAACTGTATCCTCATAGGTACACCTATCTATTTACTATGCCAGTAATCTTATTACGAAACTGATTATACTTGCGGTATGTTTTATTATACACCTACTTGGATTTTCCTTTATCCATATCTATGTATCTATGGCTGTAAATTAATGAAATCATTTTTTTATTGTGCGTCTGCAGTATTTATCTAAAATATTTGACTCACTAAAGAATTCGAAAAAGATCCACTGCTGAAAAAAAATTGCCTTGCTGAGTTTCTTGCCGGAGTCTTCTCAGTTTAAGTGTATTCCGAAGCGGTGGTAGAGTCAATTGTAACGTCCATAAGTGCCTTACCAGGGACGAAACTGAATAAATGAGTTTTGAGTTTGAGTTTGAATTAATTTAAAAATGGAATGCTACAGCGAGTGCGAGACATGCGCCCGCGTACTCCACACGAATCCGACTATCCATGACTCCGTCTAATTTATCATGGCGTTGACATTTATTTGTTTTTTTTTTCGTGATAATAGCCCAGCGTAATCAGTACCACTCCGGTGTCTGGCGTGACCTGACGTAGCACGTCTGCCGCGTATCTCATTAAAACGTTCCGCGTATCGTAAATTGTGTTGTGATTGTTTAAAACTCGATTCGATTTTGTTATAGTAAGTAACGTGAGTGACATTCATAATCGATTCACTTTCCCATTCGTTATGTCACTTATACAACTATTATCTCATTCAAATCTGAACTCTGAAGGCTATGTAGCTATTTATTTGTCTGTATTTAAGCCTTAAGTTAAGGCGATGATAGCTCAGTGGTAAGTGACGTCGGATACCGCGGCGAAAGTCGTGGGTTCGAATCCTTACAATGAGCTTGAGCTTTCGGTGAAGGAAACCATAGCACGGTGGTAGGGTACTTTGTAGTACTCCCCTCAAGTTGAAGATCTGTAGTCAAGCACCTGTTGGTGTGTTCCGGCAATTGAACCTGAGAGCCAGTTCGCCTTTAAGGCATTGTAATAAGGTGTACAACACGTTGGCAATCCCCTGGTGTTGCCAATGTCTATAGGCGACGGTAGTCACTTACCATCAGGTGACCCGCCTGCCTCGTTGTCACTTGTGACATAAAAAAAAAAGTAAACTTATTATCGGTAACAGAGTTGTAAGCTGTGAACTATTTTTATATTGTTCTTGAGATTTTTTCCGTCAACCTCGTGTTTACGCTTGTCCCAGACTTCATACTTAATTGATTAAGGCCTCATTTACCTTTCGATACATCGTTTTGTTACGATTAATTGACGTTTTGTGATTGCAATGTTTTGAATTGTAAAACTAATACTACACTTTAATTAAACTCACGTTTATCTAAATCTTCTCTAATTATGCTCATCAATTATACTTTAAAAGATTGATCGTCCTTGGTGTTGCGACAATTAGTGGTTTTAGTTTTATTTTTTAGTAATGATTTCAAATCTAAGTCATTTAATACTTTCTTGCGTTCTGCTGAATATATATTTCATTTATCATTAGCTGATCCAACATACTTAGTCCTGTTCAAAAACATCCCATATAAAAAATGCTTACATTTTTCCCAAATTTTTCGTTTTCCGGCCGTACTCAAGTGATGTGATCACCAATGAACAGCATTTCATTTTGATTGTATAGATAAACAAGTTATTTTCTCTACGTCTCTAATATTGTAACCTTGAGCTCCAATATTGTTAAATATATGTACCAAATACAATTGTGTGTTGACGTTAACATTGTGGGGCAACCCTACGTTTCACTTATTCGCACACTTTCGCAAAACTCAAAGCTTGGTTCGTATACAGGGTGTCCAGTATTTAGTACGACAAACTAAAGGGGGAGGTGGGCGGGTCACCTACCAACATATACAAAAATCACCTCAGTAAAAATGTTAAAATTTTTTGGATATTTCGATAAAAATAGATTTTTTAATTTTAGATATTAAACACCCACAAGTTGAAAATCTGTCGACAAAACACCTATCGGTGTGTTCCGACAGCTGCACTTGAGAGCCAGTTCCCATCTAGGCTTTGTGTGCTTACCATCTTCGGCCACATCATCACTTACCATGGTGAGATCGTGGTCAAACACAAGCCTATCCAGAATAAAAATAAAAAAATAAAAAACTCGAAAATGGTGACGATTTTACTAAGGTCATTTTTGTGTATTTGGTAGGTGACCCGCCCTATCTCCCCCTTAAGTTTGTCGTACTACATACCGAACACCCTGTATAAAGTAATTTCATGTTCAAAAAGACGCGTCCTCTTCACGGTATTAACTCAATTACTTAAAATCCAGTCGGCACTTTAGTTTAACAAATCACTACAATTTAGTGAACAATTGTCTCTCAAAAGTTTTGTTTTCGACGAGGACGCTACTTTGTGATGTAATATGTTAAAAGACATCGCTTTTGGCGGCGCGGGCGTTACAGTTAATTGCTCCGTTTTTGTACTGACGCTGTTTAGAGTGATTTCGAGCTATTTGTCTTGTAACTAAGGTATTTACGTATCTGTAAACGTAGCCTATTAAGTCGGAATATTGGCCTCTTATTGTTCTCCAAATAATAGTGGACAGAAATCTCTCATTTTTTTTTTTTTTTATTCTGGATTAGCTTGTGTTTGACCACAATCTCACCATGGTAAGTGATGATGTGGCCGAAGGTGGTAAGTACACAAAGCCTAGATGGGAACAGGCTCTCAAGTGCAGCTGTCGGAACACACCGATAGGTGCTTGGCGACAGATTTTCAACTTGAGGGTGGTAGCCAGCCAGTCGGGTACTACAAAGTACCCTACCACCGTGCTATGGTTTCCTCACGATGTTTTCCTTCACCGAAAGCTCAAGCTCATTGTAGGATTCGAACCCACGACCTTCGTCGCGGTATTCGACGTCACTTACCACTGAGCTATCCACATTATACGATATCTCATAACACGATGGCATTTTTGGTTGTTTTGGGTCACTTTTACTTTTAATTGCACTCGGTACGTGAAGTGCCGTTGTTGTCTTGTTTGACGGGCCAGTTGGCGTGCCGCAGGTCGTGGGTTCGATTCCCATCCAGGACAGACATTTGTGTTCATGAACATGTCTGTTTGTCCTGAGTCTGGGTGTAATTATCTATTTAAGTATGTATTTACAAAAAAATGTAGTAATATGTAGTATATCAGTCATCGGTTTCCATATTACAAGCTCTGCTTAGTTTGGGATCAGATTTAGGAGAGATTGTATTGTATTGTCTCTATTTAATTTTATTTTATTATAAAAAACAATATTTTTAAATCTTAGATCAACTTGCGTAACACTTAAGAAAAACCTCGCTCCAACTTTGAAGTGTCGGAGGAAATTTGAACTGAAACACTATTTAAGTAACCGTTACCTTGAGATAAACATTCCTATCACTGTAGGTAGGTACATACATCTATCATAAACTTGACGTTTTATCGCTAAAATAACAATATGCTCTCTTTCGTAAGGTGTTACGGAAAATATTGTACATATGTGTATCTAAAAGTTAGCTTAGTCTTAATAGGTCGGAGTGACAGAGAAATGTTGTATATAAACTATTTTTTCACTCCTCTTGCTCAAAAAGACCGTCATTGTGGCGTACCAGAGCGAAGAAAAAATAGCAATTCTTCCGCTAGGGGAAAAAGTTTTTTTTATTTTTATTTTTGTGTGTCAAATGACAATGAGCCTACAAAAACGAAAAAGTCTTTAGTCATAAGTAGAATAATCATGAATAAAGACTCGAGTTATTACTGTTTCATAAAAAAAGAACTTCATTTTAATTTTGAAAATGGAACTAAAATCGGCGATCTCTGGTAGAATGCATGCAATGTGTTGCGGCTACAGAAGAAACAAAAAAAAGACATTATAAACTACATATTTCATATTGTATTGGATTGTTTTATTTTCTCGCAATAGTAGTGAAAAGTATAGTGCAAGTGTAACACACGGCGCTAAAACCCATTAAAACTTGGTTTCTATTTACTGTAAAACTACCTCGTATATAATGGGTTATTTTAGCTCCTTGTATAACAATCTACTATTATTAAACGAACTCATTACAAGTATTTTTAATCGCCACTTTTTCAAAATTTACTGTTACTCTTTGACATGTGAAAATCGAGACTCTAACTTCCTACTCCTTCCTTCCTTATAAATGTGAAAGTATGTTTGGATGTGTGTGAAGATGTTTGTTACTCTTTCACGCAAAAACGGCTGAACAGATTTTGATGAAACTTGGCACACAGGTAGTTCATATCCTGGAATAACACATAGGATACTTTTTATCCCGGGAAAACATAAGATCCCTCGGGAACGCGGGTGAAACCGCGGGCGGAAAACTAGTATAGCATATAGCATAGCAATGAGAAATAATTTAATTAGCAGAGAGGTTGGAAAATCAATTTTAATATTCAGTTAGGATTTAATTTAAATATTAACAATTTATTTACAACAAATGTACAAAATATACAACCTATATATAAAAAACTTCCTCGAGGCTGCCGCTGCTGCCGATCGGCAAGGTTCCCAGCAGGCTGGCAGCGTTTACTCTTTGGATGGCCAGGCTGATGCGTTGGTGGAAAAAGCTCCCCGCCCGCCGGTCACCCGAGGCCTTTCTTATTAAGCTCAGTAACTTTGAAATTTTATGATACGTATACTGATATAATAAATTTATGAAATTAATATTCATTTTCAAATTAAATAGGTATGTAATAATAATAATAATAAAAAGACTTGTAGCAAAGAGCCTCGACAAACACCTCGAGAGGCTCTTGCTCGGCGGTTGGATCAAGGGTCAAATGCAGAAGGCAGTTATTCTGGCCACAGCTAGGATTGTCAGGAAGTTCCTTACTCTGCAGCCCTAACCACCGGTTGTTTGGGCCCTGCCCCGCTGCCGGCGGTATACTAGGAATAGTTTTTGTAAAATTATTTTATTTTTTAAGTTTTAAATTATTATATAAAATGTAATCTTCTTTTTTTATTGGGTTAGGTTTTTTATAATAGTTTTAATTTTTAGGATAATGTTATAAAAAATATTTTCTAAGATTTGTAAGAAATAAAGAGCATAATAATAACACGGCAGTCATTGTACCAATAGTCGTTTCCGCCCATGGCCTATTGGCAAAGAGCCTCGACAAACACCTTAAGAGGCTCACGTTAGGTGGCTGGATCAAGGGCCAGATTCAGAAGGCAGTACTCCTGGAGACGGCACGCATTGTGAGGAAGTTCCTCTCTCTGGAGTCTTGACCACCGGTAACTTGGACCTTGTTCCCGATGCCGGCTGGATGTTGTTTTTTATAATTTTAAATATAAATAATAATAATAAATACTCTTTATTGTGTACACAATTAAACAAAAATACAATAATATAATAATAATAATAAAGCTTTATTTAATTCCATACAAAATAGTTACATTAATATAGGATACAATAAAATTATAAATGAAGTAATTACAAATATATTATATAGATTAAATTAAACAATTCATCATTATTTGTTATGATGTATGGAGTATGGACCCCCTTCGGGTAAAAGCCTCCTCCAAAGAATTCCACTTCTTTCTATCCTTGGCTGTATCTAGCCACATTTGACCGGCCACTGCCGCAATTTCGTGTTGCCATCTAGCGCATGGCCGACCTCTCGCCCTAGTTCCTCGTGGGCCAGGCCACTTTACTACTTTTTGGGTCCATCTATCGTCGTTGTATCTGGCTAAATGGCCTGCCCATTTCCATTTTCTTTGTAGCGAGAAAGTTAGTGCATCGGTTATTTTGGTTTTCTTACGGAGCAGAAACATCACAGTACAACAACGACGCATAGCAACCACATCTGGGCCCTCTACCCACTTCCCATCTCCAAGTACGGCCGGTCACCGCGGGAGAGATCGACCTAAACCCTCCAAAGAAACAAAAATACAATATAACAGAAAAAAGAAGACGAAACTTAGTGATAACACCACAGGCGGCCTTATCGCTTTAGCGATTTCTTCCAGGCAACCTTGGGGTAACTGGAAATATGTCTTTGAGATGGCATGCGTACTATATATAATACATATATTTAATAAATCCTAATACACACTATTAATAATCATAAAATAAACTAATAAATACAAATAATCATAAAATATATCTACTAATAATTATATGTAGTGCGTCAGTAATATTTTTTAATTAATTTACTTTATTAACACTTTGTAATTGTTTGTCGTGTCTTATCTTGACATTAGTGTATCCATGACGCTTCATCAGCAAAAGTGGTTCCGGCTGGACTTAGCCCTTTCTCAGTGTATCATATTTATCTACTTTTTAAATTGGTCAGTAATATTTATTGAATTTCCTTTTACTTATACTAGCTTTCCTGCCCGTATTCCCGAGTGATCTTCTTTTTGGGGTTAATAGTATCTGCAATTGCCAAGTTTCAAAATCTGTTTTGTAGTTTTGGCGTGAAAGAGTAATAAACATAACATCAAATCCAAACAAACTTTCACATTTATAGTAGTAGTAAGATTTATCAATGAATAAGTTTGCATAATGATTACGTTCTAATGGCTGGACTGATTTGAATAAAAGTCGCCTCATGGGTTGATTATACCCTAGATATAAATATAGAGGATTGTCTCCCGGAAAAGTATCGCATTATTTTACTAATAAAACAGCTGTTTGCACCTACGGGTTAATCAACACTATAGTAGCTTACTAAATTGAAAATCTCCAAAATCCACTTATCATTTTTGATAACAAAAAATATATTTTTAAATCTGGTACCGTCGGCTCCCTTCTGATAAGATTGGTTGATGATAAATCACTTCGATGACCTCGACTGTTTGTGACAAAAATTTATTAAGATACTTTTATTGCATGTTATTGGCACCCTGAATTATTCTGGTGATGTCAAAATATAAAACTATGTGTTTTACAAAATCATGCCTGTGGATAACTAAACTGATGGTGTTGGTTTAGATGATGATGAATAAGACAGAAATACAATACAACTCATTCAACTATAAATGCAAAATGTCAAAGACCTGATTATGATACATACAAAATTTGAGGAGTTCCTTCGATTTCCATGGGATCTCCTCACCCGATCCTGACATGGTGACAATGTGATATCAAGAATAGAATATAGAATAGAATAGTTATTTAATTTGACAGTACTTAGTTGACGTTTGGACGCCCCTGTGAACATACATGTGTCAGTGAACATACATTAATCTGTTGACTCGCGACATTAACCTGTCAAACAACTCGTCAACTCGCGGCCAAATTTCAAGTGAATGTCATCGTCCCGATTGTCCCATTTGAGAACCAAGTGGTGCGGACTCTGAAACCCCGATTGTCCCAAGAAAGAACTGACAGGTTAATGGAAAAATATAAACAGTCGATTATGAACCTCCTCCTATTTTGAAATTTTCTCATTACTGTGCTCTACGACGATGCCTGTCAAAGAATAGCCTTTACTAGCGCAGATACATACAGGTAAATTATCTGTCCCATATTTCAAATAGAATTTGCGTAATAGGACTATCATTATCAATCTAATTCATGAGTGGCGCTTGAAGAGTAAAACGTGTTAAAACAACTCAAGATTAGAAAGTAATTCCACATGAATCACACCTATTATGTTTGTAAACAGTTATAACAAGAGCTCAGTTGCATTACATATCCATTAATTTGTAATATAACATTGTAATTATGTTAACAAATATTTAGAATTAGTGATAGAAGAATCAGGAGTTGTGCTTTTCTACCATTATGGGGGCACAAATCTAAATCGAGTCTTTGTGGTGAAAGAACATCTGCATGATGTCGCTAATCCGCATGAGAGAAAACAAAGGGTAACGTTTGTTCCTTTTGAGTTACGGAACCATAAAAGTAAAGGCCAAGAGGAGAAGAAGGTGCACCGCACTGAGATCATTCATAACAGAAATATTTAAATCTTTCATCTCACAAAATGTTCCTTAAGACACGTAAATACAAACATTATCACCTAAAGAACCGTTTTCAGCATCTTGATCGAATAATTAAGGTTTTTGTTGAGTTTAAACACCATAATTATATAGTAATGGCACCCTTTGTTTTTCAAAAGTATTTACAAGTCATGGTACGTTAATATACTACGCCAATAAACTTTCAGAACGTGAACTTATAATTTTTGGCCCGTGAAATATTTTGGATTTTTGGACCAACCAGTGCCGAAGCACTTGGTAGCAAAGTTTGCGTCGAAGAGCTCTCTTGATCGAAGAGTCTCCATATTTACTACATTACTAAGAGATTCTTATAATCAAAGAAATTACCAAATCTACAGTGACTGCATTAACAACATTAGCCTTTTTAGAATAGGTGTGAATTTTATTTACCATCAAATTTTTCTGATAACATTTTGACAGTAGGTCATCCAGCCCAGCGTCTACAAGACATTCAGTAAATGTTTCAGCTTCTGATGCATTTGATTGTTTAACATCTTTTGATGCAGACTATCTTATCACACTTTAACTGGGGCGTGGTTTATTTGCCATACACTGTTTTATCTGGTATTCATGTTTGTCTAACATATTACTTGACTTGATTTTTTTAACGTTTCTACTTTACATTCCTATTCCGTCAGTTGAAGTTGAAGTTATTTCCGAAGAGATTATAGCCTGCTAGGAACCTTGCCGATCGGCAGCTGCCGCGAGGAGTTTTTTTTAATATATTTATTTAGTTAATATATACAAGTTTTACTTTACAGATATACTAAAACGCACGAATTGTTCTTATTTTCTATGACCGCTCTAAATACACTCACGGCACATCTGCTAATTTCAGCCACAGATTAATGAATATTATAGTTTGTATATTTTGTACATTTGTTGTATGTAATTAATTTCTATTAAATTTCTATTCTCGTAGCTATTTCCTTGTTTTTGCAATATATTATCCTATTACCATTTCAGAAATAATAATAGTTAGTTTCTAACCTGGATCATTTAAGTATTTACTTACCACGATAGCGTGACCTACAAAATACTAAATTGATTACTTCATACCTGTTTTTTATCTATCCCTTTACTACATATCAAATGTTCATTAACACCAATAACACATTCTCATGTCTCGGCATGTCATTGAATGGGTGACATTACGTGGAACCGGTCACAGATTCGTGCCTCATCAACTGTAGTTCAAGTTGCGAGCTAAATTCTTTCCTCAGTTTGTATTGTCACCGGGATGTCTTCAATTTAGGTGAAATATCGATGTATCCGCTTCGCTTAGACATCGCCTGTTTGATTTTGTTTATTGTTTTCTTTTTTATTTGGAAGGATTTAAAATCCACAGTATTATTTACATCAGCTAAGAATTTGTGTCTTAAAATTTCTTTAATTTTAACCGAACTGAGAGGTATTAATTTACTCGTAGTTTGTTATATTGTCATTTAAGCTACTAAAAAGTATCTCTTCTTCTATGTCGTGTCGCTCTTGGCAGAGCGGTCGTGGTCACATCGAAGCGTCCACATCGGTGGTAGAGGCGGACACGGTTCTTCGCACGATCTCGCGCCATCTTTCCCTGTTGGAAGACTGTCTAGTGCAGTCAGACACGCGACTTCCCTGCGGATTTTATTTGGTCAGTCCAGCGCATCGGTGACCTGCCGCGGGATCTAAAAAGTATCAGAAGATACTAAATTGAAATATATCACTTAGGTACAAAATCACCGTCCGCACCAAGTGTTCACGGCATATTAGTTTCACGATTATCACTTCTAAGGTCAAGTTTAACTTCGTTCCGATGGAAAACCATTAACTGTTACACTGTCCACTTTGTTACGTTAGTGCGCTCCATTTTCCTCTTTGTTTCGTCCCATATTTTCAACATTGTTAATTTTAGGTGTATTATTGTCTATGAGATGTCTTATGCAGATTTCTGAACGTCTGCATGCAGTTTTTGCTATTGCCTTTGTTTCTCTGAATTGCTGCGTTTTAAAGATGGGTGGCTAATTTTTTTTCATTATTATATTTACGCTTGATGCTTAGAATATTTTTGTACTTTGATACTATTCAATGAGTAATATTATCCTACCTATTACTAGTAATTGAATATGAGTCATTACATATTTTTGTGATTATTATTTATATTGAATTTATAACATGTGCTGGTTAGCATTTTCGGTAAGATCACTTTCAAACCACTGGTCGTGAGTTTGATTCCCATTTAGGATAGTCATTTCATCGCCAATACTCTGAAAATATTAAAGACTACTGTCCGCCGCGGTTTCACCCGCGTTCACGTGGGTTCTTATCTTTTCCCGAGATTAAAAAAAGCCCATTTGCTATTCCAGAGTATAATCTATCTCTGTGCCAAATTTCATCCAGATCTGTTCTGCCGTTCTGACGTGATTGAGTAACAAACATCCATCCATCCAACTTTCACATTTATAATATTACTAGCTGTCCCCGGCGGCTTCACCCGCCTTCCCGAGGATCTTATCTTTTCCCGGGATAAAAAATCTATCTCCATGCCAAATTTCATCCAAATCCATTCAGCCGTTCTGGCGTAAATTAGTAACAAACATCCATCCATCCATCCAAACTTTCACATTTATAATATTAGTAGGATATTGTGTGATAATGTTTTTTTCCTTTCATAAATTTAAATATAATAAACCAATGTATCTATCGGGTTCACAAATGAAGTATTTTGCTTTTTGTACTGAGAGATATAAAGTAATTTAAAAAAATGCGGCAAATATCCGACAGTTCCTCTAGTACGAGAGATACCCACATCAAAAAAAGTTTGCGATCACTTTGAAACATCGAAATCATCATTATGAATAAATACTTACCTACTCATTTTTTTTTATAAAAAAATAAAAAGAGATTTAATTTAAATTTCAAACAAGGTAACTATTTCTATTTGAAGAAAACACATAACAAAGATTTTTTCTTGATAAAGTTCAATCTAAGAAATTATATCAGCTTATGCTAGTGATCACAAATTTTTTTTGATGTGTGTATGTGTTTGCACAGTTTACTTCGCTGTGTATTTAACGCTTAAACACTAAACAGACTGACACGTGTTTTAATTTGTGCAAACAATAGATACATCACGAGATTTTTGGCCGTTTATATTCAGCAGTCGTATTTTATGGTCTTACTGTGCTCAAATATATTAAAAGCTTTAGATTCCAATAACATTTTTATTCAAACTCAAAACTCATTTATTCAGTTTAGGTCCTGGTAAGGCACTTATGAACGTTACAATTTGACTCTACCACCGGTTCGGAATATACTTAAACTGAGAAGACGCCGGCAAAAAACTCAGCAAGGCAAAATTTTTTTTAGCAGTGTCTTTCTATTTATAAGTTTTCGTGGTTAACTAGTGGCTAACGTGCGTTGATGTCTTATGAATCAGACATTTCTCGCTCCTTGAAGTTACAACTTTTTGAGCTTAAAAAATATCACGCAAATTGACATTTCAAAAATTGACAAGCAAAAGCAACCTTCCGAACCGTGCATTAGCATTTGAATAAAACACATTTTCATTTTCAGTTAACCCCTTACCTCACGGATGGGACGGTCGTCGCAAAATTAGGGGATAGGTGGCATGGAAGGAATAAACCTCTTCCCTACACGTAAAAAAATGTCAATGTGATTCAAGTTACATATTAATACCCCACATGTACCTTACAAAACTACCTGTCCTCCGCAGTTTCACCCTCATTCCCGAAGAATCTTATCTTTTCCCAGGATAAAAAGTATCCTATCTCTTATTCCAAGATATAATCTATTTGTGTGCCAAGTTTCATCAAGATAGGTTTAGTAGTTTCGGAGTTAATCGCGGACCAACATCGTGACATGAGAATTTAGAGAATTGAGAATTTAAGGCGATGATAGCTCAGTGGTAAGTGACGTCGGATACCGCGGCGAGGTCGTGGGTTCGAATCCTACAATGAGCTTGAGCTTTCGGTGAAGGAAAACATCGTGAGGAAACCATAGCACGGTGGTAGGGTACTTAGTAGTACCTGACTGGCTGGCTACCACCCTCAAGTTGAAAATCTGTCGCCAAGCACCTATCGATGTGTTCCGACAGTTGCACTTGAGAGCCAGTTCCCATCTAGGCTTTGTGTGCTTACCACCTTCGGCCACATCATCACTTACCATAGTGAGATTGTAGTGAAACAAGCTTATCCAGAATAAAAAAAAGATGATATAATATTTACGAAGCTAATTTTGGGCGAAAAAAAATAATTGAAATTCTATGTAGGGTGAGTCTTAAACAAATTCTACCAAAAATAAAACGTACGTATAAAGTAATCAAAATACGCACAAACTGATATTTGATTGATGATATAATTGTTTTGTAATTGTAAAGATAAGTTTAATGTTGATTACCATTTTTTTTAAATTTTCGACAAAAACATCTGTACAGAATAAAAATCAGATCAAAATAAATGTATCTGTTATATCTGTGATTATGTTTAATCTATTTTTGTATTTAGAGATTATAAATTTTAATGCACTGTTATCATTTTGATTAAGTTGGTATGTAAAACAAATAAAGTGATTATTACTATGTTCCCCGGGTATCACTGGCTGATATCCCACTCTATATCATAGACTACCGGTATTCTAAATTTCATCACAATTGATTTTGCCTTTGCGTGGCGGTAACAAAGGCATTATCTTTGCTTTGAGTAAAAATATGCTCAAACTCAACAATTAAATCTAATATATAAAATTCTCGTGTCACAGTTTTCGTTGCCATACTCCTCCGAAACGGCTTAACCGATTTTGATGAAATTTTTTGTGCTTATCCGGTATCTATGAGAATCGGCCAACATCTATTTTTCATCCCCCTAAATGTTAGGGGTAGTCCACCCCTAAATTTTTATTTTTATTTTTGAGACAAAATTTCTAATTTCTATTTTTTTATGATACAACATACAAAAATACATACAATCCCCAATTTTCACCCTTCTACGATCAACCCTTATTTTTTAATAGCCATTTTAGTAATTTGAGTAATCGGTCAAGCCGTTTCGGAGGAGTATGGTAACAGGACCGATTTGGATGAAATTTTGTGTGTGTATTTCAATGGGTTCCTCGATGATTTGAAAACAAAATTGGACCCGGTAGATGGCGCTGGAATCGGGTTCTAAGTTTTGTTTTAATTTCAGGGCAGGACAACGTCTGCCGGGTCCACTAGTGTAATATAAATATCTAATTCAAATAACAACAATAACAAAAGAAATATTTAAACTTAACCAACAAATAAGAGTAGAAATGTTGCCAATATTGAAGAAAAAATATCTAACACTAACTAACCAGAGTATGAAACATACCATACCATTGCACAGTGGTAGGGTACTTTGTAGTACCCGACTGGCAGGCTACCACCTCAAGTTGAAAATCTGTCGCCAAAACTCCTGTCGGTGTGTTCCGACAGCTGCACTTGAGAGCCAGTTCCCATCTAAGCTTTGTGTGCTTACCATCTTCGGCCACATCATCACTTACCATGGTGAGATTGTGGTGAAACACAAGGCTATCGAATATATAAAAAATCTCAAAATACAATAATAGCGAACACGTAAAATTCCTTTCTATGATTTTTTATTACCAATTTAACGACAAAGATCATCTTTTATAGGTGCATATTTATGACGTCACAAGTATGTATTTTCATACAAGACACCATATAAACGATTGTTTTGACATTTTATAAAAAGAAGCTGATTTGATTATGACGGTCAACATCCCTACTAGTGCGGGCCGGTGGTTGGTCGATTTCCACGCAGGGTCTCTCCCACCAACCACTAACCTTTACCTCTCTTTTTTTTTCTTTACACGTCTATCTGATCCCAAACTAAGCAGAGCTTGTACTATGGAAACCAGATGACTGTTATAATACATATACTACTTTTTTTTGTAAATACATGCTTAAATAGATAATTACACCCAGACTCAGGACAAACAGACATGTTCATGCACACAAATGTGTGTCCTGGATGGGAATCGAACCCACGACCTGCAACATAGGTAATGTCTTAACCAACCACGCCAACCGGCCCGTCTTTCTCTGTCACTTTTGTCCATAATTGTTACGTCCTTTAACATTATAAACAATTTAGTTCAGTAGGTAACCCCGCTGGACTAATATTTGTGAGCATGACCATGTATGTATGTCTCTGTTTTCCATAGTAGTCAGATGAACATGTAAAGAATGCAACAAGATATTATTAAATTAACAAACAATAAACAAAGTATTTCCTTCAACGTACAACCTATATTTAACTGTAAAATAAACTGATTACTGAAAACCTTGAATGCCGCTGATATGCAACAAAATGCGGGCAATACGAGTACAATAGTAATTATAAATGGCGTATTATAAGTTATAAAATCCAATTAATTACGACACTGTAACTGTAAAAGTTAAGTTATAAGTTTAAAAAAACCTTTTTAAAAACATGCTTTGGATTCAGAGTGACGTCACTTTATATTTCGAGTTATTCTCAGCAAGCCCTTTCATTTGATACCCATATTGTAGGATTGCATTAAAAAATAATAGTCCGCTATCTTAGGTGTTCCGCCATGTTGGATTTAGAATGACGTCACACAGCTAACCATGCATTGTCAACCAAACTAAACGTGTACACAAAATTTCAGACCAATCGGTTAAAGATATCTGCTTCAAAATTGAGTTGCAAGATTCACCCCAGAAAAACATACATACATTGCAAGTTAATATAAAGCTTGTAAAAACCCAGTCCGACACTGACGCTGCCCAAATATTTAACTTACGTTATCATAATCTGAACAATCAGGGACTTGTCATGCATCATCATTCATCATCCAAAATCTTGACGTTACTACTATGTGATTCGCGGCGCAGTGTGCCATATTGATAATCATTGTCACCAAGTAAAGACATTTTATCTATCACAGTTACATAACCTTCATTACATAATATTTTAAGTCCATTTTCATTTACTAGAGCATACGTATCATCACGGTCTGCTTGAGTTTGTTGTTTAAGTCAGTCATAATTAAATTCTATAGATTACTACTTTTGCCGCCATAACACGCAAATATTGTCAGTGAGACTAGATAAATAATTGTTGAATGTAATAGGTGCAAGTTTTTGAAAAGAGTAATTGATGAGTTTATTGCCGGCTCTTCTCAGCAAAAGCAACCTTCCGAACCGAGCGTTAGAGTCTGACTATTCATAAGTACCTGTGAAGGCCTATTTGGATGAACAAACAATTTCATTTCATTTCAAAAGTCAATTTTCAATTACTATAGCATACGTATTATCAACTAGAAAAGTGTTTTCAATTTTTTTACGTCACAAATCAGACGACTTTCACGTGTAATATTAATTGAAAGTAATTTATTTATCTATGTAATTATTTCTGATATGAAATCTATTCCAATCATTGTACCTAAATCTTGAATTATGTAATGTATATGTCACGGTAAAATTGTAAATACCGTTATTTTAATATCTATCTGGCGAGATTGTGAACTGTCGAAAGATTGTGAACCGTATGCAGCTTACAATTTAACGCATTAAAAAAAATTACCACAAAATGAACACTTACACGTATATCAGCGCCATTCAAAGCGTACACTTTTAACCTAATCACGCCATATCGATTTTGAATAGAAAGAAAGACGATGATAGCTCAGTGGTAAGTGACGTCGAATACCGCGGCGAAGGTCGTGGGTTCGAATCCTACAATGAGCTTGAGCTTTCGGTGAAGGAAAACATCGTGAGGAAACCACTGCACGGTGGTAGGGTACTATGTGGTACTAGACTGGCTGGCTACCACCCTCAAGTTGACAATCTGTCGCCAAGCACCTGTTGGTGTGTTCCGACAGTTGCACATGCCCTTGCCCTTAAGGCATTGTAATAAGGTGTACAATACGTTGGCAGTCCACCTGGTATTGCTAATGTCTATAAGCGACGGTAGTCACCTTCCATCAAGAGTCCCGCCTACCTCGTTGTCACTAGTGACATAAAAGACTTTTTGGCGGGAACTTGTGAAGTGACGTTGTGTTTTCGTTTAATTTTCATTAAATTCGTGTATTTTGAGTTTTATTCAATAATTTGGTGGTGTTTTGTCCAATAAAGATCAATCTTAGTGCACAAGTGAAGTGAAATGAAATGAAAGCGTGTATCGTGACTTTCCAGGTTGTCCCAAAAAGTCCATGAAATGTTTTAGTGGAATAGCCGCCAATTTCACTAAAATTAAACCTGACTTGTACGGACGAGGACTAGACTTTACAATGAAAGTGACAATGAAACGTGACTTAACATAAAAGATGAATATTTAAAATAAAGAAATGGCTTAAAGGTCTCGATACCAGGCCAAAAATGTTCTTAAAAAAAAAACATTTAAAAAAAAGTCCGAGTAGATTTGACAATTTTATGATTGTGATTTAACAGTTTCAATTGATGCCGCTGAAAAATAATGCGTTAAATTGTAATCAGAATGTTACGGTTCACAATCTTTCGACAGTTCACAATCTCGCGAGATAGATAATCTAACGGTATTTACAATTTTACCGTGACATATACAAATGAACAGAAACGACTCGAGTTTTAATAATAACCATTTTAGGTGAAGTGACCAGTGTGTGTATCAGTATTAATTGACATAAGTGATATAATAAAAAAAAACAATGTGTTTTATAAACAAAAGTGAAGTTAGCTAGTGAATATGTCAGAGAGGTGACGGCGGGACCGGCCATTTTGGCAGTAGTGATTTAAGTACAGAAACATTCCTTTATTAAAAATTCTGACCCAGGGCCCGGCGGAGACTAGCAAGGATATCTGCAAAATGACCAAGGGCCCTCGGAAAGTGAAACTAGTCATTGTAGTCAACAATAAAAAAGAGTAAGTATTTCAATCCTTATTTTTGTGTCATTTTTTGTGCTTTTAAGGCATTGTAATAAGGTGTACAACACATTGGCAATCCCCTGGTATTGCTAATGTCTATGACGGTAGTCACTTACCATCAGTGCCTCGTTGTCACTAGTGGTAAAAAAACATTAACCAGAATATTCTTGGTGTTGTTTTTACAAATATTTTAAATTTATCAATATTTAAAAGTGATCCATCTATCTACTTCCGAATCATCAAGACGTAAGGCCACAGGGCCGTGGGTTTGATTCCCGTCCAGATCAGACATTTGTGGGCAATTTATCTATCTCTGATTAGTTTGGTATCAGATGAGCGTGTGTGAGGAATGTCCCAGGATATTTTAAGGGGGGAAATAGGGGATCGCAGGTGAACCTACTAAGTTAGGTAATTATTTGTGTTTATCTACGAATGTACCTAATGAATATTTTATTATGAGCACCTCCTTATCTTTTATAGAAAATGTAACAAAGCTATTATACGGAACCCTCCGTGTGCGAATCGGACTCTTACTTGGCCGGTTTTTGTTTGAAACTTAATCTTTTATTTGTTTTCTGGATGGTTGAAGTTAATTCTTCCGATTTTGTTCTAGAAAATTGTTCTTTAAAGCAAAACTATTTAAGCATTACATGCTTATTAACTATTTAATCATCACGAAGGTCTGCATCAGTGTTAATGATGAAAAAAGAAACATTAATTAAATCCATCTGAAACAAGAACTGGTCATCACCTTGCAGCTAGTTAGTGTCGCCGGATACAAGCTATTTTACACTTATTACCGTTGTTAATTAAGTTGATGTTGCGATAACGGATTTGCATATAATGACTCTAGTATTTACGTAAGTTCATTCATGAGTATTACATCCATTGATTGTTTTAGTACTTCTGTGGATATGCACATTTTTTTTAATGTTGTTACTCTAATTTATATCTTCTTCTCAGCGTCTTAAGTCAAATGATTCGGCTGAAAACGATATTTCTGCATTTCTGAACGCTCAAAAACAAATATTTTAGAGGATATTTTTTTATACACAAGGTCACCTGATGGTAAGTGACTAACTTCGCTTATAGACATTAGCAATTCCAGGGGATTGTCAGGCAGGAAGGCAACTTGCAAAAAAAAAATCTGCTGAGTTTCTTGCCGGATTCTTCTCAGTTTAAGTGTATTCCGAACCGGTGGTAGATTCAATTGTAACGTTCATAAATGCCTTACCAGGGCCTAAGAATAAATTAGTTTTGATTTTGGCTCTCAAGTGCAGATACCGGAACACACCAGCAAGTGCTTGGCAACAGATTTCCATCTTGAGGGTGGTAGCTACGTACTTCTTTCCGTAAAATTATTATGACATAGCTGACAAGTAAAATTAACAAAAATCTGAACAACCAAAAACAATCAGATATTACAAATAATAGATAATGTCAACATTGTGACCACTCAAACATAAAAACAGTAATTTTAAAGGAAAACATATTCAAACAAATTGGTCCACATTGAAACATGCAATTTACAACAATTGCGGAAATTTCATGGTGATTCAGGTAAACACGACGTCAGAGTCGTCAGCGTCCACTCTCACACGATTTGCAATGTCCTTGGCAATAGGAAGAGCGCTATTTGTCGCGCTGATGGAAGGTCACAGGTGTGTGGGGTAAAGTACGAGAGAAATGACGGTGGGGGAGAAGGCAATGATGATTAAGAGGAAATAAATTATGGGGAAGTTGGAGAAGTAGGTGTTTATCAATATCATCTGACATTTTTCTCACACGACCATTTAATCCCAAACTAAGCAGAGATTCATGTAAAGCAGATAACCGATTTACAACCTTCGCTACTTTTTTTGTAAATACATACTTAAATAGATAATTACCGAAACTCAGGACAAACAGACATATTCATGCACACAAATGTCTATCCTGGATGGGAATCGAACCCACGACCTGTGGCGTGAGAAAACAAGCAGTAAAAAGTATTAAACAACATGAGATTGAACTAAAAAGATTTTTCGAATGTCTCACAAGTTAAATTTTAGGGCATGTGTACTTAAAAAGATATGTAATCAAAATCAGCTGATATGAATGACATGTCAAAACCAATCACTGCTTTCAACCTGGTAACCTATATGATAAAGCTTTTGAGTTCGATTCAACGCATCTAACAATCACGAGAGAGCAGGTTCGAACACATTTTCTACAAAACTTCTCGTTACACGGATCTTGTGTCGTACACATAGCCACATTTTTTATGTAATCACTTTAAACTGGCCATTTAAGATTAATCAACCAATAATACAGTTTACACTCCTAAGTGTTAGCAATGGCTACCGATAAGACACTTCGTTTTTTATATCAAAACGTACGAGGCTTGCGTACAAAGTGTAATACGTTTTATAAAAACACTTTACTATTTAATTTTGATGTAGCAATTATCACAGAAACATGGCTCGCTAACGATATACTTGACACTGAATTATGTAATAATAACACATTCGACGTGTTCCGGCGAGATCGTGGCTCGCGCGGTGGTGGAGTGATGGCACTATGTGCATCTCGTTTGGGCGCTTACGTGCGAACGGAATGGGAGTCAGATGACTTGGAATGCATGTGGATAACTATACCTGCGCGCGCGCTCAGCGGGACTAAGAATATGCATATTGCCGTATTATATTTGCCTCCGAACCAATTACTACCGAGCAGGCTCAATATCTTTGTAGATAAATTAACGCAAATTTTTGAAACACATCCGGATGATTATTTTCTTCTGTCAGGTGACTTTAACCTACCAAATATACTTTGGAACTCTGCTACAGTCTCTATTCTCAAAAAAGGCTCCATTGAATCTCAAAATGCTGCGTCAAATTTAATCCAAACGACTAGTTACCTGGGACTAAAGCAATACAATAAAATTGAAAACTCGCACAGCCATATACTCGATCTCGTATTTGCTAACTTTGCGTTGGAAATTAAAACTGAAATGTTGCCGCTTGTTGTCATTGATAAATTCCACCCTGCACTCTCTTTTAACACTATTGATATTATTTCTGGTTCCTTAACTGGTAGTCCACGCACAAAATTAATTTTTAGGAATGCCAACTATGATGCTATAAATAAGATGTTTAACGAAACCGACTGGTCTAATTTATTTTCATGTAACAAAAGTTGTGAAGCTATGGTTGAACATTTTTATTCATTAATAAACACAGCAATAAATGAATTTGTACCTAAAACATATTGCTCGGGTGCCTATCAATATCCTATTTGGTATAGCCGTGCCCTAATTAGCTTAATTAAGGAAAAGGATAAGCTACACAAGCGGTGGAAAAAATTCCAAAACCGTACTGACTATGACGCATTTTCTCTTTTAAGATCTAGGCAAAAAAAACTTCAGGATAAATGTTATAAGGAATACAACGCACGTGCACAAGAGAATATAAAACATTCTCCTAAGCTATTTTGGTCGTACGTGAAATCAAAACGTAGCAATACTTCCAATTATCCTAAGCTAATGAGATATGGAGATCGTGAACTGTGTGACGGTGAATCAATATCAGAGGCTTTTAATGATTTTTTCTTTAGGAATTTTAATAAGCCTGCGAATACGTATGACAATGCGAGAGTGACTGACCATCCTGAAACTAACTGCACGATTGACAATATAACTGTTACAAGAAATCAGATCCATAAACTATTGAATACACTTGACACTGACAAAGGAGCGGGACATGACGGCATACCCCCCATATTTTTCGTAAAGTGTGCTGACTCGTTATCACTGCCTATAACTATTATTTTTAACCGACTTTTTCTTGAGGGTTACTTTCCTTTACTGTGGAAGACAGCCGTAATAGTTCCAGTACATAAAAAAGAACTCAAAATCTTAATTGAGAACTACCGACCTATATCGATCCTTAATGTTTTAAGTAAAATAATGGAAAGAGTCGTACATAATACCTTATATCCATATTTATCTCGGCTTATACCTCCACAGCAGCACGGCTTTATGAAAGACAGATCCACTGGTACAAACCTTGCTATCTTCATGAATGATGTATTGCATGGCATGGAAGAAGGGTACCAGGTTGATGTGGTGTACACCGACTTTGAAAAAGCCTTTGACCGCGTGGACCACATAATTCTGCTCCGGAAACTTCAAGAGCTTGGCATAAGAGGTAACCTGCTGAAATGGCTGGAATCCTACCTTAATAATCGAAGTCAAGCTACGGTAGTCAATGGATATCGCTCTAACTTTATTCATATAACGTCGGGGGTTCCACAGGGGTCCATATTAGGACCCTTGCTGTATGCAGTTTATCTTTATGATATTCTAAAGTGTTTCCATCATTCGAAATTCCTCATGTATGCAGATGATACCAAAATTTATCATAACATTAAATCTTCCAACGACTGCATCAGCCTACAGGAGGACCTAGATCGCCTTCACGAGTATTATAAAAATAACCGTATTAATTTAAATATAAAAAAGTGCTCATACATCGTTTTCACACGAAAAAAGAATACTATTGCATTTGAGTATAGTTTTAATGGACTGAAAATTTCGCAGACAAGGCTTGTCAGAGATCTTGGTATCTTGCTTGACTCCAAATTGTCATTCTCTGAGCATATTGATTACGTAGTAAATAAAGTTTATAAAAACCTTGGGTTTATTCTGCGGGTAGGAAAATCATTTTCTGACTTAGACTGTCTTAAACTACTTTACTTTGCTTATATACGGAGTACACTAGAATATTGCAGTTACATTTGGACTCCGCACTATATTACTTATATACAGAAAATAGAAAATATACAGAAAACATTTATAAAACACTTAAACTACCGTATCCATCATAAAGGAATTGATTATGAGGATTCATGTAAACTGCATAGTTTGATGTCGCTCGAGAAGCGGCGTATGCTCCTTGATGCGCTACTCCTTCACAAGGTTTGCAATAATAGGATTGATTGTATGGATCTGTGTGCACTATTTCTTCATTTTCAGGTACCTACAACACGAACTAGACACACTCGCCTCTTCCAGACTCAACTTTCCCGAACGAATTATGCTAGTAATTGTTTAGCTAACAGGATTCATAAAACTTTTAATAAGAATTTTTATAACATAGACATTTTTAACACTACCGGTTACACATTTAAAAAAGAAGTAACCAAAATTTTAAACTCTGGTTGAAATTATTTGATTTTGACAATGTAGGATACGTTATCTATAAATTTCTATAAATAAATATTTATTCCTACACAACACAAACACACACGCACACACACACACACACACACACACACACACGCACATACACACACACGCATACACACTTTACTTTACTATATTGGTATTTATTAATTAACTTCATAAATTCATTATTTTTATTAAAACATAGATTGGCATGTACTGCAATGGAGCAGCTACCTCACTAAACTAACCCCATATGTATAAAATAGTATTTAAAAATTGTTAATCCGTTATTGGCTGTAAATTTTGTTTATATAAGTATATACCTAAGCTACACTTCTAAGAGCTGTGGATTTTGTAATAAATATAAATAAATAAATAAATAAACAGTATAAACCTACGGATAGAGAAGCCAAAAAGCCTCCCACGAGGATCTCTACGATGGCTGATCTTGCACTACTCGCATCCAGTGGCTTCTTGGATAAAAGTATTAAAAATGGCCGCCAAGCCACACTAGACCCTCGTATTGGTCTGTAGTTTTAATGAACCTATCTGGTATGTGAGCCTTGTACCCAGAGACGAGCTACTGATGATGATGAATTGCTGAGTTTCTTGCCGGAGTCTTCTCAGTTTAAGTGTATTCCAAACCGTAGAGTCAATTGTAACGTTCATAAGTGCCTAAACTGAATAAATGAGTCCTAATTTTGATTTGATATGGGCAGATACGAGTGAAAAATAACGGGCATTATTGTCTACAGTCAAAATCAATCGTTCATTTAATTTTTTTAAGTTAAACACAATTTACAAATGAGTTTCTTTGAAATGATCTGAATCAATTGCGTCGATCAACATTGATGAATCATTACCTTCGCCTCCAATTACACAACATCATTACCAGCAATGATAACTGTCATGATTGCGTGTTTGAGCGGCTCATCCCGCGCGCCGCCTGTAGTTTGCCCCACACATCTATTAAAGGGTTAATTGTCATAACCTTATCTCTGGGAACTGTGCTGGTATTCGAAACATGTGCAACTGGCTTTGGTCGTTTGTTTCATTGAATTGTTTGAGTCTTTGAGGCTTCAGCTTTGGGTGAAGATAAATACGGAGCTATTGAACTACCACTTTCCTGTAAAACTTCATTTTCAACAGCAGATTATCAGATCCCTATGTGCCTTTAAGGTTCTCGATTTATTTTTAACATATTATTTCCTAAATTTCCTTGACAATGTGTAGACTTGTAACTACAGTTACACATTAAATTCATCAGCTTCAACTTACCAATGTCATTTACACCTAATCCCTCATTTCGTATTACACAATCAAACACGTGCAATGCATGTCATTACCGTAATGACGGGAAGCTCCTGACTTCCGTGTGATTCGCACTAGTCACTGACGGTGACTGTCATTAACGTCACTCATCACTCACATCGTATTTATAACAGCCTGTATAGTATTCATTCATGAGATCGTTTGATGTCGTAGATTGAGGATTAAACGTGTGACCTTACTGTGACCTTATATTATGGTACTGTCTCATTTTGCGTAAGCTTTGGGGACTATTTCAATGTAAAAGCCATTCAGTTAATACCCTCTTAATGAAAGGAAATGAAATGAAATGTTAATTCATCCAAATAGGCCTATGAATTGTTAGACTCTAGTGCACGGTTTGGATGGTTGTTTTAGCTGAGAAGAGCCGGCAATAAACTCAGCAAAAACTACTCCTATGAAAATAATACCACCTGTATGGAAGTCTCTTTTCAACTGAGAAGTACTACCACAGGTTTTTTGGCTTTAATAAGGTATCTTATTTTTGTGGTTCTATTATTCTATCACACTTCCAACCCTCCTCGCCTTCGCACGAGTGAATTTTTTATCACTTGGTTGGCAATGATTTTTTTTTGGCACTAAAAAGGCTTTTGGTCATAATTATGATAGTGTGAATAATATACTCGTGATAAAGCAACAATTTTAATAAGTAACCTAATAAAAATAATATTAAATTTGTCTTTAAATATAATTGTATGGTATTTATTTTCCTCGTTAGAATTCTTCACATTGAATAAATCTGTGATATTATTTCGTCATTATAGAACAATAAAAAAAAACTAATAATGTCAAAGTATTTCTCAAACAAATTCTTTCCACAAAGTATGAGCATCATTGTAAGGTTAAAACAATTAAGTTTTATAATTTTTTATCACACCGCTCGCGCTCGTGGGAAAATAAATCAAAATTATGTTATTGCCCGGGTGTTAAATATAATTCTTATCAATCGTTGTGCTATCGTGGATTTAAGTGATATAGGAAAAATACTAGACTTTATTTAGGTATCTATCTTTATGATAAGTTTAGTCTTTTAAATCATTGTTAAACGGGCTGATATAAATGAAAATTAACATGAAGAATTAAGGTTATGTTTATTGTTAAACGTAGAAAAAAATTGAGAGCAAAAATGTTTCGAGACGAATACAAAAATAAAAATATTGTATTTAGTTGGGTCAAGAGACATACAATGAGACATGGAAGCGAAAACATTCAAACGTAACAACTCAGTTTCCATACAATTTTATAATTAAATCATTTCCAACCAATCAAACAACAGTCACGGTGGTGTAACACAATAATGACGATGGTAAGACGGATAAAAATAAATGTAGAAGCATAACTCACAACCGAAGATAATGCATATAACAATCCGACAATAATAGTGTGACGTTGTCATTTGTAACGTCCTTGCTTCTGTACTAACTCGGTGGTCACGCGAGCCGCTTATGAAAATCACAAACAACGACAACCGGAGGCCTCTTGCGTCAAAGGAATACATAATAATTGTTAAATGCAGTAAGGACACCGGTTCATATGTACAAATGTTAGTTTGACCGAAATTTTACGTATTTCAAAACATCTTCTGGCTCTCGCTGCATCATCTCTAAAACTTTCGATCTAGTTTTTAGTTGCACCCTTACTTTAATGCAATTAAGTCTGCAAATAGGTATATCAGGCCTTCTTAACAGTCATAGTTGTAATACACGAGACCACATTGACTCCGCAGAAACAATTTCCCACTTTTAAAAGTGTAGGCTGTTTTTTTCTTCTTTAAAACTGACTGAAATTGTCTCATTTTAATTTTTATGTTCCGGCAATTGTATTTGAAAACCAATATCTCTTTAGCATTTGTAATTAACTTTATAATGTGATACCGCAATCTTCCTTATATTAATGTTTGAAGATGGCCATTTAGCATCAGATAGATTTTCTGTCTGTTCTTCAGCTTTTACATTTAAAAATTCTATTTATTAGCTCCTACATGTCATCTAGTGATAAAAGACCGGCTTCAACTTGCTTAACATTATACATAGTGTTTATCCTCCGCTTTTTATTTTCGCAAATTGCACCTCCATTATAATTCTCTCCGCGTATTATTTCGCGATTTTCGGCTGCGCACGCGCCCCCAATAATATATTAATTGTCGAAATTCAACAGTGAATGGTACGTAGGGTCAACACTGTGATTTAGAAGCTATGCACATAAGTTATTACAGGATTTATTGTCTATTGTTTCTATAAATCTTATTCGTTATTTGGACGCTAGTTAATTTTCAGCTGAATGGATTGCATTAGAAGGTGCAATTCACTAATTAATATATTTTCTTGTGAATTTTATGGAGTGGTGATGCAGTATTACGTTTATCCTTTTTATCAATTAACTATCTGATTTTATAATAACACCATCGTCTGTTACTGCATCATAAAAATCATATCTTTCTTGGCTAAAATCTTTATTGAAATATAATGTTTATGTTAACCGTTGGTATTCCATTCTATAGGTAGGTAAATCTGCTTGTCTTCTTTTACTTGTCATTCATCTCTGTTTTTGTTTGTTCATTTATAACTTTTTTACTCGAATTCCACGAGGAACTTTGTATGTTTAGATATAAGTATTCCAAGAATATGGTTATTCCATGTATGACTACGGACTTTGAGAATATGATGGGCTTCTTCTAAGATAAATATCACGGTATAAATATAAAAAAAAAATGTTAAACTTTAATAGTGACCATCATTTGGTTTTCATTCACCAAATCTCTTATTTTATATCAAACGATATATTATATTGTGACATTTATCTCAAGACCTATCTTATGCTGAATAGTCACTTTTACGAGTGTCTGTCAGGTCTATGATAGTTTTATCTAACTTATAGATGTAGGATACAGATTCGAGGCCGTTTTGATAGGCAGTTCTTTTGAACTCACCTATACTGATATTGTTTTTCGTAAGATTATTTTATTTTATCTTTATTTAGTTTACATATATATTTTAGGTCGCCAGTATTAGAACCCTGCTGTTGATTACGGACTTAGCCTTCTACCACATAGTTTGACTTATCTACCGAATAATTCAACCTTCTAAACCATATGAATCTGATCGTGCTTTATTAAATTCTGAGGTTTACGTCTGTATACGTTTATGTTCTTCCTTTTTTCACGATTTAAGGTGGTAAGGCTTTCTGCACTCCTTCTCCATATAAACTTTAACTGTGCCAAATTTCATACTCCTCCGTCCGCGTTATTTTCGTAAAAAGGGGTACAAAGATTTTGCTTCACGTATTAATATTATGATTCTGTGCTTATGATTAATATTAATAGTAACAACGAAAATAAACTTCGAAGTCCATACCGTTGCTGTTTGACCATGCTGTGGACGTAACATCATTGACATAACTAACAAACAAGGAAAAACATTAAAACCCTATTCACGATTTGCCTCACCTGGCTAGCTACCAAACACTTAAGCCGTTTTCGCAAATGTCTCTAAAAATTACAAAACTCGTTCGATAAAATTTTAATACACCACTTTGCTCCGTAAACCAGCTGTTAGCGTTATTATCATGGATAATGGTGAGTTTCTATCACGAGTATTAATATTTACTGCATAATATCAATTAATACATGTGTGACCCCTTAGTTACTCGTATAAACTCGGCTTTTGAGTATAGTTTGTAAAGGTATACATAAATTGGTTTTATGCTTGTTATTCTAGTGCAGAGGTCCCCAGACTTTTTGTCTCGTTGACCACTTGCCATGTTTTTCAATTTTGGCTAGACCCCCTTGTTGTTTTTATGCGAATTCATCAACGTCAAACATGTTTTTGACAGTTAGTATAGTGCTACTTACTTTGAAAGTGTTTTTTCTAAGTGCAAAGCTAAACTTAAAAAACGCCAGTCTAATTTTATATATATTTGCTCGGTGGTAGGGTACTTTGTAGTACCCGACTGGCTGGCTACCACCCTCAAGTTGAAAATCTGTCGCCAAGCACCTATCGGTGTGTTCCGACAGCTGCACTTGAGAGCCAGTGTCCTTCTAGGCTGTGTGTGATTACCACCTTCGGCCACATCATCACTTACCATAGTGAGATTGTAGTCAAACACAAGCCTATCCAGAATAAAAAAAAAAACATTTATTATTATTGTTTACCCCTATTCATGTCTCATTGACCCCTAATTTTTTTTTGCTGATATGGACCTATAAATTAAATATATAGGCTTTTCTATTTCCATCGAGTCACTACTTCTACTTGAATGCTTAGCCTTCTTTCATTTTCATTAGGTACTTTAATATATCTAAATACTTTGTTTGTTTTTAAATAGCTGTTGATGCCCACCTGATGGGAGGTTTGATTCTCCATTCGAAAGTCCTTCTCCACTGTTATCAACTCTTCCAGTGATGTGACGACTGTGACGTGTTGTCAATCAGTAAACTATAAGATAAACCTGACTAGCAATAGATTTTCATATCAATAGTATTATAACTTTTTTTTCTTTTTTATTCTGCATAGGCTTGTGTTTGACCACAATCTCACCATGGTAAGTGATGATGTGGCCGAAGATGGTAAGCACACAAAGCCTAGATGGGAACTGGCTCTCAAGTGCAGCTGTCGGAACACACCGATAGGTGTTTGGCGACAGATTTTCAACTTGAGGGTGGTAGCCAGCCAGTCGGGTACTACAAAGTGCCCTACCACCGTGCTATGGTTTCCTCACGATGTTTTCCTTCACCGAAAGCTCCAGCTCATTGTATGATTCGAACCCACGACCTTCGCCGCGGTATTCGACGTCACTTACCACTGAGCTATTATCGCCTAACAGTCGGTCGTCACCCTTACGCAGTTGTGACAGGCAGTGTTCGGACGACAACGAGTGGGCCTTGACCGCTAATTCAAACTAATATCAACACATGAACACGCTGACACACAGTAGAGTAGAGACTTGTAAGAATTCAAGTCTTGCGTGTCAGCTAATATAAATTCTAAACTTGGGATACTATAAGAGAACTTGTATTGATAAATTAACACTTTCTTTTAGCAGAAAATCTTACACAGATTTCAAATAATATCCTGGGACATTCTTTACACGATCATCTGATCCTAAACTAAGCAGAGCTTACTATGGAAACCAGATTCAAGGCGATGATAGCTCGCTGGTAGTGACCTCGGACACCGCGGCGAAGGTCGTGGTTTCGAATCCTACAATGAGCTTTAGATGAAGGAAAACATCTTGAGGAAACCATAGCACGGTGGTAGGGTACTTTGTAGTACCTAACTGGCTGGCTACCACCCTCAAGTTGAAAATCTGTCGCCAAGCAGCTATCGGTGTGTTCCGTCCGACAGGTGCACTTGAGAGCCAGTTCCCATCTAAGCTTTATGTGCTTACCACCTTTGGTCACATCATCACTTACCATGGTGAGATTGCGGTCAAACACAAGCTTATCCAGAGGTAAAATGCACAAAAATATCTTGGTTAGGAAACAAACCTACGACCTATGACGTGTCATGTAGTAATCAACCACGCCAACCGGCCAATAATCAAAATAACAATACCACATTCGTGCTAAAACATAATCTGTCAACATATCATCACTGCTACATTTACTGAATAATTTCCACCCAGCAGTTTCTAGTACGCAAACAATTACTAATTCAAGTGATAGAACTCCACCGTGGTAGGTTTCGCACAATATCTTTCCATTAGTATGCGTACACGCAGCGCAGGTACAACGTGTCGCGACGTGTATTTGTTCTGTGTCCAACTAATAACTGTGTTTGAAGCACGATTGAATAACAGATCTTCGATGTGATTGATTGCTTCTTTTGTAACTATTGTTGGTGAACTGAATTCACCGGCTGGTAGGGTATTGGCCTTTGATGTTTTTTTATCACCCAGATAAATGTATTGAGCTATTTGCTTTAGCCAAGAATTAAGTAATACTAGAAGAATATTGAGAGACAAATCATAATATAGAAACCAATTTTTGTTTTCACTTTTTCTGGTTGCTTTCATAGCAAATAATTTGAAAATATGCCATCTCCAAATTAATTAGGAGACAGCATGATTATAGTTTTTCTAAACTATTGAACAATTAATGTTGGAACATTTAAGCTAGTAGCCAACGATATCTGATGATCAAGTTTTTAGAGTACTTAGTCCTCTATAAATCTATCGAACTTGCATTTTGACTTTTGCTTATCAGTCTGTCACTGTACGAATAATAGTAGATTCATGATCACAGGTCCGAGACCTGATGAAACCATGACGTTGGAGAAAATCCCCAACTGCATGAACTTCATAAAGAAATAATATCAATGTAATGGGTAACTGAAATCCTATTAATTCTAAAGATAATAATACTAATGAAGTAGAAAATTTTCTGCATGAACTTCATAAAGAAATAATATCAATGTAATGGGTAACTGAAATCCTATTAATTCTAAAGATAATAATACTAATGAAGTAGAAAATTTTGTAATCGATAGAAAAGTTGGAAACGATACTGATTATATTGCAATTTACGATCAGATCACTGATATCTTAAGCACGTGAAAAATAACTGATCCATCGCCTACACAAAAGGAAGCGTTAATTATATACAATTATAGTATATTTTCTAATAATCATATACTTGCCTGCGTTTTACTGATCAACAAAACGTAATCAAATGCGTAATTGAAAAGCATTCGGTACTTGATTAGATGAACGATATACAACAAGCGTGGACGTGTACAAAGCCCAAATTTATCTATCATTATCTAATACATGACAATGTATATTATTGTTATTATTTTGATATAGAGTAAGGCGATGATAGCTCAGTGGTAGGGTAGCTTTGAAAACATCGTGAGGAAACCACAGCACGGTGGTAGGGATTTTTGTAGTACTCGACTGGCTAGCTACCGCACTGAAGTTGAAAATCTTTCTCCAATCACTTGCTGGGTGTTCCGGCAATTCCACTTGAAAGCCAGTTGCCTTTAGGGTATTGTAATAATGTGTACAACACATTGGCAATCCTCCTGGTATTGCTAATGTCTATAGGCGACGGTAGTGACTTACCATCAGGTGACCCGCCTGTCTGGTTGTATCCATATAACAGGGCTCATTGATAAATTGAAACCATCAAAGCCATTTCTTTGTGAGGTGACTCTGATTTAATGGCTAATAAGCCGGTAATAGTATAAATCTTATAGTTTGTAAGTGCAATCTGAATGAAGGTTATGAAATTATTTTCGATATTCACCACGAACATGTATTATAGATAATCCACGAATAAGCACCCCACTCTTTTTCCTAATCTAATAGTGCTGTCGGTATCTCTATATGTAGGTATATATCGATATGCAGCACACTTGCACTGTAAGGGATTAGGAAAATGTGGCGCGTCTTGTTGGATGTCAAAGTCAAACCATTTATCCAGTTTCGTCCCTGGTAAGGCACTTATGAACGTTACAATTGACTCCACCACCAGTTCGGAATACAATTAAACTGAGAAGACTCCGGCAAGAAACTAATCTATATACATTCTTCTTTATCTATATGCAACTGTAGAAGCAGTGTTATCTAGATCCGTTAATTCAGAACAACATTAAGTGAAATAACACTCACTGGTTAATCACGAAATCTCAAAAAGTATACATGGTTCAATGGCTCGCTAAGAATTAGAAAATTCAACGCCTAAATGGTTGCGTCAGGTGAAGGGTTGCGTCGGGTGAATCCGAAGAGTACAGCTGATGATATTTACAGCACATATATTTTGTTTCAGCCCGCCTACATTCAAAACCCTGACACCGACCTCTCGCACTCAGCTGAAGCAACAGTTGATGCGAGAACATGCCCAGGAGCAACTGCGAAGGGAATCTTTACAAGTAAGTTGGATTGGGTTGTAGTTGAAGTGGTGAAGAGCAGCGACTGATATATGAAAAGGCGTTGTGAATCATCTGTTTAAAATCAGTTTGGAGGATTATTTTATAACACTAGGTGTCAAACAAGCTTACGGCCCACCTGGTGGTAAGCGGTTACAGTGCCTATGGACGCTTGCAACACCAGAGGTGTCACGAGCGCGTTGTTGACCTTGCACAAACCTTCTTACTCCTCTTGTGAAGAACCCCATACTGTAGTCTTCAGGGAAAACCTCTAATCGAATAGGTTGTACAATATGCAAATATTTTTGATTGGGCATCATAATAGTTGAGCGAGGCACTAAATATTCCTAGTACTTTCCTTTTATATTGTAATAGCCTCTCTTAGAATTGTGACTGATCATAATGTAATGTAATTCAATATTTATTCATCCAAATAGGACACCGGCAGATGTTGCCTATATTGACGAAATATTATCAAACACTCAGTAGGTATATAAAACACCTAAATGTACTTTAATCCATCGAACAAGTTATAAAATTCATGTTTCTGATGATCGTTTTAATTTCTAATCATACATATGACGCTTAGACCAATAAATTGGTCTAAGATATGACGTCACACACACAAAACAAACTGCCATTTTGACTCTTAATAAAAAAAAAGCTGTTCAGTTATGTCAGTCAACATCCCTATTGTCATTAGGCTCGTTTAATGCTCCAAGCTATTGTCAAGACTACGGAAGGTATTGTTGACAACAGGCAATAAACTCCAGATGAGAGAATGAACAGAGAGAATCCAAAATCAAAAATATCAGCCCCAAGGCCATTAATTGACTAACTTCAAACATTTAACATAAAAAGGCCGTTGTGTTCTTTAATCTAATGCAGCCAAGTGACAAGTAGAAACACAAACACTGACACTTGTCGCTCCACATACGGTGTGCAAGTACAACCTTATTTACATACCGGCTAACAGCTAAGCAATGGCCGTCTGTTAGTCACAGTAATTTAGAGAAGATTCGGAATTAAAACAACAATGCTAGTTATGTATGAAGAATTGCTAAGTAGGCACTAATGAACGACGAATGTGCCGGATTTGAAAAGTAATACTGAAGCTATATCTTCATTAGTATGTTTAGCCTTTTGTTATGTTGTTTTAACACCACATGTGTCTTAACGCATAGCTCAGTACCTCTACCATGAGTTTGCTCTTGCAATTTTAGATAGCGATATTGCAAATATTTTGTATGAAGATTTGTGCAGCGCTTCTACGGACAGTTGTGGCATCAGAGGTTTTTATACAAAGTTTGGGAGTATCTAATACAATATCAGAGTAAAACCCATGGTAGAGGGTAGGTACAGAGCTGCGATGTTGATCTTTGAGATAGATTCTCCAATAATGCTTACACTGCGAATCGTCTACATAAGTACCTACATGAGCTTTACTCAATGAAGCTATAATTTGAATCATGAATAGAAAGTTCTTCTTCAAATTTCCAGGCACAACAAGCTGGCCAATCCAAAGACAATGAAGAGAAGAAGAAATCAGCACCGACGGACGTGGCACGGATCACGCCACACGTCGATCTACCTCCACAGGTGTTACAGGTCTGTATGATGATTATTTAAAAACTGCAAAGTTCATCAAGAGATGTATCACTAACTAAGTAACAATATTAGAATTGAATAAAACGTAGTTTACAAAAATAGCCAATTTACAAAAAACTAATGCCCCGCAAACCAGCTGAGTCCAAACGGAAACGATAAATAAAATCTAATAACACTACTTATAAAGTATCATATCGTTTGATCAAATATTAATTTAATTATGACAAGAAAAGCGGAGGCGTGGTATTGATAATATACAAATAATCTTGCTGTCAAAGAGTTAAAAATGATATCTGAATGAAGTTGAAAAAGAGATTATCAACGAAGATACACCAAATTCTCATCATGATTTTGGAATATAATAAGTTCACGTTTGTGATAAAAGTAAGATAATAAATAAAGGAGTTGGCATATCTTTAAGCTCTTGAGATTAAAGGGCTCCCCAATTCATGACCATAATCATAGATCAGCAGTATAGGACGATGATTACTTTGCACTACCCTTGTTTCTGGCTGCTACCCTCAATATTAAAATCTGCTGCAATCAAATACCGATGTGCTCTGGCAGCTGGACTTGAAATTCGGTTTCTTTCTAGCATTTGAGTGTCTTATCTTTAGTCACGGTGAATATTAAATTTTGGACACCAGAAAGAACCAACTTGAAATTTATTTCTATTTCAAATCTTTCTTATAGCATTATAGAGGTATTTTTCTAAATCACACACAAGAAGTAAATTATGATTCGATATCGTTTGCAGGTCAGAACAGTTCTGGAGAATCCCACCAGGTATCACGTGATACAGAAACAGAAGAGCCAGGTACGACAGTACCTTAGTGAGTCCTTTCAACCACAGGCACAGGTGAGGTTTTATCATTACAATTTAGGTCTCATTGTTGAATTTGCTTCTCATCTTACTTTGCTTTACATCTTTCTGTCGGATATTTATTCGCGAGCTGGAAAGGCTTTTCCTTCACATTATAATTCAGTGCTACAAGGTGTTATACAATGCAGATAACCCCTGGATCACGGGGTGGTCCAGCGGCGTCGGCGCCCGAGCTCGGCGCGGTATCCCCAGACCGCGCTTCGTCCTCCAGCCTACTCAGCCCCGGGCTGTGCTCGGTAGGGACCAACAACTCCGAGGTAAGTGACATTGTCTAATTCGAAGCCATTCATTCAGTTTTGGGCCCTAGGAGGGTACGTAGGACGGTCGAATCTCATCAATCTCCCTCTCGCAGGCTGATGAGTTCCTGGAGGACATCTTATCCCTGGACGGTGGAGCAGGCGGATCTGGCGGGACTCACATGTCGTCGGGACCGCCCTCGGCTGCCAGCTCGGTGGCGGGGGACTGCTCGATGCTCAATGACAACGACATGCACGCCCTCGCTAAGGATCGACAGAAGAAGGACAACCATAATATGAGTCAGTTTCATTCTCACAAAATGACTATCCCTAATTGTCTTCTAAAGCCATCTCAGGCAATCACTTTTTGTGTCTTTTTTCGGGAATAATTAAATAACTATGATTATCAAATGAAATGAACAAACTTCACAATCAGTTAACGCTCTTATAAATACTTTTACCTAATGGATCCCGCGTCAGAGGGGAAAGGGGAAGTTGTACAGCTGACAAACACAACATGGGTTTCGTAAAAATAACAAGTAACTATGATGCAGTCCCAAAAAGACTCGCGGAAATTGATTTTCTTAACTATTTCAATTATTTATTCACCAGATCCAGAATTATTCCTGTGTCACAGCAACACTGAAAACTTAAGGCACTAGAGCACAATTCCTACAAAATTTCTCGATTTCTTCTATTTCAGTCGAACGCCGACGCAGGTTCAACATAAACGACCGAATAAAAGAACTCGGCACCCTTCTCCCCAAAACGAATGACCCGTTCTATGAGGTCATCCGTGACGTCAGACCCAACAAGGGCACGATACTCAAGAGCAGCGTGGACTACATCAAGTGCTTGAGAGACGAAGTTAATAGGCTCAAACAGAGTGAACAAAGAAGGAAGCAAATTGAGTTGCACAATAGGAAATTAATGCTTAGGATACAGGTTGGTACCTACCATTTTTTTTATGTCGTCGGGTGTTAAAGTTGTTACTTATATCTGTTATCTAGATTCTCCGGGCTCTGTTAACTTTGGTTTCAGATGTGATGTGAAGGATAATTATTTATGTCATATTAATTTATAGGTCGACCTGATGACAGGTAATCGGTAACAGATATTTGCAAAATCAGGAGTATTGCCTGTTCTTAATTTTTATGTCTACTTCAGTCTTAATAAAATCATCAATTTTAAACTCCCATTACATTCCCTTTTGAACACCAATTCTTTTTGGACCATTTAATGGTGCAAGTTAAATTTTCGTGGTAGGACATAAGTCCTCTGTGGCAATGAAACTCTCAAAAGCTGATAACTTGGAGTAATGAGCCCATAATATTATGGTGTAATTGCTTTAGGAATTGGAACGTCTGGCGCGAGTGCATGGGCTGCCGGTGTCTGTGTCGGGCTCCGAGAGCGGCTGGGCCTCCCCGCACACTGACGACTCCGGCCGGGAGACTAGCTGCAGCGATGGTCTTGGGGAACACCTCACTCATGTACCGGTAACTACTGCACCCTGTGTGTTTACGTGTGTGTGGGGGACCTAAGTCGGGTCTGATTATTGTCTGGTCTTCATAAAAAATAATCAGGACAATTTTTCCATATACTTAAGGACTTAACGGCATAGACTATGTATTTATTTTCATCAGCACCATCGCCAACAGGCAACAATCTCAGCAAGGTAACATTAATGATCCGACTATTTCATCATCACCATCATCATGTCAGCTGGAAGACGCCCAGTGCTGGACAAAGGCCTCCACAAAGATCTCCATCCAGTGACAATTTGTGTCCAATTTTTTCTTCATAGTTAAAGATATTTAGCATAACGAACCGAACTTAGACCATCTCAAACTTAGTTAGTACTCGATAACTCAAAAATACCATAAACTATTCCAGGAGGTCATCCTCCCGAAGACAGAGCCAGCGCCAGTGATGGAGCTGTGCTCGCCCCCCCCGGACCTGGTGCGAGACATGCCTCCCGTCCCGGCGCTGCCTGCCCTCGACGCGCTAGGTGAGGATTCCCTCTCGCTGGATATCTACCCCTCGTTTAACTACCCCCGAGACGACAAGGGTACATACTTTTATTATTATTTTTAGCTTGGGGTTGTGGTTTTTCTCTGCCGCCTTTTTAGACGCTTATGTAAACTCCTTGTTTTACATATTTATAAAATTAAAATTGTGGTGTCTAATTTTTGTTGTAGTTTTGTCTATGTTTTATCAAATTTAGGGCGGTGGGTGCCACCCGTGTTGTATTAGTGAAGAGGTGCTTCCTCGTTACTTTTTTTAATTTTTGCAGTCATTACACGCAAATATTGTTAGTGAGACTGGATATATGCAAAAGCAACCCTCCGAACCGTGCGTTAGAATCTAGACTTTTCATAAGTGCTTGCAATT
This sequence comes from Ochropacha duplaris, assembly GCA_951361185.1. NCBI lineage: Eukaryota > Metazoa > Arthropoda > Insecta > Lepidoptera > Drepanidae > Ochropacha > Ochropacha duplaris. The sequence continues at coordinate 1,042,279 of OX592715.1, read as the reverse complement.
TTATATACCTACTAAAGACTAGAAAATGATTAGTATTTATTTTATAGTTAAATAAGTCGAGTCGCGATACCTGCTATTAAATTATAGTATATTTTGGTACGGGGTTAAATGCTTTTCTTGTCAGCTTTTGTCTGCAAACAATACCTAAAAGTCTTAAAACTTGTGCTTGTACATGTAATCTATCTGCAAAGCAATTGAATTATTTATTAATTAAATTACCCATATAATTTAATGTTTATAAATAATTTCAGATGGTCTTAAATTAGGTTCGTGTTCGCCCCTAGGCAGAGAGCCGGAGTTATCTCTGGGATGTTTAGAGCCAGCGTTGTGTTTAGATCCTGTGCCGGAACATCTCTTTGACCATAAAGATATAAAGGTAAGTTTACAGAATAGTTAAAATATCCTGAGATATTCTACACACGGTAGAGCTTGCGCTATGGAAACCTGGTGACTACTGATTTTCTACTACTAGCTGTCCCCCGCGTTTCAACCGCGTTCCCGAGGAATCTTATCTTTTCCCGAGATAAAAGAATCCTATGTGTTATTCCAGGATATGATCTACCTGTGTGCTAAGTTTCATCAAAAATCGTTTTTGCGTGAAAGAGTAACAAACATCCATCCATCCAAACTTTCACATTTATAATATTAGTGGGATGATGATTAATTGAATGACCATAAGTGAGAGTATATAATATAAGACATAGTTTTCCGTACAGATGCGCCTGTCCCCCCCTCCGGGGCTGCTCGGCGACGACAGTGACGCTGTACTCAATCTGGCGCAGATCGAGGACCTCATGGATGATGACTCACATAATCCTGTTACACAAGGTAAATTAGCTGTCCCTAGCTATCCGTCGCGGTGTCACCCGCGATCCCGTTTCTCCATACAAACTTTGGACCCCCGTTTCATCCCCTTAGGGGTAAATCCTTTCTTAGCGAATACCTACGTCATAATTATCTGTGTGCTGAATTTTAGCGCAATTCGTTTAGTGGCTTGAGCTGTGTGTTGATAGATCAGTCAGTCAGTAACGATTGCCTTTTACATATTATACAGATAAAGGTATGGACGAAAGTGAGGTAAGGTGGTAAGCTTTTCAAAATAATGTAGGCCCGATAGTTTACAAATAAAATGATAGTTTTGGAGTTTCCAAAATAAACAGAAGGACTGCGGTCTAACCACATTCTCGAAAGAATTAAAATAAAATATAGACCATGTTATTCGCAGTTTTTTTTAAATTAGTTTACTAACATAAAGTTTACAGTGGATAGATTAAGAACACATTCCATGTCTACTGGTGGGTTGGGATAGAGCCCAAATCTTGCCAATTATCCTTTAGATCCTTGTATCTTTGTGACTTGATGATGATGATGATGTACAGGGGACCCGATGCTGTGTTCGTCGCCCACGTCGACGTCAGCGTCCCCGCGCCTGAGCCGCACGGAGCGAGACGTGCATCAGCACGAGCACGAGCACGAGCACGCGGCGCTCTCCATGATGCACGACGATACTTGTAGTGCAGCCTTCACACATAACACTGGTATACATAAACACTTTCTTCAACAAAAGAGTTATTGCTGAGTTTATGGCCGGCTCTTCTCAGCAAAAGCAACCTTCCGAACCGAGCGTTTAGAGTCTGATTATTCATAAGTGCCTGTGAAGGCCTATTTTGATGAATAAAAAAAATTCATTTCAACCCTTTGTTAACTCTTACCTTGTTACCCTTAGCTGCTGCATTTGAGAGTCAACCCTTCTGTAAACCACTTAGAGGTGTGTTCAGCTGCATTTTTGAGCCAGTTCCCAACTAAGCTTTGTGCTTAGTACCTTTTTTACTTCATGATAAGCTTGTATTTGACCGTAATCTCAACATAAGTGATAATGTGGCCGAAGGTGGTAAGCACACAAAGTTTAGATGGGAACTGGCCCTCAAGTGCAACTGCCGGAACACACCAACAGGTGTTTAGCGACAGATTATCAACTTGGGTTAGTTTTCAACAATTTTTGAGGGTGGTAGCCAGCCAGTCGAGTACTACAAAGTACCCTACCACCGTGCTATGGTTTCCTCACGATGTTTTCCTTCACCGAAAGCTCAAGCCCATTGTAGGATTCGAACCTTCGCCGTGGTATCCGACGTCACTACCACTGAGCTATCATCGCCTTAATTATGCAAATAAAGAACCAAATTGAAAAATATATATATCTATACCTTCTTCAGGGTCCTCACTCATGTCAGATACGTCGATGGGTCTTGGAGGCCTAGGGGCCCTCACAGAGTCATGCCTCCCGAGTCTACTACTGGGAGGGCCGCACCACCACGCGCCGCACTCTCCACACTCCCATCCGAGACAACACTGCTTCGATATGGATTTGGGAGCCTGAGGTACTCTAAGTAACTTAAACTAAACCTAATAGCAATAAATATGCAGCGAAGTTGTTTTGGTTAAAAGCGCCATCTGTAGAACGTAGTGAAACTAACAGAGCCATCTTGGTAGGTTTTGATAGTGTAATTAAATCTAATGGCAATAATAGGGCAAGATACAGAGTGTTTTGGTTAGTAGCGCCATCTAGTGAAATTGTAACAGAGCCATCTGTTGGTAGGTTTTGATAGTGTAATGGCAAAAATATAAGGATGGTTAGTAGCGCCATCTATCCTTCATTATATCGAACGTAGTGAAACTGTAACAGCGTCATCTGTTGGTGGTTTTGTGAATTAATATTCATGTTAAAAACATCGCAGACAAACTTTTACAGAATACTTATAATTTTATTGTTATAGTTTTTTTTATACAAACTCAATGGCTATCGCGTGTATTTGCCATTAGAGGCTGTTTACTGTATGATTTGAACCTTACTCGCTAGTAGTGCCAACTGGTGGGCAATATTTCGTACATTAATATAAAATTAATAAAATTACCGATAGATGGCGTTGTCTTTATTCAAGATGAAAACAAAAAAACCATTGTCCTTATACAAAATAATAGAAACAATTTACTACGCTACATTTTTGTACTCCTTGAATATTATAATAAATAAGGGATCTCTTAGTTTGTGACTTGAAAAAGACGTAAACGTATGAATGATTTGCGAACAATCGAATAATTGACAATTTCATGTGAGAAACTGCCTTAACACATAATATTTAGAACTGGAAACACTGTCACCAGTTTCTGAGTTGGATAATCTACTTTTTTTAGTCAATTCATATTTGGATTTTCAACGTCAATGAAAAAAAATATTTAAAAAGAAATAGTTTCAGTTATTTATCGGTCAACCGTAAACAGTGTCGTACATGTATTTCACGGGATTTTAAACCCTATTTTCTAGTTAATTATGTGTTCATATCGGATTAAAATGGCACAATTTATTAAGACACAAATATAAATGTTATGTAATATGACTTAAGACAAGTGTTACCTTGTCTAAAAAAGGACCTTGCATGGTAGTTGGTAATTAAGTATTATACTTAACGGGATTTGTCCAAAAATAAATTAAATTACTATGCAATATAATGATTTTGATGCCTAAAGATTAATTAAGCTAGCAGTTGTTGTCCTGTCAAAAAAAAAACAGAAAAGCACTTTCACATTTTCCCTAATCTCCCAATTTTTCGGGACTATTTGCTGTCTAAACATTTGTAATAAAAATAGTGACAAATTTCGCTTCAACATAAATATTTAAAATAAAATAAAAACAAAGACTTATATTCTCCTCCTCCATAGAGCCATGTTCTTTTAGAATAATGTCTTATAATAAATTCTTGAGTCCCAGTTTAATATTAAAAGTAAACCAAAGAGATATTTTCGCATCGTGGACGTTAAAAACAATAAACATTAATTTATATCATCAAACGTTATTAATTAAATGTAAGAAACCCTTCCTAAGTAGCTTATTAAGGTGAAGTTTGCTTTGTGCGATCACCTAGTTAGAATTGATCGCGCAAAACAATTGTCGCCTTTAGAAATTTGTTAGCAAACGTGATATTATAGTTACCAGCCAATTATTTTTAATTAGTTAATTTTGATTTAAAAATATTATATTTCTAATTGTTTTTAATTATGATGATATTATAGATTTTTTTATGAATTTTCAATTTGCCCTTGCAAGTTAAACACAGGTTGATGTTTTAGTAAATGATATAAAATAATACAAAAAATATTTTAAGTTATCGCTTAAAATGCAATTTTTATATCGTTTATACACCCAGTGAAATAAATGCCATTAAATTATATTGTAAATAATTTAAAACACTGAAAAAAAAACGAAAAATTCACAGTATTTTAGTTTAAATTCAGCTAAAATAATTGGCATAGACTTAATGGAGCTGTAATATAATATAAATGCAGCTTCAATATATCATGTATGTTTGTATATAAATTTATAATTATATAAAAAATGCTACAAAATATATTTAATTAAATAAAAAAAGTATTACGACGCGTGCTATTATATTAAATAAATGGTGCTCCATATTTTGAGACGTTTTTGTTACATTTAGTGAATTTATTTAGTGATTCCACCATCGGCTTAGGGATCATAAATATATTACGTCACACGTTAAGTTGGGCCTTGTGCGATAACTCTTCAATTCTATTGAATAATATAATTTTGTGTCATTTAACGTCAACTACTTATGTGAAAATCTTTAAAACCAAGTTTATTTTTGATGGACTTGGTTTCTTTAATTCATGATTTTACGAAAAAAGGATTTCAATATAAATAATTTTAAGTGACGACGCATCAGGGAGAGTCACACAAATGTGACAAATATGGGATGATCAAATATCATGAAATTCGTGTGACGTAATTTATGGATGGCCCCTTAGAGCTAAAATGCAGAAGCCGTAAACCTTTAGCCGTAAGTCAATAACATTGTATATAGTATATATAATATAAATTATCATAGTATATGAAACTGGGATATTACACTAACTGAAGGACCACAATATTGTTTTTTGTACAGATTATACAAATGTGATACATTCTATTTTTAGACGATATTTATTGAGATAGCTATTATAAATAGTATTTTTGAATAGATTTTCATGAAATGCCTTGTCTATGCAACTTTAGGAAAAATCTTATATTTTTCTAAAAAAAAACTGTACATTGATTTGTTAAAAATCTAACACTGGTTAAGGATGTCACATGTAATATTGTTAAGTTTTTTTTTGTGATGAATTTATGATATTTTTCGTCTTTTAATCTTTAGTAGCACTGTTATACTGCCTTGTTCGGTCAAAAATATTATCCTGTGCTAATCTCACAATAGCTTAAAGATATATTTTCGATTTGTCATGGCAGTGATTGTTCTTATGAAAGTTTTTATTGTATATGTGAATAAGGACAATAAATAGCTGCCTTTAGGGTTCAATATTAACTAGCTGTGAGATAAGTTATTTTACTTTTTTTTTTATTCATCTTTATTATGATTATAGCTCAAAGGCAGCTGTAATGTTGATTATGTACTATATAATATGTTATTATATAGATTTCGAACAAAAAAAACTATTATGTTGTTTATGATTCCTCTTTATATAAGTTATATCCACTCGGAATCAGTGAGCGTTGCAGTTTCATTATTATTACAATGATAATAAATATCATTCTTGTTTGTTAATTTACTGATATAAACGTGATGTGCGTGTGTTAAATGTATTTCGCTCGAATTTTTATAAAAACAATTTTTTTAAAGTATTTCAGTCAGTGACGCAGAGAATAAAAAAAATATTTCAAAATATATGTAAATTATTATTTTCTAATAAGTGGAGCTCCTTTATAAGAAGCTCTATTTCAAAATATAATATTTACACAATGATTTATGTTATAAATATTTTTTTAAATACTTACACAATTTATTAAATAGTAGGTAAGTACTTGATTTAAAGAAACGAATGTGCCTTAGATAAAAAAATGAATTTTATAGAAATGTAAGATGTTTAACTTCATTATGTTATTAAAGCAATAATACGTTTCTTAAATGAATTCCCATTTTTTTTATGTTAACGGAAATCTAGATTTTCATCAACCTGTATATGTAATTGATATTTTATTAGTATTTAAATTGTTATCTAGTTAGGTACTATTATTATTAAAATTGTAATATAATAATGATATCGAGCGAAACGCAAACACAAACTTTTGAATGAATGTTATTTAAATTGTATGAGATTATTGAAAACATGTTGAAGTACAAAAAGTGAATAACGAATGAATTTACAAGAATAATATTCGCCTTTTATTACAACCCACTACCCCACAGTGCAATGTAGAACATGATATCAACTCAAGGTTTCCTATCCATAGAATTCAATAAATAAAAACCGGTCAAGTGCGAGTCGGACTCGCGCACCGAGGGTTCCGTACAAATTTTGAAGTTTTTTTTTAGTATTTGTTGTTAGGTATAGCGGCAACAGAAGTACATCATCTGTTAAAATTTCAACTGTCTAGCTATCACGGTTCATGAGATACAGTCTGGTGACAGACAGACAGACAGACGGACAGCAGATTGTAAGTAATACGGTTTCTGTTTTTACCATTTGGGTACGGAACCCTAAAAATACAATTTGCGAGTGTTGCAAAAAATATTATTAACAGGTTTTCACTGAAGATTGACAAGCCGGCAGGCGGGTTACCTGATGATAAGTGACTACCGTCACCTATAGACATTAGCAATACCAGGGGGATTACCAATGTATCGTCTTTTTATTCTTTGAATGCAACTGACTCTCAAGTGCAACTACCAGAACACCGATCTCGTAACTGGTTAGCAACAGGCGTTGCTTCAACATTCATAAATGCCCTCCGAGAGCCTAAATTGAATATTTACACACAACAAATATTTTTTCTTGATAAAGTTCAATCTAAGAAATTATATCAGCTTATGCTAGTGATCACAAACTTTTTTTGATGTGTGTAGGTACGTATACAAAATAAAACATAGTACAAAGTCTATACAAATAAATACCTTATGAAGCCCTTTGTTCCGGTTAGGTAATTCTGAAACAGCTGGGCTGATTTTGATAGGCAGATATCTGATGTGTCTAAGTCTGACTTAAGCGACTTTTATTTTAGAAAAATAATTAATATAAAAAAAAACACGGTGGTAGGGTACTTTGTAGTACCCGACTAGCTACCACCCTCAAGTTTACTAATGTCTGTCGCCAAGCACCTATAGGTGTGTTCCGGCAGTTGCACTTGAGAGCCAGTTTCATTCTAAGCTTACCACCTTAAGTTACCATCACTTAGCATTGTGAGATTGCGGTCAAACACAAGCTTAGCCAAGATTAATAAAAAGAAATAGAGTTACAAATTAAAATCCATGAAATTGTGAACAAAATCCTATTCAAATATAACTGGTGAAGCTGCGGTGAAAGCTAGCATCAAAATGCATCCGTAATAATTGTAAAAATAATAAAATGTAACTAAAAATGACCTACATTATAAGTACCCCAGTTCCCAAACTCCCAAGCGAATTCAATGAAATCGATACATTACAGTTTGACCATGCAAAAATCCTTATTAATTCAAAATGTCGCTTGCATAAAAACCATCGTTAATTCAATGCAATTCGACACACTCCTGCAAACAACAATGGCGGAGATGGAGAGACCTGTGCAATACGCATTTCCCCTAAAAACTAACGTAAGGAACGATTATTTTTATTCATTCAAGCTGCCAACACAATGGAGCGTTTCAAATTTCAATCGAAATTTGCGTTTTTGCATAAAATGGTAGCACGGGGCGGCGCGTGCGCGGACACATTAAAATATTGAGGTAACAATGATTAATGTAAAATAGTAGGATAGTTTAGATCTAGCTGTCCAACGCGGTTTCATACGCGGTCCGTGGGATCTTATCTTTTCCCGTTAAGAAAGAAGAGTACCTATCCTACATTTTAGTCCAGGATATGATCTACTTATGTGCCAAGTTTCATCAAGATCGGAGTTGTAGTTTCGGAAATTAGCCCGGACAAACATCGTGACACGAGATTTTTATATTATTACTAGCTGTCCCGACAGACCTTGCATCTGCCTCGAGGTTTTACTCACGTTCCAGAGCTATATCAAATTTTACTGGATTAAAAATAATATGTTTAATTCCAGGATATAGTATTATCCTCTGTGCCAAATATAACCTACGTACTAATCTCATCTAATATAAACAATAATATAAAATCAATTCAAAATTTAAGTTCTATCTATCTAATTTTAATAAAGAACTAACTAACTATTTAGCAAATCTCTGAGACCTATACTCTTACGGACGACATGGTCACCCTACGATCCTTTGTAACTAGCCAACATTGTTAGCTTCGATTGATAAAAGCGATACAGTTTCCCATTTTTTTCACAAAAATTTAAATGAAGTCCCCTATTTATAACAATAAATGCATTATTTGCATGGAATCAGATGCATTCCATTTTATGGGATTCAGATTTAATAAAATGCAACAAAAATACCTAATTTAAAGGTTTTTGGCTTGATGTTGAGACCTTTAAACCATTTCTTTATTTTAAATATTCTTTTTTTATGTAGTTAGTTAGTCACGTTATATTGTCATATTCACTGTAATGTTTAGTCCTCGTCCGTACAAGTCCGGTCAGGCTTTAGTGCAATTGGCGGCTGTTCCACTAAAACTTTTCACTGACTTTTTCGGACAACCTTAAAAGTCACGATACACGCTTTCATTACTGAAAATAAAACGAAAACGCAACGTGACTTCGCAAGTTCCCGTCAAAAAGTCCTACAAAAATACATACCTAGGTACTTGATATTATTTATAGATAATATCCAATTTTTTTTTACTGCGTTCAAAGACGCCTTGCCATACAGCGAGGTAACGTAGCGAATGGAAAACGCTTTCCACCATTGGACGGCAAGGACTCATATCTACAATAATAATTGCAAATTTGGTTACTCGGCTACGAGAAATTGTACATAATTAAAAAAAAAATCTTTGAAAATATGGCTGGTTTAATCAAAGAAAAATATAGGTTAAAATTTAAAAAAATTTGGCGTCCTAATTTGTACCTAATACCTATATCTAAACAGCCAGTGTTAATTAAAAAAAATATACCCAGTAAGCGGGATAGCCCGCGGCGGTGACGCGTATGTTCGGTATTTAAAATTTTAAAAAGGTTATTAAATTTATCTAATTGATTGATTACTTTCGATGTTTGTATAACAAGCTACTATTAATTCCACCTATGTATTACGTATGTTTGTTTGTTTGTTACGGATTTTCAGAATGTGATATTCACCCACTTCAAAACTTACTGAACTGAAAATGTGCACACTTATCAAGGAGCGATGACAATACTATAATTTTATAAGTTTGTCCCATTATACCACGGAGCATTATTCTAACCAGGATCTTCAGGATAAACGATTTTTAATCATAGCCTAAGTACTCAACCGTAGAACTCCCCCCCCCCCCTCCTCGTCATGGAGCGTATAATAAATGTTTTATTATTACACAAATAAATAACTGTAAACCATTATCTATGTTATTTAACAATGTTAAAAAGATAGTAATATTTGCTTTTTTTATTATTATTACAAAATAAATATCTACAGGTTGATTGCGAAATGATCGACATAATTATAAGGTTTGAATTGCAGCTTTTCGTATTATGTACCTATCTGCATTACTACCATCTAATTAATATAGTATCATTATTTCAGCACCAATAAATAAAACCCATTACAATCAACAAAAACTCTTTTGAAAGAAAGAATACTCGTAGGTATATTAAACTTTTATCTAAAATTCTTTCATCTGTCAAATCCACTGTCACCATTACATTTAGGCTAAACATCTCAAAAGTATCACTATAAAATATTATAATATGAAAAAATAAACAGCGAAGATAATGCAAATGATGCAAGTGACTCCAATACCTTCGACGCAGACGGAACGCTTCCCTGAAGTCTTGAAGGAACCTGCACCGCCGGTCGTCGTCAAGGAGGCTCAAGTTGTAAGCACTTAAATATATTGCCTTTTATAATCTTAAGGGCATAGGTCGCGTCGCTCCTTCGTAGATGGAGCGCTCCCTTTCCGTGACAGTTCCGAAAATGCGGCAACTCAATATTTGAGTGTGTATTGGCAAGGATGCTAGTGTGCGTGAAAACATTGTGTCGCGACAACTGAATGGTGTCATTTCTTGCAACGAGACTGGGCTTCGGGTTCGATTTAGGCGTAGTATTTGTTGCCGCATTTTTCAAGTACGAAGATGGTATCTAGTCCGAGCGGTGCGAGGACCTATACTTAATCTATGCAAAGCATCCATCAAACTACTCGGTTTTCCATCATAAAGTTATTGGCATTCCATATCTATACTAATATATACCTGCTAATATTATAAATAGGTAAAGTTTGTGAGGTTGTAGGTAATCGTGAATTTAGAGAACTCGCCACAGTGGGTTTAATTCCCATCCAAGACAGACGTTTCTGAGCAAATGTTTGTTTGTCCTGAGTCTGGGTGTAATTATCTATTTAAAAAGTTGTATATTATGTTGGTTTAGTTTAGTATTTTTGGGTAAGACAATTACCCAAAAATAATAAAACAAATAGAGATTTAATCAGCCAAGAAACAATGTTACTACTAGAGCAAAGAAAACATCTTTATAAAGAGAAAAGAACAAGAGAAATAAAATCAAAAATAACTGAAATTAGTAAAGAAATTAATAGAAATATATCTCACACGAAGAAATTACATAGACAAGAAATATTTGAAAAATTTATAAAAAAGACCGGAGCAATACGCAAAGCGTACAAAGAGTTAAGATATAAGTCTGAATGGACTCCAAATTTGAGAAATAGGGCTGGATGTGTGTTGACAAAACGCCCAGATATAATCAATGAAGCAACATGTTTTTACAGGGACCTTTACACATCTGGCATAACCCTCCAACAGGAGGCACCATGTTTTCACGGGGATAATGATTCCATTGTCACATTACAACAAACGATACTTCCGGCTGAGATAGAATACGCAATACAATCTCAGAAGAACGACAAAGCGTCTGGCGATGACAATATCGCCAATGAAGTGTTGAAATCTCTCTCGCAATCCTTACTGAAACCTCTACAAATACTTTTTAATAATATGCTTAGATGTGAATTGACACCAGAGCAATGGTCTAAATCTACTATAGTCCTGTTACATAAGAAAGGAGATAGAAGCGATCTTGGAAATTATCGACCGATCAGCCTTATGTCAAATCTCTACAAGGTTTTTTCAAAAATAATATTAAATCGAATTACGAAGACTCTAGACGATAATCAACCCTGTGAACAAGCCGGCTTTCGCAAGAATTTTTCAACAATTGATCATATACAAGTAGTTACACAGATAATAGAGAAAGTCAACGAATATGGGAAAACGCTCTACATGTGCTTTATCGATTACACAAAAGCTTTCGACTCTTTGAAACATAGCACAATTTGGAAGACTCTCACAAAACAAGGTGTCAATGCAAAGTATATCAACTTGCTTCGAAGCGTGTATTCTAGATGTTGTGCTAAAGTCAGGCTAGAGAGGGAAGGTGCAGTGTTTCCTATTATGAAAGGTGTGAGACAGGGCGATCCGTTGTCTCCGAAAATATTTACCGCTGTCCTTGAAACTATTTTTGCAAATTTGGAATGGGAAAGGAAAGGTTTGAAAATAGATGGAGAATACTTGAGCCACCTACGCTTCGCTGATGACATTATAGTATTTGCTGAAAATGCTAAAGACCTAAATGACATGGTAAATGAGCTGGCGAGAGAGAGCAAAGAGGTTGGCCTGTCTTTAAATGCATCTAAGACGAAAATATTAACGAATGGGTGCATACAGGATGTAATAATCGACAATGAAGCGATAGAATATGTGACGGAGTATATTTACCTTGGCCAGTCTGTATCCTTCGTAAGTACATCCAGAGGAGAAATACAGAGACGAATCGCTATTGCATGGAAAAAGTACTGGAGCTTGAAAGAGATCATGAAAAATAAAGCGTTAAGTCTAGAAATCAAGAAAAAAGTTTATGAAGGAGTAATTCTTCCATGCTTAACGTATGGTTGCCAAACTTGGTCTATACGGAAAAAAGATGAAGAAAAACTAGCTATATGTCAAAGAAAAATGGAGAGAAGCATGTTAAGTATAAAAAGATCAGACAAAGTAAGTAATACGAAAATAAGGATGAGTACAAAGCTACCAGATATAACACAAAAAATAAGACTACTGAAGTGGAAATGGGCTGGTCACATTTGTAGGATGGATAATAAAAGATGGACAAAGAAAGTGACAGAATGGATTCCAAGGGATGGGAAAAGAAAGAAAGGAAGGCAAAAAAAGCGATGGAGAGACATATTTCATCAGATTTGTGGACCAGACTGGATGCGTGCAGCTAGAAACCGAGGTTTATGGAGAGATCTGGGGGAGGCCTACGCCAAAGAGGCGACTACTAATTAAAAAAAAAAAAAAAAAAAAAAAAAAAAAAAAAAAAAAAAAAAAAAAAAATTATAATAATATAAATATGAATTTAATCATTGTACCTAATAGCTATCTAATAATTTATATATTAAAAAAAAATATATTAATTATATTATTTTAATGTAATCAATTAGCAGAAAATAATGAAATTAAGATAAGATAAATGCATGCAAAAATATGTGATACACAATGTTAGATTCCAAATTTTAGTAGATTAAATGGCTTTTTTATTTATTTTATTTATTTATTTTATTTATATTATGTTGGTACATCAGTTATCTGTTTGTTTGTAGGAATATTATTAGAAAGTATATTCCGAACCGGTGGTAGAGTCTTTTGTAACGCATAAAAGTGGTCTGGCCCTAAACTAAGTTATGAGTTTGAGTTGGATTAATAGGTGACATGCTTTGACGTGAATTAAGTAAATCACTGACGTCATACATAAAGTATTACTGACGACAGGAGATTTAAATGGGGTCAATTAAACCACGAGCGAATCCTCTTGTATTCATTATAATCATATTTAAAACAATGAGCTTGAGCTTTCGGTGAAGGAAAACATCGTGAGGAAACCATAGCACGGTGGCTGGCTACCACCTTCAAGTTGAAAATCTGTCGCCAAGCACCTATCGGTGTGTTCCGACAGCTGCACTTGAGAGCCAGTTCCCATCTAGGCTTTGTGGCATCACTTACCATAGTGAGATTGTAGTCAAACGCAAGCCTATCCAGAATAAAAAAAAATTGTAGTATAAGCATCGTCGCATTATTCATACAGCCTACTTTCTACACGGTGGGCCGGTTGATAAGATTCCGTTGGTAAAGAACTCTTTTCTGGTAAAGGCCTATCACGCCACAGGTATTGATAGTGCCCTAAGTCGCGCCTCACTCTTTTTCCAAATCCCTTACCCTCGACATACATGTCTATATGTCCAAGGGCGTCGCCAAGGGGGGGCAGGGAGGGGCAGGTGCCCCCCCCTAGAGATTCTAAAAAAGTTGCCAGATGTTAAGTCCTAAGTCTTTGACTTGACTTGCTTGATCGATCATTCCCGTACCTACTTAGGGGAACAGAAGGCAGAACGGACCACTTAAGGAAAAACGCATTTAGAAAAAAAAATGTTATATTTATGTAAACCTTTTATCAGTACAACTAATCAACACTTTAATCTTTATCTTACTTATTAATCAGACTTTAATCAAATCACAATTTGTGAAGATATTAGATGATTTCTAATAACTCACTTTGGTCCGTTTTACCTTCATGCAGAAGGTAAAATGGACCACCCTTAAGGGCAAAACGGACTATCACTAATCAGAGCATCTTTCGCACACAAATTTGACTTCATCATCGTTGTCGTCTACTCCAGCGCAACCGCAATGTGCCCATGATTGGCAATCTTGACATTGCACCCACCCATCTGTTGATTCCGAATACATGTGGCCACTGACACTTCTGTTCTTTTTAGTTGCCTTTATATCACTTTTTTTACTAGCTTTGCCTTTCGATGATATTTGTTTGGTGTCGTTCTTATATTTTGTCATTTTCTTCTTCGATCCCTTTACTAAAGACTTCTTTCCTTTGGTTGCTGCTTTTCTTTTCTTCGGTGTTTCGTCATCTCTAAATAGTCCTTTTTTCACCTGATCAGCTTTTTTATTTTGAGAAGTTTCTAATTCTAGACGGTACGGTGATGAAGTGATAATTGCTGTTTTACCACGTCTGATGTTGGCCCTTTTAGTCTTTGTTGTTTTTGGAATTGGCGTTATATCTTTAGGTCCGACCAGAAACGCACTTTTTTTAACAAAATTTTTTGTGGCCATTGATGTAGAAGGTTGGGGCTCATCTACTTTGTTTTTGGCGCATTAAACTCAGTAGAAGCCTTGTTAAGCCCCATTTCTTTGGATATGACTTTCTCAATAGCTTTTTTCATGTTAGTCTCGTTCCATGAATTCCGATTAGACGTTCTTCTATAATTATTAACATCTAAAACAAGAAATACTATCATATGTAACAAAACAAAACCACAAAACAAAAAAAAATATATACCAAGGACACATTTATATTGAAGGTAAAACGGCACCCCGGTCCGTTTTGCCTGGGGCCCTTTTGCCTTTTAGGTGTTATTAACACAACAAAACAATTTTGAGGTTATGTCGCATGTAATGGCCCTCATAATTAAATATTAGGTCAATAATGAAACATTCTAACCATGGAATCCAATGGGACACGTTATCATAAACCAAACGAAACTGGAGGCTAGTCAAAAAACCAAAATTTTACATCAAAATCTAAAAAAACCAACTTACCTCGCTGTAATTGTGTGCATGCGGGCGATGTCATTGGGCACACTGACCGAGAGAAATGACATGGCTGCCTATTAAATGGCACAACTCATTCATAGATGGAGCTACTGGTTCCGAAATTATTAATGTGTTCCGTTTTGCCCACAGGGTCCGTTTTGCCTTCTGTTCCCCTACGTCGATATTATTAGGTACAATCAAAGACTTTTAACTTATACTAACTTTAAATCTCTTTGGGTACAATCGCTGTAGATGTAAAGCTCTTTCGACAAGTGAAAAGCTTCATGTGATCTCAACTTTACTAACAATTAATACTTTCCCCCACCCTCACCCCCCCTGGGCCATCGGCTGGCGACGCCCTCATATATGTCTATAAGTATATATCGATATGCAGCACTACAATATATATTATATATAGCCTAAAATCGGTCGAGTAGTTTTTCAGTGAAATCGTAACAAACAAACAACCAAATATCAAATCTTTCCTTTTAAAAATATTAGTTAAGATAAAAAAATCTTGGCGACAGAGTCTTACAGAAACCTTAAGCTCATTAAAGGATTTGAACTCACAACCAGCATTTTAAATCATTACCATGAGCTATCATCACCTTACATCGTTATTTCTTAATGAGGTTGTGGAGCCAACACTCGATGGACTATCTTCTGTGGACCGCCTGTTCATCACCAAACGTCTCGGAGTGAAGAACGTCCTATTCCTCAGGGGGAAGAAGAATCGGTTCCTTGTCAAGTCACCAGATCAGAACCTCATTTATACCGTTGAAGAAGATAACAGGTTTCTTATTTATCATGCTAGCTAGCCCCTCGCGGTTTCATGCTGTTCATGTTCCCGGGGATTTCATCTGTCCTGTAATCAAAACTTCTTCTTTTCTGTCGTTTCGCCTGACCTGTCAGACCTGCAAGGCGATTGAGAAACAGTCGACTTCGTAATCGATTTAAAATTTACTTAACTTCATTCATTCTTTCATCATCATCACTTTATTCATCATCATCATCAGCCAAGAGTTTTCCATATCGATCGAACATTTACTTCATTACAATAAGGATATTGCCTGTATTCGTGAAAAAAATTCTAACACTAACCTTTTTAGATGTTTTAAAATCTAAAAATACTCAAAAATAAAGAATACATTGTAAAATTTATCATTTTTGGTCACTGTTAGTACATACATATGACGTCACATGGCAGTATTTCATACAAAACTCCATATAAACTATCGTTTTGACATTAATAAAAATAAACTGATTTGATATGTCAACATCTCTATTCCACGTTACTATTCCCTCAGCTGGTGGGTAGGGTACTTGTGCTACGGACTCCGACCACTGCAGCTTCGGGTGATGAAACCTAGCGGCGAGGAGGTGATGAGGATAAACCGTCCCTTCTCGTGCACCGCAAGGGTACTGCCGTGTCAGCTACAGCATCTGGAGGTGTTCTCACCACCTGAACAGTTCATCGGCAGCATTGAGCAGCAATGGACGCCATACAAACCGCTGTATTTGGTGAAGAATGACACCGGGGGTGATGAGTTTTGGATAAAAGGTGCGTCGGATAAGATGATGTTGCCATTGGTAAGCACACAAAGTGTAGAAGGAAACTGGCAAGTGCAACTGCTTGGCGATAGATTTTAGCTAGCCAGTCAAGTACTACAAAGTACCACCGTGCTATGGTTTCACGATGTTTTCCTTCACCAAATCCTCAAGCTAGTCACTATCACAGCTTACGAGCTTCTTCGAAATTACAACAGAGAAATACTTATAATTTATTCCTCCTCTACACAAATCCCCGCTCCTCGATCTTCCTATTAAAATACACTTCTGAAGGGATATCTTTGAGCGACCTATCCACTTGCAATATCATCTTCATCTAAGAGCCCCTTCCCTCACCAGGTCCAAAAATAACCGTGAACTTCTTCAAAGATGTGCAGTTCCAATTCTGCCGCGGGGACGGTACCCCTGTAGGAGCCACTATCAAGCGCTGGCAGGGCATTGCACATGCGTTGTTCTTTGCACCGGTCCGCGACAGGTAAGAACAGGTTTAAAACGTGTCTGCCGATAGGTCTTCCTCTATAAGTATTCACACATACTATCGTTTTATCTTTGCCAGCGCAGTAAGTTGTCGATGTTCTTGAACCTCTACATTATATACCGTACATCAGACCTAGCGCTCACAACTCCTAATTTCTCCGGAATTCGGACAACTCTTGGCACAAAAATACCTGAGAGGCGGTGCAAAATAACTTTGCAGGGTCTGTTGCCTCCCGTTCAGCTGAATTCTTCAAGAAGGGCATCAATAACCAACGAAAGACCCGAAAAGACCGAAGTAGTCGGCGTATTTTTAATCCTGAATTCTGATATTCCAAAGTCTTTCTCTAACACGAAATTGGCCCGACCACGCCAACCGGCTCGTCTATTATAGCTCATTGTAGGATTCGAACTTTAGTACCCAACGCTACTACCATTGAGCAATCGTCGCCTTTCTTACGTAAAAGAATGTGATTTAAAGGCTGGTGATGATGACGGTTGTGGTGAACTCTTCCAGGTTCGGCGTGGCGTTCGACAGAGATCTAACTGTGGAACAGAAGGCGCTTCTCTTGGCTGCATCTCTGCTCCTAGACTATATGTACTATGACGCGTAAATTGTAATATAGTTTGTCATTCGTTTATTTAGTTTCTTTAATAATATGCAAATACTAATTGTTATTCGTTTGTAAATAAATAAAATATTTCTTGCGAGATTTATAAAATTATTAATGTGAAAGTTTATTAGCATGTGTGGATGGATGTTACACCCACGCAAAAACTATTTAACGGATTTTGATGAAACTTGGCACACTGGTAGATCATGTCCTGGAATTAAAGATGAGGTATTTTTTATCTCGGGATAAGATGAAATTGTTCGAACAAAATGTATGCAAAAAAATTTTGAAATTATGACATACCTACACCGCCAAAATACCCAAACGAATACAGAGCTTTTATGGGAGAGAGGATATTTACTACTTTTAAATACTTAAATAGGTAATGACACCCAGGCTCAGGACCATCAGACACGTTCCTGGATGGGAATCAAACCCACGGCCTGTGGTATAGATAGTGTGATTCAACCACGCCGGCTGCTCAAAGTATTGACGCAATATTGTTTCGAATAAATTGATAAATTTATTAAATAAAATATACAACAATAACACAATTTTAATGTGCAAATACAGGACATACATAAAATGACACAAATAATAAAATCCAAAACCCATAAAAATGCAAAACCATAAAGAAACTGAATAAAGTATTTTGAATCCAATGAACGTTGCAATTAGACTTATATTTTATCGATACTATATTTAATGGACATGCATATTGAAATGAGGGGACACTAGAATTCGTTATACTTTAAATGCATTTTTATTTTGCACAAAAATGATGTATTCCCCCTAAAAATTAATGTCGCACGCGCGACCCCTATTTGCATTGTGTTTAAACTTTTTTCGTCTCGGCAGATGTCCAAAGTAAATGGCGCGAAATTTTGACAGAACGTATAATTTCCAAAGTGAACAATGACGCAATGTCGCGAGGATTCCTAAAAAAACTTAATATTGGATATTTTATTGAACCCTTTTCCAAAGGATTGAATTCAATTATGAAAAAATGTTGTAATAAAGGGTTCTTTTGGGGAATTTGGGGAAAAATCGCATCGGAGCTTGTATGTAGGTCAGTAGTTTAGTGAATTAAAGTTTTTTTTCTACGTGGAAATAAAAACGCGTGGCGCGCGTGTGTCGCCTTATTGAAAAGCAAGGGTTTAAAAACGGAACAATGGCTGTTTAGAAAATGATTTAGAGATGTTTTTTTACGAAACGGATTTACGAAAATACAGTTTTTTGGAAAGCATTTTTAGGGATACATTGTCAAAAATAAGATCGAAGGGATGTGTCGAGACTACATTGTAGCAGTTGATTGATAAGTTTTTATTATTTTATGATTAAAATTGTAGTATTTACAAAAAAACTCTTTTTTTTCGATCGATAGATACATCACAGTTTATTCGTATACTATCTACATTTATGTAAACAAAAACCTACTTTATTTATAAAGCTAAAAGAACAATTATTCAATTATTTATTGTAGCTGGTATATATTGTGATTTGCTTACGTCTTTAACTTTATTTACCGACGGACTGTAGTTAGTAACTTATTGAGGACAAATGATTATATGTTTAGGTATACCATAGAGTGACGCACTACATTGTGGTTAAACTTACGTGTGATACAAATAATAACAAATTATTATATTTTACTAGTGGTCCCGGCAGACGTTGTCCTGCCATGAAATGAAAATAAAAAGAAACTTGGAACCATCAGTTTTAAACAATATTTGCGCCAACTGTCACACAACTATTTGGTCGTTAAGTTTTCTTAAATTTTCTAATGTTACGCGCAACTTTTATAGTTTTTTTCTTACATAAGAACCTTCTCCTTACAATAACAAACACAACAAAAAAAGAATTAGCGAAATTGGTCCAGCCGTTCACGCGTGATGCCGTGACCAAGGAAATAGGGATTCATTTTTATATAATAGATATTAATATTTACAGCTACATTCTCTGGTTATAGGTACTTGAACGGACTGCTCTCTGTCAAAGAATAGTTATTCATTTTTCTTGTGATTGCTGCTCTAATTGACATCATTTCGTATTTTATAAGACCATAAAAAATAACGCATGACTGCAATCTCACCATGGTAAGCGATGATGTGGCCGAAGGTAAGCTTTGCTTAGATTGGAAATGGCTCTCAAGTGCAGCTGTCGGAACCGATAAGTGCTTGGTGCCAGATTTTTTACTAAAGGGCGGTAGTCAGGTACTACAAAGTAAGTAATTTTTGGGGCCTCTCTTCATATATGGGATAAAAAAATGTAGTAGACATGAGCGTGTGGCGTCTATATATTACATAGGTCTTCAAAAGTTATATGGAGGTTTCTAAATGTATTTTTTAGGGTTCCGTGCCCAAAGGGTAAAAACGAGACCCTATTACTAAGAGTTCACTGTCTGTCCGTCCGTCTATCCATCCGTCTGTCTGTCACCAGGCTGTATCTCAAGAACCGCGATAGCTAGACAGTTGAAATTTTCACAGATGATGTATTTCTGTTGCCGCTATAACAACAAATACTAAAAACAATAAAATTAATATTTAAGTGATAAACCCATACAACAAACGTGATTTTTTGTCATTTTTACGGAACACTTCGTGCGCGAGTCCGACTCGCACTTGGCCGGTTTTTATATAAGCCAATAGTTGGTGAGATAGAGCCGTGAAAGGTGTGAAGGTAGAAAATTCAGAAAAATGATTGATAGGAGACCTTAATCAAATAAAACTTATGGTCAAACGCGAACCTATACTCAATTAAAAAAAAACACTCCCTGAAAATTGGTTGGAATAAGAATCAAATCAATATCTTTATTTACATTACATGGTTGGTGGCCGCCACATCATTCGACGCTACAACCACACAGCTATTATAACATTATTCCAACTTTAATTGAATTACCCAACATTCCACGAATCAAAAACCCAAGTTAATCTTCAATTTGTTCAAGTTAACGCGGTCTTTTTTGCATGAAATATATTTCAGCTGAAGGAAAACCAGTGGTGGTGATATTTTCCCTGTTTCAACCGCTGACTGTAGGTAAATATTATACTGCTAACTGACATTGAGGTAGGTTACTGGAGAACCTAAAAGATTATACCTTTGTAATGTACCAAAAAATTACCTTGAAAGTTTCTTAATAGATTATGAAACTATTGTCCATTGTGACACTTAATGTTATCATTTTATTTTATTTTGTTATTTTTCTTGTGTGGTGTACAACTGCTAGAATGTTAGTGATTGAATTTAATACGTTGTAAAATCTATCCATTCTATGATTTTTATTAACAATTTAACGACAAAGAGTAGATCTTTTGATGGTGCATATTTATGACGTCACAAGCTAGTATTTCATACAAAACTCCACATAAACTATGAAGCTGATTTGATGTCAGTCAATTTCTTAACATAGCATGTATTTCATCCCTGCATAGGTATGCTGTCGAAACGTAAATACTTCATCACAAATTAAAAAATAGTAGTGCAATTTTATTGAAAAAATTATTTACAAATTTTTTAAAAATGTACAAGCCCTCTATAGTGTTTGTTTGGGATATATACAATTTATTATTTGTCTAAACTAATATTATTACAGAAATGATTAGTGCTTTTTTGTAGGTATATTTATTTGTAATGGATTAAGACAAAAAATACTTAATCGATTTAAAAAAAATACTCATGGAAAACTACTCTAGGTCTTCTAAAATCTGTGGTCCGACCGAACTTTCGGTTTCATCTCCGAAACTCATCCATTCCTCTAAGGTCGCATTTCTCAACCGATTCTCGTGAATGTTTGTGAATAGATTCGATAATTATATTATGTTTTTTTTGTCGAATCAATTTTTGCAAAACTTATTTTTTTTTCAAACATGACAATATTTTCTGCTCTCAGCACTAGTTAGTAATAGAGTCAGAACTCCTTTTAGTTTCCTCTCCATTTACCAATGAATCATCTCAATCAGTTTCTCAACAAACAACAAGCCTTCAGTGAATCCTTAATACGTAATACTATATTACTGATAAACACTATTGTAAACAAACGTAACTTTTAGACGGAACCACGCACATGTAATCTGTTTACGTATTACATTCGTCATAAAACCAAAACACGGTCAATTATTCACGTAAGATGACCAAATCTTTTTTATTAGTCATACTGTTTTCATAGTTTACTGTAAAATCGCAATATTAATTAATAATATTAAATTGAGAGAACCTGTAACTGACGCATTATTATCAATTATTATTAACGTATTTTATAATGTATTTTGTATGTACAGTAGTCATTTTACTCATAATTTTGTTAGAAATTAATATTTAGTCACCTTCGTTTAGTTTGCTACTTTATACTACGAAATATTATGTAAAAGGTGATAATGTGAAGTACGATAAATAAATCCCAAACAAAGCAGAGCTTGTACTATGGAAACTAGATAACTGATATACCACTTTTTAAATAACTACACAGGTCAAAAAATATTACACCCAAACTCAGGATTATTTTTATACCACAGACTGTCACCTGATGGTACCTAAGTGCAAACCGTCGCCTTATAGACATTATCAGTACCAGGGGGATTGCCAATGTGTTGACGACCTTTTTGACATAGGATGTTGCACAATGTCTGTCCTGAATGGGAATCGAACCTACGACCGCCAAGCTAACCGGCTTCAAATGAACTCACGTTCCAAAATATTATTTCAGCATTTATTGCAGTCAATAAAAGGAATTAAAAAATCATCACTAAAGTTCTTCAATACAATTCAATGTTTCTTCCACTTCATCCAACTATCAAAATAGAAAAAACACTTATTTTTTTATTAAAAAATAACAATAACCTTAAAGCGTGACGATCTCCCGACCGCGTGACATGAGACAGCTAGGGTTAACTCGACGTGTAATGTTGACATTACCGTCACACCGTCCCGGACTTAACCCCTCGGCTCCATTTCTATGTTTAACCATTCTTTTTTCAAACATTTAACCCATTTTTCAACTATTTCACTACATTTTCCCCCCATAATGCAGTTTGACAGATGCACGACACAAAACAACCCTCGTGTCTCGATTTTTAATGGGTGTCGGCGTTTTTCAACGAAATCGAGGGATTTTTGTCAAAACGATGTTTTTTTTATTAATCTAAAGCCGACAGTTGACGCGGATATAATCTTTAATTAAGACTATTTTTGGCGGATTTTTTCGCGTTAGGGTCGTAATTGTATGATTTATTTATTGATGATTTTATGGCGTAAGGGTTGGAGTGCGCGAGTTTTACTTGTTTTTTTTTTTAATTTTGGGGAAAAATATTGTTTTTTTATGTCTGACAAGCAGGCAGGCGGAACAGGTGATGGTAAGTGACTACCGACGCCTACAGACATTTATACCAGGGGTATCAGTTTAGGCCCTCATAAGACACTCTTGAACGTTATAATTGACTCTGTCAAATGAGAAGAGGAAGACATTTTTTTTCCCCAATAAAATAAAGATCGACTTTATTTTCAAAAATACAATTACATTATTCATTGCCTTGCATTATCGATTTTTTTATCAAAGCCTTGAAGGTGACTTACTAGCTTTCAAGTCCAACTCCCGCAACACACCGATAGGTGATTGGCGACAGATTTTCAACTTGAGGGTGGTAGCCAGCCAGTCGAGTACTACAAAGTACCCTACCACCGTGCTATGGTTTCCTCACGATGCTTTTATTAATCAAAACACTTATTATTTAAACTTTGACTATTATATTTTTGATCTAAGTTTGTCACTAACATATTTTGTCTGACAATTTCACGTTTGGGCGCCCGTTTGAACCTTCTCTTTGCAATCTTTTCCGTATTTGAAGTTGTTCCAACTTTAGCCTCAAGATGGCGTTTACTGAAAATGCCTGTGGAAACCGTGGAAAATTATATCACGCACTGTTTCTAGCGAGGTAAATATCATTATTATGTAAGGTTCTAACTCTCCCCCGCGGTTTCAACTGCATTCCCGAGGATTTTATTTTATGAACCGAGAAAAAATTTACTAACAGCTTTAAAATGTCGTCGAATCGAACCGATAGTGTGGGCACTAGAGCTGTCATTTTTTATAAAAAAAATACTTAACCTTTTTAAGTAAAACCTAATTATAATTACTCATTGCCTCTCTGCTCAAGGATTATAAACGTGAATATTTATTTCAATCATCATCATTATTGGTCATAATTTCTTGCAATAAGGACGTTAATTGACTCAAATCAGCATATTTTATTGAATGTGAAAAAGATAGTTGGTAGAGTTAGTAGAGTAGATAGTATTTAGGTATATAAAGTTTTGGTCATAGTTTACACATCATGTTTTCCATCACTGAAAGTTCAAGCTAAATGTAGGGTTTGGGCCTTCAATATCACTAAGCTAATATCGCTTTCTAAATATAATTTTAATTATACAGTGCTAAATACACTTAAAATTTAAAATATTTTGACTCTTCTCACAGCTCAATAAAACATATAATAATATAAACATTAAATATGAATTATGAAGGAACTTTAGCATGATTTAGGGGGAATTGAATTGAATTTTTAAGCGACTTCGAAAAAGGAGGAGGTTGTATGTTCGACTGCAAAACGTAGTGTTTATATTCTCTTTGTTCGACTGTATGTACTTTTTTAATGTTTTAAATATCGAACGAAAAATGAATGTCCCACTTTACCACCACACTTTTATTGACGCACATCATGAAAGTTACAGGAAAAAGAATGTGGAATAATTAAAAGGAAACACAACAATTTATTTGTATATTTAATTTATTGAATACGGTAGAAATGCTTCGTAGTAATTAATGGAAAACAAATATATAACAAATCGACGGAGTTAGGAACATATTACCGACCGCCGACCACAAAGTACCACATTTTACATTAAATCTTTTCAATTCTTCGTATTCTATTTATCCAGACAAGTTTTATTGAAACACCATTTTTTATAATTCATACGATGTTGTCGTTTTTTTTTAAATTAAATTATACATTTTATTGTGTAAATTTAATAAAATTTATTTCATATTTAATGGTTTTTTAAAGACATAATTTTTTACCTCGATTGTAATTTTAAAACGCAATTCACCTTGCAGATGTCACTTATTTCCACTACAGTTTTCTAAAGTATTACGATTACTGTAGCTTAAACTAAATAAAAAAACAACCTATATATTTAAAAAAAAATCCTTTTCGGGATAAAAAAAAAGTACATCGAGATACTTTTCCTAAAGTCGAAAATCCTTTAACCTATAAGCACAGTCAATACTTTTTTTTTTAATAAAAAGTGGTACATCATAGTCACGGCATAAGGTTTGGCTTTCTCCTAAAGCCAGAATATAATTCTCTTTCTATATTTTAAATATAATTTTACCGAATGTGGATGGATTTAAAAAAATAAAAAACTATGACAGTATATTCTTCGCTATTTTTTTTACATTAATCATACCTCTGAGTCGGTATACGAAAATATATATTTTTTATTGAAACAATTTAGTTTTCAAAGAGTAGACCATCCACATCGATAAAATATTATAAATTAATTTGACTAGAAATAACACAGTTTTATATATTTATATAACTCGACAAATCATGACCATGATTTACAATTACACATACAGTCGCACTAATTACGTAAATATGTTTAATGTAGACTAAAAATAATGTTGTAACGACTAGAAAATGCTTAAAAATAATTTAATTATTATATTTTATGTTTGGAATGCATTTTGTACTTACTTGAAGACTTAAAAGGAACTTTAATTTTGAGATCAATATTTTTCTCATTTATAATTAACTAAAATTATTTTTGGTAACCTTTGTATACTCGTGCAATCATATTTAAATCTTAACTATTAAAAAAAACTATTTTTGCTACAGAAAAAAAGTAAAAATAAACATCCTGTTGACCTGAACGCATGATTCAGATTTTATACAAAAATATTATTCTCTATTTTTACCGGTAACAAATAAATATACACTATTTTTTTTAAATAAATGCATATCATTATATATTTGTATAAATGAAGGTGCGACTGTACCTAGCCTGATTATAAGCATTGTACCAGAGTGAATACTTTATTTCTAATTCATACTTCAACTATTACCTTTCGACATCTGTCAATCTTTCAGCTAAACTTAATAATTAATTTGTACTGTATTGTTATTTGTTTTTACCATCCTCCGATACATTACTCACGCTTGGTTTCAACATTAATTTTGTACTATTTGGTTTATTGGTCTATACTCCACTCTTGGTACAAAGCCGTTTGGAAAATAATTCTGAACACAATTCCGATACATTTTTCACTACATTCAATGATGCCGATCCGTGGGTATCGTCCGAATTCCATTTTTAGTAAAAATTTTGGGCATTTCTCTCTTAGCTATGGTTCCTAAAATACCCCCCACCTTAATAGGGAATTCGGAATATCCCAAACATCGTTACCATGCGTACAATTTTTTATTAATTTTGTTTATTATTTTAAAACGTCATTAATATAATTTGTTGTATTGCGCGTCAGTGTTTCGGCTCTGAATGGGATTTAGAAATTTGGCTGTGATTGGAGGAAGACTAAATAGGAAGTGTTGTATTTATTGAAAAAATACAATATATTCTCCTATTGTTACTCAAAATGTCACTGTATTTTCGGACACATTTACGAAAACATCTTTTTCGGAAGTATTATTAGGAACTTTTAAATTATGACCGTGGAATTATAATTGTATAATTACATCACCGAATAACAATTATTATGATCAGAAACTAATCATAACTTTAGTTTAGCGTAGATTTTAGCTTTACCCTGATTTATAATCACAATTATATTATTTAAAATCAGGAGAAGCAAGGTCCAATCCAGAGCCGCTCCACCGACGACCTCTAGTTTTTTTTTTAAATTTAAATTACAACTTACGTACATACATAGGAACTTTCTTTAGAAGCTGCATGGTTTGTACAAGCTAATCTCCACACTGATCTACCGAATAATGAATTATTTAACCAAATATTGTTACCATTTTTACCCATCAAATAAGTCTTGATAATCAAGATAATAATTATTTGACGATTAACTCTTCTGTCTTACTCATCCCTGTGTTTGTATAGTCAGAAACTGGCTCGGAAACTGTAAAAACCATGAAACAACGTCTGTACATTCTCAACATAATAAAATTGCACTTCAATTTGCACGTCAAGAATTATTTTTCTGACTATAATTAAACTAGGTCCTGACATTTATTAAACTAGTTTCTGACATTTATCAAACTAGTTTCTGACAGTTATCAAACTAGTTTCTGACAGTTATCAAACTAGTTTCTGACAGTTATCAAACTAGTTACTGACAGTTATCAAACTAGTTTCTGACTGTTCCCAAACTAGATTCTGGTGTTTGTGAAGTGTTTTTTTTTTTCAATTATTTTATCTATTAGTTTCAGTCTTTAAGTTGCTCAATGGTGTCTAAGTAGACGGACATCCGGAAGCAGTATAGACATCTAAAAATGTAATTATTCTTAAGAGTTTTGTGTAGTTAAGCTTAGTATACAGTTGGTATTTAAATGAAGAAATAACAAATGTATATACCTAGGTACGATGGCGTGATCACAATACAGAGGTGAGTAAGACGAAGTACGTCCGCAGTAACATATGTATGTTTATAGATTACAATATAAATAAGTATAAATGTAAGCCCGGCCGAACGAGTGGGGCTACGCCGAGCTGGGCCCGAGCGCAGCCCCGAAACAATGACCCGTATTTTGTTTGGTGTGTTACACAACTAAAACCCGTCTGACCGAGCCCCACGACCACATATCTAATCAAATTTAATACTAAAATTACGTTTAATGTTGATCACTGCCCAATAGTACGTATCTTTGTGCTTTAAGTCACTCGTACACAACAATAAATAGCATCGAGTGTGTAACATGGTGCGCGCGCAGTCTCCGTCCGCGCGGCGCACTAACGCAGTAACTATATCTTGTACTTTATTGTAACTCCAAAATATAATTTATACAATAACAGCTAATATAAAAACTAACGTTGTGAGGTAGAGCGGTTGTCGTGTCGTAGTACACCTTCAGTTGCGCACGCGTGGCACCTGGCTTGTCTGTACTGTGTGTGGGTGGGTGAGGTGGCGCCGCCGGCTCCTTGTAGTGTGGTCGCCATGCACCGAGCTGTGCCTGCGTGCACTGCGCTCGCTCAGTGATCAACATCGCACCGGTACTACGACGCTATCGTGAGTGCGCACTCACCGATAATATACCTTTAAATAATAATTACTCCTAGGTTGTATTTCTTCTCCCGATCGAAATCGACGTTTCAAAAACTCGTCTCGGACCGACCCGACGGAACATCGAGGAGATAATAATAAATAATCGAATTTATAAGCGGCAACGTTTCATATATCACCCGTACAATATAATTCTCAATATATGAAGTTAGACTCTGACAAAAAAAAGAGGCCGAAGGCC
Organism: Ochropacha duplaris; assembly: GCA_951361185.1. NCBI lineage: Eukaryota > Metazoa > Arthropoda > Insecta > Lepidoptera > Drepanidae > Ochropacha > Ochropacha duplaris. Next base: position 1,014,372 of record OX592715.1, on the reverse strand, counting down.
GCCGCGCGGTGTGGCGCTCGAGCGGGCGGCCGCGGACAGCTTCTCCGATTATAATTACGTCTCATAATATTTTTCAGCAATCGCTTGAAGGCACACAGCGTTAAATGTAGTCAGTAGAGTTCAGCGATCGGAGCCGCGCCCGCGGCGGTACAGTCTCAAGGCGCGGGCGCGCGCTCGTCGTCGTCGTCGGCGGCAGCGGCAGCGGCAGCGGCTAGGCGGGGGTCAGCGTCAGCGTGACCGTGGCGCGCCGCGTCGCGCGTCTCCGCACCGGCAGGAACACCAGCGCCGGCACCAGGCTCAGCGCGCCGCCCGCTTCCTCCACCACGAACGGCTGCATCGTGAGTGGAGCCTGGGGCGCGCGCGGCACCGCCAGTAGGGCGCCTGCACCACCATGCGCCGCGCGTAAATGCGCTTCCAGCGCGCCGAACCCTTCCGCGCGGAACTCGCATCGTGAGCACGAGTACTGCGCTTCCTCCCCCTCAATATCGCCCGCCTCCCCGGAGCTCTCGGCTCCCTCCGGCTCGCCACTCGTGCCGCTCATCCCACTCGGCTCGCTCACGGGCTCCACCGGCTCGTTCGCCTGTTGCACGTGCGCTCGCTCGTGCGCGAATAGAAACGCGAGCACGTCCGTCGTGAAGGGACAGTAGGAGCACGCGTAGGGCTTGTCTCGGGTGAGGAGGTCGAGCGGTCTCGGTGGTGGAGGCGGTGGTCGCGCGGGAGGTGCATGCTCGGCAAGTAGGTGGGCCCGCAGAGCACGAGGGCCGCGGAACCGGCGCGCGCACAGCGGACAAGGCTCGGCGGGTGCGGCTGTCGTGGGTGCCGGGGGAGCAGGTATCCCGTGCGTGTTGTGTTTATGGACGCGCAGGAAATATTTGCTGCAGAGCTCCTTGTGGCAGATGTCGCAGGTGACGCCTCCAAGCTGCGTGCCACTCTCGAGCGAGATACCGTGCATGCGCTGCATGTGGGTGCGCATGAAGTATTTGTTGCAGAGCTCCTTGTTGCAGATCTCACAGAAACTGGATCCGGAGGAGGAGGCGCGGCGCTCGTCGGGTGGTGGTGGTGACGAGGACGGCGGCCGGGGCCCGGGGTCGTTAGGTTCGTCCGCGAGCCGCTCGGCCGCCAGCTCGTTCAGCTGAGAAATCATCGTCTGCAGCTTCCTCAGCTCCTCGCTTGCGGAGCCGGGGGACGCGATGCCGCGCTCCTCCACTATCAGATTTAACGGGCTCGTTTGTCCATCGCGTAGCACCGCCTCGAGTTCATCTTCACATTCGCGCTTCACCTCGACCATCTCCTCGGGGTCGAAGGGCGGCGGCAGTGAGTGAGACCGGGGTGGAGTGTCAGGTGGTAGGGCTAGCATGGCAGGTGGAGTGGCGAGGGGCGTCGTCAGGGGTGTTCCCAGTGGCGTGCCCATCGGTGTGCCCATCGGCATCATTGGCGGCGTCACTGACGGCGGGGAATGCTCCGCCACCGGTGACCGTTGCATCGGTACGCCATGTCTCCTCTCTCGATGCGTCCGCAAAAAATATTTATTACAGTACTCCTTGCAACATATCTCGCAGAACGCTTCTGGGTTGACGACACCTAACCTCCGTAGGGTATCTGGTTGGAAGCCAGCTTCTCGCGCTCGCCGAGCCGAGTCTGGTGATAGACGCCGTGGTGTTCCTCCCGAGTCTTCATCGGACGGCCGCCTCGGGGGGGAAGGTTGGGCCGGCGGTGGAGCTGCCGGCTGCGGATCACCGCCGTCGTAAATGCCGTGCTTATTAGCCCGGTGAGTCTTCAGGAAATATTTGTTGCAGAACTCCTTACAGCAGAGGTCGCAGTAGGCCTCGGGGTTGAAGATACGGGGTGGCTCGTGTCGGGGTAGGAGACGGAAGGCGGCGAGGGGGTCGAAGGCCGGGATGGCGAGCTCCCCGAAGGCTAGCGCACTCTTGTAGATGTCGGCCATCTTGGCGTGGAGGTCGAGCGGCGGGGGCGCGAGTGGCTGCGGCTGGGCTCGCGTGGGCGCAGCCTGCTTGCGTCGCTTGCGGCCGGGGCTGCTGCCGCCGCTCTCCAGCTCCAGCTCGCGCTTCACCGCCGGCGCGACTGACATCGCGTCACCGCCGCATCTATAATTGAAATAGTAACCAGTTATTAACAGAATACATCATCCATATCAACCCTATAAAATGTTAAGCGTATTACTTTATTTGCAGCGTATATAAATATTATGTTATTATAGTGACTCAATATTCCTGAAAGTTGTCTCTCTTTTTTCTTGTCAGGCCATATGATTTAGGTGTAAAATATATAATCGCCAATATACTTGGTAAGTATAACATTTACTAAGTAATATATCAGTTATCTGGTTTCCATACTACAAGTTTGGTTTAGTTTTGGAGTAGAATTTTCATAAACCCTGCCAAATTTCAAGTTTGTAGCTTTGTACTTTCTGAGATATAGTGGTATTTCGCTGTTATATATAGATATACTAGTTTTCCGCCCCGCGGTTTCAGCCGCGTTCCCGACTGATGATATCTTTTCCTGGGTTAAAAATATCCTATGTTTTATTCTCGGATATGATCTACCTGTGTGCCAAGTTTCATCAAAATCCATTTTGCGTGATCGAAGAACAAACATACAAACATTCACATTTCTAATATTAGTAGGATAATAAGCTACATCGCCTTTAACTTTTAAAATATTTTATATTATAATCTATAGTAGGTACGTTTAATAAAGAATGTTATGTATAATCTTGATTCGTTCTCTCAGGTTTATACCTGCCAATAACTGTATAGTAGTGAATGAGTTTAAGTCCTTCAATCACTTTATATAATTAGCTTCTTAACTACTTATTGTTTTTTTTTATCTATATACAGCGTGGAATTTTGTAATGCCACCTGGAGGGAAAGTACTCTTAACAAACTTGATAAATAAAATTTAATTATTCTCATCGGCAATTTACAAAGGAGGGAAGAAACCACAAACAAACCACTAAATAATGACTCAAATTATTCCGTAAACACTGATTTTCCTATGTGGCAATGTGTTGTTCCAATTAATTTAGTTATCATTACTTCAGTGACATATTTTTAAGGTAAATTTAACTAAAAATAATATTATACACTACCTAAATGAAACAAATATTTTAACCTAAAAAAATATTATACCTCAAACTCAAACTCAAAACTCATTTATTCAGTTTAGGCCCTGGTAAGGCACTCATGAACGTTACAATTGACTCTACCACCGGTTTGGAATACACTTAAACTGAGAAGACTCCGGCAAGAAACTCAGCAAGGCAATTTTTTTTTTAACAGTGGATCTTTCTTACATTTTTATAAGTACATTTAGATACATTTTCAAATATTTTACACTACGCCAGGGGGATGCAGGTGCAGAGAGAAGCTACTACAACCATATATTTCTGTCTTCCATGTAATGAGCCACCTTATAGTAGGCTTTGTTCATTAACCTAAGTTTAATAAAAATTTTAAATTTAAAATAAGACATTCCAGCTACCTCACGTGGGATCCTATTGTAAAAACGAACACAATTCCCGAGAAAAGATTTATTAACTTTCGCTAGCCTGAATCTAGGAGTCACAATTTTATCTTTGTGTCTTGTATTAAAATTATGATGATTACTGTTTACTTCAAACAAATTTAAATTTTTTCGAACATACATAATATTTTCATATAACCTATTAAGTATTTGGTTAAATTATGACATTCGGTATTTTTAACGATCACATTCATTCAAAATCAAAAATTATAAAAAAATAAAAAAACCTCAATATGTCATTCTTTTTCAAAGTTAAAAACTTGAATTTAAAAAATATGAAACAGTTCTAGTTCAATATTTCGTCAGATATATGACTCCAATAAGAATAGCCTCACCTATTATTATGTCTTAAATCAATGGTGCCCTCGTTCATTTGATCAATGTCACTTTATCATCCTTATTATCATTGCAATAACTACCACGATCGAGAAAATCAATTTCCTCGAAATAATTATAACACTTATTTCCAAAACACTTCTCAAGAAACATTTCCTAAACACTTCTCAAGAAACATTTCCTAAACACTTCTCAAGAAACATTTCCTAGACACTTCTCAAGAAACACTTGACAATAAAAAGTACAGTCACTCGAAAAAGTTTATATATTTTTGTAATTTCGTTAAGTACGTGTTATCCGTTGCGCGTGCGCCCAAAACTGATGTTTTAAGTAAAAACGCGTGCCTCGTAATTCTTTTTTTTTTGTAGAAAATAGCAAAAATGGAACCCCACCCGACTACCCCTAGTGCTGTCGATTATTTGACATGGGGCCGGTGCATTACGCGTTAGCGACGGCTTACATGGCGGTGTTATAATGAATCCGTTGTCATTGATTTTAATTATAATTTATTAAAATTTCCTAAAATAACATTATGAATTTCTTCCATGTTGTTTTTTTTTTTTTATTCTAGATAGGCTTGTGTTCTACATCATCACTTACCATAGTGATATGGTATGTGATGATGTAGCCGAAGGTGGTAAGCGCACAAAGCCTAGATGGGAACTGGCTCTCAAGTGCAGCTGTCGGAACACACCGATAGGTGTTTGGCGACAGATTTTCAACTTGAGGGTGGTAGCCAGCCAGTCGGGTACCACAAAGTACCCTACCACCGTGCTATGGTTTCCTCACGATGTTTTCCTTCACCGAAAGCTCAAGCTCATTGTAGGATTCGAACCCTCGACCTTCGCCGCGGTATTCGACGTCACTACCACTGAGCTATCATCGCCTTAAAATATTTACTTATAATTATTTGTTGCACTCAGTCTTTCAATTGTAGTTGAATTAATTGGTAAACCATTAAATAAATAATTAAACAGTGGGTAATTAAATTCTTCAATGATAAACATAACATGTTTTGAAATATTTTACACTTATCATATTAACTTAATAGAAATAAAATGTTTTTGTTTTTACTAAAAAAAAAGTTCTTTTCTATCATGTATAATATATATATTATACTATTACCTTTTTATATAATATTATAACTTCCTCCTACTTCATATAATTCATAGAACTATCGTAAATATATCCGTCATCATGTAATCCGTCCCTAACTGCAAACAATACGCGCCGCTTTCCGAAAATTTGGAAACACTATCAAAAGGGCGTCTCTCTGTAAACACGCTCAGTCTCGCTCTAACACATGCAACCCTTATATCTGTGTCTCAGGTAACCTGCCATACTCTCTATCGCGCTGTCTCACTTCAATAATCGAGATTATAAGTTATGACGTAATAAATTTAACTTTTCTTTTCGAAGATACTATAAAATGTTGTTTGTAGGGTTGTTTAAGAGATAGAAGGGGTTGCAACAAATGGGAACTTTGCAAAAATAATGAAATTAAATGTTTTTTTTTCTTTATTTGGAACAACAAACAATTGTACATAATAATATGCCTATGACTGTATTCATCCAAATATGCCTATGAATAGTCAGACTCTAATGCTCGGTTCGGTAGGTCGCTTTTGCTGAGAAGAGCCGGCAAGAAACTCAGCAATTTTCTTTTCAAAAACAAAATACACCTATTACTTACATTCAATAATTTTTATCTAGTCTCACTGATAATATTTGCGTGTTATGGCGGCAAAAATAGTAATCAATAGAATTTAACTATGACTAACTTAGTAAATTTTATAATATTACTAGTGGGCCCGGCACACGTTGTCCTGCCACGAAATGAAAATTTATTATTATTATATTAGGAAATTTAATAATGGTCGTTAAGTTTTCTTAAATTTTCTTATGTTCCGCGCAACTTTCATATTTTTTTTGTCCTGAATTTTTCCTGAATTTTCTTTGCTATAAACCTCAAGACCTTTCCAACGAATGCAAAACCGTGGAAATCGGTTCGTGCGTTCTGGAGTTATAGCGTCAGGAAGGAAAACCCGACTTATTTTTATATAGTAGATTATACTATATTAATAAATTATCTGGCTTGAATTGTTTAAATTACGCTAAAACACAGGTAGAAATTGAGTGAAACATACATAGTTCTTCTGTGTATATAATTTTTCAGATATGTGGTCCACTTTGGAAAAATATCGCCTTGCTGAGTTTCTTGCCGTCTTCTCAGTTTAAGTGTCATCCGAACTGATGGTAGAGTCAATTGTAACGTTCAGAAGTGCCTTACCAGAACCTAGACTGAATAAATAAGTTTTGAGTTATGTGTTCATTATTTAATCGAACAAATTATAATTATTATTTTATGTTTAAATAATTAATAAATTTATAGAGTTGTTGGATATACCTGAAACCGTATTCACGGTAAATTACGCACAAATCTGTCTACGCATGATGATATGATGATTCTATATAGTGATAATGAACTTGTTTTTTTTTATTTTTTTTATGTCACTCGTGACAACGAGGCAGGCGGGTCACCTGGTGGTAAGTGACTACCGTCGCCTATAGACATTAGCAATACCAGCGGGATTGCCAATGTGTTGTACACCTTATTACAATGCCTTAAGGACAACTGGCTCTCAAGTGCAACTGCCGGAACACACCAACAGTTGCTTGGCGACAGATTTTCAACTTGAGGGTGGTAGCCAGCCAGTCGAGTACCACATAGTACCCTACCACCGTGCAAAACACTGCTTCCCCTCACACTTAACCTTTATAATTCTATATAAAAAATACAAGGAAACTTGTACCAAGTATTATTATTTGATATAAACAACCGAGGGGTGTTTCGAGCCACCGTTTTTTTCATATTTTTTCTCGTACGGCCAAAGTAAAAAGTTTTGTATTAAAAACTCTGAAAAACAAGTTTAATTACTTGTTCGGGAAGTGGGTACTGGGTACTGGGTACTGGCAGACAGCAATTTGGCTTATTAAAGTGTTATTGTAATTTAAGATGGGAAAGTTGATTGTTTAACTTTTTTTTTTAATTTCACCAAATGGACTCTCCACGTAATATCGTGAAATATGGGAGTTGTAAACTTTTTAAATGTTTTTATTTGAAGGATTACGTACTCCATTACTTAACAATACCGCTTTTTTTAATAATAGACAATATAAAGTTACAAGTCAACAAATTTCAAAGGTTACGAGAAATGCAAACGGCATTACGAAATACTTTATCAAAGCAGTTTGAAGGCTTCTTTCGAAATTAAGCAACCGGAATCCAAGTGAAAATTGTTACAGCACTCCTGCTATCCTAACTAATATTATAAATGCTTATGTATGTTTGTTGCTCAATCACGCAAAAATGGCTGAAAGGATTTTGATAAAACTTGGCACACGTTTAGGACATATCCTGGAATAAGAAATACTTTTTATTAGTGGAAAACGTAAGATCCCTCGGGATGTGACAATAATGACAACCCTAAATGTGACAATGGCTTGATAGGTTGACAAAGGCTAAGGGTTTGTAAATAAGCTACAGTCCAACGACAAAAATCTATCACGCCACAGGTCGTGGATTCGATTCCCATCGAGGACATTCATTTGTGAGCATGATCTTTTTTTATTCTGGTTAAGCTTGTGTTTGACCACAATCTCACCATGGTAAGTGATGATGTGGCCGGAGGTGGTAATCACACAAAGCCTAGATGGGAACTGGCTCTCAAGTGCAGCTGTCAGAACACACCGATAGGTGCTTGGCGACAGATTTTCAACTTGAGGGTGGTATCCAGCCAGTCAACTACAAAGTACCCTACTACCGTTCTATGGTTTCCCCACGATGTTTTCCTTTACCGAAAGCTCAAGCTCATTGTAGGATTCGAACCCACGACCTTCACCGCCGTATCCGACCACTATCACTGAGCTATCATCGCCTTAAAACACGTACAGTCGAATTATAATATTAATAGAATACTCGCGTTCCGGGATCTTATCTTTTTCCAGGATAAAAAGTATCCTATATTTTATTCCAAGATATGATCTACCTATTTGCTAAGTTTTATCAAAATCCGTTCAGCCGTTTTTGCGTAATTGAGCAACAAACATCCAAACATTCACATTTATAAAGATAGTAATTTTAATAGCGATTTATTAAAAACATGTCAAGATAATTGTATGGTAATTTATTGAGACTTATCATTAAGGAGCTACATCCGTTCAAGTAAAAATTTGCTCAACTAGCCCCGCCCTACCCTATGTGAGGAAATTAAAAAAACACCAGTAATAAACTCGGAACACTCAATATTTCGATATTCATTCAGAATTTTTCAAGTCAAGTGCTTTATTTTTACGGCACAGTCGTTAAGTTTGAAATATCGGTCGAGGGGGTGTCCGAGGGTGTGTTGGGGGGTTGGAGGGGGGAGAAGGGAGGGGGTGGTTGGCAAATAAAATAAAAATAAAGGCCGATTACGGTCGACATTTTATAATGGACGTTGAAATGACATGCGGGCGCCGCCGCGGCGCGCGGCGCGCGGAGCGGGAGCGCGAGAACCGTGGAGACGAGTTGTTTTTAAATGTCAGTGAAACGATGTTTTTTTGGGGAAACGCTTTGATTTATGTTTACGTGGTCTAGATTCTAATTTCACTAGGTTTCAAGTGAAGTAGTTTTCTGCTACAGTTTATTTTTACCTGTGTGCAATACTTCAAGTTATTTTTGTTTTATACTAGTTTTCCGCCACGCGGTTTCACCCGCGTTCCCGTGGGATGTTATCTTTTACCGGGATAAAAAGCCTACGTGCTATTCCAGACTATAATCTATCTCTGTGCCAAATTTCATCTAGATCCGTTCAGCTGTTCTGGCGTGATTGAGTAACAAACATCCATCTCAACTTACACGTTTATAATATTAGTGGGATTACAAGTGACCATAGATATAAACAATACCAGAGGGATTGCCAATGTGTTGTTGACCTTTTTATGCCCAAAGCTTGCACAGTATGGGGTTCTTCAAAAGAGGATTGAGAAGGATTTTGCGAGGTCTGCAACGCGCTCATGACGCTTCTGGAGTTGCAAGCGTCCATAGGCTACGGTTACCATCTGCTTACCATCAGTTGGGCCGTAGGGATATAAAAAAATGCAAAAACACGGCTTTTACTCATTAAAATAGACTGTACTAAATCACGCAAAATTAAATGTTTTAAATGACAATATCGTCTCTATACCTCCCTTATTCCTCACGCATGTCGGTATTTATATTCAATCAAGTCGGGGCGGGAATCGTACCGGCGACCGCGCGGACGCCCCCGCACCACTAAGCCACCGGGCCCAGGTGGTGAACGCTTTACAATTTTATAATTGACAGTTGTGACCGATGGATGATATTTTAATTCTCTATTTGAAGGGTACAGTACTTATTTGTGAAGGAGTGAGCTGTTTGTGATCACTACCATAAGCTGATATCATTTCTTAGATTGAACTTTATCAAGAAAAAATCTTATGTGTTTTCTGTTATGTGTTTTCTTTAAATAGAAATAGGTACCTTGTTTGAAATTAAAAAATAAAACTCTTTTTGTGTTTTATAAAAAAATATTGAGTAGGTTAATTAATCATAATAAATAAAAAAATAAATAATAAAATAAAATTCTTTTATTTCAGACAACTACAGTCCATATTTTGTTAGTACAATACAAGTGCTTAAGAGCTATGTTAGTAATATTTATTTATTTTATTTATCATCATCAACCTGGGTAATTGTCACAAATTATGTGAAGTAGCCTAAATCTGCCCAAAGTGAGACCATCGAGTCTCTCCGCAAATATCCTCAGGACGCTGTTGGTGCTCCCCCTCACCCTGTGCCAAATTGATGCCACTTTCTTGCGCATTAGTGCATAAAAGTCATCAGTGTGCGCATTTGCAAACATGGCTGATGCACTACAGTATGGAGGATTGATAATTATATAATGATGATTTAATTATATGATGATATTTATATAATGATGATTTCGATTTTTCAAAGTGATCGCAAACTATTTTTGATTTGTACGTTATGTCATTCAACAATCTTTCCACTTTTTTTATTCTGGATAAGCTTGTGTTTGACCACAATCTCACCATGGTAAGTGATGATGTTGCCGATGGTGATAAGCACACAAAGCCTCGATGGGAACTGGCTCCCAAGTGCAGCTGTCGGAACACACCGATAGGTGCTTGGTGACAGTTTTTACTTGAGGGTGGTAACCAGCCTCTCGGTTATTAAAAAGTACCCTAACACCGTGCTATTTGTTGATTAATCACGAAATCTATGTCATAAACTGTAAAATATATGTTATCCTTCTAATTAACTATTTATTGCTATTATTACGGGAACCGCTTACCATCAGAAGGGCCGTAAGCTTGTTAAAAAAAAACTTGAGAGGTGTCAAGGGACACCCGGATGGAACGAAGTTATATAAGTTATATAAGTCGAGAGAGTATATATATAAAAAATATATATATATATAAATAGAAATGAAAAAAAAAAACATGAAAATATCTGGCTTGCTTTCTATAAGAGAGAGGGAGAGAGAGAGAGAGAGAGAGATAAAGACAGGTCAACGCACTTTTGACACTAAAAGTGTCGTGACAATATTTTCGTAAGATTTTTTTCCGTCTAGCCCCCTTTCACAACGCGCGCGAAAGTTTGTGTGTATGTTATTCTATCTCCGTAATAACTGAACAGATTTTGACGTTTGTTATCTATTTATTATTATACAGGGTGTCCGGTAAGTAGTACAGCAAACTTAAGGCAGAGATAGGTGGGCGGGTCACCTACCAACATATATAAAAATTACCTCAGTAAAAAGGTCACCATTTTCGAGATATTTCAATATTTTAGATTTTTATGTATTTATTTTTTAATTTTAGACACGAAATATCTTTATATGAAACTAGCGTACCCGGCAGACGTTGTCCTGCTCTGAAATTAAAACAAAACTTAGAACCCGATTCCAGCTACCGGGTCCAATTTTGTTTTCAAATCATCGAGGAAGCCACACAAAATTTCATCCAAATCGGTCCTTTGTTACCATACTCCTCCGAAACGGCTTGACCAATTTGAATGTAACTTTATGTGTATATTCAGTAGATCTGAGAATAGGTTGTTATTTATTTTTCATAACGCTAGATTCCACGGGAACGCGGACCCCATGGTAATGCGGGTGAATCCGCGGGGGACAGCTAGTAAAAAATAGATAACAACCTATTCTCAGACCTACTGAATGTAAATATAAAGTTTCATCAAAATCGGTCAAGCCGTTTCAGAGGAGTACGGTAACTAAAACTGTGACACGAGAACTGTATACATATAGAGAAGATATACACTTTTACTATTGTAATATTTGTATATTTGGTGATGACGCGCCCTTCTATCTCCCCCTTAAGTTTATCACAACTACTTAGCGGACATCTGTATATAAAAAAACTTGAGAGGTGTCAAGGGACACCCGGATGGAACGAAGTTATATAAGTCGAGAGAGTATATATATAATATTAAAAAAAAAGAAGAAAAAAAACATTTCTATTTATATATATATATATATATAAATAGAAATACATATATATAGAGAGAGGGAGAGAGGGAGAGAGAGAGAGAGAGAGACAGGTCAACGCACTTTTGACACAAAAAGTGTCGGGACAATTTTTCGTAAGATTTTTTTCCGTCTAGCCCCCTTTCACAACGCGCGATAAGGAACTTCGTTCTAACTCGAACTTCTTCGAGGCTGCCGCTACTGCCGACCGGCGAGGTTCCCAGCAGGCTGGCAGCGTTTCCTCTTTGAATGGCCAAGCTGATGCGTTGGCGGAAAAAGCTCCCCGCCCGCCGGTCACCCGAAGCCTCGATTATTATTTGAGATAAACAACTTACGTAGAATATAAAACATACGGAACCCTAAGGGTCAGTGAACACGCCCACATCAGGTAAAACGACTTATTCCTAGGAACTTATAAAAGCATGAAACATTCAAACGCCTCATACATTATTTATTAGCACTAAATAAACTTTTATTACATGGCAATACCAACGAAAATACCACACTAAGTACCTACTCTAAATTTGTCTTCTTTTTTATACCACAGGTTTACCAGGCAGGTCACCTGATGGTAAGTGAATACCGTCGCCTATAGACATCAGCAATAACAGGGGGATTGCCAATGTGTTGAAGGCAACTGGCTCTCAAGTGCAACTGTCGGAACACACCGATAGATGCTTGGTGACAGATTTCAACTTCAAATGAAATGAAATGAAATGTTTATTCATCCAAATAGGCCTTCACAGGCGCTTATGAATTGTCAGATTCTAATGACTCTAATGCACGGTTCGGAAGGTTGCTTTTGCTGAGAAGAGCCGGCAATAAACTCAGCAATTACTCTTTTCAAAACAATCTTAGAATTATTACATAAATGTATGTCCTGCAAGAGCGAGCGCTACACCCAAGCATTGTCGTCATTTAAATATTCGTTAATATGGTAGTACGCGTTCTGTACTGAAACTTGAGGGTGGTAGCCAGCCAGTCGGGTACTACAAAGTAGTACACCGTGATATGGTTTCCTCACGACGTTTTCCTTCACCGCTCAAGCTCATTATAGGATTTTGAACCCACGACCTTCGCCGCGGTATCCGACGTCACTACCACTGAAAGAGTTTTTAAAAGAAAATAATTCGAGTGACATGTTTTAGCCACTGCAATTGATTTTCTGGTTATCCAAGTCAAAGCCATTTAGCAGTGCTCTTATGAGCGTTGAAGTAACTGAAGTCACCGGCCTTAAAGTTAACTATCAACTGAGAAGAACCGGCAAGAAACCGACAGTTACCTCTTACTACTATTAAACTCTAGCCTTAAGAAGGTAACGTTTTTTCAAGATTTTAAATATCTTCCCCTAGTTCCCTGTAATGAATCTCCAATAATACCTGTATAACGTATATAATGATAAAGACAATGATCATGATAAATGATGTTTTTGCTGAGAATAGCCGCCAATAAACTCAGCAATTACTCTTTAAAAAAAAGCACTATAGGCTTATTACATTTAATATTTTTTTTATCTAGTCTCACTGATAATATTTGCATGTCTTGCTTGAGAAACTGAAGTAAAAGAAGTATATTTTAGTGCAACTACGTACGTTCAGAAACCATACAGTCAACTTTAATAGCTAAAACTAAACTCGAAACAGGATCAATATTCATGACATATTGATAACATGCAATCGACGTATGATTTAGTACATTTTTAATTTAGCTTATCGCTACCACATATTATCTTTAAACTACCTACGTTTGGGACAGATAAAAATATAAATTCGACGCAAAATCAATACTCTACGTCTCACGATATGTCATGTGTTATAAGGCTGTAACTTATATGTATTTTTTAGGTTATGTAAGCCGGTTGTACATTGACTTCGTTGGTTATATTGTTGACTAGGTTTCCGCCCCGCGGTTTCACCCGCGTTCCCGAGGGATCTTATCTTTTTCCGGGATAAAAAGTATCTTATGTTTTATTCTAGGATATGATCTGCTTGTGTACCAAGTCTCATCAAGATCCGTTCAGCCGTTTTTGCCATGCTACTCGTTGCCAATGTAGCTTTCTATAGGAGAAAGGGTTTTTTTAATCTGTCAAGTATTTTTGAGTTTAACCATTACAAATAATTTTGACAAATTTATTTCGTTCACAATCGATGCTTGGTAAAGTTTTGAAAATCCCTTCCTTAATAAAAGGAAGCCGTGTGAAAATTACACTCGTTAGGACGTGAAGTTGTTTGTTACGCTGTCATCAAAAAACTACGGAAAGAAGTGGAAAGATATACTATATGTCATAGTAAAAACATGAATTCATGAACCCAGAATTCAGACATTATTTTGTTCTCTACACGCGATTCGGTCCTATAAATGTTGTGAATACAGAAAAGAAATTAGGAATAGATGAAAATAGCACATATTTAATAACGGAGACGATAAGAAATTCCTTCCCATTATATTTTGACATTACATACGTATTTCAATATAAAATATCATCGTATATTCGTGCGTAGTTTCGGGACCTTTGTATATTAAATTTCAATATGCGGCAGGAAGATGCTTGCTTCTATAAAAACTTGGAGAGAAATGGCTTCTCTTGAATCAATCTTTTCTTTATTTTTTTGTAATAACAACGTAGGTATTCACCCATTTTTCGTCAGTTTTTTCACATTGTATATTTTAATAGGTTTCTGATTCTTGCTGAATGATAGTTGAGTCTTATGTCATATGGCAAAGGTTTCAAATTTAATTGTTTTCGATTTGATTAACGACCTTTTTGTCGTGAAAAAATAATATGTTACTTAGCAATTTTATATATTAAAACTCATAAAAGAGATCCATTTTGAACTCTACTGCATTGGTTTAGGCTTTACATTTCAAAATACGCTAAAGATAGTTTACGATTAGGTTCAAAAACTCATATGATAGAAGCGAAAAGAGTGTCTCATGGAAACCTAAACTGTCAGTTATAATATATGAGCCATTGTATTAAACTCGCTGGCCATCTTCAAATCATACATACCCATCATAGGGGGGTTCCCCCATCTACCAATTTAGCAAGTCCCATACAAACACACTGTAGCTATATTAATCTAATCACACTCCGTTTCGCCAAGAATGTGTGAGTCTACGTCTTTAATAATATCTGGGGGAACCCCCCTGGGGGGTGCGTGGAGGCCACCCTCTCCACACTAGTGAAAAAATATATCCTAAGGAAAACAATATTATAAATTGGACTGTACGTATGTGTGTGTGCGCTCTTCGAAACGGGAACGTATTTTGCTCGCATGTCTTTTTATTTCATTTTACTTTATTCCTTATGTGACGTACTATTTTTTTCACTTTTATTATATTTTCCTTGACGTCGCTATGGCGGGGGAGGCGGTGTTGCCAACTGTGCTCACAAAACTGTATTTTCAATATACTTTGCAAATGAATAAGACTCCCAAACTAATTTGGGGATTTTTTTTATTCTGGATAAGCTTGTGTTTGACCACAATCTCACCATGGTAAGTGATGATATGGCCGAAGGTGGTAAACACACAAAGCCTAGATGGATTGAAAATGAAAATCTGTAAATGTATATTGCGAGCCCTGATTATAAAAAGAACCACCAATCGACCTTATCGCTAAGGGAATAAAGGTCATATTATGTTAACCTATTATGAAATGATTCTATTTCCTAGATCGAGACTTAACCTCAAATACGTATTACCTTGGAATTCACGTGTCAATGTAATGTATACCTTAAAGGAAAGTAAACAAGGTAATATTCTCAAGGACACGATCGCTGTAGCCGTAGCTCCGCGACTGACCGCACAGGGTCTCGCTACGACGTAGGCTCGTAGAGGTGCTACGATTATTTTTTACTACGTAAAATGTACTCTCTTTCAACATTTTTTTTTTATTCTGTATAAGCTTGTGTTTGACCACAATCTCACGATGGTAAGTGATGATGTGGCCGAAGGTGGTTAGCACACAAAGCCTATATGGGAACTGGCTCTCAAGTGCAGCTGTCGGAACACACCGACAGGTGCTTGGCGACAGATTTTCGACTTGAGGGTGGTAGCCAGCCAGTTGGGTACTACAAAGTACCCTACCACCGTGCTATGGTTTCCTCACGATTCACCATGTTTTCCTTCACCCAAAGCTCAAGCTCATTGTAGGATTCGAACCCACGACCTTCGCCGCGGTATTCGACGTCACTTACCACTGAGCTATCATCGCCTTAAAACATTGGATATTTAAAGCTAAGTTAATATGAATAAAAAATAAATGTTTGAAGTTACTTTTATTTATAACTAGCTATCCACCGCGGATTCACTCACATTCCCGTGGGATCTTATTTTTTCCCGGGATAAAAGTATCCCATATTTTATTCCACGATATGATCTACCTGTGTGCCAAGTTTCATCAAGATCGGAGTAGTAGTTTCGGAAATTAGCCCGGACAAATATCGTGACACGAGATTTTTGAGACAGAAAAGTCACGATACAGGCATTCATTTCACTTCACTTGTAGATTGATCTTTATTGGACAAAACACCACCGATATTATTCAATAAACTTTCACTTTCGCAAGTTCCAGCCAAAGAGTCCGGTTATGTAGTCAACACAAAAAATAACAGATAATAAATAATAATACCCTAGGTCCTAGGACATTCATCATCTTACACGGCTATGACCCCAACCCAAACTAAGCAGAACTTATATGGAAACAAGTTAGGTATCTTACTGTTTTAGCTATACCCAGATTCAGGACAAAGGTGATGATAGCTTAGTGGTAGTGACGTAGGATACCGCGGCGAAGGTAGTGGGTTCGAATCCTACAATAAGCTTGAGCTTTCGGTAAAGGAAAACATCGTGAGGAAACCATAACACGGTGGCAGGTTACTTTGTAGTACCCGACTGGCTGGCTACCACCCTCAAGTTGAAAATCTGTCGCCAAGCACCTGTTGGTGTGTTCCGGCAGTTGCACTTGAGAGCCAGTAGCCCTTGCCCTTAAGGCATTGTATGGTGTACAACACGTTGGCAGTCCCCCTGGTATTGCTAATGTCTATAGGCGACGGTAGTCACTTACCATCAGGTTGAAAACCACCACCACCACCCTCAAATTGAAAATCTATCGCCAAATACCTGTTCCAGCAGTTGCACTTGAGAGCCAGCTGCCCTTAAGGCATTGTAATAAGGTGTACAACACATTGGCAATCCCGCTGGTATTGCCAATGTCTATAGGCAACGGTAGTCTATCAGATAACCAGCCTGCCTCGTTGTCACTATTGGCATTAAAAAAAGTCTGTCCTGGATGGGAATTGAACCCACGACCAGTGGTGTGAGTTGTGACTCTAACATTAGAACTGAATTGACAACTACGAGGTATGTATGTTTTTAAAAACTATAACGTTATGGAGTTTAAACAAATAAAAAAGATAGAAGGAGCGTTCGTAAACAATAGTCTCCAATGAAGTGAAGCAACGTGCACCAAGTTGTATGCGTGACCTGCACGTACGTTATCCCGCGTGACGCGCGTCGCTCACGAAAGCGATCGGCTTTCTTTTTAAAATTCGGCTTCCTTTCTTAGTTTGTGATCAGATGGAAGTATGAGGAATGTCCCAAAATATTGGAACGAAGTTCCTTATCGCGCGTTGTGAAAGGGGGTTAGACGGAAAAAATTCTTACGAAAAATTGCCACCGACACTTTTTTATGTCACTAAGTATGTTTATTAAGCTGTGCGGCGTGCGCATGTTTCTCTGTCTGTCTCTCTCTCTCTCTCTCTTATAGAAAGCAAGCCAGATATTTTCATTTCTATTTATGTATATAAATAGTTTTTTTTTATATATATATATATACTCTCTCGACTTATATAACTTCGTTCCATCCGGGTGTCCCTTGACACCTCTCAAGTTTTTTTATTAGAAAGATAAATTAGAGAAATAGGTAAAATTAAGTGAAATGATAAATTACTTGTGTTCCTCAATGTAGCGACTTGTAAACATCTACTTGATATTATTGTACTTTGAAGGGTAGGGCAGTAGGGTCACCATGTTAATGTGTTTCACAGGACTGTCTATAAGATTAAAATTAAGTTTCCATATGAAGAAATGATGAAATCATTCTGGTAATATCATGTAGGTAAGCTAGTTTTCATTTATTTATTTTGCTGTTTGTAACTCAATAGTTTGGATAAATTTTGCACAGAGATAGAGATCACTTACCATCAGGCACCATTACTTGCCTGACTTCTTATAAAATAATTTACTGTAACTGAAAAAAAAAATCTCTATTTTTTACTCACAAATTGTGACTCAAACCAAATTACTAACTTTTCTTTTATTAGATCCTTTGGCTGAAACATTACAAAGATCCTTTATTTGATATATCTATACTAATATTATAAAGAAGTAAAGTTTGTGAGGTTGTATGGGGTAATCTCTGGATCTACTGAACCGATTTTGAAAATTCTTATACCAACAGAAAGCCACGTTATTTGTGAGTGGCGTAGGCTATATTTAAAAAAAAAACATAAGATCCCGCGAAGCTAGTTTGATATAAATTCACGTAATATTAATCCATTTGTAATATTATTAGGATTTATATATGTAGGTCAAATCCCGTTTATATTGGGAGGTGTGGCGACCCCACAGGCCGCGGGGGCCGCGGGGGCCGCCGTCCATCCATCTTGCGTTCTCCGCCACAATTTATATGTCCAACCAGACACTGACGGAATTGCGACCAGTTTTAACTAGGATGTGCTGAAAAAAACAACTATTTCCCGCTATTCTTCATTATTCTTCTCTTGAATTATAAAAGCGACTGTGTGTTTACTCTTGATTCTATTCTATAAACTACTTGATCGATTTTGATGCAAATTGGCACAGAAGCAGCTTGGATCACTATTATGGTAAATGTGAAAGTTTTTAGGATTTAAGTATGAGAAAATGTTTGTTTGTTTGTTTGTTTCTCTCACGCATAAACTACAGAACGGTTTTTGCTAAAAAAAATTTTTTTTAAATTCTGGATAGGCTTGTGTTTGTCCACAACCTCGCCATGCTAAGTGATGATGTGGCCGAAGATGGTAAGCACACAAAGCCTAGATGGGAACTGGCTCTCAAGTGCAGCTGTCGGAACACACCGACAGGTGTTTGGCGACAGATTTTCAACTTGAGGGTGATAGCCAGCAAGTCGGGTACTACAAAGTACCCTACCACCGTGCTATGTTTTCCTTCACCGAAAGCTCAAGCTCATTCGAACCAACGACCTTCGCCGCGGCATTCGACGTCACTTACCACTGAGCTATCATCGCCTTGACAGGTACACAGGTAGATCGTATCCCGGAATAAAAGGTAGGATACTTTTTATCCAGGGACAGGTAAGATCCTTCGGGAACGAGAGTGAAACTGCAGGGGGTAGCTAGCATAAGATACAAATACTTCTGCAAGAAGTATGTATTTGGAATTCGAACGTTATTTCACTGTAAAGAAAATTTGATTGTTTGAAACCGAACCGAATTTGAAACCGAATTTTATAGAGGTATTTTTATAATCTTGTTTTAATGACAAAACAAATACGAAATCGTTTGTTTTTATTTTCATTCTTTAGATTTTATCAACAACCAGGGTTTAATTTTTTTTAAATATTTTTCGACCATCTGACTTATTGGCTATATTTACATTCCTATGTAAATTGTCGTTCAGTTTTCAAAAAAACAAATTGGTACCACATTTTCTAGATGTAAAAAACACTCTCCTAAATACATACCTATGTATTGAGGATGAGACGAATGTACAGTGCCTGCACAAACTCATGAGGTTTTTAGGCACTTAGTTTATTCTATTTTTAAGTAAAACCTATAAATGAAAATTAAAAAAAAAATGCAGTTCAAAAATACATGACGGGTTTACAAATGGACCTACACTAGATCGAGATAAGAGCCATTTTTGACAACCTATGTAAGGTATATCAAAAAACAACGAAAGACAAAAATAGAATCTTATAACGAACTGGCTGTCCCCCGCGGTTTCACCCGGGTATCTTATCTTTTCCCGGGACAAAATATAGCCTATGTTACTCAGGGATAATGTAGCATTCTAATGTAGCAATGAATTTCTGAAATCGGTCCATTAGTTTTTGAGTTTATTCGTTACAAAAATAAAAATCTTTCCTCTTTATAATATTACTAGCTGCTCCGCGCGGTTTCACCCGCGTTCCCTTGGGATCTTATCTTATCCCGGGATAAAATATAGCCTATGTTCATCAGGGATAGTGTAGCTTCCCAAGGGTGAAAGAATTTTTTAAATCGGTCCAGTAGTTTCGGAGCCTATTCAATGCAAACAAACAAACAAATCTTTCCTCTTTATTAATATTATTATTATTATAGATGTTAGTGTAGATAACTGAAGTGTATTTTTAAAATTTCCTGGAGTTTCTGTTACATAACACATTAAAGTTGTTTTCAAGTGCTTTAATCAAGAACAGCTACTCCAAGCTTTAGTCTCTCAAACAGTTACTACAGAACAAAACAAACTTAAACAATTAAAATGGTATTTCATTACAAAATCATTTAATAACGCATTCTTCAATCAATACATCATCAAATATATATTAATTACCAAGCAACGTTCAGCAACTAGCCGAGTACTATCAGGCATATTGATTTTTCCACCCCATGCGTGGTCCCGGCGAAATTATCGAAATCTAACAAAAGCATCCCAAACGAAACTCGCAAGAAAACTAATAACTGGACTTATACCACCCTGTACACCCACACACGCACACACACCCACACACGCGTGAAACTCTAATTATATACGTCTACACAGAAAATAAAGATTGGGGAAAAATTTTACAAGAAACAAGCACGCCGGACGCTATGGGAGGGGGCGCTGACCGCTCTTCGTCATTAAGGCCCCACTCCCCCTCCTAGGGAGTCGCCCCCTGGATGTTTAATAATATGAAGAATTGGAGATAATTTGCGAGAAACTAAATAAGAAACGCTGGACGAAAATTGAAAGGTCGGTGTTGCTTTCTCGCTCTGCGGAAACGATCGCCCTAGAGACTAGTTCCGTGGAACACTTGAAAAGAATGTAATAATGTTGTGTTTTGTGGAGAGCTTGTAAATTATATTTCTTTGTTGATGATGCTTGAAACAACTATTGAACTTATCTTATAAGAAAATCTTATCTATAAATAAATATCCCAGAATATTATTCCTACACCGCCATCTAACCTCAAGCTGAGACGAGCTTGAACTAAAACCGTTAAATATTACACGCATTAAAAATAATAGATATGTTCAGGTCTTGGTAGAAATCAACTGACGATTTGTGGGAATATAACTTCCAAATTATAGCCATAAGATAGAATTAGCAAACGTATTATCACAGTATAATTTATACTGTGGTATTATTGTTGGGAGTACAAAATATTTCCGTAAATACGTCATACGATAGGTACTCTCTATTCGGTACATGTGCACTTCATAATAAAATTATACTACAGCCTCTTTAATTATGTAGCTATTGAGTTTTGAATTTATTATACGACTAACTTTGTTTCTCTCGCGATCTCTATTTAATTCGGGTTTTGTTCACAATTTTATGTTTTAATTTTTTTCGGGGTAGCCTAAGTTACTTCTTATAATGTCAACTATCTGCCAATGAAAGTCTTGTCAAAATCAGTCTAGCCGTTTCCGATTTTTTGACAGACAAAACATTTAAAAGCTATTATTAGCGACTTCACAAAAAGGAGGTTATTTTGACATTACAAAATCATTTTATAGATTAAAAATCATACTATTTAATTGAAAATTTGTTAGGATGTGTAGATGTTTGTTACTCTTTCACGCAAAAACTACTGAATGGATTTTAATGAAACTTGACACACAGGTAGATCATATCCTGGAATAAAACATAGGATACTTTTTATCCAGGAAAAGATAAGATCCATCGGGAATATAGTCAGATCAATATGATACTATATTTTTTTTAAATCTTGCCGGTCCTTCTCAGTTGTCTCCTACTTCTGTAGAACCTTCATAACTTGCACTTCTAGGGCCTTAACTAATTAATGGCTTTAACTTTGATTTAAGATAGTATGAGAAGAGATGTCCATACAGTTTCAACCGTAATCAACGAGGGTGGAATATCGATTGGCCATGTTTAAGTCCACTTTCTTATAAATATGTATTTTTTACGGGACCTGCGTTAACTGACCGAAGGATTTTATGTAACTGAGTTACTAACCTTAGTCGTTTGAGGATCTGGGTTTGATTCTTTACGTTATTTCCTGATGATTTTGACACCGAAAGAGTAAAAACCGAAACTTTTTTACTAAGACTCTGCTGTCCGTCTGTCTGTCAGGCTGTATCTCATGAACCGTGATAGCTAGACAGTTGAAATGTAAATGGGGAATGAGCCCATGTGAGTCATGGCCCAGATTTAGGTCTTTATTTAGAAATTTAATTTTAGGTCTAAACGTACCTCATGAATTCTGAAAGGTCAAATAAATTAGAGTAAGTTGTAAAATTATTGAATTACAAATTCTCACGCCAGTACAGTCCAGGAAAAAACTGTTAAAAATGTTTTTTTTAAACAAGCTTTTATTATGTTCTTGTTAATAAAAATAACTAATAATTTAAACCTGATAAGAAAAATATTATTATATAGGTACCTACATTGCAACCTTTAACGATAATTGACCATATTCCTCTACGTCACAATAATCCCATATCGTTTTTTTTTTTTTATGTCACAAGTGACAACGAGGCAGGCTGGTCACCTGATGGTAAGTGACAACCGTCGCCTAAAGACATTGGCAATACCAGGGGATTGCTAATGTGTTGTACACCCTATTACAATGCCTTAAAGGCGAACTGGCTCTCAAGTGCAATTGTCGGAACACACCAACAGGTGCTTGGTGATCGTAAGTAGGTATTAGAAATTTTTAAAGTTTGTGAGGTTGTAGGGGTTTTTTTTTTCTTTTATTCTGGATAAGCTTGTGTTTGACCACAATCTCACCATGGTAAGTGATGATGTGGCCGAAGGTGGTAAGCACACAAAGCCTAGATGGGAACTGGCTCTCAAGTGCAGCTGTCGGAACACACCGATAGGTGCTTGGCGACAGGTTTTCAACTTGAGGGTGGTAGCCAGCCAGTCGGGTACAAAGTACCCTACCACCGTGCTATGGTTTGCTCACGATGTTTTCCTTCACCGAAAGCTCAAGCTCATTGTAGGATTCGAACCCACGACCTTCGTCGCGGTATTCAACGTCACTTACCACTGAGCTATCATCGCCTTTAAAATCTAAAAGGGTAATCTCTGGATCTACTGAACCGATTTTGAAAATTATTTTACCAATAGAAAGCCACGTTATTGGTGAGTGTGTCATAGGCTATATTTTTATCCCGGGAAAAGATAAAATCACACGGGAAGATAGTTTTTAATAAATTGGCAGTCAAATTAGGCGGTTTGCTTTGTTATCGGAATATTTATGAGTTCTGCGGTTACCCTCATGGTTTGGGACAGAAATAATGATGCAGTCTCAAATTGTTTCTTAGAAAACAAGATCTGCACTTATAAGAACAGGTAAAGTTTGGATATACAATGGAATTTCCGAATCTCCTGATCTTTCACTTTCACATTTGTTCTACAAAATATATTGAAATAATTTTGTATTTTTAAATAAAATTAAGTTGGTTCTATGAAGAAATTGTAAAAAAGAAAACGGTGATTTAATTAAAATGAATATTCAACAATAATATTTCCTCTTTGGCCATCCAAATCGTAAATTAAAAAAGTAAGTAAAAAGTAAGAAACAAACAAAAAATCAAATCTTTCCTCTTTATAATATTAGTTAAGATATAAATAAATAACTGATTCATCATTCGATAACTGTATTCTAAAAGCTGTTGTAAAAAAAAGCCATCGAGAGGTCAAGTTTTATTTATTGTTCATAATTATAAAGTACTCGAATCTATGGGCTTTTACAGAACGATTAAAGTTGTGGTTATGTCAAATGTATTGTGGTTTTATTTGAAGGTAGCTGGCTAGTGCCTCGCCATATTATATTAATGTAATATAACTGTCCACTGCGGTTTCACTCGCGTTCCCAGGATCTTATCTTTGCCTGGGATAAAAATTATCATATCTCTTCCAGGATATAATCTATTTGTGTGCCAAGTTTCATCAAGATCAGTTTAGTAATTTCGGAGTTCAAATCAGACCAACATCGTGACACGGGAATTTTATTATAAAGATATGATAAAGATGTAAGGTTTGTCTTTTTTTTATTCTGGATAAGCTTGTGTTTGATCACAATCTCACCATGTTAAGTGATGATGTGGCCGAAGGTGGTAAGCACACAAAGCCTAGATGGGAGCTCAAGCTCATTGTAGAATTCGAACCCACTACCTTCGCCGCGGTGTCCGACGTCACTACCACTGAGCTATCATCGCCTTTTTGTTTGTTTGTAGGGTGTATCTTTGGAACTACACAACCGATTCTAAAGATTCTTTCATCAATGGAAAGCTAGAATCCACATTCATAACAAACGGAACGAACGAAATTTATTTCTCAAAAACGGTCCATCCATTCGAATCAAACTCTACGCGGTTGTGTCGCTTAGTTACTGAGTTCCTATTGCCACCTTCCAGCTCCATCATCAGACCCTGGTTACCATCTAGCACCAAAGTCTTCGTCAAGACCATTCAAAATAACCCAAACTCGACGGGGTTGCGTTGTTTCATTGCGAAGTTCCTATGGCCACCTTCCAGTTCCATCATCAGATCAGCACCAAGTCATCATAAAATTGCATTGTCACGCGATTCACACATGTATGAAAAATTTCAGTTCAATCGGTAACCGGGAAGTGGATCAAATTTAATTTGCAAGATTTGATGACATACACCGGCCCCGGTGAAACTAAATAAAAAAAAGGTAGAAAAAAAAGGTAGTAAAAAATTGTTATTGAGAGGTCAAGTGTTACTTTTCGTAATTAAAGTACATACTCGAATCCAAATAAATGTAACGTAGATATAAGGAACTGAACGTTTTGTTATCGGGTTTACCCGCGATCGAAAATATTTTAACCCGTAGACACGTTTTTTTAAATTCCACCACTGAAGGGGTGAAACGGGAGTTGAAAGTTTGTATGGAAGTCCGCCATTTTTGAAGCTAGAAGCATGAAACTGTGTTTTTAAGCTAATAATTAGAAATAAAGAAACATGTGTTTTAGCGTTTTTTTTAAATTCTGCCCCTGAGGGTGTGAAACGGGGGTTCAAAGTTGGTATGAAAAATGAGAAGGCCTGACTCACTGACTCATCAACGCCCAGTCTACACCCTTGGACCTAGAAAGCTGATTTTTTTCACAGACGAAGAATAAGATAGGATTTTTCGAAATTCAATATCTAAATGGGTAAAAAAGGGATACGCGAGTGAAACCGCGGGGCGGAAATCTCGAGTCCTAAATATAGTGCATAGTGCAAATCCGCGAATCTACTACAGGTAGGGGGTAGGGGGTAGGGGGTAGGGGGCGCGTATCTGCACTACAAATAGTTTTACAGAAGGTTAAAACTTAATATTTTTTTATTTGCACCTATTTTGGTTTGGTTAACAATAGATATTATGAAGTTATTAATTTAGTCGCAGAATCCTGCGTGCTTTTCCGCAAAGTCTTCCATTTCCAATGCTAGTTACGCGGATTAAAAATCCCGCGAACTAACATAATAGACTTTATTTATGGTACAAGGGTTGCCAGCTATTTTTAATTGATAACTAGTTTTTTTTTTTTTCAAAAAAAATTACATTGTGGGATATCCAGAACAAAATACAGATTTATTTTTAATCATTATTCAATCATCACCAACCTACACAACATTCGATCTTCAAATCTTGCCGAGAAATGGCACTCTAACGCACACATAAATATTAATATCCATTACGATATCTCATAACACGATGGCATTTTTGGTTGCTTTGGGTCACTTTTACTTTTAATTGCACTCGGTACGTGAAGTGCACCCGTTAATGCCGGCGAGACGCGACCCAGGTCAAATTAGGCTAATTAGCCACTTGTAAGGCTCCCGCTTTTGAAACGCTTATCCCATCTACACCTTTTTACTTATAATATCTTTGTCTACATTCTCTTCAACTTCAAACTTTCCAGTCGCAGGGCTGCTGGAAGAAATTTCTAGTAGAAATAAGCTGTACTCTTCTGACTGTACCTACTCCCTTTGTACTCTTCTATCTGTTCTGTGTTTCTTTTTTTATTTAATTGTATGTACATAAACGAATAAATAAATAAATTGTCATTGTCTATGTTTTTTTTACAAGCTTTATATTAGCTTGCAATGTATGTATGTTTTTCCGGGGTGAATCTTGCAACTCAATTTTGAAGTAGATATCTTTAACCGATTGAGCTGAAATTTTGTATACACGTTTAGTTTGGATGACAATGCATGGTCAGCTGTGTAACGTCATTCTAAATCCAACATGGCGGAACACCTAAGATAGCGGACTATTATTTTTTAATGCAATCCTACAATATGGGTATCAAATGAAAGGGCTTGCTAAGATTAACTCTAAAAGTAAAGTGACGTCAGTTTGAATCCAAAGCTTGTTTTTAAAAAAGTTTTTTTAACTTATAACTTATTACTCTTCGCTTTAACCATCAAGGTTCTATTTTTAAATTAATTGCTGCGCGTGTGCGATTCAGTCACAGTTAACAAGAAGCGCGAGTTGAATTTGCTTTGAAAATATAGTATTTTTCGTACTGTATAATTTTTCTATATATGTACCTACATATTATGTTTTTGTTTTTATAATCTTTAGTCATGAGTCATGACCATAGAAACAAAGTCTTTCAGTCGCATACATTGTCTTCAGTTTTAATATTTGTGTATTATTTATGACCTACTTGTTGGTAAAAAATTACTTTAAAACATCTAAAAAAACTCTTAGGTAAATATAATATATTTATGACGTCAAAAACCTGTTGTCGTACAAAACTCGATTGTATTTGTAATTTATTGTATTTTTGTAAAATATTGTTTTGACATTTAATAAAAAGAAGCTGATTTGATGTCATTCGACATATTGTACGACTAGCCGTCCCCCGCGGTTTCACCCGCATTCCCGTGGGACCTCATCTTTTCCCGGGATAAAAATATAGCCTATGACACTCACAAAAAACAGGGCTTACTATTGGTAAAAGAATTTTCAAAATCGGTTCAGTAGATCCAGAGATTACCCCACAACCTCACAAACTTTACCTCTTTATAATATTACTAGCTGTCCCGGCAGACCTTGTTCTGCCCTATTTCTCTAAAACGCGTCTTTGTTTTGTTTCGATTGATGTCAAATGTTTGACAGCTGGGTGTTTGTATGGGAAAAAGAAAAGGGCTGTTTTTAGGGTTTTCCCGGCAATTATTCGAATTTTTCTCGCCGTAAAAACCATCCTTGGACTTCAACGAATATTTAAAAAAAAGAATTGGCCAAATTGGTCCAGGCGTTGTTGAATTATGCGCTTACCAACACATTTTGCGATTCATTTTTATATTATAGATTAATTATAGTAGGTGCGGGTGGCAACCCTATTTGATACTGACGGTAAGTAGATCATCAGATCATCATCACAGATCGTTGAACAGTCGGATACCTATACCGGTTGCGTTGCGTCACATGGAATCCCCGGCGACATTTCGGTAATCAGGCTGATGACCTTGATATAATCCTAAATCTATTATCACGTACCAATCACCCACATTAGAAGTGTTCATTTTAAATTGGTTTCGGGGTGTGATGGTATTTCCAGTATGCGTCAATGTTATAGGAAACACGCAATGATTGGTTTTAATTGTAGGCATTAAAGATCAATTTCCTTTGATTTCTTGAATAATAATGTTTATTCCATTATGTATTTTATACTTGCACGGTGGTAGGGTACTATGTAGTACTCGACTGGCTGGCTACCACCCTCAAGTTGAAAATCTGTCGCCAAGCACTTGTTGGTGTGTTCCGGCAGTTGCACTTGAGAGCCAGTTGCCCTTGCCCTTAAGGCATTGTAATAAGGTGTACAACACGTTGGCAGTCCACCTGGTATTGCTAATGTCTATAGGCGACGGTAGTCACTTACCATCAGGTGACCCGCCTGCCTAGTTGGCACTAGTGACATAAAAACATACTGTAATGATTATAATAGTAACTGTTTGTGTATTACTAGCTTTCCGCCCCGCGGTTTCACCCGCGTACCCCTTTTTACCCATTTAGGGGTTGAATTTCGAAAAATCCATTCTTGTTACTCGTTTCTTAAAAACATCACCTGTGCAAAAATGCAGCTTTCTATGTCCAAGGGTTTAGGTTGGGCGTTGATGAGTCAGTGAGTCAGGCCTTCTCTTTTTACAAGCTTTATATTAGCTTGCAATGTATGTATTTACATAATATTATATGTGCCCTGCGGTGCGTGGAATCTTATCTTTTCCTGAGGTAAAATTTTCCCTATGTTTTATTCCAGGTTATGATCTACCTGTGTGGCATGTTGCATCAAAAGATTATGATTAGAGAGACCACTGTCGAATAATATTGACATTGAATTTTTCTTTATTAACTTACTTACAACAAATAAATACAAAATATATATAAAGAAGTTTGAAAAAAAAAACATTGACTTTTAAGAAGTTTATGTATTAGACTTATTTGTTCTGAGCTTTCTAAAATATAGTAGTAATTATTTTTGCAACAAGGATAAAATATAACTAGTTACTTCGGTAAATTAATATTTCCGTTTACTAATGCTCTCATTTTGTCGATAAGTTTCTATTAGTTTATTTGGTAGATAAATATCTATTAATTATCGAATTATTCTTACAAATGAAACGGTAAAAATATCTACCAAACCAACTTCGCAAATTGATAGTTGGTAAATTAAAATTTTAACGCTAGGCAACACTCAGCGGCTGCCATCTTGGATATAAGGAAACTAGAGCATAAGGCGTGCATAATATTATAATTTCTCATAAATAAACATAATATTTAATAGACAATATATAATTCTGTAACCGCAGCCAAACACAAATGACTATTCGCAATTTTCCTGGATATTCCCCCTACACACACACACACACACACACACACACACACATTCACACATACACCATATAAGTTTCAGATAACTGTGTTTGTTGAAATGGGGGTAGTTTGGGGTGGGAAGGGTGTGCCAAGACTGTTAAACTAATTATTGCGATCCAGCTAGGGGGGTTTCTACCAAGATTTTTCTACACTAAGAAATAGTTGTGTGCGTTCTTATGTAACTAGATTAATATTTTCCAATATAAGTACCTATGTACATACGTGTGCAGTTTTTATTATACTTATGTGTTTCTTTTGTGGTTTTATGTGTAACTTTTTTTTATGTTAGGGTGAGGGTTTTCTTTTAGTTATTGAGGAATTTAGAGTAGTCGTGATTCTGCGCTGCGGTTTAACCCGCGATCCCGAAGGATTATTAGGGACTTATGCCTCGATCTTATCTTTTTCCGGGATGGAAAGTATCCTGTTTTGTTCCAGGATATAATCCACCAGTGTGTTAAGCTAACGGACATCGTAATCAATTACTAGTAGTCCCCCGCGGTTTTACTCGCGTTCCCGAGGGATCCTGTCTTTTCTCGGGATAAAAATTATTTTTTATTCCAGGATATGTTCTACCTTTGTGCCAAGTTTCATCAAAATCCATTCAGCCGTTTTTGCGTAACTGAGCAACAAACACCCAAACATACAAACTTTCACATTTATAATATTAGTAGGATTACAAAAAGAAAGTTGTGTTTTTACAGTTTCGGCATCGCGCGAGTGATGCCCTAGTGTTGCATGCGTGCTTACCATCAGCATGGAAGTATATTTACCACCTTAGTGCTATAAAAATGCATTATTTTAGGTAGTGGCTCTCGACAATGAGATCTTTGCCCACCTTCGAACACGGAGCGTGGGTTTTTTTTTACAGTGCATCTGGAATGTTTGCTGAAGCTCGGGCCGATGGCTTTCAAGCCATAATGCGTAATAAAACAACTTCTCTGATGCACCGAGTGCGGGGCAGCACTTAGCATAGCATTCTAGCAGTATTAGCCAACAAAGACAGTCCCATTTTGAAGCACTGGGTCTCTGTGCATTCGCCCTATGTTGGCAGAAAGCTGAATGCCTAATAGTTTTAATTGTTAAAATTTTAACATAATCTAATTTTCATTTGTAATTTAAATATTATTTAATTTTCATTTGTATTTTCTCATAGTTTGTATCTTTTAAATATGGACAATCTGTGTCTGAAATAAAGAATTTGAATTTTTAATTAGGGGCTTATAAAAAATTTATCATTTAAAAATGAATCTAAATTTGCTTTATTTATTCATTTTGCTTTATTTATTTATTTATTGTTTGTTTTGTTTTGTGAAGGACAAAAAGGTGGAGTTCTGAGGGACAATAGACACCCGCGGACTGTTTTTTAATGTGAATTACCATTTTTTTTAATACGCTGTTATTAGCTTGGTATTTTTTGTTTTAGTTTACTGTGTAGGTAACTAATGCGGGTTTTAATTTTTCATGTATTTTTGTATTACGAATAAAATTGTTAAACATTTGAAAAAAAAAAGCCAATATAGTCAGACGGTCCAAAAATATTTAAAAAATGTAACCTTGCTGAGTTTCTTGCCGGTTCTTCTCAGTTGAAGGCTGACTTCCGAACCGGTGGTAACTTAATTAGACCGACTTTAAAGTAATTCGACCTTCATAAGTGCCCTTTTAGGGCCTAAACTGAATGGTTTTGACTTTGACTTTATGCTTGACATAGCTCAGCACCATTTAATTAATGTACCCATTAAAAATTCAAAATGACAATACTGTTTCACAGTTTAGCAGAATACCTACTTATTATTAGTTTTATATATTATTATTAGTATTTTCAAGCATAATAAAACCTATTATACCACCGAGAGAGGCCGTAAAGTATAATAAAGTTAAGTAAATAGGCCAACTCGTCGAATATTGGTCACATGCGAATGATAAACCAATAAAAATGCAATTCCAGTTTATTATATATCGCGTCAACCAACATTGAGGAATGAGCCGCAGGAAATTGGTCGCGAGTAGGGCGACCATGCGATGGGATTTGTCCTGGCCTTGACGTGTGGTACTAAACGATTTTTAAGGCGATTATAGCTCAGTGGTAAGTGACGTCGGATACCGCGGCGAAGGTCGTGGGTTCGAATGCTACAATGAGCTTGAGCTTTCGGTGAAGGAAAACATCGGGAGGAAACCATAGCACGGTGGTAGGGTACTATGTGGTACTCGACTGGCTGGCTACCACCCTCAAGTTGCCAAGCACCTGTTGGTGTGTTCCGGCAGTTGCACTTGAGAGCCAGTTGCCCTTGCCCTTAAGGCATTGTAATAAGGTGTACAACACGTTGGCAGTCCACCTGGTATTGCTAATGTCTATAGGCGACGGTAGTCACTTAACATCAGGTGACTCGCCTGCCTCGTTGTCACTAGTGACATAAAAAAAACATAGATATTTGCTAGATATATGTGCGTTTTACATTCTTACAAAATGGAACTCGTATTAGAAATCACCTGAAGGCGAAGATAGCTCAGTGGTAGTGACGTCGGATACCGCGGCGAAGGTCGTGGGTTACTTACAATGAGCTTGAGCTTTCGATGAACGAAATTTGACATATCTACGCGTATTTTTCTTAAAAACTTAGTGCAGCATAGTTATGATCGAATTTTTGACCATGGGTTTAGTTAGCGAAGCCAATGGGAAAGTGTTAAATAATATTGGATTTTAAGGTCATGGTCATAAGGTTTCAATTGAAAGCTTTTTGGAGTACGTGCTTTTATACATAGGTTTTTTCTAAAAAATACTAAAAATGCATATAATTGCTGATGAGAATGAAGAATTATTAGGAACATTTATAATGGCAAGCGCATAATTTTCTCTTTTTTGTTTTTTTTTTAAATAAATTTTCTTAGGTTTCGTCAGATAGTCATATTTGATAATTTTTAAATGCCTAACTGGCAACAATATGACAATAAAGATGGCAACAGGCGAGTACTACTCCGCGCTATTTCCTCACGATATTTTCCTTCACCGAAAGCTCAAACTCATTGTAGGATTCGAACCCACAATCATCGCTGAGATATCGCCTTATCTCGTAATAAGACAGTTAACCTTTTGTGTTAAAAACATGGTTACCCTACACCTGACGAATGTATCTCAAACATGTGGCTTGAGGGAACCATCGTACGGTGGTAGGGTACTTTGTAGTACCCGACTGGCTGGCTACCACCCTCAAGTTGAAAATCTGTCGCCAAGCACCTATCGGTGTGTTCCGACAGCTGCACTTGAGAGCCAGTTCCCATCTAGGCTTTCGGCCACATCATCACTTACCATGGTAAGATTGCGGTCAAACACAAGCTTATTCAGAATAAAAAAAAAACCTAGAGCACAAGAAAGAACAATCAATGCTTAATTTCGACTCCAGTTTAAAAAAAAAATTGGAAAAAAAAACTAAAATACATCACATTTAGGTACATGAAATTTGTATACGCGACACAAGAATCGACATATTAAAAACTTACATATTAGGTTTTATTAAGTAAATTACCGTGGCAAAAAACGTATTTTCCTAGAAAAGAAAATGTTTCTGGCTGATTACCTATATCTAACATGAACAAATATTTCTTATCAACTTGTAACTAAATAATATATACAACCACCTCGTTATAACAGCAGGGGATGCTAATTACTTGGGAGATTCTGCACTTTGTTATTAATACTGAATATTTATTTAAAAAAATATGTATTTGACAATATTTAGTGCATAAATAAGGTAATGAAATTAAGTATAGTAACGTTTAGAAATGAATTTTTCACAAAAAAATTACTTGGTACCTACATAAAAATATATTTTGTACAGCTAATAATATCTTTTTTTTTTTTTTAAATAAATAAATATCCTCGGACATTTTTCACACACGGCTATCTGATCCCAAACTAAGCAGAGCTTGTAATATGGACAACCAGATCACTGATATACTACATATACTACTTTTTTTTGTTGTAAATACATACTTAAATAGATAATAACACCCAGACTCAGGACAAACAGACATGTTCATGCACACAAATGTGTGTCCTGGATGGGAATCGAACCCACGACCTGCGGCGTGATAGGCAGTGTGTTAACCAACCACGCCAACCGGCCCGTCAATCTATCGATTAATTTATAAATATTGAAAATCATTCAAAAATTTAAGTAGGTAATCCATTATTATCATATTTTTCCTATAATACATCCAATCTAAAAATACACATAACAACCCTATTAAAGACCATATGTAATACCCACTGCTGGGTATTACCAATATAAAAAAATATTTCCTCAAAAACACTAAAAACTTCAAACTAACCATCAAAATCTATGGACGTCAAGAACACTACCTCTGACATAATAACAATAAATATAATAACAATTAACGAACGCACACACGTCAACCCACAAATACAAACTAATTCCATGCCCGATAAAAACAATTAACAGAATAATACAATCGCACAAATGAATCACGTTGACTCAGAATCACCCGCATATAAGCGTACGCTGGACAACCAAACATCATTCCAACTGATAGACTCCAACAGTCAACATGGCCGCCAAAATCATCCTCCTTCTCGCTTTGGCAGCAGCCGTGGTCAAGAGCCAGGAGTCAAACAACATTTGTGACTGTGACACCGAAGAAAAACAAAAAGAAAAAACTATACTATGGGAAGTTTTGAACAAATTCGCAACGAAAGTCGACAGCGTTTCAGACGAAGAGCGCGACATGTATGCCACATTACCGGGGATGCTGTCCCCACTCCTGAGGTGCGAGTGCATGGAGAGCACCAGGAAGAAGAGGAAGGTGTTCCCTGAGCCAGTTGAAAGTGTTGAGGAGATGGACGCGGAAGTGGAGCTGCGGGCGAAGAAATCAGTGAAACTCAACGATAGAAGATGCCCTTCGGGTTTCGCCTTAGTAGGGGTTTATTGTTACAATTTGGACGATCTCGAGTGATGTGATGTGATGTGATGTGGTCTCCACGTTTTATGTGGTGACGTTTCCCGTGCAATCTAGGTAATATAAGGTTTAAGAACTATTACTAGAATTTAAATAAACGTGACAATCTCAAACTAGTCTTAAATAAGTTTAAAGCAAACTCAGATGCTAATATTTATTTAAGTTTGTAGGTTTAATAAATAAAAAATATTTCAAATGATATTTTATGATTTAATTTCAACCTGTTACCGAACCAAATGTGGATGCGGTCTTGTATGACTCACTAATACGTATAAGTTAGGAACAGAAGCTTTCAAAGAACCTATTAGATTGAAAACAATAACAATTACTCACTCAAATTAGAAACGTACTTCAAGTTTGAAAAATACACATGGAAAAAGTACTTTCGTTTTTAGCTTTACTGGCTGATTCATTTGAAATCGACTACTAATAGATATGGGATTAAAAAAAAAGTAGATTTCTCTCAGCATGCTCTAAGTTATGTGCGTCCCTTTCAACAAAAACAGTTCTGCGGTAAGCAGACAGAGACAGATAGACTTTCGTATTTTTAATAATTATAGCGGTGTTGGCTGACATAAATTTGCTGCTTTCATTAAATGTCAAAACGATTGTTTTATAATGGAGTTCTGTATTAAAAGTATTTCGCTAATATCGAGTATTTTTAAATGCTTTAGGTATACGCTGTATGTCAGATATATTTCTTCTTAAATATAATTGATATGATATTTTATATTTAATAATTACAATATATACTAAAAGCGAGTAGGTCAATTTTTGATCATTCAACCCCTATAAAAATCCCTCGGGAAAGCGGATGAAACCGTGGGGAACAGCTAGTCTTCTATAAATAAAAATGAAATGCTGTAGTCCTCTGTCTTATCTTACCTCGGTCTTATGGAAAAAAATGCCCGGAAAAATGGAAAATTATGGAAAATCTTAAAGCGCTTTTTCATGTATTTTTTTAAGCAGGAAACCCAATTTCCTTTAAAAAAACGTTTGTTATGATAGGTTAGGTATATTGATAAAAAATTGCGTGATTACTATAAGTCATAGATTGTGTCAAGTTACTGTATGAGTCACATTAGAAAGAATAATTTACAAAACGATTATTGATTAATAAACAAAACATTAGAGACATTGGTCATTAAGTTATTAACTATTACATGTACTTACTTCATGGTTAATAAATACCTATTATATGTTGGGACATTCTTCAATCACGGCCATCTTATCACAAAAAAGAGGTTGTACTATTGAAACCAGATGACACTACTTTTAAGTATAATTTTATTAGTGTGCGCCCAGTGGCCCAGTGGTCGAAATTCGACCATATTTTTTTAGGATAACAAAAGACTCGAAAGCTTTTTTTTTATTACAACCGCTAGTTGTTAACTAATAAAATAATTGGTTTAAATATAATGATTACTAGTGTTCAATACTGATCGAAATTCGACCACAAAAAGCTTTCGGTGAAGGCAGGGCCGGATTTAAGGGAGGGCTAACGGGGCACCTGCTCGGCGCCCCCACATAAATTGCACTCATTAAAAAAAAGGTAGGTATATCCGCTATATAAGGCCTCCACACATCTAAATCCGGCCCTGGTGGAGGAAAACATTGTGAGAAAACCTCCACACATCTAAATCCGGCCCTGGTGAAGGAAAACATTGTGAGAAAACCACAGCACAGTGGTAAGGTACTTTGTAGTACTCTTCTGGCTGGCTACCACCCTCAAGTTGAAAATCTGTCGCCAAGCACCTGTTGGTGTATTCCGGCAGTTGCACTTGAGAGCCAGTTGCCTTTAAGGCATTGTAATAAGGTATACAACACATTAGCAATCCCAATGGTACTTCTAATGCTGGCGACGGTAGTCATTTTGATTTACCATCAAATACAGATCTCGGATGAATCACTGCCCTCTCGGAGAAGGAAACATGGTAAGGAAAACTTTGAATTACAGGAAATTCAAAGACATGTCGAATTGTTTGTCCGCGTTCATAGCCCAAAGTGGATGATGTAACTAAGTCCTTAAAACCCAAACTCATTTATTCAGTTTCGTCCCTGGTAAGGCACTTATGAACGTTACAATTGACTCTGCCACCGGTTCAACATACACTTAAACTTAGTTATGATAAAGTTTAGATGAATTCAAAACTTTTATATTTTAAGGGTTCCGTACAAAAAAAAACGGAACCCTTATAGGATCACTCGTGCGTCTGTCTGTCACAGCCATTTGCTTCGAATCTACTGGACCAAATCAGGCGATGATAGCTCAGTGGTAAGTGACGTCGGATACCGCGGCGAAGGTCGTGGGTTCGAATCCTTACAATGAGCTTGAGCTTTCGGTGAAGGAAACCATAGCACGGTGGTAGGGTACTTTGTAGTACTCCCCTCAAGTTGAAAATCTGTCGCCAAGCACCTGTTGGTGTGTTCCGGCAATTGCACTTGAGAGCCAGTTCGCCTTAATAAGGTGTACAACACATTAGCAATCCCCTGGTATTGCCAATGTCTATAGGCGACGGTTGTCACTTACCATCAGGTGACCCGCCTGCCTCGTTGTCACTTGTGACATTAAAAAAAAAAAAAAAAAGGTGAAATTTTGGTAGGATGGTGTAATCCTATGACTCAAACACAGATGTGGTAAGTAATTTTGTTTTTAAATAAGTGTCATTTTCGGGGGACAAATTATAAAATTTAAAAAATAAGTTTTGCAAACCTTACTGTGTCATGTATCAAATGAACGGGCTCGTTATGAGGATCTCAAATATATATTTGTTTATTTATATTAAACACGCAAATGTTATCAGTGAGACTAGATAAATAATGATTTACTGTATCTAATAGGTGTAAGTTGTTTTTGAAAAGAGTAATTGCCGAGTTTGTTGCCGGCTCTTCTCAGCAAAAGCAACCTTCCGAACCGTGTGTTAGAGTCTAGTCTGTAAGTCCTTGTAAAGGCCTATTTGAGTAAAAAACTTTTATTTTTATTCTAGATAAGATTGTGTTTGACTACAATCTCACCATGGTAAGTGATGATTTGGCCGAAGCACACAAAGCGTAGATGGGAACTGGCTCCCAAGTGCAGCTATCGGAACACACCGATAGGTGCTTAGCGACAGATTTTCAATTTGTTTCAAGCCAGTCGGGTACTACAAAGTACCCACCCTACCACCGTGCTACGGTTTCCTCACGATGTTTTCCTTCACCGAAAGCTCAAGCTCATCGTAGGATTCAAACCCACGACCTTCGCGCGGCATCCGACGTCACTACCACTGAGTTATCATCGCCTTTAATAAAAAAAACATTTTCATTTTCAAGGCCCTACAGGCGACTGAAATACTTTGTATTGCACAATTGAAGCAATACTCAAATATCTCGCTATTGGATTGCAACTAATGTTTCCCCATGCCGTAATCAAGTGTGTTTTTGTCTACAAACGTGTTTTCCTTCATTATATCTCTTGCCATGACGCAAAGGGATTGATACCATGAATCACAATTGTTTAAACTAGTCTATAAAATGACGTCATACAATATGGCTGACCACGTCACTATATTTAAGGATAATTTTTGAGGTATTTATAGCGTTAACATAAAGTCAAAGTCAAAGTCAAAACCATTTATTCAGTTTAGGCCCTAGAAGGGCACTTATGAATAGTCGAATTACAGAAGTTACCACCGGTTCGGAAGTCAGCCTTCAACTGAGAAGAACCGGCAAGAAACTCAGCAAGGTTACATTTTTTAAATATTTTCGGACTATATTGCCTTTTTTTTTTCAAATGTTTAACAATTTTATTCTTAAACTAATACAAAAATACATAAAAAATTATAACCCGCATTAGTTACCTACATAGTAAACTAAAACAAAAATTACCAAGATAATAAAAGCGTAGGTATTAAAAAAAGGGTAATTAACAATAAAAAACAATGTGTAGGTACTTGTACAGAGTGCATTTAATAATAGTACCTACATATTATACATCAAAGCCCTATCTAACTGACAATTCATAAGCGCCTGTGAAGGCATATTTGGATGAATAAACATTGATAAAAATATAGCCTATTACACACACAAATAACGTGGCTTACTATTGGTAAAAGAATTTTCAAAATCGGTTCAGTAGATCCTGAGATTACCCCCTACAACCTCACAAACTTTCCCTCTTTATAATATAAGTTTTCTGCCCCGCGGTTTCACCTGTGTTCCCGAGGGATCTTATGTTTTCCTGGGATAAAAAGTAACCTATGTCCTTCTCCAAGGTTCCATCTATCTCTATACCAAATTTCATCTAAATCGGTTCAGCGGTTTAAGCGTGATTAGTATAGATTGTAGTTGTATATCTATAACATATAAAAAGCACGAATTAACTTAGACTCCCTTTAATAACATAATGATACAAAGTAACCATTCCAAAGAAATAACTTAAACATATTATTATGTGAAAACCGCATTAAAATCCGTGCACTAAACTTGTCAAAAAATAAAAGGCCCGTTTTGACAGCACATAAACAACCATGTGCCAAAAAGAGACGAACATAGTGCGACAAGAAGAGACACCCTCTTGTCAAAACGAGCCTATTTTTTTCTCAAGGTTTTTGGCTTGGTATCTAGACATTTCTTAATTTAAAATATTCATTTTTTTATGTTATAGTCACGTTTTATTGTCACTTTCACTGTAAAGTCTAGTCCTCGTCCGTACAAGTCCAGTCTAGTTAAATTGGCGGCTATTCCACTAAAACTTTTCACGGACTTCTTGGGACAACCTGGAAAGTCACAATACACACTTTCATTTCATTTCACTTCACTTGTGCACTTAGATTGATCTTTATTGGACAAAACACCACCGAAATTATTCAATAAAACTCAAAATACACAAATTTAATGAAAATAAAACGAAAACACACTTCGCTACAACACACAAGTTCCCGCCAAAAAGTCACGAGCCTATTAGATAATGAAGTAAAGATAGATACATTAAGTGTCAACTGTGATAACAACCATAGACAACGCTAGTGACGCGAACATTAAAACCAGTTTCCTGTTGGAAATACAGCGTTAAACCCACTGTTTAGGGTTTCCCTTAGCTCGTACTCTGATAGTTTTAGATAACTCAGCATTTTCCTCTATTAGGTATATTGTAATTAATTAGAATGTTGCATATATTCAAGAAGAAATATCTAACACTAACCATTATTTAACCAAATTAAGCATTTAAAAATCGAAAATAGCGTATACATAGTAAAATTCATAAATTTTGTTATTTCTTTTTAATTACCAAATTAACGAGAAAGAGTCGATATTTTGATGGTGTACATTTATGACGTCACAAGTATGGATTTCATACAAAACTCAATACAAGCTATTGTTTTGACATTTCATAAAAATAAGCTGATTTGATATGTCACTCAACATCCCTATTAGACCCGCGGTTTCACCCGAGGGATCTTATCTTTTCTAGGGATAAAAAGTATCCTATGTTTTTTTCCAGGATATGCTCCAGTTGTGTGCTAAGTTTCATCAAAATAATAATAATGATGAAAATGAAAAATGATTTTTTCAAATTCAAATAGGCCTTTACAAGCACTTTTGAATAGTCTAAACCCTTTCAGTTCAAAATGCATCCTTTCGCTAGTGTGGTAGTGCTGCATATCGACATATACATATCGACAGCACTACAACACTACCGAAAGGATGCACACTTGCACTGTAAGGGATTATAAAAAAGTGTGGGGGATGTGTAATATCTACGTGTAATTTAGAAACTTTGCTGTGCCAGCCCTAGTTTTAAGGTAAAATTATGCACATTATCGAAGCATGTAAAACCAATACAATTGCGGAAATAATGTAATGTGTAAATACAATTGCATCGGTGAACGGCATTATACAAAAATAGATTCAGGAAAACTTTTTTTTTTAAATGATACACTTGTTTTTGCCCGTTACTACATCCACTGGGGATAAGTATGTTTTTTGCAAAAAAAAAATTTATGTTTAATGTTTAAAGAACTTTATTCTCATAAGAATACATTAGATTCACTTACATGAGAAAATTACAATCTAAGTTATATCTAAGGTTAAACGCGCAGCGCTTACAAAATCTACACAATAAAAATAAAAATAAAAGCAGGTAGACAAACATTCGGCATGCAAGTATCATTTGAATGTCGTGCGCGACATTGATGTACGCTCACTCCGCGTACGAGTAGCAATGGATGCGGCATTGGTCTTTCTTTATAGTTAAGTAGTATTTATATATTATTTTCAGTGTTGGTGATGCAAGGTTACACTTTGTATCCCAGATATGATTATTTATTTATAATTAATATTTATTATATAAAAATAAAAATAGGTTACTCGCATATTTATTTAATAGCATAGTTTTAGAGGTAATCACAATATAATAATGAAAATAAATGCATAAGATAGGTACAGCCACGGAATGAAAAGGTTCTTCGATTTTCAAATTGATTCGTTCGACGTATCGCGAGCACATAATTACCTTTTGAAACTATGTTACAGAATAGACTCGAGTTACAGAAAATAATGTTTACCTGTTCGTTAATAAAGGTCAAAATTATTCAGATCAAAGTTGTTTGACTATTAACTTGTCAACAAGATTATTATGTTTGAAAAACTAAAACCTTCTTGTTGGTCCAACCTGCCATTATTATTTCAGTTAAAACTATTGTCAAGCGGTCAATGTCATCATTGCAAAATATCATAATTGATTCTTGCAGTAGGTACTAGTGCAAGCGAAAAGCGACTCTAAGGTGACGAACTTTTTCATTCTGTGACAGTACATGCCACACAAACCATCACGGGTTTAACCGTGGCATACAGGCACAGTAGTCTTTTAACCATTATGGATTGATGAAAAAAAACCTATATCCTTCTTCAGGGTTAAAGCAGACAGACGTTCTGACGGGTCTGTTGGCGTGGTAAGACACAATCACGCCAGGTCGTGGGTTCGATTCCCACCCAGGACGTACATTTGACCAAAATTCGTACCTACATGTGATAAACAATTTATACCCTGCGAATTAAAGTAGATACTTACCTACATATAATTAAAACGACTAGGTATGTTAAAGTTATAATTGTGAAGTCGTTATATCATCAACTTCCTAGAAATTGTCAATATGTAGGCTTCCAGGCAAAAAGGGTCCAGTGTTGAGTTAAGACTTGATTCGTATAATAAGAGGTATTTAGAATAGTCACTTGATAATTAATTGCTTTTAAAAAAATATCCAAAAATTTTACAGACACTCAGAAACTCTAAAAAACATGTTTTGAGAAAAGGCATTTTGCCAAAGTTAACAAAAAAGTTTTTCTTGATTGCAATTTTAAACAGTCTCAATGTTGAATTAATATTATTAAAATAATTAAATACAGGTCAGTACACAGCATTGCCATTGAAATGCATTTTTAAATATTTAGTCATAACCGACCACCAGTAGGTAACTTTTTAAAGACAAAAAAAGAAGAAGGATCTATGTTCAACTGTATGTATATATTTTTTTCTTTTTTTTATGCAAGTTCACCGATTTCTCCACCGATTTGTCAACCAATCTGTAAACCAACCAACCAATTTTAAAAAAAATCATACATATACTTAAAGTCCAACCAATTGAAATCGCGAAATGTCATTTTTCTGCCCAACTTTACAAAACTCGGAAACTAAATGACCGCACTAAACCCTTTTTGCGGGGAATCCCACATTTTATTTCAAAGTGTAACAATAAATGTAGGAAAAGAGGATATCTACGACAAAAATGCATGATGACTTGACCTCAAATTATTTGAAACAGGACAGTCAAAAATATATTTTGCAACTATTAATATAAAATAAAATAAAAAGTTGTAGTTCATCACTGATTTAATTATGTGTTGTGCGTCATTGCTTTGGGGAATTCCTCTGTACTGCCCGAGTTCGAAAAGAGAGAGGCTCGCGAATATTATTATTCGAGAGGTAATTTTTGGTAAAAACCAGTTCCAAACGATTGCAACAACGTGGATCCGTCAAATAGTCTAACCTTGTGCATCAAGTAATTCCTATTTCAAAACATAAAAAAAAAACTTTTAAAATTAGAACTGTTATTTTAATTTTCAATTGTAGACATATTTGAATTAAGAACATGTAAATTACGGCCAGCGACATACAATAAATGTGAACGAACTGTAATGCACCTGTGTGCGCTTCTCTAGACTAGAGTAGAGAGGGGAAACCCTCGCACGGTTCATCGAGCATCGACTCGTATATCGTGCGTAACCTTGTATATATCGACATATCGATAATGTATAATTCATTCATATCATAATATAAATATTTATAATTTTAAATTGTATCAAGATTGAGAATAAATATTCCATGTAATAATTTAAAACTTTACTTTGATAAAAAAATTAAAATATATCGATAAGTTAAAAAATAATGTTTCACAAAATATTTATTTAATTTTTATTGAATAAATAATACAAGTAATTTATTTTCATTTTCAC
The DNA here is from genome assembly GCA_951361185.1 of Ochropacha duplaris. Classification (NCBI taxonomy): domain Eukaryota; kingdom Metazoa; phylum Arthropoda; class Insecta; order Lepidoptera; family Drepanidae; genus Ochropacha; species Ochropacha duplaris. The sequence continues at coordinate 972,353 of OX592715.1, read as the reverse complement.
AATAATATTATTTATTATATCTATTATTTATCCTACTGATATTAAAAACGTAAAAGTTTGTATGTTTATATGTTTGGATGTTTGTTGTTCAATTACGCAAAAACGGCTGAACGTATTTTAATTAAACTTCGCACACAGGTAGAGCATATTGTAGAATATAACATAGGATACTTTTTATCCAAACCAAATATGATTTAAAATAAAATTATTGTCGTATTATAAGTACAACACTAGCGCAAATTAAAAGTCAAGTGACATTGACAGAAAATGCAGTAGATAATCATGTGGTTTTCCCGCCAATTGCAATCATAGACCAGTGTTTCTCAAACTGTAGAATAATAATTTAGTACATATTAGTGCTTCGTCTTATAGTAAAAAAAGCACTATTCGTTTTTATATTTTGGGACCATTTACTTCTATCATGGAAACAGATTTCTTATTTGCATCCAGGTTCAGGACTAACAGACGTACCTGCATAGAAATGTTTGTCCAAACTCAAAATATGTTAATTAGTTAAAAAGTATTTTTAATCGTCACATATTTGATTTATGAAAAGATCTAAACTCTAATGCACGGTGCGGAAGGTTGCTTTTGCTGAGAAGAGCCGGCAATAAACTCGACAATTACTCTTTTCAAAAAAAGCAACTTAGAGTACATTTTTTTTTTTAATATAATAGTAGTACTGATAAATATTTACATGTTATGGTGGCAACAAAGGAATAAATAAATAGAATTTAATTATGACTGACTTAGTAAACAATAAGCTCAAGCAGACCAGCCCCCAAAAGCAGCACCTGTTCACAAGTATGACGCGTGTTTTTTTTTTTTTATGTCACTAGTGACAACGAGGCAGGCGGGTCACCTGATGGTAAGTGACTACCGTCGCCTATAGACATTAGCAATACCAGGGGGACTGCCAACGTGTTGTACACCATACAATGCCTTAAGGGCAAGGGCTACTGGCTCTCAAGTGCAACTGCCGGAACACACCAACAGGTGCTTGGCGACAGATTTTCAACTTGAGGGTGGTAGCCAGCCAGTCGAGTACCACCTAGTACCCTACCACCGTGCTGTGGTTTCCTCACGATGTTTTCCTTCACTGAAAGCTCAAGCTCACTGTAGGATTCGAACCCACGACCTACGTAGCGGTATTCGACGTCACTTACCACTGAGCTATCATCGCCTCGAAGAGTGTGGCAGCCTCCGACCTCTTCGCCATGTTATATGGAAGTGAGTGTCCTGAATGGGTATCAAACCCACGGACGTTGGCATGGCAGTCAGTATAAACACTTCGCACAATAATTACAAAAATTAAAAAGTAGTGGCTATCTATGTACTATCTGTCTGTACCCACCCACACGCAGTTTGAGAACTAGTGAACCAGAATGACGAAACATTTTTTTTCTACATTCGGGTTTTTAGCTCTGTGGTTTAACGATGATAGTTTAATTTTTTTCTGTTTTTAATTGACGGCCGTTCAACTCTTTGACACTTTAAACAGTAGGTCTGTGTGTGTTGTAATATGATTATCTGCATTAAAATGATAGTATCCCAACAGCTAGACCTCAACCACAGCGTAATAACTATAGATTGTGTGTGTGTGTGTGTGTGTGTGTGTGTGTGTGTGTGTGTGTGTTAACGTACACACGTAAAAAGTGAAACTTTTTTTTTAATGTTTACTAGATCAACAATCGTATTAATTAATAATTGCTAGCTGATACTTACAATCAAAAACTGAGGTTAATTTTACAAATAAACATGGCGCGTAACATAAAAACGTGACGATTTTTTTTTAAATGCTATAAAACTCTCATACGTCGATAAAGAAGTTTCACTTCAAATATCCGTAAAAAATGGCGGAAATCTGTCAAAAAGTATCGAATTTATACAGCCTTTTTTTTTCAAGCTATATTTATTTTAATTTACATTTTTATTGCTTTTATTAAAAAAAAACTTTATATGATATTAGAATTAAGTAACTCAAACTCAAAATGTTTTATTCAATTTTGGGACACTTATTGAACGTCTTATTGCTATTTTTTAATGCTATTGTTACTGTTACCACCATTTCCAAATAAAGACCTGTCAGGAGAAGAAACGGCGAAACAAACTCTCTCGAGTAGATAGAGAACTAAACGTAACTTAATTAAAAACAGTCCTAATTGAATTAATGACTTAAAACTGATTAACTGTGCTAAGAATCGTTTTTTTACATAATCCTAACCTTTGCATTGTTAGTTTGATCTAATCATCAATAGTGAGGTTAGAACCTAGGTACTTAAACTTTTTTTGCCATAGTCAGTTTTTAAGAAAAAATTTCGACCATAGATTGTCAAAGAAGCCCATCCAAAAATTTACTGTAAAGCACTGAAGTTTTTTATGAAACACTAGTGGGCCAGGCAGACGTTGCCCTGCCCTGAAAAAAACACTTAGTACCCTATTCCGGCGCCACCTACCGGGTCCAATTGTGAATCTAAACCTACCGATCTCGAGATACGTACCTAATTATCAAAAAAGTCGTTCATATTATTTTTTCGTGAGAATTCTTTTTTTCCTGCTATTCAGGGCGGAGACGAATCCAACAAATCAAAGATCATTTAAATTAGTCCAGTAATTTTTGCGTTATAAATGGTTTTTATAGTTTTTTATTATTATTCTCTATTGTAGTGCAGGCGAAGGGTTTTAGCCCATTCAGCCTCAAACTCAAAGAGGTTGGTACATGTATGGTATTACGAAGGTGAGATGTCAGATGTTACACATCATATCATATGACTACTATTAAGGCTCGCACGATTTATTTCAACTATCCCAAATATTATAAAGATTATTTATACAATCGGAATGCATATAAGCAAAAACAACGACATATTACGGAAATTACAGAATACCAGAGGCATGGTCGAAAAGGGTAGCAAAGGCACAATGCCGTGGGAAAGTATAAACAGACCCACAGAAATCTAAATAGAGTAGAATTGACATCTATTTCATTTTACATTGGTGTGAAGTTCACAAATATTTGTGTAAGATCTACAAGTACGGTATGTATTTATCACCATATTCTCATTAATAAATTTCGTTCATTTAATTTCAAAGCTAAACAAAAAAAAACATTCGGTTGACAAAAAGAGGAAAAACGTTTAGTTTGTTCACGTATTAATATACTTCTCATCAGAAACATCGAAACACTTCCGTTTTAAAATATACACATTCTTAAATATACACATTTTTCTGATAATCCTTACAAAACATAATAATAACAATAATGATAATAAATGTTAAAGCATGTTTATTTGTACTTCTAAGACTCAACATCTGACCGACGTAACGTTTTACATAATATTTTATGACCTATTTTAGGTTATTTATACCGGAAACGCGAGTAAAACCACTGGGCGGAACCTAGTGTTAATATAAATATAAACATTTTTTTTTCTCTTTTCCATCTACCAGCAATGGTAGTTCTATGTATTAAGATGTCTATGTCCATTACGCACTCAGGCTCAAAAACCAGTCTAGACTTAATACTCGTGAGCACGACTCAGGTAGAATGCAAATGTAACGCATTGTATGTTTGTTTGTGTGCTTGTTTATAGGCACCCGCTTATACACCTGTTTATAAGATGTAGTGATAGCTCAGGTCGTAGAGATGGCAGGCTTTGTGGAGAAGGTCATAGGTTTGAGTTCGAGTTATAAGTGAAAATTTGCATCGTGATGAATTTATGATGTCGATCGAGGTAGATCTCTCTAGGTGTGCTTACCACATTCTGCCATCATTACTTACCATGGGATTGTGGTTAAAGAGTCTACTGTTTAGCAAAAAAATAGACATTTAAACTGGTCAAAAATTCATAAAAATGTGTACACTGTCGTGCAATACATTGTAATATTACTGGCTGTAACTGTAGTGTACTTAGGTGCATAAGATTATTATAAAAATACAATTCTCTCATTAAATATAAAAAGTTATCTTGAAATAAAACGCATTAAATACTTAAATGATTTTCCTCTAACATCAGCTTATGAAGCTTTCACCAACAATTTAGTATCAGGGCGCTGTTGACAAAATAAAATACTCAAAACAAAAAACATTACTCAACTTAAATGAAGTCCCCACGTAGTGCGTAACAAACGTCTATAAGGCATCTAAAAACGTTTGGCCAACATCTTGGCCAGTGGTTGGCCGCCACAATGGCGGAGTGCGGGGCATTCAGCACACGTCATCACTGCGTGTCCGGTCGCTCCCCCAATAAATGAAATTTAACAGAATGAAGGAAAAAAATCAATACGAACACTAGTCAGTGGGTATCGTATCGGTCGGCACTATCACCCCTCTAATTTACTGCCTACGATAAAAACAATCTGACGTTTGTGTGCGTGGCGCGTCCACACTGACTGGCTATGACGCACACACACACCACTCATATTAACCGCTACAATATTCATGCGACATTATGAACGCGCCCTTATGTAATGTAATATATCGGCCATCAATAATTCCATTCGACAAGGAAGAAACAATTAACGTGGACATACTCACGGATATAGCAGCCGTCAAATGTTCTGAAAGTTGAGCATCCTAGCACTCGGCTCCGGCGAGGTCAGCGAACCCGGCAGACACGCAGACAAGCACACAGTCCGCCATGTTGGATTTTAAACGTCAATTTTGAATTTCAAATCCGCGAACTGTCAAACTCCGGACCGTCCGAAAACTTGGTGTCAAACTTAATTTCTCTCTGTTACTATTTTCGATTTCCGTATTATTTTGTTTGTTAAATTTTTGGTGTAGATTTTTAAAGTTTTATGTTGTAATTACGCCTATCTATAAACACTTTATCATTGTATAAAACGGTATAAAAATATTAAAATTATGAACCATGGAAAACTTGTAAATTAAAACGAAATATAAATATATATTAATAATAATAAAAACGTTCTAGCCGCTCAGAGTTCGAGCGCCTACTGACTTAAAATTTTTGGGTATAAAAACATGCTACAATAGCCTCCAGAGGGAACGAGCAATCTTGATACTTTCACTATACAGGAAATTCGCTGATATGAGGAAAAATCGGGGTTAATTGCACACAGAAAATTGATCTTTACATCCACCGAGAAAAGATCAAATTTGAACTAGACTCTTCAAATTAAAAACCAAAGACTTCCTTATAAAATATATTATTTTCTAAACATACTTACTTTACTACCTACCTACTTCATTAAAAATATAGGTACATTATATGAATATAGAATTTAATTATGTACATATTATAATGATTTTTGTGAAACATATTTTATACAAGTTGTCTGGAATTGTAAGTTGATCCATTTGTGATAAAAATAATTCTGATATCATGACAATCTAACAAACTTCATATTGGCGTCGAAAATCAATGTTTTCGTACCATTACACAAGTACAATCTCAATATATTGAAACTTCATGAAACTAAAAATTAATTACATTTAAATTGTCCAATATATTGAAAAATATTTTAGTTATAAGATCATACAATAGCTAGATAAACAGTTAACAGACGAAGAAACTATTACATGTTATGTGCCAAAATTTAGCCTTTTTTATTTGATTCACAAAATTGTTTTACGAATTAAATGTCAAATTATATTCAAGTTATTTTTTAATTTATTTTAGTTATTAGTTTTAGTTTTTAAATGTATTTATTATAACTTTACTGATCCTCATTAGATATTTAAAAAGTTTGAAATTTAAATAGATAATTACACCCAATCAAAGGATAAATAAATCTAAATAAAAAAAGTCGTTGTCAGTAGGCAACGGACCCAGAATGCTGGCAGCATTGCCACGTTGGATGGCAATGCTGATTTGTTGAGCGAGGTATATGCCAGCATTCTGGTCACGAGACGCGTCGACCAGTCGTTTTGACATTTCTCGGAAAAGGTGGTGTGCACTCGGCCCCCACGGACCCAGAGTTTCAACCCCAAACGGCTCAAATATGTTACTTGTATCTAAGTTACTGTATTTTCGCCGCTTGAGGCTCTCTGCTGACATGGCTGCACCACCGGCCCTATCCACTGTCTCTGGAAGATGAGACGGTGCTAAGGTATCAACACACGTGGCATCCCATACCAAAGGCCGACCCATCTTCCAGGGTATAAGTGTCATTCTATCGGGTCTCTTACCATCGTCACGAAACAAGCCATTTGGTTCTAAAATAGCTGTTACGTTGGCACTGGTAAGGGCCCGACGGATGACATCATTAATTATTCAATTATTATTAGTATATTAGGTGGTTGAGCAATAAATAAATTTATAATAAAAAAAAAAGTTATATTCTAGGTATATGAGTTGACTACAAAAAAAATACCTCGCCCAAATAATCTTGCAATCCAACGTGACCATGCCGCCAGCATACTGGGCACATTGCCTACCAACAACGACTTTTTTATTTAGTTTATTTTTGACATAGCCACAAAATTATATTGTATACTTAAAAACAACCAATGCATCGCAATATAATAAAGACAAACAATTAGAAAATTCAGAATATTCTATGACGTTGAAAATAAATGAATAAATATCCTGGAACATTTTTCACACACGGCTCTCTGATCCCAAACTAAGCAGAGCTTGTAATATGGAAACCAGATGACTGATATACTACATTTACTACTTTTTTTTTGTAAATACATACTTAAATAGATAATTTCACCCAGACTCAGGACAAACAGACAGATAAAGGATTACTGATTAATAAATAATTAACACGACATAGTATTTTTACATAAATTTCACTTTTTATAAACAAAAATAAAAAGTGAAAGTGCCAAGTATCAAGATCACCGAGGCACGGTAGCAACACGCGTGTGTGCGTGTGCGAGGGGGCGCGGGGCGCAATGGGGCGCGAGGGGGGGCCGCGGGTGAAATTTTTCGTTTTTCGCCCACTTTTCCGTCCCGCTCTAGTTTTTCGTCTCCCTCATTTTTTCTTCGCCCGTTTTCTTCTTCCTAGTGCCCCACCACATGTGTGCCGGCTACAGTATACGCGAAATAAACAGAAGCAATTGCTGAACATTTCCGGTTTGACCTACCATTTGTTTTATCCGAACGCGATAAGTACACAAAGCTTAGATAGAAACTCGCACAATTTTGTCATATACATATAAAGTATATGTATATGACAAAATCTATAAATAAAAGTAATTCCTTTATGACACAGGTTTTGATCATAATACTTGAATCTAATTTAATGGTGTAGTGGCAATCGACGCACAGTCGACCCGACACTAGATATGCATAATAATACTTAAAAAAATTAATAAGTTAAAGTTGAATTGTTGTTTAGTTATATACATATTTTAAAATATACGATTATTTATTATATTAATAGCTTTCCCCTTCGGTTTCCCCCGCGTTCCGAGAGATTTTATGTTTTCCCAGGTTAAAACTTATTATGATCGATCTCTATCCGTTGTGGCAAGAGTAACAAACATACACACACACACACACACCCTTCACATAAACTTTTGCATTTATAATAAAAGATTTTTATTCATAGCCCATAATTTTATTTATTATAATATGTACCTATATGAATTATTAGTTGTATGCGTTTTCATCATAACGTGTTCTTGATAAATCTAAACTATGTATCTTTTTGCACAATTTCGTGAAACCATTTAATTATGGTATAGTCTATTCATCACAAAAAAAAACTATTAGTTACGTTTTATCGCCATTTTAAATAAGACTTAAAAATATGCAATAATTTATCTGATCTCCTTGCGTATACTATGTAGAGCGCGGCCGCCCGCCCTCGCTCCTCGGCGGCGCCTTACTGCTATACGGAGTGTTCATTTATTACGCTATTATAATTTAATTTTAATTATGTTTTTTTACAATTATTTACGTTATTAATCGGCACATTACATAATGTTTATTTACTAGCATAATCGTTTAATTTCAAAGTGTAGTTTTATTGTAAAAAAATTTTTGGTATTTTAATTCTGTTGGTATATGTTGCCAGCTATTATTTCTTGAATTACACTATTTAAAATGAGCTATTTTATTTTCATCAAATACTTAAATTTAATTAAACTATGTTTCTATTATATCAACACAAACCTATGTTTCTATTATAGCTATTCAATGAAACTACATAGTTATAATGAATATTAGTTTAGAAGTAAAAAAAGTATACCCAAAAAACTAATATTAAAATATGTATACATATATCACACCACAAATCACCAAGTAACAGGTCCGGACAAAACCCCACCCTGTATACACGCAGAACTAGGAAACGAGGGAGTAAGTACACACGGCCTCCCCACCCCCCAGGGGGGGAGTACATGGCAAATACGCGAAAGCAATAGGACTTTTAAAAATTCTCCAGAAATATGATTTATGTGTTGACGGCAAGCGCCTCCTTTCTCTCGCTCAAGGACGGGGCCTGATTCGATTTTTAAACCACCCTGTGTAGGCTAAGGCCTCTTTTCAGTGAAAAATAAAAAATAAAATTTATATTGTTTTTTTTTCAGACTTAAAACCGTTTGGTGTAAGATTTACGAACGAAATTGGAAATTTTTATTGTACGTGAATTTTGTTCCTTAGAAAACCTTGGTTATAACGTGACTGGATAAATTATAATACCTACAGTTATATCTACATTATAATTCAGATATGTTACTACGTCTTCATTTTATTATTAGTGTTGCCAGTATCCATTTATAACAGTTTTACTGAAAAATATGACATAAGATAATAGTCATAAAGTTCAAGGCTCAGTGGTAGTGACGTCGGATACCGCGGCGAAGGTCGTGGCTTCGAATCCTACAATGAGCTCGAGCTTTCGGTGAAGGAAAACATCGTGAGGAATCCATAGAACGGTGGTAGGGTACTTTGTAGTACCCAATTAGCTGGCATAGGTGTGTTCCGACAACTGCACTTGAGTTCCCATCTAGGCTTACCACATTCGACTTCTAATATTATAAACGTGAAATTTTGGATGTTTATATATATATTTTAATTCTGGATAAGCTTGTGTTTGACCACAATCTCACCATGGTAAGTGATGATGTGGCCGAAGGTGGTAAGCACACAAAGCCTAGATGGGAACTGGCTCTCAAGTGCAGCTGTCGGAACACACCGATAGGTGCTTGGCGACAGATTTTCAACTTGAGTATGGTAGCCAGCAAGTCGGGTGCTACAAAGTACCTTACCACCGTGCAATGGTTTTCTCACGATGTTTTCCTTCACCGAAAGCTCAAGCTCATTGTAGGATTCGAACCTACGACCTTCGTCGCGGTATCCGACGTCACTACCACTGAGCTACCACTGAGCTATCATCGCCTTAATTACGCAATAACAGCTGAAGGGATTTTGAAAGTTGGCACATATAGATCATATCCAAGAATAACATAGGATACTCTTTATCCCGGGAAAAATAAAGCTCTCGGGTGCAACCGCGGGAGTCAACTAGTACATACATAAATTGATAATTACACCGGCACGGCATAATTGACGATAACTCTCAATGCACAAAATCAAAATTCAGTTCAGGCCCTGGTTGGGAACTTATGAACGTTACAATTGACTCTACCACCGGCTCAACATACACTTAAACTGAGAAGACTCTGGCAAGAAACTCAGCTAGGTTTTTTTTTGTGTAGTGGATATTTCTTGATCATTTACATTTTCAAAAATACATTAGATACATTTTCTAATATACACTTCGCCAGGGGGATGCAGGTGCAGAGAGAAACTACTACAACCATATATTTCTGTGTTGCACTTGCACGGTCCTGTATGTAAGATAAAAGTGTCGATAAACTTCGTAAAAAAAACTATTTAAGTACTACAAATTAAAGTAGGTAATAATTTGGAAAATTCCTAACGTATAGGTCAATTCTTAACCATGCAAATACACGTATGATGCGAAAGGGCCATGAAAAGAGCGACCGCTTTTTTTAACTTTTCGATAAGCTTGTCTGCTGGTGCAATCTCACCATGGTAAGTGATGATGTGGCCGAAGGTGGTAAGCACACAAAGCCTAAATGGGAACTGGCTCCAAAGCTAAAATTAGTAGCGGTTTGAATCTAACAATTAACTTGAACCTTCTGTAATGGAAATATTACCTCGGTGGTTGGGTACTTCATAGTAGTCAGCTTGTCAGTCCTGGTCAGCTACTACTCTCATGCCAAAAATACGGTTCGGTAGTCACTTGTCACCAGGAGACACTCCTGCCTGAATTCTTACTCACCGACATAAAATAAAAAATTGATCAAGTGCGAGTCGGATTCGCGCACCGAGGATTCCGTACAAGCTTGTAGGTATTTAAAGTTCGTTCATCACGGGAATCGAGTCTCAAAGATTTTTCTTTTTTATTCCGCTTTGTCGTTTTTTTTCTGATGTAAGTACAAATGACAGTTTTCGGATTTATTCCTATACTTCTATTGATTTTTGCCAAATTGTATGGTTTCTAGGCCAACGGGAAGTACCCTATAGGTTGCGTGAGTCAAAATATGCGGCCTAAATGGAGCACCTGCCCCTAGGGATTGCAGACCTGAGTATTTGATATTCATTTTACCTTGATACCTCCACGCATTCCTCAGAAAAATGGTCTTGACAGGCGGACAACATAGTGATCCTATAAGGGTTCCGTTTTCCTTTTGAGGCACCCTAATACCTAATACCCATAAAACGAAATCTCATTCCAATCGCGTATCTCATGGCCCCACACGGTGTCCCTTATAAAAAGCCACCCTTATTATCCCGAGATGGTTATTTGACTCGCTTTAAAGATTCCAACTGTCCTACATTTTGTATTGGTAACAAAGATCATATTAAAAACAAGGGCATGTTTATTTCTTTATCTTCACCCTTCATGCTAACAAACAGGTCACTTGATGGTAAGTGACTGCCGTTGCATAGACATTAGTAATACCAGGGGAATTAGCAAGATGCCTTCGATCCACTGCAGAAAAAAAATGTCTTGCCGGAGTCTTCTCAGTTTAAGTATAAAATTGTTAAACATTTGAAAAAAAAAACGCCAATATAGTCAAAATATTAAAAAATGTTACCTTGCTGAGTTTCTTGCCGGTTCTTCTCAGTTGAAGACTGACTTCCGAACCAGTGGTGACTTCTGTATTCCGACCTTCATAAGTGCCCTTCTAGTGTGAATAAATGGTTTTAACTGGAGTTGCAAGCGTCCATAGGCTACGGTAACCGCTTACCGTCAGGTGGGCCGTAAGCTTGTTTGCCACCTAGTGGTATTAAAATAAAAATAAAAACTTTGACTTTGAAGTGTATTCTGAACCGGTGGTATATAGAGTCAATTGTAAACGTTCATAAGTGCCTTACCAGGGACGAAACGGAATAAATGAATTTTGATTTAGGGTTTGAAACCATGGCACGGTGGTAGGGTACTTTGTAGTACTCGACTGGCCCTCAAGTTGATTATCTGTCACCACGCACCTGTTGGTGTGTTCCGACAGTTGCACTTGAGAGCCAGTTTCCTTCAAGTCTTTGCTTGTAAACAGTCCTATAATTCATTGTTTTGTTTGTCAAAGCAAATAATAATACGAAACAACGCTTGCATTTTACGAATATAACCAAAATATTACACTCACAAGCTAAAACAAACTCTACTCTTCTCCGATAAGATTGAAAGTAGTAAGCATAAGAATGGAGGGTTGAAGATTGTTGACTGCACGTATATAGTCCGGGAGCCATCCTCTCTATAACATTAACATTTTTTGGTTTGTCTTTTTAGGATTAAGGCGATGATAGCTCAGTGGTAAGTGACGTCGAATACCGCGACGAAGGTCGTGGGTTCGAATCCTACAATGAGCTTGAGCTTTCGGTGAAGGAAAAACATCGTGAGGAAACCATAGCACGGTGGTAGGGTACTTTTTACCCGACTGGCTGGCTACCGCCCTCAAGTTGAAAACCTGTCGCCAAGCACCTATCGGTGTGTTCCGACAGCTGCACTTGAGAGCCAGTTCCCATCTAGGCTTTGTGTGCTTACCACCTTCGTCCACATCATCACTTACCATGGTGAGATTGTGGTCAAACATAAGCTTATCCAGAATTTAAAAAAAAAAAGCATCAGAAGGAATTTTTGCTTAGTCTATGGGCTGGAGTGTAACACAGGCGTTTTACCTCGAGAACGCGAGCGAAACCGCGGGACAAAACTAAGTAATCTATACTATTAATATTTTATAAGAGTTTGTGAGTTTGTGAAGTTGTAGGGGGTAATCTCTGGATCTACTGAACCGATTTTGAAAATTCTTTTACCAATAGTAAGCCACGTTATTTGTGAGTGTCATAGGCTATATTTTTATTCCGGGAAAATATAAGATCCCACGGGAACGTGGGTGAAACCGCGGTGCATAGCTAGTCATAAATAAATTGGATTGGAAAAAGAGAAAAAACAAACAATGAAAATAATAATGTCGACTTGTCTACAGTGCTACGACGTAGAGCCTCTACGAAATAATGTTGCTACGTAATGAATTTCTAATATTTAATCACCCATTTAGAAAGTTATATACTGTTATTATTGTTTTTAATCTCACATGACAACCCGGCAGGCGGGTCACCTGATGGTAAGGGAATACTTAAGACATTAGAAATACCTGCGGGATTGCCAATGTCAATACACCTTATTACAATGCCTCAAAAGACTATGAAGCTGTAGATTTACTGTCTCTGAAGCTGAGCCCTGGAGTGGCTGGAGTCAAAGAAAAGAGGGACTATTGTAAAAAAACCGGGGAGTTTGTTTCGCCGTTTCTTCTCCTGACAGGTCTTTTTTTGGAAATGGTGGTAGCAGTAACAATAGCATTAAAAATAGCAATAAGACGTTCAATAAGTGTTCCTTAAGTGTCCCAAAATTGAATAAAACGTTTTGATTTGATTTGATTCTTGGGGATATAGATGATGATAACTCATTCACATATTCAAAAACTAGTACCTAATTTGTTCTTGTGAAAACATAACTACTATTTTCTATCACCTAACCTTAGGTGAAGCATTTTTATTCAAACTCTTGAACAGTTCTCGACAGACAAGACTTTATTTTTTTAATAGACAATACTACATCTGTATTACGTTAACTAGGTGGCGCCACTAGTCGCTATTAATTTACATTTTGATACACAATTTGACAATTTTATCATAAAAAAATTAACCATAAAGAATAGATATCAATAAATAAAACAGGTGAAACGAAGGCCGAAAGCCTCTGAATCAAATCAAACAATACGGAATCAAAGTGAAATTAAAAAATAAATATAAATCAGTACAAATCGGCTGACTGACGGATAGCGCGGATTCACAGCAAAACATATATAATATTTTCTTTCTCTAAAAACTATCTACTATCCAGTTTCCCCCCTCTTCCCCCCACATCCCCCCCTCGGTGATACATCTGTGTGTGTGCAAAAATTCTTACAACCGTACACATCCACCCTCCGCTTTCACGGTTCTAATTTTTCGGGAATTTGGGCCATATTCGTAAATATGAAATGGAAAAAATATTTCGCGAGCAATGCGAATTTGGACTTTAATGTTGTTGTTGTTAGGTAGTGTTTGGAGTGAGGGTGGGCTGGAAAAAAAATTACTTCATATGTCGTCCTTAAGACGGAGCGCCGCGCTTCGTATGTGTGTTCGGAACATAGATTGAATGGAGACGACGTTGTACTCACAAGTATACTTTAATAAAAATTTATTTATTAAAAATATTGTAAATGAAATTAATCTCCAATAATTATGAAATTTTACCGCAAAGCTGGAAAACATAATAGATAATTCTAAGTTTAATATTAATTTAGTGTTCGCCCAAATGGATGAAATTCGACCATATGTTTTTTGGAAAAACAAATCGTTTATTTTTGTTGTTATTGACGTGATAGTAAATGAGTTGACAAACAGACGAGACAAAGGGGTAAGATTAGAACTAAGCAATTACTAACTTCAAAAACAACGTAGACTTTCAATAATGTATTTAACTAGTCGCACTGATCAAATTTACGTGTTATGGCGGCAAAATTTCAAAATTATGACTGACTTAGTAAACAACAAACACAAGCAGACCAGCCTCTACAAACAGCACCTGTTCACAAGTACGACGCGTGTGGCAGCCACGGCCCTCCTCGTCATATAGACTATTAAACCGCGGAGCACAGAGAGAGATTTTTACTGAGTAACTGCACAACCCATGTGTGACTTTATAGGAAAGGATAATCATCCTTATATTTGAAACTATCTTTTTTGTATGTCAGAATTCTAACAAGCAGGGGGGGCGGTCACTTGATAGAAAGTAACTACCGTCGCCTGTAGATAAACTTAGGGAGGTTTATGGGTTGCCAACATTTTACAATTCATATAAGACACGGCTTTTTTATATACCACAAGTGACAACGAGGCAGGCGCGTCACCTGGTGGTAAGTGACTACCGTCGCCTATAGACATTAGCAATACCAAGGGCATTGCCAATGTGTTGTACACCTTATTACAATGCCTTAAAGGCAAACTGCATCTCAAGTGCAATTGCCAGAAGACACCACCAGGTGCTTGGCGACAGATTTTCAACTTGAGGGTGGTAGCCAGCCAGTCAAGTGCTACAAAGTTTTAACAGAACTTGCCGATAAGAAAATACCTGATTGATTTAATGAAAAATATATAATTTAAATCAGCCATTCGACTCCATATCTTTCATAGTCCATCACCGAGCAATATATATAGCTCAAGCCGTAGCTACCAACAAATATATTATATTTTCCTATATGTTAGTTCCATCATTTATACTTTATTACTGTATATACGTACAACTATTTATACAAAAACCTACAAAGTGTTTGTCTCATACATTTATATGTGATGTATACACGAGTAGGGAACGACGGGAGGGAAGTCAATTAAAGAGTTTTTCCTTAATAAGAAACTGAAAGAATTCATTTATTATGCGATATGTAGGTACCTGATTCTGATTTCATTCTGTTGTGATACCTAACGTTTACTGCTAATACTTTTCATACTTTTGACCCCTGTAAAGTTCTCAGTGTAACAAACAGCGTTGTAAATACATCGCAATACCAATAAGGTTGTCTATTGCAGCGAATCTATACGGCCTAGGTTTCGATGGAGTCGAATGCCTTTCTTCGTTCTTTCGTAGTCCTCAAACGCCATTTTAGCTGGTAATTGTGGTAATACGACTTTTCTGTAGGTCAAACTATATTTTTAAACATCATTATTTACCTATGCTCCTAAATTTCAAACAAGAGCAACATTTAAATAATCATGAATTTTATCATGCCTACTAAAACATCTTATTGGCATTACATAGTTTTGAAAATATTGCCTATAATTGCGAAAATATGGGGATTTGTGTGGAAATAACTTGCTAGTGGGGTTATAAGACCAACGAATATTTATTGAAGGCCTAAAATTAAAAACGTTTTACTCTTTAAATCTCTTTGCCTAAAATTATGTTGCTGAATTAAATAAGAGCAAAATACATTGGGTAACAATATAATCCAATAACTGGATAATTAATATCCTCCTCTCGATCGACGAAGCGTACTTTGCTGGCCCCTACAGATTAGTGGATTTGGTTTGCACATTCATCAGATATTGAGCCAGATTGTCTTTCTCCGCTAACTGAATATCGATATTATTCAAAAGAAGACACACACAAATTGAATTATAAAACAGTATTTTTATTCTAATATAGCGCCATCTATCGAACACATTGAAAGTAATTTGACACGTCGGTAACTTAAAATAATCGTCTACTTACAAGTACGAAATTTACACAATAGATGGTGCTGTAAAATAAAATATTCTTCGTGAAATCTCACGAGACATTTTCATTTGTCAATTTTTAATGTCATACATGTGACGTCTCAAATTCTTGATCAGGAACAGAATGGATATCATATTTATAATAACTTATAAATCATGAAAGTAACTAATAAAATTATGAAGTCACAAAAAACATAAATGCAAATCTACAAACCTGAAACTGACACGAAGAAACCAAAATGGATGACATGCCCGAAAGGTGAATCCGAATACCCAAGTCTGGCTTATATCTTCCCTCTGAGTGAGCTGATCCTGGTCAAAGAATCAAATCCATTACACGAACTCATCAGCAAAACTGGAATTGGCTACACAATATTCAATAACCAAGGACAAAAAGTATTTCTAGCTATACAAGAGAACCGTTGTAGAAATTTCGACGTCAAAATATATAATATCTACGGTAACGAAGCGATAGAAGTAAAAAGTCGTCGAAAATTCTGTCTGAACAAAGTATTTGTGTGGGCGCCACCTGGAAACTTCGCAGGTTCTATCATACAATCCTGCGGGCACACGTTTCTCGTGAAAAACCAATCCAACGAAGTGATTTCGAAAATAAAAGCTCAAGGTTTATTCAATTTCACTTTCGATATACTATCGAATAATAAAAAAATAGGTGTAATTAAAAAACAGTGGGAAACGGCAGCTATGGTCAATGTGAAAAACTTTGGAATTTGTTTTCCAGTCGAATTTAACGTTGTAGATAAAGCTGTGTTGATTGGGGCATGCTTTTTGATTGGTTACTTGAAATATTCGTAATATACATCTACTATGTACTTACTTTCATAACAAGTTCAATAATGTAAGCTTTTGACTAGCGCCTGCAAGAAAAGTTATAGCAATTACAGCGCAACAAACTTTTGCTACTCATCTATATTTACTAACTCTCGTCAAATTATGTCATATAAAAGTATGCTACTATAAAATAAAAATTCATTATGTTATCTACTATGAAATGTAATTTATAAAACTAGGCCGTATACGAAGGAAGGTAAGGAGTAGCAAATAAAAACAAAGAATTATTACAAAAAATTGACCATGTTTATTAAAACTTAAACCTAATAATACAATCAGTCTTCACTTAACTTAAACTTTACAAATCAAATCTAACGCCGCCTTTTTTTCTGTGGAGTCCTCACTTCTAGCTCCCCATTCTGTTCCTCATTCTCCTCATGAGCCTTCCTCCTCACAGGTCCTGTATGCATAATTGGCACAGCCCGTTCGTCTTTATTCTCCGATATTTTAGGTGCGATCACTGATAATACACCGTCTGAAGATAGCTTAGACTGAACACTATCTGGATTATATCCTTCGGGCAAAGCATACCGTCGCTTGAAGTGACGAGTAATATATCCATGCTCGTCTTTCCTTTCCTCGTGCTTTCCTTCAATCACGATGTAGCCGTCAGCTGTCATCACAGATATCTCCTCTGGATCGAAGTGCTGAACGTCCACGTTGACTTGGAATTTGTGTTTGTCAGCGTGTATGGTGGAGCCGACGTCGCGTGCTGATGCAGCAAGGTTTCTCCATGGACGAACGTAGTCCCGTAGTCGCATAGCTGGTCGGTCGAATATGTCGGATAGAAAATCGTCCGGTGCTAAGTCCAGACCGAAAAGTTGGTCGCGAAGACGTCGAGGACGAAGCTCGCAATCCATTAAGTAAGGTATTAATGCCATTGTTGTGTATTATTGCTTTATCGCTCTCAAGTCGCTTACAATATAACTCAGACTTCGTTAGGGATAACTGACTGACGTAGTCGCGTTTCGCTCGCTTATATATTTCCAGCGAGACGGCCGGCGGATCGAAACGTTTCTAGTAAGCTCGGGGCGATGAAAGAAATATCTAGAAAAACATTTTAAGCGCCATCTATTGTTGAATGGCAAATTTCACTTAAGAAATTTCTAGTTTAGTATTTTAGACTTGTTTAATTCACGATCTGAAAGAATTAAGAGTGAGATCTTTATTAATATCACAGTATATATATATAATTAATAATTATGCTTCACCAAAAAAATGTGGGCTTATATAATGATTACGATTTATATAAAATTTAAAATTATATGAGTAATTTATGCCCTCTGTTGTCGAATAGATGAATCTAGCTGGTTGAACGACATATAAGTTTATGTTTTTGTCAAAAGATGGCAGAGAAAACACACAATCACCTTTATTTACTACGAATGTGCGTTCTTTATGTCAATCTTATCTTATTTTCATTATTTGTTATAGTTTTGTCACATTGTGCTACTTGTAGTAATAAATTTAAAAAAATAACATATTGAAATTCAGGCATTTCGCTACTCACAACAAGGTGGCACTGTATGGTATACTTCGTAAATTATAATGCAGTTCTAAACACCTATTTTTTTTACTAAATGTCATTGGTTCTAAAATAATAATAAGTAGACTAGACATAGGTTACATAATTAATTCAAAGTCAAAGATAAGGCCACTTATTCAGTTTAGGTAGTTTAAGACCTTACTCCTCTGTGGTTTAGGCCTAAGAGAGCAATCTACTTTTTCAAATAATATATTTTTTAACCACCTATAAAATAGAACAAAAAATATTTACAAGTAAAACAATTAACTTAATTAAAATCCCTTAGTTATTTATTTTTATCGTTATTAGTACTTATTGTGGATATAATATAGGTAGGTAACCTACAATTCTACATAGATATATTATTGTCATAAAATATAATCCAATGCTATCAAGCAAATTAATTTAGTTCTTAGATAGGTTACCGTAGTTACCTTATACATATTATATAATTGCTAACCTGATGGCACAGACAATAATAACCTAGGCGATTTACATAATTACTAAGTAGGTAAATATCAATTTACACCATCAATAAATTAATCATCATAATCGAATGAAATGTGATCGGCCTAGTAATTCCTACTTAGCTGAGTTTTATCGTATGTCAATAAGTACTGGCCGTATAACATAGAGGGACCTACCTTATTATTCTTTCCGCCTCCAGTAACCTCAAATATTAACACACAAGCTTGTTCAAGCTTCGTGAATACATTAGGTAATTTTTTTTCGTTGAGCATAGACAAAAGTTACAAATATATAGAAGCTGCGATACGACAGGATTTCCAAACAATGATCTTTGTGTGTGGCGATTAGTCATTTCATTACTAGGTACCGTCAAACAAGCCAACTTTGCCCGTTTTTTTAAGAAAATCGAATATATTACAAGTTTTTTCTATAGGACTTAAGTATATTTTTTCATTTACTACAACTATATGACCATATGCACGCATTTGCTATGTAAAATATTAAAAAAAATAAAATTTAAACCAAGATTTGTTCGATTTTGATGGTGGGCAAAATAATCCGGACTTTTAGCCAACATTGCCCACTTCGATTTTCGACGCAAATCAAGCTCTATAAATACGTAGAAAGCAGCACGACTACAATTTAAGGCAATCTTAACCTTAGTATTAAAATACTGTTTGTAGTTTAAATATGTTCGTGATAAAAACAGTGGGCAATGTTACCTAGCGGTTAATGCCCTTTTCCATACAAGGCTCAACAAACGGTTTAAGATTTTAAGGGTTGTCACATTCCAGTAAAATGATTAAGTAAATGTTATTTTCACTTTTCTTTTGTGGGTGTTGGGTGCATATGAATAGACGTTAAAATGGTACCTAATTAAATGAAATATTGTATTCAAAATTAAATGTTTATTCCAATTTCGTTGACAATTCGACATAATACCGTTGTTCTATTTTGAACATTTCAATAGCGTCAGCTTTAAGCTGTAAATGCTATATCAAAAAATGAGATCAATATATGTCCAAACTTTAACCAGCTTTAACATCACGTTGGAGTAATTTTTATATGCACGGGACCCTATTTCAAGTCTTGGCTTTCTTGGTGTAATTCTAGACTTGAATTTCTGAAATTAAAAATAAGAATAAAATTAAAGCTAAGTGGATCTGCAGATGTATAATAAAAGCTGCCATCTACTCTAATGAAATATACCCTATCCCTATACACAAACAAACATACAGTCCCAAACTTCACCTCTATATATATACTGCGTGAAATTTTAATCAGTTTTCCTCTTACGGGGTCATTATACTCATCATTATGAACAACTTTTACTATGTAGCCAAACCTGAATACGTGAAAAATAAATCAGCTGTTCCCTACATTTATGTTCGCATAACTCGTCAAAATTTAGGGAACAGCTGATTTTTTTATGAGTACAATGACTCCTTAAGAGGAAAACGGTGATTAAAATTTCAGCCTGTATAAATATACATCAACTGCACCAGGTACTAATATATTTTATAACATAAGAAATTAAGTACTTTATTTTAAAGTCGTTACTTAAGAAATATGTAATTGAGGTGTTTGATGTTTTGTTTCTGTGGTTTTGCGTTAATTCAACCTGTTACAAAATAACTAAAAGTGACAACCCTGAGTGCTTTTTGATAACGGGCAATGTTGGCATGGATGGGTCTGAATAGTTTAGGGTAACTTTGCCCATCATTAGAAGTTTTGATTTATAAAGTCCTGAATAATGAAACTATATTTAAAATACTCAACAACTGATATTCTATAACATACAGTAAAATACACTTACCTGTGTTTTCGCCATGAGGTAAAATCCACAAACGCTTTCCTTAGGAAATTTGCCCGCAAAAACATACACCGCACTCGACAAGCTCTGACAAGTTACTAAATGAACTTTGGAACGAATGCGTTAGATAGTGTTGCCACAAATATAATCAACTTTCCACCCAAATAATAAATGTTGCCATAAAACGAAAATTGTTTCTTATTTAAGCGGTTTTGCTTATAAATTGCTTTTAGGGCAAAGATACCTTGATTGGCAAAGTTGGCTTGTTTGACGGTACTACATATACTCTTTGGGTACGAGTTCTACCGATGTCGGTAGCATCGCCCCTTCCACGCCCCTTCCGTTGCAGATAGTCAGATAGATATTGTATTCGGGGATTTTTCTAGAAAGAATAACAGTCAGTTATTCTTCAGAATTCCCCGAATACATAAATACCTATAAGTAGGAGTAGGTAGGTGTATGATGGAGGACAATTCTTTGTTTAAATAATGTTTTTGGTTTAAATCGTATAAGTAAGTACCTACCTAATTACATAAAAATATACACATTAATAATAGACTTTAAAAACTAAGTTATCTCGTAACTCAATTAACTTTTTAATTCGTAAAAACATAAAAGAGTTGGTATTGGTAGGTCTAGGTTTTAAAGGAACTGACATTAGATACCTAGGAAGCTTATTTACAAATACCTATGAGAAGTAGGTACCTACTCAGGTAAGTAGGTAATTTTGAGTAAAATAATTTTGAACTCATTCCGTAACTTGATGAATCAAACCTAACCTAATTACCGCTTTAATTTAGATTACTTCTAGAAGTTTCGAGGATATGCTGGAAAATAGCCGTTGTCTTAATAATAATCAATACACAGTACAGTGCCATTAATGTTGCCATGTGTGGCGTAGAAAAAAAACTACAGCTCTTATTTATTTTCAAAAGAGAATACTTGGTTAATGGGGAGGGAGGCATGCTGTCAATTTATACCGCAATTTAAATGTAAAATAACAAAGTAGGTACTCCAGATTAAACGAAACTAAATGTATGAGCCTTAAAGTTTTAAGACTAAAACTGTCTAGGATTATATTAAAGTATAAAATGAGGACATACAACATTTAACTTTTTTTTTATGTCATCAGTGACAACGAGGCAGGCGGGTCACCTGATGGTAAGTGACTACCGTCGCCTATAGACATTACCAATACCAGGGGGATTGCCAATGTGTTGTACACCTTATTACAATGCCTTAAGGGCAAGGGCAACTGGCTCTCAAGTGCAACTGCCGGAACACACCAATAGGTGCTTGGCGACAGATTTTCAACTTGAGGGTAGCCAGCCAATCAAGTATCCACATAGTATACCACAAAGTACCCTACCACTGTGCTATGGTTTCCTTCACCGAAAGCTCAAGCTCATTGTAGGCTTCGAACCCAGGACCTTCGCTGCGGTATCCGACGTCACTTACCACTGAGCTATCATCGCCTTACTACTTGACAGAAATGATATACTCAAGAATTTAAGGCTTAAACATTATAGTTTCGTTTAATCTGGAGTATCTACATTGTTATTATAGATTTAAATATATTTTTTAGACACGAGTCTGTGTCTTTCCACCACTGGTTATATTGTTTCTCGCAGTTGTGTTCTCTTGCGTTAGTCAAAGTATATGTATAAATTCAAACTTCGTAAATTTACATTAAGCATATTGTTACATGAGCCGCGAGAGAATTTAAATCGATTTTTTTAAGATTAATAAAAAAAACATTTAAAAATTGACAGTTCAAATCAATGTCTTTTTGTTATTAGATATTGAATTAGGTATATGTAAATTAGCACCAGCGACAATGCCACACTTAAATAAGACTATTAAAGTATACAATCAATATAGTACTGAGTTTCTTGCCGGAGTCTTCTCAGTTTAAGTGTATTCCGAACCGGTGGTAGAGTCAATTGTAACGTTCATGAGTGCCTTACCAGGGCCTAAACTGAATAAATGAGTTTTGAGTTTGAATTTGAGTTTGAGTACATATTTACAAATAAATAAACACAAAAATTGAGCGTTGATTACTGTGCGTTTGAATGTCAAAGTCAATCAAATTCCATAAGGAAACTATAAATCCAAATGCTTGCATATAGTTACAATAAGTGTAGTAATTTTTTAGATGGTATCATTGACCTGTGTATCAAAAATACATAGATAATAATCCGGACACAACTAGCGCTACAGCGGTGAGTGGCAAAACTCAAAACCGGATATAGTTCGAACATTCTAGGCAAAGCGATACATTTGCCAAAATAAGTTAATTATGAATGAAACTTGTATGTTTTATGCTTTTATTGAACTATGGACGCTATGATACATGATACGAACGTAGCTTTGATTACAGTCTCATATAGAAATATATTTTTTTACAGGACATTTTAGAAAGTTCTAGATTGTTCGAGAACATTCCATGGAATTTCTGAGGCCGATACTAGCGCTATCTAGTGACGAATAGCAAGACTATTGAATACGAGGAGGTATCGTCAACATTTTGCTGCTCCCAGTGTTTTAATATTTTGTAAATTCTTGTTTTGTGAAATTTATATTATTTCATACACTTATTGTTTGTAACTTTATAAATTAATTTAAGAATAAAATATTAACTACCTACTGTGAGTTTGTTGTTTACTAAATCACTCGTAACTAAATTCAATTTCTTTATTCCTTTTTTGCCGCCATAACCCACATATATTATCAGTAAGACTATAATAATATAAATAATTAAAAAATATAATAGGTCTAAGTTGCTTTTTTGAAAAGAGTAATTGCTGAGTTTATTGCCGGCTCTTCTCAGCAAAAGCAACCTTCCGAACCGAGCGTTAGAATTTAACATGAATCAAATTGACGATTAAAAATACTTGTATGAGTTTACTTAATAAATATATATTTGAGTTTACTACATACAAACGGGATAAGCACTTACCAACCTTATTACACAAATTGGCCGCTTAAAAGCCATTTTTTTAAACAACTGAATCTGAGTAGGTATCTAATGAAATCATGAATTGATTATCTTAATGTTATAATTATTACTAGGTATATTTTCACGACTTTGTCTTCATAGTATAAAATCTTCTAATTCTTTACTTTGCTATTACTGATACATGATATAAATGTCTATTTTTCAGTGGTGTCATAAAATTCTTTAAAAGTATTTTGTATGAACGTAACAAAATTGTGTAATATGTACCTAGAGGTGCAAACCCCTGACATGATATGCGTCAAATCTAGAATATTCTACTCATCCACAGATGGCGCATGCTCCTACCGACTATAAAAGCGATTTGACATGCCGCCCGGCGTCATTTCAAAAATTGCGAAGAGCACACAGAGCGAAATATCGTTGCGATACATACACGTGTAATTTATCCGCGCCAGAACTAAGTAAAGCCTGTGAATATAACGTTATCTTATCCTATTCTTCCTGAAGTTATAATTTGTGAACTGTGATAATCTAAAGCAGCGAAAATGCCGGAAGAAATGCAGACCCAAGGAGAGGTTGAGACCTTCGCCTTCCAGGCGGAGATCGCCCAGCTTATGTCCCTCATCATCAACACATTCTACTCAAACAAAGAGATCTTCCTTCGTGAGTTGATTTCCAACTCTTCTGACGCCCTAGACAAGATCCGCTATGAGTCGCTCACCGACCCTTCGAAGCTGGACAGCGGTAAGGAGCTGTACATCAAGATCATCCCCAATAAGAGCGAAGGTACACTCACAATTATTGACACCGGTATCGGTATGACTAAGGCCGATTTGGTGAATAACTTGGGTACGATCGCCAAGTCTGGTACAAAGGCGTTCATGGAGGCGCTTCAGGCGGGCGCTGACATCAGCATGATTGGTCAGTTTGGTGTGGGTTTCTACTCGTGCTACCTCGTGGCCGACCGCGTGACAGTAACCTCAAAACATAATGACGACGAGCAATACATGTGGGAGTCCGCCGCCGGTGGTTCCTTCACCGTCCGCACGGACTTGGAAGAGCCTCTCGGCCGCGGTACCAAGATCGTCCTGCACATCAAAGAGGACCTCGCCGAGTACCTCGAGGAGCATAAGATCAAGGAAATCGTCAAGAAGCACTCCCAGTTCATTGGTTACCCTATCAAGTTGGTCGTTGAGAAGGAAAGGGAGAAGGAACTCTCAGACGATGAGGCTGAGGAAGACAAGAAAGAGGAGGAGGCTGAAGATGATAAGCCCAAGATTGAGGATGTAGGAGAGGACGATGAGGAGGATAAGAAAGACAAGAAGAAGAAGAAAACCATCAAGGAAAAGTACACTGAGGATGAGGAGCTCAACAAGACCAAGCCTATCTGGACCAGAAATGCTGATGACATCACTCAGGAGGAGTATGGTGACTTCTACAAATCCCTCACCAATGACTGGGAGGACCACCTTGCTGTCAAGCACTTCTCAGTTGAAGGCCAGTTAGAATTCAGAGCTCTACTCTTCATCCCCCGCCGTGCTCCCTTCGATTTGTTTGAGAATAAGAAGCGTAAGAACAACATCAAACTGTATGTCCGTCGTGTATTCATCATGGACAACTGTGAGGACCTCATCCCAGAGTACCTGAACTTTGTCCGTGGTGTTGTTGACAGCGAAGACTTGCCTCTCAACATCTCCCGTGAAATGCTTCAACAAAACAAAATCCTTAAAGTCATTAGGAAGAACTTAGTTAAGAAATGTTTAGAATTATTTGAAGAGTTAGCTGAAGACAAGGAAAACTACAAGAAGTATTATGAACAATTCAGTAAGAACTTGAAGCTTGGAATTCATGAGGATTCTCAGAACAGGTCTAAGTTGGCTGATTTGCTCCGCTACCACACATCTGCTTCAGGTGATGAGTCCTGCTCTCTCAAAGAGTATGTGTCACGCATGAAGGAGAACCAGAAACACATCTACTACATCACCGGTGAGAACCGTGACCAGGTAGCAAACTCCTCATTTGTTGAGCGAGTCAAGAAGCGTGGCTACGAAGTAGTCTACATGACCGAGCCCATTGATGAGTATGTAGTACAACAAATGAGGGAATACGACGGCAAATCACTTGTCTCTGTCACAAAGGAAGGCTTGGAGCTCCCCGAGGATGAGGAAGAGAAGAAGAAGCGTGAGGAAGACAAGGTTAAATTCGAAGGCCTCTGCAAGGTCATGAAGAACATCCTAGACAACAAAGTTGAGAAGGTTGTAGTATCTAACAGGCTTGTAGAATCACCTTGCTGCATTGTCACTGCCCAGTATGGTTGGTCAGCTAACATGGAGAGGATCATGAAGGCACAAGCTCTCCGTGACACATCAACAATGGGCTACATGTCGGCCAAGAAGCATTTAGAAATCAACCCAGACCATTCCATCGTCGAGACTCTCAGGCAGAAGGCCGATGCTGACAAGAACGACAAGGCTGTCAAGGACTTAGTAATTCTTCTGTACGAGACTGCTCTCTTATCTTCTGGCTTTGCCCTTGATGAGCCCCAGGTGCATGCATCCCGTATTTACCGCATGATCAAGCTGGGTCTTGGCATCGATGAAGATGAGCCCATTCAGGTTGAGGAGACGAGTGCTGGAGAAGTCCCACCTCTAGAAGGAGACGCTGATGATGCGTCGCGTATGGAGGAAGTAGATTAATCTCATAATCCGCCTATATTATATAGCTATGTCGTAATGGTATGTGAAATGTGATTGTATCGCTATTGTTTTGTGCACAGGTGTACAGCCAAAGACTGATTTAGTTCAAATTCCATTAATTAATAAATGGTAAACAACAATAATAATTAATTTTCTTGTTTTATTCTCTATACCCTTGATGTAATTAGCTAGAGACATAACTTTTCAATTAATGGTACATAGTTAATCTAGCTGTATTGGTCTGATTTAGTTCAAATTCCATTAAATTAAATAAATGGTAAAGAATAATCAATACAAAATTTTCTTATTTCATTATCTTTAGGTAGGTAGGTACTCTTACAACATTTAAATACAAAAAAAATTATAAAAACAAAGTTATTAACTAAAGACAAATAACATTTAGGAATTGAAAAGACTAACTTGATTTAATTTTAAAATGGTACAGCTAGCAGCCATAGGTCTGATTTAGTTCAATTTCCATATAAATGGTAGACAATAATAATTTATTTATTATTACTTATTTTATTTACTTTACTCTTTGATTGATAAAAGTTCAAAGTTATTAGCTAGAGACAACATTCACCAAAAACATTCTGTAAAAAACTAGCCAAGTCTCGTTGGAGCTGCTTGTTAATCTCTAAAAAGTAATGAAATCTAGACAAAGTCTTGCCAAGTCTAAGGTTCCTTACTGCGATTTATTTATTATTTTAGTTAATGTTGTGTGACTTGGCCGGTCAAAGTCAAAACCATTTATTCAGTTTAGGCCCTAGAAGGGCACTTATGAAGGTCGAATTACAGAAGTTACCACCGGTTCGGCAGTCAGCCAAAATATTTTTGGACCATCTGACTATATTGGCTTTTATAAATGTTTAACAATTTTATTCTTAAAGTTCAACATTCTTTATACGTTAGTGGGTACAAGTCAATTTTGTTTACACGTAATGTTATATCTGTTGTAACTACCTATGTTTGTTAAGCGAGATAATAGCTCCAAGCAACACATGCATTCAGCATAATAATTTTTATACTGTTTGTTTCAGGCTCGCCTATACATAAGTATTATTGAAATACGCAGCTTTATCAAGCCTACAATTGACTGGTTATTGAATCAACGTTTTCCAAGTGGCAATTTTCTATCGTCAATGGGTAGCGGTTCTGGCGCTGGCGACAGATTGGTGCAATGGTGTCATGGATCACCTGGTTGTGTACCCTTCAACGGCCAAGGCACACAACATTAACTATAATAATAAAGAAATCGCAGTAAGGAACCTTAGACTTGGCACGACTTTGTCTAGATTTCATTACTTTTTAGAGATAAAAAAGCAGCTCCATCGAGACTTGGCTAGTTTTTTACAGAATGTTTTTGGTGGGATTTCACTTCTTTTTGTAGAAAAGTGGGCATATTGATTTATTTTATTAGATTTTCTTATTTGACATATTTTTTTCTTATAATGTTTTTATTTATATGCGTATTAAAAGCAGAAGGGGAGGCATTCGCCCAGCAGTGGGACGCTATAGGCTAGATTAAATTAGAAGATGTGTCCCACTACGCTGGATTTTTGCCATGACAGTCGATTTTTTTATGTACCAATAGTAGAATGGGGCATTACCATATCTCTAATACAGCTGAGGGTTCTTCATCAGATACTTCAGACCTTCGATTTTTGACATCAAATGAAGCGGCCCACCAAGTTGAGTATTTTTTGTAAAGGCGGTATCTCTCTCTAGTAGTTTGGTTGTAGTAGTATCTCAGCTCTAATAGTTTGGTTGGGCTCTTGTGTTTTCTAATCAGGGTCACCAGGTACTCCAAATCTTCGATTATCCTAGTTTATATAGTTTTCCCTATATGTGGCCATTAAACCCTAACTCTGTACCAAATTTCAGCTCTCTGAGTTTATGGGAAGTGCTTACTAGTTCTATTCTGATGATCATGCGTGATTGAGTGAGTGTCATAAATGCGAATCTTTGCTTTCGCTTAATTTCGGAACTAAATGACCTACAGACTTGAAATTTTGGATTTTAAGTATGAGATTATAGCTTACTGGATGACAAAATTGGTCTTTGGTCTGGTCTTATCCAGAGGTTCTCAAATAGGGGCCTGAAAATGCGACGAAATGGTTCCAGTAAAGGATGGTACGGCAGTGTTTGCTTTGCGCTCGACTTGGCGGGGGCACTGCCGTGCCCCCCGATAAAAAAATTGAATAGACATAACCTGATTTAATTTTAAAATAATGGTACCTACCTACATCTATATAGGCAGCATAGGTATCCTTCAACAAAAAGAATAACTCAATATTCAGAGAGGTAAGAGTGTCACACTTCCTTTTGTGTCGCACTCTTCCTAGCAGGGCCACCATCATGGATTTGTATTTTGAGTCTGCCGTTAATTTGTCGCCAAATATCAGATTTAGTCGGTCCTTAAATATGTAAAATGTTTTTTTAATTTTTAAATAAATCTCGGCGACAAAATATTGACAGACTCAATATCGAAATCCATGATGGTGGCACTGCCAGGAAGTGACATACTATTGTTGGTATAACTATTGTAGAGTTGGTATTAGGTACCTACGTATGTTATCGTGGCATTTTAGAATTAAAAATTAGTTACACGAGCATTCCGCTAGTGGCGCTGTCTGTGCTAACTTTTGTAAGTACAGAATTAGTTTTTTACCTATTCAATTACCTACTTAAAAGTGGTTAATTTCAGAGTATAAATCTATTTCACCCGCGTTCCGTGGGATCTTATCTCATCGCCTATCTAATATAGCCCAAGTTAATCTGGAATAATGTAGCATTCAAATTGTGAAATAATTTTTGAAATCGGCCCAGTAGTTTTTGAGTTTATTCGTTACATACATACAGGTCGTTCCTCATATTAGAAAGAAAGGTACCGTTTAATATGAAAGCACACTTATCCGAGCCGAACGAAACGAATTTTAATAATGAGGAAGGAGAAGGGGAATAATGAGTGTGCGAGGTTTCATAGGATTTCATACAAGTAATTCTAAAATTAGATTCTTTAGGTTCCTTCGCTTCCTTCGGCTCTGATAAGAGTGCGTTCACCTTTAGTATTCTAGAATGATTGTAGATTATTATAAGATAGATAACACAGACCCCCACAAGGTGCCTATCTAAAATAGGTTCGGCGAGGCGATTTTAACTAGGTAATTGAAATACAATTCAGCAATTGTTTGAATTGAAGCATTCTGTATTGTCTGTCTGTATTTATTTATATGTACTACTAAGAATTTATTTCAGCTTCAATGTCGATTAGTTTTCACAATCGCACCGCTAGATGGCTAGAGTGACTTGCTTAAAATAATCATGTGAAAATGGGAGCCAAGACAATTACATAATTTGTTTGTAGTAACTTACCATTAGATGTGCCAGATTCAAATAGGCACTTTAGAAGTCTGCATTATAACCTACCTCTGTGATTAAAACCATATTTTTAAGTAAGATAGATACTGCAATAAATTGTATTAATTTGAAGGCTTTTTATTTTATTGACAGTTGAATTTTACATATTGTTGGGCCCAACATTGTGAGTTACTTCTTATTTTATTAGGTCTATTAGGTAGGTTTTATTAGGTCGTGGGTTCGAATCCTACAATGAGCTTGAGCTTTCGGTGAAGGAAAACATCGTGAGGAAACCACAGCACGGTGGTAGGGTACTATGTGGTACTCGACTGGCTGGCTACCACCCTCAAGTTGAAAAATCTGTCGCCAAGCACCTGTTGGTGTGTTCCGGCAGTTGCACTTGAGAGCCAGTTGCCCTTGCCCTTTAGGCATTGTAATAAGGTGTACAACACGTTGGCAGTCCCCCTGGTATTGCTAATGTCTATAGGCGACGGTAGTCACTTACCATCAGATGACCCGCCTGCCTCGTTGTCACTAGAGAAAAAAAAAAAAAGGTTTTTGACCGTACTGAACTGAGTTCGATGTTGCCGAAGGTGGTAAGCAGGCACTTCATAATTACAACATGACCGTGGCACGGTGGTAGCCAGCCAGGCTACTAGCCTTCACGATAGCTCAAGCCTAGCTTGTTAAGTTCGAAGTCTACGGAGTGAGAAACCACAATAGGTATTCAGAATAATCTAGGTACTAAAGAATTAAATTAGTTTCATGAGTACTCCGCAAGAGGCGCTGTGCCTACTTTTCGCCAATAAATCTCGGGGTACTGTTTTTTTTTTTTTTATTTATGTCACAAGTGACAACGAGGCAGGCGGGTCACCTGATGGTAAGTGACAACCGTCGCCTATAGACATTGGCAATACCAGGGGATTGCCAATGTGTTGTACACCTTATTAAGGCGAACTGGCTCTCAAGTGCAATTGCCGGAACACACCAACAGGTGCTTGGCGACAGAAGTTGTTTAGTATTATACAAGAATAATTTATTGTGTAGATTGTTGCTTCTTTTAAGCGATAAGATAGATTTTATGGCAAATCTTTATTGTGATTTGAAATAATGCGACGAGATGATGTTGAAAAAAAAAATTCGTTTCCCGCTAAAAGATAACAATCGACTTTGAAAAAAAGTTAAATTATGTGACAATAGGCTTAATACTAGAATAAATTACAACGCCATCTAGCGGCATTGCGTGAAACACTCCTAATTTCAAAATGTTCGCTTGAATGGCGCCAACATAGATTACCTATATTATAAGACGGTTTCACCCGCGTTCCCGTGGGATCTTATCTTATCCCGGGATAAAATATAGCCTATGTTTATCAGGGATAGTGTAGCTTTCCAACGGAGAAAGAATTTTTGAAATCGGTCCAGTAGTTTCGGAGCCAATTCAATGCAAACAAACAAATCTTTCCTCTTTATAATATTAGTACCTATAGATAGATATTATTATCAGAGACCCACACACAAGTAATCTTTATACTGTGACACAAGGTACATAGTTCTGCTCAGCGGCGAAAATAACAACTAATAGTACATACCTAATCGATTTCAGTAATTATCTGCTAATTAAATATTTTTGGATCATCTGACCATATCATATTGAGTAGTTTGTGCTATTTATTTATGCACGAAGATTCTATCCAGGATATTATCTACCTGTGTGCCATGTTTAATCGAGATCCACTCTTTTGCGTAAATAGAAACATCTAAACTACAAACAAATTTCCTACATAATAACCACAGATAATAACAGAAAGATAAAGTCTTGAATGCCTAAGCAAGTACGAGATTATATCAGTGTATTTCCCTTCATTCCTAGCCATGTTTTAAAATAAAACAAAAAAATGTATATTTATTTAATACTTTTATTTTTTAATCCAATAGATAATCATGTGTTTTTATAGTTGCTTAGTTACTATAAAATTAATCAGTCTTAAAAATAGTATCACAATAAGATAATGTTTTTTGGTAATTCTGTAATACTGGTTTTAACATTTTTAATCGACTTCTTCGACGGTGGGTCCGTCCGCCCTCTGCTGCTGGTATCCTCCGTACATTCCTCCGGGCATACCTCCAGGCATACCTCCGCCGGGCTGTGGTCCAGCGCCCGTGTGCATCTTGGTCATGATGGGCGAGCAGACCCGCTGCAGCTCCTTGAGCCGGTGCTCGTACTCATCGCGCTCGGCCAGCGAGTTGTTGTCGAGCCAGCGCAGCGCGTCCTCGCAGGCGGTGCGCGCCTCGCCCTTGTCCTGCTCGCTGAGCCGGTCGCCGGCGCCGGCCTCGTCCAGCGCCTGCCGCACGCTGAACGCGTACGCCTCGAGCTGGTTGCGGGCGGCCACGCGCTGCCGCTGCTTCTCGTCCTCCTCCTTGTACCGCTCCGCCTCGCTGACCATGCGGTCGATGTCCGCCTGCGAGAGCCGCCCCTTGTCGTTCTTGATCACGATGTTCTTGCTGCGCCCGGTGCTGTTCTCCTTGGCCGACACGTTCAGGATGCCGTTCGCGTCCATGTCGAAGGTGACGTCGATCTTGGGCACGCCGCGCGGCGCCGGCGGGATGCCGGTCAGGTCGAACGTGCCCAGCAGGTTGTTGTCCTTGGTCATCGCGCGCTCGCCCTCGTACACCTGGATGGTGACGGCCGGCTGGTTGTCCGAGTACGTGGTGAACGTCTGCGACTGCTTGCAGGGGATCTTGCTGTTGCGCTCCACGATCTTGGTCATCACGCCGCCGGCGGTCTCGATGCCCAGCGACAGCGGCGCCACGTCCACCAGGAGGACGTCCTGGATCTTGGAGTGGGTGTCGCCGCTCAGGATGGCCGCCTGCACTGCGGCGCCGTACGCCACGGCCTCGTCGGGGTTGATGGACAGGTTCAGCTTCTTGCCGCAGAAGAAGTTCTGCAGCAGGCTCTGCACCTTGGGGATCCTGGTGGAGCCGCCGACGAGCACCACGTCGTGGATCTGGCTCTTGTCCATCTTGGCATCCTTGAGCGCCTTCTCGACGGGGTCGAGGGTCCCGCGGAACAGGTCGGCGCACAACTCCTCGAAGCGCGCTCGAGAGACGCGCGTGTAGAAGTCGATGCCTTCGTAGAGCGCGTCGATCTCTATGGTGGCTTCCGTGCTCGAGGAGAGCGTGCGCTTGGCGCGCTCGGCCGCCGTGCGCAGGCGCCGCAGCGCGCGAGGGTTGGCGCTCATGTCCTTCTTGTACTTGCGCCGGAACTCGTCCGCCAGGTGGTTCACCAGGCGGTTGTCGAAGTCCTCGCCGCCGAGGTGCGTGTCGCCGGCCGTCGCCTTCACCTCGAACAGCGAGCCCTCGTCGATGCTCAGGATGGACACGTCGAACGTGCCGCCGCCCAGGTCGAAGATGAGCACGTTACGCTCGCCCTTGAGCTCCTTGTCGAGGCCGTACGCGAGGGCGGCCGCCGTCGGCTCGTTGATGATCCTCAGCACGTTGAGGCCCGCGATGGCGCCGGCGTCCTTGGTGGCCTGGCGCTGCGAGTCGTTGAAGTACGCCGGCACCGTGATCACCGCGTCGCGCACCGCACTCCCGAGGTACGCCTCCGCCGTCTCCCTCATCTTCACCAGCACCATGCTGCTGATCTCCTCCGGCGCGAACCGTTTCGTCTCGCCCTTCAACTCCACCTGGATCTTGGGCTTGCCGCAATCGTTCACCACCTTGAAGGGCCAGTGCTTCATGTCCTGTTGTATCTTGGGGTCGTCGAACTTGCGGCCGATGAGTCGCTTCGCGTCGAACACCGTGTTGTTGGGGTTGAGGGCCACCTGGTTCTTGGCCGCGTCGCCGATCAGTCGCTCCGTGTCCGTGAACGCCACGTACGACGGCGTGGTGCGGTTGCCCTGGTCGTTGGCGATGATCTCCACGTTCCCATGCTGCCACACTCCCACGCACGAGTATGTGGTACCCAGATCTATTCCGATAGCTGGCATTATGTTCTATTTATTATTCACTTAGCACTTGTTGTTAATATTATACTCTTGAAGATAATGTTTATAATAACTCGTAGTAAACTTTCCGGTTAGTACCGAACACTTCACTTAGTCCGCTTCGTATCGTGTTTCAAATTATTCTGAGTTCCCGCCAGCCTTGGTCGGCTTATATATTGTACGAATTGAACTCGAGAATTTTCCATACATTTCTCGATCGGACCAATGGAAACTCGGTATTCATCGAAAAGTCTAGAAGCCCAATGAATATCGGCCAATAGCAGCCAAGGATTCCTGCAATGGGCGCGTCAGATAATTTTGGGTTACCGCGCTATTAAATTTCCCCATTATGTGGGAAAATTTACGTTCTCACATCCTAAGAAAGAATTCGATGATAAAACAATTTAAGACTCTTTAATTTTTAAAATAATAAAATAAATTCCTTATTCATACAAAGATTTTTTGACGATTATCCTTAATTTTTTAAAGATTATCCTTTTTGGTTCTCTTTTTGTAATCGGAAGAATTAGTTGTTAACACAACTAATTCTTCCGATCACGTTTTTAAGTAAACTTTTAATTTTATTTTATTACGTTTCCCTATTTTAATAAAATTCGTTGATGGGTTCTTAAAAATTAGTAATGCTATTTGGGGTTTCGAAGTCAAACCTTAGCATCACTTGTATTATTATTATGTCTTTTCTTCATATCGTCTGTCATGCATAATTGCCATTTTACTCACAGACTATAATTAGTGATACTAGTCGTATTCTTAATTAGCTGAAATATAGTTAGTTTTGAATTAACTGACAGTTAAGTACGAGCACAATGTGATTAAGTTTACCGTTTAATGATTTGACTATGATAACATAATTTTTATGAATAATAGTCAATCTAATGTCAGCGATTACACATATTCTCATTCATTCTTTTAAAAATTCTGAGCAGCGAAATATTTATTACGACAACTGTTAAATCACTCCAACTGATTATAAATCCAACTTTAAGGTGAAATTATTAGTAATAAATATGTTTTATAGTATTTGTTCCATACTCATGGAACCCTACGACGTTGCATGTGTTCCATCCATCCATCCGACATGATTTTGGCTGGTTTTTGATACAATTAATGGGAGATTCAATTTATCAATTGGCAACATTCAGGGAAAGGTCAAGAGCGGGACGGAATAATACGAGAAAGAATGAGACAGAAATCTTCGGGTTGGACAGGTGGGCTATTCTCATCTTCGGTTGATTATATGACAGAGATAATTTTTTTCATTTTGTATTTTATTTCAGTCGACTTAAAAATAAGTTGAATGTTTTAGAAAAAAGATAATGTAAATCTAAGTAAAATGTTATTGGCACCTATATGTTGGTATTGCGGTCTTTCCCCCTACCTGATATACTTGTCTAACATTATCAAGGAATTAAAACATTATTTATTAAATACTAGCTGTTCCGCGCGATTTCACCCGCGTTCCCGTGGGATCTTATCTTATCCCGGGATAAAACATAGCCTATGTTAATCTGGAATAATGTAGCATTCAAATGGTGAAAGAATTTTTTAAATCGGTCCAGTAATTTTTGAGCCAATTCGTTATATACAAACATACAAATCTTTCCTCTTTATAATATTAGTATAGACTAGGTTCTGCTCCGCGGTTTTAAATGTATATTATGTCACTCCCCGGCCCATGAACTATGTACATCTTTGCAAATAAAGACACCGATTCTTTGCTTGGTTGCTGGGTGAAAGAAGGATAATGCAACAAACACAATTTAGTTTTTAAATTAATAGTAGGTATTAATGAAAAGAAATTCATTTAATGGGTCACTTATACTTAAGTAGGTACTTATTTTTATGGCATAGAAAAACTATTTGTCGATTCAAACAGTGTCAGTCTTTTTCTAGTTAATGCCAAATTCATTAGGTAGCTTTAAATTATTAATTGATTGCTTCTACCTACTTAACAAAACAAAATAGAATTTTGAAAAAAAGAAACAAAAACTTTGAGAGGTGTCAAGGGACACCCGGATGGAACGAAGTTATATAAGTTATATAAGTCGAGAGAGTATATATACATATACATATATATATATATATATATATATACTCTATGTAGATATTATATATATATATAGATATATAAATAGAAATGAAAATATCTGGCTTGCTTTCTATAAGAGAGAGAGAGAGAGAGAGAGAGAGAGAGAGAGAGAGACAGAGAAACATGCGCACGCCGCACAGCTTACAATAGCTTACTAATCACAACTGTCAGTCACCCGACCAACTGACACTGAAAGTGTCGGTTTTTCGTAAGAATTTTTTCCGTCTAGCCCCCTTTCACAACGCGCGATAAGGAACTTCGTTCAAAAAAAACCCTTATAAATAATTCGGACCAACTATGATGAGAATCACCCACTCAACGCATTGTTGACAAACCGCGAGAGAAATCGAGAATGTAATGAAATGAATGGATCCTTCCCTATCTTATCGGAACCCATTGTAATTTGTTGTGTAGGTTAGTTACAATAGGTAACCAGAAATATCTATCCTTTATTGTATCTATTACGCGAATTAGCGAGAATCAAGTGGCGAAAGATCTCCATAGTTTTGAATGAGATGATTATGTGTGAGTGTGAAGTTCTACGAAAACTACCAACATATTTTTCCAATGTGTTTATTTATGCAAGCTTGGTTCAAATATAACTCGGAATATTTTAAGTATGCAGTTAATACCTTGATATACCTATATAAAAGTGGCATCTAAAAATACTTAGGCTACTCGTAAACAGCGTGGGCGATCGGCTCAAATCGGCTGACATCGTTGTTCGTGTGGATCGATGACCTTTGCATTATGGATGTGCAACTTTTGTTTCACCGGCGTTTCCGAAGGATCTTCTTTACCCGGAATAAAAAGTATACCATGTTTTATTCCAGAATATGATCTTATCTGTGTGCCAAGTTTCATTTAAATCCGTTCAGCCGTTTTTTCGTGATTGAGCAACAAACATACAATCTTTCATTTTCTGGGATAAAAAGGTATCCTATGTCCTTCTCCGAGGTTCTGTCTATCTATCTCTAGTTCTCTACTTAATTATAGCAACATTTAATAATACGTTTCAGCTGTTTAGGCGTGAAAAGGTAACAGACAGATTTAGACAGACCTTTCGCATTTAATTATCAATAAGTATGGATTTTTCACATTATTTTTCCTAAGGCGATGGTAAGTAATTAACTTTGATTGTTGTTAAAGTTACCTACCTACATACTTACACCGGTGGAGGTATTCTCAACTAAGATTGAAAATATCTTAATTACCTACATAAAATATTATTTTCTTAAAATTAGATAGAAAGAAAAGTTAACCTACTTACCTCTTTGTTTAATTAGGTACGGTCGGCCAAGAAAGTGGTGTGCCAGTATTGATTTAGTTTCCTAGTCATGGAAAATTGCAACAAGGTTCAAACTAAAAAGATATCACTGAAAAAGATGCATAATAATGTTAGATATTTATTTAAAATAATACTGTTTTGACTTAATTATCATAAAATTAGAGTTGTTTAATTTATTTTAGGAATCATTATAATTTTACTTTTCTTAATTTTGTTTATGATATATTAAGAATTAAATAATTATTTATACAATATTTGATTACGAACTTTGTATAAATAATGTGTTATAAGTAATTGTGTTGACACTGAAGTTGCTCCGTCCAATGAGAATAACTAAATTGTGTGTGGGGATATTTCTTGAGTAGTGGTATAGTTATTGTTATAAAAAGGGAGCAACATTCGGTATTCGTTTAGATTGAAATTATTACAAGGTGTAAAACAGTAAAGTCTGTTACTGATTATTTGTGGTGTTATTAATTTAATATAAAAGCTGGAGTTACATACAACTGGAGTTTCCTTGAATTTCTTTCAAATTCAGAAGCGGGATAATAAGATCGCTCCAGCAATTCATGACACCGTGGTGATTCGAGACATCGCCAGCGTCGTATAGCAAGGGCTGGTCTACACGATGCAGTCGAGTAGAACATCAGAGTCGTTCGCAATCAAGAAGACGACCAGCCAACCTGACTTGGTGAGGGATCCGACGCGTGAGTTATTTTCTCAGTCGCTAGTTTGATTCACAACTTTAAATTTAGGTCATAACAAAATTAGTAAAGAGTTTTTCCAATATTAAAGCGGTACCCGAATTTAATCTTGCGTCAAAGAATTGAGATCTACATGGTTGTTAATGTTGATGAATGCGAAATAATGTATGGTTGGGTCACCAAATCATACATTACACTATTACAAAGTTAGCAGAAGTAGCAAACCGTTGGTATGAAGGTCTACCTCCGGTTTTATTTTGTTAAATTACTGTCAAATGTTATC
Organism: Ochropacha duplaris; assembly: GCA_951361185.1. Taxonomy (NCBI): domain Eukaryota; kingdom Metazoa; phylum Arthropoda; class Insecta; order Lepidoptera; family Drepanidae; genus Ochropacha; species Ochropacha duplaris. Next base: position 934,533 of record OX592715.1, on the reverse strand, counting down.
AGAGATCTGGGCAAAACGAGCTAGTTTTTGAAAGTTTAAAAGATTATTATGATGATAAAATGCCGTAAAATTATTAGTTTATTTGCGCAATTTAAAAGTACAAAAACTAGATAAAACATTTAATTTTGGTTTTTCCTAAGCACTCAAGATTTTCAAAGAAAACCTAAAAAAAAACAAAATTATAAAAATGTCACAGTTGAACATAATTATATTTTTTTTAACATAAGTAGGTAGGTACTTAAATTATATTTTTGTATGATTCTAGATATTATTGCTTTTTCTGAATAAGCTTATTTTCATATAAGTATTTTATATCGTTCCATTTATTTCATTCAATGAGGTGGCCGAATAAAAAAAAAAAAGTATGTCAATGTTCTTGTGGCGTTCTAGTAAACCGTTTTATACGATTAGATATCTATAACCATATCATCTTCTCCCATGTGTTGATAATTTGGTATTATGATATATGTAGGTAGGTAAGTACAGGTCGGTACATATATAGTATTTCATACTAAAATACGATCAAACAAAACAAATATTGATTTTCATATAAGATATTACGTACCCTAGCGTGGGATGGGTACAGAAAGAAGATTATGGACCATTGGAACCAATACCAAAAATTGTTTTATTCTTAAATACGGAATTTAAACTGGTTTTGAAACTCGATGTAAGGAAAATCTCTTATCTGGTTCACCCAAGATTAAAATTAAAACTATAAGATTAGCCAAAGAATTCTATTCAACCTCCGCATCGACAATATTTTAGTTTTTATTTTCTTATAAATGAGGCTTCAGTAACAAATGAATATAAGAATTATTTTTTTAATAGTTAGAATATAAGAGTTTTTGTAAACGGTAAAAAGACTATTGGCTTTATAGATTTGTGTAGCGAATTAGCTCTGATGCATGAAAAGAACGCTAAAATCATTTTTTGGTAGTCGTCAAATCGTTGTTCTGTAGAAACTAAAACGATAATGCATTAATTGTGTGTGCCTTATGTCATAGTACCTGATATATATCTTAAGTATCCGCTTTTAATTGGCCAAACCATTAGCGAACAGCCTCTTGTTGGTCTGGTTAAAACTAATTCATTATTAATTCTATGAATTGCACTCTCTTGCAATTTGTAAAATAAATTATTAAACAAAACAAAAATATGCAAGTATATTAGAAATACAAGTCTATAGAGGACCACCCCCTACGGGAATGGTATATTGAAGAGGGCGTATATAAATTACAAAATGGCAAAGGGTCAATAATTATCTCACCACTTACAAACACACCAATAGTATTTATAAGAAATAAATAAATTGCTCGAGTAGATATAGTTTTGTATTCTTTTGGTTTATCTACAATAGAAATTGATTCATATCTAATCACTACAATTAACAAACCATTTACCTACTGTAGTGTTCGGTATCACCACAAAGGTGTTCGCTTATCTATTGGTATGACACTGGCTCACTACTACCACTAGATACGAGCGCAAGCGCACGTCCGACCCGCACCGTGTCTATCGCCAGACTGCCCGGTTGACGGTACGCCCTCTACTAGTGTACATGAGACAATGTATTGTATCTATTGTATAGATACAAACACTACATCCCTTCCCTTTTAACAAATTTTATTTATTTATTTTAAGTGTAGTCAATATTCCAGATAATCATTTTTGATTATTATTTACTTATACAATCAATCGTCTCTAATCACATTACATAACATTATAATTTCTATAGTTTTATTTAATTTGATTTGTATGATCCTCATTTCCATTGTTCTCATCTTTCACTGATATCCACTGTCCTTCCACACGCTTTAGATGAATCACATACTTTCTTAGTCTCTGTCCAGTTTCTTCATTCCTTTCCTTTTTCCTTTTCACTTGTCTCGGTCTCTAACCTCAGTATCATTATCCGTTTCGTTTATATCATTTCATGGACTGATCACAGTGATTTACTGATCGCTTTCCGATTCTTTTATTGTTTTTTGTTGCATTGGAATTGCATAGCTACATAGCTTTAGTCTACAGAGTTTACATAGCTTCGATGGTGGGTTATTTAGATAGAGACTTCAAGATAAATTCGAAGGGACCGCTTTCATGTTTCTCATCTCAAGCCGACTGACGCACTGTCATCCTCTAAATCCAATTATTGTTAGTCAATACGTATGGTACACACAAGCATCTACGTACAGTACCTCTTATTTAAAAGAAGTAAATTCAATTTAATGAATTACTTATTATTGTAACATAACATACTTCCAATTTAAAGGAAATCCGTAGTCTTAAATTCAATTTAATGAATTACTTATTGTCGTTACATAACACACTTCCAATTTAATGGAAATCCAAAGTTGTGAATTCAATTTAATGAATTACTTATTCTCGTGACATAACATACTTCCAATTTAATGGAAATCCGAAGTCTTAAATTCAATTTAATGAATTACTTATTTCCGTAACAAAACATACTTCCAATTTAATGGAAAGCCGAAGTCTTAAATTCAACTTAATTAATTACTTATTGTCGTTTTTCGTGACATAACATTCTTCCAATTTAATGGAAATCCGAAGTCTTAAATTCAATTGAATGAATTACTTATTGTCGTTACATAACATACTTCCAATTTAATGGAAATCCGAAGTCTTAAATTCAATTGAATGAATTACTTATTGCCGTAACAAAACATACTTCCAATTTAATGGAAATCCGAAGTCTTAAATTCAACTTAATGAATTACTTATCGTCGTTTGTCGTGACATAACATACTTCCAATTTAATGGACATCCGAAGTCTTAAATTCAATTGAATTAATTACTAATTGCCGTAATAACATATAACCTTTGATACTTCCAATTTAATGGAAATCCAAAATTTGAGTTTATTTGCAATTAAATGAAAATCATTATTATTATTTATTTTGTTTTGGGTATCTGCTCATTTCCAATTTAATGGAAATCAAAATAAAAGTTTATTTTCAATGAAATGAAAATCAAGTTTTATTTTTTCTTTTTTATGTAGGTATATATTTACAACATAATAGAAATCCAAACTTGGACCACATTAACAATATCTATTTGTTACCATCATTGTTCACTATAGCAGGTATGCTCCGTTTAAACGATACTGTAAGTAAACGGGTATTAAAATGTAATTATTTTAGACACACCACAAAGAACAAACAAATAGTACCCAAGACCCATAGAAAATACAATATTAACGATATCAATTCGCTAATGAATGTTCAAAACAACCATTATATGTAGGTACTAAAGATTTGTAAAAATGATAATGTCTTCAATGAAATCTCTTTATACCTTAAATAAAGAATGATGATTTATTGAACTAGATAATTACTTTCATAACCTATGCGGAATAATTTTGTCCAAATATAAGAATGGTAAGCATCTAATCGTTTTCTTACATTAGATATTTATTATCTCATCAATCAATACCACTTCGACGATATCAATGAAATGAATGGATGACTCATTGGAATTAATATATTCATATATATTTAAAGGAAAACACAGTCCATTAACATTTACTAGGTTTTTTTTTTTTTTTTTGCAATTTGTACCAATATGTAATTTGTTCGGAATCCCGCAACTATACTTTGAAACAGATACATATTTAGATTTGATTGAGCTGAAATTCTGCACACATGCTCAGTCCCGGTGACAACACTTAGCTAGCTGTGCGACGCCACTCCAAATCCAACATGGCAGAACACCCAAGACAGCGGACTATTATTTCCCAAAGCATTCCCACAATATGGGTATCAAATGAAAGGGCCTGCCGAGAACAACCCCAAAGACTAAGTGACGTCACTCTAAATCCAATATTATTTATTTATATTGCACAATGTATGTACTTATACAAAATAACAATAGTAGGTACTTCTTAAACGACTTCATTAGCTAATAAAAACAGTATCCTACGAATATTATGCACTTAACTAAATGTGCAAGTATGCCTGATGGTGAAGATGTTTGCCAGTTTGCCACTCCTTCACGCAGACCGCTGAACGGATAACAAAACATAGGACACCTCACGACCCAGGAAAAGACAAGACACATCCGGATCGCGGGCGAAACCTCCGAAATGCAATAATGTAGCTCTTTTCTTAGATGCCGAAGTTATCAGTTGCATCAAGATACATAAGCTGAGATCTCTTTCATTTTCCAACCTATAGCCATAGAAGCGCTATCGTCATAGTCAAATTAAACGAAGGTAGGTAGATCAAGAGATTTCCAATAACACATAAACACGATGTAAAATTCGTCTTTATGGTATTATGCATTAATAATACGTAATAGCATTACATAGTGTTCACTCCGATATCACAGTGTGGCATCAAGACAAACACCATGATTCAGATTGTGATACTAGAACAAATTAACATGATCCTCAATATCAGCTTTGCAACACAAAATCAATATTATATTTTTCTTAACTTCATTTTAGTACTTATGTTGTTCTCAATACCGTTTGGCATTGAGATACCAGAATAAACCCGATATTATGCTCAATGTTATCTTTGTTACACAATATCAATAATTTATTATTTTTTACTTTAATTTAGTACTTATATTATTCTAAATACCACATTTGTAATACCAGGATAAACTTAATATGATTCTCAATATTATCTTTGTGTCATGAAATTAATACTACATTGTATTATTCTTAATCTCATCTTAGTACTTATGTTATTCTCAATACCACATCTGCGATACTAGAACAAACCTGATATGATTCTCAATACTATCTTTGTGATACTGTAATCCACACTGTTTTATTCTCAATATCATCTTTTTGATACCAGAATCACTCCAAATACAATTCTTAATATTATATTTGTAACACCAGAATCATGCCAATCTAACACTCCATATTGTCATTGTATTACCAGAATTACTACACATACAATTCTCAATATTATCCTGGATAATCTCAATATAAACTCAGTATCAATCAGTTCGTAACATATTTATGTTTATGAATTACTTTAAACAATTATATTATCATAGATCAGGGTTTTCCTTATAATTCATAGTATCATCATGTACTTGTAGGTACATACAACAGCAATATTTTATCATTATAACTTGTCGGTGCATTGATTAAGATATATGTATAAATTCTTGGTTATGTTTTGGTAATAAATAAATTATTATTATTATTTACTTTCATGTAAACTCTCAATTTTTTTAATCAATAATTCAATAAACCCAAATTCATGACAAATACCTAGTATAAATCAATTAATCATTTCCAAGCAATTATTATTACACAACTGCTCGGCCAAACTAAATACAAACAAAGTTATTAGCAATACTTTGGTATTTCAAACAATATTTTTTAGATAAGTTTATAAAGGTACCTACTGCAATAATAATAATGAATCCGCGATTGCTAATCTGCAATGCAATTTATCCAACTGATAGGATTACGAAAGCAGTGAAAATTACGAAAGCAATTCAGTTATATATATTTTATCTTCTCTCTATATGTTTTTTTTTTTTTTTTTTTTTAAGGTATTTACCGGTGGTGCATTGCCGTATGTCTGGTTGTTCGATGATGGAAGGGCCTTGGCGGAATTAAATTGTGTAATTCCAACGCACACTCCCCGAAGTGAATCCGATAGAAAACTGATAGGCTGGCAACTCTGCGTCGATGCTCAAGGCTCTGAAGTCTTGCTTCGACCGATGCATCGTTGCCAGAATATATCACTATTATATACTTGAGATAGATGCGCAACTCTAAATTCATTTATCATAATATTTGCGCCTTTGATCACGAATAGATGGTGTTACGTTAATTTATCTCGAGATCCCGCCCCGAGATTCACCCTTTCCTCAGCCGGCACTCATCAATTTAATCTAATTCATACAGAGAAACCCAAACCCCTTTATCCATTGAAACCAAGGAAACAAACGAAATTCTATGTAATTCTGTCAAGAATCGAACTTTCACCCCAAAATCACAGGTAGGCGAGCCCCCGGCCGAGCCAATCACACCCTCACTGAAACTATGAACATTTAGAATACATCCAACTGTATTCGACGCGCATAAACTCGCTCTACTCAATGTTAGATGGTGATGCCAGCAGTGACACCATATTTGATTGAAATTTGCTCCAAGTTGCATGGTATGGTTGCCAGTGAGCCTCAATCTAACCAGTAGTTATATTCAATTGATCTTTTAAACTTTTCAAAACAAAGCGGGTACTACTATTTTATGTTAAAGAAATAATTTTAAACTACCCTCAGACTCGTTAAGATGTTAGATAAAAGCAAAATAGCGTGTATGTATTTTTCCATTAATAATATCTCGAATAATAATAAATAGAATCGAATCGAAATAATAAATTATTTTTTTCTAGAAATTAAATATAGGTAGGTACTTATGTATCCTTCATGTAGGTATCATTGAAATTCATCATGAACAATTTTATTATTATCGAAGTTATAATTTTATTACAATTTTATTATAATCGAACACAGATTTATCAGTCAATTATTATGTATAATTAAAACCCCTTATCATGTACTTCCCACACATACCTTATGACTTTGATTTTGTCATTACTAGACCAAGTTTTTAGATTTGTGAAGCTTATAGGTGGATGTACCAGCACTTCACCAGACTTTTACACCTTTCATTTCCAGGTTTAAATAAATAAATTCATATTGTATGAAAATATAATGAATAGATCTTGTAGGTAGTTTTACTTTATTAACCTCACTCGGTTTTCAATAAGAATGAAAACTATTTGGGCTTACCCCTTTTGTTTTTATCCTCGTCGCCATATGTAGTGTTCGGTATCACCACAAAGGTGTTCGCTTATCTATTGGTATGACACTGGCTCACTACTACCACTAGATACGAGCGCAAGCGCACGTCCGACCCGCACCGTGTCTATCGCCAGACTGCCCGGTTGACGGTACGCCCTCTACTAGTGTACATGAGACAATGTATTGTATCTATTGTATAGATACAAACACTACACCTACTATTAGAACAAATGAACGTTGGTGGTTTTATTGCACTTTATTTGGGACTGGCTGTCCTCCGCGGTTTCAACCGCGTTTCCGTGTGATCTTGTCTTTTCCCGGGAGCCATAGCCTATATTGCTCAGTATATATCATAGTAAACAAATTTTTGAGGTCGGTCCAGTAGTTTTTGAGTTTATTCGTTACAAACATACAAAAGTACAGATCTTTCCTCTTTATAATGTAAGTATAGGTAACAAACAGTCTTACATTGCAATTTATAAAAATCTAGTGGTAATGAGTATATTACATTAAATAAATACCAGACCAACAACATTGATTGTGAAGCAAGTTTACAAGCAGGCATGCATACTACTTAGATACAAAACAAATACTAAATGATATCACTTGATTAATGATACTTAAATAATAAAAATAAACTAAAACATGATCAAGTTTGTATGTTGGCAATTATGCTCCTTTTGAACCTTTGAACGGACAGATCAAAACTGTGATACCTATTCAAGATTATGAAATTGGACATTTAAATTTAATAAAAAGCTACCGTGATTGTTTTGCAGAATATTTTATGGAACTAGATTGTACCAATATTGAGAAAATGTCCATAGAACTTAGGCTTTTACATAAAGGACGTGAAGAAATAGAGAAAATGGTAGATGATTTAAATAATATGGCAGTGCAATTCTGCACAAAAACTAGAATGTATACTGCAGCATTTTCAAAATACTATACTAACTTTAAAATTATTTAAATGCCATATTTTTTAATACGTCGGTAGAATTCTTAGTAGTTAAGGTCAATTCACGAAAATATGGTATAAGAACGGTTATTAAAGTTTGTTGTTAATGTTAAACAGTTTATTGGACTTGCAAGTTTAAAAAAAATAATGTTTCCTCTAAAGCGCGACCATTCAAATAGCATTAAAAAAACACGATTAGTTGTGGGGAAGGGAACAGCAACCATATATTGGAATTTAAAATTATGTTTAGTTTCCCGTCCAGTTTTGGCTTTATACAACTCGCTCTTAAAGGCAGCAGCTCCATACTGATCCAAGCTAGTGGAAAAAAATGCTTGCCTTCTGATGCTTTAGTAAGGTCAACCACAGATAGGGATTGGGTAGAGGAAAATGAAAATATAGAAACAATTACAGAAGTAGATAACTATTATAAAGTAATCGGGAAAAATAAAAACTACAGTTTGATAAAGAGATTATAACCAAGAATTATTATAACCAAGAACATTTGTTGTAGATGAGCTAATAAGAGTGGAATGTAACGTTAGTTCTGTAGACAAACAATAGAAAATTATTATCCAAGTATAGTCCATACAGAATTGCTAAGACAGGTATGAAATAGGAGATATCCCTCTTACGAAAAAAAATTAATAAAAACTATTTAGGTATATTTCCAGTAGAACGTATTCATCCGTGACTAATATTTTAAAGAAAGAGATATATTGAAGGCATGGATTATACCTATACATATTTCAAATAAATTGATACAGTTTTGGTAATAAGTATTATTAGTAGTTTAGTATTGGCATTGGTAGTACCTAATAATAGTATATAATGGAGGAATCGGTTATTTTATTTATTTATTGATCAAAAACAATTTTCACAAGACATTATAATTGACAATCACCAAACGAAAGCCTGAGAGCCTTAGGTATGTACCCGTGAGAGTTCAGTTATAAGCTAATATTAGGGGATGTTATTGTATTTTATTGATTACAGATGTTGAAAGATTGGAAGGTTATACTAATTATTGGAAAGATATTTTGTTTACAGGAAGGATATATTAATTATTGGAAAGATATTTTGTTTAAAGGAAGGATATATTAATTATTGGAAAGATATTTTGTTTACAGGATGGATATATTAATTATTGGAAATATATATTGTTTACAGGAAGGATATATTAATTATTGGAAAGATATTTTGTTTACAGGAAGGATATGTTAATTATTGGAAAGATGTATTGTTTACAGGAAGGATATAATGGTTATTGGAAGGTTATAATGGTTATTGGAAGGTTATAATGGATATTTGGAAGGTTATAATGGATATTGGAAGGTTATAATGGATATTGGAAGGTTATAATGGATATTGGAAGGTTATAATGGATATTGGAAGGTTATAATGGATATTGGAAGGTTATAATGGATATTGGAAGGTTATATTGGTTATTGGAAGGTTATATTGGTTATTGGAAGGTTATATTGGTTATTGGAAGGATATATAGGTAATGGATAATTCCTGCTGGGAGCCTTGCCGAGTGGTCGCAGCGGTGGCAGCAGTGGTAGCAGCTGCGGTGGCAGCAGCTGCGGCGGAAGCAGCAGCGGCAGCGATGATAGCTGCTGCGGCGCCGACTTCGATTGTGTGTGGATCGAATTTGTTGTGGATAGATTGAGCATTTATTCTATTTTTGTGTTTACTATGGCATAATTATTTTTCTTTTATAATCACGAGGACGTGATAGTTTGTCAGGATGGACGAATTGTTAGATATTTATTTAAAATAATACTGTTTTGACTTAATTATCATAAAATTAGAGTTGTTTAATTTATTTTAGGAATCATTATAATTTTACTTTTCTTAATTTTGTTTATGATATATTAAGAATTAAATAATTATTTATACAATATTTGATTACGAACTTTGTATAAATAATGTGTTATAAGTAATTGTGTTGACACTGAAGTTGCTCCGTCCAATGAGAATAACTAAATTGTGTGTGGGGATATTTCTTGAGTAGTGGTATAGTTATTGTTATAAAAAGGGAGCAACATTCGGTATTCGTTTAGATTGAAATTATTACAAGGTGTAAAACAGTAAAGTCTGTTACTGATTATTTGTGGTGTTATTAATTTAATATAAAAGCTGGAGTTACATACAACTGGAGTTTCCTTGAATTTCTTTCAATAATGACATAAATTGTCAAAAGTTGTCAGATCAATCAGCAAGCGAAACTAATCTTTATCACCTATGAATCTGCAAGCGGCCTTCAACCTTAGGGTGGTACATACACCACTTTCTTGGCCGACCGTACCTAATAGTCGGGTAAGTATGTTTTTAATTAGATTTTTTTTAATTTGTTTTTTGACAGTTAAATAAAATCATCTGAACTTTTTTATACAAACAAATAGGTAAGTAGGTAAGAACCTAAATCCTTTCGAAACTATCCTATCCAACTTAAAAACTAAAATCTGCATTTCGAAACGTGCTAAGCGTAGAAAATTCTCGAAGCGTAAACCACTGCATTGCATGCATGGCAAATTCGAGAAGCTCATTCTATTGATCTGTCTGAATGCAGTGTGTATGTTGTTGAAACGGTTGATCGCTGTGCATTGTGTCTGTCCTGTCTAGGGCTGCCAACATTTTTTCGGCTGATTATAGTATTTTTCAGAATAAGCTACAAAAAATTATAGTACACTTGGAAAAAATATAGTACCTAAATAATGAAACAATACAAAAAGATAATTGTAGGTAAAGGTTCTTGTTGCTGATTAATATTTTTATAACTATACTAGTGGGCCCGGCAGACGTTGTCATGCCCTGAAAATAAAACTTAGAACCCGATTCCAGCGCCACCAATTGTGAAACTAAACCACCTGTCAGTCCAATCTCGAGACATGTCAAAACGTCGTTCTATACAAAATGTATGACAAAAATAATTTTCTTCATTATTCTTTTTTTTTTGTGAATTTTTCCTGAATTTTCTTTGCTATAAAGCCCGAGACCTTTCCAACGAATGCAAAACCGTGGAAATCGGTTCGTGCGTTCTGGAGTTATAGCGTCAGGAAGTAAAACCAGACTTATTGTTATATAGTAGATTTCTTTATGGCGCGATAGTACAGTGGGTATATTTAGTCAATATCTCATTGATTTAGGCATTAACGTTTCAATAGGGTGTAAACTGCTTAGTTACCTACTGTTACAATTATTCTGGGGAGGTGGTAAAATAAAACCAAAATTTCCCCGGAAACAATTATTAAAAAATATTTATTAAATAATATTCAACAAAGTTATGTAAAAAAGTACATTTATTTACATTTTCAAATATTTTACACTACGCCAGGGGGATGCAGGTGCAGAGAGAAGCTACTACAACCATATATTTCTGTCTTTCCACCTTATAGTAGGCTTTGTTCATTAACCTAAGTTTAATAAAAAAAAAAAAATAAGACATTCCAGCAAGTAATTGTAGATATCTATGGGCACCAAGCAGTGACCATGGTCACTGGCGCCAAGGCACAGAGGAAGGAAGACGTAGCCAAGGTCGCTGGTCGGCGCTTACCGTGTCTGTTTACTTCGAGTCGAGCGAGATTGCCGCCATTTTGTTTTCTTTGTAGGTTTCCACGTTTTTGTTTACAATCTCGGGTACAATAACAGATGTATGCAAGTACCACCCACCACCACGGGCCACCACCGTCCACCACCCTCTTAGGTATTTAGGCTGAAAGAGTATGTACACAAATCCTAAGAGAGTTGTATTAATATTATTTACGTAGGTACCTAAGTACCTACACAAATATATATTTTTAGGGTACCGTACCTCAAAAGGTAAAAAAAAAGGAACCCTTATAAGATCACTTTCTTGTCTGTCTGTCTGTCCGTCTGTCTGATTATCTCAGGAACGGGTGGACCTAGTAAGTTGAAATTTATACCAGATACTGAAGTCTAATAGTCCCTATTAGGTGTATAAATATCAGGGTCCTGAGTCAACACGAGAAAAAGAAATGTACACCAATTAAGATAGACCTCTGAGTTGTATCGGCGCTAATACAATTTAGAGATCTAGCTTAATTGGCAACAGCCACAAAAAAGGTAATCGAAAAAAATTGAAAATAATCCTTGAGGCTCTATTACGGAACCCTCGAGACCGACTTGACCGGTTTTTTTTTACGTTAGGATAAGCTTATGATTGACCGCAATCTCACGATGCTAGCATTTGAACCCACGTCTACGACTACGACGACTAGAGCTAATATGGTGTTAAAATTTTAAATAATATTAATATCACAGCCTTTAAACTTATACTATCTTTAAATCTAATAATCTAAATAAACTTTTTTTTTTTATGTCACTTGTGACAACGAGGAAGGCGGGTCACCTGATGGTAAGTGACTACCGTCGCCTATAGACATCAGCAATACCAGGGGGGGGACTGCCAACGTGTTGTACATCTTACTACAATGCCTTAAGGGCAAGGGCAACTGGCTCTCAAGTGCAACTGCCGGAACACACCAACTTTCAACTTGAGGGTGGTAGCCAGCCAGTCGAGTACCACATAGTACCCTACCACCGTGCTGTGGTTTCCTCACGATGTTTTCCTTCACCGAAAGCTCAAGCTCATCGTAGGATTCCAACCCACGACCTTCGCCGCGGTATTCGACGTCACTTACCACTGAGCTATCATCGCCTTAAAATTGTCACTCAAAAATACTTGAAATACTTAGACGTAAAATAGAATGTATTTACTAAGTAAATTAGGTAGACAGGTACCTAATATTGATGCACGTTTGAAGAATCATTTTGAAAACGAGGGCTAGAAAATATATAGGTAAGTAGGCTCGAGCTCTAGAAACATCTCACTGTACCTACGACTAATTTTACTTATATCGTTATTAATAAAAACATATCTACAAACAAGGTTTACGAACCGCGGTTTCACCCGCGTTCCCGAGGAAATATAGGCCATACCTAAAAACATAACAATAAAATCCAAACTTTTCTCTTTTTAATATTAGTGTAGATGAAATACAAATGTGACAAATATAATAGGTACAAATATTTTAAAGAAAGCGTTAGAATTATCCATAAGAAGGGTAGAATATTCTCGAAATTATCATTACGAAAGTAACATACAACCCTGTGCTAAAAGGGCGAAAGTCGAAACTGAATAGCAAATAAAAATAAGCTTGTTGTCCCTTTCATACATATCTAATCTGTCTCGCTATGCCCCATTAATGGATTCTTTCTAGCACAAGGTTCTAGGGAATTCAATACGAGTGCTGCCAGGCGAAGAAAATAATTCTCCTTATCTGTAGCGATGTATGACGACCATTTTTTTTATTGCACACTAATTTAAAAGAAACAACAAAATATGTTTCATTTTCAGTCCAAATACCAACTAAAAGTATGAAAATAGTGTTGTTTTTCTAGTATGAAAATAGTGTTATTTTTCCACACCGCGGTTTCACCCGCGTTCCCGATGGATCTTATCTTTTCCCGGGATAAAAAGTCCTATGTCAACCTATGAGAACCATGGTTCCATCTATCTCTATGCCAAATTTCATCTAGATCGGGTCAACTTTTTAAGCGTAAAGAGGTAACATACAGACAGACAGACAGACACACTTTCGCATTTATAATATTTAGTATGGATTCATACTCATTTATTCTGCTACTAAGTAATACTTTTTGAAGGTTAAGTAGAATCCTTTTTGAAAATGTGATTGGAATACCCACCTATTAAAAACCTATGTGAGATTTTACGAGTTAGTTACAAATTAGTTATTTAAATAATAAATTAAATGCAGTTAATGATAACATGGTTTAGTAACAAAATCTGACCTTTTTACTATTAATAGCTGCTTAAAAAGATGATCGGCACAAGTTTATCCTGAATAATTGTTGCCTTACATTACAGTTAAATTTCCCGTACTTATGGGGAGATTTTCTAAACTCTCCACCCGAATGTGAGATAGAAATATCTCTTTGTTTCTTTCTCTGAATACGGCCATGCTATTGGTTGATAAGCTAGACGTCTCGAATATTCGCGTATCATCGAGCACCCATTGGTTGGATCCAGAACTTTCTCGAATTTTATTTGTTCAATATATAAGCCGACCAAGGCTGGCGGGAACTCAGAATAATTTGAAACACGATACGAAGCGGACTAAGTGAAGTGTTCGGTACTAACCGGAAAGTTTACTACGAGTTATTATAAACATTATCTTCAAGAGTATAATATTAACAACAAGTGCGAAGTGAATAATAAAACGAACATAATGCCAGCTATCGGAATAGATCTGGGTACCACATACTCGTGCGTGGGAGTGTGGCAGCATGGGAACGTGGAGATCATCGCCAACGACCAGGGCAACCGCACCACGCCGTCGTACGTGGCGTTCACGGACACGGAGCGACTGATCGGCGACGCGGCCAAGAACCAGGTGGCCCTCAACCCCAACAACACGGTGTTCGACGCGAAGCGACTCATCGGCCGCAAGTTCGACGACCCCAAGATACAACAGGACATGAAGCACTGGCCCTTCAAGGTGGTGAACGATTGCGGCAAGCCCAAGATCCAGGTGGAGTTGAAGGGCGAGACGAAACGGTTCGCGCCGGAGGAGATCAGCAGCATGGTGCTGGTGAAGATGAAGGAGACGGCGGAGGCGTACCTCGGGAGTGCGGTGCGCGACGCGGTGATCACGGTGCCAGCGTACTTCAACGACTCGCAGCGCCAGGCCACCAAGGACGCCGGCGCCATCGCGGGCCTCAACGTGCTGAGGATCATCAACGAGCCGACGGCGGCCGCCCTCGCGTACGGCCTCGACAAGGAGCTCAAGGGCGAGCGTAACGTGCTCATCTTCGACCTGGGCGGCGGCACGTTCGACGTGTCCATCCTGAGCATCGACGAGGGCTCGCTGTTCGAGGTGAAAGCGACGGCCGGCGACACGCACCTCGGCGGCGAGGACTTCGACAACCGCCTGGTGAACCACCTGGCGGACGAGTTCCGGCGCAAGTACAAGAAGGACATGAGCGCCAATCCTCGCGCGCTGCGGCGCCTGCGCACGGCGGCCGAGCGCGCCAAGCGCACGCTCTCCTCGAGCACGGAAGCCACCATAGAGATCGACGCGCTCTACGAAGGCATCGACTTCTACACGCGCGTCTCTCGAGCGCGCTTTGAGGAGCTGTGCGCCGACCTGTTCCGCGGGACTCTCAACCCCGTCGAGAAGGCGCTCAAGGATGCCAAGATGGACAAGAGCCAGATCCACGACGTGGTGCTCGTCGGCGGCTCCACCAGGATCCCCAAGGTGCAGAGCCTGCTGCAGAACTTCTTCTGCGGCAAGAAGCTGAACCTGTCCATCAACCCCGACGAGGCCGTGGCGTACGGCGCCGCAGTGCAGGCGGCCATCCTGAGCGGCGACACCCACTCCAAGATCCAGGACGTCCTCCTGGTGGACGTGGCGCCGCTGTCGCTGGGCATCGAGACCGCCGGCGGCGTGATGACCAAGATCGTCGAGCGCAACAGCAAGATCCCCTGCAAGCAGTCGCAGACGTTCACCACGTACTCGGACAACCAGCCGGCCGTCACCATCCAAGTGTACGAGGGCGAGCGCGCGATGACCAAGGACAACAACCTGCTGGGCACGTTCGACCTGACCGGCATCCCGCCGGCGCCGCGCGGCGTGCCCAAGATCGACGTCACCTTCGACATGGACGCGAACGGCATCCTGAACGTGTCGGCCAAGGAGAACAGCACCGGGCGCAGCAAGAACATCGTGATCAAGAACGACAAGGGGCGGCTCTCGCAGGCGGACATCGACCGCATGGTCAGCGAGGCGGAGCGGTACAAGGAGGAGGACGAGAAGCAGCGGCAGCGCGTGGCCGCCCGCAACCAGCTCGAGGCGTACGCGTTCAGCGTGCGGCAGGCGCTGGACGAGGCCGGCGCCGGCGACCGGCTCAGCGAGCAGGACAAGGGCGAGGCGCGCACCGCCTGCGAGGACGCGCTGCGCTGGCTCGACAACAACTCGCTGGCCGAGCGCGATGAGTACGAGCACCGGCTCAAGGAGCTGCAGCGGGTCTGCTCGCCCATCATGACCAAGATGCACACGGGCGCTGGACCACAGCCCGGCGGAGGTATGCCTGGAGGTATGCCTGGAGGTATGCCCGGAGGAATGTACGGAGGATACCAGCAGCAGAGGGCGGACGGACCCACCGTCGAGGAAGTCGATTAAAATATAAAAGTTCCCAAAATAATTGCGAGATTAATAAATGCCTAACTAGTATTTCGAGATGTAATGTGATGTGATATTATTTTGTAAGACTGATAATTATTTATTGTTGTACTTAGTAGTAAATGATCATCTTTTGGTTTTAATAATAAATAAGTATTTAAGTATTTTTTTGTTTTATTTCATGAGTATAAATTCTAAATCTGTGATCGTAAAAATTTTTTTGTGTTTTGAGTAGGTAATTGATCGCTATGAAATAAAATATTATTGGATAGATGTTTTAACCTGTCAGTTCTTTCGTGGGACAATCAGGGTTTCAGAGTCCGCACCACTTGTTTCTCAAATGGGACAATCGGGACGATGAAATTTACTTCAAAATTGGGCGCGAATTTTGTAATTTTGAAAACAGTGCGCGAGTTGACGATTTGTTTGACAGGTTAATGTCGCGAGTCAACAGATTAATTAATTAATCTATGAGGTGTCTTGTCCGACTGCCAATAATAATAATAAGAAGTAGGTATTTATTTTATACTTTTTACTATCATCTAGTTTCGGCCTGTTAACTATGAAATAATCTAAATAAGCGCCATCTATATTCTGTAAGAATGAGTTGCAATCAATTTACTATCAACAGGCAGGTAGGTACCGAAAGTTGCGTATATTTCGCACACAGATGGCGATAGTGGTAAGCTTTGTGAAAAAGAACTCACCTGAGTAGGTATAAACCACGGAGTAAATAAACTGATTGGTTAAAATAAAAATGTGTAAATACCTACTACAAAGTACCCTACCACCGTGCTGTGGTTTCCTAACTATGTTTTCCTTCACCGAAAGCTCAAGCTCATTGTAGGATTCGAACCCACGACAGAGGATTATTTTTTTGGTGAGATCTCTGACTAGCAGCCTGATGGGTCATCTGATGGTAAGGGACTGCTTGCATGCCAACCTGTTGCCTAGAAAACAACTGGCTCTAAGTGCAACTGCCTCACACAGGTTGAGGCTTGGCGACATAAGTACCCAGTTATGTAGCCAATTTGAAAGTGTAGATATAGTAATATTTTGTAAAATAACTGTACTGCTGCAATCTACAATATAATTATACTTATAGTCTGTGGTCAGACAGAAAGAAGTATGGAGGTTAAATAATTAAAAAGCATAGCATAAACCACAGAGCAAATTAATAAAACAATGTCACAAGTTAAATAAGGTTCTTTCTTCCTCTATGCCCATATTTCCTCATCAGAAAATACCCTACCACCGTTCTATGGTAGACAGCTGTTTAGCAAGGTCGGTCTAATGTGACGTTATCAAACTAATTCATTTACCAAAATACTTTATCAATTGCCTATTAGATAGATTATCATTATCAGACTTGGCAACAAATCTGACGTCGTTATCTTGCCACAAGAAAGACTGATCGTCAGGGACTCATTCAATTAGGTAACTTATGTGTAGTAAATTCCATGTCTTTGGATAATCATATCAACTTCAATTTTGATTCCGAGAGCATTTCAAAATCTACTAGTCTTTGAATGAATAAATCCTTCATACAATCCTACTAATATTATAATGTGAAAGTTTGGATAGATGGATGTATGTTTGTTACTCATTTACGCCAGAACGGCTGAATGGATCTGGATGAAATTTGGCATGGAGATAGATTAGAGTCTGGAATAGCACATAGGATACTTTTTATCCCGGGAAAAGATAAGATCCCTCGGGATCGCGGGTGAAACCGCGGAGGAGAGCTAGTAAATACAATATTAATATAAATATCCTGGGACATTTGTTCACACACGGCCATCTGATCCCAAACTATGCAGAGCTAAGTGCTTGTAATATGGAAACCAGATCACTCATACATATAGGTACCTACTTAAATGAAAATGAAAATGTTGTGAAAGGGGGCTAGATGGAAAAAAATCTTACGACACTTTTAGTGTCACTGTCACTGTCCGTGACAGTTGTGTGTTTGTAAGCTATTGTAAGCTGTGCGGCGTGCGCATATTTCTCTATCTGTCTCTCTCTCTCTCTCTGTCTCTTATAGAAAGCAAGCCAGATATTTTCATTTCTATTTATATATATATATAATAAATGTTTTTTTTTTATATACTCTCTCGACTTATATAACTTATATAACTTCGTTCCATCCGGGTGTCCCTTGACACCTCTCAAGTTTTTTTATTTGTCGGGTGGGAGCGGAGTCGTGTAAGTGAGCTACGACTCTTACGTCTGAAAGAGGTCTTTATCCTGAATTCTTCCACTATTGCTAAATAAACAAATAAATACTAGTTACTTTCATAAAGTTTATATTGTATTGTATGTTTGAGTGTTGTACAAAGATTAACTATGATTATCCTGTTTGTACAAGTAAGTAGATATTATGATCATGATATCTACACAAACAAACTCTCTAAACATATAGCTCAGTGGTAAGTGACATCGGATACCGCGGCGAAGGTCGTGGGTTCGAATCCTACAATGAGCTTGAGCTTTCGGTGAAGGAAAACATCGTGAGGAAACCATAGCACGGTGGTAGGGTACTTTGTAATACCCGACTGGCTGGCTACCACCCTCAAGTTGAAAATCTGTCGCCAAGCACCTATCGGTGTGTTCCGACAGCTGCACTTGAGAGCCAGTTCCCATCTAGGCTTTGTGTGCTTACCACCTTCGGCCACATTACCATAGTGAGATTGTAGTCAAACACAAGCCTATCCAGAATAAAAAAAAAACCGATCGTATCAACCATGCAAAAATTATCGAGAATAGTTATGAAAAACTAGCTGTCCCCCACGGTTTCACCCGTGTTTCCGAGGGATATTATCCTTTCCCGGCATAAAAAATTAATGTGTTAGTCCAGGATATGATCTACCTGTGTGCCAAGTTTCATCAAAATCCGTTCAGCCGTTTTTGAGTGAAAGAGTAACAAAAATCCATCCAAACTTTCGCATTTATAATATTAGTGGGATCAATTGAAAATAAGAAATTTAATCAATCATTTGTGGCCGAGAGGGAAAAATAGTAAATTTATATTTACGGAATTGATTATAAGCCGAATGAAAAGCCATACCTACATAATACTCATCTAAATAACCTCATTGCTCCCAACTAAAAAAATAAAATAAAAAAGAACACCAATTTGAAAGAAAAAGCGATGCTATTTTGGCGCATTGTCTATCACCATTTACTTAGTTTGCTGCGTCATTGCGACAAACTCAAATATAATTAAGTATAAAATTAATAACAAGTAAGAACATAATACACAATTAATCTAATCTACTATCATTGGTCTGTTATCATCTAGAGTCCGCATGGACACTTCTCGCCAAGTGTTTTACACTGCTTTACCTTTCGCGCGATGTCGGTTTTGGCGTTCAAGCGTGTTCGAATTTCAAAATGATTTTTAATTGATTGTGATATAAAACTTTTAAAAATGGGTGAAGAAGTGGCTTTTAAGAAGAATAAAAAGAGTTTTGTGCCTTTGTTCCGACAAGTAAGTTTTTTAAAATTATTTTCAAGAATCGACAGGTTTCGCAAAACATTAGCTAAATAGAATCTTCATTACTATATCAATAGAAATTAAATAAAGAAAACACACAAATGTTATTTGATTAGTATTTAATTGTATATTTTGCAATTAGAATGATAGGTCAGATAAGACATCTTTCAGGGTCGAAATACTTACAAAAGTTCCTCTAATGTCTGTAGGCGCAGGTAGTCGCTTACCATCAAGTGACCCGCTACCTGCTTGTAAGAAACCCAATATCTAGGGAAATATACTGAAACCATTTCGGTAGTGTCTCTCCTTCTAGGGCCTAAACTGAATAAATGGTTTTGACTTTGACCGTCTCCCGCGGTTTCGTTCGCGTTCCAGACGGGCCATAAAAAAGTATCCTATATTTTATTCCAGAATATAATCAACTTTATATACTTTAGAAAGATTTTATGACCAGAATAGGCGGTTTTAATTTGAAATTAGAATAGTTTTATATAATACAAGAAATAGCTTGTCCAAAGATTTTTTAGGGATTGAGAAATCACACCTTATTTACGTCTGACGTCTGTCAAGTTAAGTTCTTTTTAAATGTATTCCTTGGTTGTGGTCGTAACATATAATTCCAAATTCTAATAGCCCGTTTATTTTAATTTTCCAAACCAAATCTTCAAAACACCGATTGACAAACATAAAATCAATGACATCATAGAATATTCCATAGAACAATGTGAAATATGTAATAACAAACATAGTCTGTTTGATTGATTTATTAACTCTTTAAGGTGAGCAATTTTAAACAAATGGAGTTGAAGGAAATTACCTTGTGGTCGCGAAAACAAGTTAACAGAAAACATTATCATAAAACAACCTATGATCTAACGCTAACAAAAAATAATATTGACTTAAAAAAAAGAAAATGCGCTAAAAAGTATAAAATAATGATAAAGGTACTCTAAAATGCCTGTAATTAGGTAGTGTTTACGTTGAGTGAAGGCGATGATAGCTCAGTGGTTCGAAGGTTGTGGGTTCGAATCCTACAATGACCTTCAGCTTTCGATGAAAGAAAACATCGTGAGGAAACCACAGCACGGTGGTAGGGTACTTTGTAGTATTCGACTGGCTGGCTACCACCCTCAAGTTGAAAATCGGTCGCTAAGCTATGTAGCTGTTGGAGTGTTCTAGCAGTTGCACTTGAGAGTCAGTTGCCTTTAAGGCATTGTAATAATGTGTACAACACATTGGTAATCCCCTGGTATTGCTAATGTCTATAGGTTACGGTAGTTACTTACCATGAGGTGAACCGCCTGTCTCGTTGTCACTTGTGGTATAAAAAAACAAAAAAAAAAAACACGCTTTTATAGAAAATCAAACTAAAAGGCAAAAAAATATTTTCAATAAATTAAAATGATTAATTAGCAAAAATAATAATTTTATTGTAAAAAAGCGTGGGGAGCTTGATGTAAATTTTTATAAGTAAATATTTTATTGACAGATACTGGTAGAAGTAGTCATTATAAATATCTCAAAACAATAGCCTGTGAAGTGAACAATTCATTCAAATGATTTCTTGTCACATATAACATCAGAAACGATATCTACATATAAGTATTGGTAGGGGAGGCATTGATGCTAAATTTGTAGTTACTCGAGCGTCTTTGGGACCTACTGGAATTTGAAGATTAGGTGGAATAAAGAAAAAAAGGTTATGTGATATTTTCCCCTTCAGCGGTGGGGGGAGCGTCTACAGGGTTTCAAAAATGTAAAAAAAAACAGTCACCAAGAAATACTCGAGCGCGTCAGATATTAATAGGGTAGTCGCGCCACGTCTGTCTGATAACGGAAAAATAATAATCTGCCGTTTTGCGTGGTGGGGGTGGCCGTACGAAGGGGTCGAAAATATTTTAAAAAAAAATTTACTCGAGCGCGTCAGACATTGATAAGGGATGTTAAGTGAACCCTCCAGTAGCTCCTATTTTAAAGACTGACGATTTGGACGCGACCATCAGTCAGGGCCGATTTTTGAAAATGCAAAAAAAAATCGTGACCTTGATTTACTCGAGCGCGTCAGATTTTTATACAGGCGGTTCTTCTTGATGGCCTTGTTGTACTGACCCATAATCTGACAATTATGTTGAGGGATTTCCTTAATCTGACGGTTTGAAAAAAAAAAATATGTAAAAAATATCGAAATCTCGAAAATGGTTCAAGATATCGAAAAAATGTTTGTACAAAAGTTGTAGAGAATTTAACCTTCTACAATATTTATTATGAATACATATACCAAAAAACCCATAGGAAACGAGATATTTGCAATAAATGATTTTTTGACCTTTGACCTTGAAAAATCAGTAGTCGCGGGCACCCTAAGATAAGTAGCTTTTGAGACAAGTTTTAGGGTGTCAAAATAAAGGTTTATACAAGTTAATAGCTGACTATTTCTCATTCTGAGGTGAAACTCATAATATTCCTGGACTATACACTTAATAATGATTTTAGCCACTTCGGCTTGTGCAAATCGGCAGATTAAGATATTTCCGTGATTCGTGACTCCTTCAAAATAAAAAAAAAACCAATCGCGCTCGAGAAAATCCAGGTGACGTTTTTTTTTTGCAACTTTGCGAGTCTCCAATTTTCTTTCGTCACGCCCAATTTGTCAGATTATTGAAATGTACACTATTTTACATGTAACTAACTTACCTTACCTTAATCTGACGCGCTCGAGTATTTCAAACCATCGATTTTTTTTTACTAATCTGACGGGCTACCCTAGGCGTTCGACACTACATAGAAGGCTCAGATTTGGTGAGAGTACTTCACAAGGTGCAAGGTTGCCCCCCTTATGTTAATCTGACGCGCTCGAGTAAATCCCGAAATCCCCTATTCGCCTCCCCTACCATATCCCTTTCTTACATCATTTCTGTTTCATATTATTTCCACGTGTTGTTTTGTAATCACCAGATAATACAATCGTGTTCTCTCACACTCACACTAACACGTGCGTGTCATTATCATTTAAGTTCTTGGGAGATATTAGTATTTATTAGATACTTATAATCTTCATAATTATTATCATGAACATTTCAATAATCAAACTTTAAACGTAGAATTGAATTATATAGTCACGCACATGTAGGTAGGAATACATGAAGAGTATATGTGGTCAAATAAAATGTCCAGTCTTTTTCATAATCTATATATGTATATAAAAGGATAAGTCCTGACTGATCTATCAACGCCCAGCCTAAACCCTTAGACCTAGAGAGCTGATTATTTTCCCAGGTGTTGTTTTTAAAACTTGACCGAGGAATATTAAGGAATTTTTCGAAATTCAATCTTTCAGGGGGTGAAAAAGGGGTTGAAAGTTTGTATGAATGTCGGTCATTTTTGAAGCTAGAATCATGAAACTTTGTTTTTAGACTATCAATTAAAAATTAAGAAACACGTGTATCAGCGTTATTTAAATTTATACCCCTGAGGGGGTGGATCTGGGGTTGAAAGTTTGTATGGAAGTCTGCCATTTTTGAAGCTAGAAGCATGAAACTGTGTTTTTAAGCTAATAATGAGAAATAAAGAAACACATGTTTTTTAAAATTCCACCCTTAAGGGGGTGATACTGGGGTTGAAAGTTGGTATGAAAAATGAGAAGGCTTGACTCAAAGACTCATCAACGCCCAGTCTACAGTCTAAAACCTTGGACCTAGAAATCTGAATATTTTCATAAGATGTAGACGAAGAATAAGATATCATTTTTCGAAATTCAATCACTAAATGGGTAAAATGGCAGTCGCCATATTGGCCACATGGATGCCATTGTTCCGTCCGCCATATTTTCTATGAACGCATCCCTGTCAGTCAGTGTCAGTGGCCAGCGATCGGATAATCGGGCGCTTATACAGGGTGTCCGGTAAGGAGTACGACAAACTTAAGGGGGAGATAGGTGGGGGGGTGACCTACCAACATATACAAAAATTACCTCAGTAAAAACGTCATCATTTTCAAGCTATGTGCATATTTCGATATTTCATATTTTTAATGAAATGAATTGAAATTGTTTATTCATCCAAATAGGCCTTCACAGGCACTTATGAATAGTCAGACTCTGAATGCTCGGTTCGGAAGGTTGTTTTTGCTGAGAAGAGCCGGCAATAAACTCAGCAATTACTCTTTTCAAAAACAACTTACACCTATTAACTTACATTCAATAATTATTATTTATCTAGTCTCACTGACAATATTTGCGTGTTATGGCGGCAAAAATAGTAATCTATAGAATTTAATTATGACTGACTTAATAAACAACAAACTCAAGCAGACCAGCCCCCACAAGCAGCACCTGTTCACAAGTATGACGCGCGTGGCAGCCATCGCCCTCCTCGCACATTTTATAGGGAAGTGAGCGACCCGCCACACGACGCCGCCGCAAGCAAAGGCCTTAAAGCGAGCATGACTAACTTAAGCTTGCTCCAAACAAAAAGAAACAAAACGAATTAAAACACACATATGTTATCACTGTTACTACTAACACGGTTTGTAAAATTAGGTAATATAATAGTGTATCTAACATTCCGCGACATAACAATATTGAAACGCACAAATGTTACAAATTTACCAAGCATTATCATCATTAAAATATTCATTTATATTATAGTAAGCCTTTTTTACCAAAACAGTTTTAATACAATCCTTAAATTTTTGCAAAGGCATATCTAAAATTGCAGTAGGGATTTTGTTATAGAAGCGTGCACCCGGTCCTAAAAATGATCCTTGCACTTTCTGAAGTCTATAAGCAGAGGTCACAAGTTGGTGCTTATTTCTAGTATTGATCGAGTGCATATCACTTTTTTTTACAAAAAGATTAATATTTTGATGCACAAATAATATATTTGCATAAATATATTGAGATGCAACCGTGAGTATGCTAGTTTCTTTAAACTTATCTCTGAGAGAAGTTCGAGCCCCCAAGTTATAAATAGCTCGCACAGTCCTCTTTTGCAAAACAAAAATTGTTTCTATATCAGCAGCTTTACCCCAAAGCAAGATGCCATAAGACATAACACTATGAAAATAACTAAAATATACAATTCTAGCTGTATCTACATTAGTTAGCTGTCTAATTTTCCAAACTGCATAAGCCGCCGAACTGAGTTTCCCTGCTACAGATGATATTTGGGTCCCCCATTGAAGTTTCGAGTCTAAAGTGATCCCTAGAAATTTGGTTGATTCGACAAGATTGAGAACTTCATTATTTAACATTAAACGTAGTAACCTACTTTTTTACATTTGGTAATGCAAATTTAATACACTTAGTTTTCTTTGCATTTAAAACTAAATTATTTACTGTAAACCAATTTAATACCTTAGCTAATGCACCATTTACGTCGTCATAATTGGATTTCAGTCTATCAACACCAAAAATCAGTGAGGTATCGTCAGCAAATAGTACAATTCCACAGGCATTGTTAACATAATAGGGGAGGTCGTTTATATAAATTAAAAAAAGAAAAGGACCCAGAATAGAGCCCTGCGGTACACCCATATGCACAGGAGAACCAGACGATTTGACCCTGTTTACATCGACACATTGAATTCTCTGTCCAAGATATGATTTCATGAGATCAAGTGCCATACCTTTTACCCCATAATAATTTAGTTTACAAATAAGAGTCCCATGATCGACACAATCAAAATTGGAAAGGTCACAGAACACACCAATAACGTTCTGCGACTTCTCCCAAGCGCTATAGATATTTTTTAATAGTGCTACCCCAGCGTCAATTGTAGAACGACCCTTTGTAAACCCATACTGCTCACTATGTAAAAGCTTATTTAAATTAAAATGAGCCAGTAGTTGCGATAAAATATTTTTTTCAAATACTTTACTAAGAGCTGGCAAAATAGAAACAGGCCTATAATTAGATGGATCCTTAGGATCGCCGGTTTTGAATAATGGAATTATTTTACTGTGTTTCATTAGATCGGGAAATTTACCTAAATCTACACACCTGTTAAATATTAAAGCCAAATGAGGAGCAATATCATCAACGATACTCCGCAAAACATTAACAGATATATCCCATAAATCACCAGTGCGCTTTACTTTTAAACTCTTAAAAGTTTTGACAATGTCATAAGGCGTTACATGTCTAAATTTTAATATCTCATCGCACTCAGATACATTGTTTTTTAAAATTGATTCAGCATCTTTCGGTGATGAATTTAAGGAGCTGGATGTAGCTACAGGTATATCACTAAAAAAAATATTGAACGCTTGTGCTAATTGACAATCTTCAGTAATAAGTTTATTATTTATATTTAGTTCAATACGATTATTAGGGTTTTTAGTCTTCCCCCTTTCTGAGTTAATAATATCCCAAGTTGTTTTAACCTTATTGGATGATTGACTAATTTTATTTTTTAAATAAATAGATTTAGCAGAAGCACAAACTTTTTTAAATATTTTGGAGTAATTTTTAACATACTCAAGAAAACTAATGTTTTGATTATATTTTTTCATACCATACAGCTCATACAACTTAGCTCTACTTTTATAAATACCAACCGTTGCCCAGTCATTAAACTTAAAATGTTTTTTTTGATAGAAAGTCCTTGGTTTGAATGTATTATCAAATTCTTTTTTTATAAAATCAAAAATTTTATTGTAAAGAATATCTGGTTCTTCCTGCGCCATGTCAATAGAAACAATATTGTTTCTTACATTATTTTGGAAACAGAGCATACGATTTAAAGTAATAGGTCTACATTTATGTATTGATTTTAGGATTTTAAATATTTCTACACCTTTATTGGTAGAATATGCTGATCTAAATGACATGACCATCTTAATGTACCATATTCTTGGAAATAAATAAATGATTTGAGTTGATTTGAAATATCTCGAAAACGGTGACACTTTTACAAAGGTCATTTTTGTATATGTCGCACTACTTACCGAACAACCTGTATACCTAAACTTCTTTCCACGAAAGAATAATATGTTCTTTCCTTTGTGAATGAATAAGTAATCCCAGATTCCCGGAATTTTACAGTTTTGCAAAAACAACTATGATAAACTTAAAGAAATTATAGCAGTGGTTGTTTCGCGCCGGCGCAGTTATATATGTAAGCTAAGTAAATCCTTGGCTTATGAGGCCAAGTGCACGTTTAGCCAATCTTAGTCTACACAATCTTATCATGAGCGCATGAAAGTCACAAACAATATCATTGACAATGTACGAAGTCGGTTAAGGTGAACCAACATTTGAATCTCTTACAGCATAAAAGAGGAGTAGATTTCGAGAAGTCGCATTAATGGAAACATTCCATTGTCTAAAAATATATATGAAACATCGCCATGTTTTTATGAATATTCTCAGAACTTCCGAGCCAATTGCAGCTTCAGTTGTTACAACCTTCATAAGTGCTCTGCTAGAGTCAATCAACATGTTTTGCTTTAAATTAGGTAGTTTATTATTTATTAGAAAAAATATTTTAAGGCGATGATAGCTCAGTGGTAAGTGACGTCGAATACCGCGGCGAAGGTCGTGGGTTCGAATCCTACAATGAGCTTGAGCTTTCGCTGAAGGAAAACATCGTGAGTAGGGTACTTTGTAGTACCCGACTGGCTGGCTACATCCCTCAAGTTGAAAATCTGTCGCCAAACACCTATCGGTGTGATCCGACAGCTGCAATTGAGAGCCAGTTCCCATCTAGGCTTTGTGTACTTACCATCTTCGGCCACATCATCACTTACCATGGTGAGATTGTGGTCAAACATAAGCCTATCGAATATATAAAAAAAATATATATATTGGTTGCTTACAGTGCGGTCAGAGAGAGGTTTCACGATCATGTAATGGAATGAGCTCCCTGTAGAGGATTTCCCTAGAGACTACAGCATGGGGTTCTTCAAAAAAGGTTTATGCAAAGTCGGCAACAGCCTCGTGACGCTTCTGGTGTTACAAGCGTCCATAGGCTTCAGTAACCGCTTACCATCAGTTGGGCCGTAAGCTGGTTTGCCACCTAGTGGTATAAGAAATAGTATTTTTTTATAACACAAAGTGACAACGAAGCTGACGGGTCACCTGGTGGTAAGTGACTACCGTCGCCTATAGACATTAGCAATACCAAGGGGATTGCCAATGTGTTGTACACCTTATTACAATGCCTAAAGGCAACTGGCTCTCAAGTGCGACTGCCGGATCACACCAACAGCTGCTTAGCTTAGCGACCGATTTTCAACTTGAGGGTGGTAGCCAGCCAGTCGAGTACTACAAAGTACCCTACCACCGTGCTATGCTTTCCTTACGATGTTTTCCATTACCGAAGGCTCAAGCCCACTGTTGGATTCGAGCCCATGACCTTCGCCGTGGTATCCGACGTCACAACCACTGAGCTATCATCGCCTAGTATCATTAAGATCATGATTATTGTCAATTCCAGTGCTTCGTAACGGCGAGTGTGTCGCTGAACATCATCGGTCACGGCTGCGTCATCGGATTCTCCGCTATCCTCATCCCAAGTCTGAGAAGACCAGAGTCTCAAATCCACGCAACAACCAGTGACGAGTCATGGATAGGTAAGCATTTGTCATTTAAATTACCTTTGATGTTTCTACTTATGAACACATCTTCTTGGATTATCACTTTTATATCCAGATGCACTCAAGGACTTTAGCTGATTAGAGAAGAAAGATGGTAAAGTGAAAAAGTACCATCTAGAACACACCAGTTGAAGGTGGTCGGTTAACGGGTACCATAAAGTACCCTCACACCGTGTTTTGGGTTCCTTACGAGGTCTTCCCTCACCGGAAGCTCAAATTGTATAATTTGAGCAGATGACCTTCGTTACGGCTTTAACATTACCACCAATGATATCAATATTTACATAGCTGGTTCGGTAACTATCAATCCCATTTACACTGCGGAAATAATAGCGATTGCAATAAGCTCTTGATTCCTCCATTATATTCCTTATCTTCTTAAATTACCCGCGTAGAATTAGGTTCATCCATTTGGCAGCCTGAATGATTTACTCATTCCTAAGTTACCAAAAAATTACACTTATTTATTATAACCACGTATTTTTTTCTCTTTCCAGCTTCCATAGTCGGCTTCGCCCTCATAGTCGGCAACTTCATCATCACCGCTCTTTTAGATTCCATTGGAAGGAAGAAGTCCCATTTGATGACAATCTTCCCTGTGCTGTTCGGTTGGTTCATGTTGCTAATGGTGAACAGTGTAGCTGGACTAATCGCAGCCAGATTCATACAAGGAGTAGCTATGGGCATGTTAGGGCCTTTAGGGTCTATCATCATCGGTGAAATGACAGACCCGAAGAACCGAGGAGCGTTTTTAACCAGCGTCTCACTGTCATTGACTATTGGGGTACTCTTTTGCCATTCGCTGGGAACATTTTTCAGCTGGCAACAAAGTGCTTTAATATGCTCATTTACTACCTTCACAAGCTTACTCCTCATTATATTTACTCCTGAATCACCTTCGTGGTTAATTTCCAAAGGGAGATTCGAAGAAGGGAAACAGGTTTTCAGATGGCTTCGAGGAAAGAATCCTGAGCAAGAAAACGAATTAGAAAGGATGATAATGGCTAAAAAAATGGCTCGAAAATCCAGTGTTGCGGGTCAAAAATTATCCATAAAAACCAAGATTAATCGGTACTTCACATACTTGAGTGAGAGCTGGAGGAAGCCTGAGTTTTTTAAACCTATTACGATCATGGTGTTCTTATACATCATGTTCCAATTCGCTGGAATCAACGTCATAAGCTCCTACGCCACTGATATCATAGGTCAGGTTGTAGGACCCGAAGCGAACGCTAAGTTCCTCATGGTTGTTTTAGACATTGAGAGACTTATCGGCAATATCGTCGCCGTCTTCCTAATGAAGAACTTAAAACGAAAAACTTTACTATTCTGCAGTGGAATCCTCTGTATTCTTTCTTACATAGGAAAAGGGTTGTATGTTTATGGAAAGCAGAATGACAAGCTTCCTTTCGACAGCCAATGGATCCCCATAGGTTTAATAGGAATGTATATGTTTTCTTTAACTGCAGGCATTTCGTCGATACCATTTGCGGTTTCAGGAGAAATTTTCCCAATGGAATACCGCGGTTTGGGCAGTGGCATTAGCATTTTAGCTTTGTCGATGAATTTCTTCGTCGCTGTGAAGTGCTTCCCTGTATTAACTAGTACTATAGGATTATCTTTTACTTATTATTTGTATGCTAGTATAGTAGCAATCTGTTTAAGTGTTGTCTGGTTTATGTTACCAGAGACTAAGGATAAGACACTTCAAGAAATAGAAGATAGCTTCAGGGGCACAACTGCCGAAGATTATAAGAGTTCGATACCTTTGAACAGCATTAGGGATATTAGTGAAATGCGCAGATGTAGCTCTCATATAATTTATTGATAAAGTCGTAACAATCTAATAGGTGACCCTATTAGACCCCATTTTGACAGCACATATATATTCATGTGCCAAAAAGAGACAAACATAAAGCGACAAGAAGAGACACCCTCTTGTCAAATCGGGCCTATTAGATTATGACGACTTTAGTATAGTTTTTATAGTATAACTATCAAATATCATAAAATAAATTTTATTTAATTTAAGCATTGTTAATATGGCGGTCAAATACATTGCGTTACAATTTGAGACAATTTCTGAAAATCCTAAATGTATCATTGAAAGTATTTCTAAGTTAATTAACTTATTTTTGTATTAATCGTACTTAAATCTCAAAGTAATGAAAAATAAAACAAATTATTTATTCTATTTCGTTTTATTTGATGATATAACAAATAACTGTTTTATAAACCAGGAATTCCGTTATGTATTTACGTAAATTTTGCGAGCAATCGGATGACATCTCATCTACGTGGCCAGCTGTCCTAGCTGCAGAGCGTTTCCTATTCTTTTTGATCTCCTATCATCTACTTTCAACCTTAGCCAGTTCCAACATCATCTCGTTTTCACACGTTTCTACCTGACTTATATCTTTAACACCTTTGAAATGACACTCTATTTCGTACAACGTCTTCCCTTTTGTTTCTGGCAGTAGGAAATACAAAAAGACCCCGCAAATTGCGATAGATATTCCATAAATACAAAAGGTTCCATTAACACCGATCTCTTGGAAAGTATATGGAGCTGTTTTAACAACAACGAAGAACATGATCGAGAGGAACATTCCAGAAATACCACTCCCCAAACTTCTGTAAGCTAAGGGAAATATCTCTCCAGCTATAGCCCATGGGATTGGTAAGATACCCAGTGTCTTACCAAAGATATACGTTAGGGTGGGAATGACGGGGATCCATTTGTATTCTTTTGGAATGTAGCCGAAGTCTCGAAGGTAGAGAAGAAGAGCAGCCACCAGAAGAGAGATCACACTAATGATAATACCAATAAAGAGGACAGTTCTTCTGTTAAACTTGTTAACAACAACGCAAGCTAAAATAGCTGTTATAAATCTAACTACATCAACCATCAGCATACTTATATTAGGATCTATAGAGAAATCAGTCACTTCATTCATCATTGGCACAGTATAAGATGGCACGACAGTCATCCCAGATATTTGGAAGAGGACAAACATGAACATCATTATCACAGTTGGCTTATAAAATTCAGGTTTCTTCGCGATTTCTTTGTACATCTTCCATCTTGATACTTTAGCAGTAGACTCTACACTTTTCTTCTGG
Source organism: Ochropacha duplaris (assembly GCA_951361185.1). NCBI lineage: Eukaryota > Metazoa > Arthropoda > Insecta > Lepidoptera > Drepanidae > Ochropacha > Ochropacha duplaris. The sequence goes on along the minus strand of OX592715.1, from coordinate 903,334 downwards.
CTATTCAGTAGAATTTCTAGTTCTTTTTCGGAATCGATACCATAACCTCTAAACCATCGAAAAGACTTTCTACACTCGTTATTTAAACCTCTAGAAGCTAAGTAAGGTGGTGTTTCAGGTGTAAGAGAAATTAATATTAAGGATAAAGCATAGCAGCTTCCACATGCTAGAGCAGCTGGTCTCCAGTACATCAAAGTTCCGAAGATATGAGCGATGAGCATTCCAGTAGCGAAGGAGAATGCTATGGTGGCAAGAAACGCTCCTCGGTGTTTTGGGGATGAGTATTCTGCTATGGAGATTGGTGCTGAGGCTGCTTGAAGACCCATTGCAAAACCCTGAAACACAAATAATAATAAAATAAATGTGGGGGCTGGTCTGCTTAAATTTGTTGTTTATTAAGTTAGTCATAATTAAATTCTATAGATTACTATTTTTGCCGCCATAGCACGCAAATATTGTCAGTAAGACTAGATAAATAATTATTGAATTGAGTGTAAGTTGTTTTTGAAAAGAGTAATTGCTGAGTTTATTGCCGGCTCTTCTCAGCAAAAGCAACCTTCCGAACCGAGCATTTAGAGTCTGACTATTCATAAGTGCCTGTGAATGCCTATTTGGATGAATAAATATTTCATTTCATTTAATTTCATTTCAATAAGCCTGTTACAAATGAGAGGCGATATAATGAACTAAAATAACATAAAAGCAATTGTAGTAATATACAAGTATGATAACATTTCTAAGACAGAAATGAGAGCGATGGATAAAACAAGTCTTTTGTCGATAGACAGTTTAAAAAAAAACATATATTAGCATAAATACAAACGACTCATGAATCTCTTGTTAAAATGTCATGTTTGATGGTATCCATGTAATTTTAAATAATTATGGGATTATTATTATGATAATTTGTAGTTGTGATCTTGGAGCTTCAGTAAAGTGTTTCATTGTAGTTAATTGTAAAAGTAACAAATATGTAGATATATTGGGTAGATAATATCATAATAGATTAAGATCAGTTGGAACTGGTTTACATTACAGAGATCAGGGTCATTATAATATCACTGTCAGTTTCTAAGAGGAGGATAATAATTTAAGGAAAATGGCTGAAATACTTTTGTAATCAAAATAGAAACACAGTCGGTTTCATTCAGTTTCAATCCCGATAGTAGCAAACTCAAAAATCAAACATCTTTATTAAATGAACTCATTACAAGTATTTTGAATCTTCACTTTTTTCATAATTTAATGTTACTCTTATATTTCTCCGGAAAGTTGCTTTTGCTGAGAAGAGCCGGCAATAAATTCCGCAGTAACTCTTTTAAAAAAAGCAACTTAGACTGTAAGGGTATATTCAATAATTTATTTATATAGTCTCATTGATCTCATTGAAGCTAACTTGGTATCCAGCTTAGCTTTAGATGACGTCGGTCTCACCAACCAATAAGGTCATCAATGTAATTCTGTGTGCATTCGTTGAAATATGACCGAGCGAACTAGCAGAAATCGTCAATAAGAAAAAAACGTTATGGCTTGTATTGTTTGTAATGGATAAACTCAAAAAAATACTTAACCGATTAAAAAATTATTTCACCTATAGAAAGCTATATTATACTTAAATTTCCTCGGGAACCTGGGTGAAACCGCGGGGCGGAAAGCTAGTTGAAAACAAACAATGTCAAAGACCAAAATAATGATTAAAAATGATTCTCTTGATAGTGTATTTGAGGTCAGAAGCTATATGGCTCCGATATGATTTGAAAGTCATTATCTAAAGAGTTGTAGAAGAAGAAGAATCCTTGTAATCTCCAAGATATTTATAACAAGCTTTCTTCTTTGCTTTGATGAGTTTAATTTTTTTCGATATTTCAGAGGGTCTACAGTACAGGTACAAGTTGTTCACCACGAGAAACCCAACACAGGTCTTATAAAACCATCTCAAATTATCCACCCACATATTAATTGGGATCTAACTACCTATATAAATATACTAGCTGTCTTCCGCTGTTTTACCCGCGTTCCCGAGGGTTCTCTTCTCCCGGGATAAAAAGGTATCCTATCCCTTATTCCAGTATATAATTTATTTGAGGGCCAAGTTTCAAACATTTATTAAGATGTAGTGACATCATATGTAATTTTGCTAGTAGAAATCGACCGAACAACAAAGTCCACCAGAGCAATCAAGGACATCATTGGTATTGGAGTCAATTGATCTTATTGTAGCGTGTTTAATTGTGGAGTGTCTGCTAAATTCGGTCTCTCTATGAAAATAGATCGCCATAAGATTTTTGAATTACTCAGTTGAGAATATTCAAACTTTTGGTCGCATCAAAGGTTAGACCTTGATGCTGGACCTTTGATTTACTTATGACATTGAATGATGTTTGAATAGAAATAAGACATTATTTTAAAAACATTAGGGAAGTTTATCATATGGAAGACGCCTGTGTTCGGCAGTTCACTGATGATGATTTTCTGCTCTTTAAATACTCGAGCCCATAAGTAGTTAGGTGTTCGAAACAGTATATTTTATTAACGACTAACTTCTGTGAGTAATATAGTTGATTATAATGATACAATATCTTTATATTAAAGCCTATGTGTTATTCTGATATATCTATACTATTATTATAAAGAGGTAATGTCTGTGAGGTTGTAGGCGGTCATCTCTGGATCTACCGAACCAATTTTGAAAATTCTTTCATCAATAGAAAGCCACGTTATTTGTAAGTGTCATAGGCTATATTTTTATCCCGGGAAAACATAATATCCCACGGGAAAGCGGGCGAAACCAGGATATGGATGGAGCAGGATATCTACTTGTGTGCAAAGTTGAAAAAATGAAAATCCGTTCAGTGGTTTTTGCATGATTGAGTAACTAACAAACAAATTATTAATAGGATTACCATTAGAGACATACCAAGATGTCCATAGAGGAACTCCTCAAAAAATCATCTCTAAACATACCTGCAAAGATCGGCTGATGAGCAAAGCAGCAGGACCTCTGGCTGTGACCATGAGCGCCCATCCTCCAAGAGCTGGTAATGTGCTGAGCTGGTTGGTCAGCCGTCGACCCAGACGTTGCAGGGTGAAGGGTGCCACCACGATGCCAGAGATAAGAGCCAGGCCGAGGATTGAAGCTGGAATTATATTTGGATTTTCAACTTGAGGGTGGTAGCCAGCCAGTCGAGTACCTACTACAAAGTAGTCTACCACAGTCCTGTGGTTTCCTCACGATGTTTTCCTTCACCGAATGCTTAATCTCACTATAGAAGGTATCGCCGAAGTCACTATTCGTGATCTATGATCACCTTAAAAGGCTTAAAAGTACGTCGACTTCCTCGCCATGAACGCTGCGTTTGAAGGCATAATGAATTTATGACGCTGCAAATTTAAAATATCATAAATTGCAAACACCGCAATTTGTTTTGGCAGTATCAATTAGTCGTATCATCGTATGACACGATTCAATTCCGCTCTCAATTGATAACCTTTTTTTAAAGCACTGATGTAACCGGTTACCATGACCTATGGACGCTTGCAACACCACAGCGTCACGATCCGAGCGCGTTGCCAACCTTGCATAGGTAAACCTTACTCGTCTTTTGAAGAACACCATACTGTAGTCTCTAGGAAAACCTCTACAGGTTTCCAAAACTTGATCGTGCGCGGGAGAAATTGTCTCAAAGTCTGTACTACGCGATACCTCAATCTTCTACTTTTACTATTGTAGGTACTTTATTTTCAATCTGTACCAGATCACTCGTAAATCCCATCACTAATCATTTAACTGGGAATTTCAGAATATCCATAAGCCTATCATCAGGTGGCTTGATGAAAAGACGTACCCCTCCCTTTATTATTTTCTTTATTTAAAGAGGTAAAGTGTTGTGAGGTTGTAGGGGGTAATCTCTGGAACTACTGAACCGATTATGAAAATTCTTTTACTAATAGAAAGCCACGTTATTTCTGAGTATCATAGGCTATAATTTTAAACCGAAAAATTAAATGGTCCCACGGGAACGCGGTTGAAACCGCGGGGGACTGCTAGTTTTATATATTTATCTAGATCAATTTACGGGAACTCGAAGGGGACGTCGAAGTTCAACCGTGATGGGTGTAATTCTATAGGCATAGGTTCAATAACAAACAATCATACCAACTAGTTATACTCGAATGACGCAAAACCTCGGGGGTAATTTTAGTTATTACAGTAATTTTATAAAATTACTGTAATTTTACCGCAATCTGCTGACGTTACCAGATTGTGGATCTGTGTTATATTACACTAGTTGTATCCCGCGAATTCATCCACATTCCCCTTTTTTCCGGGTTTTTAAAAAAACGTTTTTTCCTACCTGCTTCCCATTAGAAATCTCTACCTGCCAAACAAGTTTGTATCTGAGATTTCGTGATTAATCAGTGAGTGGTATTTCGCTTTTATTTTTGTATTATGTAGATTATATAGATTATAAAGAGGTAAGGTTTGTTTTTATGGAGTAAAACACTCCAATAATAACACCGCTGTGAGGAAAATACAGCATGAATGTCGCCAACAACCTAGCGTTGTGTTTTGGTTGTTGCACTTTAGATCCAGTTGTCTTCAAGGCATTGTAAAAGGTCTATTGCTAATGACCACAGAGTTAGCCTAATGACCATAAGCGTAATTAGGGACTCGCCTGCCTGTTTCTCTTCGGCTCTCGATTCTTCTATCAGGAAACCTAGAAGTCTCAAGGTCGGCAACGCTCTTGTGACGCCTCTGGTGTTGCAAGCGTCCATAGGCTACGTTAACCGCTTACCATCAGGTGGGCCGTATGCTTGTTTGCCACCGAGTGTTATAAAAAAAAGTAGAAAAGGTCTCATGACATACCAATCCAAGACTCATGCTCAGGAGTGAGATGCACAGTGGACCCCTTCTCCCTGAGCTGCTGCAGCAATACCCCAGGGTACGCAATGTTGGCGCCGGTTCCTATCATGTACATCACCACTCCACTTACTGCCAGGAGCTGGAAGAGATGGGAGGTTTTAGTAAAAGTGCGAATTTTGCCGTTTTCAAATCATTCATTCTTGTAAATAGCTGCCCCGCGGTTACAACCACGTTCCCGTGGGTTCCTGTTTTTTCGCGGGATAAAAAGTATCCTTTCTCTTATTTCAGGATATTATCTATTTGTGTGCCAAGTTCCATGAAGATCGGTTTAGTAGTTTCGAAGTTGATCGCGGATCAACATCGTGATACGGGAATTTTATACATAACTACCGGACCGGTACGCGCTTCGCTAAATAACAAAATGTGATAAATGAAGAACCGCTCGACCGATTTTGTGCAAACTTCACATAAACCATCTACTAAATAATCCAAACAAAGCCTAAACATGATTTGGATAGGTGAGCCCGTTCTTGAGTTATAAAAGGCATTGATTTTTATATATACAGATTAAGATGATATTTGGTCTTTATTTTTTGGGTTTTGGCACTGGCTTTTGCTAGATAACCGTCATAATAACTGTGACTCAGGTCAAACAGACATGTTCAAACACACAAATGACTGTCCTGGATGTGGCGTGATTATCCCCCTATGATTATCCAGCAAGTTATGCTAAATTGTAAAGTTTCTAATATACCTACCTGCCGCAAAAATGGCGACACGCTCTCTGGCCGGTGTACCACACTCCCTGTCATGTCGAGTTCTCTTGAGTATCTCTGAAGAAATCACCGTTTCTATATCACAGAATTATCTGGAAGGGGAAAGTAAACAAAGAAGTATCACGTCGCAAGCTGTATGAGAGGACCTCTATAAAGTGAAGTTGGAGATAGAATATTCAAGGCGTTCGGTGAAGGAAAACATCGTGAGGAAACCATAGCACGGTGGTAGGGTACTTTGTAGTACCCGACTGGCTGGCTACCACCCTCAAGTTGAAAATCGGTTGCTAAGCTAAGCAGCTGTTGGTGTGTTCCGGCAGTTGCACTTGAGAGTCGTTGTGTTTTGGCTGAGAACTAGTTGCTTCGCATTGTAATAAGGTGTACAACACATTGGCAATCCCCCTGGTATTGTTAATGTCTATAGGCGACGGTAGTCACTTACCATCAGGTGCTTGGTTGTCACTTGTGGTATCAAAAAAAATACAGGACATTTCTTATAATATTAAGGTGCCAATCAAGCATACGGCCCGCCCCATGGTAAGCGGTTACCGTAGCGTATAGACGCTTGCAACCCCAGGGGTGTCAATCGCGCAATGTCAATCCAGAAATAGTGGTTTTTCTCAAAATTTCACCGGCTGAATTTCAGTCAATCAGTCGCAATCACAATGTCGTTACAAGTAAGGTGTAGGCAGCTCTGAAGACTGTGTTAGCGATAAGAACATCAAAATGTAAACACTTGTATTGTTTTTTTATGGTTCCGTACCTAAAAATACATGTCCCCCGCGTTCCCGAGTGATCTTATCTTTTGCCCGGGAAAAGTATCCAATGTTTTATTCCAGGATCTATCTTTGTGCCAAGTTTCATCAAAATCCGTTCGGTAGTTTTTGTGTGAAAGGGTAACAAACTTCTTCACACCCAAATAAACTATCACATTTAGAATAGCTGCTGTCCTCCGCAGTTTCACCCGCGTTCTCGTGGGATCATATCTTATCCCGGGATAAAAATATAGCCCATGTTAATATGGAATAATGTAGCATTCAAATGGTGAAAGAGTAGTTTTTGAGTTTATTCGTTACATACATACATACAAATCTAATAATAGAAAGAAGTAAGATACCATATAACACAACTCAATAATTTTGTCTATTGTTATATTGATGATGAATTGATAAAGTTAAATTCAATTAAATATACAAACCGTACGATTATGACGTAAAGGTGTAACTGAACAAATAATTGATAAAACCAATGATATTTATAAGTAAAAACGTATATAGGTACCTATAATATTTTTTTTATAAAACAATTTTCTATCAATGTCAAACTTTAAAAAAAAACATTTAATGTACTCAGTTTAGACTGGTAAGTACTCAAACTCTAAAACTCAGAGTTACTCAGTTTAGTTAGACCCTGGTAAGTCACTTATGAACGTTACAATTGACTCTACCACATCATTTACTCTATAATTAGTCAAAGTATAATTTAGCATCCAAAAAAACGACAAGTTTTATAGAAATACGTAGGAACTGGACTAATCTAACTATGTCTAGCTAGAGAGTTACTCCCCTTATGATTAACACGACAGAAATCTCAGATATTGATGAAAAATACATACAACAATCAACCGTAGTTAAAAACTCGCTAGAGTAATAGTGCTCTATGGATAAAAAACCATTTGGTGACGAAACATGTTGTAAATGTAGAAATACGGTTACTAAATGAAACGAGATAAACGATAAATAAAACTATAATAAGTACTTACTTTGTCATTATTCTAAGGAATTAAATACAATAAATATATCACAGCACTTCGATTTGAATATCGTATATAAATTTAAATAAATAATACATTAAAGGGATGTCCCCTCGGCGCGGGTCGAGAGCGCACTACCGCACCGCACTAGCTGCGAATGATCGTGTGTTCATATAATCACGTATTTGATGCGGTCAAGTTTCACATGAGATTTTATATAGGGTTCTGTACGAAATAAATTCAAATAAATACTGCTAATAAGGCGTTGCTAGCTCAGTGGTAGTGACGTCGGATATCGCGGCGAAGGTTGTGGTTTCGAATCCTACAATGAGCTTGAGCTTTCTGATCTTTTTGAGCGAAAAAAATAAGCAAAAAAATGATAATTTAGCTCAATTTATTAATGTACTTTGATAGATTAAGTTCACATAACACAGCAAAAGTAGCAAATGCTGCGGGCCCCACGCATTTGGGGGCCCGCTCATTCGCTGTATTCCGATAAATTATTTATTTACGGTATAGTTTCTACGGGCCCCGCGCTCTCTTAATCCGGCACTGATTATATTAAAGTTATTGTTACGTTTAACTGATATAATAGTTATTATTAAAAACTGGTAAATCTTTTTTTTTTAATTAAATTTGTCCATTGAAACTTATCTAAAGTTTTCATCTTAATATCACTTTACACAAATAATCACTGCAGAAAAAAAGGCCTAAACTTCAGTTTAGTTATTATTCATAATAGAGATTTCAATAAACAAAAAAATCTAATTAAAATAGTGTATTCGGATTTTTTAACGGAACCCTAGAATCAGGTTCCTTTGAAAACTAGCGGTAGATTACAAAAGAAAGTGAAATCTGCGTGCTATCGCCAGCAAGCCGAAATATAACTTATTCCTTTACATTTAGCGCTATATTAGAAAGGCAATAAGTATCAATAATATTAGATATATGGTTTATAGGCTGTGGATTTGTCGTATTAGGTACATAAATGTTGAATTTTCAATGAATTATCATGTTTTTAACCCAGTACTTACCATGAATGTTAGGGTACTTCACAGTACCCACCTGGGTGGTTACTACCACCCTCAATTTGAATATCTGTCGCCTGAACGATCATAGGTACTACTATTATAAATGTGTAAGTTTGTTTAGATGTGAACATGTTTGTTACTCTTTCACGCAAAAACTACTGAACATTAGGTATGATGAAACTTCGCACACAAGTAGATCATATCCTGGAATAAAACATAGGATACTTCCCGGGAAAACATAAGATCCTTGGGGTGAAACCGCGGGGGACAGAAGTATGTACCCGCTGATGGCAAGACAGCGGTCACCCATCCAGACAGAGTTAGCATTGTAAGTGGTAGGTAATCTATCAAATAAATCTACTTCCTCCGTTGAGGAGTGGAAGAAGGACAAATATGGCGTTTACCTATAAAATAAGGGCACTCAGTTGAAGTCCTTATTGCGTTTTATTGGAATTAATTGTTTATTTCTCGGTTGTCTGTCTGACAGCATTAGGATCGATTTGAGGAAACTAACGCAATAGTTAATGTAGTAATGATTAAAAAGAATGTTTTTGCAAGAAAAACTCCAGGGATAAAGTCGTATTCTAATGGTAATAGAATTTTTGAAATCGGTCCACTAGTTTTTGAGTTTATTCGTTACAAACATACAAATCTTTCCTCTATTACTTGTGTAGAAAACACATTTTTGGGTGCTTCTAGCACACGCTATCAATTTTTGATGTTATTGAAAGTTTCGTATTATATGAGTTTCGTTTTAACAATTACAAGTACTTACCTAAAGGTTGGAAATAAAGTATTTTTGCATACTTTATTTTTATGCAAAAGTATAAAGTAATTACATATTTGAAAATAAAGTAGGATAAGTTATTTTAAAGTTAGCAACCCTAGTCAGTATGGCTGAATGTGGTAATAATTAATTATATACGTAGATAGATACTATTTATGACTAGAAAAGACAAGACTGGGTTATTTCAATGGTAAACATCAATGAAATAAAGGTCATAACAAGGAAGTTCCTTCTTTTAAATGTATATTTATTTAATTACTGAATAAATTTAGTACCTTACCTTACTGGTACCGTACTTTAAAAGGAAAGATGGTACCTTTATAAGGTCACTCTCGTATCTGTCAGTTACAGCTTATTTTCGCCGTATCTCTGGAAACTGGCTATCAATAAACCTAAACCGATTCCCATTCAGGATACACGTTTGTGTGTATGAATATCTTGTTTGTCTTGAGTCTGCGTTTAATTTATAAAAATACGTACAAGTGACAACGAGGCAGGCGGGTCACCTGTCTCGCAGAAGGAGACCGCGGAGCGGGAGCGCGAGGAAGATCCTCTCGCGCATCCCCTCCGGCGCAGACGGCAGGGGTTGAGGCGGCGGCGGTTTGCCGCACGCCTAAACCCATAGTGACTGCGGGTGGAGGATGGGAGTCCTCCGCCCGCCGTGGCAAGTCACTGAGCGGACTGGGAGAGGGGCCAAGCGTGCTCGGCCATCTCCCCATCGGCGCGGGAAGCCCCGGCAATGGCTGGGGCGCCGTCGGTGGACACCGTGGTCTATGCCTTCGCAGGTACCACGGTGTCCGACGAAACCGGCAAGAGGGCACGTCCGGGTGGTTTTTAGTGGGTAGCACTCCCTACCCTTCCTCACTCGGAGGAAGGAGAGGCGAAGTGTAGTCCCACATAACCCTCCGCCACTCCCATGTGCGGAGGGTATGCGTAACGCATTTTCCACCCGGTCAACAAAAAAAAAAAAAAAAAAGGCGGGTCACCTGATGGTAAGTTACTACCGTCGCCTATAGACATTAGCAATACCAGGGGATTTGCTAATGTGTTGTACACCTTATTACAATGCCTTAAGGGCAACTGGCTCTCAAGTGCAACTGCCGGAACACACCAACAGGTGCTTGGCGACAGATTTTCAACTTGAGGGTGGTAGACAGCCAGTCGAGTACCACATAGTACCCTACCACCGTGCTGTGGTTTCCTCACGATGTTTTCCTTCACCGAAAGCTCAAGCTCTTGTAGGATTCGAACCCACGACCTTCGCCGCGGTATCCGACGTCACTTACCACTGAGCTATCATCGCCTTTATAGACTACACGGTAGACTACATAATATAATGTAGTATATAAATCTGCTTAGTTCCGGTTCAAATAGCCATCTGTGATGATTTAATAAAACATTTTTGATCATATGGCTCTGTTTACTTTTTATATTTGGTTTGAGCTTTTCGTATATTTTATTTGATAACTTTTAACTTAACTCTAACAATAAAACAAAAATATTTTGGAACGAAGTTCCTTATCGCGCGTTCTTAAAGGGGGCTAGACGGAAAAAATCTTACGACACTTTAGTGTCGGTGTCAATTTTTCGTAAGCTGTGCGGCGTGCGCATGTTTCTCTGTCTGTCTGTCTCTCTCTCTCTCTCTCTTATAGAAAGCAAGCCAGATATTTTCATTTCTATTTATACTCTCTCGACTTATATAACTTCGTTCCATCCGGGTGTCCCTTGACACCTCTCAAGTTATTTTTTTTTGAAAATATATATTGTTTTATTTGACATGTATAAAGCGACGCGAGTCACGTGGTATAACGTACGTGCAAGTCACGCACACAACTTGGTGCACGTTGCTTCACTTCATTGAAGACTATTGTTTACGTACGCTCCTTCTACCTTTTTATTTGTTCTGTGACGAAAAGTGACGTAAAATTAATGTATAATTTCACATGAAAATATAGAACAACTATGAAGTTAGCGACAGAAAATATAATAGAAACAAAATGTTTTTTTTTAAAGTATTTTTTATTAATTCTCGCGTACAAAATATCACGATCACATCAAATAAATACACAACTTTCCATGATTTACTTATTTACTAATTAAATAATTTATTTTTATTTTAACATAAATAATAACACAAATATTATTTTAAATATAAACATATTATAAGACGACAGTTGATCCTACTAATATTATAAATGTGAAAGTGTGTATGTTTATTCCTCAATCACGCCAAAACGGCTGAACGGATTTTAATGAAACATGGTGCACAGGTAGATCAACCACAGGGCGGAAAACTAGTGATTCTATATTTTATACCTCAGTTTTGAAACGTTGTATACAGGCTGTGGTGTTGCCCACAGTTATAATTACTATGGTAACATTAAGTTGATTTTGAGCCACAAACTGTACAGGTTTTTAAAATTATGAAATTAGGTTTACCTTTGTTTATGGTTTAGGTATATTTTTAATATGGCGGTTCTTATTTAGTAATGTTAAAAATGATTATTAGTCTTACTTAAGTAAAAGACATGAAAATATGAGTATTAATTCCACAGTCAAATAAAATTAAATAAATCTATTTAACGTTTAACAATAAAATATGAAGATTAAAAACAAAATATGACTAGTTCATACTATCAATTTTATTTAATATTTAGATAAGTACTTATTACTACAGTTATTTAACTTGTAAGAACATGTTTGAATCAAATAAAACCGTTATTAATAATACACTTTAGGTACCTATTTTAAATAAAATTACCATTCTTATGTTACATTAATGACTATTTTGACTCAAGCAATGGTATATGGAATACCAATAATAAAATATACATTATTCTTAGTAAACTATGACATGAATTCTTCATAACGTAAATAAATTAAGCACAATCATCAATGAGTATCATTCTAAATTTAAAATTAAAATATTACCCATAATTCTAAATCATAAACAAAAATTGATATCACTTTAAAAAGCTGTGTATTGCAGTGATGTGTTTCCAGTGCCATCTAGCGACACGGGTCGGTAGTAATCTTTCATGTCGCCCCAACCGCGCGGCGCTACGTTGAAATTGGGACCAGAGACAAGAGGTAGTCGCGGGCTTTTTGGCGAGGCATAGACATCGTTTAGTTTTGTCGGTGCAAGGGGGACGGGCACGTTGAAGTTTTGTATCGTGATTGTTGGCGGGGAAATGGGGAATGGCTCCATTTTGGGTATGATGTTTGTGCTGTGTTTTAGCGCTGATTTTGGATATGTCTTCTGGTTTCTCAAGCTTGATGGTGGCCGGTATAGCGTGTCGTGATTGGCTACCGGCGTGGGAGTCGAACAGGCGTTTGATGTGTTGCGTCCTGCAACATGTTTGAAACATAGTTTGCTCAAATATATATTTATACGAATAAGTATGTTGTTGCTGATTGGATTTTAAAACAACATCTAATAAATAAATACCTATGTTACAATGAGATGCTAAGTATTATAGTTCATCTCTGTCTTTTTTTTAGCTGGCAATCGTCTTTTAGGTCATATCTGCCAATTTTTTTTTAAATTGTATTCTTTACAATACCTTTACATTCACAGTAAAGTTAGTCATCGTACGTACAAGTTTTAATGAAATTCGTCATCGTCCCACTAAAACTTTTCACAGACTTTTTGGGACATCCAGAAAAGTCACGATACACGCTTTCATTTCATTTCATTTCCAGTGATACCCTAGGTATCTATAGGCTACGTTAACGCTTGCCATTGCACCTTAGTGGAATAAAACATATTTACGCAAGCATTCTAGGTTATATTATGTCTTCACTTAACTGCCAGGGTGATGTACCACGTCATAATCATAGTTATTGAAGCTATAAAGTCCTTGAGCATAAAATTATCGCTGTCAGTCGAACAGCGCGCTGGCTCACAACCAAAGTGTCAACTGTCACTGATTGTTAATTACCATAGCTAAAATAATCCTAATTAAATCCACACCGACTGCCGAAAGTGACTTTGACTTTGGTTTTTACGGCCAAACGGCCGGACAGATTTTGTAATTTTTTTTTATGAGGATACCTTGAGGTAACATTTTATAAATCATCCCCTAAGTGGGTAAATAGTGATAAGGTAAGATTATGCAATAAATGAATTCTAGTCGCGAGCAAAAAAGCACTGAACGCTAAAATCACTGATCGGATTTTGATGAAACTTGGCACAAAAGTAGATCATGTAGAATAAAATAAAGGATACTTTTTATCCCGGAAAAATATAAGATCCCTCAGGAACGCGGATGATACCGCGAAGTAATTGGTAAAATAGTTTTAACCGAACATGAAAACGTCCCAGATACAATTTATGTATTTTAAGAACTTTGGAATCTCCTATAATTAATTTAAAAATAAACACTAAAAACACATTTACTTGTTAGGTAGGGTCACTTTTCCTGTTCTTCGATACCTACTTGTAGACTGTAGGTACCTACAGTCTTTCTAATCCTATCCTAATAATATTATAAATGCGAAAGTATGTTTGGATGTGTGTGAAGATGTTAAGGTGTATGCGAAGATGTTTGTTACTCTTTCACGCAAAAACTGCTGGATGGATTTTAATGAAACTTGGCACACAGGTAGATCATATACTGGAATAAAATATAGGATACTTTTTTTCCCGGAAAAATATAAGATCTCTCAGGAACGCGGGTGAAACCGCGGCCTGGTAAACTAGTATATCTATAAACCCAGAAATTTAATGCGCTAACTATATAATAGCTGTGTGAAGATTTTCCCAGGTTATTTTATTTATACACAGTTATCTATGGTTCCAAAACCTCCTTACCTCGTCCTTCATGCACCCACTTGACCGACCTCTTCTTCCTGTTGACATACATACTCTGCCCCCTGCTCATGTGGTTGCTGGAGTCACTCAAGGACTTGGAGATGGAACGAGCGAGGTCCATCTGCTCCTTCACCGTTGGGTGCACTCCTGGCACGTAGAAAGCTGATGATGCGAAGGTTTTCTCTGGAAAATTGATTAAAGAACAAGACTTTAAGGTTCCGACGTAGTTATGTCATTTAATTATAGTCCTAACTACAGGTGTATTTAGAGATCATAGTGTCATCTACTATTGATAGCTCAGAAAGGCGATGATTGCTCAGTGGTAATGACGTCGGATACCGCGGCGAAGGTCATGTGTTCGAATCCTACAATGTGTTTTCCTTTCGGTGAAGGAAAACATCGTGAGGAAACCATAGCACAAACTTAGTAAATACCTACCCGTTGGTAGCGGACAAAATTTTCAAAAGATTGAAATCAGATGTAATGCACAATCCTCTCGCCTGCTTCTATTTAAACTTAGGTTAAACTAAACAATCTATTTCGGTAACGTGTGCATCGTCTTTGACCAGTTTCCGAGTGTTTATGGTTTACCATATATTCATAAATGATGAATTGTTTATTCTATGTTTAGGAACAGAACTAATAAAAGTTACTAGTTTTAGGGTTCCGAAATCAAGGAACACTTAGTTTCATCATGGGCGTTAAGAATGAAAATGATACATGAAACGGCCTTGAATAGACTCTGACGCACGGTTCAGAAGGTTGCTTTTGCTGAGAAGGGCCAGCATTGAACTCAGCAATTACTCTTTTCAAACGCAACTTAGATTATTAATTACATACAATAATTTAACTAGTTTCACTGACAATATATCGCGTTTTGTTTTACATTACAAGTGACTAGCCCCCGCAATCAGTACTTATCTGTTCACAAAGTATGACGCGTGTGGCAGCCACCGCCCTCCTCGACATATTGTAGAGAGCGACCCGCCACACGATGCTATCGCACGCAAAGGCCCTAAAGCGAGCAAACCAAAAAATAATGAATATCATAGATCCTTACCAAACTTGTGGTCCTTTTTGATGATGTGCTCCTCAGCATCAGGCGCGGGCGTGAAGATCTTGTTTAAGTCCACCTCCTTGTCACCAACTATGATGGGCTTGTCCATGTCCTCCTGGAATGCCACAGGATATATTATTAGCCACGTATCATCACGGATTGTATAGTCAAAGAATTTCTACATTGGAATAATGGATTAGGTTCTTTGATTAAGTTTTTAACATTGTTAACTAGATTTTGCTCCGCAGTTTCACCCACGATACCCTATTTTACCCCCCCAGGGCTTGAAATTCAAAATCCTATTTTAAGTGGATGCCTACCTTATTCCTCCCCAGTTTCATGGATAGTTCTGATGTTTGTGAGATTAGCACTTTCAATCAAACATAGATCAAACTTTTCAGGTTTATTTAAATTATATTTAGTATTAGTGTAGATATAGAATACTAAAAAGTAATCATGAGAATAATTATTTCGTTAGTGTTACTAAATTATATACCTACCTATCTACACGTATATTTTGTAACACTAATTATTTATATATTTTACTGCCTAACCTGCTTTTGCTGATGGTCGCCAAATTTCAAAACTTGGCGGCCATCACTGTGTACTTAATTGTAATACATAAAAGTTAATAGAAAATCAGAGTTTAGAAAAGCGTGTTGAAGTAGCAATAAATAAATAGATAAAACATATAATACAAACAAAAAATACATGATTACAAAAAAAACTTGCAAGCATATTAATTAGTTTAAGTAAATATTGATATCAACATGCAAAAATCTCATTAAAGCTGGTGCCAATTATATTTTGGAAACAGTAGTCTCTAGAAAGTACTCTGTTCTTAATATATTTCAATTTTAATTTACAGTTTTTAGAGAAAAAGGATTCAATTGTATTTTTTTCTTAATTCCTATCATAGAAGGCAAGTTACATCACAAAAGAAATCGTAAAATCACGTTATAAACAAAATAACAGATGGAGAATGATATTTACAAGTTTTAATGACAACTAACTGAGTCGCAATTGATCGACAATCTTACAAGAATGTATTCCGGTGGCTGCAGTGAGGATTCTCGGGATAATTCTCCATCATTCTGTATAATATCGATAGTTTTATATTAATTCCATACATGTTAAACTGGTAACATTATTTTTAAAATATAAGAGACTTGGCCTGTCTCTGTTTACTGCATGGTTTAGAATTATTTTTTTAACGCATTGCGATAATTGACTAGATATTCATTGTCCGTTTATTCATAGTCCGTTTATTGTAAAGTCTAAAATAAAAAAAACCATTTGTGAAAGTGAAAGCTTCCACATATTTCTCTCTACATATGGTACCATTAAAACATTAGCAGTAAAATATTGGTCTGCAGGACTACCCAACGTACTTTTTAAACGTACTAATAAAGCGCTCAAAGTGTCAAAACCCGTCTGGAATAATATTTGATGTATTATAATATATAGTATTCAATGTACTTTAGTAATAATCGTATCAGACTAGTCCGTTCTCGTGAGTGTGCGATAAATATCTTAAATCACAGCTGTTTTTATAAATTAATAAACTACATCCAATTATAAGCTTATTTACAAAAGCAATAAAGCATAAAATTGATTGGAAAAAGCACGATTGACGTTTCGTCTAGTGATTTGATGGTAAGTGCTCTTGGCTAACAGCCAAGTCAGCTCGCGTTGCCAAGACCGAACCGCTATGAATTTTATGATCTATAAGTTTTGTTTTTCAAATAAAATTGTGGCACACTTAAGATGTATGACGAGGAAAATCGTAATCATAAAACGTAATTTTCTTTTATCTTGATACATATAAGACTGGTAAATAAATAACTTTTTTCTGGAATATGTCAGCAGTCAAGTTTAGTTATTCTTTAGATTCTAAAAATAAACATCGATTCCAAGCAAAAGGTTTTCATAAAAATTGTCGCTATTTTGATATTTACAAAAAAAAACTTGGCGGATATCTGCGAAATTCATTACATTTTGACAGATATCCGCCATATTTTTCAATAGACGTCGAATGCGACAGTATTTACTAAAGCGATTGTCGGCTCCATGTCAGATCAAAACATTATAATAAGTATTTGAATAAGCTTTTGGAATAATAATAATATTTTTTATAGTACGTGTTTGCCAGATTTTAAAGATCATACCGAAGCTCAGTATTCGGGTCGTGCTTCTACGAATGATTCTACACAGTCGATGGGTTTTCTTTTAGTAAAGGTTCTGAGAATATACAAATTCCCAATCGAATTCCCAAGAAGCCACTGGAAGATGTAATTTAAAAATAACCTGTTTACGTGCAGGATCTTAGTAAACAGTTGCAACTTAGTAATATAATGTTTATGTTTGTTTGTACATTAACACACTGCGCAGTGCGTCGATTACTTAAATAGTATTGGAAATAACTTCGATATAGGCGCTGTTATATTTATTTACTGACCAATTTTGTGTAAGAAGATTATAGTTATTTTATGACATGCTAATACTAATATTATAAATGCGAAAGTAACTATGTCTGTCTGTTACCTTTTCACATCGAAACCGCTGAACCAATTTTTTAAGAATTTTGGTATAAAGATAGATGGGACCTGGGAGAAGGCGAAAGTAACTATTTCTGTCTGTTACCTTTTCACATCAAAACAGCTGAACCATTTTTTATGAATTTTGGTATAAAGATAGATGGGACCTGGGAGAAGGCGAAAGTAACTATTTCTGTCTGTTACCTTTTCACATCAAAACAGCTGAACCATTTTTTATGAATTTTGGTATAAAGATAGATGGGACCTGGGAGAAGGCGAAAGTAACTATTTCTGTCTGTTACCTTTTCACATCGAAGCAGCTGAACCATTTTTTATGAATTTTGGTATAAAGGTAGATGGGACTGGGACCTTGGAGAAGACATAGGATACTTTTTATCTGGGAAAAGAAAAGATCCCTCGGTAACAGCTAGTGTTATACATGCGAAAGTACATAACTCATATCTACCTGCACAATTAACTCATGGAAAGAACATAAGCTTTTTTTTAATCAACCCCTAAGGGTGCGAAACGTAATAATTCCGCGATAAATAAAAGCTAGTAGAGGGTTAAGGTTAGGTTTTGTAAAATGGGCAATTCATTAAAAACTTGATGATGATTTATTAATTTAGCCCGTGCCAAAACTTGGCCCAGATCAACACGAGGCCAAGAGCACCTGCGAGAGACGAGTGTGGGTTCGACGCCCGGCTGGCTGATCGGGGCCACTTGACTATTCCTAGCACATCCGTTTGATCTAGTAAAGAGTTGTAGTATTTAGTTGAAGTGGTCCATCCGTGAGTTTAGGTTATTTTTGTTATGATTGGAGGTATGCGGTGAACTGTGGTATTAGCATCATTGTAGACAGAGTACGTTGGTCTGTCGTACTAAGAATGGATGGTTTGTTTTCACCACAAGTGATAAAGAGGCTGGCGGGTCACCTGATGGTAAGTGAATACCGTCGCCATACCGTAGCAATACCACAGGCTATTGTGAAAATATGACGTCATTATACATACAATACTAGCCGTCTATGTTAGACAGTAATAAGGTAGAGCAGCTATTCCATTGATGAAATAATTTTTTGAATCGGTTTAGTAGTTCCAAAGATTTGCCACAAAAAAAACAAACAAAAACAAGCCTAACTTTATAAATAAGTGTAGAAGAAAATAAAAATCTTTTTTTTTGAGTGTGTGTATTTTATATCGATATCTTCATTGATTGTGAATCGATTTTAATTATTATTCATTTATTTGATAGAATATAACTTATTAGCGGTCCCATTAACATTTTATCAGGACCTGAACGTGGAATTTGAAGATATTTGGAGTTCCTCAACGGAAAAGAGAACGACACACACTAAAATCAACGCCCTAAAGATACCTCATACAATTTAGTCGCTTTAGCCACTTGTTAGATTAAAAAAAAACAAAAAGAAATTACGAATACATCCGTCATCAAAGTAAAACAAAAGACACGTTGACATTAGTTAATTTACAACTCGGTCGGATCGAATAACCGCCCACAACCTGTCGAAAACAAATATTGTTGATTATGATTGATGAAGACGAATTTATAGATTATATTATCTATTAGATGCTACAGTTTATAGCAGTAGCTAAACTAGCGGCACGGTAAGATGGCCGTTTTGACAGGAGGGTGTCTCTTTTTAACTAGCTATCGCTATGCTTGTGTCTTTTTGGCATGTAGAAGGACAGCGCTGTAAAAACGGGCATCATAACTTACCGCTAGTTTTGTCATCAGTAGGTACCTAATCCTTTAAATGTCAAAAGTCTGACAAATCGCCTGATGACAACGGTCACAAATATATTAGCAATACCAGGGAGATTGATAATAATGTTGCCGACCTATTACAACGCCATAAGGCAAGAAGCTTTGAAAACTTAAAGTAAAAACTCATTTATATAGTTTAAGGCCTGTTAAGTGCAGTAGAGTCATTAGAATCTGACAATTCATAAGCGCCTGTGAAGGCCTATTTGGATGAATAAACATTTCATTTCATTTAAACATTTCATTTCACTTATGAACATTACCATTGACTCACTGAGACTACTCCGACAGGAATCTCGTGCTCGAAAATCTAAGTGCTTGGTGATAGTTTTTCAATCTCAGATGAGCTCTAAGTATTCTAAGGAGTATGTTAGTTTTACGAAAAAGCTTAGGAAAGGCGCGTGTTATACATAAAATGGTACGAGACTTGGCCTTATTTTACACACACGTCTTTTTATGGGATCGTTGAGTTTGTAACGTCTAACAATCCTTGTTTTTTATTATTAAATATTGATGTAAGAAAAAAAAAACATCTTAAATTGTCAAGGGGTCATTAACACATATTTTTTCCTAAAACAAAGTAACTGAACACGGTTGCCAAATCTCCCCGTATAATTAGATGCATCGAAACCACGAGGGAATATTAATTAAGTGGGTTAATCTGTCCGTCCGTCTGTCTTCAAACAACTGCCGAACAGCCGTTCACAGTTTGTTAAGCTTAACATGTCTGTTTTAGAAATAAATTGTTGGTTCAAAGTTTTAAAGTAAAATACATCGAAACGATTTTCATAACTTATTAAAACTGAATAATTCTAGTAGTGTCTAGACTAGACATCTAACTACCTACTCCCACTACGCAACAAAAAACAGACTATAGATTTTTTATTATTTATCTGCAGTAGGTACCTACTATAGAGTTCTATATAATATTTCAACCGAGTTTCCCTACCAGCCACACTACGTTAATTAAACTAGGCAGTATGGTCAATAGACCATAGCCTATCCAAAAGGGGCAAAAAACTACCGGCCACCATATTGTATTTTGAGTGGTATTTTGTTAATACACTTTCAATCAAAGATTAATATTCTTTCAATCACAAATATACGTAAACTCACATACCTACTACGTTTTTTGATATGAGCCAATCGCATTTTAACTCTAAGCTTAACAATAGAATATTAATTGTATTATTTCGATCACGGGCGAGTTTCAATCGCGTATTCTCCCGCGGTTTTGACACTTTTTATAATAATAAAGTTTAATCTAACTACTATAAAATATAATAAATATAAATAAAATTTATGAAAAACAAAACGAATATATAAAGTAAAAATAGGTACCATCTCCGGGATCAGACTCGACGTAATGAAAGCTGGGTATGAACTACAATGCGTTTAAAAACAAATAAAAATGGTGGATGTCTTTATCATCATCATTAGACCCATTACATAACCTTTATAACATATCAAATTAATGAAACAGTCACTAATTGATATTTTAGAAATAAGATAATATCTCTATCAATATACCTATTATAGTTGGAAAAATAATAAGCACCTAGGACCATTATAGTAGCATTTCTAACGTATGTCCCATAAAATAATTTAAAAAGTATTCGTTTTGTTTCTTGTAAAATTGGTCATAAACAGTTCTTAGTGCGCTGTGTATGTGTGTGAATAAAAAAAAAAGATTTTTCGTAAATCGAAAATACGACAATAAACAAAACAAACCTCGTTCGTTTTTTATTTGTTTTTTTTTTAACTTTTTTTGGTATGGTATCTAGACCTCTAGGCCATTAAAGAACTGTTTATAATTCGTCAATACAGATAAATAATATTCATAATATTGGAATCCATAGCACCTGCAGCAAATCCATGGCATCGCGTGCGCATTAAAAGCCAGCGCTACTAATTGGACAAAAAACTTACCCAACTTACAGGGAATAACTTATAACTGAGGTTGGTAAGGAACTCTTTTTTCTGGGGGTCGAACATATCCGAAGGTTTGAACCCTCGTTTCGTGATGAGGGAACTGTTGACGCTCGATGAGCTGGTGATGTCATCGAAGCTGTCTTTGTGGACGACCCTGTCGTTGATTTTGTGGACGCTGGACCTCTTGTTCGAGGAGTACTGGCACTCGCTGACTGTCATCATGTTGACAAGCACTAAGTCACTTCACTATCACTTGTTTAGTTTCAGTCCTATTTATTCTGGTGTAAGTATTATTTTACTCTGAAACGACGCCACGAACTATTAGCGATGCTGGCTGACTGAAGACTGAAGAGTTGGCGACTGTATTAAGCTAAAATAAAATGTGTAATGGCCTGTCAGACGTCATATTGACAGTTCATTCACATCATGATCTATCAACACTAATATAATAAAGAGGTGATAAACTAATAGGAAGCCACATTATTCTTGAGTGCTATAGACTATTCATCATGAAACCGCGGGTGTAACCGCGGTGGAAGCTAGAATATTATAAATAAGAACATGATGACAGATTGATGATGAGAGATCAACGCAGAACCATAGCGAGGTAGCTTCTAATTAGGGGTCTACTAAAAAAGAAGCCGTCAAAATATATCAACTATCTAAGATCTTCAACTGACTCTCAAGTGCCATAACAAACCGAAATAAAACGTTTACGGTACACGTCATTTGGCTATGTTAAAAATGATTCAACATTTTTTTGCAATTTCTCGAGCACAGCCATACTGTTTGCCATAAAATCGAATGAATCACCCGTGAAAATGGATCAATATTTCATGATTTCAAGGAATGTACGCCACTAGTACACTTTAGTACAAACAAAATGATGATCAATGTAATGTTAGTCATCAAAAATAAAATAAACCTTAATACAAAAGGCGAGAGGGCGGATTTTGAATGTAGTACATGTGATCCACGAAGTAACCAAGTTGCTAGACATACATAGAAATACAATGACCCAAATCAATTAAGATTTTGAATCTAGAATATACATTGTAGAGCGCACATACGATATTTCTCAACTGAAACCAACATAAAAAAACATTCTCTAACCATTCTATTAAAAAGCTGTAAGGTTTACAATCCTTTGTCAAGAGACTTACAACGTCGGTCGTAAATGTACGAAAATAATTGTTGGAAATTCGTTGCCAGGCGTACCTAAACCGCACTTTGTTTACGCCGCTAAGAAATCATTGTATTTATGTGTTCCAAAAACTTACAGTTTTCAAGGAGATCTGGATAAATGCTGCTTTTTGTGTCAAAAGTGAAACAAGCAGGCTGGCGACCACCTGATGCCAATGTGGCG
The DNA here is from genome assembly GCA_951361185.1 of Ochropacha duplaris. Classification (NCBI taxonomy): domain Eukaryota; kingdom Metazoa; phylum Arthropoda; class Insecta; order Lepidoptera; family Drepanidae; genus Ochropacha; species Ochropacha duplaris. Next base: position 880,636 of record OX592715.1, on the reverse strand, counting down.
ACAGATTCTCAACTTGAGGGTGGTAGCCAGCTCAGGTACTACGTGCAGATCTATTTTTTATATATTTAGGCAGGCGGGTCACTTGATGGTAAGTGAGTACCGTCGCCTACATTAGCGACATGAGCGGGATTGCCAATGTGTTGTACACCTTATTACAATGCCTTAAAGGCAACTGGGTCTCAAGTACAACAGCTGGAACACTAAGAGGTGCTTTGCGACAGATTTTCAACATGAGGGTGGTAGCCAGCCAGTCGGGTACTACAACGTGCCCTACCACCGTGCTATGGTTTCCTTCACCCATCCTCAAGCTAATTGTAAGATTCGAACCGACGACCTTGGTCTCGGTATCCGACGTCACTACCACTGAGCTATCATCGTCTTAAATTATGATTTGTATAATCGTTTGGTAGGTACTTATACATATTTATTGAGAGAAACAAACTGACATTATTTGGGTTTTCTGTGCGTGACTGCGTCTCGACTAATCATCGCAGTCCATCGAATATTATAAAGCAGAAGTTTGTATGTCTATAATTTCGGAATAAAATATCAAGTTTAAGATAGTTTATCTATGGCTACACTTTATCCTTATTATATTCTGGATAGGCTTGTGTTTGACTACAATATCACTATGGTAAATGATGATGTGGCCGAAGGTGGTAAGCACACAAAGCCTAGATGGGAACTGGCTCTCAAGTGCAACTGTCGGAACACACCGTTAGGTGCTTGGCGACAGATTTTCAGATCAACTTGATTTTTCAACAACTACGAAGGTAATTATCTAGTAAATGAAGTAAAATTATCATATCTCTAAATTGTGCTGAAATTCCAAACAAAAATCCGGTTTGTAGAATTCTAATTTCCAAATAGTAAACGTGTTTGCTTATAGTTAATTGTTATGAACGATTGTTGACCGTTTCATCGCAGTCATTTATGAAAACATGGCGACGCAAACAACAATAATGATTCAGGTATTCGAGGTAATTTACAATTTTTATGTTGCAATCGTCAACACATGTATTTTTCTGCAGTTTTTCTACCAGAACGTTTTTTCTGTTCCTTCGTCATGCACTCCTTTATTAATCATCTTGGTATCCATTAATTACGTGAGCGATGGAGGAAGGGTATTTCCCGAAGGCGCAAAATGGGGCGGAAAGACTTCTCCTTCTGGTAAAGGGGCATACGCCCTCAGTTTAAATTTAATGTCCTTTTTTATAATAGCCAAGATTAAATTTTGCACTTCTTTTGGAGTGTCTAATTTTGCATCTGAACAGAACGTTTATTTTTCTGCTTTACGAAAAGAAATGTAGGCCTTTAATTTTCACGTGAAGGAGAGGGGCAATTGAAAGAAAACTAGCGACAGCTCACGTAATTAACGGATCCCTCTTTTACACAATCCATTTTTTTTTCAATCATGTTCTACATATTGAACCTATTGCCGTTCAAATTAGAAACTATTGATGATTTATTAACAGCGATCCTGTAACCGACGGCCTCATTCCAACATTGACTGCAATTATTTAGAATTGGTTTATGTTTGGATATAAAACAGTACCTACATTAGACTAAGAAACACAAGATCTCTCAAGAGAAACATTTTAAATTTTAAGACTAAATGATAATAATGTGATTGAATTCGCTTTACTAACTCAACCATGTATTTCAGTTTAGTAACATTTCAGCAAAAGAAAAAAAGAAAACAACCCATCAAAAACTCGGAACCAAATCGAATCAGTTATATATACACCATTACTCAACCCGGAATTAAAAACTACCCACAGAAAAACAAAAACACAAAAAATGGATGACTGTTGATAGATAAGACGCCTACGCAACGAAACCGTTCGATTTAAAAAAAAATAACACTTCCAAATTCGCGCGAAAATCACTCCGCAATATTCACTTATTGACACATAATTAATAATAAACCGTATTTCATAGAAATAAGACCGTTTCTTGCGTGTATTCGCTCGGAGACGTGTATTCGACGCGAGATGTATTCGAACTAACTAAAATAAAGTCTCACAACGCTATTGCATAACTAGAAAAGCTTCACTGATCTCGGGCGACCATGAAATTGAGGATTTTCCAGAATTCCTAAATAAAACTTTTGTTTTGATTTGCGATTCATCAGTTTACATTTATTCTCGGATACTGATATGCTTTCGTTTGTTTTTCCTGTCCAGATTTTGGCAGCCAATATTGATGCTTTCCATTCACTTTTTTAAAATTTTTACCAGGGTTGGCATAGATTCTGCCTGATTGATGCCAAGCGCTCACTGCAGTAATCCGTTTATGACTGACCATGCACAGCCTTATCTGGTGAACTTTTTTGTAATTTGTGGTAGCCCTATAGTAGGGTTATCATAATTCCACCCATGGGGAGGAAAGTTAGTGATCTATTAGAAGTTACGAAAGGCGATGATAGCTAGGTGACGTCACATACCGTGGCGCGGCGAAGGTTCGGATCCTACAATGAGCTTGAGCTTTCGATGAAAGAAAACATCGTAAGGAAATCATACACAGTGGTAGGGTACTTTGTAATACTTGAATGGCTGTGATCTGTCGCCAAGCACCTATCGCTGTGTTCCGACAGCTGCACTTGCATCATCACTTACCATGGTGAGATTGTGGTCAAACACAAGCGTAACCTAAATGTAATTACTGTCAATACTTTAAGAACTCCAGAATTCTCCAGCTACATCTCAATTTATCATCAACAACTGCGTCATGGTCACCCTAGTTGGACTCGATCACTGCCAGAGTCTAATTTGGTCTCGCGGACCGCTGCGCTCGCGACGCTGTTTCGCCATCTTCTTACTACACATGTAAACTCATTTGTTATTTACAATTCTTATGACAAACTATAACTATAGGGCTAAGAGTCTGAGAAAGATTGTTATCAAGCAAAAACATAAACAAGCGATTATGAACCATAAAACTAAAGTTTTAAAAAGCAACCTATCTCTTATTTAGGATATAATTTATTTGTGTGCCAAGTTTCATCAAGATCGGTTCAGTAGTTTCGGAGTTAATCTCGAACCAACATCGTGACACGGGAATTTTATATTAAGATAAATATTATAAATGTGAAAGTTTGTAGGTATATTTGTTCCTCAATCACGCAAAAACGGCTGAACGGATTTTGATGAAACTTGGCTCATGGAATAAAACGGGGCGAAAAGATATAATAGCGAAATACCACTTCACGAAATCTCATACAGTAAGAATAAATTTTACAAACTTGAAGCCAAGTAGGTACATTCCTAATAGGGATTAGGTATCCGCTAAGATTTTTGATAATTCATCCTCTATAGATTCCCTCGGAAACGCGGGTGAAACCGCGTTAAAAACTAGTTATGTACAAATCCAATAACAATTTTTCAATTCGTCGAACACTGCATGGGTACGTCAAAGCGCCTAAAATTCGTGAGTCGATGCCAAAGTGAGCGCGGCATACAGAGAGATTCATACGTGCTCACTGAATTCCTGTTCTTTTAATAGGATCAACAAATTAGGACGTAGTATTTTAAATTAGTCTAGCTAGTGACTCAGACTGTTTTAGATTATTTTGGTATTTATGAGCTATCGGCTGTCTGTCCCCCGCGTTCTCGAGGGTATCCTGACGGGTAGAATTTTCAAAAATTATAAAACTTTGACTTTGAGATTTCGTGATTAATCGAATAATGACCCGAACGGGATTCACACGGATAGCAAAGTATATAAGCCTACATTATTTTTCTGTCGTATTAAGATAATCTTCAACAATCATCGTTATATTTCAAACAATATACACAAAACCCTAATGAATGATACACTAAAACCTTCGCCATGAATCAATACATCCATTGGTGAAATCCACATGATTTAGGTCGGCAACACATCGGCAATCACCCTGGTATTGCAAGTGTCCATAGGCGGCGGTGACCACTTACCATCAGGTGGACCGTCTGCCTGTTTGTCAACCTATTGACATAAAAAAAAACATGAAAATCCGTTCAGTAGTTTTCGAGTTTATCGCGAACATATAGACAGACAGACGCGGCAGGAGACATTATGTAAAGATGGTTTTTATTGTTCTGTGGTAAAGATAGATTTGTTGCCTGGTTATGAATGTGATGTAACGATAAACGGCAACAATGAAGATGTGTTAAATAATCCAGCCTTAGTTATAATTAATTTCTAACTGCGTACGGCCGTGAGGTGTGCGATAATTGAGTTTTGAAGTCAATTTATTAACTAGATTCACTAGGAACCGATCAGGAGTTTAAATAAAACAAACATATTTAAAATAAACAAATTTTAATTTATTGATATAATAACTAAAAAAAAATATTTTACACAATACATTATAATTAGTATTACACCACTAAGAATAATTATTTTAAACATATCAAAGACGTGGACTAGCAAATGAAAATTAACTTATACGAATCCATGTTTAATTCTTTTTTTTATTTAAACGTGTCAAAGGAATCTGTTTTAACAGTTCTGGGACATATTTATTTAATCTCCTAATTGAATCGTGGAAACTCCAGCGACATCCTAATTACACACCATTCATAATTTGATCATCGGTTCTACTCATCAAATTCCACCATTAAGCTATGAGGGCATCATGCCAGAGTCATCCAATCATTTAGAAAAACAAATAGACTTACCATAACATGATGTCATATATAGTCCACGCAAAGGCTACCATTTCGAGAACCTCACAGACCATAGACAGACCGATCCATCTTTATATTTTTTTTAAGTATATTTATAGTTACAGTTTAAGGTTAAAATATGGCAGTCCATTCCAATAATACGATGTAAAAGTGAGAAAAATTGGTCTTGAACAAGACAAAAACCGAAATAGGAGCTTTTAAACTATCCATTAAATATAAATACATAATTATTATAACGCTATATTATTATAGTTTATCGTACATCGATTTTTTAAGAAGCTGTTACAGTAGAAAAACAATTGTTTTATTTTTAAAAAAGTCTTATTACCTAAGCGTAAAACTAGCAGACCACAGCTAACTTCGGATTACACTCAATATTTTATCTGCCCAACGCGTCGTTGGCTGATCGATTTCGGTACCTTTGCCTCGTGAACAACATTCCCGCCAAATTTCGCCGGCCATTTTGTCTTGCGCTGGACAAATGAACCTCCCATAATGAGAATTACCTTACGTATAGACAAATAGATGCATGCGTGTATACAAAGACCTTTCAATTTGCTCTTAAAACAATATTTATAAATCAATTTCAACAAAACATTTTACTTTAACATAGATACAAGGGTGGCTGGGTGGTATTTATAATGGCGGAGCAAATTGGTATTGATATGCCATCTTTTATTTAAAAAACATTCATCTTTTTGTCTTTAGATTCGTGCGGCGTATCTATCGATGACCTTAGTACTGTTAAAAAACACGAATGACATTTAAGTTTCTTCGCCGTTGTGCGACATAAGTTCATAATAAAAATTGAGCACAATATTATATATCTTTTCATCAAATGACGATGTAATTAAGTTTATTAGTTATTGAAAGCATATAGATATATCGACAATAATTAGCTCCCAGTGTTGCCAGTTACTTACTGCGTCTGCCTTACCCAAACATCTACTATATATTGTAACCTATCTAAGACGAAAAGGCTTAATTAAAAAAAAAACACAATAGCGCGACAATTAACCATCGACTTATAATTTAATTAAAAAGCCGAGTCACGATAAAAAAACATACTTTGTGCTTAAACTCTCAACGAATACTGCAAATAAATGATATACTTACAGAAACTAGTGTTACCACAAACAAAAATTATATTTGCGTCGATTTCTTTGCAGATAGCAACACAGAATGTTCGAGATACAAATGCCTATTATTTTGTATATTTTAACCCTTAAATACCTAAAGCTAGCTTATCCTAGTAAAATGAACTTATGGGACGATGTTCAAATGTTAACGCGCCCCAATTTTCAAATAAAACTGTCGATTTTGTGATTTATATCAACTGTTTTAAGGGCGATTTTTGCACGGAGTGAAATCCCGTGTAATTACAATAATGGTAACCCTTTTGATGCAATCGAGATTAAATATCATTTCCACTTAAAACTTTATATAAGTTTGATATCAGAATATCATTTTAACAAAATATTTTAAGTGGAATTGTAGTACATGGATTCTAAGTACCTTTTCAGGTGAAAATGATCGTGCAATAGCAATATTTATATAAATGTAAAAAACTGAGTGTATACATCCATTTAAATGATGACCCATGGGATTGTAGTATATCTGTGATATCAATTATAATTTCGCGACATCTTTATTAAAAAAAAACATTAATGAAACATTCATAGTAACTGATAATTTACGCCAAGCGAATTAGATACAATTAGGAATGGAGGAAAATGCATTTTAGACACATCAAAGCATAGTGATATCAAATATTGATATTGGATCACTGATGTCTATATTTAGACTAGGCTAGATACCGCATGAGATCGTGATCGTTAAGTTTCACAAGACCATTTGCGGGTAGTTGGAGATAACCCTCGCCCCTCAAGACGCTGATACCCGCCAGTTCAGTCCACTCGTGACCACGGTCAATGTAACTTGATCGAAACGTCGAGGTTAGTTAGATATTTTTATTATTCTGTACGCGAAAAGACCCGGTATAATCTACGAATATAGATACCGCATGCTTTCAATCCCAACGTGTCTGAAGGAACCAAATTGCCGGCCTAGTTTTTGCGTTCAATCGCTCCTAAAGACCAACAAAAAAAAGATAGTACATGGTAACTAAAATTATACTATTTGTCCAAAATTATAATTAAAACTCCATTTCTTTTACCATTGCTGGTATTGCGAAAAATGGTATTTTCGCGTAGTATAGCATTACGTCACTACATACTACAAATAGTATAATTAACCTTGCTGTGCAGTGTGTAAGCCAAGCAAAAAGTGATGTTTCAATTCACCATAGATAGAAAAATTTCATACATAAATGCCTTTCAATCTTAAATAGATGATACTGTAATTTACAAGCGGTATCTAGCCTACTCTACATCTGTGACTGAAAATAAATGATATTTTAAATGACCTCAAGTCGTACACATGAATTGAGACTTTGTGCAGGTAATAATAGGGATGTTATTGATACGAACCGATGACTTGTGATAAATTATTTATATTGCAATATGTCAATGTATAAACTGTACGCTTAAAACCTATTTGCCAGATACAAAGCGCCGCTTATAAACGTCTTTACATACGAATTTGTCTTAAGACTGGGCGTATTTCGCACCCTTAGAATAAAAGTGACCTAACTCAAAATTGTTCAAGCCCAAAAGAGACCCAACTATAAGCAAAAAAGGGACAGTCTATACATCGGTCACTTTCGTTGGTTGCGTTATTTGCCAATGCATTTTATATGGAAGAGGCCGAATCAGTTCAATTTTTTTTTGAGTTAGGTCACTTTAATTCTAGGGGTGTGCTTTGTGCGATAAGTGTAAAAGCTTTTATAAATGGCACATTATTTTTTATACAGTTGTCAATGGATATCTTTAGAGTGATATCTCTGTCCTAACGTACAGTCATAAATTATATAAATAAAATCATAAATTAGCCACGTAAGGATTACATATACAAAATAGAAATGACGATAATAATAATAATCATATAAACAAAATGAAAAATTCTCTCATTCAATAAATTAGGCATAGATACATTATTAATAATATTTGGTTCTTTAATTAATAGGGTTTGTTGTGCACTTGACACTTGTGCGATGTATCACCTGAAAGAGGGTGAGTAAGCTATAGTTATACTCTTCTATTTTGATACTCGTCTTTTGTAGTCAAGTAGTCAATAAACTTCAAGCAAGATATCTTGATACTTTATTAAACCCGTTGGCTATAATAGGGACTGATGTCCCAGGAAAACTATAAGATAACAATATAATCTATTATACAGGGTGTCCCTGGAAGTACCTGGAATTTTAAGGCGATGATAGCTCAGTGGTAAGTGACGTCGAATACCGCGGCGAAGGTCATGGGTTCGAATCCTACAATGAGCTTGAGCTTTCGGTGAAGGAAAAACATCGTGAGGAAACCATAGCACGGTGGTAGGGTACTTTGTAGTACCCGACTGGCTGGCTACCACCCTCAAGTCGAAAATCTGTCGCCAAGCACCTGTCGGTGTGTTCCGACAGCTGCACTTGAGAGCCAGTTCCCATCTAGGTTTTGTGTGCTTACCACCTTCGGCCACATCATCACTTACCATGGTGAGATTGTGGTCAAACACAAGCCTATCCAGAATAAAAAAAAAAAAAAGTATGGATCAAATCGAACAGGGGTGTGGGCAAAGTATTTCCAAACTTTTTAACTCTGTGAATGTGGGTTCAATTTTTTAAGGTTCAAAAGTTACAGCCAATTTTTGTTTTATTCAATCTTGGTGGTAGGGCACTTTGTAGTACCCGACTGGCTGGCTACCACCCTCAAGTTGAAAATCTGTCGCCAAGCACCTATCGGTGTGTTCCGACAGCTGCACTTGAGAGCCAGTTCCCATATAGGCTTTGTGTGCTTACCACCTTCAGCCACATCATCACTTACCATGGTGAGATTGTGGTCAAACACAAGCTTATCGTTAATAAAAAATAAACCTACTTCACTATCGATTAGACAAGGATCATCCCACACTTTTACATAACAGGATCTGTCTGATGGTAAGCGGCTACCATAGCCTATCGCGCATAGAACAACGCTCTTTGCTCCTTAGGAAAATCATGCTTCAAGTTTGTTGACAGCTTTCAAATGGATATGGCTTCTAATTTCAAATGTATAAATTAAAAAAAAACATATGACACAAACTTACCAATTCACAGAAACATAATCCGGCATTTGCGCCTCCCCATAGAAAGGCCTCCATCTACGCTACCATTAAATCATTAAAATTACATCATTAATATATATATACCGTGAACAATGAATCAATAGTGACCACTCACTCACACATACGCACGCCACACATACGCACGCCACACATACGCACGCCACACATACGCACGCCACACACACACACACACACACACACATACATACATTACACATGCGTAAACTACATACCTCCCTAACTCGTAGTTTAAATGCTTCTATTCTCGTAGTTAGAAAATAATTCTATTTTTTTAATTAAATAAATAAAGCGATAGATTGTAATTTTATAACCCTCACGATCGATTTTAGACTTTGTCGAATTGTATCACCGAAATATCTAAGAGTTCGTTCCATTTTCAAATCTCTGATGTTCGATTTATTTTAGTCGTATTCCAACAAAATCTGAAAATCTATGGACACCTATTAACACAGGTCACAATTACACTGATTCGATCAGATTGGAGCTTAGCGTAATAAAATTCAGACGTCGGTCCATTCAAATATAGCCAGTATTTTCTAGTACATTAAATTCCAAATTGAAAAAAGAATCATAGACGTCAAGCGCTTGTAAAACGAAACAAAGCTCACACCATTCACACCGCGATCTTTACAAAAATGTCGCGACAATCCAATATAAAATTACGAATACACCATTCGAGGGTAGTGTGCGGTGACTATAGTCTGATTTTTAATTAGCTGGACTAAACTGACAGTTAAGAGCGCAATATGGTTAAAATTACTGTTTCATGGTTTGACCATATCACTGTTTATCAATACAAGTCAATCTAATATCAGTGATTACAGGTATTCTCATTCATTCTTTTAAGAAATAATTTCTGAGTAAAGAAATATTTCTTACGACAACTGTCAAATCAGTCCACCTAATTAAAAATCTAAGTATAGTGCGGTGGTGTCTGTGAGAGTGTGTGGTGGTGTGTGTGTGAGGGTGTGGATGTGTGCGTTTAGTTCCAGATGCGCAGGAATGAGTCCCAGGATCCGGTGGCGACCGCCATGCCGTTCTCGGTGACGCCGAGGCAGGAGACGCGGTTGTCGTGCCCGGCGAGGATGCCTGCCGATAAACAACCTTATTTATATGGAGATACATATGTTTTTTTAATGGCAAGCAGGCAGAGAAGCAGGCAGATCCACCTGATGGTAATTGGTCACCGCCGCCTACGGACATTCGCAATACTAGGGTTTTATTACTAGCTGTCCTCCGCGGTTTCACCCGCGTTCCCGTGCTATCTTATCTTTTCCCGGGATAAAAATATAGTCTATGTTCATCAGGGATAATGTAACTTTCTAATGGTGAAAGAATTTTTGAAATCGGTCCAGTTGCTTTTAAGTTTATTCGTTACATACAAAAATACAAATCTTTCCTGTTTATAATATTAGTGTAGATTTATTTATTTGTACTAAGATAGGTTTTTAAGTATAGTTAGTGACAACGAGGCCGGCGGCGGGTCAACTGTTGGTAAGTGACTACCGTCGCCTATAGACATTAGCAATTCCAGGGGGATTGCCAATGTGTTGTACACCTTATTACAATGCCTTAAAGGCAAGGCAAACTGGCTCTCAAGTGCCATTGCCGGAACACACCAACAGGTGCTTGGCGACAGATTTTCAACTTGACGGTGGTAGCCAGCCAGTCGGGTACTACAAAGTACCCTACCACCGTGCAAGACCACTCTGATGAAGAATCTGACCACAGATGGACCAGATAGGTAGTAAAGTCGGTGGACATTGTGGAGAATGCCTTCGCGGGTGCCACGATGTCCCTCCCACATATCGTGACGCATTTTCCACCTTGCAGTAAACTATAGTTAGGTTTATGGATTAATTCTTCCGCCAGGCTAGGTCGCCGTGCCTGGGGTACATGTTGGAAACTTGTATATATTATGGAGATCGCTAGGAAAACTTCGATAGCGCGATGTAGATTATTGGAGCGCCATCTATCCACGAGTCGTGCGAACTATATCTGTGTTGTAGATAGATGTAGCTACATGTTGTTATTGTGTTTAGAATCAGTCCATCATCTGGTCAGATGGATCAGGTAGGTAGTTGTGTTGTGTAATATGTAACACGTACCAAGAATGCAATTCCGGTGGCATCAAAAAAGTTTTCTCGCAACCTCATCAGATTAAAAAGGGACAGAATCCGCAAAGTTATAGGAGTTATAACCGGCCACTGTCTACTGAACAAACACCTATTTACCATAGGTGTGACAGACAGCCCCCTATGCAGAGGATGCATGGAGGCGGAAGAAACGCCACAGCACGTGCTTATGGAATGCAGGAGCGTGGCAGACAAACGGGCACAAATACTCCATTCACCAGCGTCACTTCCGGAAGCCTTTGGCAGTCTACAAAGGCTGCTAGCCTTCTGGGATGACCTGGGCTGGTTGGAGTGAGAAGACACAGAAGCTTAAATACGTACAATGGCCCAACCAAGCGGCTAAGTGCGGAAACAGCCCTGCCAAAACAAACAAAACAAACATATGTAACACGTACCGGCGCGCTCGCTCTTCATAGAGTCCCAGACGTTGCAGTTGAAGTCGTCGTAGCCGGCGAGCAGCAGCCGGCCGGACTTGGAGAAGGCGACGGAGGTGATGCCGCAGATGATGTTGTCGTGAGAGTACATCGCCAGCTCTTGGTCCGCGCGGATGTCGAACATGCGGCACGTCGCGTCGTCCGAGCCCGTCGCGAACGCGAACCCCGACGGGAAGAACTGAACACAACAGTTATAGTTACATTACAAACAAAAAACATGTCAACAGATTTTTAGTCTGTCTGTCTGTCTGTCACCAAACTGTATCTCATGAACCGTGATTAAATAGCTGGACAGTTGAAATTTTCACAGAATAAAATAATTAACAACATTTGCCAAAGGGTGATTGCCAATGTGTCACCTTATTACAATGCCTTATAGGCATCTGTCTCTCAAGTGCAACTTCCGGAAAACACCCATCCACAGGTCTTTGGTGACATATTTTCAACTCAAAGGTGGTAACCAGCTAGTCGAGTACTACAAAGTAACCTACGTGAAAATGAATTGTCATGAATATTAAGGGTAGATGGAACTGGCTCTCAAGTGCAGCTGTCGGAACACACCAATAGGTGCTTGGCGATAGATTTTCAACTTGAGGATGGTAGCTAGCCAGTACGCTACCACCGTGTTATGGTTTCCTCACGACGTTTTCCTTCACCGAAAGCTCAAGCTCATTGTAGGATTCGAACCGACCTTCGCCGAGGTATCCGACGTCACTACCACTGAGCTGGGTATAGGTATGTATGTATGTATGTACCGTGACAGCGTTGATGTCGCTCTCGTGTCCCGGGAAGGTCTGCTTGCACTGACAGTCACGTATGTCCCACAGCTTGGCGGACGCGTCGCACGCGCCGGACACGAAGGTGCGCTGGTCGGGCGCCAGCGACAGAGACATCACGTCGCCCGTGTGCCCCGTGAACTGCCCGCACTGCTGACCCGTCTCGATGTCCCACAGGGCGCTGATGGTAAGCAAACACTTTAGTTACGTCACCATTGTCATGTTACTCACTAATAATAGGGTGGAATATTGAAACTAAAATGGCCTTTTATTAATCTTAACTCTTTTTTTTTACAGTAAATGATTTAAACAGGTTGGAATTTTGTAATGCCCCCTGAAGGGAAAGTTCTCTTAATACTGTAGGTAGATAGAACATTGTACTCAAAGAAAAGAAAGAAAACTGCTTTCAAAGATTTTCGAAATTCGCTTCAGGCGGGTCAGCTGATGGTAAGTGACTACCGTCGCCTATAGACATTAGCAATTCCAGGGGGATTGCCAATGTGTTGTACACCTTATTACAATGCCTTAAAGGCAAGGCAAACTGGCTCTCAAGTGCCATTGCCGGAACACACCAACAGGTGCTTGGCGTCAGATTTTCAACTTGAGGGTGGTAGCTAGCCAGTCGGGTACTACAAAGTACCCTACCACCGTGCTATAGTTTCCTCACGATGTTTTCCTTCACCGAAAGCTCAAGCTCATTGTAGGATTCGAACCCACGACCTTCGCCGCGGTATTCGACGTCACTACCACTGAGCTATCATCGCCTTAGATCTACTCTTTGTCGTTAAATTGGTAATTAAAATTATGAATTTAACAACGTATTCTCTATTTTTAAGTATTTTTAAATGTATCATACATTGGTTTTGTTTTTTAATAAAGACAACATCTATTGCAGTGTAGTTTCACGAATTATCAGTATTTCCTCTTTGTCATTCTACATAGTAACAAAACAACATATTGTGATTAAATACGGAACGTTATTGTCAAAACTTATAAACTCAATTGACTATTTTGGCCATTGCGGAAGTTTTTTTTTTTTTTTTATTCTGGATAAGCCTGTGTTTGACCACAATCTCACCATGGTAAGTGATGATATGGCCGAAGATGGTAAGCACACAAAGCCTAGATGGGAACTGGCTCTCAAGTGCAGCTGTCGGAACACACCGATAGGTATTTGGCGACAGATTTTCAACTTGAGGGTGGTAGCCAGCCAGTCGGGTACTACAAAGTACCCTACCACCGTGCTATAGTTTCCTCACGATGTTTTCCTTCACCGAAAGCTCAAGCTCATTGTAGGATTCGAACCCACGACCTTCGCCGCGGTATTCGACGTCACTTACCACTGAGCTATAATCGCCTTAAGTATAAAGTAAAAACACATTTTATTTATGTTAAATGGGGAAAGTCTAAACACTAAAATGAAAGTAGATAAATAATTCCAACAGTAGGTAGTAATTTTGTGTTGTAGTATTTATAAAGTAACTAATTTCCGCCCCGCGGTTTCACCCGCGTTCTCGAGGGATCATATTTTTATTTACTAGAGGACAAGAGAGCATTCGGGTCACATGATGTTAAGTGATCGCAGAATATAATCAAGTTTCATCAAAATCCGTTCACTAGTTTTTGCGTGAAATAGTAACAAACTCTCACATAATAGTAGTGAGATTTATTTTACCTCAGGTGGCAACGAATACGGCCCGCCTGATGGTAAGCGGTTACCTATCAGGGGGACTACACAGATCACTTCACACCACTACTTCCTTGTACTAACCAACTAGCAGTCGGTTATTACAGGCACCAGTTTTCATGTGTCTGTTGCTAATCGTTCGTGATGTCGTGTTTTTGGGTTCTGACTGAAAATCAGTAACTGAGGTCTACACTGTCCTCAGTTGTATGCCGAGTCAGAGCCTTTATTCGTGACATCACGCAACATCACGCAACATCGCACGGTTATTTTGGTTTTTTGTTTTATTTTACCTTTTCTAAATCCTACTAATATTATAAATGTGAAAGTTAGGATGGATGGATGTATGTTTGTTACTCATTTACGCCAGAACGGCTGAACGGATCTGGATGAAATTTGGTACAAAGATAGATTATAGTCTGGAATAGCACATAGGCTTCTTTTTATCCCGGGAATAGATAAGATCCCACGGGAACGCGGGTGAAACCGCGGAGGACAGCTAGTGTTTGTATATAATGTTTATTTCCTTCATGTATTTTTTTTCTTTATCTGTGATGTTGCGTGTCAATGAAATTTTCTTTCTTTCAGTTAGGGTGGCAGGTAGGCTTACCATGTCATGTCCCCGGAGCTGGTGAGTATCTGGTTGTCGTCGAGGAACCGGCAGCAGGACAGGTAGCCCGAGTGGCCCGGCAGCTCGCGGGATACGCGCACGTTACCCTCGCGGGTCTTCAAGCTGAAAACATAGTGCAGAGTACATTGATATCTAATAACTAATGGTAGGGGAGGCATTGATGCTAAATTTGTAGTTACTCGAGCGTCTTTGGGACCTACTGGAATTTGAAGATTAGGTGGAATAAAGAAAAAAAGGTTATGTGATATTTTCCTCTTCAGCGGTGGGGGGAGCGTCTACAGGGTTTCAAAAATGTAAAAAAAAAACAGTCACCAAGAAATACTCGAGCGCGTCAGATATTAATAGGGTAGTCGCGCCACGTATGTCTGATAACGGAAAAATAATAATCTGCCGTTTTGCTTGGTGGGGGCGGCCGTACGAAGGGGTCAAAAATATTTAAAAAAAAAATTTACTCGAGCGCGTCAGACATTGATAAGGGATGTTAAGTGAACCCTCCAGTAGCTCCTATTTTAAAGACTGACGATTTGGACGCGACCATCAGTCAGGGCCGATTTTTGAAAATGCAAAAAAAAAATCGTGACCTTGATTTACTCGAGCGCGTCAGATTTTTATACAGGCGGTTCTTCTTGATGGCCTTGTTGTACTGACCCATAATCTGACAATTATGTTGAGGGATTTCCTTAATCTGACGCTTTGAAAAAAAAAAAATATAAAAAATATCGAAATCTCGAAAATGGTTCAAGATATCGAAAAAATGTTTGGACAAAAGTTGTAGAGAATTTAATCTTCTACAATATTTATTATGAATACACATACCAAAAAACCCATAGGAAACGAGATATTTGCAATAAATGATTTTTTGACCTTTGACCTTGTAAAATCAGTAGTCACGGGCACCCTAAGATAAGTAGCTTTTGAGACAAGTTTTAGGGTGGCAAAATAAAGGTGATTCGTGACTAATTTCCTTCAAAATAAAAAAAAAACTAATCGCGCTCGAGAAAATCCAGGTGACGTTTTTTTTTTTGCAACTTTGAGAGTCTCCAATTTTCTTTCGTCACGCCCAAATTGTCAGATTATTGAAATGTACACTATTTTGCATGTAACTAACTTACCTTACCTTAATCTGACGCGCTCGAGTATTTCAAACCATCGATTTTTTTTTACTAATCTGACGGGCTACCCTAGGCGTTCGACACTACATAGAGGGCTCAGATTTGGTGAGAGTACTTCACAAGGTGCAAGGTTGCCCCCCTTATGTTAATCTGCCGCGCTCGAGTAAATCCCGAAATCCCCTATTCGCCTCCCCTACCATAAAGATAAACAATCCCAAGCAAAAATTCTCTCAAAACTGTCTCAAATTGTGTTGGGTAATACTAGTTATTTTTTTAAAGTTTTATTCACAAAGGCAATAAAATTTTACGACTCATACCTGCTATCCAAAATATATCATAAACGAGCACTGAGGCATGTTTACCGTCGGAGCGTTCGAATAGAACTAGATTAAAAAACCACCCAAATGTTCGAGTGGGTAGACATTCGGTAAGGTCATTTTTTGTCGCTGATTGTGTATCTTTAGTTATTAGATATCAAAGACAGAGTCCCTCATTTAAGCCTTTTTTTAACTTTTGGAGAAGCTTGTGTTTGACCGCAATCTCACCATGGTAAGTGATATTGGTTTCTTTTTTCAAGTGTTAAACATTAAAAAAAAAGCCAATATAGTCAGATGGTCCAAAAATATTTAAAAAATGTTACCGTGCTGAGTTTCTTCTCAGTAGTTGTCTGAATTCTGATCAGGTGGTAACTTCTGTAATTCGACCTTCATAAGTGCCCTTCTAGGGCCTAAACTGAATAAATAGTTTTGACTTTGATTTCTTTATTCCTTTTTTGCCGCCATAACACACATATAGTATCAGTGAGACTATATAAATACTTACTAAATGTAATAAAGGTCTAAGTTGCTTCTTACAAAAAAGAGTAATGACTGAGTTTATTGTCGACTCTTCTCAGCAAAAGCAACCTTCCGAACTGAGCATTACAATTTTTCATAAATCAAACAAATTCAAAATGTTTTATACAAATTTGGGACACTTATGGAACACATATTGAACGTCATCTTATTGCTATGTTTTTACCACCATTGCCAAATAAAGACCTTGTGACTATTAAAAATACTTGTAATTAATTAATTTCATTAAGATATTTTGTTTTTTTTTTTATTTTATCCCCACGATTCGTCTTGTATGACCGCAAGAGGCTGTATGAGGCTGGTCGGTTATTTTTAATTTGATCCCCACGATTCGTCTTGTATGACCGCAAGAGGCTGTATGAGGCTGGTCGGTTATTTTTAATTTGATCTCCACGATTCGTCTTGTATGACCGCAAGAGGCTGTATGAGGCTGGTTGGTTGGGTATTGTACCTGTATATGGAGCAGATGTTGTCGAGTCCGCCGCACGCGACGTACGAGCCGGAGGGTGCGTATGCGCACGTCATGACCCACGACGAGCGCAGCGGGATGGCGTGCACCTTGTTCGTCGTGTGGCTGTCCCACACTATCAGCTTGCCGTCCTGGCTGGCTGACACCAGGTTTCTGTGCACACAACACCGCGGTATTATGAAATGAAACATGGTTCAAAATAGGTGGAGTCCAATAATAATCGTTCAACATGTTTCACCAATTACTGCCATACAAAATATTTGTTTATAATCTTATTTTATGTTTATACAACGTGTTACAAAATACCCCGTAAAATAGTAGATTGTTATACAAGGGGCTCCCGAGCTTTAGCGAGGGACTAAATAGAAACCGAGTTTTAATGGGTTTTAGCGCCGTGTGTTACACTAAACTTTTCACTACGATTGCGAAAAAATAAAACAATCCAATACAATATGAAATATGTAGTTTATAATTTCTTTTTTTTTGTTTCTTCTGTAGCCGCAACACATTGCATGCATTCTACCAGAGATTTTCAAAATTAAAATGAAGTTTTTTTATGAAACAATAATAAGTCGAGTCTTTATTCATGATTATTCTACTTATGACTAAAGACTTTTTCGTTTTTGTAGGCTCATTGTCATTTGACACACAAAAAAAAAAAAAAAAACTTTTTCCCCTAGAGGATGAATTGCTATTTTTTCACCGCTCTGGTACTCTACAATGACGGTCTTTTTGAGCAAGAGGAGTGAAAATATAATTAATTATCAAAGCCAAAAATTTTGTCAACCCTAGTAATCTGTCATGTCAGCGAACCGGATTATTTAACAGAAAGGCCTACGTACCTATTTTACCTAATAATTGTCTACTTTAATAGTTTTTCTATTTTTCATTCATAAATGTCTGCTACCTCAGTACAAGGATGTCATTATACTCGAGTACTGGCTTCAAAAAATGTCAAGGTGAAAAAAAAGATGGTTTTTGTCGTTCCGCGAATTAGGTAGAAATTTAGGTAGGAACATTCTGCGTAGTTTACTCTTTAATTTTACTGAAATAGGGTTTGCACATCAGTGAAAATAATAATATATTTTTATTTTTTTGATGTATGTTATACAGCGTTACTACGGTTCTTAAATATTGTGAATGGACTCGTTATAAGGCCCCATTTAACCTCCTTTCGGCTTTACGGGTAGTTTTGTAACACGCTGTATAAGTAATGATTACATTATTATTTTACAACATTGAATAAAAACAAAATTACAATTTAAATACATTAGTGTTAAAACAATTAATAAAAGCTGGATACAATTAAATTATTTTAGCGTGGGGAAATAAAAAATTTGTTGCACCCAGTTTCTGTTTTCTTTTTTTTTTTATGTCAATAGGTTGACAAACATGCAGACGGTCCACATGATGGTAAGTGGTCACCGCCGCCTATGGACATTTGCAATACCAGGGGAATTACCGTGTTGTCTGTCCATTACAATAAATATTTGACTTTAAAAGGTAAAATATCGATTAGATTTCACAATTGGAATCTTTGGAACAGCTGAAACGATTCATCAGAAAATTCTTTCATCTATGGATAAGCTAAATAACCACTGTCTAACATCCATACTAATATTATAAACGCGAAAGTGGTCTATCTGTAATTACCTCTTCACGCTTAAACCGCAGAACCAATTTAGATGAAATTTGGTATGGAGATAGATGGAACCTTGGAGAAAGACATGTTCATTATTTGTGTATGAAAATACAAAAAATGTTAATCATTTTATTAAAAAAGAACACTTTCTTTTAGTTTGCCGTATGTCATTACTTCTGAGAATTTGATCCTTATTAGCAACATTATCGGATGGTGTAATAATACAGGCTATGTATTTTTTTTTTCAAATTCATCGGGTTCGATTCCTGGCTTGGGGATTTTTTTTTCCAAAATCTAATGATGCAGTTTTAGTTTTAATT
Source organism: Ochropacha duplaris (assembly GCA_951361185.1). NCBI lineage: Eukaryota > Metazoa > Arthropoda > Insecta > Lepidoptera > Drepanidae > Ochropacha > Ochropacha duplaris. Next base: position 861,673 of record OX592715.1, on the reverse strand, counting down.
AAAATCGGCCTCGATACTCCTTTCAGCATTTTTCGCTATTCCCTTTAGTTTAGGATTTGGCCATCCACGCCCACTTGAGAAATTCATCCTGTATATAGTGTTATACCTGGAGTCGCTGCCCCAGTGCATGGCGTAGATCTTGGCGAGGTGACCGCGCAGCGTCCGCCTCGTACGCATCTGTATGCGGCCGATCGGCTCCAAGTTGGCCGTCGCCTGCGCGAGGGACGTGTCGCACGCCGCCTTCCTAGCATCCTGTATAACACACAATACATACATACACATACATGTATAACAAACAATACATACAACCTGTATAACACGATTCATTATTTAAGGCGATGATAGCTCAGTGGTAGTGACGTCGGATACCGCGGTGAAGGTCGTGGGTTCGAAAACTTACAATGAGCTTGAGCTTCCGGTGAAAGAAAACCTCGTGAGGAAACCATAGCACGGTGTTAGGGTACTTTGTAGTACTCGACTGACTGGCTACCACCCTCAAGTTGAAAGTCTGTCGCCAAGCACCTATCGGTGTGTTCAGATAGCTGTATCTGAGAGCCAATGTCCTTCGGTTTGTGTGCTTACCACATACCACTAGAATTTTAGATTTTCTTTGCATTGTTTTGCGGTTAATAAAATACATCAACCTTACAGTCATCTATGTTGGCAAAAAGTCTCCAAGTAAAACGACTATGACAAGCAGACGGACAGGACGAAATTATAACAAAGGTTACCTTTGTAATTTAGCTACGAAACTCAAAAAATGGACTGTTATCAAATACTTGATGAATAGATGCGCGATTTTCTCAGGAGGATAAAGGTCATAGCCCACTTATAAAACTCCGCTCCCACCCGACAAATAAAATAATATGGGCTTCAGGTCGTGCCCTATAGATATAGTTTATATTGGCAACATAAATTAGCAGACAGCTCGCTGTCAGCGAGCTTACCGCCATCAGACTGCTCGGTAGTTGACTTTTAGTTTAGGGCGGAGTTGGAGCAGAGTCGTGTAAGTGGGCTATGACCTTAAATTAACAAATATGGTGGTACATACTCGTATAGCATTTTTGAGGGTCTCTGCCTCCTGACGCAAGCTGTCCAGTTCGTTCATGATGCTGTGGTGCAGTGACGCCTCTAGTGGATTTGCCGCAAGACTCCGCGCCGCGTTCCAAGGTCACGCAACGCACCGACCTGCCAACAAACAACACACCACTTCAATGACTAGCTATGTTTGAGTCCATGATATGATCTACCTGTGTGCGAAGTTTCATCAAAATCCGTTTTAGTTTTTGCTTGAAACAAACTTTCTCATTCATAATAGAAGATTTATTTTTATTTTTAGCCACACGCTGTATATGACAGGACATTTAATAAAAAAAAATTGCGAAGAGTAATTAATTGCTGAGTTTATTACCGGCTCTTCTCTGCAAAAAAAAACTTTCGAACCGTGCGTTAATCTGAAAATTCAAAGTGTCTGTGGAATTTGAATCAAAAATATTTTTATTTTTTAATGGCATGGGTTTATGGATTATGTGGCCAAAGAGTACAAACTAACTGGTACACAAGTACAGCAATACCTAGTCAAAGTCAAAACCATTAATTCAGTTTAGGCCGAATTACAGACCGTGCATTAGAGTCTAGACTCTAGCTATTCATAAGTGCTTGTAAAGGCCTAATTGAATAAAACACATTTTCATTTCATTTCAGAAGTTACCACACCTACCCACACAATAATTTTCGTCATTTAATTTTCAGTTTAGCACGTCATAGCTGAAGCGATACTATTGACGGATTTACATCTCTGACGCACCACTTATGGATAGTCACCATAAAACCACACGATTTCAAAGAAATACCTCCTACACCGGTACATTTTCCTCAAGTCAATAAAATTTACGTTTTCATTAGAATATTTCCTGGCTTCTTGGCACAATATTTAATGCATTTATTACAGTATTTGTTTTCATTTCAAATTGATCAGGGAGCGTTCAAGTAACGAATATGGGGGGAGGGGGGGTCTTGTAAAACGTTACAGGGGCGGGAGGGGGGTTTTGAAGTACGCATTACGTAACATATTTTTTTACATTTTCGGTACTTTACGCCACATAATTGTGACTTTTAGATAAAAATGCTCACTTGGTGGTTACGTAACTTTTTACTAGGGGAGTACAGAAAAACGTGACGGCGCGTTACATGGGGGGAGGGGGGGGGGGAAAATCTCCAAAAATTGCGTTACGTAATACTTGAACGCTCCCTCAGATTGAAAGTTGTATTTGCACGAACAATAGCATCAACGCCAAGGTAAACACAAGAAACACAATCTGAGTCGTATGGAATAAACAGACCCACAACCTTTGATATCTTATAACTAAAGATACCCAATCAGCGACAAAAAATGGCCTTACCGAATGTCTACCCACACGAACATTTGGGTGGTCTTTTAATCTAGTACTATTCGAACGCTCCGACGGTAAACATGCCTCAGTGCTCGTTTATGATATATTTTGGCTAGCAGGTATGAGTCGTACATTTTTATTGCCTTTTGTATAAAACTTTATGAATAAAAATAACTAGTATTACCCAACACAATTTGAGACAGTTTTGATAGAACTTTAGCTTGGGATTGTTTATCTTTAGTTATTAGATATCAATGCCCACGGTATAGGTCTATAAGGTCAGTAAAATGGACTGGACCACCAGGAACTAGAGCGAGAGGCCGACCTTGTAGTAGATGGACAGACGAAATAGTTGCGACGGCAGGTAAAAAGTGGTTATCCATAGCCACGGATAGGATCAGCTGGCATTCCTTGGAGGAGGCTTTTACCCGAAGGGGGTCCATACAAAACAATTTATAATACACAAAATTATTTATATTAATCATTTTATTTAAAAAAGAATGTTCTAATTAATTGTCCCTATGTAATCGTTAATATTGTATGGAATCAAATAAAGCTTATTATTATTTATTATAGCTGTCCCGGCAGACCTTGTTCTGCCCTATTTCTCTAAAACGTGTCTTTGTTTAGTTTCGATTGACGTCAAATGTTTGACAGCCGGGGGTTTGTATGGGAAAAAGAAAAGGGCTGTTTTTAGGGTTTTCCCGGCAATTATTCGAATTTTTCTCGCCGTAAAAACCATCCTTGGACTTCAACGAACATTTAAAAAAAAGAATTGGCCAAATTGGTCCAGGCGTTGTTGAGTTATGCGCTTACCAACACATTTTGCGATTCATTTTTATATTATAGATTATCAATGCCCACAACATGTAGATACTGCCTACGTAGACGCGCCCTACTCTTTTCCTAATCCCTTACAGTGCACGTGTGCTTCCTTTCACTAGTGTTGTTGTGCTGTCGATGTCTATAAGTATATATCGATATGTATATGTCAATATACTGTTATAATTGACGGGCCAGTTGGCGCGACCTATAACGCCGCAGGTCGTGGGTTCGATTCCCATCCAGGACAGACATTTGAGTGCATGAACATGTCTGTTTGTCCTGAGTCTGGGTGTAATTATCTATTTAAGTATGTATTCACAAAATAAAAGTAGTATATGTAGTATATCAGTGATCTGGTTTCCATATTACAAGCTCTGCTTAGTTTGGGATCAGGCCGTGTGTGGAAAATGTCCCAGGATATTTATTTATTTAATACTAGCTGTTCCGCGCGGTTTAACCCGCGTTCTTGAGGGATCTTATCTTTTCCCGGGATAAAAAGCCACTTCTGTAAAGCTAGAAAGGTCAAGTCGGCAGAATCACTCGTTTTATATCTCAAAATTTTGTGCTCATTTAGTGCTAATTTAGTGCTGAAAACAGATATTTGGTGCTGTGATAGGGGGACTGAAAATGAGAACACTGCTAACTTTTCATTAAGCTAGCAGTGTACCATTCGTGACCGCGCTATGATACAGTCGGAGCGAGAGGCACATCAGCTAATAATTTAGTGCTCAATTAGTGCTGCCTGTACAAGCAAACAGATTTTTCTACTGCCAAATATTTTCTGTTGCTTCGTTTAATTTAATATTGTAATATAATCTCATAACTACTATTATAACGTCTTCATACACCTTAATAAATAATAATAATACATATCCTCGGACATTTGTTCACACACGGCTATCTGATCCCAAACTAAGCAGAGCTTGTAATATGGACAACCAGATCACTGATATAGTACGTATACTACTTTTATTTTGTAAATAAATACTTAAATAGATAATTACACCCAGACTCAGGACAAACAGACATGTTCATGCACACAAATGTCTGTCCTGGATGGGAATCGAACCCACGACCTGCGGCGTTATAGGCAGTGAGTTAACCAACCACGCCAACCGGCCCGGCAATCAGTCGTTTTATTTATTCATTATTTGCTATCTAAATATCCCCATCCATCCATCCATCTAGTTCTATAAATACGCCATAGACATACAAAAAGGCAGTGATATCTAATCTATCTAACTAATACCGTTAAACGGACAATTCTTGTATATATGTAGATATACCTATATATGTAACCTGAATCTCGGAAACGGCTCCAACGATTTTCATGAAATTTAGTAGGCAGGGGGTTCCGGGGGCGATGAATCTATCTAGCTAGGTTTTATTTTTAGAAAACGACGTTTTTTTCCGTGTCAATGAAAAACTAAAATCTAAAATGACACCATCTACAAAATTACAATAAAAATTAGGCGATGATAGCTCAGTGGTAGTGACGTCGGATACCGCGGCGAAGGTCGTGGGTTCAAATGGGCTTGAGCTTTCGGTGAAGGAAAACATCGTGAGGAAACCATAGCACGGTGGTAGGGTACTTTGTGGTACCCGACTGGCTGGCTACCACCCTCAAGTTGAAAATCTGTCGCCAAGCACCTATCGGTGTGTTCCAGCAGCTGCACTTGAGAGCCTGTTCCCATCTAGGCTTACCACCTTCGGCCACATCATCACTTACAATGGTGAGATTGTGGTCAAAACACAAGCTTATCCAGAATAAAAAAAAAAAAAAAAAACGAGCGGTTCCGAAACCAGATGACCCCGGTTCGAGTCCAGATGATAATTTTTCCCTCAAAGATGAACATTATCCGCAAAGATTTCAAAACACAACTAAGTAATTCAGCTAAATCTAGCATAAAAATATTACAAACAGACTAAACAATAAACCATTTACGTAGCTAGGCAGTGACGCAATCTGTGGACAATTACCACGAAAACAATACAAGTGTTTCCCTGTAGGTACCTACAAGCAGTTGATAATGGCGGGTTACCGACCAGCTATGGCCACAATAAGTTGTTCTCGTCACGACTAACAATTGCCATGAGATGGCACATTGACGAAAATGTTGTGAAACTACATAATTACGTTTTGCGATTGGGTGTAGGCGGGTGAATACCGTCGCCTGACATTAGCTATACCAGGGGGATTGCCAATGTGTTGTCGACCTATTTACAATGACTTAAGGTCTCAAGTGCAACTGCCGGACGGAACACACCAATAATCTTGAGGGTGGTAGTAAGCCAGTCGAGTACTATAAAGTATTCTAACACCTGTGGTTTCCTCTCGATATTATCCTTTACCAAAAGGTTTTCATAGGATTCCAACCTACGACCTTCGCGGTATCCGACGTCACTACGACTGAGCTATCATACGCATTAGTTGCAAAATCGACCATTTAAAATAGTCATTGGAGACGATAACAGTTATTTGTTATACAAGAGTGTAAAGTTGTTTATTAACCGAGTGATAGAAAAAATTAGAATCCTGAGCGTAAGCGAGGGAATCAAAAGAGCACGAGGTGAAAAATCTTTGCACTCGAGTGCAACACGTAATTTTTCATCCAACCTCAGCGAGGAAATGACTAAATGCAAAATAAGATAATGGCGCGCGCAAAGCAAATAAAAAAAAGTACACCAAGAAGATCCCGAGTCTGAGTTTTTAACGAATTAAAAAAGGCACCATGGAGGGAGAGAAGTAAATAGGTTTAATGATGTTTTGAATTCACAAACATAGTGTACACGATGTTCTATTTAATTTATCCTCTAGCGGATATTAACGGTTTTTACACTCAGATATCGAACAGAAAAAATACTCTTTCCGAGATGGGGGGATGAAAAGAAATATAGTTTTATAATTTCCAGTTTTTGGTGACGTGTTATCCCACATGAACACTATTTAAACGTTTTATTATAACGAAATAGAGCAGGCAACTCTAGGCACATATGAATAAGAATATAAAAATATTATCTCCATTCCACGGCAAAAATACTCCTCCAAGAGCAAATATAATATTTCGTATTGTTACGAACCGTCCTCGAGTTAAATCGGCGTCGGGAGAGTAATAGCGTCCAATTTGGGAGTAGGCTACTAATTTTGTGGCTATACTTTATCTCTATTACATGGATATTGGATTTTAGCAAAAAATTTGAAGCTAGAAATAAGTTTATAATAACCGGTTATTTTTAAACCTACATTATTTTGTTCACGTCATAAGAACGATATTGTAAACCGTAACTGTTTTATTGCAAAAGGTCTGATGAAACAAATTGGTAACCAAAAATATATAACTACATTTTTATTTATATTTTAATAAAAACCGGTTATTTCAAAGAACCCTTTTTTACAATACGTTTTCGCCTAAAACCGGTTAAAGTTAGAACAAAACCGTACCAAAATCAAGCCTTGGAAGAAGATGAAAGAACAATCTACCAACCTAAAGAACATAACTTATAGAAAACCAACGGGTCACCTGATGGTAAGTGAATAACTCGTCTGTAGACATTAGCAATGCAAACGGGATTGCCAATGTGTTGTAAACCTTATTACAATATCTAGGCAACTGGCTCTCAAGTGCAACTGCCGGAATACACCAACAGGTGCTTGGCGCTAGTTTTCAACTTGAGGGAGGTAGCCAGCCTACCACTGTGCTGTGGTTTCCTCACGATGTTTTCCTTCACCGAAAGCTCAAGTTTATTGTAGGATTCGAACCCACGACCTCCGCCGCGGTATCCAACGTCACTAACACTGAGCTATCATCGCCTTACATTATCTTAAAGGTGCATTATAAGTTGTAAACCCCACAGATCTCGTGTTTCTATGATTATCTGATGGGCTACTATACCGTTTATCCTGAGTCTGCTTATTTTGTAATCGAATGGCCGTATGGGATAATGCCCCAGGACATATTTATCCCACTAATATTATAAATGTGAAAGTTTGGATGGATGAATGTTTGTTACTCTTTCACGCAAAAACGGCTGATCGGATTTCGATGAAACATGGCACACGGGTAGATGATATCCTGGAATAACATAGGATACTTTTTATCCCGGGAAAGGATAAGATCCCTCGGGAACGCGGGTGAAACCGCGGGGGACAGCAGAGCTAGTGTCTACATGTATTGTAGCGTGGGTTTAAATTCTTCATACCTTATGACCTTTAGTTTAGAGTTCTCACTAACTCATATTCACCAGCTCCATTTTTGGACTTAGTTATTGTAAGCGTTTGCAATATTGTTTTCTATTCTAATAATTGATAGTGTATTAGCTACTTACAATTCAGCGTGAATATTGTATGAGTGAGTGAGTGGGGTAGAGAAATGCGCACTTTCAGAAATTAAGGCGATGATAGCTCAGTGGTAGTGACGTCGGATAACTCGGCGAAGGTTCGAATCCGACAATGAGCTTGAGTTTTCGGTGAAGGAAAACATCGTGAGGAAACCATAGCACGAAACAAAAATCTGTCAAATCGGAAATAACCCCACGGTGGTAGGGTACTCTGTAGTACCCAACTGGCTGGCTACCACCCTCAAGTTGAAAATCTGTCGCCAAGCACCCATCTGTGTTTTCCGACAGCTGCACTTGGGAGCCAGTTCCCATCTAGGCTTTGTGTGCTTACCACATTCGGCCACATCATCACTTACCATAGTGAGATTGTGGTCAAACACAAGCTTATCCAGAATAAAAAAATATATATAATAAGGTTATAAACATTGAACATTACGCTTTTAGAACAATACTCAAAATGTATGAGCCAACCCATTTCTATTCACTATCCAGAACTCCAGTAAATAGATCAGATGGTTATGTAACAAGGTAATGTTGCAGTGAGTAGGTTCTTGTCAGTAAAAACCTATTGTTTATGCGGTTTTATTATATGTTGCGTACAATTAATACTTACCTATTGCATTATAACAATTAATATATTAATGTGGGGATATTTAATGTTTAATTTATATTTTTTTAATAAGTTACATTGGTGCCGAATCTGTCATTTAAAAACTTTTTCTAACACTAAACGAAAAGATAAGGAAATAATTATTTTAGTCCCATAAGTCAAAATTGCTTGTTTTCAATGTAGGTCAATGTAGGTCGCCTTTTATTAATTAATTCAAAATTTACGTCATGGCCACAGAGCGCAAAGATTCAATACTCGGAAGATTTTGCTGCTGTTGTTTCTTTTAAGTGTACATTTTATTCAGTAGTTTCTTGGCAAAGTGATTTTTTTTATTAAAGAAACTACTATTAAAGGGGGGGTTTAGTTGTTCATTTGGAAGCTATAAGTTTCAGTTTTTTTTTTTTTTTTTTTATGTCACAAGTGACAACGAGGCAGGCGGGTCACCTGAGGGTAAGTGACAGCCGTCGCCTATAGACATTGGCAATACCAGGGGATTGCTAATGTGTTGTACACCTTATTAAGGCGAACTGGCTCTCAAGTGCAATTGCCGGAACACACCAACAGGTGCTTGGCGACAGATTTTCAACTTCAGTAGCCTGGTTTAATGTTTATTATAAAAACATTTATTGCAACGTTTTTAATATCTTTTCCATAGGGAAAAGAAAGGCGTCTGACTTATGGCAACACCCAATTGGATTTGTAAAAACCTGGCAACTCATAATAATACTGACAACCATATATCAATTAATATAAACTAGTTTTCAAGTGATAAAGACGGACAAAGGTCGGTTATTATCATAACAATGTCCCCAAGTTGAGCCGTGATGTTGTGACGTCATTCATATTGATATAATATACAAATACCAGTTACTTTACGTTTGCATAATACGTCATAATGCTGTTTTTTTTTAATAATCTTGGGACATTCATTACACGCAGCCATTTTTTCTGAATAAGCTTGCGTTTGGCCTACCTACTTGAATAAACGAATTATATTATTATTAAATTAATCGTATTATGATCTATAATATAAAAATGAATCGCAAAATGTGTTGGTAAGCGCATAACTCAACAACGCCTGGACCAATTTGGCCAATTCTTTTTTTGTTGTATTTGTTATTGTGAGGAGAAGGTTCTTATGAAAGAAAAAAGTTTGAAAGTTGCGCGAAACATTAGAAAATTTAAGAGAACTTAACTTAATATAAACATGGCGTTTGACATAACTGCCAGTTGTGTGACAGTTTATTTTTATTTTCATTTCATGGCAGGACAACGTCTGCCGGGCCCACTAGTTACTAATATATATTGTCGACCTCTAGCACGGTGCTGGCGCATGCGCTGTGCTTCCTATCAACTATTTCGTATTTCCGCTGCACTGTACTGTACAGTAGTGTACAGACTCTTAGTTACATGCACCACGACACGGTTGGTTACGTTTGTGTTTATTGAACCCAAGCCCTGGTGTACGCAATACGGTACGCAAGCGTTGCGCCATCGCATGCGGTGAAACTTTAGTGTTTACGTTTAGATACATGCAACGCTTTCATCGCAAAATAACATTTTCAAAGAGGATTTTTAGGGTTCCGTACCCAAAGGGTAAAAATGGGACCCTATTACTAAGACTTCGCTGTCTGTCCGTCCGTCCGTCTGTCACCAGGCTGCATCTCAAGAACAGCGATAGCTAGACAGTTGAAATTTTCACAAATGATGTATTTCTGTTGCCGCTATAACAAAAAAATATTAAAAATAAAATAAATATTTAAGGGTCGACGAAGGTCGTCGTTTCGAATCCTACAATGATCTTCAGCTTTCGATGAAGGAAATTATAGTACTCGACTGGCTGGGTACCAGCCTTAATTTAAAAATCTATCGCAAAGCACCTATCAGCGTGTTTTATCTTCAAAGTATTGTAATAAGGTGTACAACACATTAGCAATCCTCCTGGTATTGCCAATGTCTATAGGCGACGGTTGTCACTTACCATCAGGTGACTCGCCTGCCTCGTTGTCACTTGTGACATAAAAAAAAACATTCAGGTGTCTAACATGCCTGAAAAGTTCCGCGATCACTGTAGGTTCTTTACAATTTCTATGGCCTCGCCTTTTCCGGGGGGAAGGCTTTCCCAACCATGCGACACAATTTATTTCGGTCTTGTGCGTCATATTCCGTAAGTACCCTCTCCCTCATGTCCCTTTGGACCTTCGTCATCCATGCAGTTAGAGGTCTTCCTCTTACCCTCTTCCCTGTTGCCAACTTTTAAGCTTGTTGTTGCTTGCTTGCTTGTTGTTTTATAAGCTTGTGTTTGACTACAATCTCGCCATGGTAAGTGATGATGGGGCCGATGGTGGTAAGCACACAAAGCCTAGATGGGAACTGGCTTACAAGTGCAGCTGTCGGAACACCCCGATAGGTGCTTGGCGACAGATTTTCAACGAGGGTGGTAGCCAGCCAGTCGGGTACTACAAAGTACCCTACCACCGTGCTATGGTTTCCTTACGATGTTTTCCTTCACCGAAAGCTCAAGCTCATTGTAGGATTCGAACCCACGACCTTCGCCGTCACTACCACTGAGCTATCATCGCCTCAGCACAATCTTATTAAAAACAAACATATTTGCAATGACATGTCCTAAAAATGTTTCAAAAGCGTTTTCAAGTAACAAATATACAAAGCAGTGTACAGAAATAATTAGCATTCATTTGAAAATATGTACATCATGCAAGGTTTTCTAACACAAATTGACCAATCTGGCAGAGATTCTCCCAAATAACGTTGGACAATTTTGTTAAATGTCACGTTACACAATTGGAAAGCTGTTCATGCATGACCCTCGTCTCTGGACGGCTTCCCGCGCTAATCCACTTGATGAGCACTTCCGAAGAACCCGGGCTTCAGTCATCTATTATCCAGACTACCCACGCAATCTTCCGGCTCTCTTTATAAGAATCAGATTGTTTTCCCTGCGTATTTTTAGACTATTTCTTAGTACTTTAGATTTGGTACGCCATGAGTATTACAAAACAGATTTTGTATTTTACAGTAATTTACTTGTACAACGTTCACTTTACTTTACTGTTCAATGATGTATTATGTAAGTGAATGCAGATGGATACGTTTAACCAAGACCTGAAAACCTGTTACTGGCTTCCTGATGCATATTTTATATTATTAGTCTGTAAGAGAGCTGTTGGTCTTCCTTAAAAAAATAAAAAAAATGCCATTTACTTAGGGTACCTGATTTGATTCACTAGAGACTTCTATCCAGAAAAATTATCCAGCTTAAATTGCGCTGATTTGTTTAGCTGAAGCATTTATCTAGAACTTGAGAATTTAAGCCAGTATGTCTACTCCACGTCTGGTATTATATCACTAAGGTAACTTCGAGAATCAGTATTTATGAATTCTTCTCTCGTCTCCCTTGCATTATAAATGGCCGATACACCTTGGAGTGTGCCACTGGCACTAAGAAAATGAACCGTTATGAACGCAATGAATCATACAGTCGATTGACACATACGTAAATTCACTGGTATTTTCCTGCACCTCTTGAACTACTTTCAACTTAATAGTTATAATATTAATTTAAAAGGAATCTGTAGAACGGGTTTAAACCCCAATGAAGTTAGGCTACACCCATGGGTTTCTTTGACTTGATTGTTTAAATAAACACAAGGCGTCAAGGTTGCTGCACAAATTTGTTCATCACCTTGTCAATTTTACCCCCTTCGCACACGGCGTCGTAGCGTATGCGTATCGTAATCCGCGCGTACGACTAGAGCAATACGAGCATGAACATTTTCAAAAAAGTCCGCACACAAAGCGGTGTTGCAGCGAATCGTGGGTTTTTATTGTCATTGCTTCGTAACGATACGCTTACGCTACGACGCCGGGTACGAAGGGGGTTATGTGTCCTTTCATTTTTATTAGTTAACTAGTGGGCCCGGCACACGTTGTCCTGCCCTGAAAATAAAACTCCAGCCGAGAACCCGATTCCAGCGCCACCAATTGTGTAACTAAACCATCTGTCAGTCCGATCTCGTAACATGTCAAAAAGTCGTTCTATACAAAATGTATGACAAAAAAAATTTTCTTAATTTTTTTTTTTTTTTTTGTGAATTTTTCGTAAATTTTCTTTGCTATAAACCTCACGGAGCCCGAGACCTTTTCAACGAATGCAAAACCGTGGAAATCGTTTAAGGCGATGATAGCTCAGTGGTAAGTGACGTCGGATACCGCGGCGAAGGTCGTGGGTTCGAATCCTTACAATGAGCTTGAGCTTTCGGTGAAGGAAAACATCGTGAGGAAACCACAGCACGGTGGTAGGGTACTTTGTAGTACTCGACTGGCTGGCTACCACCCTCAAGTTGAAAATCTGTCGCCAAGCACCTGTTGGTGTGTTCCGGCAATTGCACTTGAGAGCCAGTTCGCCTTAATAAGGTGTACAACACATTAGCAATCCCCTGGTATTGCCAATGTCTATAGGCGACGGTAGTCACTTACCATCAGGTGACCCGCCTGCCTCGTTGTCACTTGTGACATAAAAAAAAAAAAAAAAAAAATCGGTTCGTGCGTTCTGGAGTTATAGCGTCAGGAAGGAAAACCCGACTTATTTTTATATAGTAGATAGTATACAGTGTAGGAACCTCCCAGAAAGTAATCCTCGCGGCACCCATGGCTAATACACCGAAAAATGGTCACGTTTTTGGTTAATGAGCGAAGCGAAACTTTCCAAACTCAGAATTCCAAGTAAATATTCGTCAACAATCTTGGTTTTCCATGCAAATGTTTGCAATTCTGACTCGGATCTATAAGTATAATGACTGCTCATGCAGCTCTGATCCTGAACAAACATGGGGTCACATTTGCTGGGTTTGCAACAAGCCCGCCAAAACTGAGGCCCTCTATCGCTTCGTGAGCTTATATTGCAATAAATGAAAGTGTTATTTGGACATCTTAGTCACGGCAGACATTAATGTGTTAGTGCCTTATGAATGTTGGATTTAATTCAGCTAGAGGTTTTATAGAGATTCGTTCAACTCCAGAAGAAGTTTTGTCCGACGTCTTACGTCATTGATGGACACAGGTAAGGCTTCTTGGGAGAGAGCAGAGAGAAAAGAGTGCGAATGCAAACAAAAAGAGACAATCACACACAGTTATTGACGTTTTGTTTTTAAACGTGGTATTTTACAAAAAGAGACGAAACTAGTCCAAACATTGTAATATTCCTAAATAAATAAACAATGCAATTAGTAAACGAGTTCTCAGAAAGTGTCGTTAAACTTATATGATTTTCCTCAATTCTATAATTCAATTCGCTAAGTAGGTTCAACAACAATAGCCACCACCATTGTTGACCCAAGCATCTAACGGTGTACCGGCTGTTGCAGAAACCTAGGCATTTTAAGTGGCAAATACTGCTATTAGGTCGATTTCCTAAGCCGCCGAAGCTGAAGCCGAAGCCGAAGCCAAAGCCGATTAATCGGCTGTCGCAATAACGTTCGGCCGAAGACGAAGTCAAAGGCAGTAAAGTCTGAGAAAGTTAATGACTCCTAGATTCGTCAGCGCCAAAAATTACCGACGTTTTTGTTTTCTTTTTTACTTGATCATCATGAAAACGACCATATTGCTGAGGTACACAGGCGACGTGACCTGTCTGTCTGCTTGGCAGATAAATTACATCAAAAACAAGTAGGTTTTTTCGTGTGGTAAAACTCAACGTTGGAGAACGTTCTATTTTTACATTGCCGTCTTTTTCTGCAACAAATTGAGTTCTACAAATGCATTGCTCGAGTCCAAAGCAGTCTAGAGCACTTTATCAAGTACCGTCTGTCCGCTGAGGCACTCCCCCACTTTTGCAATTTCATGCAATATTCGATATCATGCATTCCGTAGACGGTGCAAACCTGGCATAGCTATATCTATTATACGGAATGAATTTTTCAAATGGGTGTGGCGAAAAATGCTAAAAGGACTCTTGAGGCCGTTTTTGATGTAAACTAAAACAGCATCATTGGATTTTTGAAAAATCAATATTCCTATACAAGAATCCAACCAGTTTTGTGAAAGAAAAATAAAACATGTAGGTACTTATTATGTACAAACATGTAAAATGTTTACTAAAAAGCATAAAAATTTGCGAAGTACCTACCTAACCTAATCACATACGGCAATATAAAATGCTATTTGTAATAAATTAATCCATATTTTATTTTTAATGGGGAGTAGGTATCCAACCGTAAACGTTAGCTATACCAGACTCTACCGCGGTGGTAGAGTCAATTGTAAACGTTCAAAGTGCCTTACCAAACTGAAGAAATGAGTATTGACTTTTGAATGATTTTTGAAAATTTTACCCCTCAACGGATTCCTCGGGAACGCGGGTGAAACCGCGGGGGACAGCTAGTTATATAAACTCTACTCGCTAATCGACTATACAACGTAACCAATATTTGCCCACTAATAACTAAATTAAAATAGTTGAACGCACAACCCTAAAACCCGTAGACAGGTAGCTGCCAACCCTTCTGACTGAAGCTAATGAAAGTTTAATTCACCTGTACGTATGCGGGACAATGGATCTATTCATAGCACTGCAACACAATCTCACAATGTAATACACCGTCACCTGTCTCCTATGTTTGTTAGTGAAGATCCCTTATCTTGGGTGTAACGCTATTTCTTGATTAAACAAAAATAAAGGAAAAAGGAAACGGAATTTTACAAATTGTTTGCTATTTTCGAGTATTTTTAAATTAAAATAAAATAAATATCCTCGGACATTTGTTCACACACGGCTATCTGATCCCAAACTAAGCAGAGCTTGTAATATGGAAACCAGATGACTGATATAATACATAGACTACTTTTTTTTTTTGTAAATAGATAATTACACCCAGACTCAGGACAAACAGACATGTTCATGCACACAAATGTGTGTCCTGGATGGGAATCGAACCCATGACCTGCGGAGTGATAGGTAGTGTCTTAACCAACCACGCCAACCGGTGTGTCAAAATTTTTTATACACTTTAGTGTTAGGTATTTTTCTTGAATATATAGGCATCATCCTAATTATCGAATTCGATCACCCCTTGTGTACTGACTGGGCTAGCAAAAAATCATCTTTAGAATATAAAATCTATAATATAAAAATGAATCGCAAAATGTGTTGGTAAGCGCATAACTCAACAACGCCTGGACCAATTTGGCCAATTCTTTTTTTTAAATGTTCGTTGAAGTCCAAGGATGGTTTTTACGGCGAGAAAAATTCGAATAATTGGCGGGAAAACCCTAAAAACAGCCCTTTTCTTTTTCCCATACAAACCCCCAGCTGTCAAACATTTGACGTCAATCGAAACTAAACAAAGACACGTTTTAGAGAAATAGGGCAGAACAAGGTCTGCCGGGACAGCTAGTAATAAATAAATGTTTTAGATTATAAGTAATTAATTACAGTTTCATATGTAATAAGTAAAATCCACGAAAACTACTGCCGATAAATTGTCTCACAATTTGGCAGACGTTGTTAATATGTTTGTGCATTATATATGAATAAAGAATATTTAAAAAAAAACAAGAGGAGCTTGTATATTGAAACTACAGTGCGGCCGCCGAGAGAATGCGTTTATGACACATGGAAATAGTGCGTTTATCACGAAATCATGTCATCTATTTTTGATGCTACTTTCACAGCGACGTTCAGAATTATCTTAGGCATAGTTTAGTGAAAGCCTCACCAAAATTTGTTCAGCCGTTTTTGTGATAAGCGCATTATTTACAAGTGTTATAAACGCATTCCCTTAGCGGCCGCACTGTAACACCTTTAAATAAATTCGTATTATCATGAAATGAAAACTATTTTCTCTTCAGCCTTTTACTTGATAAATACGAAAGTAATATGTCTGTTTGTTTTTCACGGCTGGCAGTACCGAACATTAAGGAAGGACATAGGCCTTCTAATCAACAAAAGCGCGTAATAAGGGATGAACGATTCCACGCGAAGTTGCTGGCTAAAACTAATAGATACTCAAAATTCGATAGTGTAGCTATAACCTAATAATATTTAGAGCAAGTCACCTTAAAGTCATAGCAAGTAAATACGATAAATTTTGTACGCTCTTCACACATTGTGTATCTAACAAGGCCAGCAAACACTCAGCTAGTTATGTTTAGGTATTGGATCATAAATCTCGGTACCGGCGTTATTTCATTCGCCAACTTTATTCTACATAGACGTATAAAAAGTCTGGAGTTACGCCTAGAGTAAAGCTGGAAAGAGTTATGTTCGCATTAAGGCCTTGGCTTGCGGCGTCGTGTGGCGGCTTGCCTACAATATGGCGAGAAGGGCGGTGGCTGCCACACGCGTCAGACACCAGGTGCTGCTTGAGGGGGCTGGTCTGCTTGAGTTTGTTGTTTACTAAGTCAGTCATAATTAAATTCTATAGATTACTATTTTTGCCGCCATGTAATAGAAATATATAGCCTATGTTACTCAGGGATAAATGTAGCTTTCTGATGGCGAAAGATATTTTTTAATCGGTCGAATAGTTTTTGAGTTAAATCGTAACAAACGTGAATTCAGTAGCTTTC
This sequence comes from Ochropacha duplaris, assembly GCA_951361185.1. Lineage (NCBI taxonomy): Eukaryota > Metazoa > Arthropoda > Insecta > Lepidoptera > Drepanidae > Ochropacha > Ochropacha duplaris. The sequence continues at coordinate 844,918 of OX592715.1, read as the reverse complement.
ACCTTCATAAGCGAAGCCTCAAATTGACTATCCTACTAATATTATAAATTTGAAAGTTTGTATGCTTGTTGCTCAATCAAAAAACAGCTGAAAGGATTTTGATGAAACTTGGCACACAGGTACAACACATTCTGGAATAAAACATAGGATACTTTTTATCCCGGGATTTTATACGGGTGAAACCGCGGGGGACAGCTAGTACTGTATAAATGGCTTTGACTTTGAAGTTGCGAAAAGTTTAAATCATTTTAAGCGAAGTGGGAATTGCCCTTTTGCATAAGGCAATGTGGGGGCGACCCTCACCCTACCCTTTAGGGGTTTCAGTTAAAACTTGCCTTGCATACCTAATTAAAACTTTAATATACCTTTGAATTAATTTACACTTTGTTATTTAAACAGAGTAACTTCCTTTGGTATTGTAACAATAATCATACACCCGGGTTTATTCTATAATAACGAATAAACATATATAAGGGGTCGTCCATTAATCACGCGATATTTTTTTTTATCTTTTTGACCCCCCAACACCTGATATTACGCGGGAAGTATAAAGATACAAACACCTCCTCCCTTATCCTAAATCACGTGTATTATTATGGTACAAAGTATCGAAGTCACGCGCCGCTCTTCAGTTTAGAAATCGCGCGTTCAACGACAAATGTGTTAATGGACGATCCTTACCTAACATAATAAATGTTAGGGATGTCGATAATAAAAATCGTTAAGGAATCAATAACGGCTTATAAAAATATGAAAATAAATCTGTTGGCTGAACCAATTTCGATCAAATTAAATATCTTAACCTGTGTGGAAGGTCTTCCTACCAACCCCTAATTTGAGGGAATGGGGGTGAAAAGGCAGGATTCTGCAATTAATTCCATGCTTATCGGCTGAACCGATATTGATATTGACGAAGACACAGTCAAAAGCAACTTGTTTGTAATAGACAACACGCAAAAGAAAAGCCTGGTGTGCAAGCATCTATACTCTACTAGTCTATAGGAAAGCCAAGCAATATGCATGAATGCTAATCAACTATCACTATTTATTTAGCCAGTTTCATGACAAAACAAACAAAATAAGGTAAGATTCTTTGTTTTAATATCTTTTGTTGTCTGTCAATGAGTAATGATTAATGATTTTCAAGATATAAAAAAAGTAAAATTTAACAATATTTAAATTAACATTTAGAAGCATGCATCTTTCCTTTGGTGTTATGTTTGTCCACAATCTTACCATGGTAAGTGATAATGTCACCAAAGGTTGATGATGTAGTTCCCAGCACACAGCCTATATTGAAACTGGCTATGAAGTGCAGCTGATAGACTAGACTAGATATTTTGAGTTTGACTTGTGGTGGTATGATGGTGGCCAATCAGTGTAGCGCTTGCTCTTGCAGGACATAATTTTATGTAATAATTCTAAGTTTGTTTTGAAAAGAGTAATTGCCGGCTCTTCTCAGCATAAGCAACCTTCCGAACCGTGCATTAGAATCTGACAATGCATAAGCGCTTGTGAAGGCCTATTTGGATGAATAAACATTTCATTTCATACACAATTGTCTCCTTCACTGAAAACCCAAGATAGGTACTAATACTTTTATTTAAAACGGTCAAACTGGACTACATGATAAAAACCAGGATGTCTCCTGACAAAAAGTTGCTTCACTAGTATATATACAGAGAAAAACTTGTCACCTGGTACATTGACAATGATACTTTTGAATATGAAGTTAAATACCACATTGATTAAACATGTTAACCCTTGGCAAATTCTCTTAAGAGCTTTAATGCGATTGCTAGCCACTAAAGATGGCCAATTTAAGTTCTTGACCAGATATTTGATGTGAACTGTAACTATTGGCCATGATCAGCTATTAATACAAATCTGATTATCATCTAAAAGATCTGATATGAGTAGTTGATGGACAAAAACACAAACAGTTGACAAGCAGAAGATCAACCTAATGACAAAGATCAGCCAAATAAGGTATCAAGATCAAAGACTTTCATAATTTTACAAGTCATAGGCAAGGTAATATAATATTCTGATAATTATAAAAGTGTAAAAATCACACAGAGACATGTTATATTTAATACTGGTAGTGTAAAAATTATTGAAGAAATCAACTTGATTTTAAGACTACAAAGCCCAAACCCATGTTGTAAGTAAAATATTCCAAAAGGCTATGTGAATTTGCTGAAGTATTTTGTTGTAATTATACAATTTCAATAGCTATTCAATTACTGAATTGCTACTCAAAATGGACAAGCATAACATGTGTTTATTTTCCAAAATGTATCTGATTTATTTCCGTTATAGATCAATAATTAAGTTTAGTATTGTAAACCCTGCGCCACCCACCAGAAATAAAGCTGAACTGGTTAAATCACTACACAAGACAGCCTAATTCTGTAGATTGTATATACAAGGGCAACAAGGCAAGTTGATGGTAATTGTTGTATACCAGCAACCTTCATAACTCATCATGATTGACCATTTTTATTGAATATATCAATTTCACAAGACAATGTGTTATTTTCACAACTTTTTAAGGTTAGTTTTATTATAAAAAGGAGTACCGAATATGTTAATTTATCAAACAGAATTCTAGTATTAATAAACAGGCTATAACGCACGTCATTTGTTAAGTCAGGCTGTTGAGACTATTTTGTCATTCAGAAATTGCTACGGCACATCCATATGTGTACCTTTAAGGAGGTAGAACTATGTTGTGAGTAACCATTTTAATTTGCAATAAAACTACTCCTAGTTACAGTACTCACAGTTTTAAATGTAAGGTCACCGACTCTGAAGGCATGAAGTGATGTATTTCTAGTCAAGTGTTATCATTATATTATCTATGTTCAAATATTATAAAGATAACCCTGATAATGTAAATAGTTATATTTCTCACAGCTGTCCATTTCACTAATACAAATATATATTTATTTTTCAAATTTGGAATGTATTTGATTTTAATATCAACCATACCATTGGTAGAATTAGTCATCTTTTGATAATTGATTAGGTAGGTACCTACCACTAATCAATCAATCAATACAAACACAAGTTACTAATTAATGACATACTTGAAACATAAATATGCATAAGAACACCCATACATAATCATATTTGTGTTGACAAAAAATAAAATTGCAGATTACCAACTAATCGATGTCACCATCTAGCAACAGGGCCCTGCCTACTTTACAGGTTTTTCCATACCTATATCTACTATACATATAGGTACACCTTGATTTTCCCGAAAAATTTTCAATTTCCTCGCATCCGGCGGAGCTAAATGCGGCTCCAACGCTCCGGAGACTGCGTACGTGACGTTACAAGCTCAATAACATCGATATATGAGCGCTAATATGCGCTTCACGGAATCTTTACTCACCGGCGAAGTCCAACGTTTCCACCCAACAATTTTAACAAATCGAACTAACGATTACACTCACTACTAATATAAATTACCAGTAATGATATAACGCACCAAAATACGGTAAAAAAGCAAAGAAATAATGAACAATTAGCTAAATAAGTCGAGAACTTTACCCTTCTGTCAGTAATGCCCCTTCGGTAGACAATCCAGCGGTTTTCGGGCGCTTTCTACAACACCATTAAGACTGGAGTTTCACTTTTTGGCACATTTTGTATATTTCAAACGGCACCACACAAAATTCAGACTAAATCACAGGTTTTTAGCACGGAACAATCCACCATTAGCTTTTCATACACCCTCGAGCTCGATCCTTTTCACGGCCATTTGCAAATTGCGTCAAAGTTCCTGGAATGTGATTGGTCTATTCTGCGCTAGTGTAGTGTAATCTTACTACGCCATCTGGTGAGTATATTGAAAACCAAAAATACTGCTACGTAAATTTAAACTTTACGTCAATCGACGAAGGCCTACTGCAATTTTTATGGAATGCACTTATGTCTTTTTCAGTCGGTTGAAATTGGGTGCGGTACGACTCATCCGAGAACCCCGTAACGTGACGTCAAACTGGGCGTGAGAAGTAATACGCGGGGGATTTGAAATAAAGATTTTTAACAAAGGCTAACTACATAAATAATGACTATTATCGATATGTTACTTTACGATATTGTATGTATAAAAGATTTCTAACTAAGAATTATTTACTCTTAGTTTTCGATGGAATCACTAGATAACGTACTATTAAACTTGCAAGAAATGAATTTAATTGTCATCGATCGGCTACATTCCATTTTATGAAAAAACAACACTTATGATAGTTTTGTAGAGTGATTCTAAATAAAGAAATCTTCTTATAATTTTATATTTTATACAAACAAATATTTATTTCAATAGAATTTGAAGTAGGAATTGCGAATATTAATTATTTAAAAATTATGTTCAAAGAGTATTTGAGCGGCCACACATTTCAGGTTTTCGCGTTAGATTCCCCGATGCGGTTATCGTTCAGGGCACCCGACGGTACCAACAAACCCATACAAAATAACAGTTCGCCACATATGCACGATTCTTCTCAAACGGTTAATGAACGTATCCGTAATAAAAACTATTTTGCTCTTTTTATTTTTATCATGTGACAAGATGGAAGCTTTCAATTCAATAGAAATTCGTAATCGTCCATGTCCTTATTTAACCACTACCTTTCCGTCACGTGGTTTCACCGATTCCCAAGGGAATTAAAACAAAATATAGCCCATGTTACTGGCTGATAATGTAGCTTTCTATAGAGGAAATCATTTTTCATCCCCCCATCTCGGAAAAGCTAATTTTGCTCTTCGATATCTGAGTGTAAAAGCCGTTTTTATCCGCCAGAGGATAAAGTAAATTTGTGAATTCAAAACATCATTAAACCTATTTACTTCTCCCTCCATGGTGCCGAATTTATCATACTTCTTTATTAATTTGTTAAAAACTAAGACTCGGAACCTTTTTGGTGTACTTTTTTTTATTTGCTTTGCGCGCGCCATTTATTTTTTTTTGCATATTTTGTCATTTCCTCGCTGAGGTGGCATGAAAAGTTACGTGCACTCGAGTGCAAAGATTTTTCACCTCGTGCTCTTTTGATTCCCTCACTTACGCTCAGGATTCAATTTTTTTTAAATAATAAGCAACTTTACACTCTTGTGTAACAAATAACAATTTCATCCCCATCTCGGAAAGAGTATTTTTGCTCTTCGATATCTGACTGCAAAAGCCATTTTTATCCACTAGAGGATAAAGTAAATTTGTGAATTCAAAACACCACTTTTATATTTACTTCTCCCTCTATGGTGCCGAATTTATCATACAACCATTTTTAATTTGTTAAATCAAATTCAGACTAGGAACCTTCTTGGTGTATTTTTTTTTATTTGTTTTGTGCGCGTCATTTTCTTTTTTTTTCATTTAGTTATTTCCTCGCTGAGGTGGGATGAAAAGTAACGTGTTGCAGTCGAGTGCAAAGATTTTTCACCTCGTGCTCTTTTGATTCCGTCGCTAACGATCCTGAGGATTCAAATTTTTTTATCCTTCGCTTGCTCGGTCATCGAAATTGAGCACGCGGTTAATAAACAACTTTACACTCTTGTATAACAAATAACTATTATTATATTCGAGGCTAAGTGAGGTTGACCAAGAATAGTGTCTTAAAAGGCTTCTAGATGTTTGTTAACCAGCGACCAATCAAGGGCAAATGAAGACGTTGGAGTGTTTCATTTTATGCCGTTCGGTTGATAATTGGTTAGCCGCCCCTTTTGTTACTATGACAATTGCCAGTAGTAAAAATAAATATTTTTTTACTTATAGCAACATTCAATAAAAAATATCACTTCAATGAGCTGTGATTGGTGGAAATAATCAATATTTTTTTCTGATTCGTCGTGGGAAACGCATGCGTATTTGCTGCTAAGCGAGCGAAGTGCGAAGTTGCTTTGTGCCTCAGACTTTGTGCAAGCAAATGCGCAATCTTTGTTGTCATTTTGTTAGACTTGTCAATAGTGTCAAAGTGATTTTTGCAGCAATCATCTGTTGTTTATTATTGATAAAAATAATAATAATAAATTTTAGATAGACTTTGTGATCGTAAACCGTGGCCCTCGTTAGATATTTTACAGTGTTTATTAATCATAAAATCCTGTATGAAATATTTATATTGTTAAAAAGTGGAAGCGTGAAGAACTATTAGACTATTCCCGATATTTTTAACCGTAAGTACTTACATAAAAAAATGTTACATATTTCCTAAATAATAAAAAGTATTATTGTACAATACACGTACGTATACAGATATGTTTGTAAAATATTTCAAACACCGAAATGCTGTCGGATTTTTATTCTAATATGAATCTGGTTATAAATACGAACGATTGAGCTAAATCTATATAATCGAAAATCAATGTAGCTTACTTGCGATTCCAGTTGCGAAATAATACGAATAATTTGTAATCTTTTCTAATTTATATTTTTTTATTACTTGAATTTCTTGTACTTACGTAAGATTTAATTTAAACTAAATTTAAATATTTCAAAGGACACTTTGGTGTATTGAACAGTATGTTAGTACTATTTTAAATTTGGGTGCAACACAACCCTATGGATTGCAAAAGCAATAATAAAAAAAAATTGGAGACTCACAGAATGCTTATCATTTAACTTAAATGGGACCATTTTAACTGTTGCATTGACTGGTAAGTTAGGCATGTTGTATTAGGGACTAAAACTACATGATGTAAACAAAGGAAATGACAAATCTATGGTTGGTTAAAATAAGACTGTATTTTCTTTGTATTGTCTTAACTTTTATCACAAACAAGGTGCCTATGATTTCATAATTATTTTCCCAGGATCAAAATACCCTAAGTACGTTGTATTTTCTGGTATGATCTACCTTTACATGCCAATGTATTTTATTTAGGTACAGCTATTAAACCAACTAGGTGTCCTCAGCGTTTTCACCAGCGTTCCCGTGGGATCTTATCTTTTCCCGGGATAAAAATATTGCCTATGTTACTCAGGGTACTTTCCTGCCTTTTCATTTAGTCACCACATTTAATATGGTAAGCAAGTATGTTGATTATCATTAGAAGCAAACTCATCCTAATTTTTAAAGTCAGTTCTTTCTTGTGACAATCGGGGTTTCAGAGTCCGCACCACTTGGTTCTCAAATGGGACAATCGAGACGATGACAGTTACATGTAAATTGGGCGCGAATTTTGAAATTTTGAAAACTGTGTGTTGTTTGACAGGTTAATGTCGCGAGTCAACAGATTAAGCAGAAATTTCATTCTAAATAATTTTATTTAGGTAGTTACTTATTTTCAACTATATATTACTGATTTTTCTTAACCAAATGCAAGATTTATATAAATATTAAGTAAATAGAATAATTTATCATTAATCAAGAGTCTAATATAATTACTTGAAAAATATAATTGGTCCACACTTATAATAAATAAGTATGTTTTATGGCAGGCAACCTGCATGCCTATAGACCATAGCTAGCTACATATCAGTAATCTGTGCTATAGACACTAGCAATACCAGGAAGGTTGCCATTTGTTACTGACTATTTACAATGCCTATTTTTTTTATTGTTGTCAAAACATTGAAACTTTAAAGTTAGGAATATACAATGAAAATAACATAATTAAATTAAGATAGAAGCCTATGATAAAATATTATAAATTTATATTAACTATCTATTTAAATAAATAAAATAGAGGATAAAATAAATTATTCCTATTTTTTATTTAATATTTTTATTGATTACCTACGTAGCCTTGTTGTAATCAGTTTTTATTTCATACGTCCTTGATTGCCATGCTCTGTTTGCATTTGTAGCTTTAAACCATAAACTACTCAATTGCAGCTAAAGTACCTAAAATACCAGCTGATCTGCTCTGTTTATCATCTATAGCTTTCAGTATAAAAAAGAAACACAGTCGAATTTGACCTCCTCCTTTTTTGAAGTCGGTTAATAAAAGGTACTCTGTGTTTCCGCCCGCGATTACACTCGCGTTCCAGATGGAATTAAAATAAAATAAAGCTCTTACTCACTGATTATTAAGGTTTCTATAGGGGAAAGATTTTTTTAACTTGGTCAATTATTTTTTGAAAATTCATATCATGCAAATGAAATGAAAATTTATTAAATGAAATGAAAATGATTTTTATTCAAATACAAGCACTTATGAATAGTCTAGACTCTAATGCTCGGTTTGGAAGGTTGCTTTTGTTGAGAAGAGCCGGCAATAAACTCAGCAATTACTCTTTTCAAAAACAACTATTACATTTAATCATTATTTATTTATTTATCTAGTCTCACCGACAATATTTGCGTGTTAAGGCGGCAAAAAAAATATAAATAGAATTTAATTATGACTGAATAAGTAAATAACAAACTCGCACCGACTAGCCCCCACAAGCAGCACCTGTTCACAAGTATGACGCGTGTGGCAGCCACCACCCTCCTCGCACATATCAGTGTAGATGTAACATGTTCCTTAATCCTTATGCAAATAGGTTAGTGAAGTACAAATTAATGAATATCATTGTATCTTTCTTTATCTCTACCCCCTAAATACAAGATTAATAATATATTTTTATAATAATTACTTTTTTTTCAATATTGTTGCCAGTATTTGTATGCTCAAAGTCAAAATCATTTATTCAGTTAAAGCCCTATTGTTATATTGCTATCCCTGGCACTTATGAATGTTGAGCTACAGAAGTTAATAAGTCGGCCTTCAACTGAGATGAACCAGCAAGATTACATTATTGGAATATATTTCGGACAATCTGACTATATTGGCTTTTTCATCCAAATGTTACCATTAATATTTAAGCTTCTTCTTGGAAATCATGTCATCCTGACCCCAACCCTCTTTGGGAATGCTATTGCTGGTAGTTTACCCGCTACCCTCGGACAGGACGCCTCAGATGTTATAAAAATTAATACAAATCAGCGAGATTAACGTGGGCAGTGTCCTGATTTCCCTTGGTTGGCTTTTACAACCTGCTAGGAGGAGATGCAGTCGGTACATTTGATGTTTTTATTTCACTCCCAGACCGACCAATAATATTTAAGCATTTTATCAAAATATTTAAATAATTACTTACCTGAATTGTAGGTTTTACCTACAGGCAGAAATTAGTCAATTTAAAAATAGTATGTCTAAGAAACTAAACCCGTTTTTAATACCCACAGCAATTTAACAAAATTATGTAGGCACGTATGTTTTGTTCCTATTGAAAACAAGTTCAAAATTTTTTTACGAGTCAAGCTGCACAAAAAAAAATAAGGCATCAAATCAACTTTGCGCCTTTGTCTTCAATCAATGTGATTTGTAACACATCCAATTGTAACTTTATTTTGAGTGGCACATGAATCATTTTCAATTGACAATGTTATTCATTGTTCAAAATTCATCACATCGGTTTTAGAATTGTTCTATAAAGATCTTTATTTTAGAATAGCCTTGAGTGTTAATTTACTTGTGGTAGTACTTTGAGTTTAGTTAGATGTCTATTTTGCTGTGTTCACCCTTGAACATTCACATTTGAATAGAGGTTTTGTGACCATCTCGCCACGTCGAAGCTAGCATAGGTCTGACTTATAGAACGTCAATCTGAGTTTAAACGTTTTCAGTTAAGACAACTGAATTGGGATCCTGGGACTATTCAGATAATTATTCTTTTTTTTTTTTTGTGAATTTTTCCTGAATTTTCTTTGCTATAAACCTCACGGAGCCCGAGACCTTTCCAACGAATGCAAAACCGTGGAAATCGGTTCGTGCGTTCTGGAGTTATAGCGTCAGGAAGTAAAACCCGACTTATTTTTATATAGTAGACTAGCTGTTCTTCGCTGTTTCACCCGCGTTCCCGAGGGATCTTATCTATTCCCGGGATAAAGTAGCCTATATGCAATTCGAGACTATAATCTATCTCTATGCCAAATTTCATCCAGATCCTTTCAGCCGTTCTTTCGTAAATGAGTAACAAACATACATCCATCCATCCAAACTTTCACATTATAATATTAGTAGGATAAGTAGTTTTGAAACTAGAGTACGTATAAACCAAGTCTTTTGAATTGTCGTTGGTACTTGATTGACCTTCCGCATCCAGTGCGTTGTTTTGATTTCTTTACCCGGAGCGCGGCATCGCGCGATATCCGATGACTAACTTGAAGGATACTTGTGGCACTAAATACAACGACATAAAAGGCCCACTCCATAATTAATACAAACTCTTACTCACACACACATACAGTTGCGTACATCGGGCTACGTAATGGTAAACAGTCGTTTATAGATGCTGCATATCGACATATATTATACATGTATACGGGCCGGTTCGCGTGGTTGGTTCACACATTGCCTATCACTTCGCAGGTCATGGGTTCGATTCCCATCCAGGACAAACATTTGTGTGCATGAACATGTCTGTTTGTCCTGAGTCTGGGTGTAATTATCTATTTAAGTATGTATTTACAAAATAAAATATAGTATACTATGTAGTATATCAGTCATCTGGTTTCCATATTACAAGCTCTGCTTAGTTTGGGATCAGATAGCCGTGTGCGAAAAACGTCCGAGGATATTTATTTATTTATATAGATAATGCGCTCGTGACGCCTCTGGTGTTGCAAGCGTCCATAGGCTACGGTAACCGCTTACCATCAGGTGGGCCGTAAGCTTGTTTGCCCCCTAGTTGTATAAAAAAAGATGTATATATCGACAGCTCTACAACACTAGCAAAAGGACTTATACTTACTGAGCGTCTTTTTGGGCACTATCTATATCGCCGGAGATAGTGGTTTTGCGTCGTTGATCAGCAAAAACCTTTTCAAAGTACATTCTAGTTGTAGTAGAGATGACCTTGTCGGCTGCAGTCTTATGTGTGCGTGAATAATGCCAATGACACGAAAAACAGTCCTTCTGTATGCAGCTATTTCGTTTTAGAAGTCTTCGACCAGAACCACCTGTTCAAACAAGTGAGCATTCCCGTTCTTCATGACTCATACAATCAGATCGGCTACCTTATTCGTAATAGTATATTTTTAAATGTGATCAAAAACTGCAAGTGCTCTTTTGATGTTTTTAATCACCCGTTTATGGGTATTTAATGACTATCGTTTTCGTGGAAGCTGTTGTATTTTATTGGATACCTTTGTAGGCAAGATGGCCAGCTCAGTACATGAAGACTAGAATTCGCTGGCCCAAAAGCCTTGCTAGTCCTGCTATGTTGATCTCTATTGAGTTAACAATACGGTGTAAATTTACTTGTGTCGTTGTGCGTAAAGAATGCACCGTGGGAATCCTTTTGCTGTTGATCCTACTTGATTTACCTAGTGTCTGTAAAAGTAGTGAATCATTTTTGTCTATGATTTGACCCTGATTGTTCCCTTCACCAGCTCGAGCGGTGCGAGTTAAACTGTTACGCGATTGCAAATCTTGTAAATATTTAACCAGTACTTCTGACTACCGAACCTGGTGTCACTATTTAACCTACAATGTGCCAACAACTACGATATCGGTAAATTCGTTAAAAAAATGCCATGTTAATTTTAAGGTTCCGCATCTCGGAAAGAAAAAAGAAACCTTTATCTACAAATCAAGCTTTTTACTCAGGAACAAGCGGAGGTATCAAGTTAATATCAACCACTAAGGACTACAGTTCCTTGGAGTTTGAATGACTAGATGACCCGAAGACCTAGAATCATGTATGGCTAGTAGCAAAGTCTCCCGTCACATTTAAAGAAATTATACGAAAATCGTTAATTTGTAATTACATAATAATATATCTATCTTCTTTTTCTTGTCTTTATCCCACGCTAAGTGTGGTCGGTACAACATGTTTTCCTCTTCCACTCTGAATTTTTTTGCTATGTGAGAGAGATCTTTGGCCCAGTCCAAATAAGTCTTATTCAAAATGAAAATATTTTTTATCCAAATAGGCCTTTTCAAGCACTTATGAAGTCTAGACTCTAACGCAAGATTCGAAAGGTAGCTTTTGGTGAGAAGAGCCGGCAAATAAACTCAGCAACTTACTCTTTTAAAGCTATTGCTTGTTCTTGAGCCGTAAATTAGACATCGGCTATCTATTTCTGAATCTCAATAAAATCACCGAATAGATAAATATTACTACCGCTAAAATTCAAAAGTTTGTGTGAATTAAACCATGCACGCATAAAACTAGTGGAATCAACCGTTGCCTAGGGCGCATAGTCACTTATATTGTTAACATTGAATATTTTCTGTATAAAGTGTTGCGTGTATTGACTGTGTCATTACACGGGGTGTTCTTATAGATTTCCATCCACGTTCACGCTCGAATGACTACGGATGTACCTTACTGGAGCGTAGTACGTTTCGAAATTGATGCTTCAAATGATGATTGGTTTTAAGCATCGACTTATATTCTAGCGATTCTAGCGACTACAATTGCCTAGCATTAGCAATACCAGGGGGATTGCCAATGTGTTGTAGACTTTACAACTGGCTGTCAAGTGTAACTGTCGGGACACGGATAGTGCTTGGCGATAGATTTTCAACTTGATGGTCCAGTATCTGAGTACTTTAAAGTACCGTGCTGTGGTTTTCTCATGATTTTTTTCCTTCACCGAAAGCTCAAGCTCATTGTAGGACCACTGGCTATGATCGCTGTCTGCTTTTTACGAGGTCTTATTAGTTTGTTCAGGTGGCCGTGAGTGATAATTGTCCCAGGTAATTTATTATCTGTGAGGTATTTGTTAATTCTTTTCCACAATCAAATATTTGTGTAGATAAATAAACTGGTAATTAATCCTCGCAAATATACGCATTAATTTATTTACTGATATTATCTGTTATTACTAGTTATTATTGCTGAAAATCAGCGCTGCAGATATTAGGTTCGTCCTAAGTCTCAGTAATATGCTGAGACTTAGGATGACCCTATATTTGCGCACATACGACGCACAAGCTTCAAACACTAGTGTTTAATTTCTTCCTTTACTTAAAAATAATGGAAAATTGTATATTCATTCATTATAACCTTAATAATGAGTATATCAGAGGAAACTTGAAAGTAGCACCAGTGACTGAAAAGATGAAAGGAAATAGATTGGCTTGGTATGGGCATGTCATAAGGAGGGATGAAAGGCATGTAACAAAAAGAGTATTGAGCATGAGTGTGGATTGATATAGAGGTAGAGGAAGGTAGAAGAAGGTATGGGTGGACGGATGGCGTGAAGAATGATATGCATATGAAAGGTGTGAGTACGGAGACGACTAGTGATAGAGCGGAGTGGAAGAGGAAAACATGTTGTGCCGACCACACCTAGCGTGGGATAAGGAAAAGAAGAAGAAGAAGAAGATTCAATATAACCTTAATTAAGTATTTTAATTATCATAGTTAAATGAAAGGTATAAAGCAGTGTTGCCATCATATTACTTCTCTCTATGGCGGTAGCTATAAAAAAAGGAAATCTTTGTTTTTTTTTGTAGTTTGTGTTGCTATTTGGTTAGCGTCGGATGGCGCGCATAAATAAAATATTTTCTTTTCTAGTATAAAAGATTACAAGTCTACAAAGCGACCGCTTTTGATTTCAAGTGTAAACATTAGCTGGTAACAAGCTTTAAGTTAGTCCACCGGTTCGACAACCGGTGCTCACTCAGTCGTTTTGCTAAATGTATTTACCTTTCCAACCGTAGTGTATTTACGTACCCTTTGTTGAACTAAGTGCTCACTTACATTTTCATTGGCGATTATTGTAATGTTGCAAATGTTTATAAACCATCGTACGATGATAGGGTACTTTATCGACTGGCTGGCTACTGGCGGTATGTTTCAATAGTTGTACTTGAAGCCATGTAAGCATTCGAGGCATTGTTGAAAAATTGACTTCACATTGGCATTGCTAATGTCTTAAAGATTTTTATCAGACTTCAGACATAATTTCGTCTCACTGCATCTCTTTTTAACCAATAAGAAAAGGTGTTTAAAAATAAAGTCCTGTCATTTAATCCAATTATCTGTTTTCAAAGTAAATAATTGCCATCAAAAATTGATTCGGAGACTAATTTCATAGCTCCAAATATTTTTTTTCCTTCTTCAATTATGTCTTTAAAAAAGAAACGCGTTTAAAAGTAGTTTACATAGTTTAATAAAACAGAACAAGGACCACTGAAATAACCTGGATTCTTATGAAAGCTTGTGATATGATGGGATAATTACTACAAAATCTGCCATTAATCTGTTGACTCGCGACATTAACATGTCAAACAACTCGTCAACTCGCGCGCAGTATTCAAAATTGTCATTGGTCCCGACTGTCCCATTCGAGAACCAAGTGGTGCGGACTTTGAAATCCCTAACGTCCCAAGAAAGACCAGACAGGTTAAGGAGTCTGGTGGTACTTTAAAACCCATATGTTGGTGGTATAACATATCCGTTATGATGCTTAAATATAATTGAGGAAGGCATACATTTAGATGATTAGCGTATAAGCCATAGCGAGGAGTTTATCCGTTAGCGTGATGGAAGTACTTTTGTTAAAAGCCATTATCTTTAATGCCGGCGATTTGTCGCGTTCCGTGACCATGTTTTAAAGTAATCATTAACCTAATAGGATTTGCCTTTGCAGCTGACCTAATGAGGAATACACGAATGATAATCTTCGAATAAAGTAGGATTCGTAATGGTTTTTGCGATTCCACAATATCGGCTGCTGTGGTCGAAATTAGAGCAATATTTTTGTGTAGGTACATCTGGCACGATATGTTTCTATATTTGAAAATTCGTGATCTTCAATGTTCTTTCGGTCTATCAAACTCTTCAATTCTTCTTGATTTATCGTTTTGCGATATTTATATTTTACAATATCGACATCTTTACTCTATATTTCATAGTTTTATCTTTTGCAATCAAGCTACTATTCTAGACTTCGTTATTAATTTGATTATCCCATAATATGAGCCCCTCTAGACAATATGTATGTCATGTCAACAATCGTCTTCGTTACTAGAAAATCAATCGTCAATTATCCATAACTCATAACTCATTTTCTCAGAGAGAAGCTACTAGAACGATACATTTTTGTCTTCCATGTAATATTCCACGTAGGCTTTGTTCATTAACCTAAGTCTATATATATAAAATTCTCGTGTCACAGTTTTAGTTACCGTACTCCTCTGAAACGGCTTGACCGATTTTGATGGTTTTTCATTCGGTAGGTCTGAGAATAGGTTGTTATCTATTTTTTACTAGCTGTCCCCCGCGGTTTCACCCGCGATCCCGAAGGATCCGCGTTTTCGTGGGATCTAGCGGTACCAAAAATAGATAACAACCTACTCTCAGAACTACTGAATATAGGTACATATAAAATTTCATCAAAATCGGTCCAGCAGTTTCCGAGGAGTATGGTAACAAAGGACCGATTTAGATGAAATTTTGAGTGTGTATTACAATGTGTTCCTCGATGATTTGAAAACAACATTGGCCCCGGTAGGTAGCGCTGGAATCGGGTTCTAAGTTTTATTTTAATTTTAGAGCAGTACAACGTCTGCCGGGTCCGCTAGTTTTATATAATTCTTCTCTAGTATCTCATAGAAAAGCTTCGTTTTATTGAACTAGTTAATATGGAATTTCAAATGAAATACTGAGTTGTGTATCGTCATAAATATATCAAAGGCGATGATAGCTCTGTGGTAAGTGACGTCGAATACCGCGACGAAGGTCGTGGGTTCGAATCCTACAATGAGCTTGAGCTTTCGGTGAAGGAAAACATCGTGAGGAAACCATAGCGCGGTGGTAGGGTACTTTGTAGTACCCGACTGGCTACCTACCACCCTCAAGTTGAAAATCTGTCGCCAAGCACCAATTGGTGTGTTCCGACAGCTGCACTTGAGAGCCAGTTCCCTTCTAGGCTTTGTGTGCTTACCACCTTCGGCCACATCATCACTTACCATGGTGAGATTGTGGTCAAACACAAGCTTATCTAGAATACAAAAAAAAATATATAGAGTATTTTTAGATGTTTATACACTGCACAGCACGCCAGTTCAACTTTGCTTCCAAGCTTGGTGTATTTTGATCAAACGTTTAAATTAAAGTTATTTTCGAATCTCCTCATGACAAATAACCAATAAGGTTGCGCTAATCATTTATGGTTGTTTTATTGTATTTCAACGGTCTGTTAGTGATTTATTATTTCCCACACAAAGGAATGTAGCCGTCTTTAATTAATATTGCAGTTATTGACACACACGTGATAATTTGCCTGTTTATCTTCCTATACTCTGAGTCTCTGAGATTCGTCTCCTAAAGGTCACCAGAAATTTTCCATGATCATTATCTTTGAACTTTAATTTACAGTTTAACTGTCTTAATTTCTTTTTTTAATTATTTCTTATTGCTCTTAATATCTCCGAAGAAACCATATTGATTTCTCCTTCGCAATAATAAATATTGTTTGGTACCATAATTTTATTACAAAGAAATACGTAAAAACAAAACTTGAGAGGTGTCAAGGGACACCCGGATGGAACGAAGTTATATAAGTCGAGAGAGTATATATATAGAAATGAAAATATCTGGCTTGCGAAAGCAAGCCTCTCTTCTCTCTCTCTCTCTTATAGAAATATAAGAGAGAGAGAGACAGACAGGGAAACATGCGCACGCCGCACAGCGGTCGGTGACTTTTGTCACCGACACCAAAAATCACCGACATCTTTAATGTCGGGGATTTTTTTTCCGTCTAGCCCCCTTTCATATTTCATAACGCGCGATAAGGAACTTCGTTCCAAAAAAATGAATCTTTCAAAGTATCAAAATGAGTTCACTTGACTACTATTCTCGCAGTTAGTCGGAACACACCGATAGGTGCTTGGCGACAGATGTTCAACTTGAAGGTGGTAGCCAGCCAGTCGGGTACTACAAAGTACTTTTTTGCGATTCTACTGGTTAATTAATTGTATTGCTTATTTTATTGTCTCAAAACGATGATAGGACAATCATGTATCGTTTTTCGGAATCGACCCTGAAGTTCTGAAGCTTATCTGTTAAGTCTCAGTACACACTAGCTCTTGGCGTTGATGATATTCATTGGTATGTTCTCAGCCTTAGATCTCATCATCATATTAATCTATTAGATTGTATTAGCTTTCCGCCCCGCTGTTTTACCTTTCCAAGTCAAAACCATTTATTCAGTTTAGGTCCTAGGAGGGCACTTATGAATGTCGAATTTACCACCGGTTCGGAAGTCAGCCTTCAATTGAAATGAACCGGCAAGAAACCCAGCAAGGTTAAATTTTTTAAATATTTTTGGACCATCTGACTATATTGGCTTTTACTTTGGCCAAAGATTAAGCATTGCCATTCAACGTGGCAATGCTGCCAGTCTTTTGGGAACGTTACCAGTCGACGGCGATGCGGAGGAATTCTTCGACGCACTTTTATAGTTTACTTTAGGTAGTTTTTAGATTAGATTAGTTTTAATATAGTTATAAATAATGTAAATATTTTATTGATTTTATATAGTGTTCCTATTAACAAGACAATTATTAAATTAAAATAATCCCAGGCTAATAAAAATATAGCATTTTACTACATGTGAATTGTGAATGAATTACATTCTTCAGTATAAACATGCGATAAACTTTATGAATAATTGACGTTATTAATACAAAAATACATAAATAATTATAACCCGCACTAGTTCCTGTGGAAATTAAAATATGACCCATTACAACTCGTTGATAATGTAGTTGTTCTTATTTTTAAATGACTTCAAAAAAGGAGGAGGTTATATGTTCGACTGTATGTTTTATTTTTTTTTAAGTTTGTCCATCACAAACAATTCAAATCCTATCTCTTTATAATGGTAATTTAGATTTATGCTTTGTTATGAAACATCTACACATAGACATATTTGAGTCGTATTGTAAGGGATTAAGGTTCATAGTTGTATAATGTAACTGGTTTAGGTTATCAAATGGCGCGTCGTCCTAGGTATCACAAGGTCAAAGATCACGACCTAGTTGTTTTGATATTATCGCGTTTATTTATACATAATGGTTTTGCTTTACGTGCGAGAATCCTTTGTACCCTTTTTAAACGACTTCAAAAAAGAAGGAGGTTATATGTTCGACTTTTGTTTGACTATTTTTTTTATGTATGTTCATCGATTTACGCCAATTGTCAACCGATTTTCAAATATTTTGTCAATTTTATTTAATGTCTTATTCAGTTTATTTTTCGGTTTTTAGTGCAACATTTGTCTTTGAAGTAGTTTTTATTTTTTTATAAAAAGTTTTATTCTATATCTGAAGCTTTGTTTGGCTTAAAGTCCTTGTCAACAATTGCCGCCATATATTTATTACCAGTACCTTTGAAGTTCTCAGCACTAGAATTATTTTATTTACCGTATATTATTAGTTCGTAAATCAGTAGTTAAAGTATCTTTAACAAGCTTTTATTATTAGCTTGGTATGTATCTATGTATGTAACGGAATCTTTGAACGTGATTTTCACACCTTTCAAAACGACGGATTGATTTGAAACTCTGCACACTTATCAAGGACCGATGACAATGCAATAATTTTATTAAACCCAGCATCGCTGGCGCATTAAAAGCTGGCGCTTCTGAAAATAACCAAACTGAAAAGTAGAAAATAAAATTGATAGTTAGTTTAATTTAAATTTATTGAATATTATTTTTTACCTTTTAGTTTGATGTTCTATAAAAGCGTGTTTTTTAAACTATTAATTTTATTTTCCTATTTTAATTGTATTTAGTAATTTTTGATCTGTTGCTGTGCCTTATTAAATAATACAAAATTATGATTTATTGAAAGAAAGTTGTGTCCCCTAGGTATTGCTAAGGTAAATAGGCACTTACCGTCAGGCGTCCCGCCGACTTGTCAGTGATCATAATACAAATTATAATATCATCGAAGAATTAACTCACGTTTACTCTGCAATAAATAACTTAAAAGGTTACATTATGTTTCCGTCATAATTCACTTGCCTTTAATCTTTGATATCCATTTTGTGGAAAAGGATCCTCGAAATGTCATATGAAATTATAGCAATTAATCGATTGTTTATATATTGTAAGTGAAATATTACGAGATTACTGGCGTTCCATGATTTGTGAGGGTCAAGATTATGAGAAAGACTACCGCATTGTTCTGAAGCCATCAACTATAGTTACAGCGATGTTTTATAACTTGAATTGCGATTCCTGGTTTTTGTTTTTGTAGCTTTTTTTTTGGGACGACCGTCCCAAGTGAACCAAGGGGTAAAGTGAATTTTATGTCAGTGGGGTGATTTATTGATTTGACTGGGATATATTTTCGATCAAATTCTTCTTATCATCAGACTGGGGTTTTAGTCTCTTGAGATTTTCCCAAGCGTTTCTCTTTAGGAAGCCTTGTCTTGACAGAGGGCCGTGATCTGATGTGATGACTTGTAGTTCTGGTGAATCTTCGTCATCGCTCTCTACTAGTCCTTAGTCTACACAACTTCAAGTAAATTTGTCGCTAAAGTGCAGCGTGTTCCAAGATTGTGGACAAAACAAGCGTACCCAAACACGGAAATCTGCAGTATCTAAGCATATTTTTTTTAAATATTTCTGTTTGTTATGAACCAATGCTAACTAGGGCTAGGCCACAAGTGTCTGAATATCATGCGCTGGACCGGTTACCGGTCGATAACTGATGCCACTTTCTAGTAGAAATGCTAATTGGTGGTCGCAAGGCTTGAGTTAGCAAACATTCACTTCAATAATAACGGTTGAGTGACTTCACGAAGATATGCTTTCTGTTGGTACTTTGGTAAACTCATGCTTAAAAAAGTTGTTTGTAGTTTGCTCCGTATCTCAAAACGATAAACCGAAACCCTTATAGGATCACTTTGTTGTCCGGCTGTCTTTCTGTCTGTCACGACCCTTTTTCTCAGGAACGCGTGGAGGTATCAAGTTGAAATTAATATCAATCAAAAGATACGGCGTTTATATGCTCCGTTTCTGCAGCATATTCAAGAAGCAATGAAATGTAGCACAAGTAAAGGAATAAAACCTTACGGTATTTGTTGTTATATCAAAAGAAAAAAACTTTAGATTTTGACATTTGAATCACCTAGTTGATATTATATCTGAACCTATGCATCTAAAAATATATCCAAGACAAGTTGTATGTATTGTGAGTGGCTCCATGTTGAATTTGGTTCCAGTTGCAATCCGCCTGTGTAGATCTTAAATGTTACATTCTTTCCCGAGGGCAAATTCTTCATCAGATCTACTGCAATTTCGACATGGTCATGACAGGTTAATGTATTGATCTAAGCTATAAAATTGCCATATTCTAGACTATTTCACAAGCTCATGTTTAATTTAGGTGTGTTTTATGTGCATAGCTTCCGAACCAGCCGGCTAACCTCGACTTCCGTCGAGTACGTTTTGAAATAGATCTATGACATTTGCTTAGTTATAACTAACAGATATAGCAATGTTTGTGGTTCGGTGAGATTGAACTTGCTTAAACCCTTCGTTTTCTGAATTTTATTTACTTATCTTTCCTTATTTGGTTTATCCACTGTCAGACATAAACCCTTATTCTGATCCCGCGTTACCTTTCAATATCCTACTATTTTATTATATAAATATGAAGGATTGTTTGGATGTTTGTTGTTCAATCACGCAATAACGCCTGAATGGATTTTGAAGCTTGATACACAGGTAGATCATATCCTGGATTAAACAAAAGTCTAGGCTAAGGTCTAAGTTTGTCTATTGCCTTCTTCATCCAACTGGTTATGATTACCATCGTCCTCTTCGATTATATTTGATTTATTAACACTAGTTACTCTTTTAACAGATGAAGGACATTCTATTTCGACATCATAAAGCTTATTCTTATATCGCTATTCCATTAGTCCATTTGCCTCTCTCTTATCTAATATTTCACAAAATATAATTATTTAATGTGTTGTGAAACTTTTTGCCTTTATTAATCTTGTGACACGTTATAATTTGAACATTCACATTGACCATGCATGTTAACTGAATTATGCCAAAGTTTTAATTAATTTGCATACTAACACTGGCTTCGGAGTTTTACATAAAGTACCTGCTTATAACGCAGTTTTATTTGCGACGGTCATTGTGGTCAAGTTTTCTTAAAAAACACCAGGGAAAGGTAGCGGTAATGTCTCTAAATGGCCAGTCTATCAAAATTGTCGCACAACCGGCGATTTCATTGTAAAGTATTGAGAAAATGTACATACATAGTTACCATATGGGTAAAATTTCCAGCATCTGTTAAACTCAAACCCAAAACTCATTAGTTCACTCATGGTTAAGGTCCTGCTAAGGCACTTATGAACGTTACAATTGACTCTACCGCACCGGTTCGGAATACACATTTGAGATAGATATACTAAGAAGACTCCGACAAGGAACTCAGCGAGGCAATTATTTTTCTACTTTCTAGTGGATCTTCTTTTTTGGTCTGTTTCACTTCAGTTTCCTTATTCTCAATATTCGTGCGTTTTCTGGTAGTTTTGTTGTTTATTCTGTCAGACTTCCTTATATTCAGCATGCTCGTTTCCATTGCTGTCTGACATGTTTCTAGTTTCCTGTATTGCGATCTTAAACTGTAGTTTTATGAAAGTATCATCTATTTGTCAAGTTTCATTCAAATTCATCTGAGGAACAAATGTGAATACAAAACTTTTGCATTTTAATATAGTAAGTATTTACTTTTTTTAAAGTGTTAAAACACAACACTTTAAGTATGCAATTATGAGTTTAGAATTTGCAAATAATGTGTCAACAATTATCGCCGGCATCACGCTGTTATTTATTGCAAGTTGGCGACCTCTCTGTTCGTCGCAATTTATTTATTCGGGGCGAGCTTTTGCAACCGTCCGTCTTGTCGTTGCGTTCCCATTTGAAGAACGAATTACTTAGATTGAAACCAGTTAAGTAACAGTTTAGCCTTTTAGATTAATTGAAGAGTGTAATCGAGTATTTATCTGACAATTAGTGACCCTGAAATTCAAAAGACAATTAGCGTCATCTCACAAAAAACGTAGGAAACCCAATGAATTTCCGGTGTTCAATACACGCAACTTCACGGTCTATTTACTTTGTAAATAATTATATATTAGCGTTTGTTTTTAATAATGTTTGCAAATATTTGGCTCCAGGTATATCCCCGACTTGATTTTTGCGAATTTTTGCTTTTTTCCAGGATTCTGTCGTTGGGTTTTTAACTGATACAAAATTGTTTCTGGTCTCGTATAGGTTTTTGTTGGATAGCAAGATTTCAAATGAGTGATCAACCGTTAATAAACTACATTACTTTTAAAATTTTGGGTCGCTCAAGGAGATATCATAGCACCGCAATTCAACTTAAGATATGACCATATCACTTCCTTATTCTTATCGTTTTTATAATTTACAAATTTAATTTAATTATATGTATTTATAATGTGTCGCCGAACAGCATTTAATTATTGTTATTTTGTTTCAGGTATACGAAAACTATAATGTGAGTATTGCAAAAAAATATTATTTTTATGAGAAGACTATGATAGACTCAAAAGGCCCACCTTGTTGATAACAAACTCAATTTCAAAACTGATGTATTCAGTTTAGGCACTTATGAACGTTACAGTTGACTGTACCACCGGTTCGGAAATACACTTAAACTGAGAAGACTCCGGCAAGAAGCTCAGCAAGGAAATTTTTCTAATGTCAATGTCTCTTTTAAATTATTTTACATTTAACAAAACTAGCTCCTTATTAAGTTACTATGTTTCTGGTTGTACGTCGGATTCTTGTGGTGCCATATCTAACTTGTATTGTCTGGGATGCTTGATTCTGTATATTTGTTATCAATTATGTAAAGTCGTAATGCATGTGCAATTTTGCACGCTTTCCTCATATTGCTGGATACTGTCCTATTGCGCTATTGTTGTTTGGCAATATTATCGTGCATTGCACCGGTCGGTATTTGCTGGCCCTTGGCTATTCTATATCAGATCTAAATAACTAGTAACAGGATTAAATGTATCTAGTTATCAGATTAGTTAATTGTAGTCTAGATTTTCTAATGTGTTTAGCTTTGCGTTCCGCCCAAGTTGGTCGCTGATATATCTATGGGTGAAAGATTTTTTTAGTTTATCCATTACAAACAAATTATATAAAAATATCAAGCTTTTTTCTTTATAATAATATTATTAGTAAGATATCTACTGCTTCATCTGTCGTAACGTAGGTAAGGTCACCATTAGGATCACTACTATCTTTGTAGTACATCAATGAATATTTTTGTGGAAATATTTATTACTGTTATCTTCTAAAGTGTGGGAAAAGAAAGCGTTTTTCAACAAGTCCATATAAGGTGTGAAACTTTTGCGAATTCTTCAAATCGGCGCACGCGTCGCTGCAAATCTCAAGCGCCCTACATTACCATAAACATTGCGTAACAGTGACATAGAGTCATAACGCATGTGTCATTGCATTCAAGATGGCCGCCATGTCCGACAGACATGCAGTAAAATAGCCCGCGCTTTCGTTCCGCTTGCTATGGGGAATAGTGTTACATTATCGTGTCTACATTTATGTCGATAAAACATCAAAAGCTGAACATTAAAATTTGGAATTCGTAAATAGTACCTAGGACGACGCGCCCTTTGAAAACCCAGACCAGTAATATTATACGACTATGAATCTTAATCCATTACAATATGACTCAAATATTACTGTTTCTTAGTCCTGTTAAACAAAGCATAAATATAAACTAATACCTATTAATAAACAGAAAAGATTTGATTGTTGTATGTTCGTTTGTAATGGATAAACTCAATAAAAAGCTACATTATAAGCGAGAACGCGGGTTGGAAAGCTAGTCTTATATACTTTTTAATGGAGAAAAATTTACACTAACAACGCTAAGAGCAAAAGGTTTAAAAATATATATATTTTGCAATAACTTGTTCGCTGTTAATGAACAACTTAGGTTACATCATAACATGTAACTTGTTATTAAATAAATATACTTTTTGACCTGTTATATAATCTCATTTTCAAGAGTTGCCTAGATGTGCGTCAAACGAAGTGTAGCTCCAAGATCATTAATTGACGATGGCGTATGACGCAAGTAATTTTTTTTAAATATTCGTTAAAGCTGCAGATTTTTTCCAAAACTTGTTAGATTGAGTTGTTGACCTCTAAAATTATTTATTGGCATACTTGGCGAGTCTTGGAATTTAAAAAAATATCATTTATGGTCTAACCATAAAATGTTAATTATGATTAAAACATATTTTGATATTTTCGTAATGGATCTCGTGTATTCGTACGGCAAGTTGTATAATACCATAAATAATAGGTATCAAGCGTATGGCCACTTGTACCATAAATAATCTTCTATATTTTAGTTAATGATTTGGAGTTTTTTTTATGGAGATATTCTAATCTCCAGAATATTTTTTAACAAACAAGTACCTATACATAATAAATCTGATTAATGTTCTTTTGTTAAAGTATTTGAAAAATTTATATAATCTACTTCGATACTCTCAAGCACATCGCTTACCTTCAGCACACACTTGATTGTTGTTTGAAGTAAAAAACAAAAGATTAACGATTTTTATCTGTCAGATATAACGCACTTTAATTATATTCGTCATTTGTATTATCTAATCTCAGTTTCCAGTATTTTTCTTTACTAATCTATACTTCTATACTAATATCATAAAGAGGTTAAGTTTGTGAGTTTGTGCGGTTGTATGGGGTAATCTCTGGATCTAGTGATCCAATTTTGAAAATTCTTCTACCAATAGAAAGCCACGTTATTTGTGAGTGTCATAGGCTATATTTTTATCCCGGAAAAGATAAGATCCTAGGGGAACGCGGACTAAACCGCGGGTAGCTAGTCATATAATGAAGAGGTTTTTTTTTGGTTTTTATAATCTTTGGAACTACTGAAACGATTATAAAAATGTCATTTTACTTGCCTCGGGAACGCGAGTGAAACCACGGGGCTGATGTCAGTTTTATTATACATCTTTTTTTTTATAAACTTGTGTTTGACCGCAATCTCATCATGTTAAGTGATGTGGTTGTAGATGGTAAGCACACAAAGCCTAAAAGGAAAGCTCTCAAGCGCAACTTTCGGAACACCCCGATAGGTGCTTGGCGACAGCTGCACGGTTTCCTCACGATGTTTTCCTTAACCGAAAGCTATCATCGCCTTGTATTTTCATCGACAATAGTAGTCGAGTTGGTCACGTCACTAGTAGCTTCAGGTGCGTTATGAAACGATTGAACACTTTTGCTTTCCTCAAGTCGAGCATTACGTGAGACTTGTTGGTACTTGTTGGCGAGGGTTAAAGGTGTATTCATACATACGTTTAATTTTGTAGAGGTTGAAGGGCCTCACACGCCTGTGACCATGATGTTGCCACATCTTAAAAGGGCAAAGGGCTAAAGGTTCTAATCCTACAATGAGCTTGTGTAGGAATCGTGAAAACAGTGTTAGACTTCTTATAAGTAAATATCCTGGGACATTCCTCACACGGTCATCTTTTTTGTTTTTTTTAATTCTGGATAGGCTTGTGTTTGACTACAATCTCACTATGGTAAGTGATGATGTGGCCGAAGGTGGTAAGCACACAAAGCCTAGATGGGAACTGGCTCTCAAGTGCAGCTGTCGGAACACACCGATAGGTGCTTGGCGACAGATTTTCAACTTGAGGGTGGTAGCCAGCCAGTCGGGTACTACAAAGTACCCTACCACCGTGCGAAATCTACTAGAGAAATAAGCACTATTTGAGTTTTTTTTTTTTTACATTTTTTGGGCTTGAGTCTATCCATTACTAGCTGTGCCCCGCGGTTTCACCCGCATTCCCGTGGGATTTTCGCAACATAGCGTGATGATATATAGCCTTCCTCGATAAATGAGCTATCCATCACCAAAATATTTTTTCAATTCTAACCAGTAGTTCCTGCGATTAGCGCGTTCAAACAAACAAACTTAACTCTTCAGCTTTATAATATTAGTAGGTATACATAAACAAACATGAAATCTTTCTCTTTTTAAAAAGTGATTTCGAAAATAATGTCTATTTAACCATGAGACGCAGAAACGCACAATAATTAGTAATGTTTTGATAATATATGGACATTGAACCGAGATAAATATGTGTTGAGTCAGTCGATTGATAACATGGCTATAATGTGTTTTAGTGGTATAGGAATAGAGGTCAACAAGAACTATGTGAATTAGCTTCTAAAACATATTATGCTCGCCAATGATTAAATGCATGACAGAGATCACTTTAATGTGGTTATTATTTGAAAGTTTCTTTCTTCCTTTCGTATAACAGAATCTTAGTTTAACCGGTTAGGTTTTAGAATAAGGTCCTCGACGTGGTTTTCTCAGGTTAAGAAGGGTGTGATGAGATTTTTGCTGGGTTGGCAATGAGATACCCCTGGTGTTGCAAGCGTCTATAGGCTACGGTAACAGCTTACCATCAGATGGATATCCTGAACCATAGCACGGTGCTTACTTTATAATACTCTACTGTCTGGCTACTACCTTCAAGATGAAAATCTTTCACCAAGCACCTTACGGTTTGTTTCGGCAGTTCCACTTGAGAGCCAGTACTCTTCAAGGCATTGTAAAAAGTCGACAACGCATTGGCAAACCCCTGGTATTGCTAATGTCTATGGTGACAGTAGACGCTTACTATCACGTAACTTCTGCCTGTCACACTTCTGGCATAAAAAAAGATAATTTTCCTTATACGATTTTAACAACCAACAACCACTCAATTCGAAGTTTAAATATTATATAATATTTCAAAGATCATTATTTTTTTTATGTAATACTAAATCCGGTAAGCTTACGCTCAACACGACGCGTCGCCGACGCACCCGAGAACATTCGATCCGAGGTGAGAAAGGTTGTGTATTTTGTTTTTATATCAATAAACGTGTTTGTCTAAAGTCTCGTGATGTTTTGGATATACCTAAAAGCTCCTATGATAATACATTTGCTTGAGGAATATTTGAATTAAAATATATATTGCATTTGCAAATAATGAACAAGGAGGTGTTAAATACCATCAAAAGACGTTAGCTCAAGTATTTGGGCCATATAATGCGGCACGACAAATACGAACTGCTCCAGCTGCTTATACAGGAGAAAGCAACCACCTGGAAGAAGGCGTACCTCGTAGCTCAAAAACCTCCGAACGTGGTTTAACTTGAGCACCAGATCCTTTTTCCGTGCTGCTGTGTCCAAGATAAAGATAGCCTTAATGATAGTCGACCTCCGGTAGGAGATGGCACTTAAAGAAGAAGAAGATACATCGCTTAAATAACTAAAAGGAGGACATGCCATAACAGCTATAAGGCGATGATAGCTCAGTGGTAAGTGACGTCGGATACCGCGGCGAAGGTCGTGGGTTCGAATCCTTACAATGAGCTTGAGCTTTCGGTGAAGGAAAACATCGTGAGGAAACCACAGCACGGTGGTAGGGTACTTTGTAGTACTCGACTGGCTGGCTACCACCCTCAAGTTGAAAATCTGTCGCCAAGCACCTGTTGGTGTGTTCCGGCAATTGCACTTGAGAGCCAGTTCGCCTTTAAGGCATTGTAATAAGGTGTACAACACATTAGCAATCCCCTGGTATTGCCAATGTCTATAGGCGACGGTTGTCACTTACCATCAGGTGACCCGCCTGCCTCGTTGTCACTTGTGACATAAAAAAAAAAAAAAAAAAGCTATAACTTTGAGGACTCTCCTCCCTCATCAAACATGCTAGAGGAGCTGTAGGAGACGAATAGGTGCTTAAAAAAATCTGACAAACTGAGAAACTCCTTTTTTGCAGTCTGTGAAATGAAGCGCGGTGAGGCGCGATTTGATTACATAAACACAGCTTTCAGAGAGTGACGTTTTGTATTCAAATCAACATACCTGTCATCATCATCATCATGTCAGCCGGAAGACGTCAAAGGCCTGTATTTTAACATATGTTAAATGTTAAATTGACATAAAAACACAAAAGCCAATCTGCGCAAAACGTGCCACGCTCCAAATCAATACGAATCAAATTGAAATCAGAAGCGATCAATATACAATGCGCGTGCGCCGTCGAACGTTAGTGCGTTATCGTCCCAACTTGTAGAGTATGGCCTATAAATCATTACACTTCTGACGTCAAATGGCCAGGGGCAATCAATATACGGCTAATACAATTTGTACGTAACTTTCCGTTGGATAAAATACTTAGGATGTATGTTGAATTTGAACGAAGCGGGAAAATTCTTTATGATTTTCCTTCGGTTTACCTTCGCCTTGCTGGCAGAGATGTCAGGCTTGAAGTGCTCGAGGAAAAAGACTAGTTACATGTTAATATCTTGATGGTATATGATATAAACTGCCTACTAGTAGATAACTTAATTTAAGCAAGAAAGACAAAATACTGAAAAGTGGTGGCGTAATTAGAAAAGTAAAGAAGGCAGCTTAAGCTTAAGTTGTCTTGTTCAGAAATGCATAATATTAGTTATTACTTAGATGACATCACGACAATATTTTAGAAAAAGATCAATTCATACTCGTAAACGTTGTATTATGTTATTTATAAAAACTAAAACTTGGCACAATCGTGTTTTTCTTGTGATAAAAAATACTAAACGAAAAATTACTAAACACGCTCTGATCTTTGATTGTTATTATTAATAACTAATAGCTCTTCAATGTTCTTCTAAAAATAATAAATTGATTGATACAATTAGAGATTAAAAACATTTTTAACAGTTTTTTTTTATTTTTATTTTGCTTAGACTTTTGTTTGATTAAAGTCTTCATGTGGTTGAAGATGGTAAACTAAAAAGACTAGAAGCTGGCTTTCAAGTGCAATTGTCGGAACGCCCCGGTTGGTTGACGACAGATCTTCAACACGAAGGCTAGCTAGGCGACTTCCAACAAAGAAATCTTATATCTGTCTCTTACTGAAAATACAGGCTCATTGTAGAATTATAGCTACTACTACTCAATCACCGTCATATTATTAGATCAATTAAGTAAAGAAGCTTAATTATCAATTATACTTCGGCTTCGTCCTTGAGGCTTCGTTCGGTCGCCTTCGTATAATTATGATAGAATTTCACGTACAGTTAAGCTCGCTCAATCATTTATTATTGACCGACCACTTTTGATCTCTTTAAACGATGAGTCATACTCATAGGCTCTGTTTTTCAAAAAAATTGCCCCGGTATATTTTTTATTTGGTCATCAACTCAAATAAATCTGGTCGTTTCCTCGAACAAAAAGGTCGCATTGTTATTAATCTGCCGTCGACGTCATTCTAGCTATAGAGCTGACCCGAGAGACGTGTTCAGTCAGTTGTGGTCTTGCCTTCACCGCACACGCACGTCGGCCATTTGTAATTGTAAAGATAACGTCGGAACAATCGATTTGTGTTCTTGGTGATTCGTGTTATTTATCGTGTTAAGTTCAGTGGCTTTATTTTGGATATCTATTAACGGTAAGTAATCATTGGCTGTTTTGTTAGTTTATGTCGTTTTTCTAGCCTTAAGAGTAATTAGAAGGCTTAGCTTGCCTGTTAGATAGGTACAATAGTAGGAAATATTTTCAAGCATTGTTTTGTTAAGGCAATGAGACTTGGAACTTAGACTATGGACAATGGTTTGATTATAATACTTTTTGAATTATGGGAGAATGGAGAATATTAAAATAGTTATTTTTCATTTTTGAGTAATGGATCCTATGTAACTTTCACGTTATTTAAATTACAATTAAAGGATGACAGAAGTTTTACGTAGTTCAGGTATACCTATCTAAAAATGTCATAATTTCAAATTCAAATAATGAATACAACAGCATCTTTTATAACTTTTTGTCGGTTTTTTGTCTGGTAACTGTAATTGATATTCCTTGAGAATTTACTAAAATTAATCTGATGGTTTGACCATTGTTTGGATAAGTAACAATTAGTTTCAGCTCCATTGTTTTTGGGTATCTAATTCTTTTTTGGAATAAAAATAATAATTATTGTTCTCATCCAAATCCTTAATTACGATGTGAGTAACAAAATTAAATTTGGAGCGGTCATGTGAAAATCCTGAATTATAGACGAATGATGCGTCAAACTAAATCCTAAACGAATGTCTTAGGCCAGAAAGAATTTTGACTTCTGAGAGAGCACTAGAAGCTCTACAACTTTCTACTGAACGACTGTGACGTAACTGCCAAAATAGCCAAATAACCAATCTTTCAAATTGTCTGTATATTCGTTCCTTGATTATCGTTATCAATACTGTTTGTATTATATTGATAAACAATTACTAAAACACATAACCTGTACTTAGTTATATTGTAAACTTCAAGCTGAGTATTTTCTACTGGTTATAACCATACCAGCAAAGTAACAGTTTTCCCTATTGAGAAAGTCAGTAAAACAAACGGGAGTTATTAGAGTTTATCTTATAATTTGCTACTCATAAGATACTTTCTATGTTCATTTGAGGTTACTCTCTTGCTTATCAGATCTTTAGTGAAAGTTGAACGCTTGGATTTTGGCAACCTCTTTCAAAAGCTTGCGTGTGCTTGTTAGACATCTATGTGAAATTTATCTTCTTTAAAATTGCCTTTGATTTACTGCTTTATATTGGCGTACTCTGCTGGCCACAAAGGTTTCTGAGCATTAGGACGTCATGTAGTTTTTCTGGTGCGATGTTTCTGCATTACGAATTTGTAGTTTTATTATTTTATTGCTTTTTAATGTGTCATAAAGTTTTATACATCACACGATACAATAATGTGTCTGTTTGTTCCTTTGTTGGAATCACGTAATCCTCATTTCTGGTATTACATTTAATGAATCTTGAGGTTAACAAGTACGTTCATCATTTATTTTATTCTGTTTCATTGATAAAGGAAGTGTTATTATTGGGCAGCTAATAATATGTGTTTCATTGAATCGAATTTCAAAAATTTCCATTGCCATTTTATGTACATCCCAAGGATTTTTTTGGTAATGTTCGATAACTTGTTTCTTTAAATGGATTTCGCTTAATCAACAGTTGTTGTGTCCTTGCTATTAAAATTACTTCGTCTTTCATGTCTGCATTCATTATTATATCATACCTATGTCCATTCTACAACTGTTTTAACTGTCTTGTTTTATTACATAACAATATTATAGTATTTAATTATAAATATCCTCGGACATTTTTCACACATGGCTATCTGATCCCAAACTAAGCAGAGCTTGTAATATGGAAACCAGATCACTGATATACTACATATACTACTTTTTTTTTTTGTAAATACATACTTAAATAGATAATTACACCCAGACTCAGGACAAACAGACATGTTCATGCACACAAATGTCTGTCCTGGATGGGAATCGAACCCACGACCTGCGGCGTGATAGGCAGTGTATTAACCAACCACGCCAACCGGCCCGTCGACTTAATTATTTACTGCGATTCTGCAGCTTTGGCTGTTTCTGTCATTAAATGTCGCCTAACAATAGCGAAATAATTATCTGTATCCTATAGACGCACGTATTTACGAGTTCTTATTTTGTTATCACTAATTATTACAGTTTCTCTTAGAACAGTTAATTTAATAAATTTTAGTTTGCGGTTTAAAATAATTGACCGAATAATTGACGAGCGATGCGTCTCCGATTCAGTTTGGGCAAATATTCTTTCATGTATATGCTGTTCTCTTCTACAGGTCGCATTTCCCAACCGATTCTTGTGAAATTTTGTGAGATGCTTCGATATAAATAGATTCTAAATATATAGATTTTTTATCGATTCAGTTTTTGGAAATGTTTCAAAATGGCGATAGAGCATATTTTATAATGCCTTATATGCAGGTCTTATTTCTCCTGAGTCTAAGTATAATTTCTGCAGTTATCTGGCGTCTATAGTAAATGCTCTTTGCTGCCTTTGGGATCAGATGGCCGCGTGTGAATATTTATTTACTTATATATACTTTATTGAGTTAATTTAGGTCAAAAACATGTTCTAGATAGTGTGATGTGGCGGCACTGGCGGCACTGGCGGCAACAGATCGTAATGATTCGTAATGAAAAGTTGCATAATATATCTCGCCGAGTGCATAACAAACGTGGTTACCATTTAAAGATACCTAACTGTTACTTTAGCTTGAATATTTATATTGAAAATCTTACCAATATATTATGTAAAAACATTTAATAAGTTTCTCGGCAAACGTTTTTAGGGTTCCGTACCGTATCCAAAGGGAAAAATCGAAAACCCTATTAATAAGACTACTGTTCGTCTGTCTGTCACCAGGCTGTATCTCATGAACCGTGATAGCTAGACAGTTGAAATTTTCACAGATGTATTTCTGTTGCCGCTATAAAAACAAATACATTTTTTTTAATACTGCAAATTTTGTATGGAACCTTCGGTGCGCGAGTCTGACTCGCACTTCACCGGTTTTCTTTACAAGCTATTCCCCGCGAATGCGCTTTTTCAGTCCTATTTAATTTTTTGAAGCTGTCAAGGGTTTCTCTTACGTTCCCGAGGAATCTTATCTTAAACTCCCGGGATAAAAATAAACAAAAATAACTTGAGAGGTGTCAAGGGACACCCGGATGGAACGAAGTTATATAAGTTATATAAGTCGAGAGAGTATATATATAAAAAAATAATAATAATATATATATATAAATAGAAATGAAAATATCTGGCTTGCTTTCTATAAGAGAGAGAGAGAGAGACAGACGGAGAAACATGCGCACGCCGCACAGCTTACAATAGCTTACTACACACAACTGTCACCCGACCAACTGACACTAAAAGTGTCGGTTTTTCGTAAGATTTTTTTCCGTCTAGCACAACGCGCGATAAGGAACTTCGTTCCAACAAACCAACTACTATTATATGATCTTTAATCTTGTATAATTAGGTGAACTCAAATGAATTGAATTACTCGTACTTAATATAAATAATTCCCACGGTATTGTTTATACGGTATAAATTATAAGGATATTTATATGTAAGTATAGTATGCCGATGGGGCAGAAAGGTACTCGAGTGGCGACCTTGAACCGGAAGACGCAGCGTCTCCCACACGGTGGACTGATGATCTTGGGTCGCGGGAAGCCACTGGATGCGTAACGCAAGATCGGCCATCGTGGAGATCTTTGGGGGAGGCCTTCGTCCAGTAGTAGACATCTTACGGCTGATATGATGATGATGATGTACTTGACTTGTAATTTCAATAGCCTCGGTACAGGCTATGCCTACAATGCCTAGTAAGGTTGTCATTGTCAAGCAAAACCTTGTCCACTTGAGGTTTCTTATAAATAAATAAATGGTTGATTAAGCGTATTTTTTTTTTAAATTTGGATAGCCCAAACGGGCCAGTTGGCGTGGTTGGTTAACACTACCTATCACGCCGCAGGTCGTGGGTTCGATTCCCAACCAGGACAGACATTTGTGTGCATGAACATGTCTGTTTGTCCTGAGTCTGGGTGTAATTATCTAAAAAAGTAGTATATGTAGTATATCAGTCATCTGGTTTCCATATTACAAGCTCTGCTTAGTTTGGGATCCGATAGCCGTGCGTGAAAAATGTCCCAGGATATTTATTTATTTAAAAATCTTAAGCCTAGAAGTAATCTGGCTGTAAAGTGCAGCTCTCGGAAAACAATCCTCTGGAAGGTGGGCAGGGTTTAGAACTCCCACGCGACACTGTGGTAATCATAGCTCCCGGCATAAAACTGCAATTGAAATATGGAATAAATTAACGTGTAACTAATTAAAAAGTAAAATAACTGGATATCGGAAGGCCTCCCACTCTCCATGTATGTTCGTGGCATAGTATTTACTGACCCATGGGATTGCCCAACGTGACCTTGTATTGAACTTACTGAATTACTCAATTCTCCATCATTATTAGGGTTTGCGACATACGACATGTTGTAAGGTTTAGGAGTGTCAATCAATGTTTTTTTTTAAGAAGATTTTAGGCCTGGTATCGAGACCTTTAAGCCATTTCTTTATTTTAAATATTCATCTTTTATGTTTAGTCACGTTTTATTGTCACTTTCACTGTAAAGTCTAGTCCTCGTCCGTACAAGTCCGGTCTAATTTTAGTGAAATTGGCGGCTATTCCACTAAAACATTTCATGGACTTTTTGGGACAACCTGGAAAGTCACGATACACGCTTTCATTTCATTTCACTTCACTTGTGCACTTAGATTGATCTTTATTGGACAAAACACCACCGAAATTATTCAATAAAACTCAAAATACACGAATTTAATGAAAATAAAACGAAAAGACAACATCACTTCGCAAGTTCCCGCCAAAAAGTCCAATCAATGTATTGATGCTGATTGATTACAGATAATTTATACGAAGTTTTAGTCTTTTAAAAAATCACTGATACACCGCCATCTATGTAATGCCCTGCGCAACATTAAAACATATCTATATTTTGTTTTTTTTTTTATTATATTATCTGGAGGCTTGAACCAGGTCCCGTATGCTTGTATCTGCACAACAAGGGTATCTTCCTGAATGGTAATATTATATGTCATGACATAATGGTTCTTAATAATAATGGCTATTTATTTTTTGACACTTGTAGTAAATGACTTTACCTTAATGTACCAACCTTTACAAAACGTATGAAGGCAAGAATTCAAGGCGATGATAGCTCAGTGGTAAGTGACGTCGGATACCGCGACGAAGGTCGTGGGTTCGAATCCTACAATGAGCTTGAGCTTTCGGTGAAGGAAAACATCGTGAGGAAACCATAGCACGGTGGTAGGGTACTTTGTAGTACCCGACTGGCTGGCTACCCTCAAGTTGAAAATCTATCGCCAAGCACCTATCGGTGTGTTCCGACAGCTGCACTTGAGAGCCAGTTCCCATCTAGGCTGTGATGATGATGATGCTAGTGATGATGTGGCCGAAGGTGGTAAGCACACAAAGCCTAGATGGGAACTGGCTCTCAAGTGCAGCTGTTTGGTAAACTGGTAATTAATTATATTGACACTTTTCCCATCTATGCTTTGTGTGCTTACCATCTTCGGCCACATCATCACTTACCATGGTGAGATTGTGGTCAAACTCAAGCCTACCCAGAATTAAAAAAAAAAAACTAAGGCTAGGCAGGACGCAATAGTTAATACATACAGATTTATAAGCAGACCAAATTAGTTTACCAAACACGAATCAGCTGTCGGAATTTTTAATTTAATTATTCGATTCTTAAATAAATGGCTTATTCTTTGCTGTAAATTAAATAGTTTGACATTGAAATAGCTTTCAATGAGAACTGCGTTTTAGAGTTCTGTAAAAAGGAACCCTTACAATTTCATTATGTCCGCCTGTCTGCTACAGCTATTTACTTAAAATTATAAAGCCAAATAAATCATAAACAATAATGAAATCATAACATTTTTATTTACCATTTTTAATAACTTTTTTTTTATGTAGCACATAATGAGGAATCTTTGAAGACTAAAAAGATTGACAGTTTCTTCAACTTTTTCGGTATTATTTATTATTGAAATATACAATTCTTAAATTGTTAAAAATGGTAACTAATTCCTCCCCCCTATAGCTAAATCCTATATCTAACGAAATCCGATCTCTTTTAAAATCTACAGCCCTAGAAAAGTTCTGCAGTTTGAATAGAATAGCCTAGAATATCCCGACCTATTATTGACTTGAGTTTCGAATTAAAAATACTACGGAACTCTACTATGCATGGTCCAACATGTACTTGGCCGTTATTTTTATTGAATTATTCTGCACATGATCCTAACCATTTGATAAATTGTTGTCTATTGTTTTTTTAAAGAGGTCGTGCGACTGCTTTGTCATTTGGATGTATTTTGCGATTAAAACTAATTATAATATATTTGCATTCAACAATTTTGGGTAGTCACTATTATTATTATTTTTTATCGGTAAGTTACTACCGTTGCCTATAGACATTAGCAATACCAGGGGGACAGCCAACGTGTTGTACACCTTATTACAATGCCTTAAGGGCAAGGGCAACTGGCTCTCAAGTGCAACTGCCGGAACACACCAACAGGTGCTTGGCGAAAGATTTTCAACTTGAGGGTGGTAGCCAGCCAGTCGAGTACCACCTAGTACCCTACCACCGTGCTGTGGTTTCCTCACGATGTTTTCCTTCACCGAAAGCTCAAGCTCATTGTAGGATTCGAACCCACGGTCCACCCACCTTCGCCGCGGTATTCGACGTCACTTACCACTGAGCTATCATCGCCTTCTGTGGTAGTAGAGGTTGGTACCTGTGTAACAAAAAAAATTACAAGGCAATTTATATTAAAGAGGTTTTTATTGATGTGATTTTTTTTTGTGAATGTTAGTGAAAAGACTGATTATTATGGAGCAAGCTGCCCCCGACTGTTATTGCATTGAGAAATTCGACCCACTACACAAAAAAAGTTAAACACTAGAATATTCAAGCTTAGAACTCAATTATATCTTAGCCAATGCAATCAAGAGAACGCTACCATACTGGTTTATTACGAAATATATAATATACATCAAATGCAATTCTAATTTGGTAGTTACGAAAATAACTAAGATATTCAAGGCTCTTGAATGGAAGGCGATAAAAGTATTTTTAATTTTGGTTTGTTTTTTTCTTCATCTTGACGCCTCAATTACTAATTTTAGGTATTGGTACCTAATGAGTCCGGTCGGATGGTGTTCCAAATAAAAATCGGTATCGTATAACGTTCAATATAATATTAGGGCCACAATATTTAATTTAATTAAAAAATTGCAACAAATTTACTGTGCTCTAGGTTTGGTCTAAATAACCGGACTGAGGAATGGGGAAGGAATTGTATAAATGACACTTCACTCACACATCCATGTACGTGCACTTACATAGTGCGTATGTGTGTGTGTCCCTACACCAATCTTGATGGAATTTGGCGTGCAGGTAGCCTATAGAATGGATGGGGACAAGGGGCCAATAACTTTTTTTCGTGTAAATTGACTGAAATATGACGATGATTGTTTAAGATGTTGGATATGAGACATGACATGATGCCTACTGGGAGGTTTGAAGGGACAAATAGAGTTATATCCAGATACGGCACTACGACAGAAAAATGTAGGCGCATAATTATGTTAGATATATTTTTTTTTTTTTATTCTGGATAGGCTTGTGTTTGACTACAATCTCACCATGGTAAGTGATGATGTGGCCGAAGATGGTAAGCACACAAAGCCTAGATGGGAACTGGCTCTCAAGTGCAGCTGTCGGAACACACCGATAGGTGTTTTGGCGACAGATTTTCAACTTGAGGGTGGTAGCCAGCCAGTCGGGTACTACAAAGTACCCTACCACCGTGCTGTGGTTTCCTCACGATGTTTTCCTACACCGAAAGCTCAAGCTCATTGTAGGATTCGAACCCACGACCTTCGCCGCGGTATCCGACGTCACTTACCACTGAGCTATCATCGCCTTTAATCTTTTCCCGGGATAAAAAGTAACCTATGTGCTATTCCAGACTATAATCTATCTCTGTGCCAAATTTCATCCAGATCCGTTCTGATGTTAATGAGTAACAAACATACATCCATCCATCCAAACTTTCCCATTTATAATATTAGTAGGATTAGTACCTAAATAAGATATCTAAGGCATTAATATAATCTGTGTCCAAGGGGAAATGAAACATCAATCAACCAGCGGAAGTTGGTGGCGAAACCAATATAATATATTTGCTATAATAAATCATAATTACACTACATTGCGGTCGGGAGTCGGATGGCTGTGTGTAGATTTTGTGATAGGCAAATATAATTTAGCTTTTTAGAGTTACGCTTGTTATTCAGGCTTACAACCGCTTACCATCAGGTGGGTCGTATTATATGCTTGTAACTAATTAGGATTTATGGGTTTCTTCAAATGATTCTGCTTGAGTTTGTTGTTTATTAAGTCAGTCATAATTAAATTCTATAGATTACTATTTTTGCCGCCATAACACGCAAATATTGTCAGTGAGACTAGATAAATAATAATTATTGAATGTAATAGGTGTAAGTTGTTTTTGAAAAGAGTAATTGCTGAGTTTATTGCCGGCTCTTCTCAGCAAAAACAACCTTCCGAACCGAGCATTTAGAGTCTGACTATTCATAAGTGCCTGTGAAGGCCTATTTGGATGAATAAACAATTTCAATTTCAATTTCGATAACTTGAGATTTCTTTAGCATTACTCTTGGACTAATAAACCTCATTAGTCCAAGGCATTACTCAGCAAAGAGACCATAGACTAAAAGTAGTTCAGTAAATAGTTTTTTTTATAAAGTTGCTAAACAGAAATAAAATATTAAAATGTCAATATTAAACTTATGTATTTATAGCTTGTATGCCACCATAGTGCATTTTTTTTTGTATTTCACATATTTTATGAAAGTCCTTTTGTGTGTATGTTTTAATATAGTAAAAATAATTATATTTTTATGCTTTTTGTTAGTTTTTTGTCGAGCATAATAAATTATCTTTACGTAGTCACCATTCATTATATTTGTACAATATATAATTTGTTTATAACAAGTCGGTCATTCATCATAATGCAGTTAACAGTTATTTTAGAGGGCTAATAAGACGAGACCCACTAAAATGAGGGTCACCATAAAAAGTGTACCTACTTTTAATGCGCTTAAAGAGAAGTCTTATTTGCTACATTTTATTAACTTTAATAATGTGTGTGTATGTTATGTCAATATATCTAAATATGTTATGTAGATTAAACACAGAATCATAAAAGACGAGCTGACCTAGCCCCCCATAACACAGGTCCTAGTTTGAGGGGTTAGGACCCAGAATTAAATAAGATTTTTTATAAGACTTAGAGTAACATAGGCTATATTTTTATCCCGGGAAAAATAAGATTAGCTAGTATGAGGATAATTATGAACCGTAAGCCGTAAGTGCTGTGTCATAACTGTGAAAT
This sequence comes from Ochropacha duplaris, assembly GCA_951361185.1. Lineage (NCBI taxonomy): Eukaryota > Metazoa > Arthropoda > Insecta > Lepidoptera > Drepanidae > Ochropacha > Ochropacha duplaris. The sequence continues at coordinate 805,904 of OX592715.1, read as the reverse complement.
TAAAATAAAACAAGCGTGTCAAAGATGGAGTTTTTGTATGCGTACTTTCTCTCGTGATGTTTGTGACCGCTTTTTGAATATGTTGGTACGAGTAATGTTTTTTTTTTATTGTTTATACCACTAGATGGTAAACAAGCTTACGGCCCACCTGATGGTAAGCGGTTACCGTAGCCTATGGACACTTGCAACACCAGAGGCGTCACGAGCGCGTTGCCGACCTTGCATAAACCTTCTTACTTCTCTTTTGAAGAACCCCATGCTGTAGTCTCTAGGGAACACCTCTACAGGGAGCTCATTCCACAACCTGATCGTGCGCGGGAGAAAATGTCTCTCAAACCGCACTGTACGCGACCAATTTGGTTCTAAGGTGTGAGAGGTGAACTCCCTAAAAGAAAATGAATGTTCTTGCCCTTTAACATTCTTTACACATGGATGGACATCTGATCCCAAACTATAGAAATATTAGAAATAGCTTGTGTTTGACCACAATCTCACCATGGTAAGTGATGATGTGGCCGGAGGTGGTAAGCACATAAAGCCTAGATGGGAACTGGCTCTCAAGTGCAGCTGTCAGAACATACCGATTAGGTGCTTGGCGACAGATTTTCAACATGAGGGTGGTAGCCAGCCAGTCGGGTACTACAAAGTAACCTACCACCGTGCTATGGTTTCCTCACGATGTTTTCCTTGATTGTAAGCTCAAGCTCACTGTAGCATTTGAATCCATGACCTTCGACGACCACGACCATTAAAATGTGTTTTACCATAAACACCCTTTCTCTCCCCCCCCCCCTAAAGGGGTGATTTTTCTACAAATCGAAATCTTATATTGAGTTCAAACTAAATAAAAGCTGTCATGGAAATGTATAAAACATTTTCATTACCTATTTTACCCCCATATTGGTTGGATTTTTACCAAAATTTGTCATTTGCATCCCAGTATAGGTCGCACAATATATTAATTTGTCTATGAGTTCAGAATATGACTGCTATGTGCTTACATAAAAGGATTAGTATGACAGCTGTCAAACTGTCAATCTAAAACTAAATTTAAAGCGGCATGTTTATGTCATATGTGGTAAAGGTCAAAATTAAAAAAAAAACTTACTCATAAATAATTTATTAATAGTACTAAGATTAGGCTGGTAAACTATGAATCCCTACAAATATTATAAATGCGAATGTAACTATGTAAGTCTATATGTATATGCTGAATTAAAAATTATAAGGTGATATTCTGATTCCTAGGAAAAGATATGAACTACACAAAAAATAGGAGAAAAGGGCACTTTTCCGCGATAGGAAAAGACATAGACAACTTTATTTGTTTAAATAAAATTGAGGAAAAGACACAATGCCGCGATAAACTATAATATAATAGAAAAAAAATGTAATTGCTGAGTTTCTTGCCGGAGTCTCCTCATTTTAAATGTATTCCGAACGTGGTAGAGTCAATAGGGTAGTATACTAAAAAAAACTATTTAGTTTGTCAGTTAGATTAAGCAAAAAATATTGGACACGTATTTTTTACGGACTAATTAGAATTCATTTTTATTGACCCAGGACACCCTATTGTAACTTTCATATGAAAGGGACATCAGGCCCTCAACTGAATAATGAGTAACATGAATGTTGGGTAACAAACATCTGCACAAACTATAAGTTTTTTGCACAATTTTCAATTCAAGATTTCCACATAAGGAATATGTTATACAATACCAGAAGCAGAAATGAACTAATATAGGCCTTTCTCAACGTTCATGTGGCACAAGTGATTGGCAATTATTGCCTAAAATCAACAATCTGGCCGTCGTAGTTGGGCCGAGAATGCCTCAGGTTGCAATTGCAGCATCTACTTGTTTAGCATCGGATTGCACTGCAGCTCGTGTTCCCAAAAACGTGATATCTGTGGTATAGTTGCATTGTAGAGGTCTTTAAAGTATAACGTAAAAAAAAATTAGATATACATATGTCCTTTATTTTGGACAATTAAATGTCATGCTTGGGTTTCGACATTGCTTTTAAGTGTAGAGGTCAGCGTGGACGTCGTTTTTTAAATGGCAGACAGACAGATCTGATGGTAAATAGCCACCGTTATTGTATATAAGCAATTCCATGAGATTATTAATGTTTTACCGACCTTTGCAAAGAGAAGTGCAAAAATTATCCTGAGATCCCAAACAAAGTAGAGTTTATACTATGGAAATCTGATAACTGATATACTAGTCTTTACTTGTAAAATAGATAACTACACCCAGACTCAGGATAAACATATGTGCACACACACACTGTCCTCAGAATGGGGAGGGAATCAAACCCACTACTGGTGGCATAACTAACCCGTCGAATATGTATAATTTTATCTTAGCATTGGCAAGATTTTATGTTCATTATTGCTTTTTGCAGTTGCATAAGGTCTGCTTGTCGACCGTTTTTACTTTCATTTGGTTTGACGAGGTTTGGTGTTCAATAAAAATAATTGGAATCTGTTTTTTTTTCCTAAAAAATATGGTTGATTTTTGACCAGTTATTGTTGCTCCAAATTTCTAAGTCAGTCAGTCGTGTTACTGTTTCATAGGTATTGCCGGGCCGGTTGACGTGGTTGGTTAACACAGATCACAGCCACAGGTTTCATTCCCATCCAGGACAGACATTTGTGTGCATGGCTGTTTGACATGATCTTGGTATAATTATCTATTTAAAAGTAATGTACCTATATAGTTTGAGTTATCTGGTTTCCATAGTACAAGCTCTGCTCTTTGGTATCAAATCCCGCCTTTCTTCCCATGGCCTGACCAACCTTGCAGTCATACAAGTAAAATCCCGGGCATCGCAAGGCATATGATGGTACGAAGATTTTTTTCTGCTTTTGGGCTTAGATGTGTGAAAAATGTTCCTGGATGTGTTCCTGTGTGTGAAAATGTGGGATAATTAAATAATACTAGGAAGACAGTCCCCGACCAGACACCGACACCTTCGCGGGCATACTCAGAACATCTCACCAGTTTCATCGCAATCGGGTGAACGGTGCTTCACAAAGATTGCGACTCTCGCAATCAAGGATCTGTTTTTTTTGCCTAATGTTCTGTGTATAATCATCAATCATCAGCGAATGCAGTTATTATAACTTAAAAGTCACATGAAGCCAAGATATCGATCAAGGTTGACTAGTAACAAGAACACGATATTTCGTAATACTGCTCGTCCTTCTGACGGTCAACTGCTACAGGATATGCAACTATAATCTTTACTATTATAGCAGCATTGTCTTGAATTGCATGAAAGATTTTTAGCTCGTCATCGTGATTTTTAAGTTTTTGCTATAATCAGGAATTAAAATGTCTATTAGTAAAATCTATTTTTAGTTACTACCGATGTCATAGATCATAAATCTCATTTTTTGTGATATATAGCATTCATTTAAACATTTAGTTACTTTGATTATTTAACATCTTACTGAATCTTAAAATCCACATATGAGTTTTGATGACGCGGATGCAAAACATAAATAAAACTATGTCCGTATAAAACATCACCTATTTTAATGGATGACCCCACTGCGAGATGCAAAAAGTAATACAATGCTCACCGTTAAGTCTAGAGTTATTATGCAACCGAGCTGCTGAGATTGTGCACGAATCGCTAGTTTTGTATTTTATTACATCAAAAATGTAACAACAATATTTATTAATGTTAATGTGATGAGTGAAGTTAATTATTATGTGCTCAATCTATCTTCTTAATATCAGAAAGTATTAATGCTACTCTTGAAATTTGGCTAATCTACCTATTATTATTAGATAGTCGATTCGATATGTATTTAAGAGTTTGGTTGTTTATTTAAGACCTAATTTCGTTTGTCTGTAAATTAGTTTCAAGAAGTTTAAAGGTGAGTTTTGTGTTATTTGTTATAATTTTAGCTTCAGTGGAACGATGTCTCTATCTACTCGTACTGTAATTGTTATGTATGGACACGTTACAATTGGGATCCAAAAGGATGTCCTTTTTTTTTTTTTTTTTTTTTATGTCACAAGTGATAACGAGGCAGGCGGGTCACCTGATGGTAAGTGACAACCGTCGCCTATAGACATTGGCAATACCAGGGGATTGCTAATGTGTTGTACACCTTATTAAGGCGAACTGGCTCTCAAGTGCAATTGCCGGAACACACCAACAGGTGCTTGGCGACAGATTTTCAACTTGAGGGTGGTAGCCAGCCAGTCGAGTACTACAAAGTACCCTACCACCGTGCTGTGGTTTCCTCACGATGTTTTCCTTCACCGAAAGCTCAAGCTCATTGTAAGGATTCGAACCCACGACCTTCGCCGCGGTATCCGACGTCACTTACCACTGAGCTATCATCGTCTTCTACTTCGACCTTCAATCTAAATTATATCTATGATAACTTTCCTTATTTTTATCCTGACCGAATTCGTTTTGAGGTCAAAAATCTATAATTATATAAATATTTATAATGACTTCATTTTTAACGATTCTATTTGCTTAATCATTGTAAGAATCACATTTTTGTTAACTTAGTTGAGTGTGATGAGAATACCTAATAATTGATTATAAGAATAAAATTGTTAAACATTTGGAAAAAAAAGCCAATAGTCAGATGGTCCAAAAATATTTAAAAATGTAACCTTGCTGAGTTTCTTGCCGGTTCTTCTCAGTTGGCAAGGCTGACTTCCGAACCGGTGGTAACTTCTGTAATTTGACCTTCATAAGTGCACTTCTAGGGCCTAAACTGAATAAATGGTTTTGACTATATTTTTTAATCGAAACAATGAAATGCAACTAATAACATACTCATAATTTTAAAACCAAATTAATTTGTTTGTTCGAGGGTAATCAATATTTTTCTATCAAAACTCTAAAAATATATACCTACCTACAACGAGGTAGAAATTTACACTTTAACGTGCATTAACTGTGTGCAAATTCATATTGACTTTCGACGTCAAACACGTTCGTGGTTTATCCAACCACAGTTTAGGTTTTGGGTTAAACATCGTTGTCATATTGAGGTATATTTACAAAGGCGTATAATATGAGGTGTTATTTCAAATTACGAAGTCTCGCAATGTCTTTAAACTTAGTGTTAAGTATAAATCTTATAAAACATTTGTGCCGAAACAAGTTTTAACAAGACCTCTAATAAACTGAATTATCCCTTACGTAATGTTACTACAGTAGCTATGGATAATTACTTTATTGTCACTGATTGTACAAATACTATCGCACTCGTATTAGCTCGATAATTAAAATATACTTACCAATTAATATTCCGTTTCAGAAGAATCAGCAATAAAACGCTATGTTACATGCAACTTATAATTATTTAGACTTAACAAAGGCATCTGATTGTATGCATCACGCGTCGTAGCTGTGTTTTCAATAGGTTTTCCTTCGATGTCTGTGTGGAGGTTGCAGCCAAGATGCCAAGTACCGCCGGGTAGACACCTGACTCATACTAGGGTCAAGGTGAATCACGGCATCGTCGGCTGACTACAAACACGTGTGGTGTACCGCAAGGCTCACGTTTTAGACCGGCATTATTACTTTGCTATTTAATCACTCATTTCATTACTCAATATCATTATCTTCGTGAATTACTTTTCGTTATTCAGATATAAGGTGATTATCTTGATTAATTATGCTCGTGATTAGATTTGTAATTAAAACCTTAAGAAATTGTTATTCTGTGTAGTAATTATTTCTGTTTTAGTGATATATAATAAAGTATCTACTTAAACTCGTGTACGTGTACTTAATGACATGAAAAATTGTATTCTGTGCCTTTAGCCTTGTCATGTAGTGGGATCAGTTTACCTTCACCAAGTAGTATTTAGATATGTTATTTAATATGTAGGTACTGTACCAAAAATATCAAGACTAAAAATACATAATCTTAGGTAAGTATATGCATTTTAGGTAAGTTTTATTTGTTTTGTCTAGTTAACCTTGATCAAATTAGGTTAAAATTACAAATTGTTTACCTATCGCCATTCCCGTTATATTTTCGGAGGTTCTTTGAATACGAATAAGTAAAAAAAACTTTCTTTTTATTTTGATACAAAACAATTGCTCAGACTTTTTTCTGTTTAGATATTTGTGCCAAATATACTGAAAAATTTGGCACAAATAAAGTTGCATTAGTGCAAGGCAATAGTTTTAATTGATTACGTTATGCGAACGCAAGACCAAATTTTTTAAGTTTTAAATGTGTTTCTTTCATAATTATGTATTCTTGACGATAATTTTATTGTTGAATATTTAATTACTACATTTTTAAAATGAACGTTTATTTGACGTGTACACAATGCATTGCGTGACATTTAAATTTGGGGAAAATAAGCATCACACCTAGCCTTAGACACCTTGCATAAATTACTTTTATTACCAATTTATTGCAAATTAATTTTAAACATTGTCTAACCTTTTCTACGATGTAAATCAAATTTTAGACCATTATTTAAATAGCTTTTTTGGCTAATATATCAAAGCTACTTATCAAGTGAAACACGTTTGGGACTAATTCAAAATAGTCCTATGTTTGATATTGTTCTTGTACATATATGTTAATGAATCGTAAATAACATTTTAGTGCCCCCTTATATTATAACTTTCTTCTAGTCATCATAGTTTAACCAATGGCTGTTCCTGCATGTTTTTATCCATACAGAATAATTTTAAGGAATCTCGTTTATCGCAGCATTCCTATATCATCATCATCCTACCTTGAACCCTGGATTTCAAGGTACCAAATTTCATCACAATTTTCACATTCAGACGGACAGATAGAGTAATTATCGCTTTAAAAAGATCACACTCAGAAAATTCAATGTCATTGATTTATTTAACTTCTTTGTCGTACCGTAATTAGTCACCATTTGCATTATTACATTACATAGGTTAATTACCTACTTGTGTTGTTTGTTAATACTTATTACAATTAGTCACGATTTACAATATTGCTTTCATTACATTTGTATTTACATAATACGCTAGATTTGCTTTATTGCTGAATATATTGACACCTTTGTGCTAATAAATTTCAATTTACACTTCTCTAATTTATATTGACATTTTCATTGAACGGCTCATAGCTTGTACTTGTTCTTTCTTCGTTTTTTTTCTAAAATTCGTTAGCTCGTTATTTACCTTTATCATAAAAACTAGCTGTCCTCCGCGGTTTCACCCGGGTTCCCGTGGGCTCTTATCTTTTCTCGGAATAAAAAATAAGCTTAGATTACTCAGAGATAATGTAGCTTTCTAACGGTGAAAGAATTTTTGAAATCGGTTAAATAGTTTTTGACTTAAATCGTAACAAACAAGCAAAAAATCAAATCATTCCTCTTTATAATATTAGTTTCATGTATAATAATAGTTGTAATTGCATCGATTATTAAATGGATACTAAGCACTACCATTTTATAAATATTTATTTCAGGGTCAAGGTATTCAACTTGTTTTCCGTTGACTTTAACCACTGTAACATGTGTTTTGACAAAGATCTTAAGCATGTTATTACAAGAATTGATTGTTTCGTCTATTTTAATTCGAGTATCTAGCCTTCGACCAAGGTTTCCTCGACCTGTAAAATTCTGCAGGGCTTTTGCATTTTATTTTAACGGTCGGAAATTGTCGATGGCATTGCTTTATTGTATGTCAAGATTAATGGCAGCTAAATGTTTAGTGTTTCTTGGGTCAAGTTCTCAAGTTTTTAATGGACTGGATAGTATGGTACCAAACGTCGTTATCGTTTCTACGGTAGCTTTAATATTCAATAGCGACTTGGTGAAATATTTACTAAATTGTTATTGATTTTGGATCCAACCACACTGCTAACGAAACCAGTAGCTAAATCATGCACTAGAGGGCCTGTCACCGAGGTTATGTTAATGACATTTGGTTGTGGGTACTTCTACCATTTCGGTCCCTGAATATGTATTGATTTGTCTATGAAAATGTACCCAAAAACATTCAAGAACTATCTGTAGTTTTTTAATGTCTACACTCCGAAAAGTACGAGCTCCCTGATGTTAAGAGACTACAGTCCCCTGTAGACATCAGTAATACCAGGCGGTATGCCAATGTATTGTCGACCTTTTTACAATGTCTTGAAGTTGCCTATCGAGTGCAACTCTCGGAACACACCGACATAGTCAAGTCAACAAGTTATGTAAGAAAGTGCTAGTTTTGATTTGATAGATGACAATAATAGTGAAATGAATTGTTCGCTCCGCAGTCTATGGTCTTGATATAATATTTATAAATTCAAATTCATATAACCTTTTAAGCTTGTTTTTATACTTTTAAGGTAAGCGGTTACTGTAGCCTTTATACGCTTCCCATCAGGGTCAACTCACATAGGAGCAGCAGTCTGCCCAGAAAATCTCATACTGATTAAGGATAGAGTTGCAACTAAATGTGAAGTTTATTCTATTAGGTAATATGCACGTTTTTTTATTGTTTTAAACGTTTCTACGGGTTATTACATTACCAAAAAAATATGTAACACATCCAAAATCTTAACCATTAAGCTAAAAAAAAACTTGAGAGGTGTCAAGGGACACCCGGATGGAACGAAGTTATATAAGTCGAGAGAGTATATATATATAAAAAAAAACCATTTCTATTTATACATATATAGTCAAGTCGGTATATATAGTCGGTGACAAAAGTGACTGACACTTTTGTCACCGACACAAAAAAAAATTATGTCGGGGATTTTTTTTCCGTCTAGCCCCCTTTCATATTTCATAACGCGCGATAAGGAACTTCGTTCCAATATATATTAAAATCACTATAATTTTCGAGTGATTCAAACGCGGCCATTTTGGTTCGCTTATTTTGTGATGTGAGATTAGACGAGTTCGATGTCAACAAAAGTGTTTGGTTCACAAAGTTACTAAAATCAGTTTATTACCATGGAAAAGCACAGAAAACTTGTAATAAATTTAAGCGTAGCGGTTACATACTCTGTTGTCGAGCGTAAATTAACGTCACGATTTGTTCACGGGGAATTTTGGAAATTTGCGAGGGAATTTAAAAACAGACATAAGTGATTAATTTTGAAAATAATGTAGGTATGTTTTTGTAACAATAAGAATTACATTTAAAAAAAAAACGTCCATTTTGAAGTCACGTGCATATTCCCTATTAGGTATAATAATGCACAAATTAAAGTAGCTTGCCCTACAAAGATTGCGATCTTGAGAACAGCCTCAAACTCTTACGTCAATATTCCAAGGTTTTTGGTAGTTCTTTTGCAAACCAGTTTGTTAAATAATAATTTAATTACTCTTATGTTTGTTGAAGTGTAATTAAATGTCGTTACGTAGGTATTAATGTATGTCAATTATGTGTAATACGGATATCACTTAAAAGCTGTTTGTATGTTCGAACTTATTTATCTCTGGAACTATCAGTAGTCGTTGGATAGACTGCTTATTGAGGAAGAACGCCTCAAAAGCCGAATAGTAACCATATATGTTTCGCATGGGTTCAAAGTCAAAGTCGAAGTCAAAACCATTTATTCGGTTTAGGCCCTAGAAGGTCACTTATTAATGCGGTATACTTCAAGTAATCTTCTTACTAAAAACATACAACTATTTATTAAAAACTACTGAACTAGTTTTGATGAAACTTGGCACACGGGTAGATCATATCCTAGAATAAAACATAGGATATTTTTATCCCGAGAAAAGATCTGATCCCTCGGGAACGCGGATGAAACCACAGGCTAGTACTAGTCTTTCGGAAAACGAGATCCCTGTGGGACGAAAGAGCAACCGCAAGGCTTTATATTATTTAATTCATACTTTCAAATAATAATAAAAAGAGAGTGATCCCAAGGTAACAATTAGGTAAATGTTGCGTGCCAGAAATTACCTTACCAGTTATTACCTGTTAGGTAAATAATACCTCTGTAATATAAGTAAGATAGCAGAACTCAAGACGGTATAACGATGTCCTACTTTCTCTTTTAAAACATTTTAAGGCGATGTCTGTTTCATAGAATGTACGAGTTAAACCTTAGAGGGGAAAAATGTTTTTTTTTTATTCTGGATAGGCTTGTGTTTGAATACAATCTCACTATGGTAAGTGATGATGTGGCCGAAGGTGGTAAGCACACAAAGCCTAGATGGGAACTGGCTCTCAAGTGCAACTGCCGGAACACACCAACAGGTGCTTGGCGACAGTTTTTCAACTTGAGGGTGGTAGCTAGCCAGTCGAGTACTACAAAGTACCCTACCACCATGTTGTGGTTTCCTCACGATGTTTTCCTTCACGGAAAGCTCAAGCTCATTGTAGGATTCGAACCCAGGACCTTCGCCGCGGTATCCGACGTCACTTACCACTGAGATACCGCGGCGAAGTTCGTGACTGGCTGACCACATGAGTTTATCAACATAAAAAAAAATTATTCACTAAGGGTCGACAGTCTACAACACATTGGCGTTGCTAATATCTATGGCCGACGGTATCACGGTAGTCATTTCCCATCAGGTGACCCGCCAGCCTTCTGACCTCTGATATAAAATAAGATCCACAAAAAACTACCTTGTTCAGATTTTTCGGACCGGTAGTCGTCAATTATAACGATTATAAATGATTATCAGGGCGTAAACTGAATAAATTAGTTTACAAGCTTGAATTTAACAAATATAGAGATGTTTCGGATCCGGTTATTTGACAGATTATGAGATATAACTCATATATTATGTTTAAAGGTCGCTCACTTGGTCCTTCGAGCCGGATTTGACCTAGTGACCTATAGGTGTGCGATATCTTTACATGTGAAACTGGTCTGTTTGAGATATTGTTATTATTGTTTTTTTTATTTAAGCTTGTTCTGAAAAGTGTATGTGTTCATCGGAAATATCTTAGTAGGTACATTTCTACGCTATAAGCTACCGTAATTTCATAGATCTATAATTTGTTTAATGTACGTTGATCTCTCAGTAGGTCTTGTTATCAATATAACCACATCAATTAAACCATATTTCTTTTTGTTACAGAAAAATGGACGAGCGATTATCAAGCCAAACGAATAAGACTTAAAATTACAAAGAAACGTAATATAACATAACCTTAAAATATTATGATCCAACTAGATCTCACACAATTAACTATTTAAATGACCCTTTGTTAAGTGTAAAGTTTTAAAAACAAAATGCCGGCGATTTTGACGAAGATTCGAGAACAGGCGTCGAGGGTGCAGCCGTCGATAGCCTTAGGTGTTGGAGTTGGAGTGGCATTAGTTGCTTGTGCTGTCTATGGTACCAGAGATAAGAAACAGACGCCTCCATGCACGAATAATAATAATTATAAGGTGAGATTTTTTTTTTTATCTTAAGTTGAGCTTGAGTTTTCGGTAAAGGGAATGGAGGGGTGAGGTGGTTAACTCCTGCATTGTAATGGAAGATCTTCCGCAAGGCTCGTATATGCAGATCGCTTTGGAGAACTTCGTTAGCGTGATGTAGAATATTGTGGCGCCATCTAGTTTAGAGTCGTGCGAACTATACCTGTGTTACGAGTATTAGAGAGATGTTGCTCTGAAGTATCCTCAGAATATTTAATATTAATTACATCTTGATACCTCCACGTATTTCTGAGAAAAAGGGTCTTGACAGATGGACATGCATATACAGTCGAAAACTGAGCATTCTGATACTGATTTCTTTAAATTTGTGCGACAGGTAGCTAAAAATGGTAAGCTGCATGCGGTGGAGAAGCAGACAGCGAACGGTGAGACGTGCGGCGGCCGCTGCGGCGCCCAGCTGTGCGCGCTGTGTCGCGGGGACGCCGACACAGACAACAAGCAGAACATCGTGAGTACACTACCTAGAACTATGTATTTATATGTAGCACTAGAAAGAGACCGGTATAAAACATCTGAGAATACTCGAAAATAGCAAATGAATACGTTTATAATTTTTAATCAACAACAAAGAGTAGATCTTTTGATGGTATATATTTATGACGTCATTATAAAATAAAGTCCCCAGCCGCGTCTGTTCGTGATTAACTCAAAAACTACTGAATGGATTTTGCGGTTTTCACTTATGGACGGAGTGATTCATGAGGAAGGATTAAGTGTATTACTTATTAAGGTTTAGTGTAAATTGGCTGAAATATGAGGATGATAGTTGAAGACGTCGAAAAAAATCAAGCGTAGAAATCAATAGTAGAAGTTTAAATCCTGTTGTATGCGCTATAGCACCGATACACAGCGTAGTTTCAAAATGTATCGAAAGATGACAGTGTACACCACTGAGAGCATAACTGTCGTGCGGAGATAACTCCGAAGACAGACGACTAATGTAGTTAAGTCTATAAAACATTGAACCCTCATTGAAACAGGCCAAACCCTAATTAAAATCCTTGTCCCAATCTCCAGGAAGATGCAGACGAGACCCAATCAGTGGAGGAGCACGTGCCCGGCCTCAACCTGGAGTTCCTCCGGCAGCTCGTGGGCCTCGCCAAGATCATGGTCCCCGGGATCCGCAGCCACGAGGTGGCGCTCCTCTCGGCGCACACTCTGTGTCTGTTCACCAGGACCTTCCTATCTATTTATGTAGCTGCCTTGGAAGGGTCTATTGGTAAGAGAAATTATAGGCTTTTTGATTGACAGACTTTCATCGTGTTTAATGGAGATATGATGACTGAGAGACGAGTTGGACTCTAGCCGCAAAGAAATATATTTTTCTCACTGGGTGATTCTGAACACCAAATGTATATATTTTTTAAGCAATGGTAGCTCAATGGTACAGATTTGAATCCTACAGTAAACTTGTGTTTTCGATGATGGAAACATTGTGAGGAACAATCAGGGAAGATGTTATTATCGGTACCAAAACAAACTCGTTTTTTGTTCGAATCAACAGTGAGTCGAGATGCGCATAGTTATAAGAGTAATTCCTCCCATGAAATGAGATTAATTTGGTTCAAGTAGACTTAATTCCCGACGACCATAACACGGTGGTACCCGATCTGTTCCGGCAGCAGCGTTTAACCCAGTTTTTTCTAGCCTTTGATCTTTACCACCTTCGAGGAAACACCACAGTATTTCTCATCATCAGCATTCACCCAACACCCTTTTTTTTTTTCAGTAAAACACATAGTCCAAAAGGACATGCATCGTTTCGCGTCCCTCCTGATGCAGTGGTTCGGCATCGCCATCCCAGCCACCTTCATCAATTCCATGATCAGATACCTGGAGAGCCGACTGGCCCTGGCCTTCAGGACCAGGCTGGTCAACCACGCATATGATCTCTACTTTAAGAACCAGACGTATTATAGGGTCGCCAATTTGGATGCAAGGATAGAGAATGCTGACCATAGGTGAGTTTACATTTGTGCTAGAATTTGGGACGGTTGGAGTGACCGTTTTGGTACATTGACGGTACAGATGATAGTTCTTACAATGAGCTTGAGCTTTCCGTGAAGGAAAACATCGCGAGGAAACCACAGAACGTTCAAGTTGAGTCCACACCCTCAACTTGAAAATCAATCGCCAAGCACCTATCGGTGTGTACCGAATCAAGGAAAATATCGTGAGGAAACCATAGCACGGTGGTAGGGTACTTTGTAGTACCCGACTGGCTGGCTACCACCCTCAAGTTGAAAATCAGTCGCCAAAACACCTATCGGTGTGTTCCGACAGCTGCACTTGAGAGCCAGCTCCCATCTAGGCTTTGTGTGCTTACCACCTTCGGCCACATCATCACTTACCATGGTGAGATACGGTCAAACACAAGCTTATCTATGTGAAAAAAAGTTTGAAGAATCCAGCATATTTATTATGTTTTTGTCTACCAGGCTAACGGAAGACGTGTCAGTATTCACGCAGTCAGTAGCGCACTTGTACAGTTCGCTGACGAAGCCGTGCTTCGACCTGCTCCTCATAGTGCTGACCCTGGCCAGGTACTCCAGCAGGATGAAGGGAAATATATTTATTGGTAAGATATTTTGATTGTTCTGTATCGGTATCGTATTGGCTCAAAAAATATTGATGTTATTATCGGAGGTGGACATTTTGGGTGCCATTTTGGTTTTTCAACGAATTTTATAAATCTTAAAATGGCTACAAATTTTGGATTTAATGACTTATATGACATTTGCGTGCGTGTAAGGGAGATACACTCATTAGAACTTGTATATCAATCTGCGATAACCCGATGAATCCATTATGAAATTGTGATTATTAAGAAAAATGTTACTTTCCAGGGCCATCAATAGCGACAGTAGTGATCTGCCTCACCGGTCAGCTCTTGCGACTGTTGAGTCCAAGGTTCGGTGCTCTGGCTGGCGAAGAGGCGAGGATGAAGGCCAACTTGAGGCATGTGCATTCGAGGTTGATAGCTCATGCTGAAGAGGTCGCTTTCTATGGTGGTCATAAGGTAATAACTTAATACTTTATTGGGAAGATGCATATTTTTTTTTAATTTGAAGTTTGTCTTAAGCGATCAAAGTTTAGATGTAAACTTAAAATAACATATTTAATTTAAATTGAATGTAACTGACATAATACCTTTATATTTTTGGCGTAATTATCAGAAATTAAACTATTTGGTCCTAAAAATCATCAGTATTAAGTTTACGCACCAAAACACACATTTTTCGTGCTGGAGAGGTGAAAATTATTATTCAAAGTCAAAATCAAAGTCAAAACCATTTATTCAGTTTAGGCCCTAGAAGGGCACTTATGAAGGTCGAATTACAGAAGTTACCACCGGTTCGGAAGTCAGCCTTCAACTGAGAAGAACTGGCAAGAAACTCAGCAAGGTTACATTTTTTAAATATTTTTGGACCATCTGACTATATTGGTTTTTTTTTTTCAAATGTTTAACAATTTTATTCTTAAAGTAATACAAAAATACATAAAAAATTATAACCCGCATTAGTTACCTTTATTCCTAAATCCATTCCCAGGTGGAACTAGGGCAGCTACAATCGGCTTACAAAGAGCTGGTGAACCAAATGACGTCAGTGTTCAACAAGAAGCTCTGGTACGTGATGCTGGAGCAGTTCTGCATGAAGTACCTGTGGTCTGGCACCGGTATGGTCATGCTGGCCCTGCCTATCCTCACTGGGACCAAGGGCGGTGAGTGATGCATCTTGTATATTTAGCGACATCTATTCACTATACTAAGAAGGTTGCTTACCAATGGATAGATGGCGCCACAGTAAACAATAGTTGATAGAAACAGTACCTACATCGCGCTATAAAGGTTTTTTGGGCAATCTGAAAGTCGTCCAGTGCAAAGGCAAGGATGATTTTGATGAAAACTAAAATTGTATCATTAGACTTTTTATAAAATAGTACCGGTTCCATTGAGGGTTCGATTCCTGGCTGGGGATCGTGGGTTTGGTGCGTTCACTAAGATCAAATTCTCGGAAGATATAACCATTATTTTGCTGTGAAAATGTATTGATTAAACTAGCTTATAATTGAAATTTAGCACACAATCTTGGTACGAGTACTACACTAAGAATGGGCTTTTTAAATTACTCCTTAGGAGGTCTAGGTTTAGAACGATAATCAAAACTAAGCCAAGCAAGACTTTCTATTGTTTTTTTTATATAGGTTTTTTGTGATCACAGGAACGGAAGGTGAAAATATAAGTGCAAGAACAGAATATATGACCACTTCGAGGAACCTACTCAATTCTGCTGCTGACGCTATCGAGAGGCTAATGTCCAGTTATAAGGTAAAATATATTTTTTTGTTTCAGTATAGTGATTTCGTATTCCATTTTCAGGTTATGAAGTTTTTCTCAGAAATTACTTCTCTTAGGTGATTATAATTTGGTAAAGTTACAGTATATAGTTACTTAAACAAGGTTTAAAGATAAAAAGTTGATGTTTTGACTTATTTTCGTTTTTGCCCGTGAAAGAGAAATTTGAAGAATAATTATAATTTTGAATTTTCCACGTAGTTTTGGCCTAGCTTAAGTTACGTGAATTCAATTTTATAAATTATTAGGGATTAAAAATTTCTGCCTCCAAAAAATATCTGGTACCAATGAAAGTTATTCTTTAGGAGGTGGTGACCCTGGCGGGGTACGCGACGCGCGTGTCGGACATGTTGACGGTGTTCGGCGAGGTGGCGCGCGGCCGCTGTGTGCGCACCGTGCACGTACACACGCACGCGCACGCACACACGCACGCATTCCAGGTCACCTTCCGGGACAACCGGCCCGTGCCCATGGGTAAGTGCATACTACCTGCCTATTAATACTGTAGCTTACACACCAGGGATCACCAATAGTGGCTGGTGACTGATATAGCAAATCCAATCAATCCCATGATATACCAATATCATAAATAGGTAAAGTTTGTTTTTCTGTTAATAGGGATAATCTTTGGAACTACTGAACCGTTTTTTTTTAATTCTTGATAAGCTTCTGTTGACCACAATCTCACCATGGTAAGTGATGGTGTGGCCGAAGGTGGTAAGCACACAAAGCTTAGATGGGAACTGGCTCTCAAGTGCAGCTGTCGGAACACACCGATAGGTGCTTGGCGACAGATTTTCAAGTTGAGGTTTTGAACCCTACCACCTGCTATGGTTTCCTCACGGTGTTTTCCTTCACCGAAAGCTCAAGCTCATTGTAGGATTCGAACCCACGACCTTCGCCGCGATATCCGACGAACAGAAAGCTACATCAACACTAATAACATAGGCTATATGTTATTTTAATTATCACGGAGCGAAAGAGTAATCAATTAATCATCTAATCCTGTTTGAAAAAACTTACCAATAAAGTATATTTGTTCCAGGTAAAATAAGCTACACAAGCGACCTGTCGATCCGGTTACAGAACGTGCCGATAGTGACCCCGGCGTGCGACGTGGTGGCCAGCGGGGTCACCTTGAACATCGCCCCAGGCACCCATCTCCTCATCGTGGGACCCAATGGCTGCGGGAAGTCCAGGTAATACTGGACATGAAACAGAAAATAGGCTAAACTATACTCTAACATTGGTTAGGAGGGTTGAGAGAATAAACTCGGCAATTCTTTTCAAAAATAAATTTATAAAATGTACCTTGTATTGTACAGTCTGTTCCGCATCATCTCCGGTCTGTGGCCGGTGTTCGGCGGCTCGCTGTCGGTCCCGCGGCCGTGCGCGTGCGCCGCCTGCACCGACGACTCGCCGGCCGCCGCGCCCGCCGTCTGCACCTCACGACCTATCATGTTCTATATACCACAAAGGTCAGTCTATACTACATACTTCACTTCAGCCAAAAAAAAAAGGCTGAAAAGAAAGAGGTCTCGAGGATTTTTTTCCATTGTTTTTCGATTACGTTGTTTTTTTTCCGGATATCATGGCAAATTTATGGTTTTCGGATTTATTCCTTTACTACTGCTACATGACATTGCTTCTTGCCAAATTTCATGATTCTACTAGGTCAACGGAAAGTACCCCATAAATTTGATTCCCTTGAGAGCGTCGAAATATTCGTTTTTTGCTTCATAAACGGCCGTAGGTATCTCTTTTTTACGTTAACTTAGAAGTTTGATTTTTTCACATCTTCAAGGGACTGTAGACCTGAGAATATCGTTTAAATTTCAACTCAATACCTCCACGCGTTCCCGGCATAAAGGGTCTTGACAGACAGACAGACAGCCAGACGGACGGACGGACAACGAAGTGATCCAATAAGGGATCCGTTTTACCTTTTGCGGTACGGAACCCTAAAAAGCTTTACCCCTACAATGTGTGGAATCTCCTGCAAGCAGGTTTTTACCACACGTTGTCCCGTGTTACCCCAAAAAGAAATGTGCTACTCAGATCTTTTTGTACCGTAAGTGCAAATGCAAGAGACGCCACTCGAACGGACTTCGTCTTCGGGCTGTCCTTAATAAATATATGATGTTGTTTGCAGGCCGTACATGTCGATGGGCACGCTAATAGACCAGGTGACGTACCCGGCGCGCGCGGCACCCTCGGACGCGGCGGCTGAAGCCCGCGCGGCGCACATCCTGCGACTCGTGCGCCTCGACCAGTGCGCACAGAGACACGGCGGCCTCCGCGCGCTCAGGGACTGGCGGGCCACGTTATCTGGTGGTGAGAAGCAGAGGATGGCCATGGCCAGGATGTTCTACCACAGGTAGGCAGTAACAGTAACTTTTGTAGCGATGATAGCTCAAGGACGAGGGTTCGAATCCTACAATGAGCTTGAGCTTTCGGTGAAGGAAAACATCGTGAGGAAACCACAGCACGGTGGTAGGGTACTTTGTAGTACTCGACTGGCTGGCTACCACCCTCATGTTGAAAATCTGTCGCCAAGAACCTATCGGTGTGTTCCGACAGTTGCACTTGAGAGCCAGAGTGCTTACCACCTTCGGCCACATCATCACTTACCATAGTGAGATTGTAGCCTATCCAGAATAAAAAAAAAACACTGCCGGGCCGGATGGCGTGGTTGGTTAACACACTTATCACGCCGCAGGTCGTGGGTTCGATTCACATCCAGGACACACATTTGTGTGCATGAAAATGTCTGTTTGTCCTGAGTCTGGGTGTAATTATCTATTTTAGTATGTATTTACAAAAAAAAAAGTATATGTATTATATCAGTCATCTGGTTTCCATATTACAAGCTCTGCTTAGTTTGGGATCAGAAAAAAAACAGTGTTTGGGCTTTCGTTGAAGGAAAACACCGTGAGGAAACCATAGCACGATGTTACTATGCTGGCGACGCAACACAGGTCGAAGTAGGCTAATTAGCCACTTTAATAACATGTCTACACCTGTTCACTTATATGAATATCATTGATTTTAATAGTCACGAATAGATAATTATAATTAATATAAACAGTTGTTCAAACACAATGAAATGTAAACTGCATGTTTCTATTTACCTAGTTGGGTATGTGACGAGGTGGCCGAGTGGTTAAGGCGTTGGACTGCTAATCCAATGTGCTCTGCACGCGAGGGTTCGAATCCCATCCTCGTCGGATAAGTTTTGTAACTTAATTTAGTAATTGTTATTAATTATTTAATTAAATACAAGAAATAACTAAACATTTTTATAAGGCATTTTCTTACTATCTCACTACTATTAGAAATGTGAAAGATTGTTTGTATGTGAAGATGTTTGTTACTCTTTCACCATAAAACTACTGAACGGTTTTTATGATGGCACCACAGTAGATTTTTCTTTTGTACCATCATCAAAAGGAGTTTCTTGCCGGAGTCTTCTCAGTTTAAGTGTATTCTGAATCGGTGGTAGAGTCAATTGTAACGTTCATAAGTGCCGTACCAGGGCCTCAACTGAATAAATGATTGATGATTTTGCTTGATCAGGCCAGTATACGCACTCCTGGATGAGTGCACCAGCGCCGTTTCCATGGAAACCGAAGTGGTGATGTACGAAGAGGCTGTGAAGGAAGGTATCACCCTGCTTTCCATCACGCATAGACCTAGTGTATGGTGAGTACGTTTTCATGACATAGAGTAGTTATAAAACAGGGAGTTTTTTTTTACTTTGTAAATAATTTCTCATTTTATTGATAATTCAAAAAAGGTTGAAATAAATATCGGCATGTTGTTCCTTATTAGGACAGAATAAAGTTAATTTTCCTACCAGAATTTTATTTTAAAACATTTTTTATTTGGTTGTTTTGGGACAAACTGTTTAGTTTGGGATCAGATGATCGTGTGTGAAGAATGTCCCAGGATTAATTCATATTTCACTTTAAAATACTTTTAAATTATAATTGTTTCAACAAAAGCGTTTCTATTTAACGCAATTTTAGGGTCTCGCTCCATCTTAGGGTGTTATATCCTTTTCGTCTAAGTCAGAGACATTTTTTCATGTTTTTTTTATATTACGCCATTACTTTTAAAGGCGATGATAGTTCAGTGGTCGGATAACGCGGCAAAGATCGTGGGTTCGAATCCTACAATGAGCTTGAGAGTGTTCCGAGAGCTGCACTTGAGATCTAGTTCCCATATGCTTTGTGTGCCTGCCACCCTCGGCCACATCATCACTTACCATGATGAGATTGTGGTCCACAATCTCATCATGGTAAGTAAAAGAAACCTCTTAAGAATTTTGACGGCGATATTTTATGCAAAAATATACATGAGAAATTCTTCGTCACCAGGAAATACCATACACACGTGCTAGAATTCGACGGCGCTGGCAACTGGTCCTACCGACCGTTAGACAAGGACGCGCCCATCACCACTCCCACCACCACATCCGCCACCACACTCGCTATCACTACCACAATTACGCCACCAGCTACCACACAGGCCACAGAAGCTAACGACCTATGATGACCCTAACAGATGTGGTTGGCATGTAACCTCTAGATTATGGTTAATCTATGAACTGTATTAGTATGAGCAAAAGCTAAAAAGTCGAAAGTAATTAGTGTCGATATGGTTGTACTAACTTAACTTAAATGAGATAACACTATTCTCAAACTCTAATTTAATTATTACAAGCCGTACCCCGTTGTTTAACCCGCGTTCCCGTGGGATCTTGTCTTTTCCCGGGATAAAATATAGTCTATGACACTCACAAATAACGTGGCTTTCTATTGGTAAAAGAATTTTCAAAATCGGTTCAGTAGATCCAGAGATTACCCCCTACAACCTCACAAACTTTATCTCTTTATAATATTAGGATAGATGAGCAGGGAGTATTTGAAATATACTTAAACTGAGAAGACTCCAATAAGAAACTCAGCAAGGTCTTTTCTTTTTCAAAGTTGGATTCTCTTAAATTAATATACCTAATTGTTTAGTTTGAAAGATATATTTGCTAATTCAAATATGTGACCCGCCTGCCGTTGTCTTTTGTGGTATAAAAAAAAACCGGCCAAGTGCGAGTCGAACTCGCGCCCGAAGGGTTCCGTAAAAATGGCAAAAAAGTCACGTTGTATGGGAGCCTTAAATATTTATTTTATTCTGTTTTTAGTATTTGTTGTTATAGCGGCAACAGAAATACATCATCTGTGAAAATTTCAACTGTCTAGCTATCACGGTTATTGAGATACAGCCTGGTGACAGGCAGACGGACGGACGGACGGACAGCGAAGTCTTAGTAATAGGGTCTTTTTACCCTTTGGGTACGGAACCCTAAAGAACTACTACAACCTTATATTTTTGTCTTATTATATATTATCTTATATAATAAGTATTATTAAAACCAAATCAACACCAATTTAAAACTTATACTTACTTTCATGATCATCAAACACAACCATTATGAAAATATGAAAAATATTTTATTAAAAAAAAACCTACACTTAGCATTTTTGGCTGCGCTCCCACAGTAGATCCCATAGTAGTGTCATGGGAGACGCTCTTCCTATGTAATGGATGAAAAACATTGTATAGATAATGTTCAAGTAACAGAAATACTTTTATTTTCAATTCAATTTTTTTATCTAATTATTATCGATCGAATTAAAAATATGAGTTACCACCACGTTGTGAACAAATATATCATTAGTGCTTTCAACAACTTTGTATACTCTGTTTCAAATAATCTGGAACAAAAGGTAAACAATGGAGACGGTTTAAAAAACGGTTTTTTTTTATCAAATGTTTACACAAAATATAGATAAAATCTATTGTGCAATTAGTAGTACCTATACATATGTAACCACAAATTCGTTTTAAATCATACGTGTTTTTTTTTTCATTTCACTGCGTATTAGTGATGATAGCTCAGTGGTAAGTGACGTCGAATACCGCGGCGAAGGTCGTGGGTTCGAATCCTACTGTGAGCTTGAGCTTTTGGTGAAGGAAAACATCGTGAGGAAACCATAGCACGGTGGTAGGGTACTTTGTAGTACCCGACTGGCTGGCTACCACCCTCAAGTTGAAAATCTGTCGCCAAAACACCTATCGGTGTGTTCCGACAGCTTCACTTGAGAGCCAGTTCCCATCTAGGCTTTGAGTGCTTACCATATTCTGCCACATCATCACTTACCATGGTGAGATTGTGGTCAAACACAAGCCTATCCAGAATAAAAAAAAAGCAACAAAAGATTGTCAATCGAATAGCAAACCAGCATTGTAAAAGTAATTAGTGAAAAAGTAATTTCGATAATTAAAATATTTCATAGTCCTACCAATATACATATAAACCACACGCACTACCAAATATCTAGCAAAGCATCACTATATAGTTGGCTTGTTTGCCACCTAGTGGTATAAAAAAAAAAAATATAGTAATAATGCATCATCATCATCACAATGAATAAATGATCTCCAAGACCTTCGCCGACAGGCAGTAATTGTTGATATCAAAACCAAGGCAGCTCAGATTAAAAAAAATAAGTTTAAGGATATCAATAAAGTATTTTTTGATGTCGGTCTCACTCACATGACATAGTTTTAAGCAATTCTAGTAAAGCCCAGATTTCAAATGTATGTCTTTCTATTTATTTTAAAACCTTGGTTTTGAATTTATAACAAAATATTTCATTGTAGCTTCTATATAAATATCCGGACTAGTGCGAGCCGGCATCGCACGCTGAGGGTTCCGTACAACATAAAAACCAATATAAGTTTGCTCTGTAACTCAACTTCTGGAATTTTGTTATAAAATTACATGTAGGCAATATGGGGATTTGTTTATTTTTGCTTTTTGTAATACGTATTCTATAAAATTTTACTTGTTACCTATTACGGTTAAAATAGCCCTGTGACAGACAGACGGCGCTGGTGTAGAATTAGTAATAGGATCTCGTTAGGTACCCATTAATTACGGAACCCTAAAAATATGTACCGTTTGCTAATGTATTTCATAAAAAAATATGTGAAGTGCAAAAATGTACTCTATTGCATAGATGTATTGTTCAAAATAAATCGAACCGTTTTAATTAACATAAGTACAACAATCTAATTTGAACCTTATATTCATGCAATAGAGACTATTTTTGCGTAATCACGCTATACCAGTTACAGTAATAATATGAATAATAATTTGTGAAAATATTTTAATGTATTTACCTATAAGCTTTATTTTTTATGAGATTATCAATATGGCTGTTGAAGTTTGATTTTGTATATTTACGAGATTTTTATTTTATTTTTTGGAAAAAGGGACGGACCGGATAATTAAAAGGATAGAATCTTCGAGTTAATACTTACAGTAAGAAACTTAAAAGTAGAGATCAATTATCTGTTGTATAGGTTGGCTAGAACGCATTTGAATGCGTTCTGAAGTTTCACAAGCAATTTTATATACAGGGTGTGAGTAGTACGATTAATTTAATAGTTAGATATACTTTTCTCCTTTCTATAGCTATCCAATGAACAAAGTTTTATTTAATTTTTTTGAGAAATAAAGTGACGTCACTCCAAACCCTGGTTCAAAAAAGTTTTTGTTTAATACGGGCCGGTTGGCGTGGTTGGTTAATACACTGCCTATCACGCCGCAGGTCGTGGGTTCGATTCCCATCCAGGACACACATTTGTGTGCATGAACATGTCTGTTTGTCCTGAGTCTGGGTATATATAGTATATGTAGTATATCAGTCATCTGGTTTCCATATTACAAGCTCTGCTTAGTTTGGGATCAGATAGCCGAGTGTGAAAAATGTCCGAGGATATTTAATATATCTATTTGGTGTTGTTGATTCTACTACGCTTATTTCTGCTCTACCCGGAGATTATGTAACCGGCCCTTATTTTATAACTAAGAGAGATAATTTAAGCAGTTTTTTTTATTAATGTATGTAATTAAATACCCTATAATAGTTTTTATATGTAGTAATGATACATATCGATTTTTTTTATTGTATTATTTATTATTTTGATCATATCTACAAACGTGTGAATATTGTAAATATTGTATTAATTATTAATAACGTATGGAGGTTCTTATGGGAGATACAGAGAAATAAAGTGGGTATTTTTATAGTGAACTATTTGGATTTTATTTATATAATCCCCAGTCAGTATTGAAGGTCGACAACACATCCCAACACTTACCATGAGGTCCGGCCAGTTTAATTGGAGTCTGATTAAAAAAAAAAGAAATCCGACTTAAATTAAAAATGAGAGACTTTTTGGCGGGAACTTGTGAAGTGACGTTGTGTTTTCGTTTTATTTTCATTAAATTCGTGTAATTTGAGTTTTATTGAATAATATCGGTGGTGTTTTGTCCAATAAAGATCAATCTAAGGGCACAAGTGGAATGAAATGAAAGCGTGTATCGTGACTTCAGGTTGTCCCAAAAAGTCCGTGATGTTTTTGTGGAACGACCACTAATTTCACTAAAACTTAACTGGACTTATACGGACGAAGACTAGAATTTACTGTGAATGTGATATAATTAGACTTTAATATAACAGAAGAATATTGAAAATAAAGAAATGGTTTAGGCTTGATAGTCTTGTAACTAAAGCCTTTAAAATAATTTTAAAGAAAATTAACAAGTGTGTCAAACAAAAGAATTTAGGTTTCACAAATGTTCCGCTAGAGGCGCTCTCTGATGAAAAAGCTGTGGGTT
This sequence comes from Ochropacha duplaris, assembly GCA_951361185.1. Classification (NCBI taxonomy): domain Eukaryota; kingdom Metazoa; phylum Arthropoda; class Insecta; order Lepidoptera; family Drepanidae; genus Ochropacha; species Ochropacha duplaris. The sequence continues at coordinate 781,403 of OX592715.1, read as the reverse complement.
AAATTATTGAGCATTGACGACTAAGCATAATCTATTTGCTATTCTAATAGAGTTGATGCAACGCACTCTATTCATTATATATTTTGCATACTATCTGTTACTAAAATACTCTGAAATAGTTAAGTATTTCTTTAACATTATGTGGAGTTTTTGTCCCTAAACAAGTGGCATCTCTCTCCCACTCACTCTCTCTTTAGCAATATTAAAATTACACAGACACTGCGCAGCCTTTCATTGAATTTATCTTTCTTTCTCTTGTCCTTATCCCACGCTATGTGTGGTCGGCACAACATGTTTTCCTCTTCCACTCCATCTGCCACTCTTTCATAAATATATCATTTAATTAAATTTATATTTACTCTAAAATCATCGTCGAGCAATCCGCTCTGAAAACTTGAAACTGCATCAAAATCCTCAAGTTAAACCAACACCACAGCTTTTAAGAGCCGTTGATTTTTTTTAAATTGCTTTGATAATATAAAAAAGAAGCAACTTGATCAAAATCCCGGCCGACTAGCCATATATTAACAGTAATAATCACGTCCTAATCACGTTTAGACAACGAAAGTGGAGGTGCCGCCGTATCTCGGTACCGGGAGTAAAGTTCATCACCAAATGAATGATTGTGACACGAATTTGATGTGACATTCCATTTATCATTGCGTTTTATGAGCTTAAAGTTTGAGATGAGTCGCGGGAATTTTCCGGGATCGAAGTTCAGGCAGGAATAACCGTAGGGTGAAACGAGTGTAAGCCAATAAAATAATAAATATTTTGATGAAGATTTCTACTTAGTTCAAGTCGGTAGCTTTAGTAAATACCTACTGTCTCAAGCGCCTTTGGATTTTGTCTAGCATGTCCAAGTGTACATCTTACTGTTTCCTTTTTACAATTATTAGTTTTTGTTATAAAAGTAATATTTTTTTATTGTTTTTCATTATACTGTTGTTAACAAACTACACATTAATTTAAATTATGCACTGTAATTTAATTATAACGATTAAGATTTGATTATTTAAGACAAGCAAGCTCTTCTCGCCTGAAACACAGGTTTTCCTAGTTCAGGCATGTGTTACATAGATTATACCATAAGAAATTTGATGAATCAGCGCTGGTCTTCCTTGGATCGAAACGTGACCGTGAAAATTTATCGCAATCCCGCGCAGTTTTATTGACGTAATTCAAGTAACCGACTTTCGATCTATCTCAACACATGACATTCAAGGATATCCCATCCCAGGAAAAAAAAAGCTAAGCCCCTCTAAAAACTACAAGCTATTCCTATGCTAAGTTCTATTAAGTAGGTAATAGCTGTGAAAACGTGAGCCGTACTTTCACATGAAGTAAAACAAAGCAAGAACAATATAGTTTTGCACGTGAGTGTGGTGTAACGGCCTGGCATGTTTACAAAGATACAATATTCGTATTAACCTAACTATACTTTACCGTGTAGATACATACCTAATTGTTATTATTTTAATGTAATTAGAAATAAAAAGAAAACACTTTATCTCAAGTTCGTCGCTCCGCGAAACCGAAGGTGAACAGTGGATGAACTTAGAAAACACTTTTATTTTCAAAGTCCCTTAAAACAAAACAACACTATCAGGTACCTACAGTAGGTAAGTACATTATGCCTGTCACGTTGCACTTGCACAGGGCCGGATTTAGAGGTGTGGAGGCCCTAGGGCAACAAAGGAGTGCCAACAATTATTTTGCAAATAAGACAAATTATATTTTTCTGAAATTTGGCATAGAGATAGATTATAGTCTGGAATAGCACATAGGCAACTTTTTATCCCGGGAAAAGATAAGATCCCTCGGGAACGCGAGTGAAACCGCGCAGAACAGCTAGTTTTTAAATAAGTTCAATTTATGTGGGGCCCCTCTATTGTGGAGGCCTCGGGCAGTTGCCCCGAGGCCCCTTATTGTCCCTTAAATCTGGCCCTGCACTTGCAACCTGTACTTGTAACTTGACATATAAATAAGCAATGCCTGTCTGTCCCATCCCCTTAAATTCAGTCTCTATTAGTGTTTTATCAGTCACCCGAGGTTTTTTCTATTAGGGCAAGTTTCCCATTGGCTTTCGCGTTACATGCTTTGCCTAGTGTTAAAGCCATTAGCACATTTTGCTAGAAAAACCTCCAGCATTATGCATATTTTATTGTTTTCTGTGTAATCTGTCAATGTTATGCCTAATCTTTTGTATTGTAGGTACTGTGTATTTTGCTGAAATAAATTGATTTTTATTTTCATTTTTACAATCTTGAAGGCAACTGGCTCTCAAACTCAAACTCAAAAGTCATTTATTCAGTAAGGCACTTATGAACGTTACAATTGACTCTACCACCGGTTTGGAATACATCCAAGAGTGGGCATAAAGAAAAATCACATACCTTAGAATAAATAAATAATTTTAAGTATAAAAGTACCTATAGAAGATATAATAAGATTAATATAGAAGAAAGGTGTAAATAAAAGCGTGAAACATATTTTAGTATAGTAAATATCACTTATACATTTTATTTTGTATTATCTAACACGCCACATCCCATAATACTGCACAAATAAGTAAATTTCAAATACTTATTAGTAGTAAATCATTAATAAATAATATTTTGTTGTATTTAATTAATATTACAATAAACCCATACAGTACAATACATACAATAATGTGCGTATAATATGTGCGAGGAGGGCGGTGGCTGCCACACGCGGCATACCTGTGAACAGGTGCTGCTTGTGGGGGCTGGTCTGTGCGAGTTTGTTGTTTACTAAGACAGTCATAATTAAATTCTATAGATTATTATATTTGCCGCCATAACACGGCCGACGGGCCGGTTGGCGTGGTTGGTTAATACACTGCCTATCACGCCGCAGGTCGTGGGTTCGATTCCCATCCAGGACACACATTTGTGTGCATGAACATGTCTGTTTGTCCTGAGTCTGGGTGTAATTATCTATTTAAGTATGTATTTACAAAAAAAAATTAGTATATGTATTATATCAGTCATCTGGTTTCCATATTACAAGCTCTGCTTAGTTTGGGATCAGATAGCCGTATGTGAAAAATGTCCGAGGATATTTATTTATTTATTTATTGTCAGTGAGACTAGATAAATAATTATTTAATGTAATAAATAAATTGTTTTTGAAAAAAGTAATTGCTGATTTCATTGTCGGCTCTTCTCAGCAAAAGCAACCTTCAGAACCGAGCATTTAGAGTCTGACTATTCATAAGTGCCTGTGAAGGCCTATTTGGATGAATAAAAAAAATCATTTCATAAACAATTTCATTTCATTACAGCTAAGGCACTAATTTATCTGTTTTTACTGCATGTACTACGCTAGGTCGAGTGATCCCGTGAGCCCGCGCCGCCCCGTGTGATTGTTCCGAACTAATGCGGGTGATGCAAGACGCGCGGGTGAAATGCCGTTTTATTTCTAGCTTTTTACCCACTCTTTATGGCGACGATAGCTCAGTGGTAGTGACGTCGGATACCGCGGCGAAGGTCGTGGGTTCAAATCCTACAATGAGCTTGAGCTTTCGATGAAGGAAAACATCGTGAGGAAACCATAGCACGTTGGTAGGGTACTTTGTAGTACTCGACTGGCTGGCTACCACCCTCAAGTTGAAATTCTGTCGCCAAGCACCTATCGGTGTATTCCGACACTTGCACTTGAGAGCCAGTTCCCATCTAAGCTTTGTGTGCTTACCACCTTCGGCCACATCATCACTTACCATAGTGAGATTGAGTTAAACACAAGCCTATCCAGAATAAAAAAAACTCTTAAACTGAGAACATTGCGGTAAGAAACTGCAAGGCATCATAACTCAGTATCAACGACGCAGTAGGTGTACTATCACGCGGCCACCTCGTGGTAGGGTGACCGCGTGCCACCGACTGAGATTAATAGGTTGTTCACATTTAAAGATACTTATTTTATTTTTATAGGTTCTGTGTATTTCGGATACTGGTATTTTAGTGTTTCATAAAAATTATTATAGATACCTAGGCTACTTTTCGCTAGCAACTTGTTTTGTTTATTTTCCTTTAAGTATGTTGTTTTATTTAAGTTATTATGTAGGTAAGTATGATTGTACTGAGAATGCATTAGTGTGTTTGTTGTGTTCGTATCTAGAAGGCAGCCTTGTTTATAGATGCTTTTAATTTGCTGTGACAATCAATTAATTACGAACCGATTAAAAAAAACCGGCCAAGTGCGAGTCGGACTCGCGCACGAAGGGTTCCGTAAAAAAGGCTAAAAAATCACGTTTGTTGTATGGGAGCCCCCCTTAAATATTCATTTTATTTTGTTTTTAGTATTTTTTGTTATAGCGGCAACAGAAATAAATAATTTGTGAAAATTTCAACTGTCTAGCTATCGCGGTTCTTGAGATACAGCCTGGTAACAGACAGACGGACGGAAAGACAGCGAAGTCTTAATAATAGGGTCCCGTTTTTACCCTTTGGGTACGGAACCCTAAAAAGAGCTAGCTTTACAGTCGTCGCATATGATGTGTTATATCTGACAACTCACCTTGGTAATACCATACATGTACCAACCTCTCGGAAAATGAGTTGGTACCATCTGACTGCCAACTGTACCACCGCGCGCGCTCATTGGTCAATAAATGAGTTTTAAGTTTGAGGCTGTATGGTCTAAAACCCTTTGTCTGCACTACAATAGAGGAAATAAAATTACACACATCCGTCCCTTTTAACGATATCACTCCCACAGGCACACATTGCAGAAAAGAGAGAAATGATGTTTCACACAAAAAATCGTACTCTTAAAAGATTTATATCTTTTCTTCCTGTTTATGTGTTTCTTCTTTTCTTACTGCGGTGAAAAGGCAACGTCACTTTGCAAGTTCCGCCAAAAATACAAAAGGTGAAAGTTATAAATAAAATTGATTTCCACAAAATATTGCACGGTTATAAACAATGTAGAGTAAGGCTTTCAACCTCCACGGTAAACAAAAAGGATGATTGACATATCAGTACCTATCTTACGTAAATATAAAGTTATTTATAGGTTATGGTGCTAGTTATTTACCTAAAAAAATACATTTCACAAAGTGTATTTACATTTAAGTTTCGGTAAGCGGCATCTTCCTTAGAAGATTCGAGATCTATCAGCAATTGAATGAATAATGCCACACGCCGGTTCTTATCACGCGTGATAAGAACACGTGGTCATTATCACGTTCCATTATTTTATTTTTTGGCGCCAATTTACAATCAGCGAGCTTTATTATAATATGCTGCGTAATTCGTGTTATCAAACAGGTAAACATTTAATTACTTATTGATAACATTAAAGCAAAAATCCGGTCAAGTGTGATCCGGAGGTGGACTCGCGGTAAGAGGGTTTCGGATATGATGTCATGACGTTGGTCACTTAAATACTATACTAAAATACCATTGAGGACTGAGGTGTAGAATAAAAAAATGAGTTTTCCTTTCATTAAGTTTTTACCTATGAAAATAGTTTTCTATAAAAAAGTACAAAATTTAATTTTTATTGCATCTTTGCCACCGCAGCAATTTATTGATGCCCTTCTTGAAGTATTCAGCTGGGTGGGAGGCAACAAGCTCTTCAACGGTTCATACTGCCTCTCGGGCACTGAACGTTTTCCCGGTTAAAAATTCCGGGAAAAATAGAAGTCTTTGTGCGCAAGGTTTAATTTATTTATTTATATAAAAACACCAACAGTACACATATTAAAAATAATATAGGTACCATTGATTTTTTACTGTATAAGGTTCCGATATGTGCACCCTTTATAGGTGTTTATAGCATTCTCTACAGTGTTAAACAAATTAAAAACATATAAATTATATAAATATTAGCTAAAGGCTTCAAATGTTATAAAGACAAAATACAATCAGGATCCGTAACGTTTTTAGTTAAGAATGCAGATTTATAGAGCTAAGAAATTTTTAACATACAGTGCAAAAATTTTTGTTCTACGACAAAAATTGACGAAGTTATGACCGAATAACTAGCGAAGTGCACCGAGTGGCCTTCGCGGTAGCTGAAACGTCACGGTGATGGTCGCCACCAGTTAGCCGTTGGCAGCGACAAGGCGCGCAGTGGGTTGTCTCTTTAATTATGAATTTTAAAACAAATAAGTGTCCGATTTGTGTCTAATTTACTTTTTTAACTATGTATAAATATTGAATAGTGCCGAAATATACAAACAATTCTATTAAAACGCCAGAAAAACCTATTTTTTAACGTGCCGAAAGACCCAAAACATCGTATAACTGACTGACTGATCTATCAACGCACAGCTGAAACCACTGAACAGATTTCGCTGAAATTCGGCACGCGGATAGTTTTTATGACGTAAGTTTCTGCTAAGAAAGGATTTTCCTAAATTCACCCCCTAAGGGGATGAAACGGGGGTCCAAATTTTGTATGTAACTCAGTCATTTTTTATTTGAAATGAACAAAATTTGGTATTTAGCCTCTAAATATAAAATAATAAAACATGTATTTAAGGATTTTTTGAATTTCAACTCTTGAAGGGGTAAAAAGAGGTGTTAAAGTTTGTATGAAAAATAAATTGTTTATTATCAGAATTACTCAAAATTTAGTATTTATGCTCTTCGATCAAATTTAACATCCAAATTTACGGATTTTTGAATTTCAACCCTTAAAGGGGTAAAAAGGGGTATTAAAGTCTGTATGAAAAATAAATTGTTTATTATCAAAATTACTTGAAGTATAGTATTTATGCTCTTCAATAAAATAAAGAAACATTTTAAGGATTATTTAAATTTCACCCTTGAAAGGGATAAAAAGGGGTGTTGAGGTCTGTATGCATGAAAGGGATAAAAAGGGGTGTTGAGGTCTGTATGTTTGTTTACTCGATACAGGCTATGCCTAGTGAGGTTGTCATTGTCAATCAATCAAACCACTGTTTAATCGTGTAGTCCAAGCGGGCGAAGCTGCTGGTGAAAAACTAGTAAATAAATAAATCCGAATTAAAATCGAGGTATAATACATAACAAAATATTATATATTTTTTGCTTTATATTCGAGTCATCCTTACTAAGTACATACTGAACGAATGGTTTGTAACAAAAAAGCCAATGGCAACCAATATTAAGGTTTCTGTCATACCTAGATCCGCAAGTGTAGAGAACCATGCACTAAATAAAGCGCAAGTAGGTTAAAAAGCCATTCGCGAAATGATAATACAGGGTTACAGGGAAAGTCGTAGGTACTGAATATTAAAGGACGTTATTATTCAGCTCATTTCTGATGGATTTTGTCCGAAACTTAACCGTTACTTTATTTTTTGCTTTATTATCGATTTTTTTGGGATTAGAGCTGTTAGGGTCCCATTTTTTTATGTTTAAGGCAAAAGGTTAAGTTAGAAGGCATGTCAATTAATAGAAATGATTAACAAAAACTGAACCTACTACTAAGACCTTAAAAATACTGCCCGAGAATGGTTAGACTTAAAGAATTTTAACTAAGTGTATTTAACATTGAAGTGCTTTTTTAAAAAAAAAATGTACGGAACTTATTCGGCAAATGATTTTAAAACCTTCTACGTCTCTTTAGCTATTCAAAAAGGTATAACACTTGCTATTAAATCGGCAAAACATTGACCAAATACCAGTTTACCAGAAGTAAGTGCTGGCCGGCCGCGCTCGTTCCCTCACAGTGACGTCACACGCACCCGCGTGCATTGGCTTTCAGCGACAGGAACGGCATATGTTTATTACTTAATATCTTCGTAAGTAATGGTCCGATTTGGATAATTCAAAAAGAAGAATAACGTGGAAACTAGTTCTATTGAATTTGCTGTAACTTTACTGATCCTCATTGTTAACAATACGACAAAGTACAATACTTAATCATAAATTTTTTGCATGGGGAATGATAGAACATGATTTGTTAATTTAAATATTAATATATAAGGTATGGTGAGTAAGGTGGATGACGGAGATCTTCCAAGCCTACCTCTTGTAGCTTTAATACCTATTATAATTAGAACGCAATTATAAAGATATGTCACGCGTTTGTTTAAGCAAATCATCTGATATAGGAAGTATTATTTATCTTAATTAATAAAAACAACTAAATAAACCTAATTGGGAAAAACACAAGTCATTATACCTAACTTTGGGACAGGCGCTCAGGCGTGCTAATCACGTGGGTGGTACGATAACAATAATTCTAATTGAAGTGTTACTTGGATGATATTCGACAATGCTGATTCTTGTGGTTTGTGTCTGACAAAGATTTTACAGACTTATTAAAAAAAAGAATAATAGCGGACACAATATCTTAATAAATTGAATCCGAAACACAAAAATGTTCGTAAGTGTTTTTTTGTCTAATTTCGACTTCCTTTTTTGAAGTCGATTAAAAAGGTGATGATAGTGGTGACGTCGAATACCAGTGGTAGAGGTCTTGGACGGGAAAACATCATAGTGAGGAAACAGCACAGTGGTAGAGGTCTTGGACGGGAAAACATCATAGTGAGAAAACAGCACAGTGGTAGAGGTCTTGGACGGGAAAACATCATAGTGAGGAAACAGCACAGTGGTAGAGGTCTTGGACGGGAAAACATCATAGTGAGAAAACAGCACAGTGGTAGAGGTCTTGGACGGGAAAACATCATAGTGAGAAAACAGCACAGTGGTAGAGGTCTTGGACGGGAAAACATCATAGTGAGAAAACAGCACAGTGGTAGAGGTCTTGGACGGGAAAACATCATAGTGAGAAAACAGCACAGTGGTAGAGTGGGTACTTTGTAGTATTCGACTGGCTGTAGGGAATGCAATCTCGAGACGAGATCGCCAAGTCAAGATCTCGAGGGATTAGAAATTCGATCTCGGCGAGATCTCGGCATTTTCGAGATCTCGAATGGTTTTCAAAAAGTATTGTTTTACTTAGATAACACAGATGTAAAATCAAGATAATCAAAAACGACGTTTAAGGAAGTTGTCGTTCCTTATAAATAAGTAGGATTAGCAATACTTTTTAATGATGAAAAACAAGCTTTCTACTTAGCGGATTCTCCATCAGGGGGTTGAATTAATCATAGGATACAAACTTTAAACGTGTCCCTTACACAGATTTCTAGAAATTTTATTGTATACAGAATCTAAATTTTCTTACTCGAACCCCAGCGGTTTAGGCTGTGCGTCAACCTTTCAGCCAGTCAGTCAGGATAAGTATTTTCATATTATAGAAAAGTAGAAATAAATAGACCGAGATTATTTTCTGTTTTCATGGAATAAATATTAAAAAAAACTAGCTGTCCCCAGCGTTCCCAAGGGATCTTATCTTTTCCCGGGATAAAAAGTAGCCTATGTGCTATTCCAGATTATTATCTATCTCTGTGCCAAATTTTATCCAGATCCGTTCTGGCGTGATTGAGTAACAAACATCCATCCATCCAAACTTTCACGTTTATATTATTAGTGGGATTGATCGTTAATTCAATATTTTACTCAAAAAACTGTCATTAGTTCATCGTGAAGAAATGAAATATTTATTTTGCTTTAAATGTGGTTAAGTACAATAAGGTCTTAATTCAATTAAAATTCAGCACATTTAGCTTTAATATAAGCATGCAAATATATTAAATATATATAAAATTGGTTAATCATTATGTCCTTTAAATTAATACCTTAAAAAAAATACGAAGAATAAATGTCAAATACAACTAAACAATAACATAAAACTTGTCAAAGAATTAGGAAAACAAATCATTTATGTCATAATCTTTTTTAGATTTTAACCATTTAACTAATTCACATTGAATAAGTTAATGAACTCTTCTTAAAGAAGTGAAGGTATGTTCCGCTGTCACTAACTCAAAACAACGAAATATGACCTTTCGCCGTTATCAATAAAGTTCAAATTATAATTAGAGAACACATCGAGCGCACTCCCCCTGTAGATGACCAAACTAATTAAAAACCCTGTGATGTGACATCAATCTAATATATAAAATCTATGTTTGTTTGTTTGTTCGAATTTTATACGTTGCCAGCCGTTCATGCGATGGCAAAAAAGAAAAAAAAGTTTGACTGTCATTGCAACGTAGAGAGCCGGGTAGAGCGATCTTTTATGATTCTTTTGTACGTATGTATGTCTGTATGTGTATGTGTGAACTCCTAAAAGTCTGAACGAATTTATATGATTTTTGTGGGTCCCTTGATGATTTAGTTCGATTCACAATTGGACTCGGTGGCGCTGCAATCTATAGGTATTTCTTTAATTTTCACAGGAACACATAGGCTAGCTAGTATTCTATAAATTTTACTTTAGGAGTCAAAATCATTTTATTAGGTAATCAAAAAAATATTTTCCTTACTATCGAAGAAGAGTTGAATTTTATAATCAATAACACAGGAGTAATAACATAGCCTTCTTTCACGAGGATTCAAGGTATTCCCGTATCAAAATCTCTCCAAAACATTTCACATGCAAATATTAACGCAGATCAATTTAAAGTGATACATATTGTTTTTAAACGAAATATATCAGTTCAATGAACTGAAATTAAAGGCAATAGCCATTAAATAGGCCAAAACGTATCTTTATGTTTCCATCCAACCAAAGAGATTTAAATCCGTGCAAAACAGAAGGATATACCTAAGTACACGAGGTGAGAGGCAGTGTGTCTTTGAAGAGTTGCCTCCCGTCCAGCTAGAGCTAGGGGATCAATATTTTGGGCGTTTTTCCGGCGGGGCCGGTGCCGGGGATTCAAAACTGTATGAAATGTATGGTTCGTGTTTCCACTCACCGGTGCCGGGCGGCGTACATTCCCACCGGCGCCGGTGACGGGCCGGCTAATGGAAAAACGCCCAAAATATTGATGCCCTAGCTCTAGCTGGCTGGATTGCCACTGCGCTCGCTGACTGGCAAAGATGCATCGATAGCATGGACGAATACTTCGATTAATAAAAATAAAAAAGACTTGTGTAAGTTATATTTTGCGCTACACTGTATGTAAGTAAATGTCGATATCACCCAGGAGGGAGCAGGCAGCTACGCTAAGAAGAGAAGAAAGGGGACCACACCTTAACCGCCAACATTATCAAGCAGTAGGTAGTTTCTAATCTATGATGACGTTCGAGTTTTGGGCCCTAATGGTTTCAGGTTAGCTTCTACAAGGCGTCTTCATACTCGAGTGGCTTTCCTATTAAACATGGGCGATGATTCAATACTTCTGCACGATAATGCTCGCCCTCACGCTGCATTATCTGTGAGACGATACATTGAAGAAGTCAGTATCAATCTCACTCATGGTCTGGCCAGCGAGGAGTCCTGACATGAACCCTATTGAGCATGCATTGGTAGAACTTGGAAGGTTAGTCAGGAAACGAATTCCATCACCCTTGACACCTCCTGCCTTAAAACAGGCCCTTATTGAAGAGTGGGAGAATTTACCTCAACACTGCTTGAGGAACTAAGTTTTTAGTATGCCTGATCGCATACAAACCTTGAGAAGAGCCCATGGAGGCAACACAAGGTACTAAAGTATAAGGTGGCTACGTCTTTTCGACTACTGTCTTTGCTACGTAATTAAATTTTCTTTCGTAGGAGCTACCTTGTGTGGTTTCAAAGTTATTTGGAGTTAACTAGGTGACCCTTTATTTTTGCGGGTGAGTGTAGTAATTCATTCTTATTACTATTGTCGACCTACGACTTTGTTTGGGACAACCGTCCCTTTGGCTCGCTATCATTACTTACAATAGATCTACTTAACCATTTTTTTTTCAACATTCGTATTTTTTATGCGGGCAAGACCGCGGGCAATAGCCAGTTATCAAATAGGTCGGGCTCCAGGCACGTGCGGATCACTCGCTGTACGCATGCTCCATGGGTCGACACGCCATAGACTAGACTTTGCTCTCGGATTCCATCGACAAATATGCAGCCATTGTTCCAAGCGATAAGAATCAGTGCATTATGGTAAGTAACTGTTGCACTCCCATTGGTCGATATAATTTGGTTTCAATTAGACTTATTTATTTAACTAAGTAATCTCTGAGTACAAGAAGGGATCATGGAACAACTGTGATTCCTTTTTTTATACTACAAATGACAACCAGGCTGCCGGTTCACCTGATGGTAAGTGAATACCGTCACCTATTGGACATTAGCAATACCATCGTTTATTCGACTGTCTACAAAGTGCCCTACCACAGTTCTGAAGCTCATTGTAGGATTCGAACCCTCGACGTGGTATCCGACGTCACTACCACTGAGCTATCATCACCATAATTATATATGCTTCAGTGTTGCCACCTGTGAGTTTAAAAAGCGCTAAACTCTGCGCGCCATTTTTGAATATAGATCGAAGAAGCGCGAGATTTCCCTAGAGTATATTGAAATGTTTAATAATAATAATAAATAAATATCCTCAGACATTTCTCACACACGGCTATCTGATCCCAAACTAAGCAGAGCTTGTAATATGGAAACCAGATCACTGATATACTACATATACTACTTTTTTTTTTTGTAAATACATACTTAAATAGATAATTACACCCAGACTCAGGACAAACAGACATGTTCATGCACACAAATGTCTGTCCTGAATGGGAATCGAACCCACGACCTGCGGCGTGATAGGCAGTGTGTTAACCAACCACGCCAACCGGTCCGTCATTGTTGCTTTTTTAAAAACAGTAGGTAAATTGCTGAGTTTATTGCCGGCTCTTGTCAGCAAAAGCAACCTTCCGAACCGTGCATTAGAGTCTGACAATTCATAAGTGCGTGTGAAGGCCTGTTTGAAAGAATAAACTTTTCATTTGATTTCTATTATAACAAAGCAACAAAATTCCTTCTGGAAATTACTATGGTATATATGAATCATTGTTTTCCAATAATTTCCCATGAGTTTTCATTCATGTTTTTATAAGTTTCCAGTCCAGTTTGACGTAGGTACTACACACATCAACATGGTCTAGGGATATTTCAATTAAACCTAAAATTCTACAAACTTTTTGTTCAGACATCTACATATTAAATAAACCTTGTTTAATAGCCTATCTAATCTGATAATAAACTTTTAGATAAAGTTAAATAAAAAAAAAACTTAGAAGAAGAGGAAAAACTCAGACAAAATTTCAATCTTAACTTTATTTTTGAAACATCAAAACCTAAACAAAACAACTATTTTTTTTATAAAAATTGTTGAAAACTTGTGGATTATTAATTTTATCTAAAAGTTCAGGCTATTAAATAGTGTCTTAACAAAAAGTTAGTAGAATTTTAGTTATTTAGGTTTAATTGAAATTAGACCTAGACCATGTTGATGTGTGTAGTTTTCAGTCGAGTATGACGTACTAGTTTTCAGTCGAGTATGACGTACTAGTTTTCAGTCGAGTATGACGTACTAGTTTTCAGTCGAGTATGACGTACTAGTTTTCAGTCGAGTATGACGTACTAGTTTTCAGTCGAGTATGACGTACTAGTTTTTTCTATAAATCTATTACTGACATTTCCACGTGTCAGAGATAACGTACAGGCTCCTAATAACCTATTTATATATTATGATTTATAGTATCACAATTATTTACACTCGATCAAATTAATGAAAGTAGAATGACGCAACGTTTCATAATGTTCAGCGAAACCTATATAAAAATGTTTTATCTATTTAATACTTGTAGGTAATGTGTAGCAAAAAACAGTTAATTGGCTAATTAAGTGTTAAACCCAAACCCATTGCACCTGATTATGATGTATTTTATTGTAATTATATATAGACATAGGTTGTTCACATACAAAATACACGTGCTCTTGTTACTACTGATAAATGTTAATTGTTATTTTTAGGGTTCCGTACCCAAAGGGTAAAAACGGGACCCTATTACTAAGACTTCGCTGTCTGTCCGTCTGTCTGTTACCAGGCTGTATCTCGAGAACCGCGATAGCTAGACAGTTGAAATTTTCACAAATTATGTATTTCTGTTGCCGCTATAACAACAAACACTAAAAACAAAATAAAATAAATACTTAAGGGGGGCTCCCATACAACAAACGTGATTTTTTTGACTTGGCCGGATTTGTTTTTAAATTTTTGTTCTGATGTCTTCTCCAAAGCATTTTTTTAAATATTTATTGAGAAACAAACAGCAACAAAAATACATATAGTTAAATTAATAAAATATTACACATAAAGCCAAAACAGTTTCTACATCTAGTTATTATGTACCTGCAAAAATTGTTGTGTCCTTTTTTTACTTATATACCTAACTACATAGTAAAAATCGAATTATAAATCTATAGTTCTACTAATTATATTTATTAGCAGAACTATAGATTTATTCAATCGATTTAACGGCATAATAAATAAACGGACCATCAAGCTTTCTGGCCTCATCCAGAATCATAATGGGCAAGATTTCTGAGCTTAAAACAATTTACAGAATGCGGTCCCCATATTTTGCACACTCAACTCCATCCAACTCCCAGTCTAGAGGATATACGGAGTTTTCTGACTTAAACTATTCAGAAAAAGTTTAACAATAATTTAAGATGTCAACAATGACTTAAAAGAAGTTCTACTGAATGACTGTAAGAATGTAGCAAAAAACACCTTACTGTACATTGAACTGCTATTGGTGATTTGGCTTAAATTAAAAAAGGGTTTTATTAGGGGTTGCCATTGTTAAATATTCCCATAGAATTTATTTTCATAGATTCTATCATGAAAAATAAAAAGTAACGGTCAGGTTTTATACTTTAAGTGAAACTATAATTAAAATTGTATTGATAGAGTCTAAAAGGCCTTCTAACTCAGGATGTGCTACAGATTACTGCAGTCAGTTTTCAGCTGAAGCCACAGGTAATTAACGGACGAATGGAGGACCAAACATAACAAATAAATTATACAGATCCAAATAATCACAATTATCATGAATGGTCAATAAGATCTATTTTACAATCTGCTGACAATGTGGCAAATTGCATCTAAAGGAATGAAAGACAAGATTCAAAACACCTGACATCGTAAATATTTCCTAGAACAAGCATACATTGACAACACAATTTAATTACCCGTTAAAATAACAATAAATTTAATTGCGATGGCCGCACGGGACATATCACGCAGTCCATTGTCCAAGATCGTCTTCTATATCGGTGACCTCCGATACGTGAGAAGAATGCTCCGCGATAATTCAGTTGAGTTTAAAAAACCGCGCGGAACCACCCCTGTGGGGAGTAGAAGAATCTGCGCGAGCGCAATAAATAATCCGTGATTTTTTCTTAGCGTCCAGTAGCGCGCGCGACATCGTCCACACCGCACGCATGCGGCTCGATCTCCTATCATACTTCAACTGTCTCCGCCGTAGGAACCTACCATGATATCCAACATGTCGCGAGTGCTCGTGTTCATTCTAGTCAGTAACTTTTTAAGTTTAGAAGGAGAGATGTTAGGTAGTTGTTCAAATTGCGCCAACGGGGACTTGAGCGTCACCGAGCTGACGGAGGCGAGGATAGAGTTCGTGAAGCAGCAGATATTGAAGAAGCTGAGGCTGAGCAAGAAGCCAGAGGTGGGTTTGCCGGTGAACAGCCTGCCGATGCCGGTGGCACAGGGACAGACGCTCAGCGATGGGACCGACAAACCGCCAGAGTTTGATGATTACTACGGCAGGACGGAACAGAAGATCATATTTCCCGTCGAAGGTGAGCTGTTGATCAAATTGTTTTACAATTCATCAATCAAGATTCAAAGTGACTTTCTCAGACACTTTTTAATCATTCAAATTCAAAATGTTTTATTCAAATTTGGGACACTTAAGGAACACTTATTGAACGTCATTTTATTGCTATTTTTTAATGCTATTGTTACCACCATTTCCAAATAAAGACCTGTCAGGAGAAGAAGATATTTAAATATTTATCGATAATTCAAGTGCGACGCTTTTTCTAAATTTCACTCTTTTAAACTGTGGACGTAAAACAATTAGGAAAAATTTAACAAATATTGATTGATAGACATTGATAGCATTAAGGTGTGTTATATTCATAACTAGCGGACCTAACAGCTTTTGTATTCTAAAAAAGCACATTCAGTTATTCCAGTATTTTACAATTTTCCGATCAACCTTTTCAATTTTATTTCCCCTAAAAGCCTTATTCGGACTGTTACAAACATTTAAGAAAATCCGTATCAGCCCAGCCCTTCTCAAGTGATGCGACTAAGAGCATTTAATTTTTATTTACATAGATAACAAACGTGTCTTTATTTTCATTGATAACAGTAAAAACAAACCTAACAATATATTGATTGAGTTACAAGTATTTAACACCTTTATTCCAAATAGTAAGTGGTCTTATTGATTTCATACTAAGACTACCTAGTCGGATCTTTCGATGGTAAGTTAAATTAAGCCGAAGGCTAAGGATTACCAACTTTTTGGTACCCACGCCACACACCAGCCGAATTCCTACTAAGTGTAGTTCTTAGCTTTATTTTCCATCTCTTCATTTCTCAAGCAATCTTCGTCTGAAGTAATTTAGCCTCCTAATTTGATATCAGCGCCTAAATAGCTAAGTTTCCAACCAACGATATCATCTCCACTTTGCTGCAGGAGTTTTTACGTTGTCTTTAGAACACCTGTGGATCAAATCAATTATGATCTGTAGATTTGTTTGTAGGGGGTAATCTTTGGACCTACTGAACCTATTACAAGAAATCTTTCATCAATGGAAAGCTACATTACTTTATTCTATAACATAGGCTATATTTTATTTTAATTGCCCTAGGAATGCGGGTGAATTCAAGGGCCGGAAGCAAAGTAGTATTGGATCCTACCGCGGACGCTTAGGTTGAGGAATGAGCATTTTTGGAATGAGGTACATCATGGGGTTAAAGACGTAAAGAGATTTTAGCAGAGTCGGCAACCAGTGTTGCTGGGTAGCTTACAATCAGGCGGCTCATTATGCTTGCCATCTTAGTGTTAAACTAATAGGGATCGGATTCCAAGAAAGTGAACAATTACACGACTTGCATCAACCGCTGTAGATTAGATTATTATTATGAGCAATGTCCGATATATTTTATCTCGCAGCTGTTCATAATAAATAATTATTGTTAGTATTGCGTATACTCTATAGTAAATGTAGGTAATTGTCTTATTTTGTTACAAAATGGTGAACATATATTTCCAAGTGTTTAAAACTAACTAATAAACCGTGTGCATATGTTACGTATTTCTAGTGTGAGAGTATTCTTAGAATATAATCACACATCTCAGGCGTATGTTTATATTCTACAATTTTTATGAAGAAATGCTATCAAATTTTTAGGGTCTGGGTGAGCAGGGTGGGCCTTTACTATATTTTAGTTTATCTTGTATTGAGGCACATGAGAAAAAATAGATGTATTTTAATAAATACTTTATTTTTGTTTTTAAACGTAGGTAGATACTTTATAAGCGAGATAAAGATAGCAATTAATTAATTTAAAAAATAATAATAAAGATGATGAAATTAAACGACAATATACATAGCTACGGCACTTGCAGAAATTAGCAAGTAGGTGAATGGGCCGAGAGTAGAACTTTGGACCCGGCGCGGCGCGGCGGGCGGCGATATGCACGCACTGGGTAGGTGCGTGCGCGCAGTAATGGGCTTAAACGACTGCACATTCTTTTAAGTTTATTTTTAATTTTGCTTACTTTGTACATGGACTTTGGTCTTATTATTATTTAGCAATGACATGAAAATCAAATAATATAAAAATAGATTCCATTTATTTAAAAATATGTGATACGAATTTGCGAAGAAATGCGAGAATATACCTGAGTCATAGCTTATATGTAAGCTATGACTTTTATGTAAATTAACTATAAAAAAAATCTATGTAACGTCTGTACCTTGAAATTAGCTAGAAACTAGCAGAAAATTAAAAACTCATGACCAACTTCCGGAAATTCTTTTGGGTATATATTGCTGTTGACGATTATGATGGCAGGTCTTTTACAGTTATTCTAGCTTTGATACATTAACCTTAAGCACATAAGAACCTGAAACGCTGGAACATATAAATAAAAGCTTAAGTTATATTGTTACACTTCAATGTTTATGATTCACGCACGCGCTGCGGTGCGCAGGCGCATCGAACGCTCTCTCACACACAGTTAACAGCTACACGGATTTAGCTACCTAACTTCCTGTTTGTTATCATTTGCGATACGGTTATTGATATCTAGAGGTTAAATTGCCATTTACTTTATTGATCGAAGTGTGAGTTTTAGCTTAGACAAAAATGCTTTTCCATGTCTGTCCATCTGTAAGGCTGTTATCCTTTAAAGGTCGTATTTCTCAACCAACTGTCCTTGATATTTCGTGATTTTAAAATCACAAGAGATATCACAAGAATTTATTTTTCGTTGAACGCGCAATTTCTAAATTGAACATTAAATTAGATTATAGGTACCTAATTATATTTAAAGATAATACTCTTTTTATTTGGATAAGGGAGAGAGGGTTGTCTCACCACGTATCACCAGGGGGACAGGAGGGGGTTAAAAGATGCTAAAAGCATCACGCGATTAATCGACATGAATAGGTGCCTACATTTATTTTTATTTTTTATTCTGGATAGGCTTGTGTTTGACCACAATCTCACCATGGTAAGTGATGATGTGGCCGAAGATGGTAAGCACACAAAGCCTAGATGGGAACTGGCTCTCAAGTGCAGCTGTCGGAACACACCGATAGGTGTTTGGTGACTGATTTTCAACTTGAGGGTGGTAGCCAGCCAGTCGGGTAATACAAAGTACCCTACCACCGTGCTATGGTTTCCTCGCGATGTTTTCCTTCACCGAAAGCTCAAGCTCATTGTAGGATTCGAACCCACGACCTTCGCCGCGGTATCCGACGTCACTTGCCACTGAGCTATCATCGCCATACTTACTTTGCCATACTACATGCTTTGTCGATAAACTCAGAGGTCGGAATGTCAAACACGGGGTCCTATAAAAAATGCCATCAAATGTTTCAAATGTGAATTAGTAAAATAAACATATAGATATGTTGTGATGTACATTACAACATCGTGATTATTCGTGATGACCCATATTATTATCAACGATTTGTGTTTATTCTGCGAACTCACTATTAAATAATGGATAAAAATTACCAGATAGGTATTTCCTTAGTTCAAGTTCTTTAATATTGATTAGGGTGAGATGATATTGTTGTTCTTTCATGCAAAAACAGTTGATGGGATTTTGATGAAACTTGGCACAATAAAACATTGTGTTTTTTTATCCCGGGAAAAGATAAGATCCCGCGGAAACGCGGGGAATAGCTAATGAATATGTTAATTAGAAGACTGTTCTGGTATAGGTACCTACGGTAAAACTCGAAAGAGTTTATGATACACCATAATAATCAATTACTTTGTAAACTTTAAATAACGAATAAATAAATAAAATATATAAAAAACTAGTACAATCTATATGTAAAATACCGATGCTGCCGATCGGCAAGGTTCCCAGCAGGATGGTTTTTTGTCGACGGCGGACATTTTTTGGCAAAACAAGCGAATCAACGAGCTTTAGACCCCCAAGGTTTCTGCCACAAACGGCTTAAGAGAAAATAAAAAAATATTTTTTATTTTATTTAGGTATAGGCGTAAGTAATAAAATACAGCGACATTCATTTTAAGTCATGCATCAATTAAAGGCGAAAGCGATTCATTACTCGTATAATGTTATTTGAGTGTTGAACATATCAGACGTAACTAAAGATTAATTAATGTAATCGAAATAGAACACGATACGACAGACATTTGTTATAAAAATCAGCCTGCCCCGGCCCGCCCCGGCCTGTTGAACTCAACTAATTATGGGTTTATCAATAAATATACTTAATTTCAACCCGGCTGTACCGCCAGTGATAATGATGGGCCACCGAATTTGAAAGACTCCATTTTATGCTTTTTTTTTTATGTCACAAGTGACAACGAGGCAGGCGGGTCACCTGATGGTTAGTGACAACCGTCGCCTAAAGACATTGGCAATACCAGGGGATTGCTAATGTGTTGTACACCCTATTACAATGCCTTATAGGCGAACTGGCTCTCAAGTGCAATTGCCCGAACACACCAACAGGTGCTTGGCGACAGATTTTCAACTTGAGGGTGGTAGCCAGCCAGTCGATTACTACAAAGTACCCTACCACCGTGCTGTGGTTTCCTCACGATGTTTTCCTTCACCGAAAGCTCAAGCTCATTGTAAGGATTCGAACCCACGACCTTCGCCGCGGTATCCGACGTCACTTACCACTGAGCTATCATCGCCTTTAAATGTTATATAAATCGCTTATTTATGGTATAACTACAGGCGCGCGGTTTCTGTCAATTCGAGGTAATAATAGAGACATTGTAAAGTTATTTTATTTATTGGTAATTTTGGTTACATCCTAAATCGATTAGTCACTAAAATAAGAAATTTAACTAAATAACTTAAAGTCGTGAAAACTACATGTACCTAACTGCAATTTATGTTTTATATAGATTAAGAGATATATGTAGAGATATTTTTTGACAATACAGCCGTTTTCACGAAAATCGCGGTATCCGGTGCACGAGGGCATAAGGCAAAGTTTAACCGTGCGATTGTAAAGGTTCCGAGCGTCGAACAATCCTTAAATATGTCACGGGCTCTCAAGTGTGGAGCACGCATCAATCGAGTGGTAATTCGGGCCATGTGGCCAGATAAAACAACGACCTTTACGTCTAACTTTAATTGTATCCGTGATAGTATGATACATGTTTTAAATTGTAAACAAAACATGAAAAAATGTGATAATGCTTTTGTAAAATTAATTGTTTGTCATTCCCGCCTGGCGCCAATGATGGATAGCTAGAAGAAATACATGGTCCTTCGAGCCGGATGCTAGAAGAAAAGCGTCAATCACCTGCGACGTTTGCATCATTCATAACTCTTATTATATCAATAATAGCACGGTGGTAGGGTACTGAGAGCCAGTTCTCATCTAGGCTTTGTGTGCTTACCACCTTCGGCCACATCAT
Source organism: Ochropacha duplaris (assembly GCA_951361185.1). Taxonomy (NCBI): domain Eukaryota; kingdom Metazoa; phylum Arthropoda; class Insecta; order Lepidoptera; family Drepanidae; genus Ochropacha; species Ochropacha duplaris. Next base: position 760,354 of record OX592715.1, on the reverse strand, counting down.
CACTTACCATGGTGAGATTGTGGTCAAACACAAGCTTATCCACAATTAAAAAAAAACACCTGCGACTTCTGTATCGTTTCATAACTCTTATTAAATCAATAATTAAAAATAATTGTGCAGATACAAAATCTGTAGTAAACACAAAATTATTGTTTACACATTGTTTAATTATCTGTTTCTGTGTAAAATACATTTTTAACGAGCTAGTCCTTGGACTTATGTACGCAGTAGGTATCAAATATGTAGGTAATCACTTTTTTTTAATAAGTGTTCTGTTAAAAATATTTACATCATTGTTTAATTTTATCTAATTTAGTATTTATTTCCTCGTACGTTGATAAGTTATTTCAACAACCTGAAATATGATGTGATAACCTCAAAGATTATCAGGTAACGAGGAAGGCATATAATTAAAAATAGGGTTAACCCTATCTTCTCTTCTTAACTCTATCTTCTCCTAAGGTTTTAATAAAAGGACAATTGTTACGTTTCAAGCTGTAGCATCTATTTGGCATCCTATAAACCTCATCTGAATATAAAATATCTCACCTGAGATTCAGATACAGCTATACAGAATTAAACTGTGACAGTTTGTTAATAGGGTTTTGTTATTGTAATGGCAACACTTAGCACTTACCGAAGTGCAATCCGCTGCAAAAGAAATTGCCATGCTGAGTTTCTTGCCGGAGTCTTCTCAGTTTAAGTGTATTCCGAACCGGTGGTAGAGTCACTTGTAAACGTTCAAAAGTGCCTAATGTCATTATTGTCATGTGACGTCAGATTGTTACTTAGACATGCATAAAAAGCATTGATATCTAATATCAAAGATGAAAAGATAGTAATATTTTGATTTAGTAGACGACAAAAAAGTATTTGACTGAATTGTTAGCTTCACTAGCATGTATATGAAACTTTATTTTTAACTTTGTGAAACATATTTTTATGATTTTTTTACACGAAGAAAGACAGATAACAATAAGTGACGATTATAATTACTTCATTTAATATATATATTTTGAGTTTAAGTAAATACTTAAGAAGTGGCCTAAACATATATAACAATAGTTTCTTTAAAAAATTGAAACATCAATGCCGTGGGTAAATCGATAAATTAGAGTAATTAGATGATAACAAATGCCGCTTATCACAAACGGGTCTCGGGTCATTCCTTGGTCCAATTAACATCAGGTCATCATAATACTACGTGCATTTTATATTATACATATACTTATGTATATCTACTATGAAGGAGTTATTTCGTAATTTGTTGTACAAAGAATCGATTAATGACATGGTAGACGCGTCCGGTTGATTTTCACTCAATTTTGGTGAATATCTAAGCATAGGATCTTAGGGTACCCGAAATGAACAAAATGATCTGAAGATTGTTCTTGTATTGATAAGGTTTATTAGGTACTTACGTGTAAAATACTAACTAGTTAATATCAGAAAATATATTTTTATGCATAAATTATGTTTGCTTTCGGTGAAGGAAAACATCGTGAGGAAACCACAGCACGGTGGTAGGGTACTTTGTAGTACTCGACTGGCTGGCTACCACCCTCAAGTTGAAAATCTGTCGCCAAGCACCTGTTGGTGTGTTCCGGCAATTGCACTTGAGAGCCAGTTCGCCTTAATAAGGTGTACAACACATTAGCAATCCCCTGGTATTGCCAATGTCTATAGGCGACCGTTGTCACTTACCATCAGGTGACCCGCCTGCCTCGTTGTCACTTGTGACATAAAAAAAAAATACTAAATTATGTTTAGCTACCATTAACATGGGGTTTATGATTTACATAGATTTATTATTTATTTTATCCTAATGTCTTTTTTATTTATATTAGAGTCTATTGTTTAGAGATTATATTAAACATGTCTAATAAGGTAAAAAAAATATTAATATTCGGCCGGTTCTTCTCAGGATGACTTCGCTTAGTGTCCTGCAATTAAATGCTGACATTCGAACATAGGACAGTTAAGTAAATCAAACTTCATTGAATTCGGATCAAATTATCCAGAATTTGGACTCTACACTGTCAGTCACTTCAACCTTCATAAGGGCCTAGGCTCTAGGGAAATGATTCGTATTACTTGATATTAAAGTATTATTTCCTTTGTTGCAGGCGAATGTCTGACATCAGGCAGATATCCATTCAAGTGTCTGCAGTTCGAGCTACCCCCTGACGTGGAACCAGAAGAGGTAGCTGTCGTCGAATTATGGTTTTATAAGGTAATTATTTTTTATTTATTTAGAAAACTAAAAGCATTAGGTATATAACAAACATATTAACAAACTATGATGAACTAGCTAACCCCCGCAGTTTCACCCGCGTACCCAAAGAGATCATTGCCGGAATAAATAACAAGAGTCGCTTTGGAAACCAGATAACTGATTTTAAATAAATAATCACGACTTGTTAGCATGATTGCATAATTATGTGTTCATAATTATGCAAATGTATGTCTGTCCCCTGTCCAGGATGAGAATCGATCCCACGACCACGGCTCGTCAATACCAAGATGGAGACGATAGCTAGGTCAATGTTAAACAGCTCTACAAATGCAGTTCAATGGTTGAAGGACTTGAATCCATGAGACAGGTCCGATAATGGTAGATCTGGCGAAGAAAAGTGGAAAAGACATAGGAAATGTACCCAACCAAATTAGACAAAAAGTAATACTCTGATCAGTCAATAAATTATCAAGATTGGTTATAATTAGTAAGGTGTTCATATCCAAAAGATGGTGAATGAATCTAAAAAAATATATTTTCAGGAACGTGATCCACTCGACGAATACAACCAGACCTTCGTGATCTCCGAAGCAGCTCACTGGGACAGTCAGCAGCAGTTCAAGAAGACCAAGCCGATTGCCATCAAGGAGACGGATATAGGCGAGGGATGGGTGCGCGTGGAGCTGGCCTGGGCTGTGAGGGTGTGGCTGGAGGGGCGGGAGAGGCTGCACACTCTCCATGTGGCGTGTAGGACTTGTCAGGTAGGTTCATTGACAAATAGGTAACCTTTGGAACTCCAAATCTGGTCCCATTCATTCTCAATAAAACTGGTCTTACATCAAAAACTATGAGCACGATTAAGGCGATGATAGCTCAGTGGTAGTGACTTCGGATACCGCGGCGATGGTCGTGGGTTCGAATCCTACAATGAGCTTGAGCTTTCGGTGAAGGGATACATCGTGAGGAAACCATAGCACGGTGGTAGGTACTTTATAGTACCCCTACTGGCTGGCTACCACCCTCAAGTTGAAAATCAGTCACCAAACACCTATCGGTGTGTTCCGACAGCTGCACTTGAGAGCCAGTTCCCATCTAGGCTTTGTGTGCTTACCACCTTCGGCCACATCATCACTTACCATAGTGAGATTGTAGTCAAACACAAGCTTATCCAGAATAAAAAAAATTGAAGAAAAGATTAAAGTCAAAATAGTCTCAAGTTACTCTTAGAAGATTCATGAATCTAAAGGAAATAGCTGAATAAACAGTTATTCAGCTAATTCCTAGATATAGTTGTGTGATCGTCCCTGCCTCGAAAACTGGACCTGCTCTTGCCCTGCTTAGCCGATCTTATCTCAGTTTTCTCTTACAGCTGCGCCGCGCCCCACTCTCTTTCCACGAGAAGCACCGTCCGTTCCTCGTCCTCTACACCAAGTATGCTGGCAAACGTCGTCGAAGCAGAGCGTTAGACTGCACGGGGGGCACCAGCGAGTGCTGCAGGGAGCCACTATTCGTGAGCTTCAAGCAACTTGGCTGGGACGACTGGATCATCAGACCAGCTGGTTATCACGCCTACTTCTGTAAAGGCAGCTGCGCTCCTATATCCGCCGTCACCACGGCTGAGAGCTATCATCATAATATTATAAGGGTATGTTAATTATTTTTTTTTATGTCACAAGTAACACTGTTCGCGATTTAGGAGTAATCCACGACTCTAAGCTATTATTTGATGGCCACATTGATAACGTAGTGGCCAGAGCCTCGAGAGCACTAGGTTTTGTAATGCGTAGCTCTGTTAATTTCAAGAATGCCAAAACATTTAAAATCCTATACTGCACTTTCATCCGGTCTATATTGGAGTATGCCTCGCAAATTTGGAATCCCCGCTATGATAAATACGTAGCGCGATTGGAGAGGATTCAAATGAGGTTTATCAAGTTCCTATGCTTCCGTTTAAAGATTCCATTTAAGTCTTCCAATTATTTAAGCATCTGTAGAAAATTCCATATTCTTCCCCTTGTAAAGCGGCGTGAAATCGCAGATATCTCATATTTATTGAAAATAGCATCTAATAAAGTAGATTGTTCAGAATTACTTAGTAAAATAAACTTAAATATACCCTCTAGATCCTACCGCTACTACCCTACATTAAGTGTCTCAGTTGTCCATACTAATTATAGGCAAAATTCATTTTTGTGGAGAGCAAGCAACAACTTCAACAGCTTGGCTAGACAGCACGATTTAGATCTATTCTGCACAAGCGTTACATCGGCGAGGCGATTGCTAAGCAAAGATTTTTTTGTAACATAATACATTGCGTGTTAAATATATTGTTATTTATTATATTATATACTGTTATGTAATTTGTTTTATATCACTATAGACTAAAATAGAACAAAATTAACTAAATAATATTATACCTTTATCTATGTTAAATAATGTCATACCTACTTAACTTATATTGTCATCACAGAAATATTTATTAATCTAGTACTTATCCGTGAAGACCTGTTACTGGCTTCCTGGCGTGTAATCTTATATTATAGTCTGTAAGAGAATCAGCTGTTGGTCTTCCTATAAATAAATAAATAAAAAAAAAAAAAATTAAGATGTTGAATGAGCTCCCCATTACGGTATTCCCACAGCGCTATGATACGGGGTTCTTCAAAAAGGGCGTAAAAAGAGCTCTTCAAAGTGGCCACACATCGGCAATCATCCTGGTAATGCAAATGTCCATAGGCGGCGGTGACCACTTACGATCATGTGGACCGTCTGCCTGTGTGTCAACCTAATGACAAAAACAAAAGAAACATCACCCCTTGATATTCAGGAAAGGAAAACATGGTCATAAAACATAAAAACACGTGGTCCCATAATCTTTCAATGAATGTCTAATACAGCAAGATTTCTGACAGCTAATTTCTCCCTTCACAGAAATACTTCTACACAGTACCAGAGAAGAAGACAGACTTCAAGCCATGCTGTGCTCCCACCACCTTCAGCTCTCTACAGCTTTTGTACATGGACTCCAATAACACCGTGACGCAGAAGACTCTTCCTAACATGGTCGTAGAGTCTTGTGGTTGTATGTAATGTAATGAAGACAATTACTCCGAATGAACAAGTGGGTGTCAAAAGTGATGTTGAAACAGGATGTTGAACTATTATTGTGATGTGTTTACTTAAGCTAGATTTTATGATGAAAGTACATTTTCTTGAAAATTTCAACCGCGTTGGTTGGTTGGACAACAGTTTTTAATTCTACAAAGGTTTACGTAAATCGCAGTATAATATCAGTTACTAGTAGTAAACAATAAAATACAGAACACCTGTATTTTTCAAATACAACAACATCAAGAGATCATGTTAACTCACTCGTACCTTTACGCATTGTATGTCGATTGGCGACCAACTGTGGATGAACATATTTTGCGCGTGAATCGTAGTACGCTGATTGGCTAATAATTTCGCGCCAACGAAAAAATATGTTATTAAATATTCTGCACGAATGTAAACAAAAGCAGTCTTTAAATGAGGTATGTTAAAGTCTCTTTCAGGAAGTCGATTACTTACCGGCGCCGCGGGCGTGTAAATTTTGAAACATTCGTTCGGAGTTATCAAGAGGTTCGGAAAATTTGTTCGGAATTGTAAGACAGAGTTGGGTCAGTCAGAGTTTTCTCGTGCATATAATATGTCGACGAATTAATCATCTTTATTAGAGTTGTCGTTAAAAATAAACGCTCTTTTGTATCTTTTTGAATCATAAACATATCAAGTACGCTCACAGCAAAATATCAGAGATTCTTTCTTCTAAATAGGGCTAACTACTTAAGCATTTTGTGATAATGTTAATATAATGGTTTAGGTAAATCAGGAAATATGTGAATAATGAATTATAATCTTAAGAACATGTAAACAGGATGTTATGAAATCTGTTCTCCCTTCATCCAAGGTGAAGTCAAAATAATAAAATTGTATCTTCCAAATTAGAAAATGAACGTAGTTCACTATTTTATTGCATTTTGCAGAACTAGAAATAACCATTGCATTTATAATTAATATTTAATAACCTATATTTAAGTTCAAGTTATATTTATGCAAAGAGATTTTAAGTTAGTATAAGTTAAAAGTCTTTGTATTTATGTTTTTATAGGCATTTTATTGAAGGAGAGAAAAATGCAAATTTTATTCAAGCATATTCTTTTCTTCTCTTAAATGCCAATAAAAGTAAGTTGTAATTAATCATTTACGTATTTTATATGTAAATGTACTTTAGTATGATAAATTATCAAAATATTTTATTTTAGGTTAAGTAAGTAGGTACTAAATAGAATAATTTACCTTGAAATTCGGATATTTTTTGTTGAAATTGTTCCTATAGTTGTTCCTATGTATCAATTACATAATATACTGATATTTGCGTATTAAATTACTAACTAGGTATATTATTATTACAGATAGTGTAAAAAATACATCCTGATTTAATGTATGAAAGAAGAAATTATTGTAGGATATTATTTTCATGCACCTCAAAAAGTTAATGATTTTTGCATTTTAATTACGCATAAAAAGTAATTATTACTAATTATTAGTAATTATATACAAATTTGTACTTTTTGTTACAAGTTACATAATGCTCTAAGGTCAATTTTAACCTTTAAGAATTTAAGTTTTATCAATTTCAAGGTCAATTACCTTTAAATTTAAGTTTCATCAATTTCGAGCATTGCACTTTTTAATACAAATTCCAATAATTATCTCTGTTTAGGTTCCGTGAGTGTAAGACTGTACCACATCGTACTCGACCAAAGGCATTTGCGGTTAATTATAATAGTACCTACCTATTCGAATAAAAATATTTCATTGCATTATTGAGTACGGAACCATAGCTATGTGTGACCCAACACGCACTTGGCAGTTTTTAAATTAGCATACTAAAAATAACTATAATTATTGTAACTTTAGACTAAAGATTCTGTATATCAAACTCAATTCTCAAAACCCAGTTATCAAAAATCGTGTACTTAATACCTACAATAGAAAATCATATTTGTCAATTAATATCTATTAAATGAACGTGTCTGAGTATTATAGATGATAAGATGATGATTTCAATTCTATGCAAAAGTTATTCAATCGAAATTAAAAGTTTTACGAAGATTCAACCTAGTCGTTTTATTAAATCAATGCACTTTAATTATTACCAGTGCTCGCCCTCTGATCCAAATTCGACCAAATTGTTTTTAGGAAAAAAGTCTCTTCAATCAGATCAGTTAGATGGTAACATCGTCAGCCATTTTTCTTATTTTTTCAAGTTAAGGATATATAAATAAAAGGACTGTTCAAACGACACAACACATTCTTTATTTAAAAGGCAACAGATCACAATAAAAGTGCGTCTACCGTCAAACTGCAAAATGTACCGGACACGACACTGTGCGTGTGTGCGTGTCTTATATACATAAATACAATATCACTTACACAACTAATTACAAGACGCAAGTGTTTATCGACACCGCTCAATCAATACTTTTATATTAATTATTACATTTTGGGTTACGTTTCATTTCAACAGAATAATTTAGATAAAAAGGAATTTTAACAAGCAAAGTTGGCACCACTGTATTTATGTCAACTCATAAAGCGTTTGATTTTTGATGTGTAACAGCTTTCCTGCAATGTGTGGGAGTGATTTCGTGAAAAGGGACGGATTTGGGTAATTTTATTTCCTCTATTGTAGTGCAGGCAAAGGGTTTTAGCCCATACAGCCTCAAACTTAAAACTCATTTATTGACCAATGAGCGCGCGCGGTGGTACAGTTGGCTGTCAGATGGTACCAACTCATTTCCTGAGAATTTGGTACATGTATGGTATTACAAAAGTGAGATGTCAGATGTTACACATCATACACGACTACTGTATGGCTCGCTTGTTTTTTTTTTTATGAAACTTCACCCAAAATACAGTGAAATCACGTTCATGAATTAAATAGAGAGTGCCCAGACAACACTCCGTCTACACAATGTTATAATTATAATAATAAATCACAGAATTTGAGGATACAAGCATATGTCCAAGTTTTATGTGCAGAAATAAGAAATTGATGCAGACGGTTTATGATGTATTTTTGCAATTGCTACCAGTTGCAGGACAGTTGCTTACAATTTTCGTGGCAGTAATTTTATAGTTACCTGTTCTGACGAATCAAAGGGAATGAACAATGAAATGGTAAATACAAATATTATTAACAAAAATATTTATATTCCAAGTAGATGTGAAAAAGGTGTTGTTTCTATTTTATCTGAATAGATTTAATTTAATTTAGGATGGAACTAACATTTATACTTTAAGGAGAAAACTCCCTAAATAAACGTAGAAAAATATCAGTAAAATCACGGCGCCACGACATGCGATTCAAAGTTCTTCAATCTCGGCAGCACATTAGCAATGCCCCAGTTTTCTCTTTCTATCACGGCTCATCTGTAGTTCCTGTAGCCTATAAACGCTCCAGGGGTATTAAAAATAATCTATTGTATTTTCTGCCAGTTACAACCTGTTATTTAAAAAATAGAACATTGTCTTTTTCGTAAGCTATTGTCACGATCAATGAACCACTTACAATCTAATAGCGAATGTCTCAAAACCAATTGCAATTGCAAGATACATAGTAAGGTTTTGCTTTACATTTATACTGTCTTAATTATTAATAAATAGGACGGATGAAGTCACCAAGATATGTTAATAACAACCATAGATTTCATTATAGAATTAATCTGGATTATATCAATTTATATTACTAGGTTATTTTTGTATACTATCGAATCTGCCATAGGCTTGACTAGATTCAGAAAGTACTTAAATTTTAATGCCATTTGATTATGGCACTTAATAAAAGGTACATACATAAATGGCACAATTATTTAAATTTCCGCGCAAATTGGACAAATTAGAATGGGGTACTTGTACGCACTAGAATTTTTAATACTAATTACGACTTAAATGCTAAAAACAAGTTTTGGAATGATTTTGACGATCACAAGCCTTGGTTTAAATTTGGTATGGTATACAGGATGTTATGATTTTGATACTCTTTTTTAGAAGAATTTTTGAAACTACATAATACTTACCAAAAATGATTAAATCTCTTCGTTTGAAAAATAATATCAAAATCACAACAATCTATAAAAATCAAAAATTAAGGCACTACGCGTTTCGAGTTATTTACTTAGAGTATATACCCGATTCAACGTATGACATTAAAGTAATGCATTCGTTAAAAAATATCAAATTAATGTTTTTATTATTAATTCTAACATTAGACACGCATTACTGAAGCCATACAACAAACATAAAAATCGATACTAATCTCTTTTGAAAGCACCATGTATAATCGAACATCGAAAAAAATATCAAAAACACATCTACCTAAATATAAAATATATTTTAACTTTGTGACTATATCACGAATAAATTATAATAAAGAAGTAAAGATTTAAATAGCAGAATTAAATATGTGTGAGAACATAATCATTATGCTTATGTACACGATTCGAAATATTCCCCACTGAATAAAACTTTTAGACGGAGCAATAATTTATTTTGATATCTATCGCTCATAATATTAAGTTCTATTTTAAATAAATTGTACCGGCTAATAAAGATACTTTTTGAAACTATGTTGGGTTGAACGAAAATTTTCCCTGGTTTATGATAGGAATCTTATCAAAATTGTTTCAGTGTAAGGTTTATCTTTAAACAAACGTTTTTAATTTTCAGTCAAATTTATGTATTTGTCAGTAATTATTCGTAGACGTCAGTTGTGCTTGTTTTAAGTAAGGGAGTCATTCTTAAATAAATTATTATCTTACGTCTTTTAACAACAGATATCTATTTTGCTTTTGAGTTTACCTTAACCTAAAAAGAGTCCTCCTAATGGCGTATCTAAATTTAGTTTTGATCATTTTATAATAAAAACAATGTTAGTTATTCAATCCAATCTTTGAATGTGAATAATTATAACCGTTTGTCTGAACTCGAGGCAGTTTATTATTTTTGTATTGACACCTAGTGTCTATATTAAAAGTCAACCGACATGTTTTGAGTTTAATTAGATAGTAAAATTGCAATTTTTCACTTGATTGTCACTTGATAGTCAAGTGACAATCAAGTGAAAAATTGCAACTTTTATTTTATACATTTCGTATTAGTCACACTTAAAATAAGATCTCAAGATTTAGTGCGCACGTGTGTATTATTCATGACATTTGTTATACATATTCGAAAATGAGTAGGACCTAAATCTGGATATCATATTATAAATAAATAAACTCTTAAACCATTTCGGTGGAAAATAACAGACATTTACCGCTTTTGTCAGCAATAGCTGACATTTACAATCGTGAGCTAAATATGAACATGATACCGTTATTGTCAGCAGATGCTGACACTGACTATTAATTACTTGTCTCCGGCAGTGGTGAGCTTGGCAGTTTCGCTGTCGGAAGGTGGCGCCGGCTCAGTGGTCTGAACCTTGATGACGGTCGGTATAGGCGTGGTCGGGGGTTCAGGTCTCGTGGCTACTGTCAGCACGCCTGAGTTTACGTCTTCTATTGCTTTACGTAGCTGGAGAAGGAATTATTGAATAAGAAATAGTTTGTTTTTGTGTTATGTTCATGTCTCCACAAGTTAATGAGTTATCTGATAACTATGTTATCCAATTATGATGAAGGCTTTGTGTGCTTACCACCTTCGGCCACATCATCACTTACGATGGTGAGATTGTGGTCAAATACAAGCTTATCCAGAAAAAAAAACTAGCTGTCTCCCGCGGTTTCACCCGCAATCTGGAGGGATCTTATCTTTTCCCGAGAATAAAAAGTATCCTATGTCTTATCCTATGCCAAGTTTCATCAATGCCAAGTTTCTTCAAAATCCGTTCAGCCGCTCTTGAGTTATAAATGGTGTAACTAAACCGTTGTTTTATATATATTTAGATGTTTTATATTTACCTCCTTGAGTGAAACGACGCCAATGAGTCGTCCAATGGCAGTCACGTACGCTCTACTCACACCTAGCGTCGAGAACAACGAGTGGACCTGAAACAAAACATTTTTTTTTTTATGTCACAAGTGACAACGAGGCAGGCGGGTCACCTGATGGTAAGTGACAACCGTCGCCTATAGACATTGGCAATACCAGGGGATTGCTAATGTGTTGTACACCTTATTAAGGCGAACTGGCTCTCAAGTGCAATTGCCGGAACACACCAACAGGTGCTTGGCGACAGATTTTCAACTTGAGGGTGGTAGCCAGCCAGTCGAGTACTACAAAGTACCCTACCACCGTGCAGTGGTTTCCTCACGATGTTTTCCTTCACCGAAAGCTCAAGCTCATTGTAAGGATTCGAACCCACGACCTTCGCCGCGGTATCCGACGTCACTTACCACTGAGCTATCATCGCCTTACAACCTATACTTTGACATTTAGGTACGTCATACTGATACCATTTTATTAGTACATTATAGTATAGGGAGAGTTTATCATAGTAAACGAAGAGTAAATTATAGTACAACTAGAGTACATTATAGTACAGATAGAGTAAATTATAGTACAGATATAGTACATTATAGTACAGATAGAGTACATTATAGTACAGATAGAGTACATTATAGTGCAGATAGAGTAAATTATAGTACAGATAGAGTACATTATAGTACAGATAGAGTACATTATAGTACAGATAGAGTACATTATAGTACAGATAGAGTACATTATAGTACAGATAGAGTAAATTATAGTCCAGATAGAGTACATTATAGTACAGATAGAGTTCATTATAGTACACATAGCATGGGGTTCTTCAAAAGAGTAAAAAGATTTATTTAGATTAGATTATGCAAGGTCGGTAAAGCGCTCGTAACGCCTTTGGTGTTGTAAGCGTCCATAGGATACGGTAACCGCTTACCATCAGGTGGTTATAAGCTTGTTTGCCACCTAGTGGTAAAAAAAACAAAGAGCAATACAGAAAGAGTAGTTCCTACAAATAGAGAGCATTATTTTACAGGGAGAGTGCATTATAGTACAGGTAAAGTACATTATAGAACAAATAGAGTACATTATAGTACAGATAGAGTACATTATGGTATAATACCTTGAGTAGCGAGGTCCTCTCGACAAGCTGGAAGGGCGCAGGGTCGATGTGGCAGATGTACAGGTTCTCGTCTTCATATTCCATATCGTCTGGATTCTAAACACAAAAACTAAAATGTAAGAATAAAATCTAATATTTCTAGAAGAACGCTTTTGCCAAGTTTTTTTTACATCCGGATAAGTTTGTGTTTGACCGCAATATCACTATAGTAAGTATCCTATATTCTATTCCAGGATATGATCTACCTGTGTGCCAAGTTTCATCAAAATCCGTTCAGTAGTTTTTGCGTGACTGAACGAAGATCACATCACACCCTAACAAACCTTTACATTTATTATAGCTGTAAGAAGTACAATTTTGATTGTGGATCTTATTCGTCTTTCCTATAGGTTCAAAGTCAAAGTCAAAACAATTTATTCAGTTTAGGCCCTAGGTTCCTTCCTAGAAGGGCACTTATGAAGGTCGAATTACAAAAGTTACCAGTCCACAAGTTATCAGTTCCACTGAGAATAACCAGCAAGAAACTTTTTTTTTTTATTCTGAATAAGCTTGTGTTTGACCACAATCTCACGATGGTAAGTGATGATGTGGCCGAAGGTGGTAAGCACACAAAGCCTAGATGGGAACTGGCTCTCAAGTGAAGCTGTCGGAACACACCGATAGGTGCTTGGCGACAGATTTTCAACTTGAGGGTGGTAGCCAGCCAGTCGGGTACTACAAAGTACCCTACCACCGTGCTATGGTTTCCTCACGATGTTTTCCTTCACCGAAAGCTCAAGCTCATTGTAGGATTCGAACCCACGACCTTCGACGCGGTATTCGACGTCACTTACCACTGAGCTATCATCGCCTATAATCAGCAAGGTTACATTTTATAAATATTTTTGGACTACCTGACTATATTGGAGTTTTTATTCAAACGATAACTTCAACATACCATGTCCCTCTTGCGTGCAATCTGCAGCATCTTGTCGAAGTCAATCTCTTTGGCCATCTCAAGATGTTCCCACGCCTTCTGGTCTTCGGGGGACATGTCACACACTCGCTCTCGAGGCTACATAATACAAAAAGTACCATGTCAATAGGGATGGTGACTGACATATAAAAAAAAACCGGCCAAGTGCGAGTCGGACACGCGCACGAAGGGTTCCGAAAAAAAAGGCAAAAAATTCACGTTTGTTGTATGGGAGCCCCCCTTAAATAGTTATTTTATTTTGTTTTTAGTATTTGTTGTTATAGCGGCAACAGAAATACATCATTTGTGAAAATTTCATCAACAAGTTACATTCAACTGTCTAGCTATCGCGGTTCTTGAGTTACATCCTGGTGACAGACAGACGGACAGACAGACAGACGGACAGACAGCGAAGTCTTAGTAATAGGGTCCCGTTTTTACCCTTTGGGTACGGAACCCTAAAAACGATAGTTTATATGGACGTTTGTATGAAATACGTACTTGTGACGTCATAAATATGCAGCATCAACAGGCCTACTCTTTGTCGTTAAATTAGTAATTAAAAATCATAGAAAGGCGTAATTATACAACGTGTTCGCTATTTTCTAGTATTTTTAGATGTTTTATGCACTAGTTAATATTAGATTTTTTTTTAATACAGTTATCATCCCAATTAGGAATCATTAACATTTAAACAGCCAGTAGACCAAAGGCTGTCAAACAACCTACTCTTAAACCTACTGAATATACATATAAAATTTCATCAAAATCGGTCAAGCCGTTTCGGAAGAGTAGTAGGTACTCTTCCGAAACGGTAACAAATTATTGAATTAAACAGCCGGACCGATGTGGATGAAATTTTGTGTGTGTATTTCAATGGGTTTCTCGATGGTTTGAAAACCAAATTGGACCAGGTAGGTGGCGCTGGAATCGGGTTCTAAGTTTTGTATTAATTTAATAGCACGACGACGTCTGCCGGGTCCGCTAGTTTAAAAAAATTGCAAGATGTATTTTATTTTCAGTTACGATTTAATCTCCATGATTAAAAGCGGTTACTTACCAATTGTACTTTTTTATTGATAGAGGGGCTTCGTGGTAGAGATGGAGACAGCTGATCAGGTAGACCACCTTCCACATCCTGAAGCAATGTGGACCTCTTGAATATTGCCTCAAATGCCGCGCGGATCCTGTTATTAGACAGACAAGGTGCTTAGTGGTCGTAGATTCGAATTTTACAAGACAAGGAGCTTGAGTTTCCAGACAAGGAAAACATAGCGTACTTTGTGAGCCAGTTCTTTCAGATGTATGCTTAATGGGTATGTAGAAAATTGGAGCCATCGAATCCAGATGCCCCAATTTCCAAAAAAACGATTATCCGAAAATTGAATTGATCCGAGAAGTTACCACCGGTTCGGAAGTCAGCCATCAACAGAGAAGAACCGGCAAGAAACTCAGCAAAGTTACATTTTTTTTTTAATGTCACTAGTGACAACGCGGCAGGCGGGTCACCTGATGGTAAGTGACTACCGTCGCCTATAGACATTAGCAATACCAGGGGGATTGCCAATGTGGTTACCAAGGGCAAGGGCAACTGGCTCTCAAGTGCAACTGCCGGAACACACCAACAGGTGCTTGGCGACAGATTTTCAACTTGAGGGTGGTAGCCAGCCAGTCGAGTACCACATAGTACCCTACCACCGTGCTGTGGTTTCCTCACGATGTTTACCTTCACCGAAAGCTCAAGCTCATTGTAGGATTCGAACCCAGGACCTTCGCCGCGGTATCCGACGTCACTTACCACTGAGCTATCATCGCCTCAAAAATATTTACATTTTATAAATATTTTTGGACCTTGGATATTGGCTTTTGTTTTTCAAATGTTTAACAATTTTACTATCAAAGTAATACAAAAATACATAAAAAATGATAACCCGCATTAGTTCCCTACATAGGTCCACCTATCTCCCCCTTAAGTTTGTCATACAACTTACCGGACACCCTGTATATGTAAATATGCAGCGCTACAACACTAGCGAAAGGATTACTTACACCGGCACTGTAAGGGATTATGAAAAAGAGTGAGGCATTATGGCTTGAATTAGTTGTTTTTGTAAACAGTCGCACTTACCTAGTTTCAGCGCCAGTGACGGTGGTGTAGACATTCGGCTGAGGTGAAGTGGGAGAGTGCAGGCCACTGGGCGGATGGGGGGACAAGCCCCGGGTGAGTGTGAACGAGTTCGTCTTCTTTAGGATTGACTTTGGACGGAACAGCTGCCCTGGAGCTGGTGGGGTGAACATGTTGGGATTACTTTAAGGTTTTATATAGAATTTTCTAATGTGTCGTAAAACTTTATTAGGTTGTCGTCAAACACAAGCCTATGAATATTTAAAAAAGGAGTAAAAGAAATAATAAAAAGTTTCATCAATTATTGTTTACTTTAAATTACCAGTATAGTAGGCCAGTTTGCTAATAAAGTTCATAACAATTGATTCATAATAACTACTTAATTAATAAAGAAATTTTCGGCATACCCGGTAAAAGTCCTCCTTGGTCTTTAGTGGTGAGAGAGGATCCTCTCGTCATACCGGTCCCAGGGATTTGGAGCATGTCAGGTGCTGGTGTCACCTGAGGGAAGACCACAGTTGTTACTCTGGTATTCAAATCTTCCAAGAGAAAGGTGGGAAGACCCATGTTACGTTTCAAGGACTCCACTAAACGCGACATGGTGGCTTTCGGGATCAACCCTGGGAAGTGGGAGGACCTGGCTGGCAACCGCAGCGGGTGGAGGAGGTCTCTGGTTGAGGGACCAGCACCTATCGGGGCCCACGATAGGTGCTGGTTTCACAATTTATCGGAAAGCGTGAGAAGAGACACATGAGTGCGGGAGTCGCTTCACCAACTCAGCCATCAAGCGACCCTCAGTTTAGGTGCCAAAAATGTGGACGCTACTGTCGCTCCCGTATCGGACTGGACAGTCACTAAGGCCTGCCACTTGGACGCTGTTTAGATCATCTATTTAAGATATATAAGGTCTTTATATTCAAATCTTAGTTGGACCCATTGAATCTCTATTATCATCATCATATCAACTAGAAGACGTCCACTACTTGACAAAGGCCTCCCTTAAGGATCTCCACAATGGCCGGTCTTGAGCTATTCGCATCCAGTGGCATCCCGCGAATAATAATAATCCCCATATCAATATAATAGAGTGGGCGCGTCTTATGGGGAGCGAGACAAAGAAAACGATCTTCGTAATAAAACTCTAATACTGATTGATTTATAGAAGCTTTGACGAGTTCTAATAAGGGGGTTTTAAAAATCCTTTCCCTAAGGCGGTTAAATATGGTCATGAAAGTTTGTATAATAATGTTAAAAACGTGGAAGTTGGTATTTTGGCTTTTGAAAAACATTTGAGAAATAGAAATATTCAGAGGTGTTTGCTAATTCCATCGGACACACGGACAGTTTTCAATTGACTTGATTTTACATACGCTTCGGTTCTATAGAATCTCCAACGACACTTGTTTTATTTAAATATTTTTGGTATTCCAAATTCTATATCGTCCTAAAGACTCAAATTTCATGCTGACGTAAATGAACCTTATCATAAATGTAGAAGGTTTATTATTGGATGACATTACTAAGTAAAACTTACAAAAATAAAAAATTACAAGATAATTTATTGAAACATAATTTAATTTGTAAAACTTCGTTGACTTAGCAATTTTATATTAATATTTGTGATTAATTGAATTGAATAAATTTGTATAATTAAATGTAGTGACTAAAAATATTTGCACGCCATCATGGCAAAACATTAATTCATGTATACAGAGTGAATTTTTCAAGTGGGCGTGGATGGCCAAATACTAAACTAAAGGGAATATCGAAAAATGCTGAAAGGAGTCTCGAGGCCGATTTTGATTAAAACTAAAACTGCATCATTCGATTTTCGAAAAAATATTTACCCAAGCCAGGAATCAAACGATGATTTTGAAACACAAAAAAAAAAATACACAGCCTGTATTATTACACCATCCGATAATGTTGCTAATAAGGATCAAATTCTCAGATGTAATAACATACGGCAAACTTAAAGAAAGTGCTCTTATTTAATAAATTGATTAACATTTTTTGTATTTTCATACAAAATATTGCACTTATCCTATCGTACTATCAAAATGTTTGAAATAATTACTTTTTTAGACCAATGTATTTACCATGTTTCTGGCTAATTATTATTATAAACAGTTGCTGGGTGTGCTCACCTCGAACCGGCTAGGCCTGCGCACCCGCTTACGCTCAGCGTCCCTGTCTCGATCCCTCTCGCGCTCCCTCTCCCGGTGCCAGGCGGCGGCCACATGCAGCCTTCTGGCGCGCCCAACCTGCCGCTCGATCACCTGCACCAGCTCCCAGCGGTGGATGGACCCCAGCAGCACCATGGACGCAGGACCTTCCACCAGCGGGAAGCTCTTGATCATCTGCCAATCAAATCAGTTTAGGCCCTGGTAAACTCAAAAATATCTTTATTCATATCACAAGTATTTTTAATCGTCACAATTGTTTGATTCATGTCTTTGCTCGGACGGTTGCTTTTGCTGAGAAGAGCCGGCAGTAAACTCAGCAATTACCTACTCTTTTTTAAAAAGCAACTTAGACCTATTACATTTAATAATTATTTGTATAGTCTCACTGATAATGTATGTGTTATGGCGGCAAAAAAGGAATAAAGTAAGACACTTATGAACGTTTACAATTTACTCTACCACCGGTTCGGAATACACTTATGCCTAGGCCGCACTCATCGCGATAACATTAGGGCGATAAACTTCGTCTTCGGTCTACGGCGAATCGTCGCAGCCACACCATGCGCGTTTGAAGTTTATCACGATGTACAAATGCATAAAACAATATGGAATGTGGTCTCGCAAGCGGAGTTCATCGCGATAAAACCCTTTGATGTGCGAGAGTTTACCGACAGCGGAGCGATGAGCCTGAAGCTTCGCCCGAAGTGCCGATGTATTCGCGAATACCTGGCTACATACATCGAGATAGCCCGAATGTCCGCGTTATCGCGATGAGTGCGGCCTAGGCATAGAGTAAGTATAATTTACCTTGTTCTCTTTGAGCAAGTCCTTCAGCTGTTGGAAGGTCATCTTGTTCCAGATGTACTTCACGTCACGTACCATAAAGTCTTCCACACATATGTCGTACATACCTGAGACAATTATGTATTTTTTTTATTTGTTTCATATAACAATAAAACACACAATCATAAATCTGTGTACTGTGGACGGATTGCAATGAAATTTCATCAGAAGGTTGCGTGTTCAGATCTCGTCGGGGTAGTCTATATTGAGGAGCGAGGTGTTAGACTCCTCCATTGAAAAGGAAATATCTTCCACCAGGCTAGGTCTTCGTGGCTGGGGGCCGCGGTCCAACTGTTGATGTTGGAAGTTTGTATATATGCAGATTGCTTGGAAAACTTCGATAGCGCGATGTAGATTATTGGAGCGCCATCTATCAAGGAGTCGTGAGAACTATATCTGTGCTGGAGATAGATGTCGCTACATCTATATACTAGCGGCCCGCCCCGACTCCGCACGGGTAGCAGACCATGTACGCCCTACATTTTTATTTATAATCTGTATTGGTCGACATGGTTGCTGTAAAGGGCAATTTTGATCTTAACTAAATGCACAACGTATGTCTCTTGTTCTTTTCCTTATCTCACGCTAGGTGGGGTCGGCACAACATGTTTTCTTCCACTCCGCTCTATCACTAGTCGTCTCCGTACTCACACCTTTCATATGCATATCATTCTTCACGCCATCCGTCCACCCATACCTTCTTCTACCTTCCTCTACCTCTATATCAATCCACACTCATGCTCAATACTCTTTTTGTTACATGCCTTTCATCCCTCCTCATGACAATGCACAACGTATGTAACATCTTTAATTGGATAAGGATTAATACTGTATTGTTTGTTTTATTATATGTAAGGATACTACACTAGCTGCCCCTCGCGGTTTCACCCACGTTCCCGTGGAATCTTATGTTATTCTAATCCATTTTATATCTGTTATGCTAATCTATTTGTATGCCAAGTTTCATCAAGATCGGTTAAGTGGTTTCGGGGTTAATCGCGGGCCACCATTGTGACCCTAGAATTTTTTATATATTAATATTATAATAATTGTTATAATACTTATGTATGAACAAGTAAGCTTGTTAAATTGAAGTAAAAAATACATTTAATTCTAATATAAATTCAATTCTCTTGCCTTTCTTGCATTTCAGTAGTTGCCATTCATCAGGAGAGTTTACTAGATTAGATTATTCATTTTAATAGGTATATAATAGTCATATTAACATTAACAACATCGTGGTTTGCATCTGTATAAATAAAATTGCAATAACATATCATGTTTTATTTTGTTCTCCTACTAATATATGCAAGTGTGTTTGTGTTGGCTTGTAACTACTCGGCTAGCAAAACAACATTTATTTACTTCAGTCTGACAAGAATGCAGGCGGGTCACCTCATGGTAAGTCAATTTAAGGCGATGATAGCTCAGTGGTAAGTGACGTCGGATACCGCGACGAAGGTCGTGGGTTCGAATCCTACAATGAGCTTGAGCTCTCGGTGAAGGAAAACATCGTGAGGAAACCACAGCACGGTGGTAGTGTACTTTGTAGTACCCGACTGGCTGGCCACCACCCTCAAGTTGAAAATCTGTCGCCAAGCACCTATTGGTGTGTTCCGACAGCTGCACTTGAGAGCCAGTTCCCATCTAGGCTTTGTGTGTTTACCACCTTCGGCCACATCATCACTTACCATGATGAGATTGTGGTCAAACACAAGCTTATCGAGAACAAAAAAAAACCGTCGCCTATTAGACATTAGCAATACCAAGGGGATTGACGACTTTTTTACAGTGCCTTAAACTGGCTACCTCCTTCAACTTGAGGGTGGTAGCCAGCCAGTCGAGTACTACAAAGTACCCTACCACCGTACTATGGTTTCCTCACGATGTTACTTCACCAACAGCTCATACTATGATTATTTAAAACCACGACTTTAGCCGCACAATCCGACGTCACTACCACTGAGCTAATATCCTACTAATCCTACTAATCTTGCTAATATTATAAATGTGAAAGTTTGGATGGATGTATGTTTGTTACTCATTTACGCCAGAACGGCTGAAGGGATCTGGATGAAATTTGGCATGGAGATAGATTATAGTCTGGAATAGCACATAGGCTACTTTTTATCCCGGGAAAAGATAAGATCGCTCGGTAACGCGGGTAAAACCGCGTGGAACAGCTAGTATTATAAATGCGAAAGTATGTTTGGATGTGTGTGAAGATGTGTATATGTTTGTTACTCTTTCACGCAAAAATGACTGTATGGATTTTAATGAAACCTGGCACACCGGTAGATCATATACTGGAATAACATATAGGATACTTTTTATCCCGGGAAAAGATAAGATCCCTCGGGAACGCGGGTGAAACGGCGGGGCGGAAAACCAGTCGCTTATAACTTATTTTTTAATTAGGTAATTCACAAAACTAGTAATATACTCACGACTAGCAGAAGACAGCAGGTCAGGTAAGTAAGGCAGCTTCTTGATGAGAATGATGCTGTCGAAGCAGGAAGGCTGCAGCAGCGACGCGACGGCATTGGCTGATAGCACTGCCGCCATTATTGGCAGCAAGTGGGTCACCTGCAGGCATTCATCATCATCACCCATTGCTGGGTACTAGGATTCCTAACTATACTGTTAAAAACAGTATTGCACTATTTTTTTAATTCTGAATAAGCTTGTGTTTGACCACAATCTCACCATGGCAAGTGATGATGTCACCGAAGGTGGTAAGTACACAAAGCCTGAACTGGCTCTTAAGTGCAGCTGTCGGAACACATCGATAAGTGCTTGGCGATAGATTTTCGGCTTGAGGGTGGTAGCCAGCCAGTCGTTTACTACAAGGTACCCTACCACCGTGCTATGGTTTCCTCACTATGTTTTTCTTCACCAAAAGCTCAAGCCCATTGTAGGATTCGAACCCGCAACCTTCGCCGCGGTATCCGACACTACCACTGAGCTATCTGGCCTAAACTGAATTGACCACCTAAGTAATGACGTCAGAATGACACGGAAACTTCACTCAAACTCAAAACTCATTTATTCAGTTTCGTCCCTGGTAAGGCACTTATGAACGTTACAATTGACTCTACCACCGGTTCGGAATACACTTAAACTGAGAAGACTCCGGCAAGAAACTCAGCAAGGCAAATTTTCAAAGAAACTTTATTTCTCAAAGAAAATAACAATGCAAAAAATAAGTTGAAACACAAACAAATTAAAACAGTTTTCAGAAAGAAATAAAAAGAAAACATTCAAAGTATTAAAAAAGAAAAGTTGTTAGCGAGCTTAGACAACCTAAATTAAAAAAACCGGCCAAGTGCGAGTCGGATCCGTTCCGTAAAAAAGGCAAAAAAATCACGTTTGTTGTATGGGAGCCCCCCTTAAATATTTATTTTATTTAGTTTTCAGTATTTGTTGTTATAGCGGCAACAGAAATACATAATTTGTGAAAATTTCAACTGTCTAGCTATCGCGGTTCTTGAGATACAGCCTGGTAACAGACAGACGGACGGACAGACAGCGAAGTCTTAGTAATAGGGTCCCGTTTTTACCCTTTGGGTACGGAACCCTAAAAATACTTTAACGTACCTGACCAGTCATTTCGCTGACAATGACTATAGTGGAGACGGTGTGTGTCACTGCGCCGGTGAACGCAGCTGCGCCCACCACTGCATACCCACCTGGAAATATACTACTATGTTCAAATACATTTCGACTTTACACCCGCTGGAATCTACTATCCATATATGGTGCCATTTTTAATTAGGTACAAGCTAATTTAATCCCAGTAAGTCTAACAAAAACCATAAATAATAGATTAAAAAATTAAAAAAACACGCTTTTATAGTAAATCAAACTAAAATGTAATAAATCCTACTAATATTATAAATGCGAAAGTTTTTTTGGATGTGTGTGAAGATGTGAATATGTTTGTTACTCTTTCATGCAAAAACTACTGTATGGATTCTAATGAAACTTGGTACACAGGTAGATCATATACTGGAATAATATATAGGATACTTTACATCCCGGGACAATGAAGATCCCTCAGGAACGCGGGTGAAACCGCGGGGCGGAAAACTAGTAATCTATATAAATAAAAATGAATCACTAAATGTGCTAAGCGCAGAACTTGAGAACGAGTCCCCTCTTTGTTTTGAAATCTGTCCGGACAGCTATTAACATAGAAAAAAACCAATGTTACTTTGTTTTAGAGAAATAGGGCTGAACAAGGTCTTCTGGGACAGCTAGTTTTCAATACATTTTATCTGTGAAGTGCTTTTACTGGAGTAATGAAGAGATGAGTTTTTAATATTACTAAGTCTAGGTATAATGACTACAAATTTTAATAATATAATAGACTTGATATAATTTTTTTTTATTTCTTTTGTAATTTGTAATAATGTAATTGTTACGCCTTACTGGCAGGATATGTGGAACTTTATTATTTTGTATGACATCTTGTATACCATATTCAAGCAAATAAATGTATTTGTATTTAAGGATACTGTGAATATCAAAAAAATAATTTTGTTGCAAAAAAAAATGCGTGCCCAAAAAGTTACCCAAGTCAAAAACCTCTGAAAAAAAAGTTACCGGGCAGTATCTTCTGTATGTGTCCTCCGTAGGCGACCCCGAGTGGACAGAAGTAGTGCATCACCTCGCCGGTGAAGCGTCCCAGCGAGGCGCCCATCTTGAAGGCCGGCACGAAGATACCCGCCGGCACCGGCAGCGTGCACGACACCATGCTCAGGAAGAACTGCACCAGCCGCACACAACCAACAGAACGTTACATACTAGTCGTTATTTAGTTTAGCCTGTCAGTTCTTTCTTGGGACAATCGGGGTTTCAGAGTCCGCACCACTTGGTTCTCAAATGGGACAATCGGGACGATGACATTTACTTCAAAATTGGGCGCGAATTTGGAAATTTTGAAAACAGTGCGCGATTTGACGAGTTGTTTGACAGGTTAATTTTGCGAGTCAATAGATAATTTTACTATGTAGGTAACTAATGCGGGTTATAATTTTTTTATGTATTTTTGTATTACTTTAAGAATAAAATTGTTAAACATTTGAAAAAAAAGCCAATATAGTCAGATGGTCCAAAAATGTAATGTAATGGCTAAAAAATGTAACCTTGCTGAGTTTCTTGCCGGTTCTTCTCAGTTGAACGCTGACTTCCGAACCGGTGGTAACTTCTGTAATTCGACCTTCATAAGTGCCCTCCTAGAGCCTAAACTGAATAAATGGCTTTGACTTTGACTTTGATACACTTATTTATAATTCAAATCCAAATAAATCTTTATCAAATAACCTTATTACAGTTCAATTTCAAATATATCTTTATTAAATAAACTTATTACAAGTATTTTTAATCGTCAATTTGATTCATGTAAAATTCTAACGCTCGGTTCGGTTGCTTTTGCTGAGAAGAGCGGGCAATAAACTCAGCAATTACTCTTTTAAAAAAAAAGAAACTTAGACCTATTTATTACATTTAATAATTATTTATATAGTCTCACTGATAATATATGTGTGTTATGGCGGTAAAAAGGTAATAAAGAAATGGAATATAGTTACCGAGTGATTTAGTAAACAACAAACTCAAGCAGGCCTTGATAAGGCACAAAAATTTGTCACTTATGAACGTTACAATTGACTTAATTTCATATTATATACGACCCTAACAAAAATACCGCTTCTTTCTTTTCTTGTTTTGAGTTCGATACAATTTTTTTTAATTTTTTTTTCATTTTAAGAGAAAAACACGGGCAGTCGGGGGTCCCCCGTTAGGAACGATGTTTTTTTTGCAATCTGCTAAAGAAAGAGAGGAGACATGTATCTGCTACCTGTGCTACGTGATTACGCACCTACATTTATTAAGTTACATCTTTAAATTTCTATGATCCTGGTAAACGTTTTGAATTGATAAAAACTATAACAATTTTTGTACATAAATAATTCTGCATTAGATTTCAAGATAATAGACTAGCAAACATATAAGGGGAACTTCACATTTTTTTGTCGTGTTATTAAATAAACCTTTATCGAACAACTACATAGAGCATAGAGGTAATATTTGTATAACATACACAGAAAATGTATAAGGTTTTGTTTATTAAAATACCCTTAAGGTTTTGTCATTAACATCAAACAAAATGTATCCGACGAGGATGGGATTCGAACCCACGCGTGCAGAGCACATTGGATTAGCAGTCCAACGCCTTAACCACTCGGCCACCTCGTCACATACATCATATTACCAATTAAGGAAATATTTAGCATTTTTAACAAAAATGCATTTTTCATTATTACGTAATTTACAATACTAATAGTACAAACAAATTTATTAAGCTCCGCTTCGTTGTCTGATCAGAAAATGTGACCTAAACTTGTAAGGCAGGCGGGTCGCCTGATGGTAAGTGAAAACCGTCACATATAGACATTTTAGCTAAGCACGGAGATTACCAATATGTTGTCCAACTTTTTACAATGCCTTAAACAACTGTAAAACGTCTCTCAAGTGCAACAGCCGGAACATACGAACAGGTGCTTGGCAACAGATCCAACTTTGCAGCCACCGCGCTGTGGTTCCCTGACGATGTTTTACTTCACCGAAACCTCGAGTTCATTATAGGATTCGAACCCAAGACCTTCGCTGCGGTATCTGTGACAACACTGAGACTTACTCATATCACTGTCTGAGTAGCTGTTGCTAGGTAAGCTAATTAGCTAAACTAATTTTGTTTTTTTTTTTAAATTCTGGATAAGCTTGTGTTTGACCACAATGTCACCATGGTAAGTCGAAGTCAAAAACATTTATTCAGTTTAGTC
Source organism: Ochropacha duplaris (assembly GCA_951361185.1). Classification (NCBI taxonomy): domain Eukaryota; kingdom Metazoa; phylum Arthropoda; class Insecta; order Lepidoptera; family Drepanidae; genus Ochropacha; species Ochropacha duplaris. The sequence continues at coordinate 735,017 of OX592715.1, read as the reverse complement.
CCTAGAAGGGCACTTATGAAGGTCAAATTACAGAAGTTACCACCTAGAAAGTAAGTGATGATGTGGCCGAAGGTGGTAAGCACACAAAACCTAGATGGGATCTGGCTCTCAAGTGCAGCTGTCGGAACACAACGATAGGTGCTTGGCGACAGATTTTCAACTTGAGGGTGGTAGCCAGCCAGTCGGCCAATCCAACCTATCCGTCTGTTCCCCAAGTTGCACTTGAGAGCCAGTTTCCTCCAAGCTAAGTGCTTACCACCTCCGGCCACATCACTTACCGTAGTAAGAATGTAATCAAAGACAATAGAAAATTAAATAAAGTTATCAAAATAGATAATTAATATAAACAGTTGTTCAAACACAATGAAATATAAACTGCATGTTTCTATTTACCTAGTTGTGTATGTGACGAGGTGGCCGAGTGGTTAAGGCGTTGGACTGCTAATCCAATGTGCTCTGCACGCGTGGGTTCGAATCCCATCCTCGTCGGATAAGTTTTGATTATTTAAAAAAGGTAATTATGATGATACATATCATTAGACAAGTTTAGGTCCATCAAGATTAACTTGAAACTGAATCAATCCATACTAATAATAATTTGGTTTGCGTCGAATGGTGCGCATTCATAAAATATTTTTCTTTCTTTCTTTCTTTCTAATATTATTAATGCGAAAGTAACTACGTCTGTTAACTTTTCCCGCCTAAACCGCTATATCAATTTCATGTATTTCGGTATAGAGATAGATGGGATCTTTGAGAGATAGGCTACTTTTTATCCCGGGAAAAGATAAGATCCATTGGGAACGCGGGTGAAACCGCGGGGGACAGTTAATTAAAAATTAATTTTCTGCTGGTATTTTTATAACGCATGACGATTAACTGAAATTAGGGGTTGAAAATTTATATACTACGTCACTTTTGCAAGAAGAATTATGAAATTATAAAAGCGAAATACCACTAACTGATTGATCACAAAATCTCCGAAAGTATTAATGCTGCAAACTTGAAATCTGGCAGATATTATAGTAGGACCCACGCCCTAAGATAGAATTTTGGAAAAAAAAATCCAAAGATAGAATTTTGGAAAAACAAATTCCTAAGAGTACTCGGGAAAGCTGATGAAACCGCGGGAAGCAGCTACTTTTATTTGCTTGTATTCGTGCCATTTAAGCTTTTTCTTCATGTGCGCCTGTGAAGGCCTATTCGTATGAATAAACATTTCATTTCATAAGAAGGCGGGTGAAACGTTGGGGGACAAAGTCAAAGTCAAGATCATTTATTCAGTTTACGCCCTAGAAGGGCACTTATGAAGGTCGAATTACAGAAGTTACCACCGATTCGGAAGTCAGCCTTCAACTGAGAAGAACCGGCAAGAAACTCAGACAAGTATTAGAGTATAATATAAATACTGACGATAGAGAAGAAGTAGATGACGAGGCACCCGAAGTGGTTGACGTCGCTGGTCCTCCAGTGCGACACGATGGAGGCTTGCTCCGCGCTCAGCTCATCCGACCACGTGAAGTTGGCGAACAACGACAGCACCTGCCAAACATAAACAGACCCTGATAGTAAGTGAATACAAACGAGGCTGGCGGATCACCTGATGTTAAGCTACGTTCGCTTATAGACATTAGCAATACCAGCTGGATTTCCAATTTCCAATTTTTTTTAAGGCGATGATAGCTCAGTTGTAGTGACGTCGGATACCGCGGCGAAGGTCGTGGGTTTATCCTACAATGAGCTTGAGCTTCCGGTGAAGGAAAACATCATGAGGAAACCATATCACGGTGGTAAGGTACTTTGTAGTACTCGACTGGATGGCTACCACCCTCAAGTTGAAAATCTGTCGCCAAGCACCTGTTGGTGTGTTCCGGCAGTTGCACTTGAGAGCCAGTTGCCTTTAAGGCATTGTAATAAGGTGTACAACACATTGGCAATTCCCTTGGCATTGCGAATGTGTATAGGCGACGGTTGTCACTTACCATCAGGTGACCCGTCAGCGTCGTTGTCACTTGTGGTATAAAAAAAAGGCGACTCAAGTTATGTAACATAACGAGACTATAACATAAGAGACGAATAATACTAACATGACATTGGCAGAAATAGGACTAAAGGACGATTGGCAGCAAAAAAAAAATAGTAGAGAATGACGTGCGGTTTACCTGTTCCTGATTGCCCAGGTCTGCGGCCATGTACCGGCCGGCACCGGGTGGAAATAGAATGGACATCACTGCCAGCGTCATCAGACCCGGGTAGATGAACCGGCTGCAATATTATATAAGGCGATGATAGTTCGTAGCACAGCGAAGGTCGTGGTTTCGAATCCTACAATGAGCTTGAGCTTTCGGTGAAAGAAACCACAGCACAGACTGGCTGGCTACCACCCTCATCTTTGGGTGTTTTTTGCTCAAGCACACAAAAAAGTATGAACGGATTTTGATGAAACTTGACACACAAGTGGATCATATCCTGGAATAAAACACAGAATAGTTTTTATCCCGGGAAAATATAAGAACAGGAACTTCAGGAACACTGGTGAAGGGGCGGGGGACAGCTAGTAGTTATATAAAAATGCGACATGGTATAAATTAAAAAAAAAAAACTTACTTCTTCTGCAGGAAGTTGCTCAACGTTTTCGTGTTACGCATGAACAAGACGTACTGACGATGAAGGAATACCCACAGCGCTGCTAACAGACCAGACACCACCCTGAAAAATTTATGGTTTACAAAAGTACATTATAACAATCGGTATTCTGGATAAGTTTGTGTTTGATCACAATCTCACCATGGTAAGTGATGATGTGGCCGAAGGTGGTAAGCACGCAAAGCCTAGATGGGAACTGGCTTTCAAGTGCAGCTGTCGGAACACACTTTCAACTTGAAGGTGGTAGCCAGCCAGTCGGGTACTCTAAAGTCCACCACCGTGCTATGGTTTCCTCACAATGTTTTCCTTCACCGAAGGAGGCTTAAAATTTCACCTTAAGTAGTCAACTTAAGGTCTATAATACAACTTACCCGAGCAGCACAAAGACCGCAAACTCTTGAGGGTCGAAGGGGAAGTCCTGAGGCAGGTTGGTCGGGAATAGGGGCTTTACCGTCGGCATCGCGCCCGACCAGACTGATAGTAAACGGAACATCTGGGGAATATTTTTAGTCAGTACTGAGAAGCAAACAGGCGGTACTGATGGTAACCCAAGTAGTAGTGTGAAGAAGGAATGATTATGGGATAAAAATGAAGGAAGAATATGTGGGAAAATCTGTATAAATAAAAATGAATCACTAAATGTGTTGCTAAGCGCAAAACTCGAGAACGGCTGAACCGATTTGTCTGTTTATTTTTTGTTGTGTTTGATGAAGTCTTTGGAAGGTTTTTATGAAGAGAAAAAACGAAAAAAATATGAGGAAAGTAGTAAAAACAACAATTTTCTTTTCCCATACAAACCACTCTGTCCCCAGCTGTCAAACATGTGACGTCAATGAAAACAAAACAAAGGCGCGTTAGGATTATCTTTGGTATGCCTTCAAGTTGATTAGAGGTTGCATGTCATTAATGAAAATAATATAACGAGTTCCCTCAATTTTTTTTTAAACTTAGTCATTTTTATTGTGTAGGTAAAAAATAGGGCAGAACAAGGTCTGCCGAGACAGCTAATTATGTATAACAATGTATGAGCATTCAATGAGGAATGAATATGATACACAAAAGCTCTGATCAAAAAGTGACTAACGTCGATTAGCAATACTCGTACTAGGTGTCAATATGTTGCAGAACTTTTACTATAAAGGCAACTGGCTCTCAAGTTGCAGTCAGGTGGTATTGTTGTGTGGCCTAGAAGGGAATTGGGAAGGGAGCAGCTTCCAGAACATACCAGTAGATGTTTCTCGGGATATATTCAATTTGAGGGTGGTAGCCGTTGCAGCTATTAACCCTACTACCGAATTGAAAATGCGAATGATCTGTCTGTATACTTAGACTTGATGGGTAAAGAGATTGAGAAGAAACTAACTGTTCCCCGCAGTTTCACACAAGAGACATTATCTTTTCCCAGGATATTAGTAACATGTTTTATTTATTCCAGGATACGATCTACCTGCGTGCCGAGTTTCTTTAAAAACTGATCAGTCGTTTTTGCATTGACATAGGCTTCCATTTTTGAAAGCCCCTATTTTAGCTAAAAGGGGCATAAAGGATAGAAAGGATAAAAAGTGTAAACTTAATCATTACTTACAATAGCACTGCAACAGGCAGCAAAGAATCCCCTCCAGTAGTTCCTCACGGCAAAGTACGTCGTCGTAACTTCAATGGAGAACAGCACACCTAAGGATAAACCACGTTTTTAAGCCAGGATTCAACTTTGAAGTTCTATTATCAAAGCAATAAGGTTAGTTTTCACGGTAATTAGTTTGTGAAAATGGGGCATAATGAACAAAACATTCGATACCATTTATTAAGTTTGGGCATTACGAAGGTCTTTTGCCATCTGACTATGTTTGCAAGTTTTTTTTTTATAATGTAATCGTGTAGTGGGATACTCGTTCTTGATACTTTGTTGCCTACAGTATACAGGATGTCTCGTAAGTAGAACGACAAACTAAAGGGGGAGATAGGTGGGTCACCAACCAAATACACAAACATGACCTCATTTTAAAGATATTTCTGATTTTTAATTTTACATAATTAACTATGTAGGTAATTTTTGTATATTTAGTAGGTGATCCACCGGACATATACAGGTATACACAGAGCTGTTAGTACCTCCGACAGGTGCAGCGAAGCAGGAGGCGACGCCGACGGCGCAGGCGGCTGCCAACATCTCCGTGGTGCGAGACTCATTAGTGTAGATGCCTTGGAAGGTTGTCACCAGCTTGGACAGCAGGGTTGCTACCATTGAGGCTATATGCACTGAGGGACCCTGAAACAAAATATGTTCAGAACTAGGCGATGATAGCTCAGTGGTAGTGACGTCGGATACCGCGGCGAAGGTCGTGGGTTCTAAATTTCGAATCCTACAATGAGCTTGAGCTTTCGTTAGAGGAAAACGTCGTGAGGAAACCATAGCACGGTGGTAGGGTACTTTGTAGTACTCAAATGGCTGGCTACCACCCTCAAGTTGAAAATCTGTCGCCAAGCACCTATGTGTTCCAACAGCTGCATTTGAGAGCCAGTTTCCATCTAGGCTTTGTGTGCTTACCACCTTCGGCTACATCATCACTTACAATGGTGAGATTGTGACCAAACACAACAAATCGCCCATGAAATCAAGGCAGCCATGAAGTGACACCGAGATCAAGTTTTTTGGATAATCTGTGGGTCAAAATAGTAGCCCACAAAATGTTAGAAGCGAGGTACACTTACGGCCGAAATTAATAACGTATCTCTAATCTTAGATTAAAACCAATCGAAGATTAGATCCTATCCTAGGATCGTACTCCAATCCATGTGCCAATAACTAATCTCGACTATTATTATTTTTTGTCGACGGCAGATTGCTGGTGATCCGAGCCGGCGATCTTTCCCTCTCTAGCGTTCCATTTTATGCAAATGCTTGATTCTACAAACGTTTTAATAGGTGTGTTTTATTAACAAACCGTTCGTAACTACTGAAAAAAATATCAAGGTCTACGTGAAAACTAATTTTGGTAGTCGCATGAGGAGAAATTGTGATAAATAAAAAAAAGTGGTACATAATTTTCACAAGATAGGTATATTAACTGAAATGAAGCGTGTATGTAAGGCGTTTGTTTGATTGACATTCGCCATTGACGGATATAAACAAATTTCTCTAACCTAGCAAATAAAATAAATTATTTGTTCTAAATTGATTTTATCGCAACTACTGGCTCATTTTAATTTAAATAAGCTTTAACATAGTGAGCAGTATGGGTTTACAAAGGGTCGTTCTACAATTGACCCTGGGGTAGCACTATTAAAAAATATCTATAGCGCTTGGGAGAAGTCGCAGAACGTTATTGGTGTGTTGTTCATTAAACAATTTCATTTCATAGCTAAGGAAAATTGTTATTACTTTTTGACAATGGTACATAATAAAATAAGCCCAGTATAAAAAATATGTCTTTTATTATTTACCTACTAATTTAGTTATTTTATTAATATAAAAGATTGGTAAACTGTCCTATCTAAAATAATTATTCACAAGTGCTGCTCTTTCACTGATATCTTGGGCTTCAACATAGTTAAGATCTTCAACTACATCTGTTGCTGGCAACTCTACTTCGGCTGGAACATCCTCTAAATTGTAATTTCTGCAAATGTTGTGTAACACTGCAGTGGCAATAATTATTGCTTGGACTTTGGGCAGGGATAAACGCAATGTTAATGCCACAACGGGAAAGCGTCGCTTCCAAACTCCAAATGTTCTGTAATGGCAGAAATATTAAACGAAATAAGAAATATTAATATGAAACAAATAGCATAATATATATTTATTTTACCTTTCTATGGTATTTCTGGTTTTTATCTGTGATTCATTATAACGCTGCTCGGCATTCGTAACAGGATTTAAAATTGGTGTCAATAAATATGGTCTATTGGGATAAGCACTGTCACCAAGCAGCCAGCGGTTACTGAACTGACCTGCATCACATTGAGCTGCAAACAAGGAAATATTTAGTCAACAATTAATATTCACTAAAATAGTTACCTACTAATATTCAGTTATTAACAAAGCAAATAAATATTAAAAACTTGATAAGTACCTCTAATAACTGAGTTGTTGAAAATTGTGGCATTATGTGTTGATCCTGGCCAACGAGCTACCACATTCATGAATTTCAAATCAGCATCACAGATTGCTTGGACATTTAAAGAAAAGTAACCTTTACGATTTCTGAATTCTTCACCTATTATATGACCTAAAAGAAATTATAGTTACAGAAGTATTTATAGAAAAGAGCCAATAATATACTGGTTAGTTCTGAGATACTTACAAGGTGACTGGATACGTATATGAGTGCAATCAATTGCACCAAGAACGCGAGGAAATCCTGCAATTTGGTAGAACTTCTCTGCGCTATGTTGTTGAACAACTATATATTCATCATACAAGTTGGCAATTGCAGATGATATGTCACGCACAATTCTACCTGCTGTTGATTTGGAGACTCCAACAAAGTCAGCTACAGAAATCAGCATAGTGCCTAACGCATAAAATCGTAATGTCAACAACAACTGATGGAGTGGTGAAACCCCATGATTCCTGAAATTAAAAAGTTTATATATATTCAATTTGCAATGTTCAAGCATATAGGAGTCTGAGTGTTCAAGATGTTTGTTTGCTACAAGTGAATTTCATAATTATGCTTCATCTCATTAATAGTTAGGTACTTACCTTGTGGAGGTAACAGGAACGAACGGCATTATTTGTGTTAAAAGAGAGTTGACCGCAGGTTTTGATAACCTAAATCTAAAGGTGAACTCGGCATCATCGAGACACTGCATATAGTTCAACCTTCTGATTGTTCGCGGACAAGCGCGTTGTCTTTCTTCAGTGTCGCTATCACTATCCCAATCGGATAACTGAGTCAGGACCTCCATATCACTGTCATCACTATCACTTGAAAATACCGAAAATGCCATTTCTTGTTATTATGAAATCAAAGATAAGTTCCTCAAACCCAGGTATTCCTTGGATTGTAATCTGAGATGATTGACACCGATCGAACAAAATGTCAAAACTGGCAGATAGGTTATTTGCACGCTCCATCTGTCATTTTCATACAGAGGTCAAGCTCTAATCCGTGATCCGCCCTCTCAAAGATAGTTTGATTTTCTAGATAGAAATCTCAATCCTACGATCAGTTATTTGCACGCTTCACCATAGAAATGGATTTGAATTTCAGTCTTGGATAGCGAAAAATGGATTAGGATAGGTTATTAATTTCGGCCGTTAGTCGAAGATAGAGAATATGGATGGAAAGGAAATTTTTCCAAAAAATAACTCGGCTCTATCTTAGTACGTGGTTATCAGAGCAGGAAATATGGAACGAGGGAGGGGAGATATTCTCCTACAATAGCACACAGTTTAAAAAATTACTTTAGTTACTCTAATGAGAAATTAAATAGGTACTTCAAATTCTGAAGTGACAATAAGTTAATGATGAAGCTTATAGTAGAGTCAGATCTTTCGATTCGAAATTTTGACCACTTTTTTTTAGTTAGTATTTTTGAATATTATTTGAATTCAAGCAGGTTTCTAATTAATTAGTTAGTAATTTTAGTGCCTATAACACGAATGGCTTTCATCCTATGATTTTATAATTAGTTTTTTAGCTTCTTTCTACATAATCTATTTTAAGGCGATGATAGCTCAGTGGTAAGTGACGTCGAATACCGCGGCGAAGGTCGTGGGTTCGAATCCTACAATGAGCTTGAGCTTTCGGTGAAGGAAAACATCGTGAGGAAACCACAGCACGGTGGTAGGGTACTATGTGGTACTCGACTGGCTGGCTACCACCCTCAAGTTGAAAATCTGTCGCCAAGCACCTGTTGGTGTGTTCCGGCAGTTGCACTTGAGAGCCAGTTGCCCTTTCCCTTAAGGCATTGTAATAAGGTGTACAACACGTTGGCAGTCCCCCTGGTATTGCCAATGTCTATAGGCGACGGTAGTCACTTACCATCAGGTGACCCGCCTGCCTCGTTGTCACTAGTGACATAAAAAAAAATATATATATAATCGTCATGAAAATATCCTCACCTCTTTTCCCAAGGGTAGCCCAGAGCCAAGAGTGGCTGTGAGCCCGATGACCTTGGATATCAAGGCGCGGTACGTGAGGTACTCCTTCAGGTGCACCCCTCGAAGGATAGTCTTCATCTCTGGTATTCCTGACCCTGGGAACCGGAGACATAGCTTATTTTTTAGCTGAAGACCTAATTATGGGATACATATCAACGGATTGTAAACATGAGCGACTTGGAAACTAAACAAAAAAACCGATCAAGTGAAAGTCGGCCTCGCGCACCGAAGGTTCCGTACAAATTTTGTTTTTTTTTCAAATTATTTTATTCTGTTTTTAGTATTTGTTGTTATAGCGGCAACAGAAATACATCATATGTGAAAACTGTCAATTTCAACTGTCTAGCTATCACGGTTCATGAGATACAGCCTGATGACAGACAGACAGACAGAGAGACAGACAGACAGACGGACAGTAGTCTTAGTAATAGGGTTTCCGTTTTATCCTTTGGGTACGGAACCCTAAAAAGTGCTTCCAAAAACGATTTAACGTGGACATTACAGCGGTTCAAATACTCCTGTAGAAGGCGATTGCAATTAACATTTGGGTCATTTTTTGGACTAATAAAAAAGTCGAATGGAGAAGGCAAAGCTTTATAAAATAAAACCAAAAACCGACTTCAAAACTGTACCTAACCTAAAAACTAAAAACAATATGTATTCAATATTTATAAACAGTTCTCTTTGGAGTCGGTGCCAGCCAAGAAGGACCTTCTGTTTTGAAGTCGGTTAAAGTCGTTTAAAGTGTTTACCAATGCTCTGTGCAGCTACGATGTGCACGAACCCCGCTGCGAAGAGTATGAGGCATACCGGCAGCGACACCCACGCCACGTACTGACTGAACGTCGAAGATGACAGGTCACTGTACATCCACATGCGCGCTGCAACAAGTACACTCGGTGGATGTTGGGACACAATATATTTTTGTATTAGTTTAAGAATAAAATTGTTAAACATTTGAAAAAAAAAGCCAATATAGTCAGATGGTCCAAAAATATTTAAAAAATGTAACCTTGCTGAGTTTCTTGCCGGTTCTTCTCAGTTGAAGGCTGACTTCCGAACCGGTGGTAACTTCTGTAATTCGACCTTCATAAGTGCCCTTCTAGGGCCTAAACTGAATAAATGGTTTTGACTTTTGACTTTGACTTTGAAATATTACATATAACCTAACACTTTATTAAATGTACTCATCGTTTTTTTTTAATTCGATATGTAGTTTCCCCAACATTTTAATTATGGAACTGTTTGAAAATTTGTGAATACTAACTGTATGTACGGACTTTTTGGCGGGAACTTGCAGAGTGAGGTTGCGTTATCGTTTTATTTTCATTAAATTCGTGTATTTTGAGTTTTATTGAATAATTTCGGTGGTGTTTTATCCAATAATGATCAATCTAAGTGCACAAGTGAAGTGAAATGAAATGAAAGCGTGTATCGTGACTTTCCAGGTTGTCCCAAAAAGTCCGTGAATGTTTTAGTGGAACAACCGCCAATTTCACTAAAGCTTGACTGGACATGTATGGACGAGGACTGGACATTACAATGAGTTTGAGAATGTGACTATAACATAAAAGAAGAAATTAAAACTGAAGAAAATGTATGCTATTGAAAGACTTTGTATTGACTAAAACTTATGTAAAAAAAAATTGTGACAAATAGACCAAGACCATTTCAAATACTTTGACATTGGCAGAAATATCCTAAAAAAAAAAATGTATGTATCTATTCGTATAAGTATTGTAACCTGTGTTGTAATTTAATCGTAACATTGCTACTTTTTGTCACTAATGTGTAATTTAATTTAAAAAAAAAATTATTGTAAAAGGGGGGAATATTGTTGTGACACATAATATGTACCTTCGCGTGTCACATTGCTTAGCAAGCATTTTTATTGTTTAAACTCACATCGTGGCGCACTGCGAACAGTCACCGTTTGGCAGTCTCATTGAAAAGACAATTATAAGAGTTAGATTATATTGAAGTGTTTTTATTTAATATAATAGTTTTGAGGCGATGATAGCTCAGTGGTAAGTGACGTCGGATACCGCGGCGAAGGTCCTGGGTTCGAATCCTACAATGAGCTTGAGCTTTCGGTGAAGGAAAACATCGTGAGGAAACCACAGCACGGTGGTAGGGTACTATGTGGTACTCGACTGGCTGGCTACCACCCTCAAGTTGAAAATCTGTCGCCAAGCACCTGTTGGTGTGTTCCGGCAGTTGCACTTGAGAGCCAGATGGCATTGTAATAAGGTGTACAACACATTGGCAATCCCCCTGGTATTGCTAATGTCTATAGGCGACGGTGGTGACCATCAGGTGACCCGCCTGCCTCGTTGTCACTAGTGACATAAAAAAAAAAAAACCTTCTGATTGGGGATAGTGAACAGACTATAACATAAACCCCTGAACTAACCTGATTATCCATATTTGTTTGTATGCTTGTAAAAATATCAAATATAGTTAATTCTATCACATAAAGTTGTTAGTGCCTGGGTGACTGAGCTCAGCTCGTTTTTTTTTGGTAAAATTTTAATAGTTTTCACAAAAGAAGAAACTTGAAAAAAAAGGGGAAACAAACATGTGGGATCCGGGGGTCTTCTGGTTTGGAGTCCGCTCTATTTCCCCCTGAGCTATTTTAGTCTTGTAGATGGAAGCGAAATCTACGTTCGTATTCTAATGATATTGTAGCAGTTTTTCATTGCCTAAAAACACTAATAAAACGACGTTTTCTAAAAATGAAACCTAGCTAGATCGATTTTTCGTCTCTGAAACCCCCTGCATACTAAATTTCATGAAAATCGTTGGAGCCGTTTCCGAGATTCAGATTCTATATATATAGGATACTTTGTAGTACCCGACTTGCTGACTACCACTCTCAAGTTGAAATCTGTTGTCAAGAACCTATTGGTGTGTTCCGACAGGTGCATTTGAGAGCCAATTCCCATCTAGGATTTGTGTGCGTGTGAGATAATGGTTAAAGCTTAAATAAGCTTAATATCCAACAAAAATCTACTTTACTTGACAGGCCGGTTGGCGTGGTTGGTTAACACACTACCTACGCAGGTCGTGGGTTCGATTCCCATCCAGGACATACATTTGTGTGCATGAACATGTCTGTTTGTCCTGATTTCTATTTAAGTATGTATTTTAAAAAAAAGTAGTATACGTACTATATCAGTCATCTGGTTTCCATAGTACAAGCTCTGCTTAGTTTGGGATCAGATAGCCGTGTGTGAACAAATGTCCGAGGATATTTATTTATTACTTACCATTATTACAAACAGCTATTCCCCTGTCCATGGCAAAGTTGAGGACCGCCATGATGATGCCGAGCAGCGCCAGGAAGATCCAGTCCTCTCCGAGACGCGCGAACGTGTGTCGCCATATATAACCTGCCGCACACTTCATATCATTGTTTATTTATCATTCACCAAGTTATGGAAAGAACAGCATGGGTTCATGAATGATGAATAAAATAATAAAATAAAATGATGCTTTTTTTTTATGTCACTAGTGACAACGAGGCAGTGATGGTAAGTGGCTACCGCCGCCTATAGACATAAGCAATACCAGGGGGACTACCAACGTGTTGTACACCTTATTACAATGCCTTAAGGGCAAGGGCAACTGGCTCTCAAGTGCAACTGCCGGAACACACCAACAGGTGCTTAGCGACAGATTTTCAACTTGAGGGTGGTAGTGACGTCGGATACCGCGGCGAAGGTCGTGGGTTCGAATTTTACGATGAGCTTGAGCTTTCGGTTAAGGAAAACATCGTAAGGAAACCACAGCACGGTGGTAGGGTACTTTGTAGTACTCAAATGGCTGGCTACCACCCTCAAGTTGTCTGTCGATAAGCACCTGTTGGTGTGTTCCGGCAGTTGCACTTGAGAGCCAGTTCCCATCTAGGCTTTGTGTGCCTACCACCTTCGGCCACATCATCACTTACCATGGTGAGATCGCGGTCAAACACAAGCTTACCCAGAATAATAATAAAAAAAGAAATATGTCATGAAGATAGATTTTGAGTCCCCTTTAAATGGTATTAGTTGCTCTACTCACCTACAACTTTAAAGAATTTGCCTGTAGGTCTGTGTTTTCCGCTAGCCTCTAACTCTTTCTGTCTAAGTTTGTCGTCTTTCCGTCGTTTCTTCCGCAGTCTCCGCAGTCTTCTCGCTTCTTCTCGGGCCGCTTCACTGAGGTCGCGTTGGTAGCGACCATACATCTGAAAATGTTGGAATAAACAAATTAACAGATGAGAAATAAGCTAGATATAGAATGCATCAAATCGATTCCTTGATTTCGGAGTAAGACACCATGGTAGAATTTTAAATTTCTTTTGGAATACATGCAATATTTTCATTCGCTTCAAAAACTAGTTCCTATTATTATGTATTCGACATTATTTTATATTTATTTTTTAAAATGCAAACCTAATTTGCTAAAAAATAATTATTTATTTTGCTGCCATAATACGCAAATATTATCAGTGAGACGAGATAAATAATGATTAAATGTAATAGATGTAAGTTGTCTTTGGAAAGAGTAATCTCTGAGTTTATTGCCGTCTCTTCTCAAAAGCAACCTTCCGAACCGATCATTGGAGTCTAGACTATTTATGAGTGCTTGTAAATGCCTTTTGAATAAAAATATTTTCATTTTTCGCATCGTTGATCAGAGGATCGGAAGGACTTCAGGTTTATGTATATTCTAATATTAATTAATACCATTATTCATATAAGGTCGGAACTCCGCTTGACCGACATTCGCAACCAGCAGATGATCTTGAACGCACTTAATTACTTAACCAACTATAATAGAAGCATTTAGCATACCAGATGATTTATATCTGATGATCTTTATATCACGAGATTTTAACCAGCTAATAAGAACTCACGCCGCCGGTAGCGGGTTCGATCCCCATTCAGGACAGAATTTTGTGTGCATGAACATGTCTGTTTGTCCTGACTCTGAGTATTGTTTTTTTATTTAAGTATGTATTTAAACAAAGTAGTACATCATTCATCTGGTTTCCATATTACATTACAAGCTCTGCTTAGTTTGGGATCAGATAGTCGTGTGTGAAATAGTAGATTGTTATACAAGGAGCTAAAATGACCCATTATATACGGGGTAGTAAATAGAAACAGAGTTTTAATGGGTTTTAGCGCCGTGTACACTATACTTTTCACTACAATTGCGAGAAAATAAAACAATCCAATACAATATGAAATATGTAGTTTATAATGTCTTTTTTTTGTTTCTTCTGTAGCCGCAACACATTGCATGCATTCTACCAGAGATCGCCGATTTTAGTTCCGTTTTCAAAATTAAAATGAAGTTCTTTTTTTATGAAACAGTAATAAGTCGAGTCTTTATTCATGATTATTCTACTTGTGACTAAAGACTTTTTAGTTTTTGTAGGCTCATTGTCATTTGACACATAAAAATAAAAAAAACTTTTTCCTCTAGAGGAAGAATTGCTATTTTTTCTTATCTAATCATAACATACCACAACCGTCTTCCCTCCTTGAGAAACCTCTTCCATTTTTGAACTGTTCTTAAATCACATTACCTACCACTACCGAGTAAGAAAGTAGAAGGACTCAATTTATTTGATACTTTACCTTGAATTTGTTTATTATAGATAGAAGATTATCTCGACTTGTTTGGGATAGATAATAAAATGGAAAATGCCTATGTAATTGTTTATCTACGTATGAGGTGAAGATTAAATTTGCGTAGAGATTTTGGTCTTAGTAATAAGTGTTAGAAGATTGTGAAGTAGTTGAATGTAAGCTTAAATAATTGTTAAATTCTTAGCCAATTTGTGTTATGACTGATCATTTTTAACCAAACTGATTATGATATAGGTAGCTGCACTTGAGAGCCAGTTCCCTTCTAAATAAACCACCTTTGGCCACAGAGATTTTGGAAACAAGTGTATATTAAAACTGTGAAATGATGTCCGTGATTCCTTATAGATTGATTTCATTATGTAGATAGGTCGTGGAGCAACATTTTCAAGGCGGGCGATAGCGTTTCGCTTTTTACTAGATTGACTTATTCGTAAGTCTATTTTGAAGGATTAGGAAATTCAGGGGAGGAATAAGCTGTAGATAGGTTTCCTATGACAATATAACTCATGTCACCATTGAAGCTCTTGATACTTCTCATGGTGCTGCTTATGGAGGCTGGTCAGCTTGAGAATCTGCTATTTACTAATGCAATTTATAGTCAACTAGCTGTCCTTCTCGGTTTCAGCCGCGTTCCCGAGGGATCTTATCTTTTCCCGGGATAAAAAGGATCCTATGTGCTATTCCAGACTACAATCTATCTCTGTGCCAAATTTCATTCAGATCCGTTCAGGCATGATTGAGTAACAAACATCCATCCAAACATTCACATTTATAAAATTTGTGAGATTATTTTGTTAAAGTTCGGGTACGCAATTATTGACAAATACTTGTTTAGAGACAAAAGAGTTATTGCAGAGTTGCTGGCTCTTCTCAGCAAAAGTAACCTTCCTAACCGTGCGATAGAGTCAAAAAATTCATAGCTACCTGAGATCTATCAATTCCCGTATCACGATGTTGATCCACGATAAATTCCGAAACTAATAAACCGATCTTGATGAAACTTGGCACACAAATAGTTTACACCCTGGAATAACAGATAAGATACCTTTTATCCCGGAAAAAGATAACAACTAGATTAAATATATTTTTCATCGTGGTGACGCACGAAAAGGTACCTAACTACATCTATTCTTTCCATTTTAATGCATTCGCTAATTCCTTTATTAAACAATAAGCACATGAGATGTACAAATCTTATCTACATTATTGTGCATTATACACAAGTATAGTGTAGAACATTAAATTATCTCCAAAAACATGTATCATGTGACACTCAAGGTGCTAAATAACGTTTTTTAGCGCGTTGTCAACTCTCGAGGTGAATTTGTTTTGGGTACGTTTATCATATAGAAATAAGGCCATGGTTGTATGTTCATTTATTTACAAAATCAATTTTCCAACTATGGATCGATGATCACAAATTCTTAATCTCATCATGGTAAGTGATGATGAAGCTAAAGCTAAAGGTAACACAGAACATAGAAGGGAAATTGCTCGCAAGGTGGCAGGTATTCAAGTAGTGGTAGCAGCCAGCCAGGTTTCCTTTACTGAAAGTTCAAACTCACCACTAATGCCATCGCTTTAAAACACCAACCAAAGTTTAAACAACTAATTATGCTGTTTACGACACTACGCATTGTACCTATAAAGTTAAGGATGCCATGAAAGTTTTTTTTATTCTGGACAGGCTTGTTTTACTACAATCTCACTATAGTAAGTGATGATGTTGCCGAAGGTGGTAAGCACACAAAGCCTAGATGGGAACTGGCTCTCAAGTGCAACTTTCGGAACACACCGATAGGTGCTTGGCGACAGATTTTCAACTTGAGAGTGGTAGCCAGCCAGTCGGGTACTACAAAGTACCCTACCACCGTGCTATGGTTTCCTCACGATGTTTTTCTTCACCGAAGCTCAAGTTCATTGTAGGATTCGAACCCACGACCTTCGCCGCGGTATCCGACGTCACTTACCACAGATCTATCATCGCCTTACGTCATAAGTCTGGGAGAGAAAAAAAGTGGTGTTGGATCTTCGCGCAAAGACTTGAATGTAAATAATTCTCATCTGAACAAGGTTTAGTCGACAAGGATCCAACACAACGAGCTGAACCACTTAATTCTCGTTTAGATATTCACGATCGTAATACACAATCATTTTCAGCGATAAAATTAACTCAAGCCAATAAAAACAGCCATGTTTGCAGCAATAGCATTAATAGATGCTCCACATTAGTTTCAGCCGATGACAAGCAACCAGAAACTGGTAAGGAGAGGTTGTAACAGTATCAAACTGAAACTAATAATAAACGCAACGTGAGTACAACAATTAGCTGGTACAATTAGAGCTGAGAATGCGTGGGATACGGCTATATTTAGATGTGCAATCTGTCTCGTAGTAGATTCTTTAGTGAAGGGCTTGTCTTGCTTCTAGAAGCCAGACTGTGGTGATGTCATAATCTTCATTGATAAATGCATCAGAATTCCTTGAAGAATCAAATGAAATTAGCGACCCCAAGATTTCATTTTTAAACTATTAGATAGATAGATGGACAGTTAACAAAAATAACAAAACATACGCATTTATTATGAGTGGTACAATAGGCGGTCTTATCGCTAAGAAGCGATTTCTTCCAGATAACCTTAGGATGGAAAGAAATTCAGATACAATACCTACAAGACGGTGATGTATATTAGTACAAATGTAAATAGTAAAGTATACTAAAAATATTTAAAATCAAAGATTTATCTAAATGATCGCTAGCGGCGTTGCGATGCTGAACAGTCTAGCTCTCTGGGGAAGGGAGAAATCCTGGCTGCAAATCCTCAGATGCCAAAATCAAACGCTTGCATATGAACTCTACGGTAGATTTTGTATCAAGGAGTAAGGAGAAAGTAAAGTGATTGTTGCAATTACTTTCCCAAAAGTAACACGTTACAGTTCGATGATGGAGTTTACTATCAATTAGCCTCAGATATTTAGTCTACTAGCATCTGTGGACTTTATTGCACCTACTGGATAGGATAAGGGCAAAATTTTAAAACTGAGAAGTGCAAGTAAATTTTTCAACAATTTCTGCTCTCCACTGCAATATCCTGGACAAACACAATTAACTCTTTCGACTTATTTTTTACCAAAACCTCATGCCATTATCTGATAACAATCGAGAAGATTTTCATCCAAACAGACTACGTTATCCAAAGGTTACTTGACCTAATCGCCGGTCTTGTGATCTACAATGTTTGTAAATGCTATCTTAATCTATCTGCTAATCCTTCTGTATGCCAGCTTAAAGAGCACACAAATTTATGGATTAGGGAAATTGTTTTTAACAGATAACCCGGTTAGAAAGCTCTTTACGCCAGTCGAGTACTACAAAGTACGTTACCACTATGGAAAAACACATTAAATAAATATAGACATTAGCAAGGTTATAACATGTCGTGCCGACCCCACCTAAGTGGGATAAGTAAAGGAAGAAGAAGAAGAAGACATTAGCAAGGTATCGAGCAATACCTTTTTTTTATTTGAAATGGTCTTGGTCTATATGTCACAATTTTTTTTTACATAAGTTTTAGTACTTTTAGTCAATACAAAGTCTCTCAATCGCATACATTTTCTTCACTTTTAATTTCTTCTTTCATGTTATAGTCACATTCTCAAATTCACTGTAATGTCTAGTCCTCGTCCGTACATGTCCAGTCAGGCTTTAGTGAAATTGGCGGTTGTTCCACTAAAACATTCACGGACTTTTTGGGACAACCTGGAAAGTCACGATACACGCTTTCATTTCATTTCACTCCACTTGTGCACTTAGATTGATCATTATTGGACAAAACACCGCCGATATTATTCAATAAAACTCAAAATGCACGAATTTAATGAAAATAAAACGAAATCGCAACATCACTCTGCAAGTTCCCGCCAAAAAGTCGAGCAATACCTTACTAATGTCTATAGGTGACCCGCCTGCTTGCTTGACAGACTTTTAATACATAAAACACGTAGTTTTTGGATGATGATCTAGCGGTTATCGTAATTCAAAAACTCCAGTCCACTGCCAAATTAATTTACCATCTCGTTGAATAACAAACGAAGAAAGGTATGATCACAGTTATAAATAGCTAAACGTTTCGCGAATCTTCATTTAGGTTTCACGATTTTAATTTGGGCTGTACGTTGATTGGCCAGTCGTTAAAATCAGTCAGTCGAGTAATCAAACAAAGAGCACAATGTATTTGTATAAATAGCGAGTAAATCAATGTAAGTATATACAGGGTGTCCGGTAAGTATCGCGAAAAACTTAAAGAGATAGGTTACCAAATATACAAAAATGACCTTAGTGAAAGTGTCACCAATTTCGAGATATTTAATATCTAAAATTAGAAAACTGTCATCTATATATTTAAAAGTAGAAGTCCTGGCTGATCTATCAACGCCCAGCCTAAACCCTTAGACCTAGAAAGCTGATTTTTTTCCCAGGTGTTGTTTTTAAAACTTGACCGAGGAATAAGAACTGATTTTTCGAAATTCAACCTTTGAGGGGGTGAAAAAGGGGTTGGAAGTTTGTATGAAAGTAGGTCATTTTTGAAGCTAGAATCATGAAACTTTGTTTTTAGACTATCAATTAAAAATAAAGAAATACGTGTTTTAGCGTCTCCTATAATTCCACCTCTGAAGAGGTGAAACGGGGGTTCAAAGTTAGGAGTTATTCATCAACGCCCAGTGTTAGACCTAGAAAGCTGTTTTTTTTCACATGGTAGGTAATGTTTTTAAGATCTAGACGAGGATTAAGAAAGATTTTTTGAAATTCAATCTCAAAGGATACGCGGGTGAAACCGCGGGGCGGAAAGCTAGTTATAAATAAAGGTTCTCTTTACCGTTATTATTTTTCTAAATTCATTCAAGAAAGTAAATAAGAGTTGTCTGTTCGAAATAAGTAGTAGAGAAGTGAAACATTTAATAAATCTTCATATAGGTATTACGTAGTATTACACTTGACATTTGCCTTACCGGTTTGAGGACGAAACTGAGAGAAGCTGTAAGCCTTGCGCATACGCATGTGACGTCTCATGTCAATGAACTGAACCTGCGCTCAATTGCGCGTGTAAAGACGTTTAACGTCAATGTTGAAAAAGCAAAAAAACATAGTAAAGTAAAATATCAAACAATAGTAGATTGTTACACAAGGGGCTAAAATGACCCATTATATACGAGGTAGTTTTACTCCCGAGCTTTAGCGAGGGACTAAATAGAAACCGAGTTTTAATGGGTTTTAGCGCCGTGTGTTACACTAAACTTTTCACTACGATTGCGAAAAAATAAAACAATCCAATACAATATGAAATATGTAGTTTATAATTTCTTTTTTTTGTTTCTTCTGTAGCCGCAACACATTGCATGCATTCTACCAGAGATTTTCAAAATTAAAATGATGTTCTTTTTTTATGAAACAGTAATAAGTCGAGTCTTTATTCAAGATTATTCTACTTATGACTAAAGACTTTTTCGTTTTTGTAGGCTCATTGTCATTTGACACACAAAAAAAAAAAACTTTTTCCCCTAGAGGAAGAATTGCTATTTTTTCACCGCTCTAGTACGCTACAATGACGATCTTTTTGAGCAAGAGGAGTGAAAAATATAAAAGAGGTTGGTTGTTTTTGTGCAAATAGGCAAAGGTTCATCGGAGTCATAGAAATAAAGGTAGTTATTTTTATACTACAAGTGACATCCAGGCAGGCGGGTCAATTGATGGTAAGTGAATACCGTCGCCTATAGGCATCAGCAATTCTAGGGGGTTTGCCAATGAAATGAAATGAAATGTTTATTCATCCAAATAGACCTAATGTGTTGTACACCTTATTACAATGCCTTAAAGGCAACTAATTAATTAATTAAAGGAAACCAAGCACGGTGGCCTCAAGTTGAAAATCTGTCGCCAAGCACCTATTGGTGTGTTCCGGCAGCTGCACTTTAGAGCCAGTTCCCATCTAGGCTTAGTGTGCTTACCACCTTCGGCCACATCATCACTTACCATGGTGAGATTGTGGTCAAAGACAAGCTTATCCAGAATTAAAAAAAAAAACTGGTTCTCAATTACAACTTCCGAAACAGACCAACAGGCTTGGCGACTGATTTTCAACTCGAGGTAGCCAGCCAGTCGAGTACTTCAAAGTACCCTACCACCGAAGCTCATTGTAGGATCGACGCGGTATCCGACGACACTACCACTGAGCTATCATCGCTCCTTCAGTGAAGAGATGATGACATGATCGTCGCATACAGTATTAGTTTCAGATAAACATAAATGGATATATAGATAACTCGATAAATAAATAAAAAAAAAAAAAAAAAAGATGAGATAAAGTAGACAGAAAACAACAGCATCACACGAAGTTACATAACATCACCTAATATAACGCGTCAATACACTGGTGATGATAGGCCAGTCACGAGCAGGATTTATCCTCGCTGGACCCAACGATGATATAATGAACGTAATTATGCAGCTCGTGTTAATTTACATACAGATTAAATGTCAGAAGAGTACTGTGAGTACGAGTGAGTAAGTAATTTGCTTAAAAACATAGCAGCACATTAAATCTTTTGCATTTTGAAAAACAATTGTTGTGGCTATTTGTGACCCATTTTGTTCAACAAACATTGGCTTATTAGAAATTTTGTCTTAGTATCATCAGTTTTAAAGTATACCTGAGGTAAAGTACGCATTACAAGATTCTACTCGTACAATCCCACGAGTAAGACCCTGACTGAAAGTACTAGGACTATCAAGACATTTAGCTCAGTGGTAAGTGACGTCGAATGCCGCGGCGAAGGTCGTGGGTTCGAATCCTACAATGAGCTTGAGCTTTCGGTGAAGGAAAACATCGTGAGGAAACCATAGCACGGTGGTAGGGTACTTTGTAGTACCCGACTGGCTGGCTACCACCCTCAAGTTGAAAATCTGTCGCCAAGCACCTGTTGGTGTGTTCCGGCAATTGCACTTGAGAGCCAGTTGCCCTTGCCCTTAAGGCTTTGTAATAAGGTGTACAACACATTGGCAATCCCCCTGGTATTGATAAAGTCTATAGGCGACGGTAGTCACTTACCATCCGACCTGGTGACCCGCCTGCCTCGTTGTCACTAGTGACATTAAAAAAAAAACTAGAATGTACTTTACAGCAGAAAAACAATAAATCATCGTGTTCTTATCGTATGATCTAAAGATCTTATTTTTGCACGGTGGTAGGGTACTTTGTAGTACCCTACTGGCTGGCTACCACCCTCAAGTTGAAAATCTGTCGCCAAACACCTATCGGTGTGTTCCGACAGCTGCACTTGAGAGCCAGTTCCCATCTAGGCTTTGTGTGCTTACCATCTTCGGCCACATCATCACTTACCATGGTGAGATTGTAGTCGAACACAAGCCTATCGAATATAAAAAGAAAAAAAAAAAACGCTTCTGCAATTAACTATAGGCTGTATTTAAGATTACATATTTGAATGAAGACATAAAAATCACGAGCTCGTCGTCACGTGCTAGTTTTACATGATAAAAACTCTATTGTGACTCTGTGACGGTACTTACACTCGCAAAAGCATATTTGCATCAATTTACATATCTTATTTCATTCAAAACGTGCGGTTGATTAATTGCAAACTGTGATTTCGTATGTCTACAGCAAGTTTTCTACATAAATATATGTAAATGAATGTTTGTTTGTATGTTTGTCCTCTACATGTTTTTTACGCGACTTTGCACTGCTACAGATAGTAAGATCTTACAGGTCAGTCGAGTAATCAAACAAAGAGGACAATGTATTTGTATGTATAAATAGCTAAGTATCGCGACAAACTTAGGTGGGTGGGTCACTTACCAAATGTACAAAAGTGATTTCAGTAAGAGTGTCACCATTTTCGAGAAATTTTGATGTTTCAGATTCCTGTTCGAAAGAACGAAGTTCCTTATCGCGCGTTGTGAAAGGGGGCTAGACGGAAAAAATTCTTACGAAAAAATTGTCACGACACTTTTAGTGTCAAAAGTGCGTTGACCTGTCTCTCTCTCTCTCCCTCTCTCTTATAGAAAGCAAGCCAGTTTTTTTTTTATATATACTCTCTCGACTTATATAACTTCGTTCCATCCGGGTGTCCCTTGACACCTCTCAAGTTTTTATATATTGATTAATGAATTTCTGATTTTAAATATCTCGAAAATGGTAGGTGGCCAGCTAATAAAACATAACCAAATCTTTTCTCTTTATAATATTAGTGTGTTATTTCACAGTCAAACAAATGAAAAAGCAAGCGACCTCTTTAATGCAAATAACAGCATTGACTCTCTCTTTTTATATACACAAAATCATGTCATTTCAGATTTTAAAACCTTTATTTTCGTGTACTACTGACTCATCATATGACCTCTATTATGTTTATGTGAAAAATAACATAAAACAACTACTTTACGATCGGGGCTGCCTCAGGGTTTACACTTGGGCCCACGTTTTTTTGTGCATTATAAAGAGGACCCTTTTCGTGGCTTAGTAATTCGGAAGAGCTTTGAAATAAGTGAAAAATGTATAAATTCAATATGTAATTTACTTTTAATTCAGTGTTTTAAAAAAGCTTTTATAAATAACACAGAAAGCAAAAACATGATTAAAGTCTTATGTTTTTTGAAAAAGACTACCATCAAAATGTTGTTAGCTAAGCGTAAAATTCAACCTCGAGTAGAAAATCTGTTGCCAAGATCACTTCTTAACTTAGTGGACTTACAACCTTCATATGAGGAGATAGAAGCAGTTGAATTTGAGATTCAGTTTTAGCCTCCGTGGGGTGTTTCCCACGTTCACTCGGTACTAATAACAAGTTCCGGTAAATCCCCGAAACAGCTGGAGCGACTTTCACTGGAGGAGTAATATTTTTTCTAAAATTTTTAGGATACCGCGCTAAATGCAAACCCGTGAAATTGTGAACATAATCCGATACAAATAGGGAACGCGAGTAACACCACGTTGGACAGCTAGTTTAATCATTACGAGATTTTGGACGAACATAAGCATAGGATAACATAGAACAGCATTCAAACTGTAATAGTAGATAGCTACATATCAGTTTGAATCCTATTCAATGTTGATAAATGCCCACACAGTAGCTAGCTTGCTTGTTAACGTTTTCACGCCTCATTGAAATATATCATGTTAATGTAACCAGATCCGATGCTATTATCTGCAGCATTGATTATTGCGGTTTAGTAAACTGGGTAATATTACCTACTATTATTATGCTTTGACTGATTTTATTGCGAACGCGTTTATTCGCATTTCAAAGTACTTTTATAGACAACGACCTGAGTATAATTAGAGTTACGTTTTATTCAGCTACTGGATACGAGTAGCGCAAGACCCGGTCATCGTGGAGATCCTTGGGGAAGCCTTTTGTCCAGCTGTGGACTTCTTCTGGTTGATATGATGATAATGATTCAGACAGTTTATTTTTTTGTCCGTTGCTTATTGAGAAGTACAAGTTAGAAACTACAAAAATTTTAATAATATTTTTGGAAAAAAAAATATTTACGTCATGTATATGTGCGATGATCATTATCATTTCAGCGAAGACTTCACATTTATAATCCTACTAATATTATAAATGTGAAAGTATGTTTGGACGTGTGTGAACATGTATGTGAGTGAAGATGTTTGTTACTCTTTCACGTAAAAAAGGCTGAACGGATTTTGATGAAACTTGGCACCCAGGTAGTTCATATCCTGGAATAACACTTAGAATACTTTTTATCCCGGGAAAGGATAAGATCCCACGGGAAAGCTAGTACTAAATAAGCATATGGTATAGATAGGGGATATGAATATACAATGGGATAAATGAGCTTATGGAATAGATGTGTGAAACAAAAGAAATGGAAGCGATTCAAGCTCACTTAATAATCTTTGCAATTCTCGTGTTGAAGATTACACAGTGAGATACCCTAAGGTCACCATTAATTATAATGACGGAAAACATGTTGCAAACCTATTGTTTCGTTATATTATTAAAAGTGCTGAAGAGCAATTAGTTTTGTAGTTGCACTTAAGATATTTAAGACCCAATGCAATATTGTCAGCGTCTCTCAAGTACTCCAATCCAGCGTTAGAAATGATAATAGGTATTGTTAAAAATATAAGATCAGTAATAAATATCTTGAGTCATAGAGAGTTTACTGGTCCGCACGATAATAGCGAAGACATTATGAAATAAAGTTCCCCGCCGCATCTCTCTGTCTGTATGTTCGATAAACGTCAAAACTACTGAACGGATTTTCATACGGTTTTCACCAATGGATGGAGTGAATCACGAGGAAGGTTTGGTATATAATTTATTAAGTGTTTGTGTATATTGGCTGAAATATGACTATTATTGTTGAAGTCGGAACAAATCATGCCGACTGGAAGCTTCTGGCGTGTGCCGTGTAAACTAATAGATTTTATATCCTAACTAGCTGTTCCGCGCGGTTTCACCCGCGTTAGTAGCCAGTGTGCTATTCCAGGCTATAATCTATCTCCATGCCAAATTTCATCCAGATCCATTCAGCCGTTCTGGCGTAAATGAGTAACAAACGATTTTAAGGCGATGATAGCTCAGTGGTAAGTGACGTCGAATACCGCGGCGAAGGTCGTGGGTTCGAATCCTACAATGAGCTTGAGCTTTCGGTGAAGGAAAACATCGTGAGGAAACCATAGCACGGTGGTAGGGTACTTTGTAGTACCCGACTGGCTGGCTACCACCCTCAAGTTGAAAATCTGACGCCAAGCACCTATCGGTGTGTTCCGACAGCTGCACTTGAGAGCCAGTTCCCATCTAGGCTTTGTGTGCTTACCACCTTCGGCCACATCATCACTTACCATGGTGAGATTGTGGTCAAACACAAGCTTATACAGAACTAAAAAAAAGTTAACAGACGGAAAGGCAACAGTTCAAGTAACAGTTATAGAGCATGTAACACCAGATCTTAATTGAATCAAAAATGTAACAGTATCAAGCTCAAACCCTGCAACACAATACCTGAACTACTTTGGCTACATTGAACAATTGCTGTCGACTGTCGAGTCACGGGTTAGGTATCCAAGTGGGAGGGAGAGGAAATACCGTCTGATGAGGTAAATTTCACAATTGCTCCGACAATTGGCTGGCGTGAAGTTTGTAAGACAAACCTGGACATTCGATCTTAATTGTAGCTACTATAGCTCCTGTATGTAGGTTCGCATTTGCTGGGGCAACAAATATTGGAACAAATATTGGAGCAAATATTGGAAAATCGACATTGTCTTCTTTCTCACTAATCATTTCCTTCACACTAATCATTCATCTTACAAAATTCTTATGAGACTGATAATAAAATGGTTTTCTTATGGAAATTTATACACAATATTCACAACATTGCTACAGCACCATTATCCATGGTCCAAAACATGACCGCATGCGTCAAGATTGGATAAAGTTAAATAAAGTGGCATAAATCACAATAACGACTTGTCATTACCCTGTAAAAACATACCTTTTTTGCTTGAAAATAAACGTGAGCATTTTTTGCTCAAGTCTGATTGGATTTATCTAAATTTAGTAGACTTGCGGTAAACGAAAACGTTACCAGAATAATTAACAATTATCGTTCGACCTTCAACTTTATTATAGTGATTGTGCGTACATTTTTCATTATCTGTGTGATAATTTTTGCTTTGCTTATCCTGTGTTGATCGATTTGCTTTTACTGGAGTCAGTTTATTATTTAGATTTATGATGCTTTGTTTATCAGAAATAGATAATAGATAGCGCATATCTTAGAAATTTATGGACTACTTTATAATTATCACTTTACCACATTTTCAGTGTTCCATAATTATCAAATCCTTTTCCAAGATAAGAATATCCCATAAGCTAATCCTGAAAATGATTCATCTAATATCAACAGCTTATACAGCGGTAAGTAGCACAAAAAACTTAAGTGGGAGATAGGTGGGCGGGTCACCAAAAATGTCCTCAGTAAAAAGGTCACCATTTTCGAGATAGGTATTTCGATATCATTGTGGACAGATTTTTGAATTTTAGATTTAAAACATCTTGAAAATGGTGAAACCTTTTACTAGGGTCATTTTTGTATATTTGGTAGGAGACCCGCCCACTTATCTCCCCCTTTAGTTTGTCGTTCTACTTACCAGACACCTGTATACGCTGGGATAAAAGCCATTTCTAACTAATGAGGGTCAGCCAGGCGAAAATATTTATTAGAAAGCTCAAGCTATTTACTGCCACTGAGATACCATCGTATCTAAAGATTGTATTTATATTAACATTTAATTTAATTCATCGTAAAGATTACACATCATCTTTAGAATTAAAGTTAATTCAACAAACACCACCAGCTTCCTCAATTACATTATCTTCAACGACAATTTTTCTTAAACGCATTAGATATTCTCCATGTTGTAACTGCGAGACATTTTCCGTCATCTTGACATTAACCTTCGGATAAGATCGCGTGCAGTCGTCAAGTCAAGTTCGGTGCTAACTGCCTTTCGTGTTGCTCGTACTCCAGGTTTTCCTGCACTTATGCCATACGCTTTATGTCGAGGACGTTTCTGATTGTGATAGGGTTCAATAATTTGATTTCCTTTACAGATGAGGGCAAGCTTGATTTGTGGTTTTTGGACGTTTTTTTGTATCCGATTTGGCGTGGAAAGTGTCTTTTATATTTCCGGTCTTAAAAAATATTTGTCTATACTTATAATAATAATAATCTACTAATATATTTTTTGCATTGAATAGGCTCTGAAACTACTAAACCGATTTGAAAAATTCTTTCACCATTAGAAAGCTACGTTATTCCTGATGAACAAAAGCTATGTTTTGTCCCGGGAAAAGATAAGATCCCACGGGAACACGGGTGAAACTGCGGGGAACAGCTAGTATTTTATATAAGTACAGTGTTTTATGAATCTAAAGGTAGGTAAATCTAAATTAGAGATACTAAATAAACTGATTCAGTTAAATGTAGTTTATATTCAAATGAAATACATGCGAAAAATAAACAAACACATTTACGAGTCAAGGCCCTCAGGCAGATGCATAAAAGGTACCCTAGGCCCTACAAACAGGGTCTTGTACACGTAGGCGTGACCCCACGAATGTTCGATACGATCTGCAATGCGGTGTCAAGTGCATGCGTCCGCGCAGCCAAACGTGATTCCACACATACGAGTTTGCGTATTCTTATTTCAGCTAGCCTTTTCGTTCTAGGTTCAGATTCAATGCTTACGTTTATATACGTATGAGGAGGAAGGTATGAAGGTTAGGTATCCAGAATGCCACGCCACATGTCGCGGGATCGATTACCATGTAGGTCAATAATAATCTCCACTTATTGCAAAGGTTATGGAATGAGATCACCGAGTCGACAACGCGCTAATGATACCCCTGTTGCAAGCGTATATAGGCTACGGTAACCGCTTACCATCAGGAGGGCCGTATGCTTAATAGCTACCTTAGCGATATACAAAATATGATTACAAATTAATCAGTTATTTGGTTTTTAGAATTGGTTACTGATTTTTCAAGAAAATTTTGAGAAGACCATCAGAAAGCTTGAAGAGTAAAGAGTACATCAGTATTGGATCGAGAAGGCGATGATAGCTCAGTGGTAAGTGACGTCGAATACCGCGACGAAGGTCGTGGGTTCGAATCCTACAATCAGCTTGAGCTTTCGGTGAAGGAAAACATCGTGAGGAAACCATAGCACGGTGGTAGGGTACTTTGTAGTACCCGACTGGCTGGCTACCACCCTGAAGTTGAAAATCTGTCGCCAAGCACCTATCGGTGTGTTCCGACAGCTGCACTTGAGAGCCAGTTCCCATCTAGGCTTTGTGTGCTTACCACCTTCGGCCACATCATCACTTACCATGCTGAGATTGTGGTCAAACACAAGCTTATACAGAATAAAAAAATAAAAAAAAAGGCTCGTAGCCCAGTATAGCGCTGATAGTAATGCTATTTTTGATGATACATTCTTCATTCTTGTAACACTGTGAATGATGCTAATTCCTGCGCAAAGGCAGTTCCATCTGCATAAAGCAGTAACAGCTGATATTAATAAGAAGACAAACAATTAAGAATTGTCTCTAATCACTTGTCAGTCTCATTGACGGACAATGTGTCGTGTGGAGTTGTAATTGGGTCATTATTTAATTGAAAACAACTGTCAATCCTACTGAAATGAAAATTTATTAAAAAAAAATGATGTCTCCCACTTAATTTTATTACGAATATGTAAGAGATTTACAGAATAATTGCAGAAGCGCCTTGCAGAGGATATGTGACACCAAATTAAACCAAAATGTTATAGAACATAAGGATCCTCAAAACGTCTTCAAATATTTTGTAGAACGGAACAATATCAGGAGATCTAATTGAATTTGATTTAAGGCGATGATAGCTCAGTGGTGATGTCGGATGCCACGACCATGAGCTTGAGCTTCCGGTGAAGGAAAACATCGTGAGGAAACCATAGCACGGTGGTACCAATGGTAACCGTAACTCGGGTACTTTGTAGTACTCGACTGGCTGGCTATCACCCTCAAATTGAAAGTCACCTATTGGTGTTCTAACACCTGCACTTGAGAGCCAAATTCCAGTCTTCTAGGGTTTGTGTGCTTAGCACCTATAGCCATATCATCACTTACCATGATGTGATTGTGGTCCAAAGTAAAAAAAAGCTTGAATCTCTAAAGATTAAAGTACTCCAATACGTTTATAATTTCTTAGAAGACGGCAATTCTATAGATATTATTAGATGATAAGGCGGCGAAGGTCGTGGGTTCGAATCCTACAATGAGCTTGAGCTTTCGGTGAAGGGAAACATCGTGAGGAAATCCCAGCACGGTGGTAGGGTACTATGTGGTACTCCACTGGCTGGCTACCACCTTCAAGTTGAAAATCTGTCGCCAAGCACCTGTTGGTGTGTTCCGGCAGTTGCACTTGAGAGCCAGTTGCCCTTGCCCTTAAGGCATTGTAATATGGTGTACAACACGTTGGCAGTCCCCCTGGTATTGCTAATGTCTATAGGCGACCGTAGTCACTTACCATCAGTTGTCACTAGTGACATAAAAAAAAGAAGATGATTATCGAACATAGCTGATGTTAATCATGTGTATCCTTTAGGTTTCACCTGCCCAGTTATGAGTCAATAATCTTAATTATTTGTATTAAATACTTCAGAAAAGGCCAATGTCCATGAGTGTAACAGTCATAGTGGCCACGTGGTCATTATCGCCAACCGGTCAAATGTCAATATAAACAATCACAGTAACGTAAATATATACAAAGAACATGTTTGTTTGTTTGTCAGTCACATGCCTGTTATCATTAACGACACATTGCTGAGGGAAAGTGATATTATTGTAAAACAACAAATTAGTGTGATTGATAATAATATTATTTATAGTTCACACGGTTTATTGGGTGTTTATGAAGTGTTACTCGTAGAAGAATGTATATGAAAGGGATTTTGAAATTAAGGGATTTTGCACTCTGTAGTACTGGCTAGCTACCACCCTAATGTTAAAAATCTGTCGCCAAGCACCTATCGGTGTGTTCCGCCAGGTGCACTTGAGAGCCAGTTCCTATCAAGGCTTTGTGTGCTTAACACCTTCGGATACATCATCACTTACTACGGTGAGATGGTCAAACACAAAAGTAAAAAAAAAGAAAATATTTTTTGTAAGCACTTATGAATAGGACGCAGTCTAGAGTTGACTCTAACGTACTGTTCAGAAGGTTGCTTTTAGTTGCGAAAAGAGTTACGCCAATTAATTCGTAATCATTATCTGACTCTAGCAGTGATCCCAGGATGAAGCCATGTGATCCGTGCGTGCTAGACTTCTTTTCATATCACGCGGGTGAAACCGCAGATTGATTCAACATGACATTCCAATACTATTTCATTTGCCAGCCAAAGCGAGTTTTAAATAAATCATCGGAAAGCGGTAGCTGCAGTATCTACTGCATACAAATCTAGTATTACCTATCTTGACAACTTGTTAACAATCCACGTTAGGTTGACACTTTGCTGTATTCATTTTGGGTTATCTGGACCTGAATATGGTTTTAGATATAGCTTGAGGCTAGTGGAAGTTGTAAAAGAAGTTGTAGCAGCAGTAAGTTTTCTTGTTGGCATTGATTTAGTTACTCTAATAATTTCAAAAAAAACTATTTGTACTGAACCATTTAAAAAAAAACATTAATCTATACAACAGTCGCATAAAAAATGGATAATTAATGTGAAAACGACAAATACCAATATAATTAAGTACGCCATTAAAGTTATTACAACAAAAAACACAAAATATTTATTACTTGTAGTTAAAATGAAATAAAACATAATATACGGTCGATGAAGTTATTGTTTATGCATTGGTCGAGTGGTAAGGTACTAAAAGTGAAATCGGTACATTTTAAAATAATATCAAAAAGTAGACCCAAAAAGAAAGCCGAATTTGGGAGGATCAATTGGTGAAATTTTATTAAAAATCTAACTAAAGTCTTTCGAACTGTGCGATAGAGTCTGCAAAAATTATGTAGACGGCTTATTTCAATAAAAGAAAACAGTTAATTGTTCCTTCTGTCCTATCATAATTAACTACCCAGAACTGCCGGGACCCAATTGCTGAACAGTAGCTTCTCATTAGAGGGCTGACTTTGATAGAGTCTCTTAGTTCCTAGCTCTTAAACAGAAATCACTAAAATATCAATCGAAATTAGGCCAAAAATCTGGGCCAGTGCTTTCCAGCTATGATTCAGTATCCTTTTGATGAAGACATTACCATAGCATTACTTGGTCGCCATGCCATTTATAAAAAGAAACTTGAGAGGTGTCAAGGGACACCCGGATGGAACGAAGTTATATAAGTCGAGAGAGTATATATATATATATATATAAAAAATAAAAAAAAACATTTGTTATATATATATAAATAGAAAAGGAAATATCTGGCTTGCTTTCTATAAGAGAGAGAGAAAGAGAGAGACAGACAGAGAAACATGCGCACGCCGCACAGCTTACAATAGCTTACTACACACAACTGTCACCGACAGTGACAGTGACACTAAAAGTGTCGTAAGTTTTTTTTCCGTCTAGCCCCCTTTCACAACGCGCGATAAGGAACTTCGTTCCAAAACTTCGTTCCAACAAGGTAGACGTACTGTAGTATAAAAATAATGTCAAGTATCATAAATCAGTGAAAGAGATCACGGCCGAAAGGACATACACGGACATTTAATTACGCTTATAAATAAATGATAGAATGTTGAAGATCATCATCCCAAGTGACGTTTTCTAATTGTCTTTATTTCACTCACATGCTTAAACAAAGAAACAAATTTTGTGAGGTGCATTGCTTTTAGAAAATTTTCAGAAGCATGTAAATACTCACAATATTTCACGTGAATCTAAACTTTATACATAATTACGTCTGTCAGCTTTAAAAGAGAAGTTACTAAAAGTCATTTCAAGGAGGGGAAAAAGGAATGTGACTAAAAACAAGATAGCCAGATGTGTGCCGATATTTCTACAGAATACTACAATTACCTAACCAATGCATAATCGTTGCATTATCTCAAATCGTTGACGATCTTACTGACAAGGTGTGATCAACAGTCCTATAATGTGTGTTGATAATTGATTTAGAATTGATCACCTTTCGTGTGTGATGTCAGTAACTCAACTTTGTGGTTAAATTATTATCTAAAGAATCTGGGAAACATTTCAGAAGCTAAAATTTGTGACGAATAAAATTTGAACGACTTACAACGTGAAAGATCTCTAAGCTACACGCCGATTGTTTTAATTCATTTCGAAATTAAGTAACCCATTTGAATTTGAGGATGCAGAAATACGTGATAATAAAGATTTTACAATATGAAATATGAGCGAATAAAAATGGGTGCCGTTATGTATTATTAAGTCCAAAGATGGTAATCAAAATTTATGACTTTTTGCAGCAGCAGCGAATATTGACATTGGCGTATTCAATATAAATCGAGTATTTTCCCGAAATTAAGGTTATTTGTAAATTGCTTACAATAAATTACTAATAACACCGAAACTCAACCAAAATATCGATCATAAAAGATGGGATTAAATGGGCTGAGCTAATTTCGCACATAGTAATAGCCAAATTGTTTCAAACGGTAGTGCAATAATCACATGATGGGCTGCTTAAATGTGCTAACAGTTAGTTAGTAGTGGTACTAAAATTAGCCATATTAGCATAATGATGTAAAACTATCGATCTAAGTGAGAAATCACGAGAATCTAGATTGGTATCTGTTTAGATGTGGTGCGAAGACTG
The DNA here is from genome assembly GCA_951361185.1 of Ochropacha duplaris. Classification (NCBI taxonomy): domain Eukaryota; kingdom Metazoa; phylum Arthropoda; class Insecta; order Lepidoptera; family Drepanidae; genus Ochropacha; species Ochropacha duplaris. The sequence goes on along the minus strand of OX592715.1, from coordinate 702,234 downwards.
AGTCATAGACCTAAATAACGCTCTATATAATGAAGAAACTAGAAATGGAATTACATATGGTTGTACTGTTAGAGAAAAGGCTTCTCCTTATAATAAGGATATTAAACTTATACATTATTAAGACAAAGCCAAATCATTTAAAGAGATCAATGAATTATGATTACATTACAAGCATCTTGATGAAAATGATCGATTTATTTGCTGCCTAATTACAGTGCAATATCTACCTGAACCTACGAATACGTAACGCACGGTGGTAGGGTACTATGTGGTACTCGACTGGCTGGCTACCACCCTCAAGTTGAAAATCTGTCGCCAAGCACCTATTGGTGTGACTTACCATCAGGTGACCCGCCTGCCTCGTTGTTGTCACTAGTGACATAAAAAAGAAAAAAAATAAGTCGAACCTAATATTTGTAATTTGATCATTGATTGATAAAGGTTTCATCGCTGTTTTCGAGGAACCCTCGATCTCAGCTCACGTCATATCAATGCAAATAAAATTATGACCTACTTTACCAATCTTGCAGAAAACATAAAACCTGTTGGTCAGGTCGCAATATGGTGTACGATTGAGACTTGTTTGAAAAGTTTGTAAAATAAAGCAAAAAAGCTGTTTTAACTTACATTTTTTGCGATTTGTCATTCAAAAACAACTTCTACCTGCCTTGAGAGTTCATCTTTTATTGGTGCAAAAAAATGGTTACTTTTTAACCGACTTCAAAAAAAAGGAGGAGGTTCTCAATTCGTCTGTATGTTTTTTTTTTTTTTTTTTTTTTGGGTAGACAGAACGTACAGAAATCCTCGAGGATTGTCATGTAATGACTTCCATTAGATTACTATGTATATGTTGTTGAGTACAACCAATTACCACTCAGGTATTTTATCGTGACCTGTCCTGAACACGTAATAGAAACCGCAAAAGGGTATTCCCCTTTTATGTGTTCTGTTAATTTTTGAGGATGTTGATGCTAGATGAATTTATAATTAGAGGATATCATTATCTTTAATTCAACATCGGAAACATGAAGATTTGAGATTATTATTTATATTTTGTATACATCTGCAGTGTTTAGTAAATGAAATGTCAAATGCTGTGACAACAGTCGCGAGTTCAAATCCTACAATGAGGTTGAGCTTTCAGTGAAAGGCACTTCCTGAGAAAAGGGTAGGATGAACCCCTAATTTGAAGAGCCAAGTTCTCTGTCTGTGGTAAAACACAGACCTATACATAGAAAAATGATATGTACGTACCATTAGAACGAATGACGGAGATAATGAATGAATGACCGACCGATAAGATGATGATGATGAAAACTAGCAAAAAATACCAAAATCACATGCATTCACGTTGATCAATTAACATAAAAGATAGGGAACATAAACTAAGTGTTAGTTAATTACATAATCTAACCTGTTTTTGAATTAATCGCTGTACAAATTAAAAATAAATTGACATTAAACACGAGGTAAATGGACAAAACTATTAGACATAGACATGTGAATTAATATACTCAATCTAAAAAGGAGTGGCAAGTTTTGATACTTTATATCTGTTTCTTGAATAACTTTGTCGGACGGGTCAGTTGGTGTGGTTGATTTCACGCTACAGGTCGTGGGTTCGATTTCCATCCAGGACAATGTCCTGAGTATGGGTATAATTATCTATCAAAGTACGAATTTACAAACAAAAAAAGTTGTCTATGTTAAAATCTGGTTTCCATAGCAAAGCTCTGCTTAGTTTGGGATCAGATAGCCGTGTGCACAATAAATGTCCCAGGATAAAATTAATTTATTGATACTTTTCGACAGTGTGAGTAATTTTTGATTAAACTGATACACTTTGTATTATGGAACATAAATCAAAAAATAAGATTTTGAGTCGATATTGGATAAATTGAATTTGGATCAGCATTAGATTTATTTTCAAACAATATGTAATAGAGACTTGACTTAGTTTGAGTTTCAACATTAGGCGTCAACTCCTTTTTGCAGTTGAGAGGTTTATGGCAACTTGCTGTTTTTTAATCTGCTTCATTGTCTATGATAAACTTACCAAAGTGCCCAGGTAGCTATGTCCAATCTCCTCTTCAGAAGTATCTCCGGAGACCAAGGTCTGCCTTTTCAATCCCATCTTGGAACCACTTCAACTTTGCATCAACTCAAAAACACTAACGGCTTTTTACGTAGGGTTGCGTGCGGTATCTATTTTATCGATGAATTTTATTATATTTTATTTATTAATAAACACCAACATATGAAAATAAGTAATTGCTATTTATTAATAACTGTTCTAATTATTTATTTACATAGATTTTTAATCAAACATCTGATTTAATAAAAGAAAATGACAGTCACTTTTTTTAATATTTTGTTCAATTTAGAGTCAATGTCTGATGATACTATTCGATAAGTAATCTCTGATTTGACTGTGTGGGGATTCGCGAGTATTTTTAATTTATTACAAGATTTACGAACTATGCAATTTCGAAGAGATAACCTATCATTCAAAGGCTTTTATTGTCATTAAAAAATATATAACACTCATAATTAATCGATATAATTAGGTAATATAAAAACAGAACATCTAAGGTGAAACTATAAAGATTTGTGTTTGAAAATATGTACGTAAACAATAGAAACTATGTATATTTGCAATACCCGAAACCAAAAATAAGTTAAAACGACGAAATCAACTCAAGATTCTATAACATTTAAAAATAACGGTCGAATTTGAGTTTTGTAAAAATTTTCAAATTTAATTTTTATTAAAAATTTAATTTCTTTTCAGAACGTTATCACTCCATCATGAAAAATTTAAATCATTCGAATGTTCACTTCACTATGCCGCGAATAATTTCAAAAAAGCACTTTATATCTTCACGAACAAGGTATAATTTCCATTGGGCAACTGTGAAAATTTTCGAAAAATATATTTTTACGAAAGCGGCCGCGGCCGCCTCGTGTGTCCTTTTTTTCGAAATGTTAGTGTCTGGTTTGTGAGCGCGGTCCAGGTGGACTAAACTAATCGAGAGCCGCCAGCGCCGAGCTGAAATACTGAAGAGTTAGGCTGTGTCCATCATTCGCTGCTACGACCCGACCCGACCAAAGACATTTATTTAAAAGGATATTTTTTGTTGGCTTGGTATTGTGTGAATTTTAGTACGTTTATATATAAGGACCGCATTATTATTTTCGATGATTCTTGGTTTTAGGTTGTCATTTTAAATAACGTGACTCATATGTAAACCTTAAATAATCAACATAAATAGTTAGATTTACTTGTACGTTTTTATCAAGCAAAGCTTTTAGAGAGTAATTTTTTTTTGGTTGAAATGATGAATTGACCTATTAAAAATTCACTGTTTCATAAAATTCTTAAATTGTACCTACTAGCAGGCCACTTAACATCAACCGACACCTAAATCCTCATACACGCGACTTTACAATTTCTTGTGACGACCCATCATTGCCTCATCTAGTTACCTCAGTTTGTGCTAACGTTTAGTACGTCCTCCAATGTCGATAATAATTATATTTATCGACATGCCCAGCTCTAATGAAGCGTTAAATGCCCGTTAATCGGTAATGTAATGGCGAATAGTTCACGTGATTTTTTTTTCGAGTACGTGTCGATATTATTTTTGGGATGCAGTAAGTACATCCTTGGCTGCTCTCCTTGTTTCTATAAATAATCTGTCGATATTATTCACTACTTATTCAGGCTATTAATTTATGTTTTAGTAAGTAAGTATTAGCTAAGTGAAATGATGTTCCCCTTAAATTGCCAACTATTTTGTAATTCATTACTTTTTTTTATGATAAAACCTAGATAACAAATCGAGATTTGTTACTTTCGTTAATGTGATAAGAGAGATCGGGTCTTTTGACAGCGGCCATTACAATTGCAGCAGTATAGAGGCTCATAAGCCTTTGGAAAGACTTTGCCTCCTTATGTATGTTCTACCGCTTGTATAAGCAGGGTCCTGAAGATGCCTTGGGTCGCCGCACTTCACGCCATCGACGGGGAGCACTTAGCGATGTCCAAGGAGTTTCCTACCACGGAGGCTCAGGCTGTGGAATAAGCTCTCTGCCGTGGCATACTCTAGGAAGTACAGCATTGGGGTGTGAAGACATTTTTGCAGTGTCAGCAACGCGTTACCACTGGTGTTGCAAGTATCAGTTCACGGTAAAATTACGTCTTACTAGAAACACGGTTTCAAAATGATGTTGCCAATTGTCTTTTGAGAAATAATGTTTCTTTGAACCTAATTGTGGGCGCGTGATTTTTATCTACCCTCGTATCGGATTAGGTAAATAGACTACTGTATGGATTAACGCTATCGGTTAGAGACTATAAGTCATACATAGATACCAAACAACTTTTTAATAACAACATAATTTGAACAGATTAGGAAAACAGGAGATGTATCGATCGGTCTACATTGCAAACTGTTAGAAATGCCAAATCTGTAATAAAGCAGATACATCAAAGAGACTACCGAACCTGTGGTAGTCTTTTGCAAGTTCCTTAACAGGGCCTCAACGCGTATAGAGTTTAATATTTAAGAGATAATTCGTAAATCTATAAGGCTTCAAAGATATGTACGAGTCCTTTACATCAGCATTACGACTCAGTAGCCTAGGTATAATTAAAATTATTAGGGTAGGGTTTTAATTCTTGCAATGCAAGAAACGACTCATTGATATGCTTATCATCGAGGATTCTTTCGCAGATGAGGAGAATCATTCATACAGGTGGATCGAAGACCTCTGAAACGTGAGAGGCGGTTAATTTTTGTAGAAGGAAGAAAGAAAGTTGTTGAAAAATCAGATGACGTCGAATGACAAATAGATACAGTCAGTCTAAAACGAATTTCGCAAGATAATGTCTTAAGCAAAATAACTGATTTTCCAAGTATCTGATTGAATGAAAGGCAATTTATTAATTGAAGCCATTATGCAGAGGGATTGTACGTATTCTCAGATCTTGATTGATTAATTTATATCACCGTCATTGGTTTTTTTAAATGTGTTTTTCCTAAAGGCCTTTACCAAAGTCAATAGTTACGGGGAGCTGGCTTTAAAGAGGAAGTCGACCGGCAGACAGAGAGCAGGGGCGGTTAGGAAGCAGTGATAAATGAGCATTGAAGAGGAAGATTATAAGGGGTATGTTTATGAAGAGAAGAACGGCATCAGAAACTTGGAACGGTTTACAAATTGTGTAGCTTCAACTGTAGAAATAATTGAGAGATTTTGTATATAGCGTGATATTTATCAATTCTTGCATAACTTGGTTAATACTGATGATCTAAAATAAGTTATTTGATTATTAAAATCATGACCTACAGAACTATGTCCTCAAAATTGACGAATCACCTGCCATATCAGAAACAAATAGCAAAACATATGTAATCGTGTATCATTTCGTGTTGATAAATATGATAAAAAATACAAGTGGAAAATTTCGCTACGCATAAAACGTTCGAATTCTTTCATATTTCGTCATAGGCACGCATTCTTTGTTTTTCTACCCTTGGTCACGTTAAGGGCCATTTTGCCACTGGTTACGACGTCAGACATGAAAACTAAATTGTCAGCAAGGGCAGCAATGCAATAATATAAAGCGCTTGGTTTACAGCAACTGCATCGTTGGCTGGAAACATGGCCATTGTTGGTGATCACGGAGTTTATCACTTTGTAGCGACATCTATCTATACATAGATATAGTTCGCACGACTCCTAGATAGATGGCGCTTCAATAACGTACATCGCGCTTACGAAGTTTTCCAAGCGATTAACATCTACAGTTGGACCGCGGTCCCCAGGCACGAAGACCTAGCCTGGCGGAAGATCTTCTCTTTGCAATGGAGGAATCTAACACCTCGCTCCTCCATAACTTAATTCTTTCAGGATGCTGCATGATTATGTTGGTCAACCTGTGCAGTATCTTGGTGCAATGGGTGTGATCACCGCTAGAGGCGCTAGTGTAGCTTGAGGTCTCGGAATTGTCAATAATCACTGTTTGTGGGTGGGCTTCGTGGGTTTATTTCTAATTAGCTATTGATGTGAATATTTTGCAAATAATGGCAAATATAAGTTACGAGTCAAAGTACGAAACTTATATCTTTTATTCCGAACAAAACGGGACCGTGCAATACTGCGGCAGGCTCGATATTTCTACGGTACGGTTTTAAGGTACCCATTAAATTATATCAATGTAAACTTCAGGATCTTACTGACCAGTGGCACCAACGGCTGAGCACAAAAACAGCTCTAATAGCCCTCATTTTGCCACAGAAAGGCCATCAGCAACGCTTGACAGTCAGGATCACGGATCTAAGGGATTTTGGCGAGAGCATAAGTTTTATGTGAGATTTGATTTTGAGTTTGAAACAAATATTTTACTTTTAAATTAAAATATTCTATGAAGATTTTACATGTTTATTAGTCCAGTAGGAAAATAAATCAATTGATTTATGACAGAGAAAATCCAACACGATTACTGAGAACCAACTCTGTTAGCAATGATAAGAAACAGTCAGTCTTATTACTATTATTATTGTTCAAAATTTGGATGCGAAGATGTTTGTGTCTCTCACGCAAAAACTACTGAGCGGAAATTTATGAATCTTGGCACACAGGTAGATCATATCCTGGAATTAAAGATAGGGCATTTTTGTCACGGGAAAAGATAAGATCCCTCGGGTACGCGGAGGAAAGCCTTTTTTATACCACAAGTGACAACGAGGCAGGCGTGTCATCTGATGGTAAGTGACTACCGCCGCCTATAGACATTAGCAATACCAGAGGGATTGCCAATGTGTTGTACACCTTATTACAATGCCTTAAAGGCAACTGCCGGAACACACCAACAGGTGCTTAGCGTCAGATTTTCAACTTGAGGGTGGTAGCCAGCCAGTCGAGTACTACAAAGTACCCTACTATCGTGCAAAAAAAGCCTAAGTAGGTATATCAGCCGACAGACGTCCACTCCAGGACATAAGCTTACTCCAAATGACCCTAATATGAGCACATCATGCAGTCCACCGTGTTTTGCACCATAGGGATAAGCAAAGAAGATCCCAGGTTTGAATAAATAAATAAGTATCCTCGGACATTTGTTCACACACGGCTATCTGATCCCAAACTAAGCAGAGCTTGTAATATGGAAACCAGATGACTGATATAGTACGTATACTACTTTTTTTTGTAAATACATACTTAAATAGATAATTACAGAACAAACAGATATGTTCATGCACACAAAAATCTGTCCTGGATGGGAATGGAACCCACGACCTGCGGCGTGATAGGTAGTGTGTTAAGCAACCACGCCAACCGGCCCATCTGAATCATATCTGAAGCTTTACGTGCCTTACTCAAGCCTATTGGCTTCTATCCTACAAAAGAATACTAACAAAATGACCAACTAAGTGTTAGGGACATATTTGATGAGTTCGGATTACTTCGGATAGATTAGATAGCACCCGTCATTTGGGTGCCGGTCGCTATGACGTGCGGAAGTATTGTCAGCCGTGAACGCGAAAATTACCGTTTCCATTGTACAAGCCGTCGCGAGATTGGATTATGAAACGGTTTCTCGTTTAGTAAGGATTTTTAGCTGTGTCAAGATATTATATTGCTAAGGTTCAGTTGCCTGTATAAAGTAATAAAAAAACAATTTTAAAATAAATTATATGGATGCGATAATTATTGTATTTTACGATAACTTTTTTTAATTTGATTTTAATTGCATTCATCATAATTTCCGCCGAAAGATGTCCTGTTAGATTACATTAATTAGGAATTATTAAATTGACTACGTGTGCAATTTATTTAGGTGTAATTTTTCTTTGTCTACCTATTACCTGATGCATATAAATACAATTTAAATACACAGACGGGGAAGTCCTAATTTTTTTATTAAAACATACTACATACATAACAGTTTTGTTTATTATTCCGCAGATTTTTTATTTAGGCTTTTGTTTACTATCAATTTCATCATCGTAAGTGGTAAGCACACGCCTAGAACTGGCTCTCAAGTTCAGCTGTCAATTGAACTATATTCACGTAAGTAGAGAAAACTATCAATTCAAGGTTCAATTCTGAAAACCTTATTACAGCTTTGTGCAACCTGCATTTCTCCGTCTTGACCTTAAAGCCTCAACGTGACGGATTAAACAATGGAAACGAAGCAAGTCTTCCCCTTACGAACAACAATTACCCATTATACTTGCTCCTTCGCGTGCGAGCCGTGGTACTCCAGCGTATGCGCAATCTTGATCTGACCGAGTCTGCGTGAATTGATTAGATTAAAGATGTCTAGGGATTTGTGGTGAGCGAATCTCTTGCATTGTTCTTCTGTTTGACTTCCACGTTTTTGTTTGTAGAACATAACATCCCACCAAAAACATTTTCATGTAAAAAATTGCCAAGACGAGACAATATGGAGCGCACTGTCAAAAGGTTTCAAAACCATAACCAAAACTCATTTATTCAGTTTAGGCCCTGGTAAGGCACTTATGAACGTTACAATTGACTCTACCACCGGTTCAACATACACTTAAACTGAGAAAACTCCGAAATTCAGCAAGGCATTTTTTTGCAGTGAATATTCGCACGGTGGTAGGGTACTTTGTAGTACCCCACTGGCTGGCTCACCCTCAAGTTGAAAATCTGTCACAAATCACCTATTGGTTTGTTCCGATAACTGCACTTGAGAGCCAGTTCCCATATAGGCTTTGTGTGCTTACCGCCTTCGGCCACATCATCACTTACCATGGTGAGATTACGGTCAAACACAAGCTTATTCAAAGTAAAAAAATAATATGGGTCGCATTGTCAAACAGTTATCGGGTCTCATATAGAGCCATGCTTCTAACTCTACAAGCTCTATTCACAAACTGTATAGAGTTTGTGAAGTTAGGGCTTGGTCTTAGTGAAAAAAATATGTGGCTTGGCCATTTAGCTCCATTCACATGGACGAAAGGTGAATTTATTTAGTGTTCATTAGTTTCCTGTTTTACAATAGTTATTGTAGTAACGAGCGAAACAGATTGTATTGAGTATTGCTCAATTAAGAATTTTCCAGAAACGTCAAAAGTAAAACTCAACTTAATTTAGTTTCCTTTTAAAGTTTTAAATAAGACAAGTTATTTTTTAATTCAACTTGTAATAAACTTAACAATTACGTTTGTGTTTCTTTAAAATTATTTACTGGACATCTGACCAGATGCCTCCGTAGTTATTTATTAGTGATTGAGTGCTATCACACCTAGGCATGATCATTTCATTTTTTTTCCATAAGCTTGTCACAATCTCACAATCTCACCATGGTAAGTGATGATGTGGCCGTAGGTGGAAAGCACACAAAGCCTAGATGGGAACTGGCTCTCAAGTGCAGCTGTCGGAACACACCGACAGGTGCTTGGCGACAGATTGTCTCCCACCCACGGATTCATCCGCGTTCCCGAACACTTTAGGGGTTGAATTTTCAAAAATCCTTTATTTTATACTACTAGGTAAGCTTACGACCCACCTGATGGTAAGCCGTTACTGTAGCCTATGGACGCTTGCAACACCAGAGGTTTATATATGGAGATTTATATATGCTTGTTTAGCTTATTCAAAACTTTAACCAAGTTCAGGTATGATTTGGTTATTAAAAAAAAATAGGATACAAGGGCAACGATGTCACTTGCCTGGCACTCACAATACATACACATTTATTAATTAAAAAAAGCGCACTAAGTAACGTTGCATTTAAGAAAACGGGCTAAACGCGACATTGCCAGTTTTTAAATTTAATTTAAATTTAATTTAAAATTTAAATTATTTATTAAAATTATAACCGCACGCAACCGTCAAGTAATTAACTAAACAACAGTGTAGCAAACTAATTATGGGCGAGACTAAATGTGGACAATAAAATAACGGACATACCTTCTTAGCATACGAAGATAGCTCCCGAGAGAGTCGTGCACATATTGACAATACTGATTACGTATAGATAGGTGGCCTAATTATACCTACGTTGCAAGCATTGTGTTAAATATGACACTACTTATCTTGTCAGACACATTCAAAGATGTCACGTGAGTTTTATACAATGAGCTTGAGCTTTCAGTGACGGAATATATTGCGAAGAAACGTAATTTAGGGGTAATTGCTCATCGATTGTTTCGGGACATTTCAAAGCGCCTGGTTGACGCTACTCGTGACTAGAAGACTGGAAATCTCCAGTCTTAGCCAATGAATAAGCATTGCCATCCAGCGTGGCAATGCCGACAGCATTCTGAGCACGCTACCAACTGGCAACAATTATGACCAGCTATCTCGTTTTTGATTAGCTGGTCTCCTTTTTGTATACTTAATCGCATTTTTATACATCTATAGCTTTTTATTCATATTTCAGACTTTTTTGTTGTCACCGAAATGAAGATTTTATACAATGGTTTTTCTTTCTTTTTTTTCTTATCCTTATCCCACGCTAGGTGTGGTCGGCAAAACATGTTATCTTCCACTCCGCTCTATCACTAGTCGTCTCAATACTCACACCTTTCATATGCATATCATTTTTCACGCAGTCCATCCATACCTTCTTCGGCCTTCCTCTACCTCTATATCTAATTAAGAAGATTTTACAACGGTACTGATATTTTATTTTCGAATTTATAAACTTTAGTTAGGTAGACGAATTAAGTAAGTAAAACTATAGATAACATATTAAAATATTTTTAATAAAAAAAATACAAAAACAGACTATTACAAAAAAGACTAGTTTAACAATTTGACTGCAACGTTTACAACGCAAACATGAGTGAGATAAATCTGGTGGTGTTTAAAAATCTAATCTACCATTATCTGTATTTAATCCCTCAAGTGCGAAACACTAGTGACGTCATAATTATGCAAACACACACACTGCTACTGTATGTAAATAACATTTTTACGGGTTCCTGACAAAATTAAACCATATGATATGACTAGTTCTTTCTAAGCCAATTTAGCCATCGTAATATTTCTTCTGAGTGTGACGTCACCTGCTTGTAAACAGTAAAATGGAAACAGTATTATGACATTTGAAAAGTGTGTTTACTAGCAGGCGACGTCATGATATCACGTGACCGTGTATTATGGCGTCTTGGCGTTTTGGTGGTCTTTTTATTAATATAGGTAAACTTTGATGGTAATTTTTAAGAGAAATTCACAAAGAATTAAGCAAATTGCAAATGTATTATGCTATAGTGAACAATTTTAGATACAAACTCGGATCAAAATGTTACTGTTGCTGTAAAATACACTTTAGACTCACTTCAGTTTACATGGCCGCGGAACGGAATGGAAGCGAATATTTGTAATGAAATTGTACATTGCGCGTCTAGGATCCAGCTCATTAGGTATTCTAGAAAGGAGTGCGAAGACTGAGGAAACACGGGGCCATGATATAGACGTTGTTTGAATGATTGACACCTAGACAAGGTCGGTATAGAATGGGGAAAGTTCTAGAATTAGATATGGGGCCATCCATAAATTACGCCACAGGTAACAGCTGTCAACCAAGTGTGACATTGAGAGACAAGGGGTGGGAGGGGTCCATGTTTCGTGACGTCACATTTCAAAATGTAATATTTAAAGGAGTGGGTTCAAAGTCCATGGACTGAAGATAATTAAATTTGTATCTTACATAATGGGTATAATTTATAGGTTTTTGTATGACTTATGTTAATTTCATAAAAAAAAACATTTTAAACGGTTTTAAATGGAAATAAAGATAATATTTAGGTATTTACTTTAATAAACTAGATGTAAAATTGCAAAAATTATGTGACGTCACACTAGGAATTTCACAAATGTGCCCAGCTAATATTCGTGTAATTTATGGATAGCAACGCTGAATCTTGGGTAAAAATCATCAAATAAATATCGTCGCTTATTCGAATCCTACCTATTTCGGTAGTATTGATATAACGAATAATAGTTTTTTTTTTTTTATTCTGGATAAAGTTAAAGTCAAAACCATTTATTCAGTTTAGGCCCTAGAAGGGCACTTATGAAGGTCGAATTACAGAAGTTACCACCGGTTCGGAAGTCAGCCTTCAACTGAGAAGAACCGGCAAGAAACTCAGCAAGGTTACATTTTTTAAATATTTTTGGACCATCTGACTATATTGGCTTTTTTTTTTCAAATGTTTAACAAGCTTGTGTTTGACTACAATCTCACCATGGTAAGTGATGATGTGGCCGAAGGTGGTAAGCACACAAAGCCTAGATGGGATACTTTGTAGTATCAATTGTAGTAGTAAGTGACTACCGCCGCCAATAGACATTAGCAATACCTTGAGGATTGCCAACGTGTTGTCGATTTGACTATCAAGTGCTGTTTCCACGCCTTCCACGAAACAATGTTTCGGTTGAATATGCTCCTTGCTTGATATATCCTTATTAAAGTCAATTCAAAGTTAAATTCAAAGCTGTTTATTCAATTTTAGGAACTAGATCTGGTTAGCTCTAAATTACCATGGCCAAGGTCAGCCAAGGTCAGCCTACATCTATTTGGTAGTTGTTCATATACCACTATTCAGAGCGCTTATGACTTATCTACACCTTATACTTATAATATCATTGGGCTTATGACGATTCTGTTGTCTAAAATTCTCTCACTATATCTCTCTTTTTTTTATGTCACAAGTGACAACGAGGCAGGCGGGTCACCTGATGGTAAGTGATTACCGTCGCCTATAGACATTAGCAGTACCAGCAACGTGTTGTACACCTTATTACAATGCCTTAAGGGCAAGGGAAAGTGGCTCTCAAGTGCAACTGCCGGAACACACCAACAGGTGCTAGGCGACAGATTTTATCTAAGAGAAGCATAAAACATAGATTATGTTATAAAAGGTTGTGTGCAATTTTTTCTAAAAGTTAATCTATCTATTCTAATATTATACAGGGTGTCCGGTAGGTACTCGTAGTACGACAAACTTAAGGGGGGGATAAGTGGGCGGGTCACCTACCAACATATACAAAAACTAGCAGTTTGTTTGTTTGTTTTGGCAGGGCTGTTTCCGCACTTAGCCTCTTGGTTGGGCCATTGTACGTATTTAAGCTTCTGTGTCTTCTCACTCCAACCAGCCCAGGTCATCCCAGAAAGCTAGCAGCCTTTGTAGACTGCCAAAGGCTTCCGGAAGTGACGCTGGTGAAAGGAGGATTAAAAACTAGCTGTTCCGCGCGGTTTCACCCGCGTTCCCTTGGGATCTTATCTCTTCCCGGGATAAAAAGTAGCCTATGTGCTATTCCAGGTTATAATCTATTTCTATGCCAAATTTCATCTAGATCCGTTCAGCCGTTCTGGAGTAAATGAGTAACAAACATACATCCATCCAAACTTTCACATTTATAATATTAGTAGGATTAGTAAGACTAGCTGTTCCGCGCGGTTTCACCCGCGTTCCCGAGGGATCTTATCTTTTCCCGGGTTAACAAGTAGCATAGGCATGTGCTATTCCAGACTATAATATATCTCCATGCCAAATTTCATTCCATTCCGACGATCTGGCGTAAATGAGTAACAAAATACATCCATCCATCCAAACTTTCACATTTATAATGTTAGTAAGATTAGCTCCATAGAAAGATCGCTATTTTCGAGACATTTCGATAATATTGAGATATTAAATATCTCGAAAATGGTGACACTTTTACTCAGGTCATTTTTGTAAATAAGATAGGTGAACCCCCCTATCTTCCCCATTGAGTTTGTCGTACTTCTTACTGGACACCCTGTATAAACTTAACCTGTAACATTTCATTCTTTTCACGCGCGCACTTCAGTCGGTGATAAATCAATGGAACGGTTTTGTAAACTCGAGGCTGTTGTATAATCATCAGTAACAATGAATGCGAGCGTTTGCTTTCGTCATCGCATACAACAATACCAACTGATCAGTCTGGAGATACAAAATGATCCATACTGGGATTAATTTAGTTTGTATAACAAAATATGGTGCAAACTGTATTGATTTTTAATACTAGTGGCCCGGGCAGACGTTGTCCTGCTCTGAAATTTAAACAAAACTTAGAACCCAATTCCAGCGCTACCTACCGGGTGCAATTGTGAATCTAAACCATCACGAAAATAATGACAGTCCGATGATTTCCGTAGAAAATTACCAATTTAGAATTATTAAAAAAAACAAAATTTTTTATGGGTTTTCCCTATTTTTTTTTCATTTAAACTAACCTGAGCGACCAAAAAAAGAATTATTCGAATCGGTCAAGCCGTTTTTATACTTAAAGATTATTATAGAGAGGTAAAGTTTGTGAGGTTGAAATCTCTGGATCTACTGAACCGATTTTGAAAATTCTTTTACCAATAGAAAGCCACGTTATTTGTGAGTGTCATAGGCTATATTTTTATCCCGGGAAAAGATAAGATCCCACAATAGCTAGTAATGGATAAAGTCAGTTTTTGACGAGATGAGAATGGATAATTGGATTTTAGTGTTGGATTAGGAATCACTGATTCCGAATTAGTTATAAAAACATACCTAATTTAATTTAATACGAGCAACTTTATAGGATACCAGCTGTCTCCCGCGGTTTCACCCGCATTCCCGAGGGATCTTATCTTCCCGGGATAAAAATCCTATGCGCTATTCCAGACTATACCTAATCTATCTCTATGCCAAATTTCATCCAGATCCGTTAAGCCGTTGCGTAAATGAGTAAGAAACATACATCCATCCATCCAAACTTTCACATTAATAATATTAGTGGAATTCACAAAATATAATTGAATCTTTTTCATTACACGCCTCTTTTACAATTGATAAATAATTCATACACAAATAAACATACTCTATATGCTTTTGATGTTGTTGACCTTCCAAAATTAGTCATCAGGATTGATTTACGTGCGCAAGCCTACGTCATTAAAACTACACTCATTCAGATTAAGCATACCAGCAACAATCGGCATTTGACGACAATCATAGACAAACCGTATATCAAACTCAGAACTCATTTATTCAGTTTAGGTCCTGGTAAGGCACTTATGAACGTTACAATTGACTCTACCACCGGTTCAACATACACTTAAACTGAGAAGACTCTGGCAAGAAACTCAGCAAGGCATTTTACATTACATACATTTTCAAATATTTTACCCTACGCCAGGGGGATGCAGGTGCAGAGAGAAGCTACTACAACCATATATTTCTGTCTTCCATGTAATGAGCCACCTTATAGTAGGCTTTGTTCATTAACCTAAGTTTAAAATAATTCTTAATCATGTGAGATCCTATTGTAGAAACGAACACAATTCCCGAGAAAAGATTTACTGATTTTAGCTTTAAATATTTTCTCGGTAAAGTCAGTATAAGGCGATAATATCTCAGTGGTAAGTGAGGTCGGATACCACGGCAAAGGTCGTGGGTTCGAATCATACAATGGGCTTGAGCTTTCGGTGAAGGAAAACATCGTGAGGAAACCATAGCACGGTGGTAGGGTACTTTGTAGTACCCGACTGGCTGGCTACCACCCTCAAGTTGAAAATCTGTCGCCAAGCACCTATCGGTGTGTTCCGACAGCTGCACTTGAGAGCCAGTTCCCATCTATGCGTTGTGTGCTTACCACCTTCGGCCACAACATCACTTACCATAGTGAGATAGTGGTCAAACACAAGCCTATCCAGAATTTAAAAAAAAAACTTGAGAGGTGTCAAGGGACACCCGGATGGAACGAAGTTATATAAGTTATATAAGTCGAGAGAGTATATATATATATATATATATATAAATGAAAATATCTGGCTTGCTTTCTATAAGAGAGAGAGAGAGAGCGAGAGAGAGACAGACAGAGAAACATGCGCACGCCGCACAGCAGAACAGACAGAAAAGTGTCGGTGATTTTCGTAAGAATTTTCCGTCTAGCCCCCTTTCACAACGCGCGATAAGGAACTTCGTTCCAATATTTCTCGGGTATAAGCGATTGTCTCGTGTCTATTACGAGCATTCTAGTCTCGTCTATTACTTCGTATTTTTGTCAGGTAACTTGACGTTGTCGACTATGATGGATATGTTACATCTGTTTAATCACTTTCTTTATTAAGATTTCACATACTAATAGACTTACAGATTTCTAAGAGCCTGTGTGGAACCCTATAAAGGTAAATAGATGGAATAATAACGATGTTGACTAACATAATTTTTTTTTTTATTCTGGATAGGCTTGTGTTTGACCACAATCTCACCATGGCAAGTGATGATGTGGCCGAAGATGGTAAACACACATAGCCTAGATGGGAACTGGCTCTCAAGTGCAGCTGTCGGAACACACCGATAGGTGTTTTGGCGACAGATTTTCAACTTGAGGGTGGTAGCCAGCCAGTCGGGTACTACAAAGTACCCTACCACCGTGCTATGGTTTCCTCACGATGTTTTCCTTCACCGAAAGCTCAAGCTCATTGTAGGATTCGAACCCACGACCTTCGCCGCGGTATTCGACGTCACTTACCACTGAGCTATCATCGCCTTAAAATATCAAATCAGTTTAAATTTAAAAACAATAGCTAAAATTATTTGTATGAAATACTGGCTTGTGATGGCTTGTATTATTAACCGACTTCAAAAAAGGAGGAGGTTCTCAATTCGACTGTATGTTTTTTAGATGTTTTATACATTGGCAAGTATCTATTTTTACGAAGTTCCTTATCGCGCGTTATGAAATATGAAAGGGGGCTAGACGGAAAAATTGTGTCGGTGATTTTTTGCGTCGGTGGCAAATGTCACCGACCGCTGTGCGGCGTTTCTCTGTCTGTCTCTCTCTCTCTCTCTCTCTTATAGAAAGCAAGCCAGATATTTTCATTTCTATTTATATATATATATATATACTCTCTCGACTTATATAACTTATAT
Organism: Ochropacha duplaris; assembly: GCA_951361185.1. Taxonomy (NCBI): domain Eukaryota; kingdom Metazoa; phylum Arthropoda; class Insecta; order Lepidoptera; family Drepanidae; genus Ochropacha; species Ochropacha duplaris. Next base: position 685,312 of record OX592715.1, on the reverse strand, counting down.
AACTTCGTTCCATCCGGGTGTCCCTTGACACCTCTCAAGTTTTATTTTCAATATAGACCAGTCTGTACCTGGATTACCTAAAAAACATAGTATATGACCTAAAGTGCCGTCATCAAGTGTATAGGAATCAAAGCTCAAACAAAAACGCAATTCTATGTAGGTATGGATTTTAAACATCCAAATTCCAAAACAACAAATTGCTCAATCACGCATTAGACCATCTTAAAATAAAACATAGGATACTTTTTATTTATTTTTTTTATTTTTTATGTCACAAGTGACTACCAGGCAGGCGGGTCACCTGATGGTAAGTGACAACCGTCGCCTATTGACATTGGCAATACCATGGGATTGCTAATGTGTTGTACACCCTATTACAATGCCTTAAAGGCGAACTTAACCGCTTACCATCAGGTGGGCCGTAAGCTTGTTTGCCACCTAGTGGTATAAAAAAAAAAAACTGACTCTCAAGTTCAAATGCCGGAACACACCAACAGGTGCTTGGCGACAGATTTGCAACTTGAGGGTGGTAGCCAGCCAGTCGAGTACTACAGATTATTCCGGGAAAAGATAATATCTCCCGGGATCGCGAGTGAATGGGTTACATAAATGTTTCTAAACAAGCCGCGTCACTACTTACGTCTAATAGAATTCCGTGTAAACAATAGTAAATGTTGCATAAAAAGTGCACAATCAAGTACTAGCTGGCGTCTTGTGAAATCGAGGTAATGTCGACCCACTTGCTTCTAAGTACTCACTTCCTACACTCAGTTTATTTATTATTAAATATACCTACAGTGTACTGAGTTCCGGTATTGCTAATAGTTAATAATCTGAAGCCAAAAGTTATTTTATTTATTTTATTTTATTCTGTATAAGCTTGTGTTTGACCACAATCTCACCATGGTAAGTTATGATGTGGCCGAAGGTGGTAAGCACACAAAGCCTAGATGGGAACTGGCTCCCAAGTGCAGCTGTCGGAACACACCCATAGGTGCTTGGCAACAGATTTTCAACTTGAGGGTGGTAGCCAGCCAGTCGGGTACTACAAAGTACCCTACCACCGTGCAAGTTTTTATATAGAATCTTTTTGGTCAAGAATTTATCGCTTAGAGACTTCTCATTTGGTGCCAAAAGTTTAATACAAATATCTTTCGAGTCTTCATCGTCATCATTGCGTCGTCATTATTATTACTATTGGTCGCGTAAAGTGCGATTAGAGAGACATTTTCTCTAAGAATATATACGGGAGAGCTATTTACAAATTAAACAACCGTTGTTTGATAATAAATCATTAGTATAAAGCGTGTCGCAGTCATTAACGGCTAAAGAATGAGGTGGCATACCCGGGCTCGAAACATTAATTATTATTTGAAAGTTAGCTATATCAAAATTTAGCAGAGAAATCATTTTTTTTTAATTCTGGATAAGCTTGTGTTTGACCACAATCTCACCGTAAGTGATGATGTGGACGAAGGTGGTAAGCACACTAAGCCTAGATGGGACCTGGCTCTCAAGTGCAGCTGTCGGATCACACCGATAGGTGCTTGGCGACAATTTTTCACCATGCTATGGTTTCCTAACGATGTTTTCCGAAATCTCAAGCTCATTGTAGGATGATACCGCGATGAAGGTCGTGGGTTCGACGTCACTAGCACTGACCTATCATCGCCTTGATTATACAACCTAACGTTTTTCGACAGCTACATCACCACAGCCGACTGTGGCCCAAAAGGCACAAGACTTTAAAGGTAAAAGAAAGTCGAAGGCTGAGGTAATATTAAAGATACGAATGAGTCTCAATTAGTAACATTATCGTACCCAAGTTAATGATGACCTTTCCAAAAGGTCCCTTAGCCGAATTAATTGCATTGGAATTAAGGTCAAGGACAGGTTGAGACAGACATGTTTTCGAAAACACAACATCAGAATTTCAAACCGAAAAATTCTTATCAAATACCCCGGACTCAATTTAAGAGTTACGTTAAAAGACTCAATTTAAAAGTGCCTGGCTGAGTTTCTTGCCGGAGTCTTCTCAGTTTAAGTGTATGTTGAACCGGTGGTAGAGTCAATTGTAACGTTCATAAGTGCCTTACCAGGGCCTAAACTGAATAAATGAGTTATGACTTTGGGTTTGCTTCCAAGTTACTCGTTTCAGTAGAAAATTTCGTTCAGTCAGAAACAGCTCGGGATTTTCATTTCCCTGATTGCCATTTGGTGACAAGATCTCTGACGTATCAAAATTAGTTTATCAAATTCACATGACTTTGCCGCTATCGTACAAGGAATACAGTGATAGCGAATCGGATTAGATAATACATATAGTGATAGATAATCCCGACCGCTTTCAATGTCACCATATCGGGTTGGGTGGTGGACACGCACTTCCTTGTTTATAACAATATTGATTTTATTGCCTCGTGATCGATGATAGCTCAGTGGTAGTGATACGTCGGATACCGCGGCGGAGGTCGTGAGTTCGAATCCTACTATGATCTTGAACGTTCGGTGAAGGAAAACATTGTCAGGAAACCATAGCACGGTGGTAGGGTACTTTGTAGTACCCGACTGGCTGGCTACCACCCTCAAGTTGTAATTCTGTCGCCAAGCACCGGTCGGTGTGTGTTCCGACAGCTGCACTTGAGAGCCAGTTCCCATCTAAGCTTTGTGTGCTTACCACATTCGGCCACATCATCACTTACCATGGTGAGATTGTGGTCAAACACAAGCTTATCCAGAATAAAAAATTTAAAAATCTAGGATTCTAGATCTAGATGGATAGCCTCATAAGAAGGTTCAAAGTCGTCCAGAGATGCAATGCAATGGATAGCGCTATGCTCGGAGTTTCCTTGCGAGATCGTATCAGAAATTATGAGATCCGCAGGCGAACCAAAATAACCGACATAGCCCGAAGAATAACCAACTGAAGTGGCAGTGTGCGGGGCACATAGCTCGTAGAACCGACGGCCGATGGGGCAGAAAGGTTCTCAAGTGGCGACCACGAACCGGAGGACGCAGCGTGGGCAGGCCTCCCACACGGTGGACTGATGATCTTGTGAGTAGCGCATGACCTGCCATCGTGGAGATCCTTGGATCCAGAACATCCTGGATGTCTTCCGGCTGACATTATGAGATATGAATTTAGGTGTATGAATAAAAATATCAACTACTTAAAGAGCTAGAATCATGCTCCCATAACTTTTCAGTTGATTTAACGCGATCGAATTTCATTTGCCATTATCACTTCATAAAATTGTTTCTGAATCAATTTCTTCCTCAATATGTGTTCCATAGCAGTGGTTTTACTTCCACTAAATATTGATAGCATTGTTAATTGCTTTATATTGGCACTCACCGACTATAAATGAACAATTCGTTTAAATTATCATGACAACTATCGCTCATAATATTATTTTATTTGCATTTGTCGACATTGTTATAATTGTTTGCAGTTTGTACCGGAACAAACAGACTTAAAACGTATTTTAGCCATACGCATAAAAATATAAGCTAAGTAATAAAAAATCCGGGGACATTTTTCACGCACTGCTTTCTGATTAAGCAAAGCAGAGTTTATGCTATGATAAACCTCATCCGCTTCTGCCAGGCCCACTAGTTATCAATAAATTATAAGATCTAATTAAATGAAATGTTTATTCATCCAAATAGGCCTTCACAGGCATTTATGAATAGTCAGACTCTAATGGATGGTTCGGAAGGTTGCTTTTGCTGACCGGCAATAAACTTCTCATAAAAATGTAGTTGATTCGTAATCGGTGGCCTATTCATAAAACATCAATGCATTTTGATCGTTACGAACTCTTCTCAAATTTTGTTATCCTGGTACCTTCTCATGGTGATGCTATGGTGGTTGAATGAAAGGAGAAACTGGAAGCACAGGCACCGGCACGGAGGTAAGGTCTTTGTAGTACCTATTTGTCTTTTTTTTCTGGTTCGAATTGGGTTATTCGAAGACTTTTCGAAACGCCGACCTTGTGAAAATTCCAAAACAAACAAATAAACATCCTCTCACCCCAAACACATATTATTATACCGTCTCCGTTCCGTCGTGGGTGTTAAATAGTTTCTTTCGAAAATAAAGCGACTTTACATAGACTTTTTTTTTCACGTTTCCTACATATTTCTTTTTCTTTTCCGTAGGTACTTACTGTCCCCAGCGGTTTCACTCGCGTTCCCGAGGGATCTTAACTTATCCCGGGATAAAAATATCCTGTGTTTTATTAAAGATATGATCTACCTGTGTGCCAAGTTTCATCAAAATCCGTTGAGTAGTTTTTGCGTGAAAGACTAACAAACATCTTCACATCCAAACAAACTTTCACATTTATAATAATAAAATAACCTTGAATGTTTTAACTCTGCTGCTGTAGGAATCAGATTTCTTAACCACTTGGCAAACAGTCTATGACCTAATTTCAAATCAGATTACAATTTTAAAATAGCTTGCACTTTGCACTAGCTGTGGTGTGAGACAATTTCGTATTTTGTTTTTGATGTGTAAAGTTGTCAAAAAATAAAAGGCCCGTTTTGACAGCACATAAACAACCATGCGCCAAAAAGAGACGAACATAGTGCGACAAGAAGAGACACCCTCTTGTCAAAACGGGCCTATAGATTATGACGACTTTAACATATTTCCTCTTGCTTTCTAGCTGTGTGAGTGGTTTCGTGAGAAGGGACGAAATTGTATAACAGGAAGCAGGGTTGTCAGATAGGGACGAAAGTGTGGCAAAGGGTTTTATTCAGCCCATGGATTTATTTATTTATTTTATTAGCGCGCGGGGTGGTAGAGTTTACCTGGTAATAGATGGAACTCTTAAATGTAATAAAATATAACAGGTTTTTTTTTTAATCTGCAATCAGCCCCTCAGCTTTAATCAGATAAACCCATATTATATCAAAAAACATGATTAACCTAATATTGAATAGCCTTATCATTAAATAAAATAAATGAAATATAATTACCAATTTAAACATGGTCTGTGTAGAAAATACTATAGCAATTCAAGTTATTCATTTAATTACTTATTGTTTTCCTGGCACTTTTGTCTCTTTGATAGCCAAGGGGTTCAGTTTCAAATAGGTATCAAAAAAACTTAAGACTCAAATTAATTTACTTTCCAAGAAACCAAACAAGTATTTTTTTAAAATTATTATTTTAAATTAAAATATCTGTGCAATAAGGATAATGTGATCAAATGCAAAAATTATTCATATGACCAAGGTGACTTGTATATGAAACCTTAAAGAGAAACTAGCTCGCAAATGCAACTGTCAGTATGCACTGGAGCCCGTGGTACTGCCTGTCATGCTACAAGTTGTAGGTTTGATTCCCACCCAGAAAAGTATTCAAGTCATCCCAATACCATATATCATTAAAATCGGTTCAGTGATTTAGTCTTGAAAACCAAGCAGACAGACAGACTTTACTTTAGGATATTAAGGCGATGATAGCTCAGTGGTAAGTGACGTCGAATACCGCGGCAAAGGTCGTGGGTTCGAATCCTACAATGAGCTTGAGCTTTCGGTGAAGGAAAACATCGTGAGGAAACCACAGCACGGTGGTAGGGTACTATGTGGTACTCGACTGGCTGGCTACCACCCTCAAGTTGAAAATCTGTCGCCAAGCACCTGTTGGTGTGTTCCGGCAGTTGCACTTGAGAGCCAGTTGCCCTTGCCCTTAAGGCATTGTAATAAGGTGTACAACACGTTGGCAGTCGCCCTGGTATTGCCAATGTCTATAGGCGACGGTAGTCACTTACCATCAGGTGACCCGCCTGCCTCGTTGTCACTAGTGACATAAAAAAATAATAACGGGTTAAGTTTTTTTTTTTCCAGTGAGTCAGACTTTCGGCCACATCATCACTAACCATGGTGAGATTGCAGTCAAACACAAGCTTATCCTAAAGTTAAAAAAAGGATAGACGCTTGTTTGATAATAGTATGCATGACATTTTTTTTAAGTATAATTAACTAATCACAAACATAGTGATGTACGGCTAATTGAATTTATACTTAGATATTATTTTATCAACATCTAGATCACTTGTAGATAATGTAGATTCATAGCATAATATAAGGCAAAGTGTTATCTTTGAAGAAATAATGGTGTTATATAATATATCTACTGATCTTGAATAATAAACTATGAGACCAAGGTTTATTTAAACAAGTATCTTTGTATATTCAGTAAACTTGACTATTTTAGTTAATTCTGTACTTTTTTGCTGTATATGGCAACCTTATTTCTATTTGAAGAGTGTGGTTAAAGTCAAAATAGCATTCTAAATAAAAAAAAAGTTTTTTTTTTTGAGAACCTGGTACCTATCTAATCAATTATACAATCAACAATTTGAAATAATTTAATAAAAAACTTAAAATGTATTATTAATTGCTTGAGAATATGTCAGTAATCCTAATTTGGAACTTATGCAATTTTAGAGACCCATTAGCTAACAGGTTTTAATTATAAAGATTAAAAATAAAATTTGGCATTGAGGTAAATAATAAAGGCATATCATCATGATTTCCTGCTGGAAATCATTGCAAATACCTATAGCAAACTCATTTTATAGATATAATGGACTTTTTGGCGGGAACTTGCGGAGTGACGTTGTGTTTTCGTTTTATATTCATTAAATTAGTGTATTTTGAGTTTTATTGAATAATTTCGGTGGCGTTTTATCCAATAAAGGTCAATCTAAGTGCACAAGTGAAGTGAAATGAAATGAAAGCGTGTATCGTGACTTTCCAGGTTGTCCCAAAAAGTCCATGAAATGTTTTAGTGGAATAGCCGCCAATTTCACTAAAATTAGACCGGACTTGTACCGACGAGGACTAGACTTTACACTGAAAGTGACAATAAAACGTGACTAAACATAAAAGATGAATATTTAAAATAAATAAATGGCTTAAAGGTCTCGATACCAGGCCAAAAATGTTCTCAAAAAAAATATAGATATAATTAGGTGTCACTTTTTTATTTTTTTTAGTTTATGAATCTATATGTTTATTTTTCACCATAATTTGATACTTAACTATTGTTATACAAATTGATAACAATGTAAAGATCATGAAAGGAATCCTTTACATAAGGTACATGCAAAGAATAAATGGTTACATTCGCAACATAGGTACGTAGGTACTGCGCTCGGTGCTCACACACTCAGGGAACCGGCTTGATGCCTAGATTATATAGAAAATAGAAAGTCTCGCAAACAATTTAATTTTACTCACCAATGTGTTCTGGTATCCCAACCCCGACTCATCATCTGACGTCTCGTCTTTATTCTGTATACCTTTCATCATTCACAACAAAAGTTATTCGACTTTTACACAGAAAAACTGATTTTACCAAAACAAAGACTTCTTTAAAGTAGTAGGCCACTCGCGCTCTCGTAACTTTTTTTTTATAAAACAATCGTCTGGGTTAGAATCACTGCGTCCAGTCATGGTCAGCCATCTCCCGGTCGTCGTACAAGGACCGAACGACTGTAATAAGATAATTTCTAATTGAATAAACGCGATTTCATGCAAATTGCTCGTGCACCGGCGGATATAATATTTACTATACACACGTTCAAACAGAACGTCATTCAGTGACCGACTGACATTTGACAAAAAGTTGACAAATGACAGCGCGCATTCGAAATGTTCGATCGCTACGCTAGCCGTGAACTTGAACTTTTATCTTATCTATTTATAATAAATTGTGATTGCAGTTTCTTGTCATCTGATATTATATTTATTATAATAACCACTATTTACTAAATTAGTTAGATCAAAATACCATGCATAGGTAAGTCTTGCAGACATACAGTCGTCATGGTATTCTGAACGCAACTAAAGTTAGATTAGCAAATATGTGTTACGTTCCGCTACATAGTGATTTCGAGTTTATTTAGCTTCTTCTGCCAGTCATGATAATGGTTTTATCAGATTAATTTGCAAATAAAACATGTGACTTTGTGTTTTATTTAACAAGGACAATAATAGGTACGGAGAAATTCAATGAAGGCTCACAAATTACGTCGTCTGATAGGTTCATGAAGGTGGACTCTTGCGGACTAACATGCAGTAATGCAATGCATAAGTCTGTAAGGCCCATACCAGACAACTTTCTTTTGAACGACATTATTTTTGAACGTGAAAGTAGACAATACAAAATTGATGACATTGAACCATCGCAAAAGAATTTCACGTTCCCGATCGCTCATAAAGAAAGTAGTCTACAATTTTTCGGAATCCTAATTTGGGTGCAAGATGCATTATGAACATCTTTAATAATAAAATAATATAATAATAATCGGTACCTATAGTTAGTACCTACCTACTGCGCTTGAGCTACCTGTGCTTGCTAACTTTCGGAAAAGGAAAACATCTTGAGGAAACCATATAGGAAGTTGGTAGGGTACCTACTTTGTAGTACTTACCTTTTCCTGTGTGACTACTCTAATTGAAAATCTACCGCGGAGCACTTTCCGGTGTCTTCCTGCTGCATTAGTACCTAAGCCAGGTGCCTACTTGAAAGAAAGGTCGACAAGACATTGACAATCTCGCTGGTAATGCTAATGAGGGGAAACAGGTAGGGATTAAATGAAATAAAAAGGTACGTGCTCGTAGTCTATGAAAACAATGTTTTAAATAAGGAACCTTCTAAAAACATGTCTGTTTGTCCTGAGTCGGGGTGTAATTATCTATTTAAGTATGTATTTACAAAAAAAAAGTAGTCTATGTAGTATATCAGTCAACTGGTTTCGTTGCATAAGGATACTAATTACAATTACAGGAATTATAACATTTAATATTTACAACAAATGTACAAAATATACATGCAAATGTACAATTACAATACATAAAAAACATCTTCGAGGCTGCCGCTGCTGCCGATCGGCAAGGTTCCCAGAAGGCTGGCAGCGTTTCCTCTTTGGATGGCCAAGCTGATGCGTTGGCGGAAAAAGCTCCCCGCCCGCCGGTCACCCGAGGCCTCGATTAATTTTTTACATAAAATATTTGCGAAACGACGAGCTTCAGACCCCCACGGACCCATGGTCTCAACCGCAAAAGGCATAAATTGATAATTTGGACCAATACAGGCGTACTTTTTGAATTTTGAATTTTCCGCACCTTTCGCAGCCGCTCCCGCGGCTTTACAAGTCACCGGTAAGTGAGATGGCGCAAGTGTATCGACACAAGTGGCATCCCACACCAACGGCTTGCCGACACTCCACGGGATCAAAGTCATGCCATCCGGCCTCTTGCCGTCGCCACGCGAAATACCGACTGGTTCGAGTACAGAAGGCACGCCGGCGACAACAAGAGCCCTACGGATAATATCATTAAGAGCCACGTGGCGTGAAATACGACCGGCGCTTTGAGAACACGAAAGCCCATGATGGCCGAGCTCATTGACAAGATCCCCACAGCGGCAGCGATGAGGATGATTGGACCTGGAACCAAGACGAAGACAAATGCACAAGCTTAATGTTATGCGGTCTAACAAAGTCCCGATATTACTAGATGGAATGGCTTGCAACCAGTGACCTGATTCACTCTGAGAGACAGCTAACAAACGTGCCCGGTCCGAATCAGTAGAAAAATCAGAAAATAAAATTTGCCAAGTTTTTTCGCAAAGAGGTTTGTCCCATTCTCTCTGAGAGTGACTCAAAGTCGGAATATTTGTGCCTGGACAAGCTACCTGCCAAGCATTTCTGGCATCGGATAGGTAAGAAACCTCAACAGATCCAATAGTTGGTTCCAAAACAGATCTGACGAGGTCACTCACACTGTATACCGAGGACAGAAATGCCGGCAGTGATACGCTAGAAATTTTACGCACTCCTAGGCCACCATATCGTACGGGTAGGGTGGCTTGAGACCACACTTTGTTGTCGTCTAGGCAACAATTTAGGATTTTAGAAAGAGAAATTTTGATCATGTTGTCCAAAGTTTCTAATAATTGATCGAATTTGAATAAGTGGGTGCAGCGGAGTAAATACGTAAACTTCGGCACAAAAAGACATAGTCGTACAATAAAAAATGCATAATGCGCATTTATGTCATAAAGTCGATGAGAGGATTCATTAAAATTTTGTATCTTTTGCTCAAAAAACCCAGGAATGGATTCATCTAAGACGGGGGCTCCGAGAAGAAGAAGCGAATCCCTTGAGATTAATTTAATATTTGGTGCCAAATCATTAAAATCTTGAATAATTTTGGATTTCTCAGATTCTGGAACAGAATCTGAAACTAGGATCTCGCATTTGGAGCAGTTAAAATCAAGACCAATTTTTTTAAATTTTTCAGTTAGAGATTTTAAATCTCTGATAACAGAAGTCGCATCACCTCCAAGAGTTCCATCGTCTAGATACCAAACATTAAATTTAGACTGTAATTTAGATATGATTGGTTGAATGGCCAAACTAAAAATGGCAGGACCGAGAGGATCGCCCTGCTGACAACCTACACCGGAAATGATCGGTTGTGTTTTATAAAAAAGTTTTGTAGGATGGCCATAACATTGCCACAAGTAAGAATATATGTCAGGACAAATATCCCTAATTTGTGTCAACATAGCGGCCCTATCGACAGAGTTAAATGCATTTTTTATGTCAACCTTAAGCAGAACATCACCTCCGTTATTTAAAAGAAAGGTCCGAGCCGCATGTACCGCTGCCTCACAACCTCCCTTTGAGCCAAAACCAAGTTGAATTGGTTGAAATAAATCAGTAGCTATCGGGAGAATGTGACGACAGCAAATTTTGGAAGCCATACGACGGATAGTATTACCCACCGCGATCGGTCTTATACCACCGTCTTTTTTGGAAAGGGCGCAAAGGTTGGCCCCATAAATGATCTCGGTGATGGGGCTCGGCACCTTTCCTGCCAACATAAAATTTATAAGAGAGGTTAATCTCGATAACAATTTAGTGCCAGCGTCCCCGGCGGCACCACAAACAAGATCTTTGTAATGCTGTGGTGTAAAACCGTCGAGGCCACCAGCAGAGCCAGGTTTAAAGGATAAAATTACATTTAGAAGATCTTTGGAGGTACAATTTAGACTGGTTTGGTCAGATGAAGGGGGATCCGGAAAAATTATATTTGGGAGCGGAGGTGGATGTTTAGACCTTAAAGCACAGAGGGTTTCAGGTGTGTCTGCAGCGACAACATCGCTTGAAAATAAAAGCTGTGCTGCTCCCTTGAAATCGCCGTCGTTGGCTTTATTTTCAATTTTTCTAATAGGGTTTGCCTGATTGATAAATTGACTTTTCGAATATATTGGAATTGAGGCCAATACTGGATGTGAACAATTATTTTTTATTTTTTGAGTTAGAGAGATCTCATTTTGCTGGCGATTAGGAACATGCAGCACCCTGTAAGAAAATGTGAGCAGTTCTTCCCAAGCACTCTGCGAATTCTGGCTAAGAATTTTGTCTATAGATAGACATAAAGCTGAAGCCACACAGAAACGTGCTCCGCGAGGTATTCGCTTTAATACCGGAACATTATTTTTTAAAAAACAAATCCTTTGCCAAAACGGTTGCTCGGAAGTATTTGAATTTGTGGTCGAATTTAAAATGCCAGAATTAGCAGAGCTAGTCTGATTGATTAATACTGAAACAGGTTTATGTACCTTTCCAATATGAATTTTCAGACCACGGTTTCCACGAAAATAGCGAGGATGAGAACACTGCCCACATCTCAGCAAATTTTCATGCGATGTACCACTAACCTGGCTGCAAGGTTGTGGGTCAGAATTGGTGCCAGGACCAACATGTATGCCCAAAGGGAGCATTTATAAAACTAAAACATAGCACTAAAATTATCTTGAGACCGGGTGTGTTGATGGCCGCCTATGCCGATTGCGCAGAAAGAGATGCAGCCCTGGAGGCGGCAGATCACCTCCCGGCAGGATACGAGACGCGCACACCAACCACCGATCTGAAACAAAACGATAAAATTAATATTAAAATAATAAAATATTTATGCCGAGAAATTTTGATGCGTCAAGTTTGACGCTGTCAAACTGGTTTCCATATTACAAGCTCTGCTTAGTTTGGGATCAGATAGCGGTGTGTGAAAAATGTCCGAGGATATTTATTTATTCTAAAACCTCACACAAATGCTTGAAAAATGTATGGAATTTACATAATGAGTTTGACTGAGCAAAATATAGATCGTAACTAATCAATTAACGGTTCATTAATCTCGGTGAATTGTTGCTTACAAAAAAAATGTTTTTACGAGTAGGTAAGTAATAGGTACATAATCTAAAACTGTCTTAAACGAGTGAATTGTTGAAAAGTTGAAAATATGTCGCCAAGCACCTGTTGGTGTGTTCCGGCAATTGCACTTGAGAGCCAGTTCGCCTTTAAGGCATTGTAATAAGGTGTACAACACGTTGGCAATCCCCTGGTGTTGCCAATGTCTATAGGCGACGGTTGTCACTTACCATCAGGTGACCCGCCTGCCTCGTTGTCACTTGTGACATAAAAAAAAAAAAATTGTGTGTGCGTTTTAGCTGTTTATAGTTTTACACCTGTATCTTTTAGAGATAAACCGAGAAACTTTGTTTGTTTGTCATATTGTCAAGATTAAAAACACAACGGAATTTAGCTTTGTTATTCACACAAACTCAACACACAAGTTTGTAAAGATATCAGAAAAAAAAGAAGATGGTTAATTTTTTTTAATGGATGATGTGGCCGAAGGTAGTAAGCATAAACAGCCTCGAGGAAATAACTCTCAATGGCAACCTGTCGGGTAGATACCTACTTGACGATATACAACTTGGATGGTTGCCAGCCAGGGGGGTACTAGAAGGTACCTTACCACAAAGTCAAAGTCAAAACCATTTATTCAGTGTAGGGTCGGTCCTCTGTGGTGTAGGCGCTAGGGGAGCACTTATGAAGGTCGAATTAGTAATTACAGAAGTTACCACCGGTTCGGAAGTCAGCCACTAAGAAGAACTAGAAAGAGGATCAGCAAGGTTACATTTTTTAAATATTTCTGGACTAAATATATTGGGCTCTTTATTTTCAAAACAAGATCCCTAAAATTTTAAAAGGCAGAAGCGAATCTTAAATAAATATCCTGGGACATTTGTTCACACACGGCTATCTGATCCCAAACTAAGCAGAGCTTGTAATATAGAAACCAGATCACTGATATACTACATATAGTTAGATGCAACTTTTTTTTAATACATATTTAAATAGATAGTTACACCCAGACTCCGGACAAACAGACATGTTCATGCACACAAATATCTGTCCTGGACCTGCACGACCCCACGACCTGCGGCGTGATACCAACCACGCCAACCGGTCCGTCATGGCTGTCAGAATTTGATGAGGAGCTGCTACGTTGATGAAAGAGTTTCGAAATCCTCAGATGGATATAAGGTCTTTTAATTTGAGTCAAAGTTGGTAATAATCTCTTGTCTTTTTTGTACCCAACGAGTTTTTTGTGCATTTTCCTGCTATAGGTTAACAAGCACAATATAACTGGTTGTTTAAAAAAACCTGAAGTGTGTTATTATGTAAGCTTTGATAAAAACTTTGTTGTTTTGTTTAGGTATAGGTACCTACCTGCATATAATACCTGAGTATAAGATGAGTTTCGATATCAAATAATGGAATTATTGTTTTGTAGGTTTCTTTTGTTTTTATTTAGTGACTACTTTTTTTTTAGGTAACAAGTGACAACGAGCAAGGCTGGTCACCTGATGGTAAGTGACTACCGTCGCCTATATACATTACCATAGGCCTTGCTAATAGTGGATTGCATAGGATTGCCAATGTGTCGTACACCTTATTTACCTTATTATTACAATGCCTTATAAGCAAACTGGCTCTCAAGTGCAATTGCCAGCACACACCAACAGGTGCTTGGCGACAGATTTTCAACTTGAGGGTAGTAGCCAGCCAGTCGAGTACTACAAAGTACCCTACCACCGTGCTGTGGTTTCCTTCACCGAAAGCTCAAGCTCATTGTAGGATTCGAACCCACGACCTTCGCCGCGGTATTCGACATAGTAAGGAAACATTTTGATACAGTCCGATTTTCCGTGTCCGCTTGTTTATCAAAGGGTTGTTTTATGACCAAATTGAAACAAATATTATGTTTATTTTGTAATGTAAAACAACTGTTTTTACAAACCAATTCAAATATCTATTATTTATACATTAATATAATTATCTAAATCTTAAGTAAGGTCACCAAATACGAGCAGAAATATGCTTAGTTAAGTAGCTTAGTGTGTGAAGAAAGTACCGGGATATTATTATAACTTACACTGAGCTATCGCTTCAAAGATTACTTGAAACAATAGAAAAAATAAAGAAAACTTCTTCATTCTTACAAAATCTCATGCTGCTCGTAATTGGGTTAAAATTATTCTTCAGATACTGTTCTAACTATAGGAACGTAACATACATGAAAAACGTGGTGGTTATATTCCCTTTGATACTTAATTAATCACGCTGAAAATTTTGAGAAAGCATTACAAAAATATGTTGAGATGATGTAATAGTTATTTGTTATACAAGAGTGTAAACGCGTGCTCAATTTTGATGACCGAGCAAGCGAAGGATTCTAAAATTGAATCACGAGCGCAGCGAGGGTTTCAAAAATTAGAATCCTGAGCGTAAGCGAGGGAATCAAAAGAGCATGAGGTGAAAAATCTTTGCACTCGAGTGCAACACGTAATTTTTCATCCCACCTCAGCGAGGAAATGACTAAATGCAAAAAAAAAAGAAAATGGCGCGCCCAAAGCAAATTAAAAAAAGTACACCATGAAGGTTCCGAGTCTGAGTTTTGGTCAGAATAAATGGTGTTGACTCTGGCTTTGACTTTGATGCATGATAAATTTGGCACCATGGAGGGAGAAGTAAATAGATTTAATAATGATTTGAATTCATAAACATAGTGCACACGATGTTCTATTTACTTTATCCTCTAGAGGATAATAACGGTTTTTACACTCCGATATCGAAGAGCAAAAATACTCTTTCCGAGATAGGGGGATGAAAAAGTCCTTGTTGAAATGTCTAGGAAATGACAATGTGGGATAATAATGAATGTTTCATTTTTTAGGTCAAGATCCTCTTTAGGTGAGGTGAGTGAGGCGAATGAGTTTGCAGTCAACAAGGATCTTGGATAAGAGGATTAAAGAGAGATACCATAAACATCTGTTTTTTTTTCAAATAATTTCAACTTGAATATATATAATAAAAAAGTGATTTATAATATAAACATTCGCATAGCTTTAAATAATTTCTATCCTATTTCAATAAAGTAAGAGATGTAGAGAGATTAAATTACTTTAGTCTGTAAACAGCAGAATCTGAACAAACGTAATTTCTATCACACGTTAATAATAAACTATCTTCAATCTAAACACCTAATAACATTATCAGAAATCCATTAAATCTTAGGCATATTAAATGCTAATAGTTCTTCGAAGATGAATCACTTTATGACTTCCTCTTCTTCGTCTTTGCTTTATCCCATTATTTGGGGTCAGCTTTCCTCGTTTTGATGCGCCAGGATGACCTGTCCTGAGTTCTGTAAGTTGGGCTACAGTACACCACCATGTGGCTTTGAGTCTTCCTCCTTTCTTATTCATGTTCGGTAATAACAGGGCTTATTGAACCACGTGGTTCTCCGTCTCATGTGGCCAAAGCAATGAAGCCACTTTATTATTATAACTTAACCTATAAAAAGTGCAGTTTAACTAAAACATGTAACCAGTGAACAAGTATAGTACTTAGTCGTCTCTAGCAGTTTAATCAGTTCCGCCATTATAAGAGTAAAAACTTTAGCATCTCCAAAATTGGCTGCTTAGCAACAGGCTGCAAATATTGCAGTTTAATAAACGGATAATAGTGGAACTGGCTGCAGTGCAGTTAAATGTTCTAGTCTAACTGCAGTCAGATGTACTGAGCGAACTGTATCCAGTACGTGGCATTGAGTACCGAGAATAGAAGAGGGAAGAATACGCGAGAAAATCTGTCGATGTTGATCGCTCTCATGCGAGCTTTGGCTGCTTCTGCTGCATCCTGCAAACGAAATATATATAAGTGACAACGAAGCTGACGGGTCACCTGGTGGTAAGTGACTACCGTCGCCTATAGACATTAGCAATACCAAGGGGATTGCGAATTTGTTGTACACCTTATCACAATGCCTTAAAGGCTCTCAAGTGCAACTGCTGGAACACCAACAGGTGCTTAGCGACAGATTTTCAACTTGAGGGTGGTAGCCAGTCAGTCGAGTACTACAAAGTACCCTACCACCGTGCTATGGTTTCCTCGCGATTTCCTTTACTGAAAGCTCAAGCCCATTGTAGGATTCGAACCGACGACCTTCGCCGCAGTGTCCGACGTCACTACCACTGAGCTATCATCGCCTTGATGAAGATGCTATCATGTTTAGGCCCTTTAGGCCCTAGGCCGGAGCTACAGAAATTACCACCGTTTTGGAAGGTGGTATTTGTTATCCATCTTTCTCCCCCTCTAACTTTACTATTAGTTTACTTTATTTACTACCAATAACATCAATATCTTTCAGACCATAACGGCCTCTGTCAAAATATGGGTTACAAAATTTTTATTCTTTCCTCTAATATACACCTTTCAGCAACTTCTTTAAGGACTTTTCATCATTGCATAATGCGCCTTATTGTAAGTGAACTAGCTTTCCGCCCCGCGGTTTCACCCGCGTATCCTTTGAGATTGAATTTCAAAATATCTTTCTTAATCCTTGTCCACATCTTAAAAACATTACCTGTGAAAAAAAAACAGCTTTCTAGGTGCACTGAGCGCGAACACTGGGCGCTGATGAGTCAGTCCTTCTCATTTTTCATACCAAGAAACGGAAATAACTCCTAACTCCGAACCCCCGTTTCACCCCTTCAGAGGTGGAATTATAGGAAAAGTTAGAACACGTATTTCTTTATTTTATTTGTTAGCCTAAAAACAAAGTTTCATGGTTCTAGCTTCAAAAATGACGGACTTCCGTACAAACTTTCAACCCCTTTTTCACCCCCTTAAGGGTTGAATTTTAGAAAACGCTAAAACAAGTGTTTCTTTATTTTTAATTGTTAGCCTAAAAACAAAGTTTCATGGTTCTAACTTAAAAACGGACGGACTTCTATACAAACTTTCAACCCCCGTTTCACCCCCTCAGGGGTAAAAATTTATTTAACGCTGATACACATGTTTCTTGAAAAGTTTCATGATTCTAGCTTCAAAAATGACCGACTTTCATACAAACTTTCAACCCCTTTTTCACCCCCATGTGGAATTTCGAAAAATCCGTTCTTATTCCTCGGTCAAGTTTTAAAAACAACACCTGGGAAAATAATGAGCTCTCTAGGTCTAAGGGTTTAGGCTGGGCGTTGATAGATCAGTCAGGACTTATCCTTTTATATATATAGATAAATTACCTTAGGTTTGCCAGCACCATCTCCAAGAACTATATTGACGAGGCAATATTCCATGAGGGCCATAAACACGAACCTGCGATACAAGATTCATTCAACGACGATTGTTTCTGTAATTTATATGATCGCTAGAGATTGTTGTCGAAGCTATTCTTGTACCCCATCTTTTCTATTATTACTTAACCACACTAATTTAGATTTAATTTGGTCCTTATTTAGTTTTCCTCCTCTTTTGGGACCAAAATATGGGTATCCTTGCTAAAGAACCTTTTATTCTGGATAAGCTTGTGTTTTGACCACAATTTCACCACGGTAAGTGATGATGTGGCCGAAGTTGGTAAGCACACAAAGCCTAGATGGGAACTGGCTCTCAGGTGCAGCTGTCGGAACACACCGATAGGTGCTTGGCGACCGATTTTCAACTTATGGGTGGTACCCAGCCAGTCGGCCTACCACCGTGCTATGGTTTCCTCACGATGTTTTCCTTCACCGAAAGCTCAAGCTCATTTTAGGATTCGAACCGACGACCTTCGCCACGGTATCCGACGTCACTACCACGGTATTCGACGTCACTACCACTGAGCTATCATCGCCTTCATCAAATAGAGCCCGACTATCAACTGTTGTATCAGAATCTAACGTCAATATGTCATTATTAGTTCGGCTAATTGTGTGAGTTTCTGTATCATTAGCAACATATACTTACATAGTACAAACAGACATGAAAGCGTCGACAGCTTTCAAATAAGACACAGGTGGAAGTTGCGCTTGAGACTTGGCGTGCTGCGTGGAGAGCGTCAGCAGTGACGTCACGCCGAGGGTCACCCGAGCTGGTGCTGCATCAGGCTTGATCCAGAATGACACCCACTGGGATTGATATACACTTATTAGTCGTGCCCTGTTCTCTTTAGGGGTCGAATTTTCAAAAAACCTTTCTTAGCGGATATTTACTGTCCATGAGCAATCGACCTTTAAGATTTCGTAATTAATTTGTGAGTGATATTTCGCTTTTACATGTATTGATAGAAGATAGAAGAAGATTCTTAGACTAGAATAACTCCGTAGTGTAGATTTGCGGGGACCATTTCAGATGATTTAATGTGACTAAATTTCCATTTGTTCAAAATACCAAAACGTTGGCCTTCTTAAAATAATTCCAATCAGTGGCATAGCTATCGGAGGGCTAGGCAGTGCCGTGCACCGGGGCCCCGAAGCTCAGGGAGCCCTCGGACCAGCAAACCTCGTATCGAACTAACTAATAATTCTCCCACCTTCGTAATGTAAATAAGCTACAACAGGAATACCAACAGGGGAATTCCCCAAAATTATATTGCCAACTTGAAAGATTCGCCGTCAATTTAGCGGGTTCTTACAATAAGGAAAATAAAATAAGAGGTTAAATAAATTTAATTTTTATTGCAAAAAATCTTTCAAATATTTAGAGCTGATGATAAAGTAGCTTTTGCAATTTACACCAATAAAGTATAAATTTAAAATTACTCGAAGAAAAAAAAATGATAAAGCAAGAAAGGGTTAGTTAGGCCAGAATACATAGCAAATGACTCTAGCTACTCACCCCTACCGTTTGGCACACGTTCTTCCTAACATAAGAACCCCTTCCTGTATAATTACCTATATTTAAAAATAAAATAAATAAAAAATAAACAGTTTAGTTAGGGGCCCACTTTTTGTTTTGCACCAGGGCCTTTGATTACCTAGCTACGCCACTGATTCCAATCAGTATTTTATTTAGTGAAACTTAAATACCGAGCCACGCTAAAGCTAATCAAATAGACTTACAGACATAATGACGATCAGACAAGTGGGTATGTATGTGTTGAAGAGATGGTACCCAAGGCGCCGCTTCAGTTTGAAGATCACTTCTAGGCATGTGAAATTACCTAGAATTAAAAATGATATATGAAATATCTCCATTCATGAATTTACAAATAAGTACTTGTTACTCGTATCCCAACTTTCTAACTTAGTAAACAGCGA
Organism: Ochropacha duplaris; assembly: GCA_951361185.1. NCBI lineage: Eukaryota > Metazoa > Arthropoda > Insecta > Lepidoptera > Drepanidae > Ochropacha > Ochropacha duplaris. Next base: position 665,847 of record OX592715.1, on the reverse strand, counting down.
CAGTTAATTTTCATCACTCAATCAGGCAGGCAAGGAGTGGAAATTTCTATAATTGTTTTCTAGTACTTCTAGTGTCCTGGAGAATAGGTCTATAAAACCCTGTTCCAGGACAAGCGCGAGAAATAGTCATCGCTCGTTACGGAGTAGACCAAATACATGAAAGGTGAGTTGGAAATTTTAGATGTTCTTAACTAATTCTTTCACTGTCAATCAGTCAATCAACCAGATAATTTTAGCAGATTCTCTTTTTAAAAGAAACAGAGGTAGGTAGGCAGAGATATCTGCCTGTTTCAAAATTGGGTCAATGAACGAATTAAACTTTACAGACTTATTGATGCGCCTCTGCAAATAATACCTTGACCTAAAAACTGTGATAAAATCTTATTAAGGCCATAAAAATGGGTTTAACCGATGAAAATGTTAACACGGATATAGTCGGCTTACCCCGCTCTTATCTCTTAATTCCGAATATCTTTGCAAATGATGCCAAGTGGAAATGTACAAAGGTCACCTGTCTCTTTTAATCGCTAATTAATTATAATTATCGATTTGTGAATTTGTCATCGTATTTTAGAATGCGGATTGTAAATTATTACTTCCTTAATTATTATTATTATAAATTATTTGGATATAATGAGAATTTTATTCCGAAGCGCACATAGTTGCTTGGCGACAGATTTTAGGGTACGCTACCACCGTGCTATGGTTTCCTCGCGATGTTTTTCTTCACCGATACCTCACAATCGAACCTGCTACCTTTGCCACATCATTCAAGCAACACATGCAAATATTTACTACTAACTGTCACTCACGGTTTCACTCACGTTCCAGAGGGGTATTATCTTTTCCCGGTGTCAAAAGTATCCTATGTTTTATTCCAGGATATGATCTACATGCGTGCCAAGTTTCATCAAAATCCATTTAGTAGTTTTCGCGTGATTGAGTAACAAACACCCAAACTTTCAATTATTAGGGTAGGATAAAAAAACACAGATGTTCGAAGAGAAAACATACCAGTAGAGTACACCTGGGTGCAGTCAGCAGTTCTGTTCTGGACGAGCTCCAGCTGAGGAAGTTCTATGTTCTCGTCCACCACGAGGGGCACGTCAGGGTCCCACTGGAAGATCAGGTCATCTGTCGTGTGAGACACTGCAAATAATTGCGAAAGTCAATAAAAATACATCATTCATCAAAAGCTATTTTTATCCGTGAAAACTTAAAGACGTATGGAATTAATCAAAGTTAAAGTCAACCCATTTATTCAGCTTAGGCCCTGGAAGGGCACTTATGAAGTCGAATTACAGAAGTTACTACCGTTTCGGAAGTCAGCCTTCAACTGAGAAGAACCGGCAAGAAACTCAGCAAGGTTACATTTTTAAAATATTTTTGGACCATCTGACTATATTGGCTATTTTTTCAAATGTTTAATAATTTTATTCTTAAACTAATACAATCCATACTATGGATGATTCTACTTCATTACTCCAAATAAATGAATCATGGTAAAATCCTACATAGAAAAGTGAATTTGCATCAAAGGAAAATATAACGACAGATTTTAATGAAGTAGCGCTGAGTCGTCGATTCATTACTAAGAGTGTGTCAGAGGAATGCTTTCACGCTAATTAGATGTTTTAATGAGTCTAATGTGGGAAGAAATGATTACATGTTCATTTTTATGCCACAATGATGACAAATAGGCGTACAGCCCGCCTGATGGTAAGCGGTTACAAAGCCTTGCAAACCACATCTTTGTATAAGCTCTGCTTAGTTAGGATAGATAGGATGAGGATTATTATTTCAAAATAATTACTATTTCTGGTTATACTTCTATAGCTTAGGTATTTATTTTTTTAGTATCTGTGCGTTTGGGCTAATCTCAGACTGATTTTGACGATAATTTTGCACATAGAGGACTTTTCAGATAATCTAGGCTACTTTTTATTACGGCGATTTGATAGACAGCAAGAGTCAGACGCTAGTTTAAAAAAAAACTCCCAACCCACCTAATTCAAATATATGGAAAACGAATCGAAAGGCTATTTATATCCGACGACCACTCGAAGCCCCTTTACACATCTCGACGTCATCGTTCCGATAGCCCGATCTACGATAAAATCTCGCTGACTTGACTTCACAAGCGGTAAGTACTGGCTCGAGTACACTTGCCCTACATTTTACGTGGCACTCAAGACGACAATTTTCTGTATCGCCCCGACAAACTTTACTTGAGGTTTTTGATTGTCAATAGGTTTTATCGATTTGTATGTTGAGGACCAATCAGGAAAGTTGGTATTATGCATACATCAATAACTTTTGAATATATCATTGATTTATACACAGGCATATTTTGTCAGTTATCAGTGCCAGTGTTAAAAGAAAAATAAAAAAAATAACGTAAATAAGAATAAACACATCTGGTGTAGCATATGCTTATAATTTCAAAAATGGTTATCTATGTGTTTAGTTAAGTATCTACAAATATAACATTCGTTTCACAAGTATTTTATCTAAAAAAAATAATCGAGGCCTCGGGTGACCGGCGGGCGGGAAGCTTTTCCGTCAACGCATCAGCCTGGCCATCCAAAGAGGAAACGCTGCGAGCCTGCTGGGAACCTTGCCGATCGACAGCAGCGGCAGCCTCCAAGAACGTTTTTATATTTATATAGTACATTTGTTGTAAATAAATATTACCTACTATTTGTTTCAATATTTATTTTATCTTAAATTAAATAATTGACAAAGCCAGGAATAAACGCAAAAAACAACGATCTCTTGGCGCCTAAGGAATAACTGATGTAGTTTGATAGCCAGCCAAGTGTATAACAAGGTGAGCTATACTTTCCTCACGATGCTATCCTTCACGGAAAGCTCAAGCTTAGGGTAACCAATACAACAAACGAAAACAATTGTCAAAAATAAAAAAAAAAGCCAATATAGTCAGATGGTCCAAAAATATTTAAAAAATGTAAGTTTCTTGCCGGTTCTACTCAGTTGAAGGCTGACTTCCGAACCGGTGGTAACTTCTGTAATTCGACCTTCATAAGTGCCCGTCTAGGGTCTAAACTGAATAAATGGTTTTGACTTTGACTTTGAAAACTAACTTTCTATCGTTAACCTACTAAACAAAAATTATAAAAATACATTTTCCCACATAAACACGTGTAAGGAACACTTCTCAGAGAAAACGCGACGGTAGTCATAAAAAGCTGTAGCGAGAGCCCTCTGATCGCTCGTTATTCATTCATTGTGTCTTGAGTGGCTGACACTCGAGTTGCGCCGACACCGACACTTGACGCTCGACGGTCGACTCTCGACTCTCCAGCGAGTGTCTAATTATAATCGTCTTGTTTGACGCTCCCCTGTGCTGTTTATTTTCGTCTACATTTTCTATCATGTTTGTATTTTGATATCTTTCATTATGCATACTGCGAAGGAGTGATTTCCCGATAATTACAACCTGGGTGTCTTCAAGGCTGGAGTGAATAGGTTACTTCTAAGTAAGCGTGCACCACCGTAGACCACATCATCACCTAAGATCAAGTGAGATTGTGGTCAAACGCAAACCTATTTTCAGTAAAAATAACACGGCTTTGGAAAATAGTTTCGAATCACAGACCTTGACCAGGGAAATAGACAAGGTGTTGCCAGTTGAATCACAAAATTCAACTGGCTCTTAACTACGACAGTTATATCTATAGGTACTATAATATTATAAAGAGGTAAAGTTTGTAAAGTTTGTAATCTCTGGATCTACTGAGCCGATTTTTTAAATTCTTTTACCAATAGAAAGCCACGTTATTTGTTAGTGTCATAGGCTATATTTTTATTCTGGGTAAAGATAAGATCCACGGAACCGCGGGGCACAGCTATGTATGAATAAAAATAACAACTTAGCCTCTACTCCAAACACCAAAGCTCTCATTTTGTCCGCTTCGCGACTGATGATGTGAATGCCTAGGTCTAAGTTTTGTAAGCCATCTCAAAGTATTCAACCGATATACCTATGCACGGGAAAGTTAAATAAATAATAATAAATATCCTCGGACATTTTTCACACACGGCTATCTGATCCCAAACTAAGCAGAGCTTGTAATATGGAAACCAGATGACTGATATACTACATATACTAATTTTTTTTTGTAAATACATACTTAAATAGATAATTACACCCAGACTCAAGACAAACAGACATGTTCATGCACACAAATGTGTGTCCTGGATGGGAATCGAACCCACGACCTGCGGCGTGATAGGCACTGTGTTAACCAACCACGCCAACCGGCCCGTCCTAAATCCTTTAGGTATCAGAAATTCAAGGTTCAATTAATAACAATAATTATACTGGGTGATTCATTCATAACATAGCCATCCGATCCCTAACTAAGCAGATCTGACAAATATCTATTCTGTGTCTATGATGAGAGTTCTTACCCATTAAGCCCACAGGACATCGTCATTAAAAATAACACTCACAGCTCTCCATCTGCAGCTTGCATTCCTGTGTATCATGAGGGTATATCAGGAAGTTCATGGCACAGGACAGCTTCAGGGTCAGCTTCACCATGTAGAGTATGGTCTTGTCTTTGTAAAGCCAAACGTAGTGATTGGGTATAGTCATCGTTTGAAACGTCACGGATTTTGCGTTCTTGAAGAAAGAGTCTGGTCGCCACATGTGTTTCAGCCAGTCGACTTCCAGCAGTCTGGAAGTATAGGGTATTGATCACAGACCTATTATCTAACGAGACGTCGCGAGTGTACGTACTTCGCGTGTCAAAATTTGAAAAAAAGCAGTCAATTTGTCTGCTTTCTATTTGTCTTCATTTAGTCCGCGATCGACTTTTATTGCCTTCGGACGTAAACCGACATCTAGAAAAATGACTGGTTGTTCCGTATTAAGTTGTAAAAACTGTACAGGAAAAGCCAAACCCAAATAATGGTAGCCACACAGCCACGCAGGCGAGTAATACCAAGTAGCCTATCACCTTAAGGCGATGATAGCTCAGTGGTAAGTGACGTCGAATACCGCGACGAAGGTCGTGGGTTCGAATCCTACAATGAGCTTGAGCTTTCGGTGAAGGAAAACATCGTGAGGAAACCATAGCACGGTGGTAGGGTACTTTGTAGTACCCGACTGGCTGGCTACCACCCTCAAGTTGAAAATCTGTCGCCAAGCACCAATCGGTGTGTTCCGACAGCTGCACTTGAGAGCCAGTTCCCTTCTAGGCTTTGTGTGCTTACCACCTTCGGCCACATCATCACTTACCATGGTGAGATTGTGGTCAAACACAAGCTTATACAGAATTAAAAAAAAAACCTTGCCATGGTCAACGAAAGCTCAAGCTCAATTAAAGTAATGGAACTCATGATTTTCGACGCGGCATTCACTATCACTGCTATAATTTTAATGACCATAATTTATTGATTGATGACAGCCACATGATGCTGCTGTCTCTAATAGTGCGAAGCGTGCAGTGGCAGCCACACGTGTCAGAATTGTGACGACAGCTGATTGTTTTTCAGTATTAAACTGTCTGTTTTGAAGAGCAAGGGTAATATTATGGATAACGTTTACTTAACTATTAAGTTATAAAAAAACTAACCTGTATTCAGAAGTCATATTCTCTGGCAACCTCAAGCGGAAGTCCTTCCATGTTTGAGCAAAGAATATGTCTGCAGCATACGTCTGTAATAAGATAATCAATAAATACCTACAATTATATCAATGACATGACAATATACTTAATCTGTTTACAGAGAAACAGATAGGTACATCATTTTAAAAGAGCTGTTCGAATCCTCAAATTTGTTAATATTAATAGGTATTACTTAGCATAGACTAATTGACAGTAAGTAAGAACTAAATTTCTTCTATCCTTTTCATATGTTTTTTTTAGAAAGAGATAAAGAGATTAAATTATTTTAGTTTTTAAACGAACTTCGGAAAGGAACGGCAGTACTTTCTCTGGGATTGGCATAAAGATATCAATAAAAATCACTTGATAATTCAATTTCGAATTTTAATCATCTCGTAACGATGAAAATAAAATTGTCAACATGCATCTTGCCCTTTGAAGTACTAAGGTATCTGCTTGGAATCTCGCATCTTAGGATTTGAATCATCAAAGCGGGGTAGATCTGCAACACCAATTGACTTACCATAGAATTCTCATCAATGGAGTCCAGCCCCATAACAGTGACGTGGAAATTGACAGTGGTGGGCTGATCATTGATCTTTGGTGGCCTCATCTTGTCGTAGAGTCGAGGGTCATCAGGTAAGAGGTCTTGGAAGGTCAGGAGTGTTGATCTGGGGACAAAAATAAGTGCTAATCTTGCATACGTAGGCTCTTTGCACTTTGGTATGGGACCTTAAAATAATTCAAAATTATCGTTGTGGTAAGCAAACAAAGCCTGCAGAAACTATTTGCAACTTGAGGGTGGTAGCCAGCAAATCGAGTAAGTACAAAGTACTGTAGGGTCTGTGCTTACGTACTGGCCATTGGTAATTATATTACTTTGAATTATTAATATTATAAAAAATAAATTTTATAAAAAGAATCGATGTTAGTGCGTGCACAGACATGGTCGTATCATAGGTATTAAAAATACTACGATGGTAGGGTACTTTGTAGTACCTGACTGGCTGGCTACCATCCTCAAGGTGAAAATCTGTCGCCAAGCCCCTATGGAGGAGCGAGCACCCCTATCAGTGAGTTCCGACAGCTGCACTTGGGAGCCAGTTCCCATCTAGGCTTTGTGTGTTTACCACCTTCGGCCACATCATCACTAACCATGGCGAGATTGTGGTCAAACACAAGCTTATCTATAATAACTTAAAATAAAAATGAAAATATAAAAAATAATTGTAAAATCTTATAACAAAAATAAATCTTTAAATGAAAAGGATTGTTTATATTTGAAATCCTTACAGTACCCTTACCCATCGTGCTATGGTTTCCTCACGATGTTTTCCGTCACAGAAAGCTCAAGTTCGTTTTAGCATTATAACACGTCATAGTCGTCGGGAAAGACGACTACTTTTAAAAAAAAAAAAAAAACGCCTTCAAAGGCAAATGTTGCACTAAAAACCGAAAAATAAACTGAATAAGACATTAAATAAAATGGGAAAAAAATATTTCAATACCTAAATAGACCAAAAACTTTACTTATGTAAACTACCTACGCACCTATTCAAATTATTATTCTATAAATACCTTTTGATCTGTTTGAAGTCGGTGCCAAGCCTAATAGGTTTAATAGGCTTCGTACGGTTTGAGGAGGTAGGACATAGCATAACATCTGCTCATAATTGGAGCCGTCTGATTGGGGAAGTACCTCCACCTTACAGAATATCGCAGCCAAATAACACTGCCAAGTGTTGTGTTCCTGCGGTGAGTAAGGTTGCCAGAGCTCCTTAGAGGAGGCACTCTGCTGACGGCGGAGGGACCGGCGATATTATGGAGTCGCTATTGAGTGCAGGCGCAGCATGTTGGCGTGCGGTTAGAGAGATCCGGTGAAACGGTTGACCGCTGGCCGCCCACAGATAGAGTGAGTTCCCGAACCCAGGGATTACTTAATCTCCTCCCTGGGAGGCTGAACTGCCATCTGGCGATGCTTGTGAAGGCATTTATTATTTCTTTCATTGTATTTTTGGGCTTGGCACCGACTTCAAACAGATCAAAAGGTATTTATAGAATAATAATTTGAATAGGTGCGTAGGTAGTTTACATAAGTAAAGTTTTTGGTCTATTTAGGTATTGAAATATTTTTTTCCCATTTTATTTAATGTCTTATTCAGTTTATTTTTCGGTTTTTAGTGCAACATTTGCCTTTGAAGGCGTTTTTATTTTTTTTATAAAAAGTTTTATTTTTCCATTTTTTATATTTCAATGTTTTCAAGAAATATTTAATTGTTTTCGAGCAAATTAAGCCTATTATTAATTTACATTATCTATACTAATATTAGAAAGCTGAAGAGTTTGTTTGTTTGTTTGAACGCACTAATCTCAGGAACTACATAAAATATATTAGTGTTGGATAGCCCATTTATCGAGAAAGCCTATAAGTTAAATAACATCACGCTATTAGATGAGGGAATACATAAATAGATAAACTTTTAAAGAAAATAAAGCATATATATCCTAAATGATTAAGGGTTCTTTCTCAGCAGCTACTTGATATTGCGTTTCATTTCATATCTAGGACAACGTATATTCTAACACCTAACCGATAAAGATATTACCTTCTATCATTAGCTCATTTTAATATACAAAGAGACGACGATACGAGTCTAAACGTGACTATAATATTTAAAGAAATATCCCCTAACTCCTAACCTTTAAGGAGTTGTACCTTCCATCATCAGCTCTGCAACATAAGATGATGACTACCAGATGGAAATAGCTTTGATAAGTATGTATATGAATGAAAAATACTGTAAATTCTTATAAAATTTGAGGGTTGCTCTCATTTTCCCCAGGATCCCATCATCAGATCCTGATTTGGTGACAGTGGGACTACCGCCGAAGTATACTCTTTCAAATGAAAAAAGAATTTTGAAAATCGGTTGACAATTCTTATAAAATTTGAGGGTTGCCCTCGTTTTCCCCCAGGATCCCATCATCAGATCCTGACTTGGTGATAATGGGACCACCGCCGAAGTATACTCTTTCAAACAAAAAAAAAATTTTGAAAATCGGTTGACAATTGGCGGAAAAATCGATGAACATACATAAAAAAAAAAAAAAAATACATACAGTCGAACATATAACCTCCTCCTTTTTTGAAGTCGTTTAAAAAATACCTACCGCCCGAAATAACAACGAATAATCCATTCAATCCAAAAAGAAATCCAAGCTTTGTCAGCTACTGCGTCCGCGTTTTACATCCAAACAAATACCTATTACTTATTTACTCGATTTCGTTTATATATCCCCCCCCCCCCCACAAATACATCCACTTGCCACATGACTCTTACAAACCTCAGCGCAGACTTTATTATAAATTCATCCGGTAAATATTTGCCTTCACAAGCCCGGAACACAAAAGGCCTGGAGAGGGCCTTTATTGTCTAAGCTTTTTGATACACGTTCATATTTTTATCTCGATTTTAGAATGATATTGATAGCTAGCTATTCCTCGCGGTTCCGTCCGCATTCCCGACCGATCTGATCTTTTTCTGTGATAAAAAGTATCCTATGTTATATTCCAAGGTGTGCTCTACCTGTGTGCCAAGTTTCATCAAAATCCGTTGAGTAGTTTTTGCGTGAAAGAGTAACAAACATCTTCACATCTAAACAAATTTGTACTTTCAAATTATCAATTTATAATTTGCGGTTGAGACCATGGGTCCGTGGGGGTCTGAAGCTTGTCGTTTCGCAAGTATTTTATGTAAAAAATTAATCGAGGCCTCGGGTAATCGGCGCGCGGCGGGCGGAGAGCGGGAAACGCTGCCAGCCTGCTAGGAACCTTGCTGATCGGCAGCAGCGGCATCCTCGAAGAAGTTTTTTTATTTATTAGAACGATTTTCTTTATCTACTAATATCCTATGTATCTGAAGTAGCACTAGTATCTCGTGAACATGAAACATTGCTGTTTTAAACATTGATTCCGATTAGTTGATCCATTGTTTCAAGCAGAAAGCTTGGTCACATACCTATTCGATATTTAGAACAATTTTAAATATTGGATTGTCTAGACTAAATTGGTAGATTGTCTAGGTCCTTTAAACTTTATTATGCATCTTATTAAAGGAGTTATTGAGGTAATTCGTTGGTTGGTCCTACTAGTACTTCCCTTGAAAGTATAAAATAACCAGGTAACTTACTGTGCATAGCATAAGTCCGATGCTCCAAGCCAGAGACGTAGTAAAACCGTTGATAGCCACAACAATTTTTCCGCCACCATCTTGTATTCTTATTTCAAACCATAAACGAATATAAACGTCTTTGTTTCAAACGTATTTTGTTGTTTAGTTTATATTAATTAAATTCATACAATATTATTAACTTTATAATTATTTAATTTATTAATTAGGCTACCTAAATTCAGGTACATACACTTTACGGACTAATTTATTTAAATACCTACAAAAAAATTATAACCAGAAATAGAGTTTCTAATGTGTTTTTCTAGTTCCTCCATCAATATATTTCAATATTTTTCCGAATAAACAATTAAAAGTAGGATATGCCGGTGATGGTAAACGCGCGACTTTTGACAGTTGCCGGCGAAACCGCGGCAAACGTAATGACGGACCGTAAAAAATGTTCGCACTTGACCGAATGCGTTTACATCTTTGTGACATGCGCATTATGGTGGTCTGAGATTTATCTGTAGATAGTAATATTATAAAGAGGAAAGATTTGATTGTTTGTTTGTAATGAATAGGCTCTGAAAATACTGGACCTATTTGAGAAAGCTACATTATCCCTGATGAACATAGGCTATATTTTGTCCCGGGAAAAGATAAGATCCCATGGGAACGCGGGTGAAACCGCGGGGGACAGCTAGTGATACCTACAATAAGTTGAATCGCGAAAACGTTTCCATCTGTAGATAGCGGATCCCTCTCGATATTCAAGAGGTCTGGTTTGCATTCATTTTAAATTATTTTTGACTTGTACTTATGCCTATCACAATGTAGTACCTAGTATGTAGCTTTTACATAGATAATATTTTACCTAATTAGAAAATGAGTTTTCAGTCGCAAAGTTGATCAAGCGAAGGTTTATGCCGTTATTGGGCTCTGGTACGAACATTTGATTAACCTGTCAGTTCTTTCTTGGGACAATCGGGGTTTCCGAGTCCGCACCACTTGGTTCTCAAATGGGACAATCGGGACGATGACATTTACTTAAAAATTGGGCGCGAATTTTGAAATTTTGAAAACTGTGCGCGAGTTGACGATTTGTTTGACAGGTTAATGTCGCGAGTCAACAGATTAATTTAACTTAGAGTAACTTCCCAAAATACAATAAAGGTTGCATATCAACTTATACATATCGATATACTATATACATATGGACATATCGACAGCACTACAACACTAGTAAAAGGATGCACACTTGCACTGTAAGGGATTAGGAACAAAGCAAGAGCCTTAAAGGACAATCAACAAAATTATTGATATTTATATATCTATTTAATATTTATAAACAGTTCTTTTTGGAGTCGGTGCCAGTCAAGAAGAAGGACAGTTTTGAACTGGACACGAAGTGTTCATAAGAGAAAACGTCTTACGACACCTCTCCTTACGGTAATGTTCCTTAGGTCCGCCCCTACTTTTCGAAAGTTTGTTACAAAGGCAGAATTAAACTGTCCTTCTTGGCTGGCACCGACTCCAAAAAGAACTGTTTATAAATATTAAATAGATATATAAATATCAATAATTTTGTTGATTGTCCTTAAGGCTCTTGCTTTGAAATTATAATATTATTCTTTACTTTTTAGTTTATGTTTGTACATAGGTATAGGTTACAGTTTTGAAGTCGGTTTTTGTTTTTTATTTTTAAAAATAATTTTATTTTTCAATTTTTAAAGTTTATTCCTTATTATATGTTATCCTAGGCAAAACTAGTTTGTCCTGAAATCGGGTCTGGCCGGTAAAATATAATATATAACTAGCGGGCCCGGCAGACGTCGTCCTGCCCTGAAATTAAAACAAATCTTGGAACTCGATTCCAGCGCCACCTACCGGGTCCAATTGTATTTTAAAACCATCGAAGAACCCATTGAAGTATACACACGAAATTTCATCCAAATCCAAAAAGTCACGCTCAACGACTCAGTTTGATTCACTAAGGTTTATCAAACGAGATATATTTTTTTTCGTTTTTGTTGATTTTCTCAAAAAGTGCTTAATCAATTTCGACAAAATTTAAATGGGACCACCTCTGAAGTAAGATCTACCAAACAAAAAAAGAATCATCAAAATCTATTCATAATTGGCAGAGAAATCGAGTAACAAACATACAAAAAAAAAAAAAAAAAAAAAAAACATACAGACGAATTGAGAACCTCCTCCTTTTTTTGAAGTCGGTTAAAAAGAGTGGGACGCATCTTCTTGAATCGCCTATCTTTGAGTAACATAAAACTTTAAAGCGGTCAAGTGTACTGGATCTGTTAGCTCGCTGGTTATCTTCAACACTGCAGTTCGTGGAAGCCTATTATTGGCTGTCGACATCTTCTGACGGAGCTTACGGCCACTTGAGCACGTTTCGTTGGCTCTTTGCATCGGGAAATATAATAGATGTTTAGGTATATTAGACGCTGAGCATTATAGAACTACCTACTAAAATAATACTTAGTGTTTAGATTAGATTTTGAAAAATTATTTATGAGTTTACGGAGGAGCCTCCTCCATTGAAAATCTTCCTCCAGGCTAGGTCATCGTGTCTGGGGACCGCGGTCCAACTGTAGATGTTGGAAGCTTGCAGATGCAGATCGCTTGGAAAACTTCGATAGCGCGATGTAGATTATTGGAGCGCCATCTATCTAGGAGTCGTGCGATCTATATCTGATTGTAGATAGATGTCGCTACAAATTATATCTACAAGACTACTTGTCCTGCGTTCACCCGCGTTCCCGAGGGATCTTATCTTGTCACTTTTTTTTTATTGAGTACTAGCGACCCGCCCGCGGCTTCGCCCGCGTGGACTACGCGTTATATCGCGCAAGTGGGGGTGGTGGAGGGGGGATAAAAGATAGCCTATGTTCTATCCCAAGGTCTACTCTATATCTGTGCTGTATTGTTTAAAATCACTTCGTAAATAATCACTTTTTAGTAAAGGATAAAAAATGGTTATGGTGGGTTATCCCTAAGAGATAGACATATACCATCGTGGACTTTTTTGTTGAACTTTTTAAGGTGGACAATACTGTAGTACATTATTTTAGGCTATCTCGTAGGGTTCAGCCAGCGTTTGCAATATAAGCGCAAAAAAATGCTTAATTACGACATCACATTAGAAACCTCTAAATTTATCAGTGTTTCGCTACTATATTATGCATGTATTATACATATAAACCTTCCTTAAGAATCACTCTATCTATTAAAAAAAACCGCATCAAAATCCGTTGCGTAGTTTTAAAGATTTAAGCATACATAGGGACAGACAGCGCAAGCGACTTTGTTTTATACTATGTAGTGATGATAGGTTCGCGTTTGACCACTATCCACTTGATGTTCGGGTGATGTTGCGGTCTATCTACGATGGTGTACGCTACCCAAAAACTACCTATTCACTCGTGACTGGAAGACTCCCAGGATGTAACAATCGAAACACAGACTCAGGCAAGGAGTTCCACTCCTTCGCAGTACGCATAATGAAAATGGAAGAAAATCGCTTTGTGCGTATCCACAGAATCTAACGGTGGCGCATCGATGCTGTACCTACTTACCTACCTTTTCAAGTATTTTTATCATGCAAGCTTCAATTGTTTTAGTCATTAACATACAACATACATAAAACATAATTTAACATTTATTCATAAGTATGTACCATTAAAATTTTGAAACCTTAGGCCACTAACACGCCTGCCAAGATAACATAAGCAATAACCATCACGAGAGCGTATGGTCTGGGCGTTCTTAAGGGTCCGCAAAAACTGAATACAATAACTTTATTTAGTCTCGAGGCGCCGTGACCCGGATGAGGTCACTGGTTGACCCTTCTTGTCTCCAAGGAACTAAAGAACATTTTGACTCCTTAAGTACCTAGCTACCTGACTGCCTACTAGGAAAGGTTTATTGTATTCTACTTTGTAGCTGTCCGCCGCGCCTTAGGTAATATTATGCAAAACAAATAATTCAAATCGTTCTTTTCAATTTTTTAAATACTAGGCTGTCCTCCGCGGTCTCACCTGCGTTCCCGTGGGATCTTATCTTTTCCCGGGATAAAAAGTATCCTAGACTAAACTATCCAGACGTGTATCTCTGTGCCAAATTTCATCCAGATCCGTTCAGCCGTTCTGGCGTAAAGGAGTAACAAACATCCATCCATCCAAACTTTCACATTTATAATATTAGTAGGATTATTAAATTAGCAAACTCGTATAAAGAGATTTAGTTAGTTACTTGTGTATTTTTAAAGTTGTCAAGTCAGGTAAGTAGATTTTATGAATTCTGAAATGTTCACATAAACTAAACTAATAGCTAAGTGGTAGTGACGTCGGATACCGCGGCGAAGGTCTTGGGTTTGAATTCTACAATGAGCTTTTGGTGAAGGAAAACATCGTGAGGAAACCTTAGCACGGTGGTTGGGTACTTTGTAGTACTCGACTGGCTGGCTACCACCCTCAAGATGAAAAGCTGTCGCCAACCACCTATTGGTGTGTTCCGGCAGTTGCACTTGAGAGCCAATTCACCTTTAAGGCATTGTAATAAGGTGTACAACACATTGGCAATTCCCCTGGTATTGCTAATGTCAATCGGCGACGGTAGTCACTTACCATCAGGTGACCCGCCTGCCTCGTTGTCACTTGTGACATAAAAAAAAAGTCAATCATAACAAAACAAAGGCGCGTTTTAGAGAAATAGGGCAGAACAAGGTGTGCCGGGACAGCTAGTGTAAAAATGTACTCTGGAGTCATCATAACTGACCACAGCACAGACAAATTAACTTACTGACGGCCATTTATGGACTTTTTGGCGGGAACTTGCGAAGTGACGTTGTGTTTTCGTTCTATTTTCATTAAATTCGTGTATTTTGAGGTTTATTGAATAATTTCGGTGGTATTTTGTCCAATAAAGGTCAATCTAAGTGCACAAGTGAAGTGAAATGAAATGAAAGCGTGTATCGTGACTTTCCAGGTTGTTCCAAAAAGTCTATGAAATGTTTTGGTGGAATAGCCGCCAATTTCACTAAAATTAAACCTGACTTGTACGGACGAGGACTAGACTTTACAGTGAAAGTGACAATAAAACGTGACTAAACATAAAATATGAATATTTTAAATAAAGAAATTACCAGGCCAAAAATCTTCTTAAAAAAAACGGCCATTTGTTGTATTCAGGCACGGTGTATTTTTTTTTCAGTGTTGGCTATTCACGCTCCGCCTACCTAAATGTCAAATTCATGCGTCAGTCACAGGGGGGTGACAGCTCTATTTCCAATCTTACAGTTCTGGCGCTGCTGTAGCTTGCTACATATTATTAATCTGTGCTCTGCTTATAGTGTCCAATTTTGTGTCAATGTGTGTGTACCTACGTCATTGGTAGTTTGACACCTTTGACTGACAGTTTGAAAGGCAAATAATGTAAGTCGGCCATTGTTTTTTCATATAACATCGAGTCGAGCAGTTTATCTTGTGTTTTCCTCTGTTTACAATACAATTCCACGCTTTGCTGTACTCCGTACAGTGATCAGTGATATTTATTTCTTTTACATACTTTCTCGTTATGGCGTTGTGCATATAAGTGTTGTGTTGGTGGTTGTGATTCAACAAGTAAAACTTGCAGACTATTTTGCATACCCATGAACTATAAATTACTTGGTTTGACAAAGAACCTATTGATGACTAAACGTGTTTGTGAAAAACATTTTGATCAAACTCAATTTGACCAGGCTGGTGTTCGAATCCGTTATTCCTATCCTTGCTTGTTTACGGAACAGGAAATTGCTCATGGCTTACCACTTGCTAAAGGTATGAATGTAAACTTTTAATGTAACCTATACTTTAGCTTGCAACTAACTTTCGCCTAGAGCAACAGTTAGTTGTCATCTTAGGGCTCCTTCAGACACACATCTTGTCCAACTTAATCTGTATCCTTCCACGTGTAGCTTTATGTTTACAATATTCCACAGATTTTTTTAATTCAAAATATGTTTTATGTAAAATTATAACAGTAAAGTAAATTATTTAGTTGAAATACCTACACAAATCCTCTTCAGTAGCCCAAGCACGAATTTTTTGACATTTCGTAACGTAACCGTCTCGAGTTTACCATACGATGACGATAGTTGGTAGCACAAGTCACTTACTGTCGACTATCGAGAAATCGATACCATTACGAAGATGACGTCATACTACGTTAATAGGGACAGGCTTGATTGAATGAAAACTATCAAATTGAATGTACGAAGAACGAATCACTCGTTCGAAAACCACGTAAAAATATACAATATGTTAAAATATATACATTTTTTCAATGAAAACACATGCATACTATAGAAATGTTCGTGTCTTTCTATTTTGTTGGGTGTTAGGTGAAGTAGCGCCGTCGCAATAAATACAAAGTACTTGTTTGAATCACCACACTTTAATCAGGAGTAACCTTACTCTAATCACATATATCAGATTATCTCTAATGAGTCTCTATTATGAATCAATCTCTACACTTTTATCTCCACGAAAAGTCGTTACAGTCCCCATTTCAATCCGAGTGTCGGCTAGAGTTCCGAGTAGTGTTGCCAGCTCGGAAAACATGGAGCCGCCACACCACCCCCCTACATTGAAAAGAACCCCAGGGTAAGAAAATTTAATAAAGGAACATTAAAGATCGAAGGGTTTCTTAAACCGAACCTGCCGTCCATAACGTGTTTTAACTAGAGCGGGACTCTTAGTAGGAGTAGGGTTGGTTGTGCTGGGAGAAGATGGAATGGTAGGTGAGGTTGGGGTCGGTGATGGACCACTGATTGGAGTTTGATCTGGCTGATGGTTATTTTCGACGAATGCTGGTTTCACCCGATCAAGGCTAACTTCGACGTCCTTGAGTCCAATCGTAATTGTAATCGTTTTATCGGATCTAGCGACGACCTTGTACGGACCGTTATACGGTGGCTTTAATGAAGCCTTGATCGCGTCGTCGCGAAGAAATACATGAGATGTTGTGTGCAGATCTTTTGACACGAAGGTACGTCTAGTACCGTGTCGCGAAGCAGGTGTTGGTGATAATTGTGACATCTGCTTCTTTAATTTCGAGGCGAAACTGGTGACGTCCTCGATGCTATCAGGTGAAGTCGGAGATAAAAATTCTCCAGGCAAACGCAGTGGCTCCCCGTAAACCAGTTCGGCAGAAGAAGTCCTAAGGTCCTCCTTAAGGGCAGCTCGCATGCCTAACAACACGAGAGGTAGAGCGACACTCCAAGTACTACCATGGCAAGTAAGTGCAGCCTTCAGTTGTCGATGAAGTCTTTCCACCATACCGTTGGCACATGGATGGTAGCTGGTGGTACGAGTGCGTGTGATCGAGCAATGTTGGAGTAGTTCCTTAAAGAGGGCGGACTCAAACTGCCGACCTTGGTCTGTGGTAATAACAGAAGGAACACCAAATCGGGAAATCCAGCCAATAGTGAAAGTCTCCGCAACTTCTTCCGCAGTAATGCCCATGATTGGCCATACCTCCGGCCATCGTGTATATCGATCTATAGCAGTTAGGCAGTACTGGTAGCCCTTGTTGGAAGGTAGAGGATCGACAATATCAATGTGGACATGGCGAAATCGATTACTAGGAGTCTTGAATTCTCCTACCGGTGTTGAAGTGTGCCGAGTCACTTTACTGCGTTGGCACGCAAGGCATTCGCGAGCCCATTTGTGACAGTCTTTTTTCATGGAAGGCCACACAAAACGGTCAGCCACCAATCGTACGGATGCTCGTGCGCCGGGATGACTGAGATTGTGCAGTTTATTGAAAAATTGACGTCGGAAGGATGGGGTTAAATAAGGCCTTGGTTTTTCGGTGGATGTGTCGCAGACGATAAACAAATCGGTGCCAGGAATGGGAAACTTTTCAAGTTTGAGAGAGTTTCCATCGGTGTCACGGAGTTCGTCGCTGGAAGCTTGCTCTTCAGCCAGTGCCGAGTAACTCTCTTCGAGGGAGATTGCCTCAATGCGAGACATTGTGTCCGCAACCACATTATCTTCTCCCTTGATGTAGACGACATCGGTCGTGAATTGGGAAATAAAAGATAATTGGTTGAGTTGGACAGGAGGCAGTTTCTCACGACGCTGACTAAAGGCGTAAATTATAGGTTTATGATCCGTGTATACTGTGACATGTTGTATTTCTAGGATGTGACGGAATTGTTGGACGCTCTCATAAATGGCGAGAAGTTCGCGGTAGTACGCAGGCCATTGGGATTGTTTTTCCGTCAGCTTCTTACTGAAGAATGCGATTGGTTTCCAAATTCCGTCTACTTTTTGCTGTAAGCAAGAGCCGACTTGATGTAGTGACGCGTCTGTGAACAAGCCCAGAGGAGCATCACTAATCGGGTGGGATATGAGTGTGGCATTCGAAAGGCTTTCTTTGCACTTCTCGAAAACCAGCTCTAACTCGGGTGTCCAGGGTACTGGCTTAGCACCTTTGAGTTTTGAGGCCGCAAGTACGTTAATGAGTGGAGCTTGCAATTCGGCAGCTTTCGGGAGGAAACGACGGTAAACATTTACCATCCCTAGAAATCGACGAAGGCCTTGCACGGTTATCGGCAAGGGAAAACTTCGTAGGGCTTCGATCCTCTCCGGAGGGGGTCGTGTTCCATCCTTTGATATCTTATAACCTAGGAATATGACCTCTTCAGCACCGAATATGCACTTAGATGCGTTTACCACGACACCATAAGCAGCAAGTCGCTGGAAAAGAATACGCAGGTGTTCTGCGTGCGATTCTGCATCCGGTGAGAAAACGAGGATGTCGTCCACGTACGGATATGTGAAGTCGAGTCCCCTTACGACCTCGTCAATGAATCGCTGGAAAGTTTGTCCAGCATTGCGGAGGCCGAAAGTCATATAGGGGAACTCGAATAGGCCGAACGGAGTGGTTATAGCAGTCTTGCAAATATCGGCGTCATGCACTGGTATTTGCTGGTAAGCTTTCACCAGGTCTATGGTGCTGAAGATAGTGGACCCTGACAGGTTCTGAGAGAAATCAGCTATGTGCCGAACAGGATACCGGTCTGGGACAGTTCTGGCGTTGAGTGCGCGGTAATCCCCACATGGACGCCAGCCGTCTTCGCCTTTCCGAGCCATATGAAGGGGCGATGCCCATGGGCTCTTCGATGGTGTGGCTGTTCCACATTGCACCATGTCTTCGAACTCTTTTTTAGCCGCGGCAAGTCTTTGCGGAGCCAAGCGACGGGGACGGCAAGAAATCGGCGGACCATCGGTAGTCACGATGTGATGAACCGTGGTATGCTTGTTCTGCCGTGGAAGACCAGGTGGGCGTGTCAAGTCCGGAAATTCCAAGAGGATTTTGCAGAACTGTGAGTCTCCCTCGACGGAAACGGCCTTGATGCTGACCTGGCTGACCTGAGCAATCGAAGCAGGAGTGGTAAGGTTGGTATTACCATCAATGAGGCGCTTGTGTCGAAGATCCGGGAGAATGTTGTAGTGGGCCAGGAAGTCCGAACCGATGATGGGTGTATTGACGTCGGCCACAACAAAGTTCCACCTGAAATCTCGGCGCAAACCAAGGTTAAGGCGTATGATCATCGTACCATATGTTTCGATATAGCTCCCGTTGGCTGCACTGAGGCGGTAATTCGAAGTGGAGGGGTAACCTGTGACCATATTCTTCGGAACGCAACAGAGGTCACTGCCAGTGTCAATTAAAAATCGACGATTTGACAGCTTGTCTAGAACGAATAGACGGCGGCCAGGAGCTGGATGGTCAGTCGCCGCCATTACTGACCACTGCTCGCATTTTTTGAATCCTTCCAGGAGCACGGGCTAATACATTTGCTGGCCTTGGTTTTATATCTGCGGTGGTACCAACAGATGCCAGATGCTGAGGAAGACCGCGAAGCATTGTTGCTGGAGCGCGACCTTGACCTTGACCTTGAACCGGTGGTAAGTGCGTCAACCATTCTCGTCAGTTTCTCCACCTGCTTAGATAGTTTTTCAATATCTGAGGTGGATGATGAGGAGGTACCCACGGCATGGACCATTGGCACAGGAGCGGACACCTCGAGGATCTTGTCTGCTATATCAGAAACTTTGTCTAGAGGGAGGTCAGCTTGTGCAGCTAAGATGGCCTGTACTTGGCTAGGCAGGCGCCTCATCCAAAGCTCCCTGATGATATCGTCAGAGGGTGCGGAGGTACCTGCAAGAGAGCGGAGGTGGCGGAGGAAGTGTGACGGTTTTCTGTCACCAATATCCTCCTCTCCAAGTAGGCGACGTACTCTCTGTTCTCGAGACGATGACAAACGTTTAATCAATTCCGTTTTGAGGAACAGGTATTTGTCTTTTGTGGGTGGGTTTTCTATGATATCTGAAACCTCTTCTGCTGTTTGTGTGTTTAGGACAGATACGATATAACTGTATTTAGTACTATCCTGAGTGATTCCGGCCTCTTCAAATTGTGCCTCAGCTTGTCGGAACCAAATGGAGGGTTTGTCAGCCCAGAACGTTGGTAGCTTGACTGACACACCCATGACCTTAGCCAATTTTAATTCCTCAATCTGTTTTTCTAACACGAGTATTTTCTCCTCCGAAGTCATGTTGGACTGGTAGGGAAATAAGGAAGATGGCAGGAAATGCAGAAATAGAAAAAAAAAAAATATTAAGTTAAAATTTACCCAAAAAACCTATTGTTATGTAGACTTCAGAACTCTGACCGTCCCCGCTTGTGTGTAATATTATAAATAACACAAAAAAAACAAGATTAATAAAATATCAACAAATTATTTTCATGCTATACAATAAAAAAACTAACTCACACAAAAACAATAAAAAAGGACACACTCAAAATATTAAACAAATAAACAACATGCACATAAAGACACAAATAATAATTAAAATTAGTACCTAGAACACAGTAAAATAAAAGTTGTATGTAAACCAAGCCCAAATGAGTAAAACTTACTATTGTTATTTGTAAATTATTACAACAAAATCTTGGATAAAAAAATTGGTTTCACACACTGTGTTGGAATACTATTATCAGATTATATATTTTTAAAAGTGGATATTGAAATATTATTAATTGGTTACCTATATTATAAACTTATTTTTTTACAAACCTACATAGAGGTGTAACCTAGTACATAAGCCAAGACAAAAGTCTATTGTCTAATATAAATAATATGTACAATCACAGGCCGGGATAAAAAAAACTAAAATGTTAAGATAGTTCTTATCGGTAATGCCTGTGTTTTAAAAATAATCTATGGGTAGGTAATATATGTGCATGACAATCTAAACAGTACTTAAAACAGTTTATCTTACAGTAATGTTTACAAATTATTGTTTCATAAAAAGTAGAGTTTTTTTCATGTATATAGTTCTGAACACTTTTTGAAAAAGTTTGAGAGGTAAGTAGCACTGATTGAACCTGTGAATTACTTGGACCTCAGCTAAAACATAATGTTATGAAATAGTGTTCATCTTGATATATTATTCACTGCACTGGGGAGGGTGCATAATGCATAGTAATAAAGTTAGCTCACCAGACTCCAGGCATGCAGGCAAGTAGGTAGGTACTTACTGTACCCATGGGACACAGGTAGGTATGTGGCCCGGCAGCTTCTTGGTTGATGGATGGCATGGGACATGCAAGGCGTCCAAGGCGGCTACGGAATGGCAGCGGGATTCACTTGCGTCAGGAGCATGCATAAAATCGAAGAAACGTGCGGCGTGCCGGGATGCAGGCTGGTGCAGCGCGTGGTGGTTAATTATATCCACCAGAGCGCGATCGTGACAAATAGATCCAGATGCAGCATGTAACACTCATGTGCTACACGAACGGCATGGATGGCGTAAGGTTGCGTGTATTTTTCTTAGGGGTCACCATTATAGAAATGTTCGTGTCTTTCTATTTTGTTGGGTGTTAGGTGAAGTAGCGCCGTCGCAATAAATACAAAGTACTTGTTTGAATCACCACACTTTAATCAGGAGTAACCTTACTCTAATCACATATATCAGATTATCTCTAATGAGTCTCTATTATGAATCAATCTCTACACTTTTATCTCCACGAAAAGTCGTTACAGTCCCCATTTCAATCCGAGTGTCGGCTAGAGTTCCGAGTAGTGTTGCCAGCTCGGAAAACATGGAGCCGCCACACATACATTGAAATGGTTTATGATTTATGAACGATCCATGTTTGACACATTTGATTAGTGGGACATCTCTTTGACATGTATCCCAACAAGAAGAAAAGTTTATTTCCAGCATTATATTAGCAGCTTATGATGAGAACCAGAGAACTAGTCACCTCCAGTATTTGACGATGGTGGAGTTTATGGAGAAGTAAGTATATACATATTTTGATTCCTTATCTTGTGATTGCAAATTACATTTATTTGATAATTTTATTTGGCTTCGTAATGCCATAAACAAACAATGTTTATAAATGTACACTATATATTTTCCAGGCATGGAGATGTATCGAACCTTCTGGGGGTCCTCTCACAACAAGGACAAATATGATAGTGTACCAAACTTGCGTGAGCACACTCTTGTATGGAGCTGAAACTTGGACGTCGTACGCAAAGCAAAAAAGAAGATTAAACAACTTTCACATGCGGACAAGTGTGAGAAGAGACACATGAGTGCGAGAGTCACTTCAGCCATCAAGCCACCCTCAGTTTAGGTGCCAAATATGTGGACGCAGCTGTCGCTCCCGTATCGGACTGTACAGTCACTCTAAGGCCTATCACACGGACGCTGTGTAGATCATCTATTTAACATGTATAAGGGCCTTTATGAGTTTATGATTATATTCCTTTTGTAATAGTTAAAAAATGAGACTTTGGCAGACTGGGACTGCAAGACAGGCAGATAGGAAGTATAATAATAAGTTTATTGATACATTTTAAGTTATGTAATGAATATCCTGTCATGTCCATAAAAATATATTATTATTAATTAAGATTGAGAGAGGAAGAGTTAAGATTGAGATAAGAGTTACATGAAAGAGTGAGAGAGAGATGTAGAGCTTGGGTTACAAGGGCAATGGCTGGAATTTTTGAGAGAGGCTATGAATGTTTTTTTTCGCTTTATGGAAAGGCAAGAAAGGAATGAAGTATGAAAGAGGATATGATTGTAATCAAAATTGTTGTATAAAATAATAAAAGGTGTTTATGCACGTACATCTTAATAAATACATAAATCTTATTTCTAGTTTCTTATTAAGATTGTTTAATAAAGGCTATCAATCATAATGCACATACATGGTTTTATTGTAGGTTTATTTTTAGTTTTACATTATTTTATTAACAAGCAAACATAATCATCAAATCAAAAGTTATTTATTTAAATAAGGCACTTATAAACGTTACAAATTGAATCTACCACCGGTTATTCAGTTATTAGCAGACAAGCATCCTTCCATTCACACTCTTTTTGAAGAACCCCATGCTGTATTCCCTTGAGAAAACCGTGGCAGCTTATTCCACAACTGTAGGCCTCCCCAACGAGTCATTGATAAGAACCTGTAAGAAATAACCATTGCTTAATACACAGAAACATATCGATAGGCCACTGAAACCCTTAAATATATTATTCGTAGTCTTCATACATTGAGTTCTAAAGGGATTCTTTCGCTGGAATGAAGTGAAGTTTTAAGTTGCATATACTTAAATGCCACTTTATTGAGGCGATATCTATTTTTGAATTCTATATCCAAGAGCTCCATGAGTTTAAACACTTTCCTTTTTTTGGCTCTACGCCTAATTTCTCTACAAAATTAAATTAAAATAATTAGCCGAGTATAAAACAATAAAAACATACAAGAAATATTATAACCTAAAAAACTAACTCGCCTTGTGAACCCATCTCTTTGCTCATTTATCGCTATTTCGGAGAGCAAATAGTAATGTAAAGTGCTCCGTTGCATTATATTTATGAAAAAACACCAAATGTATTAATTTTATCGATTTATAAACTTGTCGAACCTTTTCTCACTGACAAATTTATAGTGAATAACCTTGCGTACGTTCTCGACAGCACGACGATAACCAGCCTTCGAACAAATGTCAAAACAAAATTCGTGCTCGCGATTTGATACAAAATGTGTCAAGTGACGATACGATGGCGATACGAAAGTAAACCAAAACCCTTCGTGCTGCCAAATTTAGTTCGTTTTATGTCCTGTAGGGGCGCTGATCAATTTTCATACAATTTTTACTCGATGACGTTACGAATAACTTTTCGAAAGAAATTCGTGCTAGGGCCACAGTTCTATCGAATCTACATATACTACTAGGCATTAATGCTTTAATGTTTTTAATAATTCCAGGGTATCATATACAGCATGAAAATAATAATTGTCAGAGCCGAGAGCAAAATTATAACAACTCAACAGGAGAACCAATTACCATCACAGGTATGAATAAATTGATCTTACCTTGATAAATTAATTACACAGAGGCTATGACAGAATCAGACAGTAATGTAACCCTGTAAAGCTTAAATTACTAGATCACTCAACAGACGTTGTCCTGTCCAAATTCCATGGAATGAAACACTATCTGTCTATTCATCCAACTTTCCAATGTTTCCACTATCTATTTGTTCTATCTTATTCTGTTGTAATGTTTATTTAAACAAATTCAATATTTCAGATAAGCGGCTCAACACTCCTATGGAGACAATGGAGACTACAGCAGTAGTGGTGACCATCTATTCGACAGCGTCAATGGATCGCCAGATCAACCAAGGGGCAAACTTTGAGGCACAGTGAAACCAAATTCTCCTCATCAAGAATTTTGGCAAAATTCCTTAAAACATATTAAATATATTGACACAACCAGTCTAGATGTAATGGAATATTACATAGCACTCATAATTCGCCTGCAATGCCACAATTGATGCAATATAATAAATAAAATTTTAAGTGGAAAAATAGAAGAAAAGTACGTCTTGAAAATGCAATCATGCAACATCTAGCGCTAAGAAAATATAAAATTTATAGGTAAAACAAAGCAAATAAATGACCACAAAATAGATTATTTGTTTTATTTGATTATCTACCTAAAAAAAAAAGGATAAATACCCTAAACCCTAGTAGATTTTGTCGATATCGGGTACATCACTACACTACACAAAAAAATTATCGATAACATATTGAATAAATAATAGATTGACAGCACTATTCGATTTTGTATGTGTGTGTGTCACGCCATTATAGATAAAGCGACAACAGCGCCATAACTGCTAATGTAGAAACTAGGCAAATTCGACTGTCATATCTGTAGCTAGCTACATATCAGTAATCTGTGGTCAGTCAACGTCAAATGTCAGTAAGACTTTTTGGCGGGAACTTGCGGAGTGACGTTGTGTTTTCGTTTTATATTCATTAAATTCGTGTATTTTGAGTTTTATTGAATAATTTCGGTGGGGTTTTATCCAATAAAGGTCATTCTAAGTGCACAAGTGAAGTGAAATGAAATGAAAGCGTGTATCGTGACTTTCCAGGTTGTCCCAAAAAGTCCATGAAATGTTTTAGTGGAATAGCCGCCAATTTCACTAAAATTAGACCGGACTTGTACGGACGAGGACTAGACTTTACAGTGAAAGTGACAATAAAACGTGACTAAACATAAAAGATGAATATTTAAAATAAAGAAATGGCTTAAAGGTCTCGATACCAGGCCAAAAATGTTCTCAAAAAAAAAAAAAATGTCAGTAAAAAAACTTTTATGTTATGTATAATGAGTAAATATTTTATTATTCTCAGATATAAAAAAGGTACTCTGTGGTAACATCGTTCGTTATCGCAACGAATCCCCCATGGGTCCTTTATTTTTATTTATAATTGGAATTGGATAAATTTTTCCTTGATCATTGTTCTAACTGCACACTGCAGCCAGTGCCGGCTCGACTGAAACAGAAACAGAAACTGAAAACGTTAAACGTACTGTCTCATTGCGCTGAAAACTGAAAGAAAATAGAAAACCATCTTCGATTTTATGTGCGAACGTGCTACTATTAAACAATGTTTTCCAAACCAGTTTCAAACTAAATTGGGTCATCTGTAATACCTGTGGGAAACTGTATGAAATTACTATTCAGAGACGACATGGAAAATTCCAAAATGATTAATGTACACAAAATCCTTATACCTACAATTACACTTATATTAATTTACCAATATTTTTTCTGCATTGAGCCCTTAAAGGTTAGAATTGTAGACCCAAAATTCAATCTTCTGGGCCCTACTGATTTACCGAGCAATTTAACTGCAGATGATGTTTACGATCAATTAATTGATGTTAAAAACTTCACATTTATTGTGAACCCAAAGCCATGTAAGGACTATCCATCAGGGCTCTTACTCATGGTGATTGTAGCATCCAAGCCGAGTAACTTTGACAACAGAATGGCTATCAGGAGTTCTTGGGGACGGTCAGTAGATTCAACACAACTTGTGTTTTTGTTAGGAGTGCCTGACAACGCTACAATATTCTCTAGAGTTGAAAATGAGAGTAACACATATGGTGATATAGTTCAAGGTAACTTTGTTGATGTGTACCATAATTTGACTTATAAACATGTAATGGGTTTAAAGTGGGTGACCCACCATTGTCCGAAGGCTAAGTACATCTTGAAGTCTGATGATGATGTTATAGTTAATTCAAATGAATTGAGGCATTTCTTGGCAAGGGAGCTGTCACCGTGGGGAAGTAATGGTTTGATTGCGTGCCAGTTACTGGAGCATGCACCGGCCCAACGAGTTAAATCTAAGTGGACGGTGTCATATGCTGAGTATCCTGAATTTTTTTACCCTTCTTACTGTGCAGGTGAGTATAGTTATTTAAAAAAAGTGACTGGTCGCCACTGCCTATGGATATTATCTATATGAGGCTGTTGTGTTTCTGACCTTAAACAGCTCTTTTAGGTACATCCTTTTTTTGGAGAACTATGGAGCACAAACACATAATTTGAAACTTCTAACTAACGTTTTAAAGTCTACCTTTGTATACCATAGAACCCCATAATTTATTTTAACAAACAATATTTTCACTTTTTCCAGGCTGGGTAGTCCTCTACTCTCAAGATGTGGTACAAAAACTCCTGACAGCCGCCCAGAACACTCCATATTTTTGGATTGATGATGTCCACATAACAGGAGTGATTGCCCAAAAAATTGGCATAGGAAGAACAAGTCTTGATGAACTTATTTTGAGAAATGCTGAAGCGAAATTGCTTACCTTGCTTGGACGGAGAAGTGGTGTTGGTCAGTTCCTATTTGGGCCCCCAGAAATTAATGCAAGTGAGATGACTCGGATATGGAAAGCTATACCAGCTTGAGTGATACAATGATATAATAGTGGAAATAATTAATTGATGCATTGATTATTTATGATTAATAATAATAATATTTATTTCCATAAAAATACACACTGGTTACAAAAGTATCGTGTGTACCAAGAATTATGTATACTATCTGGATAGGTAGGTATACTATCTCTCTTTCTTTCTTTCATTTAGGGTAAGTAGGGTTAGAAAGAGAGATTGTCCCAATGTGGTTGTTATCTTTCTCTTTTTCGCAATTGATAGGTATTTGCTTCAAGTAGGTATTGAGAGTCACCAGTATGTCTTAGGCTCAAAACAGACACATAATTATATAAGCGTCACTAACTTTCAATCTTAATTACCCGACATTACCTTATTTGAGCTAAAATGGAATTTAAACCTATGTGTAAGGTATATAATCCACCGCCCATTGTTAGGTTATTTATAGTATAAGTTAGATTATGACCTCCCAGGATATAATAGAGTGCTGTGAATTAGACAACTATTTATGAAATAAAACAAATGTTTGAAATTATGTTATTTTTACACATACATTTATTTTCTAGTACTATTTTGCTATAAGTATATGTGTAAGTGTTACTAATGTACATTTAATTTAGCAGTCGGTATTTTTTGCTGTGTATTTAGTTCCTAATAAAGATAGTATTTGCTTATTGTATTCTTATAATAACACTAATACTACTTGCTTAAACATAAAACAAGTACACACATAGATTTTTCAAGTTTTTACTGGTTATAAAAGTTACGTTTTTTTACTAATAGATGGCGCTGTGCGGGTTTAGTTAGCAAGCCATGTTTGATACATATAAAGGTCATAGCCCACTTACACGACTCTGCTCCAACACCGCTCCCACCCAATACTGCCCTAAACTAAAAGTCGACTACCGAGCAGTCTAATGGCGGTAAGCTCGCTGACAGCGAGCTGTCTGCTAATTTATGTTGCCAATATAAACTATATCTAATGGGCACGACCTGAAGCCCATATTTGAATGATATTTTATTTGTCGGGTGGGAGCAGAGTTGTATAAGTGGGCTATGACCTTACTACTTGCTTATTTATAAAACAAGTGGAGTACACACATTGATGTCTCCAGGTGTCTTTACTGGTTATAAAAGTTACGTTTTTTTACTAACAGATGGTTTAGTTAGCACCCAATGATTCATACATATTAGATTTAATTTCAACAACGTCCATCATTTAACTCCTTAATCAGATATTGTAAATATGGTAAATTTACTTAGGGTGTCCACACATGATGTAGTCATAACTGATTTTAGGAAGTACCATCTTCTATTCGTTAGCATGACTGCTCGGTCCGTGTATAGCCGCTTTTAGTAGTACCTTTATAAAAAAAAAACACCTCCCACTACTTTAAAAAAATATAAATGTCATATCAAGAATTACTCAATCTAAATAATAGATTATTTTTTATTATATTTGTATGTAGAGAGATGTATAGTTTTAGGACAAATCTTTGTGAATACTCCAATTATCACAGTGTTAATCTAATATTAACCTAGTCATAAGGATAAAGCGCTTAAAATAAAGTCAGTTATATTTTTCCTACATCTTCATTCTTCATGAGTGTCATTTGTACTTCTGGGTCCTGACTCTTTTTACCCTTGAAGCTGTTCTCTATGTCCTGCAATGTCCTATCTTTAGTTTCTGGCAGCAAAGCGTAAATTACCAAAAGGAAAACTGTTAGAATTGCTGAATACACCAAGAACGCGCCTTCGACACCAACTGATGAATATAAATGTGGTGCAGTTTTCATCGATATCACAAAAGCTGGAGTTAAAAACGAAGTTGATAATGTAGAACCTAAACTCCTATAAGCTAACGGAAATACTTCGCCGCAAAGAACCCAATTCAATGGCACTAAACCTAAGCAAAACGATATAGTATAAATGACCATTAAAGACATTGGTACAATATCCAATATCCACCCTTCAGAGAATAAGCCTGCCTTTCTCATGTAAACGAACACCGACACAGAAGATAAAGACAACACTGTCAATACGCCACTTGTGAACAAAATGGTTCGCCGTTTGAAATATTTCAATAAGAATATAGCTAAGAAAGCACAGATGGTCCTAAGTAAATCTATGACGGTGAACTGCCACGCGACGTCTTTGGGATCGTCCTTATTTAAAACGGCTTGAAGCATAATATTCCCGTACGCGGCAACCATATGAGCACCGCCGAATTCAAAAACTATCAACATACTTATTGCTATGATCGCTGGCTTATAAAACTCTTTCTTCTTAAATATCTTCAAAACATCTTTTATAGTGCCAACTGTGGTTTTAAAAACGCCGGTTCTTGTACCTTTGTTTTTCCTTTCCTCTGCCATTTCGTTTTTCTGAGCGCTTATCATTGCTTCTAATTCCCCTTCCTGCTCAATCCCATCGCCTCTGACCCATCTAAAAGCTTTCCTTGCCTCCTCAAATTTCCCTTTAGAAACCAACCAGCTTGAAGATTCAGGAGAGAGGCTGATTATTACCATGGATATTAGAGGGAACATGGAGCAGACCACGGCAGTCATTTTCCAGGTTAACTGGGCACCCCATAGATGCGACAAAAATATTCCAAGTCCAAGAGAAATGGCAAAGGTTCCTAAGAAAGCTCCTCGGTATTTAGGATCAGTGTATTCGGCGACTAGAATAGCTGCTAATGGTGTACGAAGTCCTAATGCAAGACCATGAAGAAGTCTGGCTAGTAGAAATAGAGGGACTGAGTTTCCTAGGACGAAGACTATCCAGCCGAGGAGGGCTGGCACGGTGCAGATGAGATGTGCTTTCTGCCGGCCGAATCTGGTCATCAAAATTGGTGATACAAAGTTGCCGACGATGCCCATCACACCGACGACAGAAGCTGGAAATTTAAAGAACCAGGTTATAAACAATGCACATATTTTAAAATGAAGAAAGAAAGGAATATATTATTCTCTAGTTTCAGTACATTAAAGGGACAAGAAAACCTTAACAGTTTTTTTTTATGTCAATAGGTTGACAAACAGGCAGACGGTCCACCTGATGGTAAGTGGTCACCGCCGCCTATGGACATTTGCAATACTAGGGTGATTGCCGATGTGTTGCCGACCTTAAAGAGCTCTCTTTACGCCCTTCACTCGTATCTTGCTTAAAACGACGTCATGTACTTAGTTTAATCTCAGGAATATGTGTCGTTTGGCTTCGGATTATGGAAACCTCACGGCCATGCGAATTTGATTCTGATTTGTAATTGACTGTTTTTTTTATATTCGATAAGTAAGACTTCCGAGTGATAGGTTTGACTGCAGTATCACAATTATGTGATAGGAACGATCGCAGTCGAGTGGTTGGCAAATACAGACTAATAGAAAGTGCCAAATCATTTGGTAGGTAGGTAGGTACCTACTTCTGAGAAGTACCCGGCGACAGAGTATCGCCGCTCTATGATGAGGCGTGGTTTGAGCAGGTTTCCTCCCGATGGATATTTTCCTTTAGCGAAGTCACTGGTGAAATAAGTCCGTAATTTTTTATCTCGGAGATGTTTTATAGCCTTATATTGAAACCCATATCGTACCCATATACACGTCTGCCGTATTGATATTTCATCAGGGATAAAACAAAATGGCGACTCACCGATCCAAGAAGTGTCATGGTCTGTAAGTTTGACGGGTACACCGCCGTTGCTCTTCAGCTGCGCAAACAGTACCGCGGGGAAGCCGTGCGCGCAGCCATGACCGGCTATGTTTAGAGCCGCGCCGCTTACCACGAAAGCCTGGAAATTAATTTATGGACATGAGATGGATGTAGGAGGTGTTAGGAGGAGGAGGTGCTCCTTCATTTAAAAAGAAAGATCTTCCGTCAAGCTAGGTCATCGTGGCTGGGGCTGCGATCCAACTGTATATGCTGGAATCTTGTATATCGCTTAGAAAACTTCGTTAGCGCGATGTAGATTATTGTAGCGCCATCTATCTAGGAGTCGTAGTCATCTGTGTTGTAGATAGATGTCGCTACAGTGTGGTATCTGGCTCCAAGGACCAGATACCTAATATAACACATGTTATTACTACATGTAGGTAGATACATAGAGGGCTACAACGTGGACTCTTAGATTGCTGTAAGCATGCTAGTTAGAAATAATATCAGGTTTTGGTATAAGTAACTACCTATTAGTACCTATTTCGATATAAAAATCTACCGCAAATCAGTAAATATGATCAGAGAAAGTACCTACCTAATTATACGCGTAAATAAAGGCGGATGAGTAAAAGAGTTTTAAAAGGCGACGATAGCTCAGTGGTAAGTGACGTCGAATACCGCGGCGAAGGTCGTGGGTTCGAATCCTACAATGAGCTTTCGGTGAAGGAAAACATCGTGAGGAAACCATAGCACGGTGGTAGGGTACTTTGTAGTACCCAACTGGCTGGCTACCACCCTCAAGTTGAAAATCTGTCGCCAAACACCTATCGGTGTGTTCCGACAGCTGCACTTGAGAGCCAGTTCCCATCTAGGCTTTGTGTGCTTACCATCTTCGGCCAAATCACCTACCATGGTGAGATTGTGGTAAAACACAAGCCTATCCAGAATAAAAAATAAAAAAATACATCGTCATTCGAAGTAAAAATGATGTTTAAGCTGAATAATCTGCGCTGAGTACTGACACAGCATTATGCTGAGCGACGCCAAATTTGGTAACCTAAAATGGAGAGTATTTTGTATCCTATCTTATTTTTTTATTTTAAAACTAGCAGTCCTGTCAAAATCAGTCTAGTCGTTTCGGAGATTAGCCGGAACAAACGCAAAAATTGTTAACTATACGAATAATTATAAGGACGGGCCGGTTAGCGTGGTTGGTTAACACTCTACCTATCACGCCGCAGATCGTGGGTTCGATTCCCATCCAGGACAGACATTTGTGTGCATGAACATGTCTGTTTGTCCTGAGTCTGGATGTAATTACCTATTTAAGTATGTATTTACAAAAAAAAGTACTATATGTAGTATATCAGTCCTCTGGTTTCCATATTACAAGCTCTGCTTAGTTAGGGATCAGATAGCCAAGTTATTTGTGAGTGTCATAGGCTATATTTTTATCCCGGGAAAAAGTATGATCCCACGGGAACGCGTCCGTAATAAGTACCGTACCTAACCTATACCACAGTCATAAAGCTACGCTAAAGCCTATATATACATTTATATTTAGTAAAAGAACTGTTATTTACACTTCAATTTTATTTATTTGTATAAACACTTAGTATAGGTAGTTACCTGTTTTATGAACGGCCTCATCTCTTCACGTCTTCATTCAGTAACGGGAATCTGGAATGTAAAAGACAGTTAATTAAATACACTTAGTACATACCTATTTCACCAACTAATAACTATTCAATACGCTAATCCAGCCTCTAAACTTATCAATAGCTGACATTTGCATTTCGCCAAATAATATCAGTCTTTTGCCCGTAGTTCTATTAGTAGGACCATGGGCACTTAGCATTACCCGTAGTCCAACTGGTAAGACTACGGACAAGTAACAGTGCCCGTAGTTTTGGTTTTTTTGTTTTCGTCATCCTACCTCTATTCTATTATTGTTGAAGATAAATATAGGTTAAAGATTTTTTTTAAGAGCGAAAAAAGAGTTAGATTAAAGCTAGTTTTTGATTTTTCATTTACACTTTTTTTCGTCTTCACTGTTAGTAGGACCATTGCCCATACAAAATAATGATGTTTTTGTTGCAGTCCTACTAATAGAACTACGGGCAAAAATAATTGCCCGTGGTCCTACCAGTGGGACCACGCAGTAGGACCACGGGCAACGAATGATAATATCGATTAGTGCTAATGACAAGATTATTGAACGGATATTTTTTTATTCTGGATAAGTTTGTGTTTGACCACAATCCACAATCTCACCATGGTACCTAAGTGATATGTGGCCGAAGGTGGTAAGCACACAAAACCTAGATGGGAACTGGCTCTCAAGTGCAGCTGTCGGAACACCGATAGGTGCTTGGCGACAGATTTTCAACTTGAGGGTGGTAGCCAGCCAGTCGGGTACCTACTACAAAGTACCACCGTGATATGGTTTCCTCACGATGTTTTCCTTCACCGAAAGCTCAAGCTCATTGTAGTATTCGAACCCACGACCTTCGCCGTGGTATCCGACGTCACTACCACTGAGCTATCATCGCTTTGAAAATATACATACCTTCTAATATGTTATTTAGTAAAAAAGCTGACAGTTTTTGACTTGATCGTTAGTTAGCACCGTCAAAACCTTCATTGAGAATCCTACATTTAGCTTTCCGTGAAGAAAAATCGTGAGGAAACCAAAATAGGGGCAGTTGCACCGGACTGTCTACATAGATGAAAATCTGTTGATATTCCAGTAGTTGGACTCGAGAGTCAGTTTCAATTAAGCTTTATGAGCCACCTACAGCCACATCACTTACCATAGGGTGATCAAAACAGCCTAATAATCATAATAATACTTCAACTTAATAATTTTACACTTTATA
The DNA here is from genome assembly GCA_951361185.1 of Ochropacha duplaris. Classification (NCBI taxonomy): domain Eukaryota; kingdom Metazoa; phylum Arthropoda; class Insecta; order Lepidoptera; family Drepanidae; genus Ochropacha; species Ochropacha duplaris. The sequence goes on along the minus strand of OX592715.1, from coordinate 632,143 downwards.
AATTACAGTAGGGGAGAATATAACCAATGAATGTTTTTAATAATAATGACACTCTTCAGACACGGCCTCTTTATCTATAAGTAGGTACAACTTTTAATTTAGATAGTAGGCAGGTAAATTTAACTTAATTGGTTTTTCTTTAGTTTTTATTGGCGATCTCGGTGAAATAAAAAAACATGTAGAGATGCGTTTTATTATAATAATCTACCTTACTTGATAAACCAGTGATTAGCAGATTTAGCTTGATTGTTTAAAAAACTCGACGCAATCATTCACTTGACCGATTTTTCAATTATCCTGAATTAATGAGACTATAATTGATAAACAATGATGATTTAACGAAACTTCAATACCTACTTAAAACATTATTTAAAACTTCTTGTTTCAAGGAAATAGCTATTTTTAAAAATAATTCTTCTGTTATATTTTCAATAACTCAAACTCAAATATATTTATTTATTTATATGTTTATTTATTTATATATTTATTTATTTATTTATGGTCTACCAACGGTTGTTACAATAATACAAGGTGACATACATACATGTTAAAAAAAAAAATTATGAGCACAACCAATTATAGGCAAACACAACATGAAATTAAAAATAACAAAAATAAAGAGAGAAAAACCAATAAATACAGCACAATACCTATAATATAATAATATAAAAAAATAATAATTTTAACTAACTTAAAAATAAAACTAAAATTTTATCTTTATGAAGTAAACTTATTACAAGTATTTTTAATCGTCAATTTGATTCTAACGCTCGGTTCGGAATAAATAAATGAGATTTTGATTTGATTATGTCACGATGAGGCAGGCGGGTCACCTGATGGGATATCTTCCGTCGCTTATAGACATCCATATATTATATAAAAGAAAGTCGTATTAGTTACACTATTTATAACTCGAGAACGGCTGGACCGATTTTCATGGTTTTTGAATTGTTAGATTCGTCTCCGCCCGGAATAGCAGAATAACTATTAAAAATGAAGAAAAATGCACAAAAAAAATAATAATAATGAAGACAATTATTTTTGTCATACATTTAGTATAGAACGACTTTTTGACATGTCTCGTGATCGGGCTGACAGATGGTTTAGATTCACAAATTGGACACGGTAGGTGTCGCTGGAATCGGGTTCTATGTTTTGTTTTAATTTCAGGGCAGGACAACGTCTGCCGGGCCCACTAGCCAGCAATAAATACTATCCAATGTGTTAAGAAGGTGTACAACACATTGGGATTGCCAATGTTACAACCATCCTCCTGCACTGTTACTTGGGGAAGGCCGTACAGGGTCGTGCGAAACAAGCTACGACCCTGGGCTCCCCCCCTGACGAGCAATCTCCAGCCGGCGCTCCTCGACGAAGTGGTGGGCATCCTCTACAACTAAACCTAGGGGTCGATCGGGATGGTTGAAACGAATTCCACTTTTTTTATTTGATAGTTTTTCTCAAAATTGGCAATATTAGTTTTATTTATAAAGGTGTTAAAAGACAGTTGAAAGACCAATTTATCACGTGTAAGTACTGGTTTGAATTTTGACATTCAAAAAACTCTGTGAGATATTACGAGAAAAATAAATAAATAAATAAAACTGAAAATTGTTACGTTCATCCCTGGTCTTCTTCCAGTGACTTAAATACAACTGGGTCTTATTGCCGGAACACATCAATAGGTGCTTGGCGACAGATTTTCAACTAGAGGGTTCTTATACACCAAAATCTTCCTCATGAATCACTCTATATATAACGTTGGATACCGCGGTGAAGGTTGAGGGTTCGAATCCTACAATGGGCTTGAGCTTTCGGTGAAGGAAAACATCGTGAGGAAACCACAGCACGGTGGTAGGGTACTTTGTAGTACTCGACTGGCTGGCTACCACGCTCAAGTTGAAAATCTGTCGCCAAGCACCTGCATGTGTTCCCGCAGTAGCACTTGAGAGCCAGTTTGCCTTTCAGACATTGTAAAAAGGTGTACAACACATTGGCAATCCCCCTGGTATTGCTAATGTCTATAGGCGACGGTAGTCACTTACCATCAGATGACCCGCCTGCCTCGTTGTCACTTGTGACATAAAAACAATCCTACCAACCTTAGTAGGTTAATTAAGTAAGTACATAATGTAGGTAGGTAGGTATTGTTTCGAAGTCATCGAAAGAGTCTTTTCGCTGTTTATGGAGTAGGCTTTTTTTGCCATAAAGATTTTATTACGTCATTTAATGATTCATGTGGATATATAGGTAACCTTGGCTATGAAAGTGTAATTTGCGTAAGCACAAGTGCAAAATTAATAAGTTTTAATTCAACCAGGAGTATGCAAAAAACACAATTGATTTTTAATGTTTCTGATTGAGCATTGTTAAATGAACACGTGTGAATAAAAGTTAGGTACATAATTATGTAACTACATGTGTGTTTTCCATTACCTATATTTAAAGTTACGGATTATGTACGTACCTATACCTATTACTTGCAATAAAAAATAATATTTTATTGATTTGTATTCTATTTTGTGTAGGTAAGTACTATTATGTCAACCTGCGTGAATTTTCCGCGATTTCCAAACCTATTTTAAAAATAGTAAAAAGAAAAGTTTATTTATTTAATTTATTTATTAGGTTTGCCAACGTATATTACACAGCATCATAGAAACTAAACTTAAATAAAGTAAAAACTGTCATAGTAAGGCTAACAAAGTAAAATTGAAGATGTGACCGACACATGTACCTAAATCTAAATACTTAGTCTATGAGTTGGAGAGTCAAAGTCAAAGTCAAAACCATTTATTCAGTTTAGGCCCTAGAAGGGCACTTATGAAGGTCGAATTACAGAAGTTCCCAAGAAATGACTTTTTAACTCTAGCTAATCTGAAATATGGAACAACTAATTTATCTTTTTGTCTTGTATTGAAATTATGAATCTCTACATTTGATTTATACAAGTCTACATTTTTTCGAATGAACATAATATTTTCACGTATATATACAGTGAAGGTAAAGTCATTACGTTTATTTCCTTTAATGATTCACGTGGACCCATATTGTAGATTGCACGAATGGCTCTTTTTTGTAATACAAAAATTGTTTCAATATCTGCAGCAGCTCCCCACAGTAAAACGCAATATGATAAAAGACTATGGAAATATGCGAAATAAACTAATCTGGCCGTCTCAACATTCGTCAATTGTCTGATTTTTTTAACAGCAAATACAGCAGAACTCAATTTACTAGCTAAAGATTGTACATGAGAACCCCACTGTAGTTTATTATCAAGTGTTATACCCAAAAATACAGTTTTATCAACTAGTCCCAGGCTGCTGTCATCTATTAATACCCTACTGTCTACTTGCGGTACGTTTGGAAGAGCGAATCTTAAACATTTTGTTTTCTTAGAGTTTAATAAAAGATTATTTACAGCAAACCATTTAGAAACCATTGACAAAGTATCATTTACTCTAGTAAGTTCTTTGTCTTTTCTATCTACTTTAAAAATGAATGAGGTATCGTCAGCAAACAAGACTACATCTGAGAGACCATTTACGACCGACGGTAAGTCATTAATATATACTAGAAATAGAAATGGCCCAAGTATGGAACCTTGAGGTACCCCCATTTTGACTACAGAACCATTGGACGTTGTACCTTCAACTCGTACCTTTTGTTGGCGATTAGTTAAATAAGACAAAACAAGTTCATGAGCAGTTCCACGAATACCATAATAATTAAGCTTTAGGAGCTTAGCTAGAGTCGTATAGTAGTTCCGCACCCAAAGGGTAAAAACGGAAACCCTATGTCCATCTGTCACCAGGCTGTATCTCATGAACCGTGATAGCTAGACAGTTGAAATTTTCACAGATGATGTGTTTCTATTGCCACTATACTCGTAACAGCAAATACTAAAAACAGAATAAAAAAAATAAAAATAAAAATAACTACTAAATTTGTACTAGCCCTACATAATAATTTGAGTCACGGACTAGGTATTCACTTGATCGGGCAGGCCGTACGTATTATTACCTGCCTTATATGTACTGGTTAATATAAAAATAAAATGAGTAGAAATAAAGTTGATGGAACAGGGCTAAATACCTATACTTACGTTCAACTTACGTTATGAATTTAAATATAGAACCTAAGAGGTGGATATGAAACATGAACAGTTTTTTTGGAACGAAGTTCCTTATCGCGCGTTGTGAAAGGGGGCTAGACGGAAAAAATTCTTACGACACTTTAGTGTCGGTGACAATTTTTCGTAAGCTGTGGCGCGTGCGCATGTTTCTCTGTCTGTCTCTCTCTCTCTCTCTTATAGAAAGCAAGCCAGATACTTATATATATATTTAAATAAAAATGTGTTTTTTTTATATATATATACTCTCTCGACTTATATAACTTCGTTCCATCCGGGTGTCCCTTGACACCTCTCAAGTTTTTTTATTTTATAGGTTTTTGCAGTATGTAAATAGTTAGCAAACCTATGTAAGTAACCTGCTTTAAGAGAACATTTAATAAAATTATTAATTGCACCAAAGGTGAGATCATAAGGTAAGTTACCTTACCGGCCTTTTACAAGGGAATACCTACCTACGCTCCTTTCTTTAAGATCCTTAACGTCCGAAATTAATAACCTATCCACAGTTAAACGTAGAGCTATCTGAGGCCATTAATAAAGTTCTATGATACATTCCGCTTCAATCTTTGATTAGCTTGTCCCTAAGGGCTCGTTCACACGAGCAGCATGTTGCCGACGGCAGCCACCAACACCGACTGCAGTCGACGGCTGACGTCGCCGAGTGTCGGCGGCTGCAATCGGCAACATGCTGCTCGTGTGAACGAGCCTTAGAAGCGGAATGTATCATAGAACTTTATTAATGATCTCAGATAGCTCTACGTTTAACTGTGGATAGGTTAATTGTGGTTTAATTTCGAGCCTCAGTCGTATCCGCTCGGAAACAGCGCCGCAGGATGGAAGTCGATTCCAAATACATCATATTATAAGCTCAGACCAAATAAAAAAGGTATCCGAGCGCACTTAAAGTGAAACACAGTAATGGAAGCCAAATTTAAAAAAGGAAGCCGATCGCGTGCCTGTGCAGCGGCGGGACAACGTAGGTACGTGCAGGTCACGCACACAACTGTACGCTCCTTCTACTTTTAAGCTTGTAGCAAATAAAAAGGCTATTGTTTCCTTACGAGTACCTCTTTATTTTTGGCTACAGGTATTGGTGAATTATCTAATGCGACTTGCACATTTCTTTTTCACTTGTTATATTTTTGGTAACTAGGTAACAGTCGCATAGCTTACATACTATATAGATAATAAATATCCGTAACACTCCTCGGCGGAAGAAACCGGTAGGTAAGTAAAACTAGCGCTAAACAATTTAAAATACATAGTAGAAAAGTAAATAATTCAAAAACTCACCTAGAAAATATCGAACAACGTTCTAGGTGGTCTTAAAACTCGCCCTGAACGCGATCTAGGAACAAATACTTCGGAGTCCCTAGGTTTCGTGTCAGTCAAGTCAGTTTTAGTTGCACTCGGGTCAGTATTCGAGTCACTGTCAGTTTGATCTGTACTAGTATCAACAGGCGCACTCAGGACATCCTTAGCCGATTGGTCGTAATGTACCTCTAAAGGGAATAGGCGCCGTAGCGGTCTCATCTTTTCTCCGTTAGCAGTTCTGATTTTAGAAGAGCAGTTAAGTGTTGTTGTCAGATTTGCCACAGACCCACAAACTCCCGTAATGGGACCCTGAATGGTCCAGCCCATTTTCGTTTTAATCGCAGTCAAAGCATTACTCACGTGTACAAAATCACCAGTCAAAAGCAGGCTAGAATAGTCTGCACCTATTAACAATTTAACGTGGTCGAGCGTCGTATCAGTCACATCAGTCGTTTCGGTCAAAACTATGTTGTATTGTTCTAGCTGTTCAATCTCTTTAGAACTAATTTTAGGTAAAACACCACAAATATTTGCCTTTGCAACTACTGCCATCGGTAAACTAAAAGCATTTGTGACACTGTCAACTCGGATATCAAAAACATTAAACTTTTCTGTGTTTTCTTCTTTTCCGCCGAATAAGGAGTGTGTTATAAACTCCTTTCTCGTAGGTTTTAAAATGAGTTCTTCGACGAGATCTTTCCGAATGTACGATCTTTGTGCGCCGGTATCGATGAGTGCTCGCGTGCGGACTGTTCTTGATCCGGACGTAATTTGCACGATAATGGTCTGCAGAAGAGTTGTTGACCTCATTTTACAGTGCAAATTATTCGCTGTGACTGGGTCTTGCTTCATTTTGCTTGATTCTTCCATATCAGGACACATGAGTGTTGAGTGCCTCCTTTTGCAAAATAAGCATTTTGGAAAAGCTCTGCACTTCTTTGTGGTATGGTTCTGGCGCAAACAAATTGAACATGCCTTCTTGACCTTGATGTGTTCCATCCGCTGCTGTAGTGACATCTTACTTGCCTTATGGCACTCGACGCTTGAATGAGTGTCTTTTTCGCACCAGATACAAACAGCAGTATTATTCTGTCGCTCTGATTTCGCTTCAGAGACAAAACAGCTGGTAGGTTGTTTCGGCCCCGATGTGGTTGGCTTTGATGCACCTTGTCGAGCTAGAAGAATTCGTTCTTCCGATTCCACCTCTAGTCGAAGAAAATCAACAAGCTTAGACAGATCACTATTTCGGTTATCGGCACGGCACCGGTTCCACGCTCGAAGCACCTCATCGGGTAGAGCAGACTCCACCATTGGGAATAAAATAGATGCGTACTTATCTTTGGTGACGCCTAGAGTCTCGAGAGCTTGTAGGTGCGTTTGGAGGCTATCGTATAGCAATGGTAAGTTTTGTGCCTTAGATGACGATTGTCCCTTCTCTTGCATTAACTCTATCAAGCCTCTGACATATGTTTCAATCAAGACGTCATCACGAGCAAATCTGGATTTAAGAGCTCCTAGAGCCTTGGCATAATTTTCGCCACATGGCGGGTAGCTCTCAACTAGTTTACTGGCGCTAGAGTTGGGTTCCATCGATTGGAGAAGGTACTGGTATTTATCAACATTGTTGATATCAGGATCCTCGTCTATTTTTCGAAATTGGCCCCAAAATAATAGCCAACGCCTTACCTGGCCGTCAAACTTTGTTATCTCTAGTTTCGGCATCTTCATTTTCTTTTGATACGACTTTATAGTCGATTTTTTAAGCGAATTAGTTTCGCCATCGTCACTGTTTAGTTGGTTCGAAAATTTAAATTTGCCAAATCGAGTTCTTAGCTGTGACCAGCGAGTTTTGTAGGATGCTGCCGTGTCCTGGTCCTCCTGGAAGGCCATTTCTTCGAACTCTTCGGCCTGGCACCACATATCCCGAATAGCTATTTCGCAACAAAAGAGCTCCTCCGCGCAATCGGAGAGCCTCGCAAATTCCTCCTCCACGATGCTCACGTCCTCCTCACCCTTGGATAACGTTTTTTCAAGAGTGTCGGCGGCGATCGTCATCTGTCTTCGAAGTTGGGTCCGTTTTCGTTTCAAGGCTTCCATTTTTTGACGGAATTTTCAGTTTTTTATCCACACGGTCGCCACAATGTAGCAAATAAAAAGGCTATTGTTTCCTTACGAGTACCTCTTTATTTTTGGCTACAGGTTTTGGTGAATTATCTAATGCGACTTGCACATTTCTTTTTCACTTGTTATATTTTTGGTAACTAGGTAACAGTCGCATAGCTTACATACTATATAGATAATAAATATCCGTAACAAAGCTATTGTATAGCTTTTATCGCGGACTTTGATGGCGACCGAATCAAAAAAAATCGTAAAGAAATAACCTGACACCGTAACCATGACGACAGTCATGTCCTTAGGCACCTAACTAAGGTAAAAAAAAATCTAAAGACAACACACTTTTTTTTATATTATTATTCAGCTATTATTCGGCGGCGGGACTCCCTCGTCGCTATGCAATAGCTTTACCGCGGCAGTCCCCGAGTGCCACAGTAAATATTTTTTTAATTTTTGCGTGAATATAAGCATAAAATTATTCATTTCTGCTAGATCCTGACCAATATCCCAAGTAAGTACTTAGGTACCTACATAACTTTATACTTAGACTTGTAAAAACTCGAATCCATTGATCGAATCAATATACAATAAAATTCCATTAGCTACATTTAAATCGATTTCAAACCAATAAACTACATAAGAATAAAAAAATCTCTTCCTGAAACCAAGCAATATAAACAACTTCAGTATTTTTTATAACATTCACTTTTAGTGCTTTTATGGGCATGTTATGAGAATGGATAATAACCATGTAGCCAAAAGAGTTATGATTGTGAAAGTGGATGAATACACGGATAGAGAAAGACGGAAAAAGAGTCAAAGTCAAAAAAGTTATTCAGTTTAGGCCATAGAATGGCACTTATGAAGGTCGAATTACAGAAGTTACCACCGGTTCGGAAGTCAGCGTTTGAGCGTTCAACTGAGAAGAACCGGCAAGAAATGTGATGAAGAGATGGATGGATTGTGTGAGGAATGATATAAGATCTAGAAAGAAGAAAGAAGAAAATAAATTTATTTGTGGCAAAAAAATTATACAAAATCTGATAGGTTACAAAATTAAAAAATAAAAACTAATTAAAAAAACGACAAGAGTAAAAATAAAAAATCTAGTCCTATTTATTGTGAAGAAAAAACTTTGTACCCCTTTTTACGAAAATCACGCGGACGGAGGAGTATTTAGCACAGTTGTTTAAAGTTTATATGGAGAAGGAGTGCAGAAAGCTAATATTTTCATAAAATATGCTTTAGAAATAAATTAAATTAATAAAAAAAACATAACACACACTGACACGGTTTGAAACACACATATATCATTATATTCCTCTGTTTGTCAACCGATTAACTTTTTTTTATTGACAGTTATTGTAGAGACTTTTTTCCTAAAAACTTTTTGGTCGAATTTCGATCAGAGGGCGAGCATTAGTTTTTTTTTAATTGGCAGTAATAGATACTGTGGTAATAGTGTTTTTTTTATGATGATAGGTAACAGTGGTACTTAGGTATATATTCATAGTACATTCTAGGTCTAGAAGTAATTATGTCTGACTGCATAGCTGCATAGCCCTTGGCGGCACAGTCGACATGGTAAGATTATATATTTTTATCTACTGTTTTTTTTATTTCTAATAATTGTGTTCTTAAAATTAATTATTAGTTTTCAAATTGTTTAAATATGTCGATTCATTTTTTCTTTCGTAACTTTTATCATGGGGTGTCAACTGTCAGCAATACCTAAATAATTTTGTATTGTTTTTAATAATAATGCAAATCTACATAATTTTTTTTTCACAACCTGCGTTGGTACATTTTATAATTTTTTTTAAAAGCATAAATAATTATTATTATGCTTTTAAAAAAAAATTACGAATAGGTTCTATTAAAAAAAATATTTGAGAACAAATTAAAAATATAACTTGCCCGAATTTATCCCCACACTATTTTCTCACAAGATTTCGTTTTGTTCAGCGGTTTGGACTCATCTCACGAACCAACGGTGATAAACTAAACAAGTATTGATACGACTACAACTTTTAAACCAATGCTTTTTTCTTTTAACATGACCTTGACATTGGTAAATAGGTTCTGGTCCAATTTATTTAGACCTCCCAACTTTACTACACTAGAACCACGGAGAGCTCAACACTATTGGCAGAGTTTATTGTAAATATAACGTCCAGATTTCATTGATCTCTCATCTTATCAGATGCCAAATGATATACAGGTCGATTTACATTGGTTTTGTTGTCGTTAAATGTGCAACGTCCAATTTAAATGGATATCCAAGTTGTATGTAAGTTGGTACACATGAAGGACCATTTAATAATGGTTATGCGTTCTTAAAGTAAGTTACGCATATTTGCACGTTTATAACAAAGTATAGGGAAATAATTTTATATATAAGTATACAATAGGTTGTTGTGTCCGACTTTATCTTATAATTGCTAGGAAATGTAATATAGTTTGATAGTACATTTTGCGTTTATCTACTATAATCAGGGTTGCCATACGTCCCGTATATACGGAAATGTCACCCTATTTGTATGACGTGTCTCGTACTGCTCCTTGTCCCGTATTTGTCCCGTTTTCTTGAAAATACGCGTGAATCACCGCCGCGGCGCTCTTGGGGCGGTGCGCAAGCAAGAAATAATGTGCACAGAAGACGCGGAGGTGCGCGATAGTTAAAAACACAGTTTCAGCAAGAAGCTTGCTTTCAGCTTCAAAAAATGGCGGACTTCCATACAAACTTTCACCCCCTTAAGGGTTGAATTTATAAACCCATCATTTTCAGTATTATCAACCACGTAATTCTGATTTTTACTAATAAAAAAAAATGTCCCGTATCAGTGCCGAACAACTATGGCAACCCTTACTACATATAATATAAGTAGGTACATATCAAGCATCGCAAGTGGAGTTGGATGGGTCACTCGCTCCGAAGGGATAAGGGATTCTGATCACATAGGTAGGCAAGCAAGCGTTGGATTGTCAAAAGTCAAAGTCAAAACCATTTATTCAGTTTAGGCCCTAGAAGGGCACTTATGAAGGTCGAATTACAGAAGTTACCACCGGTTCGGAAGTCAGCCTTCAACTGAGAAGAACCGGCAAGAAACTCAGCAAAGTAAGGTACATTTTTTAAATATTTTTGGACCATCTGACTATATTAGTTTTTTGTTTTCCAAAATGTTTATCAATTATAGTCTAATACTAGATTGGAATCCGCAAAAGAAAACGTGGCCGACCCCGTCACACCTGTCGTCGCACTGTGTTGGCAGAAGCGACGAGCATCGGAATGACGTGGAGTGAGGTGAAGCGAGAAGCTCAACACCGATCGCGATGGAGGACTACTGAGGACGCCCTCTGTCATATCCAGGGAAGTTAGTAAATATCCTCGGACATTTTTACACACACGGCTATCTCATCCCAAACTAAGCAGAGCTTGTAATATGGAAACCAGATCACTGATATAATACATATACTTACTTACAACTTTTTTTTTAATATATACTTCAATCTTACTTCAATAGATAATTACACCCAGACTCAGGACAAATAGACATGTTCATGCACACAAATATCTGTGCTGGATGGGAATCGAACCCACGACCTGCGACGTGATAGGTAGTGTGTTAACCAACCACGCCAATCGGCCCGACCGGTAAGTCAAACACGATTTAGGGATATTGGTCCAAGATCCCAGTTCCCAGACGTTATTATTTTCTGAGAAACAAAATGTGTGTCCGACTGACAATTTACAGTGCTAAAGTTCAGTAAACCCTCGTTAAATTAATTACGAAAAAATCCTTTTACTTCTGGATAAGCTTGTTTTTGACCGCAATATCACCATGGTAAGTGATTATGTGGTCGAAGGTGGTAAGCACACAAAGCCTAGATGGGAACTGGCTCTCAAGTGCAACTGTCGGAACATACCGATAGGTGCTTGGCGACAGATTTTCAACTTGAGGTGGTAGCCAGCCAGTCGGGCACAACAAAGTACCCTACCACCGTGCTATGGTTTCCTCAGGATGTTTTCCTTCACCGAAAGCCCAAGTTCTTGTAGGATTTGAACCCACTACCTTCGCCGCGGTATCCGACGTCACTACCACTGAGCTATCATCGTCTACTTAATAATAAAGACCGTTATTGTCTACGACGCGGACGTGTGTTCAAATAGGAATGTACTGGGCGGAGTAGGTATGGTTGGTTTCTTATTATATCATAGGTGTAGCAATAATTTGCAACAACAGGTAGGTAGGTACATAATTTTAAGTGTTTCTATTGTTTCTTTGTAAAAAATAAAGGAATCTATAATATACAGGGTGGAAACTTTCAGCGGGGCAGTAAGGGGAAGTATCCGTTGCAGCTACACGAAAATGGTCTTAGGAGACTATCCATATTTCTTTATGGAATTTTGATCCCCATTCACAGATTTTCAAAAAAATGTACAGTTAGCATGAAAATAGCCATTTTACACAAAAAGATTTTTTGATGTCAATCGATCCTGTTTTTAATACTGATCAAAAACTTCAATGGAACAACCATCGTTGGAGTACTCAAAAAGTCACAAATTGCAAAAAACTTGTCCCGTACATTTTGAACTATTGAATTTAGTATCTAAGGATTAAAGTTTACCCTTTGCCTTGTTTTCTTGTACACAAAAAAGAAACAATATTTTTTTAGTATGGCAATACCACTCGATAAATAAATAGGATACCTACAAATGCCTATAGGTCCCAAACAATAATTTACGTTGGAAGCCTACTGGCCAGTACGAATCAATCAATAAAAAGTAATAAAACCATTTAAGTTTATTTAAAAAATCTGTCATTTTACTTACATTATTTAATATCATTCCTTGTTCTGAGATTTAATTCCGTAAACATTATCCAATTATAACTCGAATTCAATTAGTTCACAAAAATAAAACATTTTATTTATCGAAAATCAATTAAATGACAAAAATAACTCGATTCTATCATTTATTAAAAAAAATGCAATAAAATATGAACACGGAAGAATTTTTTAAATTACGAATTTGTTAAATCGCGCGAAGTTTGCATAGTGAGGGGAAAGTGACGCTCGAGTCGGTCGATTTCTCCCCTGGCTTCCAATCGACTGCCGCTGTACTTCGAGAACGATTACGACATAACCCCGTCTCTCATCTAGTGATGTCATAACTATAGTCATTGCAATTTTTTTTTCCAAGAATTTCTTTGATTAAAAAAAAAACACTTCAAATTATTACAATCCCATTCTGTAAGTAATTTATATTCTAGGTACTTCAAACTAGCATGTTACCTTTAACTGGTACAATTGCTACTTTACATTGAACTAAATTCTAATTAGAAATTAAATATAGCATAAATTTTTATAGTAAGCATTTTATTAATCTGTTGACTCGCGACATTAACCTGTCATACAACTCGTCAACTCGCGCACAGTTTTCAATATTTCAAATTTCAAGTAAATGTCATCGTCCCGATTGTCCCATTTGAGAACCAAGTGGTGCGGACTCTGAAACCCCGAATGTCCCAAGAAAGAACTGACAGGTTAAATTGTTAATAACGACTGATCATAGGTACTCGATATATCGATAGATTCTAGCAAACGATGTCACGTCCCTATTGGAAACTAAATGCATCAGTAGGTAAGTTTGTTTGACCGTCGAGTCACGTAAATCCTATTGAGTAAATTGACACGTCATATTTTACACAATATATTCGCAAGAAGTGTCTATGTGACATAACAGTATGAGAAACGACTTCCAAAGGCTGTTGTTGGGGAGGTCTTTAGTCCTGAAATATATCAATAAAAAAAAGACGCTGTTTGAATTTGGAATTATGTTTTTGCTTAACAAAATGCGGTAGGTAAATAATCGAGAATGCACATCAGATAACACTTTTTAAAGAGGTTAACTTTATCAATGGTAGAGTCACGTCACCCATGTTTTTTTTACTGTGTTTGACACCATTCTACTTACCATCACACTGCTCGCCGGCGATGTGGAGCTCATCCTCATATCCTCGAGCCGCCTCGATCGTCCACCGACCGATTCAGCCGGACTTTCCTTCTGCGGACCATTAGGATTTGGAATGAGCTCCCCATTACGCGATATGATCAGTAGCGTAGCTACTGGAGGGCTAGGCGGTGCCGTGCACCGGGGCCCCCAAGCTCAGGGGGCCCTCGGCCCCTGACCGTCAAACCTCGTATCGAATTAGCTAATAATTCTTCCACCATCGGAATGTAAATAAGCTACAACAGGGCTTTCATAATGGCCTAATCCTAATTAAAAATTACTCGAAAAAAAACAATAAGGCAAGAAAAAGTTTGTTGGGCCAGAATACATGGCCAATGACCCTAGCTACTCACCCCTACCGTTTGGCACACGTTCTTCCTAACACTCTGTATAATTATATTTAAACAGTTTAGTTAGGGGCCCAGTTTTTTTTTCACTAGGGCCTTTGGTTACCTAGCTACGCCTCTGGATATGATATGGGGTCTTCAAAAAGGGCGTAAAAAAAGCTCTTCAAGGTCGGCAACACTTCGGCAGTCACCCTGGTATTGCAAATGTCAAATCATGTGGACCGTCTGGCTTTTCTAATTACATAAAAAAATCTGTATAGTACCTAAGTGAGGATCGTGACGTGGCCGATGGTAGTAAGCACACATAGCCTAAAAGAAATTGGTTTTTAAGTACAACTGACAGAACACACGGTACGCTTGGTAGATGATGATTTTAAACTTGAGGGTGGTAGATGATACTTTGCCATCGTGCTACGAACTAAGCAGAGTTACTTACCACCTTCAACCTTATACTACATCTATATCTTATATTTATACTTATTATAAAGCTGAAGAGTTTGTCTTAGGGAACTACTGGCTACTGGTTCGAATTGAAAAAATATTTACGCTCACGCTTTGTTCTGAAAATACTACATATCTAAGAAAATCTTACACACACAATATGTCCCCTGGGGTTTCACCTGCATTCCCGAAGGATCTTATCTTTTCCCAGGATAAAAAGTATCCTATGTTTCACTCCAGGATATGATCTACCTGTGTGCCAAGTTTCATCAATATCCGTGCAATAGTTTATCCGTGAAAGAGTAACAAACAAACATCTTCACTGTAACAAACTTTCACATTTATAATGTGAGTAAGATAAGATTGAAAAACCTAAGCCTCAGGCTCAAAAGCCACGATATAAACGTTGCATTTTTTACGTAACAATTCAATGATTTAATTAATATCTAACGAGTTAATTATGATGTAAATTGTTTATTTTCCATTCAATTCAAAGCAAATTACTCCTATAATTTACAATTGCTCTTGCATCCTTTGTAATGCGGACAGCAAAAGGACCTTGTTACTTCAAGGCTTCTGTAAATGGTTGGACAGGTGTGGACCATCTTTGATGAGCTCCTACCTCAGTCCCGGATCTTCATTTTATTTTATCGGGGCAAAAATTTACATATTGGCGCCCCCTATCTCCTACGTTTGAGATAAATTGATAAAAATCTAATTGTCAATCTCTCCCAAAGGCCCGTCAATTATTTGAATGAATGCTTATTTTTTCCATTTAAGACTTTTGTAGTTATCAGTACCAAAACTACTTTAAAAAACTATTCATTCTTTATCGATCATAGAAACTTTAATCTTGGCTGGTGAAATCAACGTGGCTGGTCAGACCCGTGTGTGCATAAGCAATTATCTCATTTCGTTTCCTTGTTGTTTCAAATTTTTACCTTTCTGATTGTAATTTGACATTAATTATAGCGTGAGACATTTTTATTTTTAGTCTATGGATAGATTGTAGTTTGTTTCCAGATAGTAGACTGTGTCTGTGATGGCGATGATAGCTCAGTGGTAGTGACGTCGGATACTGCAGCGAAGGTCGTGGGTTCGAATCCTACAATAAGCTTGAGCTAACGGTGAAGCAAAATCATGAGGAAACAACAGCACGGTGGTACTTTGAAGTATTCGACTGGCTGACACTCTCAAGTTGAAAATCTGTCGCCAAGCAGCTATTGGTGTGTTCCGGCAGTCGCACTTGAGAGCCTGTTAGTTGCCTTTATGGCATTGTAATGAGGTGTACAACAATTTGGCAGTCCCCATGGTATGTCTATAGGTGACGGTAGTCACTTACCATCAGGTGATCCGCCTGCCTTGGTACGTAACTTGGTGGTCGAATTGACCAGTGGGCCAACACTAGTTGACATAAAAGCTTAATTGTACAGCTATGTATTGTATTATGCTATCTATGTCTTAATCACAATCGCAATTCTTGTACAAGTCGTGCTGTTTAAATTTAAAATGTTTTAATTCAATTACGCTGTTACAAGAACTATTGAATAGTCTGAGAGCTAGGGTCAGAATGTTAATCACTTTTGTAACTTAAATAGTACAGTAATATATTGAAACTAATTGTGCCCCTCGGTTTCACCCGCATTTTTGGGAATAAAAGTAGCCTCTTTCCCTCTCCATATCATGGTATTTGCACGGTAGTTTAGACTCGGAGGTTGTTGATTGGGATTTCATCCAACCCGTCCTGTGAAGGGGTTGTTCCAAATAAAATCTACCGGGAAGTAATGAAGGAGTATATTACATGAGGACAGCCCGCAAGTACAATCCTCAATTTTGGAGCCCCGATGACGCCCTGAGCCGAGGTTTGTGCCCCAACTGGGGCGCTCTCAGAGGTCAGTCGTCTAAGATTAACAATCACGGTTGAGAGCCCAAAGCGCTCGCCGGAACAGTCCGGTGTCTATGGTCCTTCAGACGTCCACCTTAATGTCCTCCCAAAAAAAACGGGCCACAACACACGCACGTATTTTGGTTTGCTGTGTATAAATTAATTTAGCACAATCATGCGTCGCGGGCCAGTCGACGCATACCTACCTTAAAATTAATAACTAACAAATGGTAGGTCATGGTGTTCATAACGAGTAATTTCGAGAAAAATGCTAATGGGAAAGATAATAAACAAAGGTTTGCCGTGGTTGGTAACTAGGTAGGTACGGTCGGCCAAAAAAGTGGTGTGTCAGTTTTGATTTAGTTTCCTAGTCATCGAAAATTACAACAAGGTTCAAACTAAAAAGATATCACTTGAAATAGATGCATAATAATGACATGAGTTGTCATAAGTTGTCAGATTGATCTGCAAGCGAAAGTAATCTTTATCACCTATGAATCTGCAAGCGACATTCAACCTTAGGGTGGTACACCACTTTCTTGGCCGACCGTACGTATCACGCTTCAGGTCATGGTTATCATTCCCACCTAGACCAGACATTTTGTGTGCATTAACATGTCTGTTTGTTCAGTTGTTCTGAGTCTGGGTATATTAATCTGTATTCATATTTACGTCTATCAACACACAGCTCAAACCGCTGAACGGATTACGTTGAAATTTGGCACGCAGATAGTTATTATGACGCAGGTATCGGTTAAGAGAGGATTTTCCAAAATGCTGCCCCTAAAGGGATGAAATGGGGGTCCAAAGTTTGTATGGAGAAATGGGATCGCGAGTGAAACCAGTGGGCGGTAAGCTAGTCTATACTTGTATTTTTAATTAGGTGGACTGATTTGACAGTTGTCGTAAGAAATATTTCTTTACTCAGAAATTATTTCTTAAAAGAATGAATGAGAATACCTGTAATCACTGATATTAGATTGACTTTTATTGATAATGGTAGGGGAGGCATTGATGCTAAATTTGTAGTTACTCGAGCGTCTTTGGGACCTACTGGAATTTGAAGATTAAGTGGAATAAAGAAAAAAAGGTTATGTGATATTTTCCCCTTCAGCGGTGGGGGGAGCGTCTACAGGGTTTCAAAAATGTAAAAAAAAACAGTCACCAAGAAATACTCGAGCGCGTCAGATATTAATAGGGTAGTCGCGCCACGTCTGTCTGATAACGGAAAAATAATAATCTGCCGTTTTGCGTGGTGGGGGTGGCCGTACGAAGGGGTCGAAAATATTTAAAAAAAAAATTTACTCGAGCGCGTCAGACATTGATAAGGGATGTTAAGTGAACCCTCCAGTAGCTCCTATTTTAAAGACTGACGATTTGGACGCGACCATCAGTCAGGGCCGATTTTTGAAAATGCAAAAAAAAATCGTGACCTTGATTTACTCGAGCGCGTCAGATTTTTATACAGGCGGTTCTTCTTGATGGCCTTGTTGTACTGACCCATAATCTGACAATTATGTTGAGGGATTTCCTTAATCTGACGGTTTGAAAAAAAAAATATGTAAAAAATATCGAAATCTCGAAAATGGTTCAAGATATCGAAAAAATGTTTGTACAAAAGTTGTAGAGAATTTAACCTTCTACAATATTTATTATGAATACATATACCAAAAAACCCATAGGAAACGAGATATTTACAATAAATGATTTTTTGACCTTTGACCTTGAAAAATCAGTAGTCGCGGGCACCCTAAGATAAGTAGCTTTTGAGACAAGTTTTAGGGTGTCAAAATAAAGGTTTATACAAGTTAATAGCTGACTATTTCTCATTCTGAGGTGAAACTCATAATATTCCTGGACTATACACTTAATAATGATTTTAGCCACTTCGGCTTGTGCAAATCGGCAGATTAAGATATTTCCGTGATTCGTGACTAATTTCCTTCAAAATTAAAAAAAAACCAATCGCGCTCGAGAAAATCCAGGTGACGTTTTTTTTTTTGCAACTTTGCGAGTCTCCAATTTTCTTTCGTCACGCCCAATTTGTCAGATTATTGAAATGTACACTATTTTGCATGTAACTAACTTACCTTACCTTAATCTGACGCGCTCGAGTATTTCAAACCATCGATTTTTTTTTACTAATCTGACGGGCTACCCTAGGCGTTCGACACTACATAGAAGGCTCAGATTTGGTGAGAGTACTTCACAAGGTGCAAGGTTGCCCCCCTTATGTTAATCTGACGCGCTCGAGTAAATCCCGAAATCCCCTATTCGCCTCCCCTACCATAAACAGTGATATGGTAAAACAATGAAACAGTAATTTTAACCATATTACGCTCGTAACTGTCAGTTTAGTTCAGCTAATTAAAAATCAGACCAAAGAGTGAATCAGACTATAGGTATTTTTAGAATGTTCTTATATTTGTTGTAAATAAATATTAAATTAAAGTAGTAGGTACTACATGTGGTAAGTATAATATTATCCTAAACTAAGCAAAGCTTTTATTATGAAAAGTACAAGCTCTGCATTCTGCATGCTTAGATTGGGATCAGATGAGATTTGGAATGAACACAGTGTGAAGCAAAAGATCGCGAGAAACCAAACCAGGTTGGTAAGGTACCTGGATCGCAGCCAGCTCGCTACCATCTTGTTGCCAAGCATCTACAGTGTCCCGACTTATTTCCCTCGTCATTTGTGGTAAAGTTAGGTATCTAGTTACTTAAATAATATTGTATTGCAAACGACTGCATGTTTTCACATTTCTGCCGGTGTTGGCATGCATGTGATGCATGCTTACCCGGAAATCGTTGAATGGTCATTATTGACTTTTGTGTTAGATAAGTACTTATTTTACTTCCATTTTTAAATTCAAATATTATATAGGGAAAACTTAGGTTAATGAATAAAGCCTTTCTCCTTGCTGAGTTTCTTGCCGTAGTTTCATTAGTTTATATGTATATGCCTTAGCAGAACCTAAACTAAATAAATGAGTTTCGAGTTTGATTGAATTTGACTTCCTGAATGGTTGTCGAATAAAGCCTCTTAAATTAATGTTTATGGCACATTAATATGTAATCTATGTATTGTATCTAATGACATTTAAAAATCTCGCACGAATACTTATCTATGTAGACCAACAAAAAAAGTTCTCAAAAAGTAGTTTTCGTGATTGCCTTTCACAAATATGTAACAATTACGCAGAAATAATACGACCACTTTTGTCCTTGATATAACATGTTTTTTATTTACCTACATTAATTTTAAAGGCTTTCATTTGGTTAAGAAAAAGCGCGAGAAAAACTCGGTGAGCAGCAAGCAAAAATTGCGAGTTTCTCATGGGCTTATAGACTTTTTTTTACTTTTTGATAAGCTTGTGTTTGACCGCAATCTCACCATGGTAAGTGATTATGTGGCCGAAGGTGGTAAGAACACAACGCCTAGATGAGAACTGGCTCTCAAGTGCAGCTTTCGGAACACACCGATAGGTGCTTTAGGCCCTGGTAAGGCACTTATGAACGTTACAGTTGACTCTACCACAAATCTAACAAAATCTCTAACAAAAATAACATACTAGGTAATAAATGAAATAAATATCTACGGCATACGAAAACTAAGTCCGCGGCTCAACCCCTTAGTTTAGTAACTGATTGAGATGTTACACTAACAAAAGCCTAAAACCATTCTCAAGGAATCTCCAAGGTAAAGCTGTGAAAACAGCATCAAAATCCGTGCAGTGATTCATAGTCAAAGCCATTTATTCAGTTTAGGCCCTAGAAGGGCACTTATGAAGGTCGAATTACAGAAGTTACCACCGGTTCCGAAGTCAGCCTTCAACTGAGAAGAATCGGCAAGAAACTCAGCAAGGTTACATTTTTAAATATTTTTGGACCGACTGACTATATTGTTTTTTTTTTTCAAATGTTTAACAATTTTATTTAAATGTAGATTAAGATTTTATTTTATATCTTTCGATGTCATTTGCTTATTATTACTTTTTTTTTTACTTGAGATTTTTTTTATCGAACTGTGTAACGGTTAATAATTTAGCTTGGTAACCATTTGTTGGTCTCCTGCGATACAAGCTTCGCTTAGTGCAGGGACCGTTGTAATCTGTTTGTATGTAATTTTTTTATTGAAAATAAATTATTATTATTATTATATACATAAAAAAATATAACCCGCATTAGTTACCTACATAGTAAACTAAAACAAAAAATACCAAGATAATAAAAGCGTAGGTATTAAAAAAAATGGTAATAGGTAATATATGCACAATAAGAGACATACAGAGATATTAATAATTTATTGGCGCCAATGAAATCGCAATGAACAATAATGCAATCGGGAAGTACTTAGATAATCAATTATGCGAGGTCACATCGATCAGACTAAATTGTATTTTTTTAATACAATCATTGATCGTGCATCGATCGATTGAAAATTGAGATCTAAAAGTACCTAATAAAAAATGCAAAAGCGTAGTAAATATCTCTACCTACTTCGCGAGCGTCATCGCCTTTTTTATGGAGTTCTATTGTATGACTATATACAAATTTTATTTGACATAATATCCGGTGTAAAGTATTAAATAATGATAAAGCGTGTAGGTAAGTACTATGTAAACCAGAGTACCTAACTGATATTTTTTTTGGAACGAAGTTCCTTATCGCGCGTTATGAAAGGGGGCTAGACGGGAAAAAATCTTACGAAAAATTGTCCGCCACTTTTAGTGTCAGTGTCACTTTATTGTAAGCTGTGCGGGGTGCGCATGTTTCTCTGTCTGTCTGACTATCTCTCTCTCTCTCTCTCTTATAGAAAGCAAGCCAGATAAGTGACTTCCGTCGCCTATAGCCATTAGTAATACCAAGGGGATTGCCAATGTGTTGTACACCTTGTTACAATGCCTTAAAGGCAACTCTCTCTCAAGTGCAACTGCCGGAACACACCAACAGGTGCTTAGCGACAGATTTTCAACATGAGGGTGGTAGCCAGCCAGTCGAGTACTACAAAGTAACCTACCACCGTGCTATGGTTTCCTCACGATGTTTTCCTTCACCGAAAGCTCAAGCCCATTGTAGGATTCGAACCCACGACCTTCGCCGCGGTATCCGACGTCACTACCTAACTATAATGTAATAGTAGGTAAGTACCTACAACATGTAGTTGCTTACTAATTTAAATAAGTGTTTAAATACATAGCTAACGAAGTTTTACCCCCCACGGTAATACCCTTGTGGCGTTCGTGTTTCCGAACGCACTGTTCAATTACCTAACAGTTGGTAACTGTGCTGTTATTTGCTTTTCCCGCGATTCAGCCCGTCATGTTGTTAGCACCACTTTTTTACTAGAGCCTTTTTCAATAACTGTCGACGTTATGTTATTATTGTATAATAATGATATTTAATATCGGTTTCAATCTAGTGGATAGTCTTTGTATAGCAATAGTTTTGTAATATCACGACGTCGTGAAATAAACCCTTTGATTCTACGAATACCCAAAGACTATCATTTGCTTCGACTTCCACTACCCCGATACCCTTATTACCTTTACACTAAGTATTTCATTCCTTGATCCATAGAACATCTCTATACATCAGCGTCGCGTGAAAGACAAACCAAACCAATGAACCAACGAATACACTTCCGCGCTTAGAATAGGTATACCTACGACTCAGAACAATCGAAGCCACGATCGATCGGCGCGATTGATTCATCAAAACTTTCAACCTACTAGTTATTGACGCCGGACGGCATTAATACTCTTTGGGCATTATGTGGACTAAAAAAATGTACATGATGAAGTATTTGTTTTTTTTTAAAGGATAGGCTTGTGTTGTGTGTAAGTTATGCGTAAGTAACCGTACCTGCCTATCTCGGCAGGTACGGTTACTTACGCTACTACTATGGTTTCATCACCATAATTCAGTAACCGAATGCTGAAAATTACAATCTTTCGTACAATTTTTTTACTCGATCTCGTTCAATATCTGTACATCACGTAGAGTGATATTTAAATGCGGCTTTTTGCAATCTATTTATTTCTGCATGAATAGTTGCACGTGATGTAGGTAGGTCGAGTACCTACTAGGGAATGCAATCTCGATCTCGCGAGATCTCGCCTCATTTTTCGAGATCAATCTCGAAGCATAAAATTACGAGATCTCGGCCGAGATTGACGAGATCGAGCGCCAGTAGAGAAGAGACGTTGTAAGCATGCAAAAGTCCATTCACGCGGGTTACTACGACTACAGACAGGCTAGAGTCCATGATTAAATAAGAGATGGATCTCTATGAGTGTGGATCGAGGTGTATTTTTTTGTAATTTGCTTACAACAGCTTGCTCACGCTGGTACCAACTGGTGATGAAGCTGAGAGGGCGTCTTCAGCCGTTGACTACATAGCGACTGACATAAGATGCCGTTCATCCGACAGCACTTTAAGCACTATTTGTTTTTTAAGGAGCTATTTCCAAAATCACTCCTAAAACCATTTGTTTCTTGTTTGTCTCACATTCATTATTTTTACGGGTCTGAATTGTGATTTGTCTGTTCATTATAAATAATTATAAAAATAAAGACTATTTTCAATAATTTAATGTTGTATCTTACTCGCATCATAATCACATCTAAGCAGTTTCAATCATGTTTCACTTATCTAAGTAAAACAATACTTTTTGAAAACCATTCGAGATCTCGAAAATGCCGAGATCTCGCCGAGATCGAATTTCTAATACCTCGAGATCTCGACTTGGCGATCTCGTCTCGAGATTGCATTCCCTAGTACCTACCTACCATTTATATGTTGGTATCAGGTTTGTTTAAAGGGAATACTTACATGTAGAAAAATGAACGGTCAATGATGAAATAAAAATTTATATGCAGGTTCTTAAATACTTGTTGGTATTTAGGTACCTAGGTTATTATGTACTTACTTGTACCTCTATCTAATAGAATAGAACATAAGTAACAATGTAAGTTTTTTTATCACGTCTTAAAATATTAATCTGGCATTTCTTTTTCTGATATGGCACGTATCAAAAACCTCCGAATACATATCCATGCTAATAACAAGAGACTACCTAATCATGTAACCCTGTATACCAAAATAATATCTAATTAATTCTTCTTGTACTTTCTAATATAAACCATCATTTGCCAGTAGTTTATATAGTGACTCCATGGACGTAAGGAACTTAGGAACTCTTACTCTTGTAAGAGCTCAAAGGTTCGTTTTCGAATGCATTCTTCTCTAGGCTACCGGTTCAAAGGTAAATGGGTACTGTAAATATTTTTATATTCCAACATAATTATTAATTTAATGGCAAACAATTTCTTCCTAGATAAATGTTATGATAAGTTGTTGTGCTATTAAAAAGTGTTAGGCGTTTGAGATCATCAATTTCTAACGTTATAACATACTAGGTAATTATTTATCAAAAATACCGTCCGAAAGTTTAAAAAGAATGTTAAATAGAATTTAAAAATAACTCTGTCAATTTTCAATATCTGTAAAGCGCATAAAGCTAGCAAAAATTTGTTTTTTTTTATTATGGCAATCCTAAAGCGACGTGGAGAAAAAAAAACAAAATAAAATTGTCTATTCGCCATCAAAATGGCGTCATCGAAGGAAACCTATTGTTTGTGTGGTCAACCGTATAATATTGGACAATTTATGATAGAATGTGACTGCTGTCGTGAGTGGTTCCATGGCAGGTAATGTGGAAAATATATAAATTAAAGTGTGAAATATTTGTTGTGTGTTAAAAAATCTAAAGTGAAGTTTGACAGCGCCTTGTCGTTCGGCCATCACATTACGGATCGAATGTTTTATTCAACAATTTGTTGATTTCTACGTTATAAACTGTTTTGAAACGTAATTACGTCTTGTTTTAAGTATTTAAATAGTTTAAAGTGAGTTATGTTGTGTTTTTAAGGTGTTATTATTTGTTTACATGGATGGTCGCCATGGAAGTTTCAAAATGCGCTGTTCTTACCCCTCTTTGTGTTTATTTTTACTGTTTATGGTCTCCGATAAACACCTAATGGATGTAATAACTCCCCAGATTGTAATATTGGACTATTTATGTGTTGTTAACCAATGCTTTTCACTTTGCCCTCTCGGTGGAATATTACAGCTCATTATTATGAGAAAACTTAATTCATTTAGCCCTGCATTGGTGTAAGAGAATTACACATGTGTCTAAATAGCTACTGCGTTTAATAGAGCCCTTAATATAACGTAACTGTTTGATTAAATAAAATTATGAACAATTTTAACATAAAAAAATTGATATATTTATTTTTATTGAATCTGTTGTTGACACCAGACATGCAACTGTTACCCTGTAGCTTACCATAAGGCAGACTTGCCACCTTAATAGTTTAAAACAAGAATGTTAGTCAAATGATTTAAGGAGAATCTAAAATTCAAAGCAAAAACTATCATATTTTAGTTAATAATATTATAATCATGTGTCTCTGTTAATTTCAGCTGCGTAGATGTCAAAATATACAATTCCGATGACATAGACAAGTATCATTGTCCAAAATGTGCACAGACTTATGGACCATCAGTATGTGAGTATAACAGTGCAATAATAAATATCCTGGGACATCCTTCACACAAACTAAGCAGTACTCATACTATGGAAGCCTGATAACTGATATACTGAAATGAAATGTTTATGCACTTATGAATTGTCAGATTCTAATGACTAGTGCACGGTTCGGAAGGTTGCTTTTGCTGAGAAGAGCCATCAATAACTCAGCAATTACTCTTTTCAAAACAATCTTAGAAATATTACATAAATGTATGTCCTGCAAGAGCGAGCGCTACACCCAAGCCTTGTCGTCATTTAAATATTCGTTAATATGGTAGTACGCCATCTGTATTAAAACATTCTTAACTGTTCCTTAAATTTATGTATAGGCAAATTTTACAGTGTAGGTGGTGTCTAGTTATAAAAGCGTGCACCCAGTCCTAAAAATGTGTCCTGCACTTTATGGAGTCTATAAGCTGAGGTCACAAGTTTGTGCTTATTTCTAGTATTGATTGAGTGCATGTCACATTTCTTTACAAAATTACTAATATTTTGATGTACAAATAATATGTTTGCATAAATATATGGTGAAGCCACTGTGAGGATACTATTTTGTTTAAACTTATCTCTGTGAAGGAGCTCGAGAGCTCAAATTATAAATAGCATGCACTGCTTGTTTTTGTAAAATAAAAATAGTTTCAATATCAGCGGCTTTGCCCCAAAGCAAAATGCCATAGGACATAACACTATGAAAATAGCTAAAATAAACTAATCGAGCTGTATCTACATCTGTAAGCTGTCTAATTTTTTTAACTGCAAAAGCAGCCGAGCTGTAAACACCGATGGTAACAGATTCTCAACTTGAGGGTGAGGGTGGTAGCCAGCCAGTCGGGTACTACATCATACCCTACCACCGTGCTATGGTTTCCTCACGTTTTCCTTCAACGAAAGCTCAAGCTCATTGTAAGGCTGGACTTACACTAGCAAGTTCTTACGTAAGTTTAAAGCAATTCAAAGTATTAAAAAATTACGTAAGGTACTTACAAAGCGTGTTTACATTTGCAAATTTATCGTAAATTACTTACGTAAGCAAAACTTGCAAGTGTAAGTGTGGGGTAAGACGTCACTACACTACCACTGATCTATCATCGATTGTTGACCCTTCCAGTAAAGATCCCCACGAACAAGCACCGCTCGGACCGGTACGAGCTGGGTGCTGATGCCCGTCCCTCGCAGGTGGGTACTCCGGCGTGGGTGCGCGCGCTGGCCGCTCGCCCGCCGAGACCCTCCACACTCGCGTTGCAGCGGATGAGGACGCACCACTTTACCGAGGACTTTGTTAAGGATAATGGTGACTATTTATTATGGTCATTATTACTATTATAGCCTTCTTTCGGACATGACAATATTTCTTTTCATCCCTTCACCTCGGAAAGAGTATATTTGCTCTTCGATATCTGAGTGCAAAAGCCATTTTTATCCGCTGCTAGAAGATTCGTGTGCACTAAGTTTGAATTCAAAACATCATTAAACCTATTATTTCTCCCTCTATGGTGCCGAATTTATCACACAACCTTTTTTAATTTGTTAAAAACCTAAACTGAAATAAAAGTATCTTGTGATTGTAAATCTTTATTTTTTTTGCATTTAGATATTTCCTCACTGAGGTGGGATGAAAAGTTACGTGTTGCAAGATTTTTCAACTCGTGCTCTTTTGATTTCCTCGCTGACGCTCAGGATTCTAATTTTTCAATTTTAGAATCCTTCGCTTGCTTGGTCATCAAAATTGAGCATGCGGTTAAAAAGCAACTTTGCACTCTTGTATAACAAATAACTATTATTATTCGTAAATTGTTCCTTTGTTTTGTTTGTCCGCTTGCCAAGTGGCAAAGGCCTCCTCCAATCTTCTCCATTCAGGCATTTCTATGGCCACTCTACCCCATGTTATTCCCGCGACTTCACGTATGTCATTATCCCAGTTTCTTTGTGGTCTACCTCTCTTTCTCTTTCCATCTTTTGGGTACCATTGCGTGATTATTTTGCTCCATTTATTGTGTTCATACAAAATTGAATTCTATCTTCTACTACTATAGTATAATTTTCATAAAAATGGTGTATTTTGAGTTTTATTGTTTATGTTTATGTTAAGATCAATCCAACTGCACCAGTGAAGTGAAATAAAAATGTGTATTGTGTTTCAAGTTGTTAGTGGAACAGCCACCGTTTTCAATAGAACCTGACCTGAATTGTACAGACGAGGACAAGAATATGATTGTTGTGATATAACATTACTATAATACAGTGGACCCCCGGTAATCCGGCCCCTGTCTAATCCGTCACCCCCTGTTATCCGACATAGTCTTTTCATGCTTCTTAAATTGATTGATTCATAATTTTTGATTATTTTAGTATGTATGTACCTCTTTCGTCTAACGTTAAGTTATTGCATATTTTTTGTAAGTACATAATTTTATAATAAAACGTAAGCTCTCTATTGTGTTGTTAATAAATGTACTAAATTTGACATACAACAAAACATATAGAATCTTATCATTGGATCTGTAGTTTGTCGGATTACAAGGCACTCTTTTGTAAAAAAATCCGGACTATAGGGGGTCTTAGGCAGTACTCTATAATCCGACAAATTCGATAGTCCGACACTGCCCTGCAAAACATTTGTCGGATTACCGGGGTTCCACTGTAATATATTTCTATATTTTAAATTTCTTGTTGCAGGCTTCACAAAGCCCGTGGTATTTCATACACCGGAAGGATTGGATATGAAGATACCTAACCCTGCCACATTCACAGTCAGATCCGTCCTAAGATTCTGTGGGGCACAATTGGAGGTGAATTTGTTTTTTTTTTATCATTTCCAGTGGTAGTGTCAAATTTTCGACTTGAGTTGTTCAGGCAGTTACTAAAAATTGCCCTAGCACCATGCTATGGTTTCCTCATGATATTTTCCTTCACTGTAACTGCAAGATCCTACAAACTATGACGTCACTACTGACAGATATCATATCTTTTTGAGTGTTTTGTATGAGCTATGACTGTGCCACACTTTCCCGGGGAATTTTATCTTTTCCGGGGATATAAAGTATGCCCTTCGGCCAAGTCCCATATCTGTACCACTCATAAAAAAAGGTTCAGCCGTTGAAAATAAAAATGAAAATACACATTTGTATTCAAATAGGCCTCATTTGCTGAGAAGAGCCGGCAATAAACTCAGCAATTAATCTTTTCAAAAACAACTTACACCTATTACATTCAATAAATATTTATGTAGTCACAAAAAAAAGAATTAATAATTCAAGCAGACCAGCCCCCAGAAGCAGCACTTGTTCACAAGTATGACGCGTGTGGCAGCCACTGTTGGCTTAGGCGTGAAAGGTAGGTTATGATATTAGTTTACTTTCTCAGGTGGAAGTGATAGATGTACGGAAACAGTCGACTCTGCGTATGCCGCTGGGTGACTTTGTGGATTATTTTGAGACGCCGCCCGAACATAGGGATGACAAAGTGTTGAATGTGCTGAGCTTGGAATTTTCCGATACCAAGTGAGTTTATTTTATATTTTTATACATTATTTTTACAATTTTAAATTGCCCTTGCCCTTAAGGCATTGCAATATGGTGTACAACACGTAGGCGACGGTAGTCACTTACCATCAGGTGACCCGCCTGCCTCGTTGTCACTAGCGACATAAAAAAAGGGGTTTCTTGAAGAATTCCGCTAGATGTCGCATATTCGCATACTGTTTAACTGTCAATTATCATATTTTTTTAACATTATCTATACTAATATTATAAAGCTGAAGGGTTTGTTTATTTTAAAGTGCTAATTTAAAAGGTAGTACTGGTTCGAATTGAAATAAGTATTTTAGTGTTGGATAGCCCATTTATCTGATTTATCGAGTGAACCTATAGGTATATATCACATCAGTTGCGAAAATCTAGTATGACCAAATGCCAATTAAAAATCCTACCAATATTATAAATGTGAAAGTTTAGATGTATGTATGTTTGTTACATATTTACGCCAGAACGGCTGAATGGATCTGGATGAAATTTGGCATGGAGATTGATTATAGTTTGGAATAGCACATAGGCTACTTTTTATCCCGGGAAAAGATAAGATCCCTCGGGAACGCGGGTGAAACCGAGAACACTTAAACTAAGAACACTCCGGCAAGAAACTCAGCTAGGTTTTTTTTTTTTTCAAATGTAATTTAGTAATGTATGTTGTGTGGTAGCATGTGTCGTCTAGTGGAGCCCCCCGGGGTGCTCCGTCGCCTGGACTGGGCGGAGCGCGCGTGGCCGGCGGCGGCCGAGCGTCCCCCGCGGCCGGCCGTGCAGCGATACTGCCTCATGTCTCCCGCTGGCGCTTACACTGACTTCCACGTTGACTTTGGTGGCACCACCGTCTGGTACCATGTGCTGCACGGACGGAAGGTATTCCATACTCCTTTTTACTTTAGGATAAGCTTGTGAAAAGTTGGACTCTACAAACCACAAAATGGCCTCAGGGTCTTTGGAAAAAGATACAAAGGATGACAAAAGAAAGGATGGGCTGACGACCTAATAAAAACGATGGAAACAAACTGGATGAATGTTGCCTACAATAAAGAAAAATGGAGAGATATGGAGGAGGCTTTTACTCGATCAGGGACCATAAAAATACCTTGAATGATGTGACCGAAGGTTGTAAGCACATAAAGCTTAGATGGGAACTGACTCTCAAGTGTGATTTCGGAAAACACCAATAGGGGCTTGGCGACAGATTTTCAATTTGAGGGTGGTAGCCAGTCAGTCGGGTACTACAAAGAACCCTACCTCTGTGCTATGGTTTTCCCCACGATGTTTTACTTCGACGAAAGCTCAAGCTCATTGTTTGGACTCGGACACGCGACCTTCACCGCGGTATCCGACCACTTTAATAGGAATTTCAATGTTTGTATTGTTTGTTTACAGATATTCTACTTGATACCGCCGACATCAACAAATCTCGCGCTGTATCAGCAGTGGAGCGCATCTAACAATCAAAATGAACGGTTCTTCGGAGATATGGTACGTATCTTACCACTATCATAAATGTGTAAATCGACGACTGGATTGTGATGAAACTTGGCACACAGATAGATCATATCCTGGAATAAAAAAAACATGAACATGTTCCCGACGGATTCTTTTCCCGGTATAAAAAGTATCCTATGTTTTATTTGATTTTTATTGATCTACCCGCGTGCCATGTTTCAGTAGTATTTGCGTGCCAGGGGCAAAGCAATACCAGGGGAAAAGCAATACCAGGGGATTGCCATTGTGTTGTACACCTTATTACAATGTCTTAAAGGCAACGGCTTTCAAGTGCAACTGCCGGAACACACCAACAAGTGCTTGGCAATAGATGTTCAAATTGAGGGTGGTAGCCAGCCAGTCGAGTACAGCAAAGTACCCTACCACCTTGCCGTGGTTTCTCTCTGTAGGATTCGAAGTCACTACTGATCTAAATGTTTAACTCCAGGTGGAATGGTACGGAACAGCCGAGGTGACAGCTGGTCACACGCTGTTCATTCCATCAGGCTGGATCCATGCCGTGCTCACGCCGACCGACTCACTAGTGTTCGGAGGGAATCTACTACATTCGTACGCTATTGAAATGCAGCTACAGTGAGTATTGTTACGCAGAATAAGTAAAAAAACTTGAGAGGTGTCAAGGGACACCCGGATGGAACGAAGTTATATAAGTTATATAAGTCGAGAGAGTATATATATATATATATATAAAAAAAAAACATTTCTATACATATATATATATATATATATATGTATAGAAATGAAAATATCTGGCTTGCTTTCTATAAGAGAGAGAGAGAGAGAGAGAGACAGACAGACAGAGAAACATGCGCACGCCGCACAGCTTACAATAGCTTACTATAGCAAACAGTGTCGGTGACAATTTTTCGTAAGATTTTTTTTCCGTCTAGCCCCCTTTCACAACGCCCCCTTTCATTTAAAATATCGCTCTCTGGTATCGAGTAGCGGAACAAGGAGCTTATTCTTCGGTAATGTACCGGAGCGTTCTCGATATACGACTACTTTCTGGAACATTCTACAAACATCGATCGCCGTATAAATAGAGGTTGAGTGCGCCGATGTAGAGCAGTTCAGTTTGCGATACAGTGAAGTGAATACTAGTGACTTGGAAGCGAAAAATAAAGAGTCAGTAAATTTATTTATCCAGAACCCCTGCTCGTAACAATGTTGTTTCATTTACGCGGCTCACAGTATATTAGAAATCGTCACGTAAGACAAAAGCGTTATGTCGTGCAACAAAGAAAGACAACACACAACATTACATTAAAATAAAGAAAAAAGAAATAACATAAAAAGACAAGACAAACAAACAAACAATAATGTAAAGTTGCGTGATGCCAGGAATAGGTCTCGACTCAGCATTCGATTCTAGGCTAAAAAAAGCCCTCGCGCTAGTAGATCTCAGTAGTTTAAAGGAGTCATTTTATACAGGAAGGTGCACAATTTCGTAGCACTGGTAGCCAGTTGATTACCCTATCACCGTAAGCTCAAGCTCATTGTAGGATCCGAACCCATGAAAATTGTTAAACATTTGAAAAAAAAGGCAATATAGTCAGATGGTCCAAAAATATTTAAAAAATGTAACCTTGCTGAGATTCTTGCCGATTCTTCTCAGTTGAAGGCTGACTTCGGAACCGGTGGTAACTTCTGTAATTCGACCTTCATAAGTGCCCTTCTAGGGCCTAAACTGAATAAATGGTTTTGACTTTGACTTTGACCTTCGCCTGAGTTATCAGCCTTAAAGCGTTAGAATGTAAAAATGATGATACCAGGATCTATGAGATCGAGCGTCGCGTGGAGACTCCTACGATGTTCCGGTACCCGTTGTTCGAGGCGATGCACTGGTACGCCGGCGCGCATTTGCTTACCATGCTAAGAAGACATAATGAGGAAATACAGGTACCTTTCCTTCTGGTTAAAAAATAAACTCATTTTTCATCCCCCCATCTCGGAAAGAGTATTTTTGCTCTTCGATATCTGAGTGTAAAAGCCGTTTTTATCCGCTAGAGGATAAAGTAAATATAACATCGTGTGCACTATGTTTGTTAATTCAAAACATCATTAAAGCTATTTACTTCTCCCTCCATGGTGCCGAATTTATCATACATCCTTTTTTAATTTGATAAAAATTAAGCTTGTGTTTGACTGCAATATCACCATGGTTAGTGATGATGTGGCCGAAGGTGGTAAGCACACAAAACCTAGATGGAAACTAGCTTTCGAGTTCATCTGTCGGAACACACCGATAGGTGCTTGGCGACACATTTTCAATTTGAGGGTGGTAGCCAGCCAGTTGGGTACTACAAAGTACCATACCACCGTGCTATGGTTTCCTCACGATGTTTTCCTTCACCGAAAGCTCGAGCTCATTGTAGGATTCGAATTTCGAACCCACGACCTTCGCCGCGGTATCCGACGTCACTACCACTGAGCTATCACGGCCTTCGAGCTAACATGTATATTTGTGTCAGGATGAGGAGTTCACGCTCGGAGAGACAGGGCCGGTGGCGGGTCCAGCTCCGATACCGGCGCTGCTGCTGCGGGGACTCAAGATCCTGGCCAACGCGCTCAAGGAGTGGCACGCTCTCAAAACTGTAAGATCACATCATTTTAAATAACGACGATACGCCACCCTTACATGGTGGAAATTCCACCCTTACGCACGAAGCGATTTGCTTCCTCATTTATTATGCGTACTGCTAAGGAGTGGAACTCTTTGCCTGAGTCTGTGTTTCCCGATAGTTACAACCTTTCTAGGTAAGCGTGCACCATCGTAGACCATATCGTCATGTACCATCAAGTGAGATAGTGGTCAAACTCGATACCTATATTTAATTCCTATTTAGGATGAGACGAATGTACAGTGCCTGCACAAACTCATGAGGTTTTTAGGCACTTAGTTTATTCTATTTTTAAGTAAAACCTGTAAATGAAAATTAAATAAAAAAAAAACAATATTTTCCTGATCTTATTTATTTTGGTCGTCTTTTGTTAAAATATACCTACGTTTATACAATAAAAAAAAAAAAAAAGTTTCAGCTTCAGTTGGTCGTACTGCTTACCAGACACCCTTTATTGATTTTCTGGTTTCCATCTTCAGACGGATTCAGCTAAACGAGACAACGTGCCCAAATGCTTGAACTCTGGTCAACTGGTGCGGGAACTTTGTAAAGAATTGAGGACTCTGGAGAAGCGATCGTTAAGTACTGCTAATAAAGATAAGGTTTGTAGATTCTGAGTCTTTTGAGTTTAATTATATTATTACAGCCGAATAAAAAAGGGTCGTAAGACGTTCTTATTTATTTATTTTAACATCAGTTGTAGCACCTTAACAGTAAAAACCAAGACGATACTACACTCAATTTAAGATAATAAAAAGAAAAAGAAAGAAAAATTTATTTATTTTATTTTGGATTCACACATAAAGGTGATTTGGAAAATTGGTACATACCTTTGCAATTATTACAAAATTGGAAATGTTTTATTGTATTGATACATTTTTACTTATAAAAAAACTTTTCACAAAATATTTGCATCTGTCATATTTGTTTATATGACTATATTTTATGGTTAGAAAGACAGTCATCGTCACTATTTTACGTTGAAAACAACTAATTAAGGACTAATTTTACGGCATAAAATCTCTTTATGTCTTTTCTTATGTTTGTATTTACTAGTTTCAGTGAGCAAAAAATGTAATCGCCAATATCTTTCCAGGATTTAAAAGTAAAAAACAGTACATCACCCACGAAATCACATAAGAAACAGCCAAGTGCCGCGAAAAAATCACTCAAACTGACATTACCTAAGCCTATAATGCACATGGGACAAAATGGCGAATTTATTGACGACAAAATATACGCAGACAAGTTTTACATTGACAACAAAGAGGTAATTTACGACGACAGATATACAACACCGGACGTTAAATACGCTAATGGGTTGCCAGACGTTAAATATATGGTTGAAACCAAAGATATAGTGTTGCCAGAAAAGTATGCGTATCAGACATATGAAGAAGTACAGAGTTTTCAAGATGGCAACGGTTTTGTTGACCGAGATAAAAAGATATTGAAAATTAAAATGAAGTGAGTACCCTATCATACGATTTAATTATAAACTAAGCTTTCCTCCGCGTTTTTATTCGCATTCCCGGGATAAACAACAAAAAGTAGATCTTTTGATGGTGTACATTTATGACGTCACAAGCAAGTATTTCATACAAACCTCCATATAAGCTATAGTTTTGACATTTCATAAAAAGAAGCTGATTTGATGACAGTCAACATCCCAGCAACCATCGTCGTGTGGCGGGTCGCTCACTTCCCTATAATATGTGCGAGGAGGGCGATGGCTGCCACACGCGTCATACTTGTGAACAGGTGCTGCTTGTGGGGGCTGGTCTGTGCGAGTTTGTTGTTTATTAAGTCAGTCATAATTAAATTCTATAGATTACTATTTTTGCTGCCATAACACGCAAATATTGTCAGTGAGACTAGATAAAATATTTATTGAATGTAATAGATGTAAGTTGTTTTTGAAAAGAGTAATTGCTGAGTCTATTGCCGGCTCTTCTCAGCAAAAGCAACCTTCCGAACCGAGCATTTAGAGTCTGACTATTCATAAGTGCCTGTGAAGGCCTATTTGGATGAATAATTATTTCATTTCATTGATAATTATGTTGCAGCCATTCCCCCTCCTCGTCCCGCGACGGGCCTCCCCCCTACCCGCTAGAGCACTCAATCCTCAAGTCACACCTGATCCGCACCGACCGACTTCAGCCCACGCTCAAGCCCATCCACCAGTGGACCATCTCCAAGAAGGACATTGGGGACTACCAGGAGCAGATACTCTTCACCAACGAGAATCTGCACACCAATGTCAGGATTGAGGGTCAGGAGATGAATTATGGACCAGGTGAGAGGATATGTTCATATCCTACTAACATTATAAATGTGAAAGTTTGTATGTTTTGATGTTTGTTGCTCAATCACGCAAAAACGGCTGAACGGATTTTGATGAAACTTGGCACACAACTAGATCATGTCCTGGAATAAAACATAGGATGCTTTTTTATTCCGGGAAAAGATAAGATTCCTTAGGAACGCGGGTTTTGTTATTTTAATCAGACAAACAGTCCTTCCGACTATGAGCAGATGTGTTAAATGTTAATTATCAGGTAAGTTATCCCTCATTTTTTTTTTTATGTCACTAGTGACAACGAGGCAGGCGGGTCACCTGATGGTAAGTGACTACCGTCGCCTATAGACATTAGCAAGACCAGGTGGACTGCCAACGTTGTATTTTTATAAGATGTCTCTTCAGCGCACTCCTCCAAAAACATCAATTACTGATGATACTCGTGCGCAGGTTTTAATACAACATTCCGAGTCAGAGCCGAATCTGTCTATGGTAACAGACACCACTACTTTTGTATCAACGCGCCACAAAACTAAACGTTTGCGTCTCCAAAGTAGCGGCAGTCCTACAGTTTCGCCGGCTGAAGACGTGAATATCACATCATTATTCTCGGCACAAGATGGAAAATTAGATATGATCATGAGCTTTATGAGAGACATAAAAACGCAAATGAATGAAGTGCAAGGCTCTGTGGACTTTATGTCCAACAAGTATGATGAGCTTATATCCCGTTTCAGCAGTCTAGATGAGGAACGAAAGGCAGATAAAAAGTATATTAGTTTCCTTGAAAGTAAAATAGAATATCTAGATCGAAATGCACGTTCTACCTGTGTCGAAATAAAAAATATACCCGTATCAAACGGAGAGACAAAATCTGACCTTCTTCAACTGTTGCAAAAGACTGGTAGTGCTCTAAATGTGCCAATTGAAAAGCATGATGTTAAAAATGTACACAGAATTTCAACTGCAAACCCTGCTAATAAGCCAATTATAGCAGAATTTTTAACTGTGTTTAAGAAAGATGAGCTGCTTTCTGCTAATAAAACTTTCAACAAGTCACATAAAGATAGCAAGCTGAACTCCACGCATCTATCCATCGACGGGCCACCAAGACAGATTTATATAACAGATAGTCTTACCTTCAAGAATAAAAAGCTGTATGCAATGGCTCGTGAAGCAGCCAAATCTAATAAGTATAAGTACTGTTGGACGTCACGTGGTTGCGTTTTTTTGCGTAAGGATGATGGCACTCCTGCTCTTCGCATCAATGAAGAGACAGATCTGAGCAACCTAATTAAATGACTATGTAACCAATTCTCTAGATTATTTTTGCTATTGTTGGGCAAGCTAAAAAATAGCCTATTTTTTATTGATAATAAGGCACACACTTCAACACATACAAAATTACACAAACGTCCAAAAAAATAATTTATCTACTGCATACTTCACTCACACACACCAACAAAAATTCTGGGCGATAAAATATTTCATATATCCAAACTACTTTCAAAATCATAATATCTTAAACATAATAACTATTACAAGCATACATGTTTACCATAAATCTATCACGCTCTTAGATAAACTGCACTTGAATCCTGATGACAACCCAATATTCTACTATAAAATTCAATACTAATACTAACATAATTACAACAGAGGTTGAACATTTGGATCACATCCCTTGCACACATTTGGATACCCCCTTAGCCTATAACTCAATACTCGACACCATTCAAGTATATCAGGAAGGTTTTTCCATTTTATCAGTTAATATCAGAAGTATAAATTGTAATCTAGATCGTTTCTTATTATTTTTATCTGAATTTAGTCACACAGTTCATATTATAGTGCTTTCAGAGTGCTGGATCGGACCAAACTCTATAGTGCCATCTATCGATGGCTATCGCTCCTTTGCTAGTAAAATTAGTTTCAATCAAAACGATGGAGTCGTTGCTTATGTGAAGTCTGGTATTACTGTATCGTGTGTTGAACCTGAAATAACAGATGGTAATTGCTTGCTTCTTAATCTTTTTAATGACTTTTTTGTTATATGTACATATCGACCACCTGTTTTTAATAACCCCACAAAGTATTTAAATGCCCTCAATGTTTTACTACAGACTATTAATTCCAAAAACATAGTTTTAACAGGTGACGTCAACATTAATATATTACCAGGACAAATCTCGGGTGCTGCAAATGATTACCTTAATATTATGTCTTTCTACGGACTCAAGCAAGGGGTTGATAGGCCCACTAGACAAAATTCATGTTTGGATCATTTCATGGTCAAATGTCAATACAACTGTCAAACATTTGTTTTTGAGGAGTTTACTGACCATTCTCCAATCTTACTACTAGTTGATAAATCAATAAATAAAAAATATGATACACCTATTATAAAAACTTTAGTTGATTACGATACTGTTGAAAATGACTTAATTAATCTTGATTGGGACAGTTTTTATTCAACTGACGATGTGAATGTAGCTGCTAATTTCCTAGTTACTAATATACAGGACATAATTGAAAATAATACAGTAACTACAATTGTACCTAAAAAGACTAAACCACTAAAGCCTTGGATCACGGTAAGCTTGGTGAAATCGATGCGCACAAGGGACAAGCTTTTCAAAAAAACTAAAAAAGATCCAAATAATTTAAACCTTCATTATGAATATATAAATTATAGAAATACTTGTAATAAAATCATAAAAAATGCAAAAAAAAATTATTACAAAACCTTATTACAAAAATCTGTAGGTAATAATAAAGAAACATGGCGGGTAATAAAAGAGTTGTGTAATTTCAATAAAACCAAAGAATCGAGTGCTGCTCTATTAAAACTTAAAGTTAACCCAGTAGCGGCTTTGAATGAGGTTAATAGATATTTCACTTCAGTAGGGTCAGATCTAGCGGCAAGTACTCTAGCAAAAATGGGCCTCACCGACATGGATCTAGCTAAAAAAGCGATAGATACGGCAACTCCACTTAATTCGATGTCTCTAACTTTAACCGATCCTGTGGAAGTAAAAAAATACATCCAAATGCTAAACACAAATAGTGCTCCGGGAGATGACAAAATTTCTCCTCGACTATTGAAACGATTTCACGATATTTTGGCCGAACCTATTGCCTTTATGTGCAACCTTAGCTTCAATAGTGGAATCTTTCCCAATTTATTTAAAACTGCTTCTGTCTGTCCTGTTTTCAAATCGGGAGAACGTGACGAACCCTCTAATTATAGGCCCATCTCACTTCTGTCTACCTTGTCTAAGATTATGGAAAAACTAGTTAATAAAAGATTAATGGATTACCTGGAAAAGTCAAATATAATTTCTAACAATCAATTTGGTTTCAGAACTGGTAGATCTACAGATGATGCTATTCTCAAGTTCACTTCCCTGGTTACTGATTATCTAGACAAGGGTGAGGCTTGTGTTGGGGTATTTCTGGATCTCCAGAAAGCCTTCGACACAGTATCAATACCCATTCTTCTAACACGACTTGAAAATGTGGGTATTAGGGGAGTTGTTCACTCTTGGTTTGAGAATTATTTGATGGGCAGACAACAGTTTGTGAAGCTAGAAAATTACCGTAGTACAAGTTCAAATTGCTCTTTTGGCGTCCCACAGGGCAGCACATTAGGGCCATCGTTATTCTTAATCTACATTAATAACTTGTACAAACTACCAGTACCTGGAGCTGACCTGTTGATGTTTGCTGACGATACCGTGGTTCTGTTTCACGAAAAAACATGGAGTGAAGTTGGTAGGTCAACCGAACTGGGAATGACTAGGGTTACTTCCTGGCTAGAAGACAGTCTTCTTACTATAAATACCCTCAAAACAAAATATCTGTGCTTCACTAAATCGAAAGCAAATAGTCCAGACGATACATTTTGTATTAAAGTTCATACTTTTCCTTGTAACAGAAATTCTGTCATTGACAATCGTAACTGTGGTTGTTCTGTTCTTTGCCGCGTATCCTTAATCAGGTACTTGGGAGTTCACCTTGATGACAAGTTAAATTGGAACTACCACGTATCAACTTTGTCAGCTAGAGCTCGAAAGCTAATTTATATATTCAAAAACCTGCAGACAGTTGCCGAAAAAAAGTTGCTTATTTCAACTTATAAGGCTCTTTGCCAATGCATATTAACATATGGTATTAGTGCCTGGGGTGGTGCAAGCAAGACGTGTCTTATAGAACTTGAGCGCGCGTGTTAAATCTCTTACTCTCTTTTGATACTAATTTAATACCAAATCAATGATTCGGTATCTAATACCACAGAATAAGAGTCAGATCATGTTATTTAAGTGTCAGGATGGTTATTCTATTTGAATTATAATAGTTTATTATTTATATATCAGGTAGGTATATCCCTAAAATATATCTCAGAGCATAGGGTAAGGGTTTAGATCAATAAAATCATCATTTAGGCCAAGCTTCATAACACATTTATTCAATAGTTGTTTCTATGGCCTTGATTATGAATTTACCTACTCTCAAATCTACTACCGGTTCGGATGGCCGACCATACTGAGAAGATACCGGTAAGAAACTCAGTACTATGATCTTATATATGGCCACTACACATATTCTATCAAAATCATGTACTATTTCATCATACATACATAGAACACACATTATTACAAAATGATCATTAGTCATTACAATTTAGATTATCAAATATACTTATCTGTATCATTATAACCAAGCAGCAACGAGGTTCACTTGATCTCCAATAAAGACATATAATTATATCTATGTAGGTACTTAATACTTCTTCTTGTAGACTGTCGTGAACAATACCAACTCCAATTCGCAACCGAATAGAACAGAGACTGTGCCGATATTCAAATGTTAGTCCCTTTTATAAGATTATATCAACCATCTTGTTATTAACTACCCCCATTTTATTCTCACATTTTTATAGTGTTGGCTAAACCAGAGATAATATAGTTTATAGGTTGGTAGTATCCACAGATAAAGTAACAAATACAGACACTAAATCATAACATAGATTCCTCAATATCAAAATATCTGACACGGCCATACTGACAACTACTTTGTTCTCAAAGTTCTGCATTTATAAGTACCATCTTTGTGATACCAGAACAAACTTAACACCTATTATGATTCTTTACATCTTTGTGACTTTAGAATCAACATTATACAATTTTCAATATTATTGTACTATTTGTATTATTCCCATACCAATACAATCTTTGTAGTATCAGAATAAACTTAATGATTCAGACTGTGATACTAGAATAAACTTAACATGATCCTCAATATCATCTTGGTTACACAAAATTACTATTATATTATTTTTAACTTGATTGTAGTACTTATGTTATTCGCAATACCACATCTGCAACCTCAAAATAAACTTAATATGATTCTTAATACCATCTTTGTGATACTGTATTCAACACGTGATAAAAGAATTACAACAAATACAATATTATCTTTGAAATACCAGGATCATCCTAATATAACTCAATATCATCTTTGTGATATAAGAATTATCACAAATACAACTCTCAATATTATCTTTGTAATACTAGAGTTACCACAAATACAACTCTCAATGTTATCTTTGTAACACCAGAGCTACCACAAATACAACTCTCAATATTATCTTTGTAATACCAGAGCTACCAAAAATACAACTCTCAATATTATCTTTGTAATACCAGAGCTACCCCAAATACAACTCTCAATATTATCTTCGTAATACCAGAGCTACCACAAATACAACTCTCAATATTATCTTCGTAATATCAGAGGTACCACAAATACAACTCTCAATATTATCTTCGTAATACCAGAGCCACCACAAATACTACTCTCAATATTATCTTTGTAATACTAGAGTTACCACAAATACTACTCTCAATATTATCTTTGTAATACTAGAGTTACCACAAATACTACTCTCAATATTATCTTTGTAGTACCAGAGTTACATCAATATAATATCAATAATTTCATTACATATTTTTTTATCAATACTTTAAACACAATTATCATAGATTAGGGTCTTCCTCATAATTCATAGTATCGTTATGTACTTGTAGGTACATCAACAGCAATATTTTATCTTTATTCACCTTGTCGGTACATTTATTTTCATGTAAACTCTCAATTTTAAATCAATAATTCGACGGTAGACCAAAATTCATGACAAATACAATAAATTAAGTAATCATTTCCAAGCAATTATTATTACACAACTGCTCGGCCAAACTGACTACAAAGTTATCAGCAATACCTTTGTATTTCAAGCACAATATTTTATTTTTAATTTATGAAGGTACTTCAATAATAGTAATGAATTTACAATTGCTAATCTGCTATGCAATTTATCCAACCGATAGGATTATAATCCTTACTACTACTAATCCTAAAAGTATATATCCTACTTTGATAATTATCAAAGTAGGTAGAATTACCAAAGCAATCCAATTCTTACTACAATAATATCGACAATTTCGATTTCCAAAAATTATTTTCAAATATCTTTCCCTTCTAATCTAAACAGTTATATCCTACTGAATTATTCAAATTTTAAAAACAAAGTGGGTAGTAGGTAATTTGTTATTCTAAAAATAGATTTTATACTAAAGAAATAATTTCGACACACCCTCTTTTAGATTTTAGTAAAAGCAAATATACTGTAGTACCTATGTATCTTTCCATTAATAATCGAATTGTAGAATTGTTAATATTACTGTTCAAGTTATAAGCAATAAACTGTATAAACCACCTTCATTATAATACGATTCAAAACTTTTTTTTTTTGTTGAAATGAAATATCAATCTACATTCTAATCGAATTCTAGATTTTAAAATCACTGCTTAAGTTATACGCAATTGATAAACCACTATCATTATAATTTGATCCAAAACTTTCTTTTAATTATTATTTTTTTGTAGAAATGGAATTATCAATCTACCTCCCTTTTTTTTAAATCAAGATATCTTTAATGTACCATTGATTCATCATGAACAATTATTATCGAGCCTTCGGAACACATTATTACTTATGTGTAATTAAAATACCTTATCGTGTCATTACCAGACCAAGTATTTCTTTATTTTCTTTCTTTCTTCTAGATTTGTGAAGCTTGTAGGTAGATGTACCAGCACTTCACCAGACGTGTACACCTTTCACTTCCAGGTTTGCAGTTGGATGTTACAGCATTACTATAATCAAACACAATGTTTTAGTTTATGGGCATAGGATCCATCCCACGACCTGATGTTAAATCTCTTACTCTCTTTTGATACTAATTTAATACCAAATCAATGATTCGGTATCTAATACCACAGAATAAGAGTCAGATCATGTTATTTAAGTGTCAGGATG
The DNA here is from genome assembly GCA_951361185.1 of Ochropacha duplaris. Taxonomy (NCBI): domain Eukaryota; kingdom Metazoa; phylum Arthropoda; class Insecta; order Lepidoptera; family Drepanidae; genus Ochropacha; species Ochropacha duplaris. Next base: position 589,947 of record OX592715.1, on the reverse strand, counting down.
GTTATTCTATTTGAATTATAATAGTTTATTATTTATATATCAGGTAGGTATATCCCTAAAATATATCTCAGAGCATAGGGTAAGGGTTTAGATCAATAAAATCATCATTTAGGCCAAGCTTCATAACACATTTATTCAATAGTTGTTTCTATGGCCTTGATTATGAATTTACCTACTCTCAAATCTACTACCGGTTCGGATGGCCGACCATACTGAGAAGATACCGGTAAGAAACTCAGTACTATGATCTTATATATGGCCACTACACATATTCTATCAAAATCACGTACTATTTCATCATACATACATAGAACACACATTATTACAAAATGATCATTAGTCATTACAATTTAGATTATCAAATATACTTATCTGTATCATTATAACCAAGCAGCAACGAGGTTCACTTGATCTCCAATAAAGACATATAATTATATCTATGTAGGTACTTAATACTTCTTCTTGTAGACTGTCGTGAACAATACCAACTCCAATTCGCAACCGAATAGAACAGAGACTGTGCCGATATTCAAATGTTAGTCCCTTTTATAAGATTATATCAACCATCTTGTTATTAACTACCCCCATTTTATTCTCACATTTTTATAGTGTTGGCTAAACCAGAGATAATATAGTTTATAGGTTGGTAGTATCCACAGATAAAGTAACAAATACAGACACTAAATCATAACATAGATTCCTCAATATCAAAATATCTGACACGCGCAACGAGCAGTACTCAAAGTAACTCTTGGTCTTCCCTATAGGTTTCCTACAACATCACTTTATAACACTGCTAATGTCTTACCCATTCGAAAATTGTTCATTCTACACATTCTATGCAAATTTCACTGTAATGTTGTGCCCCATTTCCCCCTTGCCACCAGGAGAATCATCCGTTTCCCAACTTTATTTGTTAATTCAGCCTTTGCCAAAAGACATTCGGACTATATATCCCCTCGACTTTACAACATGATACTACGAATGGACAAGAAAGTTGTGAAATATAATTGCAGAGTTTTTAAGAAACTGGTATTAGTATGGCTTACTCGGTTTGACTATAATGCAACAGAAAATTTATTTACAACCGTCACATAAAATCATATTACCCCAAAAGTTTTTGTCAAATCAATTAAGTATGATTGTAATATATATATATATTTATTATAACCATGATCATATTATAATAAACATTGCTCATCTATACTTTGTTTATCGCCATTACGTACGTACATACACACATTCACACCCACACACACACACCCACACACACAAACCCACACACACACACACACACACACACACACACACACACACACACACACACATCCATCTCATTATTTTAAATTTATTTTTATATTCCTTTACTCTAATTTCTTTATTCCGGTTTATATCCATTAGGAAGAGCGTGTCTCCCACGACACAGGGTGACCTAATGTGGGAGCGCAGCCAAAAATCTAAGTGTAATATTATTTTTTTGGAATAAATTATTTTCATTTTCATTTTCAACGTGTTGTACACCATTTTACAATGCCTTAAGGGCAAGGGCAACTGGCTCTCAGGTGCAACTGCCGGAACATACCAACAGGTGCTTGGCGACAGATTTTCAACTTGAGGGTGGTAGCCAGCCAGTCGAGTACCACATAGTACCCTACCACCGTGTTGTGGTTTCCTCACGATGTTTTCCTTCACCGAAAGCTCAAGCTCATTGTAGGATTCGAACCCACGACCTTCGCCGCGGTATCCGACGTCCCTTACCACTGAGCTATCATCGCCTCATTAGGAATAACTGCAACATAGATATGGTAGCGCAATTAATCATGTTAATACTGTATCATCCGCAAAGGTAGCAATAGCTACCGTAAATCTGCAGTAAAGATGGTGTACAGTACTGGACCAAGTATCGAGCCTTTTGGTACTCCACAATCATTGATATTCATTTTTAACCGACTTAAAAAAAAAGGAGGAGGTTCTCAATTCGTCTGTATGTTTTTTTTTTTTTTTTTTTGTTTTTTTTTTTGTTACTCGATTTCTCTGCCAATTATGAATAGATTTTGATGATTCTTTTTTTGTTTGGTAGATCCTACTTCAGAGGTGGTCCCATTTAAATTTTGTCGAAATTGATTAAGCACTTTTTGAGAAAATCAACAAAAACGAAAAAAAATATATATCGTTTGATAAACCAAACGATGAATCAAACTGAGTCGTTGAGCATGACTTTTTGGATTTGGATGAAATTTCGTGTGTATACTTCAATGGGTTCTTCGATGGTTTTAAAATACAATTGGACCCGGTAGGTGGCGCTGGAATCGAGTTCCAAGATTTGTTTTAATTTCAGGGCAGGACGACGTCTGCCGGGCCCGCTAGTTATATATTATATTTTACCGGCCAGACCCGATTTCAGGACAAACTAGTTTTGCCTAGGATAACATATAATAAGGAATAAACTTTAAAAATTAAAAAATAAAATTATTTTTAAAAATAAAAAACAAAAACCGACTTCAAAACTGTAACCTATACCTATATACAAACATAAACTAAAAAGTAAAGAATAATATTTTAATTTCAAAGCAAGAGCCTTAAAGGACAATCAACAAAATTATTGATATTTATATATCTATTTAATATTTATAAACAGTTCTTTTTGGAGTCGGTGCCAGCCAAGAAGGACAGTTTAATTCTGCCTTTGTAACAAACTTTCGAAAAGTAGGGGAGCGACGGCGCAGACCTAAGGAACATTACCGTAAGGAGAGGTGTCGTAAGACGTTTTCTCGTATGAACACTTCGTGTCCAGTTCAAAACTGTCCTTCTTCTTGACTGGCACCGACTCCAAAAAGAACTGTTTATAAATATTAAATAGATATATAAATATCAATAATTTTGTTGATTGTCCTTTAAGGCAGCTTTGAAATTAAAATATTATTCTTTACTTTTTAGTTTATGTTTGTACATAGGTATAGGTTACAGTTTTGAAGTCGGTTTTTGTTTTTTATTTTTATCAATTTCAATTGATTTTTTATTGCATGAATGTACATGTAGGCGCCTGCGCCATCTAGCGTGCCTAGAAAGAATCTTGTGAACAGTACATTATGCCGCCGAGCGCGTCATTCGATTCCCCCACTCTGTAATCTTTATAAATAGACGGAGCGGTGGCTGTAAAGAGCAGTCTTTGCTCTGGCGTGGCACGGTACGCTTATTGTCTTCCGCTACTGGCTTATCCTTGACACTTCGGATAGTTAATTAATTTTATTATCCTGACCTACCCTCTATCCGTCATACACAGGTCTTAAATACAGTAACTTAAGAGGTAGGCACAGGTCCAGCAAGTATGTCGTAAAATCCTTATGTACAGTCACCTTCTTTCACTTTGAAGATTCATAAAAAAGAAAACTAAAAATCGTTATCACTGTAATTTCAATCGTACCTCAATACAATAAGGTACATTTTTGCATCGTTCGTCGTCCACCAGGCATGTACTCAGCGGAGGACATCCAGCAAGACTACCAGTACTCGGAGACAGCGAAGCCCGGCTCGTACCAGCCCGAGTATGGCTACCAGCCAGCTCCTGCCCCCACTGCCACCCCCCCTACAGCTGACGACCTGCACTACGTGGACTCTTACCAGCGGTACGAGGAGGTGCAGCTGCAGACTGTTCATCAGGTAATGACGTCGGCAGATTTTTTTTTAAATATTTATTTATTCTATACTATGTAGGTAACTAATGCGGGTTATAATTATTTTTGTCTTAGTTTAAGAATAAAATTGTTAAACATTTGAAAAAAAAGCCAATATAGTCAGATTGTCCAAAAATATTAAAAAAATGTAACCTTGCCGGTTCTACTCAGTTGAAGGCTGACTTCCGAACCGGTGGTAACTTCGGTAATTCGACCTTCATTAGTGCCCTTCTAGCCCTAAACTGAATAAATGGTTTTGACTTTGACTTTGACTGGGTAAGCTTGTGTCTGACTACAATCTGACGATGGTAAGTGATGATGTGGCCGAAGGTGGTAAGCACACAAAGCCTAGATGGGGACTGGCTCTTAAGTGCAGCTGTCCAGCATTCACCGCAAGTTCAAGCCCATAGTATGGTTCGTCACTACCACTGAGCTATCATCTCCTTAAGTTATATGTGTTTATATCGCAGAGTGCGAGTTACCCCGCCGGTGCCGGGTCGCTACCGGTAGCGGAAGCGGAAGCGGTGAATGGCACTTTCCACCACAACCACAATCCGCTGCCGTCCTACGACGCCGCCATAGCGCATCAGTACGCTACACACACGCATTATGTTAGTATACATTAATACTTAACTAGGGGACCATTCACATCGTAGCTTTGTCTATTTAAAAGAGACAGTGATTGTGCGACAGACGGGTCAGGCAGGGCAGACAACTCTTAAATAAAATAACTCTTTTCCTAACGCGTAGAGATAAAATTAAAAAAACCATACCGCGTAGTTTGTTATGATCCTATGAAGCCGTGTAATCGATATGACTATACCCTTTCCGTTACACGCTGTATACATGTAATTATTATTTCCGTAGTGCTTTATTATTTGACGGGCCGGTTGGCGTGGTTGGTTAACACACTGCCTATCACGCCGCAGGTCGTGGGTTCGATTCCCATCCAGGACAGACATTTGTGTGCATGAACATGTCTGTTTGTCCTGAGTCTGGGTGTAATTATCTATTTAAGTATGTATTTACAACAAAAAAAGTAGTATATGTAGTATATCAGTCATCTGGTTTCCATATTACAAGCTCTGCTTAGTTTGGGATCAGATAGCCGTGTGTGAAAAATGTCCGAGGATATATATATTTTACTTGTATATTGTTTTTTTTGCATGTGGTGCTTTCTTTAATAAGTATTTATGTTTTGTTAACAATATATAGTTGCTAGTATATCTGTGTTTTATATAATGTAAATACTTCTGATAAGATAAAAAATAAAATAAAAAATATGCTGAGACGCAGACACATTCGCGCAGGTGACATAATTATGTACATAGTACGGGACGTAGCGTTGCATTTTAGATAGTCTTTTTACGTCGATCGATTGCCATATTTTTAATTTAATTTCGAATGACTAATAAGTGAACTAAGCGTCATCTCACTCACCCGCGGTGGGTGTCAGATTGGAAGGTTACGGAAGTTGTAAAAAAAATAAAGTAAAATGGTAATAGTATATTTCATTACAAGTGCGGGAAAGGCTGAAAAATAGGGTCGAAATTACTCATTTTCTGCAACAAACAACTAAACTCGCAAAGAAAAATTCTGGAAAATGGCGCCAACAGTAGACCCTCACAAGATCTTCTGTCCACCGTGTTTTATGCATTGGTTAATCTATACTAATATTATAAATGCGAAAGTGTGTCTGTCTGTCTGTTACCTCTTCACGCTTAAACCGCTGAACCGATTTAGATTAAATTTGGTATTGAGATAGATGGAATCTTGGAGAAGGACATAGGATGCTTTTTATCCCGAGAAAAGATCCCTCGGAACCGCGGGGCGGAAAACTAGTATTTGATATGTTTTCTTCAATGTATTGAAATTAGTTAAAAATAATCGTCAACCCCACAGGTGGTAGAAGACAAGCCGGTGTCTGTAGCTCCGGTTCCAGGTCCGGTTCCAGATCCGGTTCCAAGTCCGGTTACAGGTCCGGTACGTCGGTCTGAGCGTCCGATCCGGCGGCGAGTGTCCAACACGTACGACTACGAGGACTCGGATCTGTACATCGAGGACGCGCCCGCCCCGCGACGACGTAAACCAGCCAAGCACAAACAAGCGAACCAACAATACAGGCACGCTGGGGCTGCCGCTGTTGCTGGTATGTACTCCCGTATTAATAGCAGACCTTTTAGGGTTCCGTACAAAAAAAAACGGAACCCTTATAGGATCACTCGTGCGTCTGTCTGTCCGAACATGTCACAGACATTTGCTCCGAACCTACTGGACTAAATCAAGTGAAATTTGGTAGGATGGTGTCATTCTATGACCCAAACACAGATGTGCAAAGTAATTTTTTTTTCGGAGGACAAATTAGGTAATTAAAAAAAAACTGTCGTCAAGCACCTATCAGTGTGTTCTGACAGCTGCACTTGAGAGCCATTTACCACCTAGGCTTTGTGTGCTAACCACCTTCGGCCATCACTTACCATGGTGAGGTTGCGGTCAAACACAGCTTATCCAGAAGTATAAAATAAAAAGAGGTGGGATAGTTTTTATCCCGGGAAAAGATAAGGTCCCACGGGAACGCGGGTGAAACCACAGGGGTCAATTAGTATCTCAAATTACTAATCAGTCACTGCAATTTCACACAAAATGATCCTAATTTTATTTTATTTGGGATAACAAACAGTCTTACATTGCAATTTACAAAAACTAGTCATGTGTATATAACATTAAATAAATGTCAGACCAACAACATTATCCACAGATTAAATTTAAAATAGTACATCTGGATTGTGAAATAAGTTTACCAGCAGGCATGCATACTGCTTAGATACAAGTTAAAAATACAAAATAATATCCATTGATATCTAATAACTAAAGATAAACAATCCCAAGCAAAAGTTCTCTCAAAAGGGTCTCAAATTGTGTTGGGTAATACTAGTTGTTTTTTTTTTAAACTTTATTCACAATGCTATGTACAGTGACGGAATGAAAAGGTTCGTCAATTTCCAAATTGATTCGTTCAACGTATCGCGAGCACATACTACCTGTTGAAACTATGTTATAGAATAGACTCGAATTATAGAAAATAATGTTTAACTGTTCGTTAATAAAGTTCAAAATTATTCAGATCAAGTTGTTTGACTATTTATCTTTTCAACAAGACTTAGATAAATTAAAACCTTCTTGTTGGTTCAATCTGCCATTATTATTTCAGTTCAATAATATTCAAAACTATTGTCAATCGGTGAATGTCATCATTGCAAAATATCATAATTTCTCCTAAATACCTAACTATTTCATAATGCCAAGACCTTTAAGTGTTGAAGAAAGAGCAGCAATTATTGCCGAACATGAAGCTGGCTACAACATCTCCGAGATATCACGTCGTCTAAATGTGACCAGAGATAGTGTGAGATTCTGGATAAGGAGACATGGCGAAGAAGGTGCACTAGTCGATCATCGTCACGATAATTCTGGTCGCCGTCCTATTCTTAACGCTGCACAAAAATCTGACATGAGAAGGCAATTTGAAGAAAACGGCTTTGTGTCAACGAGTCATTTCGCCCAAATATATAATATTTGTCCAAGAGTGATAAGAAACGCATTACACTCAATGGGATTACATTATCGACGACACGTAAAAAAAGTTGCTCTGACAACGGCTCATAAGGAAGCACGCTTAAGATTTGCTCAGACTTATTTGAACTTCGATTGGAGTACCACTATATTTACCGACGAAAAATGTTTTAAGTCGAGCCAACATGGGAGGCTTCATTTGTGGAGATTTAATAGTACGAGATATACAGAAGACCATGTGGTGTGATCTAGCGTGTAAATAGCTAGACCACGATGTACTTGCGTACGAGATTATGTTATAAAACCAGACCTAAAAAATGGCTGCCTATGTTCAGTGAAAAAATGAAGAAAACAAAGTAGCTAACCACAGTGCATAGAAAAATCGCCCACTCACCATTACATCGAACCATCGAATTCCCGATCTGGTGCACGTTGAGATCCCTCAATCCTCAGTACTCCATCCAAGAAAAATGTGGCGATGCCGGCCGGCTTGTGGATGCATGCATCCGAAGAAATCACGTATATTACGCACTGCACTGTGATGTCTATTTAGGAGCACCTTTTATTAATATCGAATAAAGTTTATTAGAGTTTATATTTCAGATTTCCGCTGAACTTTTATGTTAATTAATTAAATTTATATTACTCCATCAACATAGCAAAAAATGGAGGAGGCTTGAAGAAGACTGATTTTGCCGCAGTGGCGACAGACGAGAGAGAAACGAAACTCTCTCGACCAATTAGGTTTCAGATCAAATAATACATCTTTGTTCAAATTCGATACTTGTAACGCCATCTCTTAGTAATTCGAGCGCAACATGGAACGAAATCACTGAATGGGCGCTGCACATATTACAATGTTTTCTTTTAAATTAATACAATTTTAAATTACTTTATATTATGAATAATAAACAAATTTGGAAGCCATGGCGCTTCACCATGCACCCCGCTTTGAAACGTCGTGAGACTTTCAACACAGACATAATATTATTGTCAGTTAAAACAATGTTGAGTACCTCTTACCAACGGCTAAGACTAATATGAATCTATACTTAAGGATATCAATATTAACTATATATATTTCAATCGACTAACTAGATTGTGACAAACATACTTAAACTAACATTCTAAAGAATATATTTTAAGTTTAATAATTTTGGTTTATTGGTTCGGTAACGGGTACAATTTAATGATCGGGCGTTTGAACGAACTTTGTTTAGTTTTAACCGTAGCGACTCTGACGATACCATCGGGACCAGGGAAAACTTTGGTCACTACACCTAAAGGCCATGACAATGGAGGAGCATCATCTTGTCCAATTAGTACGACTGTGCCTACCTGCATTGAACGATCATTATTTTGCCACTTTTGTCTAACTTGCAAAGTGTGCAAATATTCGGTACGCCATTTTTTCCAATATGAGCGTACAATATTATCAAGTAAATGTTTACGCTTTACAAGACTAATACGGTTGTCTGACAAATCGGACGATGGTATATATTTTAAAGGAGTGGACATTAAAAAATGTGCTGGCGTTAAGACTTCAGGGTGAGGATCAGAACTAATTACGCTTAAGGGTCTCGAATTCATGACACACTCGATCTGCACTAATACAGTTTGTAATTCCTCATAGGTTAATAACTGATTGCCTATTACCCTAAATAAATGAGTTTTTAAACTTTTAATATTTGATTCCCATATTGCCCCGAAATGAGGTGCGCGGGGTGGAATCATTCTCCACTCAATTCGATGCTTCTCTAATTCTCGCTTCAATAAAGCATTGTGCTGCGAGTCAAGTAGAAGCTTATAAATTTCATCTAACTGTGCACGTGCACCAACAAAATTCGTGCCATTGTCAGAATATACATGTGACACTGGTCCGCGACGCGAAATAAAACGTTTAAACGCGGATAAAAAACAGTCACTTGAGAGTTCAGTGGCAAGTTCAATATGAACTGCCTTAGTAACAAGACATATGAATAAGCATATGTATGCCTTCTGCGCATGTTGTCCACGTCGACGTGAAAGAAGAATCCGCAATGGACCCGCGTAATCAACGCCGGTGTGTAAAAATGCTTTACACTCTGTGATACGACAAGAGGGAAGATCTGCCATCTTTGGCGTAGGATGAGAAGGGCGAGCACGGAAGCAAGCATTGCATTCACGAACTCTAGCCCGAATAACTGTTCTGGCATCTAATATCCAATATTTTTGTCTAATAATAGACATCAACAGTCCAGGACCGGCATGACAATATAACTCGTGATAATGTTTAATAATCATATTCACGGCATGATCATGCTTAGGGAGGAGAGCAGGGTGTTTAACCTCGAAAGGTAAATCAGATCTCGCGAGGCGTCCACCGATGCGCAAGGTCCCTTCCTCATCAATGAAAACAGATAAATTACGTAATTTCTTTGAAGGTAAGTTATTATTTTTTATTAACTTTATGTCATCAGAAAACTGAATCCTTTGAACTATTTGTATTAAAGTTTTCTCAGCAATACATATACTTTCAATGACATGAGAAGATGGTTTAATTTTTCTTATAAAACGGAGAACATAAACAGTAATTCTTACTAATTTATCCCAGGAAGATATACGTAAAGACAGATCATATAACACCGATGACTCAACATGTACAGTCGTGGTCATGATATTCGTCTTATGTTCCGGTAATTCTCCAGCATCAGAAGGTACGAATTTACGAATAGGCCATTCGCCTGGTGGGCATTGAAGCCAATGAGGACCATTCCACCATAAACTATGTGTAATCAGCTGCGATGGCAGCAGACCACGAGAAACGCAATCAGCAGGGTTTTCAGTACCCATGACGTGATAAAAATTACGAGGAGCTAAATTCTCCTGACACTGAGCAACTCTATTCGCAACAAAAATTGACCAACGATGTGGGGAAGAGCTAATCCAAGAAAGAGCTATGGTGGAATCCGAAAAGGCATACACACCTGCTATGTGTACACGGTTATATGAGTCTAGTACAGTTTTAATTAGTTTAGACATCAAAACAGCGGCACACAACTCTAAACGAGCTAACGTTGTAATTTTTGTTGGCGAAACCTTAGATTTACTCTTAGTACATTTTTCCTGTATGCTAATAGTCTTAAAGAGAAAGCAATCTTCCACAGGATCCCAAGAAAGGCCTAAAACCTTCGGATTCGAGCACGAATTGTCAACCTCACCGAAATTAATAGAATTTCGATGGGAATCCGGAAGATTATCAAGAAAATTGGACGAATTACTAGTCCATTTTATTAAGTCCATACAACCGGACTTGAACAATGAAATCAGTTCATTAGCTAAACGAACAGCTGATGACTCTTCAGATTCCGAGTGGACAAGGTCATCCATATAAAATTTATATTCAGCTACACGAGCAGCGTCAGGAACGTGAGCTGCATTATCTGATGCCAGTTGACGCAACGTTCTCATTGCTAAGAAAGGGCTACATTTTAAGCCGAAGGGAACTCGAGTAAACTGAAAGGTACGAATCTCTTCGCATTCATTAAATCGAAATAATATTTTAAGATATTTACGGTGGTCATCAGTAACACCAACTTGTAAATACATCTGCTGCACATCTGCTGTCATAGCGACAGAAAACAGTCTGAAGTCTAATAATAAAAGAAATAAATCCGCTTGCAAATTAGGCCCAGAATGTAGCATGTCATTAAGTGACATACCAGTATGTGTCTTTGCGCTAGCATCCAAGACGATACGAGGCATGGGCTTGTCTTTACGAACGACCGCGTGATGAGGGATATAATAGCCATCATCATTGACATCAGAATCAATTATTTCAGAAAGATAACCTTTCTGTATATACTCATTAATAACAGTATTATAATTCTCCCGAAGTCCGGGCACCTTTTTAAACTTCCTTTCTAATAACATGAAACGACGGTGAGCAGTATTCCTAGAATTGCCTAACTGATGTGGATCTGTGCAAAATGGCAAAGCAACGCTGTAACGACCCACATTATCACGTGACATTGAAGTGATAAAGGAGTTCTCACACTCTGTTTCTTCAGGACTCAAAAAACTTTTTGACGGAATCTCCTCTAACTCCCAGAACTTTTGTAACGCAGTATTTAAATCATTCTGAGCGAACGCTGAAAACGACGGTACATGTTGTGAAGATGAAGCCAAGTCACTATCAGAGTCACTATCAGGACAGTCACCCATTAAAACATAACCAAACGAAGTTAACAACGCGGACGGCGCTTGAGATCCTGAATTTATTTTATGACCCATATAAATATAGGGAAACAATTGAGCTCCAAGCACAATATCTACGCTTCCAGGAATATTCCAAGTAAGATCGGCCATCGATATATTATTTAAATAAGCCATATCACATTTATTAATAAAATGAGAAGGTAACTGATCAGTTATACAGTCGATAACTAAAGCATGTAATTTATATTTATTATGAGGACTAACCCTCGACTCAATTTCAAAGTCCACATAACCATGGATGGGTCGAGAAGATAGACCAATACCTCTGATTACAGAATTATTCAGAGGGACTACATACAAATTTAATTTGTTGCAACACTCTAATGTTATCAAATGATTTTGAGAACCATTATCAATCAGACAACGTACTAACATTTTATTGTTATTATTATTAGCCCTCGCGTAGACTTGAGCAGTAGCTAACAGTATAGCGCTGGGTCTCGAATACGCATTCATAGATAATGAAGGTTCATGAGACAATAATGAATCCGTTTTGTTGTTATCATTATTCTGCGGCGCGTTCGAACTCGAGCAGCACGCGCTGCCGCACGGGTCGAGGCGCTGAGCTGCATTAGCATCGACCGCTGGTGGTGGGGCGCGATACTGTTCGGAGCGCATGGACTGCAACGCTAACACGGGCGAAGCGGGTGCGCGCAGTGCGCATGCCGCGGTGGCGCAAGAATCGCTAGTACCTGGCGACCTAGTCGTCTGTATATCATGATTATTATTATTATTTTTATCGAAATGTAAAAGTATATGATGCCACTTATTCTTACATAAATGACAACTGGCAGGACCTGAACACGTAGAAACCGTATGTGAAACACTCAGACAATTTACACAACCTTGTTTAGATTTAATGAAGTCGAATCTAATTTCAGGTGATTTCATATTTTTAAATTTCAAACATTCGTCCAGCCGCGAATGATCTACCTTATTACACAAAACACAACGGCGAGTGCTATTGGTAGGTATATGATTACTCGCGATGTAAGAATCAGCACGTATGGGAAACGATTTTAACTTATTTGTATTAGATTTCAAGCGCGAATTCGACAAAGAACTCGAATTACTACGCGAATTCGACAAAGAACTCGAATTACTAGTCTGAGATCTTTCTAATATTTTTACTTGATTCTGAACGAATGATATCAATTCAAGATACGAGGGAATATCTATATTTTTATTACTAACTGATAGCTCGAATGCTTGCACGGTCTGTGTGTCAACCTTTTTCAGTGCACAATGCAACAATATAAAATCGGTTAAATCAGGTAAATCTAATTGTTTCAATGCAGAGATAGACGCGGAATATTTTTCTATAAAGGAATCGAGACTACTAGAAGTGTTTTGACAATTTTTTAAATCAAATATATTATTCAAATAATGCGTACCTAAAGCGCGTTTGTCTTGATACCTTTTTACCAAACTATTCCAAATAACGTAGTACGTGTCACCCGTAGGTACGACACCTGCTAGAACTTTCTGTGCATTATGAGTGAGCTTACCAACTAAGTATTGCACACGTTGCGAGTCAGACAGCTGGGTATTATCGTGAATATTTGACTTAAAGGATTCATAAAATATAGACCAATTTTCCGTTCGACCGTCAAAACTAGGCAGCACAATCGGCGGTAATTTAACAATTTTTGTGTTATTTGAACATTTCGTGGTATTTGAACATGTGGTAGAATCGGTGGTAGTTTGCGAACCCAATATTTTATTTCGAACTCGTTTCACTTTGATATACAAGTCGTCAAAACTACTCAAACAACTATAATTAGGTTCCGTGTCCGAATCTAAAGTCAATTGTATGTCATTAATCTCATCAATTAAAAGTTCAAACTGCTCACGAGACTTATCAATCATTTCCGATTCAGTCAAGAACTGTTCATTCAACCTCGATTCAAAGCTAGAAATATTTTTAGATAAACCGTAAACATTGTTTAATCTAGCAAATATAGCTTCTTTTTTACATATAAGCCTTTTTAACTTAGCTTCCAAAGCCCTCACCACAGATCCGGAGGTCGCCATCGTCTGGCCGAACGTAACACTAAACAATAACCGCAGCCGAACCAAATATCGCGTAAATATTCTACAATAAAATAGAATAAAGATAAAACAGTATAGTACTACAAACCTATAGGCAAATAGTTATGTATGTATGATGACCGCTCAGGTATATATATCACAACACAGAACCAACTTATCTACCTATTCGGTATTTTTGTTAAATCAATTGTTATTCGTGCATACACAATAACTATGCACACGCGTAAGTCAACACAACAACTATGTTGTTACCTACCTACATTTATAACTTCACAATGATAAATAGGCACCAACAATTACGCACCTAAAATATTTGTTATCAAATTTCGTACCGAGTAAAAGATGTACTAACAATTATGTACTTACTTACGTACGTTATTCTAGCCTTATGTAGGTAGATACCAAGTCGAATATGTTTATATGCATACGTAAATAATATGCAGTGGCACTAAATAATATGCACCATTATATTATATACTAGAAACTGGTATATAGATAGGTACTACATAGATAAGGTACCTACTAACAATTATGTAGGAAGAAATTTTAAAGGTTGAATAGGCCTACCTATTTATTACTAATGTAATTTTATGGTAATCTTTATGGAGTACTCAACACTTTTTTAACTGGAATAATCCGTCTCTAAGGACCAAAAAATGGTGTGATCTAGCGTGTAAATAGCTAGACCACGATGTACTTGCGTACGAGATTATGTTATAAAACCAGACCTAAAAAATGGCTGCCTATGTTCAGTGAAAAAATGAAGAAAACAAAGTAGCTAACCACAGTGCATAGAAAAATCGCCCACTCACCATTACATCGAACCATCGAATTCCCGATCTGGTGCACGTTGAGATCCCTCAATCCTCAGTACTCCATCCAAGAAAAATGTGGCGATGCCGGCCGGCTTGTGGATGCATGCATCCGAAGAAATCACGTATATTACGCACTGCACTGTGATGTCTATTTAGGAGCACCTTTTATTAATATCGAATAAAGTTTATTAGAGTTTATATTTCAGATTTCCGCTGAACTTTTATGTTAATTAATTAAATTTATATTACTCCATCAACATAGCAAAAAATGGAGGAGGCTTGAAGAAGACTGATTTTGCCGCAGTGGCGACAGACGAGAGAGAAACGAAACTCTCTCGACCAATTAGGTTTCAGATCAAATAATACATCTTTGTTCAAATTCGATACTTGTAACGCCATCTCTTAGTAATTCGAGCGCAACATGGAACGAAATCACTGAATGGGCGCTGCACATATTACAATGTTTTCTTTTAAATTAATACAATTTTAAATTACTTTATATTATGAATAATAAACAAATTTGGAAGCCATGGCGCTTCACCACCATGTAGTGCCCAATTTCAGTTCTGGACGAATCTCGGCCAATATATGGGGGTGGATGTCAGCGGATGGAGTAGGCGATCTCGTTCTCCTTCCTTCAAGGGCAAACGCAACACACTATCTGTCTGTTTTAGAAGACAGTATGCTACCAAGTGTCCGTACCGTGTATCCAGCTGATGAGGTACCTGAGGTCAGATATGTCCAGGACAATGCTCGCACGCACACTGCTCGTATTGTGAATCAATGGTTCAACCGGCATAGCGATATAGTGGTGATACCCTGGCCGGCAAGATCTGCAGATTTAAACCCTATAGAAAAGTTATGGGGTTTAATGGTACAGCGATGGGAAAATAGAAATGAAAGGACCAAAGAGGCTTTAGAAAACCACTGCCGAATTATTTGGGAAGACACTAGAGGCACGGATCTATGCTCTCGTCTAGTGGGTTCCATGAGAAATAGGTTACAATGTGTGATTGAAGCTAATGGTGGTTATACCCGTTATTAAAAATAAATGTCATTAAACTTATTCGTAGTTTTCATTAACTTTTGCTTGTTATTTTATAGTTGTCATTTTATTGTTGTTTTAATACATTTTGTAACATTGCATTGATGGGATAGAAATAAAATTAATAGTTTAAAAAAACTAAAAAACACGCTTTTATAAAAAACCTAACTAAAAAGTAAAAAATGTGTATACAAAATTTAAATTAAGGATAGTGTGATTAGCAAAAAAAATTATTTTTATTATAAAAAAGCGTGGGGTGCTTAAGATTATATGATTAAGATTATACCACTTGGCTATTATCAAGATCTTGATGGAAGTAGTCACTATCCTTAATTTAAATTTATTGATTTTTTTTAAACTATTAATTTTATTTTCTACTTCTTAGTTTGGTTATTTTCAAAAGCGTGTTTTATGAAAGTAGGTTCAATTTGGCACATTCTCCCCTTTTAATGCGCCAGCGATGCTGGGTTTAATTAAATCTGATCGTGGTCAAAGTTTTACAATTACAAGACCTTACTAACAAGTCTAAACACGGCTATGATACGATATTCCATCATGAAATGCCAGTGCCTATCTTCCGACTCCATCACCAGACCTTGAAACCTAATCGTGGTCAAAGTTCATTACAAGACCTTTCTAACAAGTCAAACACGGCAATGATACGATATTCCATCATGAAGTTTTAGTTCATATCTTCCGGCTCCATCATCAGATCAGTTCGACAGTACCATATTATTGTATTGTCATCAGAACTACATACAGCTGCCAGTTTTCATGACGCTACGATCCTTGGAAGATGGTTAAATTAGCAACCATAGATTCCATTACATAGTTTTTTTTTGTTGCTTGGCTATCCTTTTAGGATATTTCTGCCAATGTCAAAGTATTTGAAATGGTCTTGGTCTATTTGTCACAATTTTTTTTTACATAAGTTTTAGTACTTTTAGTCAATACAAAGTCTTTCAATCGCATACGTTTTCTTCAGTTTTAATTTCTTCTTTTATGTTATAGTCACATTCTCAAACTCACTGTAATGTCCAGTCCTCGTCCATACATGTCCAGTCAAGCTTTAGTGAAATTGGCGGTTGTTCCACTAAAACATTCACGGACTTTTTGGGACATCCTGGAAAGTCACGATACACGCTTTCATTTCACTTCACTTGTGCACCGAAATTATTCAATAAAACTCAAAATACACGAATTTAATGAAAATAAAACGAAAACGCAACGTCACTCTGCAAGTTCCCGCCAAAAAGTCCCATTACATAGTTACATACAAGTGAACCTAATAAAAGCGTGTTAAAAACAAGCAAAACCTTATACGATAGCAATCGTCATATTTATTTAAATATTAGCAGCACTGTTTCTTGCACTGGTATGTTGGCACAATTGATTCTTGCAGTACTAGTGCAAGCGAAAACCGACTCTAAGGTGACGAACCTTTTCATTCTGTGACTGTACAAAGGCAATACAATTTCACGACTCATACCTGCTAGCCAAAATATATCTTAAACGAGCACTGAGGCATGTTTACCGTCGGAGCGTTCGAATGCTACAAGATTAAAAGACCACCCAAATGTTAGAGTGGGTAGACATTCTGTAAGGCCATCTTTTGTCGCTGATTGTGTATCTTTAGTTATTAGATATCAAAGATAATATCACTTGATTAATGATATTTAATAGTCTAAAACAAAATCAAGTTTTTAAATTGCCTTATTAACGACAGTTGTTCCAGCATCAAACACTAGCAGTAATTACCGGAGTACAACAGCTAACGTGCGACCGGCGCCGGTCAATGGGATCGAATCTCTCATACAAGCATCCGTACTAGCCGAGGAAGACCAGCCTGTTAATGAGACGTAAGTATTGGCTTTTTTTCCAATATGTGGCAAACAAGCTTACGGCCCACCTGATGGTAAGCGGTTACCGTAGCCTATGGACGCTTGCAACACCAGAGGCGTCACGAGCGCGTTGCCGACTTTATATCTTCAATGACCTAATAGATAGACGTTGTCTTGTCCAATAAAAATCCATAGAAAAAGCACTTTCGCTTTCTCCGAATTTTTAGAGAAACTTTTCCAATTTTTCGTTTGTAAAAACCTTACGCACTCTATTCCGTATATTTTAATATAAATAAAGAATAGCTGTCTGTCCTCCGCGGTGTCACCCGAGTTCCCGTGGGATCTAATCTTTTCCCGGGATAAAAATATAGCCTATGTTACTCGAGGATAAGTTTATGGAGGAGCGTGGTATTAGATCCTCCATTGAAAAGGGTAGATCTTCTGCCAAGCTAGGTCATCGTGCCTGGGGACCGCGGTTTAACTGTTGATGTTGGAAGAAAACTTCGATAGCGCGATGTAGATTATTGGAGCGCCATCTATCTAGGAGTCGCGCGAACTATATCTATTTGTAGATAGATGTCGCTACAAGTTTTTTTTTTTAAATCGATCAAGTAATTTTTGAATTAAATCGTAACAAACACAAACAAAATTTTTTTTTCCCTCTTTATAATATTAGTTTAGATTAGCCAAATCTGTACAGTACACAATCACTTAATATGGCAAGATTGTAAAAGAAGTGTGCTGATAAATTTAAATATAATTTAGTGAGGATGCAGCAGTAGCGGGTATGCTTAGCATCAGCGAACGGTACGCGCCTCCGAGGACCTTCGGACTGGCGCTCGACATACATTCTACCGAAACTCCTGCGCTCGCGCCGCCCTCCGCTAATACACTGGACAGGTAATGTTCTTTCACAAATAAACTAGTTTTCCGCCCCGCCGATTCACCCGCGTTCCCGAGGGATCTTGTCTTTTCCCGGGGATAAAAAGTATCCTATGTTTGATTACAGGTTATGTTCTACTTGTGTGCCAAGTTTCATCAAAATCCATTCAGTCGTTTTGGTGTGATTGATGAATAAACATCCAAACTTTCACATGTATAGGATTTCATTTGAAATTCAATAATATCACCACCATAATGCTTAGATCTCTGAAATAAATCTTACAATCCTACTAATATTATAAATGTGAAAGTATGTTTGGACGTGAAGATGTTTGTTACTCTTTCACGCAAAAAAGTACTAAACGAATTTTGAAAAAACTTGATATACAGGTAGATCACAACCTTGAAATAAAACTGGATAATTTTATCCAGGGAAAAGATAAAATTCCTCTGGAACGCGGGTGAAACTGCGGGGGTCAACTAGTGTTTTATATGCTCTAAACCTGATTACTGCGTATGCTACGTATGTACGAATGATATTTCTGGTGCAATTAATTATTAAATTATTTCCTTTCAACAGCAGTAGTACCCCTGGTAGTAGTAAGCGCGTGCGGAAACCTGCCGCCGTGGTGAGCAGTGCTGACGAGGACTTCGCTGATGAAGAAGACGTCATCAAGGAGGTGCATAGGGACGACGAGTATGGTAAGATATTAAAAAAAAACTCATTTAAAATAAGCGCTTCTGATAAAAGAGAAATTTTATATTTTTTTATATTCGCATATTTTTAAGCTATTTGTCTATTTTTCGCCAATGAAAATGAAAATAAAAAGTTGGGGAACATATAAGCTTTAAATGTTTGAATAATTTATTTTAATGTTTTTTTTTTATTTATGTTTATTCATGACCATAGATACAAAGTCTTTCAGTCGCATACATTTTCAGTTATAATATTTTTATTTTATGTTAAAGTCACCTTATATCACATTCACTGTAAAGACTAGTCCTCGTCCGTACAAGTTCGGTCAGGTTTTAGTGAAATTGGCGGCTGTTCCACTCTAAACTTTTCACTGACGTTTTGGGACAACCTGAAAAGTCACTTAGATTGATCTTTATTGGACAAAACACCAACGATTTTTTTTAATGATATTTAATGGAGTTATGATGTTGCCACATAAAACTCATTTGATATGTAATATGTGATTGATGATTAGTAATTGTTTGGTGCAGTGTATCCATCGTTGGAGATGAGCTCGGACGAAGACGAGGAGTGGACGGCGTCGCGACGTCGACGGAACTCTAGAAATAAAGTAGACCTCAAAAACAAGGGCGACAAGTAAGTGTTCACTATTATTGCTGTTTGACTTACATCCGGATTATAAAAGGCGAAGCGAAACCTTGTGAAGTACTCTCACCAAATCTGAGCCCTCTATATAGTGTCGAACGTCTAGGGTAGCCCGTCAGATTAGTAAAAAAAAAACGATGGTTTGAAATACTCGAGCGCGTCAGATTAAGGTAAGGTAAGTTAGTTACATGCAAAATAGTGTACATTTCAATAATCTGACAATTTGGGCGTGACGAAAGAAAATTGGAGACTCGCAAAGTTGCAAAAAAAACGTCACCTGGATTTTCTCGAGCGCGATTAGTTTTTTTTTTTATTTTGAAGGAATTTAGTCACGAATCACGGAAATATCTTAATCTGCCGATTTGCACAAGCCGAAGTAGCTAAAATCATTAATAAGTGTATAGTCCAGGAATATTATGAGTTTCACCTCAGAATGAGAGATAGTCAGCTATTAACTTGTATAAACCTTTACTTTGACACCCTAAAACTTGTCTCAAAAGCTACTTATCTTAGGGTGCCCGCGACTACTGATTTTCAAGGTCAAAGGTCAAAAAATCATTTATTGCAAATATCTCGTTTCCTATGGGTTTTTTGGTATGTGTATTCATAATAAATATTGTAGAAGATTAAATTCTCTACAACTTTTGTACAAACGTTTTTTCGATTTTTTTTTTTTTTTCAAACCGTCAGATTAAGAAAATTCCTCAACATAATTATCAGATTATGGGTCAATACAACAAAGACATCAAGAAGAACCGTCTGTATAAAAATCTGACGCGCTCGAGTATTTCAAGGTCACGATTTTTTTTGCATTTTCAAAAATCGGCCCTGACTGCAGGTCGCGTCCAAATCGTCAGTCTTTAAAATAGGAGCTATTGGAGGGTTCACTTAACATCCCTTATCAATGTCTGACGCGCTCGAGTAAATTTTTTTTTTAAATATTTTCGACCCCTTCGTACGGCCACCCGCACCACGCAAAACGGCAGATTATTATTTTTCCGTTATCAGACAGACGTGGCGCGACTACCCTATTAATATCTGACGCGCTCGAGTATTTCTTGGTGACTGTTTTTTTTTACATTTTTGAAACCCTGTAGACGCTCCCCCCACCGCTGAAGGGGAAAATATCACATAACCTTTTTTTCTTTAATCCACCTAATCTTCAAATTCCAATAGGTCCCAAAGACACTCGAGTAACTACAAATTTAGCATCATCACTCCCCTACTACAAGCAATCCTGGTATTACTAATGTCTATAGGCGACGGCAACCTGCCTTGTGTATAAATGTACTAAAGTTTTCCCCTCCCCCCAGGGACGAGTCGTGGTCCCCGCGCGCTCGTCTGGGCCGTCTTGTGCCGCGGGTTCGCACGGCGGCGCGCGCGGGAGTGCGTCGTGAGTGTGTGCGTGCCGCTTTACACGCCGCCAGCAACAAACACGCGCACGCACACAACCATCCGCCTACACCTACACCCGCGCACGCACACACGCACCCGCACCACGCGCTCGTGCACGCACCTGCGCACGCACACGTCGATATTGATGTACAGGTAACTGGTGGAACTACTATACTTTTGAGTCCATTTTTAGGTTTTATCATTGATATCTAATAACTAAAGATAAACAATCCCAAGCAAAAGTTCTCTCAAAACTGTCCCAAATTGTGTTGGGTTAGTTAAGTTATTTTTTTTAAAGTTTTATTTACAATGCTATGTACAAAAGGCTATAAAATTGTACGACTCATACCTGCTAGCCAAAATATATCTTAAATGAGCATTGAGGCATGTTTACCGTCGGAGCGTTCGAATCCTACTAGATTAAAAGACCACCCAAATGTTCGAGTGGGTAGACATTCGGTAAGGCCATTTTTTGTCGCTAATTGTGTATCTTTAGTTATTAGATATCAAAGGGTTTTATACGTAAAAAATATTGAATGTATGCTATCTATGTACGTTTTGTAGGATGTAAGCTCCGATTTTTTTTTTCACTAATAGGAAAGCTACATTATCCCCTAGTGCTATAAATTTTTCATTTTAAAACCGCTGCCTATAATCTAGTATACAGACAGATTAAAAGGGAGAGATACCCCTTAAATCTGTCGTGCTACTTACCGGACATCCTGCATAATAAAACTACCTTGTATAAATTACACCGTGCTGATATTTTTAGACCAAATCTGAAATCTTGAAAAAATATGACCTTTTCGTACTAGGCAATCTTTCTCAAATAAATATATTATGGATTGTTTATTTTGCGATCTGAAAGTATGTCTCATAATATCAATTGTTCAGCATAGCTAACTTATCATAAAAGTCAACCTACCCATTGTTCCAAAATAGCTAATCTAAAAACGATGTAAATGTGTGTATTGTACAGTTAAGCGCGAAGAGAGCAGTGCTAGCGACAAAGAGCAGGCGACCGCCGCCGCCTGTACACAACACGCCAAATAACAAGAATAAAGGTATGTATTAAAAGTATTTTAATTATTTCTACATATGGACGCTACTTTTGGACGCCCGCACAAATTTTGTCACATCTTCCTACAGCAGCAGCACAGTAAATCTATAAAAACAATAATTTTTTTTGGTCATTTTTTTATTTTTTCCAAACAAGAAAAGGGGGGGGGTAAATAATAAGGAATATGCATGATTTATTTTTTTATTCAATAGTTTACACCACTATAATATATGTAAGTATAAATAAATTGTGCCTAAAGAGTTATTTAATGTATTTAAAAAAAAGTTTAATTTAACCATCCGAACCGGGATCTTTAAACGCTACGCCATTTTGCCGCGCTTGGATTGACGTCACACTCGTCAAATTCCATACAAATAGGGATAGATTATAAGTTCGGTAGCTTTGACATTTCTTTTTTCATAGACTGCTGTCATTTTGGCTCTGACCAATGGCGTCGCGTTTCGAATATTTAAATTTCCGATAGATTTTTTGCACTTTAAAAATTAATTTCTTACTCAAAAATAAAGTATTATCAAAAATATTAATGGAGCATAATTCTGAAGTAATAAAGTTCATTCAAAAAAAATATTTGAACCTTATTTGAATCACATGCATATTCCCTATTGTGATAAATCTGCTTACGTAATACTTGAACGGCCTCAAAGAATATCCCAGGATATTATTATTATAAATACCTTTTTATTTACAGATTCAAGACTGAAAAAGGGTATGAAAACGGCGAAGCAACGCCTCGGTAAAATTCTCAAAATACACAAGATGATATATTAAAAAGAACATAGATGTATTACATATTATAGATTATAAATACATAATGAGTGCGAGATGACGGCTGTACGTACGTGTTGATGTATATATATTTTGTAAACACGTTTTGTAATGTCTGGACCAATATGTGTTGTGGGGTCGATGATCTTTTTTTATATTTTGATTTGACCATAGATTATATACCTCTAGATGAAGCCATCGCGTGGTGAAGACTGCAGTCTCAGTTTGGTAACTAAATCCATTCTATTCTTTATTTATCAAATATAATACCCAAAGATTTTCATAGAAATGATTAAACAACAAAACCTTACGGCATTGTAATAAGGTATACAATACATTGGCAATCGCCCTAGTATTTCTAATGTCTATAGGCGACGGTAGTCACTTACCATCAGGTGCGTCGGCCTCGATGTTACTTGTGACATAAAAAAAAATGTGATGATAGGTCAGTGGATGCGATTCCTACAATAATCTTGAGCTGTCGATGAAGGAAAACATCATGCAACCACAGCACGGTGGTAGGGTACTTTGTAGTACCCGACTGGCTGGCTACCACTCTCAAGTTGATAATCTGATCTATAGAATCTAGATCTAAAGGTTCCCTTATACATAGTCATTTGAAATATAAAAATGTAGGTTTGTTCTCATCTTAAATCAGTGTGAAAATCACAAAATATTGACTAATGATAATATCATAGATTATAAATTATGTATTATGTAATCTGTCGCCAAGCACCTGTTGGCGCGTTCCCGCTTTTTACTTGAGAGCCAGTTGCCCTTAAAGCGTAATTAGGTGTACAAAACCCTTGGTATTGATAATGTCTATAGGCGACGGTAGTCACTTATCATCAGATGACGCCTGCCTCGCTGGTTTTGATCTCACTACAATACTATATCTATATCTACAGGTGTATTATCTATGGTTATGACTTTTGTTAATTGTTATTCATATAATACTTATAAGAGAAATACGCCAGACTATAAAAATGCTCCATTCTTTATTCTCTTCAAACTATATACATGCGCAGGCGCATAATCTCATTGCAAAAAAAAATGCCCAGTGATTTTCCATTATGTATTGTACTATTTAAGAAAACATTTGTGTTTGACCATTGAGGTAAATGATGTAGTCGTTTGTGGTACATTGTGGTACACTCACAAATCTAAGGGAATTGCCGGCTCGTGTCTAAAATTTCTAAATCATTATAATATGCCTTCTTTGATTATATAAATATTCTATACATGGTGTGTTTTTTACTTAAGGTAAACACACTTTGACAACGCGTTTATATTGTGATTCTATTCTATATAAAACTTTTTTTATCTTTTTACTTCTTTCCATACGTGTTAAAATTGTGTTCGCGGTCTAAGAATTAATTACTATATAATTATTGGCATAATGTTTATTTTAGGTTGCTAATTAGATATTTATTTTTGGTTTGTTTAAAGGGCAATTGATTTGTTTATGAGGAATCAATTCTTAGACCGCTATTGTTTGGATGGCAGATCTGAATTTGTTATCATTTTCGTGTTGAATTTTTCATTAATTAGGTTTTAGGGATACGAATAAAAATTGTTATTTTAATTTGACAGTTGGAGAATTGATAAATGATTTCTTTTAAGAAATGTCCGTCCGTCAAATTAAAATTTAAATAAAATTAGGTAACGATGACTGTCTACGATTTCTTCTATTTAAAATAAAATCTATTTTGTCGGAAATGTTAAAAGACATTATTTTCAAAAAAATATAAATCTTTCCCACCTCCGAATGGAATCATTGTAATGTAAATAAAATGAATTAAAACAAATTAGCACCCGCTTCAGCTTTTTGTATTCTAGTTTTGTTATGTTTTATTTAGTGATAGTAGTTCGTAAGTTCGTGGATTCAAAGTTATTTTTTTTGTTATACCGCTCGGAAAGACGCTGCAATATACGGTGTAAGGGAACCTAGAACTAGACTAGAGATAACTCTGTAATATACAGGTTGTCCGGAAATAGTACGACAAACTTAAGGGGGAAATAATATGTGGGCGGCTGATGTGACCTACCAAAAATACAAAAATCAATCATCATCATCAACATCCAAACAATCTTTTACTTGTTTCGAGAGATCTAATCTTATCCCAGGATAAAAAGCATCCTATCTTTCTCCAGATCTACTGTGTGCCAAGATTCATCAAAATCCGTTCAGTCGTTCTTGAGTTATAAAGTGTAACTAACTTAGATTTGTTTTATATTGTAAACATTTTGCTCACGTGCCTTTTTACCCCCTTTTCATCCAATGTTTGGTTTATTTCAGAAAACGGTTCCCTTTCCATATAAAATTGCTGTTTAACTTTTGACTATAGAAACTAGATCTAAAGGTTCCCTTATACATAGTCATTTGAAATATAAAAATGTAGGTTTGTTCTCATCTTAAATACAGGGTGTGTTATCAGTGTGAAAACAAAATATTGACTAATGATAATATCATAGATTATAAATTATGTATTATGTAATTTTCCATTTTGTGTATATGCAGTTAATTAAAATAGCTTTCATAACATCTTAGTAAATGATATTTTTAATTGAAATGTTTAAATGTAAAACGCCTTTGATGCCTAAACAATCATTTTTGTTTGAAATTATTTCTTATTTTTAATACAAAAAAAGTTTAATGTTATTTATATAATAATTTGGCTTGTAATATATTTCAAGTTGGCGTATAGGATCCTAATAATTTTAATTTATTTTTTATCTATTCAGTACTTTGCGTAAAGAGAATTATATGTAAATCATAAGGTTCAATTTACTTTGCTTCGGAACGAAAGAAAATCGAATATTTGTAACAAAATTCAACTTTATAATATGTTTCACTGTGAGTCACGAGGTTTTAAAGGCTTTAGTTACATGACTATCAAGTATAAACTATTTCTTTATTTTCAATATTCTTCATTTATGTTAAAAGTCACGTTATATCGCATTCACAGTAAAGTCTAGTCTTCGTTCGTATAAGTCCTGTCAGGTTTTAGTGAAATTGGTGGACGTCCCATTCACTTCGCAAGTTTCCCACGAAAAGTCCTATCATAATTGTCTTAAATATTGATTTTTAACTGACTTCAAAAAAGGAGGAGGTTCTCAATTCGACTGAATGTTTTTTTCCTTTTAATTAATTTCATAAGTTTTAAGTCTATCTTCGTTTCTTTATTGTACTATCTACGCTTTAACAACAATTTTCTTTAATTTTTTTATGTAAAAAAACACTATAGTACAAGCTGTAGCTGCTAAGTAGATATCCATGTGTGAAAAATGTCCCAGGATGTTAATTATTTTTTTATTAGGATCCCATATTAAAGCTTGAACGATATCTGTGCAACTTTTCATAATTTTCATGTAAAGCACGTATATTATAAATATAGAATTAACTCTAAAAACGCCTTCTTGCATAAGTATAGATTATTATGTAATTGGGAAGGGTCTGACAGACAATAGATATGCATTTCTTAAATATAATTGTCGTAAAAAGTTGTCATTTCATGGCAATACTGACTTCTACAGTTGCCATGGTAAATGGCATCCTTTGATAACGTAAGTAGTTAATAACTTTCAGATCTTTTCCGATTAGGGTGGCTTTCCACCAAAGGGGCTTCGCGACGTGATATGACGCAAACATCAATGGAAAGTCACCCTTAATTTAAGCTATGTATGTAAGTATGTCACTAATGTTTTACAACAACTACCCTCGATATTTTTCCAATTGAAACCACAGTGTTATATATTTAAAATGAATATAGTTGTTGTAAAATATAGTGTAAATGTAGTATGAGAGTGTGGATATAAGATAAAGGAATATATTGTAAATTATAAATAAAGGTAAATGTAAATTGTTGTGGCAGAAAAAAGAGTTTTCTAGACGTACACACTATGATTTGTTTTATTTTATCAAAGTACCTATCCCCTTCGTTTTCATACGGATTTCCGCTTCACCCTTTAAAGGTTGATTTTTGCTAAATTTTAACTTTCTGAGATTTCGTGTTTAATCTGTGAGAGGTGTTTCGCTTTTTTTTAATTATGGATATGCTTGTGTTTGACCACAATCTCACCATGCTAAGGATGATGTGGTCGAAAGTGGTAAGCACACAAAGCCTAGATTTGAACTGGCTCTCAAGTGCAGCTATCGGAACACAGATAGGTGCTGATTTTCAACATGAGGGTGGTAGCCGGCTAGACGGGTACCTACTACAAACTACCCTACCATCGTACTATGGTTTCCTCACCATGTTTCCTTCACCGAAAAGTCAAACTCATTGTAGGATTCGAACCCACGACCTTCGCCGCGGTATCCGACGTCACTACCACTGACCTATCATCGCCTTCGTTCTATAGGGCAACCTGTTGTATATAGGACATTTTGAACATGTGGCATTTAAAAACAAATGGTTGAGGGTAAAACTTGTCCATTATGGAATACTGGAAAGATCTCATAAAATCTTATAATTTAGTTTTTTTTAAGTCTTACAAAGTGACTGGACATTAACAGCTTTACCTTCTTTACTTATATTGATGTGTTCTAAATTGGAGGTGGTTGGAAACACTAGTTTTACTACGCTTTAGTTTGGCGAGGAGTTTGTACTTAGTAATAAGAACTTACCTTTTTGTAAAAATTTAATTTAAAAAAAAAACTACCTATCATGCTAAAGGTTGTGAATTCGATTCCCATCCAGGGCAATCATATTTTCTAGAGGGTCTACATGTGTTAAAATAGTATGCCTATAGTTTAACAGCGGTCTGGTTTCCTTCCATATAACAAGCTCTTGTCCCAGAATATTTAGTTAGGAATATAAAAAAATCCATTACAGTAAAATTTATACAAGATAAAATATAAGAAAGTTGAAGAGATAACGGTAAAACATCACAGTACCTACGTACGGCACAATCGCGTTTTTCTTGGCAGAGAGATTAAATTTGACAAGTCTGGATTTTATAGCATACTTTTATGGTTTGCGTGCAGTAAGTTATCTAAGCCTTAAGAGATAGGTTACATAGGTAGTTACCTACATAGTGAAGGTTGACGTTATATTATGCAATTCGTTTTATATTTTTTTGAATATCAAAGTCATCGTCACCTTTTTTTTTCTACCACTAGGTCAAGCCAGAACAAGCTTAGGGGCATCCTGGTGGTAAGCGGTTACCGTAAACAATGTACGCTTGCAACACCAGAGGCGTCACGAACGCGTTGCCGACCTTGCAAAAACCTCACTCTTATGAAGAACCCCATGCTGTGGTTAAAAAAAAATCAAAAATCTCTTTATTAAGTAAACTCATTACAAGTATTTTTAATTATCATAACCTATTATTCTTGCCTCGAAGTTCTTGTAGCTTGGAGACCGTCTGTTGTGCAGAAGTAGCGGGCTGGAAGCTCCGTCATCCACCGTAATCACCAGACCTAGCGCCCACAGACTTCTACTTTTTCCGAAATTTGGACAACTTCATAGCATGAATCATACCTACCCGAGAGCCAGTACAGAAATCCTTTGAAGAGTTTGTTGAAGAAGAAAAAAAGATAGAAATAAATTACCAACTTTTTACAATCAATAAAGTGATTAATCTATAGATATAGGTAGAGTTTACTATTTTATAAAGGAAAATACAGATCAAATTGTAAAGTCTTTTATTTTCGCGATTTAACTGCACTGTTATCTTATATTAAAAGTAATAAACTTAAACAACTTAATCCCTTCTGATATTGTGGGATTTAGGTTTGGCACAGACGGAATTCAATAAACATAAAATTTCGTAGTTATCATCATGACAACTTAGATAAATTTCTTAATCTACACCATTCGTTTCCTTCCAAGTTTTGAGCGGTTCAGCTGATTTCAAATCTTCAGGATCATTGAGCTTTCCTGTAAATGCCTCCTCGATCTCCTGTAGAGTCCTATCTTTAGTTTCTGGTAAGAAGAACCAGGCTATCACCGAGCAATAACACACAACACTGCCGTACAAACAATACGTCCCATAAACGTGTATAGTTTTGAACAAAATCGGCACAGTCTTTACAGTAATGAAGAAATTTAATGAATAAAACACAGCACTGATTCCACCAGCTATACTCCTATATTTCAATGGGAATACCTCTCCTGCAATCACCATAGGCAATGGTAATGAGCCGGTTACAACTGAGAAAGTGTGAATATGAATTAAGGCAATGCCAATTGCTGGATGATCAAACGGTAAAGCACCTGTAGCCTTGGCGTAAGTGTAACCAGCAGTTACGAAGAATGAAGCTACGGTTATGGCTAAAGTAACAAATAACATGGTTCTTCTTTTAAATTTCCTAATAACAAACACAGCTAAAATACTCGAGATCAGTCTTTGTAAGTCTAATGTTATAATAACGAGTGCGTTATTAATTCCATCGCCAATAACATGGTGGAATGTATCCAAGGTATATGCTGATAGAAGATTGATGCCTCCCCAATGAGCTAGGATATACATATGAACTGTTATAAAGATTGGCTTGTAGAATTCTTTCTTTCGTACAGTCATACTAAAGTAAGCAAAATCTCGTCTAAATTTTTGCATAAAAGTTTCAGATGTATTTACTTCTGCTTTGGAATCGCGTGAAGCTTCACTAACTGCTACCATTTTGTTTAATTCTTCTTCTTCAGCGTCTCCTCTTAGCCAATGGAAGACTCTTCTGCAATCATCAAATCTCCCTTGGTCAGCCAACCAGCTTGGCGATTCAGGAGAGTAAATAACGATGACGAAGTCCATGAATGTTATGACAGCACAAATTAAAGCTGTCCTCTGCCAGGACAAATATGATCCGAGGGTATGAACTATTAAAGTGCCTATTGACATCGAAAGAGACATTGTGGTCAAAAAGGCTCCTCTGTTTTTAGGACTGGCGTATTCTCCTATTAAAATTGGGCCTAATGAAGTGCTCATGCCCATTGATAGGCCTTGGAGTAATCTGGCGAAGAGTAGCCATGGTATGTTGTTGGCAAACACGATGGTCAACCAGCCGATGAAAAGAGGTATGATGCTGACGAGGTTAGCGATCTTTCTTCCATATTTGGCCATTATTGATGGGATTGTGAAGTTCCCGATGACTAGAGCGAAGCCTGGGATGGCCGCTGTAATGGAAAGATTGATTAATAATGCGATTCTAGTCTTTACTTTTAATTTGTAATTATATAAACATTCAAATGAAAGTCTTTTATGTTGAAGTGTTCTCTCATAAGTCTACCACGAACCAGTGGTAGAGACAAAATACCTACTTAATTGTTATGAGTTTGAATTGTTGTCCTGTTTCCTAGTTTGAAACCCACTTTTAAATCTAGCCAAATACCAAGTCAAGTACCTAATAAGATTTTTAAAGATGATAACTCTATGGTAGAGACATCGAACTCTTGGCGTCATGGATTCAAATAGATACATAATTAGAGTCTAGACTATTCACGTGGCTGGAAAGACCTATTTGAATCCATACTAATATTATAAATGCGAAAGTGTGTCTGTCTGTCTATTATCTCTTCACGCATAAACCGTTGAACTGATTTAGATTAAATTTGGTATAGAGATAGATGGAACCATGGAGAAGGACATACCATACTTTTTATCCCGGGATAAGATAAGATCCGTCGGGAACACCCTAGTAAAAATGATTTCGTTTCATTTACAAGAATGAAATTTGAAATTCAACTGAGTATTTAAATGTTTTCTCCAAATATGTATATTGAACGACCCATATACTTTGAAGTACACACCGTGTACACACCTGGACACACCGTGGCAGTTGGGTAACCGCACTTCCTTCAGTAATTAAATGATGTAGAATAAACCTTGAAACCCACCTATCCAAGAGCCGGAGGAGTCATCAATTTTGACTATAGAGTCAGGAGTTCGTAGCTTAGGCAGTAGAACTGCAGTGAACGCCATAACAATGCCAAACTGCGCCACATTGATCGCAACTCCTGCTGTCACGAAGCACTGGAAGAGAGAGCATTTTAAAGATATTTTTTATGAACACTTGATTAAAAATACTTGCAATTGAGGTACTTTGAGTTTGGGCAAAGGGATATTTAAGGCAATATATTTACAAAAAAAGTAGGTATTAGGTAAGATGTAGTATATCTATCAGTTAGTTATCTGGTTTCCATAGCACAAGATCTACTTATTTTGGGATCAGATAAGTAGCCGTGTGTGAAAAATGTCCGAGAGGATTATCTAGCTGACCCAACAGACGTAGCCCTGTTCCAAAATATCCTATAGAATAAGTGTTTTCAGTTTTGTCAATTTTTTTTCTGGTCAATGTTTCCATTTTTTATAAGACAACTTTTTATGCATAAAGTCAAAGTCAAAGTCAAAACCATTTATTCAGTTTAGGCCCTAGAAGGGCACTTATGAAGGTCGAATTACAGAAGTTACCACCGGTTCGGAAGTCAGCTTTCAACTGAGAAGAACCGGCAAGTAACTCAGCAAGGTTACATTTTTTAATTTTTTTTTGACCATCTGACTATATTGGCTTATTTTTTTCAAATGTTTAACAATTTTATTCTTAATCATATTATTATGTATATCTACAGTTTTTTATTGAACGATTCGCTCTGAACGTAAATCTAGTCTGACTGTAGTATTATTTATTCGCTGGTAATATGGAATGATTTTACGAATAGTACCTCTACACCAAACGGTTTAATTGATATGAATGTGTCATGAATATAATATTATATTAATAGAAATGTCACATGATGATGTTGTCACGAATTTAAACGAGAATTAGGTAGGTGGATACATAGTGACCATTTTTATAATAATTAATAATATTTATGAAAATCAACAGTAGAGTCGTAAAAAATCTATAATAATAATAACTTTTGACGGGCCGGTTGGCGTGGTTGGTTCACGCGACAGGTCGTGGGTTCGATTCCCATCCAGGACAGACATTTGTGTGCTTGAACATGTCTGTTTGTCCTGAGTCTGGGTGTAATTACCTACCTATTTAAGTATGTATTTACAAAAAAACCGGCTAAGTGCGAGTTGGACTCGCGCACGAAGGGTTCCGTAAAAATGGCAAAAAAATCACGTTTGTTGTATGTTGTATTTAAATATTTATTTTATTATTTATTATTAAAGTAAAAATACAACTGAGTATTTTGTGAATATTTCAAGTGCCTACCTGTTGCCATTATTATAAGCGCAAAAAAATCGCTTTTGTTGTATGGGAGCCCTTAAATATTTATTTTATTTTGTTTTTAGTATTTGTTGTTATAGCGGCAACAGAAATACATAATTTGTGAAAATTTCAACTGTCTAGCTATCGCGGTTCTTGAGATACAGCCTGGTGACAGACAGACGGAGAGACGGACAGACAGCGAAGTCTTAGTGGCAGTTTTTAACCTTTGGGTGCGGAACCCTAAATTGAGGAAAGTTTTGATTGTTTGTTTGCATTGAATAGGCTCTGAAACTACTGGACGGATTTTAAAAAATCTTTCATCATTACAAAGCTACATTATCCCTGGTGAACATAGGCTATATTTTATCCCGGGAAAAGATACGGTAACGCGGGTGAAACCGCGGGGAACAGCTATGACTTATAAACAACTAGGAAGCATAAACAAATTAAACCTCAAACCTTCAAATGTAAACGCTTGTAACTTACTTGTTTCTTGAAAGGTGTTATCCAATTCATTTTCCCCATTTTATTCACTAAACAATTATGTAAATTACACACACATTTAATTCATTTTTAGTCTTCACAACACTTTATTTATAGCGCGATGTTTTTAGTCATTTTCACTACTTTAGTTTTAGCTAACACGTGCCGTCAGTCCCATGTCGTGTAATGAAGTACTGCAATCGATAGCAAAAACGTTTGTGATACATAAAGTGTAGGCTGACGGCCGCCTGCTCAAGGTTATAGCCAAAACCAACTGAATATAGACGCAGATTCGAATACCATTCGTTTAATAATAGGAACTGGTTGTGCTAAACAAACCATCCTTAATTAAAAGCTGTCACCCGCGTTTTTGCAGGAATAAAAATCCTTTGTTTTATTACGGGATATGAACTACCTGTGTGCCAAGTTTAATTAAAATCCGTTCTGTAGTTTTTGCGTGAATGAGTAACAAACATTGTAATACCCAAACATTTTCATTTTTAATAGTAGACATTAAGCAGTGAGATTAGTGCTTGTGCTATGTTTGTAACTTTATCTCTCATAGTTTTTAGAAAATAGTTTATAAGTTTAAACCTTGAAGACGTAAAAGAAGGCGAGAGAATTTATAATTATACTGGAAATGATCGAATTTTTAAAGTATTATTGTGTGTTTTTTATATAGGTAGATCCTTATGTATATTTTTTCTCCAAGATAGGCAACATAGGTACTATCAATTTTTAAAGAGAAAATAATAAAACAGTTTTAAAGTAATTTTTCCTAGATCAAATAAGTTAACATGCCCGAAAAAAAATTAAGGTATTCCACTACATACATATAACTTTTGTTTATCCGAGAAACTAATTGAGATGTATGTATGTCTCGTTTTTCCGAAAGTAAAATATTTTTTTTATTTTATTTTTTTATTCTGGATAGGCTTGTGTTTGACTACAATCTCACTATGGTAAGTGATGATGTGGCCGAAGGTGGTAAGCACACAAAGCCTAGATGGGAATTGGCTCTCAAGTGCAACTGTCGGAACACACCGATAGGTGCATGGCGACAGATTTTCAACTTGAGGGTGGTAGCCAGCCAGTCGGGTACTACAAAGTACCCTACCACCGTGCTATGGTTTCCTCACGATGTTTTCCTTCACCGAAAGCTCAAGCTCATTGTAGGATTCGAACCCACGTCCTTCGCTGCGTTAGCCGACGTCACATACCACTGAGCTATCATCAGCATTCATCCAAATCAGTCCAGCCGTTTGATGACAGCGAACATCCTGAAAATGATCTTGTTGAAAAACTGATCTTGATGAAACTGAAATGATCGTGATGAAACCATAGCATAGTGGTGGGAAACTTTGTAGTACCCGACTGGCTGGCTACCACCCAAGATGAAAAGACAAGCACCTGCCGTTATGTTCGAGCAGTTACACTTGACAGATACTCGAGACATCGAGAGCCAATTGCCTTGTAGGCATTGTAAAAGGCCTTCACATTAGCTGTCACCCTGGTATTGCTAATGGAC
The DNA here is from genome assembly GCA_951361185.1 of Ochropacha duplaris. Taxonomy (NCBI): domain Eukaryota; kingdom Metazoa; phylum Arthropoda; class Insecta; order Lepidoptera; family Drepanidae; genus Ochropacha; species Ochropacha duplaris. The sequence goes on along the minus strand of OX592715.1, from coordinate 556,054 downwards.
CTATATAAGCGACGGTAATCACAATCATTTTTTTTTTTATTCTGGATAGGCTTGTGTTTGACCACAATCTCACCATGGTAAGTGATGATGTGGCCGAAGATGGTAAGCACACAAAGCCTAGATGGGAACTGGATCTCAAGTGCAGCTGTCGGAACACACCGATAGGTGTTTTGGCGACAGATTTTCAACTTGAGGGTGGTAGCCAGCCAGTCGGGTACTACAAAGTACCCTACCACCGTGCTATGGTTTCCTCACGATGTTTTCCTTCACGGAAAGCTCAAGCTCATTATAGGATTCTATATTCTATAGAGCTATCATCGCCTTGACCTGCCTGTCGGCGTGTCAGTCTTCAGATAAGTCTTTTCCTCTTAAAAAACTATCTAAATAACGAATAAAATGAGTATATAAGTACCTAACATTCTTATCAACGAATGATATTACAGAGCACCAACATTTATCAGCGCCTGCAATAAATGTATACCGCAATATAATATCACTGTTATTCCATTGTGTTACGGTTTAAAATTGTATGAATACATATAATACAGATTACCTATGCAAAGTCATAAACAGTAATCTATAATGGACGAGGAAAAAGTTTATTGGCAATGAGTTCAAATATTTTATGTTTAATATTATAAAAGTTTGTGTGTTTTCAGCTTGGTAACGGTAAGCTTGGATGAAACATTGCACATAGATAGATCATGTACTAGAATAACATTAGGACACTATAGTAACGCAGGGATCGCAGAGTTGAATCTAGAGAATTAATTTTCTAGTAAGTTTTCATGTGCCAAAAACAATGACAAGAAGAGATGTGACTGTGATACTCTTGCAAAACTCTCTTCTAGGCTTTGTGTGCTTACACCTCCGGCCACATCAACACTTTTAGGTGAAATCGCGGTCCAACTTTCGTCTTCTTTCATGAATAAAATCAAAACGATTAATTTTACAATAATCACAAACACTACACACATAATATATTTGAAATCCTCATAACGAGCCCTTTCATTTGATATATGACACAGTAAGATTTGTTTTTTTTTTATGTCGGGTTTTAGTTATTGAACTCAATTTTTATTACGTTGGAAAAAGTCCAGGGACGCAATAATTATAGAGCAAAGTAAAGATTTGATACCGAAATACAATCATTCTGGTAAATAAAACAAAATTACATAGGTGTATCATCATAATTTATTAGAATCCTAATCCATAATTCAAATATGAACGTTGAATTCCATGTATTAAAGAATAAAAAATATCACAGATCCTATTTTAGCAGCAACAACTCACAATACAACAGGTGTACTACAGCGCCTGTCACCATGAGCTGACTTCCAAGAAGTCAAAGATTGAACCGATTTTAATTCCTCGGGAGACAACGGCCTCCCTCTAAACTCATCCTCAATATCCTGCAGCGTCCTATCCTTAGTTTCTGGGAGAAACAACCAAGTGATCAATAAGCAGTAAAGTAACACAAAAGCATATATCCAGAAAGCGCCATATAAGCCGAAATTACTAAAAAAGTATGGCACTGTCTTAACTGTAATGAATAAATGTGAAGATAGGAAGATAACGCTAATACCTCCAGCTAAACTTCTATATTCCAAAGGGAATATTTCACCAGCTATGATAAAACATAATGATAATGTGCCTGTAGCTATGGCAAACATAATTGTATGAATAAGAATTATTCCAATTATAGGATATTCAATGTTAAATTCTTCTCGTCCTTTCAAGAATGTATATAAACCTGTTGCAAACAAACCAAATATATTGATGCTTACAGTCGTGAATAACATTGTTCGTCTCCTAACCTTCTTTACTATATACATGGCTAATATATTTGCAATTAATCTATGTGCGTCTACAGTGACAATTAACAAAGGAATATTAGCATCAGAGCCTACAACTTCAGTGAACAAAACATAAGGATAAGCAACTAAGAGATTGATCCCACTCCACTGTCCTATAGTATAAATATGCATCATTATAAATATTGGTTTGTAGAACTCCTTCTTTTTTATCGTCGTACTAAAATACACTAAAATACTGTTAATTTTCCTCAAAATCGATTGATCTATATTCACATCCGCTTTAGCTTCTCTTACAATTACACTAGCTTCTATCATTCGTTTAAGTTCCTCTTCTTCATTGTCTCCTCTAAGCCACCGAAAGATGTTCTTAGATTCATCATATCTGCCTTGATCTGCTAACCAACTTGGCGATTCAGGTGATAATATAACAATAACTAAATCGATAGCTGCTATTACAGCACAGGTTACTGCTGTCAGCTGCCAACTCAGATACGAGCCCATTGAATGTACCGACAGTACTGCTAGAGCTATTAAAACTGATATGGTCATTAAAAACGCTCCTCTATTCTTCGGACTGGTATATTCTCCGATCAGAGTTGGTGATATTAAGGAGCACATTCCCATGCTGAGTCCTTGCAGGAATCTGGCAATTAATAGTGATGGGATCCCTTTGGCAAAGATGATGCAGGCCCAACCAGTAAGGAGAGGAAGTATGCTGATAACGTTGGCTTTCTTTCTTCCGTAGTTAGCCATTATGGTGGGTACGATGATGTTGCCCAGCACTAGAGAGAAGCCAGGGATTGCAGCTGGAATAAGAAATATTGAAATGTAAATATATGCTCTGTTCTATAGAAAGCGATATGGTTGGTGGTAAATGTATTGTTTTGTGATTGTTGATTGCTTTATTATTTTACAAGCGTTTATTTATCTTCATCTGTTGGTATGTTGTAATGGAATCGTATTTTTTTTTATATTGATGTCGCTTTAAATTTAGACGACATTTTTACCCCCTCAGGGATGATTTAAGTATAAATTAATTCATGCAGTCTGTACCCTCAGCGGCTTGGGGAAATGCCTTTAGTTTTACTATATTGTAGAGTGACAATATCAGAATATTATAGTACGAGTATCTTTTGTTTTAGATTACAGTTTAGCTATATGCGAAATGGTAATTGTCAAGAAATCGGCTAATAATTACACACACCCAGCCTAGCTCAACGAAACTTAATACTTAAACTTGATTAAAAACGATACAATGTTCGTAATTATGTACCTGTGTGTTTTCTTGCAAATAAATTAGCATGAAATAAAAGAGTTCGGTAGGTAACACAAGGAATTGTATAATGGCGATTGTATTATGTGTTTTTATACGAAATTCTAGAAGAAAAAAACCTAATTACGTAATGTTATAGACCTCGAATGTTATAATTAAATCATTTATTATCTTTTTACATTCAATGCTATTCGCGTATGGTGCGATGTTTGTGGATTTTGATGACACCCACCGAATAGCAAGTTCAGGTACAATTTGACAATATCGGATTTAAAAAAAAACTATAAGCAATGAAAAACCCGTTTTTTATAACACAAATCTCTATCTACCTTCGCCTATAGATATCAGAAATACCAGAAGGTTTCCCAATAATGTTGTTGATGTTTTTACAAAGCATTAAAGGCAACTGGCTCTCAAGTGTAACTACCGGAACACACCAACAGCTACTTGGCGATAGATTTTCAACATTAGGGTGGTAGCCAGCCAGTCGAGTAACAAACAAAGTGGGTTCTCTACCACCTTGTATAATATTATGGTTTCCTCACAATGTCTTCAATACCAGGGGAATTGCCAATGTGTTGTACATCTTATTACAATGGCTTAAAGGCGAACTGGCTCTCAAGTACAATTGCCGGAACACACCGAGAGGTGCAGGTGCTTGGTGACAGATTTTCATCTTGGGGGTGGTAGCCAGCCAGTCGAGTACTACAAAGTACCCTATCACAGTGCTGTGGTTACCTCACGATGTTTTCCTTCACCGAAAGCTTAAGCTCATTGTAGGATTCGAACCCACGACCTTCGGCGCGGTATCCGACGTCACTACCACTGAGCTATCATCGCCTTAAAAACTTACTTTTCGATAAGCATGTGTCTGACCGCAATCTCGCCATGGCAAGTGATGATGTGGCCGAAGATGGTAAGCACACAGTCTAGATGGGAACTAGCTCTCAAGTTCAGCTGTCGGAACACACCGATAGGTGTAAAATCATCGTCTTAATATTAAATTACATTAGGGGCCGTCCATTAATCACGTGAAGTTTTTTTAGCATTTTTTAATCCCCTCCCCTCCAACCCCAAAAATCACGTGTATTTTTTAATACCTACAAAGAATCTTAATTTTTTTTTTACTTCGTTCTTGCCTTGCCACGGCGAGTCAAGGTCACAACTACACGCCGGTTTTTGGATTAAAAATCGCGCGTATGACGAAAAAATAAATACACGTGATATCTTACTACACCCCCCTCCCCCCTTGTGATATTTCGTGATTTTTGCCGAACCCCCTCCCCCCCTTTCGAGCCTCACGTGATTAATGGCCCCTTAAAAGCGTTAAGTTTTTTGCGTTTGTTTTAGTTTGTAAGGCCGAATAAATGTTTTTGCAGGTTTGAACTTATACTGATGTTTCGTGGGAACGAATCCGGATTAACACCAGACAACAATAACTCATTTGTTTTTATTCAAATACGGCCCTGGCATCGTTCTGTTGAATTTTAATTGTGTATCTACACTCCACATACCTACATAATGTAATCTTACTAAATGTGAATGTTTGTTAGGATATGAAAATGTTTGTTGCTCTTTCACGCAAAAACTATTGAACGGATTTTGGTGAAACTTGGCACACATATAGATCATATCCTGGAATACAATATAGGATACTTTTTATCCCGGGAAAAGATAAGATCCCTCGGGGATGCGAGTGAAACCGCGGGGACAGCGAGTAGGTAATATTAGTATAGATACAGATTGACAAATACCGTCAAAATAATTAATTAGGTAAATTATTCCATGACTATTGTATGGCTATGTACCTAATCGTTGAATCACTACAGGAAAAATTATAAAAAAAACTTGTAAGGATTATTCATCAAAATATCTTATTCCGCTCCGCTCCTGATGGTCATAGCATTGGTCATAGCGTGATGTTACGTGACTTTGAATATTTTGATTATTAATTTGAATTATATTGTCAACTTCGTTTGATTATTACACTATGCCCTAGCGACTGGCAGAGGACGCAACCAGGTGGTTCCGTTGCCTCCGCGGGGTTTTTGGGACGGCTGCAATCTTTGGTTGTATAGCCTATAGCCTTCCTCGATAAATGGGCTATCCAACACTAAAATGATTTTTAATTTCGAAAAGGCTGTTGTAATATCATACCAAGCATATCACCCACCTATCCAAGATCCGGAGTCTTCATCGATGGGTATTTCGGAGTGGGGTCTCTTCAGCTGCTGCAGAAGACCCGAGGTGAACCCCATCACCAAGCCAGAGGACGCCATGTTTAACGACACGCCAGCTGTCACGAAGCACTGAAATTTATAAAGTAAAATATTATTTTGACGCAAATCGCACGAAACTAGATTTAAGGCGATGATAGCTCAGTGATAGTGACGTTGGATACCGAGGCGAAGGTCGTGGGTTCGAATCCTAAAATGAGCTTGAGCTTTCGGTGAAGCAAAACATCGTGAGGAATTCACAGCATGGTGGTGTACTGAATCTATTTTGAAAATTCTTTTACCAATTTTGTCTTTTAAGCAACCTTCCGAACCGTGCACTAGAGTCATTAGAATCTGACAACTCATAAGCGCCTGTGAAGGCCTATTTGGATGAATAAACATTTCATTTCATAAGTTTACCTGAAGGTAGGTATCTACTATTGTTATTTTTGTGTACATTGTGCAATATATAAATAAATAAATAAATAAGCCACTTTATTTGTGAGTGTCATAGGCTATAATTTTATCCTGGGAAAATATAGATCCCACGGGAACGCGGGTGAAACCGCGGGGTACAGCTAATATTGTATAAATTGTAAAAATATGCTCCACATATTATTCACATAATGAAATTCTTTGAATGACGTAAAAGCAACCGGTTACATGTATTAACCTACTTCATTGCAAAATGTATTACATCGGCAAAGTATACTGACCCCAGAACTTGATTGGTGACCGATACTCTTATAGACTTACTATCACGCGCGGTTTCATCCGCCTTCCTGAGGAAACTAGGGGATGAACATTCCAAAATCCTTTCTTAGCGACTACTTACCCTACTTTCTATGAGGAATCTACCGAATCTGAGATTTCGTGATTAATCAGTGAGTGGTATGTCGCTTTAAATAGAACTAGAGCTGTCTTTTCCCAGGTTAAAAAGTATCCTTATTCCACGATATAAACTATTTGTGTGCCAAGTTTCATCACGATCTTACGAAGCGCACGCAACGGAAGCTCTCAAAAGGAATAAATCTTCCCCGTTTTTGCAACATTTTTCGTTGATGCTCCGCTCCTATTGGTCATAGCGTGATGTTATATACCCTATAGCCTTCCTCGATAAATGGGCTATCCAACACCGAAATAATTTTTCAATTCGAACTAATAGTTACGGAGATTAGCGCGTTCAAAAAAAATCTTCAGCTTTATAGACCTACCATTAGTACCTACGGTAGATGCTAAAATTCTTGCCAGGTTTTCTAAATGTTGCCAGTTTTAAAGTATAAAAATACTTTTCATACTAGTAGCTACTGTATTGTTTCATGAACCAAACTACATACCTAGTTGTATTGAACTTGATCTGATGAAGGTTATTGACTTTTGGGATCGCAGTCAATGAACTTTAGTTTAACCAAAAGTTAGATTTCAATAAATGCTTAGTGGGTAGGTAGGTTAGATAACCTCATCATTTTGACTATATTGTTCTCCGTGAAGTGTTTTATTTGTGTTTTACTGTTTCTTGTTGATGTAAATGTGAAAGTTTGTTAGGATGGATCACAGAACAAATTAAAAAGGTAGAAGGAGTGTACGTAAACAATAGTCTCCAATGAAGTGAAGCGCGGGGCTATACCTTTTTATTTTAATCTCAGAAAATTGGAGTATACAAAGTTATTTGGAAGTTCTCTAAATCATAATGTTCTTTGGTTGCTTTAAAAGTTGCAATTTAATAGCGCGATTTGGCAAATAGCAAAATAAAAGTCAATGACAAATTAGAATCACTGTATTGTACCTATGTATTTATTCGCCATTTGATGATAGTAGATATGAACACTCGCCTCTCAGCACTCTGTAGTCCCTGTATTTACTGATAATTCAGACAGTTACATGTATTTATTGTGTCCACTACTGAACAGTACGTACCTAGGTAGTATTAGGAAATTTTATAGAAATACCTACAACTTATGTATTTCTATAAAATTTTTGTATTTCGAGCAATTTATTCATATCAAAATGTACAAAATTATCGAGGCTGCTGCTGTTGCCGTTCGGCAAGGTTCCCAGCAGGCTGGCAGCGTTTCCTCTTTGGATGGCCAGGCTGATGCGTTGGTGGAAAAAGCTCTCCGCCCGCGCCGCCTCAATTATGTTTTTAGATAATGTTATAATAATTATTATTCTAATATTATAAAGAGGTTTATTTTTGGTTTGTTTGTAGGGGGTAATCTTTTGAACTATGTAGGTACTAGATCGATTCAAAAATTCCTTCATCAGTAAAAAGCTACATAAACACTGTATAAAATACTATATAATAAAGGTAGACAGAGCCCCGCGCACTTAAAGTGAAGCACAGTAAAGGAAGCCGAATTTGGAAAAGGAAGCCCATCGCGTGCCTGTGCGATTCACGCGGGATAACGTACGTGCAGGTCACGCACACAACTTCGTGGACGATGCTTCACTTCATTGAAGACTATTGTTTAGGTAGATACGCTCCTTCTACCTTTTTTAACCGACTTTAAAAAAGGAGGAGGTTCTCAATTCTATTGTATTTTTTATTTGTTCTGTGTCTAGCATGGCTATATTTTATTTTAATTCCCTCGGGAACGTCAGGAAAACGATGTGGAAATTAGTAGCTTATAAAATCACTTCTAGTTAATACACAATATGAAATAATAATAATATGTATTCAATTATTTAGATAAAATCTTTTCACAACACTTTAATTTAAAAACACAATTGTATTTAAAAACTTCATTAAGATTACAAATCTAAACATCGCCTCATTATAATACGCCTATAGATTTTTTACGAAACAAAACAAAAGAGAATCTATTACAAATATTTTTTTACGGACTTAATTAGCATGGCGGGAGGTTGTATAGATAGAACATTGTCTGTTGAAATTGAGACAATTATTTTGTGTCAGTCACGGCATGACAAGGCAGAAATATACTAGAATCTTAGTGTGGTATTTAGGTATGTGGCCGAAGATAAACTTGGAGTAGCGGGTAGACTCCTCCATTGCAAAGGTGAGATCTTACGCCAGGCTTGGGCATCGGACCTGGGGACCGTGGTCCAACTGCAGATTTCCTTTTGTTTGGTGGACTAGAAGGTAGTAGCCAAGGTGGCCTTTACTCCCTTAGATTTTAGGCCAATAAGGGGACCCACTGTTGGGGACGAACTCGGCTCAGTGTGCCTGGGGGACACAAAAACAGTGAGGTTGGGTCACACGAGCCTTGAAATACTAATGTCAGATTCCTTCAGTATTTTGATGTACATAATGTATTGTTTTCCAAAATTGTCATGAGGGTCCTGTAGTCCCTCTAAATCATTCCCAAAGTGGTCTATTGACCCCACAACGAGCTGCAAGGGATCTATGACGGCGAAAAATGATCGGGGTCCACGTGAATATGTAAGGGTCAACGCTAATGGATTTGCCGACTTACCATGCGACAACCTTTTTTTTTTGTCAGGACAACTTTTGTCCCAGGGAAAAATGACAGGTAAAACTACCTAAAACAAAAAAACATAGGACCTCTTCTCTACTGATAAAACTGTAGTACCTAGGTAACTAACTACATAAAAATCTGAAAAATCTACTTTGAGGCCATCAAGGGCAGAAGTTACAAGGAATTCTATCACGAGCTATAGTGTTGATCAACTTCGCAAACGAATACTAATATTTAAATTAGGTAAAAGTACTTCTGGTTTGCATGTCCTACATTCAGTTGGCTAGTTAGATGAGCTGGTTATAAAGACTTTCGGCCTGGAGTCACCGATGTGGTGTAACAGGTGGTAGCCGTCCAGATAGGAACTGAAACGTTACCAAATTGGTAATTTTGCGAAGTCACCATCGTTATGAAGCTTGTCCAATCAATGCTAAGCTTCAAGCGTTCTAAATACTTAAAATAGGCGGTTGTGGTAATTTACACTTAATTAGTGCCCCAAGGTAAATCTAGAGACTGTATCTAGACTGGTTTTACTATAAGGTAAATCATGTTAAGGACCTCTTGTTTAGAATTTTAATTAGGTAGGCAGGTTATCAGATTGAATAATGAGATTTCCTGACGTTTTACGTTTTGATGTTGTATGAGGAATCTACATATAGGCTGCGATATTTTTTTTTTTTTGGATTTTGGCAACATAGCCTAATATTATTATAGCCTATATATACTATAGCCTTCCTCGATAAATGAGCTATCCAACACTAAAAGATTTTTTCAATTCGAACCAGTAGTTCCTGAGATAAACGCGTCCAAACAAACAGACTCTTCAGCTTTATTATTAAGTATAGATAGATATATCTTTCAATTTCAATAAATACTTTATTAAATTTTTTCCCTGTTTCCCTGGCCGAGAGCCAAAATTGCAGACGTGATAAGAAAATGAATTGTCATCTGGTAACCCTTATGGTAGGTATTTATTACTCCATTTAAAGCGACCGTACGTAAATTATATGCGACGTTTCGGAACATAAGTAAGAATTAATCCTACAATATTATATTCTAAGCCTACAAATATTAGGATGTATTTATGAAAGGACAGGTTCGACATAAGAGAATGAAAACTTGAGATGTCGATCTCAAACAAGTGTCTTGTAGGTAACTAATGCGGGTAATACATTTTTGTATTAGTTTATGAATAAAACTGTTAAACATTTGAAAAAAAAAACAATATAGTAAGATGGTCCAAAAATATTTAAAAATGTAACCTTGCGGAGTTTCTTGCCGGTTCTTCTCAGTTGAAGGCTGACTTCCGAACCGGTGGTAACTTATGTAATTCGACCTTCATAATTGCCCTTCTAGGGCCTAAACTGAATAAATGGTTTTGACTTTGACACCGTTAAGTGTTAGGGTAGTTTGAAATTGTGCACACTGTTACCTTTTATAACCTGTATGTAAATGAAAAGTCGTTTTTTATTCAACACCAAGCGGGTAAAGTAGGAACAGAGGCTCAAAGTATAGGCACATAAGACACATTTTTAAATAAAAAAAAATATGGTAAACAAATATCTAATTCTCATATTACGTGTGAGTAGATTATATTCAAACTACTAGTAGAGTAACTACTTATGTAATTATAGAGTTATTACAAAGTAATTATTTCATTAACCGAATTAGTTAGACGCTCTCACTTCGTTTGTTGGTAGGTGTATATTTTTAAACGACTTCAAAAAAGGAGGAGGTTAAATGTTCGACTGTATGTATTTGTTTTTTTTTTATGTATGTTCATCGATTTTTCCGCCAATTGTCAACCGATTTTCAAAATTTTTTTTATTACGATTTTAGTGATTCTTTTTTTGAATTTAAGAAAAATGAGGTGATTCTATGTAAATTCCAAGTCACGATGTTGGTCTGTGATTAACTCCGGATCTTCTGAACCGATCTGGATGAAACTTGGCACACAAATAGATTATATCCTGTAATAAGAGATATGATACTTTTATGCCGGGAAAAGAAAAAAATCTGTCTGTAACGTAGGAGTGAAATATAAATAGTAATGGGGGAAAATAGGGATATAAAAACTTGCTTAAAAACATCGCGTCTACTTTAATTTTATTTCATTGTAATTAATAGATATATATTGTATAGTATTGGTTGGAATCCTGTGCCATTTAGAATTAAGGACCACTGAATCCTAAAATACGAGTAAATGACTCAGTTTAGGAACAGTGTGCTACAAACCATGTAAAGACCTTTTTCCAGCGCAATAAATTTATTATTATTATTATTTTTGTGGACTACTAATTATAAATGTGAAAGTATGTTTAGATGGATGTGTGTGAAAATGTTTGTTACTCTTTCACGCAAAAATGGCTGAACGATTTCTTATGAAACTTGGCACACAGGTAGATCATATCCTAGAGTAAATCATTGGATACTTCTTATCACGGGAAAATATAAGATCCTTCAGGAACGCGGGCGAAACCGCGGCGCGAAAAACTAATTAAGTATTATTTTGCAGTCTGCAAAAAAGCAACTTTTAAATTTTTTTTTATTTTTTTATGTCACAAGTGACAACGAGGCAGGCGGGTCACCTGATGGTAAGTGACAACCGTCGCCTAAAGACATTGGCAACACCAGGGGATTGCCAACGTGTTGTACACCATATTACAATGCCTTAAAGGCGAACTGGCTCTCAAGTGCAATTGCCGGAACACACCAACAGGTGCTTGGCGACAGATTTTCAACTTGAGGGTGGTAGCCAGCCAGTCGAGTACTACAAAGTACCCTACCACCGTGCTGTGGTTTCCTCACGATGTTTTCCTTCACCGAAAACTCAAGCTCATTGTAAGGATTCGAACCCACGACCTTCGCCGCGGTATCCGACGTCACTTACCACAGCTATCATCGCCTTCTAGCTATCTTAGTTGGTGTGCATCTTTTTAAACAACATTTGCTTATTTTTTTCTCTGGCCTTATTGGGTAATAGTTTTTGGTGCTAATCTATTTTAGAATCGGTTTATATTTTTGTTTGACAAAAGTTATCATTTTTTATTTAAAAAAAAAACATTTATCACTGATTGAGACTACCGCGGATTCAAATTTTCAAAGGCATAAATTAAAGCGAGTTTAGTCCACACCTCATTAATAAAAAAAAAAACATATAACTTACTTGCTTTAAGCATGGCGACGTCCACTGTCTTCGTTTACCCATAATTAATATCTTTATTTAAAAAAAAAACAAGTTTCAAATACAAACACTGTTGCTAAATGTCTCCAAGAATTTTAATTTCATATTCAAATAATACCGTAGTAATATACACATTTAAAATTAATTTAATTTATAACTTTATAATAATGCGCATCGACAAGCACTCTTGACCGTATACAACGAGCATATGTACGTGAATAATTAAAATCGATTTGCGACTCGATATCGTTCGAGTTCCGAGAGATACTCGTCTGGTTTTCCGCTTTAATCGAGTGGGACCCGAATCGAATTGTTTCATCATGTATGCGTGGAGGATTTGAGGTCGGTCATTGGGGCATATTTTATCGCATCTTGGTTACAACCTTGAAATTAACATGTCGTTTTGTAGTTTTAAATTTTAACATGTGGCAAATGTCTCCGCCCACTTCAGACTCGTTCATTTTGTCATTTTTAGGGTTCCGTACCCAAAGGGTAAAAACGGGACTCTATTACTAAGACTTCGCTGTCTGTCCTTCCGTCTGTCTGTCACCAGGCTGTATATCAAGAACCGCAATAGCTGTTTGTATAGGTACTAGCTGTTCCTCCGCGGTTTTAGCCTATAAAATTGATCTCGTCTTTTCCCGCGATAAAAAGTATAATTTTTCCCACGATATAATCTTTCTGAAAGAGTAACAAACATCTTCGCATCGAAACAATCTAGTATTAAGACTTTAATATCTAAGATATAAGATTACCCAAGAAAAGCTCTGAAAACGTTTGCATTGCCTTTACGTCTATAAATATTAGTAATTTGTATTAGTTAGTAGATATCAACTAAATTTATTTACCTCCATAAAACATAAAACATATTGTTAGTTTAATGTCACCTAAATGTCAATGCTGTACACTCCTATAATAGGTGTACACATCAGACTATATTTTGTCTATACTTTGTAATCAATGTTTTAATGTGTATACTGTTGGTGTGTCATATAAATAAATAAATAAATAATTAAATTACCTGCTAGAATCGATTGCTACTTCGTTTCTGCGTGGTAGGTATTTAGTTCAGGCTCCTGTTATTTGAAAGGTTGTTGTTAATGATAATAGAATAGAATAGAATTTTATTTGTGAACTGTAGATTACATAAAAGATCTTACAAAATAAATAATTCCTCTACGTCCCGCCACATGGGCGTATAATATCCGCGTTCTCGAGGGAATTAAGTTAAATACCCTAAGTTAGTTAGATAATGTAGCTTTACATTCCTGAAATAATTTTTTGAATCCTTTCAGTGGTTCCAAAGACCCCCTACAAATAAACAAACCTTACCTACCTATTTATAATATTAGATAGATAGAAAGATAAAACTTATTAAGGCTTATTAAACTGACAATCAAAGGATAAATAAATCTAAATAAAAAAGTCGTTGTCAGTAGGCAACGTACCCAGAATGCTGGCAGCATTGCCACGTTGGATGGCGATGCTGATTCGTTGAGCGAGGTATATGCCAGCATTCTGGTCACGAGATGCGTCGACCAGTCGTTTTGACATTTCTCGGAAAAGGTGGTGTGCACTCGGCCCCCACGGACCCAGAGTTTCAACCCCAAACGGCTCAAATATGTAACTTGTATCTAAGTTACTGTATTTTCGCCGCTTGAGGCTCTCTGCTGACATGGCTGCACCACCGGCCCTATCCACTGTCTCTGGAAGATGAGACGGTGCTAAGGTATCAACACACGTGGCATCCCATACCAAAGGCCGACCCATCTTCCAGGGTATAAGTGTCATTCCATCGGGTCTCTTACCATCGTCACGAAACAAGCCATTTGGTTCTAAAATAGCTGTTACGTTGGCGCTGGTAAGGGCCCGACGGATGACATCATTAAGGCAAGCGTGTTTTGAATATCTACCTGCGCTTTTGATGCAAGATTGATAACTCTTTATTGGTACACAAGAAAAAATACAAATTAAAAGAAGAAAAAAAAACAGTAGTAACATTGTTTCAGAAAAGGCTTTATCACTAAATAGCGATCTCTACCAGCCAACCTTTGGATGGAGACTAATTTTTTTAAGAATCACCAAACGGTATTTATACACTCTATACTACTAATAAAAAAGTGTTAACAGAAAAAAACCTACTTTAAATACTTAGACTTAAAACGTATGTTGAAAAATTTATGTAAAAGATATAATGGAATAATTAAGAACAGATTTTTTTTTAATGTTACAAGTGACATCAGGCAGAGGCAGGCGGGTCACCTGATGGTAAGTGACAACCGTCGCCTATAGACATTGGCAATACCAGGGGATTGCTAATATGTTGTACACCTTATTACTATGCCTTAAAGGCGAACTGGCTCTCAAGTGCAATTGCCGGAACACACCAACAGGTGCTTGGCGACAGATTTTCAACTAGAGGGTGGTAGCCAGCCAGTCGAGTACTACAAAGTACCCTACCACCGTGCTGTGGTTTCTTCACGATGTTTTCCTTCACCGAAAGCTCAAGCTCATTGTAAGGATTCGAACCCAAGACCTTCGCCGCGGTACCCGACGTCACTTACCACTGAGCAATCATTGCCTAATAAAAACAAACATAGATTAGCACACATAGTTCTTGCTTCTGAGTGTGCTAAGGCTAAAGCAGTAACGCACTATTTATATAAAACATAATATACAGGTAGCAAGAACACAATCTTATATCTAACTAGTGGACCCGGCAGACGTTGTCCTGCCCTGAAATTAAAACAAAACTTAGAACCCGATTCCAGCGCCATCTACCGGGTCCAATTTTGTTTTCAAATCATCGAGGAACCCATTGAAATACACACACAAAATTTCATCCAAATCGGTCCTGTTACCATACTCCTCCGAAACGGCTTGACCGATTACTCAAATTACTAAAATGGCTATTAAAAAATAAGGGTTGATCGTAGAAGGGTGAAAATTGGGGATTTTATGTATTTTTGTATGTTGTATCAAAAATAAATAAAAAAATTTAGGGGTGGACTACCCCTAACATTTAGGGGGATGAAAAATAGATGTTGGCCGATTCTCATAGATACCGGATAAGCACAAAAAAATTCATCAAAATCGGTTAAGCCGTTTCGGAGGAGTATGGCAAAGAAAACTGTGACACGAGAATTTTATATATTTCTTATATCTAATTTATAAAATTAATATTATTAATTGGACTAAGGTTTTGTCTTATATTATAATAGATGGAATGTTCCAGTCTCTTCTAGAGTAACGAGGAGTTGCTTCAAGAGCATAACAGAAAAAAGAAAAAAAGAAGTAAGTACGTAAACAAATATGAATACAATGTGCCAGCCAGTATCACAACAGTTGCATTTTGTGGCGATTGAAACATCGTTACGGTACAATTTTAGCGTTTTGCATTTTAGGTTAAATATTAAAATTCATACTACATAAGTGATCGGGGCTATTCAGAGCTCGGAGATAACGAACCAATTGTGAAGTCTACCGAATCGAATGGCTCATATATTTCAATTTCAAATCCATTCGGAATATGCCAGCCTTTCGATCAATGTCGGCAGGTTGAAATGAAATGAAATATTTATTCATCCAAACAGGCCTTCACAGGCACTTGTGAATAGTCAGATTCTAAATGCTCGGTTGGGAAGGTTACTTTTGCTGAGAAGAGCCGGCAATAAACTCAGCAATTACTCTTTTCAAAAACAACTTATACACCTATTACGTTCAATAATTATTTATCTAGTCTCACTGACAATATTTGCGTGTTATGGCGGCAAAAATAGTAATCTATAGAATTTAATTATGACTGACTTAGTAAGCAACAAACCCAAGCAGACCAGCCCCCACAAGCAGCACCTGTTCACAAGTATGACGCGTGTGGCAGCCACCACCCTCCTCGCACATATTATAGGGTTGAAAAGCAAGTAGATACTCCATGGGTTTACCATCCCATTTTTATTATATTTTTGTATTAGTTTAAGAATAAAATTGTTAAACATTTGAAAAAAAAGGCAATTTAGTCAGATGGTCCAAAAATATTTAAAAAATGTAACCTTGCTGAGTTTCTTGCCGGTTCTTCTCAGTTGAAGGCTGACTTCCGAACCAGTGGTAACTTCTGTAATTCGACCTTCATAAGTGCCCTTCTTGGGCCTAAACTGAATAAATGGTTTTGACTTTGACTTTGTATCGCTTGACGAATTATTACTAATAGGTACTCAATTACGTAACTATTATTGGCACAGCTGACTAAATACCAAAGTATTTAAGAATGCTACCTAACTACAATCAAATTCTGGGGACTTATAGAGCGATAAGCAAAGGCGATGATAGCGAAGGTCATGGGTTCGAATCCTATGAACTTGGAAACCATTGCACGGTGGTAGGGTACTTTGTAGTTTTCGACTGGCTGGCCATCATCCTCAAGTTGGAAATCTGTCGCCAAGCACCTATCGGTGTGTTTGAGCAGTTGCACTTGAGAGTCAGTTAGGCCTTCAAGTTATTGTAAAAAGATCGAGAACTCTTTGGCAATGCTCTATGGTATTATTAATATCTATGGCTCCTCATACTGAATACTCACGGTCCAGCAATATGACGTCTGATTTCCATTTATTTTTAACTTTTGGATAAGCTTGTGTTTGACATCTCACAATGGTAAGTGACGATGTGGCCGAAGGTGGTAAGAATAAAAAACCTAGATGGGAACTGGCTCTCAAGAGTAGCGGTCGGAACACACCGATAGATGCTTAAATAATAATAATAATAGATCTTTATTTAATTCCATGCATAGTACATATTATACGATAACAATTGGTAACTTATTCCTGATATTTAATTACATTTTGATACAATAAATTTTATTTCTAATTATAAATTCTATTTTGTAATTATTTTAATTATTATTTGCTTTATTTATCAACTACCTAATTATTTAATGCATGGACCCCGTTCGGGTAAAAGCCTATATAGATAGATGCTTAGCGACAGATATTCAACTTGAGGGTGGTAGCCAACCAGTCGGGTACTACAAATTACCTTACCAACGTGCTATGGTTTCCTAACGATGTTTTCCCTCATCAAAAGCCAAGGCTAATTTACGATTCGAACTCACGACGTTAACCGCGGTATCCGACGTCACTACCACTGAGCTATCATCGCCTTAAGCATGAAGCGTGTTTGTATTAAAACGGCATTCAAATGACAATGATAAACTTGTTGCTACAGTAAATTGTGAAGGAGTCGATAGGATTGCATGAATCTTTATCTTCTCGCAATCTCACCGGTAAGTCATACTATCAGTAGTTTTCGAGTTTACCCTAAAAAACATTCAAACGTTACTTCTTTATTGTATTAGTGTAAGTCATAGATACATTATAAAAAAAAAGAAATATCTTGAATTTCTTCATAGGAATCGATAAATTTTATCAGAACATTTTGTATAAATCGTTTTATTTGTAAAACATACTATCATCCAAATAACTTATTTCAATTTATTAATTAATTAATTTCATAACGTAAATCTTTTTAAATTGCTAAATACCTATAACTTCTCACAGAGAGTAAATCTCCTAAGATCACAGAAAATGAACAGAATTTTCTAATCTATGTTATCATCTTCATTTCAACTTCTTTATCACATCTCAAATCTTTAAACTTCCCATAGTTGAAGTAATCCTCGATCTCTTGCAACGTCCTATCTTTTGTCTCTGGTAGAATGAAAAACAGCACCAAAAGAGCTCCAGCCATAATTAAACCAAAGACAGCAAACGTACCATAGACACTGATACTAACTAATAAATAAGGAGTTACTTTTAATGCTAGCATTAAAGAAAGCGACAACGTTACTCCTGAAACTGCTGATCCTGCTCCTCTATGTACTAGAGGAAATATTTCTCCAAGAAATGCTAAAGGTATGGTCGTACAGCCAAAATTGGCAAGAATAAAATATACTACAAATAGAGATATAGGTATCCAAGTTCTTTCTTTAGATATAAAGTCATTTGCAGCTAAGAAGAGGTACGTACAGACAGAAGCAAGAACTATTAATGAGGCTAAACCAGTGCTAAAAAGCAATGTTCGACGTTTCATCATTTTGACTAGAGCAGATGAAAATGTTGCGCTAGCTAAAATTATTAAATCCAATGCAAGAGTGTAATAGAACGATTGCGACTTACTGCCAGTAATTTCTCCAATGATTTGGGGAGCGTACGCTGGAAAAATATGTCTTCCACATGATTCTAATAGAATAGCACCAAAGAGAATTATAAATACTGGTTTGACGAAGTCTTTTCTGGTAAACTTTTGAAAGAATCCCTTAACACTACTCATACACGTTGGTTTTTTAAATGGTTTCGACAAACGCTCTTTCTGTGCTTGAATCAATTCCTGAAGTTCTTTCGTAGCTTTGGATTCGGAACCTCTCAACCAGTAAAACGCCTTTTCGCTTTCCTCGAAGCGTTTCTTCGAAGCCAACCACGAAGGGCTTTCAGGCCAGGTACAGACGATGACAAAAGCCAGGATATGAGGAATCAGAGCATACAACGCCACTGTTCGCCAATGGCAGTAATGAGCTAAGACATGGACTATAGTGTTCCCTAAGCAGACTGCGGCGGTCTTAAGATTCAAGAACATTCCTCGATGTTCCGGGCTAGTGAATTCTCCAATCACAACTGCTCCTAAGGTTACTGTGGCTCCAGCTGTAATACCTCCAAGGATCCTTCCAGTCATGAGTAAAGGGATGTTTGTGGCGAAGTAGATGAAGAGCCAGCCAGCTGTGCCGGGGATGATGACAAACGCGTGGGAGATGCGGCGGCCGAGCCATTCCATAAGGAACGAAGATGCGAGGAATCCTATCATGCTGGCGAGGCCTACTGAAGACGCTGAAATGGTAAATTTTAGGTATTAGAGTATGAGCTATGGAGTACCTACTCTACACAATACTATGTTTTAAAGTATGTAGTAATTAATAAAATATATTCCGCCAACGCATTAGCTTGGCCATTTAAAGAGGTAATCTGCTGGGATTCTTAGGTACTGATCCACAGCAGTGGCAGGTTTAAAATGAAATGAAAATGAAATGAAAAATATTTATTGCCTCATAATGAAAAACACAAAAACATAAATATATACTCAACATTCAGCGCATAGGGCAAAAGGGGTAAGTTCAGCTTGTGCTGCGTACACATGTTGATGCGTCCGCAGCGCTGGTTTTCAACCCACCCCAGTTCCCGGAGATGTTTGATGATAAGGAACTTATTTACTCAAAGATTGAAAAATTATTAAAGTCTGTTATTCAGAAATATAATAATAGCAGGGTATTTATTGTATTAGCAACATTGCCGCGTTTCTTCGTGTAGGCTTTACTTTTAGCATTTATTTGTATCACAAATAAAGTTATGATAAAAATAATATGTTTTGCAATAGGTATTTACAATCCTTTATTTACTCAGGTTCAATGTCTTAGACATTGAGAGAGGTTGGAAATATGAAGTTTATTTTATATGTATATGTATAGGTAATGTATATAGATCTTCAAACAAACGAATCACTAACTAGAGTCGACGTAGACACACACTATGTGCCACTTTCGCCAAAAAGACAGTTTCATTTCATTAGCAGTTGACTTTTTTCTAGTAATTTCACAGATTTTCCCTTTCCACCCTTAATGAGTTGCAACACTTGCTACTTGCAAGTGTTATGTATAAATCGATTCATTCGAGAAGAATTCTGATGGCTATGTAAAATGAACCTAACTAGCTATACCTAACGTAGAAGCCGTGTGCAGATCAGCTTGGATTGGAGAGTTAGGGTCCTTCAGGGCTGGTAGCAGACAGGAAGGGTAGCTCAGCACCATGCCTTGCCCCAACATGTTGAGTAGCACCCCTGACACTGCCCATGTCTGAAAATTATTATATTTTTGTGTTCGTTTTTAATTCGAGATCAACAGGCAGTCGGGTCACCTGGTCTCCTCGATACATTAGCCAGACGGGTAAGTACTACAAAGTATCCTACCACTATGCTTAGGTTTCTTCACGATGTTTGTTTCTAATTTAGTCTTGTATTATACTATGTACTTAGGTAGGTATAATTTTGTGGGTAAGGTTTTTTTTCTATAATTTTTTATTGTTCTAGTTTAAGTGTTGAAGTAGTTTATTAAATTAGATACTTATCTATACTATACGTGGGACACTCAGAAAGTTTTGAGTAGCTAAAAAACTAACTTCTATGAAAAATATATTTTTATTAAATTTTTTCAAAGAACTCTCCACCATGCGTCTGAACCTATTTTCAAATAATTTTTTCCAGTCCTCCGCAGACACCTCTTCCACGGCCTTCTCAAACGCTGCTAGCGCGTCTTCCGACAATGAAAACTGTATCCCTTTGAGCAGATTTTTATTTTTAGGGAATAAAAAGAAGTCACACGGAGCCAAATCAGGACTGTAAGGATATCTGGGATACCCCCAAGACTCTGACCGGTGTGGAATCCAGGAAGTCCCTCGTTTTGATCGCAGAGTGCGCGGGCGCGTTGTCGTGGTGAAGAAGGACCCCGCGGAGCCCGGTGTTCGGTCGCTTGTTGCTCAATGCAGAAAAAACTTCTGGCAGGGATTTTGTGCTATACCATTCGGCGTTGATGCTGCTTTGGTCTCGAAGTGGAATTGAAATTAGGTACCCCATCAAAGTGAAGAAACTAGCGATCAACATTTTTCCTGCGCTCCTCGATCGCTTCACTTTCGTAGGCGTTGGTTCATTTTGGTTTTCTGGATCATATTGATAAATCCAGGATTCGTCACCTGTCACAATGGTAGGGGAGGCGAATAGGGGATTTCGGGATTTACTCGAGCGCGTCAGATTAACATAAGGGGGGCAACCTTGCACCTTGTGAAGTACTCTCACCAAATCTGAGCCCTCTATATAGTGTCGAACGTCTAGGTCCGTCAGATTAGTAAAAAAAAATCGATGGTTTGAAATACTCGAGCGCGTCAGATTAAGGTAAGGTAAGTTAGTTACATGCAAAATAGTGTACATTTCAATAATCTGACAATTTGGGCGTGACGAAAGAAAGTTGGAGACTTGCAAAGTTGCAAAAAAAAAACGTCACCTGGATTTTCTCGAGCGCGATTAGTTTTTTTTTTATTTTGAAGGAAAGTCACGAATCACGGAAATATCTTAATCTGCCGATTTGCACAAGCCGAAGTAGCTAAAATCATTATTAAGTGTATAGTCCAGGAATATTAAGAGTTTCACCTCAGAATGAGAGATAGTCACCTATTAACTTGTATAAACCTTTATTTTGACACCCTAAAACTTGTCTCAAAAGCTACTTATCATTGGGTGCCCGCGACTACTGATTTTTCAAGGTCAAAGGTCAAAAAATGATTTATTGCAAATATCTCGTTTCCTATGGGTTTTTTGGTATATGTATTCACAATAAATATTGTAGAAAATTAAATTCTCTACAACTTTTGTATAAACATTTTTTCGATATGTTGAACCATTTTCGAGATTTCGATATTTTTTATATATTTTTTTTTCAAACCGTCAGATTAAGGAAACTCCTCAACATAATTGTCAGATTATGGGTCAGTACAACAGGGCCATCAAGAAGAACCGCCTGTATAAAAATCTGACGCGCTCGAGTAAATCAAGGTCACGATTTTTTTTTTGCATTTTCAAAAATCGGCCCTGACTGATGGTCGCGTCCAAATCGTCAGTCTTTAAAATAGGAGCTACTGGAGGGTTCACTTAACATCCCTTATCAATGTCTGACGCGTTCGAGTAAATTTTTTTTTAAAATATTTTCGACCCCTTCGTACGCCCACCACGCAAAACGGCAGATTATTATTTTTCCGTTATCAGACAGACGTGGCGCGACTACCCTATTAATATCTGACGCGCTCGAGTATTTCTTGGTGACTGTTTTTTTTTACATTTTTGAAACCCTGTAGACGCTCCCCCCACCGCTGAAGGGGAAAATATCACATAACCTTTTTTTCTTTTTTCCACCTAATCTTCAAATTCCAGTAGGTCCCAAAGACGCTCGAGTAACTACAAATTTAGCATCATTGCCTCCCCTACCACAATGTCGTAAACGCGCCGTGACGAGCCTGCATGAAATTTTTGTATCATATCACTGCACCAATCCACAAGGGCCTGCTTCTGAGCTTCGTTGAGGTTGTGCGGCACCCAGCGGGAAACTATCCTCCTTACGCGAAGGTGCTCGTGCAAAATCTTGTGAACACTTCCTGAACCAATCAGCAGACTATGCTGAATCTCTTCGTACTTAATTCGTCTGTTTTCATGTTTTTTTTTTTACTGCCAACACACTTTTTTCGGTGACAGCCGTCGTAGGACGACCACTCCTTTGTTCATCCGCCAAAGTAAGACGACCGCGTTTGAACTCGCTATACCAGCGGCAGATGGTTGCTTTTGAAGGTCCTTCATCCATAAAAGCAATTCGAAGTCGATCAAATGACTCATCAGGTTTTAAGCCACATTTGAAATCATTGCACGAAAATGTTCTCGATGCAGATCCATTTTTTTTTGACAAGAAAATTTGAATTGGCTCTCAAAAAAATGCGGAGGGAAATTTGAAAATCGAACAGTGGTATTTTTACTTTTAAATAATCGAAGTTTTCCAAAATAATTACAAGTGGCCAGTGTCTTATACATAAAAACTTTTTGTCGCAAAACTTTCTGAGTGGCCTGGTAGGTACTAACTAATAATTATTATAAAGAGGTAAAGTTTGTGAGTTTGTAAGGTTGTAGGGGGTAATCTCTGGATCTACTGAACCGATTTTTTAAATTATTTTACCAATAGAAAGCCACGATATTTGTGAGTGTCATAGGCACGGAATAAGTCATAGGCTATATATTAACCCGAAAAATGAAAAGACCCCACGGGAACGTGGGTGAAACTATCTTCTGATATTTGTAAAATATTACTTTTGTGACCTACACAAGGTATATTCTCCCATGATATGTAGTAATTAAAACATCATCATCTGCCTGCCCTGTTCCCAATTAAAACATCATCATCTGCCTGCCCTGTTCCCAATTAAAACATCATCATCTGCCTGCCCTGTTCCCAATTAAAACATCATCATCTGCCTGCCCTGTTCCCAATTAAAACATCATCATCTGCCTGCCCTGTTCCCAATTAAAACATCATCATCTGCCTGCCCTGTTCCCAATTAAAACATCATCATCTGCCTGCCCTGTTCCCAATTAAAACATCATCATCTGCCTGCCCTGTTCCCAATTAAAACATCATCATCTGCCTGCCCTGTTCCCAATTAAAACATCATCATCTGCCTGCCCTGTTCCCAATTAAAACATCATCATCTGCCTGCCCTGTTCCCAATTAAAACATCTTCATCGGCCTGCCCTGTTCCCAATTAAAGCATCATCATCTGCCTGCCCTGTTCCCAATTAAAACATCATCATCTGCCTGCCCTGTTCCCAATTAAAACATCATCATCTGCCTGCCCTGTTCCCAATTATTTGAGACCGAAATACTAGGTATTTATTACATAACACAAAATATATTGCTCACTTGTTTCACGACCGGCGCCACCATACCTACACCTCGCGGATGGGACAGTCGTCCCAAAACTGCATACGAAAAATAGGATTCAAGTAAGTTATTCAAATTATTAACTTAAAAAGAAAAATTACGAAAAAATATGTAACTTTCAATGCGATGTCCCACAAGTTAATAAATTGATTGTAATAAGTAAATATTACCTAATCGCAGAACGATTTGTTTGTTATCAACATTTACAAAATCAATGCTTAGTATTGATTTGTATTGTGATAAAAAAGTTATATCAGTTGAGTGACGTTTTCATAAAAGTATTTTTCAGTATTTTGCTGCAAAATTAGATCAAACTACTGTGGAGGAGTGAGGTTAACTCAGTGGTTTGGATAGTGACGTCGGATACCGCAAGCTTGAGCTTTTGGTGAAGGAAAACATCGTTAGGAAACTTTGTGATACTCAACTGGGTGGCTACCACTTTTAAGATGAAAATCTGTCTGTTGGTGTGTTCCGACAGTTGCACTTGAGAGCCAGTTGACTTTAAGGCGTTGAAAAAAATCAAGAACAATTGTGAAGCGTGTTCTCATAAAAGTCACATTAAATTGCGCTCAATTACATACCTTACCTATGTTATAGAAATCAGTACTTTACTTATTTATTTCTTTTTATATTTTCTGCTA
The DNA here is from genome assembly GCA_951361185.1 of Ochropacha duplaris. Lineage (NCBI taxonomy): Eukaryota > Metazoa > Arthropoda > Insecta > Lepidoptera > Drepanidae > Ochropacha > Ochropacha duplaris. The sequence continues at coordinate 531,917 of OX592715.1, read as the reverse complement.
TGCATTAATATCTAGTATCTATATCATTTTATGTGTTACTTACTTCTGCCCCACGGTTTCACCCACATATGTATTCTGATAAAAAGTACTTAGCCTCAGTAATAATCTAGCTTTCTATTAGTGACCGAATATTATAAATCCGATCAGGTTTCGGAGATTATCTTCAAACTTACAAACTCTACCTCTTTATATAATAATATTAGTAAAAAAATCAGGAATTTCTTACCCAATATTGGAATAGTAAGTTTGATAATGTGCTATCTCTTTATTCGATAAATCGTAGTCAGTCAGACGTCTATAATTTTGTTTTATGAAAACATACCTCATCGACTTATAATTTAATTATTTCTATAAATATATTAATAACACACGACCATCACGTATCGTGCAAGTATTTATTCAAATAAGATAATTAAAAAAAATACTATTTTTTTAATTCATAAATCCCATCACACTAGGATAACTATCGAGGTCCTTTTATTCCTCTAAGGGTCTTTACATACGGTCTGTATTTGGCTTGCAAGCCTAAATTACATTGCTATGGGATGTAGTATTTCTTTCAGTTAATTTCCTTTGTCACAATTCTAATAGGGTTGTGTCCTAAAAAACTCTATTTAGTCCGTCAGTTAGATTACCAAAAAATATTGGACACGTATTTTTTATTTTGTTCCGTAAACGAAAAATGACGAGGATACAGTGCGTTGAAATTTCGCGTGACGTCACACCGTGGTACAAATTTTACCACGAAGTGACACAAGCCCCCACTCCTATACTTTGATGCGCTATAACTTTGTATATTTTTATTGATTTGATAAAGCAAAAAATACGTGTCCAATATTTTTTGGTAATCTAACTGACGGACTAAATAGAGTTTTTTTAGGACACAACCCTATTAGAATTGTGACAAAGGAATCTCACCGACGGACTAATTAGAATTCATTTTTATTGACCACTACCCTATTGTTGGTAATCCTTTAAACAATATGGATTAGAATGATGTGATTAGTACCTATATCTGATTAACATTTGATAGCGAATCATTTAAATACCTTTGGTTTTAGTGACATTTACAACGAATTATGTTATGAAGTACCTAAAACTGAACTGAAGTACCTACCAAATCAACTTGATCGTCCATTAGTACATTACATTAGTTATTCTTATGTGCGAGTGTTTGTCACTGAACTCCTCCTAAACGGCTGGTCCGCTTTTGATGTTTTTATGTGTGTACTCTTGATGGTTTAGATTCACAATTGTACATCGTAAGTGGCGCTGCAGTCGAGTTTTTGTTTATTTTTATTTGCAAGCCAGGACTTGCAGAACGTTGAATTTTATGTACCTAGCTGTATTCTTTACTATTATAGGTATTTCTTTCAATGGTGTTTACATTTTCCCTTAAAAACTTTCCATTGTAGTGCTGCTTGAAGATATTTCTATTAGGAATAAGTATCTTTATGGTCTTGTAGATGATGTGGTTTTACTTATAGGTATAAAAAATTATCTGAAAATTGCTGTGACATCATACATTTATAGTGCACGGTTCAAACGGTTGCTGTTCGTGCTCTCTACTCACTCTCTACTGCATCAAAGTCAGACCAACCAGCGTATCAGTGTCTGACCTGACCTTTATATTTTTCCACAAAATTCCTAAAGCCTACCTGAGTAATTACTATGAACATAAGTACAGTTAATCCCTTATTATTTGGATAAGGACGTTTTATAGTAATTTATATCATTTATTTGTTTAGGTCTTTGAACTGATAATGATGCCGTTGAATGTCGTGATATCAAGTCCAATAGTGAGCTTGCTTTTTAGGGTTCCGTAACTATACAAGGAACCCCTGTAGATTCGACATGTCCGTCCGTCTGTCTGTTTGTGTGTGTTGTAAACTATAACGGCGATGTCACTCAAAGACCATGTACCTATCTCATTTAATAATTTACACAAAAAATAAGTTTTTTTTTATAAATATGTACCTTTTTTTTCATGGGGAAATCCTCATGGATACCTGGCCGCTTGAGGGGGCAGCTGGTCGGGTTAAGGCAGACTAAAAACTGACTTACTGGCTAAAACCCCACGGTGTTTCTACAGCTCGCTGCTGGAGGCTGGATATACAGGGGCACCGAAGCATTCGTCCGAATAGTTAATATATATACAAGACATTTGTACATTTGTATTTAAGAATAGCAATTTATTTACAAAAAATAAAGAAACCCACAATTTTAATACACGCCATAAAGACAGATTACACCTACCACCTTCAAGAATAAAAATGCTTAACTGCAGTCCTTACTACATGGCAGTAAAAATATACAATAAGTTACCCTCAAACATCAAATCTGAATCAAAATATAACCAATTTACAAAAAAAAATAAACAGTTTTTAGTTAATAAATGTTTTTATACAATAGAAGAATATCTTAACGATTAGGTTTGTTTATGTTTTATTTGTTCGTAAAATTATTATTATTATTATTACTTACTGGAATTATTATTAGTAGAATTATTTATTTAAATATTGTAAATTCTTAAAAAAATATTTGTTTAAATTTGCTATACCTGAAAAAGGTCGCAAAGTTTTTAAGTACTGTGTAATATTATAAGATCTATGTATGAGACACTTAGTAGCAGAATAAATAAATGAAAATGAAAATAAATAGTTCTCAACTTGAGTTTGAGGTAGGTAACCTCAAATACATTAGCAGCACTGCAGTAATAAAAAATATTTAAATCACAATTTTGCGATGCCCCTACATTAGTGTCCCCCCGGGGACGCCCAGAGCTGAGGTTAATGCCCCTTTCGGGGGCGCCCTCAAGCCTGACGTCTTAATTAGGTAACTCACCCCGGCTGAGAGCGCCATCCATCTAGCTAGGCCGTCAAAAAAAACAGGAGTTTTGACTATCTGCTTTTAAAATTCCTATGTTTAGTGACGCTAAGTATTATGTTTTTTACAAAAGCTGATACACACATAATATTTACCAAAGCAATGAAACCTGCGAAAACAAGCTTAGATCAATTTATTAAGTAGTAAAGATAATTACATCTGTTAAACTAACAAATATTAATCTATTTAGATATGAGAGTTATTATGTTTTATGTTTTTTAATAGCGCTAAAGTGGCGAACAAGCATACGGTCCACTTCATGGTAAGCGGTTACCATAGCCTATAGACGCTTCATCAGGGATATCTCCCGCACGTTGCCGAGATTATTTACTATGGGATGAAATTTGAAATCGCAAATAGAATACCTATAGCAAAAGCGGTAATCTTCAAGTAAGTTTCAAAAAGAAGTCATCAAAATTATCCATAACAGGTTATTGGTTACAAGATGCTTTGCTTCACCTGCGATAAAAAGCCGATATAATAGGTCTTTACCTATGAAATTGCCGTTCTGCAGTACTGGCCAATTCAAATCAAAATAATTTTTGTTTGTCTAAGAATTCTAATTTCAAATTAATTTTATTTAAAAAAAAATGTTTTTATTTTCAAAAGTACCTAGTCATTTGTTTATTGATTAGTGTAACATTTTCATAGCATTTCAATCTTTTTCGTCATCATGTATACGTTAAAAATTCGAGTAATTATGGAATATGAGTACCGTCGTGGCAGCAACGCGGCACAAACGGCACGCAACATCAACGACGTTTACGGACGTTAGCGTCTACGTTAGCCCTAAACGAAAACTTACCCCTAGAAAAGTGATGGTCACTGTTTGGTGGTCTAGCGCCGGTGTGATTCATCACAGCTTCTTACCAAACGGGGTGAGCATTACTGCAGATGTGTACTGTGAAGAACTGAACACAATGATGGAGAAGCTGGCACATGGTCGATCGCTCGTCTTCGCTGCTCCTACACGACAACGCGCGACCTCATACTGCACAGCAGACGGTCTCCAAGTTGCAAGAACTGGGGTTGGAAGCTCTTCGTCATCCGCCCTACTCACCAGACCTTGCGCCTACAGGCTACTACTTTTTCCAGAATTTGGATAACTTCTTGGCGGGAAAAAAATTCAATACCCGAGAGGCAGTACAAAATGCCTTTGAAGAATTTGTTGCCGATTTCTTTAAGAAGGGCATCAATAAACTGCCACTGCGTTGGCAAAGATGCATTGATTGCATGGGTGATTACTTCGTAAGACGTTGAATTCGTTGATTACAAATAAAAAATACATGAAAAAAAATCGTTTAAATTTTTCCATACAAAATGGCAATTTCATAGGTAAAGACCTAATAGTATTAAAATAGGTTTAGTATTTTATTGTAATAGGTTCGGTTTTGAAGCCCTGTAAATAATAAGCAGACGACCAGAATCACACTCTCTTTCATATATTAAACTAGCTGTCCCCCTCGGTTGCACCCGCGTTCCCGAATGATCTTGTACTTTCTCTCTTCTTCCAGAATATAATCTATTTGTGTGCAAAGTTTTATCAAGATCGGTTTAGTGGTTTCGGAGTTCATCGCGGACCAACACAGTGACACGGTTATATTCATATCAAGTATGTCTTCATGAATTTTTAATTTGTTTTGATCATAATATGAAAATTTTGTTATCATGATTGTGAATGACCTTGTTGATGATTACAACTGAAAGGTAACAACAATGCATTGTATTAAAAAAAACTTGGGTGGCAGCAGATGGTAGTCACACGGAGAGTAGAGTTATTATTTACTTGCTTTTGCCCATAATACGTTGAAGATCTTAGGTTTGAATCTTGAGCTTGAGCGAAAACATCGAGAGGTGACCATAGCATGGTGGCAGGGCACTTTTTAGTAGACTCGACTGGCTGGCTACCACCATCATGTTGAAAAGCTCCTGTGTGTTAGTAATTGCACTTGAGAACCAAACTTCAAGACATTGCAAAAAGGCTGACAACACTTAATAATCGCCCTGGTATTGCTAACGTGTATATAGGCGACAGTAGTCACTTAACATCATATACTTGTATATAACATAAGCTTGCGTTCTCATACATTCTGCATAACTCACACATTAAGGCGATGATAGCTCAGTGGTAAGTGACGTCGGATACCGCGGCGAAGGTCGTGGGTTCGAATCCTACAATGAGCTTGAGCTTTCGGTGAAGGAAAACATCGTGAGGAAACCATAGCACGGTGGTAGGGTACTCTGTAGTACCCGACTGGCTGGCTACCGCCCTCATGTTGAAAATCTGTCGCCAAGTACCTATCGGTGTGTTCCGACAGTTGCACTTGAGAGCCAGTTCCCATCTAGGCTTTGTGTGCTTACCACCTTCGGCCACATCATTACTTACCATAGTGAGATTGTAGTCAAACACAACCCTATCCAGAATTAAAAAAAAAACATTTATAGACAATGAAAAGACTCAAGATGATACATACATACTCCGGAAAAATCTAAGGCCTTGAAAGTCCTGGTGAACACACGCCAAAATCGCACAAAAAAGAATAGGAGGGTATAAATAAAACATGAAGTTAATATACTCATCTTCATTAATCACAGTTAAGCATAGTTTTAACACTATTTTAATATAAATTACTTAATATTACCTTAGTAGTCAAACATGTTTCACATAACCTAATGATCAACCATGATCAAAATCACATCATTATATCCTACCTTATAGGTTTTTTGTGCTTAAACCTACAACCACATCATCACTTACCTTATTAAGTTTGTGGTCATATACTGATCTTTTCAAAGAAAAATATTCGTACAAGTCATCAAGAATATTTAAGTAATCATTTTCAATTTCACCTCAGCATCTTTATCAATCCTTTCTTTAAATTTGCCATGGTTGAAGTAATCTTCGATCTCCTGAAGCGTTCTATCCTTAGTCTCTGGTAAAGTGAAGTACATTATAACCAGAGATAAACCCATTACAGTGCCAAAGACAGCAAAAGTACCGTAGACTTTGATGCTAACTAGCAAATGTGGTGTTAACTGTAAACCTAGCATGACACATAGAGACAAGCAGACTCCAGAGACTGCTGATCCTGCTCCTCTATGAGCTAAAGGAAATAATTCACCCAGTAATGCTAAAGGTATGGGAGTACAGCCCAAATTAACAAGAATAAAGTAAACAACAAACATTCCTATCGGTATCCAAGCTCGATCTTTAGAAATAATATCTCTAGATGCTAAGAAAAGATACAAACAAACAGCCATAAGGACAAAAAATGCTGCAAATCCCGTTGCAAATAATAAGGTGCGTCGTTTCATTACTTTAACTAGAACCGAAGAGAATATTGCGCTGGCTGTAATGATCAGATCTATGCCTAATGTATACACAAAAGATTGTGAAACGTCACCTGTTATTTCACCAATAATTTGTAATGCGTACGCCGGAAATAAATGGCGTCCACACATCTCTAACAAAATCACACCAAAGAAAATGATGAATAATGGTTTTAAAAAGTCTTTTCGCGAAAATTTTATAAATAACTCCATGATATTATCACAGAATTTCGTTTTCTCAACTTTTTTGGATGCTTTTTCCATTTGTGCTCCTATCAATTCCTCTAATTCTTTGAAAGATTCCGCACTCCTTCCTCTCAACCAATAAAATGCTTTCTCACTCCTCTGGTACTGCTGTCTTGAAGCCAACCAAGCGGGGCTTTCGGGCCATGTAAAGATAATCATAATGGATATCACATGAGGCAGTAAACCGATCAAGGCAATCGTCCTCCAGTGGTAATAGTGGCCCAAAATATGAACAGCAGTAGTTCCTATACAAACTGCTGCTGTTTTAAGGTTTAGAAAAATGCCCCGGTATTTCGGGTCTGAGTATTCACCAATGACGATCGCACCTAAGGAAACTGTGGCTCCGGCAGCTATGCCACCCAGGACCCTGCCAGTCATCAGCATAGGGATGTTGGTGGCGAAGTATATGAACGCCCAACCGGCGATTGCAGGCAGGATGACCAGTGCATGAGCTTTTCTTCTACCGTATAAGTCCATTATTATTGAAGAGAATAAGAAGCCGGGGACACCTGCCAGTCCAGCTGATGAAGCTACAAAAAAACATTAATGATCAAAAATTTATCAATATATATAATAAGAAGTCATTTGGAACTGGTTCCTTAAAGAACTTAGGGTACTTCGTTCGTAGTATTCAACTGGCTGGCTACCACTTTCAAAGACCTATAGTATGTTCCGGCAGTAGAATTTGAGAGCCAGTTGATTTCTATGCAATCCCCTTGGTATAGCTATTTGTCCATAAACGACAGTAGCCAATTACTTTCACGTGACCCGCCTACGTGCTGCAGACTTTTGATTTAAAAAAGAACTAAACGATTGGATTAAACATAGACATAGATTATTAAGAAAATAATAATTAATTATTAGTATGTAGTTTTATTTTAACCTCAATAAAATAAAGTTTTTTCACTCCTCTTGCTTAAAAAGACCGTCATTGTAGCGTACCAGAGCGAAGAAAAAATTGCAATTCTTCCTCCAGGGGAAAAAGTTTATTTTATTTTATTTTTGTGTGTCAAATGACAATGAGCCTACAAAAACGAAAAAGTCTTTAGTCCTAAATAGAATAATCATGAATAAAGACTCGACTTATTACTGTTTCATAAAAAAAGAACTTCATTTTAATTTTGAAAATGGAACTAAAATCGGCGATCTCTGGTAGAAATTAGTTGCGGCTACAGAAGAAACAAAAAAAAGACATTATATACTATATATATATTTCATATTGTATTGGATTGTTTTATTTTCTCGCAATCGTAGTGAAAAGTATAGTGTAACACACGGCGCTAAAACCCATTAAAACTCGGTTTCTATTTACTCCCTCGCTAAAGCTACCTCGTATATAATGGGTCATTTTAGCTCCTTGTGTAACAATTTTCTATTGTTTTGAGAATTGCTATATCAATAAATCAATACCTAACTATGTTGATTATATTCCTATGCAAACAAATGAGGTTATCTCTTTCTTTATAAGGTATCAATATATTTTTGCTGATAAAATTAGGAACAACATTTCCGTTCAACCTTCAGTTTATTATAAAAAATGCGTCGTAAAATAATATTCAAACTGGCTGGAAAGTGAAATGAATCCCTAATACCTAAAAGACATAAACTAAACATTTATTTTATGGCGATGATTGCTCAGTGGTAGTCTCATCAAATACCGTGATTAAGGCTGACTGTTCCAAATGTTGCACTTGCGAGTCATTTGCCTAGCTATTGTGAAAAATTGTCATCATATTGGCCATCGACCCCACGACACAATGGTGACAGTAGTCACTTCACATCAGTTGACCCACCAACCTGCTTGGCAGACTTCTGACATGGAAAAAACAGGAGAACCGATTTTGATGAATTTTGGTATGGAGATATCTCGAACATTGGAGAAGGAATGCCATGCTATTAAGCATCTTAAGTGGGTGAGAAAGAGTTGAATTGGTTCCACGATAAACAAATTTCATGTAGGTACCTAACCAAGATGCTGTATCCAAATCCGCTCTAATTGAAGACTCAGGATCCTTCAGCGCTGGTAGTAGACTGGTGGTGTAGCTGAGCAGCATACCCTGCCCAACCATGTTGCTCAACACAGCTGATACTGCCCATGCCTGCAAACAAGTTCAAACAGCTATAAATACAGCCATGAAATGCGATTTATTCCTTGTCTAGCTAGTTGGATGGCGCTGACAACCGGGGTAGCTACCTAATTAAGACGACAGGTTTGAGGGCGCTCCCAAATGGGGTTTTAACCTCAACTCAGGGCGTCCCTGGGGGGACAATAATCTGGGTTAAAGTAGAGCTTGTTTATAGCTAATTTTGTCATGTGAAACTTAATCCGAAATGTATTTAATTACCGATTTAATTTACTTTACACACATGACTGTTTTATAATATAAAATAGGGTTTATAATAATAAGCACAATTTACTGATGTACCAAAAAACTTTAACGTGATTCATATAAATGCGCAGAGTATTCCGGCCCACTTCCACGATATGCTGGCGTCTTTTGATTGCAAAAATATCCATGCTATATTAGTATCAGAGTCTTGGCTCAAACCCTGCCTTCCTTCTACTTCCTATTCTTTGCCCGGCTTTCAATTAATACGTAACGACCGCACCGGTAGTGGTGGTGGTGGAGTAGCTATTTACCTTCGTGCGTATATACCTTATACTGTGATCAGCACATCAGCTCAACCACCACTTTCTGATGCTGGCGAGCACCTATTTGTTGAAGTTCTCCTCTCGCACTCCAAAATTCTACTTGGAGTTTACTATAGTGCTTCGTTACGTATTAACTACTTTTCGTCTTTTGAAAAGATTTTGGAAGATCTTACCCCTCTATATAGCCATAATATTATCATGGGTGACTTTAATACCTGTCTTTTAAAAAATGATTTCCGTTCTTCTTCACTTGTATCCGTTATCCAATCCAGCAATATGCATATTCTCCCCCTCAATGCTACTCATCATTTTCCAAATTCTATTCCCTCACTTCTTGACCTAATGATAGTATCGTCTCCCCAGCATATTGCAAATCACGGCCAGCTATCGGCTGATGCCTTTTCGTATCATGACCTGATATTTCTATCTTACAAAATTCGTCCTCCAAAAGCTAAGCCCAAAATTATCCTTCAGCGTAATTTTAGTGGTATGGATCAGGAAGCTTTTCTTAATGATGCTCGTGGCATTGATTGGTCACCAGTAACGAGTGCTGTGACTGTAGACGAGCAGGTAGCAATGTTTAATTCTTTGGTGACACAATTGTATGATAAACATGCCCCTCTACGAGCCATTAAACTCAAACATCTTCCAGCACCTTGGCTAACAGACGAGATCAAACTTTTGATGCATAAAAAGGCAGCCGCTAAAAGTAAATTTAAGAACCGACCTAGTGAGCTTAACAAAGCCAAATATGTAAAGTTCCGCAATCGCTGTAATATGATGTGTAGGGATGCGTTACGTCGCCATGTTCACGAATCCGTTGAAAATGAAGACCCAGCTAAAGTCTGGAAATTTCTTAGGTCATTGGGAATTGGTAAGTCACATCACGAATCTATTCCAAACAATTTAAACATTGATTCTCTAAATATTTATTTTTCCTCTTCAATTGACATCAATGATTTAGTGAAAAACACTACTATTCGCTGCCTTTCAGAATTACCAATTCCTAACTATTCACCTTTTGTATTTAATCAATTATCCGCTTGTGATGTTAAGAGGAGCATACTGTCTATCACCTCTAATGCTATAGGTGGTGATGGTATAAGTCGCAACATGTTGGTGCCAATCCTTGACATTATCCTTCCCATCCTCTGTTTCCTTTTTAACAACTCTATTTCTGATGGAGTGTTTCCTTCTACCTGGAAAGACGCTCAACTTATTCCTCTTCCTAAAAAAGCTAACCCAAAATGTTTCTCTGAATATCGTCCTATTTCCATTCTTCCGTTCCTATCCAAGGTCCTCGAGCGCCTCGTTTATAACCAACTCAGTAAATTCCTTTCCATTCATGATCTATTTAACCCATTCCAATCTGGTTTCCATCCTGGCCACAGCACAGTTACCACTCTGATTAAAATCACAGATGACATTCGTCTTGGCATGGAAACCGGAAACCTTACGGTGCTAACATTGTTGGACTTCAGTAATGCCTTTAACAGTGTTAATTTTGACATTCTCCTATCTTTACTTCGCTCTCCATCGGTGATTGATTGGTTTCACAGTTATCTGTATGGGCGCAGGCAGCGCGTTCGCCTCGAGGAGAATTTCTATTCGTGGTGTGACGTGTCTGCTGGCGTACCACAAGGCGGCGTTTTATCTCCTCTTCTTTTTGCAATCTTTATTAATTCCATTTCTGATAACCTTTCTTCTTCCTACCATCTATATGCAGACGATCTTCAAATTTATTCGACATCGCCTCTAACTAAGTTAAATGAAGCTATTCAAAACTTGAATTCAGACCTGTGTCGCATAACTGAGTGGAGTGAAGCCTTTGGATTGAAAGTTAATCCTATCAAGACACAGGTGATGATTGTAGGCAGCTCAAGGTTAATATCTAGGATAGACTGGGAAACACTTCCCAAGGTTTCTTTTGATGGGGTTATTATTCCTTACAGTGAGTCTGTGAAAAATTTGGGTCTGATAATGGACCGCTGTATGAGTTGGAAGCCTCAGCTGCAAGCCACAAGTCGCAAGTTATTTGCGTCAGCAGCCTCATTAAATAGACTTCGTAACTTTCTTCCTATTGCCACTAAAATTGCTTTAGCTCAATCTCTTCTGCTTCCAGTTCTTGACTACGCCGACGCCTGCTATCTAGATCTCACGGAGGACCAGCTTAATAAGCTTGAGCGACTTCAAAATTTTTGCATAAGATTCATATTTGGCTTACGCAAATATGATCACGTATCACACTTCCGTTCTCAGCTCAAGTGGCTTCCTATACGTTTTCGCCGGAATTCTCACATACTCTCTCTGCTCTACAATATATTGTTCAATCCTTTATCCCCGCGCTATCTTCAGGAACGTTTTGAGTTCCTTCACTGTTCTAGTTCGTTCGTAAGGTCATCAGTAGATCTTTGTCTTAAAACACTACTAATAATAGTACTTTTTATGATGGATCATTTACGGTACGAGCTGTTCGCCTATGGAATGCGTTACCTATTTCAATTAGACGATCGCCGTCTCTGAACATCTTTAAAGACCGTGTAAAAAAGTATTACCTCTCCATTTAATTGTGCTCTGCTTCTATTTCATTTGGTTACCCCTGTATATATTTATATGATTATGTATGTATCTATGTATGTATATATATATATATGTATCTATGTATGAGTAGTGTATTTAAATGTGCAAAATATGTATTTATTCCTATTGTTTTAAGCATGCTCAGCCATCTTTTATTTTCAATTAAATCCTCTCCATCCAAAGGTTGCCTGGTAGAGATCGCTGTTAGTGATAAGGCCGCCCATTGTGACACTGACTATGCTATGACTGTCTTCTATTTTGTTGTTTATCTTGTACTAAGTACAAACTCAGCAGAGCTATGGAAACCACATAACTGATATAAAAAAAAATGCGTCGGCGGCTGCTTTCGGCGCGTGTCGGCGGCTGCAGTCGGCAACATGCTAAGTGTTGACCTGCGAGATTTGGATATGACTATCACTCTTATGTAGAATATGCTTACATAATAACCGAATATCATGTAACTGCCTAAGTTTGGAATACGTAACAAAGGTTAGATAATTAAGATTTATTATAGATAACAGATTTAACTGGAAATTACATGTGAATAGTGTATGTAATAGGTTACGAGCAATCTTTTGTAAGTTCTATCATCTTAAAATAATATTTAAAACAGTAGCAGCCTGTATATGGTCTACTATGCACTAGCAGAGTGGTTATACGTATGGAATTAATTTATGGTCTTACATTTTTTTTTTGTTGCTGGCAATCTTCCTTTTAGGATATTTCTGCCAATGTCAAAGTATTTGAAATGGTCTTGGTCTATTTGTCACATTTTTTTTTTACATAAGTTTTAGTACTTTTAGTCAATACAAAGTCGTTCAATCGCATACATTTTCTTCAGTTTTAATTTCTTCTTTCATGTTATAGTCACATTCTCAAACTCACTGTAATGTCTAGTCCTCGTCCATGCATGTCCAGTCAAGCTTTAGTGAAATAGGCGGTAGTTCCACTAAAACATTCACGGACTTTTTGGAACAACCTGGAAAGTCACGATACACGTTTTCATTTCATTTCACTTCACTTGTGCACTTAAATTGATCATTATTGGATAAAACACCACCGAAATTATTCAATAAAACTCAAAATACACGAATTTAATGAAAATAAAACGAAAACGCAACGTCACTCTGCAAGTTCCCCAACTTCAAATTAGTTTCTTAAAAATGTTAACAGATACAAAAATAAATGCAAAGATGATTTTTCCCCATTGTAAAATACTGGCAAAAGATGAAAAAATAAACTACTTACATGCAATAGAAACGTATTATAGTGATAAATATAGTGTAAGAGTAACAGTAAATGTAACACCAGATCTAAAACTAAGGGGAGATTAGTTGTACCAAAGATTAACAAAATATTACGGAAAATAGAACCAGAAAATATGTGATCCCCAAACTATGCAACATGTGTCCTGATAGACTTTTAAATTATAAGAGAGTTAAATGTAAATTAACGTTAAAAAGGAAACCTACATATTGGAGAGGTAATTGTTTTAAGTATAGAATGGATAGATAATTATGTTATTTATACATATATATATATATATGAGTACCTAGCATATAGAAAGGGTCGCCTTTGAGAAAATAAATTTAAAAAAAAATCTTAAACTAACCTGTTTAAATAACGGTGCCACCATTTTTGGACCCTCACATATCAAATATCACAAGCACACTGAATTAAGTAAAGCATAACGCAAACACTCACAGATTACTTTCAACACAGTTTTATTGCAAAATTATAACATTCTAGATAATCAGGCTTAATGCAAATAAAATAATATTTGTGTACGTTATAGTTGCGTTAGATAACTGTGCGATAGCAAGGTGTATTATATATTCTTTAATAAAGTAATATCCTAGGACATTGTTCGAAAGTGGCTTTCAACTCTTACTTTACTATACGGAAGAATTATTATCATTTAACAATATCTAGACTTGATATTTTTTTATTTTTTTATTCTGGATAAGCTTGTGTTTGACCACAATCTCACCATGGTAAGTGATGATGTGGCCGAAGGTGGTAAGCACACAAAGCCTAGATGGGAACTGGCTCTCAAGTGCAGCTGTCGGAACACACGGATAGGTGCTTGGCGACAGGTTTTCAACTTGAGGGTGGTAGCCAGCCAGTCGGGTACAAAGTACCCTACCACCGTGCTATGGTTTCCTCACGATGTTTTCCTTCACCGAAAGCTCATGCTCATTGTAGGATTCGAACCCACGACCTTCGTCGCGGTATTCGACGTCACTTACCACTGAGCTATCATCGCCTTTAGATTTTAGATTCTTTTAATTTGGTTACAACACAACACACTCTTATTATTATTAATTTTTTACACTTGTCTATTTTTTAGTTTAATTATGTTTTATTTGCTGTATTTAATCCTGATAAAATATTATGTTAAAATATGTCAGCTGGGGATTCCTTTGTCGTTTTAATGTTTAATCGTATCCAGGTCTCCACGATACAGGCTTTGCCTAGTGTGGGGATCGTCAGATATATGTTATTAAAAATCTGGTTCTACATGAACACACAAAGAGTACTAAATAATATTAACGTTGTGCTATATTATGTTTTAGCTTTAAGTTGTATTTGTGTAGTAAATAAATGCTTTTTTCATTTCATTCTGCACGCGGCCATTTTATCCCAATCTATATATAATGTTTTTCAGAGGTTGTTACTGGTGTCATTGTCCTTCTATTACATTTTCTTTGTCCACTCAGAATCAGTCTGGTTTTTTTTTTATGTCACAAGTGACAACAGGCAGAGGCAGGCGGCTCACCTAATGGTAAGTGACAACCGTCGCCTATAGACATTGGCAATACCAGGGATTGCTAATGTGTTGTACACTTTATTACAATGACTTAAAGGCGATAAGGTTAGGTTAGATAAGGGAGCTGGTTTCGATAAGGACCTGCAATGCTATTCTGTAAGAACGTTTGTGTATCTCGAAAGATGAATCTCTGGTGAGATATCAATGTCGCATTCTGTAAACTTCGAATGACACTTCACTTCGCAAGTGCGTACCAAATGTTTATATGATGCCAAATCAAGGTCGTGTGAGCTCGCTCGTCTAAATAAGGCTCGGCATCGAGTTTGTATTGCTGATTCTGTGTCCCCCCGGCGACGCCGAGGATCGTCCCTCATTCGGGGGCCTGAAAAAAATTTACCCTGTATATTTATGCTATTTTCAAAAACGTGCAGAACAACTTTTTTCATTAGGACCTATTGGGTAAACACACTGGTAGATACAAATGAAATGAACTTATCTATTCCTATAATTTTTCCGATTCCACATTGAATAAAATATGATGATTTTATGATGGAAGAGCGAGGTAGTAGGACTTTTCTATTGCCAAGAGAAGATCTTCTGCCAAAATAAAAAAAAATTGTGATGTTGGAACCTATATCGAGATCGCCCCCCACACTTTGATAACGCGATGTAGAATTATAGTGTTTTTATGTATTTTTGTTTTTGCTAAACAATAACTAAGCTAACTCCAAAAATGTTATCTTGCTGAGTTTCTTGCCGGTTCTTCTCAGTTGTCTGAACTTGTCTGGCCGAACCGGTGGTAACTTCTGTAGCTCGATATTCATGCCATCTTGGGGCCTAAACTCTAAACAGAATAAATGGTTTTGAGTCAAGGTTTTAATTAATCGTCTTCATTTTAACATACATTAACTTCGATCAACAATAGCAATAAAAAATGTAAAACGAAATTTTCATACAAGTAGGTAAAAAAAATCTGCTACTTAAATTATAGTAATTCTTACGTATACCAACAGATGGCGTTAAGTAGGTTAAAATATTATTCAGAATATTTCAGAATTCTTGAACTACGACTGTAGTGACCAAACCATTGCTTTAGTGGATAAAAGCGAATATGCGTAGGTTATAACACGTTATTATTACGTTAATAAGGTTCAATTCACAACTTCAATTATGAATATTGTGTGTACTGTGACATTGATTTCTTAGTGATGTGATTCATCGGTAACCTAAACATTCGGATATTGAGAATATTAGTATTTTTCAATCAGATAAGCCTACAAAAACGTGTTTATCCTTTTAATCCAATACCGGTCTTACTTTTACTCAATAACTATTTTCATCAGAATCTTAGATTAATTATCTACAAAATATAATAGTTCTGGTTTACTGGCCACATTTAAATACCTAATTAAGGTGGCAAAACTAAATAAATAAAAAGTAAGTAGACCATGATACCTGCTTAAGTACATGCATGTTGAATGTGGCAGCCATCGCCCTCCTATCCTGGAAAAGCCAAGCAAAAAAAGGAAAATGAAATTTGGCACGTCACATCTCTATTAGGTTCAATTAATAACTTTAATCGCGATTAATATTTTGTTTTTGGGACGATGGTCATATTCGCGATCCAAAGAGATAAAAAAATGTGGTAGTTAAAAACGTGTCAAAATCCAAAATAGATCTTAAGACTTATACCGAACTAGTGGGCCCAGCAGACGTTGTCCTGCCCTGAAATTAAAACAGAACATAGAACCCGATTCCAGCGACACCTACCGTGTCAAATTTGTGAATCTAAACCATCTGTAATCTGTCAGCCCGATCTCGAGACATGTCAAAAAGTCGTTCAATACAAAATGTATGACAAAAATAATTGTCTTCATTTTTTTTTGTGCATTTATCTTATTTTTTAATAGTTATTCTGCTATTCCGGGCGGAGACGAATCTAACAAATCAAAAACATGAAAATCGGTCCAGCCGTTCTCGAGTTATAAACATGACTTTCTTTTATATATATGTATAGATATCCGCCTCTCATCATCCGAATATCCGCAACATTCGGTCACACGCGCACCCCATCTCTATTAAACAAGTACCACGGATCAAAATACTCTACAAACATGGCATTATGCCAGTACTACTGCTTTTAACACTCTCATACATTACTCGTCTGTTTAAATATTTTTTTTAATTTAAGTGTTGTGATACGGCAATGTATCACGCTTCGTAAATCTGCAACGTAATAAATTTTTGTCAATGTAGTGATAATGTAACGTTGTAAAACATGAAAGTACTTAATCAGATCTATCGATGATTATAATATTGAGTATCTATCGATAACAGTTGTCGATGTAGAATGTAGACCTTCGAACAACTGTGTCAGGTTTACAAACAAATTGCTTCAGTGCGGTTTAACTAGGGTGGTCGTGTCAGAATGAATATTGTCGTGCCTATAAATGAACATGGAGAAAAAATATAAATGGATTACGCCCTTCAAGAAACAAGTGAGTTTGAATTCGAATTTAGAATTGTGGAATCGAAATTTGAAACTATTCAAAGTTGAGGAAATGGATGTACCGGGTTGAAAGGTTGATAGTCGATGCGATTTTAAATTTAGAATTCGTTATTGGGTATTATTTAGCGGATATTATTTATTGTTTTTTTTTTAAATTCTGGATACAATCTCACCATGGTAAGTGATGATGTGGCCGAAGGTGGTAAGCACACAAAGTCTAGATGGGAACTAGATTAATTCAATTAAATTATTGAAAATGTCAACAGCCATGTAATTTTAGCTGTAAATAATTCTTTTTTTTTTCTGGCCTGGGAAATCATAGATTTATTTTCTTCATGTATAAATTACTAATACTCTTTGGTACTTACCGACATAATGTTATGTTATTATATTTACACTACTAGCTGTACCACGCGGTTTCACCCGCGTTCTCGAGTGATCTTTTCTTTTCCTGGTATAAAATGTATCCTATCTCTTATTCCAAGATACAATCTATTTGTGTGCCAAGTTTCACCATAATAGGTTAGCTAGTTTCGGAGTTCATCGTGGATCAACATCGGAACACTGGAATTTTACATAATTTAGATAATAATATGACGTTTAGTATGTAGATAACAATTAATCCTTATGTATTGAAAGGTACTTGATATTATGATATAATAGATTATAAGTAACACGGCGCTAAAAGTTTTTTCTTATTTTTATGATGATTATTTATTTACGTGGATTCGGGTGACCTCTGCTTATTTCCTTTTAAAACCTGTGGCATATAGGATTTCTTGTTTGAATTTGGAACCTTAAAAAATAAGAACATTCTCACACAAGCTTTCATTTTAGGAGGTAGGTACTGTAAAAATAAAAATAAAATAAAATAAAAATGTAATTTATTGCCACAAAAAAAAACAAAAAAAAACATTTACACGTAAGAACATAGAGAAAAGCACATAAAAAAATATATATATATTAAATCAAAAATAATAATAATAAAACATAATATGGCAATAGGATAAACTCAGCGATTGCAGCGTTCACATTTACCTGAGTACGCTGCGCTGATTTTCAGTTTACCCTTGTGTTCGGACTACGCTGTTAGCCGAAATATTTAAAGAATAAAAAAAAAAGCGAGTCATGAAAAAAGTTAGTGTAGCTAATTCTACGATATATTTTCCTTCACCGAAAGCTCAAGCTCGTTGTAGGATTCGAACCCACGACTTTCACCACGGTATCCGATGTCTCTACCACTGAGCTATCATCACCGTACATATTCGGACATTTTTAGAATTATGATGTCGGAAAACAGAATTAATTTTACGCTTTTTCTTACGTTTAGTTTGTAGGTCTAAATAAAAATTAAAATACGTATTGGGAAATAGAAGAGACTCATAGTGAATAATTCGACGCCATAGGAAATACCAAATATTCGCTAATCTCTCTCTAATATAACTCATAATATGTACGGTGATGATAGCTCAGTGGTAGAGACATCGGATACCGTGGTGAAAGTCGTGGGTTCGAATCCTACAACGAGCTTGAGCTTTCGGTGAAGGAAAATATCATGAGGAAACCATAGCACCGTGGTAGGGTAGGTACTTTGTAGTACCCGACTGGCTGGCTACCACCCTCAAGTTGGAAATCTGTCGCCAAGCGCCTATCGGTGTGTTGCGACAGTTGCACTTGCTAGCCAGTTCCCATCTAGGCTTTGTGTTCTTACCGCCTTCGGCCACATCATCACTTACCGTGGTGGGATTGTGGTCAAACTCAAGCTTATCCTAAAGTAAAAAAAATATCTGCCTATGAGTTCAGGCGGTTATATATATCTACTACCCATCTAGACTGTTGATCACCTCACCACACCACTTACCATGAGATTGTAGGCAAGCATTATAAGTAGGTAAGTCTATTCATCATAAAAAGTAGATACAGTTTCCTCTATACTTTTATATAACAACTAGCAGGCCGCAGTTTCACCTGCGCTGCTTGTGAGGGATCTTATCTCAACCTCAAGAGTACTCAACCACATTTATCTTACTAATATTATAACTAGTGGGCCCGGCAGACGTTGTCCTGCCATGAAATGAAAATAAAAATAAACTGTCACACAACTGGCAGTTATGTCAAACGCCATGTTTATATTAAGTTAAGTTTTCTTAAATTTTCTAATGTTTCGCGCAACTTTCAAACTTTTTTCTTTCATAAGAACCTTCTCCTCACAATAACAAATACAACAAAAAAAGAATTGGCCAAATTGGTCCAGGCGTTGTTGAGTTATGCGCTTACCAACACATTTTGCGATTCATTTTTATATTATAAATGTGAAAGTTTGGATGGATGTATTTATGTTTGTTACTCATTTACGCCAGAACTGCTGAATGGATCTGTATGAAATTTGGCATGGAGATAGATTATAGTCTGGAATAGCACATATGGTACTTTTTATCCCGGGAAAAGATAAGATCCCTCGGGAATGCGGGTGAAACCGCGCGGAACAGCTAGTAATAAATAAATAAATATACTCGGACATTTTTCACACACGGCTATCTGATCCCGAAATAAGCAGAGCTTGTAATATGGAAACCAGTTGACTAATATACTACTTTTTGTTGTCAATACATACTTAAATAGATAATTACACCCAGACTCAGGACAAACAGACATATTCATGCACACAAATGTGTGTCCTGGATGGGAATCGAACCCACGACCTGCGGCGTGATAGGTAGTGTGTTAACCAACCACGCCAACTGGCCCGTCAATACTATTAAGATATTAGGTACCGTAGAAAGAAACAAATATAATTCTGTTGCTATAACTATAGCTAGGTACTTCCTACATTTCAGGGCATCATGTAAACAGTATTCATTATCGATCCCGTGTGTCCTAAAGGGCATTGAACTCTAGTGCTGTGCGGGAACAAAGCAAAAAGTACGCAAAAAAACCGCAGCGCGGATATACAGCATTCAATCTATCACTTTCCGTTCTATCGTTCTTAATATTTTGTGTTGATGTATTAACATTGGTTATATGGATTTATTTATTAAGTGGATTCGGCGTAGAATGATTTATGATTTTGTATATTTACATTAAAATAAATATTTTACAAGAGCTATATGTTTTCATGCTATTTTCAGAGCTGACGTTTTGTTTAATAGATCTAAGTGGATAGGTCTAAGATCAATTGCTGTACTTATGTTACGACGTCAAGAGGCTAAATATTGTGTTCTTTATCTTTCCGCCGCGCGGTTTCATCCGCACTCCTATTTTACCCCCTTAGGGGTAAATTGCGAAACATATTTTCATCCACCAAAAACTTAAAAGTCCAAAAAAAATGTGAACGTTAGGGACTCCCCTCTACTGGGCAGGT
Source organism: Ochropacha duplaris (assembly GCA_951361185.1). Lineage (NCBI taxonomy): Eukaryota > Metazoa > Arthropoda > Insecta > Lepidoptera > Drepanidae > Ochropacha > Ochropacha duplaris. The sequence continues at coordinate 511,582 of OX592715.1, read as the reverse complement.
GGATTCGCCTGCACACTGCTAGGTAGGTAGGTGTGTCGGGCCCGGCTTGCCTATTCTACTTATTTATTTCTTGTAATTGTATTTAATTCTATTTGTATGATTAACTAGCTGTCCCGGCAGACCTTGTTCTGCCCTATTTCTCTAAAACGCGTCTTTGTTTTGTTTCGATTGACGTCAAATGTTTGACAGCTGGGTGTTTGTATGGGAAAAAGAAAAGGGCTATTTTTAGGTTTTTCCCGGCAATTATTCGAATTTTTCTCGCCGTAAAAACTATCCTTGGACTTCAAGGAACATTTAAAAAAAAGAATTGGCCAAATTGGTCCAGGCGTTGTTGAGTTATGCGCTTACCAACACATTTTGCGATTCATTTTTATATTATAGATTGTAAAACTAACATAGTTCTAAGTTCAAATTGTCACTAACAAATATGGATCTTATAATATCTGTAATAAATGAATTATTATTATTATTATTGAGCATCAAACATACAAACTTTTACATTTATAATATTAGTAGGAAGTAGGAGTAGTTACACCCCAGGTTTCCCTCGCGTTTCATCGTCTCTATGCAAAAGATCACGTCGATACGTTGCTGCGTGACAGGACAAACGAACAAGTTTCGCATTCACAAACGCGGTTTCACCCGCGTTCCCGTGGGATCTTATCTTTTCCCGGGTCAAAATATAGCCTATGTTCATCAGGGATAATGTAGCTTTCTAATGGTGAAATTATTTTTCAAATCGGTCCAGTAGTTTCAGAGCCTATTCAATGCAAACAAACAAACAATCAAATTTTTCCTCTTCATAATATTAAGTATAGGTAAGTTGAATCGCTTATATACTGGATTATATTGTTTTCCTGCGACATCGATCACCCCTATTATAGACACAGTTTAAATAGTAAGGATTTTCTCAAACATTTAACTGTTCAGCGTATATCAAAGGTTATTTTCATACAAATATTTATTTATCATTAGAAATTATAAATATACTACGCAGTGTAGGCTATAACTCTTCGCGTCTGTCGAAATGGACGTCAAATAAATAAACAAATTTTAAATTTCGTGGAAGTGTGTAAGGTTCTATTTCTGGAATTTAATAGATAAAGCGGGATAACTAAACTCTTATATTTACTTAGAGACGATTCTCCAGTCCAATAATAAGTTGATCTCAGAGGTGTCTAGCTGGCGAAGAATCTTTTGGAACTTATGAAACTTGACACACAAATAGATAAATCCAAGATGAGAAAGTTTTTGTTTACAACTAGATAAGCTTGTGACCGCAATCTCACCATAGTAAGTGATAATGTAACCGAAGGTGGTAAGCACACAAAGCTTAGATTGGAACTGGCTCTCAAGTGCAGCTGTCGGAACGGTGTGTTCCGACAGCTGCTGATAGGTGCTTGGCGACAGATTTGCAACTTGAGGGTGGTAGCCAGCTAGTTGGGTACTACAAAGTACCCTACCACCGTGCTATGGTTTCCTCACGATGTTTTCCTTCACCGAAAGCTCAACCTCATTGTAGGATTCGAACCCACAACTTTCGCCGCGGTATCCAACTTCACTACCACTGAGCTATCATCGCCTAAATTTTTTATTCCGGGAAAAGGTAAGATCCTAAGGGAACACGGGTGAATTTGCGGGGGTCAGATAGTACTCCATACAAAGAAATTTAAATTAGTAATAATACTTTGACTCTATATAAGCTGATTTGATATGTCAGTCCCAATTCTTTCTAAACTAATATCATAAAGAGGAATGATTTGATTTGTTTGTTTGTTACGATTTAACTCAAAAACTACTCGACCGATTTAAAAAAAACTTTCATCATTAGAAAGCTACACTATCCCTGAGTAACATAGGCTATTTTTATCCCGGGAAAAGATAAGATCCCATGGGAACGCGGGTGAAACCGCTGAGGACAGCTAGTCTTTAATATACATGACAGTAAATAAAAAAGGCATAAAATTCACGTTTGTTGTATGGGCTACCATATATAAATATTTATTTTAATTTTATTATTAAAGTAAAAATACACTGAGTATTTTGTGAATATTTCAAGTGCCTACCTGTTGCCATTATTGATATCGAGCAAAATAGGCCAAAAAATAGCGTTTTTTGTATTTGTTGTTATAGCGGCAACAGAAATACATAATTTGTGAAAATCTCAAATGTCTATCTTAATCTAATTCTTGAGATTCAGCCTGGTGACAGACAGACGGACGGACAGACAGCGAAGTCTTAGTAATAGGCTCCCGTTTTTACCCTTTGGGTACGGAACCCTAAAAAGTTATTCCGCTTGCAATGCTTGTTTGCAAATTATTCAAAGGCCTTCATGTACCGTATCACTGTCAGGTTTCCGTTGTTTTATCACTTATTATCAATAAGAAATATAGTTGAGAAGGTTGCTATTATCAGAGAAGTGTCAGAAAACGTCGATTTAAGATATCATACCGACTATATCTTAGATTGTAAGTATGTATTTATCTAGAAATGTAGTGTGGGAGGCCTTAAAAACAATCTTGAAGTACTGTTTTATGATTATACGGTTGCGTTTGTAAAAAGTTACTATGGAAAGTGATGTGACCAAAGATAATAATGATATGAATTGATATTTTCTCTCACATAAGTTTAGTAATACATGTCATTAGGTACATTAATACTGCTACTAAGAAGGAAGCAAGCAGCAAGAAAGCTTATAATTGATAGGGAATGGCTTTTTGTACCTGACCTGAGTAAAAGTGACACTTTTTCGAGGTATTTAATATCTAATATTCAAAAATCAATACATAAAAATCGAAAATATCGCAATATCAGCGACAAAAAATGGCCTTAAAGAATGTCTACCCACTCGAACATTTGGGTGGTCTTTTAATCTAGTAGCATTCGAACGCTCCGACGGTAAACATGCCTCGGTACAGTATGAGTCGTACAATTTTATTGCCTTTTGTACATACCTTTGTGAATAAAACTTAAAAAAATTAACTAGTATTACACAACACAATTTGGGACACTTTTGAGAGAACTTTTGCTTGGGATTGTTTATCTAGTTATTAGATGTCAATGGAAAATGGTGACCTTTTTACTGAGGTGATTTTTGTTTATTTTGTAGGTGACCCGTTCACCTAGCTCCCCCTAAGTTTTTAGTACTACTTACCGGACACCCTGTATACACATTACATAAACAGATAATCAATTAAAAACAGATAATAATCTTTTAGAATAGGATCTGTATTATTCTCTCAGCAAGATCAAGCGCCTGGTAACACCATAAATCAAAAGAAGTAAGGTCGATTAGTCTATGGAACCCCATATCAAGCGTTTCATGACTAACTAAAAATCCTCGTCCTAGATAAGGTAATAAATATTAATATCATATTGACTTCCGATTATTGAGTGGATTACCTTATTACCTACCTACTTTATTTTGATTTATAATTGTAAATTTATCGAAATAAAAAAATGTGATGAGTCCTAAAATTTTGGAAATTAAAAAAAAAGTTTTTTCGTTTCTCTTGGCGACAGCATGACCTTCAAGGATTCGTTATTTAATTTATGTAATTTTGTTATGATTGAAATCCTACTTGGATGGATGTTTGTTCCTCAATCACGCAAAAACGGCTGAACGAATTGAATTTTTTTATCTTTTTCCCGGGAAAAGATAAGATCCCTCGGGAAGTCGTGTGAAACCGCGGGGCGTAAAACTAGTTGGTATACATAATAATAAGAATCTTATAAATAATTGATCGAGCAGATATCTTGGCCAGAAAGATCAATTTGCTGCCTAAGAAAATGCAATAACTCAAACTCAAAACTCATTTATTCAGTTTAGGCCCTGGTAAGGCACTTATGAACGTATACCTCAAAATAGCATATAAAGAATGTGGCTATATGAAGGAGTCAGGTATTAGACTCCTCCATAGAAGAAGAGGGAAGGTATAGGAGAACTTCGTTAGCGCGATGTAGTCAGTTGTAGCGCCATCTATTTAGGAGAGTGTGAACTATATTTATTGTAAATAGATGTCGCTATATTTCTGGTGTATATGCTAAGTCCTCAAGAAAACTTCACTAGCGCGATGTAGGTTAAATGACATGTGTCTTCCGTTGCCATGGTGAGGTAACTACATGTTGAAATGTTTTTTTTGTTACAGTGCTTCGTAAGTTTGGGTGTATGTCTCAATGTAGCTGGCCATGGTCTGGTGATGGGGTTTGCTGCGATCCTGCTGCCGCAGCTGAGGAAAACTGACTCTCTCATCCCTATTGATGACTCCTCTGGATCTTGGATAGGTAACTTTATTTATATTACATTATTATGATGTATTGATTATTGGTATGTTAGATTGGTAAAAAAAGAGTAAAAGCCGCAGTAAATATGGCTGTTAAACTTTTTAACACAAGTCAACCAGTTTCATTTATTGTTAGTACAAACAGATTCTCCTTGAGATTCAATTCGAAATTATTGATGTCCAGCAGTTACAGACTACATATAATCGAGTCTCGTTGGACCGCATGAAATATTCGACACCAAGCCCTTTTAGAATCATAAAATTATATTTCTGGACATGTTTCGTGACTCATATTACATCAAAATACTATAATCTTCATAGATATTGTTCGTTTTATAATATCTTACCTTAATTAAATTCAGTTACAGTTACTTAACCTTGTAACAAATCTTGTACTGGCTTTAGGTACCAAGTATTTTCCTTATGGCAACATAGTTACAAGATATCTAAATAATATTTTACACTATGCTATCTATATCTATACTAATATTATAAAGAGGAAAGATTTGTATGTAAGTATGTTTGTAACGAATTGGCTCAAAAAGTACTGGACCGATTTTAAAAATTCTTTCACCATTTGAATGCTACATTATTCCAGATTAACATAGGCTATATTTTATCCCGGGTAAGATAAGATCCTATGGGAACGCGGATGAAACCGCGCGTTTACTTATATTTTGACCTTGGTCTAAACGAATTTTAATCGATATTTTTGGTCACAAGTAAAATGCGTTTTTTAAAGTTTGAAGTTTAACATAACAGTTACAAGTAAAGTTAATTTGAAATAACAGTTTTTGTAAGGACTTAATAGACTTACATCATATCTAGGGTTGGTCAAGCGATTTAAAAATCAAGCCTTACATATAAACAGATATTATTATCAGAATAAAATGTCAAGGGGGGAGATTTCCACATCTTCTAAATTTATGTCTTTCCTTTCCAGCTTCGATCCTGGGCTTCGCTCTGGTCGCTGGCAACTTCATCGTGCCCACAATCATGGCTCGCTATGGCAGGAGAACTGCGAACCTCGTCAGCATCTCTCCCATGATAGTCGGCTGGTTCTGCATCATCACAGCTAACAGCGTACCTTCGCTGCTAGTCGCTAGATTCTTCCAAGGGATCTCCATGGGCATGAGCGCCTCTCTAGGACCAATTCTAATTGGAGAATACACTAGCCCTAAAAACCGAGGTGCTTTCTTAACCTCAATTTCTTTAACTATTGCAACTGGAGTTCTTATTGTTCATACCATGGGTTCTTATTTAACGTGGCAGATAACAGCTTTAGTCTGTGCTTTTATATCATTCGGTAATTTGTTGGTTGTAATTTACTCTCCCGAATCACCCAGCTGGTTAGCTGATCAAGGAAGATACGATGAATGCAGGAAAGTCTTCCGATGGTTGAGAAATGAAGACGAAGAAGAAGAGCTAGAAAGAATGATAGAAGCAAGTATTGTAGTTAGAGAATCGAGAGCTGAAGTCAATCTATCGGAATCCTTTGGTATGAAAGTGAAAAGGAACTTAGCATACTTCAGTATGACCATTAAAAAGAAAGAATTCTATAAACCAATTTTTATTATGATGCATATTTATACTCTCGGACAATGGGCTGGGGCCAACATTCTGGCTGCTTACACTATAGATATCTTCCACCACGTGATTGGAACAGACGTCAATATTCCTCTTTTAATAATCACTTTAGACGCTCAGAGAATCTTCTCGAACGCCATTGCGGTATACGTAATAAAGAAGGTCAACAGGCGTACTATGTTATTTGCTACAGTTGGTATTAATCTTCTGTCTTTCCTTGTTACTGCTGCGTATACTTACGCCAAAGGACATGGCATGCTTCCGTTTGATCATCCAATGATTGGTGTTGTATTGGTCCATATACATATGTTTACGATCGCAACAGGCACTGTGCCATTACCTTTCATCATTGCTGGTGAATTGTTCCCATTGGAATATAGGAGTTTAGCTGGTGGAATCAGTGTCCTATTCCTCTCTTCTAACCTCTTCATCACTGTGAAGACTGTACCTATATTCTTCAACAGCATAGGTATTCATGGTGCATATCTTATTTACGCTGCAGTCGTGGGCTATTGTCTGGTGGTAGCCTGGTTCTTCCTGCCAGAAACGAAGGATAGGACACTGCAAGATATTGAAGATGAATTCAGAGGAAGAATGCTGACTCCTGAAGAATTGAAGTCTACACAATCGTTAGCATCTTGGAAACTTCACAATAAAGATAGAAGATGCAGTAGTCCTGTTATTTGATCGCATATGCCTTTTAAAGAAGCTTAAGTTGATGGTAGCTAAGTATTTAATACTCAATGAATTGCTGCAGAAAGAAAAATGATTGTTAATTATAATTATATTAATATGCATGAATTTCGAATATTAAATGACGTAACTAATAAAATTATACTTGATCCAGGGTAGGTATTAAAACCAAATGATATCAACATTGTATAAAAATACTACACTTTAATGAAATTTGTGATAGTAAAAAGTGCAGAATTTAATAATATTCAAGTATGCATGGAAATAAATATCACGAGAAGAAAAATAAATAACTTTTAATCTAACTTTTATGTTATCATCTCATGCGAAAGTATCCATAGAAGTATTGTTTATTCTTGAAACAATATCACCTTTATTGATTTACTTCATTACACTAATCCACTTGTGTCAATTTATACAAAGCATATAATGAATGAGAACAATTTTTTTTTTATTTATTTAACATTATTTTTTAACTAACGTATAAATTAATGACTGGTATTTATAATAAAAAAAAAATTTTTTTTAGATAATAGATTGACCTAGAACACTATTAATGAAACTAAGTGGCAGCAGTATTAAATTTGGTGTTTTCCAAGGAGTACATCTCTGCCCTGTGGTATTTTTTGAACATAATTTTACAACTTTCATGCTTGTTACTGTAGTAGTAAAATTTGAATTGTGATGTTAGTTCGTAGTGTTTGGTGATAATGAATTCTGTAAATACCTATGTGTTTAGTGTAATTGGAAAGTTTGCTTGAATGTTTGTTAATCAGATCGGAATGGCTGAATAGATTCGGTTGAAACCTTGTCCTGAACTTGACCTGAATTTAGGTCGCTTGACCTCAATGTATGCTGAATTGGTGCCTATATTCGCGATTACACGCAACATTACAATTGATATATAAATAATATACGTAATATTGCGGGCGAAAACTAGTTAAAATTTATTTTCACTCTGTAGTGAAACGAATAAATGTTAAAAACCAAAAAAATCATTTATTTCTGTATCCATTTAGCCTGTTTTCTATCAGTCTTTCATGTTATCGGACGCCTTAGGGGATCCATATGTTTTATTATTTGATAACACTAATTTGATAAAGTATTCTTTTAAATACTACCATAAAAAAACAGTTTATCAGCATAGAGTAAATTAGGGCCAATTAGCAACGCCTGAATGATATTCTCAGCAAGTGTTGGCATTGCTGACGGATCTGTTTCCCTTTTTACTTGTTTCTTTTACTCTTATAGCTCAGTAGCAGTATTGTTAAATGATTCGAATCCTACAAAGAGCTTCAGATTTCGCTCATGGAAAACATCATGAGGAATCCGTAGTACTGTTAAGCAGGCTATCAAGTTGCTGAAAATCTATACCATACTATCAAGCACGCACCAGTGTCTTTCGGCAGTTGTAAGAGTAATTAGTTCTGTTTTGCTTTGGCTAATTAGCTTCATGGTCAGCAGCATATTGGTGATCCCCTGGTATTGCTAAGGTAAGTAACCCATAAGGGTAAAAAAAATTGGCCTTACAAATATTATTTCATTTGATTAAGGTCCCTTAATTTTTTATATCTACACTACTTGTTAGGTCTTAGCTGTAGGCTACTAACAGGGTCCGGTATCAAATAACTGAAGAATCAGATATGGTAGTCAGCGAATACTCGAATAAGCAGTCCCCAACCAAGAAGCGGCGCGCATTAACGAAGAGATGTGGGAAGACTTGACTTCGAGGACCTTACAGAAAGCTGTTAATCCTAATGAAGAGTAAACACCGTCAGTAAATAAGTGTTACCTTGGTCACAGGTAACAATGAGTGCAGTGCAGTGAAGGCCGAAATAAAGTAGTCATGGAATGGTCATGTCATGACACAAGGTGAAGTACTGCACTGCACAATTCGAATCAATACTCGTAGATTCATGTTAGAGGAAGCTACACTGACAAGAGCACAGGTCTTTAATATGAAGAGACAGATACTACATACTAAGCATATGCTTCAAAGTCAAAGTCAAAACCATTTATTCAGTTTAGGCCCTAGAAGGGCACTTATGAAGGTTACTACCGGTTCGGAAGTAACCCTTCAACTGAGAAGAATTAATCCCCATAATTAAGTGTAGGTACTCTAAAGTATATCATCGTATTAATTTAATAAGCACGCGCTAAATTAAATTGGCTCACATTTGTCGTAGGCGCTTCAGTATTGCAGTGTTGTGTTACTATACTCAGGAATTATAATAGACTGACTTTTTGTATCATGATAAAATTTCCTGTGTACGAGCTAGGTAATTACTTTTATTGTTTTTTTTTTACAAAGAAATATATTGCCATAAAATATTGGGTATTTAACATTATTCTATACCCATTATTAACATGCCACCAGCAGTAGGTGCCAGTCTACTTATTACAAAATATTCTATCAATATTAAAACCTAGTGTGGTATGGAGACATAGACAATAATAAAACCTAGATAGAGCCCTGTTGCACGGGCCATTCTCAGATCAAGATCTCAAAAACCTACTACTTAATTTTGCAAGTGTATAACTAACGGGTGGCTAAGTTTTGAATAAGACTAGATACAAAATGTTCGGATTTTGATTCAGATTCAGATTCATGATTCAGATTCGGATTCATGATTAATTCTGATCAATTAAAGCCATGTGTATTGTGCATAGTAAGTAGGTATATTATGCAGCATGAAATATTATTTCTCACATCATAGAATACGCCCCATTTGTTTGTATGCCATTTTGAAACAACGACTTCTAACAATGTCGAAAAAAAAACAACATTTATTTCTCATATTTTACCATTTCGGTAATGTTTACTTTTATTAACTATAACACTTTGACTAGAATAATCAACTCGCGGTTTCACTACATTACGCTTATCAATCATACAAAACTATTCTTTGTCAACCAATTTATGTTCTTCTTTCAATGACTTCTCCTCATCAGTAAGCATTACACGCCTGCCTGTAAACTCATCTTCAATCTCCTGAAGAGTCTTTCCCTTCGTCTCTGGTAGAAGAAACCAAGTGACAATCAGACAATATGTCAGAAATCCTGCATAAACTGCGTAAGTTCCATGTATACCTACACTATCAACCAAACCTGGGTACGTCTTGAGAACCAAGAATAGAGTACCAGCTAGAACTACCAAGCTAAAACTGCCAGCAATACTCCTATATTGTAATGGGAAAACTTCCCCAGCTACGACACTTGATAAGGGTGCCATTCCCACTGCAACTGAGAAGAACTGTAATAGAATTAAAGCACCTGGTAACCATATATGCGGGTATTGCAGTATACCTTCCTTTTTTAAGTAAACGTAAGCCGCAATCGCCAAATGACTGACCACACATAATCCTCCAGTCATAAACATCATAGTTCTCCTTTTAATCTTGTGAATTATAAATATAGCTAGGAAATTTACTACTATTCTTTGGGCATCTAAAGCTATCATCCAGAAATGAGCGTTGGCATCTGGACCCATTATCATTCCAATAATCATTATGGAATATGCCGCCATGCTTGTTGCACCAGCAAACTGGCCCAAAGCATAAATGTGGATCATTAATGTAATGGGCTTGTAAAAGGCTTTATCTTTAATAGTATCCAGAAATTTACATTCCTTACGATGTTCTGTAGCTAATTTTCTGGCAGTTATCATTTCTTCTACTTCAGCCTCTTCTTCATCACCCCTTAGCCATTTGAAGACCCTTCTGTATTCGTCATATTTGCCTTTATCTGCTAGCCAGCTGGGAGATTCTGGAGTAAACAACGTCATGATGAGACTACCAATTGGGAAGAACATGCAGACGAGAGCCGTTTTTTGCCAGCTTAGCAACGATCCTATGAGATGAACGAAGAATATTCCGGAACCCTGAGCAAGAGACACAGTTGTGAGGAATGCTCCACGGTTCTTTGGACTTGTATATTCTCCGATGAGGATTGACCGTAGAGGCAGCATCATACCAAATGACAGCCCTTGAACAATTCTTCCGATAAGTAGAGCCTGAAAAACAAAATTAAAGGGGCATAAAACAAACTTACACTTATAAGCTGTAGTAGAGACGTCGAGTCAAAGTGTTGACTTCGAATCCTTTATGTCATTGTATTTTATAGTAGCTGTCTAGCTGATTAAATTGCTGCTTTAATATTGTTCTCTCATTATCTTGTCATACAAGTTGTAACTATTAATTAACCAAGAGGACTGCAGAAACTTATAGCAAAAGAAATGGTGAAAGTATTTGCTTTTTGGCAGAAACACAGCTAATAATGGATAAGGATTTAATATGCCATATAAAGAGAGAAAATTAGTATGTAAATGTGATTTTTACCTCCACACTGTTAGCCAAAATAGTAATGATCCAGCCCCCGATGGCTGCCACGGTGATGGTGTAGTGAGCCACCCTCCGGCCAAGCCTCCCCATAATGGGGGTCACCAGGAAACTGCCTATCATCAGGGTGATGCCGATGACCGATGCTGCAATCAGTTGTTTGAGTAATAATAAATATCCTGGGATATTCTTCACTCATGGTCACCTGATCCCAAACCAAGCAGAGTATGTACCAGATAACTGATTTAATTGGTACATTTTTTTATTGTTAAATTACACCTCAGACTCAGAAAAAACACACAAAAGTCTTTGGAATGATAGGTGTCACGTCAAAGAAGATAAGAAGCAATGAGTCCTTTTTCTGGAAGCTCCTTAATCAGAAAAGGATAAGGAATTGGATCCTAAACTATTACATAGGAACTATGGGCTGAAAAAATATCTAGTGTTTTGAAAGATGTGATAGCAATAACTGTTTCTCTATCAAACTTATAAATGTTGTGAAGATGGACCAGGCGAGAGGCGAAAGTGTGTTCTTTACCTATTTAATATTATAAAGATTTGATTGTTTGTTTGTTTGCATTGAATTGTTTGTTTGTTTGTTTGCATTGAATAGGCTCTGAAACTACTGGTCCGATTTGATAAATTCTTTCACCATTAGAAAGCTACATTATCCCTGATGAACATAAGCTATATTTTGTCCCGGGAAAAGATAAGGTCCCACGGGAACGCGGGTGAAACCGCGGGGGATAACTAGCTTAAGAATAAATGTGGTTATCTATAAATATTGAACCAAGAAGTTACAATGACATACACCTGTCTTTGAATATAACCTCTATGCATCTTGAACTGATCCCTTATCAACAAAATAGTAGATTTATTCATGCTGTGGAATCAACAAACAACAACAGTCCATGTGATATTCATTCATATCTTATTCTCTGATTTTGTTGGCATTAAAATTAATGTTTTTGATTGCATATCTATCATAAGGTCAGATGTGTCTGTTAATAAAAAGTTGTAATGCAGGAACATTATTTATGAAATTTTGAAAAATTACCTCTCTATGTAATATAATTATGTCTGAGTGAAATCCAAGTTCATTAATATTTACTCTAAAAAAGCAAAAAAAGTTTATTTCAAGTAGCATAATAAAAAATAGTCATCATCCAAGGTACCCTCGATAAAGTCCCATCAGTACCTACCTATCCAAGAATCAGCATCCTTCGACAGCGGTATATCAGGGTCTGGCTGATGAAGCTGAGGCAGCAGAACAGCCGTGAATCCCATGACGGAGCCGTGGCCTATCAGGTTGCAGCAAACTGCCGCTGTCACAAAGCACTGAAGAACAGGTGGAGTATCAGAGACTTGGACTACAACATTGAGGAGTCGAGCTCAGAAATTGAACTAGGATACCAGACGTGCTAAGAGTTCATAATGAGTGCTAAATACCTAGATGCAAATTATGACGTTTGGAATTAAAACGGAGAATACTAGGATAGCATTAGTTTCAAGGAGGTTTTGTCATTCGGTGTCTTATATAAAACCATGCTTTCTTTTAAATTGTATAGGCTTGTTTTCCACTATAATCTAACTGATGGTAAGTGAAGATTTGGGTGAAGGTAGCCTAGAAGAACACTGTCTCTCAAAGCGATTTAAACATCGATTCTCTAAATATTCACTTTTCCTCTTCAACTGACATTAATGATTCAGTGAAAAATCATACTATAAGCTATCTTTCAGCGTTACCAATTCCCGATTATTCACCTTTTTCACTTAATCAATTATCCGCATGTGATGTTAAGAAGAGCATACTGTCAATCACTTCTAATGCTATTGGCGGTGATGGTATTAGTCGCAACATGTTGATACCAATCCTCGATATTATCCTTCCCATCCTCTGTTTCCTCTTTAATAACTCTATATCTGATGGAGTATTTCCTTCCATCTGGAAAGACGCTCAACTTATACCTCTCCCTAAAAAACCTAACCCTAAATCTTTCTCTGAATATCGTCCTATCTCCATTCTTCCGTTCCTATCCAAGGTCCTCGAGCGCCTCGTTTATAACCAACTTAGTAAATTCCTTTCCCTTCAGGATCTCTTTAACCCTTTCCAATCCGGTTTCCGTCCTGGCCACAGCACAGTTACCACTCTCGTTAAAATTACTGACGATATTCGCTTCGGCATGGAAAACGGAAATCTAACGGTGTTAACATTGTTGGACTTTAGTAACGCTTTTAATAATGTAAATTTTGATATTCTCCTGTCATTACTTCGCTCTCTTAACATATCTCCATCGGTGATCGATTGGTTTCACAGTTACCTGTATGGGCGCAGGCAACGCGTTCGCCTTGCGGAGAATTTCTCTTCATGGTGTGACACGTCTGCCGGCGTACCACAAGGCGGCGTCCTATCTCCTCTTCTTTTTGCAATATTTATTAACTCAATATCTCATAATCTTTCTTCTTCCTACCACCTATATGCAGACGATCTCCAAATCTATTCACAATCACCACTAAGTAAGTTACCTGAAGCTATTGAAACTTTGAATACAGACCTGAGTCGTATAACTGAGTGGAGCGAAGCCTTTGGCTTGAAAGTCAATCCAATTAAGTCTCAGGTTATGATTGTAGGCAGCTCGAGATTAATATCCAGGGTGGACTGGGAAACTCTTCCAAAAGTATGTTTTGATGGTGTTATTATTCCCTTTAGTGAGTCTGTAAAAAATTTGGGTCTTATAATGGACAATTGCATGACTTGGAAGCCTCAACTACAAGCTACTAGTCGCAAAGTATTTGCGTCAGCAGCCTCACTAAATAGACTGCGTAACTTTCTTCCTACTGCCACTAAAATTGCTTTAGCTCAATCTCTTCTGCTTCCAATCCTTGACTACGCTGACGCCTGCTACCTAGATCTTACGGAGGACCAGCTTAATAAGCTTGAGCGACTTCAAAATTTTTGCATAAGATTCATATTTGGCTTACGCAAATATGATCACGTATCTCGCTTCCGTTCTCAGCTCAAGTGGCTTCCTATACGACTTCGCCGGAATTCTCACATACTCTCTCTGCTCTACAATATATTGTTCAATCCTTCATCCCCGCGCTATCTTCAGGAACGTTTTGAGTTCCTTCACTGTTCTAGTTCATGCTCAGTTAGGTCATCAGTAGACTTATTTCTTAAAACACCACCACATGCTAGTACTTTTTATGATGGTTCTTTTACGGTTGTGGCTGTTCGCCACGCCACATGGAATACATTACCGAGTTCTATAAGACGATCACCATCCCTGTACATTTTCAGAGATCGAGTGAAAAAGTTCTACCTTTCCGTTTAATTGTGCCTTAAGTATGTATATATGTATGTGTATGTATTGTATAGTATTATGTATATATTTTATGTATTATATACGTAGTGTGTAATATGTATAACTTAGATATATGTAATTATTATAACTAAGTATCTGTTTAAATGTATAAATTATAAAACATTTGTTGTTTTTTGCATGCTCCGCCATATTTTTATAATAGTCAAATCCTCTCCATCCCAAGGTTGCCTGGTAGAGATCACTATTAGTGATAAGGCCGCCCATTGTGACATTGTGAATGATATTTCTGTTTTCTATCTATCTACAGCTGCCGGTACAATATTTTCAGCTTCAGAGTGGTAACTAGCAGTACTACAAAGTACCGTGTACCATGCTATGGTTTCCTCACGATGTTTTCCTTCACCGAAACCTGGACCTTCGCCACGATATTGCAAGTTGAACTGAGCTTAAATCCCTTCTCTGTCTGTCTGTCCTTTAGTGTGCTGTTTTATTGCATACAAAATGCCAACCAATCACACAAACGTGTTCTATATTTAGAAATCAAGTCACGTGAATAAGTATTTGACGTAAATAAATAGTTATTTTCCACTTCAAAAACTAGTGTCTTTTTTTATTAAACACTGGATTTAAATTCATTTCTAAATAAAAAAAAATCGGCTTCCTTCACTACTAAAGATAGAAATGTTATTATTTTGAAACACATATAAAAACAAAAAAGTGTTATTTGGCTTTATCCGCGACATCTATATCACAGATTCCTTACTCCTCTGTGTCTATATTGGAAGACATTGTTACTTCACAATAAATAACAAAGTACTAAGCATAAACATTGATTGACAATGACACTCAAATATTAAAAAAAAACTTACTTGCTTTGCAAACGGCGAAAGACCTTTGACCCTCGGCATCGTCTTCAATTGTATTTACAAAACAAAATTACTTTAAAATCATTAGTTTTCTTTTAATTTGAAATAACTAAAATGATTACAACCTAAATACTTACAGTATTTATTAATATTTACAACAAATGTACAAAATATACATGCAAATGTACAATTACAATACATAAAAAACATCTTCGAGGCTGCCGCTGCTGCCGATCGGCAAGGTTCCCAGAAGGCTGGCAGCGTTTCCTCTTTACCTAAATACTATATTTTTCTATAATAAAGAAGCGTGTAGACCATTGTCTAATGATTGATTATGCGTCCGTCGTCTGTCAGACTGTATTGAATATAGGTATGTAGCGCTGCGCATGAGTTTCTAAGTTATGTAGATATATCTACATACCTATTGTTTATGTGAGTTTCAGCCAGTTATCAACTGTAATTGTTTGATGTAAGGTTCAATTTTTATTGAATCGAAATGTAATTAGGATTCCGATCCGATCATCTATTAGCTTTTCTGTTTTAAATGAATTTTGTTCATTTTCATTTCAAGGACCCGGATGAAATAAAAGGGTGCTTATAGTTAAAAAAAATGAGTAGTAGGTAAACGAGCCAGTCACGCACTTGAATATGTGGTCGTATTAGAATATGGTAATATCAATACCACTTATATGACATAAGTACTTACCTATTATCGATATTATTATCAAGATATTACCTTGATAAATACTGTTTGATGTGCAATATAAGTATCAACCTTGCATGAGAGTAAAATATTTAACAATTTTCAAGCTCTGAAAAAAGTGTTTGAGAACAATTAGTTCCATCAGTATTCCGCGAGTGGCGCTGTGTGCGTCAAGTAAAGATAAATGTCGTAAACGTAATCTTGATAAATTAGTATTATCAAGATTACGTTTAGCGAATCCGTGAACTAAGAAGTAAAAAAGAAAGTTCCCAAGTTAAAAAAAAGCAACCTAGTCTTTTAATTTACAGGTGTAAAAAAACCCCGAATTAGAATTGCGTGTGGCTACATTTTTGGGGTGGCAAGGTTACATTGTTGGATTTTTCAGCAGTGTTGAAGGATAGTCACTCGATGTTATGCAGCCTTAAAAATACAGAGAAACAATTCTTCATATACTTAATTCATAAATTTTTACTTCACAATTATTTTATCTAAAAAATTAATCGAGGCCTCGGGAGACCGGCGAGGGACTTTTTCTGCAAACGCATCAGCCTGGCCATCCGAAGTGGAAACGCTGCCAGCCTTATTACATTATTACTTAAAGTACCTGATGAACATCAGAGCTGAATTAAAACATTATAAACAAACTTGCTTTAATCATCCATTTACATCACCTCTTCACAGATTTATCACAATCATCTCTCAACGCCTCCATTGCTTCGACCTCCTCTGGTTCAACCTTCCCTCTGAACTCATCCTCAATCTGCTGCAACGTCCTCCCTTTAGTTTCTGGTAGCAACAACCCCACTACCAACAACCCATATGATAAAACACCAGCATACACCACATAAGTCCCATGTATTCCTATTCCATCTACTAATCTTTGAAACGTCTTCGTTACCAAGAATAATGCACTAGCAATAGACACTATACTTATACTGCCTCCTATACTTCTATATTCTAATGGAAACACCTCCCCTGCTATGACACAAGATAAAGTAACCATTCCCATTGCAACAGATAGAAACTGCATATTGATTAGAAGAATTGGCAGCCATATTGCATCATAGGTTATGAACCCCTTGATTTTAGCAAACACGTATGCTGCTATAGCCAAATGACTGATGATACACAAGCCTCCAGTTGCAAACATCATGGTTCGCCTTTTCATTTTGTTTATAATGTACACTGCTAGACCATTGAAGATGAATCTTTGTGCATCCAACTCGATCATCCAAAAATTTGGGTTCGCATTAGGTCCAGCTATCATGTTTATTATTATCGTTGAATAGCAGGCCATGATTGTTCCTCCAGAGAACTCCCCCATAACATAACAATGTGACATTAGTATTAATGGTTTGTAGAATTCTTTCTTCCCAACTATTGTTGCTACGTCTCTAATGTTTTTGATTTCTTTCCTGCCATGTTCGTAAGTACGCCGTGCTTGTATCATTTCTTCTAGTTCCTCTTCTTCGTCATCACCTCTTAGCCATCTAAATGTTTTTCTACATTCGTCGAACCTGCCCTTATCTGCTAACCAGCTTGGTGATTCAGGAGAGTAAATTGTCATTATGAAACTAATTAAAGGAAACGTGATGCAGATTAATGCAGTTGTCTGCCATTTGATCAGAGATCCAAGGAGGTGAACCAGTAATATTCCGAATGCTTGTGCTAAGGATACTGTGGTTAGGAAGGCTCCTCGGTTTTTGGGGCTTGTGTATTCTCCGATGAGGACTGATCGAAGAGGCAGCATCATTCCAAATGACATCCCTTGTATGATTCTTCCAATTATAAGAACCTGAAAATAGAGATTCGTATACAGTTTTAGATATAAAATTTTACAATGCCTAGCAGTTCTAGCAGTTGCATTTGAGTGCTAGTTAAGTTCATTAACTAGCACTCAAATGCAACTGCTAGAACACATCGATATGCCAGGTGCATACAAGTATCAATAGATAATTATACTACTCTGACATCATTTTTTAAAGGCACATGCGTTTGACATCCAATAGACACATACCAAAACTTAAGACCGAAGTTACCTAATCATTTAAGACTTAAAGATCCCAAGCATGCACACTGGATCCCATGGATCATGAACACTAAAATACATGATGAATATAGTACCTACCTTTACGTCAGTAGCTGAAGCGACAGTGATCCAGCCAACGAGTATTGGCAAGGTGACAGCAAAGTGAGCAGCCTTACGACCAAGTCGACCCATGATGGGTGGGATGATCTGACTGCCAATCAGAAGAGTTATACCCAACACTGAAGCTGAAAAGATATAGACAATCTTCTAATACTCTTGCTGGAGATTACGGCGACTGCGGTCCCATAAGGACTTTGAGCTTCGGTAGTTAAACGTTGTGAGGATGCCAGGTTCCAAAAAATCTTTATTTATACTCGCAAATTTTTTCCGAGAAATACCTATTCTGTTATGGTTCAAATAGAAGACGCTTGCAAAAGTAATGATAGTAAAATCAATATGGGAAATTAGGGATGAACTTCTCACCTATCCATGAATCGTCTTCCTTGGTTGTGGTGATGATAGAACCAGCCTGGTGCAGCTGAGGCAGTAGGACAGCGGGGAAGCCAGCCAGGCAGCCGTGGCCAATAGTATTGCTGCATACTGATATTGTGACGAAGCACTGAAAATTTACCAAACTGCAACTTTGTAATGAAAATGAAATACCAAAATGAATGCCCAAATAAAGAAGGCTGGTATCTCAAGAAGGCATCCCAAGAAGGCTGGCAGCATTGCCAATTCATTCCAGCCCATATCACGAGAGGCCTCAATAAGTTTTTAGGAGACAAACGATGAGCCTCTGGTCCCCAAGGCCCCAATCCCAACCACAAACCCTTGTAGATGCAAGTGAATAAAACGAATGTATAATTAAAGTTAGTGTACCATGCAGGATAGGTAAAAGTTAATATAGATCTTCACACAAAGTTACAAGCAAAGTCAAAACCATTTATTCAGGTTAGGCCCTAGAAGGGTAGTTATGAAGGTCGAGCTACAGAAGATACTATTAGTTCGGAAGTCAGACATTAACTGAGATGAACCGGCAAGAAACGATACATTTTTTAAATATTTCTTTTGGGAATTGGGAATGAAACCAAATTGAAACCATTCTCCATCGAAACTTATGCCATATGACCGTATCATAAATATATGTATGTATTCTATGTATACTAGTGCAATTTTGTCCTTGTATTTAAAATATCCTATCATTGGTATATCGCTTATACTTATTATTATATTCTTTTGGTAACACAATTAAGGATAAATACTTATTTATCCTGTTACAACATTACACCAACTTCACAAGGCTTTCTTTTTAATGTAGCTTTTTTAAAGTTTTTGAGTTTTCCTGAGAGAAAAATGTGCTGGGATATCTGTTTTTGATAAGAATTGACCTGAGGCGTAACGAAAAAAGGTTGGTTTAAGCCGTTCTACGTTCATTATGTAGATCAAAATACGTGACACTATTGAGTTTGGAGACAGAAATCGCAAAATTATAATTTGATTTAGTAGAGAATAAAATTTTTAAAGCAGATAATGGATGGAATCTCAATATGAATTAGTCTTCACTGACCTCGCAGTATACTGAATGTAATAGAATACACAGCAACATTTCGAAACTTATAATCGCAAAAAAAAAACATAGGGATTCACACTACTTCATTAAATAACTACATACCTATAGGTACATATTCTTTTCACGATTTCAAAGTTGGGTCAACTTAGGTACTTACATAGTAAAAGTTGTTCAACAAGTCAAAATCCAGTTATTTTCCGATATTTATACAATTTGTAATCATTATTGAAGCTTTAAATCGAAAGATATAATCTTGACTTACTTGTTTAAGGAATGGCGAAAACCTTTTCGAATTTTCCATTAAGTGTTCTTAATTTAAATACACTTATAAATTGTATTTATAAAACATTTGACACAGCATTTTAACACTTAATAACCCTACACTTGTGTTCTTTCCTCGTGTAACTGTACATGACTGACAAATCATTACAATTCTGTGGCAAAAAAGGACACTCTAAAATTTGCAATACTACAATCGCAGACTCTTTAAATTTTCAACCTTATAATCATTGCTATAATGACTTAAATTGATTGAATTGATTCGTCTTAGATCAACAAGCTTTGTTGAAGTTGAAAACCCGTTTGTTGAGTCAGCTGGATTTAGAGCTTCATGCTATTATAGGCCTTATTTTACGTTCTTTTGGCTCAATATAGTCTGCTAATTGTTTTGAAAGTACCATAAAGGAATATTAGTTTGTATTAGTTAGTTTTACATAATGTCAATTAAATATCAGCAGCTGAAATTACACAAATGTATAATATAGCATAAGAGGCCTTTAAGGCATTGTAATAAGGTGTACAACACATTGGCCATGCTTTTGCTAATGTATATAGGCGACGTTAGACACTTACCATCAGCAGACCCATCTGGTGGTCATCATCATCATCATCTCGGCCGGAAAACGACCACTGCTGGTCAAAGACCTCGCGAAGGAAAACATCGTGAGAAAAAAATATCTCGGTCGGCTAACTTTAGCCGCTGCGCTGGCTACCATCCCCATGTTGAACCACCAAGGCGATGACGGCTCAGTGGTAGTAACGTCGGATACAGCGGCGAATGTCGTGGGTTCGAATCCTACAATGAGCATGAGCTTTCGGTACTTTCTAGTACTCGTCTGGCTGGCTACCAAGCACCTCTTGGTGTTTTCCGGCAGTTGCCTTTATGGCATTGTACTAAAGTGTATAATTCATTGGCAATCCCCTGGTATTGCTAATGTCGATGTATATGCGACGGTAGTCACTTACCATCAGGTGCCTACTTGGGAGTCACTTGTGGTATCTAAAGTACTCTAACGTCGAATACACATTTAACTCTTTCAATTAAAACATGAATATTTTTTTCCCTCAAGATTTGTTGTAGAAACCTTTCTTTGAGAAAACAGATCGTTTATTCTGGATAAGCTTGTGTTTGACCACAATCTCACCATGGTAAGTGATGATGTGGCCGAAGGTGGCAAGCACACAAAGCCTAGATGGAAACTGGCTCTCAAGTGCAGCTGTCGGAACACACCGATAGGTACTTGGCGACAGATTTTCAACTTGAGGGTGGTAGCCAGCCAGTCGGGTACTACAAAGTACCCTAACCACCGTGCTATGGTTTCCTCGCGATGTTTTCCTTCACTGAAAGCTCAAGCTCATTGTACAATTCGAACCCACGACCTTCGCCGCGGTATCCGACGTCACTACCACTGAGCTAAAAGTCGAGAAAATTGACAATAATTTATAACGAGACTTCTAGTTGAGGGAGCTGGAGGAGGATCAGCTTCTAGAAAAAGTTATGTCATCGTCTCGCCCCATAGCACACTTATGGGCATTTCATCAAATGTCATGTCGGTTTGATAGGATGCGTACACACAACATTTTAATCTTAAGAAAATCTAATCCTAATCCTTATATATATCCTTATATATATATAATCTAATCCTAAATACATTTTTCACACACGGCTATCTGATCCCAAACTGAGCAGAAATTGCATTATAGAAATCACATAACTGATATGGTTATTTTTTTGTAAATACATACTTAAATAGATAATTACACCCAGACCCAGGACAAACAGACATGTTAATGCACACCAATGTCTGTCCTGGACGGGAATCGAACCCACGACCTGCGGCGTGATAGGTAGTGTGCCAACCGGCCCGTCAATATAGTAATTCGTTATTATTTTAATTTGTTTTTTTTTTATATTGGAGTCATTTATTACTCACGGCCATCTGATTCCAAACGAAGCAGAGCTTGTAATAGAAACCAGATGACCGATATATTTATCGACACGAGTATACCCAGAATCAAAACAAACAACAAAACCTTTATTATTAAAACTGTTTTAATAGAAGTGATTGTTTTTGAAACTGCACATACCTAATAAGTACAAATAGTAGGTACTTCTTTGTGAATTGTTTTGTTTCTATTGATAATTATTAATTGAAACTGACTGCAATAAAGTTACGTAATTCGAGCAGGAGATTTCAAATCATGAAATACATATTAGAACACTATTGTTCATTCATTCATTACTTTAAAGTAACGCCACAATGAAAAACAGGTCAAGTACTGATAGGTTCATAAATAATGTAGGGTTCCGTAAAAATACAAGCGAATATGAGTTTTGATAGCTTAGTTATTCGAATTTAGCTTCAGATGCATTGGGCGTGATATTTATCTTGGTAATATTCTTTTTTAGATTTTCATTACTAAATTTTTGGCTATTAACGACCACTTCAGCCCTTTAATATTTAGTAAACAGTACAATCAAATATTGATGAAAAATATTTTCATCAATTTTTTATTTTTGGGGTGCTAAATGAAAGAAATAGCGGTTCTTTATTTTAATAATTTATTAATCGAGGCCTCGGGTGACCGGCGGGCGGGGAGCTTTTTCCGCCAACGCATCAGCTTGGCCATCCAAAGAGGAAACGCTGCCAGCCTTCTGGGAAACTTGCCGATCGGCGGCAGCGGCATAATAAGTTTATAATTTAATATATAATATTTCTAATACAGGTTTTATTTACAACAAATGTACAAAATATACAAGCAAATGTACAATTATGATACATAAAAAACTTCTTCGAGGCTGCCGCTGCTGCCGATCGGCAAGGTTCCCAGAAGGCTGGCAGCGTTGTAATTTTATATTTATTTATACATTTTTGTTCATATCTTTGATGTGGTTAAAGTTTACATTAAGTGAAATGAACTGTGACTTACAGAGGAATGAAATTATAATGTTTGACTTAGGAACCCATGTAATGATATTTAATTGAATAAACCCTTTGAACTATTTTAATTCAAGCACAAATTTGAAAGCGTAACGAAAAGATAATTCCAGATAAAAGCAAAATATGCAAAGCCATTTTGTTGCGGTTAAATAATTTATTAAACTAATCCCCTTGTAGACAAGACCTTACCTTTAACCTATGAAGACCATACGTAACTACTTTTGTCTTGTACCATAGTTCCTGCTATAAAAATTGTTTAAAAACTGTGGAGTCGCTTTAAAAAAAATTTTTTTTTCTTTTCAATATTGGATTACCGGTCACATTTGACCAGCAATGTGGACAACTCATATTATCTTACTAATATTATAAATGTGAAAGTTTGTATGGATGGATGTTTGTTACTCATTAACGCCAGAACGGCTGAATGGATCTGGATGAAATTGAGCATAGAGATAGATTATAGTCTGGAATAGCACATAGGCTACTTTTTATCCCGGGAAAAATAAGATCCCTCGGGAACGCGGGTGAAACCGCGCGGAACAGCTAGTTACATAGCATAAAGTATAAAACTACATACTCTGAGTGTGCAATTATTAAAGATACATAATTGCTATACTATGTATACTTGCCATACCTACATTTTTTTTTATATATGGATAAGCTTGTGTTTGACCACAATCTCACCATGGTAAGTGATGATGTGTGAAGGTGGTAAGCACACAAAGCCTAGATGGGAACTGGCTCTCAAGTGCAGCTGTCGGAACACACCGATAGGTGCTTGGCGACAGATTTCAACTTGAGGGTGGTAGCCAGCCAGTCGGGTACTACAAAGTGTATGGTTCCTCACGATGTTTTCCTTCACCGAAAGCTCAAGCTCATTGTAGGATTCGAACCCACGACCTTCGTCGCGGTATTCGACGTCACATACCACTGACCTATCATCGCCTTACATACATACAAAAGCAACGAAAACTTGTATAATATTTCTGTATACGTAAATTATCATCATCATCATCATATCAGCCGAAAGACGACCACTGCTGGACAAAGGCGACCCCCAAGGATCTCCACGATGACCGGTCTTGCACTACTCGCGTCCAGTGGCTTCCCGCGACCCTCACAAGATCGTCGGTCCACCGTGTGGGAGGCCTGCCCACGCTGCGTCTTCCGGCATTGGGCGGGGCACATAGCTCGTAGAACCGACGGCCGATGGGGCAGAAAGGTTCTCGAGTGGCGACCACGATACGTAAGTACTAAATATAAATACTAAATGCTGATATAATAAAGAGGTGAAGTTTGTGACGTTGTACGGGGTAATCTCTGGATCTACTGAACCGATTTTGAAAATTATTTTACCAATAAAAAGCCACGTTATTTGTGAATGTATAATTTTATCTCCGGAAAAGAGATCCCACGGGAACGCGGGTAGAACCGCGGGGACAGCTAGTACTAAATTTAAAAAAAAGCCTCAGTGATGATAAAATCATAATATGAAGTACCTACTTACTCATAATATTTTTCAAGTACGCAGTTGGGTTACCTAGGTACCTAATTGTATGTGATTGATTGATTACCCTCGATTAGCAATACCAATAGGCAAAACTTTAACAATCTATAAATACCTGAAAGTCAACTAACAAATAAATATAAAACTTACACCGTCTCCATGCCACTCCAATCCCATTGAACTGAAGGAGCGGTCCTCCACGGCTGATTTGCCACCATTCCTTAACGAAAAGCCGTGGCATACGCTACACACCGTCAGTCGCAATATGTCCTTAGCCGAAGGCACCTCCGACACAGAACAGGCCATCAGACAAGAAGACGACAAGTCCACCACACCTGGTACCAAGAAGAAGAACGATAAAGGGAGACAGGTATGCTTTAAACATCTCTTAAACTAGTTTCGTGCTTGATTTTGGAAAAATTGTGGAGTTTTTAAGAAAGTGTTTCGTTTGAATCTGTTTTTTGATTATCAAAAACGATCGATGGTTATAGAGTCTACAAATAATTTAATTGTAAGGATATACGATGAAAAAATTCAATATTGAATCATTTAAACCGTTAAATTTTCTGCAACTAGAAATTGTTACTTCTAAGAATTTTGCTCTTACAGTATGATGATTTGTAAAAGAGTTAACTAAATCTGTTTTTGTTTATATTTCACATATTTAACTGTGTATTCGAATAAGTACAAGTTGTGTTTCATTTCAGTGAAATGAAATCAATAGAAATAATGTTATAAGTAATTGATTACTAGTACAGAAAGATTACTGAAAAATTATAAGAAGAATTTATTTTTAAACATCAAAGATAGCAATTAGCTATAAAAAATTGACGCTATTTAGAAAATGTGAGTTAAAAAAAGCAAACGGGAAAACGTTTCAATATATCTAAAATATTTAAAAGTACATTTTCAATTGATTATTAGGTAGGTATTAATTGGATTTAATTTATCATCTTTTGTACTTAAATATGACGGAATTTCTAAATTAAAACATTATTCATTTGTAAAAAGACACTTCACACACTCATTAAAATCATCTGGTATCCTACAGCTGGATCTAGAGACCCTTCCTCTTGCTTCATTCCAACCCTGTGGTCCATTCAGGTCCTGGCTGCGAACAGGTCAACATCGCCAACTCAGGTCGATGGTCTATTCACGCTATGCTTGTCTATTCTGGTCTTGTAGATTTTATCAAGATAAAGCAGGGGGGATGTTGACTGGCATCAAATCAGCTTCTTTTTATTAAATGTCAAAACAATGGTTTATATGGAGTTTTGTATTAAATACTGGCTTGTGACCTCAGAAATATACACCATCAAAAGATCAACTCTTTGTTTTTAAATTGGGAATTAAAAACTGTTAAAAAAAGAAAGGATGTATTTTAACACAGAATACGTTTTGAGCATTTTAGTAGTTATACATTGGTTCGTGCTTGATATTTTCTCTAGAATATATCCCAATTGATGTGTAAAAATTACTCCATAATAATAGGTTCTTGAATCAAACTCGACTCTCCCAGTTAGTGATATGCTTCATTTTACATTGACTCATGAAAGCCCCTATACTAAAGACGACATTTGGTCGTTAGACTTAATAAATTTAAAGTATGATGTTATCTCAACAGAATCCTTAGAACTGTTGAAATAAAATTAAATAACATAAATAAAAATATTAAAAAACACCAAGCCTTCTTTCAAGTTACAAAAATCCTTTGAAGTATAGAAACATTGTCTTCTAAAGCAATTTTATGATCACAAAGAAATTGTGATGTGACTAAGCAATTGCGGTCAAAATAATCCTTCCGTAGTTGTACTCAGAAATTGATTCCTCGTCCATAATACCAATTATTTTTACCAAAAAGGATCCAAAATTGGTTTGTAACGATCTCGGCCGTGACACCGTCCATATAGAATTAAACAATTATCCAGTAAAGCCTTGTTTGGTTTTATAGATCTGTGGGAACAGACGGACAAACATCGCGCACAATTGATGGCAATTTCGATCTATAATCCTGTCCGCCCACATTAAACGACGCGTAATTATACTAGATCCATTTTAGTTTAACTAATTGATTAGATTTACTGCAACTGTTAAAATTAACTGCTTCAATAGTTGATTAAATTGATCTTTATTTTTTTTACTTATGTATGAAAGTGTTCATCCAAGTTCTACTTATTTACTCATCACAGTATTGACTGAGCATAGAACCACAGTCTATGTATGTTTTTACGCTTTGATAGAACTTTATAATGAAATAACCAAATGAGTATACAACATAATAAGTTCACTTTTGATGATAGAATAAGAACCGTTGATATTATTATATGATGGAGCTAAACAATCAACCTTAATAATATGTTCGTTTATAAAGAATACATTACCTAGCCCAAGCTTTAATTGTCCCTATAATTCTTTCGAATTTCGACAGCCGGATACAAAAAGAACAATGCCCGTTCTGAAACGGAAGGCATGAAACGAAGACATTTCTCGGTGTGCAGTACACACCCGATAATCGCTCATGCGCAAAGCAATTACTGATTATTACTATCACAGTATTTATTCAATCCATTGTATTCTTATTGTGTATGGTTTTTCATCATACTTTGATACTATTATTTTGTGCAATGATGTATCAAATAAAACATATTGGACTTAGAACACTACCCTGTGATACACTTTGTTCAAGATTTTAAATTAACTAATGGTATTGTATATTCGACTAGAATTTTAAATATCAAGCGACGACACATAATTTAGCCGAAAAAGGTATCTTAAATACTTTTCAGTAGGTATTGTCGAGACGAAACTAATGCATACCTAATCAAACCCTTACCAGATGTCCGACTCGTACATGTGGAAAGAACAGATTCATACTATGATGAAGGGCGGAGAGAGCGAGTCTGACATTTCGGACTCCGAACATTTTCTCACGAAGGGAGCCTTCTTACTTACTCCTTCCCACGGCCTCAGCATGGAAAAGGCTTCAGCCATCTGCGAAAAAATGGAGTTCAAAGGATGTTTCTCTCTTACGAAGACGGCGACTGGAATACTTTTTAAATTTTCCAGCGTAGATGACTACCAGATGGTTTTCAAGAAAGGTTTCCATAAAGTGACGGGATCCAGGTTCTATAGGAAGGTAATTGGAATCTGTAATTGTATTTTCTTGCTTTATTTGGCAATATATCTTGAACGCTTATTTTGGCTAAATTTATGCTTATTCTTTTCTTTTAACTCTGTATTGATGCTTCTATCTCTTCGCCCTTCTTTTCTTCCACATATTTTTTGTCTAGCTTGAAACATCTGTATAAATCTTTTGGTAGTCGTTATTTTTACACGATAACATCCAGCAATTTTTCTGGGTTATTTCAATGTTCTATATTTTTAATAGTGTTTAGATAAAAATCAAAAGTCATAATTAAAGCCCCTTATTCAGTGTAGGCCCTAAAAGAGCACATAAGAAAGTCAAGTTTACTCAAGTCACTATTGAATCCGAAAGTCAGTTATCAACTGAGAAGAACCGGCAAGATTGCATACGTTATTTATTTTAAGATCTAACTATTTTCGCTATATTTTTGTATTTATTTATTATCTATGTCTAACACCGTCTTGATCTCTAAGTCACACCTTGATCTTCGATTCTATTAAGCTGTTATATTATTTCGTTTACCAGATCGCAATACCATGCAGACCTCAGAAGACATTCACCATCTACGTTTATGACATTCCTGACGAGGTCCCTGAGGAGGACGTCCGTCATGCCCTCTACAAGTTTGCCTCGGTTGTTGAGGTTATTCGCTTACACTTCTCCGGATCACCTAGAGAGGGTAATACTGGTAGGATTTTACTAATTAAGTATAATTACCATTGTAGTCCAATAAGTTTTTAAGGATATGATAGCCGATCATTAATACTATCATCAAAAGCTATGGAAAGATCCATAGAAGTAGAATAAAACATGATGGGCGCATTTTAATTTCCCGACCGAATGTCTACCATCCTCATTTTGAAAAAAAAAAAACCGGCTTATGACAACTGTAAATGTTTAATTTATATAGTCCCTAAATATAAATAAACGCTCTTTAGTGATTCTCGTGGATGCTTTTGACGTTAAAAAATAGTTTTTTTTTATGTTACAAGTTGAAAGCAATAAAATCTCAATTGTGATTTTCATCAAAAGTTGCTCACTGAACCAAATTATTAGACTCGTTGTATCTGAAGTAGAAATGACAAATTGGTAACTAAATTAATATGACCTTAAGATCTCTCGGTCCTCTTTGTAGAATCAAAAAAGTATTATAGAACGGACATTGTAATAAATATTTTTTATTACTTAGTTCAATCATAAACGGAACACGGAAAACGTTAATTGTTTTCGATTCATGCTCCTTTTGTTTATAAAGACCTAGCGCCTTAATCAGTGCAATAATATTATTGAGCTTCGTATACAGCTCTGAGTATAATAATTTAGGCGCTTCTTTAGCTGGTATCTCAATAACTGTTTACAAACTAACTGTTGAACAGTTAGTTTAACCCCACAAGATTGAAGGTTCGATTCCTTACGGTTATTTGCTGCCTTACCCTACCCTATCATGGCGATCTTTTTCGAGTCATTAAAATTACTAAATATTTCAATTTTTCTACTTGTTGTTAAGTTATTTTTTATTCTCTTATACCACTTTCTATTTAACCATTACTATTTAATGGACTATCATTATACAAAATTCAATTAAAAAGACGGCACAATAAAGATCAGAGACCTTAAAAATTACGTACTTAGATTGGGGACATGTCTTCTCAGAACCTAATGGCCTTTGTATCGATCAACAGACTCACTCTCTTCTATCTTTCCATTGATAAATCATCTTTATTCGTTTAAAATTTCCACTTAAGGTACCTCAACTCCCAAACCCTTGGAGAAAACCTCTTCACGCGCACTCACCACCATCGATGGAGAGCTCGTCAGCAGCATGGTGCCTAAGGAAGCCACCAGCGTCATGCGCGTTACCCTCGCCAGCATCGAAGAAGCTAATATCCTGCTTCAGAATGGTCTGGACTTCTACGGAGCCACGTACTTCCCAACAGAGCTGGCAACTCCCGCACAGGCTGCTAAACTGATCAAGCCTAGCAGGTATGATGATTGGCGCAGGTAAGACTGAGTTATTTTATTGTCCTTTTTTTGCCATGATCAAATAAATATCCTGGGAAATTCTTCACACACGGCCATTTGATCCCATACTTAGCAAAGCTTGTATTACGGAAACTAGATCACTGATATTCTACATACTTTTTCTACATATTACTCATTAAATACATCCTGGGTTACTATGTTTTTTTTTTATGTCACAAGTGACAACGAGGCAGGCGGGTCACCTGATGGTAAGTGACAACCGTCGCCTATAGACATTGGCAATACCAGGGGATTGCTAATGTGTTGTACACCTTATTAAGGCGAACTGGCTCTCAAGTGCAATTGCCGGAACACACCAACAGGTGCTTGGCGACAGATTTTCAACCTGAGGGTGGTAGCCAGCCAGTCGAGTACTACAAAGTACCCTACCACCGTGCTGTGGTTTCCTTACGATGTTTTCCTTCACCAAAAGCTCAAGCTCATTGTAAGGATTCCACGACCTTCGCCGCGGTATCCGACGTCATTTACCACTGAGCTATCCTCTGAGCACCCTCAATTTGAAAATCTATCGTCAAGCACCTGTTGGTGTGTTCTGGCAGTTATACTTGAGAGCCCGTTGCCTTTAAGTAATTGTAATAAGGTGTACAACACATTGGTGATCCCGCTGGTATTGCTAATGTCTAAAGGTTTCACGGTATTCACTTGCCATCAATCAACCGCCTTCCTGTTTATCACTAGTGGTATAAAAAAGTTATTTAGATCATTTACCAATAATCAGAAATTATTTTCTAGCACACAAACGTCTGATCGGGAAACGAACCCACAAACTCAGTTACATACAATAAAATACCTTCAGATATTGCCCTTACTTATAAAGTGCTAGAATTTAATTTAATATTTCTAAAAGAATACTTCAAGCATTAAACATTTTAATTAATTATTGTGTGGACTAGGAGAACTATACTTGAGAGATATTTATCATGAGTTTTTTTTTGTATCACAAACTTTTACTAATATTTTAACTCACAGTATCATTCTTCTTCATCATCTTGTTCTCAGAGTAACTGGAGGAACAGTTTCTGCTCGTGTGCGTGACCTACTCCCAGTCTTTGACCAGCAAGGATTCACTAAGTTTGCCCCACCAGCATCAAGACTTGTAAAGCCACGTTCCAAGTAAACTTTACTGACGCAATGCAGTGTCATTGCTAAACTTCATCAATAAACAAACAGTAATGATGATGAAGAGGATATAGAAAGTGATAATGGCCCTATTATTTTAAAAAAATAAAATCTTAACTACTTCTCTCATAATTATACTGAAATTAAAGCAGATCTAAATGATGAAACACCAAAAAAAGGCTTCTAGCAATGACACTTCATAAAAAACTTATATTTTCCAAAAAGTCCCCGGACAAGGTTAACGAAACGAATAAAATAACAAAACCATTCATATATTGCATTTAGGACGACTGTATTCACAAAACTAATTTGTACATATCATATACAATTATTTCTAAGTAAATATTCATAAAATATAAATCTGTACTTAAATTACGTTTATCATTGTTTTCTATTCTGTGTTGTTCAGTTTCAGTACCAAATGCATTTATCATTTAGTTAATACCTACACTAATCTTTATAATTATGTGCCATTATTTACAAAGACACTGTTTGTAATCTCATTTTGTTACCAATAAAATAATAAAAGTATGTCCTAGTTTTTGATAGTTTTATTTATTTAAGTAAGTACTTATATTGTAGAAGATATTTCTACATTAGATAACATTTCAAAATGATACACATAAAAATTATCTTTATTATATTCATTTTTAACAAATGCTTAATGTTAGAAATATAGACTTAAATTCAACTATTTTTGGGTGGCTATTTATTTTATTATACTTAAATTCGTCCAGAGAAAGGTTTTCCAGAAACAGAACTATACAAAATATTTAAATAACTATATGTAAATCTAGTAACAGTTTTAATTTAAATTTCTTAGGAATAATCCACAGCACCGTATTGGTTTAATAATAAAGATCATTATTGACTACTTATATATCACAGATTAACAAAGTGTTCGCTTTCAGCGTATACAATACATACATAACACTTTATTTAACAAGTTACACTTTGGGTCCAGCGTTTTTACCATATTTGAATCTTTCTTCAATTTCCTGTAAACTTTTTCCTTTAGTTTCCGGTAATATAAAGAACAGAACAGCTGTTCCGATAAGTGATATTACTCCGTATGTAAGAAATGTGATGACCTCACCGAAATTAGACATCATCCCTGGTGCTGTCTTCACTACAGCAAAGAATGCTGCAAATGTTGTCGCAGAACTTATTCCAGAGCCTAAACCACGAACTCTAGTTGGGAATACTTCGCCACACATAATCCAAGGTAATGGAACGAAACCAATTGATATAGCACAAATGTAAACCATGAGGCAAGTTAAAGGTAACCATACCATATTCTCTGGTTTCCAGTACAAAAACATTGATAATCCTACCATAGACAAAGCTGTAAAAACACCACTAATCATACACAATGGTCTTCTACCGAATTGTTTGCACACTACACAAGCTACAACCGACATCACAACACGTAATCCATCTATAATTAACATAGCTAGATAATGATCTATTAAATTACCTACAGATTTCTCTACAATTTCTATAGAATAAAATGCAACAGCGTTCACACCGGAAAATTGGCAAGTAATGAAAAATACAATCATGATAAAAAGAGGTTTTAATAGTTCTGGACTTTTCAATAAAATTAGTTTCTCTCGCCAATTCAAAGTAGGTTCAGCATCAGCTGCCTTTTTACTGTCAAGTAGACCTCGTAATTCAGCCTTAGCTTCTTCACCATAACCTCTAAGCCATACGAAAGACTTAATTCCTTCATCGATGTGTCCTTTGGCAATCAGCCAAGTAGGGCTTTCTGGTACTATACTCAGTAACGCTACTGATAAAATTGGGAACATACATGATATTGCGGCTGTCCATTGCCAGGAGATAAAGGTCCCTAAAAGATGTGTTAGAAGTATTCCTACAGCAATGGCTAGTGAGACGCCAGCAAGGAAGAAACCTCTATACTTTGGTTCAGAAGTTTCTCCAATATAGACGGGTCCAAGAGGACCATGGAGACCAACACAGAGCCCTGTGAGGAATCTACCGACGAGCATAAGGGTCAAGTTGTTAGCGAAGGCGATGACAATCCAGCCGATGAGGTATAGTACGCAGATGACGTAGTGGGAGTTTCTTCTTCCGAATTTCTCCATCAGCCAGCCAGATATGAGACAGCCTGGTGCCATCGGTAAGGCAGCCATTGCAGCTGAAATTACAAACAAAATTAAAATTTAGGATTTTAGTTAGCAAATACTTCTGCCAGAGGATTTAAGCGCTCATAAAAAACATATACCTCGAGGAAGTAAACAAAGGACCCAGTACTAAGAAAAATACATTTCATCGAAAACATTTTAACGCAACTGGACAATAATAATAGGTAATTTGTGTATTTCCTATATTTTGTTCAATATATGAAACTCGTTGTACAAGTTTCTGAGTTGAACCTTTTACATTATGACTTAAAATTTTAAAAATTAGGATGTTCAGTAAAAACTCACCAATCCATGAAGCAGTATTTTCATCCGATGGAATAGATCCAGTTCCATTCTTCAATAGAGGTAGCAAGATCGCTGAATATCCTGAAGTTAGGCCTGAAGTGAAGGTTAGTAGAATTGCTGCTGATGCTGCTAGGCTCTGAAAAATTAATCATTAATTCATTAGTAACGACGAAATCAATGTGATATTTTAAAGTTACTATTAAAAATAAGCTTTTTCAAAACAAGTTCAAACACAAAGAGTGTGTGTAAATTGAGTTCCGTCGATTGGTTGGAACTGGTTTAATATTGAATAGCAAGATTCGACCTAGACGTAATAACAGGTGATGTTTAATACAAGATCTAAATACCCAAAGATATTATAGAAGAGACTATTGCATTATCAAAAGTCACATCATCACATCGTCAAGCAACCTTCCGAACCGTGCATTAGAGTCATTAGAATCTGACTATTCATAAGTACCTGTATTTATTCATCCAAATAGGCCTTCTATTTGGATGAATAAACATTTCATTTCATTTCACCGATGGCTCTTTTACTCCCCGCCTAGACACACCCTTCTCTAACAACAAAAGCCAATTCATCAGACAAGTCCGGTATATCAATTAGCAGAAATAATCAGAACAGTGTAAGTACTAAGTTTGAAAGCAACTCCCGGTTTTATTGCAAAAACGAAGTAGTCAAGGCCACATGAACTCGCATGTCAATCATACGACTGATATTTAACGCAATGGGCGCATGAGTCCTTTCACCTCGCAGATTTATATAGGTACATAAATACTTAATT
Source organism: Ochropacha duplaris (assembly GCA_951361185.1). NCBI lineage: Eukaryota > Metazoa > Arthropoda > Insecta > Lepidoptera > Drepanidae > Ochropacha > Ochropacha duplaris. The sequence goes on along the minus strand of OX592715.1, from coordinate 477,915 downwards.
GAATTGTGGACGAGATGTGCCTAATTGATACTGTTGATCTAGTTTTATTCTCAAAGATACATATCAACATTCTTAATGTTTAGGATTTTTTTAAGTATAAGAAGAATAAATGATAAATTAGTATCGTCATTAATTTTATTTTGTTTGTCTTTGAGTCACATGATTATTTTAAGATCAATTTAGATGTCGACAATGTTGCAGTTGAATTGTCAGTAATTAATCTATTGATACTTCTGTCGCCTATAGACCTTAGCAATATCCGGGGGATTGCCAAGGTGTTGTCCACCTTATTATAATGCCTTAAAGGCAACTTTACTGGCTTTCAAGTGCTAGTGCCGGAACACACCAACAGGTGCTTTGCGACAGATTTTCAACTTGAGGGCGGTAGCCAGCCAGTCGAGTACTACAAAGTACCCTATCACCGTTCTATGGTTTCCTCACGATGTTTTCCTTCACCGAAAGCTCAAGCTCATTGTAGGATTCGAACCGACGACCTTCGCCGCGGTATCCGACGTCACTGCCAATGAGCTATCATCGACTTAAAATCTCCATAATATGCTGAACTTAATCTGATTATGCGGTTTACTCATTCGACTGGAAATCAAATAGCCGGTACGATATCGGATTATCAGATTGGATTTCGTTTTGGGATTGCTAGATTTGATAGCAAGAATATTCTGGAACTAAAGCATACTGTGGCTCGACTGCTCATAAAATTAACTGACCCTAGATTAAAGATATTGCCTATCTTGATGATCAATGATGGATTACCTTACCTGTTTCCAAATTGGAGAAAATCTGGCAACGGTCTTTGAATCAGTCAGCAATGCATCTTCTTTAGGGTTATCTTTGTCGTTTAAAGTAAGTCCAGCGCTTGAATTTGAAATCTTTATATTTTGTATATAATTTGACGTAACTGCTTCATTATTCTTATTTTCTTTTGGCGTCACCTCATCGCTATCTTGTTTTTTATCATTCGAGTATTCTGCAGTTTCTTTACAATTGTCTTTAGGGTTTTCTTCGTTGTTATTATTAGTTTCCTTACTTTCCTCTTCTTGGTTGTCTTCTGTTGGAATCGTTTGATCATCTTGATTCTCACTCGCATCTGCTGTCATATTGACTCCTGAAATTAATGTTTATATTGAGTATTGCGCAAGAAAAATTATGGTATTGTAAAATGTGGGTGGATACTGGTAGGCAATGATTAAAATAGATATTATAATTGTATTACAGTCATCATATTAATATTACAAATGGGAAGGAGTGTTCAGCAACGAGCAACATTTTTTTTAGGAGTTTATGAGGTTATTATTGAAAGACAATGAAAACCACGTTATGACTCTATTTCACTTATTGTGCCTAGTGCGTTTACCTACGTTTCCAGCATATGTCATAAATCTATCTATATCCAAATCAATCTTAATTAATGCAAAGTGTTGATCGCATTACCTAAAATTCCATTGGTTTTAATCTTTAGTTTTGTGGCCCTTCCGCAATAAATGAGTATTGAAGTGTCACCATATCAGCAGATTTATAATAATTTTTAATTATTAACATTGGATTTTTTAACTTCACATAACTTCTTATTGTTGCTTAGCAACATTTACTTCACATGCGCAGTCTACAGAAGAAGAAGATTGGTTGATTTTCGAAGCCTAATAAAATCTTGACTTCTGCCGACTACGTGTCGAGCTCGGAACAATAACTAGCATATTGTTCCGAGGTCTCGAGTGTCTTCGTTTGTCAAAACTACGTCACTACTCTACGTCATGTGAAATTTTCAATTGCTTTAGCCTTTTATGTCAAGGGCATCGCCAAGGGGGGCAGAGAGGGGCACCTGCGCCCCTAGACATTCTAAAAAAGTTGCCAAATGTAAAGCAACCAAAGTCCTAAGTCTTTGACTTGACTTGCTTGATCGATCATATCATTCCCGTACGTCGAAACTCGAATGAATTTCGATAGGCTCGTACCTACGAGTCGTAGGTGCAATGCTCTCGACTATACTTACAATTAATACTTCTAGCAATCGGTCTGTTGCTATTGGCAGTTCCTGATAAATATCATTATCTCCTCCGCACATAATAATGAGCTCAATTCACTGTCTAAATTTAAGAACTTCATTAAGTAGCAAAACTAATCGGCCAAGGTGATCAATGAAAAAATATACCTCACATTTTTTACAAACGTTTTCAGTGATAATATCGCGTTGGATATTTTTTGTCGTTCAACAGTTCCGGGAGTAAGTATTTTATTTGCCCTACAATTGATATGTATTTCTAATTATACTGCATTGGTAATAACAATAGGAGATTTATTGAATTTAATTCAAAACTCATGGAATTTACTTCACTTGGAATTTTAATCAGAAGAGCGGACAACAAAATTTGGAACAAAATTAACAACATTGCTTCGAATTTATCACGATCTTTGCCTTCACTGGAACCCATTATCCACGTGGATGTTGCAATTTTCGGAGTGGGCACCCATTCAAAAACGCAACGGTAAAAAAGGTTCCAAGGATCGCCAGGTCACAACAGTCTCTTCATTAAGTCCGTTCATATTTATACGCAGGTTTATGCAATACTTAGTTCAAGGTGATCGGCTATACTAAGAGACAATGGTTTGCATGCGCGTGCGCAGAATTATAAGTGCAAAATTGACAGGTGGTGTCAGGTGTCAATATCTAGTTTTACTAAACGTGTGAAAAACTGAAGTTTTCCTATCCATTGTTATGGTAGATTTAATTAAGGGTATTTTTAATGTTTACTTACATCGGTATTTCTAATAGAAATGTTACTGACTGTGCAAGTGAGCATCTTTTTACTAGTGTTGTAGCTGCATATGGACACATATAATTATATCGATATATACATATGGACATATCGACAGCACTACAACACTAGTAAAAGGATGCTCACTTGCACTATTATTCTTTGCTTGCACTGTAAGGGATTAGGAAAAAGAGTGGGGCTATGTAGGCTAAAATGGACGTAAGCATTTAGTCTTTCGGATTAAATATTTATAGTGTTTTAATGCCCTTTTTTTCTTTTTTTTTTAAGTTGATTTATTTATACTAATAGCTATTATATAAAGAGGTAAAGTTTGTGAGTTTGTGAGGTTGTAGGGGGTAATCTCTGGAACTACTGAACCGATTTTGAAAATTCTTTTACCAATAGAAAGCCACGTTATTTGTGAGTGTCCCAGGGTATTTTATCTCGGGAAAAGAAAATATCCCATGGGAACGCGGGTGAAACCGCGGGGGACAGCTAGTAAATAATAATCTCAAACAGGCCAGCTTGTGGAGACAAGCAGCATCTGTTTACAGGTTAATAAAATCTATTTTCATTTAGAAGCACAATTATTAAATAATGAAGACTTGAGTAATCATCACAATAACAGCTGTATAGACGAATAATGATGTTTCATGCATATAATGACTGCACTTTCGGGCAAATATTGCATGTAAGCTGTTATCGTAAGTAAATACAACAATCTTATGATATTTTGCAATCGATCACGATTCATGTCGGTTGCACAACAGTTGCTGTCCGGTAGAGCAACTACAATTACTTTTTAGTTCATGCGTAAGTATTATAGCAATTCTACTACTACAGGTTGTCCATTGATTTATTCAGTTTAGTCCCTGGTAAGGCACTTATGAACGTTACAATTGACTCTACCACCGATTCGGAATACACTTAAACTGAGTACAAAGTATATGACATATTTTAATACAAAGTATCCTATGTCCTTCTCTATGGTTCCATCTATCTCTATACCAAATTTCATCTAAAACGGTTCAACGGTTTAAGCTTAGAATGTTCATTGCAGAACTTTAAATATTCTCGAACATTTGTCACACTCGGCTATCTGATCCCAAACTAAGCAGAGCTTGTAATAAACCAGATGACTGATATACCACATATACTACTATTTTGTAAATACATACTTAAATAGATAATTACACCCAGACTCAGGACAAACAGACATGTTCATGCACACAAATGTCTGTGCTGGATGGGAATCGAACCCACGACCTGCGGCGTGATAGGTAGTGTGTCAACCAACCACGCCAACTGGCCCTCTTTGGACCCTAAAATGTTAATTGCAGAACTTTATATAAGTATGTCCTACGTAATATATATGTAGTAATAGAAATCAAACACTTAACTTGGCTACCTTGCAGACGATTGCTCGTAACGAGATAAAATAACTAGATACAAGTTAACACTCATGAACAAGGATACCTACTCGTACTTGTTAATTGAATACAAACTATTCAATTAATTGGCCTACTTCGAAGACATTTTGAAAAGTCGAGTTCGGTGTGTTTATTTCTCATAGTATCGCGCGTTGTGAAAGGGGGCTAGACGGAAAAAAATCTTAGGAAAAATTGTCACGACACTTTTACTGTCAAAAGTGCGTTGACCTGTCTCTCTCTCTCTCCCTCTCTCTTATAGAAAGCAAGCCAGATATTTTCATTTCTATTTATATATATATATTTTTTAAATATATATATATACTCTCTCGACTTATGTAACTTCGTTCCATCCGGGTGTCCCTTGACACCTCTCAAGTTTTTTTGGTCTCTTGATACAGTAGTGACGTCGGATGCCGCGGCGAAGATCATGGTTTGGTAGTACAATGAGTTTCAGCTGACTCTCAAGTGCAACTGCCGGAATACTAAGTACTACAAAGTGCTACCGCCGTGTTAAGGTTTCCTTCACCGAAAACTCATGCTCATTGTATTCGAACCCACGACCTCCTCGGTATCCGACGTCACTGGACTGGGGACTGGTCTGCTTGAGTTTGTTGTTTACTAAGTCATAATTAAATTCTAAAGATTACTATTTTTGCCGCCATAACACGCAAATATTGTCAGTGAGACTACATAAATAATTATTGAATGTAATAATAGGTGTAAGTTGTTTTTGAAAAGTAATTGCTGAGTTTATTGCCGGCTCTTCTCAGCAAAAGCAACCTTCCGAAGCGAGCGTTAGAGTCTGACTATTCATAAGTGCCTGTGAAGGCCTATTTTGATGAATAAACATTTCATTTCATTACACTACCACTGAGCTATCATCGCCTTAAAACCATTTCGGACTCATAATCCTGGGATTCATCGACCTTTAAATTGTGATAAAAAAAGATCTGTAAAATCCATTTACTTCTCAAAGTTTTAGGTGGAATAGGTATTGAACAAACAACACATTGAAAGGATTGGTAAAACCTCTCAGAAGAACATATTTTATGCAAATATCAGTTTGTTGTAAAATTCTAACGTTATATGTATATCCTAATGGCACACAATGAGCCTCGCCGAACACTTTGATCGGATTCTTCGATAAAGCGAGCGTTGCCTTTGGAAATCTATATTTACCAGTCGCACAATATTTATTTGCTTGTTTAAAACGTCATAAAATAGTGCAAGTACTTGTGTTACTGTTCCATAATTTAATAAAATAACAAATTGTACGCAATGCCTTCATCAATCAATCACGTGTCACAAACCAGTAAAATGACAACAACTATTAATATCTTACAGTATTATAAATGCGAAAGTTTGTTACGAATGTGAATGTTTGTAACTCGTTCATGCAAAAACTACAGAACCGATTTTGATGAAACTTAGCACACAGGTAGACCATATCTTTAAATAAAACATTGGGTACTTTTCATCCCATCCCGGTATGAAAAGGTCCCTTTGAAACGCGGATGAAACTGAGGGCTAGTAATTTTATAAAATAACATAATTATCATTCTAGAATTTAATTATTATACATATGAATTTCCCTTCTGCGTAGATATTAACACAATCAATTAATACTGTCTCACCAAATCAATAAATTGACAACAACTGGTAAATATAAATCTCAAATTCCCACACAATAATCATGTTTAACTGGTTTGAGGCAATTTGACAAATTACAATCGCTAAATCCATATCGAATCGACGAGAATAGAATATAATATACAAATCAAAACTGTTTCTGTTTCTTAAACATTTATCCAATTATAATGTGGAAATTATTCATTTTATATAGATAGTCTCTCTTTTCATTGGTCTGTTACTAAGGACGATAAGGATATCTGACAGATACTATTAGGGATCAATACATATAAAAAAACTTGACCTAACTGACTGACGGACTGACTGACTGACTGATCTCTCAACGCACAGTCTAAACCGCTGTGGATAGAAACTTGAAAGGTGTTTTATAATTCAACACTGAGAGTGTACAATAAGAAACTGATGAAACCGCGGAGCTACTACCGAGGTAGTCATATAAAAAGTATCAAAATCAAAACTCATTTATTCAGTTGAGTCCCTGGTAAGGCACTTATGAACGTTACAATTGACTCTACCACCGAGTCAACATACACTTAAACTGAGAAGTCTCCGGCAAGGAACTCAGCAAGGCAATTTTTTTCTTTTGGATCTTTCTTAAATTTATTTACATATAACATCAATAATAGTATTGTTAATTATATCGCAAATGAGATGTATAATTATTATTAGCTCCGCTGCCAGAATGGCGTATTTGTTATGATGTTAAAATTAGAATTTATGTCATAAAATAGTAACTATATTTTTTTTAAAGTAATTGTGTCAATTTTTTTTACAACATGTGTACAAAATATACAAACTATATAATAGGTAATATATTGAAAAAAAAATAACACATATAAATAACTTAATATTACGATATCTCATAATAACACACGACGGCATTTTTGGATGTTTTTGCACTCGGTAAAGAAACCATCGCGATAAAACCAAATTCCTAAGAAGGCAAATTCGAAATCGAAACCTGCTGATAGCACCTAAAGGCACCTTTGGAACAGGTCGAGGACTTCTGAGAAACATTGTTCCCAGCCATAAAAGCTCGCTAACATTTCGTGTTTCGGAGCATATGATAAAAATTTATACTCAGAATCTAAAGAGCCATAATTTATTGGCGTTTCTCTCTCTCGAGTAAATAGAGTACTTAAGAATGATAACCAGGCAACTACAAAATACCCTACCACCGTTTACCACATTTAGAAACTTATCATTGTGGTGAAATGCACGCCTATCAAAAAAAAAACACGTAATATTTTTTTAAACAACTTTACTTTTCCGTAAACATTAAGTTAGTACGCATGACTTCACATAATCTCTGACACCTTGAAAGTATTGTACGACATTATTTAATACTAAATCAAACAAGATCAAGGTCGGATGAGATCGAGTTCGTTTTATTCAGGAAATTCTTACGTTTTTGTTATGTATAACACGGTACCTATCTATCATGCGAAATGTTCCCATCCATTTGTGTTTTTTATAGCACAAGTGATAACCAGGCAGGCGGGTCACCTGATGGTGAGTGACTACCATCGCCTATAGACATTAGCAAAACCAGGGGGATTGCCAATGCGTAGTCGACCTTTTTGCAATGCCTTAAAAGCAACTGGCTCTCGAGTGCTACTGCCGGTAGCCAAAAAATATACTATTATTATTTAATTGGACCATTGTGTGCGATTTATTCTCTATTCTCATAAATAAATATTTTGACAGGCAGAAATTGTCCTTGAATAACTTATGTAAGTCTCATCATAAGTCCTTCTTGATTGAGTGCTAGGTGCACAGCTAGGGCTAAAGGGCTGTAGGTACCGATAAGTTGAATAACACCGTATCAGCTCTTTTTTATTACAATTCTATTATTATTACCTTGCTAAATTAACGTGAATTATCTTTAAATTTAAACCTTAATGGCTCCTCATGTAGAGGTATCTATTTAAAGAAGCATTTCGAAACCTATGTTTAGTTTAGCTGCCTAGCGCCCTACTTGGTGACCAACCGGCCTTCTAATACCTAGGCTCTGAAAGTACTTACGTAAAGCGGTGAAGGAAAACATGATGGAACTTGTTCGGTACTAAGGTAAGGAGGTTCAAATAAGGGGGTGTGGTCTATAATTAAAAAATGGTAGATTCAGGGTTCTAATGTTTGAGCCTCACAAACAAACTCTTTGGCTTTAAAATATTAGTGTATCTATAGATGTATCAACAAACATCCAATACTTTCTTAAGAAGCATCTCAAAGCATCTCAGCTCAGTAAAGTGAGGAACTCTTTCAAGGGGCAATGCATACGTCTCTATAACGAAGTGACCAATGAAATATTCAAAAACTATGCTGTTTCCGATTATGTAAATGATAAGAGCCCATTTGAATGAACCTCTCTCTATTTTAATCATTTTACATAAAACCATACATTTGAAATGAAAATAACCAAAAGGCCAAAAATGGTTACTCCATACATTTTCAATGTTCCTTTTCTTATGATGAATGCGAATTGTTACGTCGCAAGCGAATAATATAATCCGGCACAATACGAAACGGCTATCCGTTTCATAGAACTACGGATTATGTGACAATACGTTCAACATACAGCAGGGAAACGTATTGCCATTTTTTTAAACGACTTCAAAAAAGAGGTGTTTCTCAATTCGACCGTATATTTTTTTTATGTGTGTTCGCGGATAACTTCGTCGTTTATGAACCGATTTTGATGATTCTTTTTTGTTGAAAAGAAGATAGTCCAAGGGTGGTACCATGATAAGGAAACCAGGATCTGATGATGGAATCCCAGAGAAATCGAGGGAAACCTTCGAAAATCGTAGTAGCGACTAGTGCGTTTGATAATTTTTTCATTAATTATAAAACGGCTAGTCATTTGGTAACACAACACAACACAGTAACAATCTATGAAGACATATCACCACGATATTTAAATGAGTGAATCATATTTACAATTCAAGTTCAAAGTCAATGAGTAGAGAGGCCAAACTTATTAATTTTTTTGTTGCATAATATATACTGCTATATTGCATTTATTTTCATCAAAATCTGAAGTAATCAAGGCGATGATAGCTCAGTGGTAGTGACGTCGGATACCGCGGCGAAGGCCGTGGGTTTTTATCATACAATGAGCTTGAGCTTTCGGTGAAGGAAAACATCGTGAAGAAACCATAGTACGGTAGTAGGGTACTTTGCAGTACCCGACTGGCTAGCTACCAACCTCAATTTGAAAATCTGTCGCCAAGCACCTATCGGTGTGTTCCGACTTGAGAGCCAGTTCCATCTAGGCTTTGTGTGCTTACCACCTTCGGCCACATCTTCACCATGGTGAGATTGTGGTCAAACACAAGCTTATCCAGAATTAAAAAAAAAATGCATTCTTTATAGTGTTAAGGCTTTCAAAATTGATCCTCCGGGATTTATAAATAATAACGTAATATCCTGGGACATTCTTCACACACGGCTACCTGATCCCAAAGTAACCAGAGCTTTTACTATGGAAACCAGATACGCTGATATAATACATAATTACATACACACAAACAGACATATTCATGCACACAATTTCCAGTTTATTTGCTCGGTGCTAGGCTTTGCCTCCCAACAATCTTAAAAAAATATGTATCGCGATTCTGGTTATTAATTTATATAAATGTAAGTAAAAACGTTAGTAAAAAAAACCCTAAAAAAGTTACACATTCTATGCTGTAACCAGACTTTACCAGACACTCCACAAAACTCGTTTAGGACATTAATTTGCATTGGAATCCAACCGTACATTTTAGTGTGACTTCTTTTTATGATAAAACATTAATTTTATAAGAAAATAGCTGTCCTCCGCAGTTTGACCCACGTTCCCGTGGGATCTTATCTTATCCCGGGATACAAAATAGCCTATGTTAATCTGGAATAATGTAGCATTCAAATGGTGAAAGAATTTTTTAAATCGGCCCAGTAGTTTTTCAGTTTATTCGTTACATATCAATTCAATACAAATCTTTCCTCTTTATAATATTAGAAAGATAGCGTTATTAATAAACTTAGTGTATGTTAAGAATCTAATACGACGACTAAGGACGTTTCTAAATCGATTAACAATTGTTATATAGACCATACTATAAACCACAGATATGTTCGTTAAATTCTGATAAAACTCTACTAATAGAAATGTAGATACTAAGTTTCTTACCGGATCCTTCTCAGATTAAGTGTATTCCGAACCGGTGGTTCCGAACCGGTGGTAGAGTCAATTTTTTAATGTTCATAAGTGTCTTACCAGGGCCTAAACTGAATAATTGAGTTTTGATTTTGATTTTGAAAAAAAAAACGCAACATAAACCAAAATAAACTAAAAATAATGTAAACTCGACGGTCTTATCGCAAAAAAAAATGGAAAAAATAACAAGGGCATCAGTAATAGCGATAAAAGATTTCATCATAAAATAAAAGGGTATCGAATATATTAACAATAATATATTATGCAAATGTTTCAAATAAATTACGTAAATAACTTAACCTCATATAACCTCAAAGTATTCGCGGGAATCTTAACAGTCATTTTTTTATAGAAACAGGTAACCGGTTGTAATATATTATACCTATCATAAGATATACAAAAGGGGTTTTTTATGATATTAACGAGAAACATTAAAAGAGATCTAAACAGAAAGAGAGAGAGAGAGAAAGATTGAGAAATAAATAAAATAAAAATAAAAGATCTACAGTTGAAATGAAACTGCCTTGCCTTTCTTGCCAGAATCTTCTCAGTGAATTCCGAATCGGTGGTAGAGTCAATCTGAATGCATGGGTGTTAAGTTTGAGTTTTAAGCAACTTGTGAGATAATGCACAACTGTTTTGTTTTAATGTCAGAGATGTGTCACCTGATGGTAAGTGATTACCGTCGCCTATAGACATTAGCAGTACCAGGATTGCCAAGTCTTAGAGGCAATGGACTTTTTACATTGCCATGGAGGCAACTGGATCTCAAGTGCGGAAACACATCGATGGGTGCTTGGTGATAGATTATCAAGTTGAAGTGGCCAGCCAGCCAGCCAGCCAGCACTACGAAACTACTATTTGTTCTATAGTTTAATAATCAAGCAATACGGTTTTGCATACTTTACTTTGCTACATTTTACTATAATATTTCAGCACACGAACTGACTGAAGAAACCGATGCTAAGCACATTTGAAGCTAAGGCTTCGATATTATTTTTTAATAATTAGATGCCCTGGAATATTGTGTCATCTGATACTCAGTAAAGTTTGTAATATTGAAACCAGATACTGTTTTTTAAAACAGGACAATATGTCATGTTCATGCATACAAATACCTTATATTAAATTCCCGTGTCATGATTTTGGTCCTTTTTTGGAGCTGCTAATTATATAGCCTGTTCAAATCAAACGGTCTTTTGAAAATATAAATATACTTAAGAGATTTCCTTAAGCCATTTAAAGACGCTCATTTAGGTAATTTAGATAAAATATTTAAATTTAAAAGACGTAACGAAGTAGGCTATTTAAACTGTTAAAAACAGTTGATTTTAAAATAACGTCGTTACTTATAATGCATATAAATATATTAATATTATCTATATGAATATTAATAGCCTGAATAAAGATATTAGGGAAAGAGAAATAGGAAAAAAATAACCGGCAAATTTTAAAACATAAAATGCTTTTTTGCTGGTTCGGTTACCTGTATTCAATAATCTATGCCCAGAATAATTTACTTTGTCTTTGACTTTAATAGGAATGGAAACAAACTAGAGCAATATGACATTTCCAGGAAAAAAATAACCAGAGTGTAAATTACGGCGACTTATAAACATATGTTTATACATGACTAACATATTGCCGCGAAATAGAATTAATAAACAACCAATATATATCTATATATAAAAATGAATCCATATTTCCATTCGTCACGCAATCACTTGAGAACGACTTTACTGATTACATTCATCTTTTTCTAAAAGTTTTTTAATACTTTCTAGAAGGTTACGGAAAGAAAAATGCGCAAGAAATTGATAAATTTCTGTTACTTATATAAAATTCCCCTACCATGAAGTTGGTCCGCGATGAACTCCGAAACTACTAAACTGATCTTAATAAAACTTATCACACGAATAGATAATACCCCAGAACAAGAGATAGGATACTATTTATCCCGGGAAAAGATTAGATCCCTTGGGAACGCGGGTGAATCCGGGGTATAGTTAGTAGCAATATAAAAACTATTACCTGCAATTAAACGATTGGCGTCACACACTTGAATAATTTGTAACACAATTATTGAAGTCGCGCATTAACAATTACAAATGAATAACTCGACAATCGACGCGTCTTGCTAGTGAACGCAGATTCATTAAACTGATATAAGCCCTAACGTGTGTAATGGAGTGCGCCGGCGCAACCCAACGGCAACCGATCTCACCACATTAGGGATGTGCATCATATCGATTAATATATGGGCTTGGAAAAGGGACGCGTAATACGCTTGCTTATTGGTCAGTTGTTATTGGATGAAGATTAAAAGTTAGTCGATTTAAGTCATGTAATGTTAAAAGTAAGGAATGAAAATTAAAAGTTAGTCGATTTAAGTCAAATGTAATGTTAAAAGTAAGGAATGAAAATTTAAAGTTAGTCGATTTAAGTCTAATGTAATGTTAAAATAAATAAAAAAAAAATTAAAAAAAATTATTTTATTTCAGACAACTACAGTCCATATATTGTTAGTTAGTTAGTACAATACAAGTGCTTAAGAGCTATGTTAGTAATATTTATTTATCATCAACCTGGGTAATTGTCACAAATTATGTGAAGTAGTTAAAAGTAAGGAATGAAAATTAAAAGTAAGTCAATTTAAGTCTAATGTAATGTTAAAAGTAAGGAATGAAAATTAAAAGTTAGTCGATTTAAGTCTAATGTAATGTTAAAAGTAAGGAATGAAAATTAAAAGTTAGTCGATTTAAGTCTTATGTAATGTTAAAAGTAAGGAATGAAAATTAAAAGTTAGTCGATTTAAGTCTAATGTAATGTTTAAAGTAAGGAATGAAAATTAAAAGTTAGTCGATTTAAGTCTAATGTAATGTTAAAGTAAGAAATGAAAATTAAAAGTTAGTCGATTTAAGTCTAACGTAAAGTTAAAAGTAGAATAAAATAAATCAAATCAAAAAAATAGTCAGCTTTAATGTCACTTTATTAGGTATCAATAACTTGAAGATTCCTGGTTTCCATATTTTCTTGTAAGAGTTTTGAAACGACCGTCCCATCCGCACCCCAAGACAATACAATTACAAGTTACATAACAATCGTAAAATCGATCAAATAAAAAGTATTTTTCCAATAAAAAAAATAAACAAGTGTCAATTTCAGCTAGCGCGTCTATTATTGGATCTTCTCTGAAAATGTATACTACAATTGTTTATTTATCAAATAAAAAAAACACAAAGAAATAAATTGCAACATTTTAAGTAATAAAAATAATTCATCGTAACATTTTATCGACAACAGCATATCCCTTTGACCACGTGCTTCACAGAACTGTCTCGTGTATCAGGCAGCAGGCTGTATCTTGTCGTCAGCCGTTCAACTTTCCCTGACCTTTAACTATAGTGAACTGATATCGTTCCGTCCGTGCGTACGCGCACAAATAGACGGAGTTTCTGCTGTAGATATCGGTTGTGATTTCGACTATAACCCGGAAACAATCGGCTTTAACAATTTCGGGCTTTTGCCTTCCTTATGCATTGTCTATTTTATAGAAAAAACTCAATTTTGCCGCAACTCTTTCAGGTAATTACGTTTCTTGATTGCAGCGTTGTATTTTATTGAAAGAAAAACTACCAACCGTACTGTGTATTGACTGAATGTATTGACTGGTCGACATTCCTTAGCATAATCGTTCTTACTCATAGCTTTGCACCGTGAGATCGCTCGACTTCATAAAATAAGCTAAAATCCGTTCAAAAGTTTCGGTGATGTATCCATCAGTGGTAGTGACGTCGGATACCGCGGCGAAGGTCGTGGGTTCGAATCCTACAATGAGCTTTCGATGAAGGAAAACATCGTGAGGAGACCACAGCACGGTGGAAGGGTACTTTGTTGTAATCGAATAGCTGGATACCACCCTCAAGTTGAAAATCGCCAAGCACCTGTTGGTATGTTCCGGCAGTTGCACTTGAGAGCCAGTTGCCTTAAGGGGACAACACATTGGATTCCCCTTGTATTCCTAATGTTTATAATCGAGTATTCACTTACCATCAGGGAGGTTTTTAGGTTTAGCAAGCATTCATTAAAATATGTGTGTTGACTGTGTTATAATATTACTGATTACCTAAGTACTTACTCATTGTTCCAAATAAAAAAAACAACGCGTGACGCAATTATATTACAAATTAAATTAACAAGTGACTGATAATAATCATTGTTTAAATAACTTTATTTTAAAGTGTTTGTAAGTGATATAACTTGGCATGGGGTGACATTCAAGCAAGTGCCAGAAAACCATTACGTTAATACACTTTTTAACCCCCAACGAAAAAGATGGCGTTACACTCTACCACCGTGCTATGATTTTCTCATGATTATTTCCTTCACCGAAAGATTAAGCTCATTGTAGGATTCGTACCTTACCATAAGGACACTCGGGGCCCTAAATTGAAATATTAATCGGATAATAGATCAGATTCAAAATAAACGTAAACGTTTTGATTTTGACATTTGACAACATAAATATAATATCAAAACTATGATTTAAAAATAGTTTTTTTTACTTTCCAAAGGGGCCCCACATTCTTGAGTGCCAAAAGGCCTGCCCTAAGACAGCCCTGATCACAACCCTATCCATAGAAAAAAACTGTTTTTATTTTTTTAAATAACACCAATGATGAAGTAAGATATGTAAAGCCCAATGTAATCATGTAACGCAGTATTTACATGCCTTGAATAACTAGATACCTTATCGCAGTTATTTGTAGTTATTTTCACAACATCAAGAATAGTTTATTTAAAGATATAGGTACTTAAGTACTTCGAAGTTCTGTTGTCAAGGTAATTTGATCATCGATAAGGATGGAGATGAAGTGGCCAATGGAAGAAAGGAATTGGTTCTTATCTCCATTTTTTTGACAAGGTGGTAGTCTAAACCTTAGATGATACACAGATTATGGTCTAAACGGCCCTTACGCGGACTGTTTTGCGAATGATTGTGTTGCTCTCAAAGTCAAAGTCAAAACCATTTATTCAGTTTAGGTCCTAGAAGGGCACTTATGAAGGTCGAATTACAGAAGTTACCACCGGTTCGGAAGTCAGCCTTCAACTGAGAAGAACCGGCAAGAAACTCAGCAAGGTTACATTTTTTAAATATTTTTGGACCATCTGGCTATATTGGCTTTTTTTTTCAAATTTTTAACAATTTTATTCTTGCAAAAACATAAAAACAATCTATACAAAAATACATAAAAAATTATAACCCGCATTGGTTACCTACATAGTAAAAGTTTGTTTAGATGTAAAGATGTTTGTTACTCTTTCAATAAGCAAAAACTTCTGAACAGATTTGATGAAACTTGGGACTCAAGTAGATCATATCCTGGAATAAAAAAAGGATTATCCCCACTTTTGTGTCTGAGGAGGAAAACCATAAAAGTGGGAACGGAATTCGCAAAATACGATAACTACTACAATTAATTGTGAATGTTTGAAAGGTTATATGTTTGTTGCTCAATCACGCAAAAATGACAGAATGGATTTTAATGAAACATGGCACACAGGTAGATCATATCCTGGAACAAAACATAGAATACTTTTTATCCCGGGAAAATATAAGATCCCTCGGGAATACGGGTGATTCTAAATAGTTTTGGGACTAATTTAGGTGCTACCTCAATTTTGTGAAATACATTTTTAGCTTTGAATTATCAGAATTTATTTTAAAAAAAACACAAGTTATACGCAATATATGAACGCAAAACATTAAATTGTTATGATGCAATTCATTAATATATCTAATAATATAACTAAAAAAAGAAAAAGCGACGATTACAATCAATAAGGAAGCGAATATATGAAATCCATCGATTCCGCTTAAAAAAATATAAATAAGTTTTGAAATAACAATAAAGTGATGTGGATTACAATATAAAGTACCTAGGTTAGGTACAGAACAGTTGGATATACCTAGGTTAGGTACAGAACAGTTGGATAAAAAACAGAACTTTTAAATAGGCATTAATTACAAATTCAGTTTTTTTAATGCTCGCGTTTGAATATAATGTCACCGTGAAATGTTTTTTTTTCTTTTTTTCTTTATTTTTGGGTTTAATCGTATAGACGATTATGTCACTACACGAAATCTATAATTTTAATTACTTAAACTACTAGACCTACTATTCAGCTCAGAAAATTTGAAATTTGGGCTTTGTTTCATCTCAAATGTTTAACGTCAACAAATAATTAATTTTAGAATATGATACATTTTAAAATGTTCTAGCATCTCAGGCAAATTGCTATTAGATCAAACGGCACAGTACTTGATTATTTCCGTAATTATACCTGAATGATACGACAAAAAATAAATAATTTTGACTACTCATACATTTTAAACAAATGTGATCCTTATTGACATTTTCTTAACAACATAGAACTTAAATAAAACCTTAGCGCTATTACAATAAAAACTTTTTTTGTGAAACTGTATTGCAATCGGCCAAAAATAGTATACGTAAAATCTAGATAAAAAAAAACTACGACAGTCAAATCTAATTTAAATAATTTCAGCATACCAAAGCTTTTTAAATACCTAAATAGTTGCTTTATTATACATATATCTAAACTAACATTTTATTTAAAACATTACTTCGCCAAAAAATGTGATAACGCGCTTGACGTAACATTCCTCTCGCGTATGTGTGAAGGTAAGTGCGTCACTAAACACGCCCACCGTGCGATTCTGTAACATGGTGTTAGTGACGTCATCATACGTTGATAGAAAAGACTCAGACGGTTTCATTTTTTTTACAAAAATAGGACTTTGTCTTAAGTACCTACTGTAACGGTTCGGAAGATTGCTTTTAGCAGCAGTAAATTCAGCAATTAATCTTTCCAAAAAACCTATTACCTACATTCAATAATTTATTTATCTAGCCACACTGATCATATTTGCGTGTTACGGCGGTAAATAAAAATAACGTAATTATGAGTGACTTAGTAAATTACAAACTCAAAGAAAACCAGAAAATACAAGCAAAGTTACGGATACGAGTAAAACATGTCAGAAACAAATATGGCGTCGAACGTTCCAAATCGCAGCAAATTGATAAAAGGGCAAATATCAGCTTAACTGGGGCACATCGCGTGACTATATATATATATATATATATATATATATATATATACTTACATATAATATACATACCATTATACTACATACATCATAATTATGTATATACGAACGGGTCATGCGCATTATTATCTGTTACTCTTATGCTAATGTCATTTAATTTACTTTGGTGTTTAATTAAATAATTACCTCAACACACTTACTCTCATTTGGCTCTACACCTTTGGACCAGCCATCACTATTGTGATGTATATGGGGTTCTTCAAAATGGGCGTAAAAAGAGCTATTTTATTTTCTGCAATGGATCTTTCTTTTTTTCATTTATGTCCGATACTTTAATAGATTTATTAGGAATCAGGAATCTATACTTCAGTCGTCAATAAATCATCAAAGAATGGTTGCAGTTTTAATTCAAACCTCCCATTAAGCGAAATTGAACCTTATTGAAACGTACAATTTATAAATATTTAAAATGGACAAATACTATATTTTCATCCCATTAAGTAATTCTAATTTGTTGGAAGACAAAATTATTACTGCGGCTGGTATCATGTTACGAGAAAAAAAAACAGATGTCCTTTTAGAAGCCATCATCATAACATCTATGCAGGTAATCAAAGATTTTATTCCTAACATATCATTATTTTATTATGATGATGACCCTGACCAAAAGCCGGCTTAGAATGACTGAGGAAGCACCTTCCCTGACTAAACACTTAGTACGAGACACTTGGCTATTCTTTGAATGCTTGCTATTTTTTTTTAATCACAAGTGACATTAGCAATACCAGCGGGATTGCCAATGTGTTGTCGAATTTTTTACAATGCCTTAAAGGCAACTGGCTCTCAAGTGCAATTGCCGGAACACACCAACAGGTGCATGGCGACAGATTTTCAACTTGAGGGTGGTAGCCATCCAGTCGAGTAATGCAAAGTACCACCGGTTTCCTCACGATGTTTTCCATCACCGAAAGCTCAAGCTATTTGCAGGATTCAATCCTACGACCTTCTACCATTGAGCAAATATAACCGTTGCCATGGTAACTGTTGTTTTAACTCCACATCACAACACGCTTTGAAATTCCCGTTTTCGTAGGAAATTCAATATATATTTATTTGTATATGAAAATACTTTCCTATTAAAGAGTGAGATGTAGCGCGGCTTTACAGCACTTTTTAAAGTGTTGGTGCCCATACTACTAAATAGAAAAACCATAGATTATCATTAAGAATTGGTCCTCGCGCGGGGCGCGACGATTTATTCATCTATGAGAAAAACCAAGTTCCAAATATCCTGACCGGCCGAAGGCCTGTTGGACCTCTCAGGTAACGTCGGCTGGTTGAATAGGGTGGAACAGGAATAGAGCGAGCTATCAATTGATAGTTGACAGGGAATAGCGACGCTCTCTTGTATCGGACAAGATTCACTTCGCACTTCACAGAATCATTGAAGTAAGTAAGTACACAAACATTCAGGAGCTGAAAGATCACAAGCATGTCTTATTTCATGAATTTAAAAAGTGCGATACAGATGTTTGTAACCTTTCTTAGAAACCAACATTGAAAGTACAAATAGACGGAATATTGTTATAAAAGTTATTACACAATGGTAAGGTGAAACCAAAATAGAAAATGCCTTATCATTACATTGACTTACGAACGTACAGTCGAGTGATGAAGTGTGTAGGTATTGTCACAGCTGTGTTTAATGTCCCGACAGATTCGAATTCCTACAATTTCGACCAGTGGGCGACTATTAATAGATGTACATAAGTACCTATTAATTTATTTACTCACAGACTTTTGACCTAAAAATAGTCTGCCTACAGTCTGGAGCGAGTCATCCAAAAAACATTAAAATATCTACGACAACTAGTTAAACTAGTTCTTGATCTCATCATCACCTACGTGTGACGACCGGGCGAGCGAAGCGGCCGAAACGTCTCCGTTTCAAAGCTTTACCAGCAGCTGTTCTTCTTCAGGTCACAGATTCTCGTGAAAGTGAGCATACTCGATAATTATATGGAATTTTATTGTTGATTCAATATTTTGAAAATTTTCAAAATGGCGGAGCGAAATGCGAAAAAAAAATACTTGAGAGGTGTCAAGGGACACCCGGATGGAACGAAGTAATATAAGTTATATAAGTCGAGAGAGTATATATCATAAAAAAAAAAACAAATTAAATGAAAAAAATATCTGGCTTGCTTCCTATAAGAGAGAGAGAGAGAGACAGACAGAGAAACATGCGCACGCCGCTTACAGCTTACAATAAAGTGACAGTGACACTAAAACTATCGTAAGAATTTTTTCCGTCTAGCCCCCTTTCACAAAAAATTACACATAAGTTTCGCGAGGTCTACAGCTTACAAACTGTGGTGAGAGCAGAGACCCACAAAACTTATGAAACACCTTGAATATTTCCAAATTAATTCAACGCTTTCGAAATTGGCAAAGTATCAAGATTGGACGTCAAATATAAATGAACTCGAGTTGACCCTGACGAGCAGCCAAGTTCATGATTACTGTCGTCGTAACTGAAGCTGTTTACTTTGCATCACTTTTATATCATAATAACTAACTTTCCGCCCCGCGGTTTCACCCGCGTTCTCGAAAGAATTAAAAAAAAGAAAAGAAAACATACAGTCGAATTGAGAACCTCCTCCTTTTTTT
Source organism: Ochropacha duplaris (assembly GCA_951361185.1). Classification (NCBI taxonomy): domain Eukaryota; kingdom Metazoa; phylum Arthropoda; class Insecta; order Lepidoptera; family Drepanidae; genus Ochropacha; species Ochropacha duplaris. The sequence continues at coordinate 458,055 of OX592715.1, read as the reverse complement.
AAGTCGTTTAATAAAATATAGCCCATTACTCTCTAATAATATAGCTTTAAATAGTCTTAAAATCGGTTATACTTTTTGAGTTTAATAAACAACATCGTGAGGAAACCATATCACGGTGGTAGGGTACTTTGTAGAAGGTACTCGACTGACTGGCTACCACCCTCAAGTTGAAAATCTGTCGCCAAGCACCTATCGGTGTATTCCGACAGCTGCCCTAGAGAGCCAGTTCCCATCTAGGCTTTGTGTGCTTACCACCTTCGGCCACATCATCACTTACTATAGTGAGATTGTGATCAAGCGGAATAAAAAAAACTATGTTTGATCGCTGTCAAACTCTGTCTGTATACATATAACAGGTTATTTTTAACAGCAAATTAATGCCATTTATATGACGGTAGTAATACACAGTACTTAACAGGTAAATCATATTTTATCTAACAGCAAATACCAGCAGAGGACAAGAAGAAACGATTCCATGTTTATTATTGGAATGTGTACATAAATATAAATAAATAAACACCCGCATATACTTAACTATTAACAATGTTTACATTTTTGCCTTAAACATTATGTATAAATGGTAGAAGCACCTTGGCGCTATAATTATGGAACCTGTAAATAAACTGTGATAATAGTACCTACATTTTTTACTGTGAAACAGGATTGCCGATAATTGTGTGGGTTACTTCTTTACACTTGTGAACAGGTGCTGCTTGTGGTGGCTGGTCTGCTTGAGTTTGTTGTTTATTAAGTCAGTCATAATTAAATTCTATAGATTACTATTTTTGCCGCCATAACACGCAAATATTGTCAGTGAGACTAGATAAATAATTATTATTGAATGTAATAGGTGTAAGTTGTTTTTGAAAAGAGTAATTGCTGAGTTTATTGCCGGCTCTTCTCAGCAAAAACAACCTTCCGAACCGAGCATTTAGAGTCTGACTATTCATAAGTGCCTGTGAAGGCCTATTTGGATGAATAAACAATTTCATTTCATTTCATTTCAAGGTTCGTTGTACTCTCCATGCTTCTACTACTTCTCAAATAGCTACTTCTACTGCTAAATTCTGTCATAACTGTCAAAGGCAATCGTTACTGACTGACTGATCGATCAACACACAGCTCAAACCACTGAACGGATTGCGCTGAACATCAGTTAAGGCCCTAAGAGGGCACTCATCAAAATATTTAAATTTTGAGTGCATACCTATAGGCAAAGGTGTTGTCAGCCGATGGTAAGTTGATATACATGAATAGAGGAAGGGAAAAATATAAATTGTACGTATAGACAAGAACATAATGAAGATTTACACGTGTGAGGTTCTTATTTTGTGTTTACACGCAGTGGCGTAGCTAAGAAACCATGGGTCCCGGGGTAAAAATGAAATTCGGTTCCTATCTAGGTATACAAATAAACCAAATTGATGTATCTTTTTAAAAATATATTAGAAAATTATAACAAAAATCAATTATTGAATTTTTTGTCTGTCTGTTTATTCCGGCAAATCTCCGAAACGGCTGCTGATGTTATAAGGAGTAACTTAAGCCAAGTAGTTTTAAAAACAGCTGAAAACAAGCGTTTTCTCATAGAAGCTGAAGGGCCCCATAAGCTTGGGGGCCCCGGTGCACTGCACCGCCTAGCGATACGGTAGCTGCGCCACTGATTACACGTGGTTTGTATCTTACTAGCTCTATGTAATAAGAGCGATACAAACGTCCATGTTAGAAGCTCCATGTGCTTCATTCGAATTTTGATGTGCGGGAATTATCTGTCAAGTGGATTTAGGACTTTGGTTGCTTTCCATTTGCCTACATTTTTTTATTTATTGGGGCAGGGAGGGAAACTGGCGACCCACATGTATTATAATAACAATAATAAATATAGGTAGGTACATGATCAACTAGAAAAACACTTAACATTATAACACTTCCCAAGTGATATATGATTATAGTCAAGGCAGAGATAACTTGCGCCATGACACCTGAAGTCAAGGGAAAATGATTTTCCTAGAAAATTGACTGCAACTCGTTTTGTTATCGTAAAATAAAATGCTTAATTAATTAATATAACAAAAAACTGCAGATATTAAAATGCGTCAGATTGTTAGTTAAATAATTGTGAATTTCCGTGATAATTTTGTTTTTCAACTAACTGACATTTTAAAGGAATTTTTACAATTGATAGAAATAGAATTGAATACAAGGTTGTTATTTTTTCACAAAATAATTAATGATGATTATTAATTTTTATTAATGCTATTAACAATCGAAAGTAATATTATGTAGGTATGTGTGTCTATAACTCAAGAATCGAGGAAGGTTATATATAGAAAACATAGCTTTTCTGGTGGTAGAATCAATGGCAAAATAAAACAAAAAATACAAATCAAAAACTCATTTATTTAGGCCCTGGTAAGGCACTTATGAACGTTACAATTGACTCTACCACCGGTTCGGAATACGTTCATAAGTGCCTTATGGCAGGGCCTAAACTGAATAAGTGTAACTGTAACTAACTGATTTTTTATTTTGATTTTAATGATGCCAAGCTGCGAGAATAGGAACCTAAACAGCGTAATTTTTATTGTTACATGTCGAGACATACCAATTTTTTTTATTGGAACGAAGTTCCTTATCGCGCGTTGTGAAAGGGGGCTAGACGGAAAAAATTCTTACGACACAAAAGTGTCGGTGACACCGCTGTGCGGCGTGCGCATGTTTCTCTGTCTGTCTCTCTCTCTCTCTCTCTTATAGAAAGCAAGCCAGATATTTTCATTTCATATACTTATATATAAATAGACTATCTCGACTTATATAACTTATATAACTTCGTTCCATCCGGGTGTCCCTTGACACCTCTCAAGTTTTATTTTATTTATATATTTATCTATAGTTCTAATTTAAACAACGATGAGGAATCGGTGCTTTTAATTTTTGTACGATAACTTTAATCGTACTTATACATAAATTATGAATGTACTTGTGTATTTTATACAAATATAATTGTTATACGTGTGTTTGTTAGTAACAAGGAGTTCAGTGTAACTCCTAAACGACTGGATTGTTTTGATGTTTTTTGTGTGTATGTTTGGTTTCGTTCACGTTTGTATTAAACTCAAAAAGGTCTCCCACTCAGCATAAAGTTACGACCCTGGTTCAGTGGGAACCAGAATATAATGTGATATTCCAATATTTTGTTATTTATGTGTGCGTTAATGTGCCATTTTCGAAGATCGAATGTTGTGTAGAGAACCTATCTACACTTTTTTATTTATTAATATTATTGTACAAATTAAAAACTACATTCATCGTCAAAAGTAGATGATCACTCTAGTATATCACCTAACTCATCAAATTAATATAAATTGGAAAGGTTACAAAAGTGTTCATCTACTTTTGGGTGTGAGTGTCCATTATAGCTTACCTATAGCAATAAATAACTATTATATTTAGATCACCACTGTACTGTCATCATTCCCGGATATGGAACAATACATAACATTACACATTATAAGGCCAACAAAGATAGTGATAGATAAATAACAAAATAAACTATAATTGAAGCTATTTATATTATATTTACACACCTACAATTACACTATAATAAACACTTCACGTATTCACAATAATACAGCGCGTTCACTCAATGTCCCGGGATTATTAAACAAAGGCGGGACATGGCACTTCGATAGTTTCAAAACAAAGAAGGTCGCTGGTTGAAAATATTCGCGGGATGTGTAACGATGAGATTTGATTTACGTGATTTTTTACATTTATGAGGGTTTTTATTTGGCTCACAGACCTAGTTAGATAATAGGTTTGTGATTTGGCTCTTCTTCTTGTCCTTATCCTACGCTAGGTGTGTTATCTTCCACTCCGCTCTATCACTAGTCGTCTCAATACTCACTCACACATTTCATAAACATATCATTCTTCACACAGTCCATCCATGCCTTCTTCGACCTTCCTCTACCCCTATATCCACACTCATGCTCAATACTCTTTTAATTAATGTCTTTCATCCCTCCTCATGGCTCACCTTCTAAATAATCTTACTATTATTATAAATGTGATGATTGAATGTTTGTTATGTTTGTTGATGAGTTTGTATGATTGGATGTTTGTTCCTCAATCACGCAAATCGGCTGAACGGATATTGATGAAACTAGGCACACAGACAGATCATATTTTGGAATAAAACATAGAAGATTTTTTATCCCGGGAAAAGAAAAGGTCCCTCGGGAACGCGGGTGAAATCGCGGGGATCAGCTAGTTTTAGATATTTTCATGCAAACCGTAGGTACGTTACGAGAAAAAACTAGCAGTTCAACAAAACGCGTAAAAGAAATCGCCGCTTTTTCAAGCTAATACAACTAATTCTATTATTACATGAATGCGAAAATCCCGTGTTATTTCATTTTGTACGAGTATTTTGGCGCGCTTCCATGACGCCTCAATGACGCCTCTCCATTAACAGACGTTGGAGGTCACGTCACTTCCTATTTTTTTTAATTTACGCCGTTAACTTTGTAATCTATGCCAAACACACCCCTTTTCCGTTGACAAATGTTTATATCGTATTTTTTATACAGTTTTTTTTTCTGTGGATGGCAAAGGTTACGTAAATGTGATGCCACATTTTGCTATCTTATTATTTTCACGTAGTTTATTTATCATGCTTGTTTACTGTAACAGGAAAAAGGGTAAAAAATAATTTCAGTACTATTTTAAAACGTATCTAATGTGAAATTAAATAATATTAGAATACCTATCTAAACGTAAATTGTAGACTTAGAGTGGCTGCCAACCATCTTATACCCTGAGTATCGGTGAAGGAAAACAAAACCGATCTACCGGTGGTAGAGTCAATTGTAACGTTCATAAGTGCCTTACCAGGGCCTAAACTGAATAAATGACGTTTTGAGTTTGAGTTTGAAAAAACCATCGTAAGGAAATCATGGATTGATGGTAGAACACGGCTACCAAGTTGAAAATCTGTCGCCAAGCACTTATCGGTGTGTTTCGGAGGTCGAGATCACAAAAGCAATCCTCCTGGTATTGCTAATGACTATAGACGACGATATTCACCTACCATCAGGCGACCCACCCGCCTGCCTGTGTCAGATCTCTGAGACCAAGTTAAAATATGAGAGCTGGTTTCCTTCTGTGTGCTCATCACCTTCGGTTCCACCATCACTTATCAGTGTGAGACTCTTATAAACAGTCTATGAAAAGTAAAAAGACTTAAAACCATTATGTTCCCATAAAACTACCTTTACGTGACTATTGTATAACGAAATCTCAAAAACGATTGCATCTCGTACGAAATCAATCAAGCACGAGGAAATAAATAACTATTCGTCTATCAATAAGCTCGCGTGACGTCATCGGCGCGTGCGCACAGTCAAGGCCGCGAATTTATCTCAATTGATCAATTCCTAGTAAAGTCGCGAACGTAATTTTAATGATTGTTATTGCAAAATATTATTGGACCAGTTACCGCCACGCGGCTTTACCCACGTCACCGAGGGATCTAATGTTTTATTAGAAGACTGACAGCAAGCAGGCCGGTCCTCTGATGGTAAGTGACTACCGTCGCCTATAAATATTAACTATATCAGGGGTTTCAATCGGTGTCATGTGTTACATATTCTAGAAGCTAACTGGCTCTCAAGTGCATCTTTTACAATATCGGTGCATGGCGACAGTTTTTATATATTTTTTTCTTTTTTTATCACTAAGTTTGTGCCATAAAGTAAATCATTCAGTCTTAAGGGTGATCATGACATTGAGTAACAAAGAACATTTGCATTATAGTTGTAGAAATTACGACAAAACAAATTAAGTGTATTCCGAATCGGTGGTAGAGTCAATTGTAACGTTCATAAGTGCCTTACCAGGGACGAAACTGAATAAATGACTTTTGAGTTTGATTTTGAAAACATTACTTAGTTTTTATTACTTAAAAGCAAGAGTGTTTACATAAATATACATTTTTTTTTTATGTCACTAGTGACAACGACGCAGGCAGGTCACCTGATGGTAAGTGACTACTGTCGCCTATAGACATTAGCAAGACCAGGTGGACTGCCAACTTGTTGTACACCATATTACAATGCCTTAAGGGCAAGGGCAACTGGCTCTCAAGTGCAACTGCCGGAACACACCAACAGGTGCTTGGCGACAGATTTTCAACTTGAGGCTGGTAGCCAGCCAGTCGGGTACTACAGAGTACCCTACCACCGTGCTGTGGTTTCCTCACGATGATTTCTTCACCGAAAGCTCAAGCTCATTGTAGGATTCGAACCCACGACCTTCGCCGCGGTATCCGACGTCACTTACCACTGAGCTATCATCGCCTAGAAACGTTGGATAAATAAAACGTTTGAATTTCTGGAATTTGAGCTCATTAAACAAGCAGTCCTACTCTTAGTACTAGTAGAGTAAACTCTACCTATTTATAATATTTGTGTAGATGGATGGAGGAAGTCTGTATGTAGGAGGTAGGTAATCTCCGAAACTACTATTCCGACTTTGAAAATTCTTTTACAAATAGGAAGCGACATTGTCGCTGAATTTCTACATTTTTTCACAAAATATTATGTAAATTACTTTTAAATGATACCATATTATTATGACAAGCAGAATAAATATCTTTAACATACCTTCATTTCAAAAATAAACAAGTCTCTTTTGTTAAACAGTCTGAGAATATTCAAAAATAACTGAAAAAAACTCAGAGTCCGCAACTACATCAAGCAGAAACGCTTATAAGTCACAACGGCCAGCAGATGGCGCCACACCGTCCAATGACCTGGGGGCAGTAGTATGCGGAAGCTGGAGGATTGGGCGAGCTATAAGTCAAAGGCCTATAACTCATCATGACTTACAGCTATTTTAAAAACCTTTTTGTTAATGTTGACTTCGTTATTTATTTCTACTTGATGTCCTTCTCTGTCTTTTTTTTCGTTTCTGGCAATCATCTTTTCTGCCATCGTGTCTTGTCAGCCTTTTTTCAAGTCACAATACACGTTTTAATTTCATTCACTTCACTTGTGCACTTGGATTTAACTTTATTGGACAAAATGCCGAAATTATTCGATATAATGATTACACACACAAATATGTGACGAACGTATAAACACTTTATGCAGCTCCAAATTGTACAATTTTGAATTGCGTTGTCACCCTAATGAAATTTTCTTACATAATGATTGGTGATGGAAAGTGACTACGGGAAAATCCCGCGTATAATTAGATCTAGTTTTGAGGTAAACTAAAAATAAGTATGATTGAACTCTAAAGTAGTGACAACAATGAACCTTATAGCTATAACACGGGTCTATTTTACAATTAGGTACCATTTAGATCGAGCGACGTCGATGTTAAGAATGGATAGTTTTTTTCGTGATTAAAATTTCCTACTTATTACCTATTAGTGAATACTTTCAGTCATGAAAATTTGGTTGGGGATTTAAAAATATCCCTACATATTTAGAACGGATGTTTTATTTTAATTTAGTGTCCAGAATTAAAAGTTAAAATGTAATTTTATGTAAGTAATTCAATTTTAACTTACTGTTATCTCGTTAATTCAAGATTGTATTCAAAACTTTCACTCAACTCTGTACAATACTTGAAATAAACAAACAAAACAATCCACTGGATGTATTCAGTTAAAATAAAGGTTTAACATACTGAGTGAAGGTACCTATGGGATAAGGAAGTGACTTTATCTCGACGGACAGTTATCGATAAGATGAAAGTATCGACGTTTCTGTTAAGATAAGACTTATGCAATTTGTGACCATGAATATTTCCTGTATGTAGTTTTTGCGATGTATTTTGAATCAGAATTTGCGAATGTCATTTACGACAGCGTATTTTACGATACGCTTTAACATTCGGCAGGTGAGGGTAAGAAAACGTAAGCAATGTAAATATAACCTAATAATTTGTTTTCTTTAAATACTACTATTGCCTAATTAAACTTCTCATTATTCTGTCTTACTATACTTTTATGTCTCTGTCAAAGCATTCCTGTGTATGTACTTAGTAATAAAGATTAACCTACTTCAGTTTATTGAGAGTGGTTAGAGATAAAGTTATATCTTGTAATAATAATTATGTAGTATTTCTTGAGATTGCTTCACTCTCTTATATCACACTTTTTTTATCATGATAATTGACTTTAGAGGTCAAATATATTAAACGCAATAAACGTGTTTATCACGACAAAAAATAACGAAAAAATATTTTATCTGAAGAGTTTTGCTGCGTTGGACCGACCGATATAGAGGTTTGTCCAGCCCTCTGCTGGAGCCCAGAGCTAATTAATATGTACTAAAACCAAAAATATCGATCAAAATGGTAAAAATGCTCCTAACTAATAAACAATACAAAATGTTTATTTACAATTTTCAATACAGTATTGGACGCCTCCATTTAAATGTAGCTGTATTAGGATGCGTCACACTTCCTTTATTATTAAGAAAAGGATATAACAAAAACATTAAATTTTTCAATAATATCTAAGGTAGTAGAATAACCTGACTGATTATAAAACTATCGATACTCAAACAATTTTAAAGGTCCACCACTACAACAACTACCTCTCGCCGGCGCGCGTCGGATTCCTTGCGCAAGTGCACTTTCGCTATACCTAACGACCGACCGCACTACACTACACTACACTACACTGCACTGCAACTCTGTAGTTAACATGAAAACCGATACTTATTCCTGCCTTACGTAAATACTTTCATCATCTACCTCCACACAAACGGATCTGAAGCCAGCAGTGCAAACTATTTAAAAGGTTAAGCAACCGTCCATGTTTTGTAACTAGATGGGTTGTCGGCTCTCCGGTTCACTGAGAGAAATAAGTTATTCGGTTATGCAGAGGAAATAATCCTACCAAATATTTGTGTGTTTCGTTAACGAACACTTGAGAGCCTCTTTCATGCTTCGTGCGCCAGTTATTATAGAATTGTAAAAAAAACTCACCTTGGTTATACCATACCTCTCGGAAACTAGGTTTGTAACTACCATCTGACAGTCAACTCTACCACCGCGCGCGTTCATTGGTCAATAAATGAGGTTTCAGTATAAGGCTGTATGGGCTAAAAACCTTTGCCTGCACTACAATAGACGAAATAATTTAAACATCTATCTGATAGCCCAGTTGAGCCCAGCTTCCTATTACAAAATTCCTTTTCTTTTCACGAAATCACTCCTAAGTACAGATTGTAGTAAAGCGAGAGGAAAGATTTTACACAAAAAAATATCACAAAATAAGTAAGTAGGTAATTGTAAGTATTTGGTTCGCCGAAGCAAGTAAATTTACGCATAAACATTTTGTGAACAATCCATGCGTACATAATGCCTACGTCATTTTTATTAGCAACAAGTTTAATCTGTAGATTGTCTGCTGTCCTGTCCTATAGTCTGTAGAAACAGAAACATGACCTAATTATTCATTTGATTCCCGCTTAATTCCAAGGCATTAATTACTGCAACAGATGTTCGATATCACCAGATAGTTAGATGGTTGGATTCATCTAATAATACCGGGCACACATTCCTACATATATGAATAATTTATTGTTCTAAGAAGTTCTTTACTTTCATGTAATACAAAACTTTCATACAAAAAATGTAAGGTCACGAGAACTAGAATTTTATTAGCATTATATTTTAATGTTTCTTTTTATGTCGATTATATTTCTTGGAACATACCTACAACCGTTTTTTTAATAGGTAAGCTGGACTGGTTATGTTACTTTTCAACAAAATTACCAAATAACGGCAGAATGTAGGTGTAGGTATTTATATGTGTTTTTGTTCAACATAATTTATTCAAAAGCTTTCTGCCTCGCCATTTCACGCCAGTTCGCAAGGGATAATATGATTATGATACCTATTTTAAAAATGTGATTGTTAAAGGTGATGAGAACTAGATGTTACCTGGAAGTACCTACTCCAAGTTTATTCATATATTGCAGGAAACCAATGGCGTTTTTCATTATTACTTATTTTACAAGTGAACTTAATGTATTACAGGTACCTAATACTAATATCAGCTTATCAGCTGGCGGTTAGTGTATGACTGCTAAGTACTACCAATGATACTGTAATGCTACTACATACGTACAAAGACTTCCAAGTTCTCGGGCCCATGAACTAATGGTCTGTCACTGACAGATAAACTATCTGAATATCAGCAAAACTAGCGGATTAATTATGGACAGAACTGAAAGTTCAATCTGGATAAAACACAAATTGTCATAAATCAAAAGCGAAGCATTAAAATAGCCACACACAATTGAATTAATATGTAGGTATCTAGTTGGACAAAACAATAAGAATACCTATTGAGTATTCTGCAAGTGCGACGCCCATTTAAAATTAAACTTTAATTTTCCTCTTGTTTTGGCAACGGGGTATTGTACAGTGGAAATTATTCGAATAAATAACGTCACTTCTTTCCTACTACGCGTTCGCCCTCGTTCAACCTTACCAACAACATGTTTTGATGCAAACTATTAAAATGTGTTATCTTTATTGCCGATTACTGGATTATATGTTTAAACTCGTCCAATAATCGGCTATATAGATGATACCAGCGTGCAGCGGTCCCTTGGAGTATTTTCGGCACAAGCTAAGGTATCTTTAAGTAGGTACCTACCTATTGATTATATGTATAACAATGTTACATACTATTAATTGATACATTCGTCATATTTCTATTGAATGTGTCTGTGAGTTCTGTGTATAATATAGTATTAATAAATGAATATAAATATGTTATATCAGTCATTTAGATTCCATAGTACCTAAGCTCTGATTATTTTGCGGATGCGTGTGTGAGTCTCTAGCCTCTCTCTACTAACTTGGTGTAGGCCTCCCTCAACTGTTTCCACTTTTCGCGGCATTGGGCTTTTTGCATCCAGTTTGAGCCAGCAACTTTCTTCACGTCATCTTTCCAGCGCATTTGTGGTCTACCCTGAGGTCGCTTCTCCCCCCATGGCTTCCATTCCAAGAGTCGCCGGCACCACGACTTATCATTACGAGCAACATGTCCTGCCCACTTCCACTTAAGAAATGTTGCACGCCTACGTATTATTATTTAGCAAAAATGGCCGGTCTGTGCGTTATCAAATCTATTTCATTCATTCGTTTCAGAATGCATACATAACTATCTAAGTACCTATTACTCAATCAAGAGTCGTTATCCTAATTCCTACTTCATCATTATTATGTCAACCGGAAAAGATTTAAAAGAAAATTTGTTGTTTTGTTATTGAATTTAGAACTTTACTAAGTTTTAATCCTATCTTACCTATAAAAAGCGGCTGAACAGATTGTAATGAAATTAGGCACACCTAGATCGTATCCTGGAATAAAACATATAGTACCTATACTTTTATCCCTGGAAAAGATAAGATCCCTCGGGAACGCGGGTGAAACCGCGCGGAACAGCTAGTATTATAAATGTGGAAGTTTCGATGGAAACCGCGTTAGTAAATAGTAAAACCTACGCACCGGTATTAATGGCTTAATAATCTGTTTTACATAGGGCATTAATTAAGCACTTAAAATAAATCCACCGCACCCAATTACCTAAGTAAGACAATCTGCAATATAACTTAAGATATCCATAAATACCTACTTAAAAATATAATCCATTGTGTATTGTGGACAGGCCAAATCACTGGTTTCTAATTATTGGAGCCACCTTCGGCCACATCATCACTTACCTACCATGGTGAGATTGCGTTCAAAGACAAGCTTATACAAAGTAAAAAGAATACGAACTACGAGTACTAATAAATTAACTGCCTAATAAGGTACCTACTTGTTGGTGTGTTCCGGCTTGCACTTGAGAGCCAGTTGCCTTTAAAGCATCGTAATAAGGTGTAGCTACAACATATTCGCAATCCCCTTAGTAGGTATTGCTAATGTCTATAGGAGACGGTAGTCACTTACCATCAGGTGACCCGCATGCCTGTACGTCTACCATGACTTTACAAAAACCGCACACGCTCACGACTGCGTAAAATATTTGTATGGAAAATGTGCACAGCGCCACTAGCGGTCACGTAAAGAACTAAAATTGGTAGTACGCACCATGAGTCAAGTGATGGTTTACGTACACTCTAGTGTTTGCTCACATCGAGCAACGTTTCTTACTTCACAACGAATAATGCTGCCTCTTTCTAACTATACTGTAAAGGCAGAGTAAGTTATATACTCCCAAAAAATCTAAGTATTCAGTTATAACCCTGCTAATTGAAAACGTCATAGACGAATGCTCATTTGCTTTTATTCTTAGTGATTTTTAAATAGATATGGTTGTATACCGTCACCGTGTAGTGGCTCACTACACGGTGACGGTATACAACCATATCTACCGTGAGACGGAGCGTCGCGTCGTCCCGCTTGCTCGCTGCGCTGCACGCCCCGTCGTCCTTCAGTCGGTCGTGCGCACTAGGTCATGCGCATGTGTGTGTGTGTGCTGTGGTGTGTGTTTATAAACAATACGTTTGTAAATAAATAATACATAATGTACTTTAAATAAGTAGGTTTTTTTTATAGAAACATGTGTTTGTCTGTGAATGTTTCAAGTGGATGCTTATAGTTGAGGAATGTGGCTTAGGATTAAAATTGTATGTAAGTAATAGTACCTAAGTATTTATTCCTTTATGTAATTGTTCTCAATCTCAATAATATCACGGCCTATAAACCACACTGATATGCTCAAGTGAATTTCCAAACTAAAATATGCTAAATAACTTATTGCCCACATTATTTCAACTCAAACTCAAAGTCAAATATATCTTTATTAAGTAAACTCATTACAAGTACAACAAAATAACACTCAAATTTTATAAACTTTCATTAAAAACTACAAAGAGTAGGTATATAAACACTACGTAAACTATACGATCGAAGATCTCACGGTTCAATTTGCCCGTGAGTTACTTAACTATAATCGAGACGGTATTTCTCGATGACATCTGTCAAATTTGTGACTCACGGTACCGATATTCTAAAAGCAATGGATAAAAAACGTTAGTTACTAGCGTGTAGGAACAAGTTTAACCAAAAACTATTCGATGCGCGTTTCTCCGCTACCGTTTGATGTGTGTTTTTGGTGCCAACTCATGGTAGACGTACTGGTTGTACTTGTGGTATAAAAAAACCGGCCAAGTGCGAGTCGGACTCGCGCACGAAGGGTTCCGTAAAAAATTTTAATATTTATTAAATAAATATTTATATTTATTATTAAATTTTTAAGCCTTAAATATTTATTTTGTTTTTAGTATTTTTTGTTATAGCGGCAACAGAAATACATAAGTTGTGAAAATTTCAACTGTCTAGCTATCGCGGTTCTTGAGATACAGTCTGGTGACAGACAGACGGACGGTCTTAGTAATAGGGTCCCGTTTTTACCCTTTGGGTACGGAACAATAAAAATAGTCGAATAGTAGAATAAGTATAATAATAATCGAATATAATGGTAGGGGAGGTGAATAGGGGATTTCGGGATTTACTCGAGCGCGTCAGATTAACATAAGGGGGACAACCTTGCTCCTTGTGAAGTACTCTCACCAAATCTGAGCCCTCTATATACTGTCGAACGTCTAGGGTAGCCCGTCAGATTAGTAAAAAAAAATCGATGGTTTGAAATACTCGAGCGCGTCAGATTAAGGTAAGGTAAGTTAGTTACATGCAAAATAGTGTACATTTCAATAATCTGACAATTTGGGCGTGACGAAAGAAAATTGGAGACTCGCAAAGTTGCAAAAAAAAACGTCACCTGGATTTTCTCGAGCGCGATTAGTTTTTTTTTTATTTTGAAGTAAATTAGTTACGAATCACGGAAATATCTTAATCTGCCGATTTGCACAAGCCGGAGTAGCTAAAATCATTATTAAGTCTATAGTCCAGGAATATTAGGAGTTTCACCTCAGAATGAGAGATAGTCACCTATTAACTTGTATAAACCTTTATTTTGACACCCTAAAACTTGTCTCAAAAGCTACTTATCATAGGGTGCCCGCGACTACTGATTTTTCAAGGTCAAAGGTCAAAAAATGATTTATTGCAAATATCTCGTTTCCTATGGGTTTCTTGGTACATGTATTCATAATAAATATTGTAGAAAATTAAATTCTCTACAACTTTTGAACAAACATTTTTTCGATATCTTGAACCATTTTCGAGATTTCGATATTTTTTATATAATTTTTTTTTTCAAACCGTCAAATTAAGGAAACTCCTCAACATAATTGTCAGATTATGGGTTAGTACAACAAGGCCATCAAGAAGAACCGCCTGTATAAAAATCTGACGCGCTCGAGTAAATCAAGGTCATGATTTTTTTTTGCATTTTCAAAAATCGGTCCTGACTGATGGTCGCGTCCAAATCGTCAGTCTTTAAAATTGGAGCTACTGGAGGGTTCACTTAACATCCCTTATCAATGTCTGACGCGCTCGAGTAAATTTTTTTTTTAATATTTTCGACCCCTTCGTACGGCCACCCCCACCACGCAAAACGGCAGATTATTATTTTTCCGTTATCAGACAGACGTGGCGCGACTACCCTATTAATATCTGACGCGCTCGAGTATTTCTTGGTGACTGTTTTTTTTTACATTTTTGAAACCCTTTAGACGCTCCCCCCACCGCTGAAGGGGAAAATATCACATAACCTTTTTTTCTTTATTCCACCTAATCTTCAAATTCCAGTAGGTCCCAAAGACGCTCGAGTAACTACAAATTTAGCATCATTGCCTCCCCTACCATAATAATAGTCGAATAGTAAAATAGTAGAATAAGTATTTTTTATGTATTTTTGTTAATACAAAAATACATAAAAAATACTTCGATCAACAATGTTATATAAGTAAATTTACTTTTGAATGAAAACAGCCTAAACGAGTGGGACTATTTTTATTGTTCCGTACCCAAAGGGTAAAAACGGGACCCTATTACTAAGATGTAAACTAATGTTTAAGAATAAAATTGTTAAACATTTGAAAAAAAAGCCAATAGAGTCAGATGGTCCAAAAATATTTAAAAAATGTAACCTTGCTGAGTTTCTTGCCGGTTCTTCTCAGTTGAAGGCTGACTTCCGAACCGGTGGTAACTTCTGTAATTCGACCTTCATAAGTGCCCTTCTAGGGCCTAAACTGAATAAATGGTTTTGACTTTGACTTTATAAACTACGTGGAAAATAACTTTTCTTAATTTCCCATTCGCCTTTTACAGAAAAGCGATACCTAATACGAAGTGTTCTGAATCTCTACCACTTAATCGAGTGGTATTTTTAAGCCGTTTATGACATCGAATCTTATCACAATCGTCACAGCAGTCAGCACCCAGTGGGACGGTGCGTGAACTCTTGTCGTACATTTTTCCGATACATAGGTACCTAATCAATCAATATTCTGATACAAGATACCTACCTAATAATTATGCAGAATTTCCTTATTGGAAGTTGTATAGCGTGATAGGATTCAAACATACCTAGTCATTAACAAAAGAACAAGTTTTTGTGAAATAAATTCGAGTGCGACTTGCCCTTAAATTCGCAATATTTTAGCCATAATCACAGACCTAATCCTTTGAGTGCACTAAAACAATGATAAGTTATAGATTAATATTGTTTTAAGATTCCAATGTGCGGTCATTCATTGTAAATGTGAAATCGTAATCAAATTGTTGTTTTTAAAATGTAGAATTGTTTCGTAAACGTATTAATATTAAAAATTGTGATATGAAATTGTGAAATCGAAATATTTTTGAGAAATAGGTTATTTTTATTGAGTGAACTAAACAAATGAATACATGGAGTAGGTACCAAAAAAACTTGTTACCTACCTTACATTAGGTATCTTTTGGATTGATGTGTCAATATTTACTAAGATGCCGCAAACAAAAAGTAGATTTTCACCATTTCTGAGACAAGTGAGTTACGTTACTTTATCATTTATCTGTGATAGCAAAAAATAATATTTACTTATATACACTCATGTGCGAATTGAAATCAAAAAGCAGCAGCGAAGTTCGTCGGTACTACCTACTCGCAAGAGATTGTAGTTTGGCTTATTTTTTTACAAAGAACTATTTCATACATTATTTTCTCACACGTTTCTGAATTATATCAATCACTAACGGTTTTCGAAAGGATCTGGAGAGAATGGATGGCAATAAACTCGTCTCTTTTGTATCCCTGTCTGTCTAGCACATGTAAAGTTTTGCTTTTCTATTTAAGTTTATCCCCGAAATACAGTATCCATTCGTAGCTCTTGTTTGCAGTGTTTCGTAACAGCGGCAGTGGGAAGCAACATCATAGGCCATGGCTGCATCATCGGCTACCCTGCAGTACTGTTGCCCCAACTCAGCCTATCCGATTCGCCTGTGTCACTCGACCCGGCATCCGCCTCTTGGTTGAGTAAGTTCTTAATGTAAATCACAAACAGTGTTTTAAAAATGCATGTTCCATCAAAGCCTTTTGGCGTTGAGTATATAAGACTATTTTTTTAAAATAAAGAATGAATACCTATGATAAAAAAAGAAACTTGAGAGGTGTCAAGGGACACCCGGATGGAACGAAGTTATATAAGTCGAGAGAGTATATATATAAAAAAAAACTATTTAAATAGAAATGAAAATATCTGGCTTGCTTTCTATAAGAGAGAGAGAGAGAGACAGACAGAGAAACATGCGCACGCCGCACAGCTTAATAAACATACATGGTGACATAAAAAGCGTCGGGACAATTTTTCGTAAGATTTTTTTCCGTCTAGCCACCTTTCACAACGCGCGATAAGGAACTTCGTTCCAATAAATTAATCCTCTGCCAATAGACCAGTTAAAGCTCTATATTAACCATAGGTTACCCTCTCTCCTACAGCTTCAATTTTGGGCATCACTCAATTAATCGGCAGCTTTATCACACCTCCGATAATGAGTAGCTTTGGTCGGAAAGCGGCTCATTTCTCGGTCACCATTCCTGTCCTCGTGGGATGGTTCATCACAACATTGGCTACTAGCTTTGAGGTAACAGACACAATATGTTATCATTATTGCGTTTTATTAATTTTAAAGTCAGAGCTTGGACCAAATTTATGACAAACACCTATCTTTATAACACCGAATAAATACTGATGTTATCGTTTCCAGGCATTACTTATTGCACGCATACTCCAAGGTCTTTCGATTGGCATGATGGCTCCACTCCGCTCTGTGCTCATCGGAGAATACTCAAGTCCAAAGAACCGAGGAGCTTTCCTCACAGTCGTGTCCCTCACTCAGGCTTTTGGAGTACTATTTGTGCACCTCGTAGGATCGTTCGTCAGTTGGCAGAAGACTGCGCTTATCTGCGTCTTCTTCTCGTTCACTAGTTTAGTCATGACAATTTATTCTCCAGAATCGCCTAGCTGGCTGGTATCAAAGAGTAGATACGGCGAGTGCAGGGAGGTCTTCAGGTGGTTGAGGGGTTACGACGAAGAAGATGAGCTGGAAGAAATGATACACGTTCGAGAAATATACGAAAAAACTCATACTCGGAAAGCGGGTGAAAATAAAAATCGCATCAAGGATATGATATTAACAGTACAGAAGAAAGAATTCTACAAACCGATTATTCTGATGATGCACGCATACGTCATGGTGCAGTTCTCCGGTAGTACCACAATGGCCGCTTATTCCACAACAATTATAGGTCTCGTAATGGGTCCCGGAGTCAACGCCCATTTTTGGATGATATTCTTAGATACTCAAAGGTTCATTTTCAACTGCATTGCAATATATTTTATAAACAAAATCAAGAGGAGAACCATGATATTCGTTACTGGCGGACTCTGCGTCTTCAGCCAGTTGTCTATAGGAACATATGTTTACTGCAAAACTTTTGGTATTTTAACGTATGACGCAGTGTGGATACCAGCAGTTCTAATTAACTTGCAGTTCTTTACGGTAGCCACAGGAATGTTGCCGATGCCAAATGTGATAGGAGGCGAGGTGTTCCCATTGGAATATCGAAGTATTGGAGGCAGTATTAGTTTGGCGACAATGTCGGCATCATTCTTTATAGTACTGAAGACCTTTATGGGTCTCATTAATAGTATTGGAATATACGGGGCCTATGCGGTGTATGCTGGTCTCCTAACGTACTGTTTGACAGTGATTTCGATTCTCCTACCAGAAACGAAAGGTAAGACATTGCAGCAAATTGAAGATGAGTTCAGAGGCCGTCCTCTAGCCCCTGAGGAGCTAGCATCAAGGATATCTTTACACAAAGATCCTGTAGAAGCCTATAAGAGAAAAGTGTCTTCAAGAAGATGTAGTACACCATTGTTACATTAGTTAAAGATATAAACCAACGATTAATTCCACATATTCTGGGCGTGATACAAACTGATACGATATGATAATCTCGTTATAATTTGGCGGCAAGGTCGGCTACCATGCATAGTTGCAGTGAACTGTAAGAAACAATCATTGTTCCAAATAAATGCCTAGTCACATTCTCTTTTACGTATTTTTATTTAGGTTTCCCTTTTCGATACGTTTAGAATGGTTGTAGCGTAGTTTTCTGCGTAGACTTTTAACAGTTAAGAATAAAAACTCAACAATAATTTTTCTATAATTTTCTATATTATTTGGTAGACGATATTGTCGACATGTCCAACCATACGTGGTGATGTCGGCATATATTCACACGTTTCTAAACGAACGTTTATGTCTATTTATAAAAATGTTATTTTGTACAGATCGGTCGCTCAGCTCGCCAGTATAGTTGCACAGTCGACGGATTCCACTTAACTACACTTTTTGTATACTGTACAATTATAATCCAGAGGATTTCTTCAATTACGATAAAATTATAATTTCAGATCAGTTGATAGACGTGTAGATTGTGATAAACTTAGGGCACAGACCAAATTGACAAATTAATTAAACTTTAATGTGAACTTATACAATTTTAACAGCCATTATTTAATATGTATTGCGTTTGATTTGTCTGAAATAAATGTTTAATTGAGCTCTTTAGCTCGTCGAAGCACTTCTGTTTTTTGAATAGCCAAATCAATCGCATTACTAAAATAATATTACAACTAAATTAACAACCCAAATGATCAAAAAAATAATTAAATATTGGGACTAAAATAAGAAATGGCTCGCGGCAAAAACTACCGTTTTGTTAAATATAAAAACAACATTAAACTAATGCGTTAAAGTTCATATTGGCTTAACGAAGAATTTGTCATAAAGCTCGGAATATACCTACACAAATAATGCTGTTATACGTGTGATTACAGTTGTGCTAAAATCATGTTTAATACGCTCTATTAAGGTATATAATCGATAGTCATCTCACAATAAAATTTGAGAATTGCAGTTGCATTTTAATCTCTGTGGAATCATGATAAGGGCCTTTGTTATATGAATCAAAATGAGTATAAGTTATGCGTATTTCGGCAAAACAATATGCTAAGGACTGGAATACACTGTGGGAATAATAATATTGCCAAGCGATTTAATAATATAATAATATAATTATGTTTATTAATAAAAACATATATTTAATGCAACCGATTCACACATCAAAGACCTGTGAATTACATAATATATTACACATACATTTATACATTTAGACAGATATCTGCAAATCACATCAAATAACTACCTTGTTTTAAGGTCGTCCAACGGGCTCCATATTGAAATCATTGTCGCAGTCAAATATATTCTTTAAAAACACGATACAAGATTTTTTAAAATACCATAAAAAATTACTAGGTTTTTTGAATAAATATTGGCAGTTATTCGAATGTAGGCGATATGTACCTTGAGTTTTTAATTACATTAAGTTATATAGGCTCTTTAATACGAACTTGAGAGGATTTCAAAGTATGAAACAATTAGACAAAGTTCATTTCAATATAGTTTTTAATATCCGTCAAAATAAATATAATCTAATAACACAATTACATCGCACCTTATAAGGATTAAGACAACGTTTTGTCGCAAGCTCTTTCTCCTAACAAAGATGGCGTTGTGCCTTCAATATACACATACATCCTACATTATATACAGTTGAGAGGCCGCTACACAAGACTAAGGATAGTTAATACAGAGGTACGATTAGACAGGGCATCGTGATGCGCGGGGGCAACCCATACTGGATACTGGTCGGCTTTTGTCACGAGACTTAAGGCGTCGTTCCACTGTATCTCCTTACACTGTGGCGCTAGATAAACCAAACGCGATCCTTTATTGAAATGAATCGTTCTATGAATGGTCAATTTCGCGTAAGACTTCAAGCATTGTGCTAAGGGGCCGTCCATTAATCAGTGAGGCTCGAAAGGGTGGGGGGGAGATTTCGGTTCGGCAAAAATCACGAAATATCACAAGGGGGGTGGGGGGGTGTAGTTATAATAATATATAATAATGTTGAACATGTGAATTTATATTTTCTTCAAATGCTCGATTTCTAAACCAAAAAGCAGTGTGTAGTGTGACCTTGACTCGCCGTGGCCAGGCAACGAAAGAAGTAAAAAAAAAGATTTTTGTAGGTACTAAAAATACACGTGATTTTGGGTGGGGGAGGGGGGGTTAGTCCTAAACCTCACCATGTATCACCAAGGGGGGGGGGAGGGGGTTAAAAAATGCTAAAAAATCATCACGTGATTAATGGACGGCCCCTAACTGCCACGTTTTTAAATAAACTGAACTTAAAAAGTTATAACAAAATCCACAATTAAATTATATTATCAATCTGTCAGTAGCGAACTGGAAGCATCGGATATTGCAGGGGTCACACACGCAGTGACGTGCAAGTCACATAATCGACCTAAGCCCAAACATATTAGAGTTCAAAACATTACACAGTCTAGTAAAAAAATCAACCTCAACAGAACTGTTTACCTCAAGTAATACTATGTTTTGATCCGCTATATCTCCCTGTGTATTGTGATCACTTAGATAGACCAATCTTGATACTTGACTTTATTTTATCCATCAATCTATCTCACGTTAATTAATTATAGTTAAATATTTCGACGGGAAGATTTAAGTGAAAATAATAAAAAATCAAACGCTCCTATTATGGTCATGCGCCAACGCATACACTCATATTCTCTCGCTATCTGTATCTTTCACTCGTACATAAAACTACTTAAACTATCAGTTTTCTTGCAAAAGTTTCCGATACATTAAAAAAAATCTTTCACTAAGTTAATTTATTAAAAAAATATTTACAAAAAAACTCTCTTCCAAATCATTTACTCTAGGCCACTCTTTCATATGCCATCTTTTCTACGATTAGGATGCACCTTACACTGTTTCACTGTAGTTTAGCTAGCTAATCATTTATTTAACTTATTTAGAGTATATTTAATCTACTCTGAAGGGATAAAAATACGCTTCTCATAGTAAATCTCAATAAAACATTGAGATTAATGTACTAGTGTTAAATGCATCCTAACTCCTATGGCTTAGAATATAACCTTTTGTCATTGCAGTCCTTACACAGGATGTTCTTACTGTAATTTTTTGTGTCCACTGAAACATTTTGTAATAGTTGTTTCTGTGCAAATGTGGACTTTTACTTCAATTAAGGCGCTTTGTTGACAGAATATAGGCAGCAAGTGAGAAAACCTCATATTATTGTCCAAATTCAATTAACAAAGCTCTTTGCACTCTTTTATAATGTTCAACGTTAAAGATAGATGTATATTTCACTAAAATATCCAGTAACAACATTATTTTAACTGCATTGATTATTATATTGATAATTGGGGGGGGGAGGTCCTACAAACACCAATAAACATGAATTTTAAAGTCTTCTTTCATATTGTCGGCAAATTCAAAAAAGAACGCAGCAACTCGAGTAATAAATCACACCATGTATAATGTCATTAACGACAAAAACTGCACACTGTCAATAAAAACCGCGAACAACTTTGTCACATTATAACAGAGATTTCCATCAACTAAATTCATCGACAATATAGCAAAAAGGCTCCAATAAGTTTAACATTGAACGAACAACACTCAATAATTATTATAATTTGATTAATTTTCAATCAAAAACGATAACTATCAATAACCAAACACATTTTATCTTTCGATAAATCTCACAGACACATTATTCAAAAATCAGCATTCCTCTGATAGTTTTAATGTAGATATTTCATTGTTAACAATTTTACAGTAAATCCCTGTAAAATGATCTTTATGCTGGTGGTCTTTGGTCATGTTTTGTGCCAGTTTAACATACCTACTAATAAACAAATTTTCATCTCTTTTTAAAATACATTGATCTCTGTGCAATAGAATGAGATAGCATAATGTGGTTATTAGTAAATGTTATATGGTAAAAGCAACCCAAAATTTAATTTTGAATTATACAATTTTAAGCAAATTTATTGTTTTGTTGCATAAACTTGCATATTTGCAAGTGCTCTGTTATATGTTAGGTATTTTTTACTTCAAATTCTGTATTTTTGGTCTAAGATCTTGTATTTTTGTCACATTTTAATAATGAGTAATCTTTTGGCAATTACCTACCCTAATAATTCACAATGTATGTAACATTTTTTATAATGTCTATTTTGGGTGTAACATCGTAATACTAAGGGCAATTTACGTAAAATACCATACATTTAACTATAATGGTAGAACAAATTTATTGAAATGATTCACAAAGATAACTTACTAAAGAACAACTTGCATTCAACTAAATAATAGGTAGTATCAGATGGGCGGCCGAATTTTAATTTTTAATTTCGTTTACTCAATAAGTAAATTCAAGTTAAAAGCGATGATAGCTCAGTGGTAAGTGACGTCGAATACCGCGACGAAGGTCGTGGGTTCGAATCCTACAATGAGCTTGAGCTTTCAGTGAAGGAAAACATCGTGAGGAAACCATAGCACGGTGGTAGGGTACTTTGTAGTACCCGACTGGCTGGCTACCACCCTCAAGTTGAAAATCTGTCGCCAAGAACCTATTGGTGTGTTCCGACAGCTGCACTTGAGAGCCAGTTCCCATCTAGGCCTTGTGTGCTTACCACCTTCGGCCACATCATCACTTACCATGGTGAGATCGTGGTCAAACACAAGGTTATCCAGAATAAAAAAAAAAGTTTGAGTCAGGTCAAATTATGTTAAGGTTAACCATGTTTAGCTGATTGTTCACAGTTAATACCACCCTTAGCATCACCCACACTTAACAAACACTGTTCAGACAAATCACTTGATGTCACATCACTTTGCACAATGTTAATGGTCGCGCCTGGAGGGCCCCGCGCCGGGCGAGGCCCCAGCGGCAGGCCCCGTGGGGGCGCATGACCCGCACACGTAGTCCTCGTCCTCTCGCAGGGCCCCGCGACTGAGCCCCACACAGTGCATGTGGAACCACTGGTCGCAGCCACCGTCGCATTGCACCCAGTCCACCTCTTTGCCTGCAAGAACCACAATATTCATCCATGATTCTATCTTGGGATAATTTATTTTTCCCTTTTCATTTAACTATTTTGTATAGATATTGAAATTCAAAATCAAACCTCATTTATTTTATTCAGTTTAGGCCCTGGTAAGGTACTTATGAACATTAACAATTGAATCTACCACCAGTTCGGAATACACTTAAACTGAGAAGACTCCGCCAAGAAACTCAGCAAGGCAATTTTATTTTCTGCAGTGGATCTTTCTTAAACTACATTTTCTAAAATGAAAATAAAATTAAATTTCTATCACTGAACACCACAAAATATATGGTTACAAAGAATTTGTGTATCAATTTTATACCAACAAGCTGACCCTTGCTGTTTCACCCGCGTTCCCGAGGGTTCTTATCTTTTCCCGAAATAAAAATAGTCCTGTTTGATATTAGAATATGATGAACCTGTCTGCCAAGTTTCATTTGAATGAGTGTGTGGTGTGTGAGAGATAAGTGATCAAGTAACCTGTAGGTCTGAGACAGTTAGCGGCGGCGCAGTCCTCTTCATCCTCGGCTGACGACATGGAAGATGAGCTGCTGCGACGCTGCCGCGCGACCGCTGCCGAACTTGCCCCACTCGCCCCGCCACGTGACTGACCTATACACACACACAAGTATAATATAGTATACACTAGCTGTTCCGCGCGGTTTCACCCGCGTTCCTGAGGGATCTTATCTTTTCCCAAGATACGTGCCATTCCAGACTATAATCTATCTCTATGCCAAATTTCATCCAGATCCTTTCAGCCGTTCTGGCGTAAAAGAGGAACAAACATACATCCAATCTTTCACATAATACTAGCTGTTCCGCGCGGTTTCACCCGCGTTCCCGAGGGATCTTATTTTTCCCGGGATAAAAAGTAGCCTATGTGCTATTCCAGACTATAATCTATCTCTATGCTCAATTTCATCCAGATCCATTCAGCCGTTCTGGCGTAAATGAGTAACAAACATCCATCCATACAAACTTTCACATTTATAATATTAGTAGGATTAGTAAGATTACTTCACCATTATCGTTGTAGATGCGACTGAAAGAAAGCACACAAAGCCGACAAACTTCGCCTAGCTAGAAGAATTTAGCAATAAGACCGCCTGTTCTTACATTTAGTGCCAGTTACTCCCTTTTCCTGTATATGAAAACGAAAAAAAAAATGCTGCCAGCATCTTCGGAACCATGCCGAGGGACCCAAACTTTTTTTTTGTTTTTTTTTTTTTATTTTATTAATATTGTTTTTAATTAATATTCATTATAATATACTAATTAATTAGTAGTCTCACCTAGCCTGGCCTGTCTGACATGTTTCCCTCGAGTGGACGCAGCGAGCCCACGCTTGCGGCGCTCCTGTCGCGCCATGTAGTGTTTCCGCATCATCAGACCCGACCCCGAGGACATGCCCTGAACACACAAAAAAATCATACCTTTGCGTTAATTTATTTATAACAAAATCCACCGTTTTTTAAAACAAATATACAATTTTCAAATTGAAAATAAATCTTATAGCCAATTGGAATTAAGGATAGCCAATTTATTTGTGGGCAACTAGCTCTCAAGTGCACCTGCCGGAACACACTCGTATTTATTTGTCAATAAAGTCACACGAATGACTTTACAAGATTGACCCTGTCAAATTGCTGTGCAATGATATGAAGATAATCGATAAATACGTGTCAACTTAAACATCGTTTCATTACCTGTTTTCTATTTAAGTAATTTGTGGTGGTTGCCGATCCACGTTTGATCGTCGGTTTCGGTTGAGTGGCACCTGTAACAATCAATACACATATGTTAAGATAGAAAAAGCACGCAGGCGGGTCACCTGATGGTAAGTGACTACCGTCGCCTATAGACATAAGCAGTACCAAGGGATTGTCAATGTGTTGTACGCCATATTACAATGCCTAAAGGCAACTGGCTCTCAAGTGCTACAGCGGGAACACGCCGATAGATGCTTGGCGACACATTTTCAACTTGAGGGTGGTAGCCAGCCAGTCGAGTACTAACTATAAAGTAACCTATTACCATGCAGTGGTTTCCTCATCACGTTCTTCTTCATTAAAATTAATTAGAGTAGACATATAGATAACTTTGTTGTACATAAAAATCTGTTAACAAATTTTTTGTTTTTTTTTTATTCTGGATAAGCTTGTATTTGACCACAATCTCACCATGGTAAGTGATGATGTGGCCGAAGGTGGTAAGCACACAAAGCCTAGATGGGAACTGGCTCTCAAGTGCAGCTGTCGGAACACACCGATAGGTGCTTGGCGACAGATTTTCAACTTGAGGGTGGTAGCCAGCCAGTCGGGTACTACAAAGTACCCTACCACCGTGCAAAGATGCATATTATTATTATAGTCTCGTACTAGCTGTCCGCTGCGTAATAGGTATTTGTTATACAACAGTGTAAAGTTGTTTATTAACCGCGTGCTCAATTTTGATGACCGAGCAAGCGAAGGATTCTAAAATTGAATCACGAACGCAGCGAGTGATTAAAAAACTAGAATCCTGAGCGCGAGGGAATCAACAGAGCACGAGGTGAAAAATCTTTTTCATCCGACCTCAGCCAGGAAATGACTAAATGCAAAAACGAAAGAAAATGGCGCGCGCAAAGCAAATAAAAAAAAAGTACACCAAGAAGATCCCGAGTCTGAGTTTTTAACAAATTAAAAAAGGATGTATGATAAATTCGGCACCATGGAGGGAGAAGTAAATAGGTTTAATGATGTTTTGAATTAACAAACATAGTGCACACGATGTTCTATTTACTTTATCCTCTAGCGGATAAAAACGGCTTTTACACTCAGATATCGAAGAGCAAAAATACTCTTTCCGAGATGAGGGGATGAAAACTTTTTTTCTTGTAGTGTTGTATCAGGATATAATATAACTCTATTGGTGCACTCTATCAATATAGTGAAAACCGTATCATATCCGTTGCGTGGTTTAATAGTTAGCGGATAAACAGACAGACACGGAGAGCGACATTGTTTTATAGTACATAAAGAAGGAAGAAGTGCAATGGTCCTGTCGCTAAGAAGCGATCTCTTCCAGACAACCTTTAAAGTAACACAAAGTAGTCTTAGATGTGCGACTAACCGTGATAATGCCTGGTGCGCGTTCTCTTGAGCTGGTGATGTTGGTGTTGGTTGTTGGTGTTGGTGTTGGCGTTGGGTGCGCGCGACACCCTCGGCCGCTTGCGTCGTCCGGCGTCGAGTACCCGCGCCCCGCGGCGCCCCTCGGCGGCCCGCGCGAACACCACCGCGCTCCAGATCTGAGCCTGCTCCTCCAGTCGCACCTGCACCAATACACCAATATCATGTTCCATATTCTTAGAATTAGGTTTTGACATAAAAATTATACATAAAATTACATTTGTATGCCAAAATGGCTTAATGTGCGATGGATGATATATTAATTTTTATAAGTACCACCAACATTTGTACCACATTATGTAAATAAAGCACTTTGAACCATCACATATTGTATATAGGTACTTTCTTAGCAAAAACAAAAAAGTTTGTAGCATTTATACTTTCTGAGCTTTCGTGATTAATCGGTGAATTATACGGAGTGATATTGAATAATGAACCCTAAAACTTTAACATTAAATTAATTTTGATAGTAATATATTTAATCGTGAATTAATAGACATTAAAAAGCGTATAAAAAGAGAATTTTAAACATCAGCCACATGGACTTATCTACACCAGATCGTACAAGCTGTGCTTATTTTAGGATGGCCATATGTAATGATAAAATCAAAACAAAAAAAATCCCTAAATATTCTACCAAAACATACACCTACATCGAATTGAAATATTTATTCATCCAAATAGGCCTTCACAGGCACTCATGAATAGTCAGACTCTAATGCTCGGTTCGGTAGGTTGCTTTTGCTGAGAAGAGCCGGCAATAAACTCAGCAATTACTCTCTTCAAAAACAACTTACACCTATTATTACATTCAATAATTATTTATCTAGTCTCACTAACAATATTTGCGTGTTATGGCGGCAAAAATAGGAATCTGTAGAATTTAATTATGACTGATAGTAAACAACAAACTCGCACAGACAAGCACCTGTTCACAAGTATGACGCGTGTGGCAGCCACCGCCCTCCTCGCACATATTAAAAGTACATTGACACATAAATGGTATGTTATGTAATATAGCAACACAAATGTATCTCACTTCGAGCAGGTCCCCCTCCAGCATGAGCTCCTCCAGCTTGTGCAGCAGGGCGGGCGCCACCCGCGCCGCGCGCCCCTCGCGTCCCTCGCGCCCCTCCCGCACGCCGGGGGACCGCGCCCGCGCGCTGTACGCATACGCGTGCTCCACGCTCGCTGACGACCTGACCAACACAACATCATATGAGTATTATTGGTGATAACATTGTATCATATCATATCAACTACGTGGAACATTAACAACTCTGAAAGGGGGAAATCACAGAACAATATAGTGATAATAGACGACAAATAGGCCATGCCCATAAATTGTTTTACTGTATATTTATGCACTACTCAATGTAAAAAAAGACTGTAACTTAATGATAAATAATGAATCTCGGTCTGGTTGAGTCAACAGTATTCTTAGACTCAAAACTTCATAGGGCACCCAAATATGATGTCTTGCGGGGAAGCTTAGCTACTTTTGCAATAAAAAAAATGTCAGCTTACAGATTGATTAGTTTATTTCAGCTATTTTCATAGTGTTTTGAGGACAATCCTATCAATGATTTTGATTTGGGGCAAAGCAGCTGATATCGAAACTATTGTTATTTTGCAAAAAAGAGTGGTGCGAGCTATTTATAATAATAGTACATAATATCTGGATATTTATTTAATTGTACATAATTTGAAGAACCAAGATAATTAACTTATTTTAATCCAACATATTATACCTGGGATTTTGTGACATACTGTGTGACTCGTGCGCTCGTCCGGTCGCTTTTTTCAGTTCCGCGTTTAGTTTGTCCGCTTTTTCTCTATTCGTCTGAAATTATTTGTAATAATATTAAGGTATGTTCAAGATCTAAAATAAACTGGCCAACTTTACTAAGTTAACGAGTATGTCCGAAATATATGAAGAATTAGGTCAACTAGGTTCTTTTTAATTCGTTTTCTTACATCGTTAGTTACATAGTGAGGTTTTCATCAGACGCATAACTTCATTGTCTGCTAGATCAGACAATGAAGTTATACACACATTACTCTATGAAAAATTGCTGCAAAACTGAAGCGATCCTATTGGCGAAGTACTCTAATGGAAAGGTGGCCTTATAGGCATTATATCGTATAGATCAATGTGTAGATGTCTCACAACCATACTGTTAAAAACAGTATTATACTGTTAAAAACAGTATTATACTGTTTTTCACTACAATATACTTTTTACTGATTAATAAAAGTAAAGTAAGCCAGTTCAAAGTGAATGAATGGCGTGAATGGAACGCAGCCCACGTTTCGGAACGAAACTGTCAATGTCTAATTGTGAAGTCTGACAAAGTCAAAGTCACGTCAGTCAGTTTAGGCCCTAGAAGGGCACTTATGAAGGTCAAATTACAGAAGTTACCACCGGTTCGGAAGTCAGCCTTCAACTGAGAAGAACCGGCAAGAAACTCAGCAAGGTTACATTTTTTAAATATTTTTGGACCATCTGACTATATTGGCTTTTTTTTCAAATGTTTAACAATTTTATTCTTAAACTAATACAAAAATACATAAAAAAATTATAACCCGCATTAGACACACACTCACTACCCTATTTATCACTATCTGTCCCCCGCGGTTTCACCCGCGTTCCCGTGGAAAAGATTTTTATTTACATAGATAGATAGATATGAGAGTATTGTGTAAAATGTTTGTAAAGTTAGTTGCGAGTGTACTTGTCACGTTTATGTACAGTACAATCCGGTTATAACGACGCTCATGGGACCGATCAATTACGTCCTACTACAGAAGTCATTTGACGTTATTTTTTAAGAACCTGTACTTTCGTCGCTAAAAGCGGTCGGTCGTGATAAGCGACGTTTTATTAAACGGATTCTACTGTACCTACAAGTGTGGTGTGGTGTACTTACTTGTGTGGGATCGTGTGCGGGTAGTGTGGCGAGCAGCGGGCTGGCGAGCATGGCCCGCGCGGCGTCCTGCCACGCCATGGCGCGCTCCGTCACGCACTGCAGCGCCTCCCCCTCCGCCAGCCGCACCGGCAGCTTCTGAAGCCATACCTGTCCACCGATACACACTCACATCACATCACACCCTCACATCCATCATACACCAGACACCCCGAGCAAAACTCGCTAACAGGCAAGCGGGTCAACTGATGGTAAGCGGCATTAGCAATACCAGGGGGATTGCCAAAGTGTTGTACACCTTAATAAAATGCCTTAAAAGCTATCAAGTGCCGTACAAACCAACAGGTGCTTGGCGACAGATTTTCATCTTGAGGGTGGTAGCCAGCCAGTCGAGTAGTATAATGTACCCTACTACAGTGCTGTGGTTTCCTCACGATGTTTTCCTTCACTCATTATAGGATTCGAAGCCACGCCCTCCGCCGCGGTATCCGACGTCACTACCACTGAGCTATCATCGACTTATAACTACCGTCGCCTCGCCGTCCACGGAGATTGGTTACCTGATGCCGAACCTTTACAGTGGCTCTAATTCAGCTTGCAAGATTCGACCTAAAAAACTAACAATTCTTAAAAAAAGTAATATATGTAGCATATCAGTTATCTAGTTTCCATTACAAGCTCCGCTTATTTTAGGATCAGATGGCCGGTGAAGAATGTCCGGGGATATTTAAATCACTTACCAATAAAGCGAGTATACGATCTAATCTTGGTCGTTTAGTCCTCATGCAGTCCGGACATAGGAATTTGGGATCTGCGCTCGGGAACGGTAGTTCCACTCGTTCTGGTGACTCCTCGCGCTCTTCTTTACCTGCTGCTATGCAGGTAGCTATAGGGAGATAATAATTTATAAATTAACAAGATTGCAAGGGACTTCTTCCGTACCCAAAGGGTAAAAACGGGACCCTATTACTAAGACTTCGCTGTCTGTCCGTCCGTCTGTCTGTCACCAGGCTGTATCTCAAGAACCGCGATAGCTAGACAGTTTAAATTTTCAAATGATGTATTTCTGTTGTATAACAACAAATACTAAAAACAAAATAAAATAAATATTTAAGGGGGGCTCCCAAACAACGTGACATTTTTTGTAAATGTTCACAAGACTTATCAGTCAGGGCCGTTTGAGGGGGATTTCCGTGTTGTCGACCCCCTGAAGGCGCAGTAAAAGGCTTTAGCACACTACCTAACACGCAGATATTGGGTTCGATTCCCGTCCGGAACATTTGAGAGCATGAACATGTCTATTGGGTCTTAATTTGGACGTACCATACATTTTTAGTTACCGTACTCCTCCGAAACGGCTTGACCTATTTTGATGAAATTTTATATATAGATTCAGTAGGTCTGAGTATATAAAAATAAAAAGTATCTAGCATATCAGGTATTTGATTTCCATAGCACAAGGTCTGCTTAGTTTGGGATCAGATGTGCGTGTGAGAAGAATCTCCGAGGATATATATAGTACTGACCGTGGAACCAGTCCTTGCACAGCTCGCACTGCGTCATGACTCCGTACTGCCTCTTGAGACACACACAGAAGGTGACGGCGCTAGAGGGCGGCGCGCGCACTTCCTTGCGCATGTTGCGTGCCCTGAACACACAAACAAACACACACAACATTACAACAGCGATCGCTAGCTTTAACCGGCGTCGAGTTCAATTATCGCGTTATTTCACCCGTTCCACCCATGTAGGCAGCATATTTCCTTCTAGAAGGTTCAAGTATCATACCAAACAATAAATTTCGGTCAGTCATTAATTAAGCTGTGACAGACAGATGGATATTAATAAAGAGTTACCACATTTGAATTTGATTTGGTTGTAATCTTACGTCGCTCTTATATGATAGTAGTGAGATATTGTAATACAATCTAGTATAAAGTGAAAACCATGTTTATAAATTATCTTCCAGTTGGAAATCATAGCCTTCTAAAGAACTCGAAAAGAAATAAGGAACAAATAACCGTAACAATAGTTACCTGAGCTCCTTAATAGCTTGCAGCTCCCTAGCCTCGGCTTGTTTGAACGCGGCGACGATCTCAGTGGGCGTGGAGTCCTCGCTGAAGTTCCTGAGGAAGAGGCCCGCCTCCAGCGACGAGGGAGGGGGCTCCGGGCCCCCTGCCCGTCCCCTCCGCCGCCCCTGGGGACCCCCGGACTCCGTGCGGGGGGACAGCGCTTCCAGCAGGGAGTACGACCAGCTCTGTGGGGGAAACCACCTCATATTATATGACTAGCTGTCTTTAAGGCGATGATAACTCAGTGGTAGTGACATCGGATACCGCGGCGAAGGTCGTGGGTTCGAATCCTACAGTGAGCTTGAGCTTTCGGTGAAGGAAAAAGATCGTGAGGATACCATAGCACGGTGGTAGGGTACTTTGTAGTACCCGACTGGCTGGCTACCACCCTCAAGTTGAAAATCTGTCGCCAAGCACCTATCGGTGTGTTCCGACAGCTGCACTTGAGAGCCAGTTCCCATGTAGGCATTCTGTGCTCGCCACCTTCGGCCACATCATTACTTACCATGGTGAGATTGTGTTGACCACAAGCTTATCGTGAATAAAAAAAATAAAAAAACATCTTCACATCCAAACATACTTTCACATTTATAATATTAGACATAATATATAATTTCGACAGCACTACAACACTAGCATCCTGCACACTTGCACTGTAAGGGATTAAGGAAAAAGAGTGGGCGCTTCTTCATGGATGCCGCTATCTGTAACAAGTACTTAAAGTATGACAAGCTCACCTTTTTGAGGAACATATCGGCAGCCCCTCGCTTCCACTCCCTGGCTGACAACAGCGCGTTGGCGAGCTGGTCTTTCTCGAACAGAGCCAGCGGGATCTGCTGACCGCGGCGGACCACTGCCTCCACCGTGTGCATGTACGGGTACAAATCTTTCGACTGCATTTCTTCTACCTGCAGATATCAATACGGATGATGTATATATAAAAGAGTTAAAAATACTCGATAAAGTTCCGCCTTCATATTATTTTTAATTACCAATTTAACGACAAAGAGTAGGTCTTTTAATGGTGTGTCTTCACAAGTATGTATTTCGTACCAAACTCCATAAAAAGTTATCGTTTTAACATTTAACAAAAAGAATAATAAGTCATCGTTTTAAAATTAAATAAAAAGAAGCTAATTTGATATGTCCCAATTAAAATTATATCACTATGAGAAGACCTTTAATTGGCCTCATGTCTATATCTTTGTTGCTAATTATAAAATTTGTGCTGTTGGTCTTCCAAATAAATCACTGGAGCTAGTCAGTTAAGTTGGTCGGCGGCGTTGGCATGCCAGCCAAGTCATCAGTCTAGTCAACCTTGTCAGTTTTGTCCTACGAATAAGTCTGTCAGCTCAGTAAGCGAAGGTCAGTCGTGTGAGTGAAACGTGTCTGGGTACCTTATGCAGCCAGTCCTTGGCGTGTGTGAGGGCGGCGTTGAGCGCGTGGTGCGAGGGCAGCGCGGCCTCCACCAGGTCCCCGTCCCGAACCAGCTCCTCCAGCTCCGCCAGGCTGGTGTGTGGCACCGCCGGGCTGCACTCCGTCACACCTCCACCACCTCCACTCCCGGCCCTGCTTGTATCCACCAGCACGCCCTTGGCACGCTCCTCCCACTCCTCCACTTGAGCTGCCGTCGAGAATACCACATAGCTTGTAATATGGAAACCAGATCACTGACTACATATACTACTTTTTTTTGTTATCAATACATACTTAAATAGATAATTACACCCAGACATGTTCATGCACACAAATGTCTGTCCTGGATGGGAATCGAACCCACGACCTGCGGCGTGATAGGTAGTGTGTTAACCAACCACGCCAACCGGTTCGTCAATTAATTATAGGCGGTGATAGCTGTTGTAGTGACGTCGGATACCGAGGCGAAGGTCGTGGGTTCTAATCCTACAATAAGCTTGGGCTTTCGGTGAAGGAAAACATGGTGAGGAAACCACAGCATGGTAGGGTACTTTGTAGTACACGACTGGCTAGTTACCACCCTCAAGTTGAGCTGTCGCCAAGCACCTGTTGCCATAAAGGCATTGTAATAAGGTTAACACATTGGCAATCCTCCTGCTATTGCTAACGTCTACAGGCGACGGTAGTCACTTACCATCAGGTACCACTTGTGGTATAAATGATATATAAAGTAAGCAACCTTTAAGTTTGTAGAGCATGGATCTCTCCAGTTCGACCTTGTGATGTGGCACGACGGTGGCGCCGAGGTGGAGCAACCTGTCGATGTGTTCCGGCGTCAGGTTGCCGTAGTCGTCGCGGTAGCCGCGCACCTCCTCTATAAACTTGACTTGCTGCAGCCTCGCCTGCAGCGGAGACAGCTGCGGCAGCACTATGCACAGCAGGGACCCCAGCTCTACCACCTGGACAAAACATCTTCATTAAATATCTATACCATACATACACACAGAACAAAAAAGGTAGAAGGAGCGTACGTATACAATAGTCTCCAATGAAGTGAAGCAACCTACACGTACTATATCCGGCGTGGCTTCCTTTTTTCAAAAAGTTCCTTTATTACTGTGCTTCACTTTAACTGCACAGTGCTCTTTGGTCTGAGACTATAGATGGACTTTTAAGGCGATGATAGCCCAGTGGTAGTGACGTCGGATACCGCGGCGAAGGTCGTGGGTTCGAATCCTACAATGAGCTTGAGCTTTCGGAGAAGGAAAACATCGTGAAACCATAGCAATGCGGTAGTGCACTTTGTAGTACTCGACTGGCTGCCTACCCTCAAGTTGGAAATCTGTTGTCAAGCTCCTATTGATGTTCCGGTAGTTGCACTTGAAAGCCAGTTTCCTTCTAAGCTTTGTGTGCTTACCACCTTCGGCCACATCATCACTTAGCTTGGTGAGATTGCAGTCAAACACAAGCTTATACAAGAGTTAATGTATAATTTCGGTGGCGTGATGTCCAATAAAGTTCAATCTTAAAACATCGTGAGGAAACCACAGCACGGTGGTAGGGTACTTTGTAGTACTCGACTGGCTGGCTACCACCCTCAAGTTGAAAATCTGTCGCCAAGCACCTGTTGGTGTGTTCCGGCAGTTGCACTTGAGAGCCAGTTCGCCTTTATAAGGTGTACAACACTTTAGAAATCCCCTGGTATTGCCAATGTCTATAGGCGACGGTTGTCACTTACCATCAGGTGACCCGCCTGCCTCGTTGTCACTTGTGACATAAAAAAAATAAAAAATATCTAAGTGTACCAGTGAATTGAGAAACTGATGAAAGCGTGTTACAATGAAATGAAATGAAATGAAATGAAATACATAAATACCTCTTCCAGTTCCCTGACATATGCCGGCTCGATCTTCTCTAAGTCCTTGTTCAGCAGATCAGTGGCACGAGTCTCAAAATCCGCCGTTTGTCGCAACACCTCCTTTACCGCTGAACCTAAAATATACACATGTTTCTATATCTCATCTTCAAAGTCAAAGTCAAAGTCAAAACCATTTATTCAGTTTAGGCCCTAAAAGGGCACTTATGAAGGTCGAATTACAGAAGTTACCACCGGTTCGGAAGTCAGCCTTCAACTGAGAAGAACCGGCAAGAAACTCAGCAAGGTTACATTTTTTAAATATTTTTGGACCATCTGACTATATTGGCTTTTTTTTTCAAATGTGTAACAATTTTATTCTTAAACTAATACAAAAATACATAAAAAATTATAACCCGCATTAGTTACCTACATAGTTAACTAAAACAAAAAAATACCAAGATAATAAAAGCGTAGGTATAAAAAAAAAATTATAAAAATAATAATAAACTTCCTATCAACTACCTACCTCTACGTATAATTCTACCAATATCTTCTTTCAAGTGGGGTACTTCAATGAAAAAAATCATTTGGTTTTTGTAGTTTATTTTTGAGCCAGTTCCCATCTAGGCTTTGTGTGCTTACCACCTTCGGCCACATCATCACTTACCATGGTGAGATTGTTGTCAAACACAAGCTTATCCAGAATAAAAAAGGCACATTTGAAAGATAAAAATTGCCAATTTGACATAAATATATAAACGTAACCTTGCTGAATTTTTACCAGTTCTTCCCAATTGAAGGCTGACTTCCAAACCGGTGGTAACTTGAAGCTCGACCTTATTAAATACCTAAGGCCTAAACTAAATAAATTGTTTTGACTTTGACCCAGTCACAGAAACCACAAGTCAGAACAGTTACCTTCAGGTAGCACGCAAGCCAGTCCATCGATCTCAGCGGCGAACAGCGTAAGCTCGTGTATCGTGAGCCGGTACTTGGGGTCGTGGTGGCGGGTTCGAGTCCGCATCTTATTCAGATCCAGTTGTTGAATGACGCTCGCGCACTTTTCCGCGTCTTCTACCGCTGTTTCTAACGCGCGGACTAGCTCCGTCTTGTGCATCTGTTGGAAACGTTTGTCGTAATGATCATTAGAAAAGAGATTTTACGTCCTTGTGGTAAGGTATAGAATTCAAAAAATGCAAATGTGTGTTTGGTTAATCAAGGTGATTGCTTTTTGGCTCATAGATAGAGTATACTGTAAAGTAAACTACAAATCAAAAAGTCTTAAGCTTTAAACATGGCGAAGGCTCAGTGGTAAGTGACGTCGGATACGATACCGCGACGAAGGTCGTGGGTTCGAATCCTACAATGAGCTTGAGCTGTCGGTGAAGGAAAACATCGTGAGGAAACCATAGCACGGTGGTAGGGTACTTTGTAGTACCCGACTAGCTGGCTATCACCCTCAAGTCGAAAATCAGTCGCCAAGCACCAATAGGTGTGTTCCGACAGCTGCACTTGAGAGCCAGTTTCCATCTAGGCTTTGCGTGCTTACCACCTTCGGCCACATCAACACTTACCATGGTGAGATTGCGGTCAAACACAAGCTAATACAGAATAAAAAAATCATACAAGCCATGAAAATGGTTTTAAGATACTGCTAGAAGTATGAGTTTTCTTTTTATGTTACCTTAAGATCATGTGCCCGCTTCAGGTGAGCCCTCAGTCCCTCCAGGTCGCAAGTCTTGGGCGTGTCGGGGTCCAGAGCATTCTGCACTGCTTCAGCCCACTCACGGAACAGATCAGACTTCTTCTTGAGCTTCTCCAGCATCGCTGGCAACTCGTCCAGCGTATATCGATACCTGGATGATGGAAACTTATAAGTACAGTACCTGTATAGTACCTGTACTGTACCTGTACCATACTTGTACTGTAACTGTACCGTATCTGTACTGTACCATACAAGTACTGTACATGTACCGTATCTGTTCTGTACCAGTACTGTACCAGTACTGTACCTGTACTGTACCATACTTGTACCATACCTGTACTGTACCTGTACCATACCTGTACTGTACCTGTACCATACCTGTACTGTACCTGTACCATACCTGTACTGTACCTGTACCATACCTGTACTGTACCTGTACCATACCTGTACTGTACCTGTACCATACCTGTACTGTACCTGTACCATACCTGTACTGTACCTGTACCATACCTGTACTGTACCTGTACCATACCTGTACTGTACCTGTACCATACCTGTACTGTACCTGTACCATACCTGTACTGTACTGTATCTGTGCTGTACCTGCCTACCCTAATAACTCAGATTAAAATCTTGTTCAGTTCAGATATCTAATATTATTTTATTTACAAATAAGTACTTAATAAATTAAATTTAACAAAAAAAAACTTAAATCATAATTTATCTCCATCTATCGAGTGTCGCGGGTATCACTATACATAATATGCAAGCTCGTTCGTACAATTTGAAACAACTAGCACCACAGCTAGCCGCGGAAAAGACACAAACTATTGTTGTCTAAATGTTTATATGTGTGCTCTCGTAATCATGCGGATTAATAGGTGTGTGCGTTCCTATAAATACGTAGCACACAATGTCACAAATAACGCACACAACCACACAAGGTAGGCAGTGCCTATGGCCCGCTAACGTAAAATGAACGCTGAGCGACAGTCGATGGAGGGGATGTGTTTACGCATGGGTACTATTGCGTCGTAAAGTATTAGACTATTGTTTTGTAAAATAAGTGTAATTGTTTTGTTGTAGAATCATAATAGGTACTTTAGTAGCTACATAGTACTTTGAAATAGGCTGGAATTA
This sequence comes from Ochropacha duplaris, assembly GCA_951361185.1. Classification (NCBI taxonomy): domain Eukaryota; kingdom Metazoa; phylum Arthropoda; class Insecta; order Lepidoptera; family Drepanidae; genus Ochropacha; species Ochropacha duplaris. The sequence goes on along the minus strand of OX592715.1, from coordinate 420,266 downwards.
AAAATATATATTGTGTTTACTTGAGCATTATTTAATACATACATATTTCGATGTTAAAATAAAAAGTTGGTTGTAAAAAGAAAAATTAAGCTAGATGACGTCGCGGTGTTAGTATTACTTATTCATAAAATAATAAATACTACAAATATTTTTTCTTTCCTTGCTATGTAACACCATCGTTGTGCAAAGAAAGTTGTGTGTGCGACTGTATTTTGAGAGCGAACGAAGCGTCATCTCGACGCGGGAAGCATGGGTCAACTGATGAATGATTGGAATGAACCAAAAATGGGCGCGCACAGTCATACTTGCAGAGTGTTCCCCCGTCGCGCCCCCTTTATACCACCAATTTGATCGATAAATCGCTCAGTGCGCAGGCACAGGCGCAGTTTTTACGCGACGAAGTTGGTTATGCCATTATTTTAAAAAGTAGCATTGTTTCATTTAATTATCGCTACGCAAAGCACCATTACTTTTTTGTCGTATTATTTTTTTATAGTTTAGTAATCGTGCGTGTCTGGGTAGGTACTCTAGGTCAAATCGCCATTATTGTTTGTTTTTTTTTGTTGTGAGGTGTTTTATTAGGTCCCTATTTGAATTAACGCTGATAATAGTGTAGAAAATGGAAAATATTCACTGTGAAGTTGTCGTGGTGTGTGTATAGAGTAAATATAAAAGATATGCGTTTTCAAAACTATGTTTCAGTGATAAAAATCTAATTATCGTATACCAAAACCAACATGCAGGATTTTTGGTGAGTTAATAGCTTTTATAATGTTGCCTACCCAGTCTAAAAACCCTGTGCACGCCACTGCGTGTAGTGTAGTGTACCTGAGCTTGTGGTAGTGCGGCGCGCACGTGCAGAGATGCGTGTAGTGTCGCAGGCAGGCCACGTGTGCAGTGCACGCGCACGTCACGCACGACAGGAAGCACGTCGTCTTGCACAGCTGGCACTGCCGCTCGTCGTCCGGCAGCAGCTCGAAGGCTTCGCGTTCCGCTTCCGTCACGCCCTGACCATACATTATGACAACAGGTTTTACACACACATACACAAGCTAACTAGTATTCTTAAGTTAGTCGCTCCGTAAAAAAGTTAAATGTAAAGTCTGATGTCGAGGACTTTTTGAAACTCAAACTTAAGAAGAAGAGTTCGGCTAAACTTAAGAAGAAGACTCCGGCAAGAAACTCGGCAAGGCATATTTTATCTGTAGTGGATCTTTCTTTAACTTAAACATATTTAAAGACATATTCAGCTTTCAAAGTCATGTATAAGTCGAAAAACATTTTTAATTGAAAATTCGCCATTTACGTACTATTCAGTACGGAGTTATAATCCTTTCGCAATAGTATCATAATTTTCACTCCAGCCACATGATATGGTATGGTGTGGAGATGTGGTGAGGTGAGTTTAGGTGAGGTGAGTTTAGGTGAGGTGAGTTCAGGTGAGTTGTGGTGAGTTGAGTTGTGGTGAGTTGAGTTGTGGTGAGTTGAGTTGAGTTGTGGTGAGTTGAGTTGAGTTGTGGTGAGTTGAGTTGAGTTGTGGTGAGTTGAGTTGTGGTGAGTTGAGTTAAGTTGAGTTGAGTTGAGTTGAGTTAAGTTGAGTTGAGTTGAGTTGATGTGATGTGATGTGATGTGATGTGATGTGAGGTGTGTACTGACCCAGTCAAGCAGCCCCTTCCGCAGCTTCCTCTCATCGTGCAGCATGGTGCGCATGTCGCGGTAAGCGGCCAGCGCCACGGTCAGGCTGAGGGTATCGGCTTCCAGAGCCATCTTGCAGACCAGCTCGTCGTGAGAGAACACGCAGTACCGCCGCAGTGTCGAGTAGTGGGAGATGCACTCGCGACCCATTTTTAGCTAAAAGAAATGCGTTAAATACGAATAGGAACGATTATTACCTCTACCTGTTAACTGTCACTTGAAAATTACAATAAATTGAAGCTTAAATCTTATTAATAAATGTGAAAGTTTGGATGGATTGATTAATGTTTGTTACTCATTTACGCCAGAACGGCTGAATAGATCTGGATGAAATTTGGCATGGAGATAGATTATAGTCTGGAATAGCACATAGGCTACTTTTATCCCGGGAAAAGAAAAGATCCCTCGGGAACGCGGCTGAAACCGCGCGGAACAGCTAGTTAATTCTAAAAGTTGTTTTCTATTATGGCAAGTCACCGATATTCTAACTAATACGGTATGATATTCTAATTATTTTTTTTTTATTAAAAAAGTATAGTTAATATCTAAGGTAGCGAACGTAAGGTAGGACAGCTCACCCAGTCGGCTGGTGTAAAGTTGACGGCCTCCGCGAAGTTGTACCCCTGGTTGAAGCCAGCGTGGTAGGCGCGCGGGAACGTGATCACAAACTCGCCCGCGTGCTGGTCCGTCCTGGAAGAGGGGAGGGGGGGTTAGTTATTGGTACAGCAGTGGTCATAAGTACTGTTATTTATACAGGGTGTCCAGTAAGTAGTAGGACAAACTTAAGGGTGGCAGGTGTAGGTGGGCAGGTCACCTAAAAAATATACAAAAATTACCTTAGTGAAAGTGTCACCATTTTCAAGGTATTTAATTCAAAAATATCGGGCGGAAAACTAGTTCTCCATATAAAATCTGTCACAGCCTTATTACTATAGGGATAAGAGCTAAAAGTTGTATAAGTACCTATAAACCGGTACACCAGCCTTCATCAAAATGTTAGGGTTCATGATGGTGACGAGTTGATGGAGTAGATCAGGTTGCAGCTGGAATAGCTCCGGCGCCTCGGCCTTCATTGCCGCCTCGAACTGTTCCGCTTTAGAGCTGGGGACTCCATACCTGTCACAATATAAATTAATATAGATAACTCTTTATTGGTAAACCATAAAAAACTATAGGTGCCATACGGACAGGATGAAATAAGGATTGTGCCTATATTCAAGAAAAAATACCTAACATTAACTAGTGTATAAATACCTAACATTAACTAGTGTATAAATACCTAACATTAACTAGTGTATAAATACCTAACATTAACTAGTGTATAAATACCTAACATTAACTAGTGTATAAATACCTAACATTAACTAGTGTATAAATACCTAACATTAACTAGTGTATAAATACCTAACATTAACTAGTGTATAAAATATCTAAAAATACTAGAAAATAGCGAACACGTTGTAAAATTACGCCTTTCTATGAATTTTTTAATTACCAATTTAACGACAAAGAGTAGGTCTTTAGATGGTGCATATTTCTGACGTCACAAGTATGTATTTCATACAAAACTCCATATAAATGATCGTTTTGACATTTAATAAAAAGAAGCTGATTTGATATGTCAGTCACCATCCCTATTATAAGGGATCCGTTTTTTGCCTTTCAGCCTTTGATATCTAATAACTAAAGATACACAATCAGCGACAAAAATGGCCTTACCGAATGTCTACCCACTCGAACATTTGGGTGGTCATTTAATCTAATAGGATTCGAACGCTCCGACGGTAAACATGCCTCAGTGCTCATTTAAGATATATTTTGGCTAGCAGGTATGAGTCGTACAATTTTATAGCCTTTTGAACATAGCATTGTAAATAAAACTTAAAAAAATTAACTTAACTAACCCAACACAATTTGGGACACTTTTGAGAGAACTTTTGCTTGGGATTGTTTATCTAGTTATTCGATATCAATGCTTTCAGCAGTGGAATGTTAAAAATAATAAAACTTACCAAGTCTTGGGTTCCCCCCAGTGCAGGTAGTTGATGGAGTAGCTCCAGTGGTCCTCGTTGTGCCAACAGAAGGTCGCGAAGCACATGCCCACGTACAGCCACGGTATCTAGAACAACAATACAATATATTAAACTCTGATCGAATTATAAGGTATGTTTATAATGCCCAATTTCACCAACATTAGACAACATTCGTCCACAAGATGACAGATTTCGTATTAAGAATCTGTCATCCTATGAATAAGAGATAAGTGAAATCCACCGTAAGCAGTATTGATAAGCGCATCACTAGAGAATGGTTAAATCGATTTCGCAGCTTTTTTTCTTCGCTACAGGTCTTATTTCTCAACCGAATTTCGTGAAATTTTGTGAGCAAGATTGATAAATTATAGTTATTCTTTGTCGATTCAGTTTTTGGAGATTTTTGGTTGAGGTTGAAAACGTAAAAAATACGTTTTTTTTCTTCACAAATATCACAAAACTTTCGCGAGATGTATACGCTATACGTTACTAGTAAGTAAATATTGTTTGTTTGTGTTGTTAGTGTACTCGTAGTCACAGAGATAGTGTAGTGTGTGGGTACCTTCATGCCGGATATGTCAGCGTTGATGTGCCCCAGCACGGATCCCTCGAGCACGGGCAGGTTGTTCAGGTTCCAGCTGGACTCCGCGTACTGCTGCTCGCCCGGGTACAGGTGCGCGCTCGACTTGGTTGGAAACCCTGGATACAAATAGGGAAGACGGGTGAAACCGTGGGGGACAGCTAGTTATGGTATATTTATGAACCGCTTATTATTATGCAGGCTACTATCTAAATCCCACTAATATTATAAATTTGAAAGTTTGGATGGATGGATGGATGTTTCTTACTCAAAAACGCAAAAACGACTGAACGGATTTTGATGAAAGTTTGCACACAGGTAGATCATATCCCATAATAACACATAGGATACCTATCCCTCGAGAACGCGGGTGAAACCGCGGGGCACAGTGATTTCACGCTAGTGATTTCATACATGACATATTTAATTAGTGATTTATTTTAGACTATGGTGGCATGTGAATATGTAGCCGGCATGTGTTGCAATACCACTTGAATTGTTGTTTTTTTTACTGGAACCTAAACCGTCCATATGCAGAACATCAAACGAAAGTTTCATCACATTCGGATGAGGGATATGGTATCGCAAACAAAAACAAAAAATAAATTATAGACATGATTTGTCGCTTAGCAGTTTTATAACTTGAGGGTGGTAACCTGCCATACGGTATAAGTACCCTACTACCGTGCTAATGCATTATTTATGTAAACATACCAGAACCATGGTCCATAGAGTGCAGATCAGCTCCATACTCGACTGTCACGTCTTCGTCTATGGACGACACGACTCGCCAAAACTCTTTCTCTACTGTCGACGTTGGCACCATCTAGTTAAGAAAATAAGTTGTGGCATTAGAATACCTTAGATGTATTGAAATACATGAGGACTTTTTGGCGGGAACTTGCAGAGTGACGTTGCGTTTTCGTTTTATTTTCATTAAATTCGTGTGTTTTGAGTTTTATTGAATAATTTCGGTGGTGTTTTATCCAATAATGATCAATCTAAGTGCACAAGTGAAGTGAAATGAAATGAAAGCGTGTATCGTGACTTTCCAGGTTGTCCCAAAAAGTCCGTGAATGTTTTAGTGGAACAACCGCCAATTTCACTAAAGCTTGACTGGACATGTATGGACGAGGACTGGACATTACAGTGAGTTTGAGAATGTGACTATAACATAAAAGAAGAAATTAAAACTGAAGAAAATGTATGCGATTGAAAGACTTTGTATTGACTAAAAGTACTAAAACTTATGTAAAAAAAAAATGTGACAAATGGACCAAGACCATTTCAAATACTTTGACATTGGCAGAAATATCCTAAAAGGATGATTGCCAGCAACAACAAAAAAAAAAAAAAAAAGAAATACATGAATACATGCTGTATACCGCGGTTTCGCCCCACCTATCCCAATCTAAGACTAAAAACTATATAATTTTATGGAAATACTTTCAGCATTTCGTTGACAGGCGGTCGGCGTGGTTTGTTACCTATCATGCTACAGCTCCTGGGTTCGATTACCATCCATGACAGACATGCATGTATGTCCTGAGTCTGGGTGTCTATTTATGTATAAAGTTAATGGTAAAAATACTTTTTAAAAACCAAGCTTTTATTTAATTGCTCTAAAAAGAAGAAAATAAACTTTAAATTAAATCAAACCAATCAATTTAGTACATGTATTACACAATTTATTAAATATAAAAGCTTATCGCGAGATTTACCTTTGTACTAACAGTCTTGCTTGACATACTCATTATAAGTAATTTTATGAAAGAAAATGTTTCTATAAAATATGCAAAACTTTTAATAAAAAGGCTTATACCAGTTATCTGGTTTTTATACCAATTCCGATTCATTTAAATGTTGTAACTTGCTGAATTAACTACAGAAAGTTTGATGATATTGGTTTTACTTAATATACAGTGTCAACATTTTTTACGACACAATTTCAATCTTAATGCTTTGTGATAGAGTTTAAAATTGTGACTTTAAACTCTACGACTTACATGTACCGGCATATTGAAGTAATCAGATTTGAACTGGTCCGCCATTTCGCCGAACTGTTGTAGTGTGTACTCGCGCGTCGCTTGCTCGAAGCCAAACGCCTCGGTCGGTTTTGATACCTGCGAGGGAAAGTAGTGTTTACGTATGTCGTAATAAGGTTTAAAACGTTTCTCCACTATATTATATTAAAAAAGCAACTTCTACTATCCAGAATAACCACGAAACTCTCAAATGAAACTAAAATGCGTTAATTGAAACGGTGTAAGTTTGTAATGTGAAATTTCAAGACATATTTTTGCTAAATGCATTTATGAAAGTTTGTGCGATGCAAAAATGATTTTTTTGTCTGTCTGTTTGTTACATACATACTTAAAAGTACGTATCGACATTTGTGGATGGCTCTATATATAACCTATGGGGACAGATTTCCCCATACAATGCCAGCAAATAAAAAAAATCTAAATCATTTACTTAGTTTAGGCCTTAGAAGGGCACTTATGAAGGTCAAATTACAGAAGTTACCACCGGTTCGGAAGTCAGCTTTCAACCGGCAAGAAACTCGACAAGGTTGACTCGACTGACATCTGACTATATATTTTTGCCGCCATAACACGCAAATATTGTCAGTGAGACTACATAAATAATTATTGAATGTAATTAGGTGTAAGTTGTTTTTGAAGAGAGTAATTTCTGAGATTATTGCCGGCTCTTCTCAGCAAAAGCAACCTTCCGAACCGAGCATTCAGAGTCTGTGAAGGTCTTATTGGATGAATAAACATTTCATTTCATTATTGTTTTTTTTTTCAAATGTTTGACAATTTGATATAATATTAACCTCCTCGGCGAGGCAGACAGGGCAGCGCCAGTCCCCTTTAGGCACGTCAGCGAGCGGCGGAACGAGACAGAACGTGTGGTACGAGTCGTCGCACCCGTCGCACAGCAGCATCTGTTCCTCCACGTCGCCTCGGCCGCACACTCGGCACATGTACTTCGCCAGCTGGTCGGGAAACGTCGCTTGTTTATGATCATCTTGGCTTTTTTTTTAAAGAAGTTCTTTTACGTAGCTTACAGTAGGGTGAACTGGCAAGCAATACCAGGGGGATTGCCAACGTGTTGTACACCTTACTACAATGCCTTAAAGACAACTGGCTAGACTCCTACAAGTTTCGGTGAAGTTTCCTTCACCAAAAGATGAAGCTTATTGTAGGATTCGAACCCACTGCCATTGCCTCTCAGGTAGCCTGGTAGAAAAAAAACGTAGGCTACTTTCTATACCGGGTAAATAAATCATAGTTAAGCTTTTATCACATATTTTGCAGACTTTATATTTGAGAATAACAAGTGATACTTTAAGTAAGTTTCTTTGTCGTTCTATGAATAAATTGATCTCAAGATGTTTAGTACTCTTTCACCCCAAACACTACTGAACAGATTTTGATGAAAGTTGGCACACAGGTATATCATCATAGCTTGGAAAAAAATTACCGTTGTCAGCTAGTCATTAAATCTTCAACACGCTAGTAGCGGTAGAAGTACAAAATATAGTAGTTACCGGATCGTCCGGATGCGGCAACGCGCAGAGCGCAGGGGCGAGGGGCGCTAGGGGCGCGAGGGGCGCGGCGAGGGGCGCCGGCGCGGGTGTGACGGACACGGTCATGTTGGACATGCGATGTTCACGGAGGAGCGTGGAGCGTGTCACTCGACCGCGCGCCCCGCAGCTACCCGCCGCTGACATCCACTTGTTCTCGCGGGGACCTACACCAGGACCACATAAAACATTATTCACAACCAAGCATGGGCCCTAGTGCATGTTTCGTACGGGAACCACTGTCGCCGCTTCGACCCTACGAATCCTCACTACTACTACTAAAAAAACAAAATACGCGCGAGAGTTCTCATGTGCGTGAGGGAGAAATAAGCAACGCAACTTCCACAGACGCCCATCACTACCTTGGATGCGCATACGGTACGCCAGCAGCGGCTCTACCATGTCCTAAATGATATGACGAGCGTATTTTTAAAAAAAAAAATCATTGCGTCGTAAAAACTGAGCTTAGTAAGCAGCAATCAAAGCACTAACATGAATGTGTTTTTTAGGAGTACTAGTCGAAATGATACACAAAATATTGTTGTTTTATTAGAAATAAACCGTATTTTAAGTATTTACCTGTGAAAAATGATCCCATGGGTTTGGAAATTTATTGATTCAGTGCGATTTTTGCATGTAATAATTACACAAGCAGGCATTTTGTAATAAAAACGAATAAATCACTTGGACTTAACATGTGCTCTGCGTACTCACTTCCAAACGCGACTGGCGGCACTGTTGCCAGCCTGTTGGTTCATTTGACATACAGTGATCGCACGCAATGCATCGACTTGTCCGCTCTCTAGTATTAATTTGCTCTGTGTTCACAAGTGACAACGAGGCAGGCTGGTTAGTGACTACCGTCGCCTATAGACATAATAATACCAGGGGGATTGCCAATGTGTTGTACACCTTATTACAATGCCTTCAAGGCAACTAACTGGCTATCAAGTGTCGGAACACACCAACAGGTGCTTAGCGACAGATTTTCAACTTGAGGGTGGTAGCCAGCCAGTCGAGTACTACAAAGTACCCTACCACCGTGCTGTGGTTTCCTAACGATGTTTTCATTCACCGAAAGCTCCGACGCGGCATCCGACGTCACGTCCACTGAGCTATCAACGCCTTGAATGCCGCCATTGAGTTTATTAAGCTGAATACGAGTACAAGCAACCCTGTATGTCGCATAAATAAATACAAACTTTTCTGACTAACTACTGGTTCGAATTGAAAAATTATGTTTGTATTGGATAGCCCATTTATCGAGGAAGGCTATAGGTTTTATAACACCACTATGTTGCGAAAATCTCACCCAAACGCGGATGAAACCGCGGGGGACAGCCTAGCTAGACATATACATAAAACAGCATAATTTATAAAACTGTTGAGACATAATATTGAAGTGAATACAATATTTAAGGCGATGATAGCTCAGTGGTAGTGACGTCGGATACCGCGGCGAAGGTTTTGGGTTCGAATCCTACAGTGAGCTTGAGCTTTCGGTGAAGGAAAACATCGTGAGTACTTTGTAGTACCCAACTGGCTGGCTACCACCCTCATGTTGAAAATCTGTCGCCAAGCACCTATCGGTGTGTTCCGACAGCTACACTTGAGAGCCAGTCCCCATCTACCTTTGTGTGCTTACCACCTTCGGCCACATCATCACTTACCATGGTGAGATTGTGGTCAAACACAAGCTTATAAGAATAAAAAATAATAATACACTCACTCCTCCTGGTCTCGGGGCTTTCCTCCTTGACGGGTGTGTTGAGTTTGTGATCATCATGAGCCCCCCTGAGAGCACCCTCAGTGTGGCTGCCCTCGGCCGCCGGCTCGGGCTCGGAGCTCTTGTAGCGGCGCGCGGGGGACGGCGTGGCCGCGGGAGGCTTGCTACTCGACCGGCTACGGGTCGACGGAATCTGGTTCACTTTTTCCGGAGTCTGCTCGGTTTTTACTTCGATTTTCTGTATTAAATAAAAAAAAACATAACGTGGTGATGGATTACAAATGTATTTGTTTCTTTTCATCAAAATTTCCCGAGTACACAAATATCCCACTAATATTATAAAAGTGAATTGATGGATGGATGTTTGTTACTCTTTCACGCAAAAACGGCTGAACGGATTTCGATGAAACTTGGCACACAGGTAGATCATATCCTGGAATAACACATAGGATACTTTTTATCCCGGGAAAGAATAAGATCCCTCGGGGACGCGGGTGAAACCGCGGAGGACGGCTAGTATATCATAATATTGCCAGCGTTCCGACCGCTATACATTGTGCGGAGAGCGAGCGACTGAAGCTACCGCAAGCAAACATCGTACATAATCTTCACTACAATTGGCCATGCTAACTTTTTGACAAGGTACGGAAATCTCAAAACCATTTCAAAGTACAATTTCTATTAAACAGATTTTGAGATAAGTTAATATTTTTAAGATATACAATAAAAACCCATAACCTTCATTTGACCTTTCTATAACAAATCAAAGGCAGTATGACAAAAATACCTTTGCCTGCCTTCCCAAAAAAAAAGATAAGTCAAAATTCAATCCACGTATGACTTTGACGTGACTGTTGCTTACTTTTTTTTGTAGTGTGGTAGGCAAAGATATATCAAAGATTATCCTTATAACACTTATTTGGATAATATTTATCATAATTTTTTTTGTACAATTTCAAACCCTACCATAACTGTACAAGAGTAATTAGGACCAAACTCACAGTCTCCTTATTGTCCCCTACAGCGCCATTACTCTTGAACACATCATACGGGTACAGGATCCTCTCGTAGTGATTCTTCAAGATGGAGCCTATGCCCTTCCCCTGGGGGTGGCCCATGCGCCGCGCTATCTTCGACCATTTGCGCTCCGCCGAACATGCTTCGAAACCACCTGTTGGATGTAAGTTACGTACAAATTGTTGGACTTAATTCCTTTGTGTGTAATAAGAAAAATGAGTTACATTAAGATGTCTTGTAAAGAGTTATATTAAAGCGAAAGGTTATACAACTCATCATACCAAATCTTAAATACTACAATCGAAATAAATAAAATAAAAGTATATAAATAACTATTATGTTTCTATTCATAATTCGTTTTTGACCGGATGAGGTTTTGTTTCTTTTGAAATAATTCAAATTGGCCTTTTCCAGCACTTAGTTTCGACTAGGGATCACCAATTAGTTTTATTTGGGATCCGTTTTATCAGATTGCACGGCGATCACGTAGCAATATTCATATAAAAAACTTGAGAGGTTTCAAGGGACACCCGGATGGAACGAAGTTATATAAATATATATATATATATAGAAATTAAAATATCTGGCTTGCTTTCTATAAGAGAGAGGGAGAGAGAGAGAGAGAGACGGGTCAACGCACTTTTGACACTAAAAGTGTCGGTGTCAATTTTTCGTGAGCATTTTTTCCGTCTAGCCCCCTTTCACAACGCGCGATAAGGAACTTCGTTCCAATAAATAGTGAAGTTTAGATAATCAGTTGGTCCGATGGAGCTAGTCATTATTCATAATGCCCCCATTAAACACTTGGTCCGTAACATATACGTGTCGATATAACAATATCTGTACTCAAAATGCTAGGAATGAAAACAAAGACCTAAATTCACGTGCTAGTTCATTAATAAATAAGTTACATAAACGGAAAATTACTAAAAAGAAAATCACACTGTCGAGAAAGTTAAAATTTCATGAGCTTCTGTAAATAAAAAACAAGTTTTATTACGGTGTAAAGGTTGAAGGACGAGACTTGAAAAAACTTTGGTAGAACTTGGGAAATCATAATATTCGCGCACAATCAAAATTGAGACCCGTAATAGATCTTATACCTATAAATCAAAATGAATGTTTGTATGAAAGCTAGTAAATACACTGAATATACATATAAAATTTCATCAAAATCGGTCAAGCCGTTTCAGAGGAATACGTTAACTAAAACTGTGACACGATAATTTTTACATATATATTGTGAGTCTTTATAAAGTGCACATATCGAAATGAATCTATGCTTAATTTTATCGACGGCAAAAATATTTAAATATTTTTTATGGATTTTCTTTTTATTTTGATCGCTTCTGTGACCCCAGTGTAATCAAAACGATGTAACTTTTAAACTAAAGGATATATCACGATTAAACAAATGATTGGAAGTAATTTGGCGTCCTCATATAAAAATTGTGGAAAAAACTACCCTCAATTGAAATGTATATTTATAAAAAAAACTTAATTACTCTAATCATATTAGACTTGGCGTATATTATTTTCAATAAAGAGCTTCTAATCTAGCTTCTTCTCATTTATGGGTCGAGATTTTTAAATGGCATTGAACAAAATTTCAAATGTCTACCGAAATGGTAAATTAAAAAATAAAGTTTACGATTCGTCTAATCTTAAATAGGTGGAGCTGGAGATAGTGGAGCATATATTTAACAAGATCCTAGAAATACCACTTCTATATGAACACTAAGATCATCCACTTACCAGCCTCTTTGACAATCTTGTGCAAGGCGTACAGATCGAGGGGTTTCCTCTCGACTGTGGGTATCTTCAGCACGGAGCCTTGCAGCTCCCAGAACTTGATGATCTGGTCCAGGAAATTCAACTTCACCCGGGTTATCGCCTGTTGATAAATTCGGCCATTATTATGTGTGAAATAAGAAACACTGAGAAAAGGTTGGAAGCTCTTTCCACCAAAGAGCTTCCAACCACGGTCTTCCCTAGGGAGTACATACAGCATGGAGTTCTGAATGAAGGATCTGAAGAGATTTTTGAAAAATCAGTAACGTGAGAGGGTTACCCCTGGTTTTGCAAGCATTTATAAGCTACGGTAATCGCTTACCATCAGGTGGTATTCTTGTATGTACCTATACTATAATAGTATTACAGAAATGTGGTGTAGACGGCATTCTAAGCCCACCAGTATATAGGCTTTCCAAAGCTGCAGTTTGATTTGGATGAAACAGTAGCTGATGTATGAAAGTTACAAAAAGACAGCTGAGCAATCATTAAATCTTTTAAATATGTACTTTCTGAAAATGGTCAAGATTAGAAAACAAATAATATATTAGAAAGGATTCAGTATTTATTTTATTAACTTTTTTTTAGATTTGAATGAGGATCATATAGATTACTCCAGAAGTGTGTCCAGAAGATCGAGACGAGAAAGATCGAGATTTTTAAGGCGATGATAGCTCAGTGGTATTGACGTCGGATACCGCGGCGAAGGTCGTGGGTTCGAATCCTACAATGAGCTTGAGCTTTCGGCGAAGGAAAACATTGTGAGGAAACCATATCACGGTGGTAGGGTACTTTATAGTAGGTACCCGATTGGCTGGCTACCACCCTAAGTTGAAAATCTGTCGCCAAGCACCTATCGGTGTGTTCTGACAGCTGCACTTGAGAGCCAATTCCCATCTAAGCTTTGTGTGCTTACCACCTTCGGCCACATCATCACTTACCATGGTGAGATTGCGGTCAAACACAAGCTTATCAAGAAGTAAAAAAAAACAAAAAAAAAATAGATGAAGGGCCAGTTGGGGTTGGTTACTCAATCGAGTTTTATATTTAGTGCAGCATGAATGTATCCGCACTTTGACTGTCATGATGCCTAGGAATTCATTTTATAAACTAACTAGATTTCCGCCCCGCGGTTTCACCCGCGTCCCTGAGGGATGTTATATATTTCCGGGATAAAAAGTATCCTATATGTTATTCCAGTATATGATCTACCTGTGTACCAAGTTTCATTAAAATCCATACAGTAGTTTTTGCGTGAAAGAGTAACAAACATCTTCACACACATTCTCACACACATCCAAACATACTTGTGTACATGTGTGTGATTTATAAATGTTTGACTGACCTCTAGCTCATTTAGCCGCTGAATCCTGGGTGTGAATCGCAATCGATCCACATCAACAGCAAAAGGTGGCTGCCAGTGCTGTAACAATCCAATTAACACACATATGAGATATATAATTATATAGCTACAACTGCACTTCACAATTTGAAACTAGATTATTTATGCAAGTTATTAACTTGCCTAAGCTCTGTGGGGCTATTACGTATCAATATATATTGTTTCAATGAGTTTCAATCTTGAAAACAGCCTCTAAATCAATAGAAACATTGCAATGGCAATATTGGTTCCATTCCCAATTAACGCATGTGCTAAAAACTTAAGAAGTGTTTTAATAAACCGTTTACACGATTGAAACCGATTGAAACAAGTTACATAATAGCCCTGCTGATTCTATGGCTAGATAAGCGGTGTATAGCTGATAATTTGAAATAAGAACAGTTTTTTGTATCAGAGGAATAACTTGACGGAGATTTATCCAGACATTTCACCCGCGTTCCCGTGGTATCTAATCTACGAATAAGTAATAACTTATTCGTAGTATCTAATCTTAAAAGCTTATGTTCATCAGGGATAATATAGCTTTCTAATGGTGAAACAATTATTCAAATCGGTCCAGTTTCAGAGCCTATTCAATGCAAACAAACAATCAAATCTTTCCTCTTTATAATATTAGTAAAGATTGTTAAATGCCTAAACAACTTTTGCACTTGTCTTTATTGTAAAAAAATAGACAGAATATACAATTATTTTCTTTATAAAAATGTGTCAATATACACAAATGATCAAACATTGTTTAGCTGACTAACAAACATGTTTTACCAACTACCAATGTGAAATGTGTCTGTTTTAGTTTAACTAAACTCGCAAGGAAATTCTAATCAATTGTTATGCTTTTGTTTGATTGGTACTGCCGTCCCACTTAAGAACCAACTGGTTAATGTAAGTGTTAACTATAATTAATAATATAAAAACTATTTGAAGCCTTATTAAAGTCATATTAAAAAAAATTGCAGTTACATTAAGTAAAGTATAAAATCCTGAGAGGGCGTCTTCAGCCGTTAGCTACATAGCGACTGACATAAGATGCCGTTCAACCGACAGCACTTTAAGGAGCACTTTGTTTTTTAGGAGCTATTTCCAAAATCACTCCTAAAACCGTTTGTTTCTTGCTTGTCTCAATTTCATTATTTTTACGGGTCTGAATTGGGATTTGTGTGTTCATTAACATAAATAAATAATTATAAAAATAAAGGCTTTTTTCAATAATTTAATGTTCAATCATGTATCACTTTATTTTTAATTTTTTTGGACTCTTTATTTGTATTTCGTAATATCTTTTTTCAAACCTATTTTATAAATATATTAAATACATACCTAAAGTATTTAGATCATTCAGTATTATAATTGATACAGAATATTATCAATATAGATGATTTAATTTATTATTATAGATATGTGAATTTTAAACTAACATAAATATTTACTAACATAGATATTTACATTATTGTAACTACAATTTAAAAAACTAATCTAATCTAAAAACTACCTAAAATAAACTATTGTTTCACTTATCTATCTAAGTAAAACAATACTTTTTGAAAACCATTCGAGATCTCGAAAATGTATATATGTATTGTATATCCTAAAGATGTGTGCACACCTCCATACATAAATATTGGTTACATATACCTAATTGGATCATGCTTGGAGATCATTAATTACATGTTAATGGTGTAGTGCACAGTGCACACATATGTAAAAAAGGTTGTTGAGTATCATGCAACATAAATGTTACAGATTGTTTCAGAGTATATACAGTTAGTGCCAAAAGTATGATCACATTAGTATACAGAGGACCCCCGGTTATACGACAAACATTTTGCAGGGCAGTGTCGGACTATCAAATTTGTTGGATTATAGAGTACTGCCTAAGAGCCCCTATAATCCGGAGTTTTTCACAAAAGAGTACCTTGTACTCCGACAAATTACAGATCCAATGATAAGATTCTATATACATGTCAAATTTAGTACATAAATTAAACAACACAATACAGAGCTTATGTTATATTATAACATTATGTAATGTCATTAATGCTATAGAACTTACAAAAAATATAATGTTAGAAAATAATTGTGTACCATGTACATACATACTAAAATAATCAAAAATTATGAATCAATCAATTTAAGAACCATGAAAAGACCATGTCGTATTACAGGGGGTGACGGATTAGACAGGGGCCGGATTACCGGGGGTCCACTGTATTACCAAATTAGAAGTTTTCATACAAACTGTCAAAAGTTATTATGACCCTGACCATACTTGTTTTAAATTTAAAGTATGAAAGAAACAGATAAGTTGTATCTTAATTGCATATAGAAGGAAAGCTAATTAATTGACTAAATTATTAATTGGACACAAGATACTGTTCCTAGAGCAACTGAGACCACAGTATTGTAGGGTCTTGATAATCCAAACAACCCGCTTAAACTCAAACCGCATTTATTCAGTTTAGGCCCTGGTAAGGCACTTATGACTCTACCACTGGTTCACATACACTTAAACTGAGAAAGCAAGAAACTCAGAAAGGCATATTTTTTTTCAGCATTGGATCTGTCTTACATTTATTTACACGCTGCTCCTGCAAGCCGCAGTCTAACCAAATCTTGCAGTGCTCAGCAATGCACTCTCATTCACTTTAGGTGCTAAACAAATCAATTGTCTAATTCTCATTCAACATGCTCCTTTCCACCATTTTGTGCAGTTTTTTGTCAATTTTTCTGCATTGGTTTCAAAACATCTCATTAATTCAAACAGGGTATACTTTTTGGGTGTTCCGGTTATTGAGACTCTACTGTATTTTCGACATCTGATTTTTTTTGTCCTAGTGATGCTTACAATGTAAACAATAATTTCATTGACCTTGGATAAACTTTAACAACTCTGAAGTTATAATATTGATTATATTGCAACAAATTGGTGTTAATAGTAATGCACAAGGAAAATATGCTTTTTTTGGAATACTTTATGAAATGAAATTGTTTATTCATCCAAATACCTTCACAGGCACTTATGAATAGTCAGACTCTAAATGCTCGGTTACGAAGGTTGTTTTTGCTGAGAAGAGCCGGCAATAAACTCAGCAATTACTCTATTAAAAAACAACTTACACCTATTATTTATCTATTATTAATAATTATTTATCTAGTCTCACTGACAATATTTGCGTGTTATGGCGGAAAAAATAGTAATCTATAGAATTTAATTATGACTGACAACAAACAACAAACTCGCACAGACCAGCCCCCACAAGCAGCACCTTTTCACAAGTATGATGTGTGTGGCAGCCATCGCCCTCCTCGCACATATTAGGAAGAAGATACAAGTGGAGTATTGTAGGTTATTTTAATTTTCATTTATTGTAATAGATATGGAGCCAATACTGTGACTGACACATTTACTTTATAGATAACATTGGCACTTAATTAGTATGTTTTGGGTTTTTATATAAATATCAGATTTAAATCTAATAAACGGATTAAAATGTTTACTTTAATTTGCATTCAAATTATTGACAAATAATGATGAACACTAATTTCAAGCTTTGATGTAACTACAGCCAATTATTAGATGTACCTAACCTATGAGTTTAACATCATGAGTTTAAATAAATTATTTATAAACAAAATAATGCAGTGTACCTTAAAAACAACATTATCATATTAACATAGTTATGCAATTGCTATCATAATAGTATATTATTGTATTTATATATAACTTATTATTAGACAGCCATTTTGAGTAAAAATAGTGACTGTTTCAGTTGCTACATAGTCATATGACAAAGGAAAATAAATGTATTGAGATTAATGTTCCATGCAATACAACACACAAATATATTAAAAGTAGGTCTTGCATACTAATAATTGAGCTGATAATCTAGACAACATTGTATACATTGTTCTCAGTGACTTTGAAATATTTAGCAAAAATGCTATTACTGATCTCTGTAATAAAATTGCTTTAAATTTGTGGCTATTCACCATCTAGTGAGGGCATTACAGTTAGTCGCGACAAAAAAGTCGCAGCAGTTCTTTTTTTATCTAAAGTATCGTAGGCAGGAGGGCATGACACAAAATGGCAACCAGCTTTTACAACACAATATGCAACTGCATTTAACACTAGTAAAGAACATTTTATGCATAAACATCGGTTATAAAATACGCTTTGACACGTATTGTAAAGTATTCAGTGCTAAAATTAAAATTTTGATAACACGCAAGTGCGTAAAGCGAGCTAATATGGTTGCATCACACTGTAATTTATCGTGAGGTTTTAGGGTTAGAAATACACTCTAAAATAGCTTTTCACGTATGCAAATCCTGTTTTTGTAGCTGACTGGGTGTAATGGTCATTTCGAGACAAAGAAATGCACTTACCGCTGGTGGTTTTATCTTGCAAATCCCTGACTTCTCGGCGATGGGTCGGATTTTACTGATGTACGCCAGTGGGTCCAGGAACTCCTCGGGCGTTGGCTCGAAGACAGGAGCCTCCGGAGGTACGGTGAATGTAAAATTATCAGGTTTCATGGGGGACGCCGAGTCCCCCATGCTAACTTCGACATTAGCTTCGTCACATTTTCCCATTTTTGTGAAACACTATGCAGTTCTCACAAATGTAACAACGAACAACACTTTAGCATTATCTAATGTTAAGGAATGAAAAGAGCACGTCCACAAAGAAATAATAGCATCAGAATTAGTCTATCCATAAGGAATCACAACGAGATAATAAATGAAATTATCACCAACAAATAACAGAGTTCACTTGCACGTCCGCCATGCGAAATTGAACTTTCGAAACTACAGTGTTGCCATACTACAAAAATATTGTGCGCATTTAGAACCATTTTTACACTTTTTTATTTCAGGTGCATTTACAAAGCCAACTTGGGACTTTTTGGCGGGGACTTGTAATATTAACTAGCGTTTTTATTCATTTTTATGCAATCGTGTATTCCAAGGGACGTGTGAAAGTGTAACGTAATTTAATTTGATAAGTAATCATCATCATCATCAGCCCTTAATAGACCACTGCTGGACATAGAGCTCTCTTATTCGCCACTGAGCCACTGAGTGATAAGATGTAATAATCAAGAAAACAGCTTAGAAAACATAAGTTATACATATACATTACTCCAAATAAAAAGGATATCTTAGATTATTCATTTTTTTACAACGAAATACATGTTAACAGTATGAAAGTGAGCATACTGTTTTGATTGGTATGTTTGTCCTGTATATTTACTGAAATTGATAAAAACTTCGTATTAAAATAAAAAAATACATCTTTATTTGTTTTCACTGTTCTGTTACATTCGGTTATTCTTCATGCTTTAAGCATGCCTCGAACAATAGAGCCGGAGCGACCAAGTGCACCTTAGTCTAATCGGAGCATGCTATATGCCCCCGTAGATTGGCCGACAAATGTTGGTAACCGATGGTTTTAGTGGCTTTAATAATTACATACTTACCACTAAAGTCAATATTTTGAAATCAGATTACAGAGTAGAAAATATTTCTTCACCCAAATTCATCCTATTGAATAGGTGCAAACTATATCTATGTTGTAGATAGATGTCACTATATTACTTCCTTCCAAGACCAGAGGTCAATTTGTAGTTGCTGCCTGCGTCATGCTAAAGTAAGTGCCAGTGCTGCTCGGAGTTTATGGTGAGTCTAAACTGAGCGGGGCTGCTGCGACGGGATGAGCCGGTAGTTCACGTAGTACAGAGACTGCCACACCGGAGAGTTAAGAGCCAGCCGATGAAAATCCGGACGTGTGCTGGGGTGAACTGGGTGAGCCTTGCAAGACCAGAAAGCGTGGTGAGTCCGCGAAAGCGAAGCTTGCTTGCTGTGTAACTGCTGCTGAGACTTGATGCGGAATGCTTGAGAGTGATGCTGCATACTGCTGACATTCCAATCACGTTGGAGTCACCACTATGGAGGAGCAAATTGTCAAACTCCTCCATCGATTCCCCCACTCAGTAAGGGTCCGTGCTGACCCCTTTGCAGTGACATCCCTAAAATTAGCAAAGCGCAGCTAGCTCTGTTCACGGACGATCCCGCAATTTTCTATTCAGGCAAAAGCCCCTCAGAAATTGGCTTTGGCTCGCAGTTAACGCCGCGTCCCAAACTCAATTTTTGGTGATAATAGCTCAGCGGTAGTGATGTCGGATATCGCGGCGAAGGTCGTGAGTTCGAATCCTACGATGAGCTTGAGCTTTCGGTGAAGGAAAACATCGTAAGGAAACAATAGCACGGTGGTAGGGTAGGTACTTTGTAGTACCCAACTGGCTGGCTACCATCCTCGAGTTAAAATCTGTCGCCAAGCACCTATCGGTGTATTCCGACAGCTGCTCTTGAAAGCTACTTCACATCTAGGCTTTGTGTGTTTACCACCATCGGCCACATCATCACTTACCATGGTGAGATTGAGGTCAAACACAAGCTTAAAAAAAAACCAAAACCTTTTGTAACGTAACGTTCCCTGTGTTACCTACACAAAGGTGTGAACTAAAATATAGTATTTTTGGGTATAACAGTTCAATAAACCCTAGGTTCAACATATACTTGGTTAGATTTTTAATAACTTAAATTAGGTAAGTCGTTATTAAAATATGTATATTGTATTTTTGAGTAATAATAATTATAATACCCATTGGCTATCAAAGGGACAAAAGTGTCAGAAAAACAATAAGATAACAATAAAATCTATTTTCCAGCAATTCAAGTTATACATTTTATTAAGTTATATAATATGGCGTGGCTAACTAATGCTGATTATGTTTTTTTAATATCTTAGTTAGTTTCAATAAAACCAGACAACTGAAATAATCCCGCAGCCGTACTGGTGTATAATCGGCCTGATTTAGTGACCATATACTGTTCCGGTTCCCTGATGTACGTGTATGGCTGACAAAAAAAACATTTACTCAATAGCCAGGTTCTTAAACGCGCAGACTCGAATGCAATCGATGAACACATCCGTCATCCGCCGCCATTTGCGAAAGGCTGATCGCTGCTTCGCAGCGCGATTGTCGTCGGTTTGATTATGACGAGTGATTAATTTGTTATTTTACGATAAAACTGTGAACTCAGTGCCGGTAAAACTTCAGTTAAAATGATTGTGAGATTATTGAGCGTTGTGTGGGTCGGAGTTTTGGTGGCTTCGGTACACAGCTCGGAGGGAAACAACGACAATGAAGGTACGTAATTTACGTAGAGATTTATTTATATTTTGTTATCATCTATCTGCTTTTGCCAGTCCGAGTATTAAATAATTTAGGTCAGGATTTTATTTTTCAAGAAAACTGATTCATTTTTATCTTACTACACACAGCGACACTGTCGTGAAAAACGAATTTTCCCCGTGAGTTTTCCCATCGTACAATTTTTGTTTGTAATCGAATGGCCACTTTCGAAAATGTCTGGAACATTATTGTGCCTCGTCCGAAGGTAGGTACCGGCCGTGGGTGTTAGATAGTGGAACCGGCCTGACGACTTCTTGCGTGTTGCTCTCATGGCTGGGCTGGCATGCACAATGCACACAGACGCACACACGCACACACCTGGACACCTCGGTGACCCGACGCCCGCACCGTGGGTGTGAGGAGTGAGGCATCGCGGCAGTTTTTGGACTTGATTCATTCAGATTATTGAAATCATCTTTAGTTTCTAGATTTGTATCACCAAATTCAATGTATGCTGTAATTTAACAAATGAACCTACTGTGTCTGTATTTATTGTGCACAAATTTATAAAAGCTACAATTTTTTCAATGAAAGAACCAATTAGTATTTAATCAATCAAGCTCTACTGAGTTTTCGACAATAAATATTTGTGCTAATTTGATGCCATCCATTTGTTTTTATTACAAAGCCTGTTGTAATGAACAGAACATGTATTATTTTCTCTGTATTCTATGTATTCTACTCTCTATCATGATAATTATCCTGGGACAAATTCAAAAACCGCTAGCTAAAATCCAAAGATGTCATACTAGATTGCTTAATTTTTTTGTTCTATATATCTACTCTATAGCTAAATCCTTTAATAAAACACCAAATAATTAAATTACCCAAAAATATTATTGGTAAGTAAGCTAAAGTGATTTGATTTAACTATGAAAAACCTTTCCCGTTCCCTGTTCCCTTTCTGTTAATTTAATAATTAAACACTGTCTACTATGCATATATACACTCCTTGTGCTTGATAATTGTCAGTTTCAGTACTGTCTGGCAATTTAACCATTGTTTACTATGAGTACCTACTATAAGGCAAGGCAAAAGCCTACTATAAGGTGGCTCATTATATGAAAGACAGAAATATATGGTTGTAGTAGCTTCTGCATCTCCCTAGCGTAGTGTAATGTAAAATATTTGAAAATGTATCTATATGTTCTTATGAAAATGTAAATAAATTTAAGAAAGATCCACTGTTGAAAAAAAATTGCCTTGCTGAGTTTCTTGCCAGAGTCTTCTCAGTTTAAGTGTATTCTGAACCGGTGGTAGAGTCAATTGTAACGTTCATAAGTGCTTAAACTGAATAAATGAGTTTGAGTAATTTTAAATAAGCAATCAGTATAATGTTTAATGATATACAGTGTTAGTTGATTTAATAACTAATTGGGATTCTATTTTTTTTACATGAAGTTACAAGAGGTTAAACAAACTTGTCTTTTTTCTTTCTTAAAAAGTATTGTGTTGAAGCACCTATATGACTTAATTTTGTTAATTGTGGGCAAGGCATATTAAACTCCATTATTCTATCTATATTCTTTGAAATTACATATATTTGGTGAAATGCTGCTAAATCAGGAAATTTCCAACTAAAAAATCATGATTTTTATCGTTTTAGAGACAATGTGCACAACAATCTATTATCTCTATGAAAAAAACACTAGTGTTTGTTTCCTTTGTCTTCTTGGCATTTGCTCATAATTCATTGGATCCAATTAAAACTTCATATAGTTATTGGAACAGTACTTCAATGCATGCCAGGTATAAGCTAAATAATAGTAGGTAGTATTTTTGCATATCCATGATGTTATCATGAAGGAACTTGAAGTGAAACAGGAAAAAACACCACAGGTATTGCAATCGGATTTGGAAATACCTAATGTTCTTTGATTCTCTTTGCCAATTTTTGATGTCGAGGTTTTTTCTAGATTTTTTGTATAATCGTGACGTTATATATAAATATTGCTGAGGTAAAAATTTAGGTAAAACCCATTCAAGAGGAAATAGAAGCACAGATAACAATCCTTGGAACGACAGTCGGTTCGCCGGCAATCTCGTTTGCGCTGGAAATGTGTCCGACGGGCGACCGAGGATGCATTCCCGATCTCAACAATTCACCAACTGCCCTTTATGACATAACTATAACATTGACTGAAGAATGCTTATTTCCTCTGTTTATACATCTCTTATTACTTGATTGCACCTCAAGGTTTTATCCGCTTTTTCGTAAGATCTAGTGTTTTCCGGGATTAAAAATAGTCTGGTTTACTTCTAGGTATGAATATGCTTATGCTTTCAATCATAAGATTCTTAAAATATTTGCATTAGAGTTTATATCTTAGCCAAATTCTAAGGAGAATAAATGATTTTCACATTATTCCCAGGACAGCAAAGTTTCCATAGTTACCTAAAGTTTAAAGATATTAAATTCTGTCTCGTATTTTTACTATAAGCAACTAGCAGTTATCATCTCGCAGCAGTGTAAAGCTTATAAATTTGTATAAACCAGCGGGTGTTTTATAAAATAGGCGCGAATGTCACACTGTTTCACCTCAGGAAATATCAATAAATTGTATTTTACGACATAAATGCATTCTCGGTGCAGCGGCAGCGTTCTAGGTTCAATTTAGACTCCGCCGTACCTTCTGAAATCGGGTTGCACTTTTATATCAGGTAAATTGGAATATATTATGCTGATTTTACACAATAAAGTCTGTTGGAAGTATGTATGTGAAATCCAGATAAATTTTGTACTTAGACTAATAGCTCAGTGGTAAGTGACGCCGAATACCGCGGCGATGGTCGTGGGTTCGAATCCTACAATGAGCTTGAGCTTTCGGTGAAGGAAAACATCGTGAGGAAACCATAGCACGGTGGTAGGGTACTTTGTAGTACCCGACTGGCTGGCTACTTGAGGGTGAAGTTGAAAATCTGTCGCCAAACACCTATCGGTGTGTTCCGACAGCTGCACTTGAGAGCCAGTTCCCATCTAGGCTTTGTGTGCTTACCATCTTCGGCCACATCATCACTTACCATAGTGAGATTGTGGTCAAACACGCCTATCGAGAAATAAAAAATAAATTAAAAAAAAAACCACGATTAGGTTCATCCATACCTAAATGTCTCCAAAAATACTGACGAGGAAAAGTGCTGTAGTATACGCGGACTCATGATTGAATAATAATAAATAGTGATAGACTTACTAAACATTATGTAACTTCATATTAGGGCTATACTGTTCTCATAGACGTACAAAAATCTTGACGCAGCTTCGCCTAGTGGAAAGTGAAGCACAATTACAAAAATACTTTTTTCTCTGTTATTAAATATATTTTTTGTAATATTGCAAATTGTAAAAACAAGCGGCAAGACGCGCTGTATACTGAAATACAGGCTATAAACCTAGTTCAGCAGCAGATGCTACTTATGAAACACAATAATATTATATTAGCTTGCTTAACTAGTAAAAAGGCAAATTGTGTAAACACTGTTTTTAGATAAATAAATATTATTATTAATATTCGTGTGTGTGATTGAAATCAGTACTGGCTCATGACACTAACCCCTATTGTCACTGTTGACGTCTCCATGTGGAATGTAAACCGACCGGCATACTTGTATAAGTGTGCCTGAGGCTTTGTAAATGAAAAGGGAGGTTAAACTCTACATTATTTTATACATCCATGACAATTTTTCTAACTTTGATACAGGATTCTGCCCATCTAAGTATATACGCTCCTAAATATCTCTTATGAATAGAACTTAGTTACCATTTCAAACATTTGAATAAGGTTCGGTACATTGAATCATGC
Organism: Ochropacha duplaris; assembly: GCA_951361185.1. Classification (NCBI taxonomy): domain Eukaryota; kingdom Metazoa; phylum Arthropoda; class Insecta; order Lepidoptera; family Drepanidae; genus Ochropacha; species Ochropacha duplaris. Next base: position 395,374 of record OX592715.1, on the reverse strand, counting down.
AAAATAAAGGCATCATTAAAATTCTACACCCCATCCATCAATATAATAGGTGACTGAAATTCAACACCAGTCATTGAGTGCCGAATTTATACTGCATTTGCATACGGCAGGTGATACAAGATGGCGGATGGCAACAGATGCGCAGGAGTTTAAAAACAGACAGATTTATCGGCCAATTAAGAGAACGATTTAGGTATTAAGTGAATACGACTATAATGGTAGCGTGAATGTTATAGCTATTGTTCTTAGCTGGTTTGTTCTCAAGCTAGGCGCGGCCAATTAGGACCTTCGCCAAGTTTACTATTGAGTTAAAACGTGAAGAATGCTCGCAGGCGATCGCTACGACGCTGCATGAGCTGTTTCACTTTAATATGCCTCTTGTAGAGTATTCACTTTAGGTTCTACTGTTTATTTTAAGTATGTCTTATCTTGCGTTCTCTTGTCTTGAGTATATAATTTAACTCATTTTATGAACTGTTGGATTAAGTTTTTTAATTAGAGAGCTTGTTAAATACATTCAGGAGTATAGTTTTAATAACATTAATATGCCAGATAGATGTTTATCCGTTTTATTTATGTTAGTAATGCATAAATGATATTTAATTTACGCAATACGCCCAATTATGGTAATATACCACACAAGTATGCAAATAAATCGACGCGTTTAAACAAGCTTCAAATAATTAATTCTTATTGGCAAATATTAATATACGCTTTGAGTTTATTTTGATGTTAATAGACTAGACTACAACTAACAAATAATCATCGTAACATCGAAATGTATTTCCTTTAAGTTACACGTGTATGTAAATAGTAATTATTCAAGTTAAATGTTTACGATATAACTATCACGGTGTCATTTTAAAGAGTGAATGTGAAAATTGCTATACACCACACACTACCAGTTTTCCTAATGAAAAAAGTTTACTCTACCCTAATAGGGAAAAAGGTATGCCCCAAAAAAATCGAGCCGTGTAACTATGGGACAGTTTGAGCCAAATTAACTAACTTATAGTGTAATAAAACAACGATCCCTTGCTGTTGCCGTCCACTTTATTTAAATTAACGTTACCCCTATTTAGCATTCATGTTACATAACTTCCTAACAAGAACAATGCTTGAGATACAGACATACATGTATGATTTACGTATATCCAGCCAGAGCACCAAATGCTCTGAACTTCTATTGTTTCTTGTTCTTACTGAAACGCAGTGTTGTGAGCTGAATGTAGACTGGACTAATGATGAAACAGTGTCTGTGAAAGCTAAAATGGTTGGTAAAAGTTTTATAATCAAGCGCCCGCCTACAATCTTTCTCAGTTTTATCGTAGCTGTGAATTTTACGTCAATTTTGTATATTTTTACTAGCAAAATGGTTTACTACTTGGCAACTTTGGGTAGATAATAGATCAGTAACAGGATCTATGTTCAAAAACGTTTCATTAGATTCTACAAATACAGGTGTCTAGAAAGTGCATACAAAAATTCCTCTTCAGATAGCTGAAACTACTACCAATTTCTGATGATAAAATTCATACTACTTTCTCTTATGTCCAACGTATTAAAGCGAGATAAAACTATAAAACGAGCGTGCATCCCACGCCGCCCTATACGTGGTCACCACTCGAGAACTCGTTTTCCCCATCGGTTATCGGTTCTGCAACAGATGTTGCCTGCCCACTGCCACTTGAGTTTGCTAATCTTAAGAACTGTGTCGGATGTTCCTCGAGTAATTGTTGTTTTATGGATACTATTTTCTTACTCGATAGAATTATTTTGCGTCGCAGATTTTCTAAAACGTCTTTATAATATAATGTGACATTTATTATGAGAAAATCGACAACAACTTCTACTAATCGAAGTCAAAATACAAAATGAGAATTGATTTACGTATCACAAATTTTGGGTTACAAAATAAAATCTAGTATTTATTTATTAATTAAAATTACACAATCCAGATTCAACGAATGGGAAATGTCAAAGGAAATGTCATTTTGAAATTCGATTTTGCCAATACTATTTAATACGGTTTTACATAAATGAAAATAAACAATGAAGTCTATCAGGCCTGTTGGAAATAGGCTTAAAAGCTATTTGCTATCATTATTATTAATATGTAGGATGTATTATTAGGCGCAATTTTCCTCCCTTACAGTCAGCTACAGTATACAAACAACGTTTGATTTCTCTCTCAAAAACATGATTGTTGAAGAAATAAACCACCTTCTCGGTATGCTGTCACGAACGTTTCAATACACCCCCTGCCTTTTATCGACTTGTCGAGTGGCAAACAGCAGGTGCATATTTTTTATACTTCCGCGTCTGCACGCGTATTGAATGACACCCTCGCGGTTATATTTTTTATATTTACCACCATGGGCTTACAGTGTTTTGTGAATGTCTTAATCAGTCAGTGTAAGCGTTTTGATTGATTTATGGCTGTTCCATTTATTTGTATTATTTAGATGACATTCTCTTTACAAACGTTTTATTACTTGCCCAAATAAGTTTGTAATTTATTGCTCTACTGTAATAAGGATCTCATTTTTTTTGTTATTCAAATTTAAAAGTAATTGCTATAGTTGCTCTTGTGATAGTTAGTTATTTTGTCGGTTAAACAACCGTCAAGTTAAAAATCTGCCGCCAAGCCCCTGTTAGTATGTTCTGGCAGTTGCACTTGAGAGCCAGTTGCCTTGAAGGCATTTTAATAAGGTGAACAATAAGGCTATCCCCCTGATATTGCTAATGTCTATAGGTGACTTGTCACTTGTGGTATAAAAAAAGTCATACTTTTAGATAATCAAGCGATAACAAGATAATTAGAATGTTAACCTGACCTGTTAGACCCAAGTGTTTCCTTCCTTGTGAAATGTTGCAAATTATTGTTGTTAAATGTGTGTTCCAGACAATTTGAAACAATGTAGTTCCGGAAATATGTAGTTTGTGCAATAATATATTCTAAAACTACTACCGTCAAAGTCATAGCCATTGTATAATTTTCAGAAACATTTGAGTTGGTAGGTGCGTTGAAACCATCGTTTTATTTACTTTGTGCGAGTGTTATTGTCGATTATTAAAGTTTACATGACCGCATAATGAGTCTGGCGTTAGCTCATTATGTACATACTTGAAGAGTCATTCAACTTTGAGGCTGATTGAGATAGATAACCTAATCTAGAAACATCTGGTCACATAGTAAGGTATTTCGGAATACTAAGCGAACAATTCTATGTAGCTTAAAGCAGTAGAATTATTACCATAATCATAGTATTGCGGTTTTGTAGTACTCGCCTTGCTGGTTACTGTCAAGTTGAAAATCTTTCGCCAAGCACCTACCTACCGGTGGTAGAGTCAATTGTAACGTTCATGAGTGCCTTACCAGGGCCTAAACTGAATAAATGAGTTTTGAGTTTGAGTTTGAGTTTGAGTTTAAGGCCTAGTTCAATTCTAGGCTTTATATGTTTAGCTTCGTACATAATTTCTTACTTTGGTAAGTTTGTGCTAAAACAAGCCTATCAAAAGTAAAATGAATGGTATTTTCCTTTTATTTTTGAACACTTCTACGTAAATCATAATGTATAAGGACATAGTACAAAGGTAGTGATGAAAGAATCATGGTTCACGTTTATGGCGCAGAGGTATGTTACCGTGACCATAATTGGCACGCGCATACATAATAATACCATAATCCAGACCCACGGGTATTGGATGGACCCTCATTATCCCAAATTCATTCATGCGTGAAACTACTTACGCCTCGGCTACAAGTGGTCACATTAGATACGAGAGCTAGGCTGATCAAAACATAATTCTCTGGATCCTATTTAACTTTTAAGTAAACGATGCTCATTAGAAACAGTTTTGTTTACGGTTCAGCTATTGATCAGGGTTTGAAGAAGCGTGGGTCGCGACTCGCGACGTGACCTACTTACCACTTACTATGTTTACCGGTGATTTGGTCGTATTGTCCCGTCTGCGTCCAACATTCACGTATTACAAGCAAATAGAAATGTTTAGGTGCAACTGAACGTCTTATAAAAGCTCATTACTGTGCTTTGGAATGTTCGGTTGTTCAGAATATATAAAAAAATAATATTTATAAAATAGAAAATAATATCTTAATGTTTTTTTTTAGTTTCCTTCGCCTACGCGATACGATTACCTCAAACTTGGTTCTATTTTTGGTCTGCAAGCCGAGACGAACACGTTTCACGACTCAACTCCTATAGGTCGCTCGAACTGCGAACGTGATCACAAAATACCCACGATTTGCCCTCAATAAAGAAAGCCATGTAACGATTTTTTGATAAATTCAAGTGGCAAGCATACCAATTTGATATGCGGCACAAGTCTATGTAATAAATCTTGTTTGTCACCAAGAACTGTTTCCTTTTCCGAATACATTGGCTCAAGTCACACATTCCACCGAAAGTCTGTGATAAATCGTCCCTGGCTGTACCAACGACATTGGAAACTTCACGAAAAGGAGAAACCTATAAAAAATAAAAAGAAACCAAATAAGAGAGCAAACAAAGCGTGGTAAGGATTGGTTTGTGCGAAAACTTTTTCATTTGCCAAGTTTGATTGGCTCCGTCCGAGTCCCGACTTGATAGGATTGGCCATGGAATTTAAATTATCCCCTTGTTTGGATAGCTATTTGTTTAGGCTACTTTCAAACGCATTACTGCTGATGTTGGACTAATTAGTTATGTGGGTTAGATTAAGCCGTTGTTTTAGGAAGCTGTTTTATCGACGTAGGTACCTATACATACATCCATTAAGGATTAGATAAGAAAAACAGCTAAACGAAACACCAAGTCATACAGTCTGCATCAAGCAACGATTTTTTTGCTACGATTCTCATAAAACTTGTTCCACGTTAGTTCTTTAAAGTTTTGAACTAATAATGTATTCCATGAGTCACGAAACCCGCCAAGTCAAAAAATCCTTTTCGTCTTCAAGCTAAAACGGGCACAATTCGCTAAAGTTCTGAGGACCCTTGAATCTAAATTCTTTGCTTCACGTACCTAAGGTTTTAGACGCTGTTACAATATTATACGGCTCAAATTACAGTGACTCGTAGTTCTGAGACCTAGAATTAATGAAGGATCTTTAAACTTGATTTTTTCTTCTCCGAGCAATCTTTTATTTGATTTGTTAAAATCTTATTTCTGAATATCCATTGTGATATTTTATGAGCTTCTAAATGATCTGTATTTAGGCATCCTAATATTATAACATCTGTTAACGTGTAAATAAATTCTAATGATCCTATAATGTTTGTATTTTTAAAATCCCCCAAAAGCTGTTTCAAACGGTGACCCAAACAGGTTAAATATTAACAGAGGGCATACAAGAGCTTCGATACCTGCATAGTTCCGGGAATTAACACACTTGTGGTACCATTGTACCGCCGAATTTTTCTCGCCTTAAATTTCATCTCATTCAATTCTCAGTTTTTGATCTTCATTCGTTATATTTTGTGGTATAATAGTTTGTTTAAAATTTATAAATCTTATTTACAGCTTTATCTGTGGCCATCTGATTGCAATTTAAGAAGTTCTTTAATACGGCAGGCCTAATCTATCACAAAATAAATCATAAAGTAGTCAGTTATACCTACTTCAGAATGTAGTGCCATTTATAGATATTGTATCACTAAGGTGAAAATCTGGTGATTTAATAAACAATGGTTACTCATCTTAGCGACTGCTTTGTGTTTCTTATTTCAGTTCTGTATGAACTGGTTCTTTTGTGCTAAGATTTTGTATTGGAATTCCTTTTCTCATCATGAATGTGGAATATTAAATGGGTACCAAGACATTTTTGTTAAATTTCGAATTATTTAGATAAGTAATTTAGAAAGATGTTTTTAATGAATAAGCAAACTTTTTTTATATTAGTACTACTAGGTGGCAAACAAGCTTACGTACGGCCCACCTGATGGTAAGCGGTTACTGTAGGCTATAGACGCTTGCAAGACCAGAGGCGTCACGAGCGCGTTGCCGACCTTATAATATTCTAATACAACTTATAATATTACTATAGCAAATTCACACAAAAAAAACTTCGTTCTGACTTAATTAGTGAAATTTCGACTCTTCGATTAAAATAACTATAAAACAAATTAGGTTAAATGTCACAAATTAAGGTAGAATTTTTAATTGATTGAATTTACTAGAAAATTACAAGACCTGTGACACGCCGTCACCCGAACTTCTCGGAACTCTTTAGTAATTCCAATTTAAATTAGAGCAAAATTATCTGAAACCTTTAATGTGGTGCTTCCATAGATTTGATTCTACGAACTGATTAGATTATTATCTTTATATCTGAAGGCTGACAAAAAACCGTCACCTGATCGTATAATACTAAAGTCGCCCATAGACATTAGTAATATCGAGGGATTTCAAATGATATTGTCGACATCTTACAATGCCTCTTCAAGTTGATCCTACGAGTAGTAGGATTTGTTATTTATTATAATGAAGTCCTCTTGAATCAATAATGATTTCCATAAATTCTAATTAAAGTCAAAATGTGATGTGTGATGAGTATATTATCACCGTCTCAGACACGTTAACTATCCTGGGCAAAAGATTAATTTTTTCTAGCCAAAACAAGTCGAAAAGGTCATCAATACTGACAAGTGGTTGTAGTGTGTGATGTTTTTCTCAGCTTTAAACAATGGTGTCTCACCTAGGCTTCTAATAACAATCTAACTGCTACTCAAATATTTACATGGAGTCCGTTATCTAGCCGTGCATAGACAATCCTCTCCGTTCTGTCTTACATGTAGATTAGATAATGAATGCGTAAACTAGATAGCTATGCAAGGTACAGTAGTAACATCACTGACAATAGACAATATAGATTATTTGGGGGGCAGAATATTTGTGTGATTTAGCACAGGTTCAGAGGACGCCAAAAATATGGTCAACATGTTTTACGGTACGCAAATAAATCTAAGTCCCTTTAATGGTCATTATTAATGCTATCAACCAGAAAATATGGTCATATCGTGTGCTGCCATTAATGGAATTTTATGAATTTCAGAATAATTATACCTTTTCAGGTATAGCCTCCATATGCAATAAATTATCTTGGAACGATTGTGGATGTAAAAGATTGCCGAAACGTGGGCGGACAGCATAATCAGTTCTCTGACCCGCGCCGAGTGGCTGAGCGCTGCAGCGGAATTAGCGTGGTATATGTTAATTATGTCCTCGTGATGGCCCATATTGGCCTAAAAATAGTATTAATGGTGCACTATCGATAGAAATAACCAATGACTAAACATTCCCGAAGTACTTCGATAACATGATACATTTGTGCCTTGGATTTGTGCGGACAATTTTGAATCTTGTAATTGATTAGTGGCGGCAAAATAAGGGTTCTGGGATTTAGATGAGAAGCACTCATTTTAATGACAGACACAATCAATAAAATGAGCTTGGTATGCAGCAACAGTGAGCCTCTTACGTTCGTTGACGTGCAATAATTTGATTGGTCCTTCATGATTTTCTCAGCCGTAGGAGCGATTGATGAATAAAAACAAAATACTAATTATGTTCTTTTCAGCAAAATATAAAATCGACGACTCCAACGTATACAGTTCAAAGCACCTGCAACCCTTTGAAAGCGTTCGAATAGAATTACATAGTTATTTTCAATTCAACGCAGCCAGAATGAATGAATGAACGAGTAAACGAACGAATTGAATCATATTTAGAAAATTGCTCTCGAGTTTCGCTCGCTTTGTTAATGTTTCGACGAGTTTCATGGGTTGTATAAACTCGTTAGTTTGGACTCCATTGTGGAGTTAAAATTGCAACGTCATTAACAGAACTCTCCAAATTGAAGAAGGAATTATGGTCTAATATTATTTTGAGATTTATATGTTCTAACTCAAGGCGAAATAAAACATTCTAGAAAGAAATGGATGTCTAAATTATTTTTTTATAAAATCATTTGAAATCATAAAAGCAAAAAATTATGTTTGAACAGCCTTATTTAAAGACGTAGAAGTCTTAAAACGTATAAATTTTAGTATTCTACGAAACATCATAGTGGCCTTCATCCAAAATGCAGAGAATATAGATTTCTGTCAAAGTTTTGTTTGTTTTTGCTTTGAATTAGGTAAGCACAGTATCATATTCTGATTTTGCGGTCTGAGGCGTCTAGTTACAAACTCTTGCGCAACAGGTTATTCAAGTATTGTTTTAAATAAGCTCGTAAATTCCATTACAACTGTCAAATGATTCCTTTCTAACTTACAAATGTTTACCATTGTCTTCGGGTTATATTTCTAATAACTACTTTGTGAATTCTGCTTCTATAGCTGGATACTTATCATCCTCGACATACAATTCCTTTATTTACTATAGAGTTCATGTAATGACCAACCTTCCGAACCATGCGTTAGAGTTTAGATTTTTAAAAATACTTGTGTTGAGTTCATTTAATAAAGATATTTTGAGTTAAAATCCATTTATAAATAACAAAATCTATCATAATCTCAATAATTTTGTCCTAAATATAATGAATACATTTCTAGAGCATGTCCCTTCAGGGGTTATACTTCAACGTCCCTTGTTGAGTGTCGCGACGCGAGCTAACGATTAATGCCTAACTCCAAGGCTGATTGGTATCGAGAGTCCCTTTTAATATTTTGAAGGGTCTCCAATATTCAAGCAAGTGGCAGGTCGTTGCAATGTTTAGGGGTGTTTCTGTGTTATACATAGAATTTAATACAAGACGTATCCATCACTAACAACTGTCTCCAAGTCTTAATTGCGCAATTCAGCTTTTCGCAGCACTCTGGTAGATTTATTGCTACCACACCTTTGTATGGTCTCTTTGGGGTATGAAACTGAACTATCTGCAGCATAACTAGCTTTATATATGTCGTATAGTCAATGCTTACATTATAATTCTGAACATTTTAGATTTCATACTAATTTTAAATACTAGCTACTATTAATAAATCTGATAATAGAAAATAAGATTATCTAAAATCACATCAAAATATTATCGAATTTTTAACGTAAATTGGGATGATGTATTTGAGTTTTGAAGCCTGTCTGAAAATAATTACGTCCATAAACACTTCCTTTTCGGCGTTAAATTAAATGGACGATAAACTGGCTCGTCCCGTTTATTAGAGACGATGCACGGATTAAAAATTTAAAAAAGCATCATGGCTCCTGTTATATTAGGAAGGAAATTGTTAAACATTTGAAAAAAAAGCCAATATAGTCAAATGGTCCAAAAATATAAAAAAATGTAACCTTGCTGAGTTTCTTGCCGGTTCTTCTCAGTTGAAGGCTGACTTCCGAACCGGTGGTAACTTCTGTAATTCGACCTTCATAAGTGCCCTTCTAGGGCCTAAACTGAATAAATGGTTTTGACTTTGAGTAGGTGTTGTATAACCTATGAAATTTATGTGAAACCAATTGATGAAAACGTAAATGTCGATCTAACTTAAATTCTCTTGAAGGGACTTTTTTGGCTCTTTTATGTCCATGACTTTTTAATGAAGTAAGTTGAGATCTGTTTTTCGTTCTAATAGAATTGTTTTGCAAGTTAATTCTTAATGCTTATTTGACGTGAGACGAGCGCAAAAAGCATCTTATTTCCCGTTTCTATTTTTATTTTCCTATTGTCATTTAAGTTTTCTTTTTATTCCCCGGTGTAATTGTTGAGCTCTTTATGATGTTCTAACGCATTTGTATCTACCATAACTTCCAGCACCACTCTAATTTTTCCCAAGATTTTTATTATTTAATCTCGCGCAATTTATTTTATCGATAAATAAGAATTTTTGCTCAGACACGTTATTTATTTTTTCCAAAACCCATCTGTACATATTCATAAACAGTTTAATATTTGATCAAGGTGCAGCGCAGGCCGTATGCCGAGGAAGCCCCGAAGCGCCGAAATGGCGGCCGCCAATAAATCACGCGTTTCCCGCGTTTTTTATATCACTTTTTAGCTTCGTCCGATTTCACAGTATCTATTTTCGTTAAGGTATAAATTCAAGTGGCTTGATGACAAACAGCGTGATCTGTCACGATTTGTTTCGATCCGCGTTGGTTGTTGGTAGTTGGGATGGAATGGTTGTAGTTTTCAAAATAAGTGTTTTAAAGTCGTTTAAAGTGTTTTATTTACCCGGACTTGATCGTTTTTTTAAACTCTTGAGTTTGCTGTTTCCTCTACAACAATTGATGAGCAAATTGTAGGCGAAAAATAAGATGCTCTAAGCACTTCCTGGCTCGTCTATTTAAATGTGCAACTTTGTTTTTGACGTGTAAAATAACTGCACCGCGCCCGGGGCTGAAATCTGAAAATTGCAAACACAAAACTCGTTAGCGGAAAGGCGACGCAGGTAAATGGAAGTTCCCAACGTATTCCTGAAATAAGGTAGTGAAACCTTGTTCGATACCCGTGGGACGGTCTTTTAAAACTAGATATCGGAATATTGAATGCGAGAACGATGAAATTGACTCGCTTATCTCCGAACATGGAATATTTTGACGTATTATGGAATTAGGAATCGAGTATTTTCAGAAAAATAACTGTAAGTAGAGTTTTAATCAATCTACCATATAGTGTTAATAAGGATTACCAGTTTAGGTCCTTAAGTCATTCAGACAGATTCACAACAAATTTTATTTCATAACAAAAAGCAGTGCGATCTTTTTAGGGTTCCGTAGCCAAATGGCAAATAACGGAACCCTTAGGATTCGTCATGTCTGTCTGTCTGTCCGTCATAGCCACAGACACTTTTTTCCGAAATTATAAGAACTATACTGTTGAAACTTGGTTGTAACACACAAAAATAGAAAAAAAAACATAAAATTTTGGGGGTACCCCATACTAAGAACTGAAACTCAAACAATGTTTTTTTCATCAGACCCATACGTGTGGGGTATCTATGGATAGGTTAAAAATGATATTGAGGTTTCTAATATAATTTTTTTCTAAACTGAACTGTTTGCGCGAGAGACACTTCCAAAGTGGTAAAATGTGTATCTCTAAAATAAGAGAATGATAAATCAGCGCTGCTGGTATCAGCAGCACATGCTGAGCTGGTATCCTTTTGACAGCACACCTTCCGTTAACGGCGCGAAAAATGTATGTCTTTTTTTTTCTAATTTTCTTATTATTATTTCTTTAGAATTTATTTTTGTTTTCTCCTTTGTTATATTTTTTTGCTGTCAATAAATGATTTTCTATTCTATTCTATTCTATTCATTACCAGGCAAACTTCCACCGAAAGTTGGTTTGAACGAGTTCTAGTAAGTAGTTTTTTTTTAATACGTCATAAATCGTAAACCGCAATTTACCTGTCAAACAATCAACTCAAATATAAAAATAAAACAAGTTTGTACGGAACCCTCGGTGCGTGAGTCCGACTCGCACTTGACCGGTTTTTATAATATGAGTTCTGGAGTTTCTCAGAGATATGTTAAAACAAATGAATGACATTCATGTTTGTGTATATTAATTTACGTTTGTTTTGAAAAGAGTAATTTCCGAGTTTATTACGGCTCTTCTCAGAAAAGGCAAACATCCAAACCGTGCGTTAGAGTCAGACTATTCATAAGTGCCTGTAGAGGCCTATTTTCCTTTCAAGTTTTGAGTTAACACTTTATCTCATTCACTTCGTTTTACTCTTATTCTTTCATGGCAACTATCGATAAAAGTTTTGGGAAATTACAATAGTAGAAATATGAAACCCGCCTTAGCCTTAAGTCCGAGGCCTAACTTTAATATCCAAAGATTACGCAGGTAAATGACTACTTCGGAACATTCCAAAATTCTCGCAGTTTCCTTTGCGCACATCTGCTCCAAAAATTTGGAACGGTGTGCTTAAATTAACGCAGGAAATTGTTAAAGTAATTTCCATCCCTTGATAAGAGAATTGAGTTCTAGACTTTTTACAGGTGTTAAGAAAGTAAAACAAATTTTCCGGTAACAGTGGCTTTACCGGCAAATTACCCATAACGGGTACATGCCCTGCGGTGCGACCGGGTTTATTATGTCTAGCACTGTTTGTTATGTCTGCCTAACAATTTCATCGTAATGAAGTACCTGGTTCATTTAAACTTTCGCTTCTCACAATACTTAATTGAAACTGGAAGAAGCATTACAACTTCTCCGTTTGTTTCTATTTCATTAAATTTCAATGAAAAGCCTTTAGACTCCTTTCGGATATTTTTCTTATAGTAGTAGGATGTTTGTAGGCAGGGCAGTACTCCACTGGAGACAACCAAAGGGGACAGTCGATGATCTACGTCAATATGTATTGAAATTATAAATATCCATTCCAACTCGTCTCAAAGTACAATTTTTCACGTGTAATTTAATAACGTCCCTAAAATTTTACCAAAATTCCACAAACTAATTTGATTTCGTGCAATGTGTCAAAAACATTGGAGCTTGCTAGTAGAGTCCTTTGTTTATTTGTTAGCATACTTCAAATAATTGCGATGGGGAATGTTTTAAAAAAACCTTTACATAACTTTTAGGCGATGATAGCTCAGTGGTAGTGACGTTGGATACCGCGGCGAAGGTCGTGGGTTCGAATCCTGCAATGAGCTTGAGCTTTCGGTGAGAAAACAACAGCACGGTGGTAGGGTACTTTGTAGTACCCGATTGGCTGGCTACCACCCTCAAGTTGAAAATCTGTCGCCAAGCACCTATTGGTGTGTTCCGATAGTTGCACTTGGGAGCCAGTTCCTATATAGGCTTTGCGTGCTCACAATCTTCGGCCAAATCATCACTTACCATAGTGAGATTGTGGCCAAATACAAGCTTATCCAGAATAAATAAATAAAAAAAATTTACTCATAGTTAATAGCAACATTTTTGTATCTTTTCTAAAAAACCTGCACCACAATTTTAGAAATAAATAATCTGTTTTCAGAACACCTCTAATAGTATTCTGCGTTGAACTACGACTTTTTTGACCTAATGGTAAATAAGCCCCTTGTGGGCCGACTGGCTGGGAGTCATATACAGGCGACTATTTGTATACTCTGTCTGTAAGTACCTTAAATTCACCTTAAGTATTGTCTAGACATGTTGTCCAGCCAGTGCCAGGGAACGTTTCCATGCTAATTCTTTTCGGTCTGGCGCGTTCTCGATGGTTGGTTCGTTGACTTGTTTCGGTGACTTTTAGAATCGTTATTTGTGAAGTTCACCTTAACCCACCTTACCTGCGGGCTTTCGAGAAATTCTTGAGATTCAATTTAGCTACGGCTGAATTGATAAAACAAATATTGTTATTCGTTTACAGTACTGGGACATTTACTATTTTATCCGATGCTCAGTGCTTATTCGATTTCTTCAAAATGTTTCCAAATGTATTTCCAGAAATTATTTAGCCTATCCTGAATTTTTAAAGGATTTTCCCCCAGAAAAATACATTCGGCATTATTCAAAAATGAAATATACCCAGAATTTATCCGTGAACGTTATGAAATATATTCTAGCGACTGGTTTTATGTAATATCCCTTTTGATATAAATTAAAACTGTGCCCTATTCCCGTAAATCAGAAAACGGATAATGGCTTTGGGCATATTGCGAATGCGACTTGTTTTGTTTTATAACAGTTTTCTTTTATTTATACACCGACCGGTGCCGTTTTAGGTAGGTGGGTTGAGTTATGAGTTGAAACGGGATATTTTTGAAAAAAAAAAAAAAAAACAACGTTAATTCCGATAGATTACTAGCTGACCCCCGCGGTTTCACCCGCGTTACGGCGGATCTTATCTTTTCCCGGGATAAAAAGTATCTCAAGTCCTTCTCCAAGGTCCCGTCTATCCATACCAAATTCATAAAAATTGGTTCAGCGGTTTAAGCGTGAAAAGGTTAGACAGACAGAGTTACTTTCCCATTTATAAATAATACTAGTATGAATGTAATAAAATATGGGCCTTAGAGTTTTTTTTCCATTATAAGTAGCTGTATATTTCCCAAGAACAGTATCCACAAGCCAAGATGTTAATTCCTTTCATTTATCGTTTTAATTTTGTTCACATCGTATGCATCGTGCACCGTCAGGTAATGGCGTCAGGTTAAGCAAACAAGCCTATTTGCACTTGTAACTGTTGAATTATGTGCGTTATATGATGATGGCGGCCAGTCATGTCATGCCAAATATTGACTGCCGCATCAGTGATTGTATTCATTGAAATGAGCTTTTGATATGTGTCTCTAACAAAGTTAACCTTCCATTTACAAAAACCGAACTGATGAACTGATTTTGAGAGATCGATGAGTTATTTATCTGAGAAGTATTTAGCTATTTAGTAATCAGGGTGCTAATTCCTTTTTGGTACATTATTCACGACACATTGGTCAACAAAGGAGAGAATATGGGATGTATCAATGCAATATTGATAGACCTACAAAAAACAAAAACACGTGCCCTGGGTTCTGGACTTCTGAAAACTAGATTTCTCGAAATTCTGCCACATTTAGAACTCAATGTCATCAATATTTAGTTATATTAAGAAAACACCGGAAGAGTTGTACAACACTGCAACCGGCATTTCAATCATGTTGTCTTTTATCAATATAGTGGAATCTACGAGGAAATACTACGTAGTACTAAAGTTGTTCATAAAATGTAGGTAGCATTCCGCCGACCGCCGCGCTGGCGTCAGTATCAAGTGTCTAGATAGCCTAGATTGTACCACGCCCTACATTTGCCGTCCACCTTATACACTGTTTTATTTACACGTGGAATAAGTAAGGCTTTTATAGTGTACCTTTGATTACTTTGGGAAATTGTGATTGCTTAAATTGGAAAACAATCGCATCAATATTAATAGCCACTGTCAACAGTTGTGCATCTTGTTTGTTGTGAAGCATGTAACATCTAGGTGTTTTCTTATTATGATAAGTGATGTCGAAGTGTTGGTTCGAATTACACAAAATACTGAGATTTCGGTTCTCAGAATCAATAAGTGATTTCGTAGTTAATTCAGTTTGCTATAATTTTTCTAGTTGGTTTATTTACAAACGATATCCTCAAAAATAAAGTTCTATATCTTTAAGATATCAACTGAAGATTTAACTCCACCGTACTGGAACAATGTGACTGCAATCGCCGACATAAGCCGCTTTACTACACATACATCGCTCGATCCACTGCGCGTGATTGCGTAATGTAATGCGATGTCGCGCGCATCGCACACTTCACGACTTGTATTGCTTCTTATACTGTCACTAGAGATTGTAGCGATTAAACTGCAGTCCCTTCTATTACTTTATTAAGAATGACGACTTCGAAAATCTCGCTTCAAGCTTCAGTCGTGTCTTATTCATTTCTAATTAGTCTATTTTAAATGTCGTAGTATATTTGTTTTGAATCAAATCTTGCTGCTCCAAATCTCACTCATTCGTTGCTCCTAAATAATGCTCCGTGTAATATAATGTGACCTTTAGAAACCACCGACATAAATATGTACTCAACTGTGTGAATGTGAATAGCTTTTAGATTAGCAACATCGGTTAACTCGAGATCTATTAAATTTGTAAGATGTTTATGAATAATGTTTCGCTAAAATTACTCAGCGTATATGTATCTCACTTAACTCTAATCTCTAAGTTATTACTTTACGTTTGTAAATTAGATGCTTGTATTTATTTCTGACTTCCCAAAATTGTAATTCTATAATTTATATGTATAATTTCACTTGATGCTCATCAATTCTTAACTCAGTTTGCTGTATACCAATTTATGCATGAAGTTAAATCCCGTTTCGCTACTGTGCATATGCATGAGTCGCGAAATGCAGTTTCATCCCATCGCGGCTGCGCTCAGACTTAATTTTTATCCTTCCACGCTTAAATCTCTAGTGATATACTAATTTCAGCCGTTAGACTTACTTAGGACTGAAACGCCTTGCTCTACCTTTGAGCAATCACTTTAGGTTTGATAACTTGAATCTGATAACAAAGTTCCTAGGCTTTGTACGGTAAGGCAACAGATTGGCAATTCCCCTAGTAGGTATATCCACAAGCAACGGTGGTCTCTTACCATCAGATGAAAATGCGACTGACTGTGCAGCCATGTGAAATAAAATGTTTTTAAAATTTATCGAACTATTAACTTTATTGTTAAAAGAATAAATTTTTCTGCAGTTTTTGTAATGCCATTGTAATAACTTACGTTGCTCTCAGGCACAGGTTCATGGTATTCAAACTACATAATTAAAATTGTCGGGTGTAGTTTTTGCTATAATCGATTGGTTACTCCTTATTAAATATGGAGTCTACTCGACGTTGTACTTTTTACTCGTGATGTAATTATTTTGTTTATTGTTACAGGTATTTAAATGGAGACTGGCAACGGACATTGTTAAGTTATAACCTACGGAGCTGCCATCATCAATAAATTCTTGGTATTGTTATACAAGATAGTGATCGACGATAGTTTCATCTGAAGAATTACCAATGTCAAATAATTAACATTAGTTGCACGCAACTAAATAGTTCACGTGAAAATAAAATGTAACTTTTAAAATGTGTAGTTTTAGCATAATGACACCGGTAAAGCTTTGTCGCAGTTGGGATAGAAAATTTAAATAGAGAGTCAAGCGCGAATTAGATTTTAGATTTACCTCCAAATGTTGTTTCACTTGAAAACATTTTTGTGTCGTAAGTTTCCACTCACCTAAAACGCGGAGATTCCATGCCTTGAAGGTTATAAGAGTAATACATGATTATTTTCATGATACAGAACTACAATGACTAAGCACGTTGCCATCTTTAAATCACAAATGGATTCCAAAATTAAGTCCGCAGTGTAAATGAGTCTGTTAAGTACGGTACCCTAACAGCCCTTAGCATAATCTCCAAGCTAGGTGACGTACAACGTTTCTAGTTTCAGAAACTACGAAACTACCCAACCCAGTGACGTGTTCCAGGTCGGAATTTGATGGACGTCACGGGACAGCCATAAACATAGTTCAGTTGTTAAAATGGAAGTGGGTCCTTGATGGATGGAAAGTTATATTTCGTGTAATAGGGACGGAATACATGTCGATTAGTTTCTGATTAGGGATATGTGAATTGTATGATGTATACGATTTGGGATACGAGAATCATGTGAAGTAAATAAAAATTTACATGACTCCTTTTTACAAAGAAATCTGCTGTAAATGGAGCATAAAGAGCCTTGAGCAGTATTGTCGAGCATCAAATTGACTAAGCGCGTAATTTGGCCAATCATCCACTCAGTTGATCACGAAAATTGTTTTAAGAAGCAATGAGGGGGTTTAGCATGGGATTTATATATCCCCATAAAACAGATCTATCTATCTCTAATTAATTTCATTGGAGAAATTTATTCTGGAAAATTCACAACACAAGATTATTTTCTGGAATTTAATTCATACGCGTCTCTAGGTACAATCTAAGTTTAAAAAAAAAAGTCCGATGCTGAATGATAGATTCTAGAAGATTCGAATAAAAGCTGCTTACACAAAGCTCCCATGGACAAAGTTGTCTGAATATCAATTTCACGATTCAAATAACCGAAAGTTGCAAATCAAAATGTTAAAACCCTTCCAAAAATCACTCTACCCTCATATATTAGAAAATCCGCAAAAGATTTGTCTAAAGAACCTTAGAGTTGTCAATGCTGCATGGTGTGGAAACTCTAGGGACCATTGAAAGAATCCTTGTTAAAATATGGACCGCAGAATAAATACCCCAAGCTTATTTGTTGAAAAGGGAAGCACTCTGGCTGTGTGACAGTTTTTCCTAACTTCCAGCGGAACGGAGGACTTTTTTTGTTGACTCCCCGTTACTCGGTAATGGCGTGCTCGAAATTCTAAATGCTGCTTTGTGCTTTTCGTTCGCCTTTAGCGTCACAATTGGAGTTTCCCGACTATTTTTAACTTGTTTACTCTGAAACTAGCAAAGGTATAAAATTTGTTTATGTGTGTTTAAATGTCACGGAGTAACTTTGTACTTGAACATTTAGAGTTGTTGTACAGGTAGGTACAATCTTTCGTAGAGTTTTAAAAGCAAACTAGCAGCTAACTACATTTTAAATGCGAGTTAAATCTTCTCTTCAAAACGTATTATTTTATAATAAAGCTACTTTATTAGATGTTAAAAAAACTCTTACAAATATCATGTAAAAAAGTAAAAGCATTTCTTTCCTGTTATACATATAGAAACCAAATGTTTTCTTCAGTTTATGGCGTAGTATGTAAAAAATTGGTGCAGTAAAACTGACATGTTGTAAGGTTATAAAAACTTTCCTACTTTACTGGAAATTGGTGTGCAATATGGAGAGATAAAATCTGCGCTGTCGGAAAGTTTCCCTATGGGTAGTAACTTATTGAAGCATATTGCTTTACAGTGAAATTATCTTACGGACTATACATAAAATTATAGATTGATCACTATGCAATACGCAAAAAAGACTAGACTGGAAAATAAACTTGTTACTACCGAAGTTAATGCTCAACAATCCTAATATACAAAATTCCCGTGTTACAAAGTTGGTCCTCTATGAACTCCGAAACTACTAAACCGATCTTGATGAAATTTGGGAATCATATAGAGTATAGGATACTTTTTATCCCGGAAAGAGATACGATCCCACAGGAACGCGGATGAACGCGGGACAGCTAGTGTTGTAATAAGGCGGTTCTTGACATAATAAATTAACAGCAAAACAAAAAGGCCTAAAAATTTTGAGGTAAACCCAAACTGTTTGGGGACAAAAAGTTCCCGAACCGACAAACGAACATGTACCTACGTACAAACTTCGGCATAGTCGATGGTGAACAACGGATGCTTCACAGGTGACCCGAACAATGTCACGTACGTAAACGCAGTCGATGCTGCGTTTACTGCTACTCTACTGCATCTATAGAAAAAGTATAAAGTTTAGCAATATGCATAGAAATGTCAACTGTGGCTTCATGTCTATTAATTAATAATGGTAGGGGAGGCGAATAGGGGATTTTGGGATTTACTCGAGCGCGGCAGATTAACATAAGGGGGGCAACCTTGTACCTTGTGAAGTACTCTCACCAAATCTGAGCCCTCTATATAGTGTCGAACGTCTAGGGTAGCCCGTCAGATTAGTAAACAAAAATCGATGGTTAGAAATACTCGAGCGCGTCAGATTAAGGTAAGTTAGTTACATGCAAAATAGTGTACATTTCAATAATCTGTCAATTTGGGCGTGACGAAAGAAAATTGGAGACTCGCAAAGTTGCAAAAACAAACGTCTCCTGGATTTTCTCGAGCGCGATTAGTCACGAATCACGAAAATATCTTAATCTGCCGATTTGCACAAGCCGAAGTAGCTAAAATCATTATTAAGTGTATAGTCCAGGAATATTATGAGTTTCACCTCAGAATGAGAGATAGTCAGCTATTAACTTGTATAAACCTTTATTTTGACACCCTAAAACTTATCTCAAAAGCTACTTATCTTAGGGTGCCCGCGACTACTGATTTTTTAAGGTCAAAGGTCAAAAAATAATTTATTGCAAATACCTCGTTTCCTATGGGTTTTTTGGTATATGTATTCATAATAAATATTCTAGAAGATTAAATTCTCTACAACTTTTGTACAAACATTTTTTCGATATCTTGAACCATTTTTGAGATTTCGATTTTTTTATATATTTTTTTTTTCAAACCGTCAGATTAAGGAAATTCCTCAACATAATTGTCAGATTATGGGTCAGTTTAACAAGGCCATCAAGAAGAACCGCCTGTATAAAAATCTGACGACGCGAACAGTAGGTCCCAAAGACGCTCGAGTAACTACAAATTTAGCATCATTGCCTCCCCTACTATAAGTCTTGTCTTTGAAGAACATATTTAAACATTGATTAAATGGTTTGTGGCAGTTGTAATGAAAGTGATAAATAAATGTAAGAACGTACCACTATATGTAATCCTTATAGATTTTATATCATCCTTATTTGATTACATCTAACTATTCACGGATTAGAAACTCGATCTTATGTATTCGATGAATTTTTGTTCGTTATAAAGTTAGCTTTCCATGAAGCAAGCTCAAAATCATGTTAGCTATTATACCTAATATCAATATTGCCTGTTCTAAGATGCCATATTATGCAAAATTTAACAGATATTAGCTATTCCAACGGACGCGGATGGACAATCCCACTTATTCAGATTTATGATCTTATTAAAGAGGACAAGAAGGATGTATGTGACATGAAAACAATGAAGGTCTGTCCAGCTGTGGGCGGATGTGGATTGCGGGCAGTTTAAATAGATGAGGTGGTCCACCCTTCGCTGGAAATTTCAAACATGTTAAAATACACAATTTACATAATGTTGATGGAAGTTGTTATGTGAAATCAAAGAGGCATTCTGAGAAGGTTCAGATCGTAGTTTCTACGTTTAGTTGTACTTGGGATTAGTTTGATGTAGGTACGTAATTTGTTTAAAGTTCTAGTAGTATTTAAGGTATTTCAGTTGAAAAACTTAGTATGCGAGTTAAAGTGAATGAAAAACTCCTTTCAGCAAGTTAACTCGCTCGAGTAACAAAGACTAAACGCCCCTAAATGACACGCCTCGTTTAAACCAGCGTCGTCTTCAATGCCTCTATAACATGGATTTAATAGTGATTTCCTGAAACTGTTTCTCGGCACCGAAACTGAAATGCTTACTTTCTACTCCACGTTGTCCTGTCTGTCCTTTAGGTAATTTAAACTTTGTTATTAGTCGTAATTAAATTAGTTTTGGAGCGGCTTCCAGAAAGGTCTGCGATTCGTTTGTACACTTTGAGGACGAGAAATGCGGCCACGGTTTCTGTGAAAACTTTTAAAGTGGCTGCATTAGAATTAGATGGGCAGAGCTTCTAACATTGACAACAGAAACTTTACTCTTTTTGTTTTTACCTTGTTTATACATAATGATTGCTACTGTGGATTTATATTTAAAGTAGTATAAATAACAATCCATTATTCCGGAGAGCCTGAAAAAGAGACTGAGGAAAAAGTTACGTCATTAATAAAACAATACGTCAGTGTCAAACCATAGCTCGTTTTAATAATCAAGTTACAACAGATCCTAAGAATAAATATACAAAAACTTCCCCAGTGCCTGCCATGTCCCACAAAATATCATAATGATAATAAAAGTTATATAAATCATGAGTTTTCTTTTCTCCCTTGAAAATAATATAGCATTTTCCACCTAAAATGAGGGTAGAGATAAAAAACTTGTGGGCACATTAATTAAAAACCGCAAGTTAAGGGTCCGGTACTAATCGCGAGCCGCGACGGTCGGCAGCGATGCTCGATAAATGCTCACAATTTATATTAAAACAACCCTTTGGCTTCGTTTTAATTGACAATCAATCTGAGCGAAAGGCAATTACATCTGTGTGATGTTGGTAATTGAGTGCTCTTTGGAAAGTGTTCATGGTTTTTTTGTTACTAAAATACGTCTTCGAAGGTCTTTCCAAAATTGTTATTTCTTTTTTAAATAGTGTAGTTGGCCTTAAATTGCAAGCATTTTCAATAATAATCCTACATGTGAAAGTTTGGATGGATGGATGTATGTTTGTTACTCATTTACGCCAGAACGGCTGAACGGATCTGGATGAAATTTGGCATAGAGATAGATTATAGTCTGGAATAGCACATACATACTTTTTATCCCGGGAAAAGATAATCGCACGTGAAACCGCGGGGAAACAGCTAGTCTGACATAAAGCTTCAATCTCGTACAAATAATTGAAATACGTGTCTGTGATAGAATATATACTTAGATGTATGTCGGCTTATTTGAACATAAACAGATTAATTAGCCAATTCATAAGCAGGTATGGTAAGTTCTAATTAATATTCTATCTATCCATGTTCTTATTGAGAAGCAAACAGATTTGAGACATACGTCTGAGTCAGCCTCGCTCAAATCGTCCAACTTATAATAAATGTGATTGTTATGTTAACCGGGGTACAATCCTACCCAACGGAACAAACTTGAAAAGCTGTTCTACTTGAATACTAACTGAATAGAGTTTTCTTAGAAAATGCATTCGTTTTAAAATGCAAAACACTGAATTACATTTCGTAGATTAATCTAGAAAAAGTAGCGTAATTATATTGAAGATAAGGGACGCCTGGAAGCTTGTTTGCAATTGCCCCGAGCTAAGTTCTGGATCTTGATTATAATAATTTTATGGCCAGTGTTTTAATAAAACTTCTTGTCAAGTTCTGCTACAACTATACGACTGCACAGCACAAGTCGAAAAGGTTTTAAATAATACGCAGGTAATGGTAATCAACGAAGAATTTCATCACATTTAAGCTTTGCTAATACTTAAAAACATCTTAAAACTTAACTAGCTGTGCGGTGTGCGGGTTTCACCCGCTTTCCCGAGGGAATCCTTTAGGAGTTGAATTTTCAAAAATTCTTAGCGGATACTTGAAACTTCCTACCAAATTTCAATTTTGTAGCAATTATACTTTCTGAGTTTTAGCTTTTATATACGAGAAAATTTGATCGAAAATATAAGTTTACTGACATATTCTGGATAATCAATAATATAGTATATTTTGTCGTTTTATGCGATATAAGTACATATATCTTTCGATACTCTACAATTCCTAGCACGTACTTGCATGACTAACTTACAGGATATGATACGATCGTGGTGGCCATTGTAGAATGCAAAGTTATATATTTAGTTGATCATTCTGTCTTGTATTTATTGTTGTTAATTTGTATATTGTCTTCAACACTATAAGGACATTAGTTTTGAAGACAATACGTTTCTGATGTCTAGCAATTTTGTCATAAATCCTAACTTGGTCGTGTTTAATTTGTATTATGAACCGGCTAACACTCAATGTCTAGAAACTATTCATGCTCGTTGATTTTATTAAATGGTATTGCAATTTTGTATTTATCAAATTAACTTACGATTAAATTATATAATTAATTTTAAGCATTTTGTATTTGCTTTTAATTGTCGTCTTTTTATTTGCATGATGGTAGTATTAACTTTTTTGTAAGTTGTGTTTTCTTTGTATTAATGTTATCATCTGCGTTTTACTTAGCATCTGACTTGTTGATGTCACACAACACTACTATTGACTTCTTACGGTGCAGACGGGAACAGGTAGAGCCACATGGTACGGTTTGGAGGAGGCTTTCACCGCAAGAGGCGGCCCTTATACTACTAACCTTATTTAAGTACAAACTAACATTACTATCAAATAAATAAAACAGTAGATAAGAACTACATGTAATGGATTAGATAAAGCTAATAAATTTATTCTACTACCTCTGACTTATATTTCAAATAGCTGCAATATTCGTAAGTACATCTTACAGTTTCACGTGACATTTGACAAATTGAAGATAAGGAGGGCAGGAAAGGCCTCTGGGGAATCCCAGCCAGTGATATTATAGCCAAGATTAACGTTCAATAAGACTGCACAAACAGTAGCTGGAAATTAACCTAATTCTCTACGGGAAGTAGACTCACTCCGTAGATAAGACACTTCTTTATACAATGGTGATCTTTGGTATTAAACGTAAACGATAGAAATACTATCAGAAAAAACATCATGCTTAACAGTAACTGCAATAGTAAAAAAATTAAAACAAGATCCAGTGTGCCTTATGATTACAGCTTTTCTAGTAGAAGAGTGAGATGAGTAGTATAAAGAACTTAATATTTATGATTAAAACAGAATCAGATGGAATCAAAATTAAGAGATTTAGGCTTTAAAATAATGTACTTGAAAGATGTCGGCAAACGGGGATCATCTTCCTCAAGGGATACCAATCTTCGCTGAGCTGTTCTAAAGTTATCGTGTCAATCAGATACTTACAAAATACATGTTACTGACGTGTTTCTGTTTTCAAATATTTTATTTGGTCCTAAAAAGTTCTCTTTGATACAAAACTGGCAAAAACTCAGCAGAGCATTTTCTTTTAGCAATGATACGCATTACAATGAAAACTTTATAATCAGTTCCCCAGACTATTTGGTACAATATGAAACTTTTATGTAATACATCTAAAATTAAGTTTGTACTCCTTACCAACATTTGTGGAGGAAAATGAGAAAATTCCACATTCAACGAAACTTTCAAGTAAATGCATACAATCTTACATATTATAGTAAGCAGCGGTGACTTGTTCAAACCACAGAGAACTGAATTCCACCGGCACCGTCGGGAATATTCCGTCTCTCTATGAGAACGTTTAATTACGAATTCCTTTATCATGAAAGTGGTAATTGAAAGGATTTTTTCAAATTTGCTTTTATTCTGTTCCTACTTTGTCTCTTTTCGCTTCTGAAAGGCTTTATTTTTTACCCCTTTATTGTCGTCGGTGTCGTGGTCGTGAACCGAACCGCTGTCATTGTTTGAATATGTACTGTAATTAATTTTACTATGCTGGAGTAAAATAAGCTGTTAAACTTAATGCTTCATCTACTTCGGATTTTCACTCTTTCCATTACCTTATCTAGGTAATATAACTTTACTCGTAAGTTGGTCTTAGTTTTTCAGCTAGGAAGCCCTAAGGCACCCTTAAAGAAGCTTTTATGAAAATGAAAATGTTTTTTATTCAAATAGAAAACAGAAGACGTTGTAACAGCACAAAATGTTAACCAGTTTAAAAACCGACTCGACAAGCATCTCAAAGAGAAGAACAACAGGATATAGGCAATTACCAGTTGAATCAACTGCCTGTCTGATCAATAAATAATAATAATAAAATAGGCCTTATGAATAGTCTAGATTCTAATGCTCGGTTCGGAAGGTAGCTTTTGCTGAGAAGAGCCGGCAATAAACTCAGCAATTACTATTTTCAAAACATTTTAAAAACTGTGAAAGATGACCTGATAACATCAGCGCATCGTTCTGTTTGTTCGTATGAAAGTAAGCAGTTCATTAAAGTGCAGCAGCGTTTTATTGATCAAGTATAATGGAAACGCTGATATGAACAGTAGTTCAATATAATGCATATATCCGGGTTCGTTATTGGTTCAGTACAGAGCCTTTATCCCGCCAATACTGCGAAATACTAGACGGCTCTCATTGCTATTCAATGGCGTCCACCGGTGCACCCAGCCGTGGACGGGTTAACTTTTTTTTTTTTTTATGTCACAAGTGACAACGAGGCAGGCGGGTCACCTGATGGTAAGTGACAACCGTCGCCTATAGACATTGGCAATACCAGGGGATTGCTAATGTGTTGTACACCTTATTAAGGCGAACTGGCTCTCAAGTGCAATTGCCGGAACACACCAACAGGTGCTTGGCGACAGATTTTCAACTTGAGGGTGGTAGCCAGCCAGTCGAGTACTACAAAGTACCCTACCACCGTGCTGTGGTTTCCTCACGATGTTTTCCTTCACCGAAAGCTCAAGCTCATTGTAAGGATTCGAACCCACGACCTTCGCCGCGGTATCCGACGTCACTTACCACTGAGCTATCATCGCCTTAACGTTTAACCCGTGTATTCTTTTCATTCATTTTCCACTTGCTATATGTATGACCTACTTTCCGGATACGAGTAGCTTTCTGAATTTGAACAAATATAGCCAAGCAATTAGGTTTACGTTTAATTAAAATAAATAGATCAGTGGATCACTAATCTGACTTCTACTTAATTTTTTTACCTACGTGGTCTAATTCAGATATATTATAGTCACTGGTGTTCACAAATATATCCACCCATTTCAATATTAAAGTAAAGAAAAAATGTAAGAAAACTGTGGACTTAAATATATGTAATTCATAAGTTCGATATTATTATAGGTACTTGTATGTGATTACTATTCATACTTAGGATCAGGGTTAGGATTTATTCATAGCTAAAGGGTTCTGATGAATAGCAATAAAAAAAGGTATAAAAGCTCGCAATATGCTTTTGAGTATAAATACTAAAAGCTCAAGTGTTTGAAGTGAGGGACTTGTAAGGGATTACATGGATTTAAGACTTGAAAAATATCTAGATTTTGTATACGGAATTTTCATGTGGAAAAATGTGTTTCCACAGCAAACCGCCTCTTATAATAATGAGATATTAAATATCTACGATTTAGATTTCATAGCAGATATATTTACAAATTCAAGATTTATTTGGAACTTCTGATTTTATGTCAGAGCAGTTGACTCTAAACCGCGTAATATCAGCTCGAGCTATGATCTCATATTGCTTAAATACTAGGTTAAAAATAAGTACTCAATCATTTAATCTTGATTAAAGTCTACATTTACAATAGGGTATTTGACAGGTTTTAGAAATGTATCTTAAATTGTTAATTATAGCATAATATATTTGCAATTTGGTTAATTCTTTGTGAATTTCTCTATTTTCTTTAAAAGTTACCATCAAAGTTTATAATAATAAAATGGCCACCAAAACGCTAAGACGCCATGATGCCTAGGTCACGTGATATCATGACGTCACCGGCGCGTAAACAAACTTTTAGTTGTCAAAATATCGTACCGTAATGTACCTACGCTAGATCTTTCATAATTTTACTGTTAAAATTTTGGTGACGTCACACTCATACAAGCAGGTGACGTCACACTCAGAATCGGCCAAAGCCGAGGGTTTTTAATCACATGGTTAACCATGAAAATTTAATCATTTTAATTATGATATCTTATAAATATCTTAGATATTTCCAACTATTTTACTACGTAAAATTACAATGACTTAATTGGTTTAGAAAAATATTTACTGTTAAGCTAACAACAGTCTTATCCTATATTTTCATTGCAGTTAAATACCTTATTGTAATTTTCCCACTGATATTTATCGCTGACATCTCCGAACTCCGATTACTGTCAGACTCATTACGATTACACATACTCCTGTAATAGCAACTTCTGTGAATCATACAATTACGTCGACTCCGTTTATTATTGTAACACGAAGTTTTATTATTCACGGAACGCACCGCTTATTTAAAGATGACTTCTTGCAAATTGTACCAATTGATATTAAATTAGAGCTTATACCTGGTCCAACTAGTCAATATGTTTCTTAAATGGCCGCCACGTGCGTTGAATTTCATAAATTTCTTCGAAGTAATAGATTTGAGGTATTACAAGAACGAGCTAACGATGATTGCGGAGAAAATTCTAGGTGAGAATTCCAACTTGAAAAGTTATCTAGAATTTTCGTCGTTTGCTTGCTCTACTCGATCCCAGTGACTCCACACGAAGAAGACTTCGGTCAAATCTTTCCATTACTTGCCAGTTCTTCTGAAATACCATCTTATGCTTTAGTCATTTGAGCGTCGAGGTTTTTACATAAAAAAACAACTTGATAACATGAAATCATAAATGACTAACAAAATAGTTGATACGCAGGCTTAATTTCCCCCGGGGCTCGTAATACCCGGCCGTGATTTAGACCCAGTTTAAAGATAATTCGACACGGACTGTTGCGTACCGGGACAATATCGGTAATCTGATTAACAGCACCATTTCCATATTCCATCTTTATGATTTTATGAAGTTATGTTTTCCACTTAACTTCATAAAAGGTAGCAAAGATTCGTGTGATTTTGTGAAGCTGAAAGAGTTGTGCTTTCATAATACTTTCAATAGAATTATTGTCCCATTCTTCAATAAATTTTGAAATAACCCATTTTATAGAAATGAAATACGGTACTGAGAGACATTCACAAGAAACAGTTTAAGGCCGTTTTCGTATTAGTTATTCCTATAAATCAGTTTAAGTTTTTCGTGTCTCGATGAACACCGATGGGTCTTAAATTAATTACTGTGTACATAAACGATTTTATTCACTAGAACGCTCCACAAAACTGAATATGCTCGAGCAGCAAAATCGATAATCGATTAGAATGTTAAAACCAGCTGATGCGTTAGCAAATATTAATCGGCTTCATAGTTTGGACGACCCAATCTATCCGATAGAACTCGATAATTGGAAAGGCAGATTATGAAATATATGATTTCTATGTAATGTGTTTGGAAGTTGCTTTATATGTTATATTTGTAGATTAGTTAAATTTTTATTAAATTATTCCATTGAATCAATATCGAATCTGCAGTCTACAAAGTCTAAAATTTAAAATCTTTATTGTAACTGAATAAAGATTGTATCTGAAAAGACACAAGTCGTCTAATACAAAACATAATATTAAATTGAAAAGGCCTCAAAAAATCTTCAATTAGGTATACATGCCATTGAATCTGTTACTGTCTCTATAACAGTGCATTGGGCTAGAACCATCTGTGGCTGAATTTCGACCGTGCCAATAATTGGGCTCACCACAGCAAGGTTTACAATGCCAAACATTTGGCCATACTCGTGTCGGGAACAGCTCAGTTGGATCTTATCTGCGTAGTTATGTTTGGGTTTAGGATCCATGCCGTATATGCCAGCACAGGTCCAAATAAGTTTGTTGTAATTTAAATATCAGATTTGTTTCCCATAAACTGATTTGAGCTAGACTTCCGGAACGCACTATTGATTGACCGTTTTTAATTTGTATATTCAGAAGATTTATTAAATGGGAAACTTTTCCAAGCCAATGAAAATGAGATCATTGTAATCAGAAACAGTTTAAACTTTTGATGATTGAATTGCACAAAATTGATGTTTACAGCAATCAGATTAAAACTCAATTCTCACACAAAGCCAATATAATTATTTGTCCAGTAAACAAGATGGACGTTGCGTTGTAAAATTAACGTTTTTATCATGTTGTTTGTAATGATGTCACGGTTAAATAGTGCTCGACCAGCCGTGGTCTGTTATTTGACAGTGTTTACGTTATTAATCATATTGTGTGCTTTTGTCTGCGCTTTTTGGGGCTCACCCACGTTCTTCTGTTGCTACTTAAAGCCTACACAATTGTGACTACTTACCTGGCCTTAAACATACTTTTTGTCTTCTTAAATTATTTCCTCTTCTATCTCTGTTAATTTTGAATGTTAGATCTCTACATTAAAATGTGCGCCTTCTTAATCTTATCGTGTAGCATTAACTTCTTCAAAACCTTGTCAACGAAGCTTACCAAAATAATAAGCCTGTTAAAAATAACCTTTTCTGCAGCTTCTCCAAGTTAATAAATAGTCATAGTTCATGGACAAAAGGTAAAGCGTCGACACTCCAGACGGCATTGTATTGACGACTGACTCCTCCATAAACAAGAGAGCAAAGCTGTCAGGTCACTGGGTCAAGTGTTGCTGTTTGTGGTTACTGTCCAGGAGTACCTAGTTAGTTAACACGCCCTGGATTTACTATTCGACTGTTTTGGTCGACCTTTGTGGTGCAGTTATAAGAGAGCCGAGTTGAAAATGGTGAAAATATTAAATAGGTGATATGAAGCGTTTAGGTTATTCAAGTAGCAGCTTTATAGTCGTTGAAAAATATTATCTAGAGAATGTGAAGTCTTGACTATCTATGGCCAGATTGTGATCTCCATTACACTCTACGGTACAAAATATTCCATAATCGTATATAACACACGTTCTTGTGTCTAGAAACTTTAATATGCCCCTTAAAATCACCTCAAGCGAACGAGCTAAAGAACTTGTAAAGCTTCAGATATTGCATTTTTGATAAGTCGTAACATCTTTCTAAAGATTTTATGGCTCTATTATTGCACATAAAAGTAGCCGGAGCTCGGTTATTGCGGCTTCAATCTGCAGATAAGCCTCCTGCCGACTAATCTATGCAGGTTCGCTTTTAAATTAAAAATGGGCATTGATCGTGTAAACGAAACGAGTACCTAGCGATCGGTGCACGGAGTTGGGCATTAAGTTATTTTTACTGTTGAAATAAATTGTATTTCCACTTGATGAATGGTCAATTGTAGAAAAATTTACGGCTACGCGAATATTTTGATTTCATAATAGACAAAAGTTGTCTGTCGTACACGTTAAAGTTGTTTTTTTTTTGTATCTATGAAATGACTACGTTTCTCATTAATTTCGGGGTAGTTGTTATCAGTCACAATAAGCCGTAAAATTTAAAAAATAAATAGCAGCGAGATCTCATCCATAAACGTCAACGTAATTCTTATCTATCTTGGAGCAATTTGTTATGATTTATTGTAGACTAAGAATAAATGAGTTTATACAATGTTTAAGATGTGTTTTCATTTTCTACTGTAACAATGGATGTTTAATGTACCTGACTCTATCTTTACAATAGACTAGATTTCCATTGTTAAGGTTAGGGGCTCTAATGTTATTTTCTTCCGGAACGGCGTAGCCAGCGTTTCGGAACACAATTTCAATCAAGAATTTCTACTGCAATTTAATCTAGACATGAATTTCGGATCAGGATCGTGCAGACTTACC
The DNA here is from genome assembly GCA_951361185.1 of Ochropacha duplaris. Lineage (NCBI taxonomy): Eukaryota > Metazoa > Arthropoda > Insecta > Lepidoptera > Drepanidae > Ochropacha > Ochropacha duplaris. The sequence goes on along the minus strand of OX592715.1, from coordinate 365,031 downwards.
ATTGCACATTTCCTATGAATATACGCTACTAGAGCCCCATTCATGCTAATTTCTATTTGGTACACCGAGTCCGACACTTTTATTTCGGTTTGGCTCACCATACATTAGTGACGCTACTCGGTTAATTGATATATCTTAACTCAGTTTAAATACGCTACCGGTGATAATTTGTTTTATTTCAGTAACACCCTAATTATTCCCACATTGTATGGCGTCGATGGAGTTGCCTTGAACCGTAACTCCGCTCGTAAATGGTACTTTAACGACGCCGCTGGTTACCTTCACCCATATACCACTGATGGCTTGTATTTGGGGCGCGGTAAGACTAGAAGCCACCGCCAATGTTGGCGTCTCATAAAAACATTATGTTAACATTAGGTTATGAAACATTCATACATTACATAAGTCTTGGTGAGGTTGATTTACTATTTACAATTCTCTTACTTTGACAAATATTTCGAACATTGTCGTCGTGTTTTATTCAAGTCTATTTAATTTTGAAACGTTAAAACTTTGTACAATCCTTGTGAATTTTTAAACAATCTTCCAAAAGTTCGTTATTCGATCGTAGAATGGCGACATAAAAACTTTTATGTGTACGCGTTGTTGAAGACAGAATTAGTTTGTACCATACGTTGACCTCATAAGATAAACAAGCGTATTACCTTGAAACAACTTTAGCCGAACTCCACCCATATAACTTCAGGCCACCCCATAACAAGAACTCTAAAACGTGATAAATAGAAGGCTTCAGTTTAAACGGGGTCTGCGCTAACTTCCAGTGAAAGTCCCATTTATACCCTAGGGGGCGAAATGGGAACGGAGCTCGGGTTCCTTTTTACCCGTGCGGGTTTTTGGGACACTCAACATAATGGGACGATGTGCAAGGAAAACGTTACTTTGTGATGATTTAACGAGAGTATAGCTATATATACAGGTAAGATGGAACGTTGGGACGTTAAAAGTACGCATTTTCAAATATTGCCTTGTACATTTCAAAGATTTACAGAAAATTGTATTGTCTTCTGATCTTGTGACATCAAAAGATTTCTAAGGAGATTAATGAATGGTTGTAGCACCTGTGGCTGTAGTGTAGGTTGTAGGTAGTATTACTGTTACCTATTTATCCACCAGTTAGGTGTATTTGTTCTTCATTATCTAACAGTTAGACCCTCGTCAAAATTGTTTCATTTGTTTGACGTTACCTACTGAACAATAATATTTACTTGGGATTCACGGGCCGAACCAGAAAATTTACTATGGATATACGTTTTCACGATAAAGAAATACAATTTGCCCATAAATCCCTTAACATAAATGTAAATGTTTTATCTAGATTGTTCATGTTGATTTTGTCTCAATAAAGGATTTTAGGCTCATCGTGTTATACACAATATTGGATACAATATAGATGGACAGATAATAATTTAAGTCTAATATATTTCGGAGAAAGGTTATATCAAAGTCGTTTTGGCAATATATGATAGATTTTTAGCTTCTGTTTGTACTCATAACAAATTTTGGTAAACATTTCGTTATAATCTAATATCTAAATTTCTTAGAAAATATTAAATTACCTTTATTTGTATATCGTTACCCATAAATCAATTTGTGCAAACAGCGCCAGGTGTGCTCTCTGTCTTGTTAGAACTGAACAAATAATTATTTTATTCGTAAGTAGGGCAGCAAGCAAGCCTTGTATGAGCAGAGTACCTTAACTATCGATTATGATCTAAACACGTTCCATTTACTACAATGAGCATAGCAATCTAATCACCTTCAGACACATTTCAATAGAACTGCTTTAAGTTTATTCAAAATCCAATATAAAAATTACAATACAATCCCGATTGTTACAACCCAACTCCATTATCAAAAAACTCTTATATTGCATTCCGATGATTTTTTAATCTTTTTTTAAAATTTAATCTGAATAGTTCCCAGAAATGTCTGGCATCACTTCATTTCGACGCCGACCGGATGACGTCATTGTAGGGTGCCTAGAAATGTTTTAGTCTGGGTCGGCAATGCGGCATTTTATAATAGAATGTGGCTAGGATGAAGCATTCCATTTATTACGGCATACCAAGTATTGTACTCGTAGATCATTTACGTGAAGAATCAAAAGAAATAAAGAACAAATCCTTACGTAAAATAAGGACGACCTTCATTAAACAGCCTTCAACACCAATTACTGAAATCTAGCTAGAATTTTGACCCAAACATTTTGATGTCAAAAGTTTTGGTAATATACACCGACAACTTTAAATGGCAGACGCGTAAAGTTGTCGATAGGTACTTGGTTTTTGCTTTATTTTTCTAATGCATCGTTTCCTTCGACCTCTTTATTCCCAGGTTGCACGTGCTGCATGCATGCATTCGAGATAATTTCCGCAGTTTATGCAGTCCTAGTCCCTCGGACAGTATGCCGTGCCCTCGTCTCGTTTCCACATTCTCTGGCCGGAGCGAAGTGCTCTTTCGTCCTTGCTCGTAGTACATTTGTTGTCCAATTTGCATAATACGTGAGTTCGTCGATTCTAGGGTATTTGTGAGTATTATTGTGATTTTACGGAGACGAAATCTGGCTACGAATTGAAATATTGTGGCATTGTAAGCGATTTTCCATCTTCAGATTTCTAGAATTGCTACAAAATTATGATAACTAACAGTTATCTTACCTGATTGAGAATGAAACTTCCTAAATTAAGAGCTTAATCAGTAATGAAAGGCATACAGTCTCCGGCACCACTCAATTAACAATTACTTAGGTCACACCCGCGTTCGCTAAATACAAGGAATACAGCCTTCAATCCTCACGTAAAACAGAAAGCTTTGTTGTAATAGAATTGATATAATAATATAGATCTTGATCTTGGACTTGATAGCAGCGTACTTGCGAAAGATTTTCCCATAGCAATGTAGGTGATAAATATAATATTCCTTGTATAAGGACCCTTAGTATGCTGCGCAGCATCTCAGCTGTTTATGATAATGCATGCATGCCACCGTGTAGTGGTCCTCGTCACTCCGTGCCCTTTTAAGTACTCTTGCATAAGGAGCTTAGATAACAAGGTGTGAGATAGAAAAATAATAGTGTGGATTTTGAACAACTCCACTTCGGAGACTCAATCTTTTAGATTTTTTTATCGACAGTACCGACCTACTAACGGTACTTAGTGAAAATAAATTGATCGCTGTTGAGGTTGAAACATGTTTCAACAAATAAATAAAGTTGAATTTGCATTAAATGAAAATTAAGCTCATTAGTATTCGTCCAATTAAAGCTGACATGGCGCACTTACGACAAGGATCGCTTATCAAAGGAAATCGAACCGAAACGCATTGCGCCATTTGTGCCTTGAAAGCTGTTTATTTAAATTTTATTTGGAGTTACGAGTTTACAGAAGGAGAATACAGAACTCTTATTAAAATATCTAGAAGAGAATTAAAGATATGTGGTGATGATTTTGGTTTACCTGTTGAACGTCGACGTCAGGATACCGTCACGATTGTCGTGGGTTCAACTCCTACAACGAGCTTGAGCTTTCGGTGACGCAAAATATCGAGAGGAAAATCTGTCGCCAATCACCTATCAGTATGTTTCGGCAGTTGCACTTGAGAGCCAGTTGCCTTCGGTCGGCAACACGTTGGAAATGCCTTTGATATTACTTAAGTCCATAGGCCTGCTTATCAGACTTCTTACACAAAAAGTCTAATTCCTCTGTTATTTCCAAAGTTCTTATTATTAACAAGATTTTTTGATACTGAATAGTATCCTACTTTTGAACAACTCTCAAACATCGATTTCATTATAGGTAATATGGCACGCCGTTCGGCTCGAAAGAAAATCAGAAGAAATTATTATAAAAAAAGTTTCGCAGATAAGTTAGCAGACAGTACATTTCTTCTTCTGGAAAAGTTCTTTAGGACGTAACTTTACCATTTTTTTTATCGTAAAAATATGTTTTGGACTCCATAATGTTTTCAGAAGTTTAATCAATCCTACTAGTCTTACTAATATTATATTAAATGTGAAAGTTTGGATGGATGGATGGATGGATGTTTGTTACTCATTTACGCCAGAACGGCTGAACGGATCTGGATGAAATTTGGCATAGAGATAGATTATAGTCTGGAATAGCACATAGGCTTTCATCACGGGAAAAGGTAAGATCCCACGGGAACGCGGGTGAAACTGCGAAGGACAGCTAGTATTGACATAAATATAATATATTCTCCACTCTAGCAAGCTACACAGATATAAAATGCATTTAATCTCATTTTATGAGCTATGACATATAGAAAAATACGTGGTCGACAAGCTCCGGGCTGGATATTAATATTTTGACCTGGTATTTTAAGCCTCATAAAAGTGGCACCGAAAAGAATTGACCCTAAAGCAGCCGGTTAACAATAGCTCGTTTTCCAATTCCATAAGTGATTCACAACCTTCGCACAAATATGGCCGCTGAGACGCCTTATATGGTCGCAATGACATCATCAGGTGACGATGTCTTCACAGTTGTGCTACCACATAGAGCTTTTGATTGCAGCTGATTTCTTCACAATTCAAGAGCTTTTGTTGCTAATGGCCGAACCATTTTTAAGTTGAAGTAGGAAGTCACCGGATAGTACGTGACTCCCGTATATTTGGCTAATTTTTTTTTAATATTAGAAATATAGAACAGAATTACTGTACTCTAATGCAGGACAAAATATTTATTCTTCCCCAAAAAAAATTGGTATCTGGACTGGACCTAAATCTTTTTAAATTTAAATATTACATCCAGTCACAGAATAAAAAGAATTAATGCAACTTTTTTTTTTACTTCTGCGAATGGAAACATGATTTAGGTTATTGTATGAAGTAGAGATCTAGTCAAGATATCTAACAACATCAATGGATCCTTGATAAACTTTACTGTATCTATTACGCCTCTGAGGCACTGAAAGTATTAAATATAACCTCCTAGAACTTTCTGGATCACTCGGCAATATACCCCGAGGCAAGTCAAACTATCAAAGATGTCTAATGTAATAGTAAACTACACGTAGTTACTTGCATTAGATCGACGTCAAGTTTCATGTTAGAAGGTTCCCCTGACTGATAAGTTTACTGTTTCTTTAGAAGTGGGATAAGTTTACTGTTTCTTTAGAAGTGGGATGCTTGAAACTATGCGCCTGTATCTATCCTTTGAGTATACAATTTATGAAGAGCTCCTAATTAATACCTTAAGATAAATATTCTCTAAAGACCTAACTCAGAAAATCTTTTTAAGTACTTAGTGAAAACTGGGACCTTTTCACTACTTGCTAAAAAGCATTTATTCACGGCTTCATTATAAATAATTATTATGAATGTTGCATTTGCAATTTATTCTTACATTATTCGTGAGTAGGTACTTTAAAGTAATTATCATCTCGACCCGTATGTCTTGCCCCCTAACGTGGAGGAAAACGCGCGGTAGAAGCTATTTCTTTTTAAATTGGATAATATTATTAGAGGTTTTGTTAAAATTACTAGTTATCGCTGATTCTATAGTACCTATATTTTAATAATGGGCGCAAATAGAACGATTAATTACTGTTCTATATTAAAGAAAACACTTATAACAAATATTTAATTACTAATACAATTAATGGATAACTTAATTGTTAAAAAAATGAACATATAGTTTATTTCTAATTATCAAATAAAAGTCGCATTTATATCTAATTATAAAAACTAACCGACTGGCTTGATTAAATTTTATTCACCTCCTGCTGTATTGTTATTGAACCAATATTCAACCAAGAAATCATTTTTGCAGGTAATTAAACGCACAAGCCGCGTTCAAGCCATAGCACCATTTGGGTATGGTCCAAATGGCCTGACGCATCTGTTGGTAACTTGGTAAGGAAATACAAGCTCGCTCTGAATTATGTTCCAAAATTTAGAAGGCAACATTACATTAGACAATCTTTATAAGAACCATTCTATATTTGTCTTTGTACTTTATTTCTCCATGTTGAAAGTTTAAATAACACGCTCCCAAATCATTCTAATTACTTTAATGAATATTAATAATAATATGCGTTAATTAAATTTCAATTATATCACAATATTTATTAATGGACCTCATCATTAGCCTTTGAGACAGGTGGGCCTAAAACCAACGGTAGGTTGACGTGGGGAGATATGATTATCGGCCGAAACCACCGAAGCCGCCGCCATTGTTATAACCAGCTCCCTGGTTGTAGCCGGCTCCACCTTGGTTGTTGTAACCTCCAGCACCACCAGCGCCCGTGTCGTAGTTGTTCAGCCCACCGGCGTTATGGTCGGCAGAATGATGGCTATTTACAACCTGAAATTGGTGAAGATTGTCAGATAGAGCTAAATTGACAATTGTTACTTCTACCGTGGATGTTTATAGAGGTTAATGCTAGATGCCTTGAGGTCTTTTTTCTGCAGTTTTGCCACAGTATACAAGGAAAATATAGTAATAATATAATTAAAATCTAACCGAGTTAAAGTCGTCTTCCACGTGTCCCATGCTATGTCCTGCGTTCAAGCCACCGTTATGAAAGCCATTGTTTCCATATCCACTGTTTCCACCATACTGACCACCGGAGCCGTACTGGCCACCGGAGCCAAAGCCGCTGCCTCCACCACCACCAATTGGTAGTGGAATGAAGGGCTGAGCTGCTGCATGGATTGCCAGGGCGCAAGCCACGAAAGTGATCACCTGGAAATATAATGGATTAAAAGATGCAAAAAAGTGGCTATTATAACATGATCCAAGGATTTCATCAAATCCTACTAATATTATAAATGTGATAGTTTGTATGTTTGGATGTTTATTGCTCAATCACGCAAAAATAGCTAAACGGATTTTGATGAAACTTGGCACAGGTCGGAAACGGGAAAAGATAAGATTCCTCGGGAACGCGGGTATAACCGCGGGGCGGAAAACTAGTAACTGATAAGGCTTTAAATAAGATGTTAGTAAATTTTCAGGAGGCAAATGTCCCAAATAGATTGGTATAAAAGCAAATTTATATTTCACTAGCGACCCGCCCCGGCTTCGCACGGGTGCAATGCTGATACTAAATATACATACCTATTACAGAATGTCCTTATAAAACGTTTACAGCTTTTTTGTCATTAGACAATACAAACATGTTTTGTTTAGAGGTTACTCTTGAAAGAGCGACAAATTTATAGGCACGCGCCGCCGCATTAGAAACCTCTAAATTTATCAGTGTTTCGCTACTATATTATGCATGTATTATACATATAAACCTTCCTTAAGAATCACTCTATCTATTAAAAAAAACCGCATCAAAATCCGTTGCGTAGTTTTAAAGATTTAAGCATACATAGGGACAGACAGCGCAAGCGACTTTGTTTTATACTATGTAGTGATGACATAGACGAAATTGGCCAGTCCAAGTGAGACCGAAAGTAGCCTCACTTGTAGTTATATTTGAACTAATACAAAGTACGTTAGACTGAGGATAGTTGAGGTATGTTTCGGTTGATCATAATTAAATTCAAATTCCAACTTGCCAACTTGGCAATATACGAAGATACTCAAGATTTATGGTCTTAGATAATTTGAGTATATTAAGATACTTTGGTATGTAGATGATTGAGTGGTTTAGGTCTTCCAAAAGTTGGAACGTGATGTAAATCGGTTTAATCTAATTTCAAGGGGTCCCATTCCCATATAAATTCGATGTTTAAGATGTAACTAAAAGTTCAATATCCATTTCCACGTAGAAGTTTAATAAACATAAAAGATGTTAAATGAAAAGACAGTTTCAATAAAGGAAAATGGTCGTATTATTTCAGTCATAAGCTGGAAGGGGAGGCCGTCCCATCCCAGCCGGCCCTCGACGTGATTACACCCATACCACCGGACTCAACTAACCATGAACGTTAGAATTGATGAGATAATCATGGAGAACATGGAAATTTGGGGAGAATTCTGGAGTAGGCGGCGTTGAATGCTTTAATAACGTCGGGTATTATGATTATAACAAATTTAGATTTAGAATAATAAAAATAGAAGGTAACTTACAATGCACTTCATCTTGATGATTCTTCGACACGCAACAAACTGTTCAATGACATAAAATGGCCAAACTAAATCTTATATAGTTGTTCGATAAGAATGCCATTAGGGTCCAGTTTGATGTTAATTGATATTTGATATGTAATAGACCGGTAACGATTGTGGGTTTTACGCAACGCATTCAACAAAAAGAACCTTTTTTGATTAATTAAAGGGAATTTAACAAAACGAGGGCTCATTAAGAAATTTCCTAATTAGTACTGACTTTGGGGAAATAACAAAATATTTATTTGACGGTGAATATATTTTGACGTCTCGCTGATTTTCTCTCATTTGTTCGTTCAGAGGCTTATGCAATTATACTATCTTAACCTTACAGTAACTTTATTTGTTTCTTAAAGAATTTCAGTAGCTTCATGCAAACAGTTAAACATTAGCTAGCATTATGTATTATGGAAAGTATAAAGTAAAACAAAAGCTAGATTTTGTACTTGAAATTTATTTATCAGACCGGAATAGTTAACAACCACCAAATATAGTTACTTACTCCGATGGCTCAGCGACCCGAAGTGAGTATTGGCATCCGACACAAGAAAGTGCCACTTTTCCGTGTCTTGCGGGAGCTCTCGCCAACTGTCGTCAACCGATAGCTCTATTGGACGTCCTAAGTATCGCTGGTTGGATAGGGTACAACAGGACCTGCGCGAGCTATCAGTTGACAACCCTAAAAATACCTGACAAAATTTCTCTGAACCCTACACTAGGATTCCCTGTGTTGTCCCAAATAACTGAAAGTTGTATCTTAGTAAATATTAAACATTTACTAAATTATGCAGAGAGTTTCATCAACATCCCTCCCCTTTATTGTCTGAAATATTGCTAAACATGCTCAGATGGCGGTTCTATTAGGATTTTTTCCCAAACAAGCATACGTCCCACCTCATGGTAAACATTGTACAGCTAGTCAATATTGTACGTTTCATCTGCTACATAATCCTTATCGTTACAGAAAAGTTTAGCTCCATCTTCATCTCAAATTACCATTTAAAAAACATCACAGTGTACTTTATTTTCCTTGTTAATCGCCTTCATCGGCTACCCTAATTATAAATCTGCATCATTATTGGTATTACTTTATTTTTCTCCGAGGACGTATTAAAAATGATGCGGATTCCTTTAGTTGAGTAATTAAGAAGCTCCCCTTGAAAAATAGACGCCATCTATAGAATTTCAAGCGTTTAATGATCTGGTTTAACGAGCTATTGATCGCTTCACGTCCTACGGATTATTTTACGGATAAGATGAGGTTCCTTATCGACAAATAATGTAGAAATAAACATAAAAGCGTGCCAGAGACAATGTTTACTGGAGAAAATTAATATTTTCATAATCTTTTGAAATGTTTGTTGTTTAATGGAACGCTTTGGGTGAATCGAATTTGTTCATGATTTCACGGTATATGTACTCGACTTTGATTTGGATAATCACATTCTTGGAAGTGATACTGTTTCAGCGTTGAGGAAAATTACTAAGAATTACAATAATTCGACAAGTCCTTGAAGATATGTACCTACTCATTTACAATAACCACTCACATACATAATGAGTCGAATCATTGAAATAATATGAATCCATTCGTAATGAATTGTAATGCGATACCTATACATGACATCATTGTAAATGCATAGTGAAAGTAATTTATATATGTTAAACCTATTACAACAAATATAAATTTACTTAATTATTTAGGTAGTTATGGAAACGGCTCTCTAATACCATAGACTAAGGACAAAAGAAACATAACTTTTTTGAGGAATTTTCCACAATTCAATTACAGGTGGTTTTTTATATGTAAGGATATTGTAATCATTTTGATCACTTTTGTTTTCTTAATAGTAATAATTTAAAAAAAACTTCTAAATCTCTAATATTATTTTCATCGATTTTTTTATAAAATATTACGAAACTTATCGTTATATTTGGATCCGTAACTAGTTGTCTTTCACGATCGTTAACTGTTTTTCACTGAGCAAAATTAAATACCTTTTTATTTTGCTATTTTAGGTGAAGATGTGGCTGAAAGTGCTTAGGACACAAGCCTAGATGGGACTTTACCGGTGACAGTTTTTCAACTAGCTAGAGCAACAAAAAGCCAGGTTTCTTCAAGATGTTACGTAACCTATCTAACAAAGACTATTTTGATAATAGTACCCAGTACTATATCACTGTTGGGTCATTAATAATTCCGGGAACTTAATTCACTCGCATGGGGTTCCTCTATTAAGGAAATTAGTACGTAATTCGATAGCATACATTAGAATATTATAGGTAGCTACATGAATTTGATATGAGGACTGGCATTTAATATGCCACGATGTTGCGTTGTTTTATGTTAAATCAAATATTATATGATAGCTTGAGTTGGCGGCGTTGGTCGGATTTGTAACTCGAAACGCAATTTCTGGAATTCTATTAATTTTTTAGGTGAATGAGCGCCCCTGAAATGGATTGATTATTTATCTTCATTCTTTAAAATTTACCGAATTTGGCTTATGATTCACAGAAGACAACTTATTTTGTCACATTAATTGAAGAAATATTCCACTGATACATCTCAACTAGCTGTCCCGCGCGGTTTCACCCGCGTTGCCGAAATACTTTTTCTATTCCCGAGAAAAAAGTATCCTATCATATTCCAGGATACAATCAATTTGGCCAAAAAATAATCAATACTGCCGTGAAGATCGTGGGTTAACCTACTTACAGAGTCCGTTCGGTGAAGGAAAACATCGTGTGGAAACCATAGCGCGGTGCTAGTGTACTTTGCACTATCAAAACGCCTTAACGGCATTATGCAACACTTCGCAATGTTCAATTACTTAACAGCAAACTAATTACCGACCCAATGCACTCAGCAATAAGAACACGCTGCAACAACAGAACCAATACAAGGAGCTAGTCTTCTACTTTTCTCGGAAAAAAGGCAAACTTAATTCTAAATTATCTCACCCTTTTCCCGGGAAACCGTCTCTGCTTAAACTAGTTAAATGAAATTGTAGTGCTCGCTTCTGTACAGTTTTCTTGGATGTTTGGCTTTAATTTTGAATAGCTAGAAAATCTTAGGTTATTTTTTATGGTATTTGTTTGTCGACAATCTTACGACGGTAAATGATGAGATCCAAAATGACAAGAAATATAAGTAAGAAGAAGAAGTGAGAAATATTTTTTGTAAAATGATTCTGATTTATGGTATCCAAACGCAAGCGAAGTCATGAACCAAATGTAGTACGTAAATAGGCAATGAAGGCCAAGATAAAGTAGTAACCCAATTATTTGTAAGTACGTTTGAGAGGTCTCGATCGAAGTATCTTAAAAGATATACGGGTGGTTTCTGTTTTAGGCTGGTACCTAGGTACTCGTATATTCGTTTACTAGATTTTCTTTTATCAGATTAGAGAAATTGAGATCACATTTGTGCCTTTATCAGCTACCAATAGTCGAAATTGATTTAAAGTGGAATTATTAACGTGACCACAAAAAGTTAAATATGTTTCCATATAAGTCGCGGATTACCGTATTTTTTGATGTTTGTTGCTTGCTCAATTACGCAAAAACAGCTGAATGGATTTCGATGAAACTTGGCACACAGGTAGATCATTTCCTGGAATAAAACATAGGATAATTTTTATCCCGGGAAATGATAAGATAAGATTGTCTGAATTTTCTAGTAACTGGAAACGCTGACTAAATAATACCTATGTGCGCACTTGGACGCTACGAAAAGTTCCTTTAAACTTATAATTTTAAAGTTAATTATCATGAAGCACGCTTGGAGGTGCTGTAAAAAGAGTAAAGAACGCTTTTTAAGTGCAATTTTGTTAGGAGCCCTCATTTTTAATACCGTACGGAGAGTTCATTTTGAGTGTAATTAACACTCCGCCGCTGTGGGCGGGAACAACGGACCGTTTAACCTGTAGTAATCATTTAAACCGTATTTATGTCGGCATTATCATCAATATGCTTTAAGCTGAATCATCATCAAGGAAATGCAGCATTCGCGGGATTTCCTTTTTTTTTTTTTTATATTCGATAGGCTTGTGTTTGACCACAATCTCACCATGGTAAGTGATGATGTGGCCGAAGATGGTAAGCACACAAAGCCTAGATGGGAACTGGCTCTCAAGTGCAGCTGTCGGAACACACCGATAGGTGTTTGGCGACAGATTTTCAACTTGAGGGTGGTAGCCAGCCAGTCGGGTACTACAAAGTACCCTACCACCGTGCTATGGTTTCCTCACGATGTTTTCCTTCACCGAAAGCTCAAGCTCATTGTAGGATTCGATCCCACGACCTTCGCCGCGGCATTCGACGTCACTTACCACTGAGCTATCATCGCCTTAATCTTATCCTTTGAAATATTCTTCTCGAGGTTTCACCACAGAAAGGCCAGAGGAAGTCACCCCTCTAAGATACAAAATGAGTAGTTCTCCGAGGAAATCCTGATGATTGTATGATGCCATGGTCACTTGTGTTACAGTTTTCATCACTCTGCCGACGTTATTTTTGCAAATACTAAATTACTTGTTGCCAGCGACTCAAGTTCTTAGTTTATATGATAAAACAAATTCCTCCTACCGCGTCTGTCTGATTCGTACATAAATTCTAAAATTACTGAACGGATTTTCCTACGGTTTTTACCAATGGACATAATCGTTCATGGAAAGGTCTAGGTGTAGAAATAGTTAAGGTTTTGTGTAAATTGGCTGAAATATGTCGATGATTGTCGCGTAAACCAATTATTAGAGCTATACATATATCCTGATACGACACTACAACAGAAAAAAAGTGTAGGCGAATATGCTCTGCTACCCTTGCGAAGCCGGGGCAAGCCGGGGTGGGTCGCTAGTTAACACTAAAAAGATAGTTTGTAAACGCGCTGCATTTTTTCAAGATGGCGGACAGTCTGGTATGCCAATTAGTTTACAAGCTCTGATGATTAAAAAATAACATCGATAAATTTGATAGCTGTAGTAAAATGTGTGTTTTTAATAAAAGGCGCACAAAATTATTCCAGCGCCAGACATTTATATTTACTTATTGAGAATAATTTAATTTATGTACCTACAGCTGTTTTTCTATTTTTTTTTAAATATAAAATGGAATGCAACTGAATAAACTTCTAATTTAGTATGTTTGCTAAGTTTTCAAACACAATTACTATTTACTTATTCAAAACTAGTAAATGTATTTAAGAATAATATTTAAAAATAAATTATCAAAATGTATTTAAGAAGTAATGAAAAAACTTTGTATTTGTTAAGTTTATGAACGCAACCTAATATGTTCTGTATAGTAACACTGAGGGCGCTGCTCTCTTCCCTTTCCCTATTGTCGTGTCATGTCTGTCTGTGAGTCAAGTCAATAAAACACGTTTGCAATTTTGTCCGAGTTTATTTTGAATATTAACAAAAATATTACCAGTATTTATTTTATTTTTTTACTAGTTTTTCGCGTCCCCGAGGGATCTTATCTTTTCCCTGGATAAAAAGTATCCTATTTTTTATTCCAGGATATGATCTACCTGTGTGCCAAGTTTCATCAAAATCCGTTAAGCCATTTTTTGCGTGATTGAAGAACTAACATCAACACTCACAAACATACAAACAATTCTCGTTTATAGTATTAATTACATTCCTCAAGTTATGGCATGTATTTGTATCAAATCAAACAGATCTCCAATATACCCAAAACAAATATATTTATTCGGGGAATGTGACGCTGCAGTCAGGATATGATTAGCTCTAACGGCCCCCGAAATAAACACGACCGACTCAGTCATTGATGGGTTGTCTCCGTTATCTAGTTAGAGACTACATACATATAGGGACTTGCTTCAAGTGTCAAAAAATCATACTAAATTGGACTAGAATTTAGAAATTTCGTTGCTGCACACGCGTCATACTTGTGGACAGGTGATGCTTGTGGGGGCTGGTCTGCTTGAGTTTGTTGTTTACTGAATCACTCGTAACTAAATTCAATTTCTTTATTCCTTTTTTGCCGCCATAACCCACATATATTATCAGTAAGACTATAATAATATAAATAATTATAAAATGTAATAGGTCTAAGTTGCTTTTTTAAAAAGAGTAATTGCTGAGTTTATTGCCGGCTCTTCTCAGCAAAAGCAACCTTCCGAACCGAGCGTTAGAATTTAACATGAATCAAATTGACGATTAAAAATACTTGTATGAGTTTACTTAACAAAGATATATTTGAGTTTGAGTTTGTCTCAAGACTCGAGCATAGCATGTTTAAAGTCTAGACTTAAGGGTAAGACTAATAAGATATGATAAGATTAACGAAGATAATTTAGTATATATCTGAGTTCAGCTCCATACAGTTAGCTGAGGTAATGTCTGTGGCTCTGTACTATTTCGACGAACCAGCGTAGAGTAGAGTGTAAACTACCAAGTTGGACTTGAGTTATTAATGACTATCCAGATTTCAGACCAATGGATGCTAATGGTTGCTAATGAGCAAACATTATGTTCCAGAACATTCGGTAATGTTTCCGAGGGAATTAAACTTCTGCTTCGGAAACTGTTGGATTGCTTTAGGTTAAGGTTTCACTATTATTGTAGCTGGTATTTTTACATGTAAAATGTCATACCTACTGTAATTTAGATTTTTGCGGCTACCGAAGCATGAAACTCAAACTTAAAACTCATTTATTCAGTTTAGGTCCTGGTAAGGCACTTATGAACGTTACAATTGACTCTACCACCGATTCAACATACACTTAAACTGAGAAGACTAGCAAGAACCTCAGCAAGAATTTTTTTTAAATTTATTTTATGTTGTTTCGCTGTTTCGTGTTCTATTTCCAAAGAAAATATCGAACTCTGTAAATATGGTGGGAATACAAAATGATACCGTACTACATAATGTACCTACTTACATATCTGAGCAGCCCTCACAAATATCAATATTAAATGAATAACAATTAAGTTTCCTTTTAACTGAATAAGTAATATCATTTTAGGGGTCGAATCCCTTTTCAATTATGATCGGGTTGAAGGAAGCAGAACCTGCAGAACCTACCTGATTTCAGAACAAAGGCCCAAATATTTGAAACACGAATGAATTTGACTCGGCCCCCGTAAAGTTTGGACGTGTTGCTAAATTAAATATTCTATTTTTCGGTTGCCACTGCATGAATATTTAAATATAACCTTACCTATCGAAGCGTGGGCTGTCAAAATGTCGGCGAGTTAACGCTTTTATTGTACCTAATTATTGTTCATAAGTAAGTTGCAATGCATTATGTATTATGCTGTCTTGAAGGATTATTTTCTTTTTAGGGTTCCGTACCCAAAGGGTAGAAACGGGACCCTATTACTAATTCTTCGCTGTCTGTCCGTCCGTCCGTCTGTCTGTTACCAGGCTGTATCTCAAGAACCGCGATAGCTAGACAGTTGAAATTTTCACAAATTATGTATTTCTGTGCCGCTATAACAACAAAAACTAAAAATAAAATAAATATTTAAGGGGGGCTCCCCATACAACAAACGCTATTTTTTGCTCTTTTTTGCTCGATATCAATAATGGCAACAGGTACGCACTTGAAATATTCAGAAAATACTCAGTTGTATTTTTACATTAATAATAAAATTAAAATAAAATAAATATATAAGGGGGGCTCCCATACAACAAACGTGATTTTTTTACCTTTTTTACGGAAACCTTCGTGCGCGAGTCCGACTCGCACTTGGCCGGTTTTTTGATATAAGACGAGGGAACTGATTTTTGATGTGATGCATTAGTTAATTTTTACGACGCTTCTAAGAATAACGATTTAGGTTTCAAAACAAGACTAATGTTCTAACCGAATGCCTATGCCTAAAATGTTTACTAACGGTCCGGAGTGCTTTACGCAACTGACGTCATAGAAACTGTTTCCAGAAAATGCTATACATTTGTTAGGGTCCGAAAGTTCCTAAATACTAGTTTATTATATTCGTGAGTAATATTCAGGGAATTATTTCGGGAGACAAACAATGAAAGACCGCAACTTAACTTATAAATGCACATATGAAGCACATATGTGCATTTATGAACATTTTATTATTGTAGGTAAATATATATCCTGGGACATTCTTCACACACGACCACCTGATCACAAACTAAGCAGAGCTTGTACTATGATAGATATACTACATATACTGCGTTTTTGAGAGCTTTCTCTTCCAAAATCTTGACACGCATTTGTGTGTTATGGTTAAGTCATCGATAAAGAAGAGTTTACGAGCAAATAAAATCCCCTTGA
This sequence comes from Ochropacha duplaris, assembly GCA_951361185.1. Taxonomy (NCBI): domain Eukaryota; kingdom Metazoa; phylum Arthropoda; class Insecta; order Lepidoptera; family Drepanidae; genus Ochropacha; species Ochropacha duplaris. The sequence goes on along the minus strand of OX592715.1, from coordinate 348,648 downwards.
AACCTACATACATTCCCAAGTTCAGACGAAACAAAGCATGACGTCACATCCCACCTATCACAAAACAGGACCTCCCCACAATGACAACAAAATAGTAAATGGAAAACAGACAATACAACTGGGGCCGGGAGTGGGGGGAGGGGGGGTACAATCTGTAAGATTAATGTCGGTTGCGAACTGTGCCGGGGAAACTGGGAAATCAAATATTTTGCGAGGTATATTACAGTATTTATGCTTTGGAATGTACGGCTTGATAGAAGACGTTGTTAATTGATCTCTTTTGTTGTGAGGCGATCTAGAAAATATCTGTAATCTTCAGGGATTTCTGAAAATGGAATATTATAAAATGGGACCTTGTTCTGTTATGTTGAATCTGTTATGTGTATTAGAGACTATAGCACTGTGGTAGGGGGTACTTTTATAGTTCCTGGCTGGTGTTCCGGCAGTTGCACTTCAAAGCCATTTTCATCTTCATAAGTCCGGCAACACATTAGCAGTCCCTCGGGTATAGCTAATGCCTTTATGCGACGGTAGTCACTTACCATCAGGTGACCAGCCAGCCTGCTTGTCAGACTTGAGACGTTTTCCGTAGGGAATACAGCATAGGTTTACCTACAGCAAGATTGAGTAGAATGTTTAAAGACCAGAATCAACTGGCGTACTTAAGGTTACTTGTGTCCTTTTTGAAACTATTATGGCGATGATAGCTCAGTGGTAAGTGACGTCGGATACCGCGACGAAGGTCGTGGGTTCGAATCCTACAATGAGCTTGAGCTTTCGGTGAAGGAAAACATCGTGGGGAAACCATAGCACGGTGGTAGGGTACTTTGTAGTACCCGACTGGCTGGCTACCACCCTCAAGTTGAAAATCTGTCGCCAAGCACCTATTGGTGTGTTCCGGCAGTTGCACTTGAGAGCCAGTTGCCCTTGCCCTTAAGGCATTGTAATATGGTGTACAACACGTTGGCAGTCCACCTGGTATTGCTAATGTCTATAGGCGACGGTAGTCACTTACCATCAGGTGACCCGTCTGCCTCGTTGTCACTAGTGACATAAAAAAAAATGCAAGAGTACTATAGTACAATTCAAATTATACACATTTCTAATTAAAACTGTTCATTGTTTCAGGTAAATTCATCACATCATGTCAATTTACACAAATTAGACTTTCGACATAACAGTAAGATTAATGAAATTAAGGGTTTTAAATTTTAATGACTAGTTAAGGTCTCTTTGGCTTCCATTTTCTCCCGCGTATACCTATTAGTGTAGGAATTTTCTAAATCAAGACGGTCGTTTCGGAGATTATCTCCTACATCCAACATTTTACAAACTTTACCTTTTTATATTATTACTGCACTCTAACTTTTATTATACATATAGCTATTGAACCCTGTTTTACCTTACCCGTGTTCCTGGGATATAATATAGTCTAACTAGTGGACCCGGCAGACGTTGTCCTGCCCTGAAATTAAAACAAAACTTAGAACCCGATTCCAGCGCCATCTACCGGGTCCAATATTGTTTTCAAATCATCGAGGAACCCATTGAAATACACACACAAAATTTCATCCAAATCGGTCCTGTTACCATACTCCTCCGAAACGGCTTGACCGATTACTCAAATTACTAAAATGGCTATTAAAAAATAAGGGTTGATCGTAGAAGAGTGAAAATTGGGGATTGTATGTATTTTTGTATGTTGTATCATAAAAAAATAGAAACCATTAGAAATTTTGTCTCAAAAATAAAAAATAAAAATTTAGGGGTGGACTACCCCTAACATTTAGGGGGATGAAAAATAGATGTTGGCCGATTCTCATAGATACCGGATAAGCACAAAAAATTTCATCAAAATCGGTTAAGCCGTTTCGGAGGAGTATGGCAACGAAAACTGTGACACGAGAATTTTATATATTAGAAGATATATCACCCTCCGATCCATAGACTATGTTTTTGCAAAAAATCACGTTGATCCATCGCTGCGTGATTAAAGACAAACCGTCAAACTCATTTGCATTTTTAATAAGATAAGTATGATGAGTGAGTGATTCAAAAGTTAGTCATAAAAGTCAGCAGAATCACCTGTATCAAACCTTGTGTATTTAAGACAAATGTTAAACATCAGAACTTATGAAGTTGAAGAAGGCTCCTGGCCGCGGCGCGCGCGGTCCGTAATCTGACCACAACAGACGATTCGACACTCATTGCTATTGTGGTTGTGACAGGCGCTCACTGTTTCACAACGTGTTCATTCCAGCGATGGAATTTGGTGTTGAAAATATAAACCCATATTTGTATTACAACTTGAATTTTATTTTTGACTAGTATTCCGCCCCGCGATTTCTCTCGTTTTCCCGATGGATCTTAACTTCTTCCGGAATAAAGGATATGATCTACCTGTCACAGATACACAGGTAACCTGTGTGCCAAGTTTCATCAAAATCCATTCTGTAGTTTTTGCATGAAAGAGTAACAAACATCCATACAAACATTCACGTTTATTAGTTTAGTAGGATGTTTAATTTGTTGATTCTACAACGATATTATGGGTACTAATGTCTTTTTAATTTATTTATACATGGCATGCAACCATAAGGCAACCATGCATCTGTATCGACTAAAACTAAAAAAATGTTGGGCCAAGAAATAAAATAATGCCTCTAATAAAACCTAATTGAGCAATCATTTTCTACACTCCTATCATACCTAGCAGTTATTACTGAAAGCTGATAACGCCATGATGAATAAACACCGTTCATTCACCTTCACCAAATCTTATAGTAATTTCTGCAGTATAAAATGGTATAAACAAACTGTCAGTCATTTGCTACGGTCGGGCCACGAAACCAGCGAACATATACACGTAGCGGGGCGGGACTGGACCGTGCAAAATGGCCGCTCGTAAATAACGCACCGCGCTTTGTTATCCCGGAAATTATCGTTTGTATAAATATTTATGGTTTTAAAAGTGACAATTTATTGTTGTAAGATTTAATAGAGACAACACAGTTAAGTGTCACAGTTGACCCGTTTTATTTAATAATTTTATTTACAGACTAAATATTTGTTTATTAGAAAACTATGTACCTATTCAATAATTTTCAAATGTCACCTAGAGCAAACTTTTTAGACAAAGAGCCAGATTCCAGAAAAATATCGACTGTTCGGAGGCTCAAAGAGCCGCAGTTTTCTGTTTTAGGTTTTTCACTGTATTCCAAATTTTAATAGGACTGTAGTGAAATGTAGTAAACTGTGTTTGGGTTCGAAATAAAGACAATTATTTCGCTCACGGTATTTACGTAATATTTGATTTCATATGCACCAAAATATGATTTTGAGGGGAACTTGAAGAGCCGCAACTGACCCTTCAAAGAGCCGCATGCGACTCGCGAGCCGCGGTTTGCCGTCCCCTGACCTAGACTACTAGAAACTGCATTACTGCGTATTAATCAAAATTCTTTCAAACCATTTTTACAATTAAAATGATCAAGATACCAATTAATTCCATCAATAATTAAATTGTAATTTTAAACTAGGAAACTGGATTACTGTTGATTTGAACAAATCATTTTTCCATTAAAAAGTACCAAGATACCAATTAATTCCATCGATAATTCCAATTTACTACCTCACCCGCTTCCGTATAATTCTATAAATAACCGCTAACCTTATAGCCCCATTTGCAGTCCATTGATGGCATCTCATAAGCGTATCTTTGTAATTTATAGCGGGGAGGAGCGATGTAGATGACTTTTATAGACCGTTGCCTTTTGACTGGTTTTGATTGATTAGCCGATTTGGTGGGGAGAGATTTTAACGAGATTTCCGGCTCTTTTGGAGTCGTCCTTTGATGGCCAATGAATATTTAAAGGAATGCATTTGCTGTAATGGATTTTTCAGCCAAGTTTTGGAACATAGAACTAATTACCGCTCCGTGAGTTTTCCCGCGATAAAAAGCCTTAGTTGCTCTCCACTATATCTAATGGCGATCCGTTGCTGCGTTAGCGTTACGGCATGAAAGAAGGACAAACCAACACACGGAAACGGGTTTATTTTCGATTAACTCGTACTATTAATGGAGTAAAAAGATTCTCGTTGTAATAACAGGCCTTTAATGTTTATTTATAACGAGATCCTTAGCAAAGTTTGTTTGCGGCTTGTTACGATATTATGGCAAAACCTAATAGTTGTTTTAAGTTACCAAGATAGCAAGATACTGTACAAGTTCTACGTAAACCTAGGTGGATTATTATAATAGCTAAACTTGAATCAAGTCAAGTAAGTGAAGCGTAGTAAATAACGCGGTTTAATTACTACATAAAATATGATACTATGATAACTCAGTGGTAAGTGACGTCGAATACCACTGAGTAATGCCTTAAAGGCGAACTGGCTCTCAAGTGCAACTGTCGGAACACACCGATAGGTGCTTGGCGACAGATTTTCAACTTGAGGGTGGTAGCCAGCCAGTCGGGTACTACAAAGTACCCTACCACCGTGCTATGGTTTCCTCACGATGTTTTCCTTCACCGAAAGCTCAAGCTCATTGTAGGATTCGAACCCACGACCTTCGCGGCGGTGTCCGACGTCACTACCTCTGAGCTATCATCGCCTTAAAAGTTTGCCTTTAAGGCATTGTAATAAATAAGGTGTACAACAAATTGGCAATCCCCAATGGTATTGCTAATGTTTATAGGCGACGGTTGTCACTTGCCATCAGGTGACCCGCCTGCCTCGTTGTCACTTGTTGTGAGTGTCATAAAAAAAATAATAAAATTTCATAAAAAAATGTTTAAAAAATTTGGTTAGGTGTCCATTAAGCTCTGGACTTTATTTTGGCCTCTGTTTTTTTTTCTATTTTATATGATGATGTTTCATGCAATGTCTTATTTGTTGCCAGAAATTTTACGAACTAAATTTTACACTTAAGTTACGGAAATATTCGCTCAGTTATCGCCATTGGTTTCATTCCTAACAAAGCCCGTAAATATACGCAATTGAAATAAATGTTTTCACTATATCACAACGAAAATGTATTTGTACGTTACCTGTATTAATGTTACCTAACGAGCGAATGGCGTGATGTACACTGGTAAAAATTAATAACATTATACGTCGGTGTATACCTACGTGTTTACGTGTCGAATATCGCCGAAACTGCCCTAGTATTGATTATAAGACAAAAGTTACGTACCTAATACATTAGCGACCAGTGCCTAATATTGTAAGGCGGTTATTAAAAAAAAAAGCCACAAAGCATTCCATCCGTTTCAAAACAGTAAGTACTTTAACCCTATCGAGCGTGCGTATTAAATACGGCTGTTATTATCGCAGCCGGGTATAAAATACCCTTGCCGGCTGCCGGCTGCCGGCTGCCGGCTGACCCCACTCAACTTTATTATGACATTTTTTTAATATCTCAGTATTGTCGAGATGAGTGGAAGATAAGGGTTGAAGATTTTAATAATACTGAATTATTAAAATCTAAGAACACCGGCCATTGTAAAAGCTGCCGTATTAATTTGAGTAATTACTCAAGTCCACATTGCACGTTTAAATTTTTCCAAGTTTACTTTTCGTTATAGAACATTGTTTTACGCAGGCCTCTCTCACGGGAGACTCATTTCGGTCGACTAAATCTGGGAGCAAAAACAAGATAAAATAATATATGACGCTAGATTATTACCATGGTAATTTTTTATGTTGAAATTTTATTAATAATAAACGAGTAAATGGTTATCAGTTATCTGGTTTCCATAGGTAGATACTAAAAGTTTTGATTAGTTTGGGATCAGGTGGATTGATTAAAACACGAGAATAACTTTCATATTATTTCAATCAAAATACATTTTCGATGAACTCATTGTTCAAGGATCGACTGAAATGCTTCACCCGTCAACTGGATGAAGTCAAACACTCTGAACTCCTCGAACTGTACTTGCTTTCCATAAACCTTTCAGGCACCGCACAAACTCTATCAAGTGTCAGACGATATTTTTATCCAATTTTGATAAACTTCCAAGGGTTTCCTTCAGAATTGATTTTAAATTCATTGACTTCCCGCCGAGTGGTCCCGTGGGAGTATACTCTTAACTTCCAAATCGAAATGTTTAATTTAAGTTTAAACGGTGTTAATTGTCGGTCGATTTATAGACGATATTGGTAATTAACTTTATTTAATGAAGAATTTTAAAATAATGTAACTAACTACTTACATCATAAATTAATAAACTGAAAAACGTTCTTATTTGTCAGTTGACCACTTGCTGTGACGTCATTAGCGTTGAAACCGTTGTAAAAATTCGTCACTTCACTGATACTTGATTTGGCTCAGCGGTATAACGTTTGGCTTTTCTAAACAAATGGAACGACCGACGTAGGATCGATTCCCGCATGCAGCACAGAGTGTTGTCTTTTTCAATAGATAACTCGTCTGCAACAACATGCTATATAATAATGGAAGATAATTTACGCAGATTTCATTTGAGAAAGCTGAGTTGTGTACACTTCCTACATTTATTTATATTTCTTTTTAAAGCCTATGACGTCATGAAACTTTAGTGTTAAGTATATGACAATATTTTATGCTTTATTGTTTACACTATAAATTACATTTGAAAATCACATGACGGTTATTAGGGTTCCGTAGGGGTAAAAACGGAAACCCTATTATTAAGACTCTGCTGTCCGTCTGTCTGTGTCACCAGGCTGTACCTCATGAACCAAATATTAAAAAAATTAAACTCAAAAAAACACCACATAATTTGTACGGAACCCTCGATGCGCGAATCCGACTCGCACTTGACCGGTTTTAAAGAAATAACAATACCTAAACGAAAACAATTAAGGCGGTTTCATCGCATACTTGATAGTACCTACTTGAAACATACTAAACTGATTAATACACTACGTAAATATTATCTAATATTTATGTTAGTAAATCTGTGTCATCCATTATAATAGATTGCGATTTGCATATTTTCTTTGTTAATAAAAAAATTACATTCTCAATATCGCAAAACGTGATGGCTACTTGAGTCTAAATCTAAAACATGTCTTCCCTTCTTATTAGTTTTCATGCTTGTCGTATAATATATTTAAAATGATCGAGCTGCAGTTATTTCCGACAAGCTGTCCACGCTGCGCTCCTTTGAATTATATATCCGTTTAAAGCAATAGTCGTGTCCTCGACCAATGAATAAGGTTGCCAACCGTTGATCAAATATTTTATTCACTCCAATACAGTAGCAGTAAAAATAAAATCAATTTCGTTCATCAATTCGCCATCGGGATCAGTTATCATAGTATTTTTTTAATTGAAGCTAGCTAGATTAGGCATCTAATGAGCTAAGCAGAGCTTGTATTAGTTAATCAGATACTTGTATTTTTTAAATAAACAATAAGATGGATTTTATGAATGTTGGAGATTGATTATTCGATTAGAATAAAAAATCCTAGTACCTACTTAATATTTATTTTGTACCCTAAAAATAATATAATTTAAATTAAATTTTCTCACACTGACAAAGCTGACACGAATATATTCAATGAATCCCATTGCCCAAAATAAAACAAATATGTATAGAAAAGAGAAGACCTCTGCGTTACCAATTCGGGGTCAATCGCACCCGCCTCACATCGCCGCGGCGTTTTAGTGTTATTACTTACGAATTCCCATGTTTGAGTTACGGACCATCGAGCCCGGAGCCCGGAGCCCGGAGCCCGGAGCCCGGCCGATGTCTTATATGGTAATAGGGTACTTAGGTTGGATCGTGGGGTGTTTGTCTTCGTCGATACTAGTTCAACATCGCGGCTTCTTCTAATAAGTTTGGATTGTTCTCGAATGTACACGTTGGCCGGTGTATTTGAAAGGGAATCCTTTTTTAAAAGATAAGGGTTACAATTAAACTAAAAACTAATGTGGGTTATAATTTTTTTTATGTATTTTTGTATTATTTTAAGAATAAAATTGTTAAACATTTGAAAAAAAAAGCCAATATAGACCTTGCTGAGTTTGACTTTGACTTTGAATTATAAATGTGTTGATTATATTAAGGTACTGGCAACATTAATTTATTCATATTTTTTTAATAAAAAGAACAAAGCTAATATCGCATCTCACAACACGCAAAAGATTAATAAAAATGACACCACTACGCCGCCATGTTGGCCGCCATATTAGTTTTTACGAAGCTCGAAGTTCTCGGCCAGTGTAAAATTACAAATTTGTGAGGACTGCCGTTACCCGCTGACGTTACGAGGATGTCTTCAAAGGCTGAAAAGAAAATTCCCTTATTTTATTCCAACTCTCCGGCGGCCTTTATGAAATTTGAGTCCTTTGTTTGTCGGAGGAAAATTTAAAATTCTTTGTTTTTCATTGTTGTTTTTATATGACCTACTAACAATATAGCCTGGAACACGTTAGCTGACTAAACTTAGTTATACTACCTACTTATCTAAGAGATTTCCCTCAAATACTGTCTGTTCTTCAGTAGCAACGTTTTTTTTATATAAGTCTTTAAAGTCTTCTATTTTTTACGTTTGCACTGACTTTTACTCGGTCGAATCTGACTCTGTATCTTTTATAAAAGCTTGCAAAATGCAAGTCATACCTACACATTTTCCGGGAAACCGTTACCTTCACGTCGTTGTATATAATAGGTACCTACATACGGGCCACACGCAAACAACGTAAAAGTTTTTTGCTGTGTCGGTCCTTTAGTACAAACAATTTACTTTAACCTTTTATAAAAGTAACTTATAACCTCAAAACCAATGTAAATAACAGCTTTGGTTACATGGGGTGCAGTAAACCCCAGTGGCTTAATTAGCTAAGTAACGGAGCATCGGCAGACGCAGGCTTACCGATTTGTATTACTGAAATTAATGTGCAACTATTTGAACTGTTGTATAAGGATTGGTCCGGTAATGTGCAACTATTTGAACTGTTGTATAAGGATTTGTCCGGTAATGTGCAACTATTTGAACTGTTGTATTAGGATTTGTCCGGTAATGTGCAACTATTTGAACTGTTGTATAAGGATTTGTCCGGTAATGTGCAACTATTTGAACTGTACGTCTACCATGACTTTACAAAAACCGCACACGCTCACGACTGCGTAAAATATTTGTATGGAAAATGTGCACAGCGCCACTAGCGGTCACGTAAAGAACTAAAATTGGTAGTACGCACCATGAGTCAAGTGATGGTTTACGTACACTCTAGTGTTTGCTCACATCGAGCAACGTTTCTTACTTCACACCGAATAATGCTGCCTCTTTCTAACTATACTGTAAAGGCAGAGTAAGTTATATACTCCCAAAAAATCTAAGTATTCAGTTATAACCCTGCTAATTGAAAACGTCATAGACGAATGCTCATTTGCTTTTATTCTTAGTGATTTTTAAATAGATATGGTTGTATACCGTCACCGTGTAGTGGCTCACTACACGGTGACGGTATACAACCATATCTACCGTGAGACGGAGCGTCGCGTCGTCCCGCTTGCTCGCTGCGCTGCACGCCCCGTCGTCCTTCAGTCGGTCGTGCGCACTAGGTCATGCGCATGTGTGTGTGTGTGTGCTGTGGTGTGTGTTTATAAACAATACGTTTGTAAATAAATAATACATAATGTACTTTAAATAAGTAGGTTTTTTTTATAGAAACATGTGTTTGTCTGTGAATGTTTCAAGTGGATGCTTATAGTTGAGGAATGTGGCTTAGGATTAAAATTGTATGTAAGTAATAGTACCTAAGTATTTATTCCTTTATGTAATTGTTCTCAATCTCAATAATATCACGGCCTATAAACCACACTGATATGCTCAAGTGAATTTCCAAACTAAAATATGCTAAATAACTTATTGCCCACATTATTTCAACTCAAACTCAAAGTCAAATATATCTTTATTAAGTAAACTAATTACAAGTACAACAAAATAACACTCAAATTTTATAAACTTTCATTAAAAACTACAAAGAGTAGGTATATAAACACTACGTAAACTATACGATCGAAGATCTCACGGTTCAATTTGCCCGTGAGTTACTTAACTATAATCGAGACGGTATTTCTCGATGACATCTGTCAAATTTGTGACTCACTGTACCGATATTCTAAAAGCAATGGATAAAAAACGTTAGTTACTAGCGTGTAGGAACAAGTTTAACCAAAAACTATTCGATGCGCGTTTCTCCGCTACCGTTTGATGTGTGTTTTTGGTGCCAACTCATGCTAGGGGCACTGTTGTATAAGGATTGGTCCGGTAATGTGCAACTATTTGAACTGTTGTATAAGGATTTGTCCGGTAATGTGCAACTATTTGAACTGTTGTATAAGGATTTGTCCGGTAATGTGCAACTATTTGAACTGTTGTATAAGGATTGGTCCGGTAATGAAGTGAAGAATCCGGTATCGGGATATTGGTTTAAACTTTTAAAGGGTACTTTTGTCATTTTTGCAAACGTCGAGTTAGTAATTAACACTAAAACTTTTCACACACTTTTTAAGACATCTTTAAAAGTGTGTGAAACCCAATTGATTTCATTTTACTTCACATGTATAAATATTGAACTTTTGGAAAACGCCACTGGTATTATTCAATAAAACTCAAAATGGACGAGTTTAATTAAAATAAAACGAAAACACAACACAACGTAATTTCGCAAGTTTCCGACAAAAAGTGTAAGGGGTATGTGAGTCAGGCCAGTTAATTTCGTCGCTTTTCTATTCTTTTTACTGTTATATACCTTCGTTAAGTAATTAATAGGTACCTATAGCTCGGGTAGTGTAGCGATAAGAAATTAAATATATGTATTTTACAGTCGTAACCGTTTCGCAAACAATAAACCCTGTGAGAAACTGTTCACTATATTTCCTTGGAAATACTTTAACTTGGGCTTAACCTAGATTTTATTATATTGTTATTAATTTTAGCTTAAAGTAAATATTAATTTATAAACATCAAATTTTTTATAACATTTATCGTTGAATAATAATTTATTTTGTAATTAATTCGATTCAGGTAGTTTCCTTGTTTGAAACACTTTTTTTTTTTACTTTGGATAAGCCTGTGTTTGACCCCAATCTCCGAAGTGCAGCCGACAGTGCAGTCGGACACACCGATAGGTGCTTGGCGACAGACTTTCAATTTGAATGTGGTAGCCAGCTATACGTATTACCATCGGTTCTGAAGCCAGCCCGCAACTGAAAGAACCAATTCCCAAACCTCTATGGTTTCCAAATGCACTGACGCGTTAAAAAGCTCCGAGACTCGAAATGAAATTAAATGTTCTGCCAATATTTACCAACCGACGTATAACAGGATAAAAAATAAAATTCATTTCGTTTTGTTTACTTATATCCTATTTCTGTCTGTTTGCACGTAAATAAACAATATTTACATACTATGGAGCTTGTTGAGACAAAATTCAGGTACAAGCCGTACAAGTGAAGTATTAACAATAAAAACGAATAACGTGCGTGACGTGGAGAATATATTTAATACATGATAAGCATGGTGGGTGCCTTAAGATGGAAATATAAAATATCAAGCACCGAATAGTTTGCGTCTAGATTCTTTGTTTACTACAATGAATTCATCGTTTTTTACTGCCATTTTCTCCCGCTAGATGTCGTGTTCTTTAACTGTCAAACAATATAGCGGATTGGATAAGAAAATATATTAGGGGGTCAATAGTTCTTAATTCAGTTTTCAAATTGGCTTCAGTCATCAAATAATTATGTACATAATAGTCGTATTTTTATGCTTAGAGATAGATTTTTGTACATTTTAATCTCAAATCGCAAAGCCAAGTATCAGCAGAGGTGCGTCATCTGTACTTTGGCTGTAGTTGTCAAACTCAAACCTATCAAATTTTAAAAGATAAAATATAATTTTTAACAAATTCCACACAGAATTTTTTTTAAAACCCTAACTCAATAATAAAGTCAAACGCCACATCCAAGCTTCATAAATCTTCAAACTAATCCAAAAACAAAAAAACAATTATGTCTATTCTGTGGCACACAACTAACTTAATCTTCATTTGAGAGGACTAAATACTGTCTGTCCCTTTCCAACTATCTCGAGATGATAGAGATAACACTTTTTTCGACACGCTAAAGTGGCCGACGTCGAGCCTGAAGTAAAAAATAATACGAGTAAATATTACCGCTTAATGTTTATAATGGCTTTATAACATTTATTTCAAACATATAATTATAGAAAAGGTAATTGTCGAAAACAGCGCAATTAGAGAGAAAGCATAGCTCAATTACAGACCATAATATCATAATAGTAGTATTAGAAGGTTATCTCCAAAATACTGATCAGATTTTGATAATTCTTTTACTTATAGCTACATTATCTCTGATTGCTATACTTTACTTTTAATCTAAAACGCGGGTGAACCGTGTTGCTAGGGCAAACAAAAAGACGCTGAAATCGGGGTCATAAAAAAATATAACATTTTATAATTTTGAGGCGATGATAGCTCAGTGGTTAGTGACGTCGGATACTGCGACGAAGGTCGTGGGTTCGAATCCTACAATGAGCTTGAGCTTTCGGTGAAGGAAAACATCGTGAGGAAACCATAGCACGGTGGTAGGGTACTTTGTAGTACCCGACTGGCTGGCTACCACCCTCAAGTTGAAAATCTGTCGCCAAGCACCTATCGGTGTGTTCCGACAGCTGCACTTGAGAGCCAGTTCCCATCTAGGATTTGTGTGCTTACCACCTTCGGCCACATCATCACTTACCATAGTGAGATTGTGGTCAAACACAAGCTTATCCAGAATAATTTGTGTTCTCATATTAGTGTAGACAACACTGGATTGGTTTTCTATTTCAGTATTCTGCCGTATTTGTGGGCAGGGAACTGTTTACAGGTAGTCTCCAGGAAGGGACGCTGCCCTTTCCACCCCTTGATCTTTGATAGCTTAATTAAACTTGCTTCAAAACTTGCGTCCCGTATAAATCGTCCGTGTCGCAAAAAGATACGGCTTATTGAAATGTCTAGCTTTGTTTATGCTTTCTCTGTTGTCAACTTTAAGCTCTGCGTAATTCTTATCTGTGGGTAGGTCTTAATAGTGAAACTGGATTAGTTCTTTTTATAATGCCTCTGGCGGTAAACTCCTTGAAATATTATTTTATACTTACCATTGTGCTATGATTTCCTCACGATGGTTTCCTTCACAGAAAACTCGGCTTATTGTAGGAGCCGAACTTAAGACCATGGTCGTTGCATACGAAATTGTATTTGTTCTCATTGATTGGACTTTAAACTTGAGTCTGTTTCTAGACTATTCCCCATAACTTATCATAATGAGGTTGAAAAATGTTTTGATGATATTGCCATCTTAAGTCCCAAAGCCTCAAATAAAGCGTTGACTGAATTTGAAATTCACAACATTAATGTATACCGTCTACATAAATATGGAACAGCTGTAGGATGTTTGTTACGTATCAAAAAACATGCGTCCTCTTTTGCTATGCATGTAGCTTTGCCTGAAATACTTTATCCAGCATAAATTTCGGGGTCTGTAGGTACTGAATTCTGAAATATGTTCCGACGATCGATATGCCGCATAACTTTATCGTAGGCCTATTGTGTGGACGTAGCCTTATTCCACCTCACCTTTTTATGTCCGCCATTTTGTTCCTTTTGGCGCGTAAGTTACGCAGTTCCATGTTGGATTGTGACCCTTTCTGCTGGAATGTGGTGACTTTGTAATGAAATTGTTTGATTATTTTTTATTTCTTCCAAGGATACAATTTTAACTTTAAATTATTAATTTGCTTCAGTCAATAATTCACTCAGGAGGTCTTCAATAGAGTTTGGGCAATCTAAAGGCCTTAAAACTAAAATAAAATATTGAATCATTAAATCAGACCTTACAAGGTCAATTAGAGGTTAAAAGAGAAGGTCCTTCAAGGCACCGGGTGTACCCAACGATGATTGATCGAGCCACGCGGCCGCAACTAATCTACGACCCTCAACTAATTAAGTAGCATCCTTCATATCTTGTTAGGAATATTTCCATAAACTCATTCCAAATTACCTGGCCCATAATAGAGGTGGGTTCCCTCGCCCTGAGGGCATATCGTCATGTAGACTTAATATATCCATTTGGTGTACAACCGCCTGGCCATTAAAGGTTAACTGTTTTATGATACCGACCTTGGTAGGTACAAGTCATTGCTAAGATTATCCCTTGTAGGTAATTTTAAGAAAATGCGCATTTATTTTCCTATGAATATGAACTGATGCTGAAATTCACTGACTTAACATATAACATCAACACTGAAATTATTTCGTCTCGTCCCCTGATGGATTTTCCTTGTAGCGCTTCGCAAATTTTAAAAAACCTTTTGTTCATCTTACGCATCGAAGGTAATATCATTTTCTAAATCCCATCGACGTTGTTTACCTTATAAATGTGAATTATTTTATGAGCTCATTTTTCTGTCTTTAAATCTACTGGGCCAGAGATCAGAGATCAGGCCAGAGATCGTAAATGGATAATTGTATCTGGGCAAAGTCGTTTTATTTATCTTATGCCAATATTTTTATTGGTTTAATAAGCTCTTTGTTGTATGATTATACAGTTGAATCTAACAATGGTGACGTTTATAGAAATGTAGTTATTCGTTCCACTTTAATCGATGAATGGATTCATCGGGAGCTTCATGCGATCAATTCCTAGTGTTCATTTCCAACTGAGCAATAATTTAGTTAGCCATCGTGTTCGTTATTAGATTTATTCTGCGTATATGTGAGCTAGAAATTATTGTACATTCAACATTGGTGCTGGCTCGAGCTTGGTGTGAATTTATATGGAAACTAATGGATTTTTTAAAGAAAATTTTGGGATATTTTCTTACCATTGATCAAAAGAGATATTATTCTGCTGAAGAGTTTTTGATGCCGTTCTTCAAAGAACATGTTCCGTATTAAAAATTCGCGATTCTTTTCATTGGTTGACTGTTGAATAATAGTACCTACTACAGTGAAATGTACACAGATAAGTGAAGGGTCAAAGACGAGAATGTAATAGAAATGTTCGAGTAATGAATATCTTCAATTGAACCTAATAGTAACCTTTTTAACGTTCAAAGTGGAATGTGAGAAGCTGCTGCAACCTCCTTTTGATTATCGGATAACCAGTTTAAAACGGCTAGGGTTTGCAGATTAGCTAGACCACTAATCAGCTTGTTCTTCCCTAATGTTTAACAGGAAATTTTACAGGTTTTTTTATGTCAGTGATGTGGCAACAGGCAGGCGGGTCACCTGGTGGTAAGTGACTAATGTAGACAATACCAAGGGGATTGCCAAAGTATAGTCGACCTTTTTACAATGCAATGAAGGCACTGGCTCTCAAGTGAAACTGCCGGAACACATGATTAAGTGTTTAGCGGTAGATTTTTTAACTTGTCGGTGGTAAGTAGCCAGTCGAGTACTCCAAAGTACCGTAATATTACAATGAAATCCAGGCTTAATAAATAAACGTAAAATAAATAAAAGTAAACCAAATAAACTCATGGAGTTTACCATACTTATCCCAAATCCCTAATTAGTATCCCTAGATGACGGTTGAACTGGTTACATGACGCGGTAATCCTTTAATTCTTCGGAGATCATGAGCGGGATTTTTACCCGAACGAGACTCATATTGCCGTAAGTATCTTGTGCTTGTTGAAAATTATCTTTTTACTTAAGTAATGTTAGTCAGTAATTTAAAAGATCCACTGAAAACAAATCCTGGCTTAGTTTGACGTTCAGAACTAAGTGGCTTATCAGGGCATATACTGAAAACATGAGTTTTATTCTTCTTTATTACATTGAATATTTCGCTATGATGTTTATGCCTTCGAAGTGAATACAAAGAGTGGAACTCCTTGCCTGAATCTGTTTTTCCCGATAAATACATCCTACCAGTCTTCAAGTCTCGAGTGAATAGGTTACTTCTAGATAAGTGTGCACCATCGTAGACCGCATCGTCACCTAACATCAATCGAGATAGTGGTTTAATGTATAAAAAAATAAAGGTCTCTTTCTTTCTGTCGGTCAGAATTCTGATAATAATGCTTGTGTCTATAAATCTCTATCGTCAGCTAAAAAAAGAGCTCCAAAAAGCAATCAACATGAAATCTCGTAAAGCCCCACTCATTAGGATTCTGCGCTGATCACGCGACGGGATCCTTTATTCATCTTCCAATAACAGAACAATCCGTTAGTCCACAATCGTTGGGCCCTTATAGTAAACACAATGAAAACGATGGCGAGAATGCGCCCTGCCGTAGGGTGTGACGGTGTGGGTCACAAGCGGGAGCGACGTGGGTTACCTTCTCAGTAAAGGTTTTTAGAATTTAATCCACGATGATGGATGATGAACCGTCACCATGTTATGTTGGTTTCAGGATCAATATCTTATCACTTGAACTGCCTTAATACTATCCCTTTCCTGCCATTGTCAGGCATTCAAAACAAAGGGTTCTATCGGAACCTTCGGTGCACATACTATCGAAGATACACGCTATGTATGCCAAATATGGTCATCTCATCACCCTCCCACCCAGTATTCAAAACTATGTTAAAGAATATTGAGGAGATTGTTCCTTCAATATAGAGACTTTCGAGGCCAAACACAAGCCCTCTTATTAAAGCCTATTTTGACAAGAGCTAATTAGCATCATGGACTCTTTTAATCACATTTCCAAATATAAAAGACTAGCTCTCCGCCCCGCGGTTTCACCCGCATTTTCAGCTTATGTTACTCACTGATAATATAGCTTTCTAAAGGTGAAAGAATTTTATAAATTGGTCAAGTATTTTTCGAGTTTATCCATTACAAACAAACACCTACAAAAATATTTTCTCTTCATAATACATACTAGCTGTCCCCTGCGGTTTCACCCGCGTTCCCGTGGGATCTTATCTTTTCCCGTGATAAAAATATAGCCTATGATACTTACAAATAACGTGGCTTTCTATTGGTGATAGAATTTTCAAAATCGGTTCAGTAGATCCAGAGATTACCCCCTAAAACGTCACGAACTCACAAACTTTACCTCTTTATAATATCAGTATAGATTAGCTTACTTAATCATACAATGTTGAATCTGGCCTGTGTCGATTCAATGTTCTCTGCTGTTGTCTGCTGTTGCATATATGGATTGGAGGGCAGCCTAACTATCTGTAATTCGATTTAGGATGAATAAATAATACTTCAATAAAAAAATCTCAGTAGAGGTATATTGTGTGGACAAACATAATCTTATGTTGTAAATCAATTTTTCTTGAACGTCATTGAGTCATCAGAACATAACTGTTCGTCTAATTCTTCTGATTGCATAGAACGATTAGAAAACTGCAACTGGAGGAACTTAGCAAAACAATTAGACTTCGCTAACGAAGTTTTTGTTCCAATTACGTGACACACGTACCCTGCTCGCTCGCTGAGAATCCAACATACAGTGAACGTACGTACATGCAGGCTTGCATATTGCATTCCGCAACGTCCTCACTAACGACTCACTATAATTCCTCCTGCATAGTGATGCGACTTTTGTAACTCACACTTTTATTGACATGCTTGCGCAGAAAACATGACTTTCTTTTTATACGATTATCTTTTCTTCCTTTGTAAACTTTTTAAAGATACTAGCTTTTCTCCGCGGTTTCACCCGCGTTCCCGAGGTATCTTATCTTTTCCCGGGATAAAAAGTATCCTTATGTCCTTCTCCGAGGTTCCATCTCTATACCCATCTAATTCGGTTCAGCGGTTTAAGCGTGAAGAGGTAACAGACAGACAGACAGACACACTTTCGCATTTATAATATTAGTATGGATGGAAGTATGGATAGTATAGTGTGACGGAGTTTATCAACGACTAGCTGTCCCCCGCGGTTTCACCCGCGTTCCCGTGGGATCTTATCTTTTCCCGGGATAAAAATATAGCCTATGACACTCACAAATAACTTGGCTTGCTATTGGTAAAAAAAAAAATATGGTTCAGTAGATCCAGAGATTACCCCCTACAACCTCACAAACTTTACCTCTTTGTAGTAATAGGTAAGGAGGACAAATATCAAAATCTAAACTCAGTTGGTTTTGGAGATTGGTATCGAAGACAGTCAACTAAAAGTAAACCTGCTGCTGTGACTATCGCCGTCAAATGTAATGTACAATGAGCTTCTGTAAAGTAAAACATCGTGAAGTATCCGTAGCACGTTGGTAACTACTTTGTAGTACCCACCTGGTTGGCTACTGCCCTCATCTGACGTCTGACTGAAAAGTTATTCGAGTATGATTTCATATGCTGGCTATGTCGGTAACTCGAGTACGCACAGGCGTTTGAACACATCACTATATCCGCACAAAATAAACTTTATATTTCGACTAACTGCACTAGAATGGTGTTTTAAAGCATATTCTGGTTTTTGCAGAACTGGCAACTAAATAAAAATTGAAACTTGTATTGTTGAATATACATTTGAGTATCTAGTGAGTCATTTTTTACTGTGATGACTTAATACCTTTAATACGCATTAATTTTATACAGACCCAGCATTTAACTGTCACAAATATTGCATAGATTAGAGTTCAGAAATTGAAACTTAATTATTATCTAACAATAGGGCGATGATAGCTCAGTGCAGTGGTAGTGACGTCGGAATCCGCGGCGAAGGCCAAGCACCTTTCGGTGTGTTCCGACAGCTGCACTTGAGAGCCAGTTCACATTTAGGCTTTGTGTGCTTACCACCTTCGGCCGCATCATCACTTAACTCAAGCTTATCCAGAATAAAAAATGAACATTTAAAAAATAAAATATCGTAAAATGAGGTGGTTATTTTTTAATTGCCTTGCATTGTGGCGATGGCACGATGAGCTGGCATGGCGGAAGATACTTTTTCAATCTAGGAGTGTACCACCTCGCTCTATACATTTAAACTAGTATCATTTACTTCACTGTATAGTTTTGGGTCAAGGCGTGACATTTCTTCAAGTATTCAGGTAGGGCTCCAACATTAATCTTTTTTTTTTGTTGCTGGCAATCATCCTTTTAGGATATTTCTGCCAATGTCAAAGTATTTGAAATGGTCTTGGTCACAATTTTTTTTTCATAAGTTTTAGTACTTTTAGTCAATACAAAGTCTTTCAATCGCATACATTTTCTTCAGTTTTAATTTCTTCTTTTATGTTATAGTCACATTCTCAAACTCACTGTAATGTCCAGTCCTCGTCCATACATGTCCAGTCAAGCTTTAGTGAAATTGGCGGTTGTTCCACTAACACATTCACGGACTTTTTGGGACAACCTGGAAAGTCACGATACACGCTTTCATTTCATTTCACTTCACTTGTGCACTTAGGTTGATCATTATTGGATAAAACACCACCGAAATTATTCAATAAAACTCAAAATACACGAATTTAATGAAAATAAAACGAAAACGCAACGTCACTCTGCAAGTTCCCGCCAAAAAGTCCAACGTTAATCATTATAATAGATCGTGTTTATACAGCATGTCCGATAAGTACTACGACTCACTTAAGGGGGAGATAGGTGGGTGGGGCACTTAACAAATATACAAAAATTACCTGAGCAAAAGTCGATATTTCTGATTTACATATTGATTTTAGATTTTTAATAATTCGAAAATAGTGACACTGTAAGGCGATGATAGCTCAGTGGTAAGTGACGTCGGATACCGCGACGAAGGTCGTGGGTTCGAATCCTACAATGAGCTTGAGCTTTCGGTGAAGGAAAACATCGTGAGGAAACCATAGCACGGTGGTAGGGTACTTTGTAGTACCCGACTGGTTGGCTACCACCCTCAAGTTGAAAATCTGTCGCCAAGCACCTCGGCGTGTTCCGACAGCTGCACTTGAGAGCCAGTTCCCATTTAGGCTTTGTGTGCTTACCACCTTCGGCCACATCATCACTTACCATGGTGAGATTGTGGTCAAACACAACTTATCCAGAATTAAAAAAAAAACTGTAATTTGTTGTATATGTTGGTAGCTGACTCGCCCACCTATCTCCCCCTTTAGTTTGTCGTAGTAATTACATAGACACCCTGTATAGACGACTCCTAAGGGCCGCGGCGAGCGCTGGTCGATGTTAGAATGTGTATGAATAATATTAGGTACGAGGCCGTTCGGTAAGTAGATATATTATGGATAAATTATTTTACAATTTCAATGTACAAGTGGTAAGTTATTATTGGATTAGGTTTCGTGTCGTGACTAACATATTCGTAACAGGGGTGTAGACGTAACATATCTAATCGGCTTCTTGAATGTCTAATCGAACATTTATATTTTACTAGTGGGCCCGGCTGACGTTGTCCTGCCATGAAATGAAAATAAAAAGAAACTTGGAACCATCAGTTTTAAACAATATAAAGAAAATTGAATATGGTCGTTAAGTTTTCTTAAAATTTCGAAGTTTCTGAGCAATTTTCTTAATTTTTTTTAATGTAAGAACCTTCTCCTTACAATAACAAATACAACAAAAAAAGAATCAGCGAAATTGGTCCAGCCCTTCAAGCGTGATGCCAAGAAAATAGGGATTAATTTTTATACAATAGATTTTGAATTTAGTATTGGCTTTCTTTGTCGTTTTTGTAATTAAATTCTTAAAAGGATCAATTTTATCACTCGTGACCGGTCTTGCGCTACTCACATCCAGCAGTATCCCGCATCCTCGTGGTGGCCACTCGAGAACCGACCTGCCCCATCGGCCGTCGGTTCTACAAGCTATATGCAACATCGCTATTATGTTGGTACTTAAGTTCGCATCGCCATTACGTAGCAACGATTTAAAACATCGCAAATACGAATTCATCTCCCTTTTATAGTTGAGAGTAATCTGACCTACAAACAAGCAATTGGCAGCGTAAGGGCGTCTTTTGAGATACGGAATCCATTAATAAACAGACGTGGCGGCATCCCTAATGAGATATACGTACGAATGGGAGCCGACGTCGCGTCTCGCAGCGAGTCAAGTGCTCGCAGTACTTGCATTGTAATTTCAACTCTATGTACTGGATAATAATGACTACACAGTCTACCTCTAAACAGCTTGCTGGCGTTTCTTTAAGGAAATATTATGGAAATAAAATTGGTCTTCTTTCGTTGCGACTGTATTTTATCGTGGATATATAAATTTCGATGAACGCGGCGAAGGTCGTGGGTTCGAATCCTACAATGAGCTTGAGCTTTCGATGAAGGAAAACACCGTGAGGAAACCATAGCACGGTGGTAGGGTACTTTGTAGTACCCGACTGGCTGGCTACCACCCTCAAGTTGAAAATCTGTCGCCAAGCACCTATCGGTGTGTTCCGACAGCTGCACTTGAGAGCCAGTTCTTATCTAAGCTTTGTGTGCTTACGACCTTCGGCCACATCATCACTTACCATGGTGAGATTGTGGTCAAACACAAGCTCATTAAGAATCAAAAAAAAAAACAAAAAACCTGTGACCAAGGTCGTGGGTTCGTACTTCACACTTCATGAGGAGGTAATTTATAGTAGGGTAGAGCGGGGCTTGTTGAGCATAGGGGCAAGTTGGGCAATCGAAATATCTCGAAAACTATTCACCGTACGTATAGGCATCGTATGGCGGAAAGAGGGAGGCACGGGAGGGGTAAACATCACGCGATCGCTAGTGGCCGCTGGGTAAGCGAGTGAGGCGCACGGGCGTTTTGTTTATTTTTAGACCAAAAAGTAAAAACGTCATTTATCGCAAGTTTTCGTCTGTATTAGTCAAATGTTATTTGTTTTTAATCAGGTAACTGTTAATCTTCCATATAATTATCGTACTTTTGATATGCAGAGAGGTTCTGGGTATAATTCTCACGGTTTTTTTATAACCTCACTTTTATTTTGAAATTCTGGGTTGGGGTTAATTGAGCATAGTTACTTTAAGTTTTGTCGTTCTGTCACTAAGACAATTACCATTAAGTTCCAAAGATTAATTATTATTTTTAAGATATAAGCTAAGTATATGAGTAATAATATAAAACAATAAGTCTGATTTTAAACAGAAAGACTGAATCTAATGGTGAAGTTATTCCTAAGATACGTTATTGTTTTGTTGATTCTACTTTTGGTTAATTATTCAAAGAAAATTACTATAAGTTTTGTTTTCTCTGTCACTAAAAGACTATAAATAAAGAACTGATTGTTAAACACTTATTTTATTTCATCACTAGTCAACATTGAACCTATGGTTTCATTATACTTTCTTAGTGCTCAACTTGCCCCACACCTTTGTTCAACTTACCCCACCTATGGGGTACATTGAGCGTACTTGACTTTCTGCATTAAAACAGCTGTAGCTCTTAAATTTTACTTATTACAAAAAAATACTATTGACACTTTTGTTAAGCGATAAACAACAAATCCATCAAGCCGCATAACAATTTATTGAGACTTATCATTAAGGAGCTACATCCGTTCAAGTAAAAATTAGCTCAACTAGCCCCGCCCTACCCTACCAACTGGCCTGACTCCTGGTCTGAATCTGTCGCCTAGCAGTCCTGGCTGCTGCAATAGTTACCTTGAATGCATTTTCAAAGATCGAAAACATAAGCAAATCCCTCTGGTATTACAGCGACTGCCATCAATATTCGAGAGATATTCTTTTGTTTTATAAACTTTACTGATTCTTTGATGAAGCTGAAAATAGAACTCTGTTATTTGCATGCTAGATCATCATTTAGCCAGACCATCTGGACCAGAAGAAATCAGTGATCGTAGTGTAGTTCTACAGTCTACAGTCAACTTTGGTGGCATTTGGACGTGACCGAATTGTTAACGGAAATTTTATTTCTATTCTACCCACAATGGTAATTAAAAAATGTTCTAAATGTAAGAAGAACATTACCAAAAAATTACCAGGACTGGAGTGTAGTAGATGCAACAAAGTGGTTCATGCCGATACAACGTGTACCAAGCTTTCCAACAAGCAGCTGAATACACTCAAGAACTCGTCAGGTATCGAATGGAGTTGTGAGGACTGCCTAAAAAATCTCTCTCGTAGGTCTTCCTTTGTTATACCAGAGGATGACGAAGACGATGACGAATCAGAACCAGGTAACGTCGCTAGCCCCCAGGCCATTGATACACGGAAATTAGTTCAAGATATCAGTCGAGAGCTAAAAAAAACCTTCAGAGAGGAGATAGGTGGTCTTGAAAATTCACTCGAATTCCTGAGTGAACAAATGAGCACCATGGAACAGTCTATTAAAAAACAAGATACCGTTATCAAAGATCTAGAACACAAAAATCAAGATCTGCAAAACAGAAACAAAAATTTGGAGCTGAGAGTGGCAGTCTTAGAGCAAGGGTTGCATACCTTTGAACAAAAATCTCTTCAGTCTTCCTTAGAAATAGCAGGTTTGCCGGATATTCCACCTAAAGATGTCAGCGAAATGATAGAAACGATCGCGTCTAAATTAAACATGGACAAGAACGACGTTCAATCATCCATACGACAACCAGGGACGAAAGAAAAACCAGGACCAATACTCGTCGAAATCAAAACTAAAATTAATCGAAATCTGTGGATCGATGCTGGTAAAGAGAAGTGCCTAACCATAGGAGAGCTGATTCCAAATGTTACCCCCGAGAGAGCTGAAAGTCGTGTATTCATCAGAGAAGCCTTAACTAAACACCTTAAATCAATATTATACTCTGCAAAATCTCAGCTAAGTAAGTCATTCCAATTTGTATGGTGCAAGGATGGGAAAGTGTGTGCCAGAAAAAATAATAACAGCAAAATCTACTACATACGATCGATATCAGACATCCATCGTATTCTTAATCAACCGCACGGTTCTACACCCGTTTAAAGTATATAGCTATTTTATTCTTTTCCTTTTCTACCGTCTAAGTATGGATACACAAATTAAAGAAATATCAAATTGTATATCTACAAATAACTTTTTCCAGCAGTTACCGAATAATTCCCACCTAACTATGTCATGTATACATATCAACATCAGATCTATGATTAAAAACTATACGAAATTACTACAAGTTATCCACAACTGCATATTTCCACTCGATGTAATAGTTATTACTGAAGCTAGTATTACAAATAGTATTGTTCAGCTGTATAACATACCGGGCTATAACATGTACTCACAATTACGACGTAAAAAACGGGGAGGCGGCATTATTGTCTACATTAAAAATCACTTTAAATATACTATAATCGAACATCAAACTAAAACTTTCGAAAGCCTGACTGGCATTTTAAAATTGAACCCTAACCTGGATGTAGTTGTGTGTGCTGTGTACAGACCCCCCAACACTAATAAACACATTTTTGTTAAGGAACTTGATAAGTACATATCAAGGTTTGACTCAAAAGAGAACCTGATTTTGATTGGTGACACGAATATTGACCTAAAAAGCATATCATCGCATAAAGATTTTTACTTGGAAACACTGAGCGAGCGCGGATTGATGTGCGGAATATCGGATTATACTAGGATTGAACAGAAACTAAATGTAATCACAAAATCTTGCATTGATCACGTATTCGCGCGATTCCCCACATTACATCCGTACTCGGCGGTGTTAGATACCGTACTAGCGGATCATCGAACCATTATGTTTACGTGCATTGACAATGCGCCGCTCAACGATATACAGAGTGTTTCTAAAAAAGTAATTGACTACAATGTTCTTCTCAGCGAACTTAAAAATATTAAATGGTCACAGACAAGTGAAATGAATTCCCCTACTAATATATTTAATTTTATTCGTCAATCATTTCACGACGCAAATGAGACTGCTACATCGTGTAAAACTTATAGTACCAATAATTATAGTAAAAAACAGTTTAGATTACCATGGATCGACAATAACGTCACCCGATTATGTAATAAACGTGACAATTTATTTAATTCTTGGAAACGCAATCCTAATGATCTAAAATTTCGGCTAGAATATAATAAGACCCGAAATAAATTACATAAAATGTTAGAAAAAAGAAGAAATGAATATTACGTAAAAAAAATTCAGGATAATTTCAAAGATACACAAAAAGTGTACCGTATAATCAACCGAATACTTGGGCGAGTGTCACTATCGGTCGATGCAGCAGTATTAAAAGCATTTGAACGTCAAGGCCAAACAACCAAAGACTTAGTTGGAAACTTTGCTACGGAATTTGATAAGGCAATTAAAGATATAATTCCCGTATGCAGTGTGAAGTTAATGGAATCCAACCAGCATTGCGAGCCTGTTAACTTTAGTATACTTTTCCAAAAAGCCACTGGTGAAAAAGTACATAAAATAATAAAAAAAATGAATCCAAGGAAAGCACCAGGACCAGACAATATCCAAGTATCTGATATTAAGTGTGTTGGAGAAGATGTGTCAATGGCTGTTGCGAATCTAATTAATTGCAGCGTCAAGACTGGTTCTTACCCAGACGAGCTAAAATTAGGATGCGTTAGACCGGTACATAAAAAAGGAAGGCGGGATGATTATCGTAATTATCGCCCAATCACTCTTTTATCTTCGATAGATAAAGTTGTAGAAAAGTATATCTGCGAACAAATCCATATTTTTTACAATAAGCATGAAGTATTATACCGAAATCAATTTGGTTTCCAGACTGGGAAGGGTACTAGCGATCTCTTATTAGAATTTACAGATGAAGTCAATAGGCATTTAAATGAAAAAAAAACATGTTTTGGTCTTATTTATTGATTTCTCACGGGCTTTTGACACCTTACAACACAAACAACTAATTGATAAACTAGACAATTGTGGTATACGCGGTCCTCTGCTTGAATGGTGTAGGAACTACCTACATAATCGAGCATACAACGTAAGAATAAATAATATGAACAGTGAACCAGTTAAAGTAACAGAGGGCACGGCTCAAGGATCAGTACTGGGTCCATTGCATTTTCTGTCATACGTAAACGATATGAGTAACTGCATTAATTACTGCACGTGTTATCAGTTCGCTGACGACACGTGTTTGGTAGCTTGTGACAAGGACCCTCAAAAAGCACGTGATTTGCTACAGTCTGATTTTAATGCCCTTACTAAATGGTGTCATGACGCTGGTTTGGTCTTGAATTCAGATAAAACTAAAATGCTAATCATAAAATCTCCATATGTTCAAAATCAAAATATAAAAAGGATAGTATCCCACGATCATAAATGTCTACACGAGAACAATAACATATGTAAGTGTCCTTGCATTGATGTCGTGGATACCCTGACTTACCTTGGTCTACAAATAGATGGCAAATTTACATGGAAAAACCACATTGAATATGTTTGCACAAGACTTAGACAGTTCCTAGCAAATATAATCATACTTAAGAATCGTATTCCCTATAAAGTTAAATTAATGCTATACAACTCCTTAGCTGAATCATATGTGCAGTATGGGCTCAGCAGCTACGGTCGCACCTTCAACTCCTATCTAAATCAAGTTTATAAACTACAAGTTAAAATCCTAAAAAACATAGTTTCAAATAAAATTAAATACCAGTTCTATAATGATGATAGTGGGCTCTTCAAGCACTGTAAAGTATTACCTATTCATACACAATTCATCTACATGATTCTAAAAAAGTACTTTTTTAATGAACATCTTAGAAAAGAAATTAAACATTCTGTATATACGAGGGCGGTTGCTCGAAATCGGCTCTGTACGACCCGCGCTAACAATATGTACGGTGAAAGAACTACTACATATCTTGTTCCCCGTCTAATTAACTACCTACCCACTAACCTACGTGATGATTTAACGCCAAGAAATATTAAACAAAAATTAAAATGTCACTTCTTAACTAACCTTCAGAACAACATGTGATTAAATTAAAATGTTTTTGTCCTTGTATATGTTATATTATGTTGTTGTGTTGTATTTATGTTGTATTATGCTTTATATTATAAATATGTTTTACGTCCAAGATGTAGACTAGCATCGAAGTTCAGCATTGCGGCAAACCTTTGTGGTTTTTAAATGCTGTGTTAATCTTAATGTTTGTATATATTTTTTTGAAACGATAATAAATAAAAATAAAAAAAAAAAAATTACTCCAACATTTCACGTGTATTTTATTCTTCTATAGTTTTCCCAGCGCTCGTATAATATCTTCAAACATTTCTTATTTCAAAAGTAGACTTCCTAATTTATTCTCTCAGTATACGTCACGTACATTCAAATTAATCTTTCGTCCCTTTCTTACCCATGAATTAGTTCCTCTCGTTGTCCCGCTTTTCGTCACCAAATTAATTTCGTAGTAACTAATTGGAACGCGGTTGAGTAATTCTTTTAACTATAAAAGTAAAATGAGGTGATTAGAGAAGGCAGTGAGAGGTCTATTTAATTATATCTAATTATAAAAAGATCAAATTTAACTGCAAAGGAAGAATGAAAAGAAAAAACAATTCAAAAGTCACAGAAGAAACAAAATACAAACTATGTTGGTTGCAGGCAGGGCACGTGGATATTTTGTTTTGAATATCCTCACTTTTTTATCGTAAATAAATACTTCTGTTTTTTTTTTAAAATAATAATAACAACAGTAGACAAAGGAACATGGTGGAGAGAATTGATCTGGATAGGCCTTTAGAAATAACTCATTATATCTACAAAGTATATAATATGGACTGGACTTTTTGTGGTAAAGGAGATTAAAAATCACCAGCAAGGTGAATTTTATAGCATATTCGATGTTATAGATTATTTCTTGTGTTCTATATCTCTTATTCCTCGATGACGTTGCCTCTACCAGCAAACATTCATTCTGGTCGGATTTGTGCAAAAAGAACGAAGCTTTTTAAAGATTGGAACAGCGTAACTTGATCCATGGTACGAAAACCATATTTTTAGAACCCCGAGATGAAAATATTATAATAATTGTATGTAAATGTAATTTTAACGCGAGCCGGTCGACACGCGACCAAATTGTCCAATTTTTATCGTGGAATACTTTAATTATGCGGGGTTTAGAAAATATTACATGTGCGTGCACCATGCTGCTCCTGATAATTGCATTCCAAAATAGATGAAAGGCGATGATAGCTCAGTGGTAGTGACGTTGGATACCGCGGCGAAGGTCGTGGGTTCGAATCCTACAATGGGCTTGAGCTTTCGGTGAAGGAAAACATCGTGAGGAAACCATAGCACGGTGGTAGGGTACTTTGCAGTACCCGACTGGCTGGCTACCACCCTCAAGTTGAAAATCGGTCGCTAAGCACCTGTTGGTGTGTTCCGGCAGTTGCACTTGAGAGCCAGTTGCCTTTAAGACATTGTTATAAGGTGTACAACAAATTGACAATCCCCTTGGTATTGCTAATGTCTATAGGCGACTGTAGTCACTTACCACCACCAGGTAAGGTAGGTACATTTATTATTATTTACACCATAAATAAAAACAAACTTCTTAACATTATCATAACTGGCAACACCAAGTTTCATAAAAACAATACCTACTATATTTGAGCGGGTATCAGACTAAGAGAAGCTACGGGCCCATGGGATACGTCAGCGACGTTGATTAATACGCCGCTTGGGGAACTCTAATTAGTTCGAGTATCTCGCTTTGGCCGGAGACTTGAGAGCGGCCATGGAATTATATAGTGACCACAGTTTATGCAGATTTTAGTATCGTCCTATTTACTTAAACGATATTCGATCGTGATGACCTTTGGAGGTTCATCTAAAAAATTAATTTGTAAAACTAGACTTTTTCAGTTTTGACAAGCAGGCAGGCGGTCGATCTGATGGATATTGGATCTTTATTTCGACGTCATAAGAACGAAATTCACAAGTAAGGTAAAAAATTAAGAGACAATAAATTTGTGATAAAATCCCGGGACATTCTACCTATACGGCCATAATATGATCTTAAAGTAAGCAAAGATTATACTAGACTGATATTACAACATTTTAAATACATACTTGAGTAAATAATTACAAAAAGACATGTTCATGCAAACAAATGTCTATTCTAAAATATTTTGCCTACCTTTAAGATGGTTCAATTGTGACCAACGTATTTTTTCCGTCTTTTAAAGAACCTCTGAACGAATAAAGCTTAGAAACGTTCCCCGCTGCTGCTGCCCTGATGGCCATTATCCCAAAGCCCTCTTAAGTTAAACGCGTCAT
This sequence comes from Ochropacha duplaris, assembly GCA_951361185.1. Taxonomy (NCBI): domain Eukaryota; kingdom Metazoa; phylum Arthropoda; class Insecta; order Lepidoptera; family Drepanidae; genus Ochropacha; species Ochropacha duplaris. The sequence continues at coordinate 319,481 of OX592715.1, read as the reverse complement.
CGTATGCCTTACTCACGATGTAATAACTGTACGCTCCATCTTAACTTCGCGTACAGTTATTACGTTCGCTGCAAGGTCGCGGTATTCGCCATCTCTTGCTTGTGTAGAAATCCTAGTAAATGTGTATAGAAGTGGGATGGTCGCATTGACAGCGCCTGTTGGGGCTAAGTAAGTGCAACGCAGCAAAAATGAATTGTCGATGGCGTCAGCCAGTGCTCGCACCGACAGTCGCCTCTCGCCCTTCATTAATATAACATGTTTTTACTATAATTAAGTTTATTGTGTTTCAGACAATATAAGTATTGAATTGGAGTCAGAGTTTGAATGATACGTCACCCTATCATAGGATCCCGGTAGGTTGTGACACAGGCCTACCCATCACCATATCCTATAGCGCCCTTTGAGCCATGAATTTGGTTATCATTGTTTATGCAAAGCGGCACCAATTGATACTGTAGTAAATTACCTTTATTGAAATAAACCAACATTATTTTTTTCTTCGTTCGTCAAGCTGTGTCCTAGCGGCAATTTTTTGTACGAGATGAGGGGGCGGCTTAGCGAACACGCCACACTTTGATAGAGTAGGATAAAGTCATGGTTTCGATCATCTGTGGACTCTTTTAGCTTGTAATCCTCATTGGTTCGTGGTGCGCAGTCTGCCTTCTTCACTTGCTCGGGCAGCCGACGAGTGCAAACGTTGCATACTCATATAATCCTCATTGATTTTTATTAATTAAGAGATATAGATAATTTTGTATTTCCTGTTGTTTTCTTTTATATTATTTACTAGCTGTTCCGCGCGGTTTCCCCCGCGTTCCCGTGGGATCTTATATTTTCCCGGGATAAAAAGTAACCGATGTGCTATTCCAGACTATAATCTATCTCCATGCCTAATTTCATCCAGATCCTTTCAGCCGTTCTGGCGTAAATGAGTAACAAACATACATCCATCCATCCAAACTTTCACATTTATAATATTAGTAAGATAAGATTAGTAAGAATGCTGGTCTATAAAAACAGGATTTGATTGATGGGTGTTTACAATGTATCTTAAATGTTACGTATACATGTCGGACGTTGGTAGTTCTAGTTCTAGTCCCATTGATTAAGATGTCTATGTATTTAAAGCATTTGTCTCATGGTGCGGTGTGCGGTCGCTTGCGTGTAAGTTTCTCACCAACTTTGTACATGGTGTGCCGGTGCCGCTGTCGTCATAACTCATGGGAACTTGTAAGTATTTATGGTTGTTTGTTTAAGTAGGCTCGTGGTTTGGGGTTTTGGACTGTTAGGTGTTTTATGTCACCGGAGAGTTTTGATTGTGGTATCATATTTGAAATTACGCGACGTGGTATTAATATGTAGTAGTCATTTAATAATTAGATTCTTTTAAGGTTACTTAGAACTAAGGGTGGTACTTATGAACAGTAATTTTGTTAAGACATTAACTAACTAGTACATGAGATTGCTATTGTTAATGTTTTAAGGTTTTTTTATTTATTTATATACTTGTCGGAGAAACACAATCCTTGTCCATATCGTTATTTGTGGTTGCGGGTGTAGTGGGCGTAATTAGGGTATTAATGCAAGCACAAAACACTGTTTCGCTGCCACATACGATTTAATTAAAGCTTTACAATACACCAATGAAATAATTACAAATTTAAAACGATAATCAATAAATTATAACCGAGCAGCGGGTTCGCGACACCGATCTTACTTTGTTACTGAGCAACTCAATAATGATCCACCTCGATCAACGATACTCGCTAATATGCGTGCACAACAACCGTCAAGATGGCGCCTCGACCCCGCTCGAGGCCTACCCTCTGCTCTAAACGAATAATAACATTTTATAATTTTAAATAAATCAATAAGATTTTACATGATAGCAAAATGTAATAAATCAATTTAAATTAAATTAAGATTTAAGAAACTATTTGACTAACTAAACGATATCTCGCATGAAAACAACAATCAACTCGATTCCGATTACTTCCTCCGACATACTTATTAAGGTGGTAAGGTGGGTCTTCATCTTCAACTGTAGAAAATAGCTTGAGTATGCGCAAGCGTTTCCCGTTCTGGCAATAAAATCCTGTGTAGGTAGATACTTACATGCACTTTCTCAAAGCGTTATTTTCTAGAAATAATTGTGTACTCAAAAATCTCGTCCAGATCAACGGAAGTTGAATAACAATTAATTTAAGCAGTTCCCCCGGGCTACATTAACAATAAAATCCATCGAACCGCTTTCGGAAATTTAATTTTATTAATTTTATAACGCGCGAGGGCACAAAACGACGGCTCGGTATGCGCCGGTGGAGCGCGTGTTCGATATAAACGAACTCTGTGTTGCCATGACATGGTTTCAACAATATATTATTTATAAGATATTTTTAAGAAAAAAAGTTTTCATTTAAACTTTATCTAGCTTATACGTAATATGTTTAATCTCTACTACTTAGCCGGGTTAATGAGAGTAATTTTCAAAAATATATCAAATAAAAGATAATATATTTTATTATTGAACTTGTTTGAAAAATATGCAATATTTCATAAAAAAAACTTTACATGTCAACCCCAAAACAGTAGTATTTCGTCAAGCGTCCGGAATATTCGATATCGGATCATTCAAGCGCGGCTTACCGGATAGCGGACGATCATAATAGCTTTGTCGGGTTTCGGCAGCCCACAGCCCGCAGGTTCGCTGAATTACTTCCCGCCGTGATTCGGCTAATTTGAATTTTTTAGGCTTGCCAGTAATTGATATTGTCTCAATTTGCCAATCCGAATTTCAATATTCCTCGTAAATTATGCTCAGTCTTATAAAGGTCAAATCAAATTTCAATAAAATAAACGAGGCTCCCAAAATGAAACCTTTTTTTGTGGAACGGTTATAATTGGTTTCACAGCTACCGATACAGTCATAAAAGATGATTTAAGATCCTGCTTGCATACTGTGTTGATTACACAAAGTTGTGATTCTACTTTTTATTAACATCTACTTCACTATTGGACGCTTCTGTTGGTAAATAAACAATAATTATAATTTTTAGACAAACGAATTTGAGGAGATCTTTACAGGCTTACGTTTCCTCTTCAAGGTCATTAATGTCTTAATTGGCATGCTTAAAATCTGCACAGAAGTTATTAATTAAGTTATATCTGCTCAAGTCACTGTATTATTTATTTGTTTCTTTCATAATATAATAAGCAAGATTCCAAACCGATATAGCCCAAGATATTTGTATAAAATACAATAACATCCTTTCAAAAGCTGTAACAAATTTTCCTGAGTCCATATCCCGCACGGATGTCCAAATAAGACAGATGTTTGCATAGGCCTTCCAACAAAACCGAAACAAAATCGCCTTATGTATGACGGCGAACAATAGCAAGAAACTTGACTGTACAATATTGCAGACACTGATGTTCATGAATAAAACGAACGAAGCGGAATTTGAACAAATATTCCGTTGAGGAGCGCCCATTGTAAACTTTTAATGACTCAGTATGTACCTATCTGAGAACACTGATCAGTTGGTACCAAAGACGCCATCCTACTAATTTTATAAAATTTGAAGCTTGATGTTTACTATTCCATGACGCTAAAACTACTTATCGGATTTTGATAAAACTTGACACACAGGTAGATATCCTGAATTAAAACTACACTACTCCTAACACTTTTTATCCCGTAAAAAGATATGATCCTTATTAGGGGCGAAAGCTAGTATTGAAATAATATACCCTATAGATATGGAGTGACTCCCACAACTGAGACGAATCTAGTGACACCTCATATGTTGAAATCCATCTGGTTTAGGCTGCAGAGCGTGCCAAAGTAAAAGTAACCTCCTCCTAAATCATTGGATTCATTTATCGAAGCACTTGATTCTTCACTAGCAACTAGCAATATTTCGTTCGAAATCTCAGTTACTATCGCCGTTTTTTAACAGCCGCGACATTTGTGGCAGTGTTACGTAAACAGTCCCAACCAGTGGCTGAACAAATCCCGTTGGGTCAAACATTTGCATATAAATTGCGCTTACTCTTTACGCCCAGGGCGCAAGTTTTCTCGACATTACAGCACTTGGGCATTGTTGTTTGAGATTGAGTCGTTTTGCACGTGACTCAGTTGCGAATAAAGAATGTTCGCCGATATTTTAAGTGTGAATTGGAATTTGGTTAGATGGGAGTTGTTAACGTCCTCGGGGTTCCTACAGGTGTTTTTCAATATGAATGTAAAAGTGTCAATTACATTTGGGAACTTATTATTAGTACAAAAATACGTTTCTGATTTCACTGACTTGCGCTCCGTTGCTTTTCCGTTTAAGGTCGTCAAGCTTGATGGTATGCTTATTTAGAAGACAAAAATTAGAAGACCGTACCGTTTCAAGACATGTAGTGCTACAAATTTAACTGGCATTATTCTCATCCACAAGCCATTTGCTTTAATCCCTGTATCATAAAACAGATTTAAAGATCCAGAAGCAGTTTCTCCGTTCCATATATAAAGGATAGAATAGAAAAAAGCGCTGACAACATGTCGTAAAGCATAAAATTACTCAGGACATATTAAAGGGCATCAGGCGCCGCGTGCAGCTATAAATATGAGTTTTAAAGCGATTTAAGCTCGATCTCGCTTTTTCAGATAACGTTTAAGTTTCACAGTGTATGATGATTGTTTTTTTAACGGGTAATTTGAGTTTTATCGCTACACCTGAGACGCGTAACTAATGGCAACAAAGTTAGGAGTTTGTGCGATTGATGTCTCTTAAGACTTATATTTAGGTAATTACTAGAATTTAGCTTGAAATTTTGGTTGTTGATTTTGAAATTAACGAACACTAATGGCGCTTATACAAACCCAGTATTATTTTGTTCATATTTATCGAACCAATTTCCTCATTAACCGTAATAATAATGGCAACTAATATCTTGTTCCAGGTAAGATTGCCGATCAACTCCACAAAAGCTGTCCCATTACAATAGAAATGAGCGAATACGGAACTAATATCCGGAGTGCTGGTATCTGAAGGTAAAGGCAATAGGGAAGTATCTCACTGTCATGAAAATATCTGTCTATGGTTTCTCACGGAACCTTTTTGATCGGGTAACGAGACGTTGACGACAACAACACTTTTACATTTCTGCTTTGTGGCGTTTAACTGTTTTATCTAATCGTTTAGTGTTTCTTTTTTCTGTTGTACTGTTTTTTCTGTGTGATTTTAAGTTTTAAAACGTTCTTTGTATTGACCTCGTACGTGCTCATATAGTATATGTCATAAAGTCAAAGTCAAAACCATTTATTCAGTTTAGGCCCTAGAAGGGCACTTATGAAGGTCGAATTACAGAAGTTACCACCGGTTCGGAAGTCAGCCTTCAACTGAGAAGAACGGGCAAGAAACTCAGCAAGGTTATAAAATAATGCGTATCCAATAAATATAACAGACCTTCAGAAAATGGGATCCGAATTCAATGAAGTACTCATTTCTTGGACGATGGCCTCGCCACTGCGGTGGTAGAAAGACATAAAAAATTACCACAAGGTGATACTTTTGTAAGCGCTAACGGTAGTAACATTTTATGTTAGCGGTGTATTTCAAGAGAACTGTGATTTAATTTTTAGCAAAGCTTTAGTGTTCTATGAAATATAGAAGTGGGATAGCATTTATTACTATGCATTATCTTATGTTTTTAGATCAACACCATCATCATGTCTCTTTTGTTTTTGGATGCTTCAAATTAAATTTTGCGGTTTATAAACTTTCAATAAAGTTATCGTTTCAATGGCGCCCAACGTGGGACTTCTCAGAATCTGATATTGCTTGTACCCTCATCTGTATGTCTGCTTATATACATATTATTTATTACAGTAGAACAGTAATAACAAGCGTATGTATTTATGTAAATTCTACATGTTAATGTGTTGTTCAGTTACGTATCGCATTAATAACTTGAATCGTTTATATTTCTTCTTGTTATCTTATTGTTTTCCTGGGACATCTGTCCCTATTATAGCCAAGGGGTAATAACGGAGCAATTTGTAATGTAATCTATATAGTATAATTGGAAACTTATTAGACTTTATATCCGATATTGATTGTAATCATATGAATCTATAAATATAATTTCACCTCATAATAGTTTTATGGTTTTTAAATGCTTCTGAGAACTAGTACTTAAACGAAATCTCTTTGATTATTTATTAACAAATCAATATTTAACTTGCGTCTTTTCTTGCGTCCACTGATGGATTGATCGAATTAGAGAGTCCGCCTTAGGTGTAGGAAACTGGACAAAAACCATTCCATGATTATGAATTGTCGTTCCCGAAGTGCATAATTAATAGTCGTTCTCGAGAGCCTTCGTTTCGTAGCAAAACTTAAAGCAGTTCTGCTCGACACTCAAGCAGAACCTCATTTTTGTCTGATTCAATCTGACTGTGATCAATCACTGTCTACATCCAGGGTTTTTAATTAGTAGGATAATGTAGTTGGGATGTGATTATATTAAATTGGATGGTTTCTGGTAAATAAATTAGATGAGAAATAATAATTTGTGAGAGAACAAATATTTTACTCGAAATTATGTGGTCCTTAGACTACTCATTAGCTTTTTACAAATGATTTCTCTTGTATATAATTGCTTACTTTTAAGATTTATTTAAGTAAAAAGCTCTGTAAACCCGTACAGTTTCACGGGTCCCACGTCACGTCACTGTCAGATTAGGTACTCGCTTTGAGTCTTACTCTTATAGCGAAATAAGTCTTGGCAACACATTGTCTCAACTAGTTTTATTTAATATCTATGTTTTTTCTTGAGAATTAGGACAAAAAGTAGACCTTATAACTTGCCAGATATATAATGTGTAAAGTTTATCTGTAAATTCGTAACCTAGTCAGCATTTTTATCGCCACTGTAAACAAAAATTACAGCAATAAAACTGACAATTTGTCTTCCACAAGTCTGTGAGATCGTTAGATTTAAAGATATGAAAGTTTCCGCTGAACTCTAATTTCACTTTTTATCTAGATCCCTTAGGAAATTTGCTGAAACCTTTACTTTTATCTTTCCATTAAGGAGCGTAGCTAGGATTCCTATCTAGCTAGATCTAGAATTATGGGATGGGGCACATATTTAAAGCTGCAGTTAAAAAAGGTTTTGTCTAACCAAAAGTTAAACCTACCTGTCTCCAGACCGATTAAATCGCCTTTGCAGCCAGCGATGTTATAAAAGCTAAATAATTGATATACACACATAGATATTAAATAATACACGGCATAATATAGTCATCAAATACTAATTTATTTATACTAAAAAATACATTTTATATGGTTTCTAAAATGACAGTGGCAGATCCGATCACTATCAAACTTTCAATTTACGCTTTGCTGGTACAGGAAACTAAAACATATGACAGAATCTTTACATCAGACAAAATCCATTTGATGTTACATCGTTCACTGGCACATGTACTTCGTGTGTCCGGGTGACGGATGATGTCGGACGGTGCAGGACACCCGGACGGACAATGTCCGACGTGGACAGATCACCACTCAGCGCCGACACTTAATATTTACGTCCATTAGTGTGCTGGGGAGGCTCTTTGAACCTCGTACGTACACCAATACAGGTTGGAACAAGGGGCTTAAGTAATGGAGCTGTGTATATGTGGCCACACGTTGTAGAGTGTAGCAGGTTGAAGTAAAGCCTTAAGAAACTTACCATGAGATCCATCTTACTTGGCCACTTCAATATAGAATCTGAGGACTATCTTCTGAATGACTCTAGAGTCATTGAAATTATTTATAGTTCTTTAGTCTCTTCAAAGTTAAATCTTCATATTCCTCAGTCGTTTCACTATTTTACCTACATCATGGCAAAACGTTTCAGCGAGAAACGGTGTAATCTATCAAATAGTTGCGAAGTTTGAATTCCAGCGGAAGTGCCCGCCGGCCATGATGGCCCGCCATTAGCCGCGGCCACCGACTTCCGGGATCGGAATGCCTTACCCTGCCTGCGTGTTATCACAGACCACACGCCTATATCTATGGGCATTACTTGTAAAAGGTCTCCAATCGGCAATTACTAGAAGAATTTGACTTGTAAGATTAGAAGTGGGATGTACCTGTCACAATAATCTCACCAGAGGCGTCACGAACGTGTTTCAGACCTTGCATAAACCTTCTTACTCCTCTTTTGAAGAACCTCATACTGTAGGGAAGCGAGAGAGTCTCTTGGGAAAAACAAATCCAACTGATGTTGAACAAAATACAACACAAATAAATACCAAAATCGAATGAGATATACATATTTGAGACTTCAAAGTTATATCACGAGTCTAAAACCATAATTTATGTTTATAAATACATGTATCCGAAAACATGGGAATAGCAAACACATTGTATTTCAGTTTCACGTAGCAACCCATTAATATTTCATGAATCCGATGTGAGCAGGTTTTTATGGACCTTTTAAGGAAACTGTAGCCTCGGAGTGTTTATATATTTATTACTCGCTGTAACTGTTTTACTATCGCTTTATAACCTTAAATGTAAGACAATGTTTGCACGATGCCTGAATGGAGAAAGCAGAGACTCTATACATTTCTGGGCCCAGGTGTTAACTCAATCAAAGTAGCCTTATTTGAAAGAGGATATTATAACAAGCCTTCACTGAAAATTTGGTGATATTTGGCTATCCAGGAATCAAGTTATATGAAATATAGTAAAATTGAGGTTATGTTACAACGTAGCAGTTTTTTTTATGTTATTTGCTGAATAATATTGAATGGCTTCGTTATGTAATGATTGTTAGGCATGGGGTGCTAGTAGAGAGACTCTATGTGTGTTGTGTCGAATATCTGACATATATGGTGCTCCCTGGACATTGATTAATCCAATGTCCAGGGTGCGGAAGTAAAATAAAACATGAATACATACAATAACTATTTATTCATTTTCAATAATGATGAGTACTTATGTCATCAAAGATTTGTGCTGGAGGTATGATATTTTATTACATGGCACAGGGCACAGCAGCCTACAGTCCTTCTACCTACAATACAGTTACAATAGTATGCTAATATTGAATCACATCCTTTTAGACAAAATGTGTTTAAACTTATATGTCGGGATAATATATGTTGAATAGCAGCTTTGTCTGCTAATACTCAGCATGAGTGACATATACAATCTGCTTCATCCACCTGTAACAAAAGTGTTTATATGTAGATTAATGAAAATCAATTATAATATATTTATTTAAATCTTTTTGGGTGTTTAATTTTTCAAAAATGAATATCTAATTATATAAAAAAGCATACCCATCCCTATATTGTAAATAAAATAAGCATGCAGGATGAGTCTGAGATAACCTGGCAGCTTCCCCCAGATTCTTTTAATCCAAAAAATCCTAAGTATTTAAATAATATATTTTACTGAAGTTACTTACTGTTTATGGCAGAATCCAATCTCTGATTACTTTATATATCACAGATTCATGAGCAGAATCATAACAAAAAAGGTGTGTGAATCGCTGTGCTAACAGTGAACGTCCACGGCGGACACAAACACTTGAATGGCCAACTTTAGTGTGATGCTTCAATTTGACATCTCCCAAGAACCACAACTTGGGCCAAGTTCCAACATACTTGATATACATAGTTCTCTCTGGTTACCTGAAAAATGTTAACTATTTAAATCATGTTCAATCTTATACAAACTTCATTACATAATCCTAATGAGTGAATATGAGATGACTATCACAAAAACATAAATATGTTCACCATCAATCAACTAATAGGTAGGATAGATTTAGGTACTTATACCATTTAACAAAAAGATTAAGATAGAATTAAAATAATTCTATTAGGTACTTACAGGCTGCGATGCATGCCACTGACGAATAATTCAACAGCTATTATCTGATAAAATCGCCTCATCGTCCAAGACTCTTCTCCCAATAGTTACTGCGACCAGTCGCAATGGTACAATTTACACAGCGATCCATGTCGTCAATATTCGATTGATAAGCGTAATCAGTCGTGGTATGCAATAAACATATTATACTCTTTGCAATAAACAACGGAAAATACGTGCGAAAATGAAAGAAAACGAACGAGTGCCGGTTTTTTACTTAACCTGTTATGACTGACGGACGGTTGTCAACTTGTCAGTGATCTGATCAGTGTTCTCAAGTTCCCAACTGTAAAATAATTTAAAGTGACTCGATTTGATATAAATAATCGATTGTTATGCACTTGTCACTCGATTTCCATACATATTCTGAGATTTTAGCGATTTATTTTAACTCGATTATTACGATAGGATGCATTTAATCGATTATTTGGTTTCACGACTTATTTTAACCTTTCTCGCTTTCTGGATAGAAAAATGATACTGTATTTTGTGATTTCCTTTAGAAAAATATAACGGATTTTTTGATACTCATTTGAACTAGTTAACTGCTGGGCCCAAAACTTCCCGTCTCCTTTGAGAAGGTAATATTTTGTGAGAAAGACGTGATTTTTTTGTGTTTTACATGTAGGATACCTACATGTCTTTTTTAACGCAATGTTGGCGTCGATGTGTAGTACTCCATTGCAAGAGCGAATTCAGGAGGGGGGGGGGATCATCCCTGGGTTGGCTAATTCTCGAAATAGTAGACAGAATACACACTGAACAAAATATTTTCGGCTTCAGGCTATATTCGATCAATAAAAGGTTAATTCTTAATATAGAAATTGGTTTTCCAACTACATAGTTGGGTCTTTTATTAAATTATAGTTATTGATTCGACGTGCTACTAAAAATACTTCAAGCTTGTTTATTCTATTTTGAGTAAATTGGAAATTAATTGGCGTAGACGGCACTCGGGGAGCAATGGCTTCTGAAGTTCTAACACGTGTTCTGACTTTGTTTTTCCAATTTTAAGTTTGTAATTGTAAATCCTGTGTAGATATGTTTGTTACTCGTAACTTATCTTTGTACTACAGATAGAATGTCAATCTCCTCGCCAAGTTATACGTATGTCAGTGGTAGTGACGTCGGATACCGCGGCGAAGGTCGTGTGTTCGAACCCTACAATGAGCTTGAGCTTACTGTGAAGGAAACCATAGCACAGTGGTAGGGTACCTTGTAGTAGTCGTCTGATTGACTACCACCATCAAGTTGAAAATCTGACGCCAAGCACCTGTTGGTGTGCAGTTGCACTTGAGAGCCAGTTTGCCTTTAAAGCGTTGTTATAAGGTGTACAACATATTGGCATACCCCTGGTATTGCTAATGTCTATAGGCGACGGTATTCACTTACCATCAGGTGACCCGCCTGCCTGGTTGTCACTTGTGGTATAAAAAAGACAACTTTTTTCAGATGTTAGAGCTGGTGTTCATAAGCGTTATGAACCACAGATATTTTAGAATCATCCTTTTTCCTGTACCCCAGATTTTACCGGTCCTGTTCTATTTCCTGTAACACATTTCTAAAGTAAATTGTTTTCCGCATCAGAAACCTATCAACTATGACAGTACAACAAAAGGGACGAAAAGGAAATAAAATATATTCGTTTACGAACAAACAGCACTTCAGAAGCGTGACAAACTGACAAGTGACAGCGTGACATAAATAGTGTTGTGTGTTTCGTTATTGTGACGTGACGTGACGTGTCGGGCGTGCGCGTGCTTGAGACGTGTTCCCCATGTCACGTGGGGAGTTAATAAATTAGCTAGAACACAGCTCCTATAACGTGACAGCACCGAAATGGAATCATTAACTATGTGGCAATCATTATCCGTTCAATATATTTATTGCAATTTCGACGTTGTAAAAAAAAACTAAATATACTAGTGAGTTATGACAAATAGAAATATTGTTATAAAGTAAAATCCATTAGCTTCATTGATAATAAATAGCCTTTGATATCTAATAACTAAAGATAAACAATCCCAAGCAAAAGTTATCTCCAAACTGTCTCAAATTGTGTTGGGTAATACTAGTTATTTTTTTACGTTTTATTCACAAATTGCTAGCCAAAATATATCTTAAACGAGCACTGAGGCATGTTTACCGTCGGAGCGTTCGAATGCTACTAGATTAAAAGACCACCCAAATGTTCGAGTGGGTAGACATTCGGTAAGGCCATTTTTTGTCGCTGATTGTGTATCTTTAGTTATTAGATATCAATGTAAATAGCCATTAAATATTGTAAAGAGTAATCTCATGATATAGATTGGCCGCCGCGACCCGCCGCGATCATGGGAGCCATACATTTATAAAGCCTATGGATTGATACAGCCTTGCAGTTACAAATAGAAGTAATTATTACGAGCAGACCTTCACCTTCAGATACAATACCTTACCTACATATAAATCTTTCTAATAGCAATATCATTGTGATACAACACGCAAAATCATTTAAAAACTTGCACTGTTCTTTCTATCAAACTATATGTAATATCACTTAGAGGTTTCACAGATGTAGGTACTAGGTTCTCAGAAGCAGGCAAATGGTTACCATAAAGAACTTGAAAGATTTTAATCGGCTGTTAAAGTCTCTTTAGAGTATTTGAGGCGCCTACCTAGAGACTAACTCTAGAAGAACCCTCTTCTAACTTCATTTCAGTTTACGTAAAGCGGTTGGAAGCACTCCTTTCTACTCAATTAACAGATAATACCAGCAACGTAACAACATTAAGGCCGGTCAGCGGCACGGAAGTGCATTGCCAAGACAAAGGGAACCGGGTTCATTGGACCGTATCTGATCGCACCCAATTGATCAGCGCTTTTGTGAAAAAGTAATGGAGGATTTAATCCATTCCATCAGGTTGTTGATCCTAGCTACATTGCAAAGTGAGTATGCTTAGAAAATTAGCGTTTGATTCTCATCAACAATTTTTAAGCGCCATAAAATTATCTGAAGAGTAATTTTGGCAAGATTGTTGGCGTACATTTTAGATGAGTCATTAATCGTTCCGTCGGATGCTGTCTAACTCGTAAATAAATTGTTTATTCTCATAAACTTTATTATTTATCGGGCGGAAGTTGGGGGCGAGTTGCAAAACTGTCGTGTGCCCCTGGAAGATAAGCTGAACAAGAATAAATCCTGGATTATATTGCAGGGGATCTGTTTCCAACCGACGCGGGATGCGGGACATGGACTGATTTATTATGTAAAAGATATCAACTCTAGTTTGGGTCTGTGCATTTGTAGATGTTCCTAAAGAGAACTACATGTCTAGACATGTTTTGGATGCTAGACTTAGTCTATTTTTGGGCTCGGTCTTTGCGAAATATTATGCAATGTACCAACTAACATAGAATAAGTAAATTGTTAGTAACATTTTTTATGGTCTTTTAGACAAATAAAATTATTATTATTTATTTCAGGATCTAATTTAGAACCTCGCTGATTCCATATTTTATTTAAATTGTTATAAAATTACGTATTCACAGTATAGATACTAAAAGACTTATTTCATGAGCTATATTAAACACTTCAAAATCAATCTTCATACGGTTTCTAAATTACGTATTCACAGTATAGATACTAAAAGACTTATTTCATGAGCTATATTAAACACTTCAAAATCAATCTTCATACGGTTTCTAAATTACGTATTCACAGTAGAGATACTAAAAGACTTATTTCATGAGCTATATTAAACACTTCAAAATCAATCTTCATACGGTTTCTAAATTACGTATTCACAGTATAGATACTAAAAGACTTATTTCATGAGCTATATTAAACACTTCAAAATCAATCTTCATACGGTTTCTAAATTACGTATTCACAGTATAGATACTAAAAGACTTATTTCATGAGCTATATTAAACACTTCAAAATCAATCTTCATACGGTTTCTAAATTACGTATTCACAGTATAGATACTAAAAGACTTATTTCATGAGCTATATTAAACACTTCAAAATCAATCTTCATACGGTTTCTTAATTACGTATTCACAGTATAGATACTAAAAGACTTATTTCATGAGCTATATTAAACACTTCAATCAATCAATCTTCATACGGTTTCTAAATTACGTATTCACAGTATAGATACTAAAAGACTTATTTCATGAGCTATATTAAACACTTCAATCAATCAATCTTCATACGGTTTCTAAATTACGTATTCACAGTATAGATACTAAAAGACTTATTTCATGAGCTATATTAAACACTTCAAAATCAATCTTCATACGGTTTCTTAATTACGTATTCACAGTATAGATACTAAAAGACTTATTTCATGAGCTATATTAAACACTTCAATCAATCAATCTTCATACGGTTTCTAAATTACGTATTCACAGTATAGATACTAAAAGACTTATTTCATGAGCTATATTAAACACTTCAATCAATCAATCTTCATACGGTTTCTAAATTACGTATTCACAGTATAGATACTAAAAGACTTATTTCATGAGCTATATTAAACACTTCAATCAATCAATCTTCATACGGTTTCTAAATTACGTATTCACAGTATAGATACTAAAAGACTTATTTCATGAGCTATATTAAACACTTCAATCAATCAATCTTCATACGGTTTCTAAATTACGTATTCACAGTATAGATACTAAAAGACTTATTTCATGAGCTATATTAAACACTTCAAAATCAATCTTCATACGGTTTCTAAATTTCACAAAACTAATGCAGAGCTCCTAAGCTGTATCCCATGTGTCAAGATAAAAGATAAATTCGGTTACAAAAAGGCGGAGAGGTTGAAATAAGAAAAATAAACTCTATTTGGACACATTTCACGAACACAACAACATAATAGCTTTATGAAACGTACAATATCGGGAGATGTTGTCTGCGTCTGTTCTGTCTGACGAACATCTCGGTTTCAAACTAATTTCTGTATGTTGAGAGAATAGTTCAGGTAATTTTTCATAGATTTGAGTTGAGTGCCAAAAGTTATATTGTGACCCAGTTAATTTTGTAAGCTGATCAGAGTTGGATTTAAATGAATCACTTCCTGTAACCTTCGTCAATAGCGAACCCACATTAAACAATTAACCTTAAACTCATTATAAAAACTAGCAAACCCTTGCCACCTACCAGCTAAAATACGTCACAAACCCCACGAACGGGGTAAGCTCCGAGTCGTCCACTTAAATCCGGCGGATTATCTCCGGGGGACGTGTAAGCTTGGATAAACTCTGACAATTCTGAATGTCACTCTTGCTAGATAGATACCACCAAAACTCTTATCTCGCAATTTCAATTAATTCCAATCCTTTCCAACTGGCTTTTGACGCGGATTTGTTGAAAACAAAGCCTGCGGAAGCTTACAGTGGATTTCAGAATGTTTATGTAAGTAGCGACCTCTAGCAGCAGCACAACTGCTACTTCATTTTGGACTAGAAACAAACAATTTTTTTTTTGGCTGGTATCTGTTTGTCTTTCTTGGTAACCGATAAATCATCACAGTAGTAGCAACTTACCAAACCCGTGTCAAGTTGGGCGTCAAATGTTCAAAATATTTATCCCGCTATATACTTTATTTTCTAACATAAACATTCTAACCCTTTTATTTATCCTAGTTAACGAAATTCTCCTTCAACATACGTTATAATTTTTTTAACGGTAATAATTTACGTCGACGCCCGCCTTCGTGTCTTGAAAGCATGTGTCTTTCCCCAAGAAATATAATGCTGCTTAATAACTCGGAGAAATGGAGAAACAGTGTTTATTGTTTCATAATGCTCCCATACTGTAAGCTTCTTAAAATCTTGTCTTATTCATGTTCACTCGATTTAGATGTCACAGGCTCACACCAATTTAAAATTAAAAGGAGCTTTTGTTTTGATATCACCAAAAGTGTTATGTAGATGATATAATTATCTCTGCTTTTGTATAAGAAAAATTGTGTCTTATTCTAAAGCTTTTCTTAACCTTTTAAGTTGTACAGAAGGCAATGCTTATTGGATTTTCTATTTCATAGCTCTGATAACAAATTCCTCGTTTTTTTATTTGGTATTTGTAATGTATGTATCCCAAACTCTGTCTAGCTATAACTGGGTCACACTGTTTGTTCAATTTCAACAGTATCACAGACTGTTATATTTTGCCGATAAGCATTTACAATATTTGCTCGCCAATATCTCCTATAGTCTGGACCTTTGTTTGTTCTATTGTTTTGTTTACCCATCCTTTGAATACGATTTGTTTTGTGCTTACATTGTCATTTTGTACCCAAGTAAATTAATAATTTTAGCGGTATCAACTTTAAAATATATTTGACTTGTTGATAGAAGTTACTACGTACGAAAAGTTGCTTTCTACAGAAATTCAATATTTGTAGAGAAAAGCCAATGGCCTCCAAGAATATTGAAGTACGATTAAAGTGAAGCCGGCTTAACGAAAAAGATTTCAATTTGTAGACAAGACTAAGTAAGGACTTTTTCTTTTTAAATATTCAAGGTCTTAGAAATTTTTTATAAAGGTCTATTATAATTTAGAGCAATGATTTCCACTAAGGTAACACACACACACACACACAACGAGGGGTGCCAGCACCAGGGGCGCGCCCGCATCGATCCCCGGGGTCAAGGCTACCCCGCCATTATTTAACGCTTACGTTATGTAAACACGCCGTCAGATGTCGCCAGTGTCGAAGCACGTGCAATTTATGGGAACACCGCCTTTGTGACAGCAACCTGATGGGTTTTCCGTGGGGAATTGGGTTTTGCAACCTTGTTAATGCGAGAAGATATGGTACTGATTAATGTGAGGTTAACGTGTCATGATTTGATTGGCGGAAGTAGTCGTTATTTTGTTTGGATTTGATTTGTTGTGTTGTTGGTTTCCTGAAATGACTTTTATTTCAATACGGCATAAAGCTAAAACTGTTGTCTTGGTTATTTTATTTTTGGGATAGAAGTGGTAGGTATAAAACAACAACACTTGTCAATTAATGACTTAGGAATAAAAGTTATTTGTTTCATGATTATATTATGTTAAATATAGGGCTAACTGTTTAATTTTCTAGTTCACTGACCTCAATTGGAAAGATCATGGCGGCTTTATCAATATTCACGACGTCCTTTCAACTTGGTGTACTCCTTATGTCATTATTATATCCATACGCAGGATTTGGTTCTTAGTATTCTGTATTTCTATAAAGAAATACATCTTTCTAGGTTTTTAGCTCTTCACTTGGAACCTTCAATAAGGAATTAAGCGAGAAATTAGGTAGACTTAATGGTCTTACTTCTGCTCATCAAAATAATATGCTAACCGTTAGAAAAATGTGAACCTCCGAGCTTAAGTTTCTAGTTCGTAATACTAGTTTGGTAATGATACCAACCGCAACTCTTGAAACTGTAGTAAACTCTAGTAGAAGTTTACAAGTTCGTCAAGACTTAGTTAATAATCATAAAGTTGGAGTTTTGCTACAAGCTAAAGCGGTACAAGACTAAGTTGTCCTACTTACAGATGTCATCTTTAAGAACCGTAAGTTGGGAACGTCATGCTGCACAACTTACAAAAAATACAAACTTTTATTCGATCCCTGTGACCGTTATTTGAAAAAATACCTTCTGATTCGGACTACGGATGAATAATAAGTTATGAAGCATAACGATCCCAACATACATAGAGGTTTTCGCTAGAGACTACAACATGGGGTTCCTCAAAAGAGGAGTAAGAAGGATTATGCAAGGTCGGCAACACACTCGTGACGCCTCTGGTGTTGCAAGCGTCCATAGGATACGGTAACCGCTTACCATCATCAGGTGGGCCGTAAGCTTGTTTTCCAATTAGTAGGAAAAAACAAACTATGATAGATTTCGTAATGATGACGTCTACAAATATTCCCCATAAATATGTTCTTTATTCGCTCTCACTAACACTTCATCTCTCGTTCTCGGTGATTGCGGTGGTGTTGCTATAAGCGAATTCATTGAACCCAATTACCTGGTCTGCTATTGGTTCGATATCGAACAATACTTGTCTAGTTTATACCTGGCGAAGGTTTTTTTTTAAATAACGTTTAGTTAGCTTTCGATCTATCACGTTTTGTTATTATATTGCCGTTTGGAACAAAAACAATCTATTAATTGAAGTATTCATATATGCTATCGATGCTTCTATGCGCCTCTTCAAATGCATTTTGTACTGCCTCCCTGATATTGAATATTTCTCTGCGAAAAAGTTGTCCAAATTCCGGTAAATGTAGGAGGCTTCCTGCGACTGGGACCGCAATAAACTGGGACCGCGGTCCCAGATGCCGGATCCATTTAATTATAATATTTTTCTACCGGCGACTGGGACCACCCATAAATTAATAGTAAAATCTATTGTTCAAGTCATACGAATAAATGTGTAAAGTAATTTAAAAAAGTCTGATTTAAAGATATCATTTATTTATAAAAATAATATTATTTACTTATCCTAGACATGCGCTTAGTAATAAATTAAACCAGCCCGCTTTCACGTAATTCAATCGTGCAGGTAAGTACAAAGGGATAACATTGTATATTGCTATCCCTTTCTAATTACTTATTGTTAATTGTTGATTATTGTTAGCATAATTTATGTGATTATGTGTAATAGTATGTTCGTCGGCGTAGTCATTTTAATTTTAAATAATAAGAATGGTAATCGTAGGGTGTTTTTTATGTTATATAAATAAATGATATTTTTGAATCAATGAGTATTTTGGGGTTCCGTACAAAAAAACGGAACCCTAATAGGATCACTCGTGCGTCTATCTGCCCGGTCATGTCACAGACATTTGCTCTAAATCTACAGGACCAAATCAGGTGAAATTTGGTAGGATGGTGTAATTCTATGACCCAAACACAGATGTGCAAAGTATTTTTTTTTTAAATAAGTGTCATTTTTGGGGGACCAATTAGGAAATTTAATAAAGTTTTGCAAAGCTCTCTGTTTCATATATCAAATGAAAGGGCTTGTTATGAGTGTCAAATATATTTTTGTTATTATTGTAAAATAAATAGTTTTGATTTTATTCATGAAAGAAGATAAAAATTGACCATCCCCCCCCCTGATCTCCGAAAATAGTTCACATTCAGGAGTACCTATTGTAAAAAACATACCACAATTGAATAAAACCATTCCGTACAATGCCAATTTGACTTTGGCAGTGTACGGAACCGTCTTCACGCGAGTCCGAATAGCACTTGTCCGGATTTTATTTTCTTGAATTACTTACTTAACATTTTTTCGTTTGACTGTATAGTTTTTGGCTTGGACCACGGTTCCAGTTTATTGCGGTCCCAGTCGCCGGAAGAAAAATATTCAAATTAAATGGATCCGGCAATTGGGACCGCGGTTCCAGTTTATTGCGGTCCCAGTCGCCGGAAGCCTCAATGTAGAAGTCTGTGGGCGCAAGGTCTGATGAGTACGGAGAGCGTTCACAGGAATTCAACTAGATTAGACGTTATACATTTTTACCGTCCCATAGTCCACATAACGTCGCATAAATAGGAGGGGAACTTCCTATCAGTATCTGTGCTTCTTAGTTCTTAATTACAGGCTTTCAAAGCTACAGTGAAATTATACTTTTTGTGCGCAAACTTGGCATATTAATCTTTCCCGTCATCATCTTTGGCCAAACGTATGTAATATAAAAATGTTTGTCTTTATTCAGAGTTCTGTCATGAACGTGTAATATTTTACACACAAAATAGTGAAACATCAAAATAACAATTTCCTTCTATTGTTTCAGGTAACATGCAAACGGGTTGTTCTATCAAAATAAAAAGAACTAACGATGGAGCTGGAAGTATATATATTTATTTTTGGTCTAAATTACTGGTAGTGGAATAATATTGTATCCAATCTCGTATTAGTTCACAGTTTTCTTTTTGTTTTCTTTGATGGCAATCGTCCTTTAAGACATTATTGTCAATGTCAAGAAGCTCAAGTTTGTAGGATTCGAACCCACGACCTTCGACCCTTTATCCGACGTCACTACCACTGAGCTATCATCGCCTAGAATGCAGATTTATGTGGAAGTTAGATTTTATATCAAATAGGATACACATTTGCAAATAAAAACCGAGAGGACGTGCTCGAAATCTGAATCAATTCCCTACCGATGCGTGTTGAGAGTTTTTGCTTAATTTCCACCCTTCACCTCACTCCCTTAACTTGTGGGGTTCTATCGCTACCTCGCAAAGACGCTCGAGATTACCTTTATCGTAGAATCACTCTTGTTTGTCCTAGATTAACATGTCCCCGAGTGCTCGCTGCGTGTGTTTACCATACAATACGAGGTTTTTATGAATATTCTTACGTGTTTCACTCAAAAAAGGGGGTCGTCTTTTAACGGTCGCTTTTTCTCTCAAATAATGTACGTTTATTTGATTTTGTTTGCATTTCATTGGTAGTTTTAGCGTACCTATCTTACAGCTTTATAGTACCTGTCTTTTAGTTAACTAGCTGACGTTGTCCTGTCCTGTTCAAGTTTGGTTGTGGTTTAGTTTGGGATCAAATGGACGTGTGTGAGAAATGTCTCAAGATATTTATTTTTAATATTTTTCTACAGAAACCATTAAAAAATGTCAAATCTACTTAGATGAATGAAAAACTCTAGACTCTAGTACACGGTTCGGAAGGTTGCTAAGGTAGATGTAGGTACGTAAAATAGCGTGAATGACAAGTTAGAAAGAGTTTTTGACATTTAATATTAATCCTTATTTACCTTTAAATAATGTTCAACGTATAAATGTTTATTATATACATAACTCTGTTTTATTTATAGTGATGTCATTGGTCACTCCATTTCCATGTAACACATATTTCTAGGAAAGTTTTTGACATATTTTTTATTAGAATAATACTTGAATATGATAAGGCGATTATAACTCGGTGGTAGTGACGGCGGAGGTCGTGGGTTCGAATCCTACAGTCGATGAAATAACACATCGTGAGAAATCGCACGGTGTGTACTTGCCTGGCTGGCTACCACATTCACTCATGTTGAAAATCTGCCGTCAAGCACCCACCGGTGCGTTCCGTCCGTGAGCTGCACTTGAGAGCCAGTTTCCTTCTACCTTAGCACCTTCATCACTTACATGGTTAGATTGTAGTCAAATGGGATTATTTTCTTTATCAAAACATGTGTTTATTATACATATATGATTTATTTAAGAAACAGACATTTATTTTATAATTACAATTAATGAATGTAATAATAAGACACCAAAAAGATCCATGAGACAAATTCTATTATTGGTAGAATTATTATCCATGGCTTAAACTCTTACTAGTTAGGCCGGGAAGCTGTCAATACGATGCAACAATTCTTCACGTATTTCTGTTAGTTTTTTGTCCATTTTCTTTTCTAAATTATTAATTTTTGTATCCATATCATCAATTTTTCTCTCTATTTCACTTATTCCTACAACTGGTTTTACTCTATAAATGTTAGCTTCATCAGAGTATATGATATTGTTTCGTTTATCAAAAGTTAAACCATAGCACATGCTGGTAGCAATTACTGTTTTCACCGTACCATCCTCCAGGACCTCGTATATATTATTATTTGTACAAAAGTACACAGTGTCATTTCTGTCTGTAGTCACAGAGTTCACAATGTCTCCACTATAAAGAACAACGGCATTCGCTCCTATTTTCTGTCTGTACAGCACTGTATCAAGACTAAAGTAGATGGTATCTTCGTTAACAACTAAAAATTTCTTAGCTTCACTTGCTCTTGTTGCATCGACGTCCAATTCAACCACCTCTATGGACTGTCCATCGATTAATTTATAAACAGTATTAGAATCGTATGCGTTATAGTATAAAACATTTTTAAAATACACAGCCCATACATTGACACCTGTAGCACCAACAAGTTCTAAGTAATCCATATCGGGATTGTATTTATAAATGCCATCAACGGCTCCCATGTACACGTCTGGGGATTCTTGATCCGCGGTAATATCAGAAATAGCGCTTGCTCCATCTATATATCTAGGTCCTCTTGTATTTAAATCTATTGTTGCAGATATGTTGACGTAGATACGGAAGTATAAATTGTTTGTTACATAATTAACGCAGAGTTTATTGGGTACATAGACGTCATGGTATAGTAATTCTATCTGGTGACTAACGCCGTTAATGACGACCTCGTTGTCTTCGATGACCGCTTGGACGAGGATCAGGCTCGATATAAATACTATGAACTTCATTTTGATCTGAAAAAATATTATGTCATAAGTTAATTTTATTTGAGCATTTTGTCTTATCTAATCTCTAAATCTGATTCTCGGATACGGCTCCAACGATTTTCATGAAATTTTGTATGCAACAGGTTTCAGGGGCGATAAATCGATCTAGCTAGGTTTCAATAATAGGTGTTATAATTGATCAGGTGGAAATCGAGCGGACTCTTAACCAGAAGTCCCCGGATCGAGTCTACATGAATGATTACTTTTTCCTCTTTTTTTTTTCAAGTTCCTTCTTTAGTGAGAAAAACTATTAAAATTTTACCAAAAAAAACCAGCAAAGCTCGGTCACCCAGGTGCTTTCAATTATCTCAAATAGGCCTGTAGAAGCACTTATGAATAGTCTAGACTCTATTGCACTGTTAGGAAGGTTGCTTTTTCTGAAAAGTTATTGCTGAGTTTATAGCAATAGCTCTTTTCAAAAGCAACCTAAATCTTTGACATTCAATAATTCTTTATCTAGATATCTTGTACTTATAGCCATCTGTTTTTCTACAGTTTTATTATCGACCACTGCTCTAAATTCGACTAGTATTTTTTTAGGAATAGTACCTGCCTGACTGAATGGTTAATAAAGTCCATCGAGTTACCATCCTGTATGGTATATTATGGTTTCCCTGAATTTCAAAGGAATCAATAAAGATGAACGGAGAACGGGGAGATCATAGAGCTAAACCAAAACAAACCTCACTTTTGTTTTACTTGATAGTAAGCACACAAAACATAAAAGGGAACTGGCTCTCAAGCACATAACGGTAGATACTTGACGACAGATTTTGAACTTGAGGGTGTTAGCCAGGAGATTTTTTTTTTTTTTTTATACTTGATAAGCTTGTGTTTGACCACAATCTCACCATGGTAAGGGATGATGTGGCCGAAGGTGGTAAGCACACAAAGCCTAGATGGGAACTGGCTCTCAAGTGCAGCTGTCGGAACACACCGATAGGTGCTTGGCGACAGATTTTCAACTTGAGGGTGGTAGCCAGCCAGTTGGGTACTACAAAGTACCCTACCACCGTGCTATGGTTTCCTCACGATGTTTTCCTTCACCGAAAGCTCAAGCTTATTTTAGGATTCGAACCCACGACCTTCGTCGCGGTATTCGACGTCACTTACCACTGAGCTATCATCGCCTTAAGATTGTTACACTTATACAAAAACAAAAATGTATTTTTACCAAGACTGTCAAAAAAGGTTTACTATAGGTATATCACCCATCAAATACAATAATTAGTACTTACCCTATGTACCGTTATACACACCGGAACACTATTCCTCTAAATGACCACCACTTAGACGACAATGTGCTAGTGCTTGAGTAGCCGGAGTTTATATACAGCGATGTTATTGGTACGTTGAGCTTTGTGATAACCTTTGTGATTAATCATATTTTTATGATATTGTGACAAATATGTGTTTGTCTTTCGGTCCTTCAGTATGTCTCAGGTGTTTTACTTTGGTCTTCATTGTTTGTTTATTTTTACAATATCATTGTTAGTTTATATGCTATCATTAACTCGATGGTAGTGACGTTTGTATACCGTGGTGATGGTCGTGGGTTCGAATCCTACAATAAGCTTGAGCTTTCGGTGAAGGAAAACATCGTGAAGAAACCATACCCCGGTGGTAGAGTACTTTGTAGTACCCTACTGGCTGGCTACCCCTCAACTTGAAAGTCTATCGCCAAGCACCTATCGGTGTGTTCTGACTTGCACTTGTGCTTACCACCTTCGGCCACATCATCACTTAGCATGGTGTGATTGCAGTTGACCGCAATCTTATCCAAGAGTAAAAAAAAATTATATACGAACTAGGTTTTAGTGTTACTAACTAAAATAACGCCACGTAGGCCTAATTCTAGGGTTATCTCATCCCCGGATGAAGCCGTTGGTGGTGTGAGTGTACAACAACCATCAGTACAGAACAGCAGTTCAATTCAGTGTGATGATTCGGATGTTACTACCCTCATTCCTACCGCAGCAGAGGTCTCACAGGAAGCTTCCAACCATGGTGACGCCATGACATTACCGAGCGAACAATGAACACCTCCCATTACCACATCGGAATTGAATGACCACACATTGAGATCATCACCATTACCCCAACAAAAAGAACCCGATGATGCGGGGTTACTACTAGATTCCAAAATCTGTCGCCAAGCACCTGTTGGTGTGTTCCGGCAGTTGCACTTGAGAGCCAGTTGCCCTTGCCCTTAAGGCATTGTAATATGGTGTACAACACGTTGGCAGTCCCCCCGGTCCTGCTAATGTCTATAGGCGACGGTAGTCACTTACCATCAGGTGACCCGCCTGCCTCGTTGTCACTAGTGACATAAAAAAAAAACACCACGTACAAATGCTCGTTCACGTAGAAACGTAGTAGACAAGTAGTAGATTACAAGAAATTATTTTAGATATTGCAAAAATGTTAAGGAGGGAAGCTTGTTAGAGTTAGTTATGTAGGTATACATACAATCGTACACTCTGTATATACATACAGGATGGAAACTTTCAGCGGGGCAGTAAGGGGAAGTACCTTATCCGTTGCAGCTACACGAAAATGGTCTTAGGAACTAGTTAACAAGAAAATAGCCATTTAACACAAAAAAAAATTGATGCCAATCGATCCTGTTTCTAATACTGATCAAAAACTTCTACGGAACCAACCATCGTTGGAATAATCAAAAAGTTAATTGCAAAAAAACTTTTCCCCTCACTAATATGAAGGTGAATTTGAATGTTTGACTGTTTGCTTAATTTTCACGAGTAAACCACTGAGACAATTATAATAGATAGATAGAGGTATATTGGGTATTTTTTACTCTGTTATCGCGGTTGAAGACGCGAAGTACAGCTAGTACACATTATGTATTTACCAGGAAACGTAATTGACCCCGAGTATTATCAGTTATATGATGTTGATTAGTATATCGTAGATTTTGTGGTTTTTACAAAGTGTTCGGAGAAATCGTTCTAATATTCATTTCGTCGTTCATTAGACAATAACACAAGTCATGAATTAGGTTACGGTACCTACCGCATAATATACCTAAATGACATGAAAAGGGTTTTTAACGAAGTGTATATCATCTAGGTATTTTGAATATGTGATAGAATTATTTATTTGTATTAATAAGAAAATAAAAATCAAAATATACATTTGCACTAAGGAAAAAAACGTTGCAAGAATTCTAATCCGACTGGGTAATACTGTCTATGAAAAAGTTATAGTCAATGAAAAAGTTACATGTGTTCCATAAATAATCTCAAATTACAAAACAAATTATTTATGCGGAAAAGGATTTAAAAAACCGGTCAAGTGCGAGTCGGATTCGCGCACCGAGGGTTCCGATGGTAAAGTCAATTTATTTATTTAAAACATTAAAGATTTAGGTATACCTAATGTTGATTTGGTCTCTATAAGATGTTGTTAGATTAGCTAAATACGTAATAACTCAAGACCCTTAAGTAGGGACTGAATAAATTAACCGACTTGGTATTACATGGATATCACAACTTTTTACGGTAGAAGAACTGAGTTGCGAGACTTGGTATTTTTTACAAGTTATGTTTTTTATGGCATATGTTATTTAAAGTTTCAGCTGTTTTGTGCAATAAGCTTATTTTAGGTTGTTACAAGTACTAAAATAATTAATATGAAAGTGTGTTTTTGGTTTGTCCTTTTTTGATATATAGCAATAGGACGACTCAATGATTTTTTTAACTAGACAGTGCTATAAACTACTGTGTATCCCTGGAGCTGGTGTAAAACCGCGTGGCGGAACTTAAATTAAACATCAGAAAACAAATAAATCATTTTTACTGTGATGATGGTAAAAAGTACTTGGCGCCCAACATGGGGCTGTAAATACTCATTACAGACTGAAGTAAAATACTCATTGTTTACTCCAAATTGTGCTTGGTGCCATTTTATTTGTGCTGAAAACCTTAAGTCAACCATTAAGAGTCAAAGCGATGTAGCCAACCGCGCGTGCTATTACACTAAATCGAGTAAGATGTAATTTGACATCAAAATGGCGGCGCGCAGGCCGCGTAATGGCGGTCTAATGGCACATATAATAGTGTTGTAAATAATTACAGATGCGAACCCTTTAGGGTTTGTTAGGATTTCGCGGAGTTTAGTCACAATAATGCGCCCCAGCGTTTTCATGCTGAGTCCAGGGATTTTAATACGGGAAGTGGGTAATTAGTTTAATCGTCGACCTTCCTATGAGCGTAATTTCAATAAAAAATACGTGACGCCCGTACCTATATAAAGTGAATTTACTTGTAGCCTTCGCACTTTCAAGATTCGCCGTGATGGGAATATAAATAAAATATTTGGATCAGCTTGCGTTACAATGGTCGGTACGTTATTGACATGTACCGTAATAGAAAGTCTACCCTTTTCGTCGGGGGCTTTGGAAGAGAAATAAAACCACGTACCGCTGCGTTGGCCCTCGTTCATCGATTACTACAATATATATCATTCGGTACAAAGTCCCTTTGAAGGCATTACGTTCGGTCGGCGGAGTTCTGACCGCGACGCCAAGGAAACTGAATGTCGATTCATACTTAGAGACTTCAATTTCTTGACTGTCTCGACATTTCTCCTAAGTTTGTTTAGTGAATTAAATTCTCCTATAGATACAAGTCTTATTAATGAAACTTAAGGTATTATCTTAACCACAGTGTTTGCTTACCATGATCGATTTGCAGCGTTTGGTTAACAAAATCTTTATTCTTGTTCTTATAGAATTCCGGTAGACTAAATATGAAATGATAGCGAGATAGTTATATTATTCTGAGGATTATAAAGGTTATGCTTATTTCCTTGTCGTCTTAAAAATTTAATGTTTTTATCTCACTTCTGAAGGAGAACCCGGAAATGTACCTAATTTTTTCTCAGCAATATTAACGAGGTCACCAAAGTTCCGGCACGTATGCCGCGTCCTCTTCCGATCTGAGAACGTGAACTTTCTGCTCCTAACCTCCATCCAAACTTAATTGATGACCATCTATTGACATCCGGGTTCTTAAAGAACTTCTTTTACCGCCAAATGTAATTTACGAGTATTTGGGCGGTAAAAATAAAGTACGTCTAACAGTGTGTTCTAGAATGAAATTGGTTCTTTGTTTTATTTTTATTGCTAGATCCCGTTTATTTACTCTAACGTAAACGGTAATGAAATAGTTTATTGATGGAGAATGGTTGCTTTTTTAATTAAATAGACTTAGGGCATTAAAAGTTTAAAGTTTAAGTGATATTTAAGGAGTACGAAGGAGACGAATGAAAGTGTTTTTATTAAAATATCCAATCACACTATCTTTTAAGTGGCTATATTGTATTTTATTGTATGCTTTACAAAAGAGGTATTGACAGAATAAAGATTTTGTGAAGTCTGTACCTCTACACAATATTGTTTTTTAAACTCGGCGACTGTAATTTTAAAAAGCAAAGCTACACTTCAAGAGATTTCGAAGTAGATATGGCTTCATATATTTTAGTTCCAGTCAAAATGCGCGACGCAAACTCTCATAACTTCAAGATAAACCAATCCATTCAAACGTTTAGGATATTGAAAGTTGGTACGTTTCGAATCTCGATTAAATACGACATGTCGATTCGCCCATATCTCACGTTCCAAAATTTAAAATATCTACACCAAACTTTGGTATTGGCATCGGTGGAGTTATGATGCGATGTCGGAACCAGGAAAAAGTTTTACAAGTTGGTACAACTTGGAAGCAAGTACATGTTTCGTGCATGCTCCTGTCGTCACACCCGGGTGAGCGAACACAGGGCGAAGATTTATAGTTTCACAACTAAAGTCATGAATATTAAAGATGGTTGCTTAGTCACTATTTAGAAATCACCTTAGGTTCATTAGTATAGGGGATGTTCTAGTCGTTTACCAAGTGTCACTCAGTCAAGATTTTCTATTTCATTTGATACAATCAGTTTTATAATTCGGGATTTTACCAGATTTTCTATGATCGATAAATTGTAAGTGCAATTTAATAAGTTGGCTCGCGGAACTTTAAGTTTACAGGGTTGGCATAGTGTGACTGACATCTCTGGTATTCCAGTTTACATCAGACGGGCTGTTACTTATGCTTGTTTGCTGGCGAAGTATTTTAAAAGAACAGAATCCAGGTGTATCGATATTTCGACTAACATCGTAAAATCCATGTCTATCAAACATGTTTCGAGCCAAATATCTCGTAATTCATGCGAGTCCCATCTGTTTACACGAGCTAATATGTACTTAGACGTTTAGCATTCATTTGACAGAGCGTCTAGACATTAAGGCTGTAGGCGTTTTGGCAGGTATAATAGATATCTAAGAGCCAGACGTATTAAAGTGGCTTCACGAGCGATGTCTGTAATCAATCTCACTTGTAATTAGTGATGCCTACGACGTGTCGAATAACAGGAATTAAAACAAGTGCTTGGTAAATTTGAACCTGAATATTTCCTACGTAGACGATGCTGAAATTCTTCTAATTGGTTAACTTTTCTGAAAAAGCGTCATTATGGATTAATTCATGGAATAAAACAAGCAGAGCTACTATTGTTTCCAGCATTCGATTCAATTAGAAGTATCAGAGCTATTGCTGATGGTACAGTATCGTGCGTTGCACAAAAATTATTATGATCTCTAGAGATCATCGTGATGCAGCTGTAATAAGCTTTTCAGTGGAAAAGAATCTGTTTTGAAAATTCCTGGAAAACTAAATATTCAATTTCCTTTAGTATTTATGGAATTGCTCGGTATCGACGCTAATTGGTAATTGAAGACGTTTGTAGTTGATGAGTTGAAGGAACCTGTTTATTTGGAATCAAAGCCTTCTTACAACGGGAAATTATTGGAAATTATATCTCATGTTGATATTTAGTTAATTGATACCAATCGATTTTGTTTAACTTCTTTCGTCGTTCATCTACTAAATAAAGTTGTTGCTAGCTTATTTATAGATTTACTAGCTTTCGCCGCGGTCTCACCTTCGTTCCTGAGAGATTTTATCTTTTCCCGACATAAAAAGTACTCGTATATCGTTTTATTCCACTTGTGTGCCAAGTTTCATCAAAATCTGTTCTGTAGTTTTTATGTAATAGAGTAACAAACATTAGATTCTCTCATGAGAGATTACATTCAAACAAACGTTCACTTTCATTAGTTAGGAAATATATGAATTCAGAGCCTGACATAATTTTCTATGTTGAACCTTCAAGGTCTAATTGAAATTGTGTGTTTACTAATCATTATCCTATTTTGGATCCTCACTCAATATTTATTAGACTTTCTTTTTATGCAGCGAAAAACGAATCAGCTTGTTTGCTTATTTTTAACGATCTTGCTTCTTAGTGCCAATAGAAACTAATGTCCTAATAGAAACAAATGTCATTCGTTCATACCGCAGCGACAGTACTATATCGTTATTTGCAGAACTGACGGTAAGTCAACAAAATGTCCGCCCGTGTATTCAGCGCGTCGCACCGACTGTAGACGTCTAAGTGTACTTGAGCAGTTCTTGCAGACCTGATTCAGACTTGAATTAACTTCACTTGTTCACTCTAGTTTCAAGCTCCAGAAACGTTGCGAAGATGAACTTTTCAAACAAAAGCTGCAACGAGATTGGAATTTGGAAAAATCGAGATAACTAAAAAAGTTTGCTCTAAACTATCAACTAGCTTTTGAAATCGCATCTTTAATTAAATTTAAAAATTAAAATTATACTAGATACATAAACAAAAAGCCCCTAAAGATAGTGTTCGTCCGTTGATCACTATCTTTAGGGGCTTTCTCCAGGATAAGTACTCGAACACGTAGAGCGGCTTTATAAAACATATAGGTACGACTTTCAAATACAGGAACCGCGCAATAACAATTTCCATCCAAAGTACACTCGCCTCTGTGTATTTTAAAATATGAAACTCAGCTGAAAACAATCTCAAACATTTGCAGGAGAGTGTGTGTTGGTGAACAGCGCAGTACTGTACTATTTACGGAATTAAACTGTCCCCGACCTACGACTTTACTATGATTGTGCTCGCAATTTACTATTTTGGACTGAGTGGTTTGTTAATGCTGCATAAAGATCATTTTTACTTTCGCATATTTTTCTTTTGCTCTCACATTATCTGAGCCTTTTTTTAGTAAAACCTCTGTCAGTAGTTAATCATCAAACATCTAAATTACAGCGCCTGAAATTCTCCCAAATATATACTCGTTTTATTAGACAAATGATACTTTCTGTGAGTACGCGCAATACTATGGCACAATCAATCTTTGTCGTTCAATTTATCTTCATATGCCTAATACTGTTTTTTTTTACGTTCAACGCACAAATGTGATCGCTCATTTTTCTCGCGAAAATTGACGTGGAGCAAAAGTCTTTTACACTGAGAAGCTCGCTTGTTTCAATGTATTATCATATCTTAGGGAATATGTTGCGAGTTTTAGTAGACTAGCTAACGTCTATGATGTCATCCATATAGTAAATGTGTTCGAACATTGACATCGTTTAGGTCGTGTCATAATGATGTACGAATTTCTATAGTGCATAATTACTTCTCTTACAGTGGTAAAGTTGTTCTCGAAATTATGATCTTCAATGGAAATTGATGCGTGTGTAAGACGGTCCCAGGAAATTAAGCTTGAGCGAGAGAAAATACATTTTCCTAGTAAGTGTGCTAAATGAATGATTTTGTTATATCCTCATGCGTAGAGATTTGTTTGATTTTGAAGAGTGCAAATAAAAGCTAAAATATTTTGTACAATTGGGAGTCTGTAATACAGGTCACCTGTATTAACTGCAATTATTTGACATGCCTGGTGCACAAAGAAGTGGTTTAAAAGTTAACGCTGAATACGGCTCGATAGTTCGGCTAGCACGCTTCGGCTTGGGTTGACAGTACTAAAATGCTTCTACTAAAATGATTTCTCTTACACTAATTCCTCACTCTCTTGATAATCCAGTACAAAACATATCTACAACAATTTTAGATTCCATTCCCAAAACCGCGTATATTACTAAGAGATTTCGACATGTAACAATGCTTTACGATCAGAGGCCAATACGGTCGATGTACCGCAGCGAGGAAGTATTTCACCCTGATATATGAATAATGTATGTGTTGGAGCTCTCGTGTTATGTCGCTCATGTAGATTCTATCTGTGCTATTGAATCTGTTACTAGGAATTATTTAAAGTTTTGTACCCAGAGTACCTACATTAATTATTTAAGGATTTGATATGGTTCGCTGTTTGATGAATTAATTAAACTCAAGAGTTGACAAAATAAACCTTGAGGTAATCCTTGGTATTGCTAAAGACTAAAGTTGACGATAGTCACTTACCATCAGGTGACCTAACCACAGGTTTCTGACATAAAAAAAATTGGGAAAGTAAATCTTGCGTCATAAGGCATTAATCTCCCTATCTTTGACAAAGCGTTTGAAATATCCAGGTGGCATATCCGTAAATAAATCGTAATGTGCCGCGTAAAGCCCAATTTTCAGACCTTTTAAATAAATTATCGTTTCTGCCGTCCATCTGCATTTATAGTCTGGGCCCAAATGGCCCTGTCGTGCCACAAAACTTCAGGGCTGGCTCTTTTTGGATAAAAAAACACTAAATATTCGATTGTAATCAATCTTTGTGGTTGTTTCACGATATTTTATTAGGATTTATCTATTTCCTTTTTTTTTATCTACAAATGCATACGTCGTAAAAACCAAGTCAATGGTCGTAAATTAGGTAATATTCTTGTCGCCGTCTCATATAGTATGTAGATTGAAGTCGATTTCGTCGAACATCGATTGCATTAGCAAGTCATTTCCGAAAAACTGGTCCAAGGTAGGAACCCTGCGGCACCCCTCTCACCGTTGTCGTTCAAATCCGAGCTCCCCACGGCTACGGTGCCTTCGTAATTGTCGCATTATGCGAGCCTTTTGACTGACACGTGGTGTTTGGTGGAGATTAATGGCTCACTCTCTATATTCAATCACGTATATTTTTTACCGGAGAGTTTTTATACAGCCTTCAGGAAAAAGTAATTGAAATAAATGGTACCACTGTTGTATAGCTTAGCGGGATTTTTACTCGGGGAATTTCCATCGTGATTTCCTGGATTTACTTTGCATTATGTTATGTGGTCAATCATTTTATGGAAAATATTCACGATTTTGATCACCTCAACTTATATGAAATATCTAACAGATACAGATCAAATCTTAAGGGCTTAAGGGCTGTCCCACCGAAAAAGAGTTCTCTTCCACATTTTTTATTGATTTTAAGTATCTTTGACAATTATTTACATGCAATTATACTGCAGTTGTACGTTTCTTGAACAAAAACAGTCTGCATAGCCAGTCGCTTATCGGCGGTGGTAAAAGTACCTGAAAGAGTCATAAACACACACCATTTCCGTATGTGAAGTGAATTTTTGACAGTTTTGCGCTTGCAGATATATATATTCATATGAAAATCATGCAAGTGTCTAATCGTTTAAGTATAACGGACTTAGGTATAGCTAATATTTTACATTTATTATATTATAGATAACGAATACGCGGCTCTGTTGCTATCCGTATTTTAGAAAAACGTACTGCATCGTAGTAACTTACTGATTGAGTCAAATTCAAAATTTCGAAAAATTCAAAGACGAAAATTAACGAATTTAAAACCATATTTTAAAGTTTTCTATGATATTGATGGTCACTCAATATAGTCAGAACCGCATCGGAATTTTAATTTAAAAAAAAGTACAATGACGTTGGCGCCCAACGTGGGACCAAGTGTATTGTTTGATACTACAACAACGAAATGGTAGGACGAAAACATTGAAGATATCATTCACAAAAGTTTCCTTCCACGTTATTCACGGCTGTCCGGACACTTTGTGTCCGGTGTGTCGATGGGGTTTTATGAAAAGATTGTATATTTTCTTGGTATCGTAGAATTTATAGTAACCGTAAACGAAAATCACCCTTGCCTTTGTTAAAAAATATGTGAAGTTAACATAGAGTTTTTATGTTTGGAAATATTGTGTACATTGAAAGTGACGTGAACAGAGCTGTCGGAAATAAAACAACGACCACCGAAATGTGGAAAATTTTCGGATAGGATACTCGTATATGACAGACAAAAAAATCCCAACGCAAGTTAGATAAAAACGCAGAGCACTCGGATAAAATCGAAAATTTATTCCGAAATTTTAGTCATACTTGATAATCGTGTACACGTCACCTAAAAGAGTAAATAAAGCGAGTTCAATACCAAATAATATCTATGCTACCGCATGCGGCAAGTCGTCGTGATAACTATAAAAAAAAATATGCTTTTTATACTGACCCGTTGAGCTGAAATCTACCTTAGTTTATGTTCAGAATATTTTGTAAAGGTCACTTGTGTCGTTAATAATTCGACTAATATACAAGGTAAAGCTTTATTGTTGCCCGTCGGCGTCGATAGATGTTTTATTCGGTTTTATTCTAAATGTTTTGTGTTCTTTTTGACGTTTACAAACATTTAGAAGTCTAAGTGGAACTTAACAAATATTTGTTTTCTCAACTATCTAGATAGTTTAGTATCTATTTGTCTAGCCTGGATGTTTTTAGTGTATAAACAAATATCTGCCTTTGTCAGAACATTATACGAAACTTGTTTAAATACATTTGCCGGCGACTGTACCACTATACATTTTATTCAAAATTCCCCACATTTTACATGCAAAATGTATTTTGTCACGAAATAGTTAACACAAAGAAGTACAATGGTGGGACACACGTGAATTTATGCACATTTTAAAACACCGTTAAATAGTAAGTTTTTTTTATGAAGCTCTTTTTAATAACAACACCTAATATATATAATAAGCTTTGACTAAAGGACCAACACTGAAAACCCCTCTTTGTAAAAAAGTATCAAGGAAACAGCAATGTTACACTGGCAGACAGATAAAGGGCAAAAGGGAGGATCTAAATACGATCTTCATCAAACAGCAATAATAGTGGACCGGTAGCCCAAGCATAGACTTAAAAACAAAAGAGATATAGACTTGAGGGTAACATGAATAAAGAGTTTGAAGTTATTGTAGCGAAGGTTTCAATACCGCGGTACTTTTTCTCCCAGTGAAAATTATTACCTCCCGTGACAAAATAAATGGGTTTGCATGAAATATATCAAGTGGACATATTTTTATGCGTAATTATATCACTAATGGTTTTCAGAGCTACGTTGATTTGACAGCACACAAATTTTATACTCGAACGAGGTTGATGACTGTAATACTTAATTTAATTACTGTAATATCAAAGAGTACATACGTAGACTGTCCCTTTAATTTTTCCATTGAGCTGAGTCTTCGTTTCTGCAAATTAATAATAATGTATTCAGGGTTTTTAATTAAGCGAACTCCACATTTTGTGCTAAAGGGGCTTTGAAACTAATGGGCCAATTTAGGTCTTCTAATACATTAATTGAAGCCAGCTTTGAAAGGCTTTATCTGTGCGCTATCATATGTGCGACCTATTCAAATATTATGAGTACCCATCCTTTGATATTTGCGTATTAACAACATTTTATTGTATATCTGAAGTACTCTGAAAATTCGAATATGAAATTCCGAAGAAATTTGGAGCCTTCTAAGAGTCTATTAACGGAGCCTAAATACACTTTTTAGGCAGGAAAGTTTAATATAAGAATCTTTCAAATCATCGCTGAATTAGATACAACGCTAAAACGTAATACATTCATTTTACATTATCCCGCTGAAAGGGCGTCAAAAGCGCCATCGCTGCACGTTCTTGATCACCATATTTACAAGGGTCTCCCAACAAAATGTTTACAAATATCACCATAACGAGCACAGGGGTGAATCCGCATAGGTACCCCTTAGCGTGAACAGTGTGTTGGATCGTACATGTATGCGGTTGTAGATTTATAACGAATCGTAAATAATCTTGAGATCCTTCGGTCACTTCGCTGTTCGTGTTTTATTGACGCCCTTGCTGCTTTATGGAAATGTTGACCCGATTCCATTGGGCGGTTTAAGGTCTGGCTGTAAGAAGCTGTAGTTGGGCAGGCTTTCAATTCAGGGTTTTGGTACATTTTACTGCTTTGAATGATCTTTGAGGCTGTATAAGTTATTATCGTCAAACTTTATCGAGGGCATGTCAAGAAGCGTAGATATTTTAATGTGTTGGTGTTCTTGGAACATTTGTGTGCAGTCAGTAAGAAAAATAACGTCTGGAAACCATAGCACGGCACTTTGTAGTTAGTCGCTTAGCTAACAACCCGCAAGGACCATAAGTTTTGACTCTGGCTTGGAGTCAAAAAATTACACTTGCGCGGATAATGCAACATAATTTTGTCTATACGGTACTTATTTTAATAAACTATGTCGAATAAGCCTCGTCGAAACGGTTATTCGGCCATTTTCGGCTAAACTCCGTCCGGTCCATTGTAGAATTTATTAAATTTTATCGCTGAATATTTAATACGAGGGTAGCTGTTGATTACAACGTAACTGGGTTTTCATTAAGCTGCCCTCAAGTTACTTGTGACGTAAATAACGTAATAATCATAAATCTAAGATAATCTTGTACAAATCTTGACTTAGCGCCGCCTGAGTTAGGCCTTTGTGCGAAGCTTCAGTTGTTTATTGTTACTTTTCGTTTATTCCTAGTTGTTTATCTGTTAAAAATAAGGGATTAGGTCTGACCTTTCGACTTAGCGAAATGCGTTTATTTATAAGTGAATACTTGTGCAGATCATAATTAATATTTCTTTCCTCAAAGACTTTAGCTACTAAAAGACAAATTAACTATATAAAATTGATTCCAGTATTCAAAATGCTGTTTAAAATACATGATCCTCATGATAACCTCTGTTTGTTGCAGACATTCCATACTTGGAGCTGGCGGAGCCGGAGGAGGGCTACCATGGGCTGATCCGCGAGAACGAGACCCTGGTGGAGGTGACGCCGGCCATCCGCGCGCGAGGGCCGCTCTGCTCCTTCCTCATACTCAACAATAAGCACCATGGAGAGGCGCCCTTTGAGGTCAGTTTGAGTTGCCATTCAAGTTGATAAGAAGTATTAAGACCACCTGTTTTGTACCACAAAGTATTTTTATCTTATAATAATGAAGATATCCAGCTTCTGTGGTACTCCTATATTCTGGGCGTGCTCCATCCGCATCGCCGTCATTGCTTTTTTGAACGAGTCTATTGTCCGTGTGATGTGAAAGAAATTAGATTTTCTTAGTTTTTAATATGAATAGATTTGTTTGTTTGTCTACGCATCTCGTGTATCTCACTATGGTAAGCGATGATTTACCTGAAAATCGTATGCCAATAAAACCTATTTGGGAAATGACTCATAATGGGGCTTCTGAAATATAGGTACCTACCGGTAATGACTATGGTTTTCTTCCTGAGTTGTCAAAGTATCTAACTTCTACCAATACGTGTCTACAAAAACATTGTCCCTCTCATCCCCGTTTGTACGTGTTACATCATACTCGCACGGAGCGGCACCAATCTACATGCGTCAGGCTTGGATTTGTACCAGTGTCAGCTGAACCGGAACCAATTCGCGTCCGAATCGCTTTTCAATCGAGAGATTTTTGTTTTTTTTTTCTATTTCCCCTTCGCATACGTGAAAATGTCCAGAGAGTTTATTTTTTTATTTGAAAGTTGATAGTCGTGCACCAGCGTGGATGGCTAAAGTTTTTACGTCGCACCGCTTGTTCGATACGCTTTGTACGTTTGTAGTTTCTGCCGTTCTGGCTTCTATATAGGTACAAGTACCTAAACCTATAGTTTGGAGGATCAAATTGCTGGGCTAGGAAATAGCTACATATTCCTTTGAACAACTATGATTACTTTTTTAATAAGTATACTAACCACAAAATGCATTTTAGCACAATATCACCAGTTACAGTCAAATGATAAAAGATAAGGTTAGAATAAGAACAGGTCGATGTGGAAATTGACTACAATAATTCTACCTAAACATTTACATCCAGATAATATATTGTCTCAAAATTAAAAGGCTATACGCTCATGCCGTTGCACAATTTTCTCCCTAGAAAGCTGCAATATCGGACAATATATCAAGAGCAATACTTGCGGGTAAACAACTACCATTTGCATGTAGCCGTGTAACAGTGTTGCTACAAAGCAAAGTTAACTTTATGACTCTCACAATAAACGTCACACTCGCAGCTCTCAATGCCTTGTTACTATGTAAACGTTCAGTTAGTTTTATTATCTTGCGGTATTTCGGAGAATGTGATTGCAAGTGTAGGATTTATGATTTTTGAATACCGATGCGGCGGATTCTGTGATTGTACGCAAATACGTGATCGTTGTTGTAAGTGTTATATATAGTGTGTTACAAATTATATTGAAGATGATATGTGAGCAATCGTGTTCAATAGAGACGCTTAATAAACCTGTTGCCTGTAGGATTAAGTTGTCACTCTGTTTTAGGAAATTTGGTTTATCTACATTCGATTATTTTAAGGCGATGATAGCTCAGTGGTATTGACGTCGGATACCGCGGCGAAGGTCGTGGGTTCGAATCCTACAATGGGCTTGAGCTTTCGGTGAAGGAAACCATAGCACGGTGGTAGGGTACTTTGTAGTAGGTACCCGACTGGCTGGCTACCACCCTCAAGTTGAAAACCTCAAGGAAAATAACAGAGCGGAATTGGGATTTAGTTACGACGATAACATCGCTCTTGATAAAATATTTCTTCTGCTAACATTGCACCAGAAAATATGATAATATTTCGCGAGATATTCTCTCGGAGTTCTACATTAACCTGGTGACCTGACGTGATATGTGAAGATGTATGTGGACCACCAAGTAATATTAAACTCGAGCTTCCTTTAAGGATGTGTAGTCAAAGTGTTTTCTTCTGTGAATGTTTTTTTAAATCGGTATTTTTTTATTTATGTTTCGTATTCTTTGTTGGATGGAACGGTAAACTTATGTTACCAACTTCGGTCGATTGATAAGAAAAAAGGGATCCAATAACGAGCCGGCCTAACTACCTCCATAAAACCCCACGAATGGGCTTAATATTTAACCAAGTAGAAGTTAGGAGTGAAACCTAAAAGTTGGCCCAAGTTCTGTCGGCGCGCGGCGCGGGTAGGTACCGACCGGGTGACTTTGAAAAGGCAATAAGTTGCATCCCTCCTATCCGTCCGCGCGCCGCTTTGCTTCGTGCCGTTTGTACTACCCTCTTTTTATTTGCTTTCGTTACATGGCTCGATATGAAAGGGCTAAAATGGATAGCTCCGGAACAATTTGGCTGTTCATGGATGTTGTGTTTATTGAAGAACAAGTTATCAAAAACACCTTTTATCTAACTAGATAACGCAAGTACCTCAATATGTATGAAGACCAAAAGTGTAACTTTTTGGTGTAAATTAACGTGTCAATTGACAGGAAAAATTTACATTATTTGGGTTTGGCTTTTACTGTACAGTTTTTACAACTAAATAAGGAACAAACAGTCATTTTCCTAGATGTCGGTTGACGTCCGAAGGCAATTACGGTCGATCGTGGACTAAATGAAGACAAATAGAAAGCAGACAAATTGACTGCTTTTTGACACACATCGAACATGTTATAAATTCATCTCTCTGACGATATATAATTTACAATCTAACCACAAAAACTAGAACTTTTGATGGTGCATACGTTTGACGTCACAAGCCAGTATTTGATACAAAACTCCATATAAACTATCGTTTTGGCATTTAATAAATATAAACTGTTTTGATATGTCAGTCAACTGCCCTGCAGACCAAGCAGAGCAGACTTGGAGGGTTTGTTTCACAACGTTATCTTTTTCTAAAAATGAAAATAGTTTAGATGAGGTTTTATTACTCTTGTTGAAGTCACAGATTACATAAAGTCGAGCTTTGAGTTGCGCGGCCCCAAAGCTAATTTGTCTCGGACCTCGGAGAAAGTACCTACTTAGACTGATGAAAAAATGGCGCACTATATACAGGACAGGATCTAATTAAGATGCTTAGTTAGCCGGGTTTTCAGCTTATCTCATTAACTTATCTACAATTGAGATAGATGGTATTTTTAGAAAAATGTTTTAATGAAGTCTACTATTAGGGTTTGCAAGTTTCGGACAAGAGTTGAGCGGAGGCGGTTCTAACTTTGAGTCGGGTTTTGCAACACATATAGGTCTACCTACTGCCACTGCTTAACGAACGGTGTCGTGTAATCAGCCTCAATTGTGTGTTCCGACAGCTGCACTTGAGAGCCAGTTATCTTCCAGGCTTTGTGCTTACCTACCTACGGCTACATCGTCACTGTTGCAGGCTCGATGACGTCACATTGTATATAGTCTGTGGTATCCTGGGATGACAGGTACAGAGGTACTAGGTCGGGTTATCTCGTGGTTGTACAGGCTTTTGGACGACTATTGTTTGTAGCGGTATTGTTACACTGAATATAGCCAAATACTCACAGGTTCAATTCTATCTGTTTGATGAATCTGGTTTTGACATGTCATCAGAGCTTTTTGGGGTTTTGAAGTAAAAAATTGCTACCTTAGTTTCGTCGTGTCCCTCTGTCTGTCTGTATGTCATAAAATTTTCTTGTATAGTATGAGATGATGGCTAATTTTGCACTACTCTTATACTGCTAGATCAAAACCTAATCGGTAGTGAAATAAATCTCATTAGTTTGGAATGGTCTGTGTTATGTGCCTACCTACTGATGAAAGGTCTTATTCCTTACAGTGCAAGTGTGCATCCTTTCGCTAGTGTTTTCGAACCTGAAATCGTGAAACAAAACAGTTACTCATTATTTTTTTTAAATATACTTATGTCAAAGTATATACATATAATAGTATGATAATGTTTGTACAGATCATGGTGATAGACGAGAACGAGGCGCGGCTGCGCGTGCGCTACCCGCTCAACTGCGAGAAACGACGCAACTACAAGTTCGACATCGCCGCCGTCGGCTGCGACGGATCCTACTCCAACACGTAAACACACCAATATATACTTACTATAACAATGTTTGTCTGTTTGGTACGTTTCTCGGCTTAACTACGAAACTGATGAAGATAACTTGCTGAAAGAAAAATAGGTCGGATGACGGAAATAAACATAGTATAGCTAGTTTTTCATATGTTGTAGTAACTAATTAAACTTAGAGGATTCCTCCGTCAAATCAAATCAAAAATATTTTTCGTAGGTAAAGAGTAAGTACACTAGAAATATGATAATATTTTTAACTACATCTCATTCGGGAGGCATATTTCCTTTCCCCGGAGAAGAAGTAAGAAACTTGTGGGTTGCTCCTTTCAAAATGATTGTCCACCAAAGATGATGAAGATTGTCGTTAGATGAAAGCCACCTCGGTATTTGTTACATAGTCCACGACTTGAGCCACTATTAATGTAATGTAATTCCCATTCCCCAGTGTACCGGTCCACATAACAGTGTCGGACGTGAACGAGTTCGCGCCGGAGTTCAGCGAGGCGTCGTACGTGGCGGCGGTGGACGAGGGCCGCGTGTACGATGAGATCGTGCGAGTGGACGCCTCCGACCGGGACTGCACCCCGCGCTACGGGGACGTGTGCAAGTACGAGATCCTCACCGACAGTAGCCAACCGTTCACTATCGACAATGAAGGTGAGTACTGCCTGACCTGTAAAACATCGCGCCGCTCCTTCGTAGATGGAGCGCTCCCTTTCCGTGACACTGACAGCTCCAAACGCGGCAACTCAATATTTTAGTGTGTATTTGCAAGGATGCTAGTGTGCGTGACGAGACTGGCTATTTGTTGCCGCATTTTTCAAGTACGACGATGGTATCTTTGCCTGACGTATGTTGTGACTGGAGACGTATATTAGGCCTCTTAGAAAGGTCGAAGAATGTCAACCTGTATGTAGCCGGCAACAATTAGGTATGATAATGTTACCTATATGAACTATTAACTATCACGGAGTTTGGTTTTCTCATTCCTCTGTTTCGCCTGTCAATTGTCATATAGTTTTGCCATCTCCAGGTCTTACTGACTGACTACATAGACTGCTATACATACCTACGTATTTTATCTGATAACGAACAGTAATTGTAGGTACTGACAAAATCAATTATGTAGAGCCAAATCTGCGGAAGGATTAGGTAAATCATTATTTGATCGGTATCAATTGGATCTGTTACGTCTTCCGAGTCCTCTACTAAAGGGAAGGGACAGTAAACCTTCCCCATTGTTATTTGCCCTGCAGATTAGTTAATTGTCGCGGTCGGCACGTTCAAGGGATGATCGACTCACCATTATTATTGTAAATATTATTCCACTATAATGGACTCGCTCAATCTCGTTTCAGGTGAAATTAAATTGGTATCCAATGATGTT
The DNA here is from genome assembly GCA_951361185.1 of Ochropacha duplaris. Taxonomy (NCBI): domain Eukaryota; kingdom Metazoa; phylum Arthropoda; class Insecta; order Lepidoptera; family Drepanidae; genus Ochropacha; species Ochropacha duplaris. Next base: position 277,841 of record OX592715.1, on the reverse strand, counting down.
TAACATCTACTCAAATTGTCTTAATGTATTTGGGTGGGACTGGGAGGATTTATGATTGAAATACATCGTCAATTGTTAGGATAAGAGTGCGCGACTAAGGGTTTAATTTTTGAGTCGTACATGGCCAATAAATTCGTTAGTATAAAGGCCCCCTTAATCCCAAAAAAAACATTATATCTAGAGTCTTAAGCTTGTTACGAAAAGTTGCAGGCAAAATTATCTGTGGCGAGTTTAATAATTCTACAAAACCACTAACATTGCAAGCAAACGGGAGGTATTTGCTTGTAATGTTCGATTGGATACATTATTTTAACCCCAAGTCTTTATTGTTCCTAAGGGGGCAATACTTAAGCGAATCCCCCTTTATTTAGTTTAAAAAGAGAAGATCTGCTTTATAAGCATCTCGTAACTCGTTCCAGGTGTGATTCGGAACACGGAGCCGCTGGATTACGAAAAGTCGCACAACCACATCCTCTCAGTGGTCGCGTACGACTGCGGCATGATGCAGTCCGCGCCCGTCATGGTCACCATTAAAGTTAACAAGCCCTGTCGCGCTGGATGGAAAGGTACGTCTATTTGTGTAGTACCTCAGTATTGTCTTCATTAGCCTTGGCGCCTATAAGGAATATGCACGTATTTTCTTTATTATTTTAAACGTTTCTACAGGTTATTACATTACCAAAAAAAATATAACTCATCCAAAATCTTAACCATTAAGCTAAAAAATGTATCAAAATCACTATCATTTTCGGGTGATTCAAACGCGGCCATTTTGGCGCGCTTTTTTGTGATGTGTGATTAGACGAGTTAGATGTCAAAAAGGAAATGTTTGGTACACAAAGTTACTAAAATCAGTTTATTACCATGGAAAAGTTATAAATTATAATACAGCACAGAAAAGATATAAATTATAATAAATTTAAGCGTAGCGGTTACATACTCCGCCTTTTTTTTTTATATTCGATAGGCTTGTGTTTGACCACAATCTCACCATGGTAAGTGACGAAGTGGCCGAAGATGGTAAGCACACAAAGCCTAGATGGGAACTGGCTCTCAAGTGCAGCTGTCGGAACACACCGATAGGTGTTTGGCCACAGATTTTCAACTTGAGGGTGGTAGCCAGCCAGTCGGGTACTACAAAGTACCCTACCACCGTGCAAAGTGACATCACGATTTGCTTACGGGGCATTCTGGAAATTTGCGAGGTAATTTATAACCTTTTTTTGATGATTAAATTTAGCTATTAAGTCATGATAATTTTTTTGTAACGATAAGAATAACATAAATAAAATTTCGTCCATTTTGAAGTGACGTGCATGTTCCCTATTAGCAGGAATAATAGTGATATTGTTGTTGCAGGTGTGGCGGAGCGCGTGGACTACGCGCCGGGCTCGGGTCCGCTGGCGCTGTTCCCGGACGCGGCGCTGGAGACGTGCTCGTCGGACGTGCGCTGCCCGGGCGTCACGCGCATACAGGCCGCCGTCTCACTGCAGGCCTCCCGCGCCGGCTCCGCCTGCGACAGAGACACGTACACCGTGCACGCGCAACGAACCATCTGTGGTCAGTCACACTCACTTTACATATTACCTACCAGGCGCAGTCGCAGCCTCAACTCACTCTCAGAGGGGGTCACTAATAATAAAATATGTCGAGTTAATGCATCGCAGATAGTCCCCTGTGACCCCCCCCCCCCCCCTTCGGACCGCGCCTGTTACCTACTAGCTGTCTTTTCCCGGGACAAAATATAGCCTATGTTCTTCAATGTAGCTTTGTAATGGTGAAAGAATTTTTCAAATCGGTCCAGTGGTTTAACAGCCTATTCAATGCAAACAAACAATCAGATCTTATAATATTAGTATAGATAAAACAAAGTCCCCCGCCACGTCTGTTCGCGATTTACTCCAAAACTAGTGAACGGATTTTCATACGGTTTTCATCAATAGATGGAGTGATTCATGAGGTAGGTTTTGGTGTAAGTTGATTAAGGTTGATATAATTCAAGCTCTGAAATGATGACTGTTGAAGGACTACTATCGCCATCTATTAGATAACATCTAAATGCTGTGCGCGCTATATCACAGTTAGTATAAGGCGAAGTTTTAAAGCGATATTACGACCATATGCTCCGCTACCCGTGCGAAGCTAGGGCCAGCTGCTAGTTAAATATACTTGAAACATTAACCTCAAAATAAAATGATCTACGATTTAATAGTAAATAACGAATACATTTGTTTGTGCAGGTTTGAACCAGAATACTGTCGATCTTCTACCCAGCCCCGGAGTGGGCAACGAATGGGCAAAGTCATTGAAACCTGATTCAGGTAAATATACCGCTTTTCAAACTACTTTCCCTTTGGATTGCTTTATTTTTGTGATAACAATATTTATTCGAGCAAAATAGACCTTTTTTAAACTGCTTACTTTAGCACATCTACTTTTTGATGTGTCACATCTTTCCTCTCGCTTTTCTTCATTCTATCATATGCGACTACTGTAAGGTGCGCTAAGAACAATTAAAAAAGGTAGAAGGAGCGTACGTAAACAATAATATCCAATGAAGTGAAGCAACCTGCACGTACGTTATCCCGCGTGACTCGCGTTGCACAGGAACGCGATTGGCTTCCTGTGCTTCACATTAAATGCGCGGGGCTCTGTCTACCTTTTTCATTTGGTCTGAGGTTTTACCATGTATTACCAGGTCGCGACGGTGAGCAGATGTTCGAGTTCGATGGCGCCACGTCGGCCGTGGTGCCCCCGAGCGTGCTGGGACACGAGCTGGCCAGCAGCTTCAGCATCTCCACATGGCTGAGACACGCGCCCAGACCTGATGGTGACCACCACGCCAAGGAGCACTTGCTCTGTCTCGCCGATGACCACAGTCTGTATCACTTACTATCTCACCTCACTACTGTTATAAATGTTAAAGTTTGTTACGATGTCAGGATGTCTTATTCCGTCTTTTCCCGGGATAAGTATCCTATGTTATATCCATCAAAATCCGTTCTGTCGTTTTTGCGTGATTAACAAACAAACATACAAACTTTCATATTTATAATATTAAGTAGGATTAAAACAGCAGTTTAATGGAATCCATAAGTGAACCGTATAATATTGTTTGTTCAGAAATGAACCGTCACCACTACGCTCTGTTCATACGCAACTGTCGCCTGATCTTGTTGCTAAGGAGGGACTTTGGGGAGGGAGACCTCAACATCTTCCGACCTGCCGAGTGGAGGTGGAAGATACCAGAGGTAAGTACCCTACCACACCATAAACTCGCCTAATTTTTTTCCTAATCCCTTACAGTGCAAGTGTGCATCCTTTCGCTAGTGTTGTAGTTCTGTCGATATGTTTTTATGTATATGTCGATATGCAACTCTAATACCTAATTTAGATAATATTTTTCAACCTTCAGAACTGTGCATGAGAGTAGATTATTTAAGATATTATTACCTATTTGAAAAATATTTTCATTTAATTTTTTTATGAAATTGTTAAATATTGCTAGGTGTGCGACAACGAGTGGCATCATTACACGGTGAACGTGCGGTTCCCGAACGTGGAGTTGTTCGTGGACGGAGCGACGTACCGCGCGCCGGTGGGAGGGGGGCCCGAGGTGATTGACGACTGGCCCCTCCACCCCGCGCACGGGATCAACACCACACTCGTCGTCGGCGCCTGCTGGCAAGGTACTACATGAATCAAGAACAATTATTGTATTTTTCAGTAGCTTCGACAGCTAGATCATTATCTTTGTAAAATGTAACTTTTGTGTGTAGGCGCCGAGGGCGGTACGAAGCACGCGCTGGTGGGATGGGCGGCCGGTTTGGGCGTGTCTCTCGCGCCGCAACCTCCGCACGCACTAGCCTGCCTCGCGCGCTGTCGGGAGGGACTCAGCCTCGCGCCGGACCTCTGTCAGTACACAACACACCACACTACGTACTACACTATACCCTACTCTCTACACTACATACTTCACTATACTATACCCTACTCTACACTACATACTTCACTATACTATACCCTACTCTACACTACATACTTCACTATACTATACCCTACTCTACACTACATACTTCACTATACTATACCCTACTCTACACTACATACTTCACTATACTATACCCTACTCTCTACACTACATACTTCACTATACTATACCCTACTCTACACTACATACTTCACTATACTATACCCTACTCTACACTACATACTTCACTATACTATACCCTACTCTACACTACATACTTCACTATACTATACCCTACTCTCTACACTACATACTTCACTATACTATACCCTACTCTACACTACATACTTCACTATACTATACCCTACTCTACACTACATACTTCACTATACTATACCCTACTCTACACTACATACTTCACTATACTATACCCTACTCTACACTACATACTTCACTATACTATACCCTACTCTCTACACTACATACTTCACTATACTATACCCTACTCTCTACACTATACCCTACTCTCTACACTACATACTTCACTATACTATACCCTACTCTCTACACTACACCATACCCTACTCTACACTATACCCTACTCTCTACACTATACCCTACTCTCTACACTACATACTTCACTATACTATACCCTACTCTCTACACTACACCATACCCTACTCTACACTATACCCTACTCTCTACACTACATACTTCACTATACTATACCCTACTCTACACTACACTATACCCTACTCTATACACTACATACTTCACTATACTATACCCTACTCTACACTACACTATACCCTACTCTACACTACATTATACCCTACTCTCTACACTACATACTTCACTATACTATACCCTACTCTCTACACTACACTATACCCTACTCTCTACACTACATACTTCACTATACTATACCCTACTCTCTACACTACACTATACCCTACTCTCTACACTACATACTTCACTATACTATACCCTACTCTCTACACTACACTATACCCTACTCTCTACACTACATACTTCACTATACTATACCCTACTCTACACTACACTATACCCTACTCTACACTACATTATACCCTACTCTCTACACTACATACTTCACTATACTATACCCTACTCTCTACACTACATACTTCACTATACTATACCCTACTCTACACTACACTATACCCTACTCTACACTACACTATACCCTACTCTACACTACACTATACCCTACTCTACACTACACTATACCCTACTCTACACTACACTACACCCTACTCTCTACACTACATACTTCACTATACTATACCCTACTCTCTTCACTACACTATACCCTACTCTCTACACTATACCCTACTCTCTACACTACATACTTCACTATACTATACCCTACTCTCTACACTACACCATACCCTACTCTCTTCACTACATACTTCACTATACTATACCCTACTCTACACTACATACTTCACTATACTATACCCTACTCTACACTACACTATACCCTACTCTACACTACACTATACCCTACTCTACACTACACTATACCCTACTCTACACTACACTACACCCTACTCTCTACACTACATACTTCACTATACTATACCCTACTCTCTACACTACACTATACCCTACTCTCTACACTATACCCTACTCTCTACACTACACCATACCCTACTCTCTTCACTACATACTTCACTATACTATACCCTACTCTACACTACACTATACCCTACTCTACACTACACTATACCCTACTCTCTTCACTACATACTTCACTATACTATACCCTACTCTACACTACACTATACCCTACTCTACACTACACTATACCCTACTCTCTACACTACACTACCTACTATACTCATTTACTCTTTAAACACATCAGCACCCCATTCTTAATCTTAAAATATATTAAATATTTCCGTGTGTATTGTAGACCTGAAGTCGGTGTCCGTGGAGGGAGACGGCGTGGCGGACGTGGAGACGTTACTGCGGAGAGTTGCTTACGGAGACGCACGCGCCTTCCCCACGCCCGGCCGAAGGAACGTGCATGTGGCTACCACCATCACGTGAGTATATACCGAGTGGGGCTGCCACACTCTAGCAGTGGGTGTAACATGTAATACTTATTTATTCCATTATTATTCGAGAACGAACGGAGTCAGACAAATGAAAATGTAAAAATCGAAATACCAGTTACTCGAAAAAAAAAGCCAATATAGTCAGATGGTCCAAAAATATTTAAAAAATGTAACCTTGCTGAGTTTCTTGCCGGTTCTTCTCAGTTGAAGGCTGACTTCCGAACCGGTGGTAACTTCTGTAATTCGACCTTCATAAATGGTTTTGACTTTGACGGTATAAATGGTACAAAATTTAAATCTGGCAGGTAGATCCCTCGTAGAGTAGTAATAAAGGACTTTTGCACATTCAACCCCTAAATGAAAATGAGGAATAAAGAACGCATCCCTGAACTGCACCATTAACATATGCACACCGTCCTCAGATGCGACAACGGTCGCGTGATCAAGGCCCGTCCAGCAGAGTCCTACATCATGGTCCTGGCGCCGCAAACCCCTAGCATCCTCCTGAACGGCAGCGCCGACGTCGCACGAGACTACGCGCACTTCCGAGCTGGCCTGCCGGTGTTCCCCGACCTGGTAGTGAAGGTGACGGCCCCCACCCCGGTGGCCCCTCCCGACCCTGAGGCCCCCGCGAACCCCGACCAGCCGGAGCAGCGACAGCGGCTGGACTCGTGTGTAGTGTCCGTGTACCCGGCGCTGAACCCCGACCATGAGGCGCTGGCCATCAAGACTGCAGCCGACCTGCCGATGCGGTTCGATATCCGCGCCACTGTCACCAGGGATGGCGTCATACTCACCGGCGCTGATAGTGTGCATAATTATCAGGAGGTGGGTTCTACTATTCTTGGGGGAATTGTTGTTTCTAGCTCACCGTAGCACGTTCTAGTTCAAAAAACAATAAAAAAGATAGTAGTTACATAATGTTTGTATTACTCTGCCCAAAAGGTGATGGACAATTACGTATAATGCCCGGTCAATTTGATTATTTGAATAATTATTATCAAATTGCAATCTCATATTGGGCATTTTTCATTATTTATAATGCCCAATTTATCACTTGGTCCATAACATTTACAAAGAAAACAAGCAGATGGTTCTTTTGACAGCCCAAAATAATTATGTGCCAAAAAGACACAAGTATGGCCGATAGTATAAATGTTTAATATGATATTGTTAGGTGCTACGTGAGATAGTGTACAGCAACAAGAAGCCCGCGTACTACCTGAACCGCGTGTTCAAACTCACCTGCTCCGAGCTCAACGGAAGGTTTACCAGCAACGAGTACGTGCAGACGGTACGTACAACATGACACTTTCACCTTTACTACTATCATTATTGAGTTCATTTTTAAGTAATCCAAAATGTTAATTGTAAACCAGCCATTGTTTTTTTTTTTTTTATAAATGTATTTATTTTTGGATAAACTTGTGCTTGACCGTAATCTCGACATGGTAAGCGATGGTGTGGCAGTGATAAGCACACAAATATTAGAGACAAATGCACTTGAGAGGCCTGTCTTTAAGACATTGTAATAGGGTGTACAACACATTGGCAATCCCCTGGTATTGCTAATGTCTAGGCGACTGTAGCTACTCACCATCAGGTGACCCGCCTGCCTGGTTGTCACTTGTGGTATAAAACAAAGACAGCCTAAGTCATAAACAGATTGCACTGTTTAATAAAACAAGTCGTCATAAATAAAGTGTATGTACGTACGTTTTCAGTTGACAGTTGTGCACCCGCACATGTCTGGTTCTCTGGATGGGGGCGCGGCAGCGGGGGCCGGGACGGGGCTCTCCCACGAGCTGCACCCTAGCGGGATGGCGGACAAGATGGACGCCATCGTCAGGGACAAACTGGTAATGTTCACTCACCATACATTTTATTTAACGGGAGTATACTCTGATCATCATACAAAAGACATATTGAACTAGCACATGATGTAAACAAGTATGGCGTGCTTGACGATAATATCCGAACTACGCCGAGCGGAACCGAACGTGGAGAGAGGGGGCGTAACGCTCTTTCCTTACGTAACAATTGCTACCTGGCAACTATTTAATATTATATGATTGTCCTATGTATATTTCAGGGATCTCATGAGCACGATCACGATCACGAGCAGGGTCACGGGCACGTGCGCGGGCACGCGGTGTCCCCGCGCGTGTACGCGGCGCACGCGCAGCGAGACGCGCACTCCGCCGACGTGCCAGCCTCCAGGCTCATCGACCTGCACCCCGACAGACCTGCCAGTCAGTATCTACACACATTACTAGCATTATTTCTACTATTGTTGCTCTTTCTTTTAAAGTACTAAGTAAAAACCATAGAGGGAGGCTCATTCCTCGTTAGTTGCATGAAGCGTGGAGTGGAGGCTATAGTAGATGAGGCATTACCAAAGACTATTAAACCACTTGACTGCGCATACAGTACCCCCCCCCCGCACGAAAACTATTAGTATTTTGTCGCCATGTTGTGTCCAAGTGTTAGACCTGTGTGCACGCTAAATATCAGCCACCGCATAGGTCAAGATAAAATTGTGGTTCGGTAAACTGACACACGGCAGTGTCGCGCGTTGATGTCTTTTGGAAAAGTCTCGCTCTTTCATTAGACAATTCTAATGCTTCCATCTCTTTTCATCGCGCGTTCTTCCCGCGTCCCCCGGGCCGCGGTAGTGAGTCGTGTGCTTAGAAGAAATTGGGCTATAAGCTCTCTAGTGGTATATACTCTTTGGGTATTACAGACCACGTGGCCCTGGTGATCGGAGTGGTGTCGTGCGGCGTGCTGGTGGCGGCAGCGGGCGCGCTGCTGGCCCGCACGCGCACACGCACGCGTACACATCCACGCGCGCGCCGTGCTGCCCCTGTGCTCGGGGCTGCCACTGGAGCCGCGCTCGGGGTCGCCACGCGCCTCCCGCAGCACGACTCCGAGATGCAGTGGGACGACTCCGCGCTCACTATCACTGTCAACCCTATGGAGGAGGTACGTGCCGCATTATTTGACACTAGCACTCTGTGATAATGTATAAAATATAATAAAGGATTCCTCCTCGTCTCTGTCACCTACGAGTGCTACGACACACCGTAGAAGTGCGCTGTAGATAGCGCTACGACACGCTACAGGCTATGTTATGAAGCGGCCAGTGCTACGAGATTGGGCACCTACCTTTAATATAATTACACATTTAAAGTTCTAATATCCTGGTACACGACGACACTTTTTTCTTACGTGACGATTTCTACCAGTTCACTCTAACGCGTTAAAGAACTGGTGTATTTTCACCAACTAATTTAGTTATAATAACAAAAGTGTAATGTGTTGTGTTGTGTGCAGGGCGGGACGGGTGCGCGGGGGTGCGGGGAGAGCTCGGAGGGCTCCGAGTGCTCGGACTCCGACTCCGACCGACACCACTCCGATGATGACGACGACGACGACGGTAACTATGCACTATTTAAACAATAACAATTAATACTTACTCTTTCCATAAACTTCAATATTGCATAACATCAATCAATCCCATATAATACTGATTTTTTTAGACGCATCGTTCACTGGAGCGCCATTTTTTTCATGTGTGTGCGTTTGGCTACAGACTCAAAGACAAAAAAAATTGATCATTTTTCCAGATGTAATATTTTAGAATAAATGTATGTTAGTCTATAATTATAAAGGAACTTTTTTTTCATACATTAGATGGATTTTGCCCTGAAAAATACTTATTAAACTAGCGGCACTATATTTTGAGAACCCAATCCATCTGTGCCAAAAAGAGACGCCATAGCGCATCAATGAGAGACAACCTCTCGTCAAGGCGGCCATCGTAGCGTGTTACTACTGCAATAGATATGCGATAGTTTAGATAATTGAAACAGATTTTCGGCTGAGCCTATCTATACACTTTTTAACTCATTGGTTAATAATATAACTTTGTTTATTTGCAGCAGTGATGCCATCCAAGCAGCACAAATACAGAAACATCAGTCAACTGGAGTGGGACAACAGCACGATGTAATGCGCACGCGCACGCGCACGCCCATGCAGACTGTACTTAACTAACGCACTACACTACACTACACTACTGCACCCGTCTCACTTGCACGCCCCGCGTTCCCTCTCGCTACCTCTCGCTCGCACGGCGCATACAAACGTATAAATGCTTGAGGTGTTGCCATTTGACAAATAATAGGTTGCTTCTTATTTGTTTAACTTCAATACTAAACTATTACGTAAATATGGATCATCCCGTAAAAACCTATAAGTAAGAAAAAAACCTAAGAAACTAAAGAATAGAAGTGGGAATATACCATCTGAAATATCAACAGAAATCTTTCCAAGTCTATTTCTTCAAACTCAAAACTCATTTATTCAGTTTAGGCCCTGGTAAGGCACTTTTGAACGTTACAATTGACTCTACCTTACATCTAATACACTTAAACTGAGAAGACTCCGCCAAGAAACTCAGCAAGGCATTTTTTTTTTTCAATCTTCCTTCCTAACTTCCATCTTTTCTCCATTCTTCTCTTCTTTTCTCCTTTTTATCCTTCTCAACTCCACAAACTGTTTGTCAAATGGGAACATGTCATGAACAGAAAGCGAGACACCTTAATTCTACAATCGGGAATTGATTTATGTAATGTCGGTGTCCAACCTACCAACGGTACCTAACTTACCAACATCTATACTAATGGAAGCTTAGCACAAACACGCGTGGCACAAGACTTCGTATGACGACTCGGGCATGCATATTAATATTGTCTTGGATAAAAATATCTTGGCTTTACAGTGGAGAGAAAAAAGTATTTCCCCAAAACAATATTAGTGATCTACCTGAAATCGGACATACATTTTATTTGTAGTTATATTAAGGTCTCAAAAAATATGATCATATCAAATTTATACGTAAACGAGTATGATTTAACTCCGCTTGCTTTGGTAGGACAACGTTCGTCGTTGCTGTTTGTTTTGTTATACGTGTAACGTGATAGGCTCTTAATCTTTTCTATTAATTTGTAAACGTAAGGAACAAACTGTATGTATTGATGACCGTAGTCGTTGTAATTTCGTATGGAGTCGGTATTAAGGATAACTAACTAGTTGTAAGCGATCAGATACTATTGATTGTATATTAATATAATGTTTACGAGAAGTATGCTTCACCGGTCCTTCCCATTTTATTACGTGTTCTTTGACCAATCAATATGGCGGATCTATGGCACTGTTTCTGGCAGCTTGTATTATCTGTATTTATTTCTCTATTTGTGAACGTCGTCTTCGGCCGCCATATTGAATGGCGCCAACAAGCATTTAAATTAGTACGACGTCCATTTTGTTTTTATTCAAAAGGCGCATTTATTATTTGACAGTACAAACAGCTTTATCTTTCCTCGAGTAGTGTTAATGTTTTTGTCGATCGACAAGAAAATGTCCAAAATATTTCTACCCTTTTACGAGCTTCTCGACAAAATCGGCTTAAATGTATATTAGGCACAGAGTTATTTGAAAAAAATAAATAGATGTACGATATATACACATTATACAGATGGTATCGGTTTAGGATCAGCTACTACGTAATGAACTATATTATTATAATATATATATTTTGAATGCGTTAAGGGATTTTTACTAACAATTAGGTACTAAGTGGCTATGTGTTAGTAAGTGATGCGCACGCGCACAACTGTGGGAAATGGCAGAAAGACGCGTCGACCCACTCTGGGTGCTTTGGATTCGATATTAATGTTGAACAACATCACAACACGATGGAGCGAATCTAAAGTGCCGGTAGACATAAGCTTAGTTAAGTTTTCATTTGTTCGTCCTGTCAGCTGTTTCCATCGCTCCATCTCTATCGAGAGGTTGCATATCAAGGGTCGTTTGCCATATTAGCGTAACGTAAAATCTGTTTTAAGAAACACTGACTGTACAATCATTAAGCAATCGTTGTGAACATATTCATTGATGTACTTTTGTCTCTAGGTGACGTCACGTGTTGTTTTGTATCTCTCACTCGACGTATGTTCTATTGGACCCCGTTGCTTTTATTATTTTACTAGTATCGATTCTAATTTATCTATATTCGGTTGTTATGTTATCAAAACGTGGTATAGCATACCCTGCCCACGGTATTATGTTCGTTGCGACAGCTGTCTAAGAAATTGTTTTATAACTTTGTAACATTTTCGATTATGTACAGCATGTCACTAAAAATATGATATCTTGGATGGAGCTGTGTGTGTCTATCTTTTCGGAAATACAATATAATTGTTGTTTTAGTGAGTACATTTATTAGTGCCATTGTTGAAGTAATAAATTGGCAGTTACTTTGTTTTGCAAACATTGTGTCAGCTCTCCGGGGTAGTTTTTGTTATATGTTTATCTGTTGTAGTCGTCGTTTCGTTGGTTTTGACTCGACAACCGTCCAATAACCATTTCCCTTTTAATTTTTCTAATTTTTAAGATCTGACTTATTCTTTTATCGTTTCGACGTGGCACAAAGATCAGCACAAATGCAGGCATTTGGATGTCCCCACACTACCCACAACATAACCAAGTATTATGTCGTGGTAGCTACCTATACATTATATACATTTTATCACTATTATTATTGTATACTATTATAATTCATTTTTTTTTATTATCGCGGTATTATTAAATAATTAGGGAACTTCTTTGATGTATGAATTATTATATTTTAGCTAAAAATAAAGTTGGTTTAAAATAATTAGTGTTGTTTTATTTGCAATGTGTCCCTAAGTCGATACAATAAAGTCACAAAATTGGCATTGTATTGTTTTTACATTGAAAGTTAAAAAAATATAGATTGGTAATGTAATGTGAATATTCGAGATGTTTTTATAATGCTTATTATATCATAATTGCTCGTCACGATATTGGTTCGCGAGAAAATCTTAAACCACTAAACCGATCTTGATGAAATTTGGCACACAAATAGATTATATCCTAGGATATGATGTTAGTCTTATCCATGTTCATTTTAAGACCTACTTGTAGAGAGACTGCAGAGGTCATCGAGCATTGTGCCGAGCCATGACTACTATATCGCCATTGACCATGTATGTACCTACCACTTTAAAGCACACAAAGAGTGCCTAGAAAATCAATCCCACAATTAGTGGGAACATTGATTTATCCATTCTACTTGGAATTCCAAAATTCAAATTAGTTAGGTATATAATAGAGAGCTATGGAGAGTGCTATGCTCGGAGTTTCGCTACGAGATCGAATACAAAATGAAGAGATCCGTAGACGAACAAAAGTCACCTATATAACCCTACGAATAAGCAGACTGAAGTGGTAGTGGGCGGGGCACATAGCCCGAAGAACAGATGGCCGATGGGGTGGAAAGGTTCTGGAGTGGCGACCACGCACCGGAAGACGCACGCAGCGTGGGCAGGCCCCCCACAAGGTGGACTGACCACCTAGTGAGGGTCGCGGGAAACCGCTGGATGCGAGCGGCTCAGGATCGTTCGATGTGGAAGGCTTATGTCCAGCAGTGGACGTCTTTCGGCTGAGATGATGATGATGAGGGTTATAATGATATTCACTTAAATACAAACTCGATGTCAAATGATTTCAATAGATGGCGTTGTTTGCTTTTTTTACATTAAAATTTGTTATCTTATCTTAGGGTCAGTTCACACCGAGACGCGACGCGACGCGACCTCAGGCTGCGTGAATAGCATTGAAGAAAAGAGCGCATGTCATAGCCATTACTTATTATATCTTATTTATAATTTAGTTACAAACAGTAGGGACGGTCGTCACGGTCGGCCAAGAAAGTGGTGTACCACCCTTATGTTGAATACCGCTTGTAAATTCATAGGTGATAAAGATTAGTTTCGCTTGCAGATCAATCTGACAACTTTTGAGAACTCCATGTCATTATTATGCATCTCTTTCAGTGATATCTTTTTAGTTTGAACCTTGTTGTAACTTTCGATGACTAGACTAGACGAAGAATGTTACCTAATTTTGAATATTAGATCTCCATATTTTATGTCAAAAATAAAAAATACAAGTGAAAGAATTACTTCGATACGTCAATTAGTTTCCGATTTATAGAAGTAAACGTGCGATGCGGACTCGTACTCGATGTGCCATACTCGTGTGACGGTGTGACGTCAATGTGCAACACTCGTTCATAGCAGAGTGTTGCACATTGACGTCAAATACGGTCACGTGACTGATTTTATCGTAAGTTTAAATGCCTGTAAAATCAAAACTAATAGGTATTTTTGACTACAACAAAAACTAGTGTATTTGCATACATACAAGCTTTACTGTAACAAACTTTCAGCCGATTTGGCATACCTAGTAACATTCTCCATTGACTCTACCACACCAATTCTGAATAGGTTGGTACAATTAAAACTGAGAAGACTGTCAATAAACTCAGCTTGGCAATTATTTCTACAGTGGATCTTTCTTTTTAGTTGGTAAATATATTAACATTTTATTTTCAAAATACATTTAGGTTGGACATACCTGTTCGAATAAGTACCTATTTTACATTTCGCCAGGGGGATGCAAGTGCAGAGAGAAGCTACTACAACCATAGGTATAGCCTATCTACTTAACTATTTTTGTTTTACATATAGGTACTTACTTAGCTAATGAAGTACATACCTAAGTTTAATACATACCTATCTACTTATAATTTATACATTTAAAATAAGACAATCCAGTTAGGATTTAGTGGGATCCTATAGTAGAAACGAACACAATTCCAGAGTAAAGATTTATTGACTTTAGTTAGCTTGAATCTAGGTGTCACAATTTTATTTTTGTTTCTTGTAAGATTAATGTTATGGTGATTACCTACCTACTGCGAGAATTACCTAACTTCAAACAAATTTAAATTAAATAAGTATTTTATTAAGTTGTTAGGTAGATATGTAACCTACCTAAAGCGAGGACAACGTTAAATCTATTTTAAATTGATTTGTCAGTACCCACTGAAGACCCAAACAATAGATCGCGCGAATTGCCCTTATCTGCAAAATAAAAACAGTATCCAAATAGAATCGCAATTCGAGATTCGCACGCAACAGCCCTGGCAAATATCCTATACCTAGTCTACCTATAGGTATTAGGTATTCATAGGTACCTACCGTACGCACGACGCAGGGCCGGATTTAAGGGAGCGGGGCCTCCACAAGAGAGGGGCCCCACATAAATTCTATATATTCATTAAGTTGTAGAAGTGTCGTCGGACATGCGGTTGGAACGAGGGTTCCTTCCGCTATATATACCTACGAGAGATACGGGGAAACAATTGCCGTCTCCCTCGATATCTCCAAGGCTTTCGATAGGGTCTGGCACACTAGCCTTCTAAGCAAGCTTCCCTCATATGGAATCCCTGATAGTTTGTGCGCTTGGATTTCCGATTTCCTGAGTGAACGGTCTATACGAGTGGTTATAGACGGGTGCTCATCGGATCTTATGGCTATCAATGCCGGAGTTCCTCAGGGATCGGTTCTCTCCGCAACTCTATTCCTGCTGCATATTAATGACCTGCTGAAGCCCGGTATCTTTGGGTATGCAGACGACAGCACTGTTGCGGAGAGTTACGTCTCCAGCGTACGCGCTACCAGTGACGAGATCCGCTTGTTGCGAGAGGACATGGTTGAGCGGTTGAATGTGACCTTACAGGCAGTCTCTGACTGGGGCAAGTCCAATCTAGTTTCATTTAACGCCACCAAAACACAGGCGTGTCTGTTCACCGCAAAACGGAGTCCTTTCCACCTGACTCCGACTTTCCAAAGTATATCCTTGCCGTTATGCGATCGACTTGATCTCCTTGGCATGACCTTAACGGCCAAATTAAACTTTGGCTGTTCTATTGAGTCGAAGGCGGACACTGCTGCTAGAAAACTTAGCATTCAGTCGAAGGTCAAGCGGTACTTCACACCAGAACAGCTGCTGCAGCTTTACAAAGCGCAAGTCCGATCGTGCATGGAGTACTGCTGCCACCTATGGGATGGATCTGCTAAGTACCAGCTTGACGCCCTTGACTCAATAGACCGCCGAGCCAGGAGACTTATCGGTGATGAGATCCTTCTTAAGGCTAAACTTACAGGCCTTGACCATCGCCGAAAGGTTGCTTGCCTATCGGTTTTCTATAGGATATACTTTGGAGAGTGTGCGCAGGAATTATTTAAATTAATTCCACCATCCCCTTTTTTACACCGAACCACAAGGCGCCGGGAGAATTTCCACCCGTACGTCGTTGACATGCCGACCATGCGGACACAACGTTTTGCGTCCTCTTTTTTGGTGTGAACAGCAAGGGAGTGGAACTTGCTTCCGGCGTCTGTGTTTCCAGACTCCTATAATCTGGGGATCTTCAAGGCCAGAGTGAATAGGCACCTTCTGGGCAAGCGTGCTCCATCTTAGGCCTCGTCTTCGTCCTTCATGGACGGGTCAGTGGCCAAACGCAAGCCCAAAAATGTAAAAAAAAAAAAAAATATAAGGTGAAACACTTGCATGAAAAATATATATTATTTATCCTATTCGCAAAATAATTTGGACTAATTTTATTATTAACCATTATCTGTGATGAGGTTTTACTTAATGTAAGCTTACACTGTTCTAAAATAACTGTCACTTATCAGATCAACAATAAATAAATTATAATGAGAGTCTCTATGTCGTCGGTTACTCTGTGGCGGCGCTGCGCAAATTTCATAAAACGTTCGCCAAACATAGTGCATAATGCACGCCACCAGACCCAGACCCGCCTAATGAGTCCGAATGAGACGAACATACACCAAGATATTGCGAACGAACGAGATAGGTGATGTGCGGACAGAAATGCGCAACAAAACTGAGTGAGATAGCGCGAGAGCTCCGAAAGGGAGGAGCGAGGTACGACTGCTGTTGGTCCAAATGATGAATTATTGAAGGTGGCGACCGCCCTTTGGGCTGCGAGTGGCGGGAGCCGCGGGGGAGCGAGGGGGCGCGCGGGGGGCGCGGAAGCGGGAGGCGCCGAGTGTTTGCCGAGCGCCTTTCCAACGTCACACCAATTTTGAATTTGGAACGGCCATCTTTGACCCGTTTTTTGATTTTTCGCGTTCGTCCATTCAGTGCGCTGACCGAGTGTTCCGATGCTCATTTAGTTCATCAATAAATCATAGATCAGTTTAGTTTTTTTGTTTGTGGTGGTGATAGTGACGCTGTGCTGATTTGGATTCCAATAAAGATGCAGGTTTGTCTTAAACAGAATTCAACACAATTACACCTAAATGAAAAATAAATCCTGTATCCCATCATGTAGCGCTCTATCGCCTGCCGTTCAGATAAAGCCTAAGAACTAATTACTATTGTAAATTTTGAAGTGCTTCACCGTTACAAATTTATAACAGACACCTCACAAAAAAATCAACAGCCTTAAATCGGATCATATTGTCGACTGTTGAGGTCACCATTGGGTAAATGAGACCTCTGAACTGAACAATTTAAATTTACCTATAGGTAATAGTAGGTATCTACCTAATTGAACACTCATCAAGTGTTGAACGGACGCCTAAACATTCCATTTTGTTTTAATCACACGCCATTATTGGAAGCTAATTAAATTACAGTGTTACCAATGAAACTGGCAAATAACGCCCGAAATGTAATTTAAATGCGATGATAGCTCAGTGGTAATGACGTCGGATACCGGGCGAAGGTCGTGGCTTCGAATCCTACAACGAGTTTGAGCTTTCGGTGAAGGAAAACATCGTGAGGAAACCATAGCACGGTACTTTGTAGTAGGCAACGCGGACTTGGTACCACCCTCAAGTTGAAAATCTGTCGCCAAGCACCTATTGGTATGTGTACCGGCAGCTGCACTTGAGAGTCAGTTCCCATCTAGGCTTTGTGTGCTTAAAAATTTCACCTGAAAGGATTTCCTAAGATTTTCACAATAAAAAAGACAACACAGCTAACTTACCTACCTACTTACAATTTTATCACGTGTTTTATCTTATTGAGCTAGCGGTAACAGAATATTTTCTATTTACCTAATGAACCACCTTATAGGAGGTAAGAAGGCTTTCTTCATTTACCTAAGTTTAATATTTTTTAATTTCTGTCACTCAAGTGTTGATACATCTCTATGCGTTCCTCGCTTATTGCAGGACTAGTTTTTCTCCCTGCGGTTTCACCCGCGTTCCCGAGGGATCTTATATTTTTCCGGGATAAAAAGTATCCTATATGTTATTCCAGTATATGATCTACCTATGTGCCAAAGTTTCATCAAAATCCATACAGTAGTTTTTGCGTGAAAGAGTAACAAACATCTAGGTACACATCTTCACACACATTCAAACATACTTTCGCATTTATAATATTAGTAGGATTCGAACCCACAACCGTCGCCACAACATTAGCGACACAACCGAGTTATGAAAATGTTTCTTCATTTTTACTTTGTTCTTAAGTATGTAAAATTCAATACATTAGATTTAAACGAGTTCTCGTAGGCGACGGATTTCAATTTCATTATTTTGGGTAAAAAAGAAATTAATACCAAAAGAGTATTGAGCATGAGTGTGGATGGATATAGAGGTAGAGGAAGACCGAAGAAGGTATGGGTGGACTGCGTGAACAATGATATGTTTGTAAAGAGCATATACGAGCTCTTTTCATCTATTCGTTTTTTCCTTTGATTTTACTAGATGTCACGAATGACAAATGTGACAGATAATATCGTAGAATTAATTTTGTAATAAAGGCTTTAAATGTTGTTTCTATTTAGTAATAAAACAGAAACACAATTGAGTCTAATTCATTCACATTCCTAAGTAACTTATACAGCACTAAAGAACATTATTATATGTTTATGAAAGGTGTGAGTACCTACTGCGATGACTAGTGATAGAGCGGAGTGGAGGAAAACATCATGAGGATACCATAACACGGTGGTAGGGTACTTTGTGGTGCTCGACTGACTGGCTACCACAAGTTGAACATTTGTGACCAAGCACCTATTGGTGTGTTCCGGCAGTTGCACTTGAGAGCCTGTTGCCTTTAAGGCATTGTAATAAGGTCTATAGGCGACAGTATTCACTTATTAGGTGACTCGCCTGGATGTCTGCTTGTTTTTTTTTAAATATCTTTTGGATAAAAGCTTGTAGTCTGGTGTTGCAAGCTGGTGTGTCAATAAGCCCTAGACACCCTAGTCGGTATCCGGAAGTACGACCTTCCAAGATAGTCTAGGCTTGAGTCTCTTGAAGACCAGGGGTCGGCAAACTGCGGCTCGTGAGCCACTTGCGGCTCTTTGAAGGGTCATCAGTAGCGACTCTTCAAGTTCCCCTTAAAATTTTTTTTTTTGGTGTATGTGAGACCAAATAATTTGTCTTTATTTCGAACCCAAACACAGTTTACTATAGTCCTATTAAAATTTGGCATACAGTGAAAAACCTAGAACAGAAAACTGTGGCTCATGAGCTTCCGAGAAGTCGATATTTTTCTGGAATCTGGCTCTTTGTTTAAAAAGTTTGCCGTCCCTGGTCTGGACTATTTATAAATGCTTGGTATAGATAGGTAAATGATCTATCTGACTAGCGACGCAAACATTAACCCTTTCAATGAATAATTTCACTTCATTACACATAATTACGTATTGTATCATGTACCTACACTGCACACAAGGCGAGGGTGTCATAATCTAGTAAACTCACCCTTTCAATAAACCGTGGCTAATTTAAACCCTCTGTTGAATTTAAACTGTCCTCTGCACCTGATCTTTCAGGTGACAACCCTAATTGTGTCACTGTATGGAGGGATGAGGGCAGAGGGCAAAGGGCTGAGGCAGGCCCGGATCTAGGGGGACAAACAGGGGCACCTCGGTCGCCAGTTTCATGTTAGAAAAAATCTAAGGAAAAATCAAATAAAGGTTTCTTATGGAAAAATGCCATATATATAGGTATACCTATTTGAGATTTTTTTAAATAATTTATTTCGAACGCTGGAGAAAGGGCGCTACTATCAAGTAGATAGTTATAAGTCGAAGCAGTAGTCGAAGCAGAGGGTGGAGGGTAGAGGGTGGAGGGCTAACATTATTAGATGAGTTCACACCTAACGGCAGTCCGCGGCGCACATTGAGAGGTAATCAGGTATACCTAATGTAATGGCATTCATGCGTAACGTTTTGTTATGGGCTTCATGTAGGTATTTCTATATTATATACTAGCTTCGTCCCAGCGGCTTCACCCGCCTGATATCTTTATTAATTATAGCCTATCTATTCTCTGAGTGCTTATAGACTACCTTTCATCCCGAAATGGGTGAAAAATGTCGACCTATAGCCAGGATCCACGAATGTCGGACCGCTCGGCGCTACTCAATCACCTTTTTACTGTAATATCATTGTCGCTGCCAGTGTATTAGTAGCCAGTGTATTATAAGAGACTAGATTTTTGCTTTTCATACCTATTTAATTTTCAATTTTCTTCAATTACCTAATCAGTGGAAATTACCGGATGTTTGACTCCGTCTGGACGGTCGATCGATGTTGTAACTCATTCGAGTAACAACAACAAACTCAAACATTTTACGTAACCTAACAAAGGCTCTAGCGTCGCCTTCCGGTTTCGTTCGGTAATCTTGCATTAGTCGGTTCTCTTACGGCCCTCACAGTGGCACAAAGCGATGCAAATATTATTAGCAAGTGCTCGTATTTAGCGGCGAGTCTTGACAGATTAGCGTTTGTTACTTATAAATGCGTTACTTTATTTGTATTTCCGCAAATGTTGGAAGTTGTGACAATTGTTGGTGTCGTGTAGTCGTGTAGTCGTGTAGTCGTGTAGTCGTGTCCGGTTGTTATATTAAGTAGATAACGTGTTGGGATATTTTTTTGGATGGATTTGATGGGAAATTAAGTAGGTGCTGTAGGACTACCTACAGTAGGTACCTAATTATGAATTAGGTAATTGGTATTGACGTGTCGAAAGGTAATACGGCTGTAGCTAATGAAACAGAGACATTCAATTATATGTGACCGAGTTCTGTTTGTTTTTACTTTGATTGTTTGATTAGGTACCTAGGTACTTAGGTATCTATAGGTATGGAAGACAGATATAAGTACCTGGTCATATTATTCGACGCACTAGTGCCCGGTTTCTGAGTCCCCAGATAACTTCTCACTAACTTATTGATTCCTTAAAATTACCTAAGCGTTAGATAAACGACAAGTGAAAGAATTACTTCGATACGTCAATTAGTTTCCGATTTATAGAAGTAAACGTGCGATGCGGACTCGTACTCGATTTGACGTACTCGTGTGACGGTGACGTCATCTCGCAACACTCGCTCATAGCGGAGCGTTGTAAATTGACGTCAAATGGGGTCACGTGACTATTAGCGGGACTCGAATTTAGTTTAAATGCCTGTAAAATCAAAATTAATAGGTATTTTTGACTAGGTACCACAAAAACTAGTGTATTTGTATAGGTACATACAAGCTTTACTGTAACAAACTTTCAACCGATTTGGCATACCTACCTAGTAACATTCTCCATTACCTAAGATTTTATTTAATGCTATGTTTCAACGCAACTCGTATATACGCAAAAGTAATTCTGTCTATTTTCTTGGTATTTTTATTATAACTGCATGAATTTCAAACGGCCTGTCGCAGAAAAATGCTAGTAACCTTTAAATAGTTCATAAGAGATTAATGTTTAGTGAAAGTGACACGCTTTGCTTTTTTTGCAAACATCAAGTGAAGCTCAATATAAGGGAGTGAATACACTTCCGACGGAACCGCGCGCGGGCGCGTCGCGTGGTCCGGACAAAACGACGGATTATATACAGATTATCGGCTACTTGCGATGTTTGTGCGTTTGTTTGTCACCGAGCCGTGTATCCGTTCTATTGAATGAAGTGAGAAAGTAAAAACTTGTATGGTTTGGAATGTGTGGCGTATCTATAGGTACACTAGCTGTCCTCCGCGGATTCACTCGCGATCCCGAGGGATCTGTTCTTTTCCCGGGATAAAAAGTATCATATCTCTTAATCCAGGATATAATCTACTTGTGTGCTAAGTTTGGTCAAGATCAGTTGAGTAGGAATAACTGTATAAGAATAACCATGAAAATTTAAACATGCAGTTTTAGCCTCTTTTGGGCCTTCTCCTCAAACCAAACCTTAGCCGGATGATCATGTCTGAATATGGTAGTACCTACTAAATCTTGTTGTTTTAATTCTTTATTAATTTTTCTTATTAATTTCAAAATTTACATGTTCTTTTTTTAGTCTTTTAATCATGTCGTGATAGCCTGTAATTGAAACAGCACTTAGTTTTAAGTACTATTTGTGATTCATTGTATTATTTCTTGTGTAAGTGTGTGTTTTGTTGGCTGTCCTTAAATAAATAAATAGTTTCGAAGTTCATCGCGGACCAACATACGGATACGGCAAAAACCAATCACTGATTACCTAATTACAAATCTCAAAAAGTAGCTATAAATGCTCAAAATTTGAAGTCTGAGTCAAATTATTAGCTATTAGAGTACCTACCTATATATTCAAAAAAAGATGCAGGTTGTTCAATTATCTGGTTTCCATTCCATAGTACAAGCTCTGCTTAGTTTGGGATCAGGAGGCCGAGTGCGCGGATTATTTCAATATAAAAAAAACCATTAATATTTGGTATAAAACCAATTCATCAAATAAATTGAAAGTAATGTAATGTGACGGGTGTTTATTATGGATATTGGATAAATCCGTCAACCCTCGAGACTCGAACCCACTCCACGTCAACACGGGTCGCCGTCACCACTCACGAGCGCACAGACAACCGCGCCGCGCACTGCCACCCGCGCCGTGCGGTGCGCTCTACTGGACACTAGTGGATGGGACGGTATTTGCGCATCTTCTGATACCATTGCTGAATTGATAAAGAAAAAATCTTGAAAAATGTATTTACTCAAACTCATTTTTTATTAAATGATTGCGAGCCGCTCAGGATCGGTCGATGTAGAAAACTTTGGGGTCTTTCGGGTAAAATGATGATGATGATGATGATGAAGTCGTACAAGTATTTTTAATCGTCATATGTTTCATTAGGTAGGTATTTAATATAACTCTTAATATGCATCTTGACATGTGGAAATGTAGACTCTAACGCACGGTTCGGAAGACTGCTTTTGCTGAGAATGCTATCTATACATAATATTGGGAAAAGTTATTTCAGAAGTTCCATAGAATATTCAACACTTAATCCAATTACTATTCATAGACAAAACAAAATCTAATTTTTAATTGAAATTAGGAATATACAATTAAATTATAAACTAAGACTAACTAATATATTACAGATAATCCAATTACACAAATAAAAATAAAAAACTAAAAATTTTACTACACTAAATAGGCCAACTGGTCCAGATCTCTGTCAGGTGGTAGCGTGCCCAGAACACTGGCAGCATTGCCTCTTTGGATGGCATTGCTAATACGTTGGGCAAAGTATTCGCCAGCCCTCCGGTCACGTGACGCTTCGATGAGGCGTTTCGCGATGAGATGGTAAACGCGGTGAGCAGTTGGTCCCCACGGCCCCATTGTCTCAACCCCAAACGGCTCAAATATGTAGCAACTATCAAGATTGCTATATTTGCGCCGTTTGAGACTCTCAGCGTAAGCAGCGGCGCCGCCTGCCTTAACTGCGGTCTCTGGAAGATGAGACGGTGCCAAAGTGTCGACACAGGTAGCGTCCCACACTAAAGGCCGACCCATCTTCCAAGGAATCAAAGTCATACCGTCGGGTCGCTTGCCGTCATCACGCACCAGCCCATTCGGTTCGAGAATGGCCGATAAGTTAGCGCTTGCAAGGGACCGATATACTGACTACTAGATAATGTATCAAGTTTTCAACGCACTCTAACAAATGATTGTTTGAAGTTCAATTGACTGCGGATGAAACAGTGAGCAGAAAGCTAGGCTTCTTTTAATGTTATCAATTTCTCTGTCAAACAATTAAATGAACTAAACAAGTTAATAATCTAGCAATTGAACTAGTCAATGATGCTGTATACCTACCTCTATATACCTAGGTAGGTACCTACTGTAGTGTCTGTGCTTCGTACTGGCCACTAGTAGGTAGTTCTTTTTACCAGCCGACGTCTCCAATGCAGGCTTTAGATATTCCAGGCCCTTTTCGAGATACATTGATTTATTATCCGAAAACAAAGTATTCTTAGATAAGTAATAGAACATAAATGAAACACCGGTTATGCCTACGTAAAGCCCACATTTTCTTATTTGACGGATGACACGTCTCTCCGTGTCTCCGTACTCATTTCGAATCCCTTTTATAAATTTACTTTTTAATAAAATTATGTATTCAAACTCAAAAAGAACTACTGGTGGCCAGTACGAAGCACAGACACTGCAGTACGTACAAGTCTTGTAGCATTCCAAAACCACTTAACTATTAATAAACAATTTTCGTGTGTCAATAATAGATTTCCATTTATTTCGCCGCGAAATAATCCAGCAATAAACAACCGTTTACCATGCAACCCTCACCATTTCCATCCCTTACGCTGGCCAGCGTACGCAGACCTCATCACACCCTCCAAGTTACACAAATGTCTTCAAACATTACAGAAATTAGGGGGCTTACTTTACTGGTTTTCAATAATGACTTCGTATTTAGAATGAGACACTAATATAATTTATTCGGTGTTAGAAAGAGAGGGGTGCGCGGCGATTAAAGGCATTTAGGGCGGATTACTGGTGACGGATGTCGGGAACACTAATGATTTGATCCGGGTTCGATTCTGGGACAAATGGACCGGTAATGGCGTCTTGAGTTGACAGATGTCAGCGCCGATTGTGGCGTGACGTACACTCGTTGTATTATTTGATCGTAAAAAATATTGGTTATGACGCGCCTGTTAGCGTAGTTACCTGTCATTTCACAGGTCCTAGGTTCGGTTCCCATCTATGATAGACATTTGTCTACATGAACATGTAATTATCAATCATAGTATGAATGTGACCGAAGGTGGTAAGCCTAGATGGGAACTGGCTCTCAAGAGCAGCTGTCGGAACACACCGATAGGTGCTTGGCGACAGATTTTCAACTTGAGGGTGGTAGTCAGCCAGTCGGGTACTACAAAGTACCCTACCACCGTGCTATCGTTTCCTCACGATGTTTTCCTTCACCGAAAGCTCAAGCTCATTGTAGGATTCGAACCCACAACCTTCGCCGCGGTATCCGACGTCACTACCACTGAGCTAATAGCCTTAAATAATAAATTAGCTATCCAAATAGGTACCTATATTAATAACTTTACAATTACCAAAATTAAAACTAATACCTAATAATAAATAAATTTAAAACTAAAACTATCATTTTTAATTAAATTTGTTTGTAAATAACAGAAGCGTTACCGTGTGTATGTTATACCTAGGTATTACCTACATATTAGATATAGATACTAACTTTACGATCGAAACATTTACAAAAATCCCTTTGAGTTACTTAGCTTTTTATAAAACTCAATTTAAATTCACATGACAATATAAAAGCTGACACAACAAAATCTATCACAATAAAGTTGAAATTCCTTCAACATAATTTCAAGATAAACCCTAACGGATACTTGAGTGTACTCACTTCAAAGAACTCGAAAAACTGTCAACGCATTTTATACCCTATCCGTTGTTGTTAGAGTATAATTTTATTAGTTGGGACAGATATTAAGTGATTAAGACTGTGCCTAATCTGGTAATTATCTAAAGAGGTGCCAGTGAGTGGCTGGCCCAGATTAGATGCGATCGCGCGGTGATAGGCCGCGACTGTGAGATGATGAGAGGACCTCATTATGATATTGACGGAGATAAGTGACAAAGAGCTTTGTTATCACGATCGGGTGATAAAGATATCACGATCTGATTCAGTATAATGTCTACGAAACTCAAAAACTACCTAAATATGTAACTTCTTGTGGATCTTTCTTTTGAGTTCATATGAATAACATTTTGTTTAAAAGTTTTTTTTTCAATTGTTCTCCACAGGCTAATGTATTGCATATTAGGTAGGTACCTACGTATATAATTATAAAATTTGTAAATCAACTTATTTAATTAACAACAAATGTACAAAATACACAAGCAAATGTACAATTATAATATATAAAAAACTTGTTCGAGGCTGCCGCTGCTGCCGATCGGCAAGGTTCCCAGAAGGCTGGCAGCGTTTCCTCTTTGGATGGCCAAGCTGATGCGTTGGCGGAAAAAGCTCCCCGCCCGCCGGTCACCCGAGGCCTCGATTAATTTTTTACATAAAATATTTGCGAAACGAATTTGTAAATTATGTTTAAAATCAAGGCTAGGTAGGTACCTACCCACTTTAAAAAAGTAATATAATTTTCTAACGAACACAGAACAAATAAAAAGGATAGAAGGAGTGTACGTAAACAATAGTCTCCAATGAAGTGAAGCAACGTGAACGAAGTTGTGTGCGTGACGTTATCCCGCGTGACTCGCGTAGCTCAGTAACACGATCGGCTTCCTTTTTCAAATTCGGCTTCCTTTACTATGCTTCACTCTGTCTACTTATTTGGTCTGAAGTAACGAATTATTAAATTCAAATTCAAAATGTTTGGAACAGACGGGCCGGTTGGCGTGGTTGGTTAACACACTGCCTATCACGCCGCAGGTCGTGGGTTCGATTCCCATCCAGGACAGACATTTGTGTGCATGAACATGTCTGTTTGTCCTGAGTCTGGGTGTAAGTATCTATTTAAGTATGTATTTACAAAAAAAAAAAGTAGTATATGTAGTATATCAGTCATCTGGTTTCCATATTACAAGCTCTGCTTAGTTTGGGATCAGATAGCTGTGTGTGAACAAATGTCCCAGGATATTTTATTTTATTATTTATTTTACTTATTGAACGTGTTATTGCTATTTTTAATGCTATTGTTACTGTGACCATGAAACGGCGAAACAAACTCCCCGGTTTTTTTTTACAATAGTCCCTCTTTTCTCTTTTAAATATAATAATGGATACATTGTGTATAATATCGATTAAGAGGAGCAACTCATTGCCATGCTTTGCCAAAATACTTATATTGAGTTAATTGAATAAAGATTTCTACTATAAAAACACCATATTGATTGACCGTTGTTGCGTTGCGTGAAAGCAAACACACAAACACTTTCGCATAATAGATGTGCCCGCGGTTTTATTACCTATATTTCAATAGGATTTACTTAATAATTTCAAGGGGGTTTAATTTTTTTGCGCGGTCGGTAGTTGCTACCATAGTTATTTTTCTATTTTTTTTTTTTTTTTTTTATGTCACAAGTGACAACGAGGCAGGCGGGTCACCTGATGGTAAGTGACAACCGTCACCTATAGACATTGGCAATACCAGGGGATTGCTAATGTGTTGTACACCTTATTAAGGCGAACTGGCTCTCAAGTGCAATTGCCGGAACACACCAACAGGTGCTTGGCGACAGATTTTCAACTTGAGGGTGGTAGCCAGCCAGTCGAGTACTACAAAGTACCCTACCACCGTGCTGTGGTTTCCTCACGATGTTTTCCTTCACCGAAAGCTCAAGCTCATTGTAAGGATTCGAACCCACGACCTTCGCCGCGGTATCCGACGTCACTTACCACTGAGCTATCATCGCCTTCATCGCCTATCATTTATATAATAAAAGTAGCTTAAGTTACCTAGTTATTCTAACTTACCGTGAATACTTACATATAGTAGGTAAGCTGTTATCTTGACATAACAACACACACACGTTATATTTTTATTTATTTGTATAGTTAGTTGTTGTATTGCAATAATGGAATTCTGTCACGGTAGCCATGCAATAATGGAATTGATGTGGCGATGGAACCAACGATGATTAGATCACATGTTTATTCACAGTTCACCTCTTATTATTCTCTCCCTACTCTACTCTCTCTACTCTCTCTACTCTCTCTACTCTCTCTACTCTACTCTATAACTAAATGACAATAATGTTCAGCTTATATACTAAAATATATTAAACTACACGTGCCATTTAGATGGTCTTCATATCACGTCAGATAACCAAATAGCAACGTATTGAAACATCACTACGTGACATTTGTTCTATATCACAGTATATTTCCAACAAATCAAGGTGTGATTCTTCTCGTATCGTATAACGGTCGCTCTCCACTCTCCACCGAACACACTACTACTTGAGATCATATAAAACAATAGTGAAGTCGGCATTGTGCCGCGAGCCGCGAGCCGCGAGCCGCGAGCCGCGAGCCTCAACCACGATTGTCGGTAAACAAACATGACGCAGCGATGTGCACCTGGCCTTAGCTGTTATATGGGAATGTTGACTTTATTACTTGACTCACATACATAAGTATGTTACTTTTTCTGTTTACTACAAAAACTAGTAAGTAGTTAGGTATATTTATTTCGTTTTCTTTTTACCTTGCCGAGTTTCTTGCAGATGGCTGACTTCCGAGTTTCTTGCAGATGGCTGACTTCCCAGTTTCTTGCAGATGGCTGACTTCCGAGTTTCTTGCAGATGGCTGACTTCCGAGTTCCGAGCCGGTGGTACTCTCCTACCTAGGGCCTAATCTGAAAAATTGATTTTGAGTTTGACTATGAATAAATGTCGTTTATAGCATCAGTCTACAGCATTTTTGCGCACGGGTTATATACATATAACTTATTTTTATTGCTTTTATTTACATCTAGAAATAAGAATAAGAACAAAAAATTGTTCTGAATTTGCTTTTATGAGTAAAAAATGGGAAAATTAAAATCAATGAAAACACATAAAAATTGGCATAGAGATGATTTATTAAAAGATACCAAACGTCCATTTATAATTTTGTAACAGGTAGATTGATGATATGCCTCGCAAATCTTTAAATTTGTACTTTTTTTTAATGTCACAAGTGACAACGAGGCAGGCGAGTCACCTGGTGGTAAGTGACTACCGTCGCCTAAAGATATTAGCAATACCAGGGGGATTGTTACCTTATTACAATGCCTTAACGACAAACTGTAATTATATCATACTTTTTCTCTCTCACTTGAATAAATTCGCCGCAAATATAGCAAAACGAGTCAGCGTCTCGTCTCGATTACAACTTCTCGTGGCCATTTTGTACAGGTCATTACAGTGAAAAAAGATATGAAACACGTTATTTCTCTGTAATATTCAAACGTATGTGTTGTCGTCACCTGTCGTACACAAGGAGCGACGCAAGAAACAATACTACATGCCCTCTTACCTCTCTTCCTACACCGATAGCGCGCAAAGACCGACATTAATTGGGCGCAAAAATCAAAAATGGTCAAATCGCTCTAAGTTCTTAAAAAACAAATATTTTTGATTTGTAATCACATTTTTGTGCTTATGTAGTAAACAGAATATAATTATTAAGTAAAACCAATGAGTCAAAAAAAAATTTTTGTCTTTGACCGTTGGTTCACCATCTGTCCCCCGCAGATTCACCCGCGTTCCCGTGGGATCTTCCGATCCTAGCCTATGACTCTCACAAATAACCTGGCTTTCTATCGGTAAAAGAATTTTCAAAATCGGTTCTGTAGATTCAGATATTTACCCCCTACAAGCTCACAAACTTTACCTCTTTTAATATTAGTATAGGTATATGCATTTGATACATTTAACTTGATTACTTTCTACCAGCTTACTACGGAGCTTGCTATGTGAGTTTCTTACCGGACTTGTCTCAGTTTAGGTAAGTGTATTCCGAACCGGTAGAGTCAATTGTAACGTTCATAAGTGTCCTATTGAGGGGACTAAACTAAGCATATTAGTTTTGAGTTTAAGTTTCTACGTGAACCAATATAAACTACGAAGAAAACTAACGTCTAAAATCTTTAGAACCAATTTAGAACCCATTTGAGATAGGTTTTTACTTTTTACATACCTTATTCTAATTTTCCGTCTCCCATTCAGACTGTCATCTTTTACAATAACAACGAAATCATAACTAAATGTTCAACAAGACAAGTGTACAAGTATGTTTCTATTATTTCAGTTGTAATATTTTGATATATAAAATAAATATCTGGATGTCAATCCTGATTAGGTACAATACCAGTATTGTAGAACTGACGATGATGACATAATCTATACTATATATATAGCTATACTTAATGTAAACGTTTCATAAAAACTTATTTGGTACTGTTCAAAAAGGGAAAAGGTCTCACTTCACGTAGTGCAATTAAAAGTAATAGTGACCCAAAACGACCAAAAATGCCACGTGTGTTATATGTAGTGTGGATATTGCAATATTAAGTTATTAATGTGTGCGTTAAATCTAAAGTTCAGATCTTGTAACTTGTAGATAGGTTTTACCTTTTATTTACCATCATTGCTAGTATAAGGGCAGCTGTGTCAGCGAGTTCTTTTCCAGGCTTTGTCTGGTCACCACCTTATATCATATCATTGCAGGGTCAAGCAAAGAATATCAGAAACATAACCTATGTTGTAATAATTTGTCAACTGTGAAGATTTTATCCAAATCTCTAATAATAAACCCTCCAATATCTATGAACAAAGCACGTTCACAAAACAATACGCTAGGGGTCTAAAAGACCGAGTCCAATTATCGCGAGCGACTAGGTTGTTTTCGCGGCCACACGAGCATATTTGGCGCGTTAACCGTGCACTGCCGGCAGGGGGCGCCGGGCTATGTCCTCATGTTAATTGCCGCGATGAGAACAAATCAACCCTCCACATTGTTCTGTTCTACGATTGCGGGGTAGGTAGGTACTATCGACCCCTACGAGCACGGTTTCATTTGAAGTTTGTGATTAAAAACAAATAGGTGTTATAAGACTTGTTATAGCGGTACGATCTGCTTAGGATTTGGGTTGACTTGCAGCTAGTTGAAGGGAACTTGATAACTCTTTTACTTGACTAAATATAGGTAGGTAGATATGCGATATAGAACCTATGTACATATGGTTCTTTCTGTCTTCATATTCAATGGTTTAAACAAATTCCGCAAAACACTACCTAAATAGTATCTATATCTGTAGGTAATACGTCTAAGTATAACTAATAATTCAGGTTTTTAACAAATGAAATGCTTGGGGTACCTTACATACAATAAGCGTTAAAAGCAGCATTTATAAAAAAGCAATTCAACATCAAACACCGAATGTTTGCAAACGATTTCCCAACAAAAGTGACGCGAAACGTTTCTACAAATCAAAAAGGGTAGCGTCAAACACAGCCGCGCCACGCCCGCGCCACCGACGCTTCCAATTTACTTAAAATAAAACAAGCACAATAGTTGCGCCCGCTCTGTGGCGAGACACACCCACGCCACACTTTGTGATCCCTACAATTGCTCAAAACAATACCTTTGTCCGCAGATGTGAAGCGCGATGCAGCCGTTCCAATCGACGACGCGGCCCGATGGCCCTCGGGAGTCTTCGCCCGAGCGAGCCAAGTCCCCCGACACGCCGACCGCTCCCGTCCTTAACTTCTCCATCGCTCGGTTAATGGAGCCGGATAGGAAGAAGTCTGTGTCACCCGAGCCGACGCCACCACCAGGTTTCCTGTCATACGGGGCTCAACTCTTAGATTCAGCGTTCAAACAGTACATTCCAGCAGCTCGAAGACAGCTAGTCTCTCACTATCCATTGTTGTATTATGGGCCAGATTTGGTGTCCTTAACGTATGCCCATCAGCTGCACATGCCTCGGCCGCCAGCAGCGCCGTCCTCTCCCGTTCAGAAACCGCCCAGTCCGAGGGTCCCCGCGGCTGATCACGCAGTATCTTCCACGACCGGTCCGACTCCGTCCCCGGTGAAGAATAAGAGCTTCGCGTGTGGTGACTGCGGGAAGGTGTTCAACGCTCATTATAACCTGACAAGACATATGCCGGTCCACACTGGAGCGCGTCCTTTCGTGTGCAAAATCTGCGGAAAAGGGTTTCGGCAGGCCTCGACATTATGCAGGCATAAAATCATTCACACGTCGGAGAAACCGCACAAGTGTATGACTTGTGGGAAGGCGTTCAATCGCTCGTCTACTCTGAACACTCACGCCAGGATCCACGCTGGGTACAAGCCGTTCGTCTGCGAATTCTGCGGGAAGGGGTTCCACCAGAAGGGCAACTACAAGAACCACAGGTTGACGCACAGCGGGGAGAAGGCCTACAAATGTAATATCTGCAACAAAGCCTTCCACCAGGTCTACAACCTGACCTTCCACATGCACACACATAACGAACGCAAGCCCTTCACGTGCAGTATTTGTGCTAAAGGTTTTTGCAGGAATTTCGATCTGAAGAAGCACACGAGAAAGTTGCATTTAGGAGTTGGTCGTGGAAGCTCAAATAATGATTCATCGCTGGACACTCAGGATGAGTCCACGCAGGAGGCGGCAGCCAGCCCTACTGACGACAGCAGGATCGCTTTCAGACCATTCCTGGGTACGTCGTACCCGAGGTTACTGGACCCGGCGCGGATGACGGCCCCAAACACGTTCTTTTCCAAACTCTTGTGACCCGGGGCCAATTACTTCAATAACTACCGGGAAAATAACGAATGAATTGATGGTGGATTTGATGTACGTAGGACAAACATATATGTATAAATGTAATTGATAAACATTATTGTAAATACGAATACATATATTTAGAGATAACTTATTGATATCGTAGTGAAATAATAGGGTTGTGTACTAAAAAAATCTATTTAGTCCGTCAGTTAGATTACCAAAAAATATTGGACACGTATTTTTTATTTTGTTCCGTAAATGAAAAATTACGAGGATACAGTGCGTTGATATTTCGCGTGACGTCACACCGTGGTAGAAATTTTACCACGAAGTGACGTCACAAGCCCCCACTCCTATACTTTGATGCGCTATAACTTTGTATATTTTTATGATGTGTATGTGTCCAATATTTTTTGATAATCTCACCGACGGACTAATTAGAATTCATTTTTATTGACCCAGGACACTACCCTATTCTATTTGTCATTCATCTAATTAAATATTTGTCATTATTTTATGATGCAGGCTAGTTTGAGCTTGGCTTTGATCCTTTAGCCAATTTGATTCAGGCCATAGATTATAGAAGACTAGTAATTGGATTTGTCTGATATTTCTAAAAAAAGGAATTTAAGTCACAAAAGCTTGATCATTGAATACGAATGAAAATAGCGAGATTAATGTAAATAATATTTTTGATGTTGAATAATAAATATTCATAAGAATTGTAAATAAAAGATGTCGCAGTTATAGATACAGGCAGGGTTTAAAAAAAAATACTTGAGCATAAACCTATTGTACCGATATTTAAACTTTAAGGCATTGTAAAAAGGTTGACAACACATTGGCAATCCCCCTGGTATTGGGTCGTGGGTTCGAATCCTACAATTAGCTTGAGTTTTCGTTCTCCCTTTAGTTCCGCTACCGATCTTAACCTTTTTCTAAAAAAAACTTATTCAAAACTATAGCTAGCTATAATTTGGTGAGTACGAGTAGGTACCTTGTGATGCAGTTTGTACATACTTAGTTATATTGTTAAATAAAATAGAGACAAATGCAATATTGATTGTCACTGAAAGTATTATACGTAATTATGAACATCTCTTTGTTTTAATGTTTGATTACCCATTTCTTCACAGGCTCGTAAACTTTACTTATTTACACTAATATTAAAAATGCTAAAGTAACTTTGTCAGTCCGTCTACTTCGTCTATATCTACGAGTAATTGCTGAGTTTATTACCGGCTCTTCTCAGCAATAGCAACATTTCGAACCGCGCATTATTAAAAATACTTGTAATGAGTTCAATTAATAAGATTTTTGATTGATTGATTGATCGTTTTCAGGGCTAAAGCGATTTTGATGAGTTTCTTGCTGGAGTTTTCTTAGAGCGAGAGGTAGAGCCAATTGTAACATTTATAAGCGTGTTATCGGGGCCTAAACTACAAAAATGAATTTTATGTTTGATGATTTTTGATCTCTACATATTCTACTTATACGTTTTTTTTAAATCAACAGGCATTTGAGTGCAAAGGTTATTTATAAATAGTGATGTGAAATGCCAATAATTAGTGTCCGGAGTAAACAATCAGTGTAAAGTAACACGAAGTATTGTATTATGTTGTGTTCAGTGTTCACGCAGCGCGCTGCGCTTTGTGTTGTGCGAACTGAACAGTCGACAGTTCACCTTCACCCGCCCCGTTACAAGTATGGTGGCTCTCAAACTTTCATGTTTTGATTGTGCGTAAAATAAAAATACTAACAATAAAATATATAGGTACCTACCTACCTAGGTACACATCATATTTAATTAATCACTACGATTCGTAGCTTCAAAATCATTTTTTTATGCTATTAGAATAATCTTACTCACACAGTTCTGAGAAGTACCTAGCTTAGAATAAAAATAAATTAAATAAAACTTTTTATTCTATAAAAAACTTAGATTAATTATTATTACACTTGAGTACTCCAACTGTAAAAACATAATAAAAAGGTTTACAGACCTATATTCTATAGTTAGTTACTAATTAGGAATATTTGTTTCTT
This sequence comes from Ochropacha duplaris, assembly GCA_951361185.1. Taxonomy (NCBI): domain Eukaryota; kingdom Metazoa; phylum Arthropoda; class Insecta; order Lepidoptera; family Drepanidae; genus Ochropacha; species Ochropacha duplaris. The sequence continues at coordinate 243,225 of OX592715.1, read as the reverse complement.
ATGGAATACATAAAAGTTCTCTAGAGTCTAGAATAAAGAAAACAATGTATGATTCCACAGATTAGGGGATATTCCTGATACCTATATTTTTTATACATATGTTCTACTACCTACTAAAGTAGGTAACATGTACAAGATGTTTTGAATTAAAACAAAAAGGAATTAAATTCAAACGATCTGATTCAAATACTTTGCGAAATAAGTATTCAAACTCAAAACTCATTTATTAATTGTAGAGCCGACTCTACCTCTAAATATATTCATGACTAAAATTCGTAAAAACAATAACTTGCAGTCGCGGTAGGTAATTGTGCTGCAAATATTGAGAACCTCTGTTAAAAGTCACATCACAACAGGCAAACTCAATCTGCAGTAACTCGAACCTTTTAACAATCATAATTATCGTTTTATTTAGAAGAAAATAATAGTAGAAATAATATCTTACTGCGCTTTTGTGTGGCGCGCGCGCATTGTCGCGGCCGGAAGTGAGGCGGGTGCGTGCAACGGTCGCGGCCGCCGAGTGCCGCCGAGTGCCGCCGAGGACGCACGAACTGCCGCCGCCATATTGTTTCGTCACACAATGGGGGCGAAGGCGAACCGTTGAGAACCACTGACTTTAATTAAAACGGTAAGCGTTTGTTTTTGTTTGCTAAATGCGGTCGCGAGCTGATTGTTTTATTTTACATTCATTTCATTTGTTTACGGTTCGGTGGGAATGAGAATCTCGGTACGCGTACGGTACAACCATATTGAGCCGCACACTTCACTTATTTGTATAGCGATGGAATTCAATGAGATGTAGGTAATTGAAAAAGAAAATATTTTGCCATATGTTTCTCAACCTTATTATTAACATATTTACTTGGACGAATAAACCTTTAGCTCAGTTCAGACTACGTTCATCAACGATAGATATGTATGTAACAGTTTAATATATTAGTAACAGTGAAAAAAAAATTCACTTCATATTTAGAAAACCGAACTCAAATAGCAAAAATAGAGAATTACAAAAGTACCCCCAAAAACGTCACTTTTGGGGTTCCCCAAGGATCGATTTTGGGTCCATTGATTTTTTTGGCTTATATTAATAATATAAACAATATAGGAATCACTGGGCATCTGACACTATATGCAGAATGACACTTGTATTTTTTATTATGGTACATCCATTCACGATATTGTGTCCGAAGCTCAAAAAGATCTTGACATACTACAAGAATGGTTCTCATACAACTTATTAACTATTAACACATCCAAAACATCTTATATGATTTCTGCAAAAAACAAAAATATTCCTCCTACCTTCAATCCACTTACAATTAATATCACAATAATACAGCGATCACACAATGAAAAGTATCTCGGTCTTTGGATAGACGATAAACTCACCTGGTCTACTCATATTGACCATATCAAATGCAAACTTACATCAGTCCAAGGAGCACTAGTACAATCCTACAACTCACTAGTAAAATCACATCTAGAATATTTAATAGAAATCTGGGGATCAGCATCAAAAACTAACCTTAACACACTACAACGTACACAAAATAAAATTATTAAAACCCTTTTTCATTATCATTATCTCACCCCGACCAAACAATTATACCAAAAAACTAAACTTTACAACATTACACAACTTTACACATACAACATCTGCATTCTAGTAAAAAACATCTTATCTCATTCTATTCACTCGAACATTCAATTCACAAAAAATCCAACACACATAACTTAAGACAAAAAAATAAAATAGAACTGATAAAGCCGAGAACAAACTACGGCAAATAAAACGATATTGTTTGAAGGACCACGGCTATACAACCAATTACCTGACCAAATCAAACAGTGCACTAGTGTCAACGCATACCGGCATAAACTAAAAGAATTTGTTGCAAACTTATTTTAGTGTGTCATTCAAGCCAGGGGACATACATCTATAATATTATTATTGAAGTTAAAACTGTATCTCATTGTAAGTGAACTAATGTAGTTCTTATGAGAATAAAGTTCTTTAAACCTAACTTAACTGTGTTCAATATAAAATTATAAATCTCCAAATTTTTATATTAGAATTTTAAAACAATTCGAATAACTAGCATAAATTTATTAAGATATAATATATACTACTATTTATCCTACCTAATATTAGTAATTTAATTTAATAAATACTAATTATATTTATAATCTATAAATATTTATTGAATTATTTATAAACTAATATGGAATATACAATTAAATTATAAACTAAGACTAACTAATATATTACAGATAATCTAATTACACAAATAAAAATCTTAAAATTTTACTACACTAAATAGGCCAACTGGTCCAGATCGCTGTCAGGTGGTAGCGTGCCCAGAACAATGGCAGCATTGTCTCTTTGGATGGCATTGCTAATACGTTGGGCAAAGTATTCGCCAGCCCTCCGGTCACGTGACGCTTCGATGAGGCGTTTCGCGATGAGATGGTAAACGCGGTGAGCAGTTGGTCCCCACGGCCCCATTTTTTTTTTTTTTTTTTTTTTTTTTTTTTTTTTTTTTTTTTTTTTTTTTACGTGGGGAAATCCTCATGGATACCCGGCCGCTCGAGGGGGGCAGCTGGCCGGGTTATGTCAGACTCCTACTGACTAAAACCCCACGGTGCTTCAACCTGTCGCTGCTGGTGCTGGGTATACGGGGGCGCCGAGGCATTCGTCCGCGTACCCAGCAGCGACGGCCCGGTGGCGGGCCTCTACTGCTACGACGGGAGGATCGGAGCTCGTACCCTCACCGTCTCGCCTTGGGTAGTGAGTGGAAACACGCACTAGACTACCCGAGCCCGTTGTTAGAGGGCGGCTGACTCCCCCGAGTCTGCCGCCCATTGGTCCCCACGGCCCCATTGTCTCAACCCCAAACGGCTCAAATATGTAGCAACTATCAAGATTGCTATATTTAACTAGCTAATACAGTTTACTTTATTAGCGTTGCATTAGTTTCGTGCCTTAGGTATTGCCAATTATCACTATCTAAGACCTAGACCTAGAGATTGGTTTAAAATCAACGTATGTTTCCTTAGAGTTCAAAGTATCATAGACGGGCCGGTTGGCGTGGTTGGTTAATACACTGCCTATCACTATTTATCATCATTCATACGAAACATCAAAATCTGTTCAGCCCGATACCAACCAGACATATTTGCTTTCGCATAAACCCATACCTACTAAATGTCAAATTGTCTGTCTCAAATGCCAATGAATGCATACGAGTAGATAGGGCGCTACATATTTGGAAAGTTGGTGTATTCTATACACTGGTGTAAAGAAATGGTACCTACTGAGGGAAGAAAAATCTAATGTTTCTTTCTCTACAAGTAAGGTGACTAAATGACTTTTTATAGTAAAGTTGGTGAGACTACGCTTCTAAAGTGAGGTGAGACCTCCTTCTAGCTGTTGAACTATTTGGTGGTAAATTCTCACACATCAATCTTGATGCTTGGTAGTTTGACCAAAAGTACTCCATACTTAATTTATTCATGCTTTTAATCTAAGCATAATTAGACAGATGATTGTGTGGTGATGAAGTAAGTATTACAATATTATGCTATTTTTGAAAGGAAAATTATCAGAACAGAGTTATGGTAGGGGAGGCGAATAGGGGATTTCGGGATTTACTCGAGCGCGTCAGATTAACATAAGGGGGGCAACCTTGCACCTTGTGAAGTACTCTCACCAAATCTGAGCCCTCTATGTAGTGTCGAACGCCTAGGGTAGCCCGTCAGATTAGTAAAAAAAAATCGATGGTTTGAAATACTCGAGCGCGTCAGATTAAGGTAAGGTAAGTTAGTTACATGCAAAATAGTGTACATTTCAATAATCTGACAATTTGGGCGTGACGAAAGAAAATTGGAGACTCGCAAAGTTGCAAAAAAAAAACGTCACCTGGATTTTCTCGAGCGCGATTAGTTTTTTTTTCATTTTGAAGGAAACTAGTCACGAATCACGGAAATATCTTAATCTGCCGATTTGCACAAGCCGAAGTAGCTAAAATCATTATTAAGTGTATAGTCCAGGAATATTATGAGTTTCACCTAAGAATGAGAGATAGTCAGCTATTAACTTGTATAAACCTTTATTTTGACAACCTAAAACTTGTCTCAAAAGCTACTTATCTTAGGGTGCCCGCGACTACTGATTTTTCAAGGTCAAAGGTCAAAAAATCATTTATTGCAAATATCTCGTTTCCTATGGGTTTTATGGTATATGTATACTTAATAAATATTGTAGAAGATTAAATTTTCTACAACTTTTGTGCAAATATTTTTTCGATATCTTGAATCATTTTCGAGATTTCGATATTTTTTATATATTTTTTTTTCAAACCGTCATATTAAGGAAATCCCTCAACATAATTGTCAGATTATGGGTCAGTACAACAAGGCCATCAAGAAGAACCGCCTGTATAAAAATCTGACGCGCTCGAGTAAATCAAGGTCACGATTTTTTTTTTCATTTTCAAAAATCGGCCCTGACTGATGGTCGCTTTCAAATCGTCAGTCTTTAAAATAGGTGCTATTGGAGGGTTCACTTAACATCCCTTATCAATGTCTGACGCGCTCGAGTAAATTTTTTTTTTAAATATTTTCGACCCCTTCGTACGGCCACCCCCACCACGCAAAACGGCAGATTATTATTTTTCCGTTATCAGACAGACGTGGCGCGACTACCCTATTAATATCTGACGCGCTCGAGTATTTCTTGGTGACTGTTTTTTTTTACATTTTTGAAACCCTGTAGACGCTCCCCCCACCGCTGAAGGGGAAATATCAAATAACCTTTTTTTCTTTATTCCACCTAATCTTCAAATTCCAGTAGGTCCCAAAGACGCTCGAGTAACTACAAATTTAGCATCATTGCCTCCCCTACCATTATAGCTTTAGGTAAGTTCAGTTTAGGTAAGTCCCAGGAGGCACTTATGAAGGTCGAACTGCAGAAGTTACCAATAGCTGAGAAGAACCGACAAGAAACTCAGCAAGGTAACAGGACTTCTTTTTTTTTTCAAATAACAAACAAACTATCCATAAAGCCACCATATTTGTGAAGGGTATCTCTCTTTACCTCGCTGTGTATCTCTCTGTTAAACGCATGGAATAAAAGCCTGGAAAAATAAAACGTAATAAATGGGAAATGAATCTAATATCCCAACTCATGGTCTCGACAGCCAATCTGGCTTTCAAGTGCGATGTCACGGCGCGGCGTCGACGTGTCAACCAACGTGTCAGCGTGTCAGCTAGTCAAAGGCGAGTGTCACGTCTCGCCCCGCCCCTTGTTAGTGTCACGCGACTCACGCACCGCGGGGGCCGAGTGCGGCCTATTTGGAAAACTGTGGCTTTGTCTGGTTATGTGATGATTTTTGGCTATCTTATGTTATCTATATCTAGTCAGTATTAGATTAGGTTTATCAAGGCGCAACGTTCTGTTATGCCTAACTTAATAGATAATAAATAAATAAACATCCTGGGACTTTGTTTATCTCGACCATCTGATCCCAAACTAAGCAGAACTTGTACTACGAGATGGAAACCAGATAACTGATATAATATAATAATACATTGTACTACTTGCAAATATAACACTTACATAGATACACACCGACTTAGGACAAACAGACAGTCATGTTCATGCACACAAATGTAAGTAAGACCGTGGTGGAAATCGAACCCACGACCAGTGGGGTGACATCTAAATTCATAATTTAAATAACTTTATGAAATTTAAAGTACTGTTTATATCGTAATCCTATCAAGAACACTTCAGTATGGTTTCGTAGAGCCAGTAGCTACGCCGTAGCCGTAGCTTGTCGTAGCACTTACAATACATCAATATTATTTACTTTGAGTGTATCTACGAAAGCATTTCTATCATTCGCCTACACTTTGTGGTATTTCTAACTAAACAAGCTTTAGTTTCTCGCTTAAAAAGAGTTCTGTTTTTTACAAATAAAATATTTTTTTGTCCTGTGTCAGTCTAACAAAGAACATAATAAAAGTCACAATTAAAATTGTTTTCGATGACGTCTGATATTTACATACATGTACACTATCTATCATTGTAATACAAAGTGAGATAGAAAAGATTAAGTAAACAACAAGAATCAGCATCATTGAACCAAAAACATGTCCACAAAGCCAAAATAATCGCATCACTCCCAAATCACCCCAAGTTGTAGTGTAGAGCTCTCGTCAAAACAATACAACATCAATCAGTGTGAGCTCAGACTGAGTGAGGCCGACGTGACGTGACGTTCAAAAGAGGGCTCCTTACTTATGACGAGCATATTGCTCGGGTTTTTTGTTCACCCCACCATGGTAGGGGTCGGGGGTAAGGGTGTGAGGGAAGGGGGAAGGGGGAGCCGGGAACAATAAAACAAATCTGCGAACTCTTGACGCTGCCTCAGGCGGGGCATAGATTAATGTGTAGATATTAGTTAATTTCTGCCTATCTGTGAGAAAATAAATTTAAAAATGTATAATATCTTGAGGATACCGAACTAAAGAGATTTGCATTATGGTTATCTTGTAACTGATATATCTACTACATGAAAATATACATAAAAGTTTGTCTTGAATGGGAATCGAACCATCGACGCGTGGCAGATAATGTTGATTTTAAGGCGATGATAGCTCAGTGGTAGTTACGTCGAATACCGCGGCGAAGGACATGGGTTCTAATCCTACAATGAGCTTGAGCTTTCGGTGGAGGAAAAAATCGCGAGGAACCATAGCACGGTGGTAGGGTACTTTGTATTACCCAACTGGCTGGCTACCACCCTCAAGTTGAAAATCTGTCGCCAAGAATCTATCGGTGTGTTCCGACAGCTGCACTTGAGAGCCAGAAGCTTTGGTGCTTACCACCTTTAGCCACATCATCACTTACCATGGTGAGGCTGTGGTGAAACACAAGCTTTTTTAATATGTAAATCTCACTACTTATGTGAAGGTTTATTTGGATGTGACGATGTTTGATACTCTTTCACACAAAAACTACAGAACGGATTTTGATGAAACTAGGCACTCAAGTAGATCAAATCCTGGAATAAAACATAGGATACTTTTTATCCCGGGAAAATATAAGATCCCTCGGGAACGCGGGTAAAACCGCGAGGGAATATCGCGAATATCGAAACGCTGAAAAATAACTTGACTCCCTGAAGTGAACCACACGTAGGCATATATTAAAAGTTTCGTGTTCACAATTATAATCTATGTAATTATTATGATTGTTCGTGCCTCTCGTGTTTTATATGATTTGTTCATTGGAGTGCAGTTAACATAATGTTTATTGGGTAGCCCTTCGCTTCCCGCTCGTTACATGATTAACTGATGTTTATTAACTGTTGGTTAGTGCACGTTTAGAGGGTCACTCCATTTAACTGGCTCATTTTAATTATTATGATTATTTTGTAATAATGATCACTTGAGATATCAAATATTTATAACAACAAATATTTATAACAACAAATATTTATAACAACAAATATTTATAACAACAAATATTTATAACAACAAATATTTATAACAACAAATATTTATAACAACAAATATTTATAACAACAAATATTTATAACAACAAATATTTATAACAACAAATATTTATAACAACAAATATTTATTGACGAGGTAACTATTTCATTTTAAGAGAACGAATAGTTAGATCTGTTCGCAGTTTCGCCCCTGTGAACATCTATTTTGTAAATTTCATCAAAGTCGTTACAGTCATTTTCAAGAACACTATAACAAATATATAATATGAATTTTTCAAGTGGAGGTCATCATCATCATCTCAGCCGAAAGACGTCCACTGCTGGACATAGGCCTCCCCCAAAGTTTTCCACATCGACCGATCCTGAGCTGCTCGCATCCAGCGGTTACCTGCGATCGTCACCAGGTCATCGGTCCATCTTGCGGGGGGCCTGCCCACGCTGCGTCTTCGGGTGCGTGGTCGCCACTCCAGAACCTTTCCGCCCCATCGGCCATCGGTTCTTCGAGCTATGTGCCCCGCCCACTGCCACTTCAGTCTACTAATCCGTAGGGCTATGTCGGTGACTTTTGTTCGTCTACGGATCTCTTCATTACGTATTCGATCTCGTAGCGAAACTCCAAGCATAGCTCTCTGAGTGACCTTGAGCCTTCTTATGAGGCCCATAGTTAGCGACCACGTTTCAGTGCCATAGGTCATCACTGGTAACACACATTGGTTAAAGACTTTTGTCTTTAAGCACTGAGGTAATTTGGACGAGAAAACGTTGTGAAGCTTCCCGAACGCTGCCCAGCCGAGTTGCATTCGACGATTGACCTCTCTCTCGAAGTTCGATCTGCCTAATCGGACGGTTTGCCCCAGCTGATAATGAGGTGGGCACAACATGGACGTTTGACATGATTTTTGTCTTCGCCATATTCATCATATTCATCAAGTGGACGTGGATGGACCAAATCTGAAACTACAGGGAATACCGAAAATGCTGAATGGAATCTTGACGCCAATTTTATGAAAACTAAAACTGCATCATAAAATTTTTGAAAAAATATTTTCCCTCTCCAGGAATCGGAATCGTTGATTTCGAAAAAAAAAATACACAGTCTGTATTCACAGAAATCTATGCCTAACTTAAACATATTCTAATAAATATAAAATAATGTGTCTAGGTACATACCTACCTACCTACTGGAGGGCGTGTGAACATGCAAGTGCAGAATTAATTTTTCTTTTGTTAGCTATTTGTTCGGATCCGTATTCTGAAATACCCAACATAAGAAATGAAACTGTGTTATTTATTTTTACCCCTGATTTCCCCTTCGAGGGGATAAATGTAATAAAAACTTTTTAAAAAAAATCTCTGCCTCGGGAGACCAGCGGGTGGGGACTTTTTCCGCCAACGCATCATCCTGGCCATCCAAAGAGGAAACGCTGCCAGCCTGCTGGGAACCTTGCCGATCGGCAGCAGCGGCAGCCTGGAATAATGTTTTTTTATAATTATAGTTTGTGTATGTTGTACATTTGTTGTTAATCAATTGTAAATAGAGAAAACATAACTTTTCAAGATTCTACTACAATGTGGTAATTTTTTTGTTATCTATATCAATTCAGTCAATTTTGTTATCTGTTAAACTGACGAACACTCCGGCAAGAAACTCAGCAAGGCATTTTTTTTTTCAGCAGGGGATCTTTCTTTAATTAGAACTATAATATGTACAGTAACTGACACTTGTAAAGAAACCGCTATTGTAGCAGCTGCACTTGAGAGGTACTTCACTGAGAGGTCTTTGGTCTCATCATCACCTAACACTGCGCCCTGAAATCTTAGAAATAATTTTAAAAATATGGGTACAATATTAAATCGTTACTTTATTTGGTTGATCAGAATACGCCTCTATCTAAGCCACACAAAATTGTGCAAAAAAATAAGCAAGTTTACGGAAAAATCCTCTACTAATCCACACTACATAGCGCTTTGCCGCACGACCGCCGCGCTGTACGAGCGGGGGCGGGAGATCGAACTTAAGCCTATTACGTATTTGTTCGCAGTTTCGATTGAGATGATGCTAACAGGATCATAATAGGCACGTCAGTGTGGGTGGACGGTGGACGGTGGACGGTGGACGTGGAGCCGCCATGCCCGCCATCATGTCGTCACTATGAACGGTACGGTTGTGATTGATATTTTAACAATAGGAATTATTTAATACTAGATTTCCGCCCCGCGGTTTCACCCGCGTGCCCGAGGGATCTTATCTTTTTCCCGGATAAAAAGTATTCTATGTGTTATTCCAGAATATGAGCTACCTGGGTGCCTAGTTTCATCAAAATCCGTTCAGCCGTTTTTGCGTGAAAGAGTAACAAACATCTTCACATACATCCAACCAAACATATACTTTCACATTTATAATATTAGTAGGAAGTAGGATATGAAGACAAGAAAATATATTTCGGTGAATGTTCTGATATTATAATGTTCTGATATTATAATGTTCTGATATTATAATGAAAGTTATAAAATAAATATCTTTAGACACTCTTCATTTTAGAAACCAGATCTCCTACTAGGTACATAATATCTTATCTAGCAATTCCGAGTCCAGCTGGCGGGCGTCCAGGCGGGCCAGTTGGCACACTACCTACCATGCCGCAGGTCGTGGGTTCGATTCCCATGCAGGACAGACATTTGTGTGCATGAACATGTCTGTTTGTCCTGACTCTGGGTGTAATTATTATATTTATGTATGTATTTACAAAAAAAACGTTGTATATGTAGTAGGATATCAGTCAACTGGTTACCATATTACAAGCTCTGCTTAGTTAGGGATCATTTAAAAAAAAACGAGCAGGTAACCTATAATTATCTCGATCAAATAATAACTTCCGACACTATGTGCAAAGAAATAGAAATTCTTCAAAAGAAAATTATTTGACACATGTGCTGTCTTATCCTGTCGATGGCCTGGCCACTTACCAAAGTCCACATTCAGAAGGTAAAAATCTCCCAAAGAGCTAGAAAGGAATATTATCAACAAGAAAATAATTGACCCAATTATTTTATCATTACATAATATGATCACGGCTTTATTGTTACACTTGTATGTAACACACTCAAACTAAACACGTAGGTAGTACAATACTTAGTTATTGAAGGAAACAAACAATACAGAACATGTGTTCCGGGAACTATATACCATCATATTTTACTATTCAGGGATACGCAATAGGTTTAATGCGGTACATAAAGATACGGTACCATTTATAGCGTTTTTTGTACCGACCAAATAATTCTTACCACAGTAATTATATCCTTTAGGCTGAGACTCCACCAAAGCTGAGCGGAGACGAGCGGAGCGGAGATGTTTTTTAGACAACCAATAGAATCTCTCCACTGGAGCTGAGCGGCGACGAGATGTGTGAATAACGAAATTTTATTGGTTGTTTAAAACACATCTCCGCTCCGCTCGTCTCCGCTTAGCTTTGGTGGAGTCTCAGCCATAGCCTGTATATTTTCTGTGGTACTAAGTAATTTTATGTTGATACAGAGAATTATATTTATGAATATCCTATCAAACTAACCACATAACTGTTATAAGTACCTATCTAATCTAAGACATCCAAATTACAGCCAGAATCCGGACAAACTGACATGTTCATGCACACATATGTTTGTCTTGGATGGGAACCTACGATCTGTGCCATGATAGGTTACACTCAAACCTGCTCGTCAAATCTATAAAAGGAAGCTAGATCAATTTTATTTCTGTAGCAAGCTACACAAGATCTGTATTCTCATTGTCATATGATCCACAATAAATAGCTTTGACTTTGACTTTGAAGACAATCGCTGCTAAGATTTTGATATCACTGTGCGTTTTTTTCATTGATTAGTATTCGTATTATTATTTTTTTAGCTTCATGTCGTGTAACGTAAAGTAATACCATATTTCTTTATGACATATTACTTAGAGAACTTTACTGTATCATTGAAATCTCACCCGCTATCCGCTATCCGCTACCCGCTTATGACCTGACCGCATCCTACATCCGTAACATTGTACGTATTTAATACTTCCGCAACATGTTCGTTCATGTCGGAACAAAACTAAATCTATCAGTAATACTATTTACGGTTGATAAAACCACAACTATCTGCAGGATTAACACGTTCTCAATGAAATCTATAATAATGACATCTGAAGAGACTTCACTCACACAGTAGCTGCGAGACAGAGACAGTGCGCTCACTTGAACGGAACTTTGACAACTTGTTCCACTATTTGACAGACGTTGAGATTAAGTTTCTTAATGATGCCTACAACTCAAATTAAACTCCTATATATATACAATGACCTGTAGGTATAGGTCATTGCCTCCTTCAACCATATGATCATTAACCAAGGTGAGAATGTGAGCTATTACAAAGCATAAATAATCATATTTACTTAAATGATACAGTTTTATTTTGATTCTTGTCGTGTGGTCGGCACAACGTGTGACGTCGGATACCGCGACGAAGGTCGTGGGTTCGATTCCTACAATGGGCTTGAGCTTTCGTTGAAGGAAAACATCGTGAGGAAACCATAGCACGGTGGTAGGGTACTTTGTAGTACCCGACTGGCTGGCTACCACCCTCAAGTTGAAAATCTGTCGCCAAGCACCTATCGGTGTGTTCCGACAGCTGCACTTGACAGCCAGTTGCCATCTAGGCTTTGTGTGCTTACCACCTTCGGCCACATCATCACTTACCATGGTGAGATTGTGGTCAAACACAAGCTTATCCAGAATACAAAAAAAATAAAATAAAAATAAAACATGTTTTTTCCACTCCGCTCTATCGCTAGTCATATTTCATTGTTCACACAGTCCACCCACACCTTCTTCCTCCTTCCTCTACCCCTATATCCATCCAGGCTCATGCTCTTGGCGCTACATGCCTTTCATCCCTTCTCATTTGTTTGTTTATTTCAATTTGTGAGACTATATGATATTTTATTACTAAATAGGATCTCGATTTCTATAATATAATTTTTATATAAAGTTTGGGACAACCATTAGAATTGACTGTATCTAGTGTAACGCACGGTTTGGAAGGCATTGCACGTTCCGTGTTGTTCTACTACATGTGTCTGTACTGTGGTCATGAGGTTGTTACAATGTAAATAATGCGTATTCCGAGTTAGTCGAGTCGAGTCCAACCGCTGATTCTCTATATCGCCGATACTTTCGGATGTAGTAATATTTACTAACACGATATACTTAGAAGCAATGAGCGCAACTTGCGCTCTGTTGTGTTACATTCTACCTTTAACTAGTTAAGGGGAAGTTTATTGAACTACTCTATGTTTGGTACCTACCTACATATAATACGTTTTCAAGAATTTAGGAATAATCCTAGAGAAGTGTATGTAGCTACTGATGTAACCGATCGTAGATTCGGTTCCCGTGATAGACATTTCTGTACCTGATTATGTCTGTTTAGGCTGAGTTTCGGTTTAGGTAGCCTATGTGTTTAAAAAAGTAGTAGGTACTTATATTAGTTATCTGGTTTATACTATGAAATCTCTGTGATATGAATTATCTAAATCAACATTTAAGCCGTTTAGTCCCTGGTAAGGCACTTATGAACGTAATTGACTCTACCACCGGTTCGGAAATACACTTAAACTGAGAAAAATCCGGCAAGAAACTCAACAAGGCAATTTTTTTTGCAGTGGATAGATATTTCTTAAATTCATTAACATTATCAAAAATATATAGGTAAGATACATTTTCATATATTTTACACTTCGCCAGGGGGATGCAGGTGCAGAGAGAAGCTACTACAACCATATATTTCTGTCTTCCATATAATGAGCCACCTTATAGTAATACTAAAACAAAAACAACTTCCCCTTAACCACCAGCTGTTTGTGAGAAAAAAAACCATTGTAATCCCAACTAACACCTCTCACACATTAACGATTTGATTTGTGCCGACACCCACAAATATTGAGACACAATGTCCCAGAGAGCCAGTGTCTCGCGGCGTCCCAGTGTCCCATAGTGTCCCATAGTGTCCCATAGTGTCCCACAGACAGAGCGACGCCGACGCGGCCGATATTACCTACACAATAAAATAATGTTCGCCTTAATCCCGTATTAGGGATGTAGTTCCGTTTTTTTGTGGGATTGCGACAAGATACAGTTTGAAAAAACGTCTACGTAATAGACAATACATTTTGAAATATAATTCAGTAGCTTTTCACACGCGTTCCCGACGCAATTATAGGTACAATAAAATATATCCATTTTTCTCGTTGATAAATTGGTAGCTTTCTAAAAGTGAAAAAGTTTTAAAATCAGTTAAGTATTTTTTTAATCCATTAGGCAATATTTTCTCTTTATAATATTAACTAGCAGTGCCCCGCGGTTTCACCCGAGCTCCCGTTGGATCTTATCTTTTCCCGGGATAAAAAGTATCCTATGTAAAACAGGATTCCAAGATACGATCTACATGTGCGTCAAGTTTCATCAAAATCCGTTCCACTAGTTTTTGCGTGAAAGCGTAACAAACATACTTTCGGAGGATAGGACATCATTTAAAAAAAAAACAATTAGGTAACACTTAAGTGAATAATTTAAAGTAAACGAAACCATCACGTTTGATTGCACGATTAACGTGCAAATATGAAACAATTAATTATGAATACAGAGTAGGTACCTATATCTGAAGGGGGCGCGCTCACCCCTCTTACTTACCGTGTTGGTACAGTCGCTCACGAAAATGCATTACATTTTACGAGTAAAAAAAAAATGTTGTATAAGCGGTATGAATTTGAAAAGTGCCGAATTTCATTTACTTATTTTTTTTATAAAGAAATACCCAATGTATTTATGTACCTAAGTACCATACAGGCTCCCTGCACCTACCTACCAATTTGGCTACTAATATTATAAATGCGAAAGTGTGTCTGTTTGTCTTTACTTCTTCACGCTTAAACCGCTGAACCGATTTAGATGAAATTTGATCAAAGTCAAAGTCAAAACCATTTATTCAGTTTAGGCCCTAGAAGGGCACTTATGAAGGTCAAATTACAGAAGTTACCACCGGTTCGGAAGTCAGCCTTCATCTGAGAAGAACCGGCAAGAAACTCAGCAAGGTTACATTTTTTAAATATTCTTGGACAATATTTTTTTCTGGCTTTTTTGAGATAGATGGAACCTTGGAGAAGAACAAAGGATATTTTTTATCCCGGGAAAAGATAAGATCCCTCGGGAACGCGAGTGAAACCGCGGAGCGGAAAACTAGTAGATATTAGATAAGTACGTGTTTCGCTACTACTGCTACCCATATATTACCAACCTATGCAAAGTAGCGGGGAAACGGGTAGTCGGCCGAAAAAAAAAACTTGAGAGGTGTCAAGGGACACCCGGATGGAACGAATATAAGTTATATAAGTCGAGAGAGTATATATATATATTAAAAAAAAACATTTCTATATATATATATATAAATAGAAATGAAAATATCTGGCTTGCTTTCTATAAGAGAGAGAGAGAGACAGACAGAGAAACATGCGCACGCCGCACAGCGGTCGGTGACTTTTGTCAACGACACAAAAAATCACCGACATTAAAGTGTCGGTGATTTTCGTAAGATTTTATTCCGTCTAGCCCCCTTTCACAACGCGCGATAAGGAATTTCGTTCCAATAAACCTGGCTGAGGGATATCCTCGAGTGGACTGGAGTCACAAGCGCCGCTGAGCTGTTCCAAGTACTAGGTACTCGGAGCTGATGGCCAAACTTCCCCAGGTTGATAATTGGAGAAGCATCACAAAAAGATTCTAGAAACTACCGTCAAACATGTATGTAGTAGAGTGTACTCGCGCAGTGCAGCCCGCTCCGCTACAAATGTCAAGTAGTTGGCAACATTACGAGTTATTACCGCTAGTCGAGTGTGCTGCAAGTATGCCCAATGTTTGTTCAAATTATGTGGGCAAACATGCCTGCCCCGGGCCTGGCCTGGGCAGCCCATATGGCATCATTATGGATTACCTGTTTATGGAGTGAATTAACTCGTTGTTTAAGTAAGTGTTACACATCTCAATGATTACAGCGCGATTTTGGTTGAAGCTTACAGCACATAGGAGATGATCCAGGTTTCCAGTCCAGGCCAGCTCATAGCCAAGGTATGTGACTAATAATATCACTTGTATGGTAGAGGTATAATTCTGTGTCTCCCGTGAAAAGTGATCTAAATAAAGTTGTATCCTTTTTGTGATTTTTATGTAAAAATTTCTAGGTAAGTAGAAATGATAAGAGAAAAAAAATTAGGTCTAACTTATGTTCTTTTATCTAGGTTCTTACTATAGTTTTGGAGATAATTTTGTGCGAAGTGATATAACTGGCAGGATTTTTGAAAAAATATCGAGAATATAGATATAATACATTTATAACAAATGTTAAGAAATATACAAACTATAATAATTAATAATAAATAATAATTTGACTAATTGGCTAAATTGGAACAAAGCTCCGATCTCACATTTTATTAATTATTGAGATATCTCTAATAATTATGTTAATTTATAATTAATGAATACAAAGCCTAATAATTGTTCTTTCATTTCATATAATGGTCATTTGTAAAAATCTATAAATTATATGCTTAAAACGTATTTGAAAACATATAGTCCAAATTACCAAACTTTCCCCTACATTGAAGTAGGTATGTAATTAAAAGTAGTACCTACTGTGTAGTATATCAATTATCTGGCTTCCATAGTAGCTCTGCTTAGTTAGTGAGGAATGTCCCGGGATATTTAATCAGAATCACCCTTTATTGAAGCACGAGTTTCGATTAATGTGAATTACCTATAGGTACCTCGTGGGTAAAAACAAAAGCTGATTTCCGTAACACGTGCCTGATGATTGGCAATCAAGCAATATGATCATAACTCATTCCCATCCCTCCCTTCCCCTTATTACCGTAACATATAACTTGTACGAGCTAGGAGCTATAAGTGGGCATTATAAATTTGACAATAGGTACCTACTCGTACTTACTTATAAACGTAATGCTTATTTGTAATCGCATTCTAAAAGGTATTATGATTTGTTTTGAGTATGCAGAACCGCTGCAGATGTGTCAGGAGAGTCTTAGGTGGATCCACGGATTATTAATTTTAAGTTTTCAACCATTTTTATAAAGAAAATAGTTGTTTTGTTTAGGTTTTGATGTTTCAAAAATAAAGTTAAGATTGAAATTTTGTCTTAGTTTTTCCTCTTCTTCTAAGTTTTTTTTAAATTTAACTTTATCTAAAAGTTTATTATCAGATTAGATAGGCTATTAAACAAGGTTTATTTTAATATGTAGATGTCTGAACAAAAAGTTTGTAGAATTTTAGTTATTTAGGTTTAATTGAAATATCCCTAGACCGTGTTGATGTGTGTAGTTAGATTTGCGTGAACAAACTGGTAAATCACAAGTTAATGATGCTTAAAATTCGAACCTGCACCCACACTACAATTTAGGTACGCTCGCCGCAGAGCCAAAACTTCCACCGAGCAATAATCTTCAAATCAATTAGTAATAAACATTCGAAATGTTAAGTGCACTTGCACCGAATAATCAATCAGCGGTTATGAAATCAAACGTGCGTGCGTTCAACTAATCTAATAACATCCTGCCGACACTCGACAGGTCATCAAGTTTAGATCTAGGTGTAGGATGCGGGCGGGATTATATCTATACTATCATTACACCCGCGGTATCGCCCGCGATTTTACAAGCTGGTAGTTGGGTGGTTGGGTTATTAGAAAAATCCTTTCTTAGTCCACCTATTGGTAGGTTCCTACGTTACCTATTAAATAAACCAAGTCAATCAGGACATTCTACGAGTTTATTATGTTGAAAAAAAAAAGTTTTTTGACAAGCAGGCAGGTGGGCTACCTGATGGTAAGTGACTACCGTCACCTGTAGCAAAACCTGATCTTTTTTTACAATGCCTTGAAGGCAACTACTGCCGGAAGACATAGGTACCTATTTGGCGACAGGTTTTCACCACCGTGCAAGGCAAGAGAAAATTTAAAATACAAGTGTGTGACATAATGGGACTGCAACCAACAATAGCAAATATTTAACAGACAATATTAGCATTATCACCAAATAATTATAACCATAGGCGTGACGGACACACGGACACGCGTCCGGCACGCGTCTGGCACACGTCCGGCACACGTCCGCGCCGGATCCGTGCCGGATACACAGATGTAAACTAATTAACTGGTGTTATTGCATATCGGAGGATGACGTGAGGTCGCACTCTATTCAACCGGATATCCGGTCTTAACTAGTAGGTATGAGATAGTAATTAAGATGTCGATAATCGATTAGGTGTGTCGTAACTCGTAACTAATAAGGAGGAATGTGAATGTGTTTGTTGGTTTGTCCTTTTTTAACGCAGCAACGGATAGATGTGATGTTTAACAGAAGCATAGTTAGTTCCCAAGGGATCTTAGGTATCTTTTTCCGGGATAAAAAGTATATCTACCTAGGTATTATGTTTTATTTATTCCCGGATATGATGCCAAGTTTTGCCTACCTATGTGCCAAGTTTCATCAAAATCCGTTTAGTAGTTTTTGCGTCATAAAATAAGACAGATAACTTATAATACAAAATATGCAATTACAATGAAACCTCAAGATATCATCCAGTGCCAATAAGGGGGTATTCCCCATGATGGGGACGCAAATATAAAGTCAATAAACATAGGGGGTGAGTCCCGGCTCCCAGCTCCCGGGTCGCCCTTCACCAAATATTTACCAACATTAATCGGTTTGGGAATACGGGAATCGAACTTGGGACCGAGCGCTACGCAATTCGCATCTGATATTGTTTACACGATCACATCTCTGGCTGCTCCTCATCTATATAGCCCGAAGGGTTTTGTCAGTCAGTGGTTTGCGTAAGTTTAATTTCATCTAAGTAAAGGCGATGATAGCTCAGTGGTAAGTGACGTCGAATACCGCGACGATGGTCGTGGGTTCGAATCCTACAATGAGCTTGAGCTTTCGGTGAAGGAAAACATCGTGAGGAAACCATAGCACGGTGGTAGGGTACTTTGTAGTACCCGACTGGCTGGCTACCACCCTCAAGTTGAAAACCTGTCGCCAAGCACCTATCGGTGTGTTCCGACAGCTGCACTTGAGAGCCAGTTCCCATCTAGGCTTTGTGTGCTTACCACCTTCGGCCACATCATCACTTACCATGGTGAGATTGTGGTCAAACACAAGCTTATCCAGAATAAAAAAAAAATAATCTAAAACTCAAAACTCTTTTGAAAGGCATTAATGAACGTTACAATAGACTCTACCGCCGGTTCGGAATACAAAACTGCAGCAAGAAACTCAGCAAGGCTTCTTTTTGCAGTGGATCTAGGTTTTGAGTGTTCTTCGTGACTGGGTGTACTTGCAAAAAAAAAAAAACTTCAGCTATTATTCGGCGGCGCGACTATGGTCGTACCAGCCAGTCTTTATTCAAACAATATTTCCATTCGATTTCTTTGGCGCTGAACACTAACATGTTCCAAATTCAATAAGAGCGCGGCAAAGATAATTGGCTATTTGACAGTTGTAATGAAAAACACAGGCGGGACTTTTTGGCGGGAACTTGCGAAGTGACGTTGTGTTTTCGTTTTATTTTCATTAAATTCGTGTATTTTGAGTTTTATTGAATAATTTCGGTGGTGTTTTGTCCAATAAAGATCAATCTAAGTGCACAAGTGAAGTGAAATGAAATGAAAGCGTGTATCGTGACTTTCCAGGTTGTCCCAAGAAGTCCGTGAAAAGTTTTAGTGGAACAGCCGCCAGTTTCACTAAAATTAGACTGGACTTGTACGGACGAGGACAAGACTTTACAGTGAAAGTGACAATAAAACGTGACTATAACATAATTCATGAATATTATGTTACAATGAAGAAATGGCTTAAAGGTCTAGTTACCAAGCCAAAAACCTTATTAAAAAAAAAAAAAAACAGGCGGCCATGATTCTTTAAAATTTGACGTCACATTACACCAAATAAACAAAACGTCGTGTCTTTTTCGTTTGCGATAATTTATCAGGATATTTAATTAGGCACGGCACACGTCTTGTAGCTTGTCATTTTCAAAAATCAAGTGAAAAAACTAAACTTTCCACTCAAAATATGCTGAAGAGTTAGAGCGATCGTCGTTACTTTTGTTTATTTATTGGGGTATGACGTCACAGCACCATATGTCACGTGACCGGCTGTTTTCGTGCGAGTTTCAAATTAATGAATAAAAAATCTATTTTTTATCCAATAAATAAGGGTTAGCCTACGCAAATTTTTTAATACTTTTTCTAAAACTGTCAAGTAGCCAATTGCGGGGCGAACGAAGTCGTCCTTTTCGAATAGATGGGATGAAAATATATTTAGATATGTAGCGTCATGGCTTGGTAATGGTGGGTGAGGTATGAAATATATTTAGATATGTAGCGTCATGGCTTGGTAATGGTGGGTGAGGTATGAAATATATTTAGATATGTAGCGTCATGGCGAGGTAATGGTGGGTGAGGTATGAAATATATTTAGATATGTAGCGTCATGGCGAGGTAATGGTGGATGAGGTATGAAATATATTTAGATATGTAGCGTCATGGCGAGGTAATGGTGGGTGAGGTATGAAATATATTTAGATATGTAGCGTCATGGCGAGGTAATGGTGGGTGAGGTATGAAATATATTTAGATATGTAGCGTCATGGCGAGGTAATGGTGGGTGAGGTATGAAATATATTTAGATATGTAGCGTCATGGCGAGGTAATGGTGGGTGAGGTATGAAATATATTTAGATATGTAGCGTCATGGCGAGGTAATGGTGGGTGAGGTATGAAATATATTTAGATATGTAGCGTCATGGCGAGGTAATGGTGGGTGAGGTATGAAATATATTTAGATATGTAGCGTCATGGCGAGGTAATGGTGGGTGAGGTATGAAATATATTTAGATATGTAGCGTCATGGCGAGGTAATGGTGGGTGAGGTATGAAATATATTTAGATATGTAGCGTCATGGCGAGGTAATGGTGGGTGAGGTATGAAATATATTTAGATATGTAGCGTCATGGCGAGGTAATGGTGGGTGAGGTATGAAATATATTTAGATATGTAGCGTCATGGCGAGGTAATGGTGGGTGAGGTATGAAATATATTTAGATATGTAGCGTCATGGCGAGGTAATGGTGGGTGAGGTATGACATATATTTAGATATGTAGCGTCATGGCGAGGTAATGGTGGGTGAGGTATGAAATATATTTAGATATGTAGCGTCATGGCGAGGTAATGGTGGGTGAGGTATGAAATCCAACGCAGAATATTGTAGGCACCGCGCGGCAAGTTCCTAAGCCCGAGCCTTGCCAGTCGTTTATATACCATCGGTTTCTTTCCTTCTTTCCTTCTTATTCTGATTATTAATAAAGCTATTGCGTAGGTACTGTGTGTAACAAGTAAAAATACAAATATGGAGTCAGAACATATCTTTTATTGTTAAACATTTAAAAAATGAAAAATATTTAAAAAATGTAACCTTGCTGAGTTTCTTGCCGGTTCTTCTCAGTTGAAGGCTGACTTCCGAACCGGTGGTAACTTCTGTAATTCGACCTTCATAAGTGCCCTTCTAGGGCCTAAACTGAATAAATGGTTTTGACTTTGACTTTTGATTGAATAAACTTTAAGTACAGTCAAAGACAGAAATTAGTAAATGATAGTACCAAGTAGATAAAGATAGGTATTCAAATATTTGTCACTTCGCCAGGGGGGTGCAAGGGTGCAACTAGGCTTTGTTCATTAACCTAAGTAGATATAGGTACCTATATTTTATACCTAACTTACGAGTATCTCTATTAAGTCGTTTCATTTTATTATTTAGCTAGACAAAGAGCTTTCTCTCGATGAAGTGGCTCATGAAAAAATGCCAGCATAATTTCTAACATTCTATAAGTGTTACTCAGAACTTGGCACACAAATAGCGACCTGACCTACCCTGGGTTCGCACGGGTACCAGACCATATATGCCATCCTATTTTAATTGATTGTAGGTTGGTAGGTTTTTTTAGTATTGGTTGAGGCGGCGCGGCCGCGGGCACACGCCAGTAGGTAAAGCTCCCAGTTTCCCAACTCCTAATACTATATTAATTTAATTTACATGGTTGCTGTAAAGGGCATCTTTGATATAATATTAATGCACAATGTATCTAACTTATTAATACAAGGATTAATATCTATATTGTTTAGCTTCGTAGGTAAATAGATATCCCATATTTTTGTGTTAAAAGATAAAAATAGTTAGGTACCTACTGTGGGTTATCCTTAGGAATCCATCCCAGACTTTTCTGTAGATACACCTTTTTATGATATAGGTAGGTACTATTTTGTTGTATACATATTATTTTGATCTACTTAAGTACATATCTCGTGAGGTGTAATGCAGCCAGCGCTGCAGCGTTTGCAATGTAAGTAGGTAAGCAAGCACCCAAAAATATTACGACATTACATTACAAATCTTTGAAATTCTCTGCATTTATCTACTACTAGTGGGCCCGGCAGACGTTGTCCTGCCCTGTAAAAAAAAACTTAAAACCCGATTCCAGCGCCACCAATTGTGAAACTAAACCATCTGTCAGTCCGATCTCGAGGCATGTCAAAAAGTCGTTCTATACAAAATGTATGACAAAATAATTTTCTTCATTATTCATTTTTTTGTGATTTTTTCATATTTTTTAATCCTATGTCCTTCTCCTGGTTCTAAGTTCCGTTCTTTAGTTATAAGTGGAGTAACTAACACGACTTTCTTTTATATATATATAGATAATATGCATGTAGGTAGATATAAAACTTCCGCAAGAAATTATCTACCTGATGATTAAAACCACATCAAAATCTGTCTACCTGATGATTAAAACCACATCAAAATCTGTTCCGTAGCCTTTAAATTTATCGCGAACATACAGACAGATACGGCGGGGGACTTTGTTTTATAATATGTTAGGATTTATTGGCGATGTAAGTAGACAATCTAAAAGCCTCGCTTTAAAGTAAAAGTTAAAACCATGTTTTCGGTTTAGGCCCTATACTAGGATGGCACTTGTGAAGGTCGAATTAAAGAAGTTACCACCGATTCAGAACTCATACAACAACTGAGAAGAACAACAATTTCATGAAAATTAAGGCGATGATAGCTCAGTGGTAGTAACGTCGGATACCGCGGCGAAGTTGGGGTTCAAATCCTACGAAGAGCTTGAGCTTTCGGTGAAGGAAAACATCGTGAGGAAACAATAGCACGGTGGTAGGGTACTATGTTTTTTTTTTATTTTTTATAAATATTCGATAGGCTTGTGTTTGACCACAATCTCACCATGGTAAGTGATGATGTGGCCGAAGATGGTAAGCACACAAAGCCTAGATGGGAACTGGCTCTCAAGTGCAGCTGTCGGAACACACCGATAGGTGTTTGGCGACAGATTTTCAACTTGAGGGTGGTAGCCAGCCAGTCGGGTACTACAAAGTACCCTACCACCGTGCTATGGTTTCCTCACGATGTTTTCCTTCACCGAAAGCTCAAGCTCATTGTAGGATTCGAACCCACGACCTTCGCCGCGGTATTCGACGTCACTTACCACTGAGCTATCATCGCCATAAATGTAATGACTGCCTGGCCACCCTCAAGTTGAAAATCTGTCCTGTAGGTGTTTGACGACAGTTGCACTTGAGGGCCACATCATCGCTTACCATGAGTGTCAAACACAAGCTTATCCTAAAGTAAAAAGAAAAAGTGAATTAATCAAGTTTAGGTACCAGAACCAGCTAGCAGCAGTAGATAGGTACTCTACATAAAGGGAAAACAAGTTACAAAATCGATGTACGGAACCTTTACAAGCTCGACGCGAAAGGGCGGTCGCATCTAAATTATTCACTAACCAAGCAACACTGAGCACTTATACCCCTCTTTGTCTACCACCAACGTTTCATATTGCACCGTCTCACGTCTCACGTGCCCTTTCTATGGTAGCTATTGCGCTTTCGGCCGCCACATACAGTTGTCTCTGTCGCCGTAACGGGACGTGCATACGTCTGTCTCGTTTCCTCTCATTAGGTTAGTGACAGAGATGTTTGCTCGACGTTTGCCAGTCGTATTTTGTAGAGACACGTAGAGTATCGAACCAAACTAGAGGCAACGTCATTATTTCTAGACAAATTTCATTGTAGCATCAGAATCTTCTAGAAAAATCTTAGTAGGGGAGGCAGGGGCTGGCTGTGACAGGGGTAAGTAGGTACTTAGTTACAGTGGGAGTTTTAGAATTAATACTAGCTGTTCCGCGCGGTTTCACCCGCGTTCCCGAGGGCTCTTATCTTTTCCAGGGATAAAAAGTAGCCTATGTGCTATTCCAGGCTATAATCTATCTCCATGCCAAATTTCATCCAGATCTATTCAGCCGTTCTGGCGTAAATCAGTAACAAACATACATCCATCCATCCAAACTTTCACATTTATGATACTAGTAAGATAAAGAGTTAGGTACCTATTCGATTTGTAAAATCTTTCCTCTCGCTTTCCTGCAATCTGTAGAGTTACTTGGTTAAAAGGGACGGCAGCGTGTAACAGGAAACCGCATTGTAGAGTTGGCTCAAAATTAAAATCAAAACTCATTTATTCAGTTTAGGGCCTGGTGGTCTTTGATGAACGTAACAATTGACTCTACCACCGGTTCGGAATACACTTAAACTGACGAACACTCCGGCAAGAAACTCATTAAATTAAGTTTAGGCCCTGGTATTATTTGATGAACGTTACAATTGACTCTACCAATTTTTTTTGCAGATAAATATAGATAGATACCTACATCCTATTCAAATATTTAACACTACACCAGGGTGAGAATGCAAGTGCAGAGAGAAACCACCTATTGTTTGTTGTTTTTGTTAAACAAAGCCTTTTAAAATGTAAAATTGCAATCAAGCAAGACTTATCAAATCCCCCATTGTTTTAACGCAACACTTAACTAAAGAGAACTCAGCAACAGAAGGTGCAGACAAGTACCGTAGTATACAGTAGATAGGTAGGTAGGTATACTCCGAAGTGCGTCTCCATAATACTTCACATATCAAAGCGAGACTTGGCTAACGAGCGGCAATCAAACGAGAGCACTCCCGGCCCGCGCCCTCTTCCCTCTTCCCACACTCCCTCTACCTCACTACCTCTCTCACTACCTCACCGCTTCCACAATAAACTAAAAAGTATCCGATGTGCTATTTTCCAGACTCTGTGCCAAATTTCATCCAGATCCGTTAAGCCGTTTTGGTGTGATTGAGTAACAAACATCCATCTATCCATCCAAACTTTCACATTTATAATATTAGTGGGATTAATAACAACTATATCTACTCAGGTATAGCTAGATACACTTTAAGTAGAGTGTAGACGTTGGTGGTAGAGCCAATTGTAAACGTTCATAAGTATCTAACAACTAAGTGCGACATCCATGGTCCGAGTTTGAATCTGTCAGAACTTTTGTTTTACATTATATTATTATGTGTGTTACTTGTTTAAGTTTAAATATATTAAATTATGTTCCAATGAGATACACTAACTATTGTTAGACCTTTAGGTATGTAGAGATTTATAAATTAACAAATAAATCAAAACATAACCAAATCGGTCGCGTACAGTGCGGTTTGAAAGACATTTTCTTCCGCGCACGATCAGTTTGTGGAATGAGCTCCCTGTAGAGGTGTTCCCTAAAGACTACAGCATGGGGTTCTTCAAAAGAGGAGTAAGAATACAGTTTAATACGCCGTCGTTCAAAAGCTTACTAAACTGTCATAACAATTTAGGTACATATACCTACCTACCTATCTTCCAATAAAGTACCTGAACAACACCCGTCACCGCTCACCGGCTGATCAATAATACGATCAATAACAAACCCTACAATTACTCACGCAGACATTTATAAAAAGGGATAATATTGACCAGGATGACAGTAGGTAAGTAGATACTTGAGAGAACGGCTCCCTTTGACTCGATCCCTGATTCCATCCCGATCGTAGATATCTAAATCAATTTGTTTAGAAGTGGCATTTCAAGTAAAACTTCTTTTGGAATGAGGATAACATTTTAAGGTCCAGTTTTAGTGCAACTGTACGCAATATGACGCTTTATACTTATTACCTACTAGCGATCTGTCCCGCGGTTTCACCCGCATTCCAGAGCAATTAAAATTAAATGTAGCCCAGGCTACTCGCTCATAATGCAGCTTCCTATAGTAGGTAGCACTAGGTAGGTGAAACTATTTTTAAAACGGGTTAAGTATTTTATGAGATTATGTCATTAAAAACAAACAAAAATGAAATCTTTTCTCTTTATAATATTATTGCAGGCAGATAAAAACTTTCAAAGGCACAGCAGGTCTACATGCAGATCAGGGCGTGGCTAAAAAGTCTATTATGTAGGTAGATACCTACTATTTTTCTGTAATTTGTTTTGGAATAAAACAAAACCGCAGTAGTACCTATGTAGATTTTAAGGCGATGATAGCTCAGTGGTAAGTTACGTCGGATACCGCGGCGAAGGTCGAGGGTTCGAATCCTACTATGAGCTTGAGCTTTCGGTGAAGGAAAATATCGTGAGGAAACCATAGCACGGTGGTAGGGTACTTTGTAGTACCCGATCTGTCGCCAAGCACCTATCGGTGTGTTCCGACAGTTGCACTTGAGAGCCAGTTCCCATCTAGGCTTTGTGTGCTTACCACCTTCGGCCACATCATCACTTACTATAGTGAGATTGTGGTCAAACACAAGCCTATCCAGAATAAAAAGTAGTTATGACAGGTGCTGCTTGTGGGGGCTGGTCTGCTTGAGTTTGTTGTTTATTAAGTCAGTCATAATTAAATTCTATAGATTACTATTTTTGCCGCCATAACACGCAAATATTGTCAGTGAGACTAGATAAATAATAATTATTGAATGTAATAGGTGTAAGTTGTTTTTGAAAAGAGTAATTGCTGAGTTTATTGCCGGCTCTTCTCAGCAAAAACAACCTTCCGAACCGAGCATTTAGAGTCTGACTATTCATAAGTGCCTGTGAAGGCCTATTTGGATGAATAAACAATTTCATTTCATTTAATTTCATTTCATTTCATTTCATTAAACAATTTCATTTCATTTCATTTCATTTCAATTTCAATTTCAATTTCATTTCATTTCATTTCATATGATAAAAGACATTATATACTCTCACTATTATATAAACTCGTACCTACTTAATACATATTTAAACGGACTAGGTAAATAAATAAAAAAAAAAGTAAATAGTAGGTAGGTACGGTTGGTTGTGATGAAACAGAAAAGAAACCAGTTCTATATGTATGTATAACATTTCAATGGCACCGTATTAGCGCGCCTCGATAATGCGTCCCTTGCCATCAACGAGCGATCAAAGGAAGCCGAGAGTCCTCGCCTCACCTCACCTCGCTCGCAATATTGATGAACCCCAGCACTTGATAAGGTCGCCTTCATTACATTTGCATTGCTGTTATTGAAATAACACCTGCGGTTATTATTATTGAGGTTTTTTTCATGATAGCTAGGAACTTAAACTATCACTCCAGGTTAGGGTTCGATTCTCGCCCAGGACGGACTGTGTGCGTGAGCATTTCCATTTGTCCATCTTTTTGAGTAGGTATTTACGTCAAAAAAAAGTTATAGGTAGGTACGTAGGAATAGGATACACAGTTCGATATCATGACATTGTAATGTGAGAGGAATCTGACTGGTTTACCCATGAAGGGCACGTCTGATTGACACCCAATTTATAGACCAGCTGGCTAGACTGACCCCTATCAGTAATCTGGATTCCATAGTGCAAGCTCTGCTTAGTTTGGGATCAGATCGCCATGTGTGATGAATGTCCGAGGATATATCTTGTGAAGTACCTACCTACAAGGCTCCATACAGGTATGATGCAATGGTTGTCTACTTTACTTGGATGGCCACATTACATTACCACCCTCAAGTTGAAAATCTATATCCCAAACAACTACCTCCTACCGATCGGTGTTTTGTTCTCTGCACACAGTTCCATTAAGAATTCCGTGAGTCTATCCGTCATGTAAAAAACGTAATTTTTATCATCAACAAAAAGCCCTCAACGGAACGACAAAGGGATGTTTATTTAAACCCGCGTTTATTAAATCAAAAGAATACTAATGAAGTAGTTGGGTAGGTACCTACTGCAGTCACCTGATCGTGGATTTGCATGAAAAAGGCCTCCACTTGAGGAGTTTCTAACTAACCTGTCTGTAATTTATTCTAACTGAGATACGTACGAGTAGGTATTCATACAAAATAAATTCTGCATCTATAGGTATGGTACCCAAGTAGGAAATTGTCCTCTATTATAGGTACCTAGATATACCTAAAGACAAAGATTCATTGACTGGGAGGGTCGCGGAATTTAAAGCACTCTTTTATAAACCATGAAAATGTATATATAAATATTCCTCTATCTAAGTACCTATCTATATATATAAAAGGATAAGTCCTGACTGATCTATCAATATTTTAAAACTTGATCGAGGAATAAGAACGGAATTTTCGAAATTCAACCTTTAGGGGGTGAAAAAGGGGTTGAAAGTTTGTATGAAAGTCGGTCATTTTTGAAGCTAGAATCATGAAACTTTGTTTTTAGGCTAACAATTAAAAATAAAGAAACACGTATTTTAGCGTTTTCTAAAATTCAACCCTTAAGGTGGTGAAAAAGGGGTTGAAAGTTTGTAGGGAAGTAGCATCATTTTTGAAGCTAGAACCATGAATATTTGCTTTTAGTATAACAATTAAAAATTAAGAAACACGTGTTTTAGCGTTTTCTAAAACTCAACCTTTAAGGGGCTGAAAAAGGGGTTGAAAGTTTGTACGGAAGTCCGTAATTTTTGAAGCTAGAACCATGAAACTTTGTTTTTAGGCTAACAAATAAAAATAAAGAAATACGTGTTTTAGCGTTTCCTATAATTCTACCTCTGAAGGAGTGAAACGTTCAATGTTAGGAGTTATTTCCGTTTCTTGGTATAAAAAATGAGAAGGACTGACTCATCAACGCCCAGTGTTAGACCTAGAAAGCTCATCTTTTTCACAGGTAATGTTTTTAAGATGTAGACGAGGATTAAGAAAGATTTTTTGAAATTCAATCTCAAAGGATACGCGGGTGTAACCGCGGGGCGGAAAGCTAGTTAGATATATTGATCTTGTGAGGTTCGTGGGAAGCCACTGGATGCGGGTACCGCAATTAAACCCAGACACAGGACAAACAGACAAGTCAAGCATTAGGCTATGTCCTGAGCGGGAATCGAACCTACGACCCCTGGCATGATAAGCAGTGGTACAACCACGCCAATCAGCGTCTATGGAAGGTCCTTTTGTAACATCGGTCTAAACCTAAGCCAGTGGAGCATTCCAAACTGCTCTACCACCGTGCTATGGTTTCCTTCACCGAAACCCTTATACCTCAAGCTCATAGTAGCATTCGAAGCCACGTCCTTCGCCGCGGTATCCGACGTTACTACCACTGGGTTACCATCGCCTTAAGTAATTTGAAATGTCGTTAGAGATTATGCATCAAAAATCACAAGAGGCACGATTTCTTTTGAACTTCCGCGTCATACTAACCCTCGAAAAAAAAACAAAATATAAAGGCACTTGTCCCTCCCTGCGCTCTCTCGTCATGTAGGTACCTACCTAGTGCTAGAAGTCAATTCAATTAAGTCATTCCTTTAATAAGCAAATATGCAGAATCGAGAGGTCGGTATTGAGATCAAAGGAGTGTTTTCCTAACTACTTGCGGCCCTTACATTTCAAGGAGATAGTTCAGTAGTGTCAACAAATGCCGTGACGAGGGTCGTGGGTTCGAATCTGATAATGAACATGTAATGATCGTATGCGTAATATTAGATAAGTTAAAAGTAATAAAGGAATTAAATTATCTATTAAAATAATGTTAAAAGTCCTTGTTAGCTAATTAAGTCTAACCAAAGACTTTTAATGTAGGTATCTACGCCATCTGTTGGCTTGAACTTAGGCTGGACACGCTACTGCCACCCTGGTGGTTCCAGGAGCTGCACTTGAGAGCTGGTCCTTCCTAGGTGTGGCAAGTTTGTGGTCACAGACCATACCTACCTACCCTACATTCAATTAGAAAATCTTTGTTATAGGATTGAAATTCTTGATGTTTTATTATAGCCTAGGTAGGCGGTACAAAAATTTCTTTCATGCCACCCTTATCAAAATCTTTGGATGGTACACCTTTTAGTAGTGAAGGTACATAACTATACCTACAGTGTTATGCGTGGGTATCTGAACTACGTTTGCTACCAAACCAAGGACGTCTATATTCAGTGTCACGTAGCAAAACGTAACCAAGTTGAATTTGTTAGCGTTTGCCATCAGAATACCAACAGTGGTAAGAACTATAACTAACCTAATTAATAGAGATAAGGTACCTACTTATTCCGTTAGGATCTAGTGGCCGAGTTGCTTTCTATGTTCAAATATTTAAAAAAAATACACCATAACAAACTAATGTTATCAGTGAGACTAGATAAATAATTGTTATTAGGTCTAAAATGTTTTCGAAAAAAAAACCTACTTTATTGCCGGCTCTTCGCAGCAAAATCAACCTTGCGTTAGTCTAGCTAGACTATGCATAATTGCCTGCAAAGGCCTATTTAAATAAGTAAAAATAAACTTAATGAAACCACATTGTTTTTGTAATTTCTTTATTTTTTCACCATTTATCGTAAAACTTTCCTACGGCACACCGCGCGTCGCAGTCGCGCACCAATATTCCGCCTTGTGTATGTCGAGCTAACCCATACTGTGGTGAGGAGTGGTGGCAGGATACCACCTACCACACACCACCACACCTCCATGCCACGTCACGACGACATACGTCGTACGTCACACCTCGCAACACGACCATTCATAAGAGATGGCGCCACTGTTGTTTTGTTGTTTTGGCGCCAACCGCCAAGATGGCGACAATTCGGAATGGTCGTATTGCGCTCACATAGCTGATGAATACAACAAAACTTTTAGATAAGAAAGTGGTTTTAACAATTTCGGTTAAAATATAACGCCAGTTTGCATTTACAAGAAAATAAATAGATATTTTAACAATTTATCGTTCGATTGTAAAATAGAAGTAATGATATCCCATCGTAAGTACACACAAGCACCATCTAACTGCAGTTTTACTGCATCCCTTACCATACGATCTAAGCCCTCCGCATTCGAACTTAGGGTTGAAAATTGCTTGGCAAATTCACATTTATGGCTTGATACAAAAATTGTAGAATGTTAAACAGTTCGAACGCGAAGTACAATACATTCCCAAAAATTCTGCCAATAACATACCTACTGATACAACGCGACAGACGCATAAGAGTATTCTAAATAATCTTGATACAAATGTTCGTCAGACTACTAACACTGGTACTAGAGCACCAGAGCACCAGAGCACCAGAGCAGTGTTAGTACCGCTCGCGCTGGCTAACTAACTAGTCTGCCATCGGCCACGTTACAAATAAGATTTTCGACATACAAAATATTACAACAGTATTTTTTAATATTAAAATTCGATCTGGAGATCTGTCAATGTTCCAAACAGGCATGTGTCAAAAAATAGAATAATAACAAGTATATAAAATACTAGTAATACATAATAATAAACCTATAAGTAAGTTAGTCATCACACATTACAATCTTTGGATACAAATTCTCTCTGGCGCGCTTACTGCGTAGTTCGCAAATACTAGAACCGACACACGTAGCGGACGTTTACAGCATTTTGAAAATACGTAATAAGGGCGCCTCGGGCATCGGTCTCGTCACGTACGACTCTTCCCATCTTCCCTTTCATTCGCACGCCACGACACCGACACCCGTCACTCATCAAGCCAGTCTCATAGAAGCGAGCCGTGTCATACACGAATTGAGAAAATTTAGAAATAATTATTATTAAAATCAAAATATTTAAAAAAATGTTTATCCTCATCACATGAGCTATGTCAGTCCCACTGTTCCGCACTCCACGATACCAACATTACCAACTAGTCCTCTGCATATTGGGTGTTCATTTCATATTCAAATATATCGAATATGATTCAATCAAATGGCATTTGAAGTGAATGCTTTATAAATATGCTACATGCATGTAAGTACATGTCTGTCTACAAGGTGGCCATCTTCCCCTCTTCCCCTCTTCATACGACATACACAACACCCAATATGCCTTCACCTCTAATCCTAACAACCACATTTATATTGCAATCTATTTTTTTTACAACTTAGCTCCTGCGAACGAAGTCCGCGCTTAATTACAACGCAGCCGCCATTTTGCATTCCAACCGCCTACGAAATGGTGGCGAGCCTATGTTGGCGCGAGATGCACAATGGCCGCCGCTCAAGTGCAAACCTATCTAGATAACCCCCTGTCACTCGATACACTACAGAACACAGTTTGTATCCATCGTCCTCACCCTAAGGAAACATTTACATGGTGGCCGATGATGTCCAAACACTCGATGTTCAAATAAAACAAGTAATCTCTATTGTCCGAGAGTCAAACAAGTTTAGAAGGCACGAACAAAACTGAACTCCGCGTAAAAACATTCGAATATCCGAATCCAAAACGAAACTGAATATTTGAACAACACCAAGCCACCGCATATCGATACTATACATAAAATATGAAATATTTAGGACATAATATTTCGAAATTGTTATTTTTTACTCTACAAATCATTATCATATAAACTACAATCGATTGGCAGTATTTCCTCACCTCCATTTACTATCGTGATATTTAGCTCCACCACCTACCACTCGTGACGTGATCGTTCCCATCCACCAGGACCACACCTCATCACCTCATCGAACGATCAGTTGCTCAACTCAGCTCATTAGCACTTATCATACCTACAGCCCAGCGCCGGCCGCCTGACTACACGCATCCACGCCTCGACAACAGAGGCCGCCTCCGACGCCGACCACCTTATCTCAACTAAACGCACTAACTCCACGACCATCTCTAACATTACATGATGTCAAACTGAACTGAAGCTGTCTCCGTTACCTCCTCATGGACGCCAATACAATGGGTGCCTTAGTATGTACATGTAATGACATTACAGTTCGCTCGCTGCGGTTGGCACCACTCGCACTCGACACGCAGCGCTACCAACCGCATGGGCCTATTTGATGACTGCGTACGTGTTATGGCACGTCCTGAGCATACTTTACTGTCCAATTGACTCGTGTAGAGCCGTCCCTGTATCGCATATATTACATTTTTCAAGTAAAAAATCGTTTAATTTAGCCTCGAACGTTTCACTTTGTTGAATCGTTCAATATCTGCGCTCCACGGACGATATTCCACGTGTCAATCGGATCGATACATTTTCCTATGCCTAAAAACATCTATCACCTCGCATGTGATCCCTTCAACCGTTTACCCTAACTAGGGACTCGTGACGTCGCCAAGAGTCTCCCGCTCGACTTCTTCAAGCCAGGACTAGTGTCCCTGAACCTGTCAACCACCGACGTTATTACTCACTCTCCGCCATTTCCGAGTCGTGTACGTATCAAATCATTGCATCTAAGTATACCTATTATATAATATAACGGAAACAGAAGCTATCTGCCAGCGTATTATTCCTTCAAAACATGTATTCCATTTCTACAATGCATTCGTGAAAGTCCGACGTTACTCGGAATCATCTTCCTCGGCTCGCCTAGTACGATCGACCGCCCAAATGAAATTAACGAACTCATAACCACAAATCAATGTAACCAATTTCACATGATCGAATTGCAAACGCCATTCTGTATATATTTGTTTCTGCACATCGAAAACCGCCAAACCCCAGTTTTGTATCAGACCACTATTTTCGTACTATTACATTTTTTATACTTCTTTTTCAATTTCAGGTACTGTGGTATTGCTTATATGTAATTATAAAATCAATTTTGTGGTAACATAGCGGCGGTTAATTGGTGTTCTAGCCCTTCCGGAAAGACAAAACGTGTGAAATAATCTAGAGGATACATATTTTCCCGGAGAGATTTGTTACATACGATGCTACTGCAGTGCAGTGTATATTAATTCATTAAGGAACCGTTAAAACAATGAATGGTGTAATTATAATATTGTCGTAAAACAATAGGTTCATGGTGCGGGTGCGGTGGAGGCTGCGACGGCTGAAGCTCAACCACGTCAACCACGGCTGACGACCACGCGACATCAAACGTAACGCACTGATAAATTATCTTTTAGCAAAACATCAATTAATATCAGAAATATAATTAAAACTAACGTACTATTATAACTCTGTATTCTTTTTAATTTTAAAGTTTAGCAGTTGAATCGTTCCGTTATCTATCAAGTGAGCTATTAACAGTTAGCGCGCGGGGCGGCGCGGGCGCACCGAGCGACGCCGCCCGACACACTCCGACACACTCCGACTACTTTGTACCCAACACAAACAACCAACACATCTCAATCGTAAATGGCTACAGTTTGACTGAATCATGCGAACATCTAAGTAAACAATTCCATTAGCTACATTAGGAATGCAATATGGCGAATAATGACGACCCTTAAATTGTAATAAGATAGATACTAGTGGCTAGTTTTATATCTAGGTGGAGTGTGTCTTCGGCGCGTCGCTGCAGCGCATGTAGCTCGTGAATATAATAATAATTGACTATCACATCAGACTGACTGCACACGAAATGTGGTCAGAGCGACCACCTCGACCGACACCACATAGCACACGTGTGACATACGATCGCAATTCAATATAATACATGGATGAATTTCAAATTGATAAAGCTTGGACACTAACTTATACTAATAGACAGGACATTGCGAACAAAATCGTAATCCGATATTGTTTATTCATAGATAGATGGCGTTACTGAGGCATGGAATGTGATCACAGTTTTTCTATGACACTTCTTCTGATAGCCGCTCTATTGTATCTATCTTTAAATCTATTTGCTTTGTAGACTATTGCAGATGTATGCCACACGTGGCCAATACAGACGAAACTTAACATGAGTAATGGGCAAGCGAGAGGTGAGGGTAAGGCTGGGAGGGGCCAGGAGGGGCCAGGGGGGGGTCAAGAGGGGCCAGGGGGGGGTCAAGAGGGGCCAGGGGGTGTCAAGAGGGGTCCGGAGGGGCGGGGGGCGCCACGCGAGGTATCACAGGGGGCAGCTCGGGCACTCGGCCACGCGCGGACTGCACTCGGACGCTGCGCTACGGACAGACCAACACAACACTATCTAGGGGCTGAGTTCGGACCTAACCGAACGGATATCCCGAAAGTGAAAACTCCCGTAGCGGAACACTCTCGAGGCATGCGCTTCTGCCTGTTGCCGACGTAATGAACCCACGCGATAACTAGCTTCACAACATATAGATACAATTTTTTAATATTAACCTTTATAATATGTTATATCATCTTCATTATAGATATAGCATTAATTATTATATTTTATTGACTGCAGCCGGCTGCACCGGACCGACCGGAGGATATCATCACATTTTGAATTCCTCTCTAAATATAAATCTCTGTAGATCTTAAACGTCTATGGAACTAAAATTATATTTTGTACCATAAATTGTTGATTTTAAATTAAGCCACTATTCGCGGAGAGGCGCGCTTCTGTTAGATAATGGACGTGAGAATGCGCCATAGCGACTTTGGAATATGGATAAATAACGTGTAAGTACGTGAAAGCACTAGGAGTTAAGATGGGAAATAGAAAGTGATAAGTGTGCGCCTCCCCGCGAGCCTTCAGTACATAACACATGACAAGCGATACGGAACACCGGACTATGTTCGCGAGCGTCCCCTCGCCCCCTCCAACCCACCACTAAACTAACGACACGACACGAGCACGAACGAAGCTACCACGAGCGAGGAGTCGACGGAAACGTCTCGACATCCACTACAGGAGACCTGTCGTAGGAGCTACGTTACATAGCTAATAAATCTAGAAATAGTTTCCAGTCAACTCCCCGTATAAAAAGAAAACTATCCTAACTTACATCGTAGAACGAATGAAACCGCGCCGCCCTCGCTTCCAATATATTTCTATATTTTTATTCGTATAGAAGTGATTTTTTTACATAGGTATTTTATCTTTTTTTTCTTCTATAATGTAACACTTTATCGGACGTCACCAAGTTATGCCACTCTATGTTAGATTTATGGTCTCCAGAGGAAAATGTACTGTAAATTAACCTACGTTTAGGATCGCACTAGATTGCACCCGATGCGTAACAGGTATGCAACTTCGAAGTAGTTAATGGATGCAATCTAAGCCATCCGACTATTTCTATGTATCTTAAGGTTGAAAAATACGCTATTTATTATTTTGTTTTCAAATCGAATGCGCGTTCTGCAGATCCCGCAGACCTAATGGACACATCACTCATCACGTGGGAGGAGATCTGTAGAATATACGCTTACAATTAGACTCGCTTTATACGTAATCGCACACATATTAAAGTCCGTGCAATGAATCGTTTACGTTTTCACTTAAATAACGCCGGTATGCAGTTACGTTTAAAGCTGATATTACATTAAAGGTAATCTAGTTAATTTTAAAACGGATCACGATGGCAAAGCTACGACTGAACTCCTGCTTTATATAAAACAATGTCCCTAAACTATTTAACATTGTCTGTCAATGGAAAACTGATCCTACACCAATAAAAATAAAGTCAATTATAGTTCGTGAAACATCTATTTTTAAAACACATTTTTCCATCAACAGTTACAAAGTAGCGAATCTTAGTAAGTACTGCAAGTTACATGAACCTACAATTATGTCAACCAAGTATAGCGGGCATCGTGATGCGTACAGTACGCAGTACGTAGTACGTACTGTACATACAGAGTAAGTATACCCGAGAGATAGCTAGTCCCGTAGCTGTACAATTATTGGGCGAAGTGAGCTAAACTAAGCACAACTGAACGAAAACAACATATACAAATGTGAATCGAAACCTGACGATAAGCCATCAATAAATCAAAGTAAAACATTTAAAACGTATTTATTATTAATGTTGACTCAAAAATCATAGATACAGGTCGTGTTAGTTCGTATGTTACGTATACTTAATGGACGTAAACAATATTTAGTTAAAATAAGCTAGTCGCTAGGAATTAGGACACATCATTACACATAGTTTCAATTCATTCAATGGAATAGTGTATACGTACATTAAGTATTTATCTTAAAATAAACAGCGGATGATGCGACGTCAAAAACGCGTTGTCGCATAAAAGCTACCAATAAAAGGTGAAAACCTTGGGGTGATGTAATTATAGTCGTAATAAAAAAAATAATGAAAACAAAAAAATGCATAAATACATTAGTAAAGTAAGTTTGAAGGCACGTCCGACGCCAGATGTAGTGCTGCTTAAACTACTGCGTCCCGCGCACTCATATACATACGTACATACATATATACACATGCACACACACATTCATACCTCGCTTCGTATGGGAGAGTTGGTACACCTGTGTAAGATGATCACTTTCCCTTACAAAACAAATTAACACGGGGTGCTTACATAACCAAACTTAACCTACCCTCATGAACACGGCCACGCCCCGCCGACTGGCGCGGTATAGGCGGACACAGAGCGTCGAAAAAACCAATTTCAGATGTCTTTTTTCAAATGGCAGTGACAGGTAATTGACTTAAGCCGAAAAATAAACTCTAGATATTCAAGGCAAATTATAAACCGCGCGCCAAATGCAGTTGTCGTAATAGTACGACTAATTGTTCAAAAACCCCGACAAAAGTATATCATTCTACTATAAGATATAAAGCTACAAATTTAGGTATACATTAAATGCGGCCGTGTTCATCACATACTTAATAACTTTTTAAATCGCTCGGATCGTACGCCTACGAGTATATCACAGCAGTGCGTCACTTATCTAATGATTCGACTATGACCGCTGTCCCTTGACCTCCCTGGGCCCGCACACCGTGCAGCCAGCTGGGTCAAGTTACAGCGGCTATAATACGAGCCCTGTAAACACCCGGTGCCTTATGTTATATTTTGCGAAAACGTTCCGTTATATTAGAACCATACCTTTACCAGTTATAATAAAACAAATCACCATCAAGTTCCAAT
Organism: Ochropacha duplaris; assembly: GCA_951361185.1. NCBI lineage: Eukaryota > Metazoa > Arthropoda > Insecta > Lepidoptera > Drepanidae > Ochropacha > Ochropacha duplaris. The sequence goes on along the minus strand of OX592715.1, from coordinate 205,437 downwards.
TTGAATTGTAGACTTGGAAAGTGAATAGGATCAATTTGAGAGAGGGATTTAAATATCCCACGGTAAGGTCCATTATCCAATGTATCGGGATGGGTTAACAAACGGAACGCGGCCGCGCACACACCCGTGCCTGTCGTATCTCAGTGTAAACAGACAAAAAAACATTATAATTAAATCCATATTAAAAAAACACATACACCTACAAACTAAATAAGTGGCATTTAACTTTTTACGAATTTATTTTATTATGTTGTTATAGGATGTCAAGCCAGGTACATACGCTTAATCATTATTTTTTCGCATTTTTTGTCTAGGGCTGTCATTTGACCAAATCATCAGATTGCAGTGACTTGACTCGTCACCGTCAACAGTTTATTGACATGACTAATGTCTCGTAGCGCCATCTACATATAATGCTAGGAATGATTCGCCCACATTTCCTAATATTTCGCCAATTTAACTCTCCTGGCTATTTTTATTATCATACAACTTAACAAAAAATATATGACTTAAAAATTGGAATCGTAATTCCGCTCGTTAAAATGTATCATCAATACTTTGACTTCATGTTCTCTGTTATCGTGCGCCAAAAAAACAACTATTTACACTAATTAAAAATACCAAAAAAACATTTAAAAATAAAGCTCAAAGCCTAAGTTAGCATCGGGAAATAATAACCGGCCCCGCGAGGCTGTCCAAATTTAGATTATAAAGGCCACAAACATGTGAATTCAGTTGAAATTTGATTTCTTAATTCCGTGGGTAGATATATATTTCTCGCAGCGGCAACACTGTCCGACCGCAGAGCGCGCCGACGACACGGCAACACTGGTCGCACAACTATCACAATTAATTAACAAATAAATCAACGCGCAAACATTATTAGTACCTTGCAGAACATAGCGATCGCGTAGCTTAACGTAACGGTTCGGTTCGGATGATGGCGACGCTAACAACTGAACTGTGAACATCAGTTTATCACATCACTTACAACTAACGCGTCCAGACCGTCCGGACCGTCCGGAGCGTCCGAATATACATATATACCATAACATACTACTACAATTATATAAAATACTATATACACATAATATAAGCGGTTTGAGGGAGACACGTAATTAATGTGATCGGTATGAATGTTCATCCTTACACACGACTATGGTGTCTGGATGCTAAAGTCTCTGCGCTTCGGGCGTGCGTGTGTTGTGTGTATGTGTGTTGTGTGTGTGTGTGTGTTGTGTGTGTGTGTGTGTGTGTGTCTTGTGTGTGTCGGTGTGTCTGCGTGTCGGGAGTGGTCGGCGAGTTCAGTAGAAGGGGCTATTGCCCTCGCATCAAATCCGGTTCGGCGCGCTGCCCATGAAAGTATCCTGGAAACATAATGATTCACTCGTCACATTACATGCTGCCGTGTTCAACGCCTTTAGGGTATTGTAAAAAGGTCGACAACAAATTGATATACCCTCTGGTATTGCTAATGTCTATAGGCGGCGGAGGTCACTTACCATCAGGTGACCTGCCTGCCCGATTGTCACTTTTGATATAAAAAAATCACATTCGTCACAGAAGAGGTTTTTTTTAAATACCTACTGTAGTGGGCGCTGGTAATAATTTTTAGTGTTGCCGGACATTAAGCAAGATCTCTACTTGGGCATTGGCGTGTAATGGCTATTGTATATGCACCTATATATGCCAAATTTCAGCGACATCGGCCCAATTTTCTACAAGTAAATTAGCTGTGACATACAGACGGACGGAAGGAATTAAGGTTTTTGATTGACTTTGGAGCTCTAAACTACTGTAGCACCGTCCTATGTACATTTATAATGTGATCGAGTGAGGTGAGGTGAGGTATTCTTGTATACGTACTATATCGAGTGTGAGTGGCGCGGGTTGCGAGGAGGCGGGCCGTCCCCCCGAGCCCCCTGCTGGCCCCCCCGCCTGTCCCCCCGCCGGGCCCCCCGCGCCGCTACCGGAGCCCCCCGCACCCATGCCGGGCCCTCCCTGGAAACAAAAACCATATCACACATAAGCTCAAAGTGTCTAGACAACAGTATGAATACGTACTCCGCCATCTTTTATTGTTTTTGAAATCCTCTCCATCCAAAGGTTGCCTGGTAGATATTACTATTAGTAATAAGGCCGCCCATTGTGACACTCTTAATGTTGTCATTTTATTTTCTTTTGTTATTTTTCTTGTGTGGTGTACCAATATATATTTTTTTTAATTCTGGATAAGCTTGTTTGCCCACAATCTCACCATGGTAAGTGATGATGTGGCCGAAGATGGTAAGCACACATAGCCTAGATGGGAACTGGCTCTCAAGTGCAGTTTTCGGAACACACCGATAGGTGCTTGGCGACAGATTTTTAACTTGAGGGTAGTAGCCAGCCAGTCGGGTACTACAAAGTACCCTACCACCGTGCAAAAATCTATCTAGGAGTGCAAGCAGTAGTGTAGTTGACTACCTACCTACTCGTACACTACTGTGTAGGTAGGAGTGTAGGTAGTAGGTACCTGAAGCGGGTCCTGGTGGCACATCTTGTCGCAGTAGTCGGCGAGGATGTCGCGGAACCGCGTCCAGCATTTCTCGGGAACTGTGATCGCCGTACGGAAGTTGCTCTTCACCTGCCACACAATATACAATGTATTACTACACGGATAATGATATCAGAAAGCATTTCATAGTCTAACTACCCCAAAACGCATACAGACAGACATTTATCATTAATTGACCGAGCGAGCGAAGCGTCTCCATTTCAGCTTGGGCAAAAATGTTTTCTCCGCTACAGGTCGCATTTCTCAAACGATTTTCGTGAAATTTTGTGAGTAGGATATTATTATACAATGTGTATTTTCTCAACTTGTTCAAACGAAATGTACAAAAAATTATCGATAAAATCGGGAAAAAAAGTTGATTATGTTAGCCATCTCAAAAACTAACGCACTTTACTTTTTTTTAAATGATAATCTCACAATTTGAACAAGTTAAGAGAATACACATTGTACATGGATTTTTTGTCGATACAGAATTAGTTTTTTTTTTTAAATGGCGAGGCCATGGGCCTACGAAACGTAAAAAATATCATATTTCAGCCATTTCACAAAATGTCACTTCGCGAGCTCTCGAGCTCGGCTCAAAGAGCCACTTAACCAGTTAGTAATATAAGTAAGTAGTAGTAGTGGTGGTAGTAATTAGAGGTAAGTGTGCTACAATATATAGAATTACTTGTAACGATGTTACAACCTCGCTGACTTTCATGTAGATGCCTCGGTTGTTCTGTCCGATGTCGAAGTAGAAGTTCTTGTTGTCGACGCGCAGGTGTCGCCCCTCGGGCAGCTCGCCTTTGAAACTGTAACATGCACCTTACTGTCACACTGTCACACTGTCACTGTCACACTGTCACACTTCCTCTTTACATTAAGGTAAAGCGCTTGATATCCTGACATGCTTATTCATTTATTATGCAATATTACCTAAAAAAACAATAAGTGACAATAAGTGCTTATTAATATCAGTTCTAAATATTGCCACCACAAAACTAATATTGCCCATAAAAAGTCATGTTGAAAGGACATTGCCACAGAACAGGCCCACTTTGCGGTGCCACCGTGTCTAGACTATTTAATGTTCAAAAATCAAATCGTATTTTTTCATGCTTACTTGTTTATTATCAACATTTCTCTCACCCTGGCATTGTAAAACATAATAAATAAAATAATTAATAGATTTGAAGTACATCCGCCATTTAAACCTAACCTGATTGTTGCCAGATGACAGACTATGGACAAATAATTGAAATCGATGAAATATATCAATAATTAATTGTATAATTAGGATTAGTATCCATATAGCTAATTTACTTAAATATAGTAATTATTATTAAAAAAAACTGAAACATTATATAATTATGCTGAATATATCTAATATCTCCTCAAGAACTTAAGCTTTTCTTTACTTATTTTTTTACTAGGTAATATATACCAAATCGATTCCACAAAATAATCGATTCAGTTATCGATTAAGAAAATAATTAATCTGGTCACACCATACATAGTGTCATAAAGAATTATCTGACAAATCAATTGCATTGCCGGCTGCCAATTAATCGTTTCGTGTTGTTTGTTTCGCGTTGAGTGAATTATCCTCCGTGTTTACTTCTGTTACGTTACGATTAAAGCTATAGTATTGCGAGCGTTTACGTTCCTCTATTAGTGGCTTTTTTGAGAGATATCGGACTCCTGTTTTAGTGTTAAGTGAGCGTATTGACTCTTGTTTTAGTTTTGTGAATAGTGAGCTTTGGACTCTTGGAAAATGTCTACACCTGGTAGAGATCGGATAAACCGCCCTCTCTCTCGTCGGTGTGTCAATTGTTCCCTTCGTTTGGCGCCTAATCTTCGTAGACGACAAATTGAAGAATTAGACGAACCAATGCTTATCCTTTTAAGATCCTGGGTAACGCCCACAACGGTAAGTTTATGTTATTAAAATATTTACGTGAACACCCCTTCTCCATACACTACACTACTTCTACTTTTACGTGGAGGCCTATGTTGGGTTAGTGTGTTATAATAATATATTTCTTTATTCTGAAATGAGAATGAATCTACAATTATGTTAAATAAATTGATACATTATTAAAAAGTAAAAGAACTATTACTCCTATTTCAGACCATTATCCTCAAGCTTGCCTCATTATTCTTTTCTGTCATGGTAATTAATTATTCATTTATAAAAACTAAAACGTTAAAAAAATGCTGATTGTTGTGTTTACATGTGCCTAAAAGTACTTATTTATCTACTTAAACCTTGGAAATTAACTGAATGTTTTTAATTTTTCAGGTAAGCTCTGATGACATAGTGTGCATCGAATGTTTTCTGTTATTGCAAGACCGGATATTATCGAATACAACATCTCAAGTATTTCCTGCTCTTGGTCATCTGAGCATATGTTTTGCCTGCGGTATGTCCATTGCAAGCCGCAGAACTCACAGAGTTTCTCAAGATTGCCCTCAAAGGACTGTTATATTAAGATGGACTCCAGCTCATCATGTAAGTTTTTTTAACATGGCATAATTTCTTTGACTGATATATTGCAGAAAAGTTAATATAAAAAATAATAAATATTTTCTTACTTTAGGTCATACATTTGGAAAAAGTTTGTCGTGCTTGCTGGGAGGCTGCAACAAGAGATGTTCAGAGACAGGCAGTTGGTGGCATTGATAGGCCTACTCTGGACTCATTGGTTACTTACAGTATAGAAAATGAAAGTACAGATGCTGTGATTCCTGAACCACCTGCACTGCCACTGCCTGTTCCACCAGCGCAGGAACAACAATTGCCCCGAACACAATCCAGAATTCATTCGCAAAAGTACAAACGTGTTTCTGCAACTTCACGTCATTGCCTGTTTGCTGGGTGTGAGAACACAGAACGTCTTTTAATACCAGGCACTATAAAGGAAGTTTTGTTGTTACGGCATAAAATATATATTCCCCTCACTTCAAGAATCTGCAGTGATCATTTATATAGCAATCGTTGGGATGATCTCGAGGCCCCATATTCAGATTTTACTGGATTTCAAGCTGATGACATTTTTTCTAAACTAGAAAAAGCCACTGAGAGACATGTTGACTTCAATGATATAAACTCAATGGATTCTTATTTATGCCATTATTGGTTGGGACTTACTGCAGCGCAATTTAACGAGCTTTTAAATTGTAATCCAATGTTAAATGATCACTTTGCAAATCCTTCTGTTGCTCTATGTATATATTTGGTGAAACTCAGAACAGGCGACAGTAATCAAAGACTGTCAACCCTGTTCAAAATACCAAGATCCACTTTGGAAAAAAAAATGAATATTGTGAGGAATTGTTTAAATGAACAGTTTGTTTCCAGACATTTAGGTATCAATCACATATCTATCCAAGATGTTGCATCAAGGAATAGAATCATACCAGAGGGTTTCTTTGGGGATGCCAACATGGCTTTCAATATTAAACCGGCCATCGTAATATGTGATGGTACATATGTTTATGTCCAAAGCAGCTCAAACTATTTATACCAAAAAAAAACGTATAGTCTTCATAAATATGCTAATCTAGTAAAACCATTTTTAATTGTATGTTGCGATGGATATATTTTAGAGTGTGTAGGACCATATGAAGCCACTAAAAATGACTCGTCAATTATGAGTGCTTTGTTTCATAGTGAAAATGGTCCCATGCGCTCATTTTTTAGACCTGGTGATGTCTTTATTTTGGATAGAGGATTTAGGGATGTGATTCCTCAATTAGAGAGATACAATTATAAGACTCATATGCCCGAGTCATTATTAGAAAATGAAAGTCAATTAACAACTCTCCAGGCTAATAAGTCCAGATGTGTAACAATGTGTCGGTGGGTGGTAGAGGTTGTTAATGGGAGAATTAAAAGAAATTATAAATTATTTCGACAGGAATATTTTAATAGAGCGTCAAGGCATCTCATGATTGATTTCAAAATAGCTTGTTCCCTTTTGAATAAATTCCATCCTACGATTGATGATAGGCCCGATGCTGTAGAGTATCTGAATATTGCTCAGGCGAGATTGAATACAATAAATTATTTATCGGAATTTATTCAAAGGGAACATATAAACAGAAGACGTACGATTTTCCAAAGCATAAACAGCAGTGCTCCCCATCTTAATAACTTCCCCAGATTAACATTAATGGATTTAAGAAAATTCGCATTAGGATCGTACCAATTAAAACAGGCACGGTCCTATTATGGGGAGCATGTGCGAGCTAATGGTACCTACACTGTAGAAATAAGCAATGAATTAGTAGAAGAAGAATTGCCCTTAATATTCGGTGAAAACAATTATCTCCTCAGGGCCAGAATTAAATCAAGACATGTAAGTAGCAGGACTTACTATACATATTTATTAATAAGTAGAGATCAAAATAGGGCAAATTCTATAGAGAGTATCATTGCTTATTATTGCAGTTGTTTGGTGGGAAATCGTACTGTAGGATGCTGCGCTCATACTATGACTGTATTGTGGTATTTAAGCTGGGGCCGTTTTAATGATGTAAGCGCCCCAGCTCAATTTCTTGACAATATTTTCTATGAAGAATAAATGTATTATCTACTATTTTTTGTTGTTTTTTTTTTCATAAAGTAAACTTCCAAAGCCTTTAGTTACATTTAATGGCACTCACTGATGAAGAGGGCACAGCACTTACCACCTTCTTCTCTAGCTTTTCTTCATTATTTTTTATTCTGCTATTCTGGACGGACACAAATCCAACAAATCAAAGATCATTAAAATCCGTTCAGCCGTTCTCGAGTTATAGGTGTAGGAACAAACCCGACTTTGTTTTATTAATATAGATATTATAGTAGGATAGGTATTCCTTAAGGCTTCCCGCTTTAACATTTAAGTATAACATTAACAATTAGGATCCGTAAATAACGATTAAAATACATACCTAATAGTTTTAATAAAAAAAACAGTTTTATAACCTCAATTTCAGCATCCGAAAAATTAAGATTTCTCTTAAACCAGGGTATAAAAAAAATTTTTTTTTGCAGAATATGAAAAGGTTATATTTTGTCTATCGAATCAAGTTAAAACCTTTGTTACATGCGAAATTTTTTTAGGGGCCCAAATCCCCTAAGAAAACGGGCAATCGCCTTTTACTCGTAACTAATTTTGATGGCTTTTTTTTATTTCATAGGGGGCAAGAGAGCATGCGGGTTAAGTGATCCCCACCGCCCATGCATACCAAAAACACCCAAGGGATCACAGGTATGTTGCCGGCCTTTTAAAAGGGAATACGCTCTTTTCTTGAAGGTCCCTAAGTATGCGATTTATTAATAGTGTTGAAGAGCAACACAATTTGACCGGGAAACATTCATGCAAACTTCATCACCCTCTAAAAATGTGTATAGGTAGGATGTTTTGTGTGTGTGTATACAGACCCGCCGTCGTCGGTGCCGAAGTCGTCGAGCAGGTCGGTGAGCGCGTCGCGGAACTCGATCATCCCCTGCGCCGGCAGCGCCACCTGGCTGCGCGGGCCGCCGCGCGTGATGGTCTGCGACACGCGCAGGAACCGCCCGCGGGAGTTCTCCTTCAGGTCCAGGTAGTACCGCCGATTGTCCTGCACATACCCACAGCTCACATCATATACCTCCTAGCTACCTACACAACATACATACATCCTATCCTATCCTATCCTACTAATACATATTATAAATGCGAAATGGATGTGTGTCAACATGTTTGTTACTCTTTCACGAAAAAACTACTAGATGGATTTTGATGAAACTTGATACACAGGTAGATAGGATACTTTTTATCCCGGGAAAATATACGATCCCTCAGGAACGCGGGTGAAACCGCGGGGCGGAAAACTAGTACATAATATAGGTGGTAAAGTCAATTGTAACGTTCATACCATACCAGGGAGTAAACTTAATAAATGACGTTTAGAGTTTGAACAAAAAACGAGCGATCCTTACATTCTTCTTACAGTTCTCGCATATGATGTGTAACATCCGACTGACATCTCACGGTAGTAAATAACTTCACCGTAGTAATAGTAACTAATGCGGGTTATAATTTTTTATGTATTTTTGTATTACTTTAAGAATAAAATTGTTAAACATTTGAAAAAAAAAAACAATATAGTCAGATGGTCCAAACATATTTATAAAATGTATCCTTGATGAGTTTCTTGCCGGTTCTTCTCAGTTGAAGGCTGACTTCCGAACCGGTGTAACTTCTGTAATTTGACCTTCATAAGTGCCCTTCTAGGGCCTAAACTGAATAAATGGTTTTGACTTTGACTTTCTCTTTTTATTTCTCGTCAGTGCACACTATGTTGATTGTCAGAACCAACCTCTATGAAAATGGGTTGGTATACCATCTGACAGCCAAAAACTACCACCACGCTTCCCCGGCTTCCTGTTACTATTAAAACTACCACCACTCTTCCCCGGCTTCCTGTTACTATTAAAACTACCACCACGCTTCCCCGGCTTCCTGTTACTATTAAAACTACCACCACGCTTCCCCGGCTTCCTGTTACTATTAAAACTACCACCACGCTTCCCCGGCTTCCTGTTACTATTAAAACTACCACCACTCTTCCCCGGCTTCCTGTTACTATTAAAACTACCACCACGCTTCCCCGGCTTCCTGTTACTATTAAAACTACCACCACTCTTCCCCGGCTTCCTGTTACTATTAAAACTACCACCACGCTTCCCCGGCTTCCTGTTACTATTAAAACTACCACCACTCTTCCCCGGCTTCCTGTTACTATTAAAACTACCACCACGCTTCCCCGGCTTCCTGTTACTATTAAAACTACCACCACGCTTCCCCGGCTTCCTGTTACTATTAAAACTACCACCACTCTTCCCCGGCTTCCTGTTACTATTAAAACTACCACCACGCTTCCCCGGCTTCCTGTTACTATTAAAACTACCACCACTCTTCCCCGGCTTCCTGTTACTATTAAAACTACCACCACGCTTCCCCGGCTTCCTGTTACTATTAAAACTACCACCACTCTTCCCCGGCTTCCTGTTACTATTAAAACTACCACCACGCTTCCCCGGCTTCCTGTTACTATTAAAACTACCACCACTCTTCCCCGGCTTCCTGTTACTATTAAAACTACCACCACGCTTCCCCGGCTTCCTGTTACTATTAAAACTACCACCACGCTTCCCCGGCTTCCTGTTACTATTAAAACTACCACCACTCTTCCCCGGCTTCCTGTTACTATTAAAACTACCACCACGCTTCCCCGGCTTCCTGTTACTATTAAAACTACCACCACTCTTCCCCGGCTTCCTGTTACTATTAAAACTACCACCACGCTTCCCCGGCTTCCTGTTACTATTAAAACTACCACCACTCTTCCCCGGCTTCCTGTTACTATTAAAACTACCACCACGCTTCCCCGGCTTCCTGTTACTATTAAAACTACCACCACTCTTCCCCGGCTTCCTGTTACTATTAAAACTACCACCACGCTTCCCCGGCTTCCTGTTACTATTAAAACTACCACCACGCTTCCCCGGCTTCCTGTTACTATTAAAACTACCACCACGCTTCCCCGGCTTCCTGTTACTATTAAAAATCACTCCCTCATATTGGAATTGGATACCTAGAGAAAGTGATGTTACACCTCTTACACCTTGAAGGTATGGTGTCACAGCGAGCGAGTCTGTTGTAGTGTAGAGCTAACCTTGAGCATCATCTCAGACTTGAGTTTCCCGTCTTCAGGCACGTTGTCCGGGTTGGGCGGCCCTAGCGAGGAGTAGTAGTCGCTGAAGCTGGAGAGGTGGTCGCGGAACTCCGCCGCCGTCGACATCGCCAGGAATATCTGACTGCGCCGCCCGTCCGCGCCGATCTGACGGTAACATTCACTCGTTACCACCATGCCATATAAATCACATATACCGAAACAAACAGCGGTTTTTTTTTAATTCTGGATAGGCTTGTGTTTGACCACAATCTCACCATGGGAAGTGATGATGTGGCCGGAGGTGGTAAGCACACAAAGCCTAGATGGGAACTGGCTCTCAAGTGCAGCTAGGTGCTCGGCGACAGATTTTCAACTTGAGGGTGGTAGCCAGCCAGTCGGGTACTACAAAGTACCCTACCACCGTGCTATGGTTTCCTCACGATGTTTTCCTTCACCAAAAGCTCAAGCTCACTGTAGGATTCAAGCTCACGACCTTCGTCGCGGTATCTGACGTCACTTACCACTGAGCTATCATCGCCTTAAATCACATATACCGAAACATCAGCAGTTCAACATACGATGGTGATACTGTAATAGGATCGCATTCTACTATCTACATCAGCAGAATATTACTGTCTAATAACAAAGAACTGTCGATTTCCAATATTAAACCGTGCCAGAAGCAGGAGTTTGGAAAGGCCCCGCGCTCCAGGGGGCCTCGCGTCCGTGCGTGAAAAATATGTTAACGTGAGAATGGTTTTTTTTTACACTGAATTCGGTAAAGATTCGTCCGATACCAAGAAGTATTAAAACCTTGAAATTGCCTTTTCTCCAAAACCTATTTTGGATAGGAATAACGATAAAATCGCATTTTTTCTTAAAAATATATTTTTAAGCGATTTGGTCACGTGGTATATGTTACCATGCCTTACATACCTACCTTTTTATAGATTAATTATTAATTTGACACAAATACAATGACTAACTATGTACTAGGTACTCATATCGGCTTCACGGTCGAGCGGCGCGTGCGCACTCCTTCCGCGGTTACCGCTGCGGACTGCGGCTTTCCAATTACAAAATACAATCGTTCATCGAAATCAGCTGTTCGTTATCGACTTATTATATCTGTTTATATGTCAATCGCTATCGATTTACATAACGCAAGTTACGCGGGGGACTTACGTAAGTCATGTTTAGTAGAAATTTTGATAAAAATAAAAGAAAAAAAAAACACATGTTGTAATCTAACCTCTGCTACTTTTATAAACCTTCCGCGTCTGTTCTGCTTCACGTCCAGGTAGAACCGCTTGGACTGGATCTGGAGCATCTTCGTCGCCAACTCCTGCTCCTGTGGCTGCTGACCTGCATCACAAAAACAATTGTCACTCTATATTCATGGGAATAAGGTTGGGATTCTAACAACTCTCGTATAATTTGAAACAGCCATCTTTAGATGCAAACTTGCATTGTCATTGCTGTAAGCAGGGGATTATAAATTTGAATGTTTTTTTAAGACGTGAGGTTGGAAGTGTTTGTTACACTTTCACGCAAAAACTACTGAACGGATTTTGATGAAACTTGGCACACAGGTAGATCATATCCTGGAATAAAACATAGGATACATTTTTATCCTGGGAAAAGATCCTCAAGAACGTGGAGGACAGCTAGTTAAGACAAATAATTTTATTACGGTTTTAGTAAAAACTAAATTAAATGGGATTGTTCTAAAAGCTTTGGTATCATCAGCATTGATCCTACTAACCCAAACTGAACAAATAGATTAGAACCTTGAAATATTTAGACTAAAACTGTTGATCAAAATATGATCCCTAACTAAGCAGAGCTTGTACTATGGAAACCAGATACCACACATAGATACTAATTTTAAATACATACTTTAATAGATAAATAACACACAGACTCAAGACCAAAATACGTGCTTTGTTTATACACGTTCCCTTTTACTACCTACATAACAACCTTTTTAGAAGGGTCTTATTAGAGAGGCGTCCACAATAATGAACACACCTCGATAATCATTCGAATGATTATGTTGTAGGATGTGAACAAAGATCGCGGTAGTTATTATCTCGGCTGTCAGACACAAGCGTCATTAATCATCACCTCATAATTAAGTTAAAGCGAGTGAGTTGGGTCGCTCGCTAGTCATTTAGCGGATCACTCTCTCGTTGAAATTAACACATTTAAATTTCCGCCATCATCTATATTTATTTGTCTGATACATTTGTCGGCACTATTAGTTATCAATATTATTTAGGTTCGGGGGGCGCCAAAATCATTATATATAATTCTCCTATATGGCCACTCCCCGTAAATGGAAGCCGTTCCAACGTTATTTAAAATAAAATGAAGGTGCTTTAATATATTTAACTGATTAAACTAGTGACTCTGAGAACTGCACACTTTGACAAAGTTTTGTGAAATAGTTTTTACGTTTTCAACTGAATTAAAAAAGTCCATATAATTATCGATCATGCTCACAAAATTTCTCTAATTTATCTCAAACGCTGGAAAGGGGGCGCTACTATCAAGTTTTAGCCCCGGTTCGAAAAAATATAGATCCGGGGCTGCTCGTTTCCAACTTCATTCCATTTGGCTTCATATTCTTTAATCCTCGTATTGTAACATGTTACTACGACACCTTCTCAAAATGTCCATCACTCTTCTATCTCTAGCGCTACATTCTAACAGATCTTTATCGCATTACTCATATAGTCTTATGTACACATAAATAACTGACAGACTTGACTGATCGAAATTATTCGTGTATATAACAATATTCGCGAAGCGTCAGCGATTAGAAATCGCGGCGATCGATTGGCTGCGCGGGCGCATCGCACGTAACGTGGATCACGCATCATTGCTCCACCGGTAAGAACATAAGGTTCGGGGAATTCACCATTTATACTCCACTTTCGAACATACGATGTTTCAGATTGTAACAAGCCTTATGTGCAGGACGCCAGAATACCTAGCGACACATACACAGTACACACTCCTGTATGACCTTGTTAAAGTGCGTCATATCTCAACGTTTATGAAAGCATGACCTTTAAACGATTATTTAAGATGTGAAGCTAGTCGAGCTTGCGAGCCAGTCATCCCGATTAATGGAGGGTTGTTGCTTTAGAAACTAAACTAAACACGTGCATTTATCAATGTTCCTTTACAAAACATTAAGGTACTTACATTTTTTTTTTAATGTCACAAGTGACAACGAGGCAGGCGGGTCACCTGATGGTAAGTGACAACCGTCGCCTATAGACATTGGCAATACCAGGGGATTGCTAATGTGTTGTACACCTTATTAAGGCGAACTGGCTCTCAAGTGCAATTGCCGGAACACACCAACAGGCGACAGATGTTCAACTTGAGGGTGGTAGCCAGCCAGTCGAATACTACAAAGTACCCTACCACCGTGCAAAATGAACGTTACAACAATGTTTGGTTGATTAAAATTAGCAAGATACTCTTATGATGTTAATTACTACTATTCCTCGCAGCCCCACCTCCTCCTGAGGGGCACTTTTGGGGTCGAAATTTCAAAATCCTTTCATAGCGAACCTGTGCCTACTTGCAAAATTTCAAGTTTGTAGCATTAATACTTTCTGAGATTTTGTGATTAATTTGTAAATGGTATTTTGTTTTTTTTTTTATATATAAGTAGGTAAGTACCTATAGATACTTAATAATATAACTCTAAGATAGTTTTAAAAAGAGTAATGTAGGTAGGTTCTCAGCAATTTCTACCTTCCGAATCGTGCGGAGTTCGAATAAATGAAATACACAAACCCACCACTGGTACTAGTGCACTCCGCGGACTAATTACCTCATTTAAAATGTCTGCGACATGTCTACATTACAAACGATATTCAATAAAATCAATACTCGCAACACTGTACTTGTACGTGTTTTACAATTTATTCCGCTTCGCGAGAGTGCCGAGAAACGAATTAACTGACCATGTTTGTGTGTTCGTGTTCGACAAGGTCGTGGGATCGAATCCTACGATGAGCTTTTAATGAAGGAAAACATCGTGAGGAAACCATACCTCGGTGGTAGAGTACTTTGTAGTACCCGACTGGGTGGCTACCATCCTCAAAATGTCTGTCTCAAGTCTGTCGTCAAGCTCCTATCGGTGTGTTCCGACAGCTGCACTTGAGAGCCAGTTTCCTTCGAGGCTTTGTATGCTTACCACCACAAGGCCACATCATCACTTACTATAGTGAGATTGCAGTCACAAACTAATCCAAAGTTTAAAAAAATGTTACATGAAAAAAAATTGTGCCCTTTTTCTACTCAGTTTGTCAAACGATTTTCTTTTTTTATTAGTAGCTATTGACGAGCTTTAGTTATTAATAAAAAAAAAATATATTCGTATTTCGACCAGTAAACCAGGATGAGCTCAGAAACCGTTAGCTCTATATATACCTATATCAGCATCGGGAGACTAACATTGATATGTTGGTAACACTCGTCACATCTGCTGGTAAATGAGCAAATATTAGGGGTATTATTAGTTGTTTAGGTACCGTAACTGAAAACACAGCCATCTGCGATGACCCTATTTAAATAAAACATGGGATTTAGTTAATCGCGACAGAAATTCAATTTGGTAGCTTTGCACACTGAAAAAGAAAACCATTCAGTGATTCTCGAACGTAGAATATCTTTTTACGTGCGCTTCGGTAGCTTTTCCTGTTCCGCAGCCATTTTTAACGTAGTTAGGGTTGTCAAGATTGATGTAACGCACCATTTGGCATGGTTGGTGGGGAACTAACCTGCCTGTTAACTTCCTGTTACGCCACAGATGCCTTTAAAGCATTGTAATAAGGTGTACAACACATTGGCAAATTGCTAATGTCTATAGGCGGCGATAGTCACTTACCATCAGGTGAACCGCCTGCCTGGTTATCACTTTTGGTATAAAAAAAACAAGTGTGGGTTTGATTCCCACCCAGAGCCGACATTAATGTCTATTTTATGAGTTTGGGTGAAATCTATTAAGTATCTGGATATCATAGTGCAAGCTTCGCTTAGTTTTGGATTAGATGGCCATATTAAATAATATTACAATTTATATTTGGTTATGTTATTTTACAATATTTTGCAACTGAATATTTCAAGTGAACATGATCATGTCATCCATGTAAATTTCACACTTCGAAGGTTATTCGTCGTATCGTGTTAGATATATCCGTGAATGCCCGAACGGTATTTTAGCGTTAACAATATCTAGTGTTAGACCCTACGCAAAGAATGTTAGAAATATAAATAAAATTATTCATATATGACAGACAACCTGATCGTCGATACAAATCGTATAATAATGTCAAATATCGAGTCCATAAATCGAATTATTTAAACTCAATTCTGAATAAATTTAACATTATATGTGCTTATTGGGTATTTATGTAGTATTTTATAGAATATCAGTTTCTAGCTACATAATACTGTTTGAACGTAAATAATATAGCATCATTCGCTATTCTAATATCCTAGTAGGTACCTGTCGATATACGGTTTTTGTTTTGTCAGTTTTGATTAAATACAATAATTTCATGAGTCTCGTTGAATCGAAGTATTGAAGTAATAAAGAATATCTTACCGGAGTCAAAATTGTTCCCACCCGCGTCCATTCCTTGACCATGATATTCTGAAAAATATTAAATACCTATTAACAATTCATACACTAAATTGGCACACCACATTAAGTAAATGTTGTTACAGAAATGAAATCTTATCACCCAAATGTTTTTTTTTACCTAATTACTTATTATTGCATAATAATTTTTGATAGCTAAGAATATATTAAAAAATAGGTACGGAACCATTCATATTCATAAACGATGAACCGAAAATATTTACCTACGTGATACCTATTATGTGAATTTAATAAAAATTCGGAACTGAGAATTATTTTCAAAGTAGGCACGTACGTACGTACGTACAATATGTATAATACTCCAGTCCTGTAAAAGATTTCTATTACATCCGGATTTATCAATATCTGCGATACTCGGATATTGGGCAATGATTTGACAAATGGTTCTGTCGCAGCGTTATTGTGTGAGACACAATGCTATCTCCGGCGATTGAATGTTTTCAGCGAGGCGAGCTTGTCCGGGGTCAACGGCCGCTAACATTACCAGCCTACCAGTACCACCGACACACCGACACACCGACACACCGGGTCGGGACTCGGGACTCGGGACTCGGGACTCGGGAGATGACCCGACACGATAATCTTCACTCATTACCATATTATGCTATAAATGAAACACGAGTACATTTCGGATCTTTATTTTTGAAAATCGCATTTACATGTTTTATAATATGAACACACTACTATTGGATTACAAGCAAGCAAGCAAGCAAGCGTCGATGAGCATAGTACGATTAGCAAACTACAGGCAGTGTTGTGTAGAACAAAGGACATCTTGCGACTTCCAAAAGCTGTCTACTAATTTTACGACAAAGTCGAAGCTGTGTTCATTTATTTATATTTTTTACACCACAAGTCTGCCAATACCAACCAGCGGGATTGCTAATGTGTTGTCGATCTTTTTACAATGCCTTAAAGGCAACTGACTTTTAAGTGTAACTGCCGAATGAGTACTACAAAGTACCCTACCACCGTGCTATGGTTTCCTCACGATGCTTTCCTTCACCGAAAGCTCAAGCTGATTGTAGGGTTCGAATCTAAATTCGCCGCGGTATCCGACGTCACTACCACTGAGCTATCAGCCTTAATTTTGAACAACGGTTCAAAATTAAGAAGTGTTCAGCAATCAGCTCATAGGTGTAAGTGGTCAAGCGTACAGAAATATGACATCACCCACCACATTGGGAACTGGTATTAACACAATTGACTTGGTAGGTAAGTTTGGAACTGCGATTTTAGCATGCATTAGATTGTGCAGCCGATGTCATTCATGCGTTACATAATATACAATACGTCCATTACGGATACTTATTATCCAATACGGAATAAACAAGCTTAATACATGTATATAGATTTACAGGAAATCCCTGGATGCGATGCACTCGGCGTATAAGGACAGGAGAATGTGATAGGTGTTGCCAACCAGGTGACCCGATTCACCCTTCATCGGTACGCCAAATGTTCCGATTTTTAACTAACCCCCTTAGTTACTTTATTCGATAATTTTGGTGGGAAAAACGAATACATCTGTAAGCTGTTTCTACATAAAAAATGTTTTATTTGTTTTGTTTCTTGTACTAAAATGGTAAGATATCATTAAACAAAAAAACAACCGATTCAAATAAAATCCTTTTATTTTTGTAGCTTTAGATTTGGAAACCAAAATCCAGATTAATTTAATCTTCCGTTCCGAAATTTGACACACTGGACCTGGCAACACTAGTATTGAGCCTGTCGTTTAAATAATTGACCAACTAACGCAAAATGAGCAAAAATACGAGTAATTGGAACTTAATATTTTTGTACAAGTTACTTAATAATGGTTTTGACTGTCCAGATCTTCTTAGTAAAATATGTATTAACGTTCCTTCTAGAATCCCGCGCTATCCCCGTCCATTACTCAATGGCCCGCGATACCGAACAAATTTGGGTAAACATTCTCCGGTTGCTAGGATGGCCCATCAATATAATAAGATCGCTACCTCCTCGGAAGAAGTAGACATATTCTCCAGTACTGTGGAGAAATTTAAGTATCTGATTCGTACTCAATTGGTGTGTAATGGTTGATATGCCTAGCTTAATTAACTAAATTACATTGTCTTTTTAATTTTAATTTAATTTAAATAAGAATTATAATTTATTGTAAATTTTCTTTCAATTTTCTTTTTTTTCTTTCATGTTATGTCTAATTTAATAATTTAGAATTTTAATTATTAATTTTTGTTATTATTGTATTTATTATTGTAATTGTTTGCCGTGTTATCTGTTTGTGCTTTCTGTGATGTCCTGTAATTGAAGAAGCACTAGGTGTATAAATGCTACTATAATTATTGTTTTAAATGTGAGGTGTATTCTTTGTTGGATATCCAAAATAAATTAAAAAAATTAAAAAAAAAAAAAAAAGATGATAATGGAGGTATTTTATAAATTTTCGCCGCTCTACTAAAAAACTGGGTCATTATAAAATATCACGTCTCCTAATAAATTCGTGTGCAGTAATTGCAGTTGGCCCCAACCCCCAACCCCTACTTGCACGCAAACTATGTTTGCATTCTAATTAACAGTGCTGAGCTTTATTAGCCAGAATAACTAGGATGGTCGACATTTTGCAAAAAAAATATAGATTCAAAAAGGTAGTAAAACATAAATTATATAATGGTAGGTATTTTAGATATTATGATTGTATGGAATCTAGACATCGTTCTACCGTTGTTCATCGTTCATCCATTCATATATGCTATAGATCGATGAATAGAACGAATTTGAATGATTTTTTCGCTCCGCAGCCAATTTTATTGCATATCTATAGCATTTGAATAATCTAAATTAAAAAAAAACCGTTTGAACCGAACGATGTTTAAAAATACTTGTAATGAGTTCACTTATTAATGAAAAAAAAAACGTCTATGGTGGACAAAAAAATAAACTGATTTACATATACATATAGGAGAAAAATAATAGATTTATGTATCATGTACGGGAATCTCTATAAAGACCGTTCAATAAATGAAGTGTATCCTGAAATGCTGACCATGATACTTTTACTCGGAAGTGCAACTTAACTTAGTAGGATAGTACACAAACATGGCGGTTAGTTGTCGCCTCACATTCATTATAGTTTAGATTGGCTGACGGAGTAATTGCCAGTTTAGAAATTATAAAGTGTACGTAGCAAGCTTTTGCTTTTCCACTATAACTTGGTGTTACTAGTTTGAGACATAAATCTCAATGAAAAGTGAGCTTTATGTGATATTTTTGTGATAACATTGAACAAAATTAGAATTGGTAATAAGAAAATGTTTAATAAACACAAATATAGACAGCGTCGAGGAAATAGGCGAACAAATTAAAAGTGTTGCCAGGCGGAAGACCGTCTCCTAAGAGCTACTTAATTAAGACTTATTATTTTGTGGACAAAGGCATGTATATAGTACTTTTTTCCTTAACGATTAACGTTTAATTTGCATTATAAAGGTTATCGTTCCCATAAACTTATGTTAACAACCTAATAATTTAAACATTTGAAGTATGAAACATTGGTAAATGTCCAAGTATTTGGGCGCGCGAACGATGAAGGGCATCGACCCTACGGTATTATCATAGTAACGGTGTGATACGGCTTTTTGATTGCCTGATTACAATATCGTTTAATATCACAGCTGAAATATTTATTTATCAGCTAAACTAAACATTGATTTAAAATTAAAAACGTTCATCGAAATGTCTTGGAATAATATACGATTCTGTATAAGGAAAACGATTTTGTTTCGAAGTTCTTTTTGTAGAAAGAAGGGAAATATATAATATTATATTATCCTGGGGAAAAGTTATTGGTTGCTTGGATCACCACATTCAATACACGCTGTTCAGATGACATGTCTGATGTAACGATTATGTCATCAATGTAAACTAAAAAGGTTAATAGAGACTTTCTTATTGCGATTCGGGCTGAACGACGATTCACGTCTTTGTGTCAAAGGACGTCAGTATGTATGGACAAAAATGTGGAATCGCAATACTAGTTGGAGGACTGGTAGCCCACCCAGGGGCCCCCTGAACCCTGAACATGAACCAGAGCCGTCATTTCAAAACTTAACCAAAGGCAGTATTTACTCAAAAATAAGCATTATAGCTACACCCATAAATAATATTACCGCTAAAATGGCCCAACACGATTTTATCTAGATTTATTTTGGTAGCAGAATATGTAAATTGCGTTCAGCTATTACATGTTATCTAGGCGTAGCTCGGGTCAGTAGGCGAGGGGGAGATTACTGAATTTAGGCTTCATGAAGGTCTAGTTTTCAATCCACTTGATATCAAAATGTATTTTGGGGGGAAGAAGTCCTGACTGTCAAACACGTCAAGTCTCGTAACTCTAATAAAAAATCTGGTAGGATCTTAACATGTATAGGATTAAATAAATTAATGTTAAACACATTTAGAAGCTTTATCCAAATACGAAGGTCTACAGTCAGACCGATTATGATAATAAGTTCTGCAGCATAATGAATAATTAACCGTGCGATGTTTTTAAAATCTTGTCTCGCGAGACAATTATACGCATAAACAGTAGACCTGTACTAGACACGTTATTATTCACATCAAAGGCTCTTCATTGTGACGAATCTCTTCTAGATCTCATCTATTATTTAAGCATAGGTAGCTAGTGTTAACAACGAGTACATGTTGGATGGAACTACTTGGAATGTCTCAGTAAGGAAGAAGACATAAACTGAACCGGTATTACAAATGAGTTATAAATAAGTAGAGTTAGAAAATCTCAATGACTTTCAACTTAGTTGAAAAAGATATCATCATGCAAAATACAGTATATTCAATCATACTATCAAAAGTGTACGTTATACGTACGTAAACGGTTGTTAAACTACATCCAAAAATAGATGTAATCTTTATAAATGGCCAAGATAACCATTCAACCAATTGAATTGACGATATCAACGTATCTAATGACAAAACACTGTGAAAGTTACACCGGTTGCAATGCAAATAACTTTCCAATTTTCAACATGATTAATCGAGGCCAAAAGTATGGCTCGGTACTGCCAATAGATGAACTAAATAACTGGTAATAAATTAATTGGGAATCAAGATATAGGTTCAGCGAAGTCACAGACGAATAGAGACGAGAGGTCAGGCATCAGGCATCAGGCACTCGGGTTACGTGATCGACACCGAGCACCTGCGGCAGAGGTTGCACAAGTAGCGCTCCGCTCGACCGGCAAGTGCTAAATGTGCACTGATTAGCGATCGGCGAACGTTGCTTTACACACGGTAATAACACGTATCGAAGCTGGTGATACATTGTTGGTTGTCGCCGCGAACAACTCAAACTCAAAACTCATTTATTCAGTTTAGGCCCTGGTAAGGCACTTATGAACGTTACAATTGACTCTACCACCGGTTCAACATACACTTAAACTGAGAAGACTCCGGCAAGAAACTCTGCAAGGCAATTTTTTTTTTAACAGTGGATCTTTCTTACATTTTTATAAGTACATTTAGATACATTTTCAAATATTTAACACTACGCCAGGGGGATGCAGGTGCAGAGAGAAGCTACTACAACCATATATTTCTGTCTTCCATATAATGAGCCACCTTATAGTAGGCTTTGTTCATAACAGCAACGACTATGAGGAATATAAGACAAATATTTAAACATATTCAATAGCTTTTTACTGAAGGGTTTTTAGTAAGTCAGTCGTCATCAACATAAAATATTATTTATTCTAATTATCTACTTAAGAAAGATTATCAATTCTCGAGTACTAAATGTCATGGTCTAAAATCTACATACACATGTACAGAAATATTAGTATGCAAAATAGCTTGGGCAATATCATGTCATACACATTGCATTATATCAGACGAGGTTATTCAAAGAGTTGTCTTCATTCACCATGCCACCATTGATGGGCATATACCAAATAGTAGAAAATCTTTAGTAGAACGAATGTGACTGGGCAATTAAGGTCATGACATGGAAAGTTAAATTGTCACAAAACGCCCGCTGCGTATTTAATCAACGGGAAAATAGAAGGCGCTGGGATGACATGACGTGACGGAAAATATATCAGCTTAATGTCGCTCCAAACTGGATATGTGTTCTGAAGCTGCGGCCGGAAGGTGAGTGGAACGTAATGCCGAGTTTTTAATATTCCATCTCCGGATTATAGCAAAGTCACCTATATACTTGTGGTTGTGGATATAAGACATGAGGATATCAAAATATTTGTAGCAAGCAAATGTTGTCAGTGAGACGATAAATAAATGATTGAAGTATACCTGAGTTGCTTTTTGAAAAGAGTAAGCTACCTTCCGAACAGACCTTGCTGTTCAATGAACTAGTGTTGGGTGATGTTAAGGAATTCGGCAATTAAATGACAAGCACGACACTGTTTAGATAGAGGCATCCAAATTGGGAGTGGATAAATAGACACCCTGACATATTTCATTGAAACAACTCAATTCGTTATATGCGTTATTTGTTCGGTATAAAGGGTGACCCGTTTTAGTCGACAGGTTAGGAATGTTATCTGTTTGACTGGCCCAAATTTCGGGAGTCCGCCCCACCCGGCCTTTGTACGGCTTTTTGATTAGCGTAACGCTCAAATATAATGTAAGTAACAGCCGCGGAAAGCGAACGGTATCTGGTAGGTATTTTTTCAATGTCAGACAAAGGTTTCTCTTCTGTTTGGAAATGTTCGCCATAATGTATGACCCTGCTATTCAAACGGCTTTTTCAATAGCGATGTCCGGTCTAAAGAGAATATCACCTGGCAACCCTAGCTGATAATTTGTTTGCAAAAAGCTACAATTGCTGTTAAATTTTTAGGAATTCACACGAGAACTAGTTAAACGGGATCTCATAACCAGCTCCGGCAGACATATGTACGTATGTACGCGCAAACAACAAAACAAGAAATTAAATAGTATCTAGAGTATTCAATTAAAGACCTTTTGAGTAGCGTATGATTGGGACAACGCAATTTATATTGGATAGGAACCTTATGTGCACAAATGTTTGATTGAATATGCCAACATTATATTATTATGCACACTTGAGTAAATTGTCTGACATAATTCGCCGATTTCAATCGTCTGGGAATCTTGAAATGGCGCAGCTGCGTCATTGTTTCACCAACGGAAGTATTCAGCTAAGTTTCGTTATGAATATTATAGAAATGAACTAAAAAAGATCGACAACGTTTATAGAATCGATGATGCCAGTTACTTATGTTACAACCGCAAGTACTTAGAGAGCGAATGTGGACAAACAGGATCAATCATCATCCATAGAGTATCTCAATATGTTTTACATCCATTCAACTTTTTTATACCACTAGTTAGCAAACCAGCTTGCGGTCCACCTGATTGTAAGCGGCTACCGTAGCCTATTCATTAGCACTTCAGAATCTAAGTCAGTTTGCCGATTTACTGGCTCATGCCGATATCACATTTCAACAATGCCTACTCATTAATAGTGTTGAATTAGTTTCGTATATGTAACTATTTAAATATGTACTAATTTTCGTAAGAATCGATTGAACCAAATGACATACCCATTCACGCGATCTCTTTTAATTTGCGATAACGGCCTAAATACCGAAATCGTGTGCTAAATCTAATTTTAGTAATTCAAAGAATTACAAAATCGAAAACTAGGCCATCATCATAAAACAGAAAGTAAGGCAAAAATAATGATTTTTATCTCTTTTAATGTTATCCTTTATGTGTGATAGATAAATTTCGGAACGTCACTCTCAGATGGCAGTTAGTTACTAATTTGGGTTAATACGGAGCGACACCGCACCAGGGTCGCGTCGCGTCGCGTCGAACCGAGCTACCTAGCGTTGTGGAACATGACGACAATGACGCTTCACTGAACTCCTCAATTCCTATTACTAATTCTTTCAATCAACTTTCAGAAGTCCGAAACTACGAGCAGAATAATGCGATTCACGTGAACGCAATCTATTTCGACAACCAACGTTATTCTAACGAGATCATACGTATCAAAATGAAAAAAAAGAATGTATGGCGTAACAGAGCTCCTATACGGAGTCTGTTAAAGTTGGATCGCCGACCGCCGCACCGTGGTGGCCGCGGTCGCAGGCGCGGGGCCCGATCTAGGGGTCCTACTATAAAGTTAGCACGACCAATAAGGCATAGGAGTGGAGCCGACTGTCGAGTCGAGTCAAGAGACACTTAGCGTGATTATGTAACTAGTTCAAGGCGGGTCATTGGCAGCTGACTATATTGTTGCAGACAGACGCCGAGCCAGACGGACAAAAAAGTGAAACCTGTGTTTTTCATGCAAAAATTTATAACGCGCAACAAACAAACCATAGTGAATGAAGAAACTATAGCTGCGATATGAAACGCAATGATGCAATACGAAGCTTAATGGTTTAATGGACACAGACAAAATATAAAGCTTTTTGTAAAACGTCAATCTGTATGGGATTGCGATATTTTACGAAGCTGGACAAGCTGACTGAAGTTCTTCACATTGAAGTTACCCAACAAACTAGTTAGGAAATTAACTAAGTATAATATTGTGTAACAAAGGAAACTGTCCATAATATGATTTACGAATGCGCTCGGATAAATGTGAAGTTACAGTTTTCCTTCGTCGACGAATAACTATTTAGCCAAAACGCTACTTAATTAAAATGAAGGCAAAACGCAACTGAGATATAAAGATATAGATACCGAGTCTGAACGGTCATCACGGGAGAAGGAAGTTTACAAAGTATGTATTTGTAATACTTAAGTAACTCGAAACAATCAAAAATGTTCGCCCAGTCCGTGTGGAAAACATTCAAAATTACTTGAAGCTCAAAATGCGATTCAACTTACCTAATCGCAAAGTTGAGATACCTAATATTCACATTCCCTCGAGAAACAATGAAATCTTTCAAAAAACTTTCAATTTTTCTTTGTTACACGACTTAAGTCACTTGAGTGTATTTTCCTCTAAAATTTAAACGCAAAACATTGATAGGTAGGTTGTATATGGCGCGACGACGCCGACGCGGCGACGCGGCGACGTCGCATCGAATCGAAATCAGACAAAAGATAATGTTGTGATGTGAAACACAAAGGTCTGTCTGTCTAGAATAGAGCCTAGAATAGTTTGAGCCTGGCCGTGAAAAGTTAATTAAGAAGATTACTATTTACCCAGAATAATGTGACAAGAATTGTGTGATTATAACTGTTGTATTGATGACGACAGATCCAGGGTCCATGTCGTGACTTAATGACATACGACATAGGTGAAGTAACGAAAAGGTACCTTGTATGGACGTCTAGTCTGACGATGACGTAATTCTTGATACTTAGTTTGATATGATAAGATTTAGTTCATGATGGTAGGGGAGGCGAATAGGGGATTTCGGGATTTACTCGAGCGCGTCAGATTAACATAAGGGGGGCAACCTTGCACCTTGTGAAGTACTCTCACCAAATCTGAGCCTTCTATGTAGTGTCGAACGCCTAGGGTAGCCCGTCAGATTAGTAAAAAAAAATCGATGGTTTGAAATACTCGAGCGCGTCAGATTAAGGTAAGGTAAGTTAGTTACATGCAAAATAGTGTACATTTCAATAATCTGACAAATTGGGCGTGACGAAAGAAAATTGGAGACTCGCAAAGTTGCAAAAAAAAAACGTCACCTGGATTTTCTCGAGCGCGATTGGTTTTTTTTTTATTTTGAAGGAAATTAGTCACGAATCACGGAAATATCTTAATCTGCCGATTTGCACAAGCCGAAGTGGCTAAAATCATTATTAAGTGTATAGTCCAGGAATATTATGAGTTTCACCTCAGAATGAGAAATAGTCAGCTATTAACTTGTATAAACCTTTATTTTGACACCCTAAAACTTGTCTCAAAAGCTACTTATCTTAGGGTGCCCGCGACTACTGATTTTTCAAGGTCAAAGGTCAAAATATCATTTATTGCAAATATCTCGTTTCCTATGGGTTTTTTGGTATATATATTCATAATAAATATTGTAGAAGGTTAAATTCTCTACAACTTTTGTAGAAACATTTTTTCGATATCTTGAACCATTTTCGAGATTTCGATATTTTTTACATATTTTTTTTTTCAAACCGTCAGATTAAGGAAATCCCTCAACATAATTGTCAGATTATGGGTCAGTACAACAAGGCCACCAAGAAGAACCGCCTGTATAAAAATCTGACGCGCTCGAGTAAATCAAGGTCACGATTTTTTTTTTGCATTTTCAAAAATCGGCCCTGACTGATGGTCGCGTCCAAATCGTCAGTCTTTAAAATAGGAGCTACTGGAGGGTTCACTTAACATCCCTTATCAATGTCTGACGCGCTAGAGTAATTTTTTTTTTTAAAATATTTTCGACCCCTTCGTACGGCCACCCCCACCACGCAAAACGGCAGATTATTATTTTTCCGTTATCAGACAGACGTGGCGCGACTACCCTATTAATATCTGACGCGCTCGAGTATTTCTTGGTGACTGTTTTTTTTTACATTTTTGAAACCCTGTAGACGCTCCCCCCACCGCTGAAGGGGAAAATATCACATAACCTTTTTTTCTTTATTCCACCTAATCTTCAAATTCCAGTAGGTCCCAAAGACGCTCGAGTAACTACAAATTTAGCATCAATGCCTCCCCTACCATGAGATAGAGGTGAATTATTACCTTTTATACAATAAATCTCTTTTGAAAGGAGCTATTGCTGAGTTTATTGCCGGATCTTTTCTCAAGCAAACTTCTGATTGATATCATACTAATCATATTATATTTGCTTTTTAAATAAAATAGCATGTTATTTTTGAAGACTGACTATGAAAGTGCTGACTCCACTGGGAGTACCATCCTAGCTGCTTAAATTTATTTATTTTTGCTAAAAAATACCAACAAGGATAAAAGTAGTGTTTCATAATTGTTGTAATGATGGGGGAAAATTTAAGTTGTTAAGAGCTACCTGAGAGAGATTGTAAGGCTGTCACACTGGATGGAGGAGTATTACCACACAAAACAAATGTTAAATACCTGGGGCTTCGTCTAGACAGGCGACTGTGTTTATTAGCTCATTTTAAAATATGTAGAATTGTAGAGCAATTAATATAGCAAATGAGAGTTTTAGTAAGATTTATTTTAGTAGAATGAAGAATCAATGGGTTATAAAACTCACATTTAGCTGGTGGAGAGTGTGGGGGTAAGTCCCTGTCTGCCAAGTCACAGGGTATGGGTTAGATTCCTGCCCAATAAATATGTCTGTTTTGTTTTATACTAGCTGTGCGGTTACACCTGCTTTAAATGTTATAATAGCCCATCAATAAAATGGCTATCTAACACTAAAATAACCTATTCAAATCAGAATAATAGTTACTGTGATTTGCATGCTCAAACATACAAACTCTTAAACTTAATAATATTAGTGTAGTCAAACCAATATCATAATGTGTAAGTAATTCTATCACTCTGAATCTGATTGCCAGAATAGATTATTTAGATGAACTTAGGCTATATTTTTCATATTAGCCCATAAACCTTTTTATTGTCAACCTATTGACATAAAAAAAAAAAAAATTGCTACACAATCATACAGAGAAAATGGATGATTAATGAACAAATTCCACAGTCGCAGGCAAAGTAGTTTAACCATTATGTTGTTTTTAAAATCATATACTTTCATCAGTTTTAGAATAGATGGCTGTGTAACTGTATGAAACAATACAAAATATAAATTTTATCTTGAATAATCCAGAAGGCAGAAACATAGTAAAAGGATGGTCACTGTGTCGAATGAGAATTTCTGACATAGAGGGAGTAATTGGTGTAACAAACAAGACAAAGAATTATAGAAAGAGAGAAAAGGGTTTTTGAATGTTGATCATTTTTTTAAAGTCACAATTTTACAAGTGAATTTAATTGAAATTATTAGCTGCCCCCAAAAGGCTTTGATATTTTGTGTTATATTATCATCTTATATCTATGCATTTGAACACCTGATTTGAAGTGAGTTATGAAACCAAACTGAACCTCATTCCTGTATAATGTAATTCAACAATCAAATAATAGAATCATTGTGAAAATAGGTTGAATATAAGCTATTATAAATCATGAGCCGACTCGCTATTCAATGCCCATAACAAGCTAACAATCTTTCAATAATTATAATATTCCAATTGTGGTGACCTAAACACTTTAAGAAATTCATCTGTTAGAAAGTTTAAAAATGGGGGAAATAGTTGGTGCATTATTCAATCAAAGATATTTTGATTTTGGCTCACAGTTAATTTGAAAATGGAAACATATTCACATTCCAGAAAAATGTTAACATATCTAGTAATTATGCAAGCAATGTATTTCTTTCATATCATATAAAATAAACAGAATTTCATAACATTAGAAAAGTTTTCAAGTGAAAAGCATTATCAAATCTATATATCATAGTAGATGAAAGTATATAACAATAGATGCTCAGCCCAGTTATTCATAAACTACAGAACTGCCTTGCTCATGGAATATTGTTAAGTTATTTCTATATTCTAGTGTTTTGAAACAATATTGGCTATTAAAATGCAATTGTGTTGCAATAATATGCATGTAGAAAAGAAAAGTAGTAAGCAAATAAAAAATGTTCAGGCTTCAATTTCATGATGCAAGTTGCAAAGCATAGGTTAGTGCAAAATTCTAAATCAATACTTAAGGCTTATATGAATCCAATTGGCAGTTGCACCAATAGAGAATGGAGAATCTTATTGGTTCATTCATACACACATAATGGTGACAGAGTGCAGTCTGTGGGCTGGTAGTCTCTACGTGCCACTTGTCTGCCTCACCAGATCTCAACCATGGGTTCAGCACACTTCCAACACTCTAAAACAACAACTTGTCAGATGACCTGCAACAGCTGATGGCACATTCCTTTGTTCCTAATTTCACTACACAACATTTTGTTCACAAAAACGATTAGTTCAACATGTATAGACCACTCCACTGTAACACACTTTCACTGTTACACAACCACAATCGTCTTTTGGATCGTCCAAAGCACCACGGCGTATGTTAGACCGTCACTCGAGAACAAAGGATTACCTCACTCAATGAAAGGTTATCTTGACGGCATCACTGGATTCACTAATACGAATTTAATAGGATTAGCGAGGTCGAGGTCTGGAGGTGCGGCGGGCGGCTCCGTGGGCCCAAGGTGCATCCTACGGATCTGGCGCGAAGGCTCGCAGCTGACGGCCTCGCGAGGCTATCGGCGGCCGGCGCAGGCCTGCACGACGGTTACTGAGCGGCCGCCTACACAGAGCACCAGGCGGTTAGGCCGCAGACACTGGCCCGCCCGACGACGAGAGGTCGCAGACAAAAAAATCGATAGGTCGTCAACCTTCGGCGGCGGGCGGCCAGAGCCGGTCCCGGGCGGGCGGCGGCGGCGCGGCGGCCCGCCCGGGACAGTCCCGTGCCCTCGACGCGCCCTGGCCTCCACGCTAGAGATTAGCAGACCCAAATTCGCCATTTTGAAACGGGAACAATGAGATATTTACTTTTGAACGCCACCACGGCCGGAGATATTGTCTGCGACGGTTAACGGATGCTGAGCACAAAGGGACGCGACCCAGGTGAAAAGCCGCATTAATTAAATACGTACTCTGATTAGGAATCCCCTCGTCACCACTGCCGATATCCGACATCGCAATCCACACCGAATTCTACAGGCGATCCACCGATCTTTTTGGAGGCTCTCGCTCGGACAGTTCGTATTGTCTATGGATCCGAAGCCATCAAAATTGGGTTGTTTATGATGTCGGCTAAAGAAGATGAAAATAATTTTTTTATGAAACTTAATTATCAAATAATTGTTATTTGGAGTACAAATATTAAATTAAATACAATTTATGATACATAAAAAATATTAAGGTCGAAAACAGTATAATATACTTTTTAAAGTTATTCGAACTGACATTAAAACAAGCTAATGTTTTTTTTCCCAAACTTTATTATTTTGGTCTATGGTTGTGACCAAGAATTATGTATTCTAAATGGAAAGGGTAACTCTAAATACCTACTTGAAGCAAATACCTATCAATTGCGAAAAAGAGAAAGATAACAACTACGTTGGGACAATCTCTCTTTCTTTCACTAAGGGTAAGTAGGTACCTATCCATTTAGAAGGAATACATAATTCTTGGGTAGGTACTACTCTTAGGCCCGTAGGACTTTTTGGCGGGAACTTGCAGATAGTCATTGCGTTTACGTTTTATTTTCATTAAATTCGTGTATTTTGAGTTTTATTGAATAATATCGGTGGTGTTTCGTCCAATGATGATCAATCTAAGTGCAAAAGTGAAGTGAAATAAAAGCGTGTATCGTGACTATCCGCCAACTTCACTAAAACTGGACCGGACTTGTACGGACGAGGACTAGAGTTTACTTACAGTGAATATGACTATAACATAAAAGAAGAATATTTTAAATAAAGAAATGGCTAAAGGGTCTAGATACCAAGCCAAAAGCTTTAAAAAATTATCCCATATTTTGGCGGGAATTTGCAATGTGTAACGTTGAGTTCAGTGACTACATAATCGTGTAATATTATTACCTACTCATTGAAAATAACTGGTGTGAATAATCACATGTCATATAAATACACGATACTGAGTGATAAAAACATATTTGATGGAAGTTTAAATAATATATGAAAATTATACCTACCACAAGCAACCAGTGACTACCATCCACATATTATTTTAATTTTTGCAACCTTCGCATAAGACATTAGCAGTAGGTGTACCAGGGGGACTGCAACACATCTTATTATTACAATGACTTAATTAAAGGCAACTGGCTCTCAAGTGCAGCTGCCGGAACACACCAATAGGTGCTTGGAGACTGATGTTGTTCCTTGGTTGGATTTGGAGTTAATATACACATTATGTAAATGTTGAGGAATGCAAATTATTATAAACAATTTTTAAATTGGAATTCAAGGGCTCAATAAAACAACACTGTAATATTACAAATGACTATAATTTTGTCACAATTTTTCCATACAATGTTAATAATAACTTTTTACCTTACAACTATTTATAATACATTACTTATCCATAATTAATGTTGTATTTTATTATTTAAAATTCATCCAGTTTAATTTCTAATTACATTTCACGGAGTCAGTTTCAGATGAGACATTCAAATATTTTATTTATTTACTTTAAATAATTTATAAATAAAGCTCACGAAAGATCGTATAAAGTTGAAACCGAAATATTGAAAAACGACCTCGACTACTTTATTATGATACACTATAATGTAATTCGATTAGATCTTATTATACTAAAAATATTTCTTGCTTAGTTAGCTACGAGAAGTAGTTATCGTTAAAAACTGTACAAACATTATCAACTTTAGTGTTACCGCTATGCTAATTAGTTTAGACTAGCTAGCGTTAACATTATAAACGGACACACGAACCGAGCACGAATCAGATGAGAACATGCGACATCGCTCAACAGTCACAATAGTGAATAATCAATCAATCATTAATTAATATAATAGAGATTAAGGTAAATTGTACTTTATAACGCGCAACGTGAAGACGCGTCCGCGGCCGCGGCAGGCCCGAGCCCGAGCCCGACTGGAAGCACCTCGCTCAGCCCTACGATATAATTGACTACTAACTCTTTTTATAAAATGTATAATATAAACACATTTGCAATCAAAATAAAGTAGTTATGTATTTTTTGGAAATCATTGACGTACAAAGTATGTAATATTTTAGGTCAATCACAGACCAAGTGGACGTGTCAATCTATCAATAAGTGTGTGATATATATGCCATATTAGGCCAATGATATGAGTAAGTTTGGGCCAACGTTTGCCGCGGCGCGTCGTCCACCACTATTAGAAACAAGCACCGTGATCCAAAATGCGAGATGTCTGAGTAATGCAGGCTGTGGAATGAACCCTCGGCTATCCTGTCACTGGGTTGAGTGTAAACATTACATTTCCTATCGGTAACGTCTCCCAGACAGCCAAGGTGGTAATCAACTACAAACTGCGAATAACAAGCAAGTACAATCATAATTATAATATAATTAAGTATCAATAAAATTGAGCTAACATCGAACTCCGCCGTCTGATTGGAACATAACCCCACACCATTTGGTTAAAACTAGTTTTGATTTCAGCGCAGTTTCACTTGCGGTCATCATATCACATCACATTAATGATATTTATTTAATTGCGCAGTTAATATCAAGACTAGTACTTAACTATACCACCGCAGCACCAGATGTGAAAAGTATTTACTTAGTTCATAAAAAATACAGCTAGCTACATACTGGTAAAACATATGTTCCCACAATTAACGGAAACGAGTTCAATAAAACTTAATGCAATTGTATCCAATGTTCAAATTGACGTTAGGTATTATTTAATTAACCTTCAGGGCATCAGGTCATCAGGGCATCAGGTCAGGTATAATGTTCGTTCACATCTGACGCGGCAGAGTTGCAGGGACGTTGCACCTATACTATCGCTAATGGGTAACTCTGAACCGAATAAAAGCAAAATGTATTTACTAAAACTCTGAACCAAAAGCGATTTAGAGAGGCGAAGTCAAGATTAATGTGCAACGATCACTCGGTGACATATTATTGCTTTTCATTTGAGACTAAATCGTTACGTTATTGCTTTGGAGCTCCTGCGTTTACGTATGTTTTGGCACGACAATACTGCAGTAAATTTTTTTCCGCCCTCTTTTATTTCATATGGGGGCTAACACTTTTCGAACCAACCTATATATAAAATGTGATGAATGCTTCGTAGCTGGCAGACGGAGTGAGAGCGATAAGCGATACTAATTCACAACCAAGCGGCGCGCGTCGGCGCATTATCATACAACTCTATACGACCGCATGAGTCTGGGCGATGGAATAAAAGTGACAGAGTCAAATGTTTCGTTTACAAGTGATACCAACCAACTAACTAACTGATATCATTTTGATAATGTATTGCTACATGTGTTGTATGAGAAGACCAGCTTCCTCAGGATTTTGATCAGAAATAAGTTAGCTTACAAAGAATATGAGTGGTGTTATTTGACTGTGTAGCTCGGATTCGGGCGCCCATGCTCCGACAGTTCTAAACTTCGACATCAGTGCGAGCTCGTGAGTCGTGCAACTATATACCAGACAACGGTTCAACTTTAGATCGTTTCTTAACAAACACAGAACTATATATAATATTCCATCGCCTCTTTACGTATTACATTTCAATTATATCATCATATAAAGTAAAAACAAATTGATGTCAAAAATCAAAGTATAACAATTGTACTAAGTTAAAATGTTACGAGATAATATTTCTTTTAAATATTGCCACGAGCTAGAATGAATTTTACAAAAATATACATACTGTACAAATAGTTGAGCGACTCAATGCATGCACTGGTCAACCCTTACTAATTACGTGGTGCGGAGAGCGCGCGCGCTCGCCCCTCTCCACCCCACCCACACACACAGTACAGTACAGCTACAGTACACCTTGTGGAGAGATAGTAGAGCGAGTGCACGCGCAACCCACCCGCTCTAAGGAGAGCACTAACACTAACTCGTTGATAGAGACTTAAACTACGCTACGGGATAGTCCAGCACGACTCGACTCCACCCGACTCCACCCGCCCCTACCACTATATCGACCTAAACTTTATGCACCCGATAGGAAAATCAAAAGTCACCCGAACGGTTGGGTGCGAGCGGCCTCGCGGCCATATCGCGCGGATTAAGTACACGGGTAGAGATTATTAAAGATAATAAATATAACGTGACGAGACAGACTCGACGACCTCTCGACGTCGTCGCAGGATGAGTCTTATTCGAGAGAAATAAACTGTCAAAATACGATTAAACCTCGACGCGAGCGGTTGCGTAAATGTAGCTCATTTTTCTGACGAATATTTTATAAAATTGTACTTAATATTGTACGAGTGAAGGCTGACGTTTCCGACGACCGCTCGTCGTCGAAGAGACGATCACAAACTATTCGAGAAGTGAACCCCTCGCGAGTAGGCACGGTGACGTCACTAATGTCATGGTGAGACACGAGGCAGTGATAGCGGTGGTGACGTCACCGGCCGCTCCGCGGGTGCTCTAGCACCGGACTATGACAGTGACAGCGTGTGAATAGGCCTTTATTTCGTTTGGTACGGTCGAGCGGTGGCGGTCGAAATACTGAAATGTTAATATTTTAACGTCTTTTGGGCATAGTTTGCAAAGGCATACTCTACACAAATATCGTGTTAAATATTGATAAAAGAAACTGTTTCTTTTTCAGTTCCTCTAATTGTAAAACTTATATTTATTGACTTACATATAAATAAAAATAAATAAGTACAATGTTATTAAACGTTTTGATAGAAAGGTAACTTGCTCTCACAGCTTCCGACAGCCACCGGCGACGCGCGATATAATAACAAAACGAACCAGATTTACATACAGTATACACATAATACGAACTCGTTAATGTACAAAAAAAGGAAAATATAGGAATAGCAATATTGTTTTATAGTTTAAATAAAAAATATAATATCAAAAAAGCGTAATAAAGCACTCATTATGTACAAAGGCATTGTTATTGTGAACGCACAAGACTTGTGTCTGCCGCCTTACGGTCGCTCGAGGCGCCACTCACAAACACCAATACCTATTATTTAAGACCACAAGATCCACTACATACAAACAAACATTCTAATACATACATACATACATGCACGCACATACACATGTAAATATGGTGTGCTTGTGAACATATATATGGAGCACTTATAGGCAGTGGACCAACTGGTCTCCTCTATTTATTGTAAATACAGAAGATAGAATGAACGAAACCAAGCGTCCACAAATACGTTAATGTTTTATATATAAAAACAACAAGGTATACGTTGTGTATAGTGGTGAGATCATCTGACTGTTTAAACATTTACTGAGGAAATTTGACTTCGGCCATTCCTACTTATTTTATTCATCAACACGAAAGATTTCATTAAAAATATTTTATTATATTAATTTACCTAACATTGACAAAATGGATACCAATTTCTCCTACATTTATATAGGAAAGTATAAAATTTCCAAATAATAAATACATGATTTGTAATAAATTAATTTGTGAGTGACGTCACAAGTCGCAAACTCAAAACAATTGATAACTCAGTAACACTAAAACACAGCGGCGCGACGCAACCGCAATAATAAATATAAAATAATAAATCTTAAGCAATCTTAAATACCCTGTTGATTTCATTTTTTAAAATTATAATTTTTCCCCTTGTGAAATACGAAAAAATAAAATAAAGTAGAGCGCATTAGATACTGCAGCGGCACGGCGCGGCACGGCACGGAGCGGCGCGACCACTCAGTACAAGTACCACAATCATTATAAAATTATCACTTTTAATATGAACATATGGTACATTTTAGGTGTGCTCGCTTCCATTTCAAAATTGAATAAAATCAATTGAATAAATATAATTGAGATTGCTATACGTAATGTATAAAAGCGGATACAGTACAGAGAGCCGCACGGCAGCGCGCAGCTACAGTATATTGTAGTACAGTACAGTACAGTACGGTACAGTAAAGACGCGACTCGCGATCTCGCAACACCTCATCCCCACCCTATCATTATAAATTCTTCCGAGTAAACCTATCATTAACGTATATGTCTTTATTACGTATGTTTTTTCGTTTTTATTTAACTTACATTTAAAACTTTTGACGTTTGTGCAATGAAAATGTTTTAATTAAGAACTTTTGTACAAGAGTTTCGAAACCTCCCCGATGTAATCCGACCTACCGACAGTAGAATAGGAATTCACAC
The DNA here is from genome assembly GCA_951361185.1 of Ochropacha duplaris. Classification (NCBI taxonomy): domain Eukaryota; kingdom Metazoa; phylum Arthropoda; class Insecta; order Lepidoptera; family Drepanidae; genus Ochropacha; species Ochropacha duplaris. The sequence continues at coordinate 169,593 of OX592715.1, read as the reverse complement.
GACCTTCATACTTAATATACCATCAAAATTGTAAAATAAAACTTCAACAACGTACTAAAGACTTAATGAATTATAAGACTTATAGTAGTTAATATAAGGGCCACAGTCGCGCGGCGATTATTGTAAACAAGGAAACGATTGAACCCATCAGCAGTCAGCACCCTATGTAAACTTCATTATGCGTCGGTTTAACTTTAAATAAAACCTATAAGAGGGTATATGTATTGTATAACCAGACAAACTGTACAACAAACAAACAAATGGTCGTTCGACTAAATGATAAATAAGTACGCAGATGCGATACAACCGCCCACAACTTATTATTATTGTTATTTAAGTACAATTAATTTATTGCAATTTGACTCCACCATGAAAATAAATAATGTTGCAAGTATAACACATATTGCCACATCTGTACATTCTTGTATTTATTATTTAGTCTTACGAAGTAGCCTTACAATAAGATGGCGTGTGTATAATAAAAATATAGGTTACAATATTATGTAAAATTATGCTATTCACTAGCGATCCGAAGCTAATGTAACTGATCGGGTAACGTTTAGTAAAATGCACGGTGTCCATGGCAGGAGCGCGGTCAATGACCCCCGCCGGCTCCCGACCGGCGCACCACCAGCGCGAGTAGCGCGAGTAGCGCTAGTAGCGCCAGTCTCGCAACTACATTCATCATTGAGCTATCCACTACACAATACTTCACATCACATCACATCATATCCGACACCAACTAGCGTTCGTGCCGACGCGAAGGTCAATGACCGCGACGGCAAAATGGCCGCCCCATTGCGACAATAAAATTATTATAAAATACTAAACACGAATTATAAATAGCGTCACAAAAACCATGTAACGATGATGTAACTAAAATGTAAAATAAAAAAGTATACATTATACATTCATAGGCCGTTCTCGTGACTTAGACAAAATATATATTTATTTAATTTTTAATGATTACTTTTATTCGAGCTATTTGTGTGGGAGCGAGGGGGCGGCGTGCGAGACAACATTTTCCTCTCAATTTGACTAGCCGACACGAATTAGTAAGTGACTAGAACGCGAAACACTTCATTGGCAAGACTTCTAATATCAAAACAGGGCGCCGCTCGGTCGCCGGGCCCGACTCGACCCGACGCGACCCGACCGGCCGCGGCGCCACTAGCGAACACAGTATATTTTTCGTATGGCAATCACGATGGCCACTATCGTTAGACAACACGTAGATCACAGACACTCCGAATAAATTAAGTACGACACTTCGCCACCGCCCCGAGCCACAGTGACAGGTGGGCGGCCCCCCTCCCTACCTCTAACTAGTACAGTACAGAGTAAACTTAACCGCCAACTACACAGCGACACTAGTCACTAGCGAGCCGACCTCACTAGCGAGCGATCACACAGTATAAATACTAAACGAAAACACATGTGATGGACCGAAACACAAAATAGATACAATATTTACAAATAAACCGCTACAAATTAAGCTCATCAGTTCGACGAAACGATTAAATTACATCACTAACGATTTACAAAAAAATGTTTTGCCACGTAACCCCGGCTCAGTCCAATTGGCTACTTAGTCTATGTGTGGTGGCAGCCGGTCTGGTTCCGGTTCCGGCTCCGGCTCCGGCTCGTACGACGTCGCTATATACAGAGTGTGCGCGCACTAACAGAACCCGCCGAACCCGACTGAGGGCACAGAGGGCACGGAGGGCACGGGCGGCACGCCCACGCCGCCCCCGTGCGAGTGCGAGTGTGAGTGCGAGTGAGAGTGCGAATGGGAGTGCTCGCCGTTCTTGTGCAGGTCGATCAGAGGTGGCGCCGACAGGTAGTGTGCCTGGAATATACAAATACAACAATAATCAAATAAAACATTACGCACTGTTCACATATTATATCACTTTATTCGTCTCCACTGTAGGGGCACGAGTCGAGTAGTGGATTCAAGTAGTATTGCGTAGGAACCGATCAGTTGTAACTTTGATCTTGGTAACTTTGATGCAGATAATCGTTTTAAAAATAACATTGCATTTTCGATGGAACTCTTTAACCTTTAGAATAGTAAAAGGAATAAGAAATATGTCTTATAAAACTTGAATAAATTAAGTACGACACAGTAAATCGACATTTATGAGTAATCATAATACAAAAATGACAAAACCAGTTCCATATTCAGGTAAGTATCGGTGGTGTGTGGTGTATGGTACCTGTTGATGGTGTGCGGGCGGCGGCGCGTACCCGTTGTAGTAGGGCGTGTTGTAGGGCGCGTAGCCCGGGGGCACGGCGGCCGGGTACCCGTACTGCCACTGCACGTCGGACAGGTAGCCCGGCGTGGGCCGCATCACCGCCGCCGCCGCCGCCGCCGCGCCGCCCACCCACCCGCCGCCCACGCCCACACCCACGCCCACGCCCACGCCGTACCCAACGAACGGACCGCCGTACCTGCACCACAAGTTACATAAAGTTACTATAACAAATAAAATATAAATAAATATATAGACATTGGCTGATCCGCATGCCTGTTTATCAGAATTTGACATAAAATAATCTATTATCAATTTTATAATTTAAACCTGGGGTGGAATTCAAATTATTTATCTCTATATAAAATTAACCATCGTCATCAATAATTTGTTATTGACATGACATTCAGAAAATTTAATAATTTTTTTTGTTAGATAGAATATCTAAATAAAAGTCAGTATGTGAATAGCAATTACAAGTGCTGCATTATTTGTGTCTCCTGAACTTCTATAGTGACCTCATCTAGTCGGTAATCATTCCAGAATTTATAACTCGAGAAAATAATTAAAACTCAATAGCACTGACCCATTGTTCCCGTATGCGGCGCCACCATACGCCCCGTAGGGTCCGTAGAGTGCAGGCGCGTACTCGGGCAGCGAGGGCACGGGCGCGGGGGCTGGAGCATCGCCCCCCGCTCCGGGCACCGCGCCCCCCGCGCCGCCCCCACCGCCGGCCACTCCCCCGCCACCGCCGCCGCCACCCCCGGGGCCCTCCGCTATCGACGGGATCTGGTCCACCAGGGACTCCAGCCCCGAGAGGGATTTGGACGCTACGTCCTGAGATTTCGTTTTCACTTGACCGGCGTACTCCCCCGGGGACCCTGATGAGGATAACGAGTATATTTTAGATATGCCGCAAGTATTGTTACTAGTTAACTCGATAGCAAAGCTTATATATAGTGCCATCCACGAAGACGCGTAATCCCTTACAGTGCAAGTGTACATCATTTCGCTAGTGTTGTAAAGTTGTCGATATGTACATATTTACAACAACTGCAACGCACTACTTAGGGCGCGTCTTGGTGGATGGCACTATCTGTATGTTAGTGTAAGTACTTATAACAAATGTATGAAATGCTATAGTTACCGGGGTGTTGATGCGGTGTGTGCGGCGTGTGCGGGGTGTGCGGGGTGTGCGGGGTGTGCGGCGCCAGGTCCGGCGCACGGAACGAGCCCAGCGGGGAGAACGACGACTCCGCACCCTCGCCGGGGCTCGACCTGCACATGGCACACACTCGTACATCGTTCATACACTCGTTTTATTAATACAAGTCTATCCATCAATTATGTCACAACATTTGTCATTTGTGAGACCCCCTGCCTAGCGTGGCGTCACATAATTTTTCCATCTAAGAATTATATAATGAAAACAGTCGATTCGAAATTATTAGGTTTTTTCCCCTTTACGTGAGACGTAATTTATGGATGGCCCCTACTACAGTCATATGTAATGTTGACAGAAAACAACGAACTGTAGCTATTTATATGCATACTACTGAATGAAAGACATCAACTGGCACTGTTACACCGGAAACTATTATCATTGTGATCAATATTTTTCATGCCCCAAACAAACTGTTTAAATCTAATATATAGTAGACAATTTTGAACTGACCTGTTAAAATTGCTAGGATACATGGAGGGATGCTGATGGAGCTGGTCTAACCGAGGACTGTCGTCCACGTCGTTGCCTGACACGTCTGTGAACAGGTACTCATTATTATTACTTACCATTTTAAACATTAATAAATAAATGTAACTACCATGGAATATGTCCGACAAAATATTGTTACTTTAGCTTGCACTCCGCGTTCTTACCCGCGTTTCTTAGGTTATGATCGCCTAACAAACATTAACACATTATTCCTAAAAATGACCTGTTATTGGCGGTAGTTTTATGTTTTTAGTTACATTGTTTATTTTTTTATAAAAGCTGTTGGTCTCTATAAAAAAAAAGATTTCGTTTTTTTTTCAATAGTTGGTATTACTTTCATACAGACTTTCATAAAGTTTCATATAGAATTACTGCATTTTTTTTAGATATGTAACCACTTAGAAATAAAGTGTTGGCCACAACATAAATTATGTTGCTACTAGGTTTGCATCGAGTATAACATACCCTGCTCCTGTCTGTAGTGGTAGTGGTCCTGCTTGTCCTGCGGCTGCGGACTGTCGTGCGGGTGCGGGTGCGGATGCGGATGCGACAGTTGCGGATGCGAGTGCGGGTGTGAGTGCGGGTGCGAGTGCGGGTGCGGATGCTGGTGCTGGTGCGGCAGGGAGTGGTAGAGGGGCCGCTCGCCCTCGTAGGTAGCACCGAACGAACTCGCGCCCACGCCTGCCGGGGACATCTCGCTGCCGTTCGACGTCTGTATACAAGACACACAACACACATTACTCTGTGATACACCTTTGTCGCGTAGTTATCGTAGGCTTCTGAAGGCACGGGGGTATGGCTTTCAGCCTAACCTAACTTTTATAGTATGTTCACCTCTCTCTTTGCCAGTAACAGTCGAATGCCGCCGGTAGCAGTTGTTAAAATGTAGTCAAGAATAATATGTCACATGACACCAACGTAGGGTAGAAGATCCATAATTATATTGAGCACTTAGATATTCTGCTGTTATCTCCGATATTTGCTGCTGTCTTCTTGTTAAACATTTGAAAAAAAAGCCAATATGGTCCAAAAATATTTAAAAAATGTAACCTTGCTGAGTTTCTTGCCGGTTCTTCTCAGTTGAAGGCTGACGTCCGAACCGCTGGTAAATTCTGTAATTCGACCTCCATAAGTGCCCTTCTAGGGCCTAAACTAAATAAATGGTTTTGACTTTGCTGAATGCATAATTTTCCACTACAGCTAGTCCCTCGGCGCTTGCACCTAATGACGGACAGTTACATCGATCTTGATACTTGGTTGTAACGTTCATAAGTGCCTTACCTACCAGGGCCCAAACTGAATAAATGAGTTTTGATTAGTATACCTTGTTGTAGTCTGAGAGCGAGGAGTTGCTGTTGCTGCCGGGGTGCATGTCGGTGCTGCCCATGGGGCTGGTGTCCCTGGGCGGCTCGAAGTCTAGTCCCTGCAGCGGCGGGGACGGCGCCGGGGACGAGATGGCCGCGCCGATCTCACTAGACAACTCGCCGCCGAACCCGCTCGTGCCGCCGGCCTGGACAACACGCACACAATACTTAAAACTGTACAAGGCGGGGCCTTTGATTGTGTGGATACTCGAAGGTCCGAACTTGGGTTATCGATGAGGATTCACGTCAATATTATTTATGCTATACATTTTGCGCAATTGTACTGTATCGATAGGCAGTTCATACATCGATTATAACCAGATTAAATTAAGTTTTATGTACAATGTACCTAGGTACCCGGTCACCTTAATGTTCATAGGTGATGAAATAGAAGTGATGACCATGATAGTTCAGTGATAGTGACGTCGGACGCCGATTGAGCTTTCTGTGAAGGAAAACATCGTGAGGAACCAACAGCACGATGGTAGGGTACTTACATAAACTACTTTGTGTTTTGTAAATACATACATAGATAATAACACCCAGACTCAGGACAAACAGACATGTTCATGCACACAAATGTCTGTCCTGCATGGGAATCGAACCCACGACCTGCGGCGTGATAGATAGTGTTAACCAACCACGCTAACCGGCAAGTCATGGCGTGTGTAACATACCTGGTTGGTATAGTGATGCGAGTCGGTGTAGGTGGGTGTGCGCGGCGCGGGCGCGGGGGGCGCCGAGGGGGGCGCGGGGGACGAGTGGTGCGAGTAGGGCGTGTGCGCCGGCGAGGGGGTGTAGCTGTGCAGCCCGCCCGCCGGGGACGCCGCGGGGAAGGGGGTCGTGTTGCCGCCCGCGCCGCCGCCGCCCCCGCCCCCGCCCGCAGGCGCAGGGGACCGCGAGTACGGCCGGGACTGCGTCTGTGGACACATATGTGTATTTCACACAAGTTAATAAATACATAAAACAATAATAAAAGGCAGGCGCGTCATCTGATGGTAAATGAATACAGTTGCCTATAGACTTTAGTAATACCAACTGGAACACAATGCTGCAACCTACAATGCCTTAAAGGCAACTAACTAGCTTACAAGTGCCACTGCCAGAACACACCAAATAGTGCTTGGTTTCCTCACGATGTTTTCCTTCACCGAAATATCAAGCTCATTGTAGAATTAGAACCCACGACCTTCGCTGCGGTATCCAACGTTACTGCCATCCTTCCTCATTTGTTTATGCGACTCCGAATCATCCTTGCTTTCAATGGAGATCGGCATTAATCATAATTGAAGTTGGATAAAACATGTTGGTATCACTGACCTGTGGAGCTGGCGACCTGGAGTATGGATGCTGAAGGTGAGGGTGCGGGGACTGAGAGAACCGTGTCTGTGGGCCGGGACTCTGTTGCTGGAAATATAACTAATGTTATAAACGATATAGTACAAGCTGGTGGTTTTATGACATTGACACATGACGAGGCCAAGGGCACTTATGATGGTCAAAACGACTCAAGCTACCGATTCGGAAGTCAGCCTTCAACTGTGAAGTATTCGCAAGAAACTAGTGACGTAAGTGTTAGAATAATATATGCATGAAGTGGTACCTGCGGCTGGTGTTGATAGGACGCGGGACTGTGCGCGTACAGCGGGGAGCGCGCGTTGAAGGCGCGGCCCGCGGGGGACGAGTACCCACCCGGGGGGCCCGCTCCTGGAGGCCCCCCGCCTGGGGCTCCTGCCGGCCCGGCCCCCGGCCCCAACACGCCGCCCAGCGCGCTGCCGGCCCGCGGCGGGGACGGCGCTGAGAACCCGGCGGGACTCGACGGGTACTGTCGACACACAGGTCAATATTAACAAGTCATACTATGTGACATTACAAGGCCTCCTCCCTCGCTCAAACTTTACAGCTTGGCGTGTCCTCCACGACACTTGACACGTGACAGAGCGCTGTTGTAAGCCAAAGTGAGCGCTTGAACTCACGGTGCAATCTACTATTCTGTTAGTTCGTTCGTACATATGTTAATTTAGTGGAAATGGAAAACATGTTGGGTCAACCGTCGACCACACCTAGTGTGAGATAAGGCCAAGCAAAAGAAGAAAGAAGTTTGGTAGGTACCTGTGGTTGCGGCGTGCCGGCGGGTCGTCCGGGGCCGGGCGAGTACCCCTGGCTGCGGGGCGAAGCGTACACGGCGCGCGGGGAAGCTGCGTACCCCGCCCCGGCCCCGCCACTCCCACCCGGGGACAGGTATCCCCGCCCCATGGGGAGCCCGCCCGACCCCGGCCCCGCGACACCCACCTCCAACGGAGACTCCATACCTGCACACAAATATATCGATACTATCATACCGAAATAATGATAAGGGTAATATCGAATCGTACGAATGCTTGCGGTGAAGGAAAACATCGTGAGGCCGACGAACCATTGCACGGTGGTAGGGTACTTTGTTTGTACTACCCGACTGGCTGAAAATCCTTCAAGTTGAAAATCTGTCGCCAAGTATCGATCGGTGTGTTCCGACAGCTGCACTTCGGCCACATAATCACTTACCATAATGACATTGCGGTAAAATAAAAGATTATCCAAAAAGTAAGTAGGATTGGATATGTTGGCTCTGGTTTTATGTTGTGACAATTGCAAATGAGACATCATTCGACAGCTTTGATATTTTTTCAAATACTTGAATAAGGAGATCCATATGATTTATCAAAGTTTAGTTAAAGCTAAGTACTCCTCCTGGTATATCCCTCCAGTGCCCTTCACTAGAATCGATCTAGCGAGAACCGACAGATGAGAGAGATGATATAGAGAGAGACCCGTCGTGCGTCACGTATATACGTGATACTGACCAGGGTTCCCCTGCTGCGACTGGAAGTATGGCGCGGCGTCGTTGGTGAGCTGGTGCTGCTGGTGCGGGTGTTGGTGCGGGTGCGGGTAGAGGCCGAGCGGCGAGGGCAGCTGCGGGTAGTCGGACGCGGGCGGCAGGTACTGGTGCGGCAACGCGTGCGGGTGCTGGTGAGGGTGCGGCTGCGGCTGCGACTGCGGCATGCCGTGTGAGTGGCCCAGCTGCTCATGCGGGAGAGACTGCATCGAGGTCAGCGACGGCTGCAGCATTGTGTTCGCCTGGAATATAACAACACATTCTAACGTTTGCTTTCTATATTTCCAGTAATTGAGAGTACCAGAACACATGGTAGGTACACCAGGAGATGAATCGACCAAAAGGCTGGTTCAATCAGCGATTGTACTAGACGGGCAGACTTACACTTTCTGACGCTACAAAGAAGACATTTATGAGTGTTAGAAAATTATCTCTACATTAAAAAATATATTCTTAAGTTTAGACAAAAATATCAAAATATACAACATGTAATATGAAGGACTTGAAGGATATGTGTGTATGGAATAGAGAATCACCTGTGAAAATATAGAACTGAAAAACACATATTTTTTCTGATATCATTAAAAAATCATCAGGAAATACAAAATTAACATAAAACAATATAGGTTACAATAAAATTCTCAATTTACCTGTTGTTGTTGTTGTTGTTGCTGCTGCTGCTGCTGCTGTTGTTGTTGCTGCTGCTGCTGCTGCAGTAGGAACTGCTGGTCCTCGGGTCGTATCTTCTTGGGGCGTCCACGCTTCTTCTTGGGCGGCTGGTCCCCAGCGGGGTCAAGTGAGGGGGCTGCGCGCGGCTGGCGAGGGGCCCGCGGGGTGGGAGGGGCCGTTTCGCCGTTCTCTAGCTTCACCTGTACAAACAATAAACACGTTAAACATACTACTAGCAACAGGGATGGTGACCGACATATCTTCTTTTATTAAATGTCAAAACGATAGTTTAATATGTGAAATGTGACCTTGTGATTTTATAAATATAAACCACTAGCTATCCCCCGCGGTTTCACCCGCGTTCCCATGGGATTTTATCTTTTCCCAGGACAAAATATAGCCTTGTTCATTAGGGATAATGTAGCTTTCTAATGATGAAAGAATTTTTCAAATCGGTCCAGTAGTTTCAGAGCCTATTCAATGCAAACAAACAATCAAATATTTCCTCATTATAATATTAGCATAGACAAAAAATGTCGATTGGAAATTCAAAATCATCAGAAAGATGGATTTACACATTCACATTATAACACGGTCGATGTTTTTGAGTGTTTACAGCAGTGGAAGTCTTCCGGCTGATATGATGATGTCTGTCTGACTGTCCAAATGTGGTGTGCCACCGTGCTACACTTAAAATTGCGACTTGTATATGTGTACGTATGGCTGATATTGGATTGGTTTTGAAAAACATCTATAACATTCTAGAATGAAACTACATCACCAATTATTTTTAATTTGAAACAAAGATAATTTACATGCCAAAAATACTCATCCTGCATTACAAGAACGTAACAAGACATTTGAGAGACTTTTTAGCTAATTATATTAAATCCTTGTTTATGAAGCCATCGCAAATAACAAAAGTAGTGGTTCAATCTAATCTAATTCTAGCAATGTTTCTAGGTCGAGGTTGCTTAAAAACTATTATTATAAAACAAAATGCACTGTTTCAATTTAAAAATAATCAAGTATGTGTAACAATCTTTGTTGAAAATACAAGAGTGTACATACCTTCTTAGGGCGTCCTCGTTTTTTCTTGAGTGGTACCTCGGTGCCGTCCTCCAGGATAATGGTATCGCCAGGCTCCGGCTCCATGGTCAGTCTGCAAGGGAACTGCGTTAGTGGAGCGCGGGGGGCCGGTAGCCGGGGGGACCAGGGGACTGTGGTGACGAGGGGCCGCCACATGCTCTGCTTGCCATTGGGTTTGAGAGGTTATACCCAGTTTGGGAACCGAATGCTTACAATGTTGTGGTAGCCTAACTGAAGGATGCAAAATCAGTGATAGGTACCGGTTCCGAATTTTGCCAAAAAACGCGAGAAGAGACAAATGTGTACTTACAATTTAGATGCCAAAAAAGCAGACGCTACTGTCGCTCCCGTATCGGACTGAACAATAACTATAAAGCCTGCCACATGGATTCTGTTTGGATTTAAATAAGATGTAAAGGCCTTTGTATATTCTTACAATTTTATTGTATTTAGAGACGTCGGTTTGTTTATATACCACAAGTGAAAACCGGGCAGGCGTGTCTGTCCAGGTGTACTACCCGTACTGTCGCCTATAGACATTAACAATAAATGTCCCAGAATATTTATTTATTCCGTTCTCTGAATTCAGCATACCTAAGGATCGTAGTGATGCCCAAAACGTCGTGGGTTCGAATCCAATCAATGAGCTTGAGCTCTCGGTGAAGGAAAACATCATGAGGACACCATAGCACGGTGGTCGAGTACTTTGTAATACTCGACTGGCTAGGTGAATTCTCTTCGTCCCATAGCTATTCACCATGAATTACACGTATGTAATGTCTTAAATATCTGCCATGTTTTTTTCGCCAACACAGCATCGACAATCCGGCCTTTAGCCATAAACAGTTAGTTCTTTGAGACATATAGTATAGAGGGAGGAACCTCCCAAACCTTTGCAAGCAAGCATAGAGCACATGCTACAGTACTGTACCCCACGTCGCAGTCGCGAGGACTCGCTAATCGGGTCGTGTCGTTTCGTGTCGTGTCCGGAACTGAGACGGCCATACTTTGGGAAGCGACGCGCGAACACCGGTGAACCTCATGACGCGCTTTATAAAACTAACTGTCGCCTTGATTGTACATTTTATGCGCGAGTTTTACTTGGAAAGAGTTGTTTATTATCCGATAAAAAAAGACTACCATGAAACTAAGAGTGTTCATTAAATGATAGATTGAGACGAAAGTTAATAATATACGAAGATTTTACGGTGAGAACTATCTCTTCGATAATATTTTAGATTTCTTATGTGACAATTATAACAATGTACAATACATACTCATACATACTTTCATAGTAAACATGACTCGGTTCCAACGCTCAATATTAACAAATAAATATGCTTTGAGTAAGTTTATAGTGAAACTTGGACATACAAAAAGTCGCGAAGAGCAACAATTAATTGGATAAAGCGTCGTGCCGGTGGTAGTACGCTAGTATAGATTGTGCCATCCATCAAGACGCACCCCACTCTTTTTCCCAAATTCTTTACAGTGCAAGTGTGCATCCTTTCGCTAGTGTTGTAGTGCTGCATATCGACATATAAATATCGATGTATACATATAGACAGCACTATAATACTAGGAAAACGATGCGCACTTGCTAAATTTGCGAAGTGATTGAGTTTTTCGAATAATATCGGTAGTGTTATGTCCAATAAATATCAATCTAAGTGCACAAGTGAAATTAAATGAAAGCGTGTATCGTGACATTTCAGGTTGTTTAAAAGTCCATGAAAAGTTTCACTAAAACCTGACCGGACTTGTGCAGTCTAAGACTAGACTTTACTGAGAATGTAACAATATAACGTGACTATAATATAAAAGAACAATATTTAAAATAAAGAAATGGATTAAAGGTTTAGACACCAAGCCAAAAACCTTTTTTAAAAAATGCACACTTGTACAGTAAGGAATTAGGGAAAACCGTGGGTCGCGTGTTTGTGGCTGGCACTATCTATGGTCATTGGTCTTGTATTCTCGAAATGTGTCGTCTCGTGTGTTCCGGCGCGTGGTGGTGTATTGGTCACCTGTCAGTCGTCGGCCGGTACCTGCGTATCTCGAGCTCCTCCTGCGGTCGGCGGCCGGTGGTGTCGGGGAACACGAGCTCCCCCTCCTCGACGTGCGCCACCAGACCGTTCAGGTAGTCGCGGAACTTCTTGAGCGCCGCGTAGAAGGGCACCTTGTCCGCCGCACGGGGCAGCTGGGCACACCGCGCTGACGACGACGGCATCACCCACATGAACTGGACACAACACAACAACATCTATTGATACGATTGGCTTGCCTCTCGCTTTCCTGCAATCTATGGGAGTGATTTCGTGAGAAGGGTCGGTAGATGCCACCTGGTAGAGTTGGCTGTCAAATAGGGAAATTTCTTCTATTGTAGTGCAGGCAAAGGGTTTTAGCTCACACAGCCTCAAACTCAAAGAGGTTACAAGAGGTAGGTTTTTTTTATACCACAAGTGACCACTAGGCAAATCACCTAATGTGTAGTGGTAGAGTCAATTGTAACGTTCATAAGTGCCTTACCAGGGCCTAAACTGAATATAGACGTTTTGAGTTTGAATGGTATGTGAATACCATCGTCTATTAATTAGCAATACTAGAGGGATTGACAATGTGTTATCGACCTGTTTACAATGTCTTAAAAGCAACTGATTCTCAAGTACAACTACCGGAACACCAACAGATGCTTGGCGTGGCGACAGTTTTTATTGTGATATGTGTATGAAAGTGCTTTGTCATCCAGAAATTGGATGCACAAAGCCAAGGACAGGGAAAGGTGGTAAAGGATGGAGGAGTCTTTTAACCATGGGGGAATCAAGAATAAGATAATTATATTTGTAGGTAATTGTTATGTGGAATAATAAGATACAATAATAATAATGTGTAGGGTAGGTGCTCACAGTGTTAGTGCCGGCGATGGTATCAGGCTGCTTGCCGAAGCAGAAGTCCTTCTTCCCGGAGAACACCTCGTAGATGAGTTTACCGTTGAACACGGCCACCTTGGGTCGGAAGGCCTGCAGCTTCTCGAGCAGCACGGCCGAGCCCTCCTTGATCTCGCGCCGCGTCAGGTCCGCGGAGCCCTTCGTCGCGCGGGACACCATGTTCGTGAACCCGATGCCGAAGTTTAGCAGCTGGAATCACACATCTTATATTGCTACTGTTACTTGTATGACCGCAAGGTTGGTCAGGCCATGGGAAGGTGGGAATATGTTATGAGTGTGCAAGTTTGTTTTTAGATATCAAAATATTTGTTACTCTTTCACGCAAAAACTACTGAATTGATTATAATGAAACTTGGCACACAGGTAGGTAATCTTGAAAATGGTAACACGTTTACCATTCATTATCATTTTTGTATATAATAATACAAAAGTACCTTGTAGTCCTCATCGGCGCTCATCTGTTCCCTGGTGAGTCCGGAGAGGTAGAGACACTTCCAGAAGTGGTTCCCGGGCCCCGCGTAGTGGTGCCCCTTGTACGCCGCGAACAGACCCGGGTTGATGCCGATCTGTACAACAAACACAACCAACTTTATTACACCTTATTTTTTATAAATTTGTAAGAAAAGTGCAGTTGAAAGTTGGCTCGCCGGCGAGCTACATAGCGGTAGGCACTTAAAATGCTGCATTGCGCGAGTGACAAAGACCTACCACTAGTTCAAGATAGTATCAATAAATCAGAAATTAATTCAACGGTTCAGAGGTTCTCAACGGGCAGGATGGCGTGGTTGGTTACAACACCCATCTCGTCACAGGTCGTGGGTTCGATTCCCGTCAAAGACAGACATTTGTGTGCATGAACAAAAAAGTAGTACATCAGTTATCTGGTTTCCACAGCACAAGCAGCTTACGTAGGTTGTAATCAGATGGCCACACACACGATATTTATTTTATTTAAGTAAGGATCTATTAAGTGACAGAGGAATATTAAAATGTAAATAAGGAATTACTGCTATAGTGAATGTGTGACGAAACACATTTTATGGTAATAATGATGTCAAACAAAAGCCGCTTAATTGTACCATATTCAATTTGAATAAATGCAAGCTTTGAACTTTGAACGATACCCATATTTGGCACCATCCATATAACGTTATCATGCAATGGGAATGGTGCAGTGTTGACTGTTCACACAATTTCTATACAGGGTAAATTCATGTTTTCCTAAAATAATGATCATGTTCGAATTTCGAATTATAATGTGTATCCTTTTAGATTTAGATTTAATAAAACGTCATAAAACATCGCGCCGCTCCTTCGTAGATGGAGCGCTCCCTTTCCGTGACACTGAAGCTCCGAACGCGGCAACTCAATATTTCAATGTGTGTATTTTCTAGTGTGCGTGAAAAATTGTGTCGCGACAACTGAATGGTGTCATTTCTTGTAACGAGACTGGACACTCGGTTCGGCTCGGGTACGCTTCGGGTTCGATGTAGGCGTAGTATTTGTTGATGGTATCTAAAGGAGCGGCGCGACGTTTTATTAATCTATGTGTATCGAATAAATTAATATCATAAAGTGGACTCCTATAACTTGGTGCTATTTCAAACAAAACCAATATTCGCGGTTGTGCTAAGCCGCGTCGCTAATACTAAGTCGGCTATTGCATTTTCAGTAATCCGTTACTAATTTATTCGCGGAAACTAGGTTGTTTAGCAATAGATTAAGATGAATTGTTGGAATCTTTTAGGCTTCTTCGTTTGTCAGCCGTGACGGTTCTTTCTAGAATACACCTACCAGGCCTACTTTAGAGATCTACACACCCAGTTTTAAATGAGAATGCCTGCTCATCTCAGAGAAACTACTGCCTGATAAAGCTTCTTTAATTTTCAAATCATATTAACGTAGCCGGGCCGGCCATAGTCATAATCATGAAATTCGCGGGATGTAATTTATGGATGGACCCAAAGTATAATATACTATGCTTGGTTTTCTCCATCGAACCAGTTTTAATAAAACCTGCCAAAGGTTTCGGGGATTCCCCAAACATAGGATCCTAAGTTATTAACACAGAACAAATAAATAAGGTAGAAGAAGCGTACTTAAACAATAGTCTCCAATGAAGTGAAGCATTGTGCACGAAGTTGTGTGCGTGACCTGCACGTACGTTATCTCGCGTGACTCGCGTCGCACAGATACGCTATGTCTACCCTTTTTACTTGGTGTGAGGTTGTTAAGTACAATAGTAGGTAGTAGTGTTGATCATACTCACAATGATGATGTCGAGGTTCTCTGCGAGGTGGTCGGGCAGCGTGCGGCGCGACACCTCCTCCTCGCTCATGCCGTTGAACCGGTCGTGCTTCTTGCGCTCCTTCACCGGCCGACACACTTCCACACCCATACCAACACCCAGCCCCGGCTCGCCTTTCAACTCCATGCTGGACACAAACAAACACATTACTGTATCTTCACCCAGTTGCACTTTACAGCCACTTGCATGATAAGGTGTACAACACATTGACAATCCCTCCTGGTATTGCTAATGTCTATAGGTGACGGTATTCACTTACCATCAGGTGACCCGCCTGCCTGGTTGTCACTTGTTGTATAAAGTTACATGAAATCGTGTATTTTATACTTCGGTGGTGTTATTTATAAAATGAATTGCTGTTCGTTAGTCTCGCTTAAACTAAAAATTTCGATTCGAATAATTCTGTTTTGTTTTGTTCGCAAAAATGTTGAAAAATTTAATAATTCTAAATTGGTCATTTTCTACGGGAATCACCTGATGACAGCGACTGTCATTATTTGTGTGATGGTTTAGATACATAATTGGACCCGGTAGGTGGCGCTGGAATCGGGTTCTAAGTTTTGTTTAAATTTCAGGGAAGACAACGTCTTCCGGACCCACTAGTGTTCAATAAATGAAATGTGTATCGGGGCTTTTCAAATTGTCCCAAAAAGTCCGTTTTAGTTTTAGTGGAAAGCCCACCAATTTCACGAAAACCAGACTTTTACGGACGAGGACTGACTTTTCTGGAAACGAGATTATTATTGTTCTTTTATGTTAAAGCATAAAAGAAGAATAATACTAACATGACATTAGCAGAAATGTCCTAAAAGACGATTGCCAGAAGAAAAAAACCTTCCGAACGCTACCAATCTACTGTTTGCCTTTTGATTTAAGTCTCAGAGGTTTCCTAATACTCTCCTATGATATACAATAATTGCCTCTCCATGTTTTCCTTCGTGAATGTATTCGATTAAGTAGTGATTTTAGTTGCCAATAGATGCAAATAGTTGCCAATAGATGTTACCTAACAATACTTAATACAAAATTAATGATATTAGTTTTAATTAATTGAATATTTTTGGTTGATCTGTAAGGCCCTATTACTCAACACTCCGAAATTAATGAAAAACTTTCATGATACAAATTAATAAATTATCTATGTCGTATCATATTACCTAGGGAAAACTATGGGACTCGTGGGAAATATGAAAAAACGTGACAGCGTGTGTAACAAACACCGCACGCTATTAGTAATACTCGTAAGTGCAATCCAAGTCAATTAAGTATACAGGACGAATGTTTCAAGTGGACGTGGATGACCAACCAAATCTGAAACTATAAAGAATAGCGAAAACTGCTGAAAGGAGTCTCGAGGCCCAATGATGGATAACTAAAACTAAATCATTAGATTTTTCAAAATAATATAAATATTCAAAGCTAGTCTGTGTTTAAGGCGGTGATAGCTCAGTGGCAGGGAGTCGGATACCGCGGCGAAAGTCGCAAAATTCAATCAACTATTGTTGAATTCGAATCCAGAATGTAATGGCACACTGGTTTGTTCCCCGTCATTGGTTGGTTGGTTGGTAAGTAAGTATCGAATAAGATTTTTAAAGTAGGCAACACGAAACAGCGCAGCCGCATAAGACTTCAGTGTCTATCAACGTCCATCTACCCGCCGGTGCCTGTCGCAAGGTCATCACTTTGAAACTGTTCAATCTAGGTCATTGCAATTTGGAACAGTCGAGTCACCGTCAAGCCTGCCGCTGCTCACACATTTTGGAAAGAAGCAAAAACATTAACGGCGTTCTGATTGTTTGTTGAGACTCGTGACGAATCCTCGCGGCTTGCAATTTAAAAAAAATGCCATTTTTGTGAGCCACGTGCTGCAGCGGCGCGGCGCAGCGGCCATTCAGTCTCACGTGAGGTTATTCGCTATCATTAAGATCAATCTACGGAGATAATGAACGTTACATTATTTTGCCCTCGCCGTGCTAGCCAGAATTATTGCGCTTTTTGTATGTAGACATCACGTCTGCTGAGGTAGCTCTCTGTCGTATTATCCGAACTGAATCCCCGATTAACTCGCGTACTTCAATGAATCGGACACAGTTTTATTTCATATTTTACGGCGCGATCATTTCTGATGAAAACTTTCAGACGCCGTACCAAATCGGGTCCGCGCATTGTGGGGTCCTAAACGAGTCGTTCTAAATAATTAGAAAGTGAAAAGCAGCAGCTTTCTGTTTCGACGATTCCACCTTGATCTGATTATTTAGCTCGGATTTTTGGCTAGCGATAGTGCGGGCATCGGTTCCGGTACCGAAATACTCTCGCGACGTAAACATTTGGCGGGTTGTTGTGCGCACGCGCAGCGCGCTCTCCACTATCATCACGCACAACGTGCTCAACACAACATCTGAGCTAATTATCTAGACTTGTCCATGTTCATAACGCTTTCCAGCGCCAGATCTCTCTGAAAACGTTTCATACAGTGCGTGGGACAACGCACCGCACTCCGCTGTGTAGCACGCTCCGGTTTCGTTATCTGCCTCCACTCGACTGCGACTCGAGCCGAGGTGAGGTGATGCATGCCATTAGCGCCGGTCACGCCTTCTCACAGAGGTGACAATGCCGTGCACAAATTGTTCACTAATGGTGTCACTGGAAAGCGTGGAGCGCGTGTTGTGTCCTGAGAGAACGTCAATGCCAAGAGCCGATTGACATCACTTAGCCAAAAGAATCGCAAACCCAACTGAAGCTGAAATTCTCGGTATATCATGTCGGTCGTGCAAACGTATCATTTGTTATAGCAGCGTGGGTGGGTCCTGGCTGACTAGCGAGTGGCGCCGAGGGTGGTTCCGTACGTGTCGTTGGAGTATGTGGGTCGGCTCGGGCTCGGGTCTCGTGGAACGCTAATTCGGGCGCGGGGTCACCGAACGCGACTCGACGCACGCACTAATTGTGTCACCCACCATCCACTGCACCGCAGCGCCATGCGCCACCGAGCCGTCCCTACTCTACGCGGGATGACGGGAATCAAGTGAATGGGACGCTAGCCTAACTATTATTTTAAGAGCTGATGATACCAAAAAGATCTAAGTATTCATTCTAAACCGCGACGGGTGAGTCTATGATAGGTTAGGTATTCAGTATACATAGTTACTAGAGGGCAATCAATACTTTATGGTTTTCATCTTTATATATATAAAAGGATAAGTCCTGACTGACTCCTCAACGCCCAGCCTACCCTTAGACCTAGGAAGCTGATTTTTTTCACAGGTGTTGTTTTTAAGACGCACCGAGGAATAAGAACGGATTTTTCGAAATTCAACCCTTAAGGGGGTAAAAAAGGGGTTGAAAGTTTGTATGAATGTCGGTCATTTTTGAAGCTAGAATCATGAAACTTTGTTTTTAAGCTAACAATAAAAAATAAAGAAACACGTGTTGTAGCGTTTTTTAAATTCCACCCCTGAGGGAGTAAGACGGGGGTTGAAAGTTTGTATGGAATTCTGCCATTTTTGAAGCTCGAAGCATGAAACTGTGTTTTTAAGCTAACAATTAGAAATAAAGTAACACGTGTTTTAACGTTTTCTAAAAATCCACCCCTGAAGGGGTAAAACGGGTGTTCAAAGATGGTATGAAAAATTAATTTTTAAGATGTAGACGGATTTTTTGAAATTCAATCTCTAAATGGGTAAAAAAAGGATATGCGGGTGAAACCGCGGGGCGGAAACTTATAAAGTGAGACAAATGTGTACCAACAAGAGCAGACATTTAATTCATCTCATACAATTTGATATTATTTTGACACTAAGTTCCAATGTTAGGTACTTAGGCTATACAGTTAGGCTATTTCAGAGGCTGTAAAAAATGATTGGCAAGTTATTAAACGCTCTAGGGACATTTGTAATGGCAACATCACGGAAACTATTCAATCTAGACGTTTTTAGTGCCGAGATTAAACGCTAGGCTTTACAAAAACGTTTACACAAAGACGGTGAAACGTGATTTTGACGCTGTTTTTAAGTGAATTTCCCGTTTTGAGTAGAAATCGGTTCCAAGCTTTTGTTGGTCTCTTTGGTAAGTTAGAAAACCGACGAACGACGTTTTTATGAATCATAGATATACCGGAACGAAAATACTTTTTAAAATTGTTAATAATTCAGTAGTCGGAGATAATTAGAGTGGTGGAAGGTGAATTGGTGGCGGCACTTGTTAGTTCTCACTCTCAACGACTCCCTGTCGACGACAAATACTTTACGACACGTGGCGCCTTGTTACTCGTTACCGTTTACCAAAGGTAACTTGGGACGGGAGGCGTTCACTACTCGAACTCGAGCTTTGCACTAAACAAATACAAATATATGATGGATAGTTTTAGTACCCGCCTGCCGCCTGCCGCCTGCCGCCTGCCGCCTGGCTGTAAGTAATATACCTAAACAACTTCAAGATTATATCAACATTTTACGTTTAAAGCATCTGTCTGATGAAGAACGTAAATCATATTGATCAGAGGTTTGAAAATGGATTACAAGTTTTATTTCCTGAACTAAGTTATTTTTAATGAACATAAATTATTCTTGAGTCTGTATTTAAGTTTTAATCCTCACTTAGTGTTAAATAGTGAACAGATGTTTGTCGCAAAGTGTTACCTAGGGTCGTGATCGTGACTACCAACCAACCGACAGACAACCGACATGTAAGTACGTACTGTAGGTACAGTACAGTACAGTACGTACAGGTACAACATCTTTTAACGACATTGCGCCAGTGGTCCTTGTGCCTCGAGACCCGCATTGCGTTCAAGTCGGATTTCCTAATGTGTTTGTGTTGTGTACCTACCTACCTACCTACCTACCTACCTACCTACCTACCTACCTACCTACCTACCTACCTACGTAGCAAGCTATACGTAACATCTAGTCGCTGCGCCACCTATGGAATAGTTTTCTTTAACTTGTATGGGAACAGAGCTGGAATGTACCTAGTATGTAAGTAAATAACTTACCCATTTTCATCTTTAATCTTCTTCTTCCTGCCCCTCTTCTTGGGCTGCGTGAGCATCATCTGCTGCTGGTGCATCATGTGCGGGTGCTGGTGGTCGTGGTGCTGCAGGTGCGGCGCCAGCGAGTGGTGCTGCCCGCCTAGCATGCCCACCATGGGGTCCTCCTCCACGAAGCTGTAGGGGTCGTCGCACTCGCGCTTGATGCCGTTGTACATGTCCTCGTCGCGCTTGAGCGGCTGGTACGGGAGGGGGTGCGAGTGGGGGTGGGAGTGGGGGTGTGGCAGCGCGTGCGGCGCGTACTGATGGTGCTGGCTCATGTCGTAGGGCGCGCTCTCCCGCTTGAACGAGTACGGGTCGTTGGAGAACTTGGGGAAGGAGAAGTGCTGGTACTGCGGCTCCGGCTGGTGCGCGAGCGGCGGGGGCGCGGGCGCGGGTGCGGGCGGCTCGAAGTGTCTGTAGGGGTCGGGGTCGTGCTCGTGCTCCGGGTCGTGATCGTCGCGCTCTTGCTCTTGGTCCGGGTCCGGGTCCGGGTCGGGCTCGTGGTCGGGCTCGGGCTCGTGGTCGGGCTCGTGGTCAGGCTCGTGGTCAGGCTCTGGGTAGCGCAGCAGCGGCTGGTAGACGGGGTCGGGCGGCGGCGAGGGCCCGGCCGGCGGCGGCGGGGAGCCCTCGGCGCTGGAGGGCTTGCGCCGCGCCGCCTCGCCGCTGTTGCTCGTCTCGTACCCGTCGTCTTGGTTCTCTGTCGGCTTCGGCTTATCATCGCCCTCCTCCCTGCAATGCAAACCAACAGATACTTCGTCACTTACCTATACATACTAGTAACATTTATTGTGTACATATGAAGGATAGTATTTGGGTCCCCTAGCGCGTCATCGTCTGTTGTTTCTCGCTTGGTGATGGTGACCAGTCCGCGATAGCGACTCAGCGTGGATATCGAGCCGCCCGTTTCGACGTAGGTAAATTATTAAAAGGAAAATTATAAATAAAACAACATATCGTATTTTAATTTATTCTGCGTTAATTTAAATAGAACATCACATCGAACTCGCACTTTAAATGTATTTTGTAGATTCCATCCGTAGATGGCAGGTGGCAGGATTGTCAGCTCAGGTGCAGTGCAGTCACGGCACCGGGCAGTGGGCACATAAGCCCAAGTAGGTATAATTAATAAGTATCGTAATGAGACGATGCTTGCTGCACATCACATATAACGTAACACCGATCTATATCCACTATGTTAGAGTGGCTCACGCCAAGTGTTTGCTCATCTCTCGATAACTCTCTAATTCCTATGATTACTTGTCTATGTATATATTGTAGGTACTCATAAAGTGATGCTGTACGCTGTACTCATGCGGCTCACAGTCACACACAACCCCTCATCATGGTCTCGCCAACTGTTATCAATCATTTTAACTTAATATTATAATTATGTCTCTCGCAACGTCGCAACCTTGACTGGGAATTTCTAGACCTCATCATAGACGGAAGACAACTAAACCACTTAAGATTTGCGGACGATCTGGTCTTACTAGAAGAAAATCTAAAGGCACTTGATAAGATGATCCAAACTCTAAATACTGAGAGCTCTAAAGTGGGTTTAAAAATGAACATTACCAAAACCAAACTGATGACCAACTCGAAAACCCATTGAAATTGAATGTCGAGGAATATTGCTACTTGGGACAGATCATCTCCCCTAAAGACCAAATAACCAAGGAAATAAATAAGAGAATTGCTAATGGGTGGAAAAGATACTGGTCTCTAAAGGAAATTGTAAAATCTAAAGACCACAATATGGCAACGAAAAGAAAAGTATTCAATGCTTGTATGCTTCCATGCATCACCTACGGCTGCGAAACATGGTCCCTTACAAAATACCATTGAGACAAACTAGGAAAGTGCCAGAGAGGTATGGAACGAAGCATGACAGGGACAAGTAGGAAATATAGAAATAGCGATGTGCAGTTTTTTTTTTTTTATGTAATTTCGTGAGGAAACCACAGCACGGTGGTAGGGTACTTTGTAGTACTCGACTGGGTGGCTACCACCCTCAAGTTGAAAATCTGTCGCCAAGCACCTGTTGGTGTGTTCCGACAATTGCACTTGAGAGCCAGTTCGCCTTTAAGGCATTGTAATAAGGTGTACAACACATTAGCAATCTCCTGGTATTGCCAATGTCTATAGGCGACGGTTGTCACTTACCATCAGGTGACCCGCCGTAAATAGCACGGCAAACTTAAGGGGGAGAAATAAAGTAGCTGACGACTTACTTCTCATCTTCTTCAAAATTGTATTAGCCGTTTAGTAGTAGCGAGGGAACATACAGAAGGCCATACATACAGGTCAAACACATAACCCTCCATTTTAGGGTTCGCCGCAGTCGGATAAAAATACAGGATTAAATAACTTTCAATCAAAACACAAGGCACGAGAAACAGTGGAGAATGTTACTAGGTATGCCAAATCGGTTGAAAGTTTGTTACAGTAAAGCTTGTATGTATACAAATACACTAGTTTCTGTTGTAGTCAAAAATACCTATTAGTTTTGATTTTACAGGCATTTAAACTTACGATAAAATCGAGTCCCGCTAACAGTCACGTGACCCCATTTGACGTCAATTTACAACGCTCCGCTATGAGCGAGTGTTGCGAGATGACGTCACCGTCACACGAGTACGTCAAATCGAGTACGAGTCCGCATCGCACGTTTACTTCTATAAATCGAAAACTAATTGACGTATCGAAGTAATTCTTTCACTTATATTTTTTATTTTTGACAGAGAATATGGAGAGCTATTATTCAAAATTAGGTACCAGTGAAAAAAATAAACTGGATTTTTTGCTGACACTTCAGACAACATGAAGATGGATAGTTGGGTATAGTATGTATGCTACAAGGGTACGCGTAGGTACACGTCACGCACGAGTATAAAATTCACGTAATGGTAATGTTTACAGTATTGATTTAAAATTATAAAACAAACAATATATTGAAGTGAACGATAAAGCTCGACCTGATCTGTCACGACACGACTCCTTTCAATAAACATTAAAAGTTCTTTAACACCGATGTCATTAATCACAATCAAAATATTGTCGCGACATTGTAATCAAATCAATATTCCCGTCCGTACGTGTGGTGTAGTGTAGTGTAGTGTGGTGTAGTGTAGTGTGGTGTAGTGTAGTGTAGTGTGGTGTAGTGTAGTGTAGTGTGGTGTAGTGTAGTGTAGTGTGGTGTAGTGTAGTGTGGTGTAGTGTAGTGTAGTGTGGTGTAGTGTAGTGTAGTGTAGTGTAGTGTAGTGTAGTGTAGTGTAGTGTAGTGTAGTGTAGTGTAGTGTAGTGTAGTGTAGTGTAGTGTAGTGTAGTGTAGTGTAGTGTAGTGTAGTGTAGTGTAGTGTAGTGTAGTGTAGTGTAGTGTAGTGTAGTGTAGTGTAGTGTAGTGTAGTGTAGTGTAGTGTAGTGTAGTGTAGTGTAGTGTAGTGTAGTGTAGTGTAGTGTAGTGTAGTGTAGTGTAGTGTAGTGTAGTGTAGTGTGGTGTAGTGTAGTGTAGTGTGGTGTAGTGTAGTGTGGTGTAGTGTAGTGTAGTGTGGTGTAGTGTAGTGTAGTGTGGTGTAGTGTAGTGTGGTGTAGTGTAGTGTAGTGTGGTGTAGTGTAGTGTAGTGTAGTGTAGTGTAGTGTAGTGTAGTGTAGTGTAGTGTAGTGTAGTGTAGTGTAGTGTAGTGTAGTGTAGTGTAGTGTAGTGTAGTGTAGTGCGCACGCGCGACTCTCTATCGCCGATCGCGATCCTCCTAATATTTATGATCAAAAGTATCATTCAGATCAGCTGATCGTGTGTCAGCGAACAACTCGCACTCGCAACGGACGGACACATTATAACACATGTAATAAACATAAATGTCGGTGAATGAGCTCCATTCATAAAAGTGTTCACTTGAATTATTACCAGCCCGCTCCACGACGACCGCGACGCGACGCGCGACGCCATTTACTTACATTGGACTTGTAGTAAACAAAACAAACTTACTAATTAATAACACTGCTTCATTATCAACTATTATGTGCTATTATTCTACTGCACTGGGTAATTCTATGTTTATAAATCAAAATGTGCGACGTCAAGTCGTTTGTTCCGTTACGGCGGACGTCCTTCCCGATACCCTTTAGAAAGTAGTATGTACGGATTCCAGTATTGTGCCCGACCACCGTAGTTTCAGATTTACGCAATTATTAAGTTAATCATTTCTATGGGTTTTTTGATGGAGCACGTTCAATTTTCCCTAGTTAAAAGTTCAGATTTCAGGCATTTTGTTAACTTAACAATACGTAACTTTTTCATTTGTCCATAACTTTTTGATACTTGTTTTGTTTAAAGGGAAACCGTTTAAACGTTGTTTAGGGGTTGTATAACACGACACGATCAAATCAGTTCTTACTACAATGAAGCAATACAATTTTTACTGAACAAATACACTTGGTTTTCTGGGTTAAAACAAAACGATAAAATTTTGTTAAAATACACAGATTCAAATTATTTATTTGTACTGTTATGCTAATATGGTCATGGGAAATAGTTTTAGCTCCGTGAAAAATAACTAACTCGTATCAACAGAATGGAGCTCGATTTTTGGCCACTCCAGTATAAGAGACCCCCTTAAAATGGAGATGACAAAGACAAAAAGCTCTATGCTGCTCAAATGATCAGGTAACATAGTGAATGTGGAGATCAAAACACAGATGAAGAGATATAAAGATCGAATAGACCATCACCCTTACAAGCTAGAATCGAAATTAATCTAGAACATTCCAGAGGTTAAAACGTAAAGCTTCACAAGACTTATTATGCAAATTCATGTGTGAAATAATAAAATTATGGATGTGATAGTTACTGGTCTCATACCATACAAGCCTCCTATCCTATGTAACTTAAGCAGTAGCTCAATGTCCTAGATGACAGATTCATCTACGAATAGAGGATGGACAAAAAGCGAAGCGAACCATGCGTTGAAATGTCATCCCAGCACTCAAGTCGCGTCAGGCAGGCGCAGGCTGTCTCGCAACAGCGACGGGTTTAGACAATAATCATTGGTCTGTACTGTATTAAAGGTCCCCGTAAATTGGATGTCGCACGTATACCTAGCCTTAGCAGATAGTATTCACCTGACAGGTGGTTGCGTTTGTTTGCGGCCGCGCCCTGTTTCTGTTGCCCATGTCATGAGAGAAGAGATTCCCATAGAGGACTAAGTTGTAATCTACATCTACATTCTTAATAAGCTCAACTAAGGTGAATCTTGAAGGTATCGATAGGATCATTACGAGATAATAAGTAGCAATTTCAAGTTATAACCGCTTCATTACAATCATAACCAAATATTGTCCAACTCCATTTTCAGAGTAAGGCTAGCAAACGAGAGACCAACATAAATTGGTAAAAAACGATGCAAATAACAACAAAACCGTGATCGCGCGAGGCCGAACTCGCACATGACCGGTTCTCTCCGGCACCACCGGAAAACTGAGCAGGCTATTTTTTTCAAGCCGGAAGCCGGTTCAATTTTGGTGGTTCAAAATTCTAAATAGAAAAAAACAAATATCGGCTCAGGTCACGTACAGTAGGCAACACAGTAGGTATCTACACGTGTAACTCGTAAGCACCTAAAGAAATACCTATTTGTTGGTAATTAAAACAGTATTAGTCCATGAACTATCTACGCAAAACTTGCCAATTTTTGTTCAAACTCCAATTTTGCGAACTAATTTAATCGCACCGGAATATATGTATAAGCAGCAAGCAATGTAGTAACATTCTAATCATAATTATGCATGCATTGTTAAGTATGTGGAATAAAAAGGTGTTTCTTCTCACAATACTTTGGATTTTCTTTGTTTAATCTGGCTGGGAAACGCTTAGCACTGTACCAGACAGAACACCTGAGATTGGACACCCAGCGGTCAGAAGGCAAACAAAAAAGGAGTACCTAGCACAATTACACGCAAAGCCAAACACTTGATAGATATTGGAAATTCGACACAGAAGTAACATAGCGACACATCAATATCAATTGGAAGCTTAAGACAGAAAAAGAGACAATTCATCATAATGAAATAAAAAACTTATGACAAACACTTCTGAGTCTGTTACTTCTGAAGTAGGCAATATATGAACAAGGCTTAGGATAGAAACGAGGTGGAAAATCTCAAAAAAAATCATCACACATTTTTTTAAACTGGGAACATGTCTATCTAATATTCAGTAGTAGGTGTATGTAGGCATATATTGTTCATGTCTAGTCTAGGCACTAAGCATCCTTTGTTCGGCCACCTTCACGTCTGGGCCGTGTCCGTCTAGCTTAGCCTTATCCCACGTCACTTGGGGTCTGTAAAACTATCTGTCTTGGCCTGTCGAGGTGCTTAGCCCAGCCACACCCAGCTGGCTGGGGATTTAGGTTTCTTTTCATAGAAAGAAACGCTATTATAGCGGCAAACGTGTAGTAGTTAGGCCTATCTGCCTAAATAAATTTAACTAGTACTGTGTGGGTTTTAAGTTGGGAATACCAGTTTCAGAGGCCGCCTCAATCCCACTAATATTATAAATGTGAAAGTTTGGATGGATGGATGGATGTTTATTACTCAATCACCTAGAACGGCTGAACGGATCTGGATGAAATTTTGCACAGAGATAGATTATAGTCTGGAATAGCACATAGGATACTTTTTATCCTGGGAAAAGATACGATACCACAGGAACGCGGGTAAAACCGCGGAGGACAGCTAGTCATATTTAAAGCGACAAGGATGATAAAGTTCCTTCTGATTTTTACTAATGGCTTCACATGTATATGGATATTGTATAAACTATATTGCCTTGATCATTTTTGTCTTAAAGGACTAGTGATTCGTTCGTTTAGTTATGTAGGTACTTATTGCGAGTTTTCCTGTTAGGTAAAATGCGCTCGTGCCGACAGTTAGGTCACATTGTACTGAAATTGTAGATTTCCGACGTTCGAGGGGCGCACGGAAATGCGGGACCTTCAGAGTTTGTCATTGCAATTGGAAAATTATTCATGTCTTTGTTTAGCTATAAATTCAATGGTGATATTATGGGATAGTAGCTGTATAAACAGCTGTGTGATTCGAGTTAGGGAGATACATGCTAGTTTGTGACGATGGGTTTCTTGCCAGAGTCTAGAGTCAATTGTAACGTTCATAAGTTCCTTACCAGGGTCTAAACTGAATAAATGAGTTTTGAGTTTGATGACGTAGGATTGATGTAGGATCGTTTCTTTAGCGAAATGTTTTAGCAGGTTGTGATAGATGGGGTTATTGCAGTAATCGAATGCACATTATAGTAACAGTGCAAGCGCAATCGTCACACGGCCGAGAGAAGAGCAAGTACAACGACCTACTTCTGCTCAAGATAACGCTCCGCCGCAGATATTGACTCGATGATTAAACTGTATGGTGCTCACAGCACAGCAAGCACAGCACAGCTCATTGCGATAACTAACTAACGCGAACTTACTGTGTTGTTAATACCTACCTCTCATCTCTGTGTGTGTGTTGTGTGCGTATGTACTGTGTATGTGTGTGTAGGTATAGTAAACAAGTTGGGTGTACCTAGTTGGCAGTTGCATTGCAGTCATATCTCGTGAATCTTTGGAACTTAGTACCGTAGAGAAACTCTTGAAATTGTAAACGATAATACAAATATGTTGCGAACAGAGATACGTGTTATTAGTACAGATGGAACAGATACGTAACAATGAATTATATTGCATCAGTTGGGTAAAGTTATCAGCGATGCTGATGGAGCACTAAACGAAACTGTATCCATCCATATACGCAAATGCTTCATTTTATAATAAGTTACAATACGAAGGAACTTGCAACCGGTCGCAGTAGCTCCGCTGTATGAGAACAAGTAAGAGTTATTATTGGGCAGAATATTCATGGTGCCTATAATACATACAATATTGACTTCTATGTATAGTGAGATAAGAGCCGGCGAGTAAAATTAGCCGAGTTGCCGTGGACACGTTTTTTTCGTGGCGGAGTCACAAAACCCGAACTTTTAGTTATGTTAACGAATATGCACGACGAACCTATCTTTGAATAGTTAATTAGGCAAGTAGTCGTGTTGCGAGTCCACTCTAGAAACGCTTCGTAAATGAGTTTTTGCGTATTGTATGTGGTTATGTAAGGCCAAGTGGCACAAGACGGGCCTTTGAGAGGTTTGCGTGACGGTCGCCGAACGAACGTGACACATTTTTGGATGTCATAGAAAAGTAAAGTCGTTTTGTCAGACTTGCACAAAAAGAACCTTTGAGAAAGTAACAAGCGTTGCAGGTTTGTTTGGTGTAAGGTAAGCTTGAGTCCTCGTTGTTTCTGCGTGTCGAATGCGACGTGGTGTTAAGCCCGCCGCCCGTGGTGAAATCATGACATATAGCCGTGACGTAGGTCACACGACATGTCACCAACTGTTACGGGTCGATCCGTTTCAGAGGACACTTGCACTATAGCGTACATTTCTCCGCCTTTGTCTCAGTGCAAAAGCTAGACGATACAAATGGACGAGACAGAATAGCTAGGAAAACTTGTTTGTTTTATTGTCTGGACCATACGAGACGTTCCGTGGTCGGTCGGTCGGTCGGTCGGTCGGTCGGTCGGTCGGTCGGTCGGTCGGTCGGTCGGTCGGTCGGTCGGTCGGTCGGTCGGTCGGTCGGTCGGTCGGTCGGTCGGTCGGTCGGTCGGTCGGTCGGTCGGTCGGTCGGTCGGTCGGTCGGTCGGTCGGTCGGTACCATAAACAGTAATGTATTCACAATGTCTAAGTAGAACTGTGTGTGGCGCAAAATCGTGCTTGATAGAGTAATGTCAAGTGTCAAGGCTAGGGTTGTCATTCGGGCGCACACAAACCTTGTTCTGTGCTCGTTCCTGTCCTGACTCACCTCCATGTTTAGGGCGTGATGACACATGCCACTTGTATTCGTAAAAATCTATCTGACAATCCTGAACAATTAAATTTTATCACCTAAAAGCTTTAAATAATCTTCGATCACTAATAAAAATACATGTGATCAAATCAATTATGTACAGTGTAAAAAGATTTATTTCAAGTAAATTAGGACGTATCTCTAAATGTTTCGTAATTACATGAACAGCGGAACATCAAACGACCTTCTAATCACGAAACCAAAATCAGTGGCGACCCTAGCTCCGCTCCGGTCATAGGTCAAAGCAAATCCATCTGGCTGAGCGTGCTACATGTACGCGCGAGTTTTTATCTAAAATATATTTCGCTAGGCTATGATAATGATTAATAGTCTACTTGCCTACTCGCTGATAAGGCTAGTTTAGTTGTGCTCATCCTAACTAAATACCTAATAAGAACAGGGTATAATCGATTGAGTTTTGTGCTATGATCATCTACCGACAGATGACTGATGGACCACTCCCTGGGCACTACACGCTAATAGAGACCATGAAAACGCGGCTCACAATTTGAGTGAAGGCTCTCGGGTGCTCTCGGGTGCTCTCGGCTTGATGGAAAGGAACCCTATACCTGTTACTAGGCAGCGCGCAGTAAGTAGGTACCCACTACGCTACTCTGTCGGCTTATGAAAGCTACAGACAACAAAGTACCTGCCTGTCTCTATGTACCTACATATATACCTATGTACGACTGTAATACCTAGCCTGGCGAGGACTCGAAAATGTATTACATTCTCATATTTATTTCCACGTGAAATATGTCGATAAGTACCAATGACATTACTTTAATTGCGTAAAAAACATACAATCTGACTGTCTGTCTGTCTGTTGATGCTGTACCGATTATAATTTATTTGAAGATGAATCCGAGTCAAATTAAACCTAGTCTAGTTGAGATGAAATAAAGTAAGTATAAAATTGGTGAAACCAATGAGGAGCGAGAGATCTTCGCAGCCTAAAGAAATGTGGAGTAGCTTCTTTTAATAGCGTACGTAGGTGTACTAAATGGAATATCTTCCAAAATTCAACCTATAATATGTATACACAAATACGGGATCTCGAGAGAATACGGGAATGTTTAAAACGCAGGGCGGAAATCGAAGATAACTAGCCGTCCCCCGCGGTTTCGCCCGCGTTCTAGTGGGATCCGCGTTCTAGTGGGATCCGCGTTCTAGTGGGATCCGCGTTCTAGTGGGATCCGCGTTCTAGTGGGATCCGCGTCCCCGTGGGATCTAGCAGTATGAAATATACTTTACAACTATGTATTCTCAGACCTACCTAATATACACAAAAAAATCATAAAAATCGGTCAAGCCGTTTCGGAGGAGTTCGGTAACTAAAACTGTGACACGAGAATTTTTGTATTGAAATTGTATATAGAGATGAAGTAAATATTTGTTCGCATTAAGGGTCAGCGCACACGGCGAAGTCTCAAAGAATCGATAAGCAGTTATTCCGTGACGGGGCGCGGGCGACCAAGTGCACCGGCCCTTAGTTTGAAGACCTGAAGCAGACAGCTACCAAAATAGTCTGTTATATTTTCATAAAATGTTTTTTTGTGGGACACTAAGTATTACCACCTATTTATTATTTTCAAGGAAAGTCACATATTTAAATCCAACTAAAGAAAAGGCGGGTGAAACCGTGGGGGCAGCTAGTCCTACCAATATTATAAATGTGAAAGTTTGTATTTGGATTTTTGTTAATCACGCAAAAACGGCTGGATGGATTTTCATGAAACTTGGTACACGGGTAGATCATATCCTGGAATAAAAAATAGGATACATTTTATCCCGGGAAAACATAAGATTCCTCGGGACCGCGGGTGAAACCGCGGGACGAATAACTAGTATTTTAAAGTTGATTATTATTAAAACATGTATTTAAGCTTTTTTTTACCCAAAACGATTCATCCCTAGTTGACGGGCTAGTTAGCGTGGTTGGTTAACACACTACCTATCACACCACAGATCCTAGGTTCGATTCTCACGCAGGACAGACTTTATGCATGATAATGTCTGTTTGTTTGGGTGTCATTATCTATTTAAAGTTAGCATATGCAGTATAATCAGTTCTACGGTTTCCATAATACAAGTTCGGCTTAGATTGGGATCAGATGGCCGAGAGTGAAGAATATTCCGGGATTTATGTGCTGACTGAATGTAACTGAAAATGAGAGGACTCTGAAAAACATGATTTGATATTCAAAAAAACCTGTGATGGCCACAGAGCATGATGAGCAAGGATAGGTATGATACCATATGATGCCTACTTCGCGTGGTGTATTTATCCGAGAGGCCTTTTTAGGATGTCACGATGAACACAGATTACAAATAAATTAGGTTACCTACATACCTACCTACGCGATGATAACTCAGTGGAAACGACATCGAAGGTCTTGGAAACCGTACGATGGATAGCTGCCACACCACGAGCTGTGGTCCAGCACTTGGCACTTGCTAGATTCTGGCGTCAAGACGTTTAGTGCTTACCATGGTGAGAATGTGGTCGATTTGGTAATTAGCCCGCAATAAATAAAACAGGGTTCGAAAATATCCGATATTTATTATAAATATCAAAATATCGGATATTTATTACCATTTTGTTTTCATGACAGCCGTCCATATTATGATTTTATTGTATTATTTATGTACATACTGTTTGCATATGTGTTTATAACACATCGAACCCTGAAATAAAACGAGCTCACCTTACAGTAGTCGCATACGATGTGTAACTAACATCTGACATCTCACCTTAGTAATACCATGTAACAACCTCTTTGAGTTTGAGGCTGTATGGACTAAAACCCTTTGCCTGCACTACATTAGAGGAAATGTCCCTATATGACCGCCAACTCTACCAGTTGGCTTCTTTTTACATACTTCCGTCCGTTTGCACGAAATCACACCCACAGATGGCAGGAAAGCAAGAGTTAATTTCATTTCATAAATATTTTTTCATTTCATTTCAAGAGTAAAGATGTTACACATAAAAAAAAAGTTATTGTATTGTAAATTGTTCAGGTTGGGACTGATAAGTACCACATAGTAACAAAGCTAAAGTAATAATAATATGTATCATAAACCAAATTTTATAAGGAAGTCACCATACATTGACTCACTGACTAACATAGGCCGCAGTATTCAATTTGTATGGATTTACAACCATAATGTGCAGAGCTATTGGTTTATATTACAAATACAAATATTATTTAGATATGTACTAATAAAATTGAGGATTCAGAATTTAGGTAAGGGTAGTTTTACATTACATACACGTGTATGTAATGTAAAACTACCCTTACCTAAATTCTGAATCCTCAATTTTATTAGTGACATGGCATTATATAATTTTTCTAAAATTCAATTAGTTGATTACAATTGAATGAACTCAGCATTGGTTATTTTAGGTTCCACAGAAATAGATTAGAGAGTTAGATCTCACTATAGCAATCGCAATATATGCTCATATTCATCTTATCTATTTTAGTATTTAGTTAAATGCTATTCAAAATACTAAAACCAGTGTAGTAAGAGTTAGACTTGGAGGGTTCTGCATTCATACTAACATTCACTCTTAAACTGTTGTACAGATTAAGATGGAATTTGATAAGGAGATAGCTTTTGTTGTGGGGAAAGATATAGAATAGTTTTCATCCCCGAAATCACCCTTTAAGGATGTAAAAAGAGGGTAGAAATTTGTAAATGGAATCAATAAAAAAATGACCATACTTAAATCTTTTATCATTCAACGTTTAGAGAAATAAAGAATCTTTATGCATGTTTGACCAATTAGTCATCCCTTTAGTGGGTGAAAAGAGAGGTGGAAGTTTGTATGGGGAATCTCAAGAATAAATAATTTCTCAAGGAGCAGATTGATGAAAAAGCAGATTGGATAAAAAATAATCTACCCAAATTAATAATTCCACATGGACGAAGTCAAAGTCAAAACCATTTATTCAGTTTAGGCCCTAGAAGGGCACTTATGAAGGTCGAATTACAGAAGTTACCACCGGTTCGGAAGTCAGCCTTCAACTGAGAAGCACCGGCAAGAAACTCCGCAAGTTTAACATGTGGCAAGAAACTCCGCAAGTTTAACATGTGGCAATCAAAAGCTAGTATTAAATAAAAAAAAATTATATGGCTCTAACTTTACTATTTCTAGGCTTTGGCAGTCTTTGGTATTGGTGATGTCCAAAGGAGACAGTAACCGGTCACTTATCATCAATAGACCACATGCCTGCTTGTAAGCCTTGGGACATAAAAAATACTGTGCAATTAAGATACCATATTGCTTGTAGTCCCAGATAAAAAATCATAGCCATAACAATCTTACGTTTTTTTGTTATATTGAACATTTGAGTTGTTAGTTAGTTTGTGTAATTAGATAGTTGCTATAGCACAAGCTCTTTGAGATCAGATGGCAGTGTATTATTATTATTATCCAAAGAAATCTTATTGAGTTTTGTGATGAAGGATCAATGAAATTGAAACCAAGAAAGACCAAATGGTGCAGAAGTCTAACCACATTTATCAATGGAGCCACTGCATACCTTCTAATCTATACCCCATCTACAAATTAAATTGAAAATTAATTAAATTTTCACTACTGAAATGGAATGTTTATTCATCCAAATAGGCCTTCACAGGCACTTATGAATTTTGTCAGACTCTAATGCACAATTCGTAAGGTTGCTTTTGCTGAGAAAATGTTATCATGAAACAGTTATTTAATTGGGAAAATCCAATATTTTTGAAGAGAAGTTTCAGTAGATGGTTCGTTGGATTTGTGGTTATTATGTTAATCATGCTAAAAGATCACAAAGAAAGAATGTAATATTTGAATTCAGATCCAGCAGGTTGACCGTCTAAATAATTATGCTATTGAACAAGTTATTATTTACTCCACTGAATTGCTTATTTTAAACTAAATTTTAGAAATAAAGAATGTGGTTTCTCTGGATTAGTATGAATGAATGCATGCACACAAATGCAGCTGTTGAAGATCAGAACCTGTAATGAGTCTTCAAATGCAGGTAAGAAAATAAAAAGTACTTTATGTTATATTCGAAACATTCTACACATTCCAATAACAATAAATCAAGCTAATACCTACATGTTACTGATTTGTTGAAGACTTTTATAGCAATATTAAAAGTTTAACAGCTCCAATAAATTTTAATACCAATAAACTTTTCTTCAGTGTAGATTTACAAAATAAACAGTAGCTTGTCTGTAATTTTGATGTATTTGTTGTAAATTTTGTAATGGAGAGGTAATTGTTAGAATACCTTGATCTAAGTTAGGTACCTGACTACCTGTATCAATCAATGTTTGTGTACCTTAATCATCTTGAATTGTGTTCTATACACACTAACAGGAATACACTAAAAAGTGGCTATAGATAATTCTCCTTTGTTCAATTGTACTT
Organism: Ochropacha duplaris; assembly: GCA_951361185.1. NCBI lineage: Eukaryota > Metazoa > Arthropoda > Insecta > Lepidoptera > Drepanidae > Ochropacha > Ochropacha duplaris. Next base: position 134,966 of record OX592715.1, on the reverse strand, counting down.
AATCACTTATAAATAAACAATAAAGCAATATTTTCCTGTAAATCCTTAGTACTTAGTAGCTGCACATACTTAAACCTGACTCTGTACAATATGTGAAAACTAAACTGATAATATGGATAGTTTTGTAGACATAAAGGTTAGGATAATTTAACTATATTGTGTGCAAGGAGCATGATATGATTAAAAATTCTTCAGCTTTTATAATGAAATAGGTAGTTAGTTAAACACTTGCCACACAGGTAAACGGCCCGTGCAGGCATGCATGACAGTGCCTACACTGCACTAGCTTCACCTGAGCATTTGGGCCGTCTGGTCTTCACATGAACCGCACTAGGTAAGCTCCAGCTCTCCACCACAACTGCTATCACTGAAGCTGTAGCATCAATCACTAATTGGAACTGTTTGATGAGATATTAACTCTGAATCGCTGCACTTGGTGGGTGAGTCGATAGAGTATTCAAACACATCATAGTGACAACACTGAGTGCAGTGTGCACTCACTGCCCACTGGCACAGGGACACTCCACAACACACTCAAGTGGTCAGATAAACCTTTTGTAATGTTCGTATACACTGTTTTGGCGTCCGTGCCCGAGGTGGCTGGCGCTTAGGGCACAAATCACGTCCTAACCTCAAAATGCACAAGAAAATGAACAAATTGACAATCACAGATGTTACCAAACCCACGGATACACAAATGACATCACCTCGCGGCCGTGTCGCACGAAATTTCACAAAGAACGCGAGTGCTGGCCGTGCGAGGCTAGCAGTATGGATTTGTGGGCAAAATGCTTTGTTTGAGTAGGTAGGTACTCGCAGCCTTCACTGCATGTAGCTATACAAATAAGTATAGGTACGCGTATGTCGTGTTAGGTAGGTATGTGTGTAGAGTGTAGTGCAGCGCACGGGCTGTATGCACCTAGCCATAATTCACTCGAGCGTTCCGCGAGCAGCGGCGGAGGCCGAGGAGCCGCCCTTTGTCTCGGGGGCGGCGCGACAGGTTTCGTGCGCCCCACAAAAACTGTAAACACGATTCTGATTTACGAGCCCGTGTGTTTGTCCAAGTCATTGATGCGGGTGCACCGGGCCTGCGGGGCCGTGCGGGCAGAGGCGGTCACGCTCGGCCGCCGCGCCGAGATCGCTATCGGCGCCCTGCTCGCTCGGTGGTTCGGTGGTACGGCGACGTCGCCCGCCGTGTCCTCGCTCGGCTCGCGCCCGCACTCGGGCACTTGCGGGACGATGCGACCGTTTCGAAATGGCGCAACGCGGAGGCCGTGACGCCGCGGCCGCTCGAGCGAGAGAATGTCCGCTTCGCGCGAGCGAGAACCGAGCGTAGACGGGCCGTTTCGCAACCTCGGATGGGCTCGCGGGGACCGAAATAATCCAAGACGTAAGAACGCGGGCGGAGCGAGTGCGCCGTGCAGGCGGCTGCGGGAGCGGAGTTGAGCGAAGAGTTACACTACACGCTATGACGCTACACGCGATACTCACGGCCTGGCCGCTCGCAGCGGGTCAGCAGCGCCGGCGTCCATGGCGCGCCCAGGCCCTGGCCGCGGCCGGGCTCCGGCCTGCGGGCCGTCGGCCGAGCGACGCGATACTCTCTCCAATCTCACTCGGAACGCGACGATTGACACCGTCGCACCATCTCGACAACACTACACATCGACCACGGCACTTCTTTACGCGTATAAACACTCCGCGGACGGTGTTTTGTTACATCGGTTGACTTTTCTTTGAAAAATCAATATACATTTTCCCAGAGTTTAGAGATACGGACGAGTCGATGTCCAGCGCAGGTTAGGTGCGTGAAGTTTGCAAGCTTTTTTAGCGCACCGGTGTTACCAACATTTTTTTGCTTATTTTTTGTTTTGGGTGTTGTGATTTTTTTGTGATTTGCAGCACACTTCGTACTAGTGTTCGGTCTCTCACAATACTCCCCGTGCTACAACACAGTGGCGCCAATCTTTTAGGCGTTTGTTCGTCATGTCGAATAAAAGCATGGAAGGAAATTTATTATTTATTGGTTACTCAATATGAGATATGAATAAAACACAATGTTTTTTTATTTATTGCATTCTTCTCAAGAATAATTGAAATAATACATTCCAATGTAATGTAAGGTAAGGAAGCTAGGTATAATAATTTATTGGATAATAATTAAAACTATAGTTCAATATAATATGAAGCTTGTAGAAATAAAAGACGAATAATCTAAAATTATCAAATTATTTATTTATTCATATTCAAAACATCCTTATTAAAAAACAATCAAAAATCCTGTAAAAAATGTAAAGTACCTAGAGAAAAAATAAATTTCGCTTCAGAGACGATAATGCGATTCAGGGTTAAGTTGGAGGAGTTGAATCTCACTTTAAACATAAAAAGTGAAGAGATCACACCTCCACTTAGTCCATCACGCTAAATGGCACAGGTGCTTATTTATTTCATGTTGCAGGAGAGCAGGACTTGCGTTCGCTGAAGATGTGGGGCGGCTCCACGCGTGAGCTGGAAAGATAGATCTGGCAGCACGTGTTATCAAACTGCCTAGATCCCCTGTCCAACTCAGACGTGAAGCCTACGGAATGCTGCGTCTCTGTCGTACTCTGAAAAACAAAATGAAATATTTGTACGATATGAATTATGTCTGCTGCGTGTTTGTTCAGTGTGGTGTGACAATCGTAGTGTGCGTACTCGATATGGAGTATGGAGCCGCGCGGCTTGCTATCACCACTTGAAAAGGTGCGGCTAACGTTCTCTGATAAGAACACCACTTTTCCCTGTAGCGTCACCGATCCCGTATAGCTTCGAAGCAAATGTATTCGCAGTTTAATAACTGAAACGTTAAGAGGATAATTTATACATAATGGCGACCACATCACATGGATGGATCGAACGAACGAACACATGTGCCATTGGACCACCATATGTTGATGACGTAATCATTGTCGTTTTATTTTAACAGTGACACTCATTAAACTGCTAATCATCGAAACATGTACCTACGTACTCCTATAACATGACTCCAGTTTGGCAATGGAAATTTATATAACGATCAAACTACATACAGCTGCCACGTCAACAGTTTTGATAAAATATTTTGATACAAATCTCTCACTTAAATAAAATATGCTAACAGTAGAAATGACACTGAGAATGACAGATTCCATTACGGTTACCCTGATGCTGAAGGTCGGCAATAGGTTCCTTGAAGGGTACACAAAACACGTCCAGCTAGTCTTCACAGTCAATCGTAATCACCACGGTCCACACTTCGATAGAGACCCGATCGATCGATGGGCCCATATTTATACTTTCGTTGATATCTTCAGATACGATATCAGGGAAGCGACACGAGGTATAAACGTCCACCATGATCGTGATAAGATTCGATGAAACGAGGAATCGATTGGCCCCCGCGAGCCATATCAGGCGCGCAAACACTTCACTCCACCAATCGGCAAGGTGTCGAAGATAAGCCGCGACGCTATGACGAAGCGCTATCGAACGTCGATGTGGAGCAGGGCCGCGGGCCTGTAGCGGCGCCCGGCGCTCCCGGAGCCGTCCGGGGCGGCCGCCACCACGCCGCTGTCTGCTCACAACGACACCATCACAATGACTACTTGTGTTGTTTACTGTGGAGATACACCTTTATTACATTATAATTATCTACTTAGTGACAGATAATTCCTCTATTTTCTCATAACCGTCAGTGACAAACATCTAAACAAAACATTATGTCTCTGGTTGCATCCTCGTGCGTTGCAGAGAGCACTGAGTGAATTTTGAAAATTAATTTAAGAGCAAATGTTATCAGTTTAGTTTCACATTAGCTATTATCAATTTCACGTCATAACTACAACAGAATTATCAATGTCGTGAATGTATAATTTATGCAAATAGTGTTCTATTGTATAGATACCTACAGCAGATCTATAGAAGTATGGGCCACACTGCAAGAACCGCAGTATGAATAAATTGTAACATGAATTATTATAGTAATACGAAATACATATCTATACACACTTGGATACTAGGATTCGTGATACGTGGAAGAATTTCGACATGATAGATAAGATGGAAAGGCGCATATCAAACAGTGTCATTTGATAAGACACAAGGTGTGCGCTTTCTGGAGCACTTATATTGTACAGGTGTTTTAGTAAGTAGGTAGGTACTCTCCAATAAAACATTACGTTATATATTTTAGTAACTAGTTTCCACACTCGGCTTTACCCATACGATATGGCTTTTTTCAGACATAAAATCATGTTTTGATTTAAAGTGTGATCTATAATAAACAATAGTTAGAAAGTTTTATTCTTTATTTAGGTTTACAGTGATGTGTACTAACATCGGTACTTACGCATTTTTTACTTTCACATGAAAAGGTTACAAAAATACATAATTAAGTATTGACCTATGTACCATAAAATTACTAAATATGCTGATTTGTTGTAGTTTTGTAATATATAAAATGTTCTATAACTATCTTTATTCTGTGATTTCCTCTGCATTTTTGGTTACTTCAAAGTACAGGGCTCTTAAAGAAAAGATTTCTTAATCTGCTAATTAAAATACATCTGTGAAAGAAAATATCGTGAGAAAAACTGCAAGCCCAGCCTAAGATCGCAAATACAAAGATGTCTACCAATACACACTATGCCTACGTGCTGGATAATGGCCTTAACTTCCCTCATGGTGTGACAGTTATGTTCATCTCCAGAGTTATAAACATCATCATGATCAACAGACCTGGCTGATCATTATATTAGTATATCTCTAGTAGTTAGTATTCTATTTAATAACGTAGTAGATAGATACAATTTTCCAGAGTTACAAAACTCTGAATACGTTTGTGTGGCAACTGCCACGCATGTTCGTAATGAAGTAGACAATTCTGAATCATAACTTAAAATATTTAATTTGAACTAGATACTTTTGTAGCTCGGGTAAGACAGTTATTTGGCACAGTGCAAGCAGTGGATAGTAGGCAGAAGTTAGAGACATTAAGTGGAGAAGTTGTAAAGGGGCGCGAGTGTGGCGGCGGCTTCCCAAGTTCACTGGGGGTGGAATGGAGGGTGAAAGCGGCGAGTGGAGGCCGACGGTGGTGGCAGCGGCGGCGGCGGCGGCCCGGTCGCCTCGCGGCCGTGAACTGGAACTTCGAAAACTTCTGCCGTATTGTGTTTACATTGAACTTTGTTATGTGGGTTAAAGTTAAGCCAGAGTTCACCAACGTATGTGGCGCTCGTTTCACTCGATTGCAAAGTTGACTCAAGTTTGTTGTATCGATTTTCATCTTATGTTTATCAAATGTTTCAAGGTTACAGCTGCTCATTTTGATATGGTATTCATGTCTTTATTGACGCTGCTAATGACAGGGACTATGTAGGTGATGTGTGGTTAATATTTGTAGCTCCTTAACTGCGCTGATATGAATAGGTACTTAGTTAGTCAACAAAAAAATTGTTGTGACTCATTTCAGGTGACAATTGAACATATTGGATTTAACCGAGATCATTAACATTATTAATAGAAAAATATAATAAAGGTACTCTTCTAGGTGTGGTTTATGTCCTATTTGAACAATCTTGTTAATACAAATATCAAATCGGGCCAGTATCAGCGATAGCGGCCACACCTGAACCTAGTTTTCCTTATCAAATGTCAAAATACTGTTTCCTGATAAACTTTCACATGAAATCTTTTTTTGCTATATTTAATAGGAGCAGTAGGTACTTTACCAAGCTCAAATTCTCGCTATTCAGCAAGGCAATGCAAGGCAAGGCAAGGCAAGGCAATGCAAGCGAAGGCTATCAGCCTTCTTGGTACTCTGAGACTTAGAGGAGGTATTAATTTATAATTTAGTATGTTTTACATTTCAATGATTATGTTAATGATAGGAGGTAAAAACTACTGATTATGATCACAGCTAATCTAAGAATCGAGGGTCTTCGAAACAGCTGGGGAATTAAAAACAAAGAGATTAAAGATGAACCTACGGCGAAGATCGAAATTTAAGTGATACCTAACTATAACTTCACAAGCTATCATGATATGATATGATAGCTTGTGAAGTCGTCCACTCGTACGAGTATGCCTAAATATTAGAACAGCAAAAATCCTAAATTGCTAATTTCAAGGAATGTATTGCATACACCACAGCAATGTGTAGTTTGAAAAACTCTACCAAAATCCAAATAATAAAAAAACCTAATTATATAAATATTGTTTAATCATCATCATGTCAGGCAGAAGACGTCCACAGGTGGACAAAGGCCTCCACCAAGGATCTCCATGATGGCCGGTTTATTGAATTCAAACTCAAAACTCATTTATTTTGTTTAGGCCCTGGTGAGGCACTTATGAACGTTACAATTAACTCTACCATCGGTTCGGAATTCACTTATTAGTTACGTAATACATTTAATATAAATAGAATGTTTTAAACGTAAAGAGACAATATTTCTATATAATTTCTTTGAGATCTTTTGTGTCGGAGGTTTCTTTAAATTTTTTATTTGATTTTTATTTCGTGCTTTTTAAACTTATACCTATTTGTTAGACACGCTAGCATGGACTCAAAAATCAAAATCTTCACATGCACGCAAACATTCCGGGACGAAAAACGATTACCCCACCTAGTGTTTAACAATGTTTACACTGAGTAACCTGTAGTCTAGATGACCCTAACCGCCTAGCTTGAAATAGCATGTGCTCGTGAAAACGCATCGTATTATCCCAAACACAAGGTAGATGCACACCATTTAGGAGTTCTTCTGGCGTGTTGGGTATCCTGCAGGTTCCTGAAGATGTCTGCGCATCAGGTCAGGGTTATCATACTTTGGTAAGAATCGATCAGACCTGAAGTTCATCAAGCTAAACTAAGGGCGCTCGATTAAGACAAAAAAAACTAAATCAAAATCGGTTCATCCGTTCAGGGGATATGATGCCACAAACAGATACACAGACGTACAAAGATACATACGTACTACAAACTTATAATATAACACCCTTCTTGTTCGTCGGGGCTAATAAAACGAATTATTACGTTTTGTGACTACTCGTTTTAATATCAATCAGGTGAAATTGTTACCAAATCTTACTAACAATGATAAAAGAAATTACCATTTTATGGCAAATACTACTTACTCCAAGTGTCAGCGACGCAAAAGTGTATTTGGTAAATTGAAAGAATAAACGTATTACTCCTTGAACAGTATTGTTAAATATATCAGATCATCACTTACCATAGTGAGATTAAAGTCAAACACAAGCCTATCCAGAATAAAAAATAAAACAAAAATATAGCCCTAACTATGTCGGACTACAATGCCACAATGGTAATCGATGGTGTGGCCGAAGGTGATGACCACACATTGGTTTAAAGAGCAAATTTTCTTTATTATTATTTTTTCTAAAATAGTTTTGTTATAACATATATGTATATATATATGTTAAGGAAGAGTGATGCCTCCTAAAACAGCAATTTCATACTTAAAAAGAGACTTTAAATACTGTATTGAAAATTGTAAAAAAACTTTAATAGTATGTAAATAAACATTTTGTATTTGCATTTGCTCTCAAGAACAGTAGGAAAATACCGGTAGAAGGAAGGTGGCAGGTTTTGAACATGAGCAAGCAACCCAAGCGGGTACTACAGCATGCCCTACACAATGATTTCGTGATATTTTTTCTCCAAAGGCCCAAACTAGCAAAAAGATTCGAACCCTTACTTATTACTTTATTGAACATCAACACCAAGAAAATATTTTTCATTTAGATGGTTTTACTAGCATAATCAACTCTACCTTATTTATCATAATTACTTTTAAAAGATTGTATCGTGTAAAGGGACCAAACCGAGTAAGGCCTTTTAAATTCTCCACATTAGATCATAAGATGCTGATTCCTTAACCTCTCCGATCAAATCGGGATTTTATTGGAAGTTTAAGTTACTATCAATCAGTTTTAGTATTATGATATTGTACCTAGGTTAAAGTCTAAGCTATGAAAACTTAGAATTTAAAAGTGACTTAATTTTTGTTATCATTATCATGTCAGCCAGAAGACGTCCACTGCTGGACAAAAGCCTCCTCAAAGGATCTCCACGATGGCCAGTCTATATAACAATAACACTAAATAAATATTCGCTGACACACAATGACAATTTTCGTTTATTTTTTAGAACTGACATCAAAATACATATTGTTATGGATAGACAACGTATGCTGCTGATAGACCTGCGAAAGTGCGTAGTGTATTTTTTTTTTCAATTTTGATATGAAAACCTATCATGCTTTTCACTATCGGAAAAGATACCGGATCTTTTACGCCAGGTGGCTAATGATGATGATCATAGCTTGAAGGGCACTCGGTCTTGATGAGATTCAAACGTGGATTCAAACGTGGAAGCCACATAATGCTTAGAGCGAACGTCACGTCAGTTACAATGGTACTTTGCCTTTATCTCGTTTTTTACACTTTATTTGTTGAAGGCGCACGATAAAGATAAAGATAAAGTGGTAGTCGAGGCTTTATCGCCGGCTAACGCGCGAAAAGAACTCGCTTCAGGAAGTTACGCTATGCTGATTCCTATAATAATTACTAGACGCATAAAAATATATGGGTGAAATTTTAAAAAAAATCATCCGAATTTTGTATTTGTATTGTATTAATTTTGTATGATGGGTATCGAGGAAGCTTATAGTGTTGTTACTATTGCCTGTATGTGGCAGGATTTTGAGAATAATATAATATTACTTACTCCTAAGTTACTCTCCAGGGATTAAAAATTTACATATATTTTGTTCCATCATATAAACTATCTCTGTGCCAAGTTTCATCCAAATTCGTTGAGCCGCTTTGGTGCTGATTAGTAACAAACACATACACAAAAATTCGCATCTTGAATATAAATAGGACTAGTATAGAAGTATTAACTTAGTTTTATTTCGAGATTTAACTCTGCGCTAGTGAGCATTTAACTGTAATTATTGGCAATTTTCGGCTTCTACAGAAGTAATAATAATAATAATAATTTTTATTTCAATTATCATAGGCTTATTTTTAAGTACATATGAGTTAAGCATCTGTATCCGAACTAGGCAAAGCCTGTATTTCGGTTATCAGTGCCGCGGAGTGGGTAGTTGTTTCTACATCTGTTCGGTAGGAATAAGTAAACGTTATCTGGAATTAAATGAGTAAGTAAAGGATCAAAAACAAAATAAAAGCAATCGAATATCGTATCGTAATAGTTACGAATTAAAAAATAATCCTTTCTTAGTTGACGCCTTTGATAAAAATGTGCATAATTTCAAATTACCTACCCCAGCAGTTTAGATTGGATATTGATAGGTCAGTCTGCCAATGAGTACAAGTCTTTTTATATGTAGGAACAAAGAATTCTTTTTGTGTAAGCGGCTGCGAAAGGTGCGGAAAATTCAAAATTCAAAAAGTACGCCTGTATTGGTCCAAATTATCAATTTATGCCTTTTGCGGTTGAGACCATGGGTCCGTGGGGGTCTGAAGCTCGTCGTTTCGCAAATATTTTATGTAAAAAATTAATCGAGGCCTCGGGTGACCGGCGGGCGGGGAGCTTTTTCCGCCAACGCATCAGCTTGGCCATCCAAAGAGGAAACGCTGCCAGCCTTCTGGGAACCTTGCCGATCGGCAGCAGCGGCAGCCTCGAAGAAGTTTTTTATATATTATAGTTGTACATTTGCTTGTATATTTTGTACATTTGTTGTAAATAAAATAATTATACTTTTGAGTAAGTATTTTTATTTAATCTTGAGGTATTTGAAGAGATATGCTTGTGGGGGCTGGTCTGCTTGAGTTTGTTGTTTATATTATTATGTTGAATATATTATTATATGCTTTTGTTGTCATTTATCATTGTTCAAACTATGAGAGAAGTCAGTTTTGTGTATAGATTTTTTTTTCAATATGAAATTTAATAAAAAAAGTATAGTAAAAAGTTTCGCTCAACAAGTATCCATTTAACACGTTATCAACACGCTATAAAAGTTCCCAATGTTTTGAATATTTGCAATTAAACTGAAGTAAGTTAACTTTACAAACATTGTATTCATTAATCAAAAGTTTGGCGCAGCTCCTCGTATCCTCCATCTCCGCCTCCGCCCACCCCTCGTGAAATATATGTATGCGTTATGTATTATAGAATATTTTACTTTAGGTCTTCCACAATTCCTTTGCTTTCATGGCAACACGGTCTCTCAAAAAGGTCAATATTTGACAAATGGCCGATGAATTTTATCTGTCACTTTCCTGTGGGATAAACACGACGAATCGTTTATTTATTCAAAATAATAATGGACGATGTTTGCCGATTATGTTGCTCCACGAAATTCGTGAATAACAATATTTTCGACGAAGAAAATGCTTTGTACTTGAAAATGTCTTTATACTTGCCAATAAAGGTAATGTGCAGTAATTACTCATTAGGGATTTTGTGTTATATTTTGACCTAATAGAATAATGTGGATTTTCGCTTTGTGGTAGGTTTTCAAGAATGACCGACTGCCGCAGAGGGTCTGCGACAAGTGTAGCTGCAAGGTGAACGATTTCTACCAATTCTGCAATGAAACTATTGAAGTTCAGAACAGGTCAGTCCTTACTTTTATACGAAATGACCTGATACAGCTCATTGCCATTCTATTCTAATACAAAGTATTTATATCGTCGCTTAAATGGCTAGGCCATATGGCCATCTTGTAGAGTAGGTACTTATTCGGTAATTATGCTGAGTGTAGAGGATGTAGTTGGACAATACTAATTAAGACAATATTTATTCAATTACTGTTCAGTTCACCCTAGACTTACATAAGACCCAACACATGTTAAATTATTAATCTAATGAGAGAGCTGAGTGAAACAATCTATTGAGTCAGATATTATCATTCTGATTATTCTCCTATATATATTTGCAGGTTACGGAAACTTTTCCAAGTGTCAGGCTATCCTGTGGACGAGTCATTGGATCTCACCCTCATCAAGGACAGCTGCTCACCTCCACCAGCTATTATTGTCCACAGTGAACAAGCAACACAAACTGAACCTTTAGGAAATATGTCTTTGCAATTAGATGTAGATATTACTAGAATTAAGGATGAACCAAAACCCTTTATGAGTCCAATTAAGGAAGAAAACTTATATGATGACAAGTTTGATGATAGGTCATCAGACAGCAGCGAGAACATGTCACTTATAACCTTGAAACAACTTAAACAAGATTTGAATGGTAAGTTACATAATAAGCAAGGTAGAAAGAAACATAAGTTAAAAGACTTGGAGCAATTGATGAGTACGTTGCCAGAGGGCACGGCCATCACTGTTATTAATAATAAAGATAATTTGAGCAAAACCAGGGATTTGGAGGTGCCAATGAAGATAAAAAAACTGAAGAATGAGCCTATTGAAGTGGATGTATTTAATTGCTGCATCTGTTTAACACAATGTTACAGTCGCACTGAGATGTTGCAACATTACAAGTATGTGTATTTGCTTTTTCTAATGATATGTATTTGCTAAGTCAGGTAATTTGCTGGTATAGCAGTGAACAGCTCAGATATGTTAGGACCCCATAGATTATGTTGTGGAGTATAGGACATGATTGAGCTGAATATGTTAATGATGAATAACAATCAATACTATGTTCAACTTGGATTGAATGAGAAACATTCATTTATATTCCAAGACTTCATTCACAAGGAATGGGTTTGTCGCAGAATCATACCCATGACTAAGAGATTGATATAAAAAATGCCTATGCCCTTCCCTATTGTTCAGGGTATCCACATTACTAATTTCATCAAGATCTGCTCTGCCATTTAGCTGTGACAGAGAAGTAGACAGACAGATTTGGTTTTGTATTTATTATGATAAGTATGTGTTGTGTTTTTGTTCCAGGCAGCATGGTACTGATTCTGCGATGTCTATTCAGGCGCCCATCCCACCCGATATTCCCGATACGGATCAGGCCCAGCTTCGCTGCACCCGCTGTGGAAAAGTATTTACATACTCATATATTAACCTATATATTTACATTACTAAAATTATGTGAATATTATTTTGTGTTTTTCCAATAATGTTCTATTAATTATTATTAGGAGCCTATTGCATTTGCAATGGCAGTTCTAATGAATTGCATTTGCAATGGCAGTTCTAATGAATTGCATTTGCAAAAGCCTTCTAGGGATAAAAAGTCGACACATTGACAATACACCTAGTATTGCTAATATACAAGTATTGCTAATATACACGTATTGTTAATATACAATACTTACTTAGGCAACGATAGTCTCTTCCATCAGGTGTCCTTATCTGGCTATCTTCTGACTTCTTACAAAAAATCAGTGTTCATTAATAACTAACACAAATGTGGCACAATACGCCTGTAGTGATGTCCTTGTATGTACAGAAGGTGGATCGGATGTCGTGGGTGACTCACTGGCAGCGCCACTACGAGCGCGACCGGCGCCCCTACCGCTGCACACTCTGCGATAGCACCTTCCGCTACCACTCGCAGATACTCAAGCACGGTATTGTATTACCTACCTATACCTAGCTCATTTATGTAATAATATATTATTAAACACTTGGACGTCTTAGACCCTTCGCACGCATATCTATAATGCATCAAGAATAACGCACTATAACAGGAGAAATTCATTCAAATGGCACATAATACTCATCTCCATTACAATGTTCATCCATCTATACAACAGGATATCCATTATGTTTACAATCCGAAATAGACTTATCCAGTCCACTCGTGACCACGATCAATGCAACTTGATCGAAACGTCGACTCCAGATAGTAAACATTTGTGGTTCTACATGCAGAATGATGTAGCAAGCAACATCAGGGGTTCCACAAGGCTCCCACTTAGGTCCTATTTTATTGTTAGTTTTTATAATCTACTTGATAAATGAAATCCATCATTCGCGTTTCTCCTTCATCGCTGACGACCTAATATTATACCTACAAGATAATTCGAAATACTTTTGATGCACTACTTTTACTAATTGACATAGGTAGGTACGCCGTATTTTCAGGTGGGCTAATAAAATAATTTACCGCTTAACGAAAAATATGTAAGCATATAAAGTTCACCAAAAAGCTGATGCCACTACTCACGTCATATCAAATGAATAATGAACTCTTTGAAGTAGAAAACTCTTTGTAAGATTAATTATTTACGCATAATCATGTCGGGTTTTATTTGGAGAAATTGTAAGGTTCTTAAAAGTATATCTGCTCTGAAGTGTACTACTTGCTCACTACTTTGCTCATGTTTAGTCTATTTTAGAGTATTGTTCGACTATATGGATGGAACTCTCACTACCAGTGCCATAAAAACCGGTTAGAGAGCATTCAAAAAAGCTTTATCTTCTTTATACAGTCCATCAAAGAAAATTAAATGTATTGCATTGTTATGAGAAAATGCTTGAGCATTTCAGATTGGTTAACATGGAGACCCAGAGATGGGTCAGTGATAAAAAAATACGATCATGTATAAGATCATTTGAAGCCTACAAGATTGTCTTTGTGATTGATGGAGGCTTCTTGATCTATTAATTTAAGACTATTTCATTTTAAGACATATAGTAGAACCAATCTAGGCTATGACAGCTTGATTACAAGGATTTTTCGTGACCATAATGATTTTACAAAGAAACTGAACAGGATGTAACTTACAGAGGTTAAAATATCTTAGTAGGTACCACTAATACATATCCTTTAATACAAGCAGTGTTTGCCTATAATTCGGTCTACATTACAGAAAGACATTTATTTGTAATCATATAACTCCTAAATGTAATGTAAACATGTAAAACCAATAAAATACCGATGGCGGGCTGGTCGCAGGTCTGACGCACAACTACGAGAAAGATGCGGAGTGTGCGGCGCCGGAGCCTGAGCCCGTCGTCAAGCGGTTCCTGTGCGACATCTGTCCGCAGAGCTTCGTGCAGATGAGGTAAACTAAACTAAACTACACATGCGTTATCCTGTTCCTTATCACTCACTCACTACTGTCCACTGTCCACTGTCGACTGTCGGGGACAAAGGTCCAAAGGGTAAACATTATGTATGTACCTACACAGCCGTTGTTTGAATGGAGTATTTAGCAGGTTCCTTCAATTGAGTTCGCGGGTATAATGAGTACCAAATTTCATTTCAATTCCTATAGTATGTATGATTGAAGTGATGATAGCGCACTTGCCATGCGGTGCGGAGTGTGCGAGCGTGAGTTAGTGTAGTGTAGTATGATGTATGTATGTATGTATGTATGTATGGTGCAGGCACCTACTGTCGCACCGCACGCGCACGCACCCGGAGGCAATGTCCCGTGCACTTGCCATGCGGTGCGGAGTGTGCGAGCGTGAGTTCGCTCACCTGAACTCGCTGCGGCGCCACTTGCGCGCGCATACCGGCGAGCGCAACTTCCTGTGCAACGTGTGCGGCAAGTCTCTGTCGTCTCGCGAGCACCTCAAGTTCCACATCCGCATCCACACCGGCTACAAGCCGAACGTGTGCAACACCTGCGGCAAGGGGTTCGTCAAGAAGTGCAACCTGCTGCTGCACGAGCGGGTGCACTCCGGGGAGAAGCCGCACGTGTGCTCGCACTGCGGGAAGGCCTTCAGTCAGCGCTCCACGCTCGTCATACATGAGAGGTGAGTGCGCTCTTTGCTAGGCGTTCATTTTTATAACTACTATTATTACATTCATGAAACATTATTAATACTATGATTGTGTGTTATTGTGTGTTCTGGGTGGTACATACAGTGTGTGTGATATAACAAAATGTATATTGTAGGTACCACAGCGGCGCGCGGCCCTACTCGTGCGGACTGTGCGGTCGCGGGTTCGTGGCCAAGGGGCTGCTCACTATGCACCTCAAGACTACTTGCATCTAGCGACCACACACACACACACACACACACACACACAAGGTAAAATATTTCTTTCCTTAATAATAAAATTGGCCTTTTCTTCGTGCTGCTTAATATGAATTATATTATAGTTTGTGGTCCACTAAAATAAAATACAATTACTAGTTCAACTATAACTAGGTCTGACCCGAATCTACGATTTTTACTTGATAGTGACTGTAGTGATCGGTATCACCACAAAGGTGTTCGCCTATCTATTGGTATGACACTGGCTCACTACTACCACTAGATACGAGCGCAGGCGCACGTCCGACCCGCACCGTGTCTATCGCCAGACTGCCCGGTTGACGGTACGCCCTCTACTAGTGTACATGAGACAATGTATTGTATCTATTGTATAGATACAAACACTACAGTGACGCCCCTCTCTCCAGCGTTATTTCTAGTTGTTTTTTTTTTTTTCAAACATTTTGATATGATTTTGGCGCCCCTTGAAATTGCCGCCCTGTCCTAGGTAGGCTTCGTTTAATGTATGGTAACCAAATACTTTATACTTGGGTAACACTTACTATTATGTTAGTACCAGTTTATGATTTCGATAAAAGAATAAGAATAATACATTTCATCCACATATAACACGTACAATTCACATTTCTTAATATCTTACTTTTTCCAGGTGTAACAGCGCCATCAACACGGAAGCACAGACTGAAAACGTAGCATACGAATGTGATAACAAAGTTAATGTTTAGTACTTTAATTTATAGTTCTATCTATCTATTATGTTATAGGTTAACTTAATAACGTGTGTGTCTCAGCGGGCGGCGGCGACGCAATGAGACATCGCTTTTAATTTTGTTTTCTTGGAGGTTTTACTGTTTAGTTTTTTATGTGGCTCAATAGATGGCGGGACTACCACTACATCATTTTATATAAACAGCAGTGTTGCAAGCTCTTATTAACAATTACAGGTGGAACAATATATTTACAGTTACTTTACAAAAGGAAACAATTAAATACGTATTCCATATACCCATAACCCACCCACCCACCATAACTTTCAGTCATTAAATGGCGATTACATGCCATGTTTATACGTATAAAATGTTGTTGTATATTATGCAAATTATTTTTTCCTTTTTGCGTCCCTTTAGGAGTTCTCTAATCAAATTTCAAGTTTGTAGATAGCGTGTTAAAAGTAGTCTTGAAACTTCACTCGATTGGATGACTCCTAGTCGTCTACCAAATGGACCGCGACAGCGACATCTATCTACATCACAGATATAGACATCTAACAAAGTTTTCTAAGCATCTGCATTATATACAAATCTCCAACATTTAAAGTTGCGGTGCGGTCCCCAGGCACGTTGAGCTAGCCTGGCGGAAGAGGCTTTCAATGGAGGAATCTAACACCTCGCTCCTATAATATCCATTTAAAAAGCGGACCCCAAATGAACTAATTGGTGAACCCTGAACTAGGATATATAAAAAAATGTAGTAATTCTATTTTAGTTTCCATTAAATTACACAGGGTCACTAGATAAGATGGCAAACTTGAATGGACTATAGCAAGAGCCAGGCTGCGGCATACTGGTGGCTACACAGTCCGCTACTACTTGTCCGGTAATTAGATAAACAATTGCATTTATAGTTTAACATGGTCGGGTGGACCGTGGAGTGTTTGTGACGTGAACTACCGTACGATAGCGCCGGTTTATATTTATTAATTAATTAAACTATGTGATGCAACACTTACATATTGTAAACATACTTTCTTTTGCATCAATATTTACTATACTATTTGAACTAATATGACAGAATTGGTCATCAATTCTGATTGAAATACGGTCGTGCTATTGGATATTGAAGACAAAAATTAAGAAATCACAAGGATAAATGTATTGTTATTAAATTGGTAATTAAGTTGTAAGATTATTATTTCATTCCATACCTAAGTGTTGAAGATTGGCCACGTATATTTTAGTTGATGTGACCGTACTTTGGTTGCACTGCATTTGTAATGTACAATGTAAATAGTCGGATAATGTCGCATTTCGGTGTGTGCTCCTCAAATTAATGTTAACTACCTATTTATAAGTAAATGATATATTGTTAATACCGACTTCTGTATGCACAATACCACACCATCTGTTCATCGCGGTTGATTCCAAAATTACAAAGATTCCAAAATGTCCATGAAGCTGAGTGAGTGAAGGACACACCAACAACCAAAATCTTTCGCATTTTGTGAGTGATGGGGTAAAGTAAATGAAATGGCAAGATTCTGCGATAACCGAATTTCACAAGGACGTAGTAAAAAGACGTAGGCAAAAACTAGCTTTCAAATATTTTTTTATTTGACATAAAATTCCATTATCGGAACGATTTTTCCCCAAATTTTTTTTTATTTATTTTATTTATTTATACCAAAAACTTACGACTATCATTACAGGCAAGACCTAATTCGATAGTGTAGCATAATAATATCTTAAAATAATTATCTTAAATCCTATAACTTAGAATGTACACAGTTATCTTTGTGAATTCACTCAGTGCACAATTAAATATGTCTATAAATATAATTAATATAATTATCTATCACCCGAGACACGCTTCCACGAAATTTCTGGTAACTGATTTGGGAACCACCGATCATAATGTGCTATTGATGTATGCCGCCACGAAAACGACAACATTACGTACAAATCAGTTAAATATATTTATTTTAATGACAGTTGGTGACCACCTCATAAAATAATAATTAGTAGTCGATTGATGATACACAACAAGGCTCAAATATCGAACCAAACAACATAATGATCATGTTACTAATTAAAGATATTTCGTTCATAGCAATGATTATGTATACAGAGTGGTGACGACGTAGCGACATTAAATTAAAACACGGTCACTACTAGTCAATCAAAATACTTTGTGATAATTAAATCTGGTATTACATCAACAGACAAAAAGCGAAATTTTCAAACAAACTAATTCCGAAAATAATCTAAACGAAACACAACACTCTTTATTAATATTACCTATTGACCTCAAATGACCTGTAGGCACTACGGGCACAGTTTTAGGCAAAGACCGGCCGCCGCGGTTCCTTTGTACACAGTATAAAGATATACTACTGTGCTTTGTAGGTGTATTGTTTCATTCATGCAAGTAGGCATCGACGCCCGCGCAGCGCGCTAATAATGATTTTAACGCTATGGTTATAAGGTCTAAATTTCATCAACCGACGATTTCTGAGCCGCACATTTTATTTGGTTGTGTTTTAAGCATGTAGGTAAATTGAATTTTGTTCCGTCTAGCTACTCTAGCTAGGTGAATGACTTCGTTGCGTAATCGTTATGAATTCACATCATGTGTTAAAATGATTAAAGTGAAAATAATTTCCTGTGGCTATACCGTTCAATGTAATTTGATGAAACTTGGTGTACCAACTACTAACGCGGTACCCAATATGTGGTTTAAATTAATGTCGTTACGTCGTCACCATCCTGTATAATGCGAATTTTAATTGTAATAATTCAAATACCAGATTTTGAGATTGGCGGAATACCTATTACAGGTAGGTACTGGCTAAAGTCGTCATTCACCAAAAGAAGAAATGTTAGGTCGCACTAATTTAATGGATTTTTCTTTCGCTAGAGTTAATATAGAACTACTAGTTGTTCCGCGCGGTTTCACCCGCGTTCCCGAGGGATCTTATCTTTTCCCGGGATAAAATGTAGCCTATGTGCTATTCCAGACTATAATCTATCTCCATGCCAAATTTCATCCAGATCCATTCAGCCGTTCTAGCGTAAATGAGTAACAAACATCAAAATTTTCACATTTATAGGTAATATTAGTAAGATTTGATTTCAGTTATCTAGGAAAGCATTGAATGCTGGTGCAATCATATCATGCATAGGTTTGCTCGTGTCTATATAATTTATGAATATAAACAATCTAGTAATAAATATAATTGAGCAAGTATCTGATCTGTTATAATGAATGACTCGTCATCTCGTCATCTCGTGAACTGTCGATAAACTCCACAGTTAATGTATTAAGTTATGCGCAATTGGCATCTTCAAAAATATTGTTATCAACCTTCAGTGTCGAGGTTCAATAAATATTTCGTGTTAATTAAGCCCTCTGATAAGTTTACACAAAATCATTCGTTTTGATAATAATATAACATGATAACTTAAAAAGATAATTAAAGGCCTACGTATACGGTTCGTGAGTTCTCATAAAAAACGCCCTAGCTAGGCTAATATCGAATCATCGAACATTTTATTATTTTTATCCCATGTTATTATTTTTATTAATAAAAGATAAACACTGTATACTACATATTAAAACTTAATTAATTAGTGATCCGCAATATTATCTGAACACAAGTATTGCAGTAAAATGCATAGGTAAACTTGTAAAAAACTGTTTATTATGGATTTTAACAAACCACTTTTATGTGATGTGTAAAATCAGTTGATAGATAGAGATAGAGAAAATGATATTCGTATCAATATTAGTGAGACGTATTCACTTGATATGATTGGTATGGTAGAACATATTTAATTATTCGAGCTCAAACACTAATGAGGATTATCGAAGCGTGTACGCGGGTCGCGGGAAGGTCGCGGGAAGGTCGCGGGGCATAACACACAATTTAATTGTACCTAATGTCACCGCGATGAACAGATTTAGTGAAAATATAACAATATACCTATAGTAAACGAAACGACAAGTGCCTCACGATGTGATATGAGTTAAGTTATGTTTAGTGTCGCGGCGCGGCGCGGCAAGGCGCGGCAAGACGCTGCTACCTGCTACTACTACTGCGACCCTACTAACAGTTGTAGGTACCTAGTTCTATCTAACTAACTAAGTGTTACAATGTTTTAAGTACGTAAATATATGGATAACACAATTTTAAGACCTCATTGAGTTTTATTTTCCATCCCCTATTGCGTTTTTAATATAACGTGTTTGATGTCAGAGGTCAAAATGCTGAAAGGAGTCTCGGAGCCGAATTTGATGAAAGCTAAAACCGCATCATTCGATTTTCGTAAAAATAATTTCCCAAGCTAGGAATCGAACCTGATGAATTTGAAAAAATAACACAGTTTTTATTATTACACTTTCCAATAATGTTGCTAATAAGGATTGAATTCTCAGAAGTAATAATGATATACGACAAACTAAAAGAAAGTACCTATTCTTTTTTAATAAACTGATTAAGCTTTAATATATGACACTTATCCTATCGTAGTATCAACTTGTTCGAAATATTTTTTTATTTATAAAACTGAATTAGGACATACTGTTCTGCAAAGAATGTTGTGCTTAAATCGCTCAACACATTTTTTATTGCTTTATCCATCATCTCATGATTTTATTAAAACTTATAGAGTTAAGTACTTCACATATTAGGTAGATGGCAGCACCAGTTTTGTAGATGATACATTGTGTTTGAGAGTTAGCCAGCCACTCGAATACCTACGAAGTACCCTACCCCGGTGGTAGGGTACTTCGTAGGTAGTAGCTATGGTTTCCTCACGGCGCTTTCCTTCACCTATAGTTGAAGGAACCCATGACCTAAGGCTTCTGACGTCCCTACTCGTATACCACGGCTATCATCGCTTTGGTTTGTGAGTACGTAGTAAGATACTTGATAGTACCTTATACTGTCTGAGTACTTATAACATTAAATAGTAACTATAGTCGGAGATTCCTTTTCAGCGATCGTTGCACGGACGTGCGCACTCCACCCCACTCCACCCCACTCCACCCGTGTCTTGCCGAATCTTTTCCACTTTACCAATGTTGGACTCGCCTTCTCCTTTTGTTGAATAGAAATGTGAATATTTAATTTGTTTGTATTGAGTTGAGACATCTACCTATCAGTTCGGGTACAGTTGGGTATGTGCGAGAACATATTTATTATTCGTATTAATTAGTTGGTGAAGATAAATGTCACTGGTTCAAAACCTGTCCACAAGTTTGGCCTTCAAATAACAAAAATGTTAAGTACCTTTCCAAGGTATCAAAACTCAAAACCTTTTTTTTACCACAAGTGACAACTAGGCAGGCGGGTCACCTGATGGTGAGTGACTGCCGTCGCCTATAGACATTAGCAATACCAGGGGGATTGCCACCTTATTAGAATACCAACAACTGGCAAGGCAAGGCAACTGGCTCTCATACAACAGCCGGATCACATCAACAGGTGACCCGGCTGCCTAGCTGTTACTTGTGGTAAAATACTTGTGGCGGCAGATTTTCGACATGAGGGTGGTAGCCAGCCAGTTGAGTACTACAAAGTACCCTACCACCGTGCTATGGTTTCCTCACGATGTTTTCCTTCACCGAAAGCTCAAGCTCATTATAGGATTCGAACACACGACCTTCACCGCGGTATCCGACGTCACTACCACCGAGCCATCTTTGCTTACATTAGGTAGCAGGTACCACGCACCGGTTACAGTTCTTACAGAGGATCGTGTTAAAGTGTGGCAACCCTTTTCTTATATTAAAAATTAAAAAAATATCTATGTTCTCTCTGCTCTGTACCGCCGCCGCCGATGTAACCTCATTGTAATATTTATTCAGTAATATATTTGATCAGAGTTCAAAGTGAGTCTTGTTTCATTCATGTGCTTAGTACAGGCCTTGGTAGTGGTTATATCCTGTTTGGTGTGGACAGGACAGCCCTTGCAGTGCAGTACATTGGTGTGGACAGGACAGCCCTTGCAGTGCAGTACATTGGTGTGGACAGGACAGCCCTTGCAGTGCAGTACATTGGTGTGGACAGGACAGCCCTTGCAGTGCAGTACATTGGTGTGGACAGGACAGCCCTTGCAGTGCAGTACATTGGTGTGGACAGGACAGCCCTTGCAGTGCAGTACATTGGTGTGGACAGGACAGCCCTTGCAGTGCAGTACATTGGAGCCGCCAACAAACCTCATTAGATCCTTTATTTAGTTACCTACATTTCTTTTCAAGAATCTGATGGAATATGGTGGATAACCTACCAGATCATGCTTTCCAACACTGCATATCTCAACATTTAGCTTCAAAGATCCGGTTAATCGTGTTTAATAAATAGTTCGCGGGTGTGTCGGAGTCGGGCCCCCGGCCCCCCGGCCCCCCGGCCCCCCGGCCCCGCGGCCCCGCTGCCGGCTCCACTCCACCGGCTGGCTACCGTCCCACCGATAACGAACGACACCATATATCTACTGGTAGGTACTTATCTACTGTTACTAGTTCTCTCAGATTGTGAAGAAAGTTTGAGATCGGCGTGTGAGGTTACCGGCTCGACCCACAACACAAGAAGCGTGGAGCGTCAGTCAGTAGTCAGTCAGTCCCTAGTGAGTAGTGAGTAGCAGCAGCCAGCAGCACGTCAGGTCAGTCAGTAGGTGTCCATCCGTCGTCGCATCCGCACGCTCCGCGACGCGCTGCTGCCCTTTAGTTTTATTATCACATCGACCTTGGCGCTATTTCGACGCCGGTGTTTGTGACTCGACCGGACACCGGACCCACGTGTGAGTAGCTTCTTCTAATTCTACTATACATATACACTGGATGCTGTTTATTATTTAAAAAACGCGCGAGTCGCTCGCGGGTGAAGGAAATTAATTTTTTTTTCTATATTAGTGTTCGAATAACAAAAGTTAAATATTTCAGACAATTTAATATACGCACAGAAATGGCCCACAAATTATTATTATAGCGAAAACTACTAACTTATTTAATTGAATTTATTTGAATTTTTTATACATAGTTAAGTATATTCCTAACATCACGAAAATAAATATCCGCACAGGAAGTAATTAATACACATTATTATTATAAATACCTACATAAAATCAAAGTCACTAAGTGAGTCTTCAGTCACACGCAAATATCCTAATTCAACGCAATTAATTTTGATGAGACTAGATCTGTAAATATCTACACATTCAATACCGCATAGCTACCTGATGTAGGTGTGTACACAAAATATGTATTTGATGACAGTGTCGTAATACGAGTGTAATCATCATCAATTGTCATCGTCCAACTAAAACGCAATAACTGTTCTGTTCAAAAAAACAATAATGGCTCCAAAATTGACCCCTGTGACACTCCAATCTCAGAGTAAAGCAAAAACTCTGTAATTGAAAAATCGATAGTGTTATCATAAAAAATAAACGCTGAAACCAATCTGTAAACAACCTCAACTAGTCAAATAGGTATTAATTAACATAATGTAGAGGAATGTGCGAGGCTTGCTGTGGCGAAAGCCTTGTGGACCGATGACGAGCCTTTTTGATTAATCGATTAGGTAATCGCGTATTTATTGTCTTTATCTGATGAAATTTTGTAAGAACGTCACTAGACTAGATGTGAGGCGTGCTCGTTTGTGCGTAAATAGGTTCTAGCTAGTTTTTGACCGAGACTACATTCGTGTGGAATTGTATCCATTGGTTGGTATACTTATAAGGACCCAAATTTACAAAAGAAACTGCATTTATAATGTAATAACTATAAGTTATGTAATATTAATAAGTACTGCATACGCCGGTTGCCTCCACAAGTCCACTGGTCCACAAGTACACAGGTCCACTGGTGCACAGGTGGGCCTGTTGTCACCTCGTTAGTGGACATCATTATACACTTGAACCGTGATAGTATCGCTAATGGTTTATGACGTAGGTGCGATCGTAAATATTGTTTTGCATTTGGCACGATGTTCTTCAATCTAAGAATATTTGTGTATTATGAATTTATTTTCGGTTCATCGTAGTTTTATACTGTATATATTATATCATCTGCTTAGTTCACTGTTGAATGTTGTTCTCAGCACCAACAAATAGCTCAAATACTAAATTAGTCATGGTTCTATTAAATATGTTATCTGTCTTACTGCAATGAATATTTAACTTAGAGAAAGTCTCTGTAATGCTCTCGGTCGATGTCGATCTCCGTATTATATTAAATATTGGTATCTTATATCCATCGTGTCTGAGTTCATGTTTCTCAATTTTATATCCGATCAAGTAGATGTGCGCCATTAATCTACATTCCATTATTTTTGTGCTTTACTATTTCTAAATCGTCGGAGTCTGATCTAGTCGAAGTTGTATTGATTAACAAAGAAGAATCACCACTTATTGAACTATAACCCTCGTCATTCTGATTATATTATACTTGTAATGCCTGAATACATTTGGATGATCCTTTGCGGAGTCGAGTACATAAACCAAGTGAAGTCCCTGAAAGAAGCTAGTAACTACAATGATCGAGTGTCGTCAGGGTGAGACGGTATCCTGCACTAAATATCCATCACGACTGACGCGAGGACCGTGATGAGGCGTCACTATATATATGCATCTACAAATATCGCTAACAATATAAATAACACATTCAGAATTGATAGAATATCAACATAATGCTCATTTATTTTTAATTTAATTGATCGCTATGAAATTGTTAGATTTTTTTTTGGGTGGATAAGAAGGTGTTGGCCTGAATGACCACTGCACCCTTACGCGGATCGTTCGGCGAGCGCTTAGGGCTCTCAACCGAAAACACGATTTTTCTTAGAGGGAAATACAACAGTACACAACTGTAAAAACAAAAGTAATTAAAATAAGAAATAATTTACAATAGATCCCTTCTTCCAAATTCAGGCAATAAAGAAAATCCTCCTTTTCAGAAGCCGGTTAAAAACAAACAAGTATCTATGGATGTGTAGTTAATAAATAATGTAACGTGCGCTAATATTTTTATCGATATAACTAATTGCATCCAAGAAAAAAATAATAGTACTATCACATTGAACGTAAAACGTAGTAAAGACAATAATGATGCTCTTGATAAACTACGAGTATCACTTTCCTGTTTTGTATTTGAAGCACGTGTTTTGAATGTGGAGCAGTCATTATGTTTGTTTTGAAAATTATAAGCTATAATAACTTTACTAGTTTATCGTTAGAAAACCATGATCTGTGGTATACTCTCCTCAAAACCAGTAGTCCTAATATAATAAACTAATGTATGTAATAAAATACTTTTACTGCACATCGATGATAAACGTAATCTATATTGCTTAGTTAGTGTTTGTTTATTCTTTCAGCTCTTTCGGACTTAAAGTCTATAATAAATTGATAATCATTAATCATCCTTGCTATTAAATGCGTCGCCGTTATTCTTTATTAGTCTTGATAAAGAACCACTTGTTCTTTATCATCATCATTAACAGCTCGTATCCCTTTGCTGGGACTAAGACTCTTTCTTGTATCAATTACCTCGGCCTTGTGTGGTTAGCCTCTAGGACTTTGCTGCGAATCGATTTCATAACCCACCTGGTTGGTTGTCTACCCTAAGGCCTTCATCAATCCTTCCCCTGCCGCCACATATGACCAAGTACCACACCTTACGCTTTAATCCGTCTAACCACATCTCCGAATTTTGTGTGTCAACGAATTTCAGACCGTTTTAAATGACTTTTACCAACAGATTGTATCTTTATACTTCTCCATCTAAAAGTGTTTGTGAAACAGATTACCTACTCCTACTTCTTAGCGATATGATTGTACCTCTCTAAGGTATCCCTGTATTATTTTGATTATTTGTCTATTTTAAACGGCTTTCCAAATTCCTGATTGCGCTATATTAAAGCTATTCTACGCCATTTTAAAAATTTATTGACTGACAAGGTTTTAGCCTTTACAAAGAATGCATCAATATTCACACTGACGTTGTGTACCATTCCCTTTCCCTTGTTATCTACTCTTACTAGTAAAATGATAAATATAAACGAACATTCCAGATGCTCATAAATTACTATATTTGCTAAGATCTTTAGTAATTGTGTATTTGTTGACGAACTATTTTATCTTTCCGCTCGTGTAGTGCCTACTGCCTACTACTCGTACCGTCGTACGTCGTACGGCGACAAGACAAGGTCGTAAGCTCAAGTTCAATAACAGTTAGTTAGATAGATAGATACTGTACCTACTGTCGACACTTGCGCGCGCGCAACGTGCGGGAGCGGTGAGCGTATGTCACGCGTCACGCGGTTCATTTTACTTTGTTTGTACTTATGAGATGTAAGTAATAATTACTGACTTGAGCACATGTTACATATCACTAAACAATCTTTGCCTTTAACGCATTGTAATAAGGTGTACAACACATTGGCCATCCATCTGGTATTGATGTCTATAGGCGACGGCAGTCACTCACCATCAGGTGACCCGCCTGCCCGCCTGTCCTGCCTGGTTGCACCTGGTTGTCACTTGTGGTATAGGTGAACAAATGGTAGAAAGATTAATATAGTTTTTCGCACAGTTGGGGAAACTTATTTATATATATAAAAACACCAACACAGTACACATAAAAACTTGGTGTACATTTACATGGTAAGAGGCTACTTCAATCAACTGGCTCTCAAGTGCCGTAAAATCCATCTGCCGGAAAATACCATTAATGGTTAATCCTCCTTATAAGTTTGGCTATACCTATATTTCAAAGTCAAAGTCAAAACCATTTATTCAGTTTAGGCCCTAGACGTTTAGCCTTATGAAGGTCGAATTACAGAAGTTACCACCGGTTCGGAAGTCAGCCTTCAACTGAGAAGAACTGGCAAGAAACTCATTATTCATATCAAGAACTGACCATGCTCATGATGGCATCCTCGAAAGTTGGGAGTATCGTCTTGTGGGTGAATGCAGTGACGTCTGTAGTGGCGCAAGGGCGCGGGGCGCAGGGGCGCAGGGGCGCAGGGGCGCGGGGCGCGGTTCGCAAACAGAGGGATTGTACTTATTAGTGCACATACCGGTCGGACTGCAAGCTACCTTGTGTTTCTACAGTTATAACAAGAAGGTACACGTTATTGTAGTGTTCGGTGATTTGAGACGACCGTCTCATCAACGAGCCAAGAGGTTAATTAGAAGCAAACAAAGTAACAGGTGAATTCACGCACAGATTACCTATTATCAAACTATTATTTTCGACTCGCGAGTTCGCGACCACGATCAATGCATCTTTGAACTTAGTTAAAATAATTACAAATATAAATTTAGTTTCCGAAAGATTTTAAAGTTATACTGAAATTTCGTAGTAGGTAGGTGAAAAGAACAGTCAGGACGGCGGGTCAGGTCGCGGCGCGGCGCGGGCGGGTCAGGTCGCTCGCTGGGTGCCAATTGTCGCGACAGACTCACCAATTGCCTATTGAGCTGAGCGTGCATGTCTCATTGACTCATTGCGGACGCTTGCCGAACCACTTCGCCGATTTATTCTATTCTCTTCCCATTGTTATGTCACATGATCACTATATTTGGATCGGCAATTGCATTCACTTTGTGAATGTGGGCTCCTGACCTTAATATCTTGTGAGAACTCCGATTGAGAGGTGATGGATGATGAATCTAGTGTATCATAAGATACTAATTCAAAATGCAGCGTTAAATAAGGAAAGTTACAGAGAAACTCATAACGATAAGTAATGCCCAATCGAAAGATAAATGCATGAAATAACGAACAATTCTAGTTTATTGGCAGACTGAGCATACATTTATATTAGCTGAGAAAATACATTGTTGGTTGAAACGTGAATAACTTCTATCGCTATTCATTACATATTAAACTAGACTGAATTGAAGCCGTACGTTTATAATGAATTGAGAAACAAATCACGCCGAATATATAACCACAAAATACCGCGAGGAAACCATACCACGGTTGGGTATTTTGTTGCAATCGACTGGTTGGCTACTGCTCCCAAGCACCTATCGTTTACCACCTACGGCCACATCATCATTTACCATAGTGAGATTGCGGTGAAGTACAAGCTTACCTAAATTAAAAAAAAATGCTACAGTAAGGCGATGATTGCTCAGTGTGGGGTGAGCATTCGTTGAAGGAAAACCCTGTGAGGAAACCATAGCTTGGTGGAAGGGTGGTTCGTAGTACGTGCTGAACTGGCTACCAACTATAAGTGGTATACGTGACGTCGCCGACCACTGTGTCCTGCTGGACATTGATTTAGACATCGTAAAAAGGTCGATAACACATCGACAACGCCCTCGTATTTGTAATTTGTGTAATTTATAATTTAATTTGTCTTATGTATTTGTTGATTCTCATAGTTTGTATCTTTTTAAATATGGATAATGGTAGGGGAGGCAATGATGCTAAATTTGTAGTTACTCGAGCGTCTTTGGGACCTACTGGAATTTGAAGATTAGGTGGAATAAAGAAAAAAAGGTTATGTGATATTTTCCCCTTCAGCGGTGGGGGGGAACGTCTACAGGGTTTCAAAAATGTAAAAAAAAACAGTCACCAAGAAATACTCGAGCGCGTCAGATATTAATAGGGTAGTCGCGCCACGTCTGTCTGATAACGGAAATATAATAATCTGCCGTTTTGCGTGGTGGGGGTGGCCGTACGAAGGGGTCGAAAATATTTAAAAAAAAAAATTACTCGAGCGCGTCAGACATTGATAAGGGATGTTAAGTGAAGCCTCCAGTAGCTCCTATTTTAAAGACTGTCGATTTGGACGCGACCATCAGTCAGGGCCGATTTTTGAAAATGCAAAAAAAAATCGTGACCTTGATTTACTCGAGCGCGTCAGATTTTTATACAGGCGGTTCTTCTTGATGGCCTTGTTGTACTGACCCATAATCTGACAATTATGTTGAGGGATTTCCTTAATCTGACGGTTTGAAAAAAAAAATATATAAAAAATATCGAAATCTCGAAAATGGTTCAAGATATCGAAAAAATGTTTGCACAAAAGTTGTAGAGAATTTAATCTTCTACAATATTTATTATGAATACATATACCAAAAAACCCATAGGAAACGAGATATTTGCAATAAATGATTTTTTGACCTTTGATCTTGAAAAATCAGTAGTCGCGGGCACCCTAAGATAAGTAGCTTTTGATTCAAGTTTTAGGGTGTCAAAATAAAGGTTTATACAAGTTAATAGGTGACTATCTCTCATTCTGAGGTGAAACTCATAATATTCCTGGACTATACACTTAATAATGATTTTAGCTACTTCGGCTTGTGCAAATCGGCAGATTAAGATATTTCCGTGATTCGTGACTAATTTCCTTCAAAATAAAAAAAAACTAATCGCGCTCGAGAAAATCCAGGTGACGCTTTTTTTTTGCAACTTTGCGAGTCTCCAATTTTCTTTCGTCACGCCCAATTTGTCAGATTATTGAAATGTACACTATTTTGCATGTAACTAACTTACCTTACCTTAATCTGACGCGCTCGAGTATTTCAAACCATCGATTTTTTTTTACTAATCTGACGGGCTACCCTAGGCGTTCGACACTACATAGAGGGCTCAGATTTGGTGAGAGTACTTCACAAGGTGCAAGGTTGCCCCCTTATGTTAATCTGCCGCGCTCGAGTAAATCCCGAAATCCCCTATTCGCCTCCCCTACCATAATGTTTGAAATAAAGAAGTAGAGTTGAATAGAATTTGTAATGTCCATAGGCGACAGTAGTGAGTGGCTTATCATGGTCAATGATGTAAATCAAAAACATAATTCTATAATCTATTGACGGGCCGGTTGGCGTGGTTGGTTAATATACTGCCTATCACGCCGCAGGTCGTGGGTTCGATTCCCATCCAGGACACACATTTGTGTGCATGAACATGTCTGTTTGTCCTGAGTCTTTTTTTTTTTTTATGTCACAAGTGACAACGAGGCAGGCGGGTCACCTGATGGTAAGTGACAACCGTCGCCTATAGACATTGGCAATACCAGGGGATTGCTAATGTGTTGTACACCTTATTAAGACGAACTGGCTCTCAAGTGCAATTGCCGGAACACACCAACAGGTGCTTGGCGACAGATTTTCAACTTGAGGGTGGTAGCCAGCCAGTCGAGTACTACAAAGTACCCTACCACCGTGCTGTGGTTTCCTCACGATGTTTTCCTTCACCGAAAGCTCAAGCTCATTGTAAGGATTCGAACCCACGACCTTCACCGCGGTATCCGACCTCACTTACCACTGAGCTATCATCGCCTTAGTCTGGGTGTAATTATCTATTTAAGTATGTATTTACAACAAAAAAAATTGTCTAAGTAGTATATCAGTCTTCTGGTTTCCATAATACAAGCTTTGCTTAGTTTGGGATCAGATAGCCGTGTGTGAAAAATGTCCGAGGATATTTATTTATTCGCAAAACCAAAAAAACTAGTCGATGGTTTGGCTTGAATTTTTACATAACGTTGCATTTTAATAACACGGAAGTGTTTTACACATAATTTTTACTACCTATGGAAACGGGAGTTTTAAAACGAGTTGAGCGGTTGAGTTGGTTATAATAACAACAACCCATGGTGACCCATGGTGACCCATGGCGACGGTTATATTTACTTCCTGTCTATCTATCAGAGGACGCTACAGCAAAGCGTGGTAAATTATATAAAAACGGGCATCAGTAAACCTACCTTACTTACAATATGTTTTAGTTGTACAATCCACAACTACTGATGATGGCTGATGTTTGGGTTTCTGTTAAATGTTCGAGTTGTACAAACATTACTACTTCCAGCCTTCTCATTGTTCATACAGATTTGTGATGACGATTATTTTTTTATATTTATTCTCTGTAATTACAATCAAACGAACTCTAGCATTACCAGATGCAACGTCCCCGGCATTCGTTTCGTTGTTTCGAATATCTTTCTCATTGATTAGATCTCATCATAGAGTAGAGTAGAGTAGAGTAGAGTAGAGTAGTGTGTATGCGTTGATTTGTCCACAGTCACAGTCCACTCCAAGCTGTAACTCATCAATAATGAAGTTCGGTTTAAAATGCAGCTTTTAGTATTGTTAACATAAGCACTTAGCTGTGTAAATGTCAATGATTGGTTGGCTAGTGGCTAGTGGCTAGTGGCTAGTGGCTAGTAGCTAGTGGCTAGTGGCTAGTGCTAGTACTGGTAGAAGGTAATGTTTGCTCGAGGTCGGTCGGTACGGTACATTAAGTGCGCAGTACAGTTCGTATCTACGTGTGTTATATGTATACTGTACAAGTCAATGTGGATAAGATTTATTTGCATTGTCACTTAAAAGCCTTCGATCTCCGAATGTTCAAGATAGCATCGAAGGTCGTGGGTTCGAATCCTACATCCTAATAAATCCTACATCCTAATAAACTATCGTTGCCAAAAATGAAAATTGCCTTATACGAGTACCATAGGAACAGTTATCCAATGGCTATAAACATTTATAATAAGCTTCTAGAGGACCTAAAAAAGGTTCCCTTCGACAAAAACTTAAGAAATGGCTAATTCAAGCATGTTTCTATTCTGTAGATGAATATTTAAATAGGTAGGCAAGGAATTAATAAAAAAAATTATTTATAGTTACATTTCTAAATGTACTAAATTTAATTAGGTATGTATATGCTAGTAGACGAAGTTAAGCTTGTATAAAGTGATATTTAGGAAAAATCATGATGACTTATTATTGTATGAATTAGAGACTACATGTATTTAATAATTGTGTAAAATGTTGGTAAGCCAGTTAAGTTACTGGTGAGAGCTGAGAACTCATTACAAATAACACAGCAGCTTATTATTGTATAGCACACTTTCATGCAAAATAAAGTATTCTTATTCTTATACAATGAGTTTAAACTTTCGGTGAAGGAAACCATAGCACGGTGGTAGGGTAGGTACTTTGTAGTACCTGACTGGCTACCACCCTCAAGTTGAATACTGTCGCCAAGTACCTATCGGTGTGTTCCGACAGCTGCACTTGAGAGCCAGTTCCCATCTAGGCTTTGTGTGGCACATCATCACTTACCATGGTGAGATTGTGGTCAAACATAAGTTTATGCAGAATAAAAAATAAATAGCGAGTTGCGTCAAGACTTGACGGTCAAGCTAGTTACCTCAAGACTTGACGGTCAAGCCAGTTACCTCCGAAACGTATCTGGAATTACCATTAATTGTATGTATGTATCGAACGCAGTAGGTACCGTTCACCCGTTCCATGGATTGGTGTCAGATTTTGTCAATTAATTGATAATTATTTAGTTGGTGTTGAGCAGTCAGCCAGCCGTGCCGTAACTAGATAGGTATAGGGTGGCCCAGGCCGTGCGCCACGGGCCCTCTGCCGCGGCCGCGGGGGCCCCGAGGCCAGACTGCCGGAGTCCTAACATTTAATATTACAAAATTTAGTAAAGAAAATATTGGAATTGCATTATCATCATCAAAACCTGAAAATTAAAAAAAAATGCACACAATGAAATTAAGAGTTTATAATAGTAATCTTGGTAGTGATTTACTGAATACAAACTTATACGTTGGGTTGGGATAGATAGGGCCCCGGGGCCCCGTCCAATGAAGTTTCCACGCACGGGCCACGGGCCTCACTGGTACTCGAATAGTCACGGAACTCGTGTTGAGTGAGGTTGACAGTTGACAGTTGAGACTAGTGCTCTTTCTTTTTTTAAATTACTTATTCCATTGAATCCGTTCACGTCATGTTCTTTTAAAATAATAAAATCAATAACATTAAAAATTAAATTACAATGTAAACAGTATTTACAGAAGTATTTCCAGTTGTGCCATACAATACATATATAATAGCGGCAAGCAATTAAATATGAAGATGAAGCCTCGGCCGATCCGATGGCCACCGACAAAAGTATCATGAATCATTCACATCACAGGTTGCTCGAACTGAAAACGTCATATTTGCTCTTATTTTTTACATTTTGATTATTCAGGTCTAGCTACATTTTTCACCTTTGATTCCTCAATATTTGAACCAAATACATTATTTAAAAATATTAAAAACAGAATTGTTATTTCTATGATCATTTTCCTTAATTTGATATGTACTTCACTTATTGCTTTACACGTAATTTAGATAAATCTGGTATTTTCTGGTTGTGCAGACAATCTCGATAGTTGTCGGTATGTTGTGTATCGTGTATCGTGTATCGTGTATCGTGTATCGGTGGTTATCTGTGGGTCAGCTGTTGATACCGTACCTATCTACGATGAGGGGGAGGGGTTGCGGGGGACGCGCGGGGAGCGCAGGGAGGGGCCGGGGGCACGACCCCACCGATAAGCCACAGTGTACACAAGTAGTGAATATTCTTGTCGAACTTCTGTTACGTAATGTAATTTATTTGATTTGACGTGAGTACATGTACTTGTATAGTACGCGTGGTGGGTGTGCGTATGTAGCGAGCTCTGCTGTGCGCATAACAATCATGAATACCCTAATGTGGTGGAATACACTTCACTTTCCGATCTATTCCGAACATACATCAATAGAAAAATATTTTTAAAATCAAAAGCTGAAGGGTGATAGACCATCTGATAGTAGGTACCTATGTGGCTTGGCTTCCGTGTCGCCTCGCCTGTACACATTACTAATAACCTGGGGATTTCAAACCTGTTTCCGACCTCGTTGGAAACTGGCTCTCAAGTGACACCAAAACCATTTGCTATGCGTCTTTAGTATCGATCGAATTGTTTATGGTTTAGTGTTTCCATCCGAGTATGTTCTGCTCCATCTACTGTAGTCTGTCTGTCTGTAAGTATTTATATCTCGCGATGAGAGTGACGTGGTGACGTCGCAGTAGAGTCGCCACTTTATCGTCGAGCAATTCATCAAATCCTGTCAATTTGGTGTGGCTGTCGTCTGTCGTTTCTCGCCTGTCGCCTGTCGCCTGTCGGTGGTGGGTGGGCGTGAACTTCCAGTGAAACAGATATCATTATTATAGATTCGTTGTCTATTTAGATAATATTATTCGAATACATGAGGTTTGATCACAGATTTCAGAACTAAAGGGTTTGATAGACTAACGCAGGGTGGAACTCGGAAGGTAGTTAATTAATTAATGTCTTGTAATAAATTTCTTTTCTCGAGTTACCTCGTATCGGCTGTAAACAAAGTGAACAACAGACAGCCGCGCGGGGCGGCGGCGGCGGCGGCACGGTGGAGGAGCCGCTAGCCGCCGCCGCCGCCCCGCCCCGCCCGCGCGCTCCTACACACCCCCATCGCACGCACGTCTCGCGCTAAATATACGCCGGACGAAAACTATCGCATTCTTTTGTTAACATTTAGATTTTACACGATACTTACTGCGTCGAATGCAGCTACTTTAGTTTGATTATCAAAACTAGAAACAGATCAATTGTGAGATTATAATAAATAGATGTTTTCGCTTCTACAAGAAACTCGTAGTGAAGCGTCGCAGGAGTAGGAAGATAATATTTTATTACAAATAAGAAATACCCTCTCACTCTCACTTGAGTGAGAGTGAGAGGCTCCATCCAACACGTAGAAGTCCTTTTATCTTCACTACAATCGTAGCATTTTAAATGTGAATTTAGGATGCTTTGAAATTGACAGAATATGATTAGTTTAAGATCAAAAGTGTATTTGTTGTCGTGAGCGTATGCGTTGTATATTGCCAGCTTTATATCGCTTGACACCGCCTTATCAGTGCAGTGCAGCAGTGGTCACTCAGCGTAGGTAACTAACATGTGTGTGTGTGTGTGTGTGTGTGTGTGTGTGTGTGTGTGTGTGTGTGTGTGTGTGTGTGTGTGTGTGTGTGTGAGTGTGTGTGTGTGTGTGTGTGTGTGTGTGTGTGAGTGTGAGTGTGAGTGTGTGTGTGAGTGACCTTATTGAGTGACTTGCATGTTATTCGGGAGTAAACATGTCTGAGGAAAATAATTATACATTATTTAATTTAAGTAATAAGAGAATACATGAATAGGCTCGAGCTGGTATTATTCTTACCTACTTTGGAAATATGAACAGTTGTCTGTTATTAATTTTAAATAAAGGATGAAATCAAAAAATATTTTGGTAACAATTACGCTTAGTTTGTCTCGCTTTCTCCTATTTTAGAAAAACCCCTTTCCACGATAGGAATTTCAAGTTTGAAACCGTAGCAGTTAAGGCTGCGTTGCGTGCGTCGATACTTCAGTCCTGCTTCAGTCAGACAGTCGTAGATTTCCTCAAAGTGAACTTACAACAGCTTACCAAGTCGAGTGCATAGTGATATGAGTATAATTATCACAGTTCTGTTGTTGGCGGTCAATATAAGTTTGTACAAACATTGGCGTTGTCGTTGGTTGTTTGTGGGGGAGTGTGGAGGGCGCGCCGCCGCCGCCACGTCAGTGTCACTCGTCACTCGTCACTGCACACACACACATCGCTGCGTCGCTGCGCTGCGCCTGCGCTGGCAACACCTCCCTACAGTACAGTACCATGATTACGAGTTCGCGACATTATGATACATTATTTACTTACTGCACGTCCGCTCAGGAATGTACATACAAACATGTTTGTGGGATCTACATATAGTATGGTATGCTATGGTATACCTATAGGTACTTAGTTATTGTTGGTTGTATGTAGTCGATGAAGTGAAGTGAAGACATGACGCCACACAATATAGATATATATGTTAGATAGTGACATCCAAGACTCGTCCCATTCTTTTTCCTAAATCCTTAATGCACAATTAGAATGCACAATTGCACTGTAAGGGATTAGGAAAAAGAGTTGAAATCGTGTTCGTGGATGGCACAGCTTGTTTTGTCTTCAATAATATCTAGAGTGTGGGTATCTAGTGAAGTGAAACCGTTGGTACGTTCATTCATAGACTGATAGTATGCTAAAAGAAGACTTGGCTAGTATCACAACACAACACAAGGTAGAGCGCACATGTCATTAAATATGTTTATAAGAAGTGTTGCAGTTTGCACGCTATTATAATTAGTACTTTGAGGTCAGATAATAGTTTGTGCCTCGCCTCGTCTAGAAGATAAGACGTCATAGAATCGGGTCACGGGACTCACGGGACTCACGGGACTCACGGGACTCACGGGACTCACGGGACTCACGGCCGCTTTGGTACCTATCAATACGGGTTTTCCCTTTTGTAAAACAATTTGAAGTTGAAGTAGTAGACTGTCATTTTGGAAGAAACATCCGTTTGATTACACCAACTAATACCTGAAGTGTAAAACCTGTAATAGATATCATTAAATTAGGTACGTCTTTATGATCATTTATAGCTTTAATCGATAGATAGCATATTTAGGTACATTACATACAGGTCAAACACATAACCCTCGTTTTTTGGCTTCGCCGGCACTCGGGTACAAAAGAAATACAAATTGTCTGAAAATAGTAATGAACTTGGAATCACCATTTTGTAAATCTACCTATTTTTGGATCTATTCATCTATGGATGCGAATAGCGCAACATCAGCCATTACGTTACGTATGGTGGAGATTCTTCGGGGGGAGGTCCAGTAGGTAAATATGTTTAGTGTTGCGTATATAATGACTGTGCCTTTTTCCAGCACTCCAGCACTCCAGCACTCCAGCACTCCAGCAGTCGACGTCTTCCGGCTGATATGATGATGATGAATGTATTTAT
This sequence comes from Ochropacha duplaris, assembly GCA_951361185.1. Taxonomy (NCBI): domain Eukaryota; kingdom Metazoa; phylum Arthropoda; class Insecta; order Lepidoptera; family Drepanidae; genus Ochropacha; species Ochropacha duplaris. Next base: position 98,612 of record OX592715.1, on the reverse strand, counting down.
GACACGTGAATATCAGTTTGTCAGTCATCCGCGTACTGCGGTGCCTCGGGTAGGCTGCAAGTATTAAGATTTCGGTTTTGGATTTGTCTGGTCGGAGTGGCCACTCCACTGGCCACTCGGAGTGGTTGGTGAGAAAAAGTGTGTGCATAGTTCATGCACACACTTTTTCTCCGAACATGACCGGTCTGGGCACGTCTGGGTGTGCCTGGGTGTGTCTGGGTGTGTCTGGGTGTGTCTGGGTGACACGCGTCGACGGCTGCTGTTGGCAACATGCTGCTCGTGTGTTTGAGCTCTTACTGTTGTCTTTGTGCGAGTCCAAAATAAATATATTTATATTTTTTCTTTTCTTTGTAGTTTCCATAGTACATACAAGCTCTAGTTTTGGACCTATCCTATCTGCATGGGATCATACTGAATAACAAACAAATATTTTTATAAGTAAGTAGGTAGCGTTACTTATCTATGGCGGGTGTCAGAGGGGCGCGCGGGCGGTCAGAGGTCATCAAACATTACATTATTTTTCGCTTGTAGAATCAATGGAAAATTTTCGTATTTGAAAGTAATTGTTTTTGGTAAAAGTAGTAAAGTGGCTACCGACCGACTGGAGCGGCTCGGGGCGGCTCGGGGCGGCTCGGGGCGGCTCGGGGCGGCTCGGCGGCTGGTATGCAGACGATTAGATAAACGTATAAAGATTATGTATTATGTCCAGATTAATGTCTGTTGTATTATTGTTAAATACCTGGTATTCTTTACTTATTTCTCTATTATACATACATACATACCTACCAGTTTCCGCTCTAGGTATGTGTTGGTGTTTACTTGCGGTTTACTTGGGGTTGCCTACCTTCTCTTCTTCCTCCTTGCCTTATCCCATTATTTGGGGTCGGCTCTCCTCGTTCTCATGCGCCAGGATGGTCTACCTGCCTACAACCTACAACATACATAGAACATTTTTCACGCGAGTCGTCGTTAAAATTCAGAAAGTTTTAAGTATATTACTAAGCTCAAGTTAGTTTGTATAAATACAATATTAGATATATTAGTTTCATACAATATACAAATAAGGTAGCAAACTTCTTTGACGTTTCCCTTGATTAGATTTGCCAAGACACCAAGTTAGCCAAGTTTAATATAACTTATGATGACTAACTTATGAAACAACTAGCGTCCCGCCCCGGCTTTTCTCGGGTAGTAGAGCATATTCATCTTTTTTTTTCGGTCCTAGAAGTAAAGCTCCCAGTAGGCATTATTTGTTCCGACATCTCCAACAACCATCATCCGTCATATCTCAGCCTGTATTACCAAAATGTTCCTCATGAATCACTCTATCTATTGGTGAAAACCGTATGAAAATCCGTTCGGCAGTGTTTTAGTTTATCGCGAACATACAGACAGACAGACGCGGCGGGGGACTTTGATTTTAAAAGGATGTGAAAGAGGATTGGACAGACCCTAAGCAAGAAAAAGCCATAGAAAATAACGTAGTTCTCTATCTATTCCAGATCCAAGCACTGAGTAGTGGTGATGTCAGCGGCGCAGGCGGTGGACAGTCTGCAGCAGATCACGATGGGAAGCATGAGCACTAAGCGCGCGGAGCCGCGGCTCAATGGACACGCCCAAGGGGTCCACGGAGTCATCAACGGACACACAAATGGACTTAACGGACACACTAATGGTCTTAACGGACACACAAATGGTCTTAACGGAGACTCGTACGGGGTGAATGGGGACGCGCAGCGCTGGGAGAAGATGTTCCTGCCAATGCCCCTGAAGCTGGAAGACAAAGTGCGGGCGCAGAAGGTAATTAGTTCATTATGAAATCTAAGTCCATATTATTTATGAAACATCAAATTAACAGTTGTATTTGAATCCTGCCCGCGGCGATGACATGTTTCATTTTCGGTCAACAATACCTATCTATTCTTGAAAGTTGACTAAAGTGATCAATCAAAAGACTTTTCATTTTATTGCCTCATTCCACCAGTAAGTCCAATTGACGAACTTTCTGGTGAATTATGATTGGAATGTAACTTATGATGTAAGTGTTGTGATTAGGGAATGCAATCTCATTCAACGAGATCAATCTCGAAGCATAAAATTACGAGATCTCGGCCGAGATTGACGAGATCGAGAGAAGACACTTTGAAAGCATGTAAAAGTCCATTCAAGTGGGTTACTTTGACTACAGACAGGCTAGAGTCGGTATCTCTATGAGTGTGGAGGATCGAGGGTTTTTTTTTGCAATTTGCTTACAACAGCTTGTTCACGCTGATAACAATTAGAGTTGAATCTGAGAGGGCGTCTTCAGCCGTTGGCTACATAGCGACTGACATAAGATGCCGTTCATCCGACAGCACTTTAAGGAGAAATTTGTTTTTTATGTAGCTATTTCCAAAATCACTCCTAAAACCGTTTGTTTCTTGCTCGTCTCACTTTCATTATTTTTACGGGTCTGAATTGTGATTTGTGTGTTCATTAACATAAATAAATAATTATAAAAATAAAGACTTTATTTCGATAATTTAATGCTCAATCATGTTTCACTTTTTTTTTAAATTTTTAGAACTCTTTATTTGTATTTAGTAATTCTTTGCGGATCTTTTTTCAAACCTATTTTATAAATATATTAAATACATTCCTAAAGTATTTAGATCATTTAGTATTATAATTGATAAAGAATATTATCAATATAGATGTTTTAATTTATTATTATAGATATCTGAATTTTAAACTAACATAGATATTTACATTATTATAACTACAATTAAAAAAACTAATCTAATCTAAAAACTACCTAAAACAAACTATTGTTTCACTTATCTAAGTAAAACAATACTTTTTGAAAAACATTCGAGATCTCGAAAATGCCGAGATCTCGCCGAGATCGAATTTCTAATCCCTCGAGATCTCAACTTGGCGATCTCGTCTCGAGATTGCATTCCCTAGTTGTGATACATTTGTAAATGTCCGGAGGCAGGAGGAGGAGGTACCTACTCAGATTGTCTGTCTATCCATCAATTTATCAATTAACGAATGATGAATGACGCAACCACAACGTCGCAACAAGACGGTACGGTACGTCAATGAAGATTCTCGATCGTTCCATCTATTTCTATGAAATAATTAGTTACTTACTGTACTGACTGACTGCGTCTCCGTCTCCGTCTCCGTCTCCGTCTCCGTCTGCGTCGTTATTCTCTTAATTGATAAATTCGTTCGAGCTCACATTGAGCTCACATTGAGCTCACATTGAGCTCACATCGTGCATTTTCCCTTGTACTCGGATCATGGCCACGTGTTGGTTGTCAATACTGGACTTGCCTAGATTGGATACCCGTCCCCGCCCCCCTCCCCGCCGCTTGCTGCCTGATAGGTTCTATGTTCCGGATTGTATTGTAAAAGGAAATGCATAAAAACTTGTAGAATATAGATTTCCGGATTCTATTTGTTTTATGTCAATGAGGCTGATGATGTGAAGTAGATACATTGTAATAATAATGCAATTCTGTTCATTGGTATGTGAGTAATACGCTTGAGAATGGCTGGACCAATTTAGATAATTTGAATAAAAAAGAAGTTCGTAGAAGGAAAAAGTTTAAATGTTGACAGAACCATGTCTGTTGAGTCAACTAGTAAAATAAAAAAATACCCGTGCGGGGCGCGGGGCGCGGGGCGCGTCGATTCATTCATCTATGATAGTTAGCATTTAGTACTTATGACTATATATTTTTGACTTTGTTGCTTGGTGTTTGTTACACTCGTGCCTACCTTGTGTGCTTGTACCTACCGCAATCCGCTGCGCTGCCAACATTTATAACAATTCGGCTTTTAAATACGCTTGCAATTTACAGACTTATTATAATGTATAGATTGTGTGTGTGTATGTGTACTCTCGCAAACAGTTGTAACTTGTAACATCAATTGATTAGCGCCACCAGTGCACCAGTGCACCAGTGCAGCAGTGGAGCAGTGAAGCGGTCAGTCAGCGCGTCGCGCGTCGTCGCGGTCAGTGTGGTCGCGACGTCCCCTCCATTGTTATGAATTGCGCTTTGATTGATCGGATCGCGCATCGACCTTCTATAAACATCTTCTCCATTTATTTTAAAAATATTTATTGCTTATTTATAGAAGTTAATTGAAGCCACGGTAATATCCTCCTCTGTTATATTATATCTGATGTCCGTATGCAACATTACGACTATCAGTACCTAACCTAACCTAGGTAGATTAGGTACTGAAATAGGTTATATTTTCTAAATGGTTACATTAATTCATTAAGGGAAGGTAAAGCTTATTTTTTTTACTTTTGTACATAAACCCTTGAAGGGAACTGACTGACTATGAAGTCCATCTGTCGGAAAACGCCGGTACTACACCTAACTGTTTTCCACCATTTAAAACTATTTTTTTTTTTTTTTTTTTTTTATTTTTATTAAATGGTCTACAAAACTGGGCGTTACACAGTAATTCCTAAAACTAAATTTCAAAAACATTTTTGCAATGTGTACGACCTTCTAGATGTAGACACAGCATGCTGAATAAAGTAAAGTAAGACCAAATTATCTTGAATACATAAGCAAGCCAAGTTAATTACTCTACACAAAAATAGAAATAAACAATATATGATTCAATAAATATGACATAGTTTTCTTTTGGCAATCTTGACTGACACATTAAAGATATCAAACTCACTACAGCTACAGGTAAGTTTATTATAAAGAGAGCACATGCGATAAATTGGTGAGTTTAGACCATAATTTGTGCGACAACTATGAAGGCTGAAGGTTTTCGCTGTGTGTATACGACTGCTAGGGCGTGGAATTTTAAAATTCAATCTATGCAATACATCCGGACAATCAATAGAGCCTTGAATAATTTTGAGGAGGAAAATGATATCTGCGCTATTTCTTCTTTGGTCGAGCGGAGTGACTTTATAATGTGAAAGTTGGGAGTTCACGGCATTTGTTGTCCGAGTAACAAAGATGGTATAAAAACTGTTTCTGCAGACGCTCTAACCGCTTGATGTGTACCTGGTACAACGGACTCCATACTGGACTACCATATTCTAAGAGACTACGAACATAACAATTGAAAAGTAGAATTGAAATTTCAGGCTCTTTTAAGATTTTGGTTTGGCGAATGACAAATCCAGCTAGACGAGCACATTTTTTAGATATGCTGTCAATGTGTTCTCGAAAATCTAGTTTTCTATCCATTGTGACACCTAAGTCCCGAATACTAGACACTTCTTCGATTGGTAAGTCGTTGATGTAGTAGGTTGCGGTAGTAAGGCATTTTTTGCGACTAAATTTGAGATGGAAGCATTTGGATGCATTTAGAGCCATTCCACTCTGATTGCACCAATTTGAAACAGCATCCATATCCTCCTGCAGCCACGTTACGTCACATTGTGTACGAATCACTCGGTATATCTTAAGGTCATCAGCAAACATTTTAAAACTTGATTTTAATTTGAGACCGAGATCGTTGATAAACACCAGGAAGAACAAAGGCCCAAGATGTGATCCTTGAGGCACTCCCGATTCAACATGTACTGGGGCTGATTTGAACCCTCGAATTGTAACAATTTGAGACCGATTTCTCAGGTATGATTCACACCATCGTAGCAAGTCTCCACATATCCCAGCATATTCGAGCTTCTTGGCAAGAATGTGGTGATCAACCATATCGAATGCCTTAGAGAAATCCGTGTAAATAGAGTGAACTTCATACTTATTTTTATTCTCAAACGCCTCAATGATGTCGGTTACGTAGCTAACAAGATTAGATGTGGTGGATTTGTATGGCAAAAAGCCATACTGTTGCGGATTAAAGAATGATTTTAGGTGAAAGTAAATTTTTTTCTGAACAAGTGATTCGAATAATTTGCCGATACCTGATAAAATGGATATGGGTCTGTAGTTTGAGATGCAACTTTGATCACCCTTTTTGTGAATGGGCGTGACGTAGGCGAGTTTCCATCTAGAAGGGAAGATACCAGTAGAAAGCGACTCTGAGAATATGATGTGTAGTGGCTCTGTGAGTTGTGATGCGCAGGATCGCAAGAACACAGGGGGAATGGAATCAGGTCCTGGGCCCTTGTCAATGTTAATTTGCTCTAGGGATTTCCGGACGTCAGATTCAGATAATTTTATTGAACTTAGAGAGGAGATACAATGGTTGGGTTCAATAATTGTACTTACCACATTAGTTCTCGTGTTGAATGTGGAACTAAAATATTGAGAAAATAGTTCACTGATACTCTGTCCGCCCTCAGCTTGATTGTTGTCAAGAAACATTACATCTGGGATCTGACTGCTATTGGATCTAAGAGACTTAATAAATTTCCAAAAATATTTAGGGTTCTGCCTGAGGTGTGCTTTTGCTTCATTTTTAAATTTTGAGAAACAACTGGATATCATTAGATCACAGCGATCACGTAGCAGTTGATAAGTTAGTAAGTCTCTAGGATTTGAGTACTTTTTGTTTTTTTTATGGAATTTTGCTTTTTCTCGGAGAGCTTTAATCAGTGATCGACTGAACCAGACTGGGTATTGCGTACTTTTTTTGATGCAACATGGAGTATGCTTAACAGTGATGGGTGTGATCGCATCATAAAAAGTATCCACCATCTCATCGACGTTATTGGAGATTTCAAATTTATCAACCCAATTTATTAACGCTAGTTCGTCTTTGATGCATCTAAAATTGGCCTTAAAATAATTTAAATAAATGCTACGATTGTGCTTTGGGATTTTGTTAGTGTGTAGTCTCATTAGAATGTTCAGAGCAGGGTGATGATCATCAGTATTAACTAAGGGATTTTGACATTCCGAAATGGAGAATGACCTGCTATTATTAGTTAATATAAGGTCTAGTATCTTCCCATTAGAATTACGAACTGAGTTAAGCTGGTGAAGATCGTTGAAATTAATAGCCTCCACAAACAAACTTTCAATTTGACTCAGTGTGGGGCTTGGGGATAAGGTGTTGGAAGTATGATCATGTTGCCAATTAATATTTGATAAATTAAAATCACCCGCTAATAAGAATATAGTTTTTAATGGTTGTGAGTTTTGAATATTAACTGTTATATTGGATAGCAGACGATCAAGTCTATCGTAATTTACAGGTGGAGGTAAGTATACAGAGCATATGCATAGATTGAATACTGAATTATTAATCGATAGTTTCATTAGTACCCAAACATCTTCATTCGATGATTCCCAGTTTACTTTCCGAAAAGGAGTAAATTTTTTGTGAACTGCAATCAGAACTCCTCCGCCTTCACACTTGTCGCTATTGGTAGAAGAACGATCACGCCTAAACACTATGTATCTGTTGTCCAGAATTTCATAGTCGTAGACTGAATCATTCAGCCAAGTTTCCGTCAGTATAATTATATCATAATCCAATTTCAGTGTATTAGTCAGTATTACATCAGTTTTAGTCCGAAGACCTCTGACATTTTGATAAAAAATGTTTAAACCAAATTTCAAAACTAGTAAGGCATTACAGCAAACTTAATAATTAAAATAAATTAAATAATTAAATAAAAAAAGTACAGTAAAATTAATTAAAGAGTCCCAAGAGTTTCCTCATTTTTTACTAGTATACTCTTTGTGTTGATATCCTTGCGCATGTAAATGCGGCCGTTCCTTACCCAAACAAATTCATATTTCTTTTCTTTGGCTATTTTCCTTGCAGCCGCGTGAAGTTGCTTGTTGGTTGGTGATAGATGTTCGCACACATAGATTGATGTCTTATCTCCATGGATTCCCAGATGAAGAGAATTGAGCATGTTGTCTTTGTGGCTTTTATTGAAAGTTTTTGTGGCCGCTATGATTTTATCCCTGACCAATGGACTAGGCAGCTTCACAATGATAGACCGAGGTCTTTTTGAGTCCTGATTGACTTTTGCTACGCGATGATAGTTTAGCAGCTCGCTGTCGGCTATGGTACAACCAATTGTATTCGACAATTGTTGAACAATTGACTTTAGGTTTTCAGTTTTGTGCTCTGGAACGCATTGGATTTCCAGGTTGCTATCACGTGACTGCTGTTCCATGTGATTGATTCGTGAGTTTAGATCGGACACCTGGAAACGGAGAGCCTCATTTTCATTCTGCAAATTGTCGATAAATTTCAGTTTGCTGTCAAGAAGCTCTTTCATTTCATCGTATTTTGCTGACATGAAGTTAACGCTCTCCGTAAGTTCGGATATTTTTGTGCAAGTATTAGTACTCTTTGCATTCAGCTCGTATTTCATATCTGCAAATTTTTGATCAAAGTACTTTTTCAAGGCTTCTACCTGATCAATAGGTATAGTACTAGGACTATGGGTCTTAAGCGAAGGCGGAGTGATGAGATTATCAGATTCAGGGACTGCAGCGACAGACTTGCATTCCTTACATTTCCACAAAGATTTATAACTCTTTGATTCCTTTCCAAAATTTTCAGCAGTTACACCAAGGCACTGATAATGGTAATTATTGTTACACTTCGAGCAGACTTTAAGTTCGGAAGATTTTATAGTTTTCTTGCATTTATCGCAAACTGCCATCTTGTTCAGATTTCCGTAAAAACGTCGACTTCAGATTCGTGTGGCAACACTCGAACCTGTGTCAATTTCGATTTGGACGCTGTCAGTTGATATTGACAGTTGTTTCTTAGTAATTTAGAGGGTAGAATATGACAGTTTGACGAATAAATAAGATGCGGGTAGAAAAATACACTTAAAGTTTGATGAATATCTTGTAAAAACCTGAGGTATTTAGGGAGATAACAGTTCCACTAGCCACTTCGATTACGAACTTCACTATGAGAACACAGCAGCTCAAATAAACACAGAATTTCAGTAAAAATAACTAATTAACTTGGGAATGCAAAGTAGACAGTTCTGGGGTTGCCATATGAATGATGATTTTCGTTGTGGGGACATAGAAAGTCGGTGTACTTTTATTTTGATAAGTATACTATCTACTAATATTGAATGTACATATAAACATCGAGTTGTCTGCCATCCTTGTTCTACGTAGGCAGGCAGGTATTGATGATGACGTTTCTATTCACCTTTTCTCCAACATAATTAGCGATTGTTGATTTAAACATATAGGTTAGTTTATTTAGCCGTGAACAAGCCACACCACAAGCAGAGAGATGTGAGAGAGATAGATTAGTTACTTTCTCAAATAAAAAAACTATCGACCGACTGTAAAATGAAGGGGGTATTTAGATAAAACTATCTAATCATTATATCACACAGCACACAGAAGGCCGCTGTAAAATATGATACATTGTCATGTTTACTTGACAATTAAATTTAATTGTTTTATGTACGTTTACTTAGCGTGCCGCCGCCGCCGTGCTGGCTTACTGCTCTCATAAAGATAACAGATTATAAACAACATGTCCTCACATTACAACATGCCACCACACGCCACCACATGCCACCACATGTCACCACTAGGTGACCGATGACGCTAAGCCCTTTATTGTTTTATTGGTAACTTGTTTGTTCGTTTACAATGATTTGGTAAGTTTACTTATCACGATAAACAACGCCGCCGACGCGCGACGGTGTGAGATTCTGATATGTTATTAAGCCATCTGACTCATTCGATGTGGAATAAGTAAATGATTAGATTGATTAGTATATTTGTAGTACAGAGGTGATAATTTCAGTTATTAATTTGCCACACAATGAATTATAAGATAGTGCCATCCACGAAGTCGCCGCCCCACTCCTTTCCTACCTATCTAAAGTGATATTTTGAATGTGCGGAACCCTCCACCTCCGTGCACCACCACCACCACGACTCCAACTATCACTTGACACGTGTTCAGGATAACTTGGTCGTGTTTGTTTGTTCGTCTCATTATTGACTAATATTTGGGTCGACAAAGGGGCGACGTTTCGGTTGGATTTCACTACATGTAGATAGGTAGCATTGAGTATTGACATGACCTTTATTCAAGGGTTGGTTTAACCTCGCCGAGGGTGCGAGGGTGCGAGGGCGCGAGGGTTGGTGCTCCTACAGACTACAGTGTCCATGTATCGGTAGAGTTGAGGACAATTATTTTATTTTTAGAACAGACTAGTTGTTCCCCGGGATAAAAATATAGCCTTCCTATGTTACTTAGGGATACTCGAATGCTACATTCGAATGGTGGAAGAATTTTTGAAATCGGTCCAGTAGATTTTGGGTTTATTCGTTATCTTATATTTGTATAAACATACAAAAATACGAATCTTTTCTCTTTATAATATTAGTGTAGAAGGACAAGAACAGAAGAACGGACAATGTGACAACTGGCTCCCAACAGAAGATGAAACAGCCGGAACACACCGACACCGACACCGACACCGACAGGTGCAGGAAGCAGGTGGTAGCCAGCGACTAGCCACTAGCCAGTACAGTACAGTACAGTACAGTACAGTACAGTACAGTAAGAGCAATCTTACATTGATGTCTTTTATTATCAGTGCACACGTTGAAGGTGTCGGTTAATTAATTAATATGAATATTATTAAATGAGTGACGGCGAGGTTATCAAGGTTCACGTACCTACATAGGTACATAGGTAGGAGTCACGTAGCTACCCAATAAATGCAATAAATTATAATTACCTATTCATTCGCTTTTTCCCGCTACTTCTTCTACGTGAATATCATTTAATAATTTGATCCTGGAATTGTGAAATACAGCCTTTATAAAAAAAATAGCCTATTGTTTCCTCAAGTTATCTACCGGTCATCATTTTCATCAAAATCTGTTCAGTCGTTTACAAGCAGATAGAAAGACATATCTACTTATGTATTCAATCTAAACATGTCTGGGCCAAGATTCGAGGCGAGATTGAAACAATCTAATTAGATTCCTAATTTATCATAATAAGAACACTATATAAAATCAATAAAATATTTACATTATTATAACTATATTAAAACTAATCTAATCTAAAAACTACCTAAAATAAACTATGAAAGTGCGTCGAAGAATTCCTCCGCATCGCCGTCGACTGGTAACGTTCCCAAAAGACTGGCAGCATTGCCACGTTGAATGGCAATGCTTAATCTAGCTAAATCTAAAGTAAAAGCCAGCCTTTTGGTTCCTTGATCTAAGACATTACAATTTCGATTATTGATTATTTCTATGACGTTAGCTGCTTCCCCCATCATTGCGCTAATTTCACCAAGAATTGCATCAATTAGGATGCGGCATCGGGCACTGATACATATAGGTACCTACGTAATAATTATTTTTATTGAAAACATTATTTATCTCTTTACATAACTTATTTGAATAGGCACATATTTATAATTTATCATCAATTATAATATTGTACCTAATTAACTTGGGTATCAACAGTTCAATGGGGCCTTCGCTTTTAAATATTTGATACCAAAAGCTTTGATAATGTAAGTAAAAAGGTATAGATAGAAACTTAAACAAACAGCATTCGCTCTTCAACAATCACCCAAAACACTAACGTACATATTAATCATGTTATATGTATTGCAATACGTACATTACGATGTCACACATCATAGCACACGACGCATTCTTGTATTTATTGGGACACTTTTACATTTAATTGCACTCAGTCAGTGTTTCCCTGTTGTGATTCAGGTGGAGGCTCACCTGTCTGGTCTGGTGGTGTGCGGCGCGGTGCTGCAGCGCGTGGCCGAGGTGTTCGAGCTCGAGCTGGAGCGTGGTCTGCGCCAGGAACCCTCCAGCCTGCAGATGGAGAACACGTACGTGCCGGAGCTGCCTGATGGAACAGGTAATACAAGTACATCACTGCCACTGCTGGGAGTGTGCATTGGCACTGACAGAGAAGAACCGATTCGCGCACCTCCTCTCGGGGTGTTAGCATGGGCTAAGATGTAGTAAACTAAACGCCTCCTTCCAGAAGATTCCACATAGATAATTCCATGTAGGGGTAAAGCTTGGTATTGCCATGTGCCTTGCGATCGGCTGGTATGACACTATAAACTTGGCCATGCTGTACGTTACTATAATATGGTAATTTGCTTCTAGCAGTTCCCTTCATCCATACTTGATTTGTTTTCATTAAACTGGGATCTTATTCTCATCAACCAAACATACTATAGGATCTAAAATATGTATGGTTCAAATAAACGGCCCCGACTCCCTTGCTTCTCTGTGCTTATGCGCAAGTGACTCTAACCGACGCCTAATATAGGTAATTGTAAAATGTAGTTCCATCAGCGTAAACAACTGATGTAATAATTGTTGTAGAGGAGGGCGTGTTCCTGGCACTAGACCTGGGTGGCACTAACTTCCGCGTGCTGCTGCTGGAGCTCAGCGCCGGCCAGCTGGTGCGCGAGGACGTCAAGCAGTACCACATCAGGTACACACGAGTATACCTTCAATAATGCAATGTTGTAACATAACCGTGGTGGAGGCCGCCCTATACAATCTTACTTACTGTTCCAGTGATGAGCTGAGACTGGGACCGGGAGAAGAACTGTTCGGCTACCTCGCCGACTGCGTGCAGGACTTCCTCTGCTCCGAGGGCATGGAGAAGGAATCATTCTCACTAGGTAAGTTAACATTCCAGTAGGTATCATCATAACTGAAAGATACCTGAATTTTAGTGTTGTCAGCAATAGGGCAGCTAAGAGCCAAGGACAATGTTCGTGCTAACAGCGATCAACATGTCATAGGAACCCATTGTTCATTTGCAGGGTTCACGTTCTCGTTTCCGATGAAGCAGCACTCGATCTCGTCCGGCGAGCTGATCACTTGGACGAAGAGCTTCAAGTGCGGCGGCATGCGCGGCGTGGACGTGGCGGCGCTGCTGCAGCGCTGCCTGCACGAGCGGGGCCTGCGCGTCACCGTGCGCGTGCTGCTCAACGACACCACCGGCACGCTCGTCGCGGGCGCGCACCAGGACCCCGCCGTCGGGGTACTCTACCCACCCTCTACAACTATATTACTGACTACCACATGCTACCTACTTACTTATGTACCTACTAGTACTTCGGTGGAGCCGTGGAGCGGGAGCCTCACATGGTGATACCGTCTAACTGACCTAACTAACTTTACAACCAGTTTCAGTTGTATTAGACATTATACAGAAGATTCTTGAAGAATTCAACGAACTAAAAACTAATGATTCTAATTGACTGTCATTTATTTGACTTTTAGAAGATTTCATCGCTTTGATGAAGTGGTAGACGAGCCCCTTCTTGTTTGTTTGGTTTGGCATGCACGTGCCACTATAACATGTGCCTCTAGAAGCTAATCTTTGCTGTAGTTGAAAAGACCAGATTGTACCTATTCAAATCAGGGCCACATGGTCCTTCTGCTACATGTCTGGAAAATGAACTCTCTTATAATGAGAGGAGAGGCCTCCTACTCAGTTTAAACGTAGCACTAGGATGGTGGTGGTATTCCTCCTTGTAAGGTTAAGTAAGCAGCACAAGTAATGTAGTGTCATGTCTACAGATCGGCGTGATCCTGGGCACGGGCTCGAACGGGTGCTACATGGAGCGCGCTAAGCGCGTGCAGCACTGGGAGGCGGCGCACGAGCGCGTGCAGGACGTCTGCGTCGACGTGGAGTGGGGCGCCTTCGGGGACAACGGCTGTCTCGACTTCCTACGCACGCACTTCGACGAGGAGGTCGACCAGCGCTCCCTTCTCACTGCTTCTTTCACGTACGTGCTGATTATCTAATTCACTTTATTATATCTACTCTTAGTCTTAGTCATGATGGGATGAACTGAATAGGGGATATGTAATAACATTGCAGGTTCGAGAAGTACATCGGCGGCAAGTACCTGGGCGACTTGTTCTGTAGCGCGCTGCGCGGGCTGGCGCGCGACGGCCTGTTCCCCTTCGCACCACCCTTCGGCAGCCTTGACTCCGCACACCTCAGCCTCTTTGAACAGTACGTGCCTTTTGTATACATTCAATGGTCGTTTGATCATACTCCCAACTTGGCTAGTGATTGTATAATCCAAAAGTTGTGAGCACACTCACTGTAGAGTCACTCTTCATCATGATTATTTTGACTTCCAGAGAGAACTGCACAGGCGAGGTGTCACAGACGCTGTCCGTCCTTCGCGAGTCGGCTGCGGCTGCGGTGGTAGAGAGTGAGAGTGAGGTGGGGGAGGTAGGGGAGGTGGGGGAGCAGGACGCGCTGGTCGCGCAGCACGTGGCGCATGTGATCTCCAACAGAGCCGCGCAGCTCGTGTCAGTATGTAAGTATCGTCTCGCTCGCTGGAGCACAGGCAGCACAGGTAGCACAGGTAGCACAGGTAGCACAGGTAGCACAGGCAGCACAGGTAGCACAGGTAGCACAGGCAGCACAGGTAGCACAGGCAGCACAGGCAGCACAGGTAGCACAGGTAGCACAGGCAGCACAGGTAGCACAGGTAGCACAGGCAGCACAGGTAGCACAGGCAGCACAGGTAGCACAGGCAGCACAGGTAGCACAGGCAGCACAGGTAGCACAGGCAGCACAGGTAGCACAGGTAGCACAGGTAGCACAGGCAGCACAGGTAGCACAGGTAGCACAGGTAGCACAGGCAGCACAGGTAGCACAGGCAGCACAGGCAGCACAGGTAGCACAGGCAGCACAGGTAGCACAGGCAGCACAGGTAGCACAGGCAGCACAGGTAGCACAGGTAGCACAGGTAGCACAGGCAGCACAGGTAGCACAGGTAGCACAGGCAGCACAGGTAGCACAGGCAGCACAGGTAGCACAGGCAGCACAGGTGCACGGCACTGATGGGTGATGGGTGATGAGCTCGTGTTGTTTGTGGCAGGTATCGGTCGGCTGCTGCGGCGCATGGAGCGCGCGCACGTGTCGGTGGCGGTGGACGGCTCGGTGTACAAGCGACACCCGCGCATCGCCGCACTCATGGACAAGTACATCACGCTCCTGGCGCCCAACTCACCGGTCAGTACACTACACTACACTACACTTGGTTGTCTAGCATCCATTAGTTAGTACCTACATATATCTATAACTATAATGTTACAGTTCACACTAATGGGCGCCGAGGACGGTAGCGGCAAGGGGTCTGCTCTGACGGCCGCCATCGCCGCGCGCATCGCCGCTAGAGACTCGTAGCGACACCTGCACACTAGTGCACACCCATACACCCATACACCCATACAGGAGGAGTTATTTTACTCTTTCGCTAGGCTAGATACGTCTAGCTCAATAAATATTTTAATGGCAGCTCATACAATAAACGGATCCTAGTTTATTTTTAATTTAGTGTACCTAAGTACGTCGATATCTGACATATTTTCATCTCGTCACTAATGCATTTACCACAGACATATAATGTTATATTTATTAAAATAAAGTGGTTTATGAGGTATTTGGGTGCTAGTAAACGTATGTACCTCATAAATGATATTGTTAAATTGTTGTTGTGATGTTTATTCGCTCAGTTTAGATGTTATTGAATTGTGTGTTTGATAAAAATAAGGACACATAATGTATAAATATTTTTGTAGATATGTATATTTTTACATGTACAAAAATGCAACATGGTTTTATGAATGAAAGTGTGTATTGTCGCTCGCTGGCCGAGTGTGTGTGTATGTATGTATGTGTGTGTGTGTGTGTGTGTGTGTGTGTGTGTGTGTGGAGTATCATGCATTTGTAATGTAATATAAGTAACTGGTAGGAGTAGAGTACCTAGAGAGAGCCGCAGCGCGCAGTAAGTATAAGTATATCATTATAATTGTATAAATAGGTAGGTACATACATACATACATTAAGTATCTATGTTTGTT
This sequence comes from Ochropacha duplaris, assembly GCA_951361185.1. NCBI lineage: Eukaryota > Metazoa > Arthropoda > Insecta > Lepidoptera > Drepanidae > Ochropacha > Ochropacha duplaris. Next base: position 82,827 of record OX592715.1, on the reverse strand, counting down.
GCATGTTGCATGTTGCAATGTGAATATAATATAATACTTACAGAACAGAGTAGTGTACTGTGTAGTGTATCGAATGTTGACTGAAACGGTTTGAAGGGATTTAGACAGTAGTTTTTATATGAGCGAGCATCGGGCATATCTCAGCATATCTCAGCGGGCAGATTAGTTATAACCACATACTCGTGTCGTGCCATAACTCATAAATGTTATAATAGAGGTACATAGATGATGTGATTCTACAGACAGACAGACAGACAGACAGACAGACACAAATATACACGGTAATGAGTCTTGCCAAGGTTTACTAATGCCTAGCTATCGTGCCTCAAAATATTATCATAATGATTGTCTACAATCATCATGATTACGAATTATATTTTTGTTATTCTCAATAGAGATTTGATAGTGTTAATATAGACTATGTATGTAATGTTGGTATTTTTTATGAAATGTTATATTGTTAATGTTATATAAAGTTATTCGTACAAATATCTAGTTAGTTGACCATGAGATGGGGGAGTGCATGAGATGGAAGAGTGCATGAGATGAGAGAGTGCACGAGATGGGAGAGTGCACGAGATGGGAGAGTGCACGAGATGAGAGAGTGCACGAGATGGGAGAGTGCAATGTCCACAAGAGATATTAACTATATCATTTATATAATATTAGGTAACGTTAAATATTGAACATATTTGTTAGGTGCTGTTTATAATTAATTATTATATAAGAATAAATAAATATTTGTCTCGAAAATATGTTTTTATTTCAATATTAATACTTACCAATGCACCACTGCACCACTGCACACGATTGAGTGTAAAGGGCATGTGCTGGACACAGTGCGGGCTGATGTGCTGATACTCGTAGTGTAGCGACAGCGTTATACAGATTGAGTGTAAAGGGCATGTGCTGGACACAGTGCGGGCTGATGTGCTGATACTCGTAGTGTGGCGACAGCGTTATACAGATTGAGTGTAAAGGGCATGTGCTGGACACAGTGCGGGCTGATGTGCTGATACTCGTAGTGTGGCGACAGCGTTATACAGATTGAGTGTAAAGGGCATGTGCTGGACACAGTGCGGGCTGATGTGCTGATACTCGTAGTGTGGCGACAGCGTTATACAGATTGAGTGTAAAGGGCATGTGCTGGACACAGTGCGGGCTGATGTGCTGATACTCGTAGTGTGGCGACAGCGTTATACAGATTGAGTGTAAAGGGCATGTGCTGGACACAGTGCGGGCTGATGTGCTGATACTCGTAGTGTGGCGACAGCGTTATACAGATTGAGTGTAAAGGGCATGTGCTGGACACAGTGCGGGCTGATGTGCTGATACTCGTAGTGTGGCGACAGCGTTATACAGATTGAGTGTAAAGGGCATGTGCTGGACACAGTGCGGGCTGATGTGCTGATACTCGTAGTGTGGCGACAGCGTTATACAGATTGAGTGTAAAGGGCATGTGCTGGACACAGTGCGGGCTGATGTGCTGATACTCGTAGTGTGGCGACAGCGTTATACAGATTGAGTGTAAAGGGCATGTGCTGGACACAGTGCGGGCTGATGTGCTGATACTCGTAGTGTGGCGACAGCGTTATACAGATTGAGTGTAAAGGGCATGTGCTGGACACAGTGCGGGCTGATGTGCTGATACTCGTAGTGTGGCGACAGCGTTATACAGATTGAGTGTAAAGGGCATGTGCTGGACACAGTGCGGGCTGATGTGCTGATACTCGTAGTGTGGCGACAGCGTTATACAGATTGTACCAGAAACTAGTGTCAAGCGGAAGCCTAGAGGTAAAGTACCTTTAGAAGTAGGACGTATCACCCCGTGTGAAAAGATGAAAGTTATGTAACATTTATTATTAAAATGTCCTCAAACATTTTAGATAAAATCTGAATTTCCACTTTCTTGCAAATTTCTTTTTTTAAGGCGTAATGGTCACAATTCTAGTTACAAATGTTTATGCATCTGCTAGGTCTATTATTCAGGTAATTAAGAAAAATAACTCACGCCTGTATCTAGACACGCGGGAGCGTGTCAAGCCAAGTTCAAGAAACAGAACAGGCGAGCCGCACCGTGTGTAATATTACACGAACCATTTGGAGCCACTTTTGACCCCCTCATAAATCAAAAACTATTTTACATAAACGTATCAAATTTGGCTCATATATTGAGACTTGCGAGATACATATGTGTTCTAAATATCATAAGCTTATCTCAAACGGTTATTTAGATATTAATGTCCAAAATTCCTCATTTTTATCATTGACTGACCTATAGACCAAAACTCTAACTCAGTTCCAGATGACCTAGAGAGTTAAAATTTGGTATGCAGATAGGTAATTAGATGAATACAAAGGAATAAATAAAAAACTGGCAATTTTTAAATAATTAGATTCTATTATGAACGCTTAACATAAATACCTAATATTACTTAGGGTACCTACGTTATTAACTGGGATTAATTATTATTTTTATATTTAGCGCACATCAATAGTGTAAAATCATTACCTACTCATTAATAATGATAAAATAATAGGCATTTAGATTTTCGGTATATACACGACGCGCGCACGCCGAGTGACGCCGGAGCGGCGCGGGTGGGGCGCTGTGCCAACCGAATCGAACCGTTGACGTGAACGTGGCCGAGCGAGCGGCAGCCGCGCTCATAAGCGTGAGCGCCGTTTTGCTGTCCGATTGTCTCTCGATATCTGACCTATAAGGTTGCGATTTATGCTGCGAAATTGCTAAGTTTTCTTGAGGAAAACTTATAATTTGTAGTAATATTATTATTACAATTTCTTTAATAAGTAGGTACGTACGTATAGTATTATAGTATAGGCAATTGTAATCTATTATGTACGAGGATATGTAATTACCTACAAAAAGTAATGATATCCCACCAAAAACATAAATGTAAAAAAGGAGAGCCAAGTTCAATACAAAAATTATTTATTAGTCTAATAATATAGTCTTCGCATGTTCTAAACCTGTTACCTTTCGGTTCTTATTTTATTATTCCGAAAATTTGGCTTGCTGGTAGAAACTACCCATCGAACATAAGGCTCTTCCATGACTGTGTAAAAGTAGGTACTTAATAATAATTCGTATGGGAAAACCAGCCAAGTTAGCCCTTAGACTACATATTTGGATTTTGCAAAGAACTAGGCACTCAATCTCAGATCTCCATTCTTTTTACGGCGAAGCCCACAGCAGAGAATAATTTTTATATTGAACTTGGCTCTCCTTTTTTACATTTATGTTTTTGGTGGGATCTCTACTACTCGCATCACTGCGACTAACAATGCATTGAAAATCGGAAATGGATAAATATTTAAAAAAAAGTCATAACTTGTAAATTACGAAAAATCGCGGAACATACATGGAGTGATACGGGTACCTCTAAAGGTGCTCTACCTCTGGGCTTCCGATTGACACTAGTTTCTGGGACACCTGTATATTGTGAAGTAGGTATCAAGTAAGCAATCACGGAATGGAAACATTTTCTGTGGTGGTAAAATAAAATTTTGTTCGGTATAAAATATTATATTTTATTATAAATTTACTTAATAAATTAAATTATAAGGTACACTAATCTAAAATAATATTTATATACTAATAATAAAGTTAACAATTTAACATTGCATTACCGTCAAAACTAGTCTACATACAAATTAAATATGATGTGCATTCAACAAAATAAGTAAGCCACAGTACCTACTGTAGGTACCTACCTCAGGAACTGGCTTAGTTTATTTGTCATTTAATTAACAGGTTCTATAACATATCATACACGGAATTAAATAAATAAACGGTCAGCAACATATGTACCTAGGTAGGTACTCTAAAACTATCCATGTCAATTATATATTATAGAGTATGTGTGATGCGGGTACCAGTGACGTGTGACGCGTGACGCGTGACGCGTGACGTCAGCAGTAGGAGACGTCATCGTCGTGAACGTCATCAGCTCTGTAGCTCCTCACGACACCTCCACCTTCTCGCGCACCTTCCGCAGGATGCTCTGCAGCTCCGACGCTGACGTCGTCTTGTACTGCACAAATAGAGAATGACAGACAGACATCAATACTTGCCGAATCAATCATTACATATTATTATGTGCTGATAGAAAATATATATAAAATAAGCAATGCACGTATTTTTGAAGACTGAGAAGATAGACTTTAGCAGTAACAGAGTGATATCAGGTGTGAGGCTGAAGACCATCGACTGTACGGGACACGGGACATATGAGATCGTTGAGGTTACTACTGGTACAACTATAAAATATGGTGTGTTCAGAAGCACCAGCACTCTGCACCAGCTTAGCAGGTTAGCAGCAGAAAGAACGATGTTATGAAACCGCTCACCGCTCATCACAAAATGTCAAAAACTATAAATGCTACTTTGAAAGCTAAGGGGATCGTAATAATATTGTAATAGGTACAGCTCGTCACGTACTCGTGATACTTGGACTTGTATATTATACTTGTGCGGTGTACTGTACGTGTCATGTTTTCGGTCTCACCGTGTCCATGCACATGTACGTAGTGGCGCAGTGGTTGTGGCAGTGGCAGTGGCAGACTCACCCCGGACACGTTCCTCTGCACGAGTATCTGCGAGTAGAGCCGCTTGCCTTCGTCTGCGCCGAGCACGCGCTCGAGCTGGTGTCGGGAGAGAGAGAACAGCTGGTGGCCGGGCACGTGGAGCTGGCGCTGCGCCGTGCTGCTGAACCCCTTCGCCTCCAGCCACTCTAATATCTCGTCTGGATTTGATCTCTGTTACAACAAACACCATCATCAACAACTATTCATTCATTCCCTAGGCACTTACGAAGGTCGAGCCAATGTTGCCACAGCCAATGTTCACACAACAACTGAGAACCAGTAAGAAACTCAGCAAGCGAGGTTACATTTGTAGCGACATCTATCTACAACACAATACAGTAGTCGCAAGACTCCAACATAGATGGCGCCCCAATTAACTACATCGCGCTAACGAAATTTTAGAAGCTATCTGCATTTTTCAAAATCTGCAATTGGACCGCGGTCCCCTAGCACGATGGCCTAGCTTGACGGAAGATCGTCCCTTTTCAAGGAGTTTGGACCATCTGACTATATGGGCTATTTTCATTTAAATGTTTAAAACTGAATGAAACTACCTAAGTACGTAGGTGCCTACTTACCTGGTCAATGAATATGTCCGGAGTTTTCTTGATGTCGAGTTTATTCTTGCGTTGCTGTATCTGTGGCAGCACCATTTTGAGCTCCTCGTGCAGGTCTCCGGAGCTGCCTACTGACTTCGTTGCTGTAGGAGACGAGGAAACTTTGTAGGACATGCTCGTATCTCAATCAATATGTAATTGTTAGTAACAGTGGCACTGGCAGTGATGTCGATGGTCGACAGTTTGAATTCTACTAAAATGAGCTTGAACTTTCTTTGGAGGAAAACATTGTGAGAAAATCATAGCATACAGTTTACCTTAAAGGTATGTAAGATCGTCAACATATTGGAAATTCTCCTGTTCATGCATGTCCTGTTCATGTATGTCGAATTAAATGTTTCTCTTCTTAATTAAATATCGAAAAGGTGTCTTAGGTGGTAGTCATCATGTCAGCCAGAAGACGTCCCTGCTAGACAAAGGCCTCCCCCAAGGATCTCCGCGTCCAGTAGCTTCCCGCGACCCTTACAAGTCGGTCCACCGTGTGGTAGGAGTGTTCACGCTGCGTCTTCCGGTTCGTGGTCGCCACTCGCCACTCGCCACTCGAGGACCTTTCTCCCCATCGTCCGTCGGTGCTACGAGCTATATGCCACGCCATAGTTGTTAGTACTTACATTTCATGGTATCAGTTTTGGTCGGCAGCACCACGGGGACGGGGATGACGGGCGGGGGTGGCGGGGGCGGCGGCGGAGGGGGAGGCGCCGCCGGTGTCTCTGTAATGTACACGCACACATGTATAGTATAGTCTTCATCACCTCATCACGTTTTAATAATTAATGGAATTGTGAAGCAACCACATTTAGCACAAGTAGGTATATTAGCGACACACTTACCCCCCAACAGCCATGAACACACACAGCGCAGCACACACACACACACACACACACACACATACACAAACTGAATCACACATTTTTAGTAGAATGTAAGCAACGACATGAAGTATAAAGAAGTAATTACAGACGATTACGTTTTGAATGTGCGTGTTCTATAACATGACAAAGATAAATTTAATATAATGTAGATTACAGCTTAATTGATAACTGAATTGTTTTCTGTATAGATATCGTCCGCCGGTGCGGTGCTTCGCAGCGGTGAGGAAGATTGGGTGTGGGTAGGAATAGAGTGCCAACACCATGTTTGATAAAAAATTTAATGTATAAAAATGTAAATACAAACACGGAGCATTATCTAGTTTGTTTGTGGAGTGAACGCTCTGTACATACTCGGATTGTCGCTGTGGATCTCATTACCGACTAGCCAGCCCACTGTCGGACTTGCTAGTTTAATTAATTAGTTGGAGAGATGTTTGTGGATGAGCAGCAGCAGCAGAGCTGTGTCCCTTGTATTATACAGATCGCTCGCTCCAATACATTATTGATATATTAAAAATACTTTTAATAAAATATACCCCTTAATATAATTTGTTTCATTTACAATCTCTTATCTAAATTTAGATAACTTTCTTCACATTAATAAATATCTTTGAGTTTATTGACAAAGTATAAAAGGTTCGTTTACCGACCGACCCCGACCCCGACCCCGACCCCGACCCCGACCCCGACCTACGAGTATACAACATATCTCTTTGAAAACAAACAAGTACAGTACTGTAGGTAGGCACCAGTAGCTACAGTAGCGTACAGTGGTTCGTCATTTTCAAAATAATTTCAGCAGCTGACCACCCGCCCAACAACTCTAACGATTATATAAAAATCAGACTTTTAAGAATGACTTTAAAACTAGCGGAAACAACACTTGTGAGCAACATCTGTACTGTAGGTGCCTACTGCAGGTATAACACTACACTCACGTTAGAGCAGACAGACAGACAGACAGACAGACAAGGACGTGACACGTGACGTGACGTGACGTGACGTGACGTGACGTGGGACACCACATCACATCACATTGCTTCATCTTATAAGGACGCTATACAATACACATTGACATTATGAATGATGTCCACGTTTCCGTCCCGCTCGTTGTGTGTGTGTGTGTGTGTGTGTGTGTGTGTGTGTGTGTGTGTGTGTGTGTGTGTGTGTGTGTGTGTGTGTGTGTGTGTGTGTGTGTGTTACAATAATAGTTAACAATAGTATGTACGTATATTGAACAGAACACATCATTATTTAGTCAATTCAAACAGTGGTTATTACTCAAAGTAACACTGACCGCAGAACGAATCATATCGTAAAGCAACCCATTTTATAAATGAAATTAAAGCTTGGACGGACGAAGGTTTGAAACATTAACACATAATGAGAGACGCATGAACATGAACATGAGCCGGCGCCGGCGCACGGACGGTACACGATACACATGAGTTAGCGACAGACACAAGCAACGCACGCCACGCACACGCGCGCGACCGACCACCTCTACTCTAGCGCCGCCGCAGTGGGGCTGCGATCTACTGATACATCTATGTACTTACAATTATATCGTATATAAATTATGACTAACGTAGCAGCAGGTCATCGTGCCGAAAGGGCTGGTGGGAGGGATCGACCCTGTCATGTTACAGCCGACGAGTTCGTTACGTTTTAATTAATAAATGCATCACAAATATCCATCGTGGTTCGAGTATCATGACATGACATGACATGACATGACAGTAGTCGCGACCCTGATGAACATCCATGTAAAAATACTACATTTAAATATTACTTGGCCAAATCAACGTATTTAGCACGATAGCGGTTATTTTAAATGTAGCAAAATCTATGGAATATGGAATATGGAAATGGAGATGGGCCGAATAATTGGAGTGTCGCTGCCCATCTGTCTAGTATATTTATGATGGATGGATACCAATGTATGGAGTATGTTATTGTGAGGATGGCGGGCGGCGCTAGAAGTATCGGAACTCGCCCTTCTTGCCGAGTCTCTCCCGGCGCACCCAGTCAGCACCGCCCCCCGCGCCCCCGCCCCCTCCCCCCGGACTCATCACACCCCCGCCCCCGCCCCCGCTCGCCGTACCCGTACCCGCCACACCTGTGGGACTGCTGCCTCCGGAGCCGCGCCCGCCACCCTCCTGAAACAAACAACACGTTACATCAACTATAACAATCATGTACCTGGCAGCTAGTCAAGGGTGGAATCATCACTGAACTCTACGTACGTAGCAGCCTGTACGGGCACCGACACTGTCGAACTGTTCGACTTAGGTATTTAGTGTGGTCCATAGTGTTGGAGTGGACATGCGGTACTACTGGTTGTACTATTGGTGTACTTGTGTACCTGATAGTGTGTGTAGATGGGGTTGGGGTAGAGGTGCGGCGAGGAGGGCGGCGACAGCGCGGGCGCCACTATCGTGTGCGGCACGTGCGCCGTCACGCCGCGTCGGTTGCGCGCCTTCCACCACTTGCGAGAGTCGTCCAGCACCTGACACACACAATATCATTGTTATTCACTTATCATCCTCCTCATCATCACCCTTCTATAATACTCTGCACGTTTGAGTTCTCTTAAGGACTTCATCTTCATCACCTTTATAGCAACATCCTTTAACGGGCCTCTCCGATGTATCTTATAAGTATAAAATAGAATAGGTACTGTAGTGATTCAAGACCGAGGCAACGTGACTGGTTACCATCGTCAAGTTGTCGTCAAGCAACGGTCGGTGTGTTCCAGGACATACATACCTACTTGCCAATATTACTATACGTATAATATGTGTGTATGTGTGTATGTATAGTGTAGTGTAGTGTAGTGTAGTGCAGTGCAGTGTAGTGTAGTGTAGTGTAGTGCAGTGTAGTGTAGTGTAGTGTAGTGTAGTGTAGTGTAGTGCAGTGCAGTGCAGTGCAGTGCAGTGCAGTGCAGTGCAGTGTAGTGTAGTGTAGTGTAGTGTAGTGTAGTGTAGTGTAGTGTAGTGTAGTGTAGTGTAGTGTAGTGTAGTGTAGTGTAGTGTAGTGTAGTGTAGTGTAGTGTAGTGTAGTGTAGTGTAGTGTAGTGTAGTGTAGTGTAGTGTAGTGTAGTGTAGTGTAGTGTAGTGTAGTGTAGTGTAGTGTAGTGTAGTGTAGTGTAGTGTAGTGTAGTGTAGTGTAGTGTAGTGTAGTGTAGTGTAGTGTAGTGTAGTGTAGTGTAGTGTAGTGTAGTGTAGTGTAGTGTAGTGTAGTGTAGTGTAGTGTAGTGTAGTGTAGTGTAGTGTAGTGTAGTGTAGTGTAGTGTAGTGTAGTGTAGTGTAGTGTAGTGTAGTGTAGTGTAGTGTAGTGTAGTGTAGTGTAGTGTAGTGTAGTGTAGTGTAGTGTAGTGTAGTGTAGTGTAGTATAGTGTAGTGTGATATAGAACAAATGTCACGTAGTGATGTTTCAATACGTTGCTATTTGGTTATCTGACGTGATCGGAAGACCGTCTAAATGGCACGTGTAGTTTAATATATTTTAGTATATAAGCTGAATATTATTGTCATTTAGTAGAGTAGAGTAGAGAGAGTAGAGAGAGTAGAGAGAGAATAATAAGAGGTGAACTGTGAATAAACATGTGATCTAATCATCGTTGGTTCTCTGGTTTGTCTCCATCGCCACATCATTCCATGATTGCAGTAGAGTGTAGTCACCTCTAGGTACTCCCCGCGCACGACGGTGAGCTCCTTGTCGTTGTTGGCGGTGCGCGGGTAGGTGACGCGCACCACGCGCCCGCCGCGCCCCACCACGCCGCGCGCCCACGACTCGCCCACCTCGTCTGCACATACATACATACAACACGTCAACACAACACCATCAACAACACAACACAACACAACACAACACAACACAACATGTGACAATCAATTACATTTTGCCTATGTTACTATGCCATTCAGTTCATTTCGAAAGAAGCTTATAATAATCTATCCAAAGGTAGGTCTATAATTGTTAAACATTTGAGAAAAAAACCAATATAATCAGATGTTCCAAGAATATTTAAATAGTGTAACCATGCTGAGTTTCTTGCCGGTTCTTCTCAGTTGAAGGCTGACTTCTGAACCGGTGGTACCTTCTGTCATTCGACCTTCATAAGTGGTCTTCTAGGGCCTAAACTGGATAAATAGTTTTGACTTTGACTTTGAAACAATCACTAAGGAAACTGTTTATTTGCTGCTCGTGAATTCCACAATATAAGAGGTAGGGTAGGTAACACAAGTGTGTGTGTGTGTGTGTGTGTGTGTACAGACCGTCGTCTCGGTCGAGTGGTCGGTAGAGGGCGGCGGCGGGGGCGGGCGGGTCGCGCTCGGGGGAGGACGCCGCCGAACCCGAGTCCTCGCGCCCCAGCGTCGACCGCATGTTCCTGCTGCAACACACAACATATACCATCATCAGCTACCTACATATACAGGGTGTCCCAGAAACTAGTGTCAAGCGGAAGCCCAGAGGTAGAGCACCTTTAGAGGTACCCGTATCACTCCATGTATGTTCCGCGATTTTTCGCAATATACAAGTTATGACTTTTTATAAAAATATTTACCCATTTCCGATTTTCAATGCATTTTTAGTCGCAGTCACGCGAGTAGTTGAGATACAGGTCTGAGTTATTTTTCTTAATTATCTGAATAATAGACCTAGCAGATGCATAAACATTTGTCACCACAATTGTGACCATTATGCAAGAAAGTGGAATATCAGATTTTATCTAAAATGTTTGAGGACATTTTAATAATAAATGTTACATAACTTTATTGTACAGGACAATTGATACTTTTATATTTAAGCGCCATATTTAATGGAAGACTAATGTAATGACTAACTAATCGTTGTTTAGATAGCGATCCACCGAATTGCGCCATTACACCATTACTGGCTACAGGAAATTATACAATATTTGTGATTAGAATCAAAATCATGATCGGTGAATCCGAAGTTCACATATCAAACACCGAAATTCAAAAGTGGTATACGATAGTTGCATGATGAACAAAATGTAATGAAAGCGTTGTAATGTAAGTAGCATGCAGAGTAGGACAAGATACGGATACGGACGGAAGCTGGCTGTCACCTGGAGTAGGGCACGTACTGCTCGGAGTACAGCTCGGGCTCGTCCCGCTCGTACCCGTAGCCGGGTGCGTCGGTGCGGTCGCCTCCCCCTCCACCTCCTCCACCTCCCCCACTCGCGACCGTCGCGCCCCCGCCCGGCCCCGCGCTCGTGCCGCCACCCCCGCGGCTCACTTCGCTACGACGCGGCGATGATCTACACACACACGCACACACACACACATACACAAACGTTACACAACACAACAATACATATATTCAGAAGCATGACACATCAAAATGCAGAAACCATGAAAAGACAATAAGTTATCATGACATGAATGGCGAATGAAACGGATAGACTGGACCATTGACCGAGGACTTTTGACATGATTACTGTTATAATCCATGAAGATGAAGTGGTTACCTGCGTAGGGGCTGGTCATCCACCTGGTAGTCCGGTGACCATCCGTCCATGAAGACGGGCTGGTAAGGAGGGATGTTTGTTTTCCACTGCTCTCTGCAAAGTGATATAATTATATCTAAGTACAATACTATAATTGTAATGGTGCCCACCACCATGCTGCGGCTGCGGTGCCCTAGTACGAGTATCAACTGTATCTAGAGCTCATTTTTAAACGACTTCAAAAAAGGAGGTGTTTCTCAATTCGCCGGATATTTTTTTTTGTTTTTAGGGTTCCGTACTTCAAAATGTAAAAAAAGTAACCCTTAAAAGATCACTTTCTTGTCCGTCTATCCATGTGTCACCACCCATTATCTCAGGATCGGGTGGACCTAGCAAGTTGAAATGTATACCAGATACTAAGGTCTATAGTCTCTATTAGGTGTATCAAAATCATGTATGGTAGTTCCCGTTGACCTAGAATCACGAAATTGGCAAAAAGCAAGGTCTTACAGCACAAATAAAGGAAAAATTCAAAAAAGTTAAAAAAGTTGAAAATAAAGGGTATCCCCATACATACATAGAATCACCAATTAAGATAGACCTCTGAGTTGTAGAGGTCTAGCTTAATTGGCCCAACCTCAAATAAGGTAATCGAAAACATAATAAAAAAAATAAAAACAATCCGCGAGACTCCATTACGGAACCCTCAGCGCGCGAGTCCGAGTCGCACTTGACCGGTTTTTATTTTAGAATAACTAGATATAATAAAGGTATCTCATTCAACATGATATATCATGATATTGTGATGTGATGTATTAATTAGAGAGTGCGCTACACTACACACTGCACACTACACACTGCACACTGCACACTGCACACTACACACTGCACACTACACACTGCACACTGCACACTACACACTGCACACTACACACTGCACACTGCACACTACACACTGCACACTGCACACTGCACACTGCACACTACACACTGCACACTACACACTGCACACTACACACTGCACACTACACACTGCACACTGCACACTACACACTGCACACTACACACTGCACACTGCACACTGCCTCTCCAACTAGTGAGGGTTAGCTCACTAGTCAGTTCGGTGCTTCTGTTCTTCGCGAGGCAGAGCAGTTCAGCGGCGCTATTGATGCCGGTCCACTCGCCAATATTATTATTATTAATGAGTTAGTGCGCACAAATCAACGCAGATCCTTCAAGGACTATACGAAGAAGAATTCAAGCGCCTGAAGCTGAATAACACCACCTTGGCAGAGTGTAGCAAGTTGTGGTCTAGTGTACCTTGACACACAATCATAGTTGATATCGACGATTATTATATTCATAGGAATTAAATAAACAATATTTCGTCTATTAATAACGCAAAATGAATACTTATACTATCTACTTATTTATCATTCATATAATCTAAGGATTATCTGAAACCAAATAATTTGAAGCGAGGATCGCGAGCGTCGCCATTGAGATACGCCGCGATAAGAGACCCTAATCGGTAGCACTTCCTGCTACACCAGGTCCTGGTCGCGTGATGAACATGCGCGGGTGGTGGATGGTGGGTGGTGGATGGTGGGTGGTGGATGGTGGGTGGTGGATGGTGGGTGGTGGATGGTGGGTGGTGGATGGTACCTCGGTATGAGCCAGGCGTCGCCGAGCGAGTGCCACAGCTCGGTCTCCTTGCTGGTGACGCAGTTGGCGAGCAGGTTGAGTGCGTCGCGCGTGAGGAGCGGCTGCACCACGCGCGCCGGCAGCCGCCCGTCCGCCGCGTCCTGCGCCGCGTCCACGATCAGCGCCAGCGGCGTGAACAGGAAGTGCACCAGCTCCGGCGCGTTCGGGTCGTGGATGTGCGCGCGCAGCCGAGCCAGCAGGTTGAACGACAGCTTGAACTTCTGCAGCACGTCCACGAAGTCCCGCTCGGGCGGCGGCCGCGTGCGCATCGCGAGCATGCCCTCCCCGGCGCCGGCTCGCTTGCCGCCCCCTCCACCTCCACCCCCGCCGCGAGACCGCCGGCGACGCTCGAGCTCGCGCGAGGCGGCCGCCGCATGCTGCAGGCGCGCTATGAACTTCTCGATGTCGTCGAAGCACCGGTTCAGGATGGCGATGTCCTGCTCGTACAGCCGCTCCGAGCCGGTGGACGAGGCGTCCGCGTCGTCCCGCTCCCCTCCTGACCCGCCACCAGCACCAGCACCGCCACGCTCGCGCTCGCGACCCAGCTGCGCGGACATTTGCTGCAATCATACACACACTCCGTCAGCTGTGCGCCCACCTATATTTGCCTGCCATCCTTATTTATAAAGTGTTGTGTGTGTGTGTGTGTGTGTGTGTGAGTGTGTGTGTGTGTGGGTGCACTCACGATGAGCACGGCCTCCCACTGTTGTCTTGTGTATGTGTGGTAGAGCCGCGCCATGTTGCCGCACGTCGCACGTCGGACGGACGGAGAGCCACTGGCCGGCTGGCTGGCTGGCATGGCGCCGGCGACTCCACCGCGCACCGCGCACCGCCCGCGCTACTATCGGAGCTGATAACGCGACTCGACTGAGCTAATCCAGCCTCGAGATCATCGCGTTTGTTACTTTACTATTAAGTACATACACTACACTACACTACACTACACCACACTACACTACACTACACTACACTACACTACACTACTAGTGTTGAATGAAACGAGTTGCCGATACGTATTCTATTGATAACATTATGTTTGGACTAAGTGCAGGTTACATTTGCTATGAGTATGTTCGCATTACGTTCACGTTACGTTCCTACCGTCCATTACTGCTGCTGCCCGCTGTGATGTGTCCACTGAGTCACACGCACACACGCACACACACTGCGACTACATCTCATTCAATGATTACGAACGAACGAGTAAGTAGGTAGGTATATTAATGTAAAGTAAACAATTGTTAATGATGATGAGTCAGGTGTTGTACAGTAGGTAGGTACAGTACATTCCTATCGGCAGATACAGATACAGATACAGAACAAAGCTATCGACGCGGGCCGCGCGGCCGCCTATCACATCTGATAACTCGATAGCGCATAGCGGACGCAGCTCAGAGTCACTCCGAGTCACTCCGAGTCAAGCTTTATCTAACTCGGGAATATTTTAGGATTTTAGATACAACAGATTACTCGAGTTCAAGCTGCAGATGCTATGATCGTCTGAAATAATCTACGATGCAGTTCGAGGTTCCTTATGTCCAAACTCCTGAGTATTTCATACTACTTATGTAATTTTAGGGACTAGAATCAACCCTGGTTGTATCGATTCAAATCGAAATATTGATATTCAGGGTTGAGTAAAAATGATCACGCAATCTGCAGATTGACGCAAGAAACCTATCAAAATACTATTTGTAAGTTTAGTTTAGTTTAGTTACCTACACTACATGTTACTTACCTGTTTAATGGTACCAGTATCTAATCAATTAATACTATTTTGGTGTCGTCAGTAGAAGAAGCTCCAGTGTTGCCAGACATTGTATGTAATCCATGGATAGGTACTTCATACTATCATATTTTATATGCAATATTATGTTAGTGGTATTTCCTTCTTTTATCCACGAATGGAGCAACGGATTTACGTGAATTTTGGCTAA
Source organism: Ochropacha duplaris (assembly GCA_951361185.1). Taxonomy (NCBI): domain Eukaryota; kingdom Metazoa; phylum Arthropoda; class Insecta; order Lepidoptera; family Drepanidae; genus Ochropacha; species Ochropacha duplaris. The sequence continues at coordinate 67,610 of OX592715.1, read as the reverse complement.
TAATATAGTTTATGAGCCGGAGTATGATATAGGCCTAGTTTGTACTCTAAACGCGGCGTGCGGCGTGCGGTACTTGTAGTATATATAAAGAAGTAAGTTACCAGCTTCCTGGGTCGGTCGAGGTCTGTCTCCCTCTCTCGCTCTCTCTCCCGCTCGATGATGAAGTCCCGCGCCCCCTCCACGCCCCCGCCTCCACCCACACCCCTGCACACACACACACACACACACATTATATATAACCTTAATCTTTAACCTTAACACATAATATTTTCTTTTATGTTTTGTTATATTTGGACGTATGCAATCCATCACATAATCTCCACCATATCGAACGTTTTCAACACTGTACTTTATCTTAGGATGACATTACACACTATGTGGTCACAAAATGATCACTTAAAAACTATACAATATATACTCCAGGAGCCGTACCACTTAAAATAGGGGATCGGGAGACTAAATTTGATGTGCATCGTGGCACCATCGTTACGTCGACGAGCTCCGCGCCGCATCCTCTCCGCCACTGAGGCTGGGGCCGCCACACACACATATCACTACTGATAAGATAGCGCGCCTCTCGGAGCGATGCTGACATGACATGACACAATCACACGCTATCTCCTTATCTGGTACCTACTAGCATTCTCAATGAACCACTTGTATCTGCAGCTGCGTAGAGCGGTCACCACGACAGTGCATCGGCCGAGAGCGGGGACACACGACGCCAGCACAGTATGCCTCGTCGATGTGGTAACTAGGCTGTGCGAGATAGTGGCATCCACGGCTAGTTAGTTATCTATGGCACTTCTAATCTACACTTATTAATTTGAATAGTACAATTACAAGTACATGGCAACCTGGTACTACTTTGACATATAGGCAGTGAGATGTGATTCTCACTAGAGCGTAATTAGCGGCCCGAGCTGCACTCAGTAACCAGCGGCCCGAGCTGCACCCAGTAATCCGACCATCCCCTAAAACTCCTCTAAATGGTTTATGCGAAGTCCTTTTTTGTGTCCCCCCGGCGATGCCCTGAGCAAAGGTTCATGCCCCACCTGGGGCGCCCCCAGCGGCCAGTCGTCTTAATATTAAATCTTTATCTGGTTGTATGTGCCCCAAGCGCTCGCCGAACACCTTCGAGTCCATTAAATATCTTACTTGAGCGCGTTAAGCTCCTCGACGAGGGTCTGCGCGCCGACGTCGTGGCACTGGAAGATGTGTAGTTCCCGGCGCGGCGCGGGCTCGTGCTCGTGGTGTGGGTGGTGTGGGTGGTGTGGATGGTCTGGTGCGGGCGCGCCCACCACAAAAGCGAGCACGTTGTTGTACAGCTCGGCTGGCTCCGGGGACGTGAACGCGGTGGGCGAGTGCACCCACGAGGCGGGGAACCGCTCCATTATCGACTGGAACAACACCAACACTCAATATTGTTTTCTGATCTCAAGCAGTCTTCAGTAGCGATAGACACAATGAGCTTGGAATACCTACAGCCGCGTGACACACTTCAGTGAACAGATGACAGTTTAGTTCGTATCCTACTAATATTGTTTTCTGATCTAAAGCAGTGTTCAGTAGCGATAGACACAATGAGCTTGGAATACCTACAGCCGCGTGACACACTTCAGTGAACAGATGACAGTTTAGTTCGTATCCTACTAATATTGTTTTCTGATCTAAAGCAGTGTTCAGTAGCGATAGAAACAATGAGCTTGGAATACCTACAGCCGCGTGACACACTTCAGTGAACAGATGACAGTTTAGTTCGTATCCTACTAATATTGTTTTCTGATCTCAAGCAGTCTTCAGTAGCGATAGAAACAATGAGCTTGGAATACCTACAGCCGCGTGACACACTTCAGTGAACAGATGACAGTTTAGTTCGTATCCTACTAATATTGTTTTCTGATCTAAAGCAGTCTTCAGTAGCGATAGAAACAATGAGCTTGGAATACCTACAGCCGCGTGACACACTTCAGTGAACAGATGACAGTTTAGTTCGTATCCTACTAATATTGTTTTCTGATCTCAAGCAGTCTTCAGTAGCGATAGAAACAATGAGCTTGGAATACCTACAGCCGCGTGACACACTTCAGTGAACAGATGACAGTTTAGTTCGTATCCTACTAATATTGTTTTCTGATCTAAAGCAGTCTTCAGTAGCGATAGAAACAATGAGCTTGGAATACCTACAGCCGCGTGACACACTTCAGTGAACAGATGACAGTTTAGTTCGTATCCTACTAATATTGTTTTCTGATCTCAAGCAGTCTTCAGTAGCGATAGAAACAATGAGCTTGGAATACCTACAGCCGCGTGACACACTTCAGTGAACAGATGACAGTTTAGTTCGTATCCTACTAATATTGTTTTCTGATCTAAAGCAGTCTTCAGTAGCGATAGAAACAATGAGCTTGGAATACCTACAGCCGCGTGACACACTTCAGTGAACAGATGACAGTTTAGTTCGTATCCTACTAATATTGTTTTCTGATCTCAAGCAGTCTTCAGTAGCGATAGAAACAATGAGCTTGGAATACCTACAGCCGCGTGACACACTTCAGTGAACAGATGACAGTTTAGTTCGTATCCTACTAATATTGTTTTCTGATCTCAAGCAGTCTTCAGTAGCGATAGAAACAATGAGCTTGGAATACCTACAGCCGCGTGACACACTTCAGTGAACAGATGACAGTTTAGTTCGTATCCTACTAATATTGTTTTCTGATCTCAAGCAGTCTTCAGTAGCGATAGAAACAATGAGCTTGGAATACCTACAGCCGCGTGACACACTTCAGTGAACAGATGACAGTTTAGTTCGTATCCTACTAATATTGTTTTCTGATCTCAAGCAGTCTTCAGTAGCGATAGAAACAATGAGCTTGGAATACCTACAGCCGCGTGACACACTTCAGTGAACAGATGACAGTTTAGTTCGTATCCTACTAATATTGTTTTCTGATCTAAAGCAGTCTTCAGTAGCGATAGAAACAATGAGCTTGGAATACCTACAGCCGCGTGACACACTTCAGTGAACAGATGACAGTTTAGTTCGTATCCTACTAATATTGTTTTCTGATCTCAAGCAGTCTTCAGTAGCGATAGAAACAATGAGCTTGGAATACCTACAGCCGCGTGACACACTTCAGTGAACAGATGACAGTTTAGTTCGTATCCTACTAATATTGTTTTCTGATCTCAAGCAGTCTTCAGTAGCGATAGAAACAATGAGCTTGGAATACCTACAGCCGCGTGACACACTTCAGTGAACAGATGACAGTTTAGTTCGTATCCTACTAATATTGTTTTCTGATCTCAAGCAGTCTTCAGTAGCGATAGAAACAATGAGCTTGGAATACCTACAGCCGCGTGACACACTTCAGTGAACAGATGACAGTTTAGTTCGTATCCTACTAATATTGTTTTCTGATCTAAAGCAGTCTTCAGTAGCGATAGAAACAATGAGCTTGGAATACCTACAGCCGCGTGACACACTTCAGTGAACAGATGACAGTTTAGTTCGTATCCTACTAATATTGTTTTCTGATCTCAAGCAGTCTTCAGTAGCGATAGAAACAATGAGCTTGGAATACCTACAGCCGCGTGACACACTTCAGTGAACAGATGACAGTTTAGTTCGTATCCTACTAATATTGTTTTCTGATCTCAAGCAGTCTTCAGTAGCGATAGAAACAATGAGCTTGGAATACCTACAGCCGCGTGACACACTTCAGTGAACAGATGACAGTTTAGTTCGTATCCTACTAATATTGTTTTCTGATCTCAAGCAGTCTTCAGTAGCGATAGAAACAATGAGCTTGGAATACCTACAGCCGCGTGACACACTTCAGTGAACAGATGACAGTTTAGTTCGTATCCTACTAATATTGTTTTCTGATCTCAAGCAGTCTTTCAACCTTTTCTCACTGACAATTTTATAGTGAATAACCTTGCGTACGTTCTCGACAGCACGACGATACCCAGCCTTCGAACAAATGTCAAAACAAAATTCGTGCTCGCGATTTGATACAAAATGTGTCAAGTGACGATACGATGGCGATACGAAAGTAAACCAAAACCCTTCGTGCTGCCAAATTTAGTTCGTTTTACGTCCTGTAGGGGCGCTGATCAATTTTCATACAATTTTTACTCGATGACGTTACGAATAACTTTTCGAAAGAAATTCGTGCTAGGGCCACAGATGACAGTTTAGTTCGTATCCTACTAATATAGTAAATGTGAAAGTTTGGATGTTTGTTCCTCAATCACGCAATAATAGCTGAACGGATTTTGATGAAACTTTGCACACAGGTAGATCATACCCTGGAATAAAACATAGGATACTTTTTATTCCGGAAAAAGGTAAGATCCCTCGGGAACGCAAGTGAAACCGCGGGGCGGAAAATTAGTTATTTGAAAATCATAAATTAGGTACCCCAGTTTCGTAATCCATGACCAGCACCCATTGTCCTTCTAAACACAGTTGCATCTTTTGACTCCATATTCCTGAAACATCAATAAATTGTCTTAATTATGTAAGTGGTGACTAAAGTCGGTGAGTCCGAATCCTATAATAAGGCTGACGTTTCGGAGTAGAAAACCTCGCGAGGAATCTATAGGAGGGTGGAAGTTCATCTCGTAGTACCTCTCTAGCTGGGTACTCTAAAGTTGAAGATCTGTCATCGAGCACTTACTGGCCTATTCCGTGCAAAGTTGATTGAACTCGTAAACTCTCATTGGACGTGATAGTTTTCCTTGTAACTTCCTTCATCAGACGCTGTAGGTAGTTTCTGATTTCTCAGAACTACAGTTTTAGTTGTAGGGGATGAATGGAGAGACTCTTGCCGAAGGGCCCCTCAATTTCGTTAACAGTAAATTATATGGAAATACTGGTGATAGTAAAGCGATGATAGCCCAGTGAGACCAGTTTCCTTCTAAGCTTTGTGTGCTTACCTACCACCTTCGGTCACGTCATCGTCGTCGTCTTAGCATGGTGAGGTTGCGGTCAAACACAAATGAGACATCTGACAGAATACCAACTCAGGTTAGTTAAAACTGGCTGTCCGCCGCGGTTTCACCCACCTTTCCGTGGGATCTTTTCCCAGGATAAAAATATAGCCTATGTTACTCAGACATAAGGTAGCATTCTATGGCAAAAGTTTTTTTTTAATCGGTCCAATAGTTTTAGAGTTTATCGTTACAAACATTCACAAATCTTTCCTCATAAAAAGCTTATTAGTGTAGGGGTATAGGTAAACCCCAGGCCCCCAGGCCCCCAGGCCCCCAGGGCAGCATGTAAGTAAGGTATGTAAAGCAGTAGGTGCATGTACGGTCTAGTCTAGGTACCAGCATAGATACGAACCATTAGTCTTCTCTAGCTGCAGCAGCCGCCTCATCCCGTCGGCGGGGTACACGATGCCCGTCTCCCGCGTCACCGTGAACGTGGCGAGGTGCTCCAGCACGTAGAGGGCGCGCTCGTCTCCACCCCCTCCACCACCTCCCCCGCCGCCTCCCCGCAGCCCCGCCAGTTCCTCGAACTCGTCGAGCGTCCTCTGCGCGTCCCCCCGCGACCGTGACGTACCTCCCCCACCACCCCCCGCGCCACGCTGCGCCATCGCTCGCTCCGTCTCTATCTCACGCGCTCGCGACGCTCATGACGCCCTCTACTGGGCTGCGTGCGCGACTCACTCACTCACTCACTAGTGACGTGCGATCTGGAACGAAAGGGAAACTGTTACTCTTTATGTTTACCAGAAGGTTATTTGCTTCCTAACTTTATGTAATGGACACCTACTGAGTTAAAAGCTTTACATCAAAAATGGCATGATAACTAGGTACACTTTGTCATATTAATTAGTCATTGAACTAACTAATAAAATATAACGTTATGTAACGCGACGTGCAGTCACTGCAGCGCGTGCAGCGCGTGCAGCGCGTGCAGCGCCTCCGGTACCTCGACCTACTCGAGCACGACTAGCACGAGACCACCAGCACAGCACCACTGTCCTGTACTGTACTGAACTGAACCATTAGACTGTCTGCCATATGCCAGTGCAAAGTGGTGTGCGGTGTGCGGTGTGCGGTGTGGAATGTCGCTATTGTTATGTAGATTGGTCATAAATATATATTGTGTAAAGGTCGAACCTAATAGATATTTGAGCAATGCTGTCGTGATCGGTGGTCGGCCGTGGCGATGTCGCATGTCGCATGTCGCATGTCGCATGGCGGTCGGTACTTGTTTACCACAGTAGCGACTAGCGAGGTACATACCATGGTGTGGTAATAGATACCGCATTCGGTGCCTCGACTAGCTGTTGGCAAGTGGCAAATGTACCCAGTCGGTGAAAATAATGAATTTAAATGAAGTAAACACGTAAACGAGGTCGGACATGTAGGTATCCGAGTCCGAGTCCGAGTCCGAGTCCGAGTCCGAGCCGAGCCGAGCCGAGCCGAGCCGAGCCGAGCCGAGCGCGATGTCCGTTACTATGATGCCTAACTGCCTAATGCAGGTTCGTCTCAACATCGCCGGCGCTCGGCATAGCTCGGCGCTCGGTCGGTGTGTGAATATTTTCACGTTTGCTTTTCATTAACCGCCGAGTGGAGATTTCACAAAGTGAAAACTGAACGTGTACCTACGTGGTTGCAATACTAAGAATGGAAACCACCGTCCCCGCTGCGTCGCGCGTCGCCGTGTCAATCGCAACTACTTCGGTATTGTATTGCTGAAAACAATTAATTTCCCAAATTCACTCACAGCAGGTTCGGTGCCTAGTATTTTTTTTTATTTTTTTTATTGTGCTTGTGTTTGACCACAATCTCACCATGGTAAGTGATGATGTGGCCGAAGATGGTAAGCACACATAGCCTAGATGGGAATTGAACTTAGTAAATAACTTGAATCGCTAAAAAATAGATTCTATTGTTATCTGATTGTTTTCCTGGCACTTCTGTCCCTTTGATAGCCAACTTAAATAAATTTTGATTAGATTTTTTTTATGTATATTTATCTGATGGTAATAGTTGCCTATAGTCGTTAGCAATACCGGGGGGATTGTCAACGTGTTGTCAACTTTTAACAACATAGATTGAGTGACCTGTGCCGGGTGCCGGGTGCCGGGTGTCTGAGCAACACTCGTGACACGGACACGGTGTGTGGCGTGTGGTGTGTGGCGTGTGGCGGGTGGCGTGTGGCGTGTGGCGTGTGGCGTGTGGCGTGTGGCGGGTGGCGTGTGGCGTGTGGCGTTTGGCGTGTGGCGTGTGGCGGGTGGCGTGTGGCGGGTGGCGTGTGGCGTGTGGCGTGTGAAGTGATTGGTATAGATAGATAGATGGACGCAGACGGAGTCAGGTGGCGACACTAGAGTGGTCGCGTCGCGGAGGTCGCCCGCGCCCGCGCTGACGATGTTGACGTCTCGCCATCGTGCGCGTGCGCGTGCGCGTGCGTCGTCGTTGTTGGAGACTAGGAGGAATGTCAAGGTGGAGAGTGGAGCTGGAGAGTACGTCATGTCACGTGACACACACACACACTCACACCGACACACACACCGTCAACACACGATATTAAGCTTACATATAATTCATATTTTTTTGAATTTGTCGAGTAATAGATTTAAACCTGGCTAAAGCCGATCTGTATCATGTCAATGTCATGTCCGCGTCGCGCCCCTCGAGATGCACTTCACGTACCTACTGAACGCAATTAAAAGTAAAAATAACCAAAAGAGTGTTAATAAGAGTGCAAGTTTTGGGCCATTTTGAATGATGTGATTTGAGTAACAATATGATCGTATGTATTTATTAACACGAGTCGCGTGTTGTATGTAAGTAGATAGGTAGATAGGTACCTACTGTCTACTGACTGGTTGGTTGGTTGGTTGGTTGGTTGGTTGGTTGGTTGGTTGGTTGGTTGGTTGGTTGGTTGGTTGGTTGGTTGGTTGGTTGGTTGGTTGGTTGGTTGGTTGGTTGGTTGGTTGGTTGGTTGGTTGGTTGGTTGGTGGTGTGCTCACTTTCATTCACGTTTGTTACATTCATTCATCAGTTTGTTTGTTTAATGACGAGAATGCGAGTGAAACCACGGGGCGAAAGCTAGTTTAAAATACTGGCAAACAAACTTTTCAAAACGTTTCGTCAATCTGAACAACTAAGTATTATCTACTTTATGACCAAACTGAACATCGACAAAAACACTGTTTTTTGTGATTTCAAGTTGGTATTGCGGTCCAGAGCGAGGTGTTGTTCTACAGATTTGATAAAAGCTTGAAATAAATGGGCATAATGAAAACTCCATTTAAGAACCTACCTACCTACCTACCTACCTACCTACCTACCTACCTACCTACCTATGGATAGGGCCTATCTCTGTCCCTGTATCGAGGCTAATTACAAGGTACGGGACGGGAGCCGCTACTCCGCGTCTCTGATAACACACAACTACACTACACTAACCATCCTCTACAACACACACACACACACACACACATACATATACTGTAGGTACCACGTGTGTGTGTGTTTAAGTTACCATATCGTAATCCTCACAAGTATGTTATGTACGTGTGTGTGTGTGTGTGTGTGTGTAAGTAGTCGATACATGAGTGCGCTGCGCTATCTTCAACAACACTATGTGAACCAATACGTTCACGTGTTACTTTACTATATCTACTAACTGTATGTACTATTTATATTGATTCATTTATATTTCATGGTTACGAACATATCTACATTTGTTACAATTAATCATTTAATTATATTCCATACATATGTGCAGCGAGCCATCTTTAAAGACTGCACAATGTCTACAGTCAAATAAAACGCATGGAATGCATAATTATTATTATAATAGGTTCAAGTAAATGAGATCCCCTGGGTGGAGGGTCGAGGATCGAGGATCGAGGGTCGAGGGTCGAGGGGAGAGCTCGTTGATGTCTTTTATAGGGAACACTCGAGACGATGTGGGATCGATACATTTTGCTATCTATTACATGAATGTTGTTGCTAGAGACATTTATTATTACATTTACACAAAGTTAAATTGTTAAGAAAACTATATTAGTACGTGTGTCGTTGATATCAGATAGTGCATACTAATTGTTCAATTGAAATTAGTTCCTATTTCTAGTACCACTAGATTCTATATGAATTGATATGTGAAGTTGGAATAGTACAGGAATCAACATATCTAACTGAAATATATAAATGTTATGAAAACGAATCAGACAGAACCAACAACTTCGTTTCGTATGTCACTTGTTTTATTTATTTTGTTAATCGTTTTTATGAATGTTGGTGTAGAGAGAGATAGATGTTATCTTAGAAAAAGACATAGAATACTTTAGGTGTGATATGGCAGTGTATGTTGTTATAGTTCATGTATGGATTCTTGTTGTGAACCGGAGCAGAGTTCGCTGAGCGAAAAGCTCCGATAACAAAAAGATAAGAACCCGCAGGAACGCGCGGGTGAAACCGCGGGGGATAGCTAGTTACATACAATTGAATATTAAATACTTATCAGTTAATAATTATGATGATAAGCATGAGGTAAGTAGGTACATACGACGAGGCAAGTGTTCGGTCGCAATGCGGACTACAGTCTACAGCTTACGTAATCTGTGCTACAACAGCCAAGTTCATTATGTACCTATGTACCTGTACCTACCTACCTACCTACCTATCTACCTACCTACCTACCTACCTATCTATTAATATTAAAACTAGCTACCTAAATACCTTTTAAATATTTGTCAAATGAGTTTCAATCAAGTCGCGATCATCGTGTGATTATGTGATTGGCATTGTACTCGAGTGAGTCACATCACCACACGTCTCTGTGTGTGTGTGTGTGTGTGTGTGTGTGTGTGTGATGACGTCATGCGTGCGAGTGTTATGTTTACGATGATACGAACACTGAACAGAGCATAATATATGTAAGTATATAGTGCATCCATTAGGCACATTAAGCAATGGCTTTGACTTGGACAGAACATGATTATTTAGTTGTATAATATTATACATTTTGCGCACACTAGCTTTTGTCCCCGCGGCTTCACCCGCATTCCGCAATCACAGTACAAACAATAACGAGTATCTTTCTCCATCCTGACAGCTATCCGAGCACAATAGTTGCTCCGATATGACGTAGTGTTGGTGGGACGACATGTTTTAATGAATATTGTGACATGAATGAGCACGTGTGGTGTGCCACCCACCTGCAGAGCTGTGGTGCCGGCATGCCAGCGGCACTCCCTCCCCTCGACCTCCCTGCAGGTGTGCGGGGCGGGTGGGGACAACTCGTTTGTAAACTGATAGGAATGCGGTGTGAGAGTGTTTCGCGGAGTCGCGCTCGCGCATGCCCCCCTCCACGCCCCCCCCGCGTGTTTACCTACCTACCTACCTACTTAGTTAATGCTATATACACCTTATTATTAACCATAAACAATGTAGGTTAGGTACTCTATGAATGTAACAACATTTGTAAAGAGTAATTGCTGAGTTTATTGCCGGCTCTACTCAGCAAAAGCCACCTTCCGAACCTAGCATTTAGAGTCTAGTCTAGTCTAGTCTAGACTGTAGCTAGACTATTCATAGTAAGTATACCTAATATAGTATAATTTATATAAAAGTGATATCGGTTTGTAAAGACGAACCTTTTCTATGAGCAAGTCTAGGCGACGGTAAACTAGTCACTTACCATCAACTGATCCGCCTGCTTACATATCAGACTTGTGGTATAGAAAAAAAACTGATCGACGACTTGACTAAAGCGTAAGAAAGCACCCTAATTCTAGTAATAATTAGGTACCTACATTGAATAGATGAAAGTATGTGAAGCTCGCCCGCCCGCTCGTTCCGCGCACTGACCGCGGCCGCCCTCTTATCAGATCATGATATCGCCTTATCTTATCACTAGCCTCCATTACGCTGGTACTTGCATATAATTAGGTACCGTCTATCTATAGTAGCTATACCTACATATAGACCATACATAAGTATTACGTCGTTTATGTCAAACAAATAACATTTCTGGCGAAGATATCTTCACCACGGCAGCTTAATCTAGTAATAAATTCAAATTCTAAAAATATAAATATATTAATAACCTGCGCACAACGTTTTATAGAAGACACGATCACGGATTTAGCAATAGAAAAGTGCGTGACTGCGCGTGCGCGTGCGCACTACACAGATAGAATCAATGCTGATTCAAAGGAAATATTAGTTTATATGCAAACGAAGTGCATACCTAAACGGTTTATTATGTGCGTCACATCCACCGTGCATCGTGCACCGTGCACCGTGCATCGTGCACCGTGCATCGTGCACCGTGCATCGTGCATCATGGTGACAATGTATCTACAGGGTGTCCCTGGATGGAAGTGTGGACCAAATCGAACAGAGTCGTGGGCAAGGTCATTTCCAAACATTTTAACTCTGTGAATGTGTCGGTCCAATTTTTTACGGTTCAAAAGTTATTATTTTTGTTTTATTCAATCGCGCCATCAGAGCACCTTGGCGCCTGTACGATCATCTCTAATGTGTTTCCCTACTGTAGGACTGTACAGTGTAGGTACTGTACTGTAGTATCTAATGACGGCGAGTGAACATTGGTTTTGTGAGCTCCATCAAATATGCTTTAGATATAAGATCATTGGCGGATGCTGAACATTGGTGTACATTAAGTGTAGTGTAGTGTAGTGTGGTGTGGTGTGGTGTGGTGTGGTGTGGTGTGGTGTGGTGTGGTGTGGTGTGGTGTGGTGTGGTGTGGTGTGGTGTGGTGTGGTGTGGTGTGGTGTAGTGTGGTGTAGTGTAGTGTAGTGTAGTGTAGTGTAGTGTAGTGTAGTGTAGTGTAGTGTAGTGTAGTGTAGTGTAGTGTAGTGTAGTGTAGTGTAGTGTAGTGTAGTGTAGTGTAGTGTAGTGTAGTGTAGTGTAGTGTAGTGTAGTGTAGTGTAGTGTAGTGTAGTGTAGTGTAGTGTAGTGTAGTGTAGTGTAGTGTAGTGTAGTGTAGTGTAGTGTAGTGTAGTGTAGTGTAGTGTAGTGTAGTGTAGTGTAGTGTAGTGTAGTGTAGTGTAGTGCAGTGTAGGTGTACCTACTACTAACTGGTAGGTAGGCTCATGACGTCCACGTTGACAGTGCGGGAGTACATATAGCCGGTTGCGCAACATTGCGATGCGACGCGGGTACTTGAATGCCTAATTGCAAACAAATTGAGAAGATAAACCTGCCGATATGACGCACTAAACAACTTGTAAACGATTTAATAATAATAATAATTGAGCGTCTGAGCGACGTAACATTATTCAGATCATTTTATTTTCAAACCATCGGTTTCACCCGCGTTCCCGAAGGATCTTATCTTTTCCCGGGTTTTAAATAATTCTATGTTTTATTCCAGGATATGATTTACCTGTGTGCCAAGTTTCATCAAAATCCGTTCAACCATTTTTGCGTGATTGAGCAACAAACACACAAACTCTCACATTTATAATATTAGTAGGATAATTATTTCGCTTTAATGTACCTAGTTGTATCGTTAAATACATATGTATCGTTAAATAGCGATAATGTACCTAGTTGTATCGTTAAATACATATGTATCGTTAAATAGCGATAATGATTGTATCGTTAACGAAGACAGGTAATTCAATTGTATGCTATTAAGTATATATAATAATAGTTACAATGACTAGAATGTACCTGCTCGTACATTAGTGTGGTGCAACTATAGTTGCAGTGCAGCTACGTGTCTCTAAAGCCGGTTTCTATACTTTCTATGTGTTGCACGATTGTCAAGTTAAAGTTCCTCTGGATGGAGTCAGGACAGGAATCATCGCATCCACTTAGACAATTGTTGTAAATATAAATAATTAGCGGTTATTTGTACTAGTTTCCTTATGGCATCACATTTTAGGTTTACTGTTTGTGTATCTGTGTCGGGACTCGGGGACTCGGGGACTCGGGGACTCGGGGATCACAAACGAGTCCAATTTTAATTTGGATCTTTCTTTGTACTAGTTTTATGTTGTTACCAGTTTGCCAGTACATAATATGTACCGACAATATTCCGGGAAAGTAAAAAAAAACTTATTTATATTTTTTTACGTTTTCCATCATTTTCATCAACAACCAATTACTCAGCCATTTTGAAAAATATTCAAAAACTGAATCGTCGAAAAAGTTCCATATAATCATCGAACCTGCTCACAAAATTTCACGAGAATCGATTGAGTAATGCGTCCTGTAGAGTAGAACTGCTGGACAAACATACGAAAGCATTTTTGCTGATGCTGAAACGAAGCCTATTAAGCCAATAGATTGGCTACCATCAGACCCAAAAACTTTTTCACAATAGCTTTAGAATAAAATCAATAAAGCAATCATTTAGCCCTTATGACTGAACGAACATGTAAAAACTAGTATCTTTATGGGTGATTTTGATCCTATGAAATGACTAGATCTCTCCGATCTGTACGCTGCAGCGCTGGTGAAACAGCGGAAGCAGACAGTATACTTTATAAAATGAAATATGCGCCTCCACCACACCGTCCACTCCGTCCACACCGTCCACTCCGTCCACACCGTCCACACCGTCCACACCGTCCACTCCGTCCACACCGTCCCCACCGTCCACACCGTCCACACCGTCTCCTCACAGATACATAATGTACAACAGCGGATCACTTATACTTGATTTCAGCATTAATTCGTGACATTTATGATATGAGTGGAGATCCACTCATGTCTCACGTTTGTGTACCTACACTCCACATTATAATGTGTATTTGAATGTTTATTGTGCTCAGTGCTGCCTTGTGTTGTGTTGTGTTGTGTTGTGTGCAATATTGTTGACACATCATCGTCCTCCGCGTTCCCTCCGCGCTCCCTCCCCACCCCTTCCATCCGTGTCGCTGCGCATGATTCATTGCGTGCGAATGAATGAGCCAATGATGATTACAAATACATTAGTCAATTATTATTTGATTGTTTAACCTCACCGAACCTTTTTGGACTACGAGACTACGAGTGCTAGGTTTTCTAGTTCGATAAATAATGTTCTTGAGATAGACGGTGCGCTTTCTTGGGTACCTATCACTGAGGTCAGCAGAAGTGCAGACGGCAACAAAGCAGAACTAGGGTCCATCATTACAAATGATTGTAATGTCATCTGAGATAAATAGCTTCAGAAAGTGGTTCTGTAAGCGACGCACTTGTCGGAAGGTACTCACTCTATAATTACTGTTCGAGTGTATGATATGAGCTTTAATGTGAGTTGTCCTTTCTGTGCTGGCTCGGTTATTATATGAGTGTGTGTTGTCAGTCACGTAGTCATGCTTCCCGTCACGAGGCAGGCCCCGGCCCCGGCCTCGGCCCCGGCCCCGGCCAGGACAGGAAGTCCCTACATGAAAACTAACTGTCCCTCTGTTATTGAGTACTTTATACATTTATTGCATCCAGTTTGTTACATTTGAAACTCTCTGCGTTTCTGATGCTTAAACACCTTCATTCATTTACTGCCTTTGATTTTCCCAAAGTGAATAATTAATTGGTAAACCATATCATAATCAAGTTTATATCTCTATAGCGAATGGTCTCTGTGCCAGGGATGGTCCCTGGAGGGAGACTCCCGCGGCGTGAAGCGGCGCCGGCGCGGAGCAACGACCGCCTCACGCCTCACTCACTCACTCACTCACTAGGCGAGGTGACGCCATCTAGCGGCACACTACTGCGACCACTTGACTGCTGTCTGTCTGTCACTACTAACATTTCATACCACTAACTTTAACATTTCCTGCCACTATTGCCGTTTTGGAATGTCACATTACGAGTATTTAACTAATGCCACACTCATCCACTCATCCATCCGACCGACCGACTGGATGACAAGACAACCGCAGGATTCAATCAATCATTTTATAAATAGCTGTACAGTACAGTCCAGTAGCAACAATGAAATGCATCGAACTTTCAATTCTCTTTAGTGAAGCTCTACTCGTAGTTGTTCAACGTCAACTTCAGTAAGTATACCTTCGATAGTTTTCCAATAGTATATCACGTACGACGCACACATTGGCGTCGTTGTGGGAAAGCGGCGCGGCCTCGATCCCGAGAGGCGTGCGCCCGCGCCAGCCGCGTCGCTGTGACGTGTCGCTCCTGAATTATATCCCCTCGGGTGATCTCACACCTACTCCGTGCCTCCCCTGTACTCACCCCGTGTGTGACCGACCGCGTCTCCTTGCTCGTAGCGTGTCCGTACCGTGTGATCGTGCACTTCACTCGCGACCTAACTTGACGCCTCACCGGCGATTCCGTGTGTACTGGGCGACGGAGGCCGGAGCCGCACCGTCCCTCCCCCACCCCGCAGCTCCGCGCACCCCGCGCCCCTCACACCTGAGTCGAGGCTTCGCAGGTGCGAGGCGAGGGGGCCAGGGGCCAGGGGCCGGGGGGCAACGCGAGCTCGGCTCGGCTGGCGGGCGCGGGCGGCGGTCAGTCTCCGGCCGCGCGCGACACCGGGCGCGCGTCACACGACACATCACGAGACATGTCCGCGAACGGGTCGGCGCCGGCGGCCACCGAGCCGCGGCTGTGCCACGTGCGGAAGTCGGCCAGCTTCGACGGCTACGGTTTCAACCTGCACGCCGAGAAGGGCAAGCCCGGTCAGTACATAGGCAAAGTGGACGAGGGCTCGCCGGCGGAGACGGCCGGTCTGAAGCGCGGCGACCGCATCCTCGAGGTGAACGGGCACAGCATCGCCGGCGAGAGCCACAAGCAGGTGGTGGCGCGCATCAAGGAGCGAGCGGAGGACGCGGAGCTGCTGGTGGTGGCGCCGGCGCCGGGCGAGGCGGTGCCCGACCTGGAGGCGCCGGAGCCGACGTCGGTGCCGAGCGCGGCCGACAGCCCGCCGCCGCCCGCCGACCCGCCGCGACTCAACCTGCACATGACCGCGGCCGAGATGCGCGCGCACCTCGCCGCCAAGAAGAAGGTCGACCCCAAGAAGGTGCCTATGGACCTCAAGTCCAAGTTTGACATTGTCAAAAAACTGTGATTCCGAGTGTCGCGAGTGTGATGGCGAGTGGTGCGACGCTCGGCTCGGCTCGGCTCGGCTCGGCTCGGCTCGGCTCGGCGCGGGGCCAGCCGGTTGCGTGTTGTTTAATGTAGTGATGTGACGTGCTAGGCGCTAGCTGTGTGCTGGCTGAGTGCTGTGGCGGTTGCTGGGCGCTGGCTGAGGCAGGTGCGGCGGTTTCTCTCGGGACGACCGCACCGTTGACCGAGTGTGAGCACACACACACATACAAGGAACATTGAATGACATCGAGAGCGTCCGTCCGCGCACGCTACCTGCTCGCTGCGCCCGCACCGCGCCGCCCGCACCGCGCCGCACCGCCCGCACCGCCCGCACCGCCTCACCCAGCCGCGGCCGTCAGAGCGATTAATGTAAAGTTCCATTAACCAGATAACGATAAGTACGATGTAATGTAATGTAATGTAACGTCTTCTAGAGATTGCCATTGAACTTGTACATAGGTAGGTAGCCGTACCGAGGTAGCCGCTATGCGTTTTATAGTAAATAGGAATCAATTTATTGAGTATTTATTGTACGAATGCAAATCGTTTGAGTTTTAATAACTTGATTATCTAAATGTGTAGTTTAAAATTATTTACCTACTTATTTAAGTGCAATTATTGTTTTATTATTATCAATAAATTGAATTGTGAAATGAAACGTGTAATTATCTGTCGGCCTGGTCTTTCGTCCCGCCCGCGCAACGCGCACCCTGCACTGCACTGCACTGCACTGCACTGCACTGCACTGCATTGGGTGGGATTGGGATTCAAATATTTTGTATGTAATAATACCTACTCGTACCACTAATCAAATAATATTCCTGGCGAGATGTTGTGAGATTTGGCTCAAGCCCCTCCCAATCTCACGTGAGATTTTAAAAAATGCGTTTTTCTATTGTAAAGTTTGAATTATATAAAAAATATAAGTACCTATGATTTGGGAATATTTTACGTACGTAATTGATGGACGCTCAGAGTAATCTCTTCGATAGTTTCTGTGAGTTTCGTATAAATTAGAACGTCTACCATATATAAGAACACCAGAAGCTAGAGGCAGAGGCACTAGACTAGAGGCTTCACCTTGAGCAGTATTCAGTCATTAGACGAGCGAGCACCGCCCACGTTGGCCACGTTGGCCACGCGCCATCTTTATGTACAATAGAACATATTTGATGAGCACCAGAGCAGAGTTACGTTATGTACCTACTGGTATCACACACAGCCAGCCAGCCAGCCAGCAAGCCAGCCAGCCAGCAAGCCAGCCAGCCAGCAGTGGCCAGCACAGGTACTGTACTTACTAGTTTATAATACATAAGTAGGTACATTACATGTTCATGTTCATGTTCATGTGAATGGCTCACGATAACAGTATTTATAACAAATAGTAGTTTGAAACGTCCTTGTTGTCCTTGTGGGAGCTGTAATGTTGTGTTGTGTTGTGTTGTGTTGTGTTGTGTTGTGTTGTGTTGTGACCATAGATAATACAATACACTATATCGGTGTAGTGTAGACTGTGGACTGTGGACTGGTTGGAGTGGTGTGGGTGGAGCGGTTTACAATCGTGCGCATGCGCGTGCCTCTTCACTTGAACACTCTTCATGCACATTTGTTAGATCAGCTCTTGAAGTCTGGTAAGAGAGTTTAATAGTGGGGGTAAGAGAGCATGCAGGTCACCCACCACTATGTTAAGTGATAAACATTTTAGAATACTACTGAAAATATTTTCTAGTTTGTGAAGTTTATTTATTTTATTTATTTATTATTACAGAAACAAACGGTCATACAGATGTTAAGGATAGGAATATATGAACATAATAAGACCTATAGTTTCCTTAATTTTTTAAAATACTGACATTTGAAGTGAGTTATGTACTAATCATAAAAAACACAAAACATAATCTATACCCAGTCGGTTGAAGTTTGTTACAGTAAAGCTTGTATGTATACAAATACACTTATTTATGTTGTAATCAAAAATACCTATTAGTTTGATATTACAGGCATTTAAACTTACTATAAGAACGGGTCCCGCTAACAGTCACGCGTTTATGTTTTACCTTCTACTTAAAATTACACAATTTATGTGTAATATGTAAACGAGTGTTGTAGTTTGCACAAGTTGCGCCATTACTACTTATGTGATTTATTACAGTGAGTATGTTCGCTGGACGTGAGATAGTTGGTTCCGCTATGACGTGGTGCGTGGTGGTGCGTGGTGGTGCGTGGTGGTGCGAGGTGGTGGTGGTGGTAGCAGAGCTGCGGTCGATGGTGACCTTTGTATTAGTCACGAGATTGCGAGCGATGCGCGAAGGTCGCGTCTGCCTGTGCACTTTATCGTACCTCTGGCACAGTCCTCTGCGCTCTCTGCGCTCTATGCGAGCTATGCATTGTGTTGTGTTGTTTGTACGTCAACCAACCAACTGACAAGGCCTCCTTGTGATGACTCACATCACATTCATACACCTACACACCTGTTTATAAAGCAGCACCAGCACCAGCACCAGCACTGCACTGCACTGCACCTGTAGCTTACTTGAGATCGTGATGTACATTTCAAGGATATCGACGATAGAGACGCGAGACGCCGACATGAGTCAATCCTTTTAATTGAAAGTCAACAAACGTTGCACATTAACATATTGGTAGGGGAGGCGAATAGGGGATTTCGGGATTTACTCGAGCGTGGCAGATTAACATAAGGGGGGCAACCTTGCACCTTGTGAAGTACTCTCACCAAATCTGAGCCCTCTATGTAGTGTCGAACGCCTAGGGTAGCCCGTCAGATTAGTAAAAAAAAATCGATGGTTTGAAATACTCGAGCGCGTCAGATTAAGGTAAGGTAAGTTAGTTACATGCAAAATAGTGTACATTTCAATAATCTGACAATTTGGGCGTGACGAAAGAAAATTGGAGACTCGCAAAGTTGCAAAAAAAAAACGTCACCTGGATTTTCTCGAGCGCGATTAGTATTTTTTTTATTTTGACGGAAATTAGTCACGAATCACGGAAATATCTTAATCTGCCGATTTGCACAAGCCGAAGTAGCTAAAATCATTATTAAGTGTATAGTCCAGGAATATTATGAATTTCACCTCAGAATGAGAGATAGTCAGCTATTAACTTGTATAAACCTTTATTTTGACACCCTAAAACTTGTCTCAAAAGCTACTTATCTTAGGGTGCCCGCGACTACTGATTTTTCAAGGTCAAAGGTAAAAAAATCATTTATTTCAAATATCTCGTTTCCTATGGGCTTTTTGGTATATGTATTCATAATAAATATTGTAGAAAATTAAATTCTCTACAACTTTTGTACAAACATTTTTTCGATATCTTGAACCATTTTCGAGATTTCGATATTTTTTATACATTTTTTTTTTCAAACCGTCAGATTAAGGAAATCCCTCAACATAATTGTCAGATTATGGGTCAGTACAACAAGGCCATCAAGAAGAACCGCCTGTATAAAAATCTGACGCGCTCGAGTAAATCAAGGTCACGATTTTTTTTTGCATTTTCAAAAATCGGCCCTGACTGATGGTCACGTCCAAATCGTCAGTCTTTAAAATAGGAGCTACTGGAGGGTTCACTTAACATCCCTTATCAATTTCTGACGCGCTCGAGTAAATTTTTTTTTTAAATATTTTCGACCCCTTCGTACGGCCACCCCCACCACGCAAAACGGCAGATTATTATTTTTCCGTTATCAGACAGACGTGGCGCGACTACCCTATTAATATCTGACGCGCTCGAGTATTTCTTGGTGACTGTTTTTTTTTACATTTTTGAAACCCTGTAGACGCTCCCCCCACCGCTGAAGGGGAAAATATCACATAACCTTTTTTTCTTTATTCCACCTAATCTTCAAATTCCAGTAGGTCCCAAAGACGCTCGAGTAACTACAAATTTAGCATCATTGCCTCCCCTACCATATGGAGAGTGGGATGTGCCCAAAAGTTTCGGCAAAAAAGTGTGAACCGGACACTGTGGGGTAGTGGGATCTGAGTGGTGCCGGGTGCGTGCTGAGAGCTGCGTGACACCGAGCCTGCGCATGACCACGTGACTCGTGGGAGCCTCTACCTGGCCCCGCGCCAGCACCAGCACCAGCACCAGCAGGTAATACTTGCCAGCACGACATGCGGCACCACAGCACAGCACGAAGCACGACGGACACGCGCTCTCTAATTGTGCATTACTTGACTAGGTAGGTAGGTAGGTAGGTAGGTAGGTAGGTAGGTAAGATCGCGGCATCGGTTATTGAGTGACCAACGATGTGGATACGTTCACGCGTACTGGATAATGTTATCGTTCAGTTATTTATCGCTCGTCGTAGGTACCTATAGTATCTATGTACCTACACTACACTACACTACACTACACTACACTACACTACACTACAATACACTACACTACACTACACTACACTACAATACACTACAATACACTACACTACACTACACTACACTACAATACACTACACTACACTACACTACACTACACTACACTACACTACAATACACTACACTATATCATATGAAACAAATAATTCGGTATTATCTCAATATAAAGATAATAAACAAACGTGATAGTAGTAATCATAGTTACCAAATCTCATAATGGGGTTAATCAATAGGAGTAGTCACGTGACGCGCGATATTATTATATTATACGGCTTGGTTGGTTTACTTTACAGTCCTACAGCCTTCTGAGGAACTTACTGGTGGATACTGTATCCATTTTGCAGAAAAGTGCAAGCGAGATTTACTATTAGGGTACTCGCGAGGTACTGTCAAAAACGTTTAAGATTATGTAGTTCTCTTTCCCCTGGCGACGAGTCCATTGTTTTTTTTTTTTTTTTTTTTTTTTTTTTATTCTCGATAGGCTTGTGTTTGACCACAATCTCACCTTGTTTGAATAAGCTTGTTTGATTGAGAAATAATTTTTATTTCCACGACAAAAACCTAGCTGAGTTTGTTCGGAGCCGGTGCCGCGGTGCGTGGTGTGCGGTGGTAGAGTCAATTGTAACATACATCGTGGTGTATGTATGAAGTGGTAAATGTGGCACGTTTCTGTTAGCCAGCCATGTATCGACAAGTATTATATATGCGATATGTACTTGGTACCTACACTACTCGTGTGCAGCGGATCTCGCTCGGCTCGATACGAGTACAGTCAAGCTGCATGCAATCACCACTACAATGTAGAAGTAAGTACGTAGGTACTCACTCGTACTCACATTCGTACGTAGGTAGGTATAATACAATTATCAGTCAAGTGGAGTGGAGTGGAGTGGAGTATCTTTGTGCAAGATATTGTTGGTTTCAAATAAAATGTCAATAAATGGTGAATGAATAACAAAACAATGTCGCCGCTCGCGGCCGCACCGCACGATGTGGCCACAGATAAAAAATATAGTGTTACCAACGGAAATAGCATTCATTGTTCTCACGATTGTTACACAACACAACTAGTCATGTTTTACCTATTTAATGAACATATATATGTATACATAAGTACATACATACATATCGACGTAACAAAACGTATTTGCTGTAAGTAGAATGAACACACAGTTAGATTCAGAAAAATAATCTGCGTCGAATGGTCTGGGTCTCATATCGCTACGGCGACAAAAAAAATTAAAATAGGGTATAATTTTGAAAAATTTACTTGTTCAATTTGCTGTAAGTCACTAAAAAAACGGTGTTTTAACACTCATTTACTTACAGCAAAATTGAGGTTAATTATGAATCATCTGATATAACTTACAGCATTCTTATAGTAGGGGTGCAATGATGCTAAATTTGTAGTTACTCGAGCGTCTTTGGGACCTACTGGAATTTGATGATTAGGTGGAATAAAGAAAAAAAGGTTATGTGATATTTTCCCCTTCAGCGGTGGGGGGAGCGTCTACAGGGTTTCAAAAATGTAAAAAAAAACAGTCACCAAGAAATACTCGAGCGCGTCAGATATTAATAGGGTAGTCGCGCCACGTCTGTCTGATAACGGAAAAATAATAATCTGCCGTTTTGCGTGGTGGGGGTGGCCGTACGAAGGGGTCGAAAATATTAAAAAAAAAATACTCGAGCGCGTCAGACATTGATAAGGGATGTTAAGAGAACCCTCCAGTAGCTCCTATTTTAAAGACTGACGATTTGGACGCGACCATCAGTCAGGGCCGATTTTTGAAAATGCAAAAAAAAATCGTGACCTTGATTTACTCGAGCGCGTCAGATTTTTATACAGGCGGTTCTTCTTGATGGCCTTGTTGTACTGACCCATAATCTGACAATTATGTTGAGGAATTACCTTAATCTGACGGTTTGAAAAAAAAAATATATAAAAAATATCGAAATCTCGAAAATGGTTCAAGATATCGAAAAAATGTTTGTACAAAAGCTGTAGAAAATTTAATCTTCTACAATATTTATTATGAATACATATACCAAAAAACCCATAGGAAACGAAATATTTGCAATAAATGATTTTTTGACCTTTGACCTTGAAAAATCAGTAGTCGCGGGCACCCTATGATAAGTAGCTTTTGAGACAAGTTTTAGGGTGTCAAAATAAAGGTTCATACAAGTTAATAGCTGACTATCTCTCATTCTGAGGTGAAACTCATAATATTCCTGGACTATACACTTATTAATGATTTTAGCTACTTCGGCTTGTGCAAATCGGCAGATTAAGATATTTCCGTGATTCGTGACAATTTTTTTTTTTTTTTTTATGTCACAAGTGACAACGAGGCAGGCGGGTCACCTTTTTTTAATTTCCTTCAAAATAAAAAAAAACTAATCGCGCTCGAGAAAATCCAGGTGACGTTTTTTTTAGCAACTTTGCGAGTCTCCAATTTTCTTTCGTCACGCCCAAATTGTCAGATTATTGAATTGTACACTATTTTGCATGTAACTAACTTACCTTACCTTAATCTGACGCGCTCGAGTATTTCAAACCATCGTTTTTTTTTTTACTAATCTAACGGCCTACCCTAGACCTTCGACACTACATAGAGGGCTCAGATTTGGTGAGAGTACTTCACAAGGTGCAAGGTTGCCCCCCTTATGTTAATCTGACGCGCTCGAGTATTTCAAACCATCGATTTTTTTTACTAATCTGACGGGCTACCCTAGACGTTCGACACTAGATAGAGGGCTCAGATTTGGTGAGAGTATCCCCTATTCGCCTCCCCTACCATTATGGATGTATAACAATTAAGTGGTATAATTAGTTTTAGTTAGTGTCCACGATAAAGTGACAAATAAAAGATGTTACTTGTTGAATTTTCCAAATTTTAATTTTAACTTGATTACATCGTGATGCATTGCGTGAAGGGAAAAAAAGAGAATGGGCGGAAGTCGGCCATAGATCGAGAGGGGCGGGGAGGAAAAGTGTTGCCCGCTGGGCTGCCCGAACGATTGGTGTTGCCGGCTGATTCGCCGTCAGAAACCTGGCCTGAACATCCTCCGGGGCGCTGAAAGGCTGTATGCCTTTCAGGAGTGTTCGCCATCCGGCAGTCGGCAGAGGCGATTGATCGCCCTACGTATGGAGCCTTGGGCAGTGGAGATGTCTGCGACGCGAGGTAGCCCGTCAGGGCCAGGATAGAGTCTCGATACTCTTCCTAGGCGCCAGCACAGAGGTGGCGTCGCATCTTCCTTGACGAGTACTAAGTCCTCTAGCTTTAGCGAGGCACATTGGGTGCGCCATTTGGTGCGTTGCTGCAGTTCGGCGACGTACTCCTTGGTCCAACGCCTCCAGAAGTGCTGCCTGGTTTGCTCTAGACGCTGGTAGCGGTCGAGACGATTGCTGCTGGCTGCTTCGAGACTTGAACATGGTAACGAGGTTAGTGGCCTGCCGATTAGGAAGTGTCCCGGGGTAAGAGGAGCAAAGTCATTGGGTGAAGGGCTGAGAGGACATAGGGGGCGACTATTAAGGATTGCTTCTATTTGGGCAAACAAAGAAGATAGTTCCTCAAAAGTAAGATGACTGCCCTTTAGTACTCTATTGAGGTGAAACTTGGCTGACTTGACGCCGGCTTCCCAGAGGCCGCCAAAGTGAGGAGCGTATGCTGGCGAGAAGCGAAATTCGATCTGTTGTGCAGATGCAAAATCAATGATAGAATCCTTATAAGTTTTAAAAAATGATTTTATGTCCTTTGCTGCAGCGACAAAATTTCTACCATTGTCACAGTATATAATATTAGGAATGCCCCGGCGCGCAATAAATCTTTTCAAGGTAAGTAAGAAAGCTTCCTTTGTGAGTTCGCTTACTGCTTCT
Organism: Ochropacha duplaris; assembly: GCA_951361185.1. Lineage (NCBI taxonomy): Eukaryota > Metazoa > Arthropoda > Insecta > Lepidoptera > Drepanidae > Ochropacha > Ochropacha duplaris. Next base: position 43,283 of record OX592715.1, on the reverse strand, counting down.
AAGTGTATGCATTTGTACCGGAAGCATATAAATATACATAAGTAGCACTTACTTAATTTGCATCCGCGTCCCTTGCGATCGGTTATCAAAAATGGGCCAGCAAAGTCTGTACCCACGGTACGAAAGGGGAAGTCTGGCTCTACACGCTCAGGGGGTAGGTTGCCCATAATCTGGGTCATAGTCTTTCCTCTAAAGCGTCGGCATGTGACGCATTCACGACATACACGCCTAGCTAGGTTGCGGCCGCCTATAGGCCAGTAGCGTTCCCTCACTGAGGCGAGAACGTGCTGAGGACCGGCATGAAAGAGACGTCTATGTTCGAGTTCAAAGATTAACTTGGCAAGATGGTTACTATTTGCTTTCAAAATGATAGGGTGTTTCTTATCATATGGATAGGTAGAGGTGTCTATGCGACCACCAACTCTGATAATACCTTCTGAGTCTACGAAGGGGTTGAGAGAAGCGAAAGCGACATGAGGTTTTAAAGGCTTGTTGTTACGTAATAGGGCTAACTCTTTAGGAAATGACTCATTCTGAGAAATTTTAATAAGGTGAGTCATAGCTTTACTCTTTTCGTCAATATTTAAATTGCCTGATATTTTGTTAGTGGGATTTTTAGCATTGTGAATGAATCGTAGAACTCTTGCTAGTACATTTTGTAAAAATAATAGATTAGAATAATTGTCAATATTAATGACTTTATAATCGCACACTGGTGCAGCCTCCCCGACGAAAACGGGAACCGTTTTCATCTCCGGTAGTTCTGCTGTGAAAGAAGACCCTTTAGGCCAGTGAGACTCAAACTGTGTAAGGAAACTGGGTCCCTGCCACCATAAAGGAGAGTGAACTTGCTCTGGATCTACGCCTCGGGAGACAAGATCAGCTGGGTTGTCGCCAGTAGGTACATGACGCCAGCATGAAGGATCGGTAAGGTCAAGGATAGCCGCTACTCTATTAGCAACAAATGTTTTGGTTTTATTGGGCGCTCTGAGCCACCCCAGTACGACACTAGAGTCAGTCCAATATACTTGTCGAGAGATTGGACACCGGAGAGCTTGCGAGACAGTGTTGGTTAGTTGAGCCCCTAATAGAGCGGCGCATAGTTCTAAGCGTGGTATCGTGGTAGCTTTAATAGGCGCTACGCGAGACTTGGCGCATAACAAGGATATTTTGACGTTACCGTCAGCGTCAAGAGACCGAATGTATACACAGCTACCATAAGCGCGTTGCGATGCATCGCAGAAGCAGTGAATTTCAATAGTAGATGCATTATTTATCAACGCAAATCTAGGTATCTTTACGGAAGAGAGCTCGGATATACGGCCTATAAATTTAAGCCAAACCTTTCTTATATTTGGAGGAACTGGCTCGTCCCAATCTAGATTAAGGCTCCATAGCTCTTGAAGTAGAATTTTAGGTTTGATAGTGCATAAACACAGAAGACCTAGGGGATCAAATATCTTGAATGTCGATGAAAGTATCGATCGTTTGGTTAACTTATCTGTAGGAGAATGTTGAATATTAAAGTGAAAATCATCAGTTGAGGGGGTCCAGCCCACACCTAGAGTGCTAGTGGCATTGCTGATCAAGAGGTTGCTTCCTTCGAGATCAATGAGGTCAGCGAATAGTGGACTAGGTAGGTTGGAGCGGTACTTACGAAGATGAAAACCATATTTAGCCAGCTCTCTCGAGACAGCCTGCTGTATGTCACGAAGGTCTTTTTCAGAGCCTGCTCCTGTCAGAAAATCGTCACAGTAAAAATCATTCTGGATAGTTGTTTTAATAGTAGGATCGGCACATTCTTCACCTACTTGCCATATACAGCGAGTGGTAAGGAAGCTTGCGCTAGAGAACCCGTAGGTAACAGTGTTTAACTGTAGGGTTTGTATAGGGTCGGTGTCATTGTCTCGCCATAGAATTTGTTGCAAGTGACGATCCGACTTCTGTAGGTATACGGCTCTAAACATCTTTTCTATATCTCCCGTTAGTACGAATCTATGTTGACGGAAACGCAAGAGGATATTGAAAAGTGGTTCTTGGATAGTAGGTCCTATCATTTGTAGGTCGTTTACCGACACACCGGAAGTAGTTTTTGCCGATGCGTCGAAAACTACACGAAGCTTAGTTGACTCACTAGTGTCTTTTAACACCGGGTGATGGGGAAGGTAGTAAGCATTTTTAGACTTACATGATGAAATATTGGTTAAGTGACCGAGAGCTTTATACTCATGTATAAACTCAGTATATAGTTTTTTAGTCTTAGGTTGTTTATGGAATCTAGCTTCTAGGCTTAGGAGACGTTTTTTTGCTAAGCCGTAGGAGTCTCCTAACAAACTTGGATCTTCGCGGAGGGGTAGTGCCACACAGAAGTGACCCTCAGAAGTGCGAGTAGTGTTGGTTAAGAAGTGTTGTTCACATTGCCTTTCTTCCTTAGTAAGGGTTTGTGCTTGAGGGAAACTTTCTAGTTCCCAGAATTTAGATAATTCGTTATGTAGGCTAGATTGAGAATCTTGATTCAGTAGGAAATTACAAACAACTTGCTTGGACCTATTTACGGGCTTAGGATAGGACATAGGACCAGCGATAAGCCAGCCAAGTTTAGAGCTTCGTAAAATAGGATTTCTTGGTCCTAGTGCATGATGTTCTGAACCTATTAGGTCCCAGAAGAGATCAGCTCCGATGAGCATATCTATGTGGGAAGGCTCATTAAAGTTGGGATCGGCCAATTCAAATTTGGATAAGTCTAAGTGCCTTATGTCGAATGTGACCTTAGGTATTCTCCCTGAAATAGTGGGTAGGATTAGGCATGACATTATAACATTGAAAGAGCTGTCCTTGGAAAGAAGTTGTATAGTACAACGTTGAGTATTTACTTTCAGTGGGGTATTACCAATACCTACAACTTCTGTATTAGTTGACTGAGGAGAAAGCTTTAACTTCTCCTTAAGGGCATCAGTTATAAAGGAAGACTGACTCCCACTGTCTAAAAGTGCACGCACAATAGCAGTGTCTTTAGTGATAGGATTTATAATTTGAACCTTGGCAGTGCACAGTAGAATCTCTGGGGAAGAGGTGATAGACATTGATAACGACTCCTTATTATTATTAGTTTCAGGTTCGTGAGGGGTATGCAGTAGTGTGTTGTGTCGTTTTTTACAAACGCGACAAGAACCTGGCAGCTTACATTGGTTAGAGTTGTGACCTTTTCTCAAACAGTTTTGACATAGGTTTTGAGAGTTGACTAAGACATACCTATCTTCCACAGATTTGTCCTTAAACATGGGGCAATTGTGAGTATAATGGGAGGATTCATCGCATGCTGCGCAATGAGAGCTCCTTGAAGGCGGAGAACTCACCTTAGATGTGGTTGCTAAAGCCTTAGTAGTAGTGGTACCTTTATGAAATGGAGTATGCGTATGCTTAGGTTTTTCAGACTGCCTATGACTAGACCGCTGCTGTGAAGTCTCTAGTACATCTGCACGACTCTTAAGGAAGGAGAGAAACTGCTCTAAGGTAGGTATCTCAGATAAATTATTTCTATGTTCTTCCCATTTAAAGTAAGTAGTATTATCTAACTTATTTGCTATTATATATATTATGAGGACATCCCATTGATCTGTAGGCAATCCTAGACTATTGAGAGCACGTAAGTTCTTTGTAATATGATCTATAATAAACCTAAGTGACTTATCCGTCTCGCGTACAGACTCAATGTTGAATAACGACTTTAAATGGTTGTTTATTAACTGACGTTTATTGTCATATCGTTCACAAAGAATTTTCCAAGCCTCAGAATAGTTACGGTCAGAAATCTCAAGATTAGAAATAACTCGAGCAGCCTCACCCTGTAGATAAGAACTTAAGTAGTGAAACTTATGTATATTTTGGATTTTCTTACTATCATGAACCAAGGAAGTAAAAATTTCCTTAAATTCTAGCCATCGGTAGTAAGTTCCATCAAAATTTGGTATTTTAATTTCAGGTAATCTAAAACCCATAGGATTATTATCATAATTACAACTTTGATTAAGAACTTGGTTGTGACAACAAGAATGTGAGGAAGTATCTTGTTGGTATGGTGTTGACGTGGATCCTTTCTCCAAAAGGTTCTTAGTAAATGCTATGCAATGGTAGAAATCTTGTTCAATCAATTCCCTAATAGCTAATTCTGAATCTAACTTTTCTGTATTAAGAATCTCTATTTGATTCTGCACCTCATCAAAATCAGTAAATAGTGCCTCTAGTTTTGATAGTTTCAATGCAAGTTTGCTGAGTTCAATTTGAGAAATATCTTCAAGTGTATCTAGAATATCTAAATTATTTTTGAATTTTGTTAAGCGTCCTTTGATGGAACTGCGTTTAGAACTTAAGTCTTTAATGTTTTCGTCAGACATTTCTTAAACTTACAATGAAATATCAATAAAGGAATAAGGTTAAGTAAATAAAGTTCAGCATACAGTACGCTCCTCACTCTGTAGTCCCAGCTGGTCAGCCTGAAGTATATTCCGTTGAACTGGTTGGCTATTCATGCAACAGCAGTCCACAATGCAAGCGAGATGCACAGGCAGTAAGATGTAGTTGGGGTGAGTGCAAGCGCAGTAACACTGGAATGGATAGTTTGAACAAGCTAAATAATTTGTATAAGCATGTGCCGAAGGGATATATGTAGTGTAAGCACACACAAATGTTTGAAGAATAATCAAGAGAGTGATTGAATAGAATAATTATATAGGAATAGTTTGACTGTATGTGATTAGACTGAATCTTATTTCAGAATCACCCTTGTTAAGGTTTTAGGATAAAATTGGGAAATGAAGTTACAAACTTAAGATTTAAATGCTATTGGGTTGTATAAAAGTATATCAATACTTAGTAGTGCCTTGGCTAGTAGTTTAGTAGTAGGCTAGTAGTTTTTGATTAGGTTAAGTTAGCCCTTGGTGCCTGGCTTAGAATATGGCTGATGGCTGTTAGTTAGTTTAGGCAACTAGGTAGGCAACAAGCTCATCAACTTAGGAGGAACCAAATTCCCTAATCGTGCAAATAGAAGGGGGACTTAGAAGGAAAGCAGTAAGGAACGGGCTCACAGTATATATCGGCAGACACCAGGAAACCGAAGCGTTTTGAGTTTTGATGTTCGTATGTAGCTCGATGGCAGCGATGCTCGAGGATTGTTCTTCACAAAGGGCAAATCGGAGCTTCCTTGCTTCAAAACGTGATGTGAGCACATGCACGCCACGCCACGAGGTGTTCGGTCCCAGCTTGACTCGGCGATATTAGTTACAGTGAGTCCTGTCACGGTCGCCAGTTTTTTGTCCACGATAAAGTGACAAATAAAAGATGTTACTTGTTGAATTTTCCAAATTTTAATTTTAACTTGATTACATCGTGATGCATTGCGTGAAGGGAAAAAAAGAGAATGGGCGGAAGTCGGCCATAGATCGAGAGGGGCGGGGAGGAAAAGTGTTGCCCGCTGGGCTGCCCGAACGATTGGTGTTGCCGGCTGATTCGCCGTCAGAAACCTGGCCTGAACAGTTAGTCTTACATCTCTTTAATAGTAGGTACGTCATTTATTAAATATTTCAATATTTGCAGTATTTAAAATTTATGGAAATATACGGAAGTGAGCGATCTCCATTGAAGTTATAAACTACAAGTACTTCCAATGTTCTTACGTTTTGTTGCGTCGATATAATAGTCGTAGGAGACGAGACGAGACGAGACGAGACGAGACGAGAGTGGAGAGACTCTACTGTAGCGACCTAGTGGACTGTGCTCAACTGTGGTGTGGAGTCTGTAAGTAAACAGGCCTCTGTCCATAAACACCTTCGACGTTAGATGCGGTGCGTGGTGGCGTGGTGGCGTGGTGGCGTGGTGGAGCGACCTTCCATTGAGAATCCTGAATAGAATTATCTAATTAATTCACTAATGACAATAATGAAGCCTGAGAATACCTTTTCGCCTCATAGACTTGCGCTCTGTGCTCGCGTCGCTCGTCGCTCGTCGCGCGTCGCCTGCAGGCTGCAACAGACAGACTGCCTGCAACCTTCAATACACAATTAACAATATATATAGTGAGTACTAACACTAACAACAATTACTATCGCGTTCGTTTAATTATTTTGTGTGATAATGGATATGCAGGTTGCAGTGCAGTGCAGATGCTGATATGTGTGTGTGTGTGTGTGTGTGTGTGTGTGTGTGTGTGTGTGTGTGTGTGTGTGTGTGTGTGTGTGTGTGTGTATGATATGAAAAAAAGTAAACTTGACGACGATCATTTCATTGTATGAGTCATTATTAAGAAATGAAGTGAAGATAAGTGAACCTAGATGCAGGTCAGGTACTCGAGGCAGGTAAGGTACGCTTGCACGTCCTTACACTCTGTGTCCTTACAGCTAACATTTTCCTCAACTGTCGCTGATTCAAAGTGCAATATGAAGTTTTTTATGGACTTTAAAAGATGAATGTTATTTGTAGCCTACTCGTATATACAGTTGAAGGTGGTGGCAAGGTTGCTGAAATCATTTGGCTAATAAATGTTTGGGGATTAACGATGCCTCGTACCGACCGTGGTGTTTCTACTATGGTGTCTTGTGTCTTGTAAGAAATAATAACATTATTGAATCACTAACAGAAGTCACTACGAGTACCATCGAGACGCAGACAACCGTTTGATGTTATGTAAAGGAGTCAAACTCAAACTCTAAACGTCATTTATTCAGTTGAGTCCCTGGTAAGGCACTTAAGAACGTTACAATTGACTCTACCACCGGTTCAACATACAAGACTCCGGCAAGAAACTCAGCAAGGCATTATTTTTCAGCAGTGGATCTTTCTTACATTTTCATAAGTACATTTAGATACATTTTCAAATATTTTTCAGTTCATGTGAGTGACAGCTAACAGCACTAGAGATTACAGAAGCTGCAGTTGCTGCCTGCACACTGGTAGCGAGCGAGTAGTCGCACCGGACACCGTACAGTAGGTACCTACTCACGGGACACACGGCCGGACACACGCTAGTACACGCCGCGCGCCGGACGGATGGTGGATAGTGTGGTGTGGTGTGGTGTGGATACCAACAATGGAAAGCGATGTAATGCTTGATTACATTTGATTACCTACCTAGATGACCTACTTGGGGCAGCTCAAGGTCTCTACCTCTAATGCCGTACGAGTATTAACTACTTACTTGTTCAAGTTGCGCAAACGTAGATAACACACATTGTGTGTCACACATACTCCAGTCCGTAGATAACACACATTGTGTGTCACACATACTCCAGTCCGTAGATAACACACATTGTGTGTCACACATACTCCAGTCCGTAGATAACACACATTGTGTGTCACACATACTCCAGTCCGTAGATAACACACATTGTGTGTCACACATACTCCAGTCCGTAGATAACACACATTGTGTGTCACACATACTCCAGTCCGTAGATAACACACATTGTGTGTCACACATACTCCAGTCCGTAGATAACACACATTGTGTGTCACACATACTCCAGTCCGTAGATAACACACATTGTGTGTCACACATACTCCAGTCCGTAGATAACACACATTGTGTGTCACACATACTCCAGTCCGTAGATAACACACATTGTGTGTCACACATACTCCAGTCCGTAGATAACACACATTGTGTGTCACACATACTCCAGTCCGTAGATAACACACATTGTGTGTCACACATACTCCAGTCCGTAGATAACACACATTGTGTGTCACACATACTCCAGTCCGTAGGTATACTATGTAGTCAATATAATTCTTAATTGTCTATAATTGGTGAACGTGTGTATATGTGATGACTTGCCAGCACAGCACAGCTGGTGGACTGTCAGCACAGCACGCTTGTCAATCGAACGGCTTCCCTATACATATCTAAAGACGTTCAGGGGTGAGTGAGGGGGTGGAGCCGAATCTCCACAAAATAACATAACATAGTGACATAATGGCCAAATATTACACAATAATATTTATCTTGGTTTTGCAAATGCCGCAAAGTAGCACCACGCCACGCACAGTAACCCATCGTTTGTTTATTATTAATATTATTTTAGAATAAATCCGACGCATTTACATTTGAAAAACAATGTCTCGTCCCCCATCCTCCAAAGAGTCTCACGACATCTCCCCAGGGGAGGAGGGGGGTCCGACAATCGCCAAAACGCCTCACGTAATGAATGGACGCTCCCTTATGTAGTAATGGATACCTAGAGGCAGCCGCTTATTGCCCTGCCTGGTGGGTGAGGCTTTCAGTTCAGCGAATAGATGAGTGAGGCGCGCATTGTATGACGTGTGCGTGACGCGTGTGAACGAGATCGTCTTTGGCCTCTAGTACGAGCTCGAGTCGAGTCGAGTCGAGAGTGAGGTCGCGTCGCATCGTAAGCATTCGGTTCCCGATCTACAGGGTGGCCGGAACATTGACGTCCAAAAATAAAATTTCGGTCCCTCGTATCGTGGGGTATTCGAATCACCCCCATGTATGTTCCGCGACTTTTCATAGTTTTCGAGTTATGAATTTTTTTCTGAATGTTTGAAAATTTTCGACCTGACCAACCTAAAAAAATTCTAAAAAAAAAAATAGAGGGTTTTATCGAGTTTCTTTTTTTGCAACTGAATTTTCATAAGTAGTACTTTTATGCATAAAATAATCAGCTTCGTAACTGTGATGAAAGTTATGAAAATGTTGATCTAAAGTGAAAAATTTACGTTCGGTAAATTATGACTTAAATTTTCAACTTCAAATTAAAAATCTAAACAGGTGACTTCATGGTTCTCAAGTAGGCTTCAAGAATGCGCCAGACTCTCAGCTTTCATAATCATTAAAAAACGTAGGACTTAATGGGGCTAACTTCGGCCTTAATCGGCCTTCAAAGACTGCGAGGTGGAAAATTCTTAAAATTAGCTATCTGATTAATAATTTTTTTTCCATTTTCTCGCTCCTAAGGTTATTTAGTTTGCTAACCAAAAATGACTGCAGGAAAGCTAAGATTTAAACACGGAGATTTTTTAAAATGTTAGTTTAATGAATTTTGCGCGATCCGTTCTCGTGGACTATGGGTTGTAAACGAGGGTGCAACTCTTTTACCTGCAATAACAATGGACCGAGAGGAAAAGAGACCGAATTATTGCTATCTCTCTCACGCAAGGCGCGCAACCGAAGCCAACGCAAAACAAGTACCTCAGTCGTACTCACATTGTGTTTACTGCTATACGCGTGTCGCCATTTTGTCTTTACCACACTCGCTTTGCCTACGGACTCCGCTGCCTACTTGTTTGACTACTTTGCTCGTTTATTGGACTGTGTTTTGCATTCTGATTTGGACTTTTTTTACGTGGAAGTGTAAAAAATGAGTTACACGTTAAGTGAATATGCAGAAATGCATTATTTTTATGGAGTTGCACAAGGAAACGGCCATGAAGCAGCGCGACTGTATCGCGAACAACTTCAACGTCGTGGTGGGCCGCAACCTGAGCGATATCCCGACCATCGTGTTTTTATTAACACGCACAACACTTTGATGGCAGGCCGCATTCCTGGTCGACGCGGCAGTCATGAAGGAATCCCTAGAGCTAACCCGGATCGCAGAGAAATGGTGCTGGAAGAAGTTCAGCGAAATCCGTCTACGAGTACGAGAAGTATGGCTCGTGCTCTGAACATCCCAAGGACTTCTATCCAAGACATTCTTCACGATGAAGAATACCACGCGTTCCACATCCGACGAGTCCAAGCTTTACTGCCTACAGATCACCAATTGCGCGTTGATTTTTGCCAAACCATGTTACGAAAAGAGCAAGAGGATCCTGGATTTTTCAATAAAGTTTTATGGTCAGATGAGTCACGATTTGAGCGATCCGGAATATTCAATATTCATAATTACCACAAGTGGGCGAATGAAAATCCACTCGAAGTGAGAGCTTCGACATTTCAACATCGCTTCAGCGTTAACTTGTGGTCTGGTATCCTCAATGGCGAACTAATTGGTCCGTTTGAACTGCCGTCCAGACTTGATGGAGAAACATACAAAAACTTTTTGGAAAATGAACTTCCATTGTTGCTGGCAGATGTGAATCTCGAACTCAGACGAACCATGGTGTTGCAAAATGACGGCGCCCCGTGTCACTATGCAACCCAGGTCCGAAATTACTTAGATGAAACATACCCCAACAGATGGATCGGACGCAGCGGACCAATTAGGTGGCCTCCACGCTCACCTGATCTCAACCCCATCGATTTCTTTATTTGGGGCTATTACAAGGAAATAGCATACGCCCGAGACTGTTCAAGTGAACAAGCTGAGGCAGTTGATTGCAGAAGCTGAACGTGTTGTGAGAGAGAACAGAGACGCTTTTAGACGATTGCCAGACAATTTCTTACGTAGGTGTAGAATGTGTATTGCTGCTGGTGGTGGCCACTTTGAAAACCTTTTGTAAATGTTAAAAATAAATTAAGTACTTTTTTCACATTATCATCTGTGTTTTATTCAAAACCACTTTTTACGTAAAACTTTTCTTACCCAACTCTGAAACTATTTGTTGGTTAGTTTTCAGTATTCTTATCATTAATTAACCTTAGGAACGAGAAAATAGCCAAAAAAAAATAATTACTCAGATGGGTAATTTTAAGAATTTTTCCACCTCGCTGTCTTTGAAGGCCGATTTTAAACAAAGTAGCCCTATTAAGTACTTCATTTTTTTTATGATTATGAAAGCTGAGAGTCTGGCGCATTCTTGAAGCCTACTTAGGAATTATGAAGTCACCTGTTAAGATTTTTAATTTAAAGTTGAAAATTTGAGTCATAATTTACCGAACGTAAATTTTTCACTTTAGATCAACATTTTCATAACTTTCATCACAGTTACGAAGCTGATTATTTTATGCATAAAAGTACTACTTATGAAAATTCAGTTGCAAAAAAAGAAACTCGATAAAACCCTCTACTTTTTTTTTAGATTTTTTTTAGGTTGGTCAGGTCGAAAATTTTCAAACATTCAGAAAAAAATTCATAACTCGAAAACTATGAAAAGTCGCGGAACATACATGGGGGTGATTCGAATACCCCACAATACGAGGGACCGAAATTTTATTTTTGGACGTCAATGTTCCGGCCACCCTGTATATCAATCTACTACCTACTGATACGATCGTTGCGTGAACTTGAACAAACAGAAACCGGTAACCGGTTCAACTGAACATGTCTACAAACACTACACATGCCTTCACTTCATACCATATTATCATATTTAAAGTAGATATGTATACACACATGTATGTATGTATGTATATGTGCGATCGCGTCGCGGTATGTGAGACGCGCAGTTTGCAGGTAGTATTCTGTTTTTGGATGATCTCATATAATACGAAAGTCTCTGTAATAAATAAACAGCTCACACTAGAAAGAACTGCAATTAGCACATATCCTCACATAGATAGACGGGTTTATAGATCTGTAGACGAGTCTCGGTGGCTGCAGTCAAAGGAGAGACGACTCACTCACCTGTCCATCACGTCATCACGTGTCGTGTCGTGTCGTGTCGTGTCGTGTCCGTTGCTTGCTAACACCACACACACACACACACACACATAAACCCTTATATGTATTGTATGGCATGGGTGGCTGGCTGGCATCGAAGGCTTCAAGCACTGATGCACTTCGCTATTCTCACGATCGTGCAAGTCTCGTAGATAATTTCCTAATTAATTTGTATCTATATATATATATCTAGTGTCGCAGTGCGCAGTGGAAGAACACTGAATGGGGAATCTAATTAGATTGGTAGGTTGGGATCAGAGGCGTAGCTAGCGAGAGGTATCCAAAGGCCCTGGTGCAAAAAAGAAACTAGGCCCCTAACAGTATATACATTAAAGAGAATTAAAGGTGCAAAGCTACTTTATCATCAGCTCTAAATATTTGAAAGATTTTTGGCAATGAACTTTATTTAAGTGATTATTTTTATCGACCGTTTCCTTATTGTCTACTGGTGTCTGGTACCTGCTAAATGTGACGGCGAATCTTTCAAGTTGCCAATATCATTTTGGGGAATTCCCGTGTAGGTATTCTTTCAAATGAGTTGAGTCATGTTGTAGCTTATTTACATTCCGAAGGTGGAAGAATTATTAGCTAGTTCGATACGAGGTTTTGCTGGTCAAGGTCCGAGCGAGGGCCCCGTGAGCTCGGGGGCCCCGGTGCGCCGGTAGCTACGCCAGTGCCGCTCGACAGGCTGGGACACGTCACGTGTTAGTGAAGGTACTCTCCGCTCCGACCTCCGACCTCCGACAGCCTCCCATCTAAACATCTATATATATAAAAGAAAGTCGTGTTAGTTACACTATTTATAACTCGAGAACGGCTGGACTGATTTTCATGGTTTTGGATTTGTTAGATTCGTCTCCGCCCGGAATAGCAGAATAACTATTAAAAAGTAATAAAAATGCACAAAAAAAAAGAAGTGTAGTGTAGGTTTAGTGTAGTGTAGTGTAGTGTAGTGCCACCGGCCGGCCGAGGTGGGGTCCTACCCCTAATGAGTAGATAGCTTATGCATGGTGCAGGGGCTGCAGGGGTTGCAGGGGCTGTAGGAGGGGCATGAGCTGCGGTGCGAAATGTGGGGTGGGAGGGAGGAGTGGGGGCGAGGTGGCATGCGACCGGTTCGCCTTGAGTTGCCTTGAGCGTATAATTCCCACGCGTTCTCGTTCGCGCTCGCGCTCGTGTACCGTGCCTCATGCTTCATGCCTCTACTCCACCCACGGACCACGGTACGGTACGCGCACGCGGCCGCTCTACCTGCACTACACTACACTACACTACACTACACTACACTACACTACACTACACTACACTACACCACGTGACACCACACAGTCCACACACACGTGCACACACCGAGCGGAGTGTGCACGTGTGTGTGTGAGCTTCCCACCACTAAATACATTTATAACAATGTGTAATGGTCATCAAGACTTGATCAATGAAATGGAAATCAAAAATGCACCGTTTATAGTTTGAGAAGGAAATAGTGTATCAGCAGCAGCAGCAGCAGCAAGTGGATCGCGTGGAGTGCGAGGTGGTGCGAGGTGGTGCGAGGTGGTGCGAGGTGGTGCGAGGTGGTGCGAGTGCGCCATGTTACCTAATAAGTACATAAGTATAATGTGGTGTAAGTGGTGTAACCAATGAATCGATGCTCGAGATAGATCGATATCGACCCAAATAAGGATCACAATAGTCAACCTCACTCGCTAATTACTAGATAGGTACAAGTAGGTATGAGCTCCGATAACTTATCTAGCTTCACTTATTAACTGTTGCGTAACTACTTCAATTATAACTAATTAATCGTCTAACTAAAGTACCTGTGTGTACCTACGAGTTGTGTTGTGTTGGATGGTGGAGTGGAAGTGGAAGTGGAAGTGAAACACTCGCCGTATAGATTCCGTCCGTAGTGATACATACTGCGACATGATACAGTATAAAACCTAAAAGCACAGTATCTAACACTGATCAACGATTTATTTAAATTAAAAACAAGATAGAGAACAATGCTTACTTACCCATTACTTATATATTAGTATCAGTAATATTAGTTACTCGTTAGGTACCTACAGTTAGTACTTAACGTGGTTATATACATTTTTATAATATACATAGTCTTCCATCGACAAGCGCTCACAATCTAACAGTACAGTACAGTACAGTACAGTACAGTACAGTACAGTACTGTACAGTACAGTACAGTACAGTACAGTACAGTACAGTACAGTACAGTACAGTACAGTACAGTACAGTGTACACATAATGTGTGTGTGTGTGTGTGTGTGTGTGTGTGTGTGTGTGTGTGTGTGTGTGTGTGTGTGTGTGTGTGTGTGTGTGTGTGTGTGTGTGTGTGTGATGTGCGGAATACCAAGCTGATTAAACAGACGATATTAAAATAAAGTTAACAAATTATTCATTGACATCATACCATTATAAGATGGGAGGAATTTTATTTGAATAGTCATATTTAAATTAAAATGCATATTATTAAAAGTTGTATTAGGTTGAGGTAATTGTTGGGTAGCGTACCTACTGTACTCCACTCGTGTCGTTTGTTTAGTAGCTAGAGGTATATATTTTATTTAACCACATTTTTAGATGTGACCTGGCTGGCTCTACTGGCTCTAGTGGCTCTGGACCGCAGCACAGTATGGATTATTAAACTGTGACCGCAGTGGCCCCAGAGGCCCCAGACGCGTTCTTTCTTCCCCATGCATCACCTCCAGCTGTCCAGGAGCCGGAGGAACCAACTCATAGAGAGACCAAGAGTTCCACTTCCATCCACCTATTTAGCATCTTATGTGAATTTGCTATTAATATTTATGAGGGTTAGGCTGCCAATTTGTGTGCATTTCTCAGGTTCCGATGTTAAACAAGGAACCCTTATGGTTTCGTCATGTCTGTCCGTTCCACCGTTCCACCGTTCCATCGTTCCACCGTTCCACCGTTCCACCGTTCCACCGTTCCACCGTTCATCTAATGTCATGCAGCTAATATACTGGTGCAAATAATTACTAGGTATGGAAACAATGTCTATAAAAAAATCGAACCCGAATATGTAAACGAAAAAGAAAACTTTTCCATTTAAAACCTCAAGTAAGGTAATCTATAGTTGAGTAGGTCTTCCAAATCATTGCCCACCTCCACCGGCGTGGAGCGTGCAGTGCGGCACCGCACATATACAAATACTAGCTTTTGCCCGCGACTCCGTCCGCGTGGAATTAATAATTTGCGTAGCCCAATCTGGATACAAAACGGACCTTTATATGACCATTCATGCGTCTGCCTATCCGGTCATGTCACAGAAATTTGCTCCGAATCTACTGGACCAAATCAGGTGTTTGGTAGGATGGTGTAGTTCTATGCCCCGAACACAGATGTGCAAAGTAATTTTTATTTTAAATAAGGTTTTTTTTTTTTACATTAATTTATATTTTTATTTACGACAAATGTACAAAATATACAAACAAATGTACAACTATAATATATAAAAAAAACTTTTTCGAGGCTGCCGCTGCTGCCGATCGGCAAGGTTCCCAGAAGGCTGGCAGCGTTTCCTCTTTGGATGGCCAAGCTAATGCGTTGGCGGAAAAAGCTCCCCGCCCGCCGGTCACCCGAGGCCTCGATAATTTTTTTACATAAAATAAGGTTAATTTTCGGGGGACAAATTAGGAAAGTAAAAAAATAATGTTTTGTAAACCTTACTATGTCATATATCAAATGAAAAGGCTCGTTTTCTTAACCTTAAATATATTTTTGTTATTATTGTAAAATAAATAGTTTTGATTTCATTCATGAAAGAAGACGAAAATTGACCAATTCCCCCCCTGATTTCCGAAACTACTGAGCCTAAAATTTTGAAAAAAATACAATGTATAGTTCATTGCTTGTAGATTACAGGAAAACCTATGAGAATTCTATCAATCAATTCAAAATAAAGTGGTAAACTCAATATAATACGATACGATACAATATAGTACGGAACCCTGTCCACGCGAGTTCAACTCGCACTTGGCCGGTTTTTTCATAAATCTCCAGGCAGACGACAGTCATAAATTAGTTCAGCGGTTATTGATTCCCCATACAAACATTCATCCCCCTTTTCACCCCTTTAAGGAGTGATTTCTGGGATAAAAACTCTCCTATATTTTTTCCCGGAATCCAAACTATCCTTATACCAATTTCATCTAAATCGGTTCGGCGGTTTAAGCGTGAAGAACAGAAGGACAAAATTAAATTAGTTAAGCGGTAATTGATTTCCCATACAAACTTCCACCCCCTTTTTCACCCCCTTAAAGGGTGATTTCTAGGATAAAAACTATCTTATGTTTTTTCCCGGGACTCCAACAATCCCTATACCGAATTTCATCTAAATCGGTTCAGCGGGGTAAGCGTGAAGAGGTAACAGACAGACAGACACACTTTCGCATTTATAATATTATACTCGTATATATAGTATGGATGATAATATGTACAGTGCAGGTGCAGGTGCAGGTGCAGGTGAGAGAGAAGAGATGAAGAGTACCAGCACCAGCACCAGCACCAGCACCAGCCATTCAGCCATCATGTAGTGTCTCCGATTGTGGTCGACTAACAACTAAGCTTATTTCAACGCCACTACGAGTATGACACAAGTTTGTAGTTAATTAATTAATTAATTAAAAAGCAAGTTTATTAATATGAATGAAGTTGAAGCGTCATTGTGTAATGATGTGCAGGCCTTGTTCGGTCGATGAGTCGATGAGTCGGTGTCCGTGCAGTAGCAGTATTTGTTGAGATGCGGATGGGTCCTCGTCCTCGCCTCCTCGCCATACCTGCACCCAATCACCCAACAAACAAACAAACAAACAAACAAACAAACCATACACTATCACCATCAGTATATCATGACACTACTCGTATAGAGATGGAGTCGCCTGGAGCCGGACAGACTATACTGGCCAACAGTACCAAGTTAGTACTCACTACTCTAACTAACCAACTTATATAGTCAGTTGAATGAAGCACTCTCTCTCTCTCTCTCTCTCTCTATCACCATCAGTATATCATGACACTACTCGTATAGAGATGGAGTCGCCTGGAGCCGGACAGACTATACTGGCCAACAGTACCAAGTTAGTACTCACTACTCTAACTAACCAACTTATATAGTCAGTTGAATGAAGCACTCTCTCTCTCTCTCTCTCTCTCTATCACCATCAGTATATCATGACACTACTCGTATAGAGATGGAGTCGCCTGGAGCCGGACAGACTATACTGGCCAACAGTACCAAGTTAGTACTCACTACTCTAACTAACCAACTTATATAGTCAGTTGAATGAAGCACTCTCTCTCTCTCTCTCTCTCTCTATCACCATCAGTATATCATGACACTACTCGTATAGAGATGGAGTCGCCTGGAGCCGGACAGACTATACTGGCCAACAGTACCAAGTTAGTACTCACTACTCTAACTAACCAACTTATATAGTCAGTTGAATGAAGCACTCTCTCTCTCTCTCTCTCTCTCTATCACCATCAGTATATCATGACACTACTCGTATAGAGATGGAGTCGCCTGGAGCCGGACAGACTATACTGGCCAACAGTACCAAGTTAGTACTCACTACTCTAACTAACCAACTTATATAGTCAGTTGAATGAAGCACTCTCTCTCTCTCTCTCTCTCTCTATCACCATCAGTATATCATGACACTACTCGTATAGAGATGGAGTCGCCTGGAGCCGGACAGACTATACTGGCCAACAGTACCAAGTTAGTACTCACTACTCTAACTAACCAACTTATATAGTCAGTTGAATGAAGCACTCTCTCTCTCTCTCTCTCTCTCTATCACCATCAGTATATCATGACACTACTCGTATAGAGATGGAGTCGCCTGGAGCCGGACAGACTATACTGGCCAACAGTACCAAGTTAGTACTCACTACTCTAACTAACCAACTTATATAGTCAGTTGAATGAAGCACTCTCTCTCTCTCTCTCTCTCTCTATCACCATCAGTATATCATGACACTACTCGTATAGAGATGGAGTCGCCTGGAGCCGGACAGACTATACTGGCCAACAGTACCAAGTTAGTACTCACTACTCTAACTAACCAACTTATATAGTCAGTTGAATGAAGCACTCTCTCTCTCTCTCTCTCTCTCTATCACCATCAGTATATCATGACACTACTCGTATAGAGATGGAGTCGCCTGGAGCCGGACAGACTATACTGGCCAACAGTACCAAGTTAGTACTCACTACTCTAACTAACCAACTTATATAGTCAGTTGAATGAAGCACTCTCTCTCTCTCTCTCTCTCTCTCTCTCTCTATCACCATCAGTATATCATGACACTACTCGTATAGAGATGGAGTCGCCTGGAGCCGGACAGACTATACTGGCCAACAGTACCAAGTTAGTACTCACTACTCTAACTAACCAACTTATATAGTCAGTTGAATGAAGCACTCTCTCTCTCTCTCTCTCTCTCTATCACCATCAGTATATCATGACACTACTCGTATAGAGATGGAGTCGCCTGGAGCCGGACAGACTATACTGGCCAACAGTACCAAGTTAGTACTCACTACTCTAACTAACCAACTTATATAGTCAGTTGAATGAAGCACTCTCTCTCTCTCTCTCTCTCTCTATCACCATCAGTATATCATGACACTACTCGTATAGAGATGGAGTCGCCTGGAGCCGGACAGACTATACTGGCCAACAGTACCAAGTTAGTACTCACTACTCTAACTAACCAACTTATATAGTCAGTTGAATGAAGCACTCTCTCTCTCTCTCTCTCTCTCTATCACCATCAGTATATCATGACACTACTCGTATAGAGATGGAGTCGCCTGGAGCCGGACAGACTATACTGGCCAACAGTACCAAGTTAGTACTCACTACTCTAACTAACCAACTTATATAGTCAGTTGAATGAAGCACTCTCTCTCTCTCTCTCTCTCTCTATCACCATCAGTATATCATGACACTACTCGTATAGAGATGGAGTCGCCTGGAGCCGGACAGACTATACTGGCCAACAGTACCAAGTTAGTACTCACTACTCTAACTAACCAACTTATATAGTCAGTTGAATGAAGCACTCTCTCTCTCTCTCTCTCTCTCTATCACCATCAGTATATCATGACACTACTCGTATAGAGATGGAGTCGCCTGGAGCCGGACAGACTATACTGGCCAACAGTACCAAGTTAGTACTCACTACTCTAACTAACCAACTTATATAGTCAGTTGAATGAAGCACTCTCTCTCTCTCTCTCTCTCTCTATCACCATCAGTATATCATGACACTACTCGTATAGAGATGGAGTCGCCTGGAGCCGGACAGACTATACTGGCCAACAGTACCAAGTTAGTACTCACTACTCTAACTAACCAACTTATATAGTCAGTTGAATGAAGCACTCTCTCTCTCTCTCTCTCTCTCTATCACCATCAGTATATCATGACACTACTCGTATAGAGATGGAGTCGCCTGGAGCCGGGCAGACTATACTAAGTGGCCAACAGTACCAAGTTAGTACTCACTACTCTAACTAACCAACTTATATAGTCAGTTGAATGAAGCACTCTCTCTCTCTCTCTCTCTCTCTATCACCATCAGTATATCATGACACTACTCGTATAGAGATGGAGTCGCCTGGAGCCGGACAGACTATACTGGCCAACAGTACCAAGTTAGTACTCACTACTCTAACTAACCAACTTATATAGTCAGTTGAATGAAGCACTCTCTCTCTCTCTCTCTCTCTCTATCACCATCAGTATATCATGACACTACTCGTATAGAGATGGAGTCGCCTGGAGCCGGGCAGACTATACTAAGTGGCCAACAGTACCAAGTTAGTACTCACTACTCTAACTAACCAACTTATATAGTCAGTTGAATGAAGCAATCTCTCTCTCTCTCTCTCTCTCTCTAGTATCTCTAGTATCGTTAGTATGTATCGCAATGGGCCGGCGACAGGCTGTATGTTACTCAAATCCAAATTCAAAATGTTTTATTCAATTTTGGGAGACTTAAGGAACGTCATCTGATTGCTATTTTTGAATGCTATTGTTACCACCATCTCACTTACTTGTTCATCCGCGATATCTCTCTCTCAGACATCTGGAAGACATCCTTCTTCACGTAGTAGGTCATTGTGCCTTCGAACACACTTTCACCAGGACTCACAGTTATCTGGAAACAACACATTCCTACTGGGTACCATTGTGCTGTGGTGGCTCTGTGCCTCTGTGGTGGGTCCCTTCCCTACCCACGATCATGCTGTGGATCCATGGATTCATCACTAGAATATTTTGCACGGTGGTAGGGTACTTTGTAGTACCCGACTGGCTGGCTACCACCCTCTAGTTGAAAATCTGTCGCCAAAAACCTATCGGTGTGTTTCGACAGCTGCACTTGAGAGCCAGTTCCCATCTAGGCTTTGTGTGCTTACCATCTTCGGCCACATCATCACTTACCATGGTGAGATTGTGGTCAAACACATGCCTATCCAGAACAAAAAAAAAACTGCATGAAGGTTAAGATTTCCAAAACGATAGCACACCTACCTATATCTACATAGAAAATGTTAAGTTCCTACCCCACCAGGGAACAGGCCCTGCGTGTGTGATGTGATCACAATGAGGCAGCCAGGTAGGTAGGTATGTAGGTACCTTAGCTTGGAAGTATTCCCTCGTAGCTCTGGCCTGTGACTGGAAACTGTTGCCGAGGTATCTTTGCTGCTCATTTATGAACCGGTAGTCGAGGAGCTTCACGTCACGAGTCTGTTTCATCACCCATGCTATGGATATCAAACTCCTTGGAGCGCAAAGAGATCTAAAATCGATTAAGCATAATTTATTATAAGCTAGGCTCGCCCACTCTTTAGAGTTGAATTGAATATTATTTATGTCAAAAGTTTGACAACCAGGCAGGCGGGTGACCAGACGGTAAGTGACTACCGTCGCATACAGACATTAGCAATACCAGGGGTACTGCCAACGTGTTGTACACCTTATTACAATGCCTTAAGGGCAAGGGCAACTGGCTGACGACAGCAGTAGATGCTCGGCGACATGTATTTTCTACTTGAGGGCGTTAGCCAGCCAGTCGAGTACAAATTGCCACTCTCAGGGTAGGATTCGAATCACGTGCACGGCACGAGGACGAAGCCAAAGACAGAGCTTATTCACTTTGGCCTTTAAAAGTTCGTAGAATATGTGTAGCATGTTTACCGTATCTCCTCGGTAAGATTGTTGATGTAATCTGCCAGGGCTTGTCCCGCTCTACTGTACATGGGGTCCTCTCGAGACAGGTTGTACCACTCGGTGCAGGCGCACCAGTGGGTCATCACGCCGGCCTCGCCGCAACAACGGGACTTGGCTATCTGAACCAAACAACCAAAGTGAAATAGCGAACTGTTGAGCACGCTCGTCTTTGATCATAATTATTACCTGAGTTCAGCTTCACAATATGAATTATTATAATAAATGATACTAAAATCTTGTTCCCTTCAAGGTTTGTGTGTCTACACTGAACCTCGTCAAGCATTATAACCATAGAATATAATTTACTTACTCACGAGATCAACCACCTAACCTTTTATAAAGTGACTTAGGGCTTCCGCCAGGTGACCAAGAGTGGAAATATCTTACAGGTTTCAACAAGCTGAGTCCCCTGGGATAATCGGCTCCCGGTACTACATAGGGGTTGGCGTGATCTTCCAACTCCATGTAGTCGAGGAGGGTCGTGTGTATGTCGAACGGCGTCGTCAGCACGTCCGCGTTCCCCTTCAACGCGGACAAGGCGTCAGGATGTCTCCTCTTGAACTGCTCTGGTAGACGGATTGCCAGTAAAGGGAGGCGCTCTTCCAGCTTGCTTTGATATGTACGAGAGAATGCGTACCTGTAATAATGTTAACACTTAACTTAGACTAAGCTTAGTAGTAAAAATAATAAACGACTGCTAGCCACTGTTTAATTATAACGACTAGTAAAGCCTGCCTCTTGTTGCCCCGCGACTGTTGGTGTCCAACAGGTGGTGCGAACGTTTCGAAGGGAACTCTTACCCTTATGCCTTTATCCAAGAAACGTATAAGTATGTAGCACAAAGAGTGTAGCAGATACCTCGGCCCGTGGTCCCCTATGACTAGCAACATGGTGTTCTGGTTCCAGCTGCGTGCGGTGAAGTTCCTAATGAAGGAGACCAGCTCCTCGTCCGCCGCGCCCATCACGTTCATGTCGTCGTGCGTGATGTCAGCTATGAACGTCAAGCCAAACCGTTCTCTGTCCAACTGGAAAAACTAGAAAGACCATTGAGTATTATTTTATGAAAATAAAAAGGGTATAAAGAATTGGTAAACTATTAAAGCACTCCTCTTAAAATGTTTAGTGCTCCTACTACGAGTATCAACATAGAACTAAGATTATTATATTCCATTCCAGAGAACCCTCCGGTCGCAAATGAGACTTGTACAAGTTGAACATGACCGGAATATATTGTTATTCCAGTTTGTATGCAGTGGGCATTGTATTGTACCTACTGCCTTGGTCTACAGACAGACACTAATGTTGGCGTGTGGTCTACAGACAGACACTAATGTTGGCGTGTGGTCTACAGACAGACACTAATGTTGGCGTGTGGTCTACAGACAGACACTAATGTTGGCGTGTGGTCTACAGACAGACACTAATGTTGGCGTGTGGTCTACAGACAGACACTAATGTTGGCGTGTGGTCTACAGACAGACACTAATGTTGGCGTGTGGTCTACAGACAGACACTAATGTTGGCGCGTGGTCTACAGACAGACACTAATGTTGGCGTGTGGTCTACAGACAGACACTAATTTTGGCGTGTGGGATACCAAGTTCTAAAATGTAGCTCATTACTTATATAGGGATATATTACCTATTCAATAGTAGATAGTATAATCTAAACTTACATGATCGGTAAGGTTCAGCATCATGCTGTACTGCGGCACTGCTCCGAAACAATACCTTTGCTTGAGGTCAAACCTCATTTTGCTGAAAAAATTATGAACAAAATGAAAAGTCCACTCAATCAATCACTAACTTTCGCTCGCGACATCATGCGTTTCCTTTAAAATTAGCGAGTTGTATTTTAGGGGCCACAGCCGAAGGTAGACAGGACAGTAGACAGTAGGTAATGAAGTAGTATTGTACAGTGTACTAAAAAAAGAGAAGAGAGTAGGTAATACAGACGGTTCTCGCTTGGAGTGGTCGAGCAGCAAGGCTCGCAGGTAGTGGTCCGCGGGCCGCGACGCGAACACGTTGTACCGGGACGTGAACGTGCTGATCCAGGGCATGTCCTCGAAGTACGCGGTGCGGTACCTGCCGAGTGCCGAGTGCCGAGTGCACAACAACAATACAATACTACAAAACCCCTTATGTTTGTTCACTATCGCACGTTCACATCGTGGTAAGAAGGTGATGAAGAGCTAGAAGATCGTAAGGACACGACACAACATATAGAAGAGATCTGGCTTTCGAGTGAAGCTCCTGCAACACCTCGATGCAGTTAGCCTTGACTTTTAACCTTAACTTGAACGAGGCTACTGAAATCACTTGGTATCTTGTGCTCTTTGTTTAACGAGGCCTCTTCCATCATCATAATTAGAGTACCTACTTATTTTTTCCTCGACACAAATCATACGAGTCCAAAGACGGGGATACTTTTAAGAAGAGCGCCCTTCATGATAACTCATAGGGTTTACATTTAATTTAATTTTAACCAGAGTATCCTCTTTTTAGATTCGGTGAGTTGCAAGGATTTTTTAAGAGCCCTTGTGAAGACTTCGCCTTTATTATTGTCATAGATATCCGAAAGGAATTTCGCAATTTGTAGACGGATATAATTATAATAGTTGTTGTCATACCCGTGTTGGTTCAAATGATGGAAAATGAGCGAGCGCGGATCTATTATGGAGTGATTCATCATCTGCCTGGTGTCCGGGTGCTCCAGGTCGCTCCTCCCGCTCAGGATCGGGAGCAGAGCACACGGGGTGCCGTCGCCCACTATGTTGTACCTGCCATTCAACTAAACATTTATCACGATCATGTCAGGGTTATGTTGTGAGGCATTGTTTGTTAGTCTAGACGGAATGTTTGTCTATGACTCCGATTCATCTCCGTGTTTGTGATAATCACTGGGTGACCTAATTATAAATGTTCTTTCTGCTAATGGAATGGAGCTGCGCGGGCGCGCGGGCCGGGGGCTGTGCCCCGTCCGAATGAAAGCCACTTGCCTTTACGCCACCGAACCAGCGCACGTATTTAGTGTCTCCACTGATTTACCAGAATTATTCTTTTCTTTAATAGAAGATATATACCAGTTTTTACAGACCACTGCTTTTGATTTATAAAGTCCTAGGATAGGACCCTAACAGGTAGGTAAAATCTTATCACTCAAAATTTTATTTATTTTGTCTGAAATTATTGTACATACGTTCACTGTTCACAACGAACCAGTTGTAGAGTCAAATGTAACATTCATAAGTACCTTATCAGACCAGGACGTGAACAGAGTACTTTTAACGTATCTACAAAGCACATAACGAAAATATCAATATCATTTCAGATAGGTATATCACGGATACCTATCTGAAATGAAGATGCGGTAATTGATTAACGGCAGAAATTTGACGACTGTTCATACTTACGCGTTCATAACGACTGCTTCGTCTTGTAAAAACTTGTAGCTCTTAGGCATCTTACGACTGAAGCCGAGGTGAGAAGCCGAATCGAACACTAGCACAAGCACGTCCAAGGAACCTGCTCTCCCTGGAGGTGACAGCTTGGGAACCGGACGAAACCCTGCCTTGTAGCCGACCCAGCGCGAGGATACCAACTTGATCCTGGGTATGAAAGAATGAAGAGTCATCCGCAGTCACATCAACCAGAATGTTCGAAGCCGGTCGTTCGACACATCAACTGAGTAGTCTACAGAATAGAATGGTTCTTATGTTGCCATTTAGATTTCCAATTGGAATGAGGCAGGTGGGTCGATCGATACGCGACAGACAATGCAGTGAATTATATTCTTTAATAGATGCCAGTTCTGTGTGACCGAAACCAAAGTGCAGGTACTAAGGTACATCCATTTAATAATTGACCAGATTATGTATATCATTAAACATACTTACCGGGAGGCACTGAGATCTAAAGAGGAATTAATCACCAGGAAATAGGCTTCGCGCTACAAGACACTCTGACATGGTCACTTGTGTTAAGTGTATACTTGTCACTCCCAAACACTTTGATCGGTGCACCGAGGTAGTACACCTGGTCGTTCACATATATTATGTCATTATATGTGCACACTATATCGTGCATCGTGTGGAGCATGTCTTCGACGACGGAGCATGTCGACTTCTGAAATTTCTTGTTTCAATTAATATTAGGGCACAATATGTGAACACAAAGATATAAACGTTATTGGGCTCTCGAAACCTGGGCCGTGCTGAGGTCTCTTCAAAGGTGCCAAATTGATTATCGGTAAATCGAGGTGTTAAAATGTTTGTGCGAAAACGCCACCATGTCGGTCCAACTCCAGGACCAGAGCTCAAAACCTATCCAACTGCAGCGAGGCGTGAGACAGGGAGATGTGATATCTCAGAAACTGTTCACCGTTGCATTGGAAGATGCCTTCAAGCTTGGAAAGGATTTAACATCAATGTCAATGGCGAGTACTACATTCACCTTCGATTTGCCAACGATATAGTAGTCATGGCTTAGACCTTGGAAGCCTGCGGCACAATGTTCGATGACCTCAGCGGTTTTTTACCAAGTGGGTCTAAAAATGAAGACGAAAACCAATGACAAATGTCCATGTTGCACCCACTCTAGTAAAGGTTGGAAAACCTGCACTCGAAGTTGTAGACGACGATATTTACCTAGGTCAGAAGCTGCGTAATATCTTCTCGTTCCAAATACCGCAGTGTCTCAGTCAAGTCGAAAGATTTCGAGCAGTATGTGTTGGCAGCGATGACTTACGGAACGGAAACGTGGTCGCTTACTGTGAGCCTCCTCAGAAGGCTCTCGGTCTCGGAGTTTCTATGCGAGATTGAATCAGAAATGATGAATTGCCAAACTAAAGTGGCAGTGGGTCGGACACAGCACGTAGAACCGACGGCCAATGGGGCAAAATGTCCAAGTCCAAGACCACAAACCGGAAGACGCAGCGTGGACAGGCCTCCCACACGGTGGACCGACGATCTTGTTAGGGTCGCGGGATGCCACTGGACGCGAGTATCGCAAGACCGGCCATCGTAGAGATCCTTGGGGAAGGCCTTTGTCCAGCAGTGGACGTCTTCTGGCTGACATGATGATGATGATGAACATTCCTTATAATACATAATACGGCAGGCAATCGTTTCACTCACATAGCATTGCACCCAGTCCGTGCCGGTGCAGATGACCCTCGGCCGATGCAGGCCGGGACCACCGCCCTCCTCTTCCTCCACGTCATCACACGTTGGATCCAGGACCGGCATTACACATGCTCTACCTTTCTCCTCTAAAACTTTTTCTCGTAATTTATTTTCTACTATACTGAAACACATTACATGATTTGAATATAGTATTTTTCTTGTCCCATCAGGTGTGGTCGGCACAACATGTTTTCCTCTTCCATTCCGCTTTATCACTAGTGGTCTCAGTACTCACACTAGTTTACAAATAAAGCCTAGTTTTCTTTTAACGGGCCTGTAGCAGACGGACGGTGAAGGACAGTTTACTGTCCACGAGTTATTGGCCTCGTAAGAACAGCCAAGAGGCTGTATCTATCGGGCTCAGTTTGTTGGCTTGCCACAAGCTGACCGGTACAATTTCACGTAGTAGCGGTCGACGACTTGAGTTGGTACTTACGTATTAGTATGCTTATAATCCTTAATATAATATTCCGCTTCCAGCTTTTGAGTATTAGAACGGTAGAGCGTAATAATAATAATTATCATCACTAAAATAATTATTGGCCTTAGTGTCCACAAGTTTCGGTACAGCCTTATTTTAAAAATAGAACGCTGAAAAGGGGAAATAACATTGTTGTTAGTTGCAAAAGTGGAATATGTCGGTGCTACCTTTCAATTCGCGGTATCTTTTTTTTTTATTCTGTATAAGCTTGTGTTTGACCACAATCTCACCATGGTAAGTGATGATGTGGCCGAAGGTAGTAAGCACACAAAGCCTAGATGGGAACTGGCTCCCGAGTGCAGCTGTCGGAACACACCGATAGGTGCTTGGCGACAGATTTTCAACTTGAGGGTGGTAGCCAGCCATTCGGGTACTACAAAGTATCATGTGGCATGTTAGTGTGAACAATGAGCAGTGAGCAGTGAGCGATGAGCAGTGAGCAGTGAGCAATGAGCAGTGAGCAATGAGCAGTGAGCAGTGAGCAATGAGTAGTGACGTCGAATGACATGATGAATGACGTCGTGAAGAAACCTCCTCTGATATTAAGCTTTCGGTGAAGGAAAATACTTGTACATATATGAAAGAACTGTTTCACCAAGTCCTGTCCAAGAAAAAGAATTTATACCGTTTTCCCCTTTTATTTAAAAATATAGCTTAAGAGCTCACCTTCCTCTTACAAATATTTTTACGTGCAGTATCCATTGTAATAACTGTTTAAATAAGTTCCGTGTGTTTAACAAACTTGACCGTGGTTCCACCTGTGAGACAACTGGCTTGACCGTGGTTCCACCTGTGAGACAACTGGCTTGGACTGTTATGTAGCTGTAGCTGTAGCTGTAGCTGTAGCTGTAGCTGTAGCTGTAGCTGTAGCTAATAATTATGAGTATAAGCAGTCCGGGTGCCAGCTTTGATTATAATTTATGTCGTGTTGTGTTCAAAATCAATATTCGTCTAGTACATATTACTTCATTGTCTTCTTAATTGTATTATGGTATATTTGCGGTCGTAGCAAGCACACACATATCAACTCGTAAGCGAAACGTAAACGTATCAACTTTAGCAGTTCAGTATTCTTTGTATGAAACTCCCTACTGCAACGCACACTAATACCACAGTCAAATTAGGTTTGAACTTCATTATTTAAAATTACTAAACGGGACCTTTTAGAATATGTTCGGGCACCTTCCAGGCTGACGCTCGCAAAAGTCCCAGGCCTTCCTTAGTGGGATAGCCGGGTTAATTGAGAAAAACTTCGGCACCCCGCCTATGCGTCAACCAGCGGCCGGCGGCCGGCGGCCGGCGAGCTGTAAGCGCGGCGTCGCCTAGCCGTAGCCGAGTCGACTCGGAGCTGCTGATCGGTTGATAGCGCGCTCACGTTAGGTTGATGGCGATGCGATACGGTGACGATCCCTTTCCGAGTTGATATGTGTGCTACGACTTTTAGAATGATAATATGAATGCAGAAGAATTCTTAGTGATCGCTTCGTTATTCTTCTTCTGTAGCACAATTCTGATAAGCTACCTATCGATCCTATCGATAGAGTGAGTGACATCTTTATCATTTTTGACAGACAATGACATAATGTATTGTTTTTTTCGTATTTTCTTTGTTTTATGATTTTTTGAAGAAGGATCGCGTACTGAGTGCTCAAAACGGGATTAAATCTCTATCTACTAGAAAGACCATGCGACGTTGAGAATGCCATAAAAAAAAAACTGCACTCCATTCTCGAACCGTGATGACGGCATGCGACCCGACGGTATGACTTTGATTCCTTGGAAGATGGGTCGGCCTTGAGTGTGGGACGCTACCTGTGTCGACACTTTGGCACCGTCTCATCTTCCAGAGACCGTAGTTAAGGCAGGCGGCGCCGCTGCGGCGGATACTGGACGGATATTGATGAGATTTATAACTTAGACTATTGGCTCGTTATACTGACTATTGATACCGTTTCATCTCGTGACTTGGCTATACTTTCGGATTTTGACTTTTTGTTTTGATTGGATTTGTTTTGTTGATATTTTTTTGTTATATTTGTTAAGTTTTTTCGGTGTTGTTGTTGTTGTGGAACAGCTTGTTTGAGCTTGTTTTACAGCGGCGGCTGCCGTCTTGCCTTAGGGCTTTGATTGGTTACTACCGAACGTTCGGTTCGGTAGATATTTAGTTTTTAAGTGTTAATTTTTCTTGTTAAATTTTATCATTTAAAATTTTTATTTTTGTTTGTGACGCCATTTCGTGGGGTTAACCCCTACGGCTGTGGAAGTACTGTCAGCGGATAGAGGGCAACGCCCCCTATTACGCGACACCTTTCGCGCCGTGCTACGACCCTCGGTTTAGGCGCAAAGCGGATAACGCAAGTTATTTTTTGGTTAAATTTTCAATAGCAAATTTTGTTTGTTTACATTTTTGCTTTTGAAAAAAGTCGGTGTTGCCGCTATCGCTCAGCGCCCCGTTTGTTGCTGAGACATAGCGGCAATAGTCTTCTTTAGTGTAGGATAGGTCCGGTTACTACAACTCATTGGGTTGGGTAGTAATCGGATTTTCTAAATTTTTTTGCAAATTTTACTATAAAATTTTCAGTGAAATTTGAGCAAAAAAGAGGTGTTGGGTAGTAATCGGATTTTCTAAATTTTTTTGCAAATTTTACTATAAAATTTTCAGTGAAATTTGAGCAAAAAAGAGGTGTTTTGGTGTTGGCTCCATTTCGTGGGGTTAACCCCTACGGGCATCGTAGGGGTACCAACAGATAGGAGAAGTCCTCCCCTAATTTTATAAATTTTTCCCACTCACCTGCGACCACGAGAAGTGGGTGAAAAAAGGTTTCGAAAAATAAAAAATATTGCTATTAGGGTAATTTCAGGCGCTTTTCCAAATTTGTATGGAGTATTTTAAATCCAGCACACGCTTGACCGTTTTTATTGGCTAACATTTTTGTTTGGTCAATAACTCTGGTTTGCGTGGCCGGATTTGGCTCAAACTTGGCAGGGACGTTGGCGGGGCCACAATGGCCACGTCCGAAGAGGGGGGGGGGGATCCCCCCATAGGAGGGGGGGGGGAGAATTTATAGTTCTCCCTCTGCATCGGAGGATGAAGACCTCGTAGAGGCCACGGAGGTGGCCTCTCAGCCCCAGAAAAGGGGGCACGAGGATAGTGAAGATGACCCGAAGCCCGACCACGGGCCAAAGGTGACCACTGCCCTCAGGGGGAAACCCAGGGGGGCCTATTCGGGCTTGGCAGCGGCGCGGGTGAAGCTCCGTGAATCGGAAACTTATTTTAGTTCCGACACGGACACCCCCGCTGCCAGCTATAGGAGAGACCTCCCGGAGCTCCGCCCCAGGGGGGGGATAAGGAGTGGGGGAACTTCTTCAGACGGGACAGAGAGCGAGGAGATCCGCATCTTAAAAGCGGATAACAAGAGGATGCGGGAGCAACTCGCTCTCTGTTCGTCGGAGTTGAAGGCGCTGCGGACCGCCTTCTCGGAGCGCCACACCTCGCCCCCGGCCCCACAGCCGGTCCGTGAGACCCCGGCCCCTAGGGCTCCTCCGCCGGCACAATCCGCCGCTGCGGATCTGCCGGAGTTATTGGAGATAATGAAGCGCGACCTGACGATCTCCTTGGGCAACATGATAAATGCCAGAATCGAGGAGTTCAGCAGTCACCTTCCCCCCGCGCCAATAATCCGCCCCCCACTTGCGACGGACAAAAAGAAGAAGGCCCCAGCGAGAGAAGTGGCCTCAGAGCCTGAAACCAGGGCTAGGCTTGGGGACGGGAGACCTAAAAAGGTTACTAAGGGCTACTCCCAGGTGGTGCGACGAAAGAAGAGGAAGAGAGGGAAGGGAAACGCTACGGCCCCACCCGCCCCCCCTACCCCCCCCAAGAAGAAAGCGGCACCTAAGCCGAAGGCTCCTCAAGCCCCAAAGACGACGGCGGTGGTGATCACCATGAGGAAAGATATCACCACCGACACCACGCTGCAGGCCACCATGTCGAAGGCCATCAATGGCATTAGACTGGACGAAATAGGCCTGCAGCACGTCAGGGTCCGGCACTCGGCGACTGGGGGCCGAGTCATTGAGGTCCCTGGAGCGGATAGCGGAAAGGCGGCGGACAGCCTTGCAGAACGCCTGCAGGCTATTGTGGGGGATGTCGCCCACATAAGCCGCCCCGAAAAAATGGCCGCTATCCAGGTCACCGGCCTCGACGAGTCGGCGACATAAGAGACCCTGGCGGCCGCTGTCGCCAAGGCTGGGAGATGCGCCGAGGCGCACGTGAGGGTGGGGGGCATCCGCCCAACCTACGACGGCAACATGGTTGCCCTCGTACAATGCCCGGTGGGGACAGCAAGAGCCCTCCTGCAAAGTGGTCAGATCCTGGTGGGCTGGGCGTCCGCCAGGGTCAGCCCCGTCGGACCAGCACCCATGCGGTGCTACAGGTGTATGGGTGTTGGCCACTCGCGGCCACTGTGCCCCTCAAGCATAGATCGGGGCCATCTGTGCTACTGATGCGGTTCAGAGGGGCACAAATCAGCCGCATGCTGGGAGGAGAAAGCGTGGTGTGCAGTATGCCACCATGCCAAACTCCCAGCCGACCACATCATGGGGGGACTAAAATGTTTCCCACCGGAGACGAAGGGCAAGGAGGTGAGGACTCGACCCACCCGTCCTCCACGCCCCACAACAGCCGCGTCAGCCGCCAGCCGGCCCGTCGAAGATAACCAGGGTTCCGTGCTCGGTCCACTTCTATGGAACCTGGGGTACGACTGGGCAATCCGGCGGCAAAAAAGGCGGCGCCGCTGCTTGCGCTGAGAGTCTCAAACGGCGCAAATATAGCAATCTTGATAGTTGCTACATATTTGAGCCGTTTGGGGTTGAGACAATGAGGCCGTGGGGACCAACTGCTCACCACGTTTACCATCTCATCGCGAAACGCCTCATCGAAGCGCCACGTGACCGGAGGGCTGGCGAATACTTTGCCCAACGTATAGATATATATATAGATAGATAGATAGATAGATAGATAGATAGATAGATAGATAGATAGATAGATAGATAGATAGATAGATAGATAGATAGATAGATAGATAGATAGATAGATAGATAGATAGATAGATAGATAGATAGATAGATAGATAGATAGATAGATAGATAGATAGATAGATAGATAGATAGATAGATAGATAGATAGATAGATAGATAGATAGATAGATAGATAGATAGATAGATAGATAGATAGATAGATAGATAGATAGATAGATAGATAGATAGATAGATAGATAGATAGATAGATAGATAGATAGATAGATAGATAGATAGATAGATAGATAGATAGATAGATAGATAGATAGATAGATAGATAGATAGATAGATAGATAGATAGATAGATAGATAGATAGATAGATAGATAGATAGATAGATAGATAGATAGATAGATAGATAGATAGATAGATAGATAGATAGATAGATAGATAGATAGATAGATAGATAGATAGATAGATAGATAGATAGATAGATAGATAGATAGATAGATAGATAGATAGATAGATAGATAGATAGATAGATAGATAGATAGATAGATAGATAGATAGATAGATAGATAGATAGATAGATAGATAGATAGATAGATAGATAGATAGATAGATAGATAGATAGATAGATAGATAGATAGATAGATAGATAGATAGATAGATAGATAGATAGATAGATAGATAGATAGATAGATAGATAGATAGATAGATAGATAGATAGATAGATAGATAGATAGATAGATAGATAGATAGATAGATAGATAGATAGATAGATAGATAGATAGATAGATAGATAGATAGATAGATAGATAGATAGATAGATAGATAGATAGATAGATAGATAGATAGATAGATAGATAGATAGATAGATAGATAGATAGATAGATAGATAGATAGATAGATAGATAGATAGATAGATAGATAGATAGATAGATAGATAGATAGATAGATAGATAGATAGATAGATAGATAGATAGATAGATAGATAGATAGATAGATAGATAGATAGATAGATAGATAGATAGATAGATAGATAGATAGATAGATAGATAGATAGATAGATAGATAGATAGATAGATAGATAGATAGATAGATAGATAGATAGATAGATAGATAGATAGATAGATAGATAGATAGATAGATAGATAGATAGATAGATAGATAGATAGATAGATAGATAGATAGATAGATAGATAGATAGATAGATAGATAGATAGATAGATAGATAGATAGATAGATAGATAGATAGATAGATAGATAGATAGATAGATAGATAGATAGATAGATAGATAGATAGATAGATAGATAGATAGATAGATAGATAGATAGATAGATAGATAGATAGATAGATAGATAGATAGATAGATAGATAGATAGATAGATAGATAGATAGATAGATAGATAGATAGATAGATAGATAGATAGATAGATAGATAGATAGATAGATAGATAGATAGATAGATAGATAGATAGATAGATAGATAGATAGATAGATAGATAGATAGATAGATAGATAGATAGATAGATAGATAGATAGATAGATAGATAGATAGATAGATAGATAGATAGATAGATAGATAGATAGATAGATAGATAGATAGATAGATAGATAGATAGATAGATAGATAGATAGATAGATAGATAGATAGATAGATAGATAGATAGATAGATAGATAGATAGATAGATAGATAGATAGATAGATAGATAGATAGATAGATAGATAGATAGATAGATAGATAGATAGATAGATAGATAGATAGATAGATAGATAGATAGATAGATAGATAGATAGATAGATAGATAGATAGATAGATAGATAGATAGATAGATAGATAGATAGATAGATAGATAGATAGATAGATAGATAGATAGATAGATAGATAGATAGATAGATAGATAGATAGATAGATAGATAGATAGATAGATAGATAGATAGATAGATAGATAGATAGATAGATAGATAGATAGATAGATAGATAGATAGATAGATAGATAGATAGATAGATAGATAGATAGATAGATAGATAGATAGATAGATAGATAGATAGATAGATAGATAGATAGATAGATAGATAGATAGATAGATAGATAGATAGATAGATAGATAGATAGATAGATAGATAGATAGATAGATAGATAGTTTAGGTTTAGGTTTAGGTTTAGGTTTAGGTTTAGGTTTAGGTTTAGGTTTAGGTTTAGGTTTAGGTTTAGGTTTAGGTTTAGGTTTAGGTTTAGGTTTA
This sequence comes from Ochropacha duplaris, assembly GCA_951361185.1. Taxonomy (NCBI): domain Eukaryota; kingdom Metazoa; phylum Arthropoda; class Insecta; order Lepidoptera; family Drepanidae; genus Ochropacha; species Ochropacha duplaris. The sequence goes on along the minus strand of OX592715.1, from coordinate 9,528 downwards.
GGTTTAGGTTTAGGTTTAGGTTTAGGTTTAGGTTTAGGTTTAGGTTTAGGTTTAGGTTTAGGTTTAGGTTTAGGTTTAGGTTTAGGTTTAGGTTTAGGTTTAGGTTTAGGTTTAGGTTTAGGTTTAGGTTTAGGTTTAGGTTTAGGTTTAGGTTTAGGTTTAGGTTTAGGTTTAGGTTTAGGTTTAGGTTTAGGTTTAGGTTTAGGTTTAGGTTTAGGTTTAGGTTTAGGTTTAGGTTTAGGTTTAGGTTTAGGTTTAGGTTTAGGTTTAGGTTTAGGTTTAGGTTTAGGTTTAGGTTTAGGTTTAGGTTTAGGTTTAGGTTTAGGTTTAGGTTTAGGTTTAGGTTTAGGTTTAGGTTTAGGTTTAGGTTTAGGTTTAGGTTTAGGTTTAGGTTTAGGTTTAGGTTTAGGTTTAGGTTTAGGTTTAGGTTTAGGTTTAGGTTTAGGTTTAGGTTTAGGTTTAGGTTTAGGTTTAGGTTTAGGTTTAGGTTTAGGTTTAGGTTTAGGTTTAGGTTTAGGTTTAGGTTTAGGTTTAGGTTTAGGTTTAGGTTTAGGTTTAGGTTTAGGTTTAGGTTTAGGTTTAGGTTTAGGTTTAGGTTTAGGTTTAGGTTTAGGTTTAGGTTTAGGTTTAGGTTTAGGTTTAGGTTTAGGTTTAGGTTTAGGTTTAGGTTTAGGTTTAGGTTTAGGTTTAGGTTTAGGTTTAGGTTTAGGTTTAGGTTTAGGTTTAGGTTTAGGTTTAGGTTTAGGTTTAGGTTTAGGTTTAGGTTTAGGTTTAGGTTTAGGTTTAGGTTTAGGTTTAGGTTTAGGTTTAGGTTTAGGTTTAGGTTTAGGTTTAGGTTTAGGTTAGGTTAGGTTAGGTTAGGTTAGGTTAGGTTAGGTTAGGTTAGGTTAGGTTAGGTTAGGTTAGGTTAGGTTAGGTTAGGTTAGGTTAGGTTAGGTTAGGTTAGGTTAGGTTAGGTTAGGTTAGGTTAGGTTAGGTTAGGTTAGGTTAGGTTAGGTTAGGTTAGGTTAGGTTAGGTTAGGTTAGGTTAGGTTAGGTTAGGTTAGGTTAGGTTAGGTTAGGTTAGGTTAGGTTAGGTTAGGTTAGGTTAGGTTAGGTTAGGTTAGGTTAGGTTAGGTTAGGTTAGGTTAGGTTAGGTTAGGTTAGGTTAGGTTAGGTTAGGTTAGGTTAGGTTAGGTTAGGTTAGGTTAGGTTAGGTTAGGTTAGGTTAGGTTAGGTTAGGTTAGGTTAGGTTAGTTGCCGACCGGCTACTCTCGAAGACGGTCGCGTAATTGCTCGCTCAGATTGGCTCCGCGTCAAAAATTTTCTAAAATTTGAAGTGGTGGTTTTTCGGTGTTTTAAGTGCAGTTTCTTGTTACTAACTACTTGGCTATTGTATACGGACACCGTTCTTGCTATTTGTGATTGGATTAGGCTTTGTTTCCCGGATTTGTGATTATCTTTGTGATTGGATTTTTTATTTGTTGGTGAGTTTTTTACTAATTGTGATTGTTTTAGTGTGTTGTCGTCGGTGTGGAACAACCTTTCTAGGCTTGTTGCATAGCGGCGGCAGCATTTTTGCCTGCGGGCTTTCGTAGATTTTTCTAGAACCTTCCGTTCGATAGAAGTTCAATTTTTGAATTTCGAATTTAGTTGTTCGATTTTATTATTTAAAAATTTTATTTTTGTAAGTGGCGCCAATTCGTGAGGTTTTGCTTTGCGGTTGTAAAACGAGTGTGAGCGGATAGAGGGCATCGTCCTCTATTAAGCAACACCATTCGCTCCGCTCTGCGATCCCTAGAAGAGGAGAAAAACGAATAACGCAGCTTACTTTTGGTTTTCATAAAATTTGGTTATTGACACTTTTACCCGTCCAAAATTTGGTGTTGCCGCCATCGCCCAAGAGCCTGAGTAAGGTTGGGACATAGCGGCAATAGTCTGTTTTCTCGTGGGATAGTTTCGGTAGTTCCATTTCTTAGGATTTGGTAACTATCGGATTTTTTAATTTTTGTTTAAATTGTCGGAAAAAAAATTGTGATAAATTTTGTAGGAAAACTAGTGTTTTTGTTGGTTGCTCCACCTCGTGGGGTCAACCCTTACGAATACACTAGGGGTATTGGATTATAGGCGCTGACACCACCTAACTTTTAAGGCCTCTCCCACTCACCTGCGACCACGGGAAGTAGGTGAAAAGTGCGGAGAAAGTTTTCAGATTTGCTATCAGGTCTGAAACAGGCGCTTTTAGGTTTATTGTATAGGATCGTTAAAAGCAGACACACTCTTGACCGTTTTTATTCGATATTGTTCCAATTTCGAATAACTTCGGTTCTGGTGGTCTGTTTTTGACGATTCTTGCACAGGGGTGGACAAGGCCAACATGGCTTCTCCCCCAAAGGGGGGGGGGAGTCTGCAGAGGAAGGGGGGGATTTCCCGGCTTTCCTCGGATTCGTCGGGGGATGAACTCCCTGAAGTATATTTAGGTGCTTCTCAGCCCCAGAAAAGGGGACATGAGGGGGGGGAAGATGACCCTAAAATCGGAAAGGCTCGCAGGGGGAAGCCCAAGGGGGCATACGCGGGTATGGCGGCGGCGAGGGCGAGGCTCAGAAATCCGGATCCGTACCGGTTCTCTGACTCGGACACCGCCGTCAACACATATAGGAGGATCGTCCCTGGGCTCCGTCCCAAGGGGGGGACGGGTAGTTTTACCCCCCCCGCACGCGTTGAAAGTCCGACCGAGTTGTCCGACCCGTTTGAGGCCGCCCGTCGGGCTACACTCGTTATACTCGAGGGGGCCAATAAGTCGGGCAACCTAAAGGGGGACGTATGGGGCTCTATTAACCGGGCTTGCCATACCATCCTCGATTGTATGGAAGAGGTAAAGGTGGCTAGGGCAGAGAGTGAGGAGATCCGCATCTTAAAGGCGGACAATAAGAGGATGCGGGAGCAACTCGCTCTCTGCCAAACTGAGTTGAAGGCGCTCCGAACCGCCTTCTCGGAGCGCCAGACCCCGGCCCCACCGCCGGTACGTGAGACCCCTGCCCCTCCGGCCCCCTTGCAGCCGCAATCTGCTGCTGCGAGCTTGGCGGAGGCGATGGCGGATATGAAGAGGGATCTGCTGGTCTCGCTGGGCAATATGCTCAATGCCCGCATAGCCGAGATCAGCAGTCGCCTCCCGCCGGCACCGATACTCCGCCCCTCGCTGGCGGCAGACAGGAGAGCAGGGAAACCGGCCCCACCGGCTAAATCAGCTACCGAGACGATGTCCGAGCCCGAATCCAGGGCCAGGCTGGGGGATGGAAGGCTTAAAAAAGCCAAGGCCGTAAAAAAAGCGGCCCCGGCAGCCGGGCATGCCCCGCCAGCAAAGCCTTCCCCGGGAGCCAAGCCTGGCCCGGCTCCGGAGCCGGGCCCCTCCGGAGAACTGTCGCATCCGAGCGAGACATACGCCGATGCGACAAAGAGGGGAAAAAAGGGTAAGGGGACGGGAAAGGCTACGGCCCCAACCCCCGCCACCCCCGCCCCCACCATGAAGAAAAACAAGAAAAAGAAGAGGAGGAAGGCGGCGTCCACAGCGAAGGCGCCGCAGGTCCCAAACACGGCGGCTATCACAGTGTGCCTAAAGAGGGACACTCCCACCACAATAACGTTGCAGGCCACCATGCAAAAGGCCATTAATGGCCTTAGCTTGGAGGAGGTTGGCCTGCAACATGTGAGGGTCCGAACCTCCATGACGGGGGGTCGTATAATTGAGGTCCCCGGGGACGACAGTGGGCGAGCGGCCGATAACCTAGCAGCTAAGCTGCAGGTTTTAATCGGCGACGTTGCCCACGTAAGCCGTCCCCACAAGATGGCCGCCATTCAGGTCACCGGCCTGGATGAGTCGGCGACTAAGGAGTCGCTGACGGCGGCCATCGCCAAAGCGGGGGCCTGCAATGAGGCCCATATTAAGGTGGGGGGCATCCGCCCCACTTATGGCGGAAAAGGTAATAGCACCGCTCTGGTGCAATGCCCGGTAGTGGCGGCCAGGGCCCTCCTGGCACTGGGACAAATCGTGGTGGGGTGGGCATCCGCCAGGATTGGCTCCGTGGGACTGACACCCATGCGGTGCTATAAATGTATGGGTGTTGGTCACTCGAGGGAGCTGTGCCCCTCAAGCGTGGACCGGAGCCTGCTGTGCTACCGGTGCAGCAAAGAGGGGCACAAGTCCAAGGAGTGCTGGGAGGAGAAGGCATGGTGCGCAGTTTGCCACCATGCCAAACTCCCCGCCGATCACAAGATGGGGGGAGACAATTGCTCCCCCCCGGAAACTAGAGGCAGGGAGACACGGCCACGACCCGGCCGTCCCTCCCGGCCCCCTCCTGCGGTTACGACTGCCGGCAGGCCCGAAGTGGACAACCGCATGGACGTCTAAATGCCAGTACACCGGCATTTGGACGTCCTGCAGGTCAACGCCAACCACTCCGCCAGAGCTCAGGATCTGCTCATGCAGACCATGGCGGAGTGGGCAATTGGCGTCGCGGTTGTCGCGGAGCCCTACTTCGTCCCCCCCCAATCTAATTGGGTAAGGGACACCGACGAAGTAGTGGCAATCGTGGTGCCGGCAGTGGGGGACTTCCCCCCCCTAGCAAGGATCGAGGGTGGCCCAGGATTCGTGGCGGCCGGCTGGGGGAGTGACACGGTGCTGGTGGCCGTGTACTTCTCCCCCAATAGGCCGCTACGGGAATTCGACACGTTCCTGGGGATCCTAGGGGGGGTAGTCAGGAGGGCTGCCCCGAGGCAAGTCATGGTCCTGGGGGACCTCAACGCCAAAAGTTCGGCGTGGGGTTCCCCTGCCACTGATCCCCGAGGGGCCTCCCTCGAGGACTGGGTGACGGCAACAGGATTGGTAATCCTGAACCAGGGCAGCGCCAACACTTGCGTGCGGAGGCAGGGGGGGTCAATCGTGGACATCACGTTCGCGACCCCTGCCATAGCCACACGCGTCACAGGTTGGCGTGTCCTGGAGGACGTCGAGACCCTCTCTGATCATTTGTACATCAGAATGAGGGTCTCCAACGATGGCGTCCAGCCGTCGCCCATCCTAGGGGGAAATCGGAGGAGGAGAGGGGGCTTCCCCAAATGGTCCCTGGTCCATCTGGACAGGGACAGGGCGGACGAGGCGGCCATGGTGGAGGCATGGTGTGCTGCCCCACCCGTCTCCCTCGGAGTCGAAGAGAGGGCGGCACAGTTCCGCGTCGCATTACAGACGGTATGCGACGCGGCCATGCCTCGGACCGGTCGCCTGTTCGCCCGAAAGAAGGTATACTGGTGGTCCGCAGAGATTGCGGCCCTTCGGACCACCAGTAACAGTGCTCGCCGCGCCTACCAACACTGTAGGCGCAGGCGGCACACCGCTGAGGAAGAGGTAGGGCTCCACAGGGCCCTCAAAGAGGCAAAGGGGGCCCTCCAGGTGGCAATCGCCAAGGCCAAGGACGAGGCCAACGCCTTGTTCTTGGCCACCCTGGACAGGGACCCGTGGGGGCGGCCGTACAAGGTGGTGCGCAACAAAATGCGCACCGCCCCCCCCATGGACTCCCTGGAGCCCGCCCTCCTGCAAAGGGTGGTCGAGGGGCTGTTCCCGCCAGCCCCCTCGATCTCTCCCCCGTCGATGGCCGACCCCATAGCGGAGCTGGAGTCCGAGCTCGTCATTGCACCGATAAGCAATGACGAGTTCGAGCGAGTGACAGACCGACTCCGGGGCTGTAAAAAAGCCCCGGGGCCTGATGGAGTGCCGGGTCGTGTCCTCGCCGTCGCCCTGGAACACCTCGGGGACCGTCTCAGGCATGTTATGGATGACTGCCTGAGAGAGGGAAGGTTCCCGAGGGTGTGGAAAGAGGGGCGACTATGCCTCCTCCGCAAAGAGGGTCGGCCACCGGACTGTCCGTCCGCCTATCGCCCCATAGTGCTGCTGGATGAGGCCGGGAAAGCGTTTGAGCGCATCCTGGCCTCCCGGATCCTGCAGCACCTGGAGACCGCCGGCCCGAACGTCTCTGATAGACAGTTCGGGTTCCGGGAAGGGCGGTCCACGCTCGACGCACTGAAGTCGCTGAGGGACTTCAGCGAATATGCGTCGAGCAGGGGGGAGGGTGTTATCGCGGTGTCGTTGGACATCGCGAACGCGTTCGGCACCCTCCCCTATGGGGTGATCAGTGAGGCACTTCGGTACCATGAAGTGCCTCACTACCTTAGGCGGGTCATAGAGCACTACCTTACCGAGAGGGTAGTGCTCTATGAAAACAAGGACGGTCAAAGGGGGGAGAGGGTGATGGCCTGCGGCGTGCCCCAGGGTTCCGTACTCGGACCGCTTCTTTGGAACCTGGGGTACGACTGGGCAATCCGGGGGGAGTTGCTTCCGCGCACACTCGTCGTCTGCTATGCGGACGACACGATGGTGGCTGTGCGCGGGAGCGACAAGCGGGAGACCTCCCGGAGGGCGGAAGTGGCGGCCGACCTGGCGATTGAGCGGATCGCCAGGCTCGGCCTAAAGGTGAGCCTCCCGAAGACCGAGGCGATAGTCTTCGGGGGGCGAGGTTGGAGGCTGCCCGCTGACGCGGCGCTCACTTTGGGGGGAGGTGCGGTCCTGATCAAGCCCCATATCAAGTATCTGGGGCTGATACTGGACCGCAAGTGGGACTTCGGGGAGCATTTCTCCAGACTTGCTCCCCGAATTGTGGGCGCCGCGTCGGCGATGGGCAGACTCCTGCCTAATGTAGGAGGGCCGGGCTCCTTATGCCGGCGGCTATACGCCGGCGTAACCCGGAGCATGGCCCTATACGGGGCCCCAATCTGGGCGGACAAGCTATCCGCCCGGAACAGGGCCCTTCTGCGGAGGCCGCAGCGAGTTGTGGCCCTCAGAATGGTGAGGGCCTACGTCACTGTGGCCCATGCGGCGGCATGCCTCCTCGCCTGCACCCCGCCGTGGGAGTTGGACGCAGAGGTGCAGGCAGAGACCTACCGACGTAGGTCCAGGGTCCGGGCAACAGGTGAACGCCCGGACCCTGAGGAGGTAGCTGCCGCTCGTCGAATGACGGAGCGCCGACTGCGAGACCGGTGGAAAGCCCAGCTGGAGGTCGCCCCTTATGGTGTTCGTACCATAGGGGCGATCCTCCCGTCGCTGGACCACTGGTCGAAGAGGGCAGTCGGCGCAATGACGTTCCGGCTCGTGCAGGTGATGACCGGACATGGCTGTTTCGGTCATTACCTGCACAAAATAGGGAGAGAACTTGGCCCGCAGTGCCATGAGTGCGGCGATCCCGACGACACGGCCCAGCACACCCTTGAGGTGTGCAGTCGTTGGGATCGGGAGCGTGGCCTCATGGCACGCACCATTCAGCGGGTGGACCTCTCGCTCCAGAGCATCGTCTCTGCGATGCTCAGCAGCGAGAGGTCCTGGGAGGCTGTGGTCGCCTTCTGCGAGTATGTGATCTCGCAGAAGGAGACCGCGGAGCGGGAGCGCGAGGAAGATCCGCTCGCGCACCCGCTCCGACGCAGGCGGCAGGGGCGGAGGCGGCGGCAGTTTGCCGCGCGCCTCAACCCATAATTTATTTATCTGTGTAATATTGGTATTTATTTATTTATATATTATTAGTATTTATATAATTATTTTGATATGGGTGCGGGTGGTGGACGAAAGTCCTCCGCCTGCTGGGGGGTGAATAAGAGGTCCCTCTCCCGGACCGCTCGATGGTTCTTTGAGCTGCGGGGCGGTATGGGGGGGGGAGGCTGGCGGGATGCCGGCGTGGGTTTGGTCCCTCTCCCGGGCCGGTGGGCGGTCCGGGGGGAATGGGGGGACGGCGAGTGCCGGCGTGAGTGTGGCCCCCTTTCCCGGGCCACTCAAGGGGTCCTTGGGCCGCTGGGTGGCCTGGGGAGGGGGGAGCCGGCGCCAGCTGGTCCCCCCATTTATGGGATTTTTGATGTATCAGGTGCGGTGGAGGATGAATGGGAGTTCTTCACCTGCACGGGCGCCGGGGGGGTGATGGGCCGGGTACGCTTGGCCTGTCTCCTCTTCGGCGCGGGAAGCCCCCGGCAACAGCTGGGGCGCCGCCGGTGGGCATCGTGGAGAATGCCATTGCGGGTTCCACGATGTCCAACAAAACTGGCTAAGGTTGGTAAGTTACCAAGGTGGTTTTTAGTGGGTAGCACTCCCTACACCTCTTCACATTGAAGAGGCAGAGGCGATGTGTAATCCCACATATCCCCCCGCCACTCCCATGTCGGGGGTCGAATGCATCAAGCATTTTCCACCTTGTAAATAAAAAAAAAAAAAAAAAAAAAAAAAAAAAAAAAAAAAAAAAAAAAAAAAAAAAAAAAAAAAAAAAAAAAAAAAAAAAGGTTAGGTTAGGTTAGGTTAGGTTAGGTTAGGTTAGGTTAGGTTAGGTTAGGTTAGGTTAGGTTAGGTTAGGTTAGGTTAGGTTAGGTTAGGTTAGGTTAGGTTAGGTTAGGTTAGGTTAGGTTAGGTTAGGTTAGGTTAGGTTAGGTTAGGTTAGGTTAGGTTAGGTTAGGTTAGGTTAGGTTAGGTTAGGTTAGGTTAGGTTAGGTTAGGTTAGGTTAGGTTAGGTTAGGTTAGGTTAGGTTAGGTTAGGTTAGGTTAGGTTAGGTTAGGTTAGGTTAGGTTAGGTTAGGTTAGGTTAGGTTAGGTTAGGTTAGGTTAGGTTAGGTTAGGTTAGGTTAGGTTAGGTTAGGTTAGGTTAGGTTAGGTTAGGTTAGGTTAGGTTAGGTTAGGTTAGGTTAGGTTAGGTTAGGTTAGGTTAGGTTAGGTTAGGTTAGGTTAGGTTAGGTTAGGTTAGGTTAGGTTAGGTTAGGTTAGGTTAGGTTAGGTTAGGTTAGGTTAGGTTAGGTTAGGTTAGGTTAGGTTAGGTTAGGTTAGGTTAGGTTAGGTTAGGTTAGGTTAGGTTAGGTTAGGTTAGGTTAGGTTCGGGTGGTGGACGAAAGTCCTCCGCCTGCTGGGGGGTTTATAGAGGTCCCTCCCCCGGGCCACTCGATGGTTCTTCGAGCTGCGGGGTGGTATGGGGGGGGGAGGCCGGCGGGATGCCGGCGTGGGTTTGGTCCCTCTCCCGGGCCGGTGGGCGGTCCGGGGGGAATGGGGGGCCGGCGAGTGCCGGCGTGAGTGTGGTCCCTTTCCCGGGCCGCTCAAGGGGTCCTTGGGCCGCTGGGTGGCCTGGGGAGGGGGGAGCCGGCTCTAGCTGGTCCCCCCATTTATGGGGTTTTGATGATAAGGTGCGGTGGAGGATGAATGGGAGTTCTTCACCTGCACGGGCGCCGGGGGGGCGATGGGCCGGGTACGCTTGGCCTGTCTCCTCTTCGGCGCGGGAAGCCCCCGGCAACAGCTGGGGCGCTGCCGGTGGACATCGTGGGGAATGCCATTGCGGGTTCCACGATGTCCAACAAAACTGGCTAAGGTGGGTAAGTTACCAAGGTGGTTTTTAGTGGGTAGCACTCCCTACACCTCTTCACATTAGAAGAGGCAGAGGCGACGTGTAATCCCACATATCCCCCCGCCACTCCCATGTCGGG